>OY728160.1:1301250682-1306250682 GCA_963277665.1 Viscum album | reverse complement strand
AAAGGAAGTAAGGACAAACATGTGGCAATGTTGACTTTATTTTTCATTTTCAAAATATGTTGTTATCTAGCTTCCTTAGACCGTGCTTTTTGATTTGCACTCATTTGTGAAATATTTGTCATGGTGTGTCCCGAATTGTTCACAAACATCTCAATAATATATGTCAATGGAATATTAACCATAAAAAATTGAGTGCATATCATACATGTTAGATTAACAAAAGACTAAATAAAATAGTAATTTAATACTCACTAAGAAATAATTCAACAAAAAATGGAATTTATATTGAGAAGATTATGGGTTGAATAGTGAAATGTGAATAATAATTATTCATTGAACATGTTTCCTCCACAATTTATATGCAGATATTTTTTTGTATTTTGTAAATTTGGTATAAAATAGTAAAGTAGGAGTGATATTAAATCACAATAAGATAAATTCTTTGAAAAAAATTAAACCTTCAAGAGAGTAGAGTACCTATAAAAAATCTATTGGAAGATTTTCTTCTTGTCAAAGGTGACCCTTGATGTTACAGATCATGGGTCTTTTTGAAGCAGGAAGAGGTCGATTATTATACAATATGTGATGAAAATAAATTTCATAGATCAGAGAAAATAAGAAAATCTATATAAATTAATATGAAATAAAAGAACCTTTCCAATTAGAACTATGTATAAGTCTTAAAAACTTATCAACTACTTACGATTAGAGACACCAATTAGATAATCAAAGCTTAAAACCCTGGTTATTTTCTTATCAGAAAAGTTTTCATGGAAAAATAGAGAAAGTGTAATCAAGAAATGCATCCAAGATAATAGAGGTTGAAAATCCACATATGTAGAAATATACATAAAAGGAAAATTTTAAATGGTTTCCTTTTAAAATGATACAACTTAGGTTGCAACATCCTTGAAATTTAAATAGGGCCAATCCTTCCTGTTTTGATCTATGAAAGAAAAAAAGTCAATTTCAGTATAAAAAAAGGTCACAGATGAAATAAAATGTAAGGAAAAAATGAAATAAAATATAGATACATGTATAATACCTTGAGAGACAAATATTTAATTGGGAGAAGAGGTGGCAGGTGGAGGAGGAGATGAAACTGGAGAGGTGGAGATAGGCGATGAAGATGGAATGAGAGGTGGAAGGTGGAGGCGGAGGTGGATGAGGAGGCATTTGGTGGAAGTGGAGGCTGGAGATGAGCTTGAAATGGACGATGGGAGGTGACACTACAGGGAAAACTGAATTTCACATTGGTTTTTAAACTGTTGCTAAATATTTCAAGAAAAATAATTTTACAACGGTTATAAAAACCACTGCTAAATAAAATTGTAACTTTTTTATTTATTTATAGCGGTGATTTTTCAAAAACTTTTTCTAAAACATATCATTTTAATTTTTTTTAAATAAAAAATAATAATTTATTTTTATGCGCTATTTATAAAAACCACTAAAAAATAGTGGCAGTTTTTTAAAAATGAAGCTGAATTAATAAAGAAAATATTAAATATTACATATTTAATTTTGATTTATTATCAATAATTATTATTTATTATTTATAATACTTTATTTTTTATTATTTTCAATTTTAATTAATTATTAATTATTAATTATTAATTATTTTTAACTATTAGTTAGTAATTATTTGAAACTTAAATTAATTCTTGGATAAGTTGAAAATCAAACTTCAGCATCAAATGAAGATAACTTTTGATCCGAGTTCCCATTTTAATTCTACAACCAAACAAATTGAAGCTTATGAAATGAGATGCAATGACATTACATAATAATTTGTTAATAATTAATAGAATAAAAAATATTACAGTTTTAAGAGAAGTTGAAAATCGAACTTGTACTTCAAGGAACCATAACTTTTGATCTGGATGTCTGTTTGGTCTCTACCATATATCAAATCAAAGCCTACAATGAGATCTGTTCCATATTAATTAGGGGAACCCCGGTCACTATTTTTTAAAGGTCAAAAAAGTCCTAGAATGATTCCAAAATTTAGTTTTTAGTTTAGATGCCATGATTTTTGAACATTTGACAACATTTTAGCTTCGTTAAAGAGTGTCTACATATGCTTGTTGGGTCATCTATGATTTTATTTCATGGATTTGCATTCTTATTGATTTAATGGTGTTGCAATTGTTGTAGTTTTCTCTCTTTTGGTGATTTATTATCTATTATATATATATTTGTATGTATTTCTATACATTTATGTATATTTATTTATAAATTTTATATATTTATCAATATTTATTTAAAATTATATATAATTGTATCTATTAATGGATATTTATATGTATTTATGAATATTTATCTATATTTATATACATTTGTAAATATTTATATGTATTTATGTTTATATATTTGTATATCTTATATGGGTGTGTGTGTAGATATTTACATTTACTTATGTTTATATATATATATATATTGATATATAATTATACACTTGTCTATGTTTATATATATTTATGCTACATAAATGTGTGTTTATATATATTTATGTAAATTTCGTTATATGTATATATATTTATAGATATTTATATCCATTTATTATTTTTTATTCATTACTTATTATTTATTATTTATTATTCCTTATTTGTTCATTTATTATTTATTATATATTATTTATTATTTATTAAATTATTATTTAATATTTTTAATATTTATTATATGTTCATTACACAATATTTATAATTTATTATTTATTATTATGTTATTATTAGTTTATTAATAGTTTATTATTTACGTATTAATTAATTATTATGTATTTATTAATTATATATAATATATAATTTATAATTAATTAATTTAGTATTTATTTATTAATTATTAATTATTAATGATTAATGATTTTTTATTATTTATCATTTATCATTTATTTTTTATTTTTTATTTATTTATTTATTACTTATTTATTATCTATTAAATTATTATTTATTATTAAATTATTGTTAAATTATTTTTTAATATTTATTATATATTATTACATATTATTTATAATTTATTATTATTTATTATTTATTACTAATTTATTCTTAATTTATTATTTAATTATTATTTATTATTAATTTACAATTGACATATTATTTATTATTATTATTTATTTTTTATTATCTATTATTTATTAACTTATTATTTATTTATCATATATTAATTTATTCTTTTTTGTTAATTTATTATGTATTCATTATTTATTCATTACTCATTTATTATTTATTTATTAATTAATCATGTTTTGTTAATTATTAATTATTTAGTTTGTATTTATTCATTATGTATTATTTGTTTTTTTATTGCTTATTATTATTATTTAATGTTATTATTTATTTTTTATCTATATATAATTATATTAAATTCTGTTTAACCGCTATATGAAGAACTTGTTGGAGCAGTAGTGTCTTTACAAAATAACTAAGACGTAAGGGGTTAAAATCTCACTCAACACATATATATGCTTAATTTATGCATAGTATATTCATGCATGCATATAAATAATAATAATAAATATTAATTAATTAATTAATTACATAAATAAAAAATAGAAAAAAATTAAAAATTAAAAAACTAAAAAACTAAAAAATTAAAAAAAAATAAGTTGTCGCGAAATGATTTAGCGGCGGTTTATATCACCGAGAAATGATTCTCCCAGTTTTTAAAAAAACTATTGCTAAATTGTTTCGTAATGACTAAATAAATGCCAACTGTAGTTGGGGTTTGGCTTAGTGGTAAGCACCTCGTAATCCTACATGAAAAATGGGGGTTCAAAACCCATTGGGCGCAGGTACTATAGCAGCACTGTAGTGGCACTATAGAAGCGGCGTTTCTGTAGATCGGCGGGAACTGTAGCGGTGGTAGGGCATTGTAGCAGCGGCGGTACTGTGCGGGTACTGTAGCAGCCAAGTTACTATTCACATAATGGCAATTGCACCAAAAAATTGGGCTTACGGGCTATGTAATGGGCTATATGCCCATTGGGCCTTCAGGGTATGTAATGGGTCTCCCTCTACCCAGTTAAAAGAGGAATTTGATTTGCTTTAATAATATAATGAGGCTTCGGCCCCAACCTTTAAAAAAAATGCCAACACACGATTTAGTGATGGTTTTTCAAAAATGCTGAAAAATGGTTTAGCTACAGTTTAAACCGCCATTAAACGCTTACTTTGGCATAGTGCAAGTTTGAGAGATTTGTAGGGTTTATTGATTTTTATGGGAGGTGAGCTTTGATGGATGATAGACATGCAATGATGTAGGGGTGGAGATTTGTATGAAACCTAATCGCATTCGATGTGGTGTCATTGAAAGAGAAGCGGTATCTGTGGAGGAAAACAAGATGGAAGGAATATGATGTGTAAGAGACGTATGTTTCTATGAAGGAGGAATAAATGGGGGTGGGATCATGGATGTGGAATGCAAATGAGGTAGACTTTAGGGCGGGATTGGGGGACCGAAATGGGGAGGAGGAAGAATGAGGGGAGGAGAGACGTATCAGGTAGACATGGATGGAGAGGTCGACATGTATGTGTGGAGTGGTCTGAAAGAGACACATGTACATGGAGGCACATCCTATAGTATAGATAATGGATATATTATTATAAATAATACCTCATTTATAATAAAGGACTAATAATATAATTAATAACTAAAAATATGATTAATATAATTCCTAATTAATAATGAGTTGGAATATAATTAATATAATTAATATAACTAATAATTAAATAAAAATTAATAATATAGTTAATAATAAAAAATTATAATATAAATAATTAAATTAAGAATAATAATGAAATTAATAATTGATAATATAGTTAATAATAGACTTGTACATGGGTCAGGGGACCTGGCCGATCCGATAAGCCTGACCTGATAAAAAATCCTAATAGGATTGAGCTCAGGCTTTAATAAGTGACATGGTATGTGGTCCACTCAACTAGATTAATAAAAAATCTTTTTTAAGTCCCAATTAATAAAATAGATTTTTCTTTAATGCTAGATTAATAAATGGGTTGGGACAGAGTTGGTTCGACTAGGTCCGATTAATAAATGTGTCTGTTTTTTTCTGATTTGAACATGATAGGCCCAAACCATTTACAAGTATAGTTAATAATAATAATTAATAATGTTAATAATAATTAATAATAAAATTCTTGATATAATAATTAATTATTAATATAACTAATAACTCAATTAATAATTAGTAATATGGAGATGGATCCTTATTCGCCTGGTGCTCTTACTCTAGTTGGGGTTTCCGATCTGGCTCTTCACTAGGGCTCCTCCCTAGTTTCTCCTAAGCAATAACTCCTCATGTGGTGCACCATCTTCATGGGGATTTTATTCTTCATCACTCCTCTTCATGTAGATTAGGTTCATAATATTGTGGTCTGCTTTTGGCGGCCTCACTCTGGTGGATATGATTATGGTGGGGAAAATCTATGATTTTTGGCTAAAATTGACATTGATATTGGCATTTTCTATCAATGTTGGTGTCAGATTCTTGGGAGGTCTGGTTGTCGTTACTTTTTGCGGGAGGAGTTAGTGGTGATGGCCAGAGGTTGACAGGTTCGTTTCTCTTCAGATCTGGCCTCGCTCGCCTTTCTTGTGCTACAATGATGATCGAGGTGTGGGAATCTCGGGTGATCATCCCTTGGATTTGGTGTGATGGTCCTCACAGATGAAAAGATGTCATCTTGGTCTTACTCTTTCGGCAATGTTGATGTGAGGTTATGTGGCGCTGGTTTGAGTAAAGATGTCTTTGGCTTGACGTTTGGAATCAGCGAGGAAAACCGGTGTTGGTGGCGGTGATGAACAATTCTTTTAGATTTTCCTTTTGGGTGTTTTAATTTTTTCAGGCTTATTTCAGTAAGAATTTTCACTAGTTTTTGGGAATGTTTGTTTCGTTAGGTTGTGGCGTTCTTGGAAAGAATTGATTTTGTCCCGTTGCATTAGGTTACGGTGAAACACTTTGCAGGTGTCCCTTGGTGGGCATCCTCGAAAGAGGTATGAGTGTGATGACACCCGCCATTCAGCTATTAATCCTCATTGAAGGAAGGATATACACCCTACCTTTGATGTTCTGCATATATTTTTTGGTCTGATTTTTTGTTGTATCAGGTTGGCAATGTGGTGTTATTTGGTGCATTGTCGGGTGGGTGGCTCAAAAGAGAGATATGTGTGATGAAACCTATCATCCGATCATCCCTCCACATTTCAGTGCGGGTGGGATGGGCGCTCTTCCACATTATGTTCCAACATGATGCAACTTTTTGGTGTGGGGGGGGGGACAAATCATCTTTGATTGATTCCTAAGTTACATCATCTAGCAGTGGGGATGAGACTTTTACCGATTCCTGCCTTGATGTTTGATTCCCTTCGGACACCCGGGGCCATATTAGGACCTTCAGGTCATGTTTCTTTAAGGCATATGTGCCTTTGTCTTGTTATGGGTTCCCTCTTTACCCATTTCTAAAAATGGGTTTGTTATTTTATGTTCAATAAAGGGGGGTTGAGCCTCAGCCCATTTAAAAAATAATATTGTTTATAATAATAGTTACCAATATTAATAATAACTAATAAAATAATGAGTAATATGGTTAGTAATTAATGATAATTAATAATTAATAATTAATAATTAACAATTGAAAATTAATAAAATAATCAATAATCAATAATCAATAATATAATTAAAAATATATTTAATTATTATTATTATTATTATTAATTTAATTAATTATTATTAATGATTAAAAATAAATAATTAACAATTAATAAGTAACAATAAATTATAAATAACATAAGTAATAATTAATAAAATAATTGGTGATTAATAAATAATAAGCACTAATTAATAATAATTAATTAATAATTAACTATATTATTGATTGGTGATTGTTAATATTGAATTATTTATTATTAATTATGTAAGGGATAGAGTTTCTCTTAGGGCCCTATGAGCCAGAGTTTCTCTTATGCCTTTGTGTCTCTGGGCATACAGGTCATACAATGGGTTTCCCTATACCTATAAAGAAAGTGGTATTCCCTTTATTTATTAATAAAAAGAGGATTTGACCCCAACCATTTTAAAAAAATCAATTATTAATTATTAATTATGTTATTAATTATTCATTGTATTGATAAATTAGATAAGGGAGACTTCTTCTTTTACTTTGGATGGAACATGATGTGAGAGAAACTGGGCTCATCAAATCAAGGGTTTTGGTGGAAGTTTATCTCTGTGCTATTTTGATTGATAAAGTTATATTATCTACGTATAATGATGATATTAATTTGAAGACGGGGTATGAGAAATTGTGATGAGAATCAGGTTAACGACACTGAGTCTATTTCCCATGTGGAGGAGTTGTATTTGCAGGGCCCAATGACATAAATAAGACTAAAGTGGTTGAATGATATAATGGTATCCCATATCGCATCATTAAAGGCCCAATAGATCTCACCCTACATGGATAGAGAAAATGGGCCTATTATCACTCTTATTCAAGCCCAAATATAATGCATGAAGGCCAAGTCTCAAAGTTTCATGAATTCGGAAACCCAATTCCCATGGATAATTTAGAAAGTCATCCTTAGAGGAACTAAATTCAAATCCAATGGGAATAAAAATCAAAACCTACACTTTTGGATGCATGTGCTACTCATCCTTAAATTCAAAAGGGTGTGCTAATTTTCTAAAAAAGACTTCATTAGACTTTATCTTTTTTTTAATAGGAAAAGTATGTTTAGGATTTATGAGTTTATGGTATTAGACCTTTTACCTTTTGTATCACCCCTTGGCTATAAATAGCCACCCCATGACATTGTATTCTCATTCAAGTTTGTTCTAGTAAAAATTTACGAGTTTGTTTTCTCTCCATTGTGAGGAAACACTTATTACACCCCTTTCCCATGTGTATTATTTCCTTTTCAATCTAAAAGTTAGATTGGTGATCCAAGATCACAAAACCCCCAATTAATGTCTCAACCTAAGTGTGTTGTTGTGTGGATTTACTACCTCATCCCCACCAATTTAGTGTGTTTTCTAAGTAGTAGGTCATGCTTCTTATAACATTCTTTGACTAATCACTCTCTTATACTCAAACAAAAGCCTTAATCCACCATCCTACACCATGAAGATCAGTTCACCTCATGCATCTCACATCAACATATTAATATCAGTGATCCAAGATCACAAATCCCTCAATTTCATGCCTCAACTCGATTGAGTTATTGTGTGGATTGACCATCACATCCCTCCCCTGAGTGTGTTGATTTCATCTATGTAAATGGATAAAGATATGGTAAACATATATTTTAAATAATATATATATTTATTCGAAAAAAATA
Organism: Viscum album; assembly: GCA_963277665.1. Classification (NCBI taxonomy): domain Eukaryota; kingdom Viridiplantae; phylum Streptophyta; class Magnoliopsida; order Santalales; family Viscaceae; genus Viscum; species Viscum album. The sequence continues at coordinate 1,306,242,327 of OY728160.1, read as the reverse complement.
ATAAAATTAAATTCTTCATATAATAAACCTTTATACATTGAAAAAAACAATTACAATAATCAATTGAACTAAAAAATAATGTTATGCGTGATGATAAACCCACAATGTTATCATTTTAAGGACACTGTCTATAATTATTCCCCTCTACCCTACACTAACCCCATAATTATCACATCCCTTTCTTCTAGGGACAATCCATTTTATTTCTCATGTGTGTAAATTTTAGATGACCTTGTTGACACAACCATGATAGATTCGTCACTAAAATTGGAAGATATATAGGGGAATTTAATATTGATACATCTCTAATCAGGATCCACTCTACATTGTAAAAATCTCATGATGTATTGATTTTATATACCATATCAACATAAAACTCCCATGATAGGTGAATATGGGAACATGTTACAATTACATGTGAGTAAGGCATCTTGTAAGCTTAAAAATAACTGAATTCATAGGTGTTCTTATCTAACAGAACAGTCATCACCCCACCAACACTGGTCAGTGGATCCTGGACCTCTTCAACTTCATCCCAGCTTACTATCCTATGAAAATGATACACCTGGTATGATATAGAACAAGTTTTATTAAAATCAATATAGTGACCCAACTTCTTCTTACATGACTGTTACATCATTTTTAAGATAAACAACATAATAGTGATACAATCCAAGATCCAAAGGTTCGTTATCTTGGGAAAATTATGCTCATACATCACTTGTATATAATAAAACATAAACATTATTTAAATACTTCTTCTTAATACTCCTAAAAGATAGCACATTCTCCTTAGTACATTTAATCACTTGAGGATATACATAAAATAAAGGGGTGATCTAAAATCCCAATAAAGGAATAATATAGAAGGAATGAGAGACATGAATCAATAGTGCATGGGTGAGAATAATCATCATCATCATTTCATAAGAATGGGATCATCATCGTAAGAATGAGGTAAAATTTTGATAAATCCATGGAATGTGGAATATGCATAATAATGAAATATCATAACATAGCAGCCAAATACCACACATAGTTTTGAACAAATCTAGCATCATGTTCATGAATAAAATGTGTGCATAAATCATAGCATCATAATTGTGAACAAAGATAACATCATATCCATGCATAATACACATAATATCATGAGATATATCACATTAACCAATGCATTGGAGGGATATGTAATTCTAATTTCACTTATCACATCATAAAATGCTCATAATCATGCATGCCACATGGAAAGTGAATATATAACAATCATATACATGAAATAAACCCATGGAAAGGGATGGGTCTCATAAGGGTGTCATAAATAAAACTTTAGGGAATAACATTTGGGTTTTTCAAATTAATAACTGGGATCATATTTTGGCATTAAATATCATTTTTCTTTGAAGAATAAACAACTCAACAGGAATCAAAGAGATGTTTTCAAAAATAAAGTCCATTTTGAAAAATCTTTATAATTGGCTTAAAAGTACTATTGATATGGTAAAAAGATGTACGTCCGTGAAAATAAAAGTTAATTGATTCTTAGTGGAATATTTAAGTACAATTGAGGAACATCCATACTGAGAATGATGTGAAATAGAATATAACCCAAAAATAAGGAATTGGGTTCAAGAATCCCCTTACATTAAATCCTACTTTATTTCGTCACTTTTTCGCCTCCTAAATAATAAACTTAGGTTTATTAAAACATGGAAAAAGAAGTTAATTATGTTAATTTTTGTTACTATTGATCAATTATAATCACTGGATTATATTTTTGAATTCCCTTTGTTAAAGCTAAAATGTTTTGATATCGTATTTTCCTTAAAATACTCTATCTTGCTTTGATTTAATGATGTTGCTTTATTGATACTTATACATTATTAAGATTAACTCCAGAATTATAGAAATAGATATATTTATACATTTATATATTATAAATAATTTATTATAATCATCTGTAAGTATTGGTGATAAGAAAATAATTGGAAACGGCTTTATTGGTGGTTAAGTGACCGTTTACAGGACATTTTCTAAAGAGGAGGTGCAAGATATATATTATGTACTTATTAAAAATAAATTTTTTTTAGGAAATTAACATTATGAATATCATTTTAATGTGTGGTTTAATTTTTTTAAGAATTTTTGGATTAGAAAATAAAATGAAGATAGGGATTTTAGAAAAGGAAAACAAAATAAAAGATGAAAGGACATTATCACTTTCTTAAAGTTGTTTCTTTTCTATGGACCTTAACTTCTTGAAAGACTAGAGTTTGATTACTCCAGAATGTCCCTAATAATTCTAAATGAATTGAGAGTGGGGATTTTGGTAGATATTTGAATTTATAAAGTGTAAGGTAAGTGGTTTTCTAGGAGAGGGGTGAGGGTTATTTATACTTGAGGAGAGGGGTGTTTTAAGGATAGAATATTGAATAAATTATAATATCCAAGGTAAAACTTTCAATGGTGATATTTTTTAAATTATGAATCATATATAAATAAAATAAAATTGATTTATTAATTTAAACTCCTTTATAAACTGAATTCATTAGTTTGTTAAAATGGACAGTATAAAAAATAAAAAATTGTTATTTTAATGGAATACTTTTGACTTTAGACTTTGAAAAATAATTTTTCAGGTATAGAAAACAATTTTATTATATTTAAATTAATAATTTACTGAATTATATATGTTTTTTTCAATAAAAAATTTCTATAATTTATTAGGTCATTATTACATCATGAATGATGTAATTTAAAATACATTGGTTATAAAAAAACTGTATTTTTACTATTCACCTAAAAATTAAAGTATTTTAGAAAATTATCAAAAAATAAAACTTATAAAATTTTGATGTGTATATTCTAAAAATGATATTAATTTTATTAAAATAATTTTATAACATAGGTAATTTTAATTTTTAATATAAAAAAATATGATTTTTACAAAATATATTAAAATACAGCTTGTTAAAAATGTGCTTATAGTATCTTTGATTTTTTAATATTGATATTTATTTTATGGAATTATAATATTTATATTTTATTAAATTAATCATGATAAATATTTTTATATTAAATTTTATTATTTTGAGGTCAAGTTACTATTCTAACAGTCCAATTACTATTCCCAACAGTCAGGTTACTATTTCCAATAGTAAGGTTATTATTTCAAGATTCACACTACCTCTAATAAATATCACTTCATTACTTCATTCCACATATACTATAATTCCTCCCAAGGTTATATATTATCCTTTTCTAGTATTTTGATTGGTTTACTAATATTTTGTTTCTTTTCCATAGTGTTGTTCATGGGGACAATAATTCTTGAAGATTGGGTGATCCAAATTTTCCCATTATATTTTTCTTATTTTCTATTTTTTTTTCCTATTTTAATGTTTTTAATTTTCATGGGTTTATCTACTAACTAATTTAACGATCTCTATTAATGAAATAAAGTGTTGCTAGTTTCTCTTTGTAATGTATGTGTATAATGTTATATAATATAACACACGTTTATTTAGGAAAAAATATATTTTATAAAGCCTAATCCATTACATTATTCTCCCCTTTAAAAATTTCATCCTTGAAATTTCAACTCATATCTTCAGTTTAGAATATATGAGGGTACTTTTGTTTCATCATTTCCTTTGATTCCCACATTGCCTCTTCATATAATGGTTCCATCACAAAACTTTAACAAGGTGAGTTGTATTGTTGTGTAGAACTTTGTCAATATGGTCTAAGGTATTCACCAATTGATCCTCATAAGAGATTTAATTCTTCATTTATACCACCTTTAGATTCAGTATATGTGAGGGATCAGGTATACACTTCCTCAATAGAGATATATAAAACATTTCATGAACTTGAGACATGTTTGGTGGAAGTTCTAGCTGATAGGTCACTGCTTTTATGCGATAAAGGATCTAAAAGGGGATAATGTACCTAGGGATAAGCTTTGTTTTCTTTAAAAATTACATGACTCTCTTCCATGGTGGTATTTTAATGAAAACTTTTTCTTCAGTATCAAACTACAAGTCCCTTCAACGGTTTTCAGTATATCTCTTCTATCGACTTTGGGAAGCTTTTATATGTTGTTAGATGGATTGAACCTTCTTTGTCATCTCTTACATAAGATCGGTTCTAAGTAGATTCCATTCACCAACTTCATTCCAGCAAATAGGAGTTCTACATCGCTTCCCATACACAGCTTCATATGGATCCATTTAAATACTCGAGTGGAATATTTTTTTGTATGAGAACTCAACTAATGGGATATTTCAATCCTATATTCCTTTAAATTCCATTGATAAGGATATCAGTATGTCCTCGAGTGTAAGAATGATCCTTTTAGATTATCCATCAATTTAGGGGTGATGGTTCATACTGAAATTCAATTCAGTATTCAGATCATGTTGAAGAATTATCTAGAATTAAGAAGTTTACCTTGGATCATGATAAAATACGATCAAAAGTTGTTCCTCATGAAACATCATCACTTACTTTAAGTATATCTTAGTAAATCGTTCAATTGATAAATCTTCCTGAATAGTGATGAAGTGGGTAGTCTTGGTAAGTTGATCCACCACAAACCATTTTACATTTCTTTCTTTAGATGTCTTCAGGAGACCAGTGAAAACGTCCCTGGTGATGTTTTCCCATTTCCATGTCAGTATGGGAAATGGTTGCATCATCCTCTTGGACTCCTGTTTCTCTACTTTAACCTATTAGACTACTAAGCACTTTTAATTGTACTCAGTGATCGCCTTCATTTTGTCCCACTAGAATTGCTCTCAAATATTATGGTACATCTTGGTAATTTAAGGATGGATAGAGAAAGATGAGATATGTGTATTTTCCAATAGATCTTTATTTATCTCAGGTGATGTAGGCATAAAAATTCTAGTTCCAAACTGAATGAAACCATCTTCATCAATGTGGAATTCATGAATCTTTCTATCCTTTACTTATTTCACCTTATTTTGAAGCTCTAGATCATCCCTTTGTACCTCCTTGATATTCTCTTTGATAGTTGCTTGGGAAATCATTTGGGAAAGGTAGTATATATTCCATATTGTTATGATTTATAGATTCATTCTTTGTATATCCATGAAGATGGGGTCTCTCTCAATCCACATCATGGATAGAGTAGTATGTTCTTTTCTACTAAGAGAATCAACTAACTTATTCGCCTTTCCAAGATGGTAGTGAATAGAGAAATCATAGTCCTTGATCAGCTCTAACCATATTCTTTGACCCAGGTTCAACTCTTTCTATGTGAATATATACTTTAGACTCTTGAGATCGGTATATATGTCACACTTCACACTAAAGATGTATTTCTTCCAATTATAGTTTTATTGAGAACTCTACCTCATGATCTGGGGGAAGGTTAGTTAAATATTTAGGAAATACATCAGTGTATTCCCTCATGGTGTGAATTTTCTCAAGGTTGATACTTTCCTTCGACTCAACCATTTGGGAAAGGTGTGATTCTTTGTTTGGTATCAACACCCACACAGTTGAAGGATTTTCCAAAGGAGATTCATGATCTTCCTTACATTTGTACAGGAGCATAGTATGGTTCAGAATATAGAGAGATGTTTCCTTTTCTGGATATTTGATGTGAGCTCTATATAATGAGTGTTAATCCATTCCCATTATAGTATCAAATTCTACCAAGGGAAGGATCAAGGGATTCTCTGGAAGAATCTTCCCATATACGCTAATAAGAGAATAGTCTGACACTTGGGTTGGATTGATCACACCACTATGTGTTTTTATAGATATATTTACTTAAAGGTATTGGGTTTTTGATTCAACAGTTCTAGAAAACATGCAGGATATAAAGGAATGCGTAAAACTAGAATCAAATAAAAAAATTCCATTATTGAGTGAATAGTAAGTGTACCTTATACGACTTCATTTTCATATTCCACATCAGTGGTAGGAGTGGTATAATCTTTCCCTTTATCCTTTGGATTTGGGGGTTGTTGATGCTAATTACCCTCAAAGACTCATAGTTTAGTGCACTGGATTGCATAGTGCCCTTTCTCCCTACAGTTGAAGCATTGAACCATGGGTGGTTCCTTCCTTTACTCCATCACATTGGTCGACTTCTTCATGCATCTTCAACATTCATGAGCTTCATGGCATTCTCTTCCACACTTGAATCATTCCCCTGTTAATTTGAGATAATTCCTATGATGTTTCTTCCTATATTTTTGACATGTTAGATATTTTTGACATATTGGTGGTTAGATATTCTTTCCTCCTTTTTCATTTGATCTGCTATTTTGAAACTCTCTTTTATTTATTATCTTCATAAACATGGGACCATTCTCTAAAATTCATTTCTACTTTGATATCACATCAAACTACTTCTTCATAACTCCTAAAATATCAGATAGCTAGATCCTTTCTGAGGTGTTATTTTAAACCACAAAAGAATCTATTTATTTTTCTATCATTGTTGATAAAAAACCCCAAGGTGTATCTTGAAAGCCTTGTGAAATTTTCCTTGTAAGTAACAACATATTCACCATCCTTTTTCTTAAGATATAAGAATTCTCTATCCATATTTGTTCGAAGAGTTCAAGGGAAATACTTGTTAAGAAATAACTTCTCAATGTCTTCCCACTCCATTTCTTTCATTTTATCCTTCAGCTTGGTATTCTTTATCAAAATCCACTATTAATATTCCTCAACATCTAAACGATAGACATCCAAGGTAGATTTCTCCTTCTCTGAACAATGGAGCACAGAAAAGATCTTCTCCATTGAGTTAACCCATTATTCCGCAACAAGTGGATTGGAATATCCACTAAACTTCAGTGGTCATTGTTGCATAAAGGACTCGATGGCCAGTTTCTCCTTCTTGGTTGAAGTTGGATGTTCCATGATTCAAGTTATTTTTAATAGCTTGAGAAATATAGGGAAGCATCAACATGAATTTTTGAGCTCCACCTATCATTGTATTAGGGATGTCGTTCAGACAATCATTGCATTATGCCTCACATGTGTTGTTTGTTTGGTTTCTCTTGATTCCCATCATTTTATGAAATAGAAATGTTTTGAACAAAACATAAGTCAAAAAAAGCATGAATAAATAATTTATTATTATGAGAAAATTAATTCTAAGTTCATATATTATGGGATCTCTATGTTTAGACTTTTTCTCAAGTGATGCTTTTAGGACCAAGAATTAATTTAGCTATATATCATTCATAATGGTTTGTATAAAGTTTGTGATTAACTGAAGCATAACACCTAGGAGTTTCAAACTAGACGTGCATCAAGGCCTCTTTTTCATGTACTAGGTGAAGATTGAGTTAATACTCAATCCTCCCTTTTGGGTTATTACCCATAGGTACATATGTATCCAAGCCACATCCACTTGTAGTATTAAAATAGAGATTTTATTGCTCGAAAACCACAATCTCTTATACTTTACCAAAATATAGGATGTTTACCGATATTTGAACTTATCTTTATGGCTTTCACAAATGTTTTCTAATCCCAATTCCCAAATTAATTAAAATTTTCTTTAATACCAACTATAGTGACCCAACTTCTTTTTACATTACTATTACATCATTTTTAAGATAAATAACATAAAAGTGATACAATTCATGATCTAAAGTTTTAATATCTTGGGAAAATTAAGATCATACATCACTTATACATAATAAACTTAAACACTATTTAAATACTTATTCTTAATCCTCCTAAAATATCTCACATTCTTCTTAATACATGTAATCACCTAAGTACATACATCAATGAAATGGGTGAGCTAAAATCATGATAAGGTAAGGAAAAACATAGAAGGAATAAGAGACATGAATCAATAGTGCATGGGTGGGCATAATCATCATCATCATTTCGTAAGCATGGTATCATCATCATAATCATGAGGGAAACATTTGATAAAGGCATGAAATTTGGAATATTCATAGTAATGAAACATCATAACAAATTGGTCAAATACCATACATAGTGGTGAGCAAACCTAGAATCATTTTCACACATAACATATGTGCATAAATCGTAACATCGTAATTGTGAAAAAAAACTAGCATCATATTCACACATAATTCACATAATATCATGAGATATATCATATTACCCAATACATCGGAGGGATATATAATTTTAGGCCCACTCTTCACATCATAAAATCCTCACAATCATGCATGTCACATGGAAAGAGAACATATAACAATCATAGTCATGAAATAAACCCATGGAAAGGAATGGATTTCATAATGGTGTCATAAATAATACTTTAAGGAATAACCTTCGGGGATCCCAAATTAATAAGGGGGTCATATTTTGGAATAAAATATAATTTTTCTTTTAAGAATAAACAAATCAATAGGATTCAAAGAGATGTTTGCAAAAATAAACTATTTTTCAAAAAAAAATTAATTGGCTTAGAAGTCCTTTCAACCTAGTAAAAAAAGGTATATCCCTAGAAAGAAAAGTTACAAAATTGTGAAAGTTTGCTTTAAGGATAATAGAGGAACATCCATATTGAGAATGATGTGAAAGAGAAGATAATCCAAAAATAAGGAATTGGGTTTGAGAATCCTCATACCTTAAATCCCGCTTTATTTCATCGCTTTTCTGCCTCCTAAATAATAAAATTAAGTTTATTAAAACATGGAACCATAATTGAATTATGTTTATTTTTTTGACTATTGATCAATTATAATCATTGGATTATATTTCTCAATTCCCTTTGTTAATGGTGAAACATTTTGATATCAAATTTTCCTTAAAATATCTCGTCTTGCTTTGATTTAACAATCTTGCTTTGTTGTTACTTATACATTATTAAGATTAACTCCAAAATATTAGAAATACATATATTTATAAATTTATATATTATAAATAATTTATTATAATCATCCGTAAGTGTGTTGATAGGAAAAGAATTGGCAGTGTCCTTGTTGGCGGTTAACCGACCGTTAATGGGACAGTATCCAAAGAGGAGGTGTGAGATATATATTATGTTCTTGCTAAAAATAACATTTTTATAAGACATTACCATTATAAGATCATGTTAATTTAATATTTAATTGTTTGAATAAGGTTTTTATTAGAAAATAAAAGGAGGATAGGGAGTTCAAAAAAGGAAAACATAATAAAAGACAAAAGGACGTTACCTCTTTCTTGAAGTTGTTCATTTTCGACGACCCTTAAATTCTTGAAATCTTGGATTTTGATTACTCCATAACACCCCTAAGGATGATAAGGGGATTGAGAGTGGGTATTTGGGCAGAGATTTGGATTTGGTAAGTGGAAGGTAAGTGGTTTGTTAAGGGAGGGTGAGGGGTTATTTATACTTGAGGAGAGAGGTATTTTAAGGATAAAATATTGAATAAATTATTATATCCAAGGTAAACCTTTAAATAGTGATATTTTTTACATTATGAATCATATATAAATAAAATAAATTTTATTTAGGACTTCAGACCCCTTTATAAACCAAATTCACTAGTTTATTAAAAAGGAAGGTGGAAAAATGAAAAAATGTTATTTTAATGGAATACTTTTGACTTTAGACTTTGGAAAATACTTTTTAGGTATGAAAAACATGTTTATTGTATTTAAATGACCCATTTATCAAATTAAATATGTTTTTGATCCATAAAATATTTCTATAATTTATTAGGTCATTATTACATCATGAATGCTATAATTTAAAATAAATTAGTTACGAAAAAACTGTATTTTTACTATTCATCTAAAAACTTAAGTATTTCATAAAAACCCTTAAAAAAATTTGAAATGCTGATTTTAAAAATGATATTAATTTTATCATAATAATTGTCTAACATAGGTAATTTTAATTTTTTACATAAAAAATTATGATTTTTTTGAAATACATTAAAATATAGTTTATTAAAAATGTTCTTATTGTTTCATTGATTTTTTAATCTTGATATTTATTTTATGTCATTATAATATTTATATTTTCTTAAATTATTCATGATAAATATTTTTTATATTACATTTTATTAATTTTTGGTCAAATTACTATTCTAATGATCAAGTTGTTATTTCAATGGTCTCATTACCTCCTATAAATACCACTTTGTTCCTTCATTCAACATCCACTATAATTCCTATCATGGTTCTATATATTCCTTTTCGAATATGTTAATTGGTTTATTAATATTGTGTTTCTTTTCCATAGTGTTGTTTGTGGGGGTGATAATTCTAGTCGATTGGGGTGGTCTAAATTTTCTCATTCCACTTTTCTTATTTTCTATTTTTTTTGTCTCATTGTAATATTTTGGAATTTTCATGGGTTTAGTTGCTAAATAATGTAACGATCTCCGTTAATAAAATAAAGTGTTGTTAGTTTCTATGTGTGCTATATGTGTATAATGCTACATAATACAACAAGTTTTTTCAGGAAACAAATATCTTTTATAAAGTTTGGGTCATACTCCTTTCTAAAATTTTTGAAGTATCGATGGCCTTGTAGTAGTTCTTTGTCAATATCCTTTGATCTATCAATAAAGTATTTAAAACATCTATAAAATGTTTGAGAAACAATTCACGTGATTGGTAATTTTCTAACCCTTTTGAAGATGTTGTTGATGCATTCAACAATGTTTGTAGTCATGTGCTCATATCTCTTCCCTTCATCAAATGCTAAATATCATTTTTCCTTTGGAATGCGCATCATGTACTTATAAGACATCCTCAATCATTCCTCATATTTCTTCCAATATTTGAAGGAAAACCTATTGTTTTGGTTTGTATGTTGTAAAGGCATGGAAGAAAATTTTAAACTACCCAATAATATAAAATAAGTATAAGTACTAAATGTGTAGAATATGTGATCCAATACGTAATTTTATGATTGTTTTTTACACATTGTCAGTGTGACATTTTTTTCATACATTTCGGGCAATATGTCTCATGCAGTGATGATGATAGGCATTGGTGGGTAAGTCAACCAGCATCCTCGATATTCACTGCTTCCTTGATAGTGTGATGAAGATTTGAAATAAGACATATTTCTTGTCCATCGGTGACATGAACATGATAGAAAAGATATAAACCAACTCCACGAGTCTATATTGTCTTTCTCTAATATTACAAATTTCAGTGACAAAGAACATCTATTTTTGTCATGAGTGGTGACAATCAGGAGAACTTCGTTGCAATTTCCATATAGGAAAGTGTCGTGCACTTGTATGAATTGTTTGCAGTGAAGGAAAGTTATGATGCATGGGATAAAGTCCTAGAATAACTGATGAAATTGGACTTTGTCTACAGTGACATGATTGTTCACCACATGATCTATTATTTCAAATTGATAAACAACATGGCTAATTTGAACCAATCACTCGACCCAATAAGGTAACACCTGAAATAATGTTTCTTGGTCGCCATAAACCTTCTCAATAGCTTTCTGTTTTTCCAGTCACGCCTTCTTGTATTAGATTTTTTATCCATATTTACTCTCCATGTGTTCCAATATTAACTCAACATGAACATCCTGGTTAACTCTGATCATACCAATAATAATGAAGCGGATGAATGTTGAGGTAATGTGTCTATGAACTTGCATCAACCTCATATTCAAACAGGTGTGTGGTCTATAAAATTTTTTAGTTTTTCAATAAGTTGAATTTCTAACAAGGGTAGTTCGCAATCGCATCTTGCATATGTCACCATACTATTGACATTTTATAGAAAATGTCGATCTCGTGGAGTCATCTATGAGATAAATGTAATGTGTCTTCACATGGTAATGCTTTATAACTGTCTTTAATGACTCTTTGCTCTCAAATTGTGTTCCAAAAAATAATTCATCATTAATCCCTACAACATTGCTTTCTTGGAGAATACTTAGGAAACTCAGTTGTCAATGTCACTGCATCCCAATCAAACTCAAGCACCAATAGTGCAATATCATGTGATGTTTGCACCGATTGTGCATTTTGTCTTTCTGAATCATCTGCCAGCATCATTTTGTGTTCTTTGTCAAATATTTATTCATCCTAAAAATCATTTGTCAGCACCGTCTTCTGTTCTTTATCAAATACTTCTTCATCCTCAAAATCATCACCATAGGCATCGTTGATCGCAACCATAGGTGGATCAGCTACAACAACAAATATTGTAGGAACATCTACAAGTATTGTCATTTGAAATTTTTACTCTGCTCTACATGTATTATCTTCACCCAATCCACCTCGAACAACCAATTCTCGTGTAAACACATGCACTTCATCAAATCCATCATCATATGGTATGTTTTGTTCGATTTGGGTGGTATCTTCAATCATACTAACCTCAACATACAATCTCATCACACTTGGTCTTTTGTGCTCTTGATATGTATCATAATCAAGCCTCAAATCTTCATCATCGATCAAATGATGACACGTGTGATACAGATTATCTTAAGTTTAAAAGAATCTATAAATGGTAGGTGATATATATTGATTCTCAACAAGCTTCAATCGATCATGAATTTTACTGTTAATTGTGTTTATCAAATCACATCTAATAAGATTTGTTAATCTTGTAGGAGCACTAATATAAGATATCAACTAACCAATTGCAAAACCCATCCGATCATCAACTATCATTTAACCTACATAATTAGTTATTAATATTTAATTGAATAACCGAAATTTTATATATACCAAATATTGTCTAATTGTAAGACTTAATAATTTTTCATACAATAAAATTATTGCACAACTAAAAAAACTACTGCAAAAACTATATCAGATAGGGATATAATTTCCCAACTATGGCGTTTTCATTTTTTTTATTAAATTTTTATCATGTGGAAAGAAATCATAGCTAGCTCAGCAGCAATGATATCATTACATAATATTACAATGAACCAATACACACAAGCCATAAATAAAGCAGTCCAAATTTGCATCCAATTCAATAAAGATAAAACCAGAGGCAAATAAAAATGTGGCTTCCACTTGGAAAGCAACAAAAACATTTGGAAGCTTCTCAGATTTAGTAGCAGTTAATCAAGATTTATGGCCATTAAAGGTGAAGAAGATACAATATCAGCCCTTCAACAAATCTTCCAACACTGCTGCAAGTCCTTGCAGATGGACATCAAACACCATGCCGCACTCAACGGGTAATCCAAAACTGCAACAAAACACGCTACCAATTCACTCACACACACCATAATTCAAAAGAGAGCCAAACTAGACTGATGGTTACTTATCATCAACTTACTTGATACATAATCATCTGTATAATCCTTGTCGATTTTCCCATGGGGCATCGCACCCACCTAACCAACAAAAAATTCACACTGCCTCAGCGTCTCCATAACTGAAAATTAAAGCAGGATTTTGTTGAAACCATACCACAAAAACAGGAGTTTCACCACTATTCATGGCGCCTAAGTAGTCCTTCAGTTCAACGGATTTTTCAGAACTATATGAAAAACCTGAAAGGCAAGAGGTATCTTAAAATCACAGCAGCGGACTGTAAAACAGGGTGGAGAAAAGCACTCAAAACACACCTATTTTGCAAGAGTTCACCGGAAAGTATTGGGTGATCGGGTTCTTGATTGTTCGCAGAAGCTTTTTACGATTGCCCGAAGCAGATACACTAAGTTTTTGTAGCAATTGCACTGCAAAAATGATTCAAAATAATGAAAGGGGTGACCAAACAGGAAGACAATTATTTTGGAATCGGCCACGCTTACACATAATGCCATAGAACCGCTTGGATGTCCTTGGAATCCGAACATGTGGCTTAACTTCAGAGGACACCCTTCAGGGTTCTCACATAGACTGCTCTCACCCTGCCAGCCTTATTGAGTGGACTATCTAGGATAGCTAATAAAGCCTGCACATATAGGACAATATGAGGGCATTTAGAAATCATTAAAAAATAAAATAGAAAAAAACAGAGCTGTAAAAGGATGGAAAAGGGATTCGGGGATGTTGGTTCATATCAAACTAATGTTTCAATAATTCATTTATCTTGGGACTGTAATTTTTTACCAACATGGGCATTTTTTAAAAACATTTATTTAATTTGGTAAAAGAGAAAATTGGATACAAAAAATATTGAAGGGATCCAATAGAAAAACAAAATGATGTTAAGGTATCTAATAGAACAATTGACACAGCCGATCCAATGTATTTCCAAGATCAGGTGGAAAAGCCTTGGAAGATTTATGTGCAGCGCAGGGAGCTAATTTTCCACATTTTATTCAAAAAAGCATGGGCTCATGGCTCCAATCAGAAGTTAACAGAATCCTTTGAAAATAACATCCATGAAGATGTTGGTTTTCACAAGCAAATGACACCACACTTCTCATGTGCTGCCAGGACTCCTAAGATGGAGTCAACAAAAACTTATGTTGTTCCCGTGAGATAGACTGCTCAGAAAATGTCATTCATCGGTTCAAAACGAGATTCAGTGACTTCATAGATATATGATAATAATATTTAAAGCAATTTTGGTTTCTCTACCATGATTTTATCCATTCTAAAAAACCGAGGGTGGGATTGTTTCTCTCATTCCTAGATAAGAGGAAAATTTACCGTTTCCATGGAAATCCCAGTTTTCCAGGAAACACGCCCAGGTGAAAGAACACTCCCAGTTTTCCTTTAAATTCACATTGACCGGTTGCAACCAAATGAGGCCTCAGATCAGCGGCAAATCATTGTGTATTTATGACTGAGGTTTTACTGGGCGCTCATGGTTGCAACTGCCAATGCCAGCTCAAAGAATTTCTCTCCCATTCGCATCAAGAGCCATACACTTGCGGCCGCAGGTTCAGACAAGGTCATAAATGTCCACATAGGGGTTTAAAATCATTGGTCTGGAAAAGCATAGAGCCACAGGAGGGTAGGAAAGTAGTGGAGGAAAGGGAAATTGGATCCCTTCAAGAGGAAGATAACTTTTAAAGCTTTGCAGGTCAGTTATCTCAATGGGGAAGGGCCTGTATCCTCCAAAACTATGTTTTTGGAAGGGATAACAGATGGGATATCAATTCTGGTATTAATTAAAAGATGAGCCAGCCATAATTTATGTGCAGGGGTTGCAATGGGAACGAGGGATTTTAGTTCAAACATAAGAATGGGAGCTCAGTGTTAGGCAGCAGGCAGACTTGCAGGAGTTGATGAACAGGAAAGTATATAAGGCCTTCGAGCCCCTTAAAAAAACAATTGCAAATATATAATATCCTAATGATATTCTTATTAAACCAATCTATAAAAAACAAAAAAAATACTGACAAGGCAGTTTTAACAATACAATACCAGGTCATACCCATCTCAACAAAATACTAATCACAATACCAGGATCGAGGGTATTCTTGGCAAAAAAAAATTATCAAAACACTGAAGAATTCCACAAAAATTTTATCCCAAAGACAGTGCTATGCATGTATTCAGAAGTTCCCGCACCTGATAAACGATATCAGGCCTGTAATCTGCAGGGTTCTTTCCATGTCTCTGAAGAAAATTGGAATGGTCATCCGAGTTCAAAACTTGGAAAGTCTGAATGAACCAACACGGAAAATTAAAATAATTAAGTAGACAAAGGAATCACATAAATTGCAATGATAACTTGCATCGCACAAAAAAGAAGAAAAACGTAGAAGCATGTGAACAATAATATGCAAAATTCCTAAAACTTTCCACCCTAGAGAAAAAAACTATAAAGAATTCCAACACACGGGACATTGAAAAAAATAATTTGTGCACCTTTACAACTTTTCCAACTTCCAATGATGCCTTTTCAAGGACAAAGATGGCCCCCGGCTTTGAGGTGGCTTCAGATGGGGCAACCAGAATACCAGGAAGTTCATCCACCGCCCCCTCCTCCTCTTCGACGCTATCTTCTATATCTTCATTGCCCTGGTTCGGCTCCTTCCATGGGCGCTTCAGCCCCTTGGCTTTGCAGGCTAGTACCATCTATTAGAACACACTCCAGCAGAGACAGGTATATCAAAGGGAAGAACAGGCCAAAGCAGGGAGGAGAAAGGAAGACGACTAAGCCTCACTTGAAACTGGAGTGTCAAATAAGGGTGTGTGGATTTTCTAAAACCTACCAAAACCATTGGTAACTAAACTAAACCGATAAATTAACCGAACCAACCAAGTGTCGCATGAAAAAACGAGTTGTTAGGAGTATAAATGTGTTCAATCTAAAAAGATAATTGGGATTTCAATAGATACATACAAGATAAAGAACAGTACAGAAATATGAGACCATCAAAAAAGATAAAACAATCAATAAACAAAATTAAAAAACTTTTAACTGATTAAGAGGTGTCGGAAAGAGAGATTTAGGGGGCAGGGGGGACAAAGAGCAAGAGAAAAAAATGCATAATGTGCTGGCAGGAGCAAGGAGGGATCCTTCATGTTTGGTTCACTTCAACAATGCCACGCACCCAACAAAACCCTAATTGTTGCATCAACGCAGAACCCTGTGATCAACAAAACATGATATCCTGACTCAGATGAAATAAAACATTAATACCAGTTCAATCCCGAAAACACTGGAGAATTCATAGATAAAGGCCCGTATTTGGAAGGCTTTTAGCACACTCATAGTCAGAGATGAGGATAAAAAATAGTTAAAGGCTGATTGCTCGAATGCAGAACGGAGAGGCTCTGTTCATGGGTAAAGGGAAGGGGAGGCGCCAAGTGTAACAAAGAGAAGGTGGGATGGGGGAGGGAAAGGAAAAGATTTTCCCATAGGAAGGAGGTGGGATGGGGGAGGGAAAGGAAAAGATTTTCCCATAGGAAGGAGCTGAGGATATTCTATCCCTGGATATCTCTACCGAGGCGAGTAGGGGTGCTTAACGGGCTGGACTGGTGCGGACCATAGTTATTTACGGTGCATGGCGCACAACGGCGACAGGGCCCCCCCGGTGCAAAAACGCACTGCACGGCGCAAGGCGCGTGGCAATATTAACTTGCGGCGCATAGAAAGAATAAAAAAGCGTAGCAGAAAAAAACAATAAACAAAAAAAAAACGTAGAAAAAAAAAGTAAAGTGCCCCTCGACAGGCAAAGAGGCGGACAACATTAACTGGAAAAAAAAGTGAAAACATAAATAAAATTGAATGATAAAAATTACTTCTTAGGGTTCGGTTCACACACAAGGTGTGCGTGCGTACGCCTGCCCTAGACGAGGAGGGTCGGGTCGTCGTCGTCGGTCTGTATGGAAGTAGCTGTCGAGGGAGATGACTAGGTCGCACCGCTCGACTTGGTCTGGCAGGGGCTGGGTTGCGGCTGTCGCGGGAAGAGGATAGTGTTGCGCGACGATGGAGGTCGTCATTTGAGGTTTTTTTGAGGTATTTTTTAATCACGAACAAGTTGGCGCAGTTGCGCGCGCCACGCCACTGCGCGCCATTGTGCACAATAGCGCGCGCCACTGAGCGCCTTTTCAGATGAGCCATTGCGAACCCATTGCGTGGCGCTCGGCTTCCTGGCGCGCGCCATTAATAACTATGGTGCGGACCGAACCAAAGCCCGCATTTTAAGGGTCAAGAAATTGCCAGCCCATTTAAGCCAACATTAAATGCGGGCTCAAAAAAAAGGTCCAATTTGTGGACAGGACTGGCCCGCGGGCCAGCCAAGCATTGCATAGAGTTCTTTAAAAAAATTCCAAAGATCAACTAATTTACATATCATCCATAATTCATGTTTAATTTAAGAAATAAATTATCACTACTTATTGGGGGGAATAAAGCACTGCAGCAACTAAATTACACATATAAACCACATGAAAGCAACATGTCTTTAATAACACCCGCAGAAAACATCCAAACTAAATACTATTTATGACTACAAAAGTAAAAAAGACATGCAAATATTTAATTCAAACTACATTGTTGTCACATTGCAACCAGTATAATGGAAACCAAGCTAATTAATAGATAAAATTAACATAACATGATAGGAAGGTGGGCAGGGGGCTGCTTGTGTAAGAGTATCGGAGGACGGGTTTGCTGCATGGGGCAGGGGTTGTGGCTATTTAGCTGTCTTGTCAGAGAGCAGGTAGAGTGTTTAATAGAGGCAAGGAGCATAATTGTAAAGGGGTTGGGGGTTGTTAGGAGGTTTTTAGTTAATTAGTGGGGTTGTTAGTAGACAACAAGCAGGTTGGCAGGTTGTCTAGAAGGTTCTAGTGGAGTTTATAAATAAGGGGGTTGTGGGCTGTATGAGGGGGAATTGTTTTAGGAGATATTCTGATTGATAGGAAGGTGGGCAGGGGGCTATTTGTGTAAGAGTATCGGGGGACGGGTTTGCTGTATGGGGCAGGGGTTGTGGCTATTTAGATGTCTTGTCAAGGAGCAAGTAAAGTGTTTAACAAAGGCAAGGGGCATAATTGTAAAGGGATTGGGGGTTAGGAAGTTGTTAGTCAGTTAGTGGGGGTGTTAGTATACAACAAGCAGGTTGCCAGCTCGGGGTGTCTAGAAGGTTTTAGTGGAGTTTATAAATAAGGGAGTTGTGGGGTGTATGAGGGGGGATTGTTTTCGGAGATATTCTGCTACGCAAAATGGGGGGTTGCGGCCAGGCCTTGGAGAGCAGACCCTCTCAAGGATGATACTTCTTCCATTTCTTCTTTTTTCTTTCTACTGTAATTCCTGCCACTGTTAATACAAGTTTCTACAGATTTTTCTCTCTCAATTGATTCCTATCATAACACGTAAAAACATTTTTCACAGATAAAAACATGTATGATGTATCATTAAAAATAATAAATTAAACTTAAAATGAATTAAACGAACCAAAAAAAATATCAAACAAACATGTTTTCATGTTGATGTTGGAATATTGTATCAAACAAAAGTAAATTTGGAAGTAAATTAATAAAACATTCAAACCAAATAACAATCAACAAAAAACATAAATCAAACGAAACATTTTTTTTAAATACATTCAAATATACAACTATTTTATTCGACCAGAAAATATAAACATAAAAATACTGATTATTGAGAATGAAATAAGAACACCACTGTGAGGAGTGAGCATATACTTCCACGGCTGGAAACAAGAAACCACGACACTGTATCTATCTCAAAAAATAGAAAATCAAATGAATTAAGATTTAACAGCAACAATATACTGAAAAACATAGGAAAACATAAACTATGTCTAACCTGGAGTGTCACAAACCAACCTGGGTCGACCCTGGACCGGTCACCCGAGCCGATCTGCAGCAAATCCTGAGAGGCGTTCTCGATCCTCCCAGACTTGCGACAAGTGTCAGGGAATCAGCGAAGTAGAAAAAAGGGAACGATTTTGCCCAAAGAAAATAAACTAAACAGTAGAACCAAATAGAACATCGCAAAATAAATAATCGACGGGAAAAGAGAAAGGAAGACCAACCACACGACTAACCTGTCAACGTCTAAAACTCAACGTAACCTCGTGGTTTACTCTCCGGTACCGAAACCAAACGTTGCTCAAGGCGATCTAAACCAGAAATGGAACCTGCAGCAGGAACTAAAAAACAAGAAAACACCATAGGTGTGAGTATTAAAACTCAGAAGGTAGGTCCGACTAATCTATTCCCAATGCACAACCTTTAAATAAAGAAAACATTAACAGGTTTGAACTACAAATATAAATGTAGGGTTTACCACACTTTTCATTTTAAAAACAAACACACATGATACATTGTCCTCCAAATTTAAAACAAGGCACAAGAGAGAAAAAGGGGAGTTGAGTTTTCTCTTTCAAAACATCCACTTAGAAATATTTTTAAATCAATCAAACCTTCACAATTTTTCCAAAACCAAAACCAAAACCAGGGGTAAGGAACAAAATACTACGCAAAGAGGGTAACAGCTCTAATAGCACTCGTAACGTGAGAACACAGAAAACCCTAGGAACTCGGAGGAGAACCAGAACATACTAATACATATGACTCATTCTGAAGCCATGCCCTACTCAATGACATCATAACGCCCTAACGCCCGACCGTCGCCCTACCTGGCCTAGTTGAGGGGCCCAATCCCATAGCAATAATAACAAAACATCTCTCTGTTATGGGTCACTAGCCAGTGTGAAATCTAAACTAGTGCAGTAATCGTTCTCGATAAACCTCTTTGCTATGCTAGGTTCTCATGTATATTTCACAAGGGGGTGTGTTGTACAATTGAAACAACAAGTCACATATATATAACTACACACACCGCACAGTCCGGCACCACCCAGACCACCTCAAGGTTAGTCCCCTACCATAAAATAATTATCATACGAGGGAAGTCCCATACCGAGAACCCTCCCAACCCACAATCAACCAACTAGGCAGGAGACCCAACCCAAGAGGGGTTTTCCAAATAGTCATTTCAAAATGTCAAATGGGCCTTTAGATTCATAACATTTTACCATTTCCCAAAAACACTCAGAAAGTATTTCCAAAACATTTTAGAACATGATTTTTATACTAACGTGGTCTAGTAGGTCTTACAACCTTATCACAAAAATAGTTCATTTAATAAATAACGGCACACAATCCACCTTCGCAACCAGACACATTTTAAAACCCATTTCATAAATCTCATGCATCATTTAAATTAGAAACACACTTGCAATGGCCAAAGAGGCATATATCACTAAGCACTTAATGTGAAAAACCTATTTAAAGACTTGAATCATCACTTTAAACTTCACAAACATGTTTATAAAAACCAAACCATGCCATAATAAATCACTAATCGTTTTAAAGAGCCAACCAGGCCATTTAGAGAAAAACACACAGTGTGCGGAACTTTGCAAAAATGCACCACACACTAAAATTTACATTTAAAATAATTCGCACCTCAAAACGATTCCAAATCATGATACGCACTATTCAAATTATTTAATAAACCATTTAAAATCTTATAAAACAATTTTTAAAGAGTAACCACGGCTTTCCATAAACAAAACTCATTCAAAGAACACATTTTTGATCAAATGCACACCCACAACCTACTAAAATTGAATATGCATCGCTTGCATAGTTAAATAAACTAATTGCACAATTTAAAAAAAAATGATTAAACAGCTCAGGATTGGTTTTCATTAAAAACACCCTTAATTCACATGAGCATTCTACAAGATATAAAACGTAAACCAAGTTCATTTAAAAACTAAACTTTGCACCAAACTAATTAATCACAAAACAACCCAAATCACTTAAGTAAAATAATTATCCAAACAATGTTTTCCTACCAGAACAAAATAATTTCTCCAAGAACAATTATTCTAGAAATCAAAAATAATAATTAATACCAATGAAGTTGAAAAAAAATGCAAGTAATCAAATTGTTCTTAAATTTAAAGGGTCAATGCAAGGGATCCTGCTATCAATTGACGAGGAAATTCCGGAAATTGGTGCAAAACACCGTTTGCACCTCAATCTCACCCGAGGGAGATTAAATCAAACCTAAAACAACCATATCGGACCATCAATTTTAAGATCTACCCTAAAAATATTGAAACCCTGAAACCTAAGGTTTGGGGTAAACTGAAAAAAAAAACTAAATCAAAATGAACAAATCACCGGAGGGGGTCGCTACCAGAGGATGGTGTCGCCGGTGAGGAGGTGCCGCCGGCGAGAGGGCTGGCCGAAGGGTGCGGGCACGCGCGGGTTGGCCAAGAGGGGGGGGGGGGGGGGGGGGGGGTCGCAGCTCCTCTTGCTGCGCATAGGGAGGGACCGCCTGGGAGGCGGAGTTGCGTCCGGGGTGTGCGGCGACGGGAGGGCGGCCGGCCAAGGGCGGCGCGCCGGCGAGGGGAGGAGGGGAGGGGCAGCCGCGGGATGCAGCGCACAAGAGGGGAGGAAGCCTCGGGGTGCAGCGTAGAAGAGGGGAGGAAGAAAACGCGTGGGAGAATAGAGAAGGGAGGAGAAAATGAGAAAGAGTGGGGGAGGAAAACCTATAAAAAAATAATTTTTTTTCCTAATAATAATAATAATAATAATAATAGTAATAATAATATTATTATTATTAAATCCAATAAAGTTAATAATAATAATATCATCATTATTATTAAAGCAACACTTAAATTCGTGTGATAAATTTTTTTTATTTCAATTCTAACTCCCATTTCAATCAGTTTCATTATTTTATTTTAATTCCAAAGGCGGGCAGTTTGCATGGTTCTGAGGCCACACTTCGTCCGTGCGTCAGACGCCGCCAAACCAAAAACACGCATTTTTCAATCAACGCTAAAAAAAAATTAAACAGGGTCTCACTCGAACCCCGACCCGAGCCGAAACCAAGGAAAAATAAAACTCGGGTGTGACATGGAGAGGTGAAAGGAGGAGGAAGGTAGTCGACAAAGATTAGGGTTTACCCTCTCACTCGGTTGCAGCTTATCCAGAATCCTATCCGAAAACCTGCAGTGGGGAAAAAGGAAGAGTCAGGAAGATTAAGTTAGCGTTCGGGTTGGACAGATTCTGACAAAGAGGAAAGTTCCAAACGGTTTTTGCGGAAGAAGTGCGGATCTGGTGGGTACGACGGGATAGCCCACTACAACAGGAGAGGGAGCATCGAGCAAGCGGAAGGAGAGAAGGGAGTCGGAGCGGCCTGAAATCTCTTGGTGGGAGATGGAACAACGGAGGGAGTGGGAGGAGGGAGTGGGGGAGCGTGGGACTGTGTGCGATGTGCGAGGGAAGGGAGGGAGGTACCGCAGTTTAATATGGTTTGTAAAAAAACAAAGGGGGGGTGCAATGAGAATCAATCTTTTTTAAAATCAATCTAATTTTGTACGGGGAAGCGCAGAAGACTCAAAAAAATCAATCTTGTTGTTTTTATAATACAAACATTATTTGTTTTTGTTTCATAGAAGTGATTTTTAAGATCCTCTAAATGTGAAACGTTTCATGGAATTCAATGTTCACTTCATCACCTGTATCAAATTTTTCTTGATCAAATTCATATTCAAAATGTATCTATAAATAATATGTTAAGTAAAATATCAAACAAGATTCATGGACTAAAAAGTGATAAAGTTGCAATAGTTTTAAATGATTAATTCATATCTGTCACATTGCAACCAGTATAATGGAAATCAAACTAATTAATAGATAAAATTAACATAACACATAAAAACATTTTTCACAAAATAAAAACATGTACGATGTATCATTAAAAATAATAAATTAAACTTAAAATGAATTAAAATAACCAACAAAAATATCAAACAAACATGTTTTCATGTTGATGTTGGAATACTGTATCAAATAAAAGTAGATTTGGGTCCTCAGAGTAAATTAATAAAACATTCTGACCAAATAAAAATGAACAAAAAATATAAATCAAATGAAACATTTTTTTTAAATACATTCAAATATACAACTATTTTATTCGACCATCAAATATAAACATCATAAAAATACTGATTATTGAGAATGAAATAAGAACGCCTCTGTGAGAAGGAGTGAGAATCTACTTCCACGGCTAGAAACAAGGAATCACGACACTGTATCTATCTCAAAAAAATGGAAAATCAAATGATTTAAGATTTAAAAGCAACAATATACTGAAAAAATAGGGAAACACAAACTATGTCTAACCTCGAGGGGTGAAAGGAGGAGGAAGGTAGTCGACAAAGATTAGGGTTTATCCTTCTCAATTGGTTGCAGCTTATCCAGAATCCTATCTAAAAACCTGTAGCGGGGAAAAAGGAAGGGTTAGGGAGATTAAGTTAGGGTCCGGGTCGAACGAATTCAGACAAAGAGGAAAGCTCCAAACAGTTTCTGCAGGAGAAGTGCGGATCCGGTGGGTACGACGGGATGGCCCACTACAATAGGAGAGGGAGCATCGAGTTGGTGGAAGGAGGGAAGGGAGTCGGAGTGGCCTGAAATCTCCAGGTGGGATATGGAACGACGGAGAGAGTGGGAGGAGGGAGTGGGGGAGCGTGGGACTGCGTGCGATGTGTGAGGGAAGGGAGGGAGGTATCGCGGTTTAATATGGTTTGAAAAAAAACAAGGGGGGTGCAATGAGAATCAATCTTTTTTAAAATCAATCTAATTTTGTGCGGGGAAGTGCAAAAGACTCAAAAAAATCAATCTAGTTTATTTTATAATACAAACATTATTTGTCTTTGTTTCATTGAATTGATTTTTAAGATCCTCTAAATATGAAACGTTTCATGGAATTCAATGTTCACTTCATCACCTATATCAAATCATTCTTGATTGAATTCATATTCAAAATGTATCTATAAGTAATATGTTGAGTAAAATATCAAACAAAATTCATGGACTAAAAAATGATAAAGTTGCAATAGTTTTAAATGCTTAATTAATATTTGTCACATTGCAACCTGTATAATGAAAATCAAACTAATTAATAGATAAAATTAACATAACACGTAAATTTTTTTTTCATAGATAAAAACATGTATGATGTATCATTAAAAATAATAAATTAAACTTAAAATGAATTAAACGAACCAACAAAAATATCAAACAAAAATGTTTTCATGTTGATGTTGGGATAATATATCAAACAAAAGTAAATTTGGGTACTCATAGTTTATTAATAAAAAATTCAGACCAAATAACAATCAACAAAAAACAAAAACCAAACAAAACATTTTTTTAAATACATTCAAATATACAACTATTTTATTCGACCAACAAATATAAACAACTTAAAAATACTGATTATTGAGAATAAAATAATAACACCTCCGTGAGAAGGAGCAGTGAGCATATACTTCCACGGCTGGAAACAAAGAATCACGACGCTATATCTATCTCAAAAAATGGAAAATCAAATGAATTAAGATTTAACAGTAACAATATACTGAAAAAATAAGGAAACACAAACAATGTCTAACCTAGAGAGGTGAAAGGAGGAGGAAGGTAGTCAACAAAGATTAGGGTTTATCCCTATCACTCGGTTGTAGCTTATCCAGAATCCTATCTGAAAACCTGCAGTGGGGGAAAGGAAGATTAAGTTAGGGTTTGGGTCAGATAGATTGAGACAAAGAGGAAAGCTCCAAACAGTTTCTGTGGAAGAAGTGAGGATCCGGTGGGTACGACGGGATGGCTCACTACAACAGGAGAGGGAGCATCGAGCTAGAGGAAGGATGGGAGGGAGTCGTTGTGGCCTAAAATCTTCAGGTGGGAGATGGAATGACAAAGAGAGTGGGAGGAGGGAGTGGGGGGCGTGGGACTGCATGCGATGTGCGAGGGAAGGGAGGGAGGTACCGAAGTTTAATATGGTTTGTAAAAAAACAAAAGGGGGTACAATGAGAATCAATCTTTTTTAAAATAAATCTAATTTTGTACAGGGAGCACATAAGACACAAAAAAAATCAATCTAGTTGTTTTTATAATACAATTTTTTTTTGTTTCATTGAAGTTATTTTTAAGATCCTCTAAATATGAAACGTTTCATGGAATTCAATGTTCACTTCATCACCTGTATCAAATCTTTCTTGATCGAATCTATATTCAAAATGTATCTATAAATAATATGTTAATTAAAATATCAGAAAAAATTCATGGACTAAAAAGTGATAAAGTTGCAATAGTTTTAAATGCTTCACTCATATCTGTCACATTGCAACTAGTATAATGGAAATCAAACTAATTAATATATAAAATTAACATAACATGTAAAAACATTTTTCACAGATAAAAACATGTATGAAGTATCATTAAAAATAATAAATTAAACTTAAAATGAATTAAAAGAACCAACAAAAATATCAAACAAACATGTTTTCATGTTGATGTTGGAATACTCTATCAAACAAAAGTAAATTCGGGACCTCAGAGTAAATTAATAAAACATTCAGACCAAATAACAATCAACAAAAAACATAAATCAAACGAAACATTTTTTTAAATACATTCAAATATAAAACTATTTTATTCTACCAGCAAATATAAAAAACATAAAAATATTGATTATTGAGAATGAAATAAGAATGACTCTATGAGAAGGAGTAGTGAGCATATACTTCCACGACTAGAAACAAGGAATCACGACACTGTATCTATCTCAAAAAAATGTAAAATCAAATGAATTAATATTTAAAAGTAACAATATATTGAAAAAATAGGGAAACACAAACTATGTCTAACCTCGAGAGGTGAAAGGAGGTGAAAGGTAGTCGACAAAGATTAGGGTTTATCCTTCTCACTCGGTTGCAGCTTATCCAGAATCCTATCTGAAAACCTGTAGTGGGGAAAAAGGAAGGGTCGAGAAGATTAAGTTAGGGTTCGATTTGGACGAATTCAGACAAAGAGGAAAGATCCAAACCGTTTCTGCAGGAGAAGTGCAGATCTAGTGGGTACGGCGGGATAGCCCACTACAATAGGAGAGGGAGCATCGAATTGGTGAAAGGAGGGAAGGGAGTCGAAACGGTCTGAAATCTCCAGGTGGGATATGGAACAACGAAGAGAGTGGGAGGAGGGAGTGGGGGAGCATGGGACTGTGTGCGATGTGCGAGGGAAGGGAGGGAGGTATCACGGTTTAATATGGTTTGTAAAAAAACAATGGGGGTGCAATGACAATCAATCTTTTTTAAAGTCAATCTAATTTTGTATGGGGAAGTGCATAAAACTCAAAAAAATAAATCTAGTTGTTTTTATAATACAAACATTATTTGTTTTTGTTTCATTGAAGTGATTTTTAAGATCCTCTAAATATGAAACATTTCATGGAATTCAATGTTCACTTCATCACCTGTATCAAATATCTCTTGATTGAATTCATATTCAAAATGTATCTATAAATAATATATTAAGTAAAATATGAGACGAAATTCATGTACTAAAAATAGATAAAGTTTCAATAGTTTTAAATGCTTAATTCATATCTGTCACATTGGAACCAGTATAATGGAAATCAAACTAATTAATAGATAAAATTAACATAACACGTAAAAACATTTTTCACAGATAAAAACATATATTATGTATCATTAAAAATAACAAATTAATCTTAAAATTAATTAAACAAACCAACAAAAATATCAAACAAACATGGTTTCATGTTGATTTTGGAATAATGTATTAAAAAAAGTAAATTTGGATCCTCACAGTAAATTAATAAAACATTTAGACCAAATAACAATAAAAAAAACATAAATCAAATGAATCATTTTATTTAGATACATTCAAATATACACGACCAGCAAATTTAAACAACATAAAAATAATTATTGTTGAGAATGAATTAAGAACGCCTCTGTGAGAAGGAGGAGTGAGCATATACTTTCACAGTTGGAAACAAGGAATCAGGACGTTGTATCTATCTCAAAAAAATGGAAAATCAAATGAATTAAGATTTAACAGCAACAATATACTGAAAAAACAGGGAAACAAAAACAATGTCTAACCTAGAGAGGTGAAAGGAGGATGAAGGTAGTCGACAAAGATTAAGGTTTATCCCTCTCACTCGGTTGGAGATTATCCAGAATACTATTCGAAAACCTGGAGTGGGGAAAAAGGAAGAGTCGGGAAGATTAAGTTGGGGTTCGGGTCGAACGGATTCAGACAAAGTGGGAAGCTCCAAACGATTTGTGCGGAAGAAGTGCGGATCTGGTGGGTATGATGGGATGGCCCACTACAACAATATAGGGAGAATCGAGCCGGCGAAAGGAGGGAAGAGAGTCCGAGTGGCCTAAAATCTCCAGGTGGGAGATATAATGGCAGAGAGAGTGAGAGGAGGGAGTGGGGTAGCGTGGGACTGTGTGCGATGTGCGAGGGAAGGGAGGTAGGTACCACAGTTTAATATGGTTTGAAAAAAAAGGGCGGGAGGGTGCAATGGGAATCAATATTTTTTAAAATCAATCTAATTTTGTATGAGGAAGCGGAGAAGACTCAAAAAAAATCAATCTAGTTGTTTTTATAATACAAACATTACCTGTTTTTGTTTCGTTGAAGTGATTTTTAAGACCCTCTAAATATGAAATATTTCATAAAGTTCAATGTTTGATTCATAACCTGTATCAAATATTTCTTGATTGAATTAATATTCAAAATTTATCTATAAATAATATGTTAAGTAAAATATCATACAAAATTCCTGGACTAAAAAGTGATAAAGTTTCTATAGTTTTAAATGCTTAATTCATATCTGTCACATTACCACCAGTATAATGGAAATCAAACTAATTAATAGATAAAATTAACATAACACGTAAAAAAAATCATAGATAAAAACATTTATGATTTATCATTAAAAATAATAAATTAAAATTAAAATGAATTAAACGAACCAACAAAAATACCAAACAAACATGTTTTCATGTTGGTGTTGGAATACTGTATCAAACAAAAGTAAATTTGGGTCTTCACAATAAATTAAGAAAAAATTCATGCTAAATAACAATCAACAAAATACCTAAGTCAAACGAAACATTTTTTTAAATACATTCAAATATAAAACTTTTTTATTCTCCCAACAAATATAAACAACATAAAAATACTGATTATTGAGAATGAAATAATAAGGCCTCTGTGAGAAGTAGGAGTGAGAATATACTTCCACGGTTGGAAAAAATGAATCATGACACTGTATCTATCTCAAAAAACGGAAAATCAAATGAATTAAGATTTAACAACAACAATATACTTAAAAAAATAGGGAAACACAAACTATGTCTAACGTGGAGAGGTGAAAGGAGGAGGAAGGTAGTCAACAAAGATTAGGGTTTATCCCTCTCACTCGGTTGAAGCTTATCCAAAATCCTATCCAAAAACTTGTAGTGTGGAAAAAGGAAGGGTCGAGAAGATTAAGTTAGGGTTCAGGTCAGATGGATTCAGACAAATAGGAAAGATCCAAATGGTTTCTACTAAAGAAGTGTAGATCTGGTGGGTATGACGGGATGGCCCACTACAATAGGAGAGGGAGCATCGAGCCGATGGAAGGAGGGAAGGGATTCAGAGTGGACTGAAATCTCTAGGTGGGAGATGGAATGATGAAGAGAGTGGGAGGAGGGAGTGGGGGAGCGTGGGGCTGCATGCGATGTGCGAGGGAAGGGAGGGAGGTACCGCGGTTTAATATGGTTTGTAAAAAAACAAAGAGGGGGGTGCAATGAGAATCAATTTTTTTTAAATCAATTTAATTTTGTATGGGGAAGCAGAGAAGACTCAAAAAAATCAATCTAATTGTTTTTATAATACAAACATTATTATTTTTTGTTTCATTGAAGTTGTTTTTAAGATCCTATAAATATAAAACGTTTTATGGAATTCAATGTTCACTTCATCACCTGTATCAAATATTTCTTGATCGAATTCATATTCAAAATTTATCTATAAATAATATTTTAAGTAAAATACCAGACAAAATTCATGGACTAAAAATTGATAAAGTTGCAATAGTTTTAAATGCTTAATTCATATCTTTCACATTGCAACCAGTATAATGGAAATCAAACTAATTAATAGATAAAATTAACATAACATGTAAAAACATTTTTCATAGATAAAAAAATGTATGATGTATCATTAAAAATAATAAATTAATCTAAAATGAATTAAACGAACCAACAAAAATATCAAACAAACATGTTTTCATATTGATGTTGGAATACTATATCAAACAAAAGTACATTTGGGTCCTTAGAGTAAATTAATAAAACATTCATACCAAATAAAAATAAAAGAAACATAAATCAAATGAATTTTTTTTAAATACATTCAAATATACAACTATTTTATTCTACCAACAAATATAAAAAACATAAAAATACTAATTATTGATAATGAAATAAGAACGTCTCTGTGAGAATGAGGAGTGAGCATATACTTAGATGGTTGGAAACAAGGAATCACAACACTTTATATATCTCAAACAATTTAAAATCAAATGAATTAAGATTAAACAACAATAATATACTAAAAAACTAGGGAAACACAAACTATCTCTAACCTGGAGAGGTGAAAGGAGGAGGAAGGTAGTCAACAAAGATTAGGGTTTATCCCTCTCACTCGGTTGCAACTTATCCAGAATCCTATCTGAAAACCTGTAGTGGGGAAAAAGGAAGGGTTGGGAAAATTAATTTAGGGTTTAAGTCAGACGGATTCAGAAAAAGAGGAAAGCCCCAAATGGTTTCTTCGGAAGAAGTGTTGATCCAGTGGGTATGACGGGATGGCCCACTACAACAGGAGAGGGAGTATTGAGCCGGCAGAAGGAGGGAAGGGAGTCGAAGTAGATTGAAATCTCCAGGTGGGAGATGGAATGATGGAGAGAGTGGGAGGAGGGAGTGGGGGAGCGTGGGACTGGGTGCGATGTGCGAGGGTGGGGAGGGAGATACCATGGTTTAATATGGTTTGTAAAATAAAAGGGGGGGGGGGGGTGCAATGAGAATCAATATTTTTTAAAATCAATCTATTTTTGTTTGGGGAAGTTCATAAGACTCAAAAAAATCAATCTAGTTGTTTTTATAATACAAAAATTATTTGTTTTTGTTTCATTTAAGTGATTTTTAAGATCCTCTAAATATGTAACGTTTCATGGAATTCAATGTTAATATCATCACCTATATCAAATATTTCTTGATTGAATTCATATTCAAAATATATCAATAAATAATATGTTAAGTAAAATATGAGACAAAATTCATGGACTAAAAAGTGATAAAGTTTCAATAGTTTTAAATGTTTAATTCATATCTGTCACATTGCGACCAGTATAATGGAAATCAAACTAATTAATATATAAAATTAACATAAAACGTAAAAAAAATTCACAGATAAAAACATTTATGATGTATCATTAAAAATAATAAATTAAACTTAAAATGAATTAAAAGAACCAACAAAAATATCAAAAAAACATGTTTTCATGTTGATGTTGGAATACTGTATCAAACGAAAGTAAATTTGGGTCCTTAGATTAAATTAATAAAACATTAAGACCAAATAACAATCAATAAAAAGCATAAATCAAACAAAACATTTTTTTAAAATACATTCAAACATACAACTATTTTATTTGACCAGAAAATATAAACAACATAAAAATACTGATTATTGAGAATGAAATAAGAACACCTATGTGAGAAGGAGGAGTGAGCATATACTTCCACAACTATAAACAAGGAATCACGACACTATATCTATCTCAAGAAATGGAAAATCAAATGAATTAATATTTAACAGCAACAATATACTGAAAAAATATGGAAACACAAACTATGTCTAACCTGGAGAGGTGAAAGGAGGAGGAAGGTAGTCAACAAAGATTAGGTTTTATCCCTCTCAGTCGGTTGTAGCTTATCCATAATCCTATCTAAAAAACTATGGTGGGTAAAAAGTAAGGGTTAGGAAGATTATGTTAGGGTTTGGGTTGGATGGATTCAGACAAAGAGAAAAGCTCCAAACGGTTTCTGCGGAAGAAGTGCAGATCTGGTGGGTACGACGGGATGACCCACTACAACAGGATAGGGAGCATTGAGCCGACAGAAGGAGGAAAGGGATTCAGAGCGTCTTGAAATCTCTAGGTGGGATATGGAATGACATGGAGATTGGGAGGAGGGAGTGGGTGGCGTGGGACTACATTCTATGTGCGAGGGAAGAGAGGGAGGTACC
This sequence comes from Viscum album, assembly GCA_963277665.1. Taxonomy (NCBI): domain Eukaryota; kingdom Viridiplantae; phylum Streptophyta; class Magnoliopsida; order Santalales; family Viscaceae; genus Viscum; species Viscum album. The sequence continues at coordinate 1,306,210,789 of OY728160.1, read as the reverse complement.
GCTGTTTAATATGGTTTGTAAAAAAGGGGGGGTGCAATGAGAATCAATCTATTTTAAAATAAATCTAATTTTGTACGAGGAAGCACATAAGACTAAAAAAATCAACCTAGGTGTTTTTATAATACAAACATTATTTGTTTTTGTTTCATTGAAGTGTTTTTTTAAGATCCTCTAAATATTAAACGTTTCATGGAATTCAATATTCACTTCATCACCTGTATCAAATCTTTCTTGATCGAATTCATATTCAAAATGTATCTATAAATAATATGTTAAGTAAAATATCAGACAAAATTCATGGACTAAAAAGTGATAAAGTTGCAATAGTTTTAAATGCTTATTTCATATCTGTCACATTGCAACCAGTATAATGGAAATCAAACTAATTAATAGATAAAATTAACATAACATGTAAAAAAAATTCATAGATAAATTTTTTTATGATGTATCATTAAAAATAATAAATTAAACTTAAAATGAATTAAACTGACCAACAAAAATATCAAACAAACATGTTTTCATGGTGATGTTGGAATACTGTATCAAAAAAAGTAAATTTGGTTCCTCATAGTAAATTAATAAAACATTTAAACCAAATAAAAATCAATAAAAAACATAAATCAAACAATTTTTTTTAAAATACATTCAAATACACAACTATTTTATTCCACCAGCAAATATAAACAACATAAAAATACTGATTATTGAGAATTAAATAAGAACGCCTCTGTGAGAAGGAGGAGTGAGCGTATACATCCACGAATGGAAACAAGGAATCACGACACTAAATATATCTCAGAAAATGGAAAATCAAATGAATTAAGATTTAACAGCAACAATATATAGAAAAAATAGGGAAACACAAACTGTGTCTAACCTGAAGAGGTGAAAGGGATTCGGAGTGTCCTCAAATCTCCAAGTGGGATATGGAACGACGGAGAGAGTGGGATGAGGGAGTGGGGGAGCATGGGACTGGACTGCATGCGATGTACGAGGGAAGGGAGGGAGGTGTCGCGGTTTAATATGTTTTGTAAAGAACAAAAGGGGGGTGAAATGAGAATCAAAATTATTTAAAATCAATCTAATTTTGTATAGGGAAGTGGAGAAGACTAAAAAAATCAATCTAGTTGTTTTTATAATACAAACATTATTTGTTTTTGTTTCATTGAAGTGATTTTTAATATCCTCTAAATATGAAATGTTTCATGGAATTCAATGTTCACTTCATCACCTGTATCAAATCTTTCTTGATTGAATTAATATTCAAAATGTATTTATAGATAACATGTTAAGTAAAATATCAGAAAAAATTAATGGACTAAAAAGTGATAAAGTTGCAATAGTTTTAAATTCTTAATTCATATCTGTCACATTACAACCAGTATAATGGAAATCAAACTAATTAATAGATAAAATCAAAATACTTGGTAAAAACATTTTTCAAAAATAAAAAAATGTATGATGTATCATTAAAAATAATAAATTAAACTTAAAATAAATTAAATGAACCAACAAAAATATCAAAAAAACATTTTTTTAGGTTGATGTTGGAATACTGTATCAAACAAAAGTAAATTTGGGTCCTCATAGTAAATTAATAAAACATTCAAACCAAATAACAATAAAAAAACATAAAAAAACATTTTTTTAAATACATCCAAATATATAACTATTTTATTCGACCAACAAATATAAACAACATAAAAATATTGATATTGAGAATGAAATAAGAACGCCTCTGTGAGAAGGAGGAGTGAGAATATAATTCCACGGCTAAAAAAAAGGAATCATGACCCTGTATCTATCTCAAAAAATAGAAAATCACATGAATTAAGATTTAAAAGCAACAATATACTGAAAAAATAGGGAAACACAAACTATGTCTAACCTGGAGAGGTGAAAGAAGGTGGAAGGTAGTTGACAAAGATTAGGGTTTATCCCTCTCACTTGGTTTCAAATTATCCATAAACCTATTCAAAAACCTATATTGGGGAAAAAGTAAGGGTCGGGAAGATTAAGTTAGGGTTCGGGTCGAACGGATTCAGACAAAGAGGAAAGCTCCAAACAGTTTTTGCGGAAGAAGTGTGGATCTGATGGGTACGATGTAATGTCCCACTACAACAGAAGAGGGGGCATCGAGCTGACAGAAGGAGGGAAGGGAGTCGGAGCAACCTGAAATCTCCAGGTGGGAGATGGAACGATAGAGAGAGTTGGAGGAGGGAGTGGTGGAGTGTGGGACTGTGTGCGATGTACGAGGGAAGGGAGGGAGGTACCGCAACTTAATATGGTTTGTAAGAAAACAAACAGGGGAGGGGTGCAATGAGAATCAATATTTTTTAAAATCAATCTAATTTTGAACGGGGAAGCACATAAGTCTCAAAAAAAATCTAGTTGTTTTTATAATAAAGAAATTATTTGTTTTTGTTTCATTGAAGTGATTTTTTAGATCCTCTAAATATGAAATGTTTCATGGAATTCAATGTTTACTTCATCACCAGTAAAAAATATTTCTTGATCGAATTCATATTCAAAATTTATCTGCAAATAACATGTTAAGTAAAATATTAGACAAAATTCATGGACTAAAAAGTGATAAAGTTTTAATAGTTTTAAATGCTTAATTCATATCTGTCACATTGCAACCATTATAATGGAAATAAAACTAATTAATAGATAAAATTAACATAACAGATAAAAAAATCACAGATAAAAACATGTATGATGTATCATTAAAAATAATAAATTAAACTTAAAATGAATTAAATAAACCAACAAAAATATCAAAAAACATGTTTTCATGTTGATGTTGGAATATTGTATCAAACAAAAGTAAATTTGGGTTCTCAGAGTAAATTAATAAAAAATTCAGACCAAATAACAATAAAAAAACATAAATCAAAAGAAACATTTTTTTAAAATACATTCAAATATACAATTATTTTATTCGACCAACAAATATAAACAACATAAAAATACTGATTATTGAGAATAAAATAAGAACGCCTCTGTGAGAAGGAGGAGTGAGCATATACTTCCATGGTTGGAAATAAGGAATCACAACACTGTATCTATCTCAAAAAATGAAAAATAAAATGAATTAATATTTAACATCAATAATATACTGAAAAATAGGTAAACCCAAACTATGTCTAACCTAGAGAGGTGAAAGCAGGAGGAAGGTAGTCGACAAAGATTAGGGTTTATCCCCCTCACTCGGTTGATGCTTATCTAGAATCCTTTGTGAAAACCTGTGGTGTGGATAAAGGAAGGGTTAGGAATATTAAGTTAGGGTTTGGGTTGGATGGATTCAGACAAAGAGGAAAGCTCCAAATGGTTTTTGTGGAAGAAGTGCGGATCTGGTGGGTACGACGGGATGGCCCACTACAAAAGGAGAGAGAGCATCGAGCCGGCAGAAGGAGGGAAGGGATTCGGAGTGGCCTAAAATCTCCAGGGGGGAGATAGAACGATGGAAAGAGTGGGAGGAGGTAGTGGGGGAGCATGGGACTGTGTGTGATGTGTGAGGGAAGGGAGAGAGGTGCCATAGTTTAACGTGGTTTGTAAAAAAGGGGGGGTGCAATGAGAATCAATATTTTTTAAAATCAATATAATTTTGTACGGGGAAGCACATAATACTAAAAAAATCAATCTAGTTGTTTTTATAATACAAACATTATTTGTTTTTATTTCATTGAAGTGATTTTTAGAATCCTCTAAATATGAAATGTTTCATGGAATTCAATGTTCACTTAATCACCTGTATCAAATCTTTATTGATAGAATTCAAATTAAAAATGTATCTAGAAATAATATGTTAAGTAAAATATCAGAGAAAATTCATGGACTAAAAAGTGATAAAGCTGCAATAGTTTTAAATGCTTAATTCATATATGCCACATTGTAACCAGTATAATGGAAAACAAACTAATTAATAGATAAAATTAACATAACACGTAAAAAAAATTTCATCGATAAAAACATGTTTGATGTATCATTAAAAATAATAAATTAAACTTAAAATAAATTAAATGGACAAACAAAAATATCAAACAAACATGTTTTCATGTTGATGTTGGAATAATGTATCAAACAAAAGTAAATTTGGGTCCTCAGAGTAAATTAATAAAACATTCATACCAAATAACAATCAATGAAAAACTTAAATCAAGTGAAACATTTTTTTAAATACATTCAAATATTTAACTATTTTATTCGACCAACAAATATAAACAACATAAAAATACTGATTATTGAGAATGAAATTAGAATGCCTCTGTGAGAAGGAGGAGTGAGAATATACTTCCTTGGATGTAAACAAGGAATCAAAACACTGCATCTATCTCGAAAAATGTAAAATCAAATGAATTAAGATTTAATAAAAATAATATACTGAAAAAATAGGGAAACACAAACTATGTATAACCTGGATAGGTGAATGGAGGAGGAAGGTAGTCAACAAAGTTTAGGGTTTATCCCTCTCACTCGGTTGCATATTATCCATTATTCTATCCGAAAACCTATAGTGGGGAAAAAAGGAAGCCTTAAGAAGATTAAGTTAGGGTTCGAGTTGGATAGATTCAGGCAAAGAGAAAAGCTCTAAACGATTTCTATGGAAGAAGTGCAGATTCGGTGGGTACGACAGGATGGCCTACTACAACAGAAGAGGGAGCATTGAGCCAATGGAAGGAGGGAAGGGAGTCATAGCGGCATGGAATCTCCAAGTGGGAGATGGAACGATAGAGAGAGTAAGAGGAGGGAGTGGGGGAGTGTGGGACTGTGTGTGATGTGAGAGGAAAGGGAGGGAGGTACCGCGATTTAATATGGTTTGTAAAAAAAATGGTGGGGGGGGGAATGAGAATTAATATTTTTTAAAATCAATGTAATTTTGTATAGGGAAGCGCATAAGACTCAAAAAATCAATCTAGTTGTTTTTATAATACAAATATTATTATTTTTTGTTTCATTAAAGTTATTTTTAAGATCCTCTAAATATGAAACGTTTCATGGAATTTAATGTTCACTTCATCACCTGTATCAAATCTTTCTTGATCGAATTAATATTCAAAATGTATCTATAAATTAAATTTTAAGTAAAATATAAGACAAAATTCATGGACTAAAAAGTGATAAAGTTGCAATAGTTTTAAATGCCTAATTCATATCTGTCACCTAGTTGTATAATTTAATGTCATATTTCATTTAAAAGTACTAAAATTCATACTGAAATGAATTCACATATAAAAAAATGAATTATACATAAAAAGTTATGTAGAACAAGTTTCAATGTAGGGTATATGCATGTAACTATAGAAAACTATATTATGGACATAACTATAGACAACTATATTATAAAAATGGAATTCAATCTGCATAATATAATTAATAGTATTGATTGATCATAGTGCAACTATAAATGATGAACGGTTTGAATGATCATAGTGCATATACCCCTGTAGTGTGATACCAAAAGTTATGTATTACATGTTAAAGAATAGACATGAAAGATTTAAATTCCCTTTATTTTCAATAGGGGTACATGCGCTATGATCAAACATAAAAACGTGGTTTAAAAATGTACTTTTGGATTAAAAAAAGAGTTTAAACCAACTTAAATAAAAGGAATTAAAATGTACAATTGTTTTAAAAAACGTGTTTATACCAACTTAAATAAAGATAATTAAAATGTAATACATAACTTTTAATAAACCAACTGTACATGATAAATAATAGACATAAAATATTTTAATCTTCATTATGTGGTAAATAATATACACATGTTGGTTAAAAATGAGTTTAAACCAACTATACAGTAATTCATTAAAATTAATTGTACACACATAAACATGTGGTGAATGGAGTCTTTGTAAATGTGTTTTCAATATATAATTGAAACATACAGGAAATTAAATATTTTGTATCACTGGGTATGAAGAAAACATTGTTACAGTACTTGAAATAGATCGTTGGGAGGTCACATTAGATTGCAAAACCTGTAAGGAGATAAAAATTAAGGTTAGTCCCCATAAATAACCGTACATGCCATGTGAAATGGGTTTTAATGAAATACTCTGAGTTCATTTAAAGAGTTCTCTAACTTTGAAAGAATTATGTTATAATGGTTATTTTCTGTTTCAAATATTGAATTCTGACACTTCAAAACCAACAAGAATATTTTTATATTTGAATACGTGCAGGTTAATAGGAAATCCAAACTTATCATTCTCCAACATTTTATAGAATTGCTTTCATTACAATTTTTTCATGCATAAGAAATGAATATATAAATACTATTCAGTTACCTGAATCAGTATATCTCTTAGCTATAAAGATGTTATTTATATAAATTGCATATATAACTTATTTTTCTAAGAGGACGATCGAGATAGATCCATCATTATCACTTAGTAGTAGATGGACTTGGTATTTGAGAGAATAAAGTATTCATGTTAGACCAAGTTTAAATTTATATCAAAGATGACATAAATTGATATTTTTACAATGAATAATTCAATATCTCAACAAATTATATAAGATAGAAATGTCACTTGGTTTTTATTGTAATAAAAAAATGTTTTAAAATTATCAATGTTATATACAGTATTTTGGGTGTAAATTGGTATGACATTCTATAAAAGTTAACGGTCATTAAAAACTATATTTTGATAGTCAGAAAATGTCATAAAAATTGAATATAAGCTTGGAAATTTAGGGATGCTACCTTGGAATATTTGATGGAGGTGATGAATTATAGTTATGACACCAAATGTTTCTATTCAAGTGATCTACCTTCTTTCTGCAAGAAATGCATGATTCATAACACTAGTTGTGGTTACATTAATTTTTTTCACTATAGCCACCATTGTGCACTTTGTAACTTGTAATCCAAGAAATGAATAATTAATGTGTACCATGTTTTAACTATATTCTTGATGATTCAAGAGTAAAAAATTTAACTACCACTAATGAAATCCATTATCTAACCTCGGTGCATGATCAAATTTCTACCATTGGTTTCTTCTTATCAACCATCTGGAATAATGTTCCAGATGATATAGAACATATAGAGGATGTTGTTCTCATGTTGTCACATGTTTTTTGAGACTTTTTTATCATAATAACAAGTAAATAATGTTATTCAAGCGCAACTGATTGTCTCCTATCGACCGTTCAAGGGTCTGGTGCTCTGCTAATGTGTATAGCGGTACTCGGGTCGAATCCTCAGTGATGGTACTTTTTTATAGTCGATTATTTTTTTTCATTTGGATTTTTAATAGGGGGTTTGTTTGCAGATCTAAAGTTAAATTATTTATTTAACAATTTTATAAATATTGGGGTGAGTTCATTATTGGGGATTTAATCTTATGATATTATCGAGTTTTTCTTTATATTTCATTAAATTAACACCCACTTCACAAGATGACTTTGATAAGAATTCCTAAGTATTAAGGATTTAATCCAAGCCAAAACTTAACTAGGGGTATAATCATAATCAATACTTGTTTATAGTAGTTTATTTTTTGTTCCAATAATCCATGGAATCCACATGTTAAACAAAACATGTCATTAATTCATGATATTTTAAGTTTAATATACACAATATTAACCTAAAGAATATTCAATGAGAAAAAGCCCTCAATCACTTAATATCCCAAAATTATGACTCAACCCAATGGTAGATTTACTCATTTGTTGATATGGTTAGTAATATGGTAATATATATTTATGGTGATTAATTCTAAAGTGAATGAAGAAAACGGGATAAGAAAAGATTTGTGTGTCGAACACACACACAAACGGTGATGAGAATTAAACACAAACTTTTAATTGAATGAGAAAGTGGAAGAAGGGAAGTGGTTTCAACTTTTATTTAAACTATTTAACACCATTAATATTTAATAACAAAGGGTTGATTATTAAAAGATAATATTAAGAAGAAACTTGCATAAAATTGAAACGAAATTAAAAATAGCTTATGCAATTACAAATGAAAGGAACACAAAAGAACATGAAATCAAAGAGTAGAGGAAGGGTTTCTCGAGTGAAAAAATGAGTTTGGATGGTCCTCCCAGGACTTTGTAAGGGCTTTGGTCATGCTAATGTATCCTCCTCTATTATGAATGTAAGGAGAAGATGGGGATGAATTTATAGCCTAAGGTGGTGGACTATTTGCATTTCAAATCTTCCCCTCCACTTGGCTCGCCAATTTGGCCATCCAGACAACTGAATCTTGAGATATTCTCTTCTTACAAATTGTATATATTTATTTTTTATGTATACTTTGAAATCTTGGTGGTCATTGGACTTTTTTATCCAAAGTTATATCTATTTTACTAAACAATATGTAGTTGTCCATTTTTATCAACACTTTTTCGAAGGCTAGAATGTGAATGGATTTTTGAATAGGAAGATTCCATCAAATCCAAATAATTTCTTCTACAATGTTGACCACCTATATATTTTCTTTCAAAAGGAAAAATCTAAGCTTGGATTGATATCTATATTAGAATAAAATTCCATAATGGTGTTCTGGTTTTAATTCCCAGACAGAATGGTGGATTGGACTTCATAGAATCATTTGGGCCCCTTTTTGGGGGATTTGGGACTTGAAATTTTTATCCAAGATTAATTGTATTGTACACAAAATTTTGTTGGAGAATGAAATTTTTTTGACTTCTGTATTGAGACCATAAATTCTATCTTCATGGCCGGTCTAATTTCTTCACAGATTCATTGGGCCTTCTTATGGGGCCCATATGACCCTTCAAATGGTCAAATTGGCCAAAGTTTTCTTCTAATGATATGTTTGAAATGGAATTAGTAACCTAAAAAACAAGAATAATAAAATTTGGATAAGTATGATGAGATTTATAAATAAAATAGTAAACTAAATTGATTAGATTAATTCAAATAATGCTCAAAAATTATATTTAGTAGTAAAACATGAGTATTTCACACTAATTATGCACTTTTACATGAAAATTACTAAAGGGAGTAGACAAAAAGTTATGAATAAATGAATAACATCAGTTAGTAAATTTTCAAAAGAAATAAAAACACTAATTTAAGAAGTTTGAAGCAAAAATTGATACAGTCACAAAGAAAAGGTGGTAAATTAATAATAATATATGTACACATGCTGCATATGTTAACGTAGATGTAAAATTCGAAAAGTTTCCATGAGAAATAGTTTAGAAAAATGAATCATCATATATTAAGTTAAAAATAATAGACAATATACAAAATAGATATTCTAATTTGTGATGAGTAGGACAAATGATCACCTATTTCTAAAAGAATGCACTATAGGAATTTATGGATTGAGTGTAATCTTTATTGAATTTATATTTTTAGTAAAAATTAACATTTCTAAAAAAAATTGGGTGAAATATAATGAATAAATAGTTCCATTTTTTTATTTAGTAATTTTATATTTAATATTTAAGGAATATTGAAATGACACATTGTTGAGTCACTCTGCACACACAAGTTGTAAGACCAAAATGTTAGTTGCTTCAGTTTTATCTTTCAAAGGTCTTGTAAGTAGTTCACCAAATACATCCCACAAAATGAACCTGATAGTTATTCCACTATAATATTTAATTTGAAATTTAATATAAATTTAATTATAAGCCACTAGGGTGGTTATGTTTGAAAATTGAATTTCAAATTACCCAGCATTAATCAAAGTTAGTTGCATTCTCCTATTATTTTTCCCCATGCTTGGATTGGATAATGATGATGTAGCTTTCCAATAAAATATAATATAATATTATCATTAGTGAAGGTCTAACATAAATTAAAATAAAATGATAAACTATTTGATGATGATAGAAATAAAATCAAATTTACCTATGATAAATTTCTTAGGCACCTTGCTTTGTTTGATATCATCAAATGGCATGAAATTGAATCTAAAATGGGGTAGTTTCATGTCTGAAGGTTTTATGTGAGTGATCCAGTTAAATTTATTTTTTTACTTGTGCCTACTTGCCAAATATTTCCCTTTATTTTCAATAATATGAAAGTTTTGTATCATATAACACAATCCTTCATGTAGAATAATTTTTCACTTTGTTGTAAGTTTTCATCCACTAATTGTTGCTTGAATAGTTGTTTCTTGCAAATTTTAATGGCACACATAGGTTTAAAATAATAGTGTTGATAGTGGTAAATTAATTGCATTGAATATTTTTTTAATAATGGTTGATGTAAATTGAAATCTGATATATATTGTCATTCAGATTTCAAGCAACATTGAAATAAAAAAAATCGTTTTTTAATAAAATGTATGCATACTCAGAGGTATGTGTAGTTTCTGGGAACTTCATAGGCATGTACATTTTCACAGGATGCAGGAGTATTATTTACAGTATGTATAACATCTTAATTGTAGTAATATACTATGTGAGAAACAATATACATCTTTAGATGCACACCACACATATTTATTAATTGTAGTAATATACTTTGTGAAATTTACTTCAGATTCATACTTGTCATGACCCCCTCCCTCCAAAGATATTGCAATGAAGTAAGGTAGATAATACCCCCCCCAAGTCTCACCTCTAGTAGGCCCCGGGTTGGTGACTAGAACTGAGGGTATAAAAATATCATAAATGAGAGGCATTACCCTATATAATAAAATAGGACCAGGATATAGGATAAAAACCACAAGAAACTCCATGACATAATATAAAAAAGAAACCAAAACTATCCCATAGTTAAAGTATAAATAAAACAAATACAGATAAAATCCTCCAAATAAAATTCGTAAAAATAAAAGTTAAGGCAACGTCACAGCAACAACTCCAAAGGTTCGAGCTAGTAATGTCCAACATGGACCACAAAGTCATCCTAAAAACTTGAAAATCAATTTATATATACATGGGTTGAGAATATGAGTATACATAGTAGGATATACAAATTCTCCCATGCACATGTGAAAATAGCATACTAATTCACCTGTGAGAAAACAACAGAACCAACAACACCTAATAAGATCATCTAACCAAACCTCAACCACACATAGGCTCACTCACCAAATAATGCATCCAGGTATAATAATATAATATGAATCCTATCGATGAAAGGTACCCCACACCACTTTCCCATTTATTAGCCACTCTCACACCCCAACAACAAACATCTTGGTTCTCCCACCTATTTTGTATAACATCACATCACATAACATCACACTATATCTTACCCGTAGACACCCAAGTCATCACATCACACCACATCATACTTGAAAACACCTGGGTCATCACACCACATCACATAACCAGGGTAATAGGATATCATGAACATGAATAAAATCAACCCTGTGATTTCCTCTTATCATGCACGACCTCCACCATAAGTCATATCATCACATCTCATCACATCTCACCCAAAGACACCTGGGCCAACACACAACCTCACATCACATGTAGACAATGACACTTCTGACTTATGGCCATCACATACTGTGTATATCATCGTTGTTTGGAAGAGGTATCGTGGAAGGGGTGGCCAACCATTCATCCACATCACCGAGATGTTGGAAAAAACACTCGCGTAAAGAAATCAAAAGGAATATACTGTATGCATGCATGAGTATATGTGTGTGTGTGAAGCCATATATAAGACCAAACCATGGGTTCAAAAACAAGGCACCAACCAACTCACAACATCACCATTTTTTCTGCCACTTCTAAATGCACAATGCCACATAATAATCCACAATCCATATTTCACATTTCATCCTCCACTTTCAAATTTACCATTTTTCAAATTCCATATTACCAACCAATTTAAATTAAAACAACCAATTGATCTATATTTCCCAGACCATTAATTCATATATAAACACCAACTCTTCAAAGTGAACATCCCATTTCAATTCATTCTTCCATTAGACAATTCAACCCACGCCATTATTTCATCCCTCTCATTTCACATTTTTCAACAACCACATTAACCACACATTCCTTTATCATTTCAATCATTCATTAACCACTACAATCCATGCCATTACAATTTAACATTAACGTTTAATTCCATTACTACCTGAGCATCTATCACAACACAACACATTCCCATATTATCTATCTCATATCACAACCACACATCACCTCCCCACAGCATGATCACACAAAAAACACATCACACAAACATAAAATTTTTCAGATTTAGGAAAAAGGTTCTTTCATCACATTCCACTTCTTTATTTAAGTGAATTCTCACAAAAACCATAAATTCCAGGGAAACTATTTTATTAACCAAATATAAGTGATTAAATTATTCTATTTAACGTGATGTCAAAAAATGTCACTAATAAAGGTTCTACAACACATATCAAATCACTACAAACCAAGGATCCCAATAACCATGATTTTCAATGAGGCATCAAGGCCGTATAATCTCAATATCAAAATAAAAATGAAATCTATAAAAAAACGTGATTCAAACCCCTTCCCCCTTAAATTTCAATTAGTCAATTCTTTATGTTTAATTAAGATTATGAAACTATATTCACAAAATATAAAAAGAGTATAAACTCTCCCACATGATACACAAATAATAGAAACAAGGGATCCCCTACCTAGAATCAAGAAACAAACCAAGAGTAGAAACGATGTTTTTAAGGCCCGATATGAACCTATAACCGTCTGATTCTCCATCTTCAGCAATTTAAACATAAAAAATAAGATTTAATTAATTCTAGAAAAAGAAATGTCACACATGGATTTTTTTTCATCCTTTTCTCTAGTTCATCTTTTAGATCTCAGTTTTTCTCTCGAGTTCTGGGTATGAAAAATTTACAATTTTGAGGCGTTTTTTTGTTAATTTTTGGCTCCGTGTTTATTCCTTAGTTCCTCTATGAGTTTTGGTGAAAAATTTTAGATTTTGGGCTTAGAAGTAGGTGGCTTATGGTTGGTGCATGGTTAGAGTAAATCGTGCAACCTAGCCCAGAAAACCGTGTGAGCCTTAGGTTGCCTCTGGTCTGGGGTGCACAACCCGTGCATGGTTAGGAAAATAGTGCAGATGGTGTGCACATGGTTCTACCATTTTGGATAGAATCATGTAGCACAGTTTACCAAACTTTTCCAATGTCCAGTGTGTTCAGTGAGGGTCGCATGGTTGGAACATGGTTTTGGAAATTGTGCAGCCTAACCGTGCATAGTGCCGAAGTCATTAAAAATGTGAAATTTATCTTCTACCCTCTTGGGATTTTAGCCACAAAACGACTCCTACCATCCTTACCTAGTTCATGAGATCAAAAGGGGGATCATACTTCCCTCTCCAAGACTCCTATCCTCCTTCCAAGCTTTGATCTAGGGATTTCTTCAAGGGTTTGGGGTGATTTTCCAAAGAATTATCCTATTCTCTTCTCCCTCTTCCTTCTCCTTCCATTTTCTATTGAGCTCCTATTTTTCCATGGACTTTTGGATCTAGGTTTTATGTTTCCCTTGGTTTATATTTTGGGATTTTTCTACTTAGGGTTTCTCTTGTATGTTCTTTCTTCCTTGAGCCTTCGTGAGGTTGTTTCGGGTGTGTGTGGTTGAAGCGCATGTGATCCGAGGTAGGCTCCCTTTACACTTACCCTTTAAATTTAAGAATCATTGGTTTCTTACTTTTATCACATTCCTTGTATGTTAAATTGTGATGTTTGATATTTTAAATAATTGTTTGATGTGAAATGAGGTGGTTTTCATAATTTTTTTGAAGCATATGGCATTGTTTTGTTATGTGATGCACACCTAGTGTTTGATAAAATGTCCAGTTGGATTTTGTAAGTAGTTTGTGATCTTGGAAGCATGGTTTGTTTTTTTAAATGCGTTTATGGAATTTAAAATTATATTTTGGGTTTCTCAAATGGTTTTCCAAGTGGTTTTTAATTTAAAAGAGGTGTGTGTTTGGCTTTTGAAAATGGAAGGGCATGTTTGGCATTTTGATGAAAGTGGTTTTGGTTTGAACATGTGGTGTGAGTACTTAAATAGAATTTCTTATAAATGATTGTAAAATGGAAAATGGTGTGTTTTCACCTTTTTTGAAAGGTTGATTTGGTTCTTTGAAAAATGGTGCTTGAGGCCTGTTTGGTACTTTTGTGAAATTAGTGAAAATGATTATCATGAAAACTCACCTTGGAAAATCCTCTTGCCTTGTTTATATTGATTGGATGGGATGTCCTCATTGTGTAATCCGTGTGATCCATTTATATTGAATGGATGGGACATCCTCACTATGTACTTCTCATGATCCATTTACTTTGAGAGGAAAGGGAGATCCTCGGTGTGGAATCCTTTGAGATATGTTGGTTTTAAGGTAAGAGATTAATCTTTGGGGTGACTCGGGGGTGATTTTTTATGTGATTTGCTTATATATGATATATGTGCATATGATTGGATGCTCTGTTGACATTTTTGACTCACCCCACTTTATTTTACTCTTGACATGGCAACTTGGCATAACTAGAAAGTTTTCGGAGAACAATTATTGCACAAGATTAGGATTATGCTTTGGATAGTGGCCCATAGTATGGAATTGGTTTGTTTTGTTTTATTTCTATGGAAGAGTGCCCCTAGGTCATACTAGGTAGGGTGTGATTGAGCGTGTGTGCAGAATTTGATATCATCGGGTAAAGAATGTCTTCAGGATGAGTCAAGATGTATAGTATGTTCTAGATTATTTCACTAAGCTCCTAGGTTCTCCCATGTATCTTGGAAATTAGTTGTTAGTGGTAGATGATTGAGATTCTTGTTGGTTGGTTACCCTTGTGTGACATTTTCCATTTCCCTTAATTGTATGATCATTGTTGTTTCTCCCTGGTGTGGTGTGTTTCTTTTTAAAAGTGGTGAGTTGATTTTTAATGGTTTATAGATTTTTTTTTGGAAATGTTTTACACTCTCTTTTCCTAATTTTAGATAAAAACATCATGAAATGAAAATGGTTCCTCCTTGGAAAATAATGTGGTTTTAAATGGAAAAAGGGCAATGGACCGTGTTTGGTTTTAAAGAGAAAGTGTGTGTGAAAAGCCTAGTTTTATACACTTTATTTCAAAACTAAAATTGATTTTTCTTTTATTTAAAGGAATTTCATTGGAAATATATTTTTTTGGGCTTTCCAACTTAGTTTTAATAGTCACTCATATAGTTATTCATTGTTTTTATCTTGTGGTGCAGGTATCATCTTGGTTTCGATCATCTTGGGTTGTGGTTGGTTTTGGTATTAGAGAGTGGACATATAGGTCACATGGAAATGTTATGGTTGTTAGGTTCAATTGGGTTTTGTTGTTCAGTTTGGTGTATTTTTCATCTTATGTAAAAGAATGTTTAGTCTGGATATTAAATTTGTTTTGGGTTGCTCTGTTTTTTCCATTGTTTATTTATATTCATATTGGAAAAAATCATTCCATTTTTTCTTTATTGATTCCTAAAAACTAGTTTCTAGCCCATGAGGATCAGTAATGCCTCTCAGGCCTTTCCACGAATTGAATCGTGTGACCAGTTTGAAGTCGACTCCGGTTGGTTCATGAAAAAATGGTATCAGAGTAGGTTGGTTCTTTAGAGGACCTAGCTTTTAGAGCACCTTTTGTTATTTGGGATGTCACATTAGATGGAGTAGGACTATAGAAACATGGGGTGTAAGTATAGGGGAGTTTATTGCCAACACTTTTTGGACTGAACCTCAAGTTTCCAGGGTAATTCGGGTTTTGTTTGGGTTATCTAGTTCTTATTGGTTGTTTCATGATTGGAAAATAAAAAGAGAGTTGGTCCAATGGTCTTAGTGATCTCGCAAGGCCTAAAAAGCCATGTGGAGACAAGGACATGGTCCTAATAGACTCTATGATATAGTGATGTGGTTGGCATATGGCCACTAACTATATGGCCAAGTCACCCACCAACACTAGTTTCCCCTTGAGAAATTGTTTTGGGTCTTCCTTGATTCTAAAAATCATTTTGAAAACACTCATTTTGGGAATTGTAAAAACTAGATTTAAAGTGTTAATGGTTTGGTTTTGGGAATATGGAAAAATATTTTTCAGAATCATTTGAAGAAATCATTAGAATGTGGATTTTATAAGCTGATTTTTGGGGAAAATGGGGAGTGGTTTACCGAGATTAAATTTTTATAATCAAAATTTTGAGTTTATCTGAATTGTTTTATTGGAAATTAGAAATTTATTTATAAGTGGGTTTGGATTTTTTTTTAAATGAGAAGAAATGAGTTTTAATTAAATGTTTTTTTGATGGAATTGGATTTGTTGAGATGTTGAAAATTTCTTGAATGGGATGAATTGGATTTTTGGATGGAATCCATGGAATTTTATTTTGAGAAGGATAAATGGATTGAAGTGTAAAGTTTGAAAATGGTTTTTGATTTGTGAATATTGGTATTTTGAAATAGTTTTTGTGAAATTTGAAATGGTAAGTGGATTGAGAGTGTTAAAACTTGGGTGGGATTTTTTGTTTTGGAAAATGGAAATGTTTTTTTTTTGACCTTTGGTATTTCCATGGGTGCTCAAATACATGGATATGTGTGGAAAGTTTACAGATTGACATGGTAAGATGAGTACCCAAATTGGAATGAGTTGATGAGTGCCTGGGGTAACACAAGAATATGCATGTGTGAGGATCCATGGAATACCATTGGTGTGTGTGAAACCTGCCAAGTTTATTTTCTTTCAAATGTGTTTTAAGAGGAAAATCACGGTGTTTTGAAACCGAGGTTGTGTAGTGCGTCTTATTACTAGTTGGAAATGTTGTTTATGTGTGATTTGGGAATTGAAATTTTGTTGGTAAGTTGGTTTTTATTGAGTGCTTTATTTTCTTATTAGTTATTGTTTTCCCCCACTAAAGGATTGATGAATATTAGAGGTGCAGCTACGGGTGGTTTACTGTTAGCATACCTTCTAGTTGATAAACCTAAGGATTTCATTCTCAAGTTTCAAAAGTTGAAACCTCCTATACTTTATGGTCAAGTGTATCCTCTCAAAGTAAAAGAGTGGATGTAGAAAATATAAAGGATTTTCATCCTCCTTGAGTTTCATGAGTCATTAAAGGTAAATTTTTCTACCTTCATGCTTAAAGGTCCGACCTGAAATTGGTGTAAGTCAGTCTCTCGAACCAAGACTCAGGAAGATCTTACATGGGAATTCTTCAAGGCTTCGTTCATCCAACATTATTTCTCTGAGTCAGTGAAGGTGAGGAAGGGTATGGATATGTGTTGTCTGCAACAAAGTGATGGGTTAGTGTTGGAGTTCTTCTATAATTTTTTGGATCTAGTTCCTTATCTTCTAGAGTTGTTTGTAGATGATTCCTTGAATGCTTGATGTTTTGAGAGTGGGATTTATCCTGATCTGTTGTCGAAGGTGTCATAGTTCAGTTTAACCTCTTTTGCTGACACGGTGAGGCAAGTTGTTAATGTTTAGGTTGTGTCAGTGGGAGTACTTGAGGAAGACAACCTTCATCTGATCACCGGAAGATGTGAAGGGAATTCCAATAAGGAGATGAAGAATCAGTATGAAGATGTTGATGCTAGTCATGGTATTAAGAGGCCTCCAGATATTTATCTAGCTTATTCTAATCACATGATCATGGTTTGTCATTAGTAAAACAATAAAAATCATAAGAAGTCATCAAATCCCAGTTCTATGAAGACCTGTCATGCCTGTGGATGCCTAGGTCACTTGCAAAATTTCTGTCGGGATGTTTTCAGGAAGCGACATGAATCTTATTTGCAGGAGTAGGGTGTTGTTTGGGATTAGTTTAAATTCCCTTTCTATGTATACCTCTTTGGTTGTAATGGTTGTGCTCGGTGGTGTTTTGTGGTGTTTTATTCTATTTAGGATTGTAAAAGTGGATGATGTGGATCTCCTGAGAACCTCTATTTCAATGGAAGCATGTTTGTCTTTTGGAAGTTCTGAATTTTTGTCATCTTAAGTGAATGTGTTCCTAATTGAGTGTATTGTTTCTTCTATTTATCATTTGAATTGAAAAAGGGATGATGTATATGTATCTTCTAAAATCCCTATTTTAACGTAAAGGAGGAGTTCTGATCAGGGTTTATAAGCTCCTGACTACAAGGCAGTTGATGCTTCAAGACATCAGGGATTGATCCATAGGCCCCAGAGTAAAGCTTGCACGTAGTTAGAAATCAGGGGTGTGAGGGACCTTGGTCTAGATATTTTATTTAGTGTTGGAATAGGGATAGTTCAAGTTTCTCAGTAGTATTTTCTTCACTATAGAAGGTCCCATTTGGTAGAAAGAGGCATATAGACCTTTTTTCCTTATGGAAATTATTGTGGGTTGAAGTTCCTCTTTGGTTTTAAGGAGTTATGGTGGTCTCATCTTCTTAAAATTTCAATGGGGGTACCTTTTCATAGGTGGACCTCTGAATTGGTTATCCTTGTGAAGTTGGCCTTCGTGATTCAGTTTTGGTTTTATCCAGTCGCATGGGTTGGTGTTTCTTTCATTGAGTTTTCCCCTTTGTGGTGGGGGATGTTGGTCTATGTGGAAAGTTCCCGATTTGGTTTGTGTGGAGAGTTCCGAGTTGTCCCATGTTGGGTTTTCTATGTCATTATATTCTATTTGGTTTAATTTTGTCAATTCCTAAATGGTGGGGAGACCCACCATGGATCTTGTTGTGTTTTTTTCTAGACTTGGTTGGTGCTAGTTTATTTCTAATGGTGGGGAGTCCATTCTGGCCTCTCATGTTGGTAAATTGGTTAGTTCTCCATGGTTGGATTGGCACCATGTGGTTTTTTTGGGTTTTTGATTTTGAGTATTTCCTTCCAAGTGAATGTTGGGTGTCTAGAGTGCTCCCAATGGTCTTTCTTAACAAAAGGTTGTAGATATGTGGTTTGAGATTTCTAGCATTTCTCGAGAATTGGTTTGGGTTCATTGGTTTGTTTCAAATATGGGGTATGAGTTTTGTTTGGGAGTGTTCAATGTGTTCTTGGCTTGAGAGGTTGGATCATGTGGTTGTGGTAATCCTTTGTCCTTGATCAATCAACTGGAAAATGTTGTGGCATTTTGGGGGAATAAATCGTTAATGTTGGGGAGAATTTTCACACCTAGATTTTTTTATCATCCATTTTTATGGTTCATTTTTTGGATCTTAGTTATTCTCTCAAGTTATGGGTGTGACTGATATAAAATTTTAAAGTGGTTCTTTGTTCATTTTTTTCTATGTTTTAATTTTGAAGTTCCTTTAGGAGTTTGGTGAAAATGTGGAGATTTTGGTCTTGAAAGTAGGTGGTGCATGGTTGGCACATAGTTAGAGGAAACCATGTGACCTATCCTAGGAAACCATACGAGCATTAGGTTACCTATGGTCAGGGGTGCATGACCCACACATGGTTAGGAAAACCATGTGAAAGGCATACACATGGTTCTTCCATTTTGGAAAAAACCATATCTCATGGTTAGCACATGGTTTACCAAACCATACATCCAAAATGTGCAAGTGTCCATCGTTTCCAGTGAGGGGCATATGATTGGCACATGATTTGGGAAACCATGCGCCCTAACCATGCACAGTGCCCAAGTCATTAAAAATATGAAATGTATCTCCTACCCTCTCAGGATTTTAGCCTCAAAACACCTCCTCCCTTCCTTATTTGATTAGTGAGAACCAAATGGGGATCCTCCCTCCCTCTCCTCCTTCCAATCTTGGATTTAGGGATTTCTTCAGGTTTTTGGGGTGATTTCTCAAGGTAATATCCTCTTCTATTCTCCCTCTTCATTTCTTTCCATTTTTTATTGAGTTCCTATTATTACATGGAATTTTGGATCTAGGGTTTATGTTTACCTTGGTTTATATTATGTATTTTGTCTTCCTAGGATTTCTATTGGAAGTTCTTGCTTCCTTGAACCTTCGTGAGGTTATTTCAGGTGTGCATGGTTGAAGCACATGCGATCCGAGGAAGGTTTCCCTTTTCACTTTCCCTTTAAATTTAATAATTGTTGGTTTCTTGATTTTCTCACCTTCCTTATATGTTAAATTGTGATGTGTGATATTTTAAATAATTATTTGATGTTAAATGAGGTGGTTTTCATAATTTTTTTGAAGCATATGGAATTGTTTTGTTATGTGATGCACACTAAGTGTTTGATAAAATGTATGGTTTATGATCTTGGAAGAATGGTTTGGCTTTTTAAATGCATTCGTGTCATTTAAAATGATAATTTGGGTTTCTAAAATGGTTTTACAAGTGTTTTTGGATTTAAAAGATGTGTGTGTTTGGATTTTGAAAATGGAATGGCATGTGATGATAAGGTGTGACCCATTTGGAATTTTTATGAACGTGGTTTTGGTTTGCACATGTAATGTGAGTACTTAAATGGTATTTTTTATAAATGATTTTTAAAGACCCAGAAATTTCAAGGAAATTTTTTTCTTAATTTCTTTGGAATTTTACGAGTATGTGGCTTCTGACGACACTTGATTCCGAGGCCTGGTGTGCCCAGAATCAATTTCTGAAGTTTAGTTCGGGTATGTTCAGTAAACGAACAAGCGGGTTTTTATATCTTTTAAACCGGTGCTCGAAATTGAAATATGAGGGCACCGATGAAATCGCAATGCCGATTTTCGCTTAAGGGGACCTTCATCGTAGTTGCGTTTTATGCAGGTCGAAAGTTAATAATTGGGGAATTAGCTAAAAATAAATAAGATTGGTGTGTACAATTTTATTTATATCTGAGGTAGTTATATCCTACAAAGGGGAGTTAAGGATGGGACCCGTAACCACCTAACTACCCAAGTGTGGATGTTTGAGAGGTGGGGCCCACATGAGCCCCAACCTTTCACCTCCCCCTAAACTCCTTAACCCCCTTCTTTAATTTGTAAACTCCTCTTAAATGTGGACTCTTCCTCTCCCTCACTCTCCCTCTTTAATTCATGCCAACACATGATAATTAAAGAATTCACCCTCTTCAATTAATTAATGGAGTGGTTTGAATTTTGAAATTATAATTTCTTGTGTTAATAAAATAATAGTTGAGCCTATTATTTTATTTTGGCACACATTGGGTTGGGGAAGATTTGAGAGAACTCTTGTGTGAAGAAGAAGAGAACTCCTCTTTCGATGAAGAACAACATCTTCTTCGACGAAGAACGCTGGTTCCATGAAGAACGACCGACGTGCAATTCCTTCTTTTCTCCGTGATAAGTGAGGAGATGCTGCTTCCTCCTTGGACGCACTCCGATGTCGCCTACGAATCCATTCCCGCGACGCTATCTTCCGCGACGCCCGATGTGCGACGTCATAAACGAGGTAGGGGTTATGTTCAATTTTAATGGATTAAAATTGTGCCTCGGTTCGTCACTGTATAACCTTGATTGTCTCGGCCTATTGATATCACTTAACGCGGAGGGTGCGGGCCGAACGAACATGGCCCGATGACCCTCAATTTGATCTTGTTTAATTATATTGAGTCGACGATCGAAGGCGGAAGGCGGAAGAGACCGGCGGCGCAAGGGCCACCATCGCACATGCAAAGAAAAGCCGCGACCAAGCGGGCCGCGGTGGAGGAAGCATGGCGCCGTCGCGACGTGATGGGGATGCGGGGTCGCAGCCAGCGCAGGCCATGACAGAGGAAGTCGGCGCCGTCACGCCGGCTGTGCTGCGGGAACTGCGGCCCACTTTGCGGGCCGCTTCGGCGGAATAACCGGCCGACCCCATCGGCCAGCCGGGCGAAGGGGAGTCGTGGCGCTAGGAGGGCGCCGCACTGGAGAACTGGCCGACCCGTTGGCCGGCCGGGCAGAGCAGAGCCGCAGTGCCAGGAGGGCGCCGTGCTGGAGGACCCGCAACCTTCCATGCGGGCCGCTTGCGCCAGAAGGCCGGTTGGCCTATCCATCCAGTTTGGGGAGGGCGGAGTCGCTTGGCGCCACCGGTTCGGGCAGCCGGGGGGTCGCGCCCCCTCGGACCGCTCGGCAGGCTGGCCGAGCCAACCGGGCCGCGCCCAGCCAGGCCGTGCCGGGCCGAACCGAGCTCGGCCGGGCCAGGCCACGCGACTCACCAGGCTGGTCTGACCCCTTTGCCGGGTCGGACCCTCCAAAACCGAGTCAACCCGACCCGTCAGCCCATCGGGCCTAACAGATCGGGCCCTTTTTCACTAAAACGTGAATTACGTAAAGACCGCGTGTCTGATCGACGCGCTGTCTGTGGCCCTAGGACCCTTGTGACGAGGCAGTCCTTTTGCATTACTCTTAGTGAGTTTTGGAAAACTTCGGAAAAACGGTCGGGTTGGTTTCAACCCGAAACCAACCGGGCCCTCAGAGCGGAAACGCTTAAAACTTGAGGACCAGACGTCCGATTGACGTTCCGTCGACTATTTTGGATTCCTCTCAATGAGACGATTCTTTTGGCATACTATACGTGGGATTCATATGTTATTGGAGTATGGTCAGGTTGGTTTTAGCTTAAAAACCAACCGGGCCCCTGGAACGGAAAAGCTAATAACTCACAGACCGGGCGTCCGATTGACGCACCGTCTATTGCGTTGAGACCCCTATGACGAGGCGGTCCTTTGTGTTACTTCTACGTGAGACTTCGTGATGCTTGGAAGTAACGATAAGTAGCTCATGGAGCGGACCCTCTCAGAGACGAGCGTACGGAGTGCGGAGACCTAGTAGTTGTAGACCTGACGATTGCTTGACCGAATCGACTCGGAGTGATTCAATTAGCCCAGTGGACAAAGCGCCTGGTATTTGGCGGTAGACCCACGACGGATGGAGCGCCTGATAGTTGGCAGCAGACCAGCGATACTCAATAGGAGGAGTACCTCTCATGGCTATTAGGGGGAGCGCCCGGTATTTGGCGGTAGACCCACAGTGGACGGAGCGCCCGATATTTGGTAGCAGACCCGCGGTACTTGACGGGAGGAGTACCTCAGCAGTCTAAGGTTAGTGAGTAGCGCCTCGAAGTCGAGACAAGTCCACTGTACTTGACAGAGGAGGAGTTCTTCAACAGTTGTGGTTTCGATAATGAAAATACTTATTTGAGCTGAGTCAATGAATTTTGTGTTTTCCTCATGATTGAGATGGGTTACTTGATAACTTAAGTATATGTATGGGAATATACCTAAGTAAAGGTTATCTGTTGAGATCTTTCTTTGTGGTTTATCCTTGTTGGATTTAGTGAGACCTTGAGGGTCTCAGGGTCCCTACTGAGTATTGTTATACTCACCCCTACATGGGCTACACCTGCACCTCATTGTGTTGGTTACAGACGACAGACAGCACTGATCGTGGTTGGGGATTGTAGAGATAGACGGTACCCAGAGGTGGACTTCGTGACGAGACAATACCTGGAGGTGAAAAACGGACTTGGAGAGATGATGTGGCCATCTGTACCTACCCTTCAGGTAGGAACTCCAGAGGACGATCCAGGAGCAACTTGACACCTTCCTACTATTTTTCCTTTTCCTTGTACTTTACTGTTGGGCTTGTATTTCTGGCTCCCTACTTTCCAGCACATCTTTTTTTATATAGTGTTTACTTGGTGTTTGATTCCGCTTGTACTCTGGTTGTGTGTGGTGTTTACGTTTAATAAAGGCAATTCCTTCCCAGTTATAGGGATTTACGCCTTTAGTGCTAGTCGCCATCCCCTGGCCTATGGAAGGCGGGCTTGAGGTCGTTACGACACGGGACCCGGGGGACGGGTCGTGACACAATGGTATAAGAGGAGTCGGTTCTACCGTAGAACATAGAACTCTGATATTTTCTTTCTGTGAAGCAATAGTGTTAAGGGTACCGAGTGTGGTTTTCAGTTCAGGGAGTCCAGTGTTGGTGCGGTGGCTGACGTATCCATACACTAGGACACTGACTTATGATTTCCAACTCAGTGCACGAAAACATTGATTGCGTGTGTGTTTTCAAAAGTTTCTTTAAGTCATCTCAAACAGGTCATCTCACCAAGTTTAAATCATTTGACCGTGTCACATCTGTTTAGGATGCCTCCATGTAGACAGTCATTTGGAGTTCCGATAGAGTACACAACGACGGACCACCGAGCAATGAGGCTCCGGTGCAGGGCCCTCTTGCTATGTTGGCACCTTCGGGTGGTGTACAACAGCACCACCACCCGTTAGGCAGCAGATGACACCATCCATACTAGCGGACGGTGCACACTGACATAGCGCGTTGCATGAGTTCCAGCAGCAGAGGCCTCCGAGGTTACGAGGCGAGACAGATTCCCAGGTAGCAGAGGACTGGCTGGTGGAAATTTCTAGAGTTCTACACCTAGTTTAGACACTAGTAGAGCATATTGTGATCTTAGCTACTAGTGTTTCCCAATGAGTGACCATGAGGTTGGTCCGCATAGTGATGACGCTTTGGTACGTGGACCGATGCCTGAGATAGTACCTTCGGGTAGTGTTCCAGCTATATCACTACCTATTGGTCAGTAGTTTCAACCGGCAGCACCGATAGATGACACATATAGGCTTAGTGCCTTAAACATGTTTCAGCATCAGATACCCCTTAGGTTCCGAGGTGAGCCCGACTCACAGGCGGCTGAGGACTGGCTTGAGGAGGTGGCTGAGAGTTTTCTAGAGCTTATAGAGCTTCAGCAGGATGACATGTCGGTAGTTGAGTAATCATCGAGGCGTACTGATTATTCCTAGTACTTTATGTATACGATACGATCAGTGTTTTAGAGCTCGGACCTCTGAGCGAGGTGTGTTTAAGGATATCCTAGCCAACACTTTTCCTCTATGCATTCCTACTTATGCTAGGGTTATAGAGAGAACCTTTGTGGTTGAATGTTATTTGGCTAAGTGGATACAACCAGTGAATGTTAGCAGTGGGAAAACAGGAAACTGGCACTAGTCTCAGAGACTTGGGCGTGTAAAATGTTTCCAGAAGAGGAAGTGTTAAGGACAGATGAATCTATATAGCAGTAGACATGGAAGCAGAGCTAGGAGAGCAGCATGTGGTGGTGTACATTTTGACATGTTACAACCACCTGCCTTTGTAGTCCCTGCCAGGCTCAGGGAGCAGGAGGTCAGGGGAAGAGAGTAGCTGCATGTGGTCAAGGAGTGTGACCCAAAGGCTCTAAGAATGATTCGAGGTATGGTCTATGTTTACTACTAGCTGCCGTAACAAGAGACATTGATACGAATCATTACTTCCTTCCACGAATATTGTTCTAGACCTAGAGTTCCCGGTTAAGCCTTTGACTTTACCCTCACGTCTAGAGATACCTTTGAGAGGAGAATCAATAATCACACTTATGCCAACGGTGTGATATGACCCTTAAGGTGAGAGTTTCGGTTGGAACCTCTTGGTGGCAGCGTCGAGGCCTTACGACGTTAGTTTGGGTATGGACTGGGCAACCACAATTCATACACAGATTGAATGTATTAGGAAAAAAGGTTGTGGTTTACCTACAACGTTGGGATGGGTTTTTTCCTTGGTTAGTGAAAAGGAAACCCCAGGAAGCACATGATAGAATCATGTATAAGTGGTTGCAGTCGATCACTCATGAGTTGACCATACTTAGATTTGAGCCAGACTACTCCAGAGTTGCAGCACCGCTTTTGGCATTGACGAAGAAGGGGAAAAACCTTCGTGTGGTCAGAGAGATACCAGCAGAGATTTTCAGGAGCTGAGGTAGAGGTTGCCAATGTGCTCATCTTGAGGCTACTGGAAAAGGTGCAGATCATCCAGGAGCGAATGAAGACTGCACAGAGCAGACGAAAGACCTATGCTGATAGGAGACAGAGACCAATGGAGTTCGAGGATGATGACCACGTCTTCTTATGGGTCTCACCTCGATGGGGTATATGGAGATTTGGCCAGGGTGACAAGTTATATTCGCGATTCATTAGACCCTTCCAGGTCCCCAATAGAGTAGGCAAGGTGGATTACCATCTGGCCTTTCCACCTTAGATGCACCGGGTGCACGACGTCATCCACATATCTCAGTTGAGGAGATGTGTGCACGACCTATCCATCTTCATCAACCATGGGGAGATGGATATCGATGACGGGGTGACATTTTTGGAGGTCCCGATAGAGATCGAGGACCGACAGGAGTGGGTCCTACGTGGACGGTCGATTTCTCTTGTGTGCTTTCGCTGGCAGCACAGGAACCTCCAGGAGAGCACATGGGATCGGGAGGATCAGATGCATGCTCAGTACCTCTGTTAGTTTCCCTAGTTTGTGTTGTAGCTTTATGAGGACGTAAAGCCCTGAGGTGGGATTAATTTAAAGACCCGTAAATTTCAAGGAATTTTTTTTCTTAATTTATTTATAATTTTATGAGTATGTGGCTTCTGACGGCACTTGATTCTGAGGCCCGGTGTGCCCAGAATCAATTTCCGAAGTTTAGCTTGGGTACGTTCAGTAAACGAACGAGTGGGTTTTTCTATCCTTTGAACCGGTGCTCAGAATTTAAATATGAGGGCACCGATGAACTCACAACGCCGATTTTCTCTTAAGGGGACCTTCACCGCAGTTGCGTTTTATGCGGGTCGAAAGTTAATAATTGGGGAATTAGCATAAAATAAATAAAATTGGTGTGTATAATTTTATTTATATATGAGGTAGTTATATCATACAAAGGGGAGTTAAGGGTGGGACCCATAACCACCTAACTACCCAAGTGTGGATGTTTGAGAGGTGGGGCCCACACAAGCCCCAACCTTTCACCTCCCCCTAAACTCCTTAACCCCCCTTCTTTAATTTGTAAACTCCTATTAAATGTGGAATCTTCCTCTCCCTCACTCTCCCTCTTTAATTCATGCCAACACATGATAATTAAAGAATTCACCCTCTTCAACTAATTAATGGAGTGGTTTGAATTTTGAAATTATAATTTCTTGTGTTAATAAAATAATATTTGAGCCTATTATTTTATTTTGGCACACATTGGGTTGGGGAAGATTTGAGAGAAATATTGTGTGAAGAAGAAGAGAACTCCTCTCTCGACGAAGAACGACATCTTCTTTAACGAAGAACGCTGGTTCCACAAAGAACGACTGACGTGCAATCCCTTCTTTTCTCCGTGAAAAGTGAGGATACACCACTTCCTCCTCAGACGCACTCCGACGTTGCCTACGAATCCATTCTTGCGATGCCGTCTTCCGCAACGCCCGACGTGCGATGTCATAAACGAGGTAGGGGTTATGTTTAATTTTAATGGATTAAAATTGTGCCTCGGTTCGTCATTGTATAACCTTGATTGTCTTGGCCTATTGCTATCAAATAACGCAGAGGGCATGAGCCAAACGAACACGGCCCGAAGACCCTCTGTTTTATCTTGTTTAATTATATAGAGTCGACGATAGGAGGAATAAGGTGGAAGAGACCGGCGGCGCAAGGGTCGTCGTCGCACATTCAAATAAAAGCTGCGGTAGAGGAAGCATTGAGCCGTCGTGACATTCCGGGGATCTAGGGCTGTGGCCAGCGCAGGCCACGGTAGAGGAAGCTGGCGCCATCGCGCCGGATGTGCAGCGGGAACTGCGGCCCACTTTGCGGGCCGCTTCGGTGGAAGAACTGGCCGACCCCGTCGGCCAGTTGGGTGAATGGGAGCCGCGGTGCGAGGAGGGCACCGCGCTGGAGAACCGGCCGGCCCATCATCCGGCTGGGCGGAGCAGAGCCGCGGTTCCAGGAGGGCGTCGCGCTGAAGGAACCGCAACCCGCCGTGCGGGCCGCTTGCGCCAGAAGGCCGGTCGGCCTAGCCGGCCAGTTTGGGGAGGGCGGCGCCGCTTGGCGCCACCAGTTCGGGCAACAGGGGGGTCGTGCCCCCTCGGACAGCTCGATCGGCTGGCCGAGCTAGTCGGGCCGCGTGCCCGACCGGGCCATGCCCAGCCAGGTCACGCTGGGCCGGGCCGGGCCAGGCTACGCGACTCACCGGGCCGGTCCGACCCCTTTGTTGGGTCGGACCTGCCAAAACCGAGTCGACCCAACCCGTCAGCCCATCGGGCCTAACGGACCGATCCCTTTTTCACTAAAACGTGAATTACGTAAAGACTGTGCGTCTGATCGATGTGTTGTCTGCGGAACTAGGACCCTTGCGATGAGATGGTACTTTTGCGTTACTCTTAGTGAGTTTTGGAAAACTTTGAAAAATGGACGGGTTGGTTTGAACCCAAAACCAACCGGGCCCTCGGAGAGGAAATGCTTAAAACTTGAGGACCAGACGTCTGATTGACATGTCGTCTACTACGTTGGATTCCTCTTGATGAGACGGTTTTTTGGGCATACTCTACGTGGGATTCGAATGTTATTGGAGTATGGTCGGGTTGGTTTTATCTTAAAAACCAACCGGGCCCCTCGACGGAAAATTTAATAACTCACAGACCGGGCATCCTATTGACGTGCCATCTATTGCGTTGAGACCCCTATGATGAGGTGGTCCTTTGTGTTACTTATACATAATACTTCATGACACTTGGAAGTAATGAATAGTAGATCGTGGAGTGGACCCTCCCAGAGATGAGCGTATGGAGTGCGAAGACCTAGTAGCTGTACACCTGACGACTGCTTGACCGAATCGACTCGGAGTGATTTGATTAGCCCAGTGGACGGAGCGCCCAGTATTTGGCAGAAGAACCACGGTAGACGGAGTTCCTGGTAGTTGGCAGCAGACCCGCGGTACTTGACAGGAGGAGTACCTCTGACGGCTATTAGGGGGAGCACCCGGTATTTGGCGGCAGACCCACAGCGAACGAAGCACCCGATATTTGGCAGCAGACCCGCGGTACTCGATAGGAGGAGTACCTCAGCAGTCTAAGGTTAGTGAGTAGTGAATCGGAGTTGAGACATGGCCACTATACTCGACAGAGGAGGAATTCTCCAGCAGTTGTGGTTTCGATAATTAAAATCCTGGTTTGAGCTGAGTCAATGACCTTTGTGTTTTCCTCATGATTGAGATGGGTTACTTGATAACTTAGGTATATGTATGGGAATATACCTAAGTAAAGGTTATCTGTTTAGATATTTCTTTGTGGTTTATCCTTGTTGGATTTAGTGAGACCTTGAGGGTCTCGGGGTCCGTACTGAGTATTGTTATACTCACCCCTGCACAGGCTACACCCACACCTCGTTGTGTTGGTTGCAGATGACAGAAAGTACTGATCGTGGTTGAGGATTGTAGAGCTGGACGGTACGCAGAGGTGGAATTCACGATGAGACGGTACCCGGAGGTGAAAAATGGATGTGGAGTGCTGAGGTGGTCATCTGTATCTACCCTTCAGCTAGGAACTCCGGAGGATGATCCAGGAGCAGCTTGACACCTTCTTGCTGTTTTTTCTTTTCCTTGTACTTTAATGTTGGGCTTGTATTTCTGGCCCCCTACTTTCCAGCACATATTTTTTTATATAGTGATTACTTAGTGTTTGTTTCCGCTTGTACTCTGGTTTTGTGTGGTGTTTACGTTTAATAAAGGCAATGCCTTCCCAGTTATAGGGATTTACACCTTTAGTGTTAGCCGCCAGCCCCTGACCTATGGAAGATGGTCTTGGGGTAGTTACAACACGGGCCCTGGGGGATGGGTCGTGACATGATTGTGAAATGTAAAATGGTGTGTTTTCACATTTTTTGAAAGGTGTATATGGTTCTTTGAAAAAGAGTGCTTCAGGGTCGTTTGCCACTTTTGTGAAATTAGTGAAAATGATTATCATGAAAACTCTACTTGGATAATCCTCTTGTATTGTTTATATTGAATTGATGATATTTTCTTATTATGGAATCCTTGGGATCCATTTATATTTAATGTATGGGACTTCCTCACTATGGACTCCTCGTGATCCATTTATTTTGAGTGGAAAGGGAGATCCTCGGTGTGGACTCCGTTGAGGTCTGTTGGTTTTAAGGAAAGAGATTGATCCTTGGGGTGACTTGGGGGTGATTTGTTTTGTGAGTTTCTTATATATGATATATTTTCATGTGATTGGATTCTTGGTTGTCATTTTTGGCTCACCCCCACTTTAATTTACTCTTGACATGGGAACCTAACATAGCTAGTGGATTTTTGGTGAACGATTGTTGCACTAGCTTAGGATTATGCTCTGGATAGTGGAACATAGTATGTAATTGGTTTATTTTGTTTTATTACTATGGTAGAGTGCCCCTCGGTAAGACCAGGTAGGGTGTGATTGAGTGTGTGGGTGGAATTTGATGTCATCGGGTGAGGCATTCCTTCGGGATGAGTCAAGATGTATAGTATGTTCTAGATTATTCCACTGAGCTCCTAGGTTTCCCATGTCTCTTGGCACTTAGTTTTCTACAATGGATGTTTGATAATCTTGTTGGTTGGTTACTTTTGTGTGATATTTTCTATTTTCATTAATTTTATGATCATTTTTGTTTCTCCCTGGTGTAGTGTGTTTCTTTTGAAAAGTGGTGAGTTGTTTTTTAAAGGTTTGTGGAAAATGTTTTGGAAATGTTTTACAGTCACTTTTCCCACTTTTATATAAAAACATCATGAATTTAAAATGGTTCCTCATTAGAAAAGAATATGTTTTTAAATAGAAAAAGGGAAATGTATCGTGTTTGGTTTTAAAGAGAAAGTGTGTGTAAAAAGCATAGTTTTATATATTGTATTTAAAACTTGAAATTGATGTTGATTTTATTTAAAGTAAGTGTATTGGGAATAGATTTTTTAGGCATGCTTGTTGAGTTTTAATACTCATGCCTATAATTATTTCTTATTTTTATCTTGTGATGTAGGTCTCATATTGGTTTCAATCGTCGTGGGCGATGATTGGTTTTGGTATCAGAGAGTGACGCTTAGGGTCACATGGAGATGTTGTGGTTATCATGTTTAGTTGGGTTTTGTTCTTCAGTTTGTTATATTTTTCATCTTATGTAAAAGAATGTTCAGTCTGGATATTAAATTTTGTTGGGATGATCTATTTGTTTCTACTATTTATTTATATTCATATTGGGTGAAATTGTTCCCTTGTTTCTCTATTAATACCCTGATACTAGTTTCCAGCTTGTGAGGATTGAGAATGCCTCTTGGGCCTTTCCACGTATCGAATCGGGTGATCGGTTCGAGGTTGACCCAGGTTAGTTCGTGATAAGAACCTTGGTGCCTATGAAAAAAACTAGGTTCTTACCTTATACTCATCAAGAAAAATCCAGTGGAACTAATGGTGCATCAATTTTATTAGTATTAAGGGAAATATAATAGAAAGAAGTTGAGGAATTAGAGTATATTATTTACCCAATTTTAACATAAATTATCATAATTAATTCCAATGACTTTAATCATAAAATATCATTTAATTAAGAAAAATGGTTTCTCTTAATTTCACATGTTCTGACCACATTCAAATTCCATATTTTATTATTATTAAATTCAAAACAACACAATCTCTCTCCAGCAATTCAATTTCCCAACACCTCACCTATTCCTATTTTATTCCTCTCTTCCACACCCACTAAATTATTATTTTTTATTATTTTATTATTTTTGTTTTTCCTTTATTATATATCCTTAATCTCTTTCTATTTACTTTCTTATTTAATTTTTCATTTAATATAAAGGGAAACATTCTCTCTTCAATCTATCTTTTCTCCATTCTTTATTAAAGGCCTCACCCATTTATTTCATGCATTTTTTTTATAAATTTATTCAATATTTTTTTAACATTTCTTATATACAAACCCCGCCCCATGTTTTGAAAAACAAAATCACACACACACACGTATAAATATATATATATAATGTGACTTTATATATATATATATGATGGTTTTTGTATGAATATACAACCATATGTTGTGGAAGACAACCCAAACACATACATATCTATCTTTGTGAATCAACATGTAAATAAACTATATAAACAATGTACCTAGAAATTACCAATGGTAGCAGTCTTATTCTTTCTTGGTGAAGGAGAATGCTTGATGAAGATCACATAGTAGTGAACAAAAGCACTTCCTATGGGGTACACCTATTATTGGATCCATGATCGTATTGCGTGGATACTTGAATGCTAAAGGGGTGTTGACACCTTCATCTCAGATGATGGACAACAATATGTGAGGAATATATAAATGGGAGGATTGCTCAAAATTACTTGTCTACAATAGGAGGGATCACGTCCCTTTATATAGCCATCCATGATGTGTTTAATTAAATGAAAACACGTCGACTATATTAATGTATCCATATACATTTATTCCCATAATCCATTGAATCCTATTCAATGAGTGGTCAAGCTAATTAATTTTTTCATAACAAATTGAACCCGATAATAAATCCATTCAGGAGAAATAAATATATGTCAAATATATATATTTATTATCACATATATTTAATACATTCATTATAATACATGCATCAAATGAATGTAATTAAATATACACTTTCTATATATCATATCATATCATATATATATATATATATATTAGTGCATATCTAACAATATATAACTTGCACTAAAATCCCATAAGGACTTTATACATAATTTCAAAACTCTTTTTGAATCCATACAAACTTTTTTTTATACTGTTTTTCATCAAAATCTCTTCATTTTTAAAAAATACTTTATCCAAAATTTTATCCTTATCTAAGGGCCTAATTGTGTGACCATTCAAACCTTAGCAGTGTTGATAACAACTATGAAAGTAATCAAAGAGAGGTCTCTAGAAAAGCATCAGTGATACTGAAGTTACTAAGGGGTCTGGTGTGATCTCCATCAAACATAATCATATCTCTATAAAAACATGTCCACCACACAATATATCGTATACACCATATTCATATTATATAATCCCTTTGTTCATGGCATTGAATGACCATTAGACATGGAACATGTCAACCTAGTATAGGACTCTCATTGTTTTCTTAATTCTCTAGAACATAGTGACCAAGTGGATGACTATATCACATGTCATTCATCTATCTAATAAGAACATCACATGTCACTTGTCCAAGTAGTTGAACACATCATATGTGAAACAACTATGCATGGTCATACATTTACTCAATCTAATTCAATCAAGGTCCAGATGTATTTTATTTTCATACAAGTGGATAAATCTCATCTTGGTTGCACTCCAACCGACGACATGATCAACAACATGCCCAACCACCCCTATATTGGCCATGTTCATATATTTACTTGTGTAAGTAGGGTATCAAAGTATGAAGGTTCTAATGATAGGTATCTCACCAAACTCAGGTAAGAAATATTGATATTAAGTATACACCCCTGAGTATATTTATGATCATATGAAATTTCATGAGATATACTTTAGCGGATCAGTCCAAGTAATAATTCTCTACTTATTACCTTAATAATATATTCTTTAATATCAAATATTCAAACCTTTGTAATGGATATGAGAATATATTCAATCTAACCTTTACATATCATCACCACCCATTATACTCTATGATGATCATTCGTTAGGGAAAAATCAAAGTTTGCACTTTGGGTCGATATTTATCATTCGACCGTTCATATAAAATATATTGCAGCACACACCAATGAATAATAAATTAAGACTGCCTTTATTATAATGATATGATACGTTTACAACCATTACAACCAATCTCTTATAGATATATAACATGACCCTCATGTAGTTGTTGCAGTAATGGATTCATTTTCCGAACATTACATCCATATGTAATTTCCGTCACATCCCTATGTGACCATATGATAAAATACTCCCACTAACCACTTAATGGTTGAAATTTACGAAGTAATCTAGTTTGAATAATGGAGATACATAGGAATCATATACCTTAATTTCAAATATTTGAACTTATATTCAAACTCCTTAACTTCATAACATAAAAATTTATAATGTTATATTATGTTGACTACTTAGAACTCTTTCTAAGTATATCATCATTATCGTTAGAACCCTTTCAATTAAAATTTTTCCTTGAAATATTTTTTGTAAATAATGTAACAATTTACAATATCACTTTACCAGCACATCATAAACCTTTTCTTAGGATAAATTGATATCCATTTTTTACAGTAACTAATATAACTCTTAAAATTTCTTTATACCATCATACCCTAATGTGACAAACAGGTCCCAGTGACAGCACAGACACCCCGCCTTAACATGGTTGTCCGGTCCTTGCCCACCACGTACCCCCAGTTGCCCCGCAGACACGTTGGACCCACCCTAGGGTCCACCCACGTACCTGAACGGGTCATCTGACTAATGACAGTCCCCACAGGCCAACACATGTCCTTTCCAGTGTGCTTTTTCGTCACTCACACACATCCTGGGTAACTTCCCAGAAGGTCACCCATATTGATCACTACTCCAGGCCAAGCACGCTTAACTGTGGAGTTCTAATCAGACAGGCTCCCGAAAAGGAAGGGGCACCTTGTTGACATGAGTCATATCATTTAGTCATTTAACCCTTTATCATTTGGGGATGTTACAATCACCCCCCCTTTAGAGCACAACGCCCTCGTTGTGGGCCCTACATCTCAACCCAGGCAGTGCACCGCACTTAAGGCTAGGTACCACCTCTAATACCAACACATGTCCTTTCCAGTGTGCTTTATCGTCACTCACACACATCCTGGGTAACTTCCCAGAAGTTCACCCATATTGATCACTACTCCAGGCCAAGCACGCTTAACTGTGGAGTTCTAATCAGACAGGCTCCCGAAAAGGAAGAGGCACCTTGTTGACATGAGTCATATCATTTAGTCATTTAACCCTTTATCATTTGGGGATGTTACAATCACCCCCCATTTAGAGCACAACGCCCTCGTTGTGGGCCCTACATCTCAACCCAGGCAGTGCACCGCACTTAAGGCTAGGTACCACCTCTGATACCAAATGTGATAACCGGGTCCCAGTGACAGCACAGACACCCCGCCTTAACATGGCCGTCGGGTCCTTGCCCACCAGGTACCCCCAGTTGCCCTACAGACACGTGGGGCCCACCCTAGGGTCCACCCACGTACCTAAACGGGTCATCTGACTAATGAAAGTCCCCACAGGACAACACATGTCCTTTCCAGTGTGCTTTGTCCTCACTCACACACATCCTGGGTAACTTCCCAGAAGTTCACCCATCCTGATCACCACTCCAGGCCAAGCACGCTTAACTGTGGAGTTCTAATCAGACAGGCTCCCGAAAAGGAAGGTTCACCTTGTTGACATGAGTCATATCATTTAGTCATTTAACCCTTTATCATTTGGGGATGTTACACCTAAACTCTTTTAGGATAAAGTGATAGTAACCTCATTTTGGTAAAATATGTAACCATTTTCATTTCTCTTTAACAATATTTCCTAAACCTTTTAGAAAATCATGTGAATTTCACTTTGTAACTAAGCTAGCATAACAATGATATTTACTATATCATAGTAACTAAATGTAACTATTTACATTTTTATTTACTATCGCATCCCTAACTATTTAAGATATTAATTGAAAAATAAATCAAAATCAGATTGGAATGATCTTTTATTTGTTAAATTTTAACTTCCCTAAGTTCATGCATAATACCAATAGCCTCTTAGACATAATATTCTCTTCAGAATATCTTTATAATATTCAATACAAAATACATTTTTTTTAGAAAATAACATTTATTTCCTTTTAGTAGAAATATGAAACAAATAATATATTGTTTCTAAATCATAAATGGTATTCTATGTGTTTGAAACCTTTCATTTTATAAAGAATATTTTATTAGAATATCTTTTATATGGATGATGGGAACACATTCCCTCATATTTTAACAAATATTTGGATAAACACTTTTATCCTAGTTAAACACTTTTATCCTGGATAAGAACTTTTATCCAAATCTTCTTCTCAATACATGATATAAAAATCCAATAAATCATAAACCACGTGTATACATTTAATCATATCATAACAACCCTCTATTATCGAACATCCTATATCATAATATAATAGAAGTGAGATGGGGATACACATCTTTTACTTAAATTCATCCAAGATTGACACATTCCTTTACATTTAAATTCTTGATGTATTAACTATTTACTTCATATCATGAATATAAAATACAAGATTGATCAATTCTTCATTTGATTTTGAACTCATTTATATTTAAAAAACTTTTTAAAATATGCATTTAGTATCACATACCCTTCAAAAATTAAAGAATTGATTTTTATAATATCCTTACATGATATGGACATTCCATGGAATTTCACAAACTCCATCAGGTATATATTCAATGATACAATCACACTGAATTATTAACATTCCTTTCTCGACTACCATAGGTTTCAATGACCTTGATTTTCTTCTTGAAGAAAATTTGTTGAACTTTTCAACTAACTTTTCTTCTTTTGGTTTGAACTTTTTCCCACTTGTAATATAGTACTAGAATCCATACATCATATGCCCAATTCATCCATTCTAAATACTTTGATAATATTTTGTAAATTTTTTCATTGGATTCAATCATATTGTTAGAACATTTCCATAAATGAAAATATGATAAATCCCCTAACTAGAACAAGCCATTTTATTCTCCCATTTAAATCATGTTATAGAATTAAACTAATCATAAAACTTGTGTAAAAACACCAATCTCATTTCATTAAAACATGCATTGTTTACAATATCTTCTAAAGAGATAAATGATATATTTTAAGCATCTTATGATGAGTTTTTCCAAGCTTGAATCATCCAAGTCATCAATGTAGAAACTCCTCTACATTACTTGAAAAAAAAATTAAATCTTCAATTATTTTCATATTTCTAACCTTATTTATATTTAAAACACTTTGTAAAACATAAAATTGTTATCATATATCTATCATAATAATAAAAATTATTTTTATAACCAATAAATCTTTAAGGAAACTTTTAGTCTCACCAAGTCATTAATATAGTAATCATATTGAATATCATTTGACATAAGAAATCATATTGAGTATATGAGACTAAAATCATTGATATACTCAACCATATTGAGTACATGTGTGGAGACTAAAATGTAATGGCCCAGACCTCTCCGGCCCATTACTTTGTCAAAAAGAAGGTCACGAAGTGTTCTGGAGGGTAAAATGGACTTTTCTCACACTTTCCAGAATTTTGAAACTACACGCTGTGTAGTTTGAGTACACGCCATGTACCCCCTTACTGGGTATACCCCATGTTGAAGGCCGTGTCCTTGCCATGTGAAATAAATTGGTGCACACTGTGTACCCTAAACTACACGCCGTGTAGTCTCTCCCCGAGTACGCGTTACCGTGTGTTGACCAGTCAACGACCATGTGCCATGTTGAAGGTCGTGTCCTTGCTGTGTGAAATAAATGGGTACACGCCGTGTATCCAATACTACATGTCGTGTAGTCCCTCCCCGCGTATGCGTTACCTTCAAGCCATGTGTTGACCAGTCAACGGCCGCATTCCGCGTTGAAGGTCGTGTTGGAAGCCGCGTGGTGACCGTGTGAAATGGCTGAGTACACGCCATGTACCATAAAGTACACGCCGTTTACTTTTGATTTTCTCTCCTATAAAAGGAGGGTTCCCCTCCTCCTTTTCAACTCACCCCTCTCCTCCCCATTCCTCTGAGCAGAGCTCTCCCAAGAGACTCGAAGGCTCATTTTCTTCCATAACTTCTTCCTCCGAGCTCCGATTTACGATCTGTCAGCAGCCACAGGATCGTAACGATGAGGCAGAACTTCTGAGCTTGGATCCGTTATCTTTCCTTCGACTTTTCCTTTCCAACTTCCACTCGTGGAGGTTTTTCTGGGACTCGACAGAGGTGACGGACGCCAACGGACGTCTTCTAAGGTTGATCCGGAGGAGCGTTGTGATCAGAACCTGTTGAGGT
This sequence comes from Viscum album, assembly GCA_963277665.1. NCBI lineage: Eukaryota > Viridiplantae > Streptophyta > Magnoliopsida > Santalales > Viscaceae > Viscum > Viscum album. The sequence continues at coordinate 1,306,173,035 of OY728160.1, read as the reverse complement.
AGGGATCTTACCTTCGTCTCTCTAATTTGTGCATCATGTGGGGTGGGTATCCTCTTGTTTTCATGAGAAAAAGTTGAACCATTAAATAAATATAATAATTGGTTAAAGAATGGGGATGGGTAAGTTGTTATGTTTATCTTTATATCTTGTGATATTATGTTGTGAATTGAATTGGCTTATGCCTACTGAAAATCACAGTTGTTGGGGGCCTTTGCTTAAACAATTAAAATTTTCCCTATCTTTATAGACCGTTTTTGTGGATGGAAACTTTGTTGAATGAGGAATTTGGTTAATCACGTAAAGTTGGCTGATTTAAAATCTGGAACCCTTGTGCGATCACCCCGGTTGAACTAAATGGAATAATGAACATGTGGGTGTTTATAAAGACCCGCACTTATTTCATACATAATCTTGAATTTATTCAAGAAAACACTTCATTTTACATTGAGGATATTTTCAAGTTTATATCTTTAGAGAATTAAGACAAAACATTCATAACATTACACATTGTTACATAGTGGATACCATAAAATCAGTTTCCATTTTCCTCAGAATATAAAACATTAAAACATAAAACAAGACTCCTTGATAATTCTTCAACATTTAAAATGTCTTCCTTCCTTGTATTACTCATCATTAACCTGTGAAAAATCATTTAAAAACTTGGGATGAGCACAAAAGCTCCGTAAGGTATGAAAAAAAAAGGAAAAATCACATTAGTCCATGAATACGCATGACGTATGAAAACATTTTCAAAAGACATGATTTACACCCATAAAATCTTACTTTGTGTAACATTATATTTAAACAAGATCAAAACAAACATAATTATAATCATAGAGGTATATTGGGGCATTACTTGCATAATCTTGTAACCATCTTGGATACCTTAAAATTTGTAACCCTCACGGCTACCTTACTTTGTGTAACCATCACAGTTACACTTGGAGTAACCATACGGCCGACCTCCAAATTACTCATAACCAATGCATTGGAGGGAAATATAGGTCCCACCCTTCATTTTAAACAATTCCCAATAACCAAAACATAATCATACAACATAAATAATAGCATAAAAACATTTCTTTTGAATATTGTAAAATAGAATTTTAAAAGAGGATTTTAGAAGAAAAGTCCCTTATAAACATCATACACTTGAAGTGAGACTTAATAGAGTGGATGGAATATGTATATAATCTGTAAATACACATAATGAAACATAATATAAACAGAACCCATCACACAAACAATTTAAATAGCACATAAATTATAAAGTAGAAGGTTAACCCAAAGAATGGAAATCGGGTTAAGAATTCCCTTACCTTAGGATTGTCTTACTTAAAAATTGTTTAAACCTCCTGTATAATGGTTAAAATAGTGTTATTAGTATTTTAAAGAAACATGTTCATGTTTATAACATCTTATATGGTCATTTAATAACCTCATTTCACCCCTTATTTGTTAGTATTTTGTTCCTTGCATTATTTTGGGTGAGTTCTTTTGTGATTTTCACAATCGGTTCATGATGAGTCATTCTTGTTGATTGGAAGTGAAACTCCAGAATTTGAATGGAGTAGTATTTACATATTTACAATACCATAAATGATACCATTTATCACTTTTATGCTTTATATGATGATGATTAATAAGTTGAAACATTAATTATGTTTGTTTAGATCATTTAAGTGGTTCTTTGATAATTACAACTTCATTTAGTCTTATAAATTTGAATTATGATTACAAAAGAATTCAAGAACCTTATATGAGTCATAAAACATATATTATAACCTAGTTCAACCATATAAATGGTTTCATGACCAGACTTGAAATAATTAATGGAAATTGAAAATACATCGTCCACGATATCGGTAATTCGACACAAATGGAAAATGTTTTTTGATTCTTTAAATAAGTGAGAGAGGAGAGGAATAATGATTTTTAATTTTCCATAAACATGAAAACATCCAGAATATTCATGATTCTGGAGATTTCATGCCTCTTGGATAAGAGGGGGTGAAGAAAGAAGAGAAAGGAATCATGAAATGAGGAATTTCTTACAAAAATTCGGCAGCCTAACGACGTCTCTTAAAATTTCATAAAAACAAGATTGATGAGACGAATGGAATATATCATCATCATAAAAACTTTGGACAGTAAGGGGAAACATTTAATGAAATATCCCAACAAAAGAAAAAGGGAAAGGAAGAGAATAACATAAAATGGAAGAAAAGAATGAAAATGAAAGAGGATGTTTACCTCTTGATCTCTTCTCCTTGAGATCCTTCTTAAGGGCTTTGATTTTGGTCTTTTGGTGAGACCAGAAGCTCTAGGACGTGGGGAAGAAGATTGGGGAGGTAATTTGGCAGAAATTAGACAATGCTCAAGGCTTGAGAGGTGTGGGAGGAAGAGGGGAGTGAGGGTGATATTTATAGTGGAGGAGGGGAGGTATTTTAGATTATTTTAATTATTATTATAATATTTTTATCAAGACTATGAATAATCTCAAATCAAGTGGCCCTAAATAGTGATAATATCATGTGATTTCGAAGCAAGTGGCCTTTCATCACTTATGATGTCATAAATAGTGCATTTTTACTGATAAATTGTTTATACGGTATTTTACCGTATTTCACTATTCACCGAAAATTCAAGAGTTTCAGAAAAATACCAAAAATTTACCCCAACCATTTTTCGATGTGTAGAATTCAAAAATGAACTCCATTTTTCAAAAATAATTTTCTAAATATTATTAATTTAATTTTTAAATAAGGTCACAGTTAATTCGAAAAATAACAATATTGAAGTGTAATTAGTTTTATGTGACATTGGAAAATTAATTAGGATCCCATTATCCTATTGCCATGGGAAAATAAAATAATATTATTATTTACTATTCCTGAGGTCATATTACTATTCATAAGGGCATGTTACTATTCACCAAAAAAACAAGTTTGTTCCATCAGACTCTAAATAACATACTGAACACAATTGTAGATGACAGTTTCTTGAAATTCAAAACCTAGAAGAAATAAAATTATGTTTAAAGGATACTTATAAATATATACCTTAAACAAAATTTCAAGCATTTTCAATTTATTTTTAGAAAACCTTGGGATGTTACATTATCCCCACCTTCTTGAAATTGCGTCCTCACAATTTTTATTTACTTATTAAACAACTGAGGGTATTTTTCCCTCATAGAATTTTCAGACTCCCATGTTGCTTCTTCAACCACGTGGTTTCTCCACAAAACCTTTACCTGGTGGATTACCTTATTCCACAATACCTGTTCTCTTCGATCAAGAATCTGAACCGGTTTTTCTTCATAAGAAAGGTTCTCTGCTAGCTGAACTGCTTCCGGCCTCAAGATATGTGATGAATCTGGAACATACTTTCTCAACATCGAAACATGAAAAACATTGTGTACCTGAAATAAGCTCGGAGGCAAAGCTACGCGGTATGCAACTGTTCCAACTTTATCCAAGATTTCAAAAGGTCCGATGAACCGTGGACTTAGTTTCCCTTTCTTACCGAAACGCATCACACTTTTCCAAGGAGATATTTTAAGGAAAACATGGTCACCTACCTTGAAAGAGAAGTCTTTCCTTCTGTTATCTGCATAACTTTTCTGCCTACTCTGAGCTGTCCTCATGTGTTGCTGGATCATCCTCACTTTCTCAGCCACTTCTTCTACTAATTCTGGCCCCATCAACTTTCTTTCACCGACTTCATCCCAAAACGCAGGAGTCCGACACCGCTTTCCATACAAGGCCTCAAAAGGTGCCATCTGAATACTGGAATGGAAACTGTTATTATAAGAAAACTCAACTAATGAAATATGTTGATCCCAACTTCCCTGATAGTCCATTGAACAAGCTTGAATCATATCCTCCAAAGTTTGAATCGTTCGTTCTGACTTCCCATCTGATTGAGGATGAAAAGATGTAATGAAATTCAACTCTGTGCCCGAAGACTTCTGAAGTCCCTTCCAAAATTTAGAAGTGAACCTGGGATCTCGGTCAGACACAATGGAAAGAGGAACTCCATGTAACCTGAAAATCTCTTTGAGGTACAATCGAGAAAGTTGATCTAATGTCATTTTATCTCGAATAGAAAGAAAATGAGCAGACTTTGTTAGCCGATCAACAATAACCCATATCGCATTTTTACCTCGAGAAGTCTTTGGTAGTCCCACCACAAAATCCATGGATATATTCTCCCATTTCCATTCTGGCACTGGAAAAGGCTGAAGCATCCCCTTCGGTAACTGTCGCTCTGCTTTAACCTGCTGACATGTCAAACATTTCATTGTAAAATCAGCAATATCTCTTTTCATCCCATTCCACCAGTAATACTCCCGAAGGTCTCTGTACATCTTAGTACTTCTAGGATGAACAGAAAATGGAGAACTATGAGCTTCACACAACAATTCTTTCTTCAGCTGGGAATCACAAGGCACACACAACCTTTTTCCAAACCTTAAAACACAATATTTATCAAGATTAAATTCTGGAAGCTTACCCATTTTAACCAATTCTACCTTTTTCTGTAGCTCACGGTCTTCCCTCTGTGCTTTCGTAATTCTGTCTGACAACGAAGACTGCACAGAAACCTGAAACAAAACAGATATATTCCCTGCACCAACAACTTCTAAGCCAAAATTTATCAAATCATTAATCAAGGGATCACGTTCCAAACGTAGCATGGTTAATGATGCATGATTTTTCCGACTTAAGGCATCCGCTACTTTGTTTGCTTTTCCAGGATGATAATTAATCATGCAGTCATAATCCTTTATCAGTTCTAGCCATCTTCTCTGCCCCATGTTTAATTCCTTCTGAGTGAATATATACTTAAGACTTTTATTGTCAGTATATATTTGGCATTTGGTTCCGTATAGATGATGCCTCCATATTTTCAAAGCAAAAACCACAGCTGCCAATTCCAAATCATGTGTGGGATAATTCAACTCATGAGGTTTAAGTTGTCTCGAAGCATAGGCAATTACCTGATCATTCTGCATCAAAACACAACCAAGTCCCTTCAAAGAAGCATCACTATAGATGACAAACTCACCATTCCGGGAAGGTAAGGCCAAAACTGGAGCATTCACCAATCTCTTCTTTAGTTCCTGAAAACAAACATCGCATTCCTCTGTCCAAACAAATTTAACCCCTTTCCGTGTTAACTTAGTTATTGGGCTAGATAACCGTGCAAAGTTCTTAACAAAGCGTCGATAATAACTTACTAAGCCCAGAAAACTACGAATCTCTGTAACATTTGTGGGTCTTGGCCATTCATCAACTACTTTTGTTTTGGCAGGATCAACTATTATTCCATCCTTATTTACAATGTTCCCAAGAAAAGAAATCTGTTGCAACCAAAAATCACACTTGCTGAATTTTCCATATAGTTTCTTTTCTTTTAAAGTTTTTAAAACAACCCTTAGATGTTTTTCATGCTCCTCTTTATTTTTAGAAAAAACCAGAATGTCATCAATAAAAACAACCACAAACTTATCCAAGAACTCATGAAATACTCTATTCATAAGATTCATGAATACAGCAGGTGCATTAGTTAACCCAAATGGCATAACAAAAAATTCATAATGCCCATATCTAGTACGAAAGGCTGTTTTCGGGATGTCATCCTCCTTCACCTTCAGCTGATGGTATCCGGATCTCAAGTCAATCTTGGAAAAGTACTGAGCTCCCTGGAGCTGATCAAACAAGTCATCAATATGAGGCAAAGGATACTTGTTTTTAACAGTGATGTTATTCAAAGCTCTATAATCAATGCAAAGTCTCATGGAACCATCTTTGTTTTTAACAAACAAAACAGGGGCTCCCCATGGTGAAGTACTGGGACGAATGAAGCCTTTGACAAGCAAATCCTGCAACTGATTTTTCAATTCAAGAAGTTCTACTGGAGCCATATGATATGGGGGTTTTGAAATTGTCTTAGCATCAGGAACTAAGTCAATTGAGAATTCGACTTCTCGTTCAGGTATGACACTGGGTAACTCCTCAGGAAAAACATCAAGGTATTCATTTACCACTGGCACATCCTTAATTTGAATAGTTCCCTTGTTTTCAACAATATGAGCCAGATAACTTTCATTTCCATCTTTCAGTAGTGTCTCAGCTTCTTGATATGTTATCAATTGTATGGGTTCATTCTTGTATACAAACTGAAACTCTTTCTGAAAAACAACTTCTTTAGCTCTACAGTCAATCTTAGCATGATAATCAGAAAGCCAGTCCATCCCCAGAATAACATCAAACTCGACTAAGGGTAAAACAACAAGGTTTGCAGGTAAAGTCTTTCCACATACCACAATAGAAATATTCTTATAATTCCTCTTTTCTATAACATTTCCCCCTGGTGTTTTAACAACAAGTTCAGGTATCATTTGTTGAGGTGATATTTCCAATTTACTAGAAAATTTCTCAGAGATGAAGGAATGTGTAGACCCCGTATCAAACAAAACTTTAGCAAAATCTAAGTGAACAAACAAAGTACCTGATACAACTTCATTAGATGGCCCAACATCTGCTGACGTAGTCGCAAAGGATCTCACTACACCTTTCTGCTTGTAGTCTGGCTTCTTTTCATCATTTGGATCCCTCTTTGGACAGGCATTTGCATAGTGACCCATCTCACCACATTTAAAACACTTTACAGTTTGCTTATCAGGATTAGTCTTTGGATCATTTTCATTGCAATCTCGGGCCATATGTCCAAAATTACCACATTTAAAACACTTCCCAGTTTTGATAAGACATTCCCCAGGGTGCTTCTTGCCACACTTTTCACAAACTGGAAACTGGATTTTCTTACCATCAGATTTCATTGGTTGATTCTTACCCATTGCTTTCCAATTGGACCTCTTCTTCTCTCTATTTCCAAATTGCATGTGATCGTCAGCAAACTCCATCTCCACCCTCTCAGCACATCGGACAAGTTTCTCGTAACTTTTGAATTCACGGGAGTCCAACGCCCTTCAATACCCTGGCTTCAATCCTGAGTAAAAGCGGTTGATTTTGCTATCGAGATCCAGAATAAGATTTGGATCATACCTCGCCAATCGGGTGAAGTTCGCCTCGTACATAGCCACTGAATCTTCCTCCTTTTGTTTCAGTTCAAGGAATTGTTTCTCCATTCTAAGTCTCACCACCTTAGGAAAATATTTTTCAAGAAAAAGACTTTTAAATTCATACCACACTAAGGCATCAAAATCTTCTCTACCCCTGATATTCCTTACCATTGACCACCACTGATCAACTTCCCCTTCAAAACGATAAATGGAAAGACTTACCTTTTGATTTTCCGAACATCCCATAACATCAAATATCTTTTCAAGGTCTTTAATCCATCCTTCTACTGCCACTGGGTCAGAAGATCCATTGAATGCAGGAGGATGTTGTCTCATAAAATGTTCCACCACTGTCATGTTCCTTTGGGGTACCTCTATTTGTCCTCTTGCATGGATGCCACCACCATTTATTTCCTGCGTTAGCTGAGCCATTACTGTCACAAACTGCTCGGTTCCAATCCCTACCATTCCAGGCTGTTGATTAGGAAGGATTTCATTCTGTCGGTGCCTATCCTCTTCAACATCCATGTTCCTTCTACGGACAACCATTCTAAACAAACATTTCTTAGATGAAGCAACATGGTAATCTTTAAATTCTATAACAAATTAAACTTAGAGTGAAAATTATTTATGGTATTCTATTAGCAACACCTTAACCCCTAAAGTTATCTAAACCATCCTCTGATACCAACTATAAAGACCCGCACTTATTTCATACATAATCTTGAATTTATTCAAGAAAACACTTCATTTTACATTGAGTATATTTTCAAGTTTAGAGCTTTAGAGAATTAAGACAAAACATTCATAACATTACACATTGTTACATAGTGGATACCATAAAATCAGTTTCCATTTTCCTCAGAATATAAAACATTAAAACATAAAACAAGACTCCTTGATAATTATTCAACATTTAACATGTCTTCCTTCCTTGTATTACTCATCATTAACCTGTGAAAAATCATTTAAAAACTTGGGATGAGCACAAAAGCTCCGTAAGGTATGAAAAAGAAGGAAAAATCACATTAGTCCATGAATACGCATGACGTATGAAAACATTTTCAAAAGACATGCTTTCCACCCATAAAATCTTACTTTGTGTAACATTATATTTAAAAAAGATCAACACAAACATAATTATAATCATAGAGGTATATTGGGGCATTACTTGCATAATCTTGTAACCATCTTGTCTACCTTAAAATTTGTAACCCTCACGGCTACCATACTTTGTGTAACCATCACAGTTACACTTGGAGTAACCATACGGATGACCTCCAACTTACTCATACCCAATGAATTGGAGGGAAATATAGGTCCCACCCTTCATTATAAACAATTCCCAATAACCAAAACATAATCATACAACATAAATAATAGCATAAAAACATTTCTTTTGAATATTGTAAAATAGAATTTTAAAAGAGGATTTTAGAAGAAAAGTCCCTTATAAACATCATACACTTGAAGTGAGACTTAATAGAGTGGATGGAATATGTATATACTCTGTAAATACACATAATGAAACATAATATAAACAGAACCCATCACACAAACAATTTAAATAGCACATAAATTATAAAGTAGAAGGTTAACCCAAAGAATGGAAATCGGGTTAAGAATTCCCTTACCTTAGGCTTGTCTTACTTAAAAATTGTTTAAACCTCCAGTATAATGGTTAAAATAGTGTTATTAGTATTTTACAGAAACATGTTCATGTTTATAACATCTTATAGGGTCATTTAATAACCTCATTTCACCCCTTATTTGTTAGTATTTTGTTCCTTGCATTATTTTGGGTGAGTTCTTTTGTGATTTTCACAATCGGTTCATGATGAGTCATTCTTGTTGATTGGAAGTGAAACTCCAGAATTGGAATGGAGTAGTATTTACATATTTACAGTACCATAAATGATACCATTTATCACTTTTATTCTTTATATGATTATGATTAATAAGTTGAAACATTAATTATGTTTGTTTAGATCATTTAAGTGGTTCTTTGATAATTACAACTTCATTTAGTCTTATAAATTTGAATTATGATTACAAAATAATTCCAGAACCTTATATGAGTCATAAAACATATATTATAACCTGGTTCAACCATATAAATGGTTTCATGACCAAAGTTGAAATAATTAATGGAAATTGAAAATACATCGTCCACGATATCGGTAATTCGACACAAATGGACAATGTTTTTTGATTCTTTAAATAAGTGAGAGAGGAGAGGAATGATGATTTGTAATTTTCCATAAACATGAAAAAATCCAGAATATACATGATTCTGGAGATTTCATGCCTCTTGGATAAGAGGGGGTGAAGAAAGAAGAGAAAGGAATCATGAAATGAGGAATTTCTTACAAAAATTCGGCAGCCTAACGGCGTCTCTTAAAATTTCATAAAAACAAGATTGATGAGACGAATGGAATATCTCATCATCATACAAACTTTGGACAGTAAGGGGAAATATTTAATGAAATATCCCAACAAAATACAAAAGGAAAGGAAGAGAATAACATAAAATGGAAGAAAAGAATGAAAATGAAAGAGGATGTTTACCTCTTGATCTCTTCTCCTTGAGATCCTTCTTAAGGGCTTTGATTTTGGTCTTTTGGTGAGACCAGCAGCTCTAGGACGTGGGGAAGAATATTGGGGAGGGAATTTGGCAGAAATTAGACAATGCTCAAGGCTTGAGAGGTGTGGGAGGAAGAGGGGAGTGAGGGTGATATTTATAGTGGAGGAGGGGAGGTATTTTAGATTATTTTAATTATTATTATAATATTTTTATCAAGACTATGAATAATCTCAAATCAAGTGGCCCTAAATAGTGATAATATCATGTGATTTCGAAGCAAGTGGCCTTGCATCACTTATGATGTCATAAATAGTGCATTTTTACTGATAAATTGATTATACGGTATTTTACCGTATTTCACTATTCACCGAAAATTCAAGAGTTTCAGAAAAATACCAAAAATTTACCCCAACCATTTTTCGATGTGTAGAATTGAAAAATGAACTCCATTTTTCAAAAATAATTTTCTAAATATTATTAATTTAATTTTTAAATAAGGTCACAGTTAATTCGAAAAATAACAATATTGAAGTGTAATTAGTTTTATGTGACATTGGAAAATTAATTAGGATCCCATTATCCTATTGCCATGGGAAAATAAAATAATATTATTATTTACTATTCATGAGGTCATATTACTATTCATATTACTATTCATAAGGGCATGTTACTATTCACCAAAAAAACAAGTTTGTTACATCAGACTCTAAATAACATACTGAACACAATTGTAGATGCCAGTTTCTTGAAATTCAAAACCTAGAAGAAATAAAATTATGTTTAAATGATACTTATAAATATATACCTTAAAAAAAATTTCAAGCATTTTCAATTTATTTTTAGAAAACCTTGGGATGTTACAGTGTTGGCCTGGATACGTGGCATGCGAAAGGGGGTGTTTCATGGGTTTTTGTGGATCGGGTGAGCAGCGAGGCTGCGGTTGGCTTGGTTGTGGGTTGGTGTGAATGCTATGTTAGTGATGGGCAGCGGGGCTACGATAAATGGTATTAAAGGGATAATGATGTACGGTGCAGTTGTGGTCATGGCGGTTGGCAGCGGGGCTGTAGGGATGGGTTGGAATGTGAACGGGCTATGGGTTGTGAATAATAAATAAAATGTGGAAGTGTTAATGAATGGTGGGGCATGGTAATGGAACAGGATTAATAATCAATGGGTTGGTTGGTTAATAAGAAGGGACTTGCAGTGCTGCTTGTGTTTTCCTAACTTGATTTGTGGATGGCAGAGATATGTTTCATGAACGATTGATGTGGTTGGTTGTAGATAGTTTCCCAGTAGTTAAGGAACTAATAAACTAATTCTGCTGAAATGTGAAAACCTAAATGGGGTTGGGGTTGTTTGTTGTATGCATGCTTCGTAGTAGAAGTGCCGAGGCACGTGCTCAGTTCTCTGATTAGAAGTCATAGGTTGGGCTGAGTGTTTGGTATATATATATATATATATCTGTATCTTTGTGTTTTATCTCATCCCACCCATATTGAGCACTTAGTGCCGAACAATCCCATTTCACGGGAGATGGTGTTTTCCCATAGTTACTATCTCCTTCCTGCTCCTTCTTCCCTAGGCTGTGATGGCTTGAGGCGACCTTACACCTAAGAACCTTCAGGTAGGTTTCGATTGGGGTGGATTGGCCCAAGACTCTTCGAGCAGGTTTGTTTTCCCAAGAATCTTTGGGATGAGGCCCAGGTGTCTTCGAGCGAGAGTTCTGTTACTATTACTATTCCCAAGAATCTTCGGGATGAGGCCCAGGTGTGTTTGGGCGGGGATGTGATTGTGGTTGAGGCCCAGGTGTGTGCGGGCGGGATGGGCGGTTGTGAGGCCCAGGTGTGTGCGGGCGGGATATGTGGTTCTTGAGGCGCAGGTGTGTGTGGGCGAGAAGAGTGTGGTAGCGTCAGGACGTTCGCTGTTAGGAAGAGCAGCTAACTAGTGGGAAATGGTGCGGGGTACCCAATAATCTTGTTCATATATACTACTACCTATTTTTATTGTGTTTTTGGTGAGTGTGGCTGGTGAGGTTGGGTGGATAGAATTCCTTTCTAGGTTTCTTCTATTGTTCTCACAGGACATTAGGATGTCTCCCCACTTGTGCACGAGAGATTTAGGTTTCCCTACTGAGTATACTTGTATGCTCACCCTACGTTTACTTTCAGGTTTCCAGGGGCACTACCAGGGCCATGCGGGACCCTACTAGTCGGACAGTTGGAGTTTTTGCAGTTGCTGTACTCTTGTTTTCTTTTTGGTATTGTACTTTGAGATTTCTTGTACTTGCACCTTGTTATAAAATTATTTAAACATGCATGTGGGATTGGTTTGGGTTTATTTCTATACACTTGTTCTTTTCCCTTTTGGGTGGTTGACTTGTCCTATTTCCTGATCTTAAATAATAAAAAGGGTAATGCCTCCTATATTTGTGAAAACTCATACCCTTGGTGCTAGTCACCACCCCTGGGCCTACAGGAGGTGGGACTCAGGGGTCATTATCTCCCTTTCACCATTTCCAGCTCAGGAGGGGCATCTTTGGTGGGAGGGGGTCATGACAGAATGGTATCAGAGGTTGATGTTTGAGAGATAGGATGGAGTCTGGATTTAGGAACAGTGAGGATTGCATTGGATGGTAGGGAAATAGTGTTAGTTAATCTTGGTGCGTGACATAGGCTAGGGAAGACCGGCTAGGACACAGGATTTTAGCCCCCCCCCCCCCCCCCGTGATCCGATGCAAGGACTCTGAGCCTACCGAACGACCAAGTGAGACTACATTGATCGCAGGGTAGAGACCCTAGGGAAGGTACATGCATCATCATGATTGTGTTTTATTTTATTTGGGTGTTCTGGGAAAGAAATTGAAATAAAATGATACAATGAAACCCTGGGAAATTTCCTTACTACTTGGGCTTAGGCGATCTTTTTTTACCATACAGCTATGGCACCTGGACGTCGTCCCCGGGTGGCTCAGACAGCCGAGGCCCAGCAGATTCAAGCGGTCGATCAGTGGAGGATTGACCGAGAGGAGGAAGATAGCCAGTGGCAGAAGACTCTTCATTCTTTCCAGCAGCAAACCCTCAAGAAGTACGAGGGTAGTACTTCAGATATGGAGACGGAGGGGTGGATTGATGAGCTAGGGATCACTTTTACCTTGATTTGTGCTCCGAGGAAGTACTGGGTTCCCCTAGCAGTCAGTCAGCTGAGAGGTGCGGTGCAACAATGGTGGACGCTCTACCTCAGAGAGAGGATAGAGGCAAAGGTTTTGTGGGATGATTTTGAGAAGGAATTCTGAGAGGAATTCCTTTCTTCCATGACCAAGATGGAGAGGTGGCAGGAGTTACTCTCCCTTCAGCAAGGGAGTTGTCAGTACAAGAGTTGGGGATCAAGTTCAAGGATCTCCTGCGCTTTGCTCCGGATCTATTTCTGGATGAGGAGTCTCGGGCGAGACGTTTGGAGGAGGTGCTTCATCCTTTGCTCAAGTATATTGTCACCCCCTTCACCCTTCCAATATACTTGGCAGTATAGAAGAAGACAGAGGTTGTATAGAGGATTCACTCACTGGGAGGTTCACCACAAGAGGGGATCCAGCCGGTCTCGTCGAAGGGGAAGGCAGTCAGCAGCAGGTCTCCTGCGACGGGACCTTCCAGGTTCAGGCCAGTGGGGAGCTGGCCCTAGCAGTTCCAATTCAGATCTTCAGGTCCTCATCCCTTTTTCACGAGCCCAGGGCTGAAGTGTTTTTTGTGTGGAGGTTTCAGGCACATTCAGAGTCGGTTCCCAACCCAAGCTAAGTACGGTGGAGGTGGGAAGGTTCAGCGCCCACCTCAGCAGCACCAGTTGCCGGTGAGGCCCTTCTAGCAGCAGCAGGACCATGCTCCTCCGAGGGAAGACTTTTTGGGAGGAGTCCGACCTCAGGGTGATCCTCAGGGACCTCGAACAGGGCGTGGTCGAGGAGGTGGATGACATCAAAGAGGCAGAGGAGCTGGGTGTGGATAGTTGCACGCAGCAGAGTTGGCAGCTCCGGCAGGACCAGAGGTGGTGCGAGGTACGATTTGTTTGTTCAGCACTCTCATTTCTGCTTTGTTTGATTCGGGAGCTTCACACTCCTTTTTTTCACCTGGTATAGCCCATGCTTTAGGACTAGACATAGAGATACTTTCCGTACCACTGGTGCTGAGTACACCAGTTGGAGGCCAGACCAGCGTATCTTGTGTTTGTCGGTGATGTGGGCTGACGTTGGGACCACATTGATCTAGTGGGGAACTTCTTCTGTTACAGATGCATCCATACGATGTCATCCTAGGCATCGACTGGTTGTTTTCTGTTAGTGCCATTATCAACTGCTTCCGGAGAAGAGTCGTGTTCTCCGACATGGATGGGCATCGCGTATCTTTTGTTGGCGAGAGGAGCTATCAGGTAAGAAGCCGGCATGTGAAGCCTCTCCTTTCCTTGTTAGGTGGGTTATTAGTGGTTCCAGCTGATACAGAGATGATGGATGTCCCAGAGGTTGTTGGGGAGTTCCTCGATGTTTTTCCCGAGGAGGTTGTGACTCTACCCCCCGACGTGACGTTGAGTTCGGGATAGACTTACAGCCTGGTGCCCGTTCGATTTCGATGGCCCCTTATCAGATGGAACCTTCGAAGTTGCGGATTCAGATTGATGATCTGATGGAGAAGGGTTTTGTTCGACCCAGCGTATCGCCATGGGGTGCTCTAGTTTTGTTCGTGAAGAAGGTAGATGGTGGTCTCAGGCTATGCATAGACTACTGAAGGTTGAACCAGGTAACAGTCAAGAACTGTTACCCCCTTCCAAGGATAGATGATATCTTCGAACAACTGAGGGGAGCATGTTGGTTTTATAAGATTGATCTATGATCTGGATATCATCAGCTGAGGGTAAAGTACAGTGACATCTCGAAGATGGCTTTCAGGTGCAGGTATGGGCACTTTGAGTTTTTAGTGATGCCGTTTGGAGTTACGAATGCACCATCCATGTTCATGGGACTTATGAACTTTGTATTTTGAGAGTTTCTGGACCGGTTCATCGTTGTGTTTATCGATGACATCCTGATCTACTCAAGATCAGAGGAGGAGCACGTTGAGCATCTCAGGGCAGTATTAGAAGTCCTTCGACACCACCAGATTTACGGGAAATTGTTTAAGTGTAAGTTCTTGACACAAGAAGTACACTTCCTTGGGAACATAGTGTCTCAACATGGTGTGTCAGTGGACCCATCGAAGGTGGGGGTAGTTGTTTCTTGGGCAGCACCCAAGAGCGTGGAAGAAGTTCGTAGTTTCCTGGGGTTAGCAGGTTACTATTGGAGGTTCATTTCAGACTTCACTTGAGTTGATGCTCCATTGACAGCTTTGACTAGGAAGAACTAGGTCTTCCTATAGAGCGAACAGTGCCAGAAGGATTTCGACTACCTGAAGGAGAAGTTGGTCAGTGCTCCCATACTCAGGTTTCCAGAGGAAGGGTTGTTGTATGAGGTTTTTTGTGATGCTTCTGGCCTTGGTCTGGGGTGCGTACTGATGCAGAAGAATGGAGTGATCTGTTATGTGTCTAGGCAGTTATGCCCTCACGAGCGCAACTATGCCACCCATGACCTAGAGCTTGCAGCAGTAGTGTTCGCACTAAAGTTGTGGTGACATTACCTCTTTGGGGAGCGCTTTGTGGTCTTCTCAGATCACAAGAGCCAGCGTTATATCTTCTCTCAGCGTGACCTGAACTTACAACAATGGAGATGGGTTGAGTTCCTCCAAGACTATGACTTCGAGATCTCTTACACTGAAGGTAAGGGAAACGTTGTGGCTGATTCCCTGAGAAGGAAGTCTCATAAGGAAGTGGTTCGGGAATCCACTGATGCTTGGAAAGAAATGGGAGAGTTGGCCTCCTTGCACTTGGATGCTAGGGTAGAAGGTGTTAGAGGCTGTTTGTTTCAGATGACGGTGCAGTCCTCCTTATTGCAGCAGGTGGAAGAGTCTCAGTGGGGGGACTCCGAGGTGAAAGTAATGCGGGATCGTGTCGATCAGGGAAATGCTCCAGAAGGATGGTCAGAGGACAGCCGACATCGGATGCTTTTCCATGGAAGGTTGTTTGTTCCAGAGGCAATGCATGAGGGAGTTCTCCGTGAGTCCCATAGCCCAGCTTTGGCGGTACATCCAGGAGTTTCAAAAATGTACTGAGGCCTGAGAGAACAGTTTTGGTGGCTAGGGGTGAAACGGAAAGTGGAGGAGTTTGTGGCTAAATGCCTAGTGTGTTAGCAAGTGAAGGCTTAACACCGTGTTCCCAGTGGTTTGTTGCATCCTTTAGATGTCCCCGAGTGGAAGTGGGATGACATATCAATGGACTTCGTCACAGGACTACCCAGAGCTCAGGGTGGTTATGATGCTATCTGGGTAGTGGTGGATCGACTGACGAAATCAGCTCACTTGTTAGGAATTAAGGAGTCAGGACCGATGAGTACCTTAGCACATAGGTACGTAGACGAGGTTGTGCAATTACATGGAGTCCCAAATACTATCATCTCAGATTGGGATACTCAGTTTACCTCATGAGTCTGGAGGGGGTTACAACATTCTTTTGGCACCCAGCTACGCCTTAGCACTTCTTTCCACCCCCAGACCGATGGGCAGACAGAGCGAACTATCCAGACGTTGGAGGACATGCTGTGGGCATGTGTTCTGGATTTCGGAGGATCATGGGTACGACACTTGACTTTAGTAGAGTTTGCCTACAACAATAGATTCCAATCTACTATTGGCATGGCACCGTTTGAGTCTTTGTATGGGAGACCATGTCGTTCACTCATTTGCTGGGAAGAGGTTGGTGAGACAGGTGCTTTTGGGACAGAGGTAGTGCAGAGCACCATGGAGAAAGTCCAGCTTGTACGCAAGAGGATGAAAGCGGCTCAGGACCGACAGAAGTCTTATGCTGATCGTCGGAGGAGGCCCTTGGAGTTCGAGGTGGGAGATCATGTGTTCTTGAAGGTTTCCCCTCGACGGGGGCAGTGAAGGTTTAGGAAAGGGAGCAAGCTCTCACCTAGGTTCATCGGACCTTTTGAGGTGTTAAGACGAGTCGGTGAGGTAGCATATCAGCTAGCCATGCCACCTCAGTTGGAGAAGGTTCATGAAATCTTCCACGTCTCCCAGATTCGTCAGTACTTACACGACGACTCTCATGTTATCGAATAGGGAGAGTTAGATATGGGAGATGACGCGACCTTCAAGGAACGACCAGTCAGAATTGAGGATCATAAAGAGAAGGTGCTCCATGGACGAACCATTCCCTTGGTTCGTGTGTTGTGGAGGCATGACAGACTCGAGGAGAGCACTTGGGATTGGGAGGCCCAGATGCACGCTCAGTACCCAGAGTTGTTTTGACTTGTGTTTTTCCTTTTTCTCTTCTGAGCTTTGTGTTGATGTTATACTATGTACCTTTGTTATATGGAATGCTTGGCTTGTCAGTTGTGAGACCTTTTGTTTCCTTGTTCTCTGGAAGTGTGTAGCATGTTCGGATGTGTGGGAAAAAGGGAAAAAACTAATCCTTAATCGAGAAGCATTAATGCGGATGCGATTGAACCCGTGCGGGCGAGTCAGTGCCGCCTAAAGCGGATAATATCTTGACATCGGAGAAGGAATTTCCCCAAACCACATGTTCGGGCAGTGTGTTGGTTGTGCGGTGTTGGGGGTAGTGTAAGTTGGAAAATACTAATGTATGAAAGTGGGAAGACCCAATTCTTAATCGAGACGCATTAATGAGGATGCGATTAAACCCGTGTAGGCGAGTCAGTGCTGCTTAAAGCGGATAATATCTCGACATGGGAGAAGGAATTCCTAACACATATGATTAGGGTTTTTGGTTGGGTTCCTATTATAACAAGAACCCTAATAGGTATCTTGTTGGGTTCCTTTGGGTTGGTTTTTGAATTCTCGTGGATGAGAATGTTTTAAGAGGTATCTGATGTAATGGACCGGACCTCTCCGGCCCATTACTTTGTCAAAAAGAAGGCCACGAAGTGTTCTGGAGGGTAAAATGGACTTTTCCCACACTTTCCAGAATTTTGAAACTACACACCGTGTACCCCCTTGCCGGGTATACCCCGTGTTGAAGGCTGTGTCCTTGCCGTGTGAAATAAATGGGTGCACGCCATGTACCCCAAACTACACACCGTGTAGTCTCTCCCTGCGTACGCGTTACCGTGTGTTGACCAGTCAACGGTCGTGTGCCATGTTGAAGGCTGTGTCCTTGCCGTGTGAAATAAATGGGTACACGCTATGTATCCAATACTACACGCCATGTAGTCCCTCCCCGCGTATGCGTTACCTTCAAGTTGTGTGTTGACCAATCAACAGTCGCATTCCGCGTTGAAGGCCGTGTTGGAAGCCGTGTGGTGACCGTGTGAAACGGCCGAGTACACGCCATGTACCATAAAGTACACGTTGTGTACCTTTTCTTTTCTCGCCTATAAAAGGAGGGGTCCCCTCCTCCTTTTCAACTCACCCCTCTCCTCCCCATTCCTCTGAGCAGAGCTCTCCCAAGAGACTCGAAGGCTCCTTTTCTTCCATAACTTCTTCTTCCGAGCTTCGATTTACTATCCGTCAGCAGACACAGGATCGTAACGACGAGGTGGAACTTCCGAGATTGGATCCATTGTCTTTACTTCGACCTTTCCTTTCCAAATTCCACCCGAGGAGGTTTTTTCAGGACTTGACAGAGGTGACGGATGCCGACGGACGTCTTATAAGGTTGATCCGGGGGAGCGTTGTGATCAGAACCTGTTGAGTTAGAGATCTTACCTTCATCTCTCTAATTTGTGCATCATGCGGGGTGGGTATCCTATTGTTTTCATGAGAAACAGTTGAACCATTAAATAAAGATAATAATTGGTTAAAGAACAGGGATGAGGAAGTTGTTATGTTTATCTTTATATCTTGTGATATTATGTTGTGAATTGAATAATCTTATGCCTATTGAAAATCACGGTCATTGGGGGCCTTTGCTTGCGCAATTAAATTTTTCCCTATCTTTCTAGACCGTTTTTATGGATGGAAACTTTTTTGAATGTGGAATTTGTTTAATCACGTAAAGTTGGATGATTTAAAATCTGGAACCCTTGTGTGATCACCCCGGTTGAACAAAATGGAATAATGAACATGTGGGTTTTGGATTGGATATGTGGCATGTGAAAGGGGGGTGTTTCATGGGTTGTTGTGGATCGGGTGAGCAGCGGGGCTGCGGTTGGCTTGGTTGTGGGTTGGTGTGAATTCTATGTTAGTGATGGGCAGCGGGGCTGCAATAAATGGTATTAAAGGGATAATGATGTACGGTGCGGTTGTGGTCATGGAGGTTAGCAGCAGGGCTGCAGGGATGGGTTGGAATGTGAACGGGCTATGGGTTGTGAATAATAAATAAAATGTGGAAGAGTTAATGAATGGTGGGGCATGGTAATGGAACGTGATTAATAATCAATGGGTTGGTTGGTTAATAAGAAGGGACTTGCTGTGATGCTTGTGTTTTCCTAACTTGATTTGTGGATGGCAGAGATATGTTTCACAAATGATTGATGTGGTTGGTTGTGGATAGTTGCCTAGTAGTTAAGGAACTAATAAACTAATTCTGCTGAAACGTGAAAACCTAAATGGGGTTGGGGTTGTTTGTTGTATGCATGCTTCGTAGTAGCAGTACCGAGGCACGTGCTCAGTTCTCTGATTAGAATCCATAGGTTGGGCTGAGTGTTTGGTATATATATATGTATATATGTATATCTGTATCTTTATGTTTTATCGCACCCCACCCATGTTGAGCACTTAGTGCCGAACACACCCATTTCATGGGAGAGGGTGTTTTCCCATAGTTACTAGCTCCTTCCTGCTCCTTCTTCCCTAGGTTGTGATGGCTTGAAGCAACCTTACACCTAAGACCCTTCAGGTAGGTTTCGATTGGGGTGGATTGGCCCAAATTCTTTGGACCGGTTTGTTTTCCCAAGAATCTTCGGGATGAGGCCCAGGTGTCTTCGGGCGAGAGTTTTGTTACTATTACTATTCCCAAGAATCTTCAGGATGAGGCCCAGGTGTGTTCGGGCGGGGACGTGATTGTGGTTGAGGCACAGGTGTGTGCGGGCGGGATGCGCGGTTGTGAGGCCCAGGTGTGTGCGGGTGGGAAGAGTGTGGTAGCGTCAGGACGTTCTCCGTTAGGAAGAGAATCTAACTAGTGGGAAATGGTGCGGGGTACCCAATACTCTTATTCTTATATACTACTACCTGTTGTGATTGTGTTTTTAGTGAGTGTGGCTGGTGAGGTTGGGTGGATAGAATTCCTTGCTAGGTTTCTTCTGTTGTTCTCACGGGACATTAGGATGTATCCCCACTTGTGCACGAGATCTTTAGGTTTCCCTACTGAGTATACATGTATGCTCACCCTACGTTTACTTTCAGGTTTCTAGGAGGACTACCAGGGCTGTGCGTGACCCTACTAGTCAGACAGTTGGAGTTGTTGCAGTTGTTGTACTCTTGTTTTCTTTTTGGTATTGTACTTTGAGCTTTCTTGTACTTGCACCTTGTTATAAAATTGTTTAAACATGCATGTGGGATTGGTTTGGGTTTATTTATATACACTTTTTTTCCCTTTTGGGTGGTTGACTTGTCCTATTTCCCGATCTTAAATAATAAAAAGGTTAATGCCTCCCATATTTGTGAAAACTCATACCCTTGGTGTTATTCGCCACCCCAGGGCCTACTGGAGGCGGGACTCGGGGGTCATTATCTCCCTTTCACCATTTCCAGCTCAGGAGGGGAATCTTTGGTGGGAGGGGGCTGTGACATAAAATTCCTTTGGTAATTTACCATATAATTACTTTATAAAATTAAATGAATCACTATATGCTTCCATGAGCACCTAGATTCACTTATTGAACAACTTCAACACTTGGTTACTGAGGAAGGAATTGCTCTAACACATAGAATGCATATCTTGATCAAGAAATTTTCTTAATAAATCGGTATTAGGAGTTTATTACTTTAATCTCCTCATTTAAAGGATTTATATTAAGTTTAGCATGATGATGATGCATTTATCTACAATAGAACTTTTAATAAGAAGAATATCATGTCTTATATCTTTTTATTATGGAATTTTAATGAAAGTGATCACACTAAAATTGATGACCCCATACATCATACACATTTAGTGATTTGATGATAGGGGTTTGTCATATATCCCTCACCAATAAATTATTATTACCTAAGAGTGTACCATAGTGGCAGAACCTTGGGTCGATCTCGAAGAGGCCACTCACAACACACCAAATTTTTATTGTCACTGTTTATAACCTAACTAATATAAAACTACTTATGTACTAATATAAATGGGGGTTTGATTATGAAAATACATAAAATATAATATATATTAATAATAAAATTAAAAACACAAAGGAAAGAAAGAAGACATAAAGAATTTAGTGAAGAATCGTTGTCGTTCTTGGGAGATCGTGGTGATAAAATCATTGTTCTTTAAAAATATTTATTCCCAATACTCTAATCAATGTAGAGATCAACCCTATCACTCAAAACCTTCCTATGAATTGTTATTATCCTGCAACGACCCTACGCATGCAAGATAATACTCACTCACATCATCACCACAATGCTACTCCACCCTGGATACAATATTATGATGATGAAGAGGAAAATTTTAAAACGGGAAGAAGAAATCAATAACAATGAAAGTGGGGTGAACCCTACACCAAAACCATTTCATTACTATTTAAATTTACAGAATAAAATAAATAGAAAAATTTAAGCACAATTAACTCAAGGAACACCACTCCCCCCTCGAACAACAATGAGAGTTAGTTCTCCATTTGAATGGAGATTAGAAGGATCATTGTGGGGGAACACAAAATAGAAAATGAAAGAGAAGAGAAATGCACAGAAGAAGAATAATAACTAAGATAAAATATAATTAAAATATAAAAAACTATTACATATATCAAACTCCACCATTCCCCCTTGAAAATGCCTATGTTGTAAGAGGTAGAAGAGATGACAATTTATAGAGAAAATGGGTGAGAAAATTTGGATCCCAATCTGTCCACCTGATTGATATGCACTTTATCCTAATTAAATGGCCTAATCTTGGAAATTTTCTTTCATAAATGTTGTTCCATTTTTTATCCCTAGTCAACCCTAAAAATTTCAGATTTAATGGAGACGTTTGTAGAAAGTTATTACTATTTTATTCTGGAACATTTAGTCTGGTCAGTTGACTTTCCATATTCCACTTTTCCAACTTTCCACGCCATTATAACCTTTAATAAAGATGAATATTGCATGACATCCTATATAAAAATTTATCCCCATCTTCTTTTATATATTCATTTTGAATTTAAGCTTCATTGGCCGGCTCACATGGAGATATAATCTCAATAGTAAAAGTGTCCATATTTGTACATAGTTTTCAAGGTCCGATTTGTGAGCTATATTTAAGCCTCCAAATGGATGATTGAGCATTGACTCCAAAAGGATGAAATGGGACCCATGATGTATGAAAACCAAAAAAAATGAATTTCACAATTTAATTTATTTTAGAAAATGTTATGGATGAATTACAGAATATAAATAAAATAATTAAATCCAAAAATTAGCCCATTTAGCAATTATGCTCAAAATTCATCTAAAAACTAACAATGTGACAATTTACTATAAAATAACACTATGGTGGGATTTAAAACATTGAATTACAATATAAAATATGTGAAATTTTTTTCTTCATCACTCTCCCACACTTAGCCATTGCACTCCTGGGCAATCATCATATATTCAAATCATAATCCACACAACAATCAACCACGAGAAAACATCAATGATCATTTCCAAAGTAGAATTCCATCATGTATCCTCTATGAAAAACAATTCAATCTCATCTTCATTACTCACATTTAAAATTTTTCAACCTCATAAATTCATCCATGTCCTAATCATAACCTACCTCACATTGTATTTTATGTCACTCTTCACTCAAGAGAAATTAAATCTAGAGTTATGCTCATACTTGGAAATCGCATGTATCACCATATGCTTGTGAAAATTATCATTTCTCCATAGTGTGAAACATGAAAATATTTTCAATCATTAAGTTTTTTCTATTTGAATTCTATGGCTTAGTGTTGGTGAGAAAATGATTGGAAATTTAAGGCCGAAAAGAGAAGGTTTTGACTCTTAAGTACAATGCATGAATATTCAAGTAAAAACACAAGATGAACCTCACTCAGATCCCATTGAAAGTGTGAAACACAACTACAAATCCCATTTTATGACACGGTACATGAGACAATAAATTATTACAATTAATTATACCATCCAAATTCTCCCCTTTTTTTTCTCATTTTTTTAAAGCTCCAGAAAGGAACAACTTTATTTTCTTTATTTTTTTCTTAGAGAATGAAATGAAAATTGAATAAAATGAATGAATTATAATCATTAACTTTATTTTAAATAGTAACATGAGTCATAAAAGGAGGTACAATGAAATATTCAAGCTCACCTCTATTTTTTCATCATTTTTTCAATTTTGTTTCTTGAAGGAGAACCGAATGAATGAAATAAAGCACGATGAAATATTGACTCAAGCTCAATTATATCATTATCCACTTCCCATAATATTGACACAAACCTCACACCACCAACAATTGAAACACATCCCAAAACACACACACACAAAAGGCCCTTCCCTCACACTCAAATTTGAAATATCCATGAAAATTTACCAAGAGTGCGGGTAGGTAAGGAAAAATCAGCTTTTAATGTGGCTTAAACCTATAAGTAAATTCATGGCATCTAAGGGATAATTAAGGATATATGTAAGGGTGGGTCTCAAGATAAAAATGTGGCTATCCAAATAGATGTCTCAATCATATCAAAAACATTCCATGAAATCCAAAGCTTCAAAAGATAAAAATCACAAATTCTGGTTCTCACACAAAATCCAAGTTTCCCCCAAGAATGTGTGGGTATTAGGAAAAATATTTCAACGTGGTTCAGAATACCGCACAAGACTGAAAAAATTATTTGAGTCAGGGTTTCATGGTCATGGATTTAAAAAATTGGTCAAACTCATAAAAATTCTTGAAAATCCAATTCAAGGAGAAAGTTTTCACATCAACAATCATTTAAAATCCATTTTTTTCAAAAATCATTTCAATTTTCTTAAAATCAATTTATGTGTGAAAAATGATTAGAATTTACATTTAAACTCAATAATCCTAAAAATATGAAAAACAAAAAGTAAAATCACACATGAACAACTAAGAAGTTTGATGCTCCCCCACACTTAGATTTAACTACCCCTTATTTTAGCATAATAAAAATAAACGTAAGGGCAAAAAAAAAGTAAAGAAAAGATACAGCCTGACATTATTTTCCAGTGGTAGCTTTGAGATAAGCTCCTAGCTACTTCCACTTCCTCCTA
The DNA here is from genome assembly GCA_963277665.1 of Viscum album. Taxonomy (NCBI): domain Eukaryota; kingdom Viridiplantae; phylum Streptophyta; class Magnoliopsida; order Santalales; family Viscaceae; genus Viscum; species Viscum album. The sequence continues at coordinate 1,306,148,892 of OY728160.1, read as the reverse complement.
TAAATAAATAAATAAATAAATTCATAAGAAAAATAAATAAAAATAAAGAGGTAGGGAAAAGAGTATAGAACATGGTTTAGACCCCCATGTGGGTGATAAGATTTTACTGCACCTAATCAGGCAGTTGTAGTGGTTTAACCCCAATCAGATGGTGGGTATGGTTTCATTGAGATGAACCACCACATGTGAATTTTCTTAGTTTCCATGAGTAGACACCAAGAATAGAGAACCCTGAAGAATATAAGAAAATTTACAACCCCTAATAACAAATAAAGAGATAAATTAAGGTCCAGTGTGGGATGGAAAAGAAGATAGGGGTAATCCCTAATGACTTTTGTGATGTCCTCCCCCATATGGTATGAATTTTTTTGAATATGAGGTAGTAGAACCACATGTTTCTCTATCTCTCAATTTTTTACCACCACCACTTGGGTGTTTTCTTCCTTAACATCAAAGGTCTTCTCTATTTGTGCTCTGTCAAAAAATTTAGTAAGGGAAAAATCTGAAAATAGTTCAACTAGAATAAGATTAAAACATTAAAAGTTAATAAATAGATCTTCCCTTTCAATTAAGTCATCTTGGAAATTTATCTCTTCGGTAAAGGACATTGGCAACTCCATCTCAATCGGTATATCTTCTGTATTATCTTCCAAAGAAAGAGAGAGGTAGAATGATACTTGATCTCCCACATGTGCATCATCTAGAAAGTCTTCTTCTTCAACCTCATCTAGAAATGGTGTGGATAAGTTTGAGGATAGTTCCTTCATAATTTCATCCTCACATGGATCTTCAATTGAAAATGTTGAAAAAATAAGCTTTGATTCCTCTTTTTCTTGAGCCTCCTTTTGAGATGCCAATTACTTCAAGGAAGATGAAATAAATTTCATTTGATTCCTCAAATCTTCTATCATTTTTGAATTCTCATCCAACTATCTCTTCAGTGATACTTGTTTTATAACCTCACAAATATTTTTATCACATCATATGAAAAATTACCTTGAAATTCCATCATTGAACCAAGAAAATAAAGATATGCAATGAAGTTCAATTTTTCGGTTTTTGAATTTTATGATTTTTTTTGGTTTTTTTGAAGAATAGTGTGAGTAAGCACTTGGCCTCCCTAGAAAAGGTACCAATTTGAAAGGTGTTTTCATGGGAACCCTAAAATGATTAATGGTTTTTGGAGTACTTAGGTGCAGTAGAGTGGCTGACCTAGGTCGTCTCTCAAAGAGGCAGTAATTGAAACAACTTATTAAAGGTATGATGTAAACAAAATAAAATTAAATAAGAACATTAATTAAAAGGATGTGGGTTTTTTATAATTTATAAATCTAGAATAAGTTTTCTGGAATAAGATTGTATTTTTTATTTGTTTTTAGTTTTGAAATGAAGTTCGATTAAAATGACACAACAATATGTTTTTTAGAAAATATTTAAAAGGCATAATTGATCTAACTCTAACTCTTCACTCAATTATTTATCATTATCATCTAAATTAACATCCACTTAATTATGATCCTCTAAATTTTTAACCCTCTAACCCTATGATAATTAACTTTACCACAAATATGAAGTGAATTAAACCCTAGGCTATCTTCGAAACATGCAATCACAACACCCTACTTTGATTAATGTTCTAAGGATAGCTTATGGTCAGTGGTAAATTAGGGCACATATAAACTCTGTAAATGAGTATTAATTATGTTTAGGGATTATATTTTAACTCTAAAAATTTATCCCGTGTGGTCTTGTATTACCAATTAAGATCGCACTCTCACAATTCTGACAATACTCGACCTCGTGTGTTTTCGTGTTAGTTGTAAAATTTCTTTCTTAGTTTATTCTAATTTAAAAACTCAATTAATGTATCATATTAATTGAATTAAAGTATCTCAATTATTCAAAATAATTAAATTAATAGGGTATAAGATATATCAATCACTAAGAAAACTACTCTTCCATGGGCAGTGTGGTCATCATGGAGACGTTTTTCATGAGCAAAGGATTGAAAGGGTAGAACCCAATATTGTCTCCACTATTGATTAAAACCCAAATAGGATGAGTAAAGAAGAAAATAATTGAACAAAACATAATAAAATAGAATAAATAAAACAATAACAAAGAATTTCATTATGATAATGCAAACATTACAACATGAAGAGGAAGAAGAAGGATTCGATGAGGGGATCCTTGCTTCAAGAGATATCCCTCTTACAATGGTTGGATAAATTGAGTGAAACCAATTCTACTATACCTTAAAACTCCTAATTCATGTCCCAAGCCCTCCAAATTAGAAAGAAACTAATTTATAGAGTATAGGGGAGGCTAGGTTTAAAGAGGTTTCAAGTGTGAATGGGGAATCTCAGCCAAATATTTTAAGCCAATTTGCACCGACCATTTTGCCTCCAAAATGCATGAACCAGCTGTTCTTCCAGAATAATGATTTGTGCAGAATTGGGTTGGAGAGATCCTCTAAAAATTTTGTCTTAATAAAAGCACAGATAAAGAAGGTATGGCCCAAATACAGAACTGATGTCTAATCTGGCGGGTCCAGCCCACCTTTTCCATCATGGTCCATTTAGTCCAAACAAATGAAAGATTTAGCTCTAATTTCCTAAATAAAAGATGTATCACATTAAGTCATGAACACAGTCACAAAATTTAAAGTTCAAATAATAAATATAAAAATATTTATCTATGAAATGCTACAGTGCACTATAAAGGGTAAAACTGGAATTTCCATCAAATTTTCAAATGAATGGTCTAATCCCAAATATTTTATAAATAAACATATATAATACAATGTGAGGAATTTTTATCATTTATTATCAATAAAATATTCAATAAAAATATGTTTTATCATCTTAAAAGGCATTGTATGTGGTGCCCTCAAATGATTAATGGTTTTTGCGGGTATTTAGGTGCAACAGAGTGGCTGACCAAGGTTGTCTCTCAAAGAGGCAGTAATTGAAAAAACTTGTTAAAGGTATTATGAAAATAAAATAAAAGTAAATAAGAACATTAATTAAAATTATGTGGGTTTTTTATCGTTTATAAATCTAGAATAATTTTTCTTGAAGAAAATTGCATTTTTTTTGTTTTTAGTTTTGAAATGAAGTTCGATCAAAATGACACAATAAGAAGATGTTTTTTTTAGAAAATATTTAAAAGGAGTAATCGATCTAACTCTACCTATTCACTCAATTATTTATCATTATCATCTAAATTAACATCCACTTAATTATGATCCCCTAACTTGTTAACCTACGAACCCTATGAGAATTAACTTTACCAAAAAGATGAAGTGAATTAAACCCTATGATATCTTCAAAACATGCAATCGCAACACCCTACTTTGATTGATGTTATAAGGATATGTTATTGTTAGTGGTAAATTAGTGAACATATACACTCTATAAATGAGGATTAATTGTGTTTAGGGGATATATTTGAACTCTACAATTTTTTCCCGCGTGGTCTTGTATTACCGATTAAGATCGCGCTCTCACAATTCACACAATACTCGACCTAGCATGTTTTTGTGTTAATTGTTAAATTGCTTTATTAGTTTCTTATAATTTAAAAAATCAATTAATTGATCATATTAAGTGAATTATATTATCTCAATGATTAAAAATAATTAAATTAATAGGGTAGAATATAGATCGATCACTAAGAAAACCACTCTTTCATGGGTGGTGCGGTCATCGTGGAGACGTTTTGAATGAGCAAAGGATTGAAAGGGTAGAACCCAATATCATCTCCACTATTGATTCAAACCCAAATAGGATGAGTAAATAATAATATAATTGAACAAAACAGAAGAAAATATAAGAAATAAAATATTAACAAAGAATTTTATTATGCAAATGCAAACATTGCAACATGAAGAGGAAGAAGAAGGCTTCGATGAGGAGATCCTTGCTTCAAGAGCTACCCCTATTACAATGGTTGGATAAATTGATTGAAACCAATTCTACTCTGCCTTAAAACTCCTAATTCACTTCCAAACCCCTCAAAATGATAAGAAAAACTAATTTATAGAGTGAAGGGGAGGCTAGGTTTAAAGAGGTTTCAAGTGTGAATGGGGAATCTCAGACAAATATTTTAAGCCAACTTCAACCGCCCATTTGACCTCTAAAACGTGTTAACCATATGTTCTTCTAGAAAAATTATTTGTGAACAATTGGGTTGGAGAGATCCTCTTAAAATTTTGGTTCAATCCAAGCACGGATGAAGAAGTTATGACCCAAATACAGAACTAATGTCCAATCTAGCAGGTCCAGCCCACCTTTGCCATCATGGTCCATTTAGTCCAACCAAATGAAAGATTTATCTCCAATTTCCTGAACAAAGTTTGTATCCCATTAATTCAGTAACACAGTCACAAAATGTAAAGTTCAAATAATAAATATAAAAATATTTATCTCTGAAATGCTACAGTGCACTATAAAGGGTAAAACTGGAATTTCCATCAAATTTTCAAATGAATGATCTAATCCTAAATATTTTATAAATAAACATATTTAACATAATGTGAGGAAATTTTATCATTTATTATCAATAAAATATTCAATAAAAATATGTTTTATCAACTCCACCACACTTACCCTTTTTCACTCCAGGGAAAAACCTCATATCATGTATTTAAAAAAATTGTGACAAGATATGCATATTCAAATATCTCAATCCATAGTGAAAATATAGGAAAATTAAGAATCCCATAAAGAGTTAATATAAATAAATTTTAAATTAATTGTCTCATAAATTGCGTCAAAACAAAATCTAGTGAGATTCATAACACTAATCATAGTGAAACAAGTCATGGGTCTACCATGCCACTAATTCTCCATGTGTGTGTGTGCCAACCATTACAAGCTTGTCTCTCCACCCTTTATCTAGTATATTCAGGTCAATAAAAACTTTTATTCTTACATGATTCTATTCCACCGAACCTATTCAACATACTTTGTAATCAAATTCCAAAACCCACTCATTTAAGCATTCCCAGAAGTCAAACCATGAGCTCCCGATCTAAATATCCCCACATGTTGTACATTTCTTCACTCCCCTCTTTATTGATTGTTTTTTTTGTTTTTTTGATTTTTTTTTCAATTTTTTGAGGGAGTACAACAGTCATATATTAGGTGCACATGCATAGGTCAATCTAGTACAGCGATGGGAATGATCAGAAGATAAACGAACATATGGAAAGACCATGTTATAAGTTGAAAAGAATTACTTACCCTGAATATACATTCAAATGGGTAAGATAAAATCACAAGTCAGGATTTTGTGAAAATATGCATGGAGAAATAAATGACACAATTTACCATGAACAAAAATCACAAATAATGGTGTCATAATCTAAATTTTTTTATTATGACACAACCAATCATATCATCGATGACTTCAATTTTTATAAAAGTCAACCCTTGATGATGAAATCTAACTCATGCTTATATTTCTACCAATGAATTTTGAAAACATGAATTTTCCATATGTTCCACATGATAATGTTACATTATATATTTATTTATTTTTCTATTTTGTTTTTTTTTAAATTTTAACCAAAAACTTAATATAAAATACACATAAGACACACAAATGAAAATCCTAAATATCTACCCCAAAATGTTGCCCCATCGCCACACTTAAGATATTTCATTATCTTCAATATGAACCTATGAGATGATATATGTACATGAAATGTATAATTTTAATTAGGACCAAGAATATAAAAGTGAAAGGGTTAGGAACAACCTGATATGCTCAAGTGATGATGGGGTCATGCAGTGTGATGAAATCCACTGCATCAGTTGGAAGTCCCTCAATGTATTTCTTCAAACGTTGCCCGTTGACTGTAAATCTTCTTCTATTATCCTATTGTGTGATCTTTATTGCACCATATGGAAAAACATTAGATACAATATAAGGACCCAACCATCTGGAACACAACTTACCAGGCACCAGCTTTAGTTGTGAACTGTAGAGAAGAACTTTCTCTCCAACGTGAAATTCCCTTTTCTGGATCATTTTTTCATGAGATGCTTTGGATATTTCCTTGTAGAGCCTTGAGTTCTCATATGAAGATAATCGAATCTCCTTAAGATCTTAAATTTTCATCTTTTGCTGAATTCTAGCTTGGGCCAAGTCCATGTTGCATTTCTTTATAGCCCAATAAGCCTGATGCTCAACCTACATGGGTAGATGACAGGCTTTCCCGAAAACAATCTGAAATGGGGACATACTAATGGGCATCTTGTATGTTATCCTATAAGACCATAACTCATCATCCAAGCACTTTCTTCAATCCTTACTATTTGGTTGCACGGTTTTCTCCAAAATTTGTTTCAACTCATGATTTGAAACCTCAGTCTGGACATTTTTTGGGGGTGGTATGGTGTTGATGATTTGTGTGTCACCCCATACTTCTGAAGGATGGAAGCCAAATTCCAATTTCAGAAGTGTGTCCCTTGGTCACTGATGATGACCTTTGGTACTCCAAACCTATAAAAAATATGTGTCTTGAAAAAGTACACTACAACATGATAATCATCAGTCCTGGTGGCCTTAACCTCCACCCATTTACTCACATAATAAACATTGAACAAAATATATAAAAAACCAAAGGAATTGGAAAAAGGACCCATAAAATTGATGCCCCATACATCAAAAATCTCACAGAATATTATGGGTTGTTGGGGAATCTCATGTCTTTTAGAAAGGTTCCCAATGTTTTGGCAACGAGATCATGACTTACAAAACACATGGCCATCATGGAATAATCTAGGCCAATATAATCCGGAGTCTAAGACTTTCCTAGCTGTCCGTTGGGGTCCAAAGTGTCCACCACAATCAAGTGTATGACAAAAATGTATAATAGACTCAAACTCATTATCAGGAACACACCTAATAATAACTTTGTCACTACACATGCGCCATAGGTATGGACCATCCCAAACATAAAATCTTGACTCACTCTTTAATTTTTGGACTTGATGTTTCTTTAAATTTGTAGGGATTTCATAGGTAACAAGGTAGTTAACTAAATCTGCATACCAAGGATGTGTACCTGAGATGGAATAAAGATGCTCATCGGGGAAAGTGTCTTGAAGTGGTACCTGGTCCAAGGTGTCATCCTATAGTGCGTGAGTAAGCCTATTCATGTGGTCCGCCACCTAGTTTTCTGAACCCTTCTTGTGCTTTATCTCAATATCAAATTCTTGAAGAAGAATAATTGATCGGATAAGACAAGGTTTCACATCCGTCTTCTTTAAGAGGTACCACAGAGCTACATGGTCATAAAAACAACTACTTTAGAGCCCAATAAATACGAACAAAATTTATCTAAAGAAAATATGACATAAAGAAACTCCTTTTCCATGGTTTTGTAGTTTGATTGGGTTGAATCCAATGTCCTCAATGCATAGACAATCACATGTGAACATCCCTTTACCCTATGAGATAAGACAGCCCCAACTATGAATTTGGAGGCGTCACACATAAGCTCAAAAGGAATCTCCCATCATGGGTGATTTATGATAGGTGGAGTGGTCAGACACTTCTTTAGCTCATCAAATGAAGTCCTGCAATAATCATCAAACAAAAAATCAGAATACTTTTGAAGTAATCGTGACATAGGAAGAGAAATCTTACTAAAATCTTTGATGAAGCACTAATAAAATCCTGCATTCCCTAGGAAAGATCTAACATCACACACACATGAAGGATAGGGTAAGGATGAAATGATATATACCTTAGATCTATCAACCTCTATCCCATGTTTTGACACTACATTCCCTAAGACAATCCCATGATCTACCATAAAATGACACTTTTCAAAGTTCAAGACCAAAATATTTTCAATAAAATGATTCAACACCTTTCCCAAACTAGATATACAATCATAAAATGAAGAACCATACACTGTAAAATCATCCATAAATACCTCCATGCAAGTCTCAATAAAATTGGAAAAAAAATACTCACCATGCATCTCTGGAAGGTACCTGGGGCATTGAAAAGTCCAAATGGCATCCTTCAGTAGGAAAATGTGCCGAAGGGATAGGTGAAAGTAGTTTTCTACTGATCCTCCTGAGTAATAGGAACCTGAAAATATCCCAAAAATCCATCCAAGAAAAAATAATGTGTCTTCCTAGCTAGTATCTCAAGCATTTGATCAATAAATGGGAGAGGGAAATGGTCCTTGAGAGTGGACTGATTTAGTTTCCTATAATCAATACACACACACCAACTATTTTTCACCCTCATCAGAACTAACTTCTCTTTATCATTTTTAACAACAGTAACACCACTTTTCTTAGGTACAACCTGAATAGGACTCTCCCACTAGGAATATGAAATGGGATAGATTATACCAACCTCGATCAATTTTTCAACCTATTTTTTAACAACTTCCATAAGGGTTGGATTGAGTCTCCTTTGTGGTTGCCTAACTGGTTTATCCCCATCCTCCAAAAGAATCTTATGCATGAAAATAGAGGGGCTAATACCTGATATGTCATCCAAGGTCCACTCGATTGCCATAATGTTCTCCCTCAAAAGATTCAAAAGTTTTTCTTCATGTTCAAATGAGAGATTGTTAGCAATGATAACAGGTAATTTCTCACCACTTAACAAGTATGAGTATTTGATATTTGGTGGTAATGTCTTGAGTTCCAATGTAGGGGTTGATGTATGGTTGGAGAAATTGAAGGAACTGAAATATGTGAACAATGAATATCAGTATCATAATATACATCATCAAAATTAGATAATAAAGCATCAAATCCATCATCATACTCAACAGCCATGTCATAATAGAGTTCACATGATCAAAATCAGAATATGAATCCACTTAAAAATCAATTCTAAGAGAGTCTTGTGCATTAGAAATAGGTTTGTAAGTACACTTAGACATCAAACTAGAACCAATACTCATAATCTACCTAATCATAGAACAATAAAATTCCATGGGGTTTTTATTTTTTGGTTCAAAATGGGAGATAAAAATGAAGAATGATCCTATAAGGGGTACTTCATGGAGTCCATAACATTAAATATCACAACTTCATCCCCAAACTCCATGGAAAGTGTACCCTCATTGACATTTATGATAGTTTTTTTAGTTTTGAGGAAGGTTCTACCTAATATAATGGGATAATTAGAACTTACCTGATTGTACTCCATATTAAGAATGTAGAAATCTACTGGAAAGATCATGTCTCTTACCCGAACAAGTACATCCTCAAGGAATCTCGCTGGATATGTTGTAGCTCTATTTTCCAACTGCACCACTACTCTTGTTGGATTCAACTCACCAAACTGTAAAGAAGAGAATACAGAGTAATACATCACATTTATGGAAGCTCCTAAATTACAAAGAGCATCAGAAAAGTGCAACTCCCCTATGGTTCATGGGATGGTGAATGTCCCAAGATCCTTTCACTTTTTTGGAATTGATTGAGTCTGTGTAATGAGTGCTGACACATTCTTTCCAAGATTGACCCTCTCATTTCCCTTGAGCCCTCTTCTATTGGTACAAAGTTCTTTTAATAATTTCACATACCTTGGGATTTTCTTGAAGGCTTCAAGTAGAGGGATGTTGATATCCACATGCTTTAATGTATCCAAAACTTCTTTTTGCATTGCCTCTTAATCCATATTATTAGTTTGTACAATCCTTTTTGGAAAGGGAAGGGGTTTAGGAGGAACATCATTAATATTTTTCTTACCTTTATCTTTCTCCTTGGGTTTCTCATTAGCTATTTTTGAATGGGTCTTCTCCAGAGTTAAGGTGAATCCCGGTGGAACGATAGGTGCAGATGTATCAGTTGTTTTCTTCCCACTTCTCAATGTGATGGAACTGACATTCCCCTTGGGATTTGGATATGTTGGGAAGGTAGATTTCCAGAATTCTTACTTACCAGTTCATGGAGGGAAGTAGAAATATGGCTCATTTGAGTCTTCAACTCCCTCAGCTCCGAACCTTGACTCTTCAACTCATTATGTTGATTAAGAAAAATTTTCTTCAAAAGGTCATCAGTTTTATAATCTACCTTGGGTGGGGGATTCCCTTGTTGTTTACTTTTTGATGCTTGAGCTTCAAATCACCTTTGGGGTTGTTGGAAACCCTATTGGTAAAATGGAGGCTGCTAGAAGTTTTGTTGAAAAGGGGGACTTTGTTGTTGTCCAGAGCCATACCTCATGTCTGGTTGATCCTTCCACCCTTGGTTGTATGTTGGAGAAAAATAATCAAGCTTCTTTTGGGGATATGGTTATTGCTGCTTCTAATATGGTATCTCGGGAAACATTGCTGCAAAATCTTCTATTTCTTGCAGTTGGGGGAAACAGTTAGTTGGGTGGCTTGTCTCAATGAAAATACCACAAGGCCTTGAAGGAGGGGGATGGGATGTCTTTTGAGCCAAAGAAATATGCCTCACCATAGTGGTAAATTATTCCAACTTGGTATCAATTAAATGACTCTCAAGAGAAGAAGGACTTACTTGATGTACTCCCCTGACATGTGGTGCACCGTAATCGCCAAATTGTTGAGAGTTTTGTGCCATATTTTCGATCAACGCATGTGCAACTGCTGGTATTTTGTCCACCAATGCTCCTCCAGCCACGACATCTACCATGATTCTCTCCATAGGTGTGAGTCCTTCATAGAAGTACTGGATGAGGTGTTTCTCAATTATTTGGTGATGTGGACAGATTGCGCACAACTTCTTGAATTTCTCACAGTACTCATACATTGACTCCCATTATGATTGATTGATCCCTGAGATCTCCTTACAAATGGAAGTGGTCCTTGATGATGGAAACAATATCTATAAGAAAAGATGTTTTAAATCATTCCAACATGTCACATCTTTAGGTCATAAATAATACATCCAATACTTTGCTGCTTCATCAAGTGAAAATGGGAATTCTCTAAGTTTTATTTGATCTTTAGATACATTTCTTGTTTTAAGGGTTGAGAAAACTATATTAAATTATTTAAGGTGTTTATTGGGATCTTCACTATAGAGGCCATGAAATTTTGGAAGCAGGAAAATTAACCCATATTTTAGTTCAAAGTCTGATTTGAGATTTGGGTATGCAATGCAATTTGGTTGATAATTAATATCAGGTACAACCAATTATTGAATGGATATATTAAGTTCATTTCCATTATTTTCAGTCATTGGTTTTGGTTTATGGTTGAATTTTAATTGATTCCAATTTCAAAGTTCTGAGAGTGGATGAATTCTCCAACTGGTTGAATGTTTAAACTTCCCATAGACTGAGAATGTCTGATTCGAGCTCGAAGGCTACGTTCAATCTCAGGATCAAGATCTAAGAGATCTTAGGGATTAGTTCATGTCATAAATAAAATAAAAATTAAAATAATAAAATTGGACCATAATTAAATAAAAGATGATAAGTTTGAGTTGATGTTCCAAAAAGAATAAGAAGAAGAAAACAAAAGAAGAAGAAAAATTTAGAATGGGTAAAGAAGGAAGAAAGAAGAGAAGAAGAGAATAAAATGTAAAATAAAATAAATACCTCTAAATGGTTGAAATATTACTTGCCTCCCTAGAAACGGTTCCAAATTGATGAGAAGGGTTTTTCATATATACCTTGCCAATAAATTATTATTACCTAAGAGTGTACCATAGTGGCACAACCTAGGGTCGATCTCGAAGAGGCCGCTCACAACACATCGAATTTCTATTGTCACCGTTTATAACCTAACTAATATAAAACTTCTTATATAATAATATAAATGGGGTTTTGATTCTAAAAATACATAAAATATAATATATATTAATAATAAAATTAAAAACACAAAGTAAAGAAATAATACACAAAGAAGTTAGTGAAGAATCGTTTTCGTTCTTGGGAGATTGTGGTGATAAAATCATTGTTCTTTAAAAATATTTATTCTAAATACTATACTCAATGTTGAGATCAACCCTATCACTCAAAACCTTCCCATGAATTGTTATTATCCTACACCGACCCTCCACATGCAAGATAATACTCACTCACATCATCACCACAATGCTACTCCACCCTGGATACAATATTATGATGATGGAGAGGGAAATTTTAAAACAGGAAGAAGAAATCAATAACAATGAAAGTGGGGTGAACCCTACACCAAAACCATTTCAGTACTATTGAAATTTCCAGAATAAAATAAAGAGAAACATTTAAGCACAATGAACTCAAGGACCACCACTACCCCCTCAAACAACAACGAGAGTTAGTTCTCCATTTGCATGGAGATTAGAAGGATCACTGTAGGGGAACACAAAATAGAAAATGAAAGAGAATAAAAATTCACAAAAGAATAATAATAACTAAGATAAAATATAATTATAATATAAAAAACTATTACAGATAAAAAAATCCACCATTACCCCTTGAAAATGGCTATGTTGTAAGAGGTAGAAGAGATGACAATTTATAGAGAAAATGGGTGAGAAAATTTGGCTCCCAATCTGTCCACCTAATTGATATGCACGTTATCCTAATTAAATGGCCGAATCTTGGAAAGTTTCCTTAATAAAAGTTGTTACATTTTTTGTCCCACGTCAACCCTAAAAACTTCATATTTAATGGAGATGTGTGTAGAATGTTATTACTGTTTTAGTCAGAAACACTTAATCTAGTCAGTTGACTTTCCATATTCCACTTTTCCAACTTTCCACGCCATTATGAAATTTAATAAAGCTGAATACCACATGGAATCCACTATAAAAGTTGATACCCATATTTTTTGGTATCTCCATTCTGAATTTAAGCTTCATTGGACCGGCCCACATGGAGATATAATCTCAATAGTAAAAGTGTTAAGATTTGTACACAGTTTTGAGGCCCGATTTGTGAGATATATTTAAGCCTCCAAATGGATTATTAAGCATTGAATCCAAAAAGATGAAATGGGAACCATGATGTATGGAAACCTATGAAAAAGTAATTTCACAATTTCATTTAGTTTAGAAAAAAGTTATGTCCTAATTAAAAAATAAAAATAAAATAATTAAATCCCAAAATTAGTCCATTTAGCAATTATGCTCAAAATTCATCTAAAAACTAATAATGTGACAATTTACCATAAAATAACACTATGGTGGGATTTAAAACATTGAATTATAGTATAAAATATGTGAAAATTTTGTCTTCATCATGATCTAAGATCCATATTTCACCATAATTGATATTGGTTATCATGTAGGCAATTCATGATTATTTAGGTAGGGAATCATCCTAATGATGATAGATATGATTATTGAATAGTTGAGTATATAAATATTTATTAAAATCCACCTTATGGTTTCAATCAATTTTATTCCTATGGTATCCTAAATATTAGATTTTCCCAACTAGTGTAACCCAAATAAAACATCAAGAATAATCCAACTAAGGAAAATCAAGGGATACTTGTATTGATAGATTTCTTTCCTTGCACTAGATAATCCAGGGGTACTCATGTTGAGATTTACAATACTTGATTGAATAATCGAGGTCCTAAAAAAATATATCTTTAGAATTAATCTCACACTTAGTATTTCAGGGGTTTTCTTTTAAGGTATCATTAATTTAATATACATCATATTCATTTTAAATTCATAACTATTACATCATATGTAATAATTGTCTTCACATGTCTTATTCCCTTTATGTTTATGTAGGATTATAATGATTTAGTTTTGGAATCCATATTTTAACCAAAAAATTAATGTGTTCACACCACAATAATGTGTAGCTCCTTACATAGCCCAAAAGTATGCGTTAATCACCCAAAAATAGTAGTTAAGAATATTCATACATATCCAAATGCATCATATACATAAGGTACATGGACACTTTATGTAAAGGCATAGGGTTATATGAGATTGGAAAACTCCACATGAGTAAGCCCAATACAATAGATAGTCAACCCCATTCACTTTCCTAGCCAAGGAAATCCTCCAGGAAAGTAGGAGGTCTGACCCAAAGTCACTCTACCTGGGGAAACTTTACTAAAGAGAGAATTTAATTCATGAAAACTTTAACACCTAATATACACAAATTATTCCAAACCACTAATCTCAAGATCATAACTAACATTACAAACTGGGGTCAAGGTATATAAAAAATAAATTTTATGATATCAAACTTAGAATGATATGAAAGGCTCTATCCTATAAGCAATTCATCAAATACATTTTGGAATACAATTCTTCATAATATAAATAATTTATAACTATGAATATATATGGGAATAAACTTTAAATAAATGAAAAATACAATTATTTAAACATGAGATAAACATTTATGAACAATTTCATAAATAAAATTTAATCATAAACCCTTTTATAATTTTAGCTTTAACATTATAGACATTCCATAAATCTTGAATATAAACTCTTTATATTATTTACAATATGAACACTTTCATATTAATCATAATATGGAATTTAATTTTAAGTATATGATATTATATGAATTATAAAATATTTCAATTTCTATTTCTATTATGTAAACTTTTTACATAATCTAAATATCATGTAATTTATTATTATTTAAACCTTGATCATATCAATTATCAGAACACCTTTTGATGTAGATTAAATAATATCCAAATAAAGCCCCTTTAATTTGAAAAATTTCAAATTAATTAATTATATACTAACCATGAATATTAAGGAAATTTAATAAATAAACAATTTATCTATTTTCCAAAATATGAAACATTTATGAACTATTAATAAATAAATTCTAATTATAAACATTTTATAATTAGAAATAATATAAACATTCTATATTCTTATTAATATGAAATATTTGTCATTTTATATTGAATGCAATTTATATTAGATTTCATGAATTATAAACATTTTATAATTTGACATCTATTATATAAACATTTTAATCAAACCAGTACAGGATCCGGGCAAGTCATGTTCCTATAAAATTATTAAAAAATCGAAAAAGTGGCAGAACAAGGGGGTTTAAAAAGGTAAGAATGAAACACACCACATGCGTCCTGATCAAAAATGTGTGAGAAAAAGTCCAATGTAACAAAAGACCATCTTGAGAAGGCCTCTATATCATAAATCATGCCATTTAATTTGTTAAAATGTATTTAAAAAATATTTATCAATTAACCATAAATAATTTATAGTTAATTAATTTATAAAACACTTTTATAAATTTATATAAATATTTCAAAATACATTTTCTATTATTTATAAACAATTTATAAATAATATAATTCAATTCAAAATTAAATTCTCTTGATTAAAATAAATACTTTATTTATTTTCATAAACAAGAGTAATATATATGAACATTTCATATTTATTTCCAGGCTTAAAAAATATCATTTTAATATCAAAACATATTTTTCATAAATTAATAAATGTGTTGATTTATAAAAGAATCCTAACCTCTGATACTATTGATGGGATCTGTATGATCATCATATGACCATATGCAGTGGAACACAACCCAAACAGAAACAGATCTATCTTCGATAATCAATGCATAAATAAACTATATAAACAGTGTACCCAAAAATCGTCAAAAATGAAAATCTTATTATTTATCAATGAAGGATAATGCTTTATGAAGATCACCAAGCAATGAACAAAATCACTCTTCCTCCGAGGGTGTTACACTGACCATTGAATCCATGATCGTATCGTAAGGATACCTGAATGCTAAAGAGGTGTTAACACCTTTTTCTCAGACGATGAACAACAATATGAGATAAAGAGATAAATGAGAGGCTAGATCACAATTGCTTGTCTACAACAGAAGGAATCACATCCCTTTATATTGTCATCCATGGTGTGTTTCATTAAATGAAAACACATCGTCCATATTGATGTATCTATATACATTTATTCCCATAATTCATTGAATCCTATTGAATGAGTGGTCATGCCAATTAATCCATTCACAACTAATTGTAAGTAATAATAAAACCACTCAATAAAAATAAATATATATCTAACATATATATGTTTATTATCACATGTATTTAATACACGCATTATAATACATGCATTGAACAACCCAAACTGTTATAAATAAAACTTCCTTATGATTTAATGTTTTATTATGTAATATGGTTGTAGAAAACACATGAAATTATTATTTTATATCCAATTGTATTCAAAATACCATTAAAAATATTTACCATTGATAATTAGACATTAAATAGTGATCACATGATTAGTATAAATACAGGGCTTTAATAAATCCAATTGACTCAAACAAAGGAAGTGATGACCTCATCTAGTAGGATTGTACCCTATGAAGCCCATTTATTGGAGATTTAGAGGGATATAACAACTTTGGTATTTTCCCTTGACCAAGCCCAAGCTGAGATCCAACAACTTAAGCATGAGTGAAACTGTTTATGGGAGAAGTTCAATCTCATCAAGATTGCGACCTAAACCATGTTTTCCAAATGACCCCATAAAAGTCTCACCATCGCACACCTTAATCTTAGGGTGTACACTAGTTTATTAAAGGGATATGTATAAAGACCCCATAAAATTGATTATGTACATTATTTTGTAAATAATAATGAATATATTTTTATTTTGATACTATAAAACATGAATAGTGTTTTTGGGTAATATTCAATTCAATTAAGGAATTTATTTTGTTGGATTAATGTATTTTTGAAATAAACAATATTTTAATTAAATATTATTATTAAATTATTTTTATTAAATATAAATGACCATATAATTTTTATGAAATCAAATGTAATGTTTTATTAGGGTTCAAAAACTGTTATTGCCCAAAACCCGTCATTTTCAATAAATGTCGGTTATTTTTTAAAATTGAAAATTCACCTATTTAGAAGATTATTTAGATAAAATGAATATTATTTTTGGAATCATAATGTCTAAATTATCCAATGATGAATTTTTCATAATTTTTTGAGACAGTCGAATTTTCGGGTAAAAATTAAATACCGTATAAATATACAGTGTGTTTTATGACATCATAATTGCCCAAAATTGATGTAATAAATACTATAATGGGTATAATCATCCAAATATATGTTTTCCCCATAAAAAAATATGATTTTAATATGATTTTATTAATTTTATATATACTTTATGAATCCTCCAAAACATATAATATATTTTATGATTTTAAATTCATTTCTTTAAAAGCGTGACTTACCTCCACATAAAAAAGGGTGATATTTTAATAAGTTCGGCCCTTTTCCTAATAAAATATTGAAAAACACCCCCATTTAGAAGAAACCATAGAAAAAAATCATGAGAAGTTTTTTTGGTTTTGAATATTTTATTATATAGAGTCCAAAACCTATGTTTGTGAAATATTAAAGAATTCCCCTATCATTTCCTATATAAACCCACCCAAGATCCCATTTATCTTTATTAAAAATCCTTGGATAATTTTTTTTACTCTGCCCTACTATCTCTATAATCCTACCAATGTTCCCCCAAGCTATCATGAACCCCCATTCAAGATTTTGGTGTCATACTCTTATGGTAAGGTATCCTCTCTTTCTCCCTTTTATTCAAGAATCTCCTCTATTTTATGCCATGTTATTTTTAATTCATAATGATGGGGTATGTTTTCTCACCTCCCCCATTGTAACATCCCTCCTTATCCTCATTTTCTTGAGAAGGTGGAAGGATTCTACTTGGCCTTAAGCGATATCCCCAAGATGCCAAAGGCTGGCAATAAATGTCGAAGGGCTTAATTAAACAGGAAGAGGGAAATTTTACCTTAAAGAATAAAACAACTAACCAAAAATTCATAACCAAACATACCACTAAAAATTATTCATGATAACCATGAAAGAAAACTCAAAATTTCATACATCAAAATCATACTCGAATCAAGTTCCGCTATGGAAGATTACTACATCAAAATAAACAGCAGAAGACAAACTAACAAGATAATTATTTCCCATGTTCCATTACACATTTGGCACCAAGCACAAAGTAATATTTCAACCAAGCCTCATAAATGAAATATGAACACCCATACCAATTATGCCCAAAAACTATTCCAATACCAACAAGCCAAAACCATTTCAATAAAATAATCTTTTACTAAAAACCTTTCTCTAACAAATCATTTCAAACATCCAGCAAAGACAAATTTTAAACTCACCATTTTAAAATCAAGAAACTAAATCACTTTGCACAACAATTCACAAAAATTCAACAATTTCACTAAAATCCATAAATCATCACTAAAGAGGATTTATAACATGTCTTGCACCAAGATTTAACAATCAATTTCAATCAATTAAACCAATTTAAAACTAAT
This sequence comes from Viscum album, assembly GCA_963277665.1. Taxonomy (NCBI): domain Eukaryota; kingdom Viridiplantae; phylum Streptophyta; class Magnoliopsida; order Santalales; family Viscaceae; genus Viscum; species Viscum album. Next base: position 1,306,130,580 of record OY728160.1, on the reverse strand, counting down.
CCTATCAATTATAGCAAGAGGAGTTAAGAGTGAAACCACCTACCTCGAGAGTTTTTGGAAAAAATGATAAACGGATGAAAAATTCCAATAAAACTGGGTTAAATCTCCACTAACCTGCCATAGATATCTTAAAATAACATAATCAAGACCAAATATAAACTTATTTGGCATCCAAAACCTTATATCTACCTACATCGGGCATAGATATAAGAAATCTAGAAGAGAAACGAATAAGATCTAAGAAACCGATCAAGAACGATGAAGAACGAACACTTATCCTGAAGAATCGGCTTCTAAACACCAAGGTAATCCTTCATATGGCCTCCAGATCGATGTGAGAACCTTCCTTGACCTTTGGGGAAGAACAATACCGAGTTAGGTCCAAATTGGAGGGAAAACGAAATAATTAGATGCAAAAATGTGTCAGATCTACTTTTTAAGGAGGTGGTTTTGACCCGCGCATGGTTTAGTTGCACAGTTAGGAAAACCATTCACTAACTGTGTGTTAAAAAATTCCTTGAGGATGACCCTCACATGGTCTACTTCTACAGTCTCTAAACCATGCACCAACCGTGCCAAAGCCACTACCTTAAAATGACCAAAGCCCTTTTTTTTCAAAGCGCACAATTTCTCCTTGGATTCTGCACGGTTTGGACAAACTGTGCATAGCCCGTATGCATCCCCTTTAGCCCCTGTCTCACTGCACATGGTTTCATACAATTTTTGCATGATTTTTACAAACCATTCACTAGCCATTCACCTATAGGAAAACCCCAAAACATTCCAAAATTTCCCCAAACCTTCCCAAACTTAACCCATATACTTTACATAATTAAAATACATAAAAAAAAGGTTTACTTAACAGAAATCAGAGGTAATAAATTCTCTCCACCATTGGTCTTTCCATCCCCAGAAAGTATAAAAACATCATTTCCCTAAAAGAGTTTGGATCATATATCTTTCATTTCCTTCTCACATTCCTAAGTCTCACTACTGGAAACTAAGGCTTTACCAATGGTTTGAAACCATTGGTAAAGGCTGCCAAACCATTGGAATACTATATACCAACGGTTTGGAAAACCGTTGGCAAGTAAGGAGTAGGGATAGACCATTACCAATGATTTTAGTATAACTGTTGGGAAAGGTAGTGTAATCCTAGAGGTTCCCAACGGTTTAAATAACCGTTGGTATATAGGAGTATTCCCAACAGTTTGTAAAACTGTTGGCAATACTGGAAGTGTATAGGAGTATTCCCAACGGTTTCTAAAACCATTGGAAATACTATCATTTTCATGTTTTACCAATGGTTTACTAAAACTTTTGGTAAAAATGTGTACAATAGTATACCAACGGTTTTAGTAAACTGTTGGTATGGTGTATTACCAGAATTTGACAGACTGACCACCTAAAATCTCCTATCTTCCACTACACATACACCTGCATACACTCTTAACAGCAAAAAAAACCACTGCACACACTCTTAATAGCAACAAAACCACTGCACACTCAACTAAATACACCAGCATACACTCTTAACAACAACAAACACCTAATATAGCACACAAAAGCACATAAAAACAGGATACTCTTATAACCATGGAATGTACCACAATTATAATCATGTATATGAACCCAATTACCCTATGCAATACAGAATTCATAATTGAATTCTCAATTGAATACATGTAGAATAAATTATGTAATGAATTCTGAATTATGAATCAATAACACATACAAAATGAATTATGTTGCATACATAATTCTAAATTATATATAACATATATATAATATGACATACAAGGGGTTGGGGGTGTCCCGGGGGGTGGGGGTGTCCAGGGGTGAGGGGCTGTCCACGGGGGTGGGGGTGTCTAGGGGGTGGGTTATACAAAATTAAGAATACATACAAAATTACATTTTCTATAACACATACATGATTGAATTCAGAAATTAGAAGCTAATAACCCCAAAATAAAGTATCAACAGAATCTGAATACGTTTGGTCGGTTTTCTGTATACCAGTTGTTTTTAATTAAAATGATGTCCATTTTAAACAAAAGACATACACTTGGAGTGATACTGGCCACACCATGCCCCATATTGAGGCAGGGTTGACTCGTACATGTCACAGATGAATCATGAATCATTATCATAAAGTATCAACAAAATCTGAATGCGTTTGGTCGATTTTCTGTATGCCAGTTGTTATTTTCACTTAAAATGTTTTCCATTTCAAATAAATGTGAGACACTTTGAGTGGTGTCAGCCACACTGCACCTCAGATTGAGGCGGAGTTGACTCGTACACTTCACATACAACCCATGAATTATTTTTCTAAATTATCAACACAATCCGAATACGTTTGGTCGGTTTTCTGTATGCCAGTTGTTTTTACTTAAAATGATGTCCATTTTAAACAAAAGAGAGACAGTTAGAGTGATACCGACCACACCGCGCATCTTATTGAGGCGTGGTTGACTCTTACACATCACATATGATTCATGGATCGTTTTACAAAAGTTTCAATAGAATCTAAATGCATTTGGTCAGTTTTATGTATGTCAGTTGTTGCTTTCACTTAAAAAGATGTCCATTTTAAACAAAAGAGAGACAATTTGAGTGGTGTCAGCCACACCATGCCTCAGATTGGGGAAGGGTTGACTCGTAAATGTCACATATGACCCATGTATCATTGTCCTAAATTTTCAATAGAATCTGAATGCATTTGGTTGGTTTTCCGTATGTCAATTGTTGTTTTCACTTAAAATGATTGTCATTTTAAACAAAAGAGAGATTATTTGAGTTATTCCAGCCACACCATGATTTAGATTGAGGTGGGGCTGACACTTAAACATCAAATATGACCCATGGATCGTTTTCCTAAAGTTTCAACATAATCTGAATGCATTTGGTCGGTTTTCCGTATGTCATTTGTTGTTTTCACTTAAAATGATGTCCATTTTAAACAAAAGAGAGACACTTTGAGTGATGTCAGCCACACCGCACCTTTAATTGAAGAGTTATTGACTTTTACACATAAAAAATGACCCATGGATCATTTTCCTAAAGTATCAACACAATCCTAATGTGTTTGGTCGGTTTTCCGTATGCCAGTTGTTGTTTTCACTTAAAATCCTGTCCATTTCAAATAAAAGTGAGACAGTTTGAGTGGTGCCGGCCACACCGCCACTCTTATTGAGGTGGGGTTGACTTTTACATGTCACATATGATCCATGGATCATTTTTGTAATGTTTCAATAGAATTCGAATGTGTTTGGTCAGTTTTCTGTATGTCAGTTGTTGTTTTCACTTAAAATGATGTCCATTTTAAACAAAAGAGAGACATTTTGAGTGGTATCGGCCACACCATGCCTCAGATTGAGGCAATATTGACTCTTACATGTCACAAATTACCCATGGATCATTTTCCTAAAGTATCAACATAATCCTAATGCGTTTGGTCGGTTTTCCGTATGCCAGTTGTTGTTTTCACTTCAATTCTGTCCATTTCAAATAAAAGTGAGACATTTTGAGAGGTACCGGCCACACCGGACCTCAGATTGAGGTGGGGTTGACTCATACATGTCTCATATGACCCATGGATCATTTTAATAAAGTTTCAATAGAATCCTAATCCCTTTGGTCAGTTTTCCTTATGTCAGTTGTTGTATTCACTTAAAATGATGTCCTTTTGAAACAAAAGAAAGACACTTTGAGTGGTGGCGGCCAGACTGCACCTAAGATTGAGGTAGTATTGACTCGTACATGTCAAAAATGACCCATGGATCGTTTTCTTAAATTATCAACACAATCCGAATGCGTTTGGTCAATTTTCCGTATGCCAATTGTTTTTACTTAAAAGAGTATCCATTTTAAACAAAAGAAAGACACTTTGAATGGTACCGGCCACACCGTGCCTTGGATTGAGGAGGGGTTGACTTGTACACGTCAAAAATGACCTATATATATTTTTCCTAAAGTATCAATATAATATGAATGTGTTTGGTCAGTTTTTCGTATGCTAGTTGTTGTTTTCACTTAAAATGTTATCCATTTCAAAGAAAAGTGAGACCTTTGAGTGATGTTGGCCACACTACACCTTTTATTGAGGCAAGGTTGACTCATACACATCAAAAATGACCCATGGATCATTTTACTAAAGTATCAACATAATAAGAATGCGTTTGGTTGGTTTTCCGCATGTTAGTTGTTGTTTTCACTTAAAATGTTGTTCATTTTAAACAAAAGAGAGACACTCTGAGTGGTGTCAGCCACACCGCACCTCAGATTGAGATAGGGTTGACTCGTACACATCAAAAATTACCCATGGATCATTTTCCTAAAGTATCAACACAATCTGAATCTGTTTGGTCGGTTTTCCGTATGTCAGTTGTTGTTTTCAATTAAAATGTTGTCAATTTTAAACAAAAGAGAGACACTTTGAGTAGTGTCAGCCACACCGTGCCTCAGATTGAGGCCAGGTTGACTCTTCCATGTCAAAAATGACCCATGGATCCTTTTCCTAAAGTATCAAAAGAATCCGAATGCGTTTGGTCAGTTTTCCGTATGCCAGTTGTTGTTTTCACTTAAAATGTTGTCCATTTCAAAGAAAAGTGAGACACTTTGAGTGGTTTCGGCCACACCACACCTTGTATTGAGGCAAGGTTTACTCTTACATTTCAAAAATGACCCATGTATCGTTTTCCTAAAGTATCAACACAATAAGAATGCGGTTGGTCAGTTTTTCATATGTCAGTTGTTGATTTCACTTAAAATGTTTCCCAATTTAAACAAAAGAGAGACACTTTGAGTGGTATCGGCCACACCGCACCTCAGATTGAGGCGGGGTTGACTCTTACACATCACAAATGACCCATGGATCGTTTTACCAAAGTATCAACACAATCCGAATGCATTTGGTTGGTTTTCCGTATGCAGTTGTTGTTTTCATTTAAAATCTTGTCCATTTCAAATAAAAGTGAGACAGTTTGAGTGGTTCCGGTCACACCGGACCTCTTATTGAGGAAGGGTTGAATATTACACATCAAATATGACCCATGGATCATTTTACTAAAGTTTCAACATAATACGAATGCCTTTGGTCGATTTTCCATATGTCAGTTGTTGTATTCACTTAAAATGATGTCCTTTTGAAACAAAAGAGAGACACTTTGAGTGGTGCCGGCCACACCGTGCCTCATATTGAGGCGAGGTTGACTTGTACATGTCATAAATGACCCATAGATATTTTTCTTATAGTATAAACACAATACAAATGCATTTGGTCAGTTTTCCGTATGCAAGTTGATTTTACTTAAAAGAGTATCCATTTTAAACAAACGAAAGAAACTTTGAGTGGTGTCGGACACACCTTGCCTCAGATTGAGGCGGGTTTGACTCAAACACATCACAAATGACCCATGGATCCTTTTAATAAAGTATCAATTGAATCCAAATGTGTTTGGTCAGTTTTCCGTATGCCAGTTTTTGTTTTCACTTAAAATGTTGTCCATTTTAAAGAAAAGTGAGACACTTTGAGTGGTGCCGGCCACAACGCGCCTCAGATTGAGGAGGAGTTAACTATTAAACGTCAAAATGACCAATGGACAGTTTTACTAAAGTATCAACACAATCCGAATGCATTGGGTCAGTTTTTCGTATGTCAGTTGTTGTTTTCACTTAAAATGTTGGCCATTTTAAACAAAAGAGAGACACATTGAGTGGTGTCGGACACACCGCACCTTGGATTGAGGATGGGTTGACTCATACACATTAAAAATGACCCATGGATCATTTTTCTAAAGTATCAACACAATAATAATGCGTTTTGTTGGTTTTTCATATACCAGTTGTTGTTTTCACTTAAAATTTTGTCCATTTCAAATAAAAGTGAGACAGTTTGAGTGCTACCGGCCACACCAACCCTCGGATTGAGGCGGGGTTGACTCGTACATGTCAAATATAACCCATGGATCGTTTTCCTAACGTTTCAATAGAATCCAAATGCCTTTGGTCAGTTTTCTGTATGTCATTTTTTGTATTCACTTAAAATGATGCCCTTTTGAAACAAAAGAGAGACACTTTGAGTGGTGCCGGCCACACTGCGCCTTGGATTGAGGTAGAGTTGACTCGTACACATCAAAAATGACCCATGGATCATTTTACTAAAGTATCAACACAATAAGAATGTGTTTGGTCGGTTTTCTGTATGCCAGTTGTTTTTACTTAAAAGAGTATCCATTTTAAACAAAAGAAAGACACTTTGAGTGGTGTCAGACACACCTTGACTTGGATTGAGGCGGGGTTGACTTTAACACATCACACATGACCCATGGATCCTTTTCCTAAATTATCAACAGAATCCGAATGTGTTTTGTCAGTTTTCCGTATGTCAGTTGTTGTTTTCACTTAAAATGTTGTCCATTTCAAAGAAAAGTGAGACACTTTGAGTGGTGCCAACCACACCGCACCTCAGATTGAGGAGGGGTTGACTCGTACATGTCAAAAATGACCCACGGATCTTTTTCCTAAAGTATAAACACAATCTGAATGCGTTTGGTCTGTTTTTCGTATGTCAGTTGTTGTTTTCACTTAAAATGTTGTCCATTTTAAACAAACGAGAGTCACTTTGAGTGGTGTCGGCCACACTATGCCTCGGATTGAGGCAGGGTTGACTCTCAAACATCACAAATAACCCATGGATCATTTTCCTAAAGTATAAACACAAATAGAATGAGTTTGTTTGGTTTTCCGTATGCCAATTGTTGTTTTCACTTAAAATCATGTCCATTTCAAATAAAAGTGAGACAGTTTGAGTCATTCTGGCCACACCGACCCTCAGATTGAGGCGGGGTTGACTCTTACACATAAAAAATGACCCATAGATAGTTTTACTAAAGTATCAACACAATATGAATGCGTTTGGTCAGTTTTCTATATGCCAGTTGTTGTTTTCACTTAAAATCATGTCCATTTCAAATAAAAGTGATACATTTTGAGTGGTACCGGCCACACCAGCCCTTATACTGAGGAGGGGTTTACTTGTACACATCACATATGACCCATGGATATTTTTCCTAAAGTTTTAATAGAATCTGAATGCCTTTGATCAGTTTTTCATATGTCAGTTGTTGTATTAACTTAAAATGATGTCCTTTTGAAACAAAAGAGAGACACTTTGACTGGTGCCAGCCACACTGCACCACATATTGAGGTGGGGTTGACTCGTACATGTCAAAAATGACCCATGGATCGTTTTCCTAAAGTATCAACACAATCCAAATGCATTTTTTTAGTTTTCCATATGCCAGTTGTTTTTACCTAAAATAGTATCCATTTTAAACAAAATAAAGACACTTTGAGTGATATCGGCCACAACGTGCCTCAGATTGAGGTGGGGTTGACTCGTAAATGTCACACATGACCCATGGATAATTTTCCTAAATTATGAATTGAATATGAATGCGTTTGGTTGGTTTTCCATATTCCAGTTGTTTTTTTCACTTAAAATGTTGTCCATTTCAAAGGAAAGTGAGACACTTTGAGTGTTGTCGGCCACACCGCACCTCGGATTGAGGCGGGGTTGACTCGTACACGTCAAAAATGACCCATGGATCATTGTGTTGAAGTATTAAAAGAATCAAAATGCGTTTGGTCAGTTTTCTGTATACCAGTTGTTGTTTTCACTTAAAATGTTGTCCATTTCAAAGAAAAGTGAGACACTTTGAGTGGTACCGGCCACACTGTGCCTCAGATTGAGGCGTTGTTGACTCGTACACATCAAAAATGACCCATGTATCATTTTGTTGAAGTATCAACACAATATGAATGTGTTTGGTCGGTTTTCCGTATGCCAGTTGTTGTTTTCACTTAAAATGTTGTCCATTTCAAATAAAAGTGAGACACTTCGAGTGATACCGGTCAAACTGTGCCTCAGATTGAGGTTGGGTTGACTCATACATGTCATAAATGACCCATGGATCGTTTTACTAAAGTATAAATAAAATCCAAATGTGTTTGGTCAGTTTTCCGTATGCCAGTTTTTGTTTTCACTTAAAATATTGTCCATTTCAAATAAAAGTGAAACACTTTGAGTGGTATCAGCCACACCATGCCTTGGATTGAGGCAGAGTTAACTCGTACACATCAAAAATGACTCACAGATCATTTTTCTAATGTATCAACACAATCTGAATCCGTTTGAATGGTTTTCCGTATGTTAGTTGTTGTTTTCATTTAAAATGTTGTCCATTTCAAATAAAAGTGAGACACTTTGAGTGGTACCGGCCACACCATGCCTCGGTTTGAGGCGGGGTTGACTCGTACACATCACTTGGTCATTTTGAGTGCTGTCAAGTGCGGATTGAATATACGAGTGAGTCTAATCCTCTCCTTGATTCCTCTTTTCGATTAGGGTTTGCACTCTTCTCTCATCTTCTTCTGAAGATCTAAAACCCTCTTTTCCATTGGGATTTAGGGTGAATATTGAAGAGAGATTAGATTGGGATCCGGGGTCCAGGGAGGAGTCTTTGGGGGGCTGTCTGAGGTCCAGGGAGGATGGTGGGGGGGAGCTGTCTGGGGGGCTGTCTGGGGTCCATGGAGGAGGGTGGGGGGCTGTCCGGGGTCCAGGGAGGAGGGTGGAGGGGTTGTCCGGGGTCCAGGAAGGAGGGTGGGTAATGTATCTAAAACTCTATCTAGGTATCATACATCGAATTCTGATAGGACTGTGAACCATCATGGGGTGTCATCCTGGAGCAGGGCCAAATCACGACATTACCACGGCGTGACCGCTGTGTGACCACGGCATGACCGTGGCGTGACGGCGGCGTGTTGGCCCAGTCCAGCGATATTCGTGGGGCAGAATATTCTGTCCAAGAGTGAAGGGAGCGGGAGGAGGCGAGACAACATTCTGGTCGTCGCCTCCATCCCCATTAACTATGGGTGAGTAATGTATCTAAAACTCTATCTAGGTATCATACATCAAATTCCGATAGGACTACGAACCGCCTCGGGGTGTCGTCCTAAAGCAGGGCCAAATCATGGAATTACCGCGGCATGAGTGCGGCGTGACCGCGGCGTGACCGCGGCGTGACCGCGGTGTGACCGCGGCGTGACCGCGGCGTGACCGCGGAGTGACCGCGGCGTGACCGCGGCGTTTTGGCCTGGTCCAACGACATCCACGAGGCGGCATCTTCTATCCAGGAGCGAAGGGAGCGGGAGGAGGTGGGGAAACATTCTGACTGTCACCTCCCTCCCCATTAACTATGGTTGGGTAATGTATCTAAAACTCTATCTAGGTATCATACATCAAATTCTGACAGGACTTCGAACTGCCGCAGGGTGTCGTCCTGGAGTAGGGCCAAATCATGGCATTACCGCGGTGTGACCGCGACATGTTGGTCCGGTCCAGTGACATCCGCGAGGCGGCATCTTTTGGCCAGGAGTGAAGGGAGTAGGAGGAAGTGGGGAAACATTCAGGTCGTCGCCTCCCTCCCCATTAACTATGGGTGGGTAATGTATCTAAAACTCTATCTAGGTATCATACATAGAATTCCTACAGGACTGCAAATCGCCACAGGGTGTCGTCCTGGATCAGGGCCAAATCACGACATTACATCGGCATAACTGCGGCGTGACCGCGACGTGACCGCGGTGTGACCACGGCGTGACCGTGGCATGACCGCGGCGTGTTGGCCTAGTCCAGGAACATTCATGGGGCAACATCTTCCGGCCAGGATTCCAAATAAATTCTATGTAGTTTTCCTTCACATTATAGAAACCGATCTTATGTTATAAAAAATAGACTCTTGATTCGGGATTATGGTATGATAAAGATATATATTTTATATTCGTTGTTTTTAAAAGTGGTACTAGGTAGTTGAAACTACTGATTGAGAGTCAAATTATGCAGGTGTATTACTTATTAATGGTATATGCATTTCTTATAACTATAATAATAAAACTTCAGTCACCTTGAGAACAATAGAATTTGAGTATGTTTTAGCATCTCAGGATGCAACAAAAATCTTATGGGAGAATTCATATATATAAAAGATCTAAGTGACCAATGCGATAAAAAAAATAAAATAAAATAAAAACTAAAGTAAAAATTAGTCAAAGATCTAAGTGACCAATTTGATAATGAAAATAAAATAAAAACTAAACTAAAACATACCTGTCTCCTGTGACTATACCTGTCACCACCCAACATATAAGTACCACAGTACCCCATGGGTCAAATCATGTTCCTAAAAGCAAAAGGGAAACAGATCAATGTTTCAAAATGATACTATCAAATAGTACACTCCTATTAATTAACAATTACTCTTCATATTAATGGTATATAATCAATTTTTCCCGAGTTTCAACTTAGTTTGGTTTTGTTCGATACAAGGGATGAGGTCTTATTATTCTTGGTTTTTATGTTTACACTTGAGATATTTATTTAAAAATGATGCATGTATTTGGAATTATTATTTATGGTTTTAGTTCTTAGCCTGTTTCTATAGGGCTTATCCACATGAATAATTCTTGGAATGTAGTGTTCAGTTGACATTTATGCACTTTAATGTGATTGATGTCACTAATGATGAGGATTTAGATCAAGTAAAATATTCCTAAGAGGATTGGGCCTTGTAGTGATAGGTGTGAAAATTGTACATCTAGCATTTGATGGGGAAATACTTATGAGGATGGATTGGAATCTTGGTATGTTCTTAGAGTGGGATGGTCCCTCTGAGTATATAAAATGTATTATGAAAGGTTTTACTCTATTTAATGATTCAAGAGTTCAACTAAAGAGATGAAGGATGAGATGCTAGTTTGGGTATTGGGTATTGTCGGACAGATTGGCATTATAATTCCAAGAGTCTTGGTGTGATTTAGCTTAGGATGGAACCTGGTTAGTGGGGATGGGTTATAATACATGATTTTGATGAGGTTCTTGACCGGATTATTGAGAATATAATGTATATGGGTTCGACATGGTGTGCTTTTGTGACTAGGACAATCATAAGGTGAATAATCCTCTTTGTCTAGTTGGATGATGAAATGTGCATTGAGGCATGGGATAATCCTCGAGAGATGAGTCTAGACTATGTGACTGAGAGGATAGACTAGGATAGGTTTGATAGGATTAGGTGAGTGGCCAACCCATGCGAGGATGATACGATGTATGGAGACACTTGGAGATACTTGGGGTTATTTATGCTATCTCAGGGAGACACTTGGGGTTATTTCATGACTCCAACATACTCCAGAAATGTTCCCACACAATGTTTTAGAAAAACAATTCCATCTCATGTAAGACCCCAAGGCTCCTCTATCTTCCAATGTTTCCTCACACTCACACCTCATGGTATTATAGTATACAAGTTATCTACATCAACTAGTCAGGATAGTATCACTACCCTCCATCCGTAGAAAGAAGTAAAATACCTAAGTGGACAATGAGATAAAGAAAATAAAATAAAAACTAAACAAAAACATACATGTATCCTGTGACTATACATGTCACCACCCAATATATAATAACCACACCGCCCCATGGGTCAAATCATGTTCCTGCAATCAAGGGGGAAACAGTTCCATTTAATAATCTCTTCATTTTTCATTATGTTATTTATATAGCACGTTGTTGGAAACACCATACTAGTACACTTAGCCATTGAATATGCACCTATGAAACATTATTTGAGTTGAAGATTGTGCACATAACCCTACTATAACCCTATTGAGTCGCACCACGATCCGATATTGACTACTATGGTGAATAATAACCGATGCATCATAAAATGAAATTCAGCATAGATTGACCTTGTGTCTTAAATAGCTCTCCTACTAGCATCCACCATTCCCCAGTCAATTGTGAACTCGGTCTATAATGCATTCAAAAAAAATTAATACATATATCAATCCAAGAATTATCACTCTCAACACCCCATCTTACTATCCCGTTGAGTGGTTATAATGTAAAATAATTGCAGAGAAAGTGGTTGTTGTGTTGGGGATTGGAAAAAATGTAACATCACAATGTTCATTTAAGTAAAAGTTCTATTTAAAGTAACATGAATGTAATAACACAATGTTTAGAGTCTAAAAATACTCTTGAATGTAAAAAAAATAACATAACAACTTAGTTGTTAAACTCAATAGGGGTGTAAAAATGGCCCGATGCCTGGCGTGGACCTGGACAGTCTGTGAGACATATTTCTTACAATGGGACCAACCCAAGTAGTGTTTAGGGAAGGACTCGAACTAGTGAAGGCCCAACAAAGCCAGACCAAACCCAAGCCCATACCAAGCATGGCCCAGCCCAATTGATAATTTTGTTCAATCTTATTTTAGTTTGATGAATTGTAAGTTTACTACATTTATTATTGTTAATTTATGTTATTTTTTACATTTTACATTTTTTAAAAGACTTGGACCGGGACCCGGACCAAACTATTGATATGCACCATGCCTCATTACATACCTATTCAGCAATTTGTATAACACCAGACGTCATAACTGACCCCTTTCCATTTATGTCTGCAGTTGGGTTGAAGTCATTGGTATTTCATGCCCCCCTCTCCCACCACACCAAAATGTCTAATTTCTTACTTATTCCATTTAATGAGTGACACTAATTCGTTTTCCACACCTTTGGATTCATAATCTATAAAATATAACCAAACTAATAAAATTTTCATTTTTTTATAACCAATAGACTCCTAAAAACAGGCCACTCAGAACTTATTATGTTGATTTTTGAACCAAATTTTTGCACATTTCCAAATGCCTACTGAACTTAAAAAGAAATTTTCACCATTTACAGTTCAATAGATTCCCCTAATCCTATACATCTCATCACATGCAGTATCCATGATCCAAATATTTCAATTACAATCATCATGGGAACAACTAAACCATTAATTTCACATTTGAACGAACAAAAAAATAACATGGTTGAGCTAGACCTGTGAAGAATTAATAGATGAAAATTTTTGGCCATCCGGACTGTACAAACAAATGTAAAAATGGAAAATTAGGATTACACCTAAACCATAAGAAAATCATCAACTAAATATCCAAAAACATAGAAACCAAGATATTAGATTTCAGGAGAGGTTAGGTCTACCTCAAATGGGTAGTCCAACGCATTGATTTTGAAAAGATTTACCTCTAGCTCTTGGGGGGTAGGGGTCGGCCCCGAAAATATTATTTCCTAGGCGGGAGGAGAGGTATCTGAGAGAGGGGGACATCCCATGGGGTGTTCGGCCATGGGGGGTCTCACGCGCGACTGGAGAGGGGGGCGGGGGACGTCGGAGGAGGATATTGAGCCAAGAGGGGAGGGGGATGTCGCCAAGAGAGGGAGACGAGAGGGGAGGGGGGAATGTCACCGGGAGCCGAGAGGGGAGGGGGATGTCATTGTCCGAGAAGGAGCCGAGAGGGGAAGGGGAACGTTGCCAGAGGAGAGAGGGGGGGCCAGGAGGTGGAGGTGGAGGCGGAGGCCGGGAGGCGGAGGCGGAGGCCGGGAGGAGGTCGAGGTCGGGGAGGGGAGGAGTGTGTGGGGATGAAATGTCATGAGGGAGGGAGCCCTAAATTGGGTATAATTTTTCCCAACGGTTAATAAAAACCGTGCGTAATAGTTCTCTTTCCCAATGGTTTTCTTAAATCATTGGGAAAACCCAACCTAAAATAGCCTATGCCAACGGTTTACTAGAACTGTTGGTATAGGTTCTTTTTCCCAATGGGTTTTCTAAACCGTTGGGAACAAAGTGTTGGTATAGGCTCCATTTCCAATAGTGTCTCTTCCTGAACTTGACCATGTTTCCACAAAACCCGCACTAGGCTAATGCTTTTCCCACCCAAGACTTTATCTTTCCTATCTACAATCTACACCGGGATATGTACCAATGAAGAATCCGACTCTAGGAAAACATGATCCCATCTGATCACATGGTCAGAATCAAGGGGATACTTTTTCAAATGAGATATGTGGAACACATTGTTCATCTTACTGAACTATGGTGGAAAATACAACTGATATTCCACCTCTCTAACCCGTTCTAGTATCTCAAAAGGGCTTATTTACCAAGGATCTAACTTGAACTACTTCCAAAAATGATGATTTCAAAGCCTATGAGAGATCCTTAAGAACACATGATTACTAATAGAGAATGAAAATGGCCATCGATGATGATCCACGTATGATTTTTGATAAATTTAAGTTATCTCCATCTGCTTTCTGATCAAATGGATCTTCTCTGTTGTTTCTTGGACAAGGATCAACCCAACTAGTGAATTCTCACCCATTTCTACCCAAAAAAGTGGAGAATGACAGGGATACCCATAAAATTCTTCAAAAGGATCCATATGTATCGAGGCCTGATAGTTGTTGTTATATGAGAACTCTGATAATGATACATGCTCTTCCCATGAGCCATGAAAATCCATTACACAATCCCATAGCATGTCTTACAACATTTGTATCTTCCTTTCATATTTCCCATCCATTTGAGGATAATACACCGTATTCATAGTCAAGTGAGTCCCAAGGTCTTTTTGTAAGTATTTCCATAAATGAGACATGAACCTTAGATCTTTGTCTGAGACTATCAAAACTGGTATGTCATGTCTCTTTACCACTTCTTAGATATAAATTTTGGAAAGATCCTCCACTGTATGAGTTTAAAGAATAGGGATGAAATGAGATGACTTTGTGAGCTGATCCACAATCACCCACATGGAATCGTGTTTCCGAACCATTCTTGGGAGTCCTATCACAAAATCCATTGCTATCTACTACCATTTCTACACTGAAATAGGTAAGGAATGAAACATACCTGTTGAACGCTGATGCTCTACCTTAACTTGCTGACAAGTTAAGCACTTTGAAACAAACTCAACCACTTTCTATTTTATACTGTTCCACCAAAACTGTTCTTTCAAACCCTTATACATTTTCTGTATTCTTGGATGAACAACCCATCTCGAATGATGATAAGAACTTAGAAGTTGCTCATAACAAGCCATAGGTATAACCATCTGATTCCTAAAGCACAAAACTGAACTTCCATCCAACCTCCAACCCTCAATGGCCTCCCTACAATTGAGTTTTGAACTCATAACCATGCATTCTGCATCAGATGTTTGTGCCTTATTAACCATCTTTATGAAATCGGGAATCAAGAAAATTGAAAAGAAAATTGTAACATCACCTCAGTCTTACCATTCCACATACATATCGTCTAGGACTGATATTAGCTGCAAATAATCTAAATATTATTTTTCCAAAGGATCATATGACTTACTGCTTAATGCATCAACCACCAAATTGCCTTTTCCCAGTTTAGACATCAAGTCAAAGCCGAACATTTGAAGATATTCCATCCATACCCTTTTCCTCAGATTCAAATCCCATTGTGAGAAAATACGATTCAAGCTCTTCTAATCCATGAACATAGTAAATTTCTCACCAAAGAGATAATGACACCAAGTCTTCAAATCATGGATGACTGTAGCTAACTCCAAATCATGAGTTGGGTAATTCTTATCATGCACTCTCAACTAACTTGAACCATAAGCAATAACATGGCCTCCTTTAATGAGAACACATCCCAACCCAGACCTCAAAGCATCACAATACACCACATACCCCTGTCCTGATTCCAAAAAAATTAAGATAGGTGGTGATGTAAGACAAAATTTCATCTCTTGTAAAGACTTATGGAATTCCTTAGTCCATTGGAATGGAACATTATTCTTTTTCAAAGCTCTCATAAGCAAATATAATCATGATAAGTCATGAAAAAAGCACCGGTAATTACCAATGAGACCAAGAAAACTTCGTATCTCGAAGATGTTCTTTGGTGGTTGCCAAGAGATAACAACTTATATCTTTTCTAGATCAAAATAAAAACCTTTTTCATAGATTACATGGACTATAAATCATACCTCTTGTATCCAAAAATCACACTTTGATAATTTTGTATAAAATGATGGCCTCTCAATATTTCCAACACTGTCACCAAGTTTTTCTCATATTCAGCCTTTGTCCTTGAATGTGCAAATATGTCATCCATAAACACCAAAACAAAAGAACCAAGATATATTTGAAATATCAAATTCATAAATTCCATAAATACAATTGGTACATTCATAAGACCAAAAGTCATTACCACATATTTATAATGTCTATATCTTCTTTTGAAAGTTGTTTTCAAAATAACCTCCTTTCGCACTTGCAATTGGTGATATCCCGATCACAAGACAATTTTAGAGAACCATTGTGCTCCCATAAATTGATCAAATAGATAATAAATGCATATAAGTGGATATCTATTCTTTATCATAACTTGTTTAAGCTTATGATAATAAATGTACAACCTTATAGTTCTATCTTCTTTCTTTACGAACAAGACCGGTGCTTCCCATAGTGACGTGCTTGGCCAAATGAAACCATTGCTTTCCAGCTCTTCTAACTACACTTTTAGCTCCCTTAATTCTGTTTGTGACATCCTATAAGATGAAAGGGAGATATGACTGGTACCTGTAAGGAGATCAATCATAAAATCCACTTCCCTTATAGGTGGTAACCCCGAGAAGTTCACATCTAGAAATTGATCCACCGCTAATGGAAAATTGTTATCCTAGATCACTTACATCGATACCAAATTCAATGTTGCCAATTGGTAAGTGATCATTCCCACTGCTGGTGACAACAAACTCATTACACCTGTCTTTACAATCATTTCTCCTCTAAAAAGATGCTTGGTTCCATCCTAAATCATGAAACTAACTGTTCTTCTATAACAGTTGATGCAAGCCTTAAAAATTTTCATCCAATACATACCCAGGATTACATCATAAACATCCATCTCCAACATTGAGAAGTACCACTTCATCTTAGCTCCATCAACAGTTATAGAACATGCTCTACAGACAAAGCCTCAACATTCTCTTTGACCAAGAGGAGTTTGATGTTTTAACACATAAGGAATCATCTAGAAAATCAATAGCACAAGAATTGATTAAGGAATGTGATGCACCAGTATCAAACAACAATTACATAAGGGAAGAATTCAAAAGAATCACACCTCTCACCATAGATGGTCCAACCTGATCTTCCATAATCACCTGCTCAACTCCATATAATTGATTCATCGTTGAATTATTCTACTTGTTGGCTTGATGAGATTACCCTTGCTGATGAGTCATGGTATTACTAGAATCACTAGGGATATCTTTGCTTTGCTGCCAAGATTGATGCTGCTATCCTTGCCCCGTCAAAGCATACGATGATTGTGACACCTGAGAAGTGTCTCGATCACCCAACCTTGGAGAACTGTGACAATAGCACTTAAGATGTCCCATATTATTGAAAAAATGGCATGATCTTGGTGTTATTGTACACTCTCACTTCACACAGTTGAAGGAACCACATTGGAAACATCCCACTTTAGTTGTGGGTCTTGAAGGAAGATTCACTGATCCAGCTGTCAGATTTTGATTCACACTCCTAACCTAGAAGTAGGTTTCCCTCTTCCGCTTGCTCCCAGTATTAGAGTTCCTACCAGTTCCCATGGGTATTAACTTACTTCCTCCTCCCATAGATCCTGATATGTACCATTCATCCATTATTTCTCTATTCACTATCTCTGTATAGTCTGTGATACATAGCATAGCAATCTTTGAGCGAATCTCCTATCTAAGACTTGATTCAAAGATGCATGCCTCCAATGATGCACTAGTAGAAACTTTAGGTGAAAAAATGGACTAAATTCATGAATTTAGCCGCATACTAGGTGATAAAGATATTTTCCTACTTCAGGATGAAGAAGTATGTCATCCATTGAATCTTGAACTTGTGAGGATAGAATTGTTTATTGAAAAATTCCTCAAAATACTCCCAACTAAGGCCTTGCTCCACTCTAGCCTACACCACTAGATCCCACCACTGGTGTGCAATATCCTCCAACATATACGTTTCCATATTGACTTTAATATATGATGGCATGCTGATGAAATCGAAGATATGATTCATCATATTCAGCCATGCCTCTACCTTTTATGGTTCAGAATCACCCCTGAAGATAGGTGGATTATACTTCTATAACTGGATGGAATGATCTAATTGTCTTATCTCATCCCTATGGTTCCCTGTATCCATATATTGAAATGGTTGGACAATATTTTGAACCATCTGTTGGTTCACCTATGGCTTAGGTGGAACCACATTCTACATAGCTTCTTCCGATTGGTTTCTACGCTATCTACTGGGTGCCATTTTCTATATAATAACAAATACCATAAGTCTCACTCTCTAGTAACTAAAGGATCATCATTTCAAATTTTATCACATCAACTATCACAACATTTCTTTCCAAAATCAACCTTTTCCATGTTAATCCATTTTTGAAAACTTTAAACTTTCATTTTAAAATCAAACCATTTTCAAAATACCCCAACCAAGCTCTTTTTCAAAATATTTCATTTAAAAATAGTTTCAATTTTTTTCAAAAACCTACACTTTTACACAAAATCATAAATCATTCTTCGAAATGATGTATTCACTCCTGGTGGGGAGTGATTACTCTAATGTATTTCATGCCCGTCTCATTCTCTAAACCCATGAAAATGAGATTTAAAACTGTAAAGACCCGGAATTTCTGAGGGAATTTTTTTCTTAAATACTTGGGAATTTTACAAGTCCGCAGTTTCTGACGGCACGCGATTCCGAGGCCCAGAGTGCCCGGAATGGTCCGTCGAAGTTTTTTTAAGCTTAAATTAACGTGCGTATGCAATTTTCCTGAAAAAGTAGAATAACTCTTAAATGTTTACTCAGATTAGAAATCTGAGGCCACCGTTGCACTCAGGATGGCACATTTACCCTAGGTGTGACTTAAGTTTAGTCGGCGCGAACCTCCTGTGAGAAAACTCGAAAATGGCATAACCGTAAATAAAATAATTAAATAAAGTTATTTTATTTTCCAAATGCTTATAACTCACAAGTGATAACTCGGATTAAAAATCTGAGACCACCACTGAACTCGTGAGGGTATGATTTTTTTAAGCAGATACAAACTTGGGTCGGTGAGGGACACCAGAGAAAGTTAGTTTTTGGCCGCAAATAAAATAATCAAGTGACAATTATTTTATTGTAAAATTCATAACGTTTAAACGGTAACTCGGATTGGAAATCCGAGGATACCATTGGGTTCGTTGGGGCATGTTTGACCTAGGTAGAGCCTAACCTCGACCGGTGCGGGTCGAGGGTGGCTGATATTAATTTTCCGAACTTTTTTTCAAGTACGTGAAGTAAACGTACGTTTAGAATTTTATATCTTTTGAACCGGTGCTTGGAATTGAAATTCGAGGATACCGATGAACTCATAGAACTGGTATTCGCTTAAGAAGATCTTTACCGCAGTTGCGTTTTATTGAGAGCGTAAGTTATTTTTTGGGGATTCTTAATAAATTAAATAAAAATTATGTGTGACATAATTTTTATTTGGATAGATGTTTAATCCTCCAAAGGGAAGATGGAGGTGGGGCCCACCCCCACATAACCTCCCATGGGAGGATATTATGTGGTGGGGCCCACATGATCTCAAACCCCTCAACTCTCCTTGAACCCCCTTAACTCTTGGACTTCCCATTAATGTGCCAACACACCCTTGTGTTTAATTTCTTGAATACCTTGGAATTCTTGCCAACTCCATGCAATTAATTAAGTGAACCAACTTAATTAATTATTTGTGTGTTTGAATTCTTTTGAATTCATTATGCCAACATTAAAATGGGGGATTGTATTCTTTTATTTTGGTTTTCATAAACTTGTTGGGAGAACTAAGGAGAGGAGGAGAACTCTTGGAAGAACATCGTCCTCTCGATGAAGAAAGCTCCACGTCACCGAAGAACGTGAAGCAACTTATTCTCCTTCTTAAACCGAGGCAAGGAAAGGGAAGCGATGCCCATGAAATCTCCAACGACCTTCATCTGCATGAAAGGAGAAGACGTCACCCGCGAAGAACGTCGCCAACAAGTAGTACCTCTCTTCCTCTTCTGACGTTGACAGGAGAATGCCGCCATTCCACGACGTTCATCTTCCACGACTCCTTCGTTGAACACCGAAATCAAGGTAGGGGTTACTTTAATGTTTGATTCTACCCTCTGTTCTAAATTGTTAAATTGGTGGAAAGATGTGCCGATTGATTTCAAATGACGAGGAGGGTTCGGACCGCACGAACACAGCCCGACCCTCCCCTTTGTTGTTTTCATTTGATGACAACGGAGGTGGAACTGAAAGGGCGCGGTGTCATCGCACCGTGCCGGAGAATAACCACGGCCAGGAGGACTGCGGTGAATGAAAGAGGAACCGCAGCCGGGAGGGCCGCGACAGATGAAGAGGCACGACGTCGTCGCACCGCACTGTGGAACCAAAGGCCGCGGCCAGGCCGGGCCGCGTCATAGGTGGACTGGCGCCGTCGCGCCGACCGCGTAAAGGAAAACTACGGCCCACGTTCATGGGCCACTCAGACTGAAGAACCGACCGGCTACTACCAGCCGGGCAAGTGGACCGCGACACCCGCAGGTGCCGCGCGGAGGAGATGCGGCCCGCAACCGTGGGCCGCTTGGGCTGAGAAAACCGGCCGGCTACGGCCAGCCGGGCAGAGGAATCGTGGTGCCCGTAGGCACCGTGCAGTGGGGAAACCGCGGGCTGTAACCGTGGGCCGCTCGGTGGGAGAATCGGCCGGTCGCCTGCCGGCCGGGCTGAAGAAACCGCGACGCCACGTGGGAAGAAGAGGGGCCCGCTATGCGGGCCGCTCGCCTCGGACAGAACCAGCCAGATTTGGCCGGCCGGGCGGGAAGATGCAGCGCCGCTCGGCGCTGCCGGGAAAACCGGACCGGCCCACTCCATGGGCCGGGTCCGCGGGTGGGCCACGCCCCACCGGGCCGGGCCGACCCCCCAACCCGGTCGGACTCGCCAAACCGGGCCGACCCCCCAGCCGGGTCGGACCTGCAAAACCAATCCAGTCCGACCCCCCCCCCATGGTTCAGACCCACCGAACCAGGTCGGGCCGACCCGCCAGCCCACTGGACTTGACGGGCAGGGCCCGTTTTGCTTAAACGTGAATAACTTCTAGACCGTGCATCCGATCAAGGCACCGTCTGCGACACTAGGACCCTTGCGACGAGGCGATATTTTTGCGATACTCTAAGTGAGTTATTGACAACTTTGGAAAACGGTCGGGTTTGGATCGAGCGTAAATCCAACCGGGCCCCTGGAATGGAAAATCCAATAACCTTCAGACCGGGCGTCCGATTGACGTGCCATCTGTCGCGTTGGGTTCCTTTTGATGAGACGGAACTTCGGGATACATCAAATCTAGACTTCATGATAGTTGATGTATCGACCCATTTGCTCAAAGAGAGGACCCTCCCGGAATCGAGCGTGCTATGTGCGGGAAACCTAGAGCTGGCTGCGATGACTATCGTACTGGAATCCTCCGTGGGTTCGACAACGAAGACTACTGTACCAGAATCCTGTGTGGGTTCAACAGTTCTGACAGAGTAGATGGTCTTGTATCCTGTGTGGGTCCGATAGCTTAGATGATTTAGTGACTACATCTGATCATCTCTATTACTCTAGAATAGCTGGATTGTATCATGTGTGGGTCCGACAGCTTAGACGAGATAACTGGCCTGTATCATGTGTGGATCTGACAGCTTAGATGAGATAGCTGGCCTGTATCCTATGTGGGTCCGACATCTTAGATGATATAGCTAGCCTGTATCCTGTGTGGGTCTGACAGCTTAGATGAGATTGCTGTCCTGTATCCTGTGTGGGTCCAACAGCTTAGCTGGACTGTATCCTTTGTGGGTCCAACAGCTTAGATGATCCAGTGGCTACATCTGATCATCTATATCTCTCTAAAATTGTGGAATACCTGTGTGAGATGAGTCTTGTCTTTCAATCATTATCATTTTTGTGATTGACTTTACTTCCTTTGTGGAATGGTTTGTGCTTGGGCTTGAGAGTTGGAGTCGGTCTGTGATTGATAACTTAGGTATATGTATGGGAATATACCTAAGTAGGGTTGGTTGATACTTTGTGATTGTATCTTTTCTTTACTATGTGATTTATCCTTGTTGGATATTGTGAGACCTTGATGGTCTTGGGGTCCCTACTGAGTATCGTTATACTCACCCCTGCATGGGCTTTGCCCGCACCTCGTTGTGTTGGATGCAGACGACGGACATCGCTGACTGAGGTGGAGTGTACGAGGACTGGACAGTACCCAGAGGAGGACCTCATGACGAGTCGATACCCAGAGGAGACGGACAGACGTGGAGCACTGAGGATGCTATTTGTACCTACACTTTAGGTAGGATCCGTGTTGGACGATCCAGGAGCTTCTAGACACCTTCCATCTATTTGCCCCTTTTTAGTTGTACTTGCTTTCAGTTGTATTTGTACTTTACAGTTGGGCTTGTATTATGTTCCCCTTTACTTTCAGTACAATTGTTATACAGCTTTTACTTAGTATTTGCTTCCGCTTTTACTCTGGTTTTGTGTGTTTACGTTTTATAAAGGCAACGCCTTCCCAGTTATAGGGATTTACAGCTTTGGTGCTTGTTGCCATCCCCTGGCCTATGGAAGGCGGGTTTGGGGTAGTTAGGACACGGTCCCCGGGGGACGGGTCATGAAAAAAATCTATAAGTATCTCCAAAACAATTATGTACCCAACTCTATAGTAACTTGAAGTTCAACATAAAAAGGTTAGATATGTATTTTTATTCTCTACATTTCAAGTCCAAACAATCCTACTCCTTTCTAAGATCACCACTCAAGTAATAGACGAGAATGAATTGAACTCCAAAACCAAGAAAACTGACGACTACTTGTTCCACAAGGAAAGGAACAAGATGATACCATTTATGTCAACATGATTTTGGACCGAACAAAACTAATATCGTTTGTAACATCCCTCCTTCTCCTCACTATCTTTAAAAGGTGTGAGGATGATACTTGGCCTTAAGATACACCCCAAGATTATAATGGCTGGAAATAAATGGCGAAGGGATTCATTAAATAGGTGGGGATGATTTTCCCTTAAAGAATAAAACAACTAACCAAAAATTCATAACCAAACATACCACTAAAAATGATGTATGATAACCATGAAAGACAACACAACATTTCATACATAAAAATCATACTCAAATAAAGTGCCATTGTAACACCTCAAGCTTCTACGGTATGCTTCTCTTTGAATAATATAGTAGCATGAGTTGTACGCAACTTCGAGTTCTAACACACACCACGACCAATCAAAGTAGTCGTTATGAATAGTAATACCCACTTTTTGAAATTTTATAAATTTTATCTCTCAAAATGGACTTCATTTTTGGATTCGGAATATCGAAATTAGCCAAGGGTGAAATTTTGGTACTTTTTGGAAAACTTTCATATTTTGATGAATAGTGAAAATTACTAAATTTTAATTAAAAACAACTTTTTTAATCGAAATAATTAACAGTGATAAATTATTAATTTGAGTGGTTTTAAAGTATATTTAGAATATATTTTTACCATTTAATATGATGTTGGTCATTGGACATAATTTCACATTTAAACTGGACATAAACAAGTGTCATTCTTTTGATAGTTATTCTTTCTTAAAAACACACATTTTGTTTTAACAGCGAGAATTAATTTTAAATTAATAAATGAAATTTCTATGTTTTTAATTTGGTAAAATATAATTCTTTATTGAATTCTTAATATCAAAATTATCTTAGGGTAAATTTTTGGTATTTTTCTGAAAACTTTCAATTTTTGATGAATAGTGAAAAACACTGAGTTACTGTTTAAAATCAGATTTTTATTTAAATAATAATTTATATTATTTAAATTTATTTTAGGTCAAAATAGATACATAATACCTATATAAATTCAATGTAATTCATTGGAGTCAGTTTATAATAATTTTAGATATATAAAAAATTTATTGAACTTTTTCACCGTCTTTTACCCACCTCCTAAGAGAATTTGTAAATTCACATAAAAATTAATTTTACCAATTCTGTGAGTGGAATTTATAAAATCTGAGAGACATGGTTAATATCAAGGAGTAAAATGTGGTTCAATAAGATAAAAATATTTTTTGGTGAATGGTAACCTTTTACTTTTATTTACCACGGTAAAAAGTAAATAGGGTAATTAAGGGTAAAAATGATATTATTATTACCCTAACACATGTCCTAATTCTATTGGATAAGTTTAATTCGACCAAAAAAAACCTTAGGAATAAAATATGACCCTTTAGGTCCACTTTTATTAGATTAGGACATTTATTATTATTTAATTCAAAGAAGAGTTAAAAGAGTTAAAATCAAAGTTTAATACCTAAAACATTTTTAATATAGGGTTATACATGAGATAAATTCGATTATAAATATTCATTAGAAATATAAAACGATTTAATACATAATAGTATTTTAATTATAATTTTTAGACATTAAATAATTAAATTTATTTATGACACAATGATAATGCAGTAATTACCTTATTAATGAAAGAATCAAATAAATGGTAATACAAATATTAAAATAAATATAATTTCAAAGTTTTTATGACATAAAAGAATTTTATAGGTGACTATGACATGTTAGGGAGGATTCAATGTATCTTGTTCTAAGTAATAAAGTTGTGATGACTTTCACAAAAACAAAATACAAATAGTGTCAAAATTGACATAAATTAATATTTAAAACAAATATTATATGATTAATTGATATTATATTCCTAAAAATATAAGGTTCATCCAAAAGACTTATATCATGATAGGTGCATCATTAATGGACCACTTGGGGGTCGGTTGGAAGTTTATAGTAAGTTTATTAACCATATAATATAAAAATACAAAGAGACATGGTAAATGTCAAACTAAGTAACTATGGGTTAAAACTAAAATATAAGTTTAATAAAGTGACACAAACCTATTTAAAATCTATTGGTTAAGTTTATTTAGACCCATACCAACCTTAAACTTTTAATAATTCACTTTGGAGCCATTATAAACCGAATATGAATTTATTATAAATTAATACTTTAAGTTTTTCCTAAAGAGCCCCTCCTCCCCCTTATAAAAGGACACCACTTCTAACCAATTACTCACACCTTTCAAGCCTTTTGGCTCGTCAAAACTCTACCCAATTAAGCTCACTAAATCCCTATCCTCCTCCTAGAAGCCTCACCTTAGTCATAAGTCACTTCAAGAGTCCTTTTTGGTTCAAACCAAAGGGAGTTACCCAAATTAAAGGTAACGATTTCTCTTAACTTATTTTCTTTTATTTTACTTCTCCAACCCCTAAACTCTTCTTATTATTTTCTTTTGTAACAAAACCAGTATCCAAAATATACTAGGATATTGTTATGAGAAGTATTCAAACTACACTTACACACACCTCCATCTAATGGGTGAAGAACATAATGTTTCTGTGGATGAAAACCAAACGCCTCACGAAACGATGATTGTTCAATTATCTCCTACCCCCTCTCATGGTGGCCATTATGATGGCACTATAATTAAATATTATATTAATTATATTTATTTTATATATAATATTCTTTAATTAAATTTTATATCATACCATTATTCATTTCATGTTGTATATATATACGATAATTTCATTTGAGGAAGTGCGGACTACCACCCCCTCAAAGTGATATGACTCGTTTATACCATACATGAAACATATAAAGGATGGTATTAATGAACTTAATAAACACATATAAGATATTATATTATAATGTAATAATAATATACCTATGTATTATTCGGTTTTTATTCCTTTTAAAATGAAAAATGAAATGGAAGTAGCGTTTGTGCGTACGTACGGACTACCGTCTCCAAGAACGCGATGAGATTCATTCCCCATCGTATCCATTCAAGTATAATTCTCATTTTATGATTAAAAATAATGTTTAAGGACTTGATATCATTCTGGATATGTATAAGATACAACCTATCCATAACAAACACGACTTATGTAACAAAACATATAAAATAAAACGAGTAAGTTAACACCCAAAACGACGATAATACTAAGATATTATTAACAAAGAAATGTTAAAAGATCATATATGATATCATATTAATTCATATTATTATTTTATAATTTAATAAAAATCATTTAACCATTATACAGGAGATTACCCTACCCTCGACAAAGGAAAAGTACAAGGTAAGGGGTTTTCATCTCACTCCTTATTCTCGTGAGATTCATGCCATATTGACACTATTACCTTTTGTGTGGTGTATGTACTGCCCATAATTGTATTATTTGTGTAATACACTTTAATTTATGTTTATTTACATATTAATTTTATGATACCTCTTTCATGGGGTGTATGTTTCGTAAGTTACCAAATTGGTAAGGGTTAATTTCGCAATCTCTTTATTATCCGAGGTTGTTTTTACGTAAGTATCTACTGGGACATATTTATTATCCATTCCCATGTTTTATGAAAGAGTTTTCAAAGAGATTATTTTAAGGTAGTTTTACTAAAAAAACCTTTTAAATGTTTTAAATATTTATTCTTCTAAATCTTTCTCATTAATGTTCATGTCTTCAAAATGGTTTTTAAGCATTTATTTATATGGACATGAATGTTTTTAAAATGTTAATTCCTTTCAAAAGTTTCAAAGTGGTATGGGAAACTTTGATTCAAAATTTTCTTTAAATGACTTCTTTTACAAATTGTGTGACTTAAATTTTTTCATGAAAAGGGGTATTTCTATCAAAGAGTTTTACAAATCATTTCCATCTATGTCAAATCCTTTAATGGATTTTAAACTTGTTTTGAAGTTGATTTATTATGATACAAAACTTCCATATTGTATTGATGGTTTTGTGATATGTTTGACTATGGATGTGTTATTTTTATACCATTCATGGTTTATGGTTAAAGTATTGACATTTCGTATCCTAGTTCTTATATGAATGTTTATGTTAAGTTTCATCCTTTTCATATGAGGAATGTATTGGACATAGTAAGTGACAGGTGGATCCCGCTATAGCTCCTCGATGCATCGGTAGGTCTCATGAGACAACTAGACGTGGAATTGGCCGAGGCCCTTTCCCAATTTGATATATGGTTTTGGCCGAGGCCTTAATCATTTTTAGACGTCTTGGCCGAGGCCTTGACAAAATGTTTTAGAATGTCTGGAATTATACATTCCCTCATTATGGAAATAATATTGATGGTTCATGTGGTTATTCGACTAGTAGAATACCCATGATTATGTTTTATTATGGCATTATTTACTCAACTCATATTCTTTTCATAAAAGTATTCATGTTTATTATTGGTAAAGGCATGTGGTTTCAATTATTCACCATGCTTAATATTTATGTCATTTTCTGCTGTATTGCTTACCCTTACTGAGCGTTTGAGCTCACCCCTTCCTATGTTTTATTTTTCCCAGGATTACAAGAAGTGTATTATGATTGATATGTAGGGTTATGCTAAAGGGAATAATGGCGTTCTCAAAGAACTATTTACGTTGTGTTTTATGTTTTAAATTGTAATGTAATGTTAATGTATGTAATCTATTTTCCAAGACTGCAAAATCAATCGGTCCTTCGGGACTTGATTCCTTGTAACCATTCTAATGTATTAAAATAATGCACCGACTCTGAGTAACTGGGGTCGGGGCGTTACAGCCACAACGAAAGACTACTAAATCAAAATAAACAGCAGAAGACAAACTAAAAAGACTCAAAGACAACTACAAGACTCCATGTTCCACAAGCTCTATTCTCTAACTTCACCAAACAGCCCAAATATCACGAGGTAGTGCTAAAGATGTGTGATAATTTACCTTTTCCCATGTACTAGTAGATGAAATTTTCAAAATAACTAAAGTTCCAAAGTAGTGGTTAGTACTAAAACTCATTAGGTTTCCCCCAATGACTTCCCTACTCATGCCACTAGTATGGAAGAGTTAACAACATTTATATAAAATATTTTATATAAAACATTTTCCAAAATAGTTTATAACTAAATATAAACAACTTCTAAAATATTTTATGTAAAATAACTTCCAAAAAAGTTTATAAATAAATATAAAAAAGTACCATAATAACCAATTTTCCAATGAAATCCATTTTTCAAGAAAGTAACCAAATCATAATTTTTAAAGCATTCCAAAAAATCCATTTGGCATAATCATTTTATTCCACACCACCACAATACCAACTATGCATGCTTCATTATGATAGTTCCATACTCATGATTGGTCACTCGTTGATCTACCATGTCATCACAAGGTAATTATTTCCCATGTTCCATTACACATTTGGCACTGATCACAAGGTCATATTTCAACCAAGCCTCATAAATGCAATATGAACACCCATACCAATTATGCCCAAAAACTATTATAATACCAACAAGAAAAAACCATTTCAATAAAACAATCTTTTTATTGAAAAACTTTCTCCAAAAAATCATTTCAAAAATCCAGAAAATAAATATTTTAAAATAACCATTTTAAAATCAAGAAACTAAATCACTTTGCACAAAAATTCACCAAAATTTCACAATTTCACCAAAAAACCATAAATCATCACTATAGAGGATTTATAACATGATTTTCACCAATATTTCACAATAAATTTCAAAAAATTAAACCAATTTGAAACTAAGACTATCAATTTTATCAATTGGAGTTGAGAGTGAAGCCACATACCTTGAGAGTTTTTGGAGAAAATGATAAAAAGATTAAAAACACCAACGAAAATGGGTTAAATATCCATGAACCCACCTTAGATCTCTTACCATAACATAATCAAGACCAAATCTAAAATTACTTGTCATCCACAACCTTAGATCTACCCACAATGGGTGTAGATCTAAGAAACTGATAAGAGAAACAAATAATATCTAAGAAACCAATCAAGAATGATGAAGAACGAACACTAACCATGAAGAATCAGCTTCTAAACACCAAGGGAATCCTTTAGATTACATCTAGATCAATGATAGAACCTCACTTGACCATTGGGAAATAAAAATACTAAGTTAGGGATGAATAGGAGGAAAAACAAAACACTTAGAGGCAAAAACATATTAGATCCACTTTATAAGGAGGTGGTTTTGACCCGCGCACGGTTTAGCCCCATAGTTAGGAAAACTGTGTGAAAATTGTGCGTTATCCACTACCCTGAGGATGACCCTTGCATGGTCTACTTGCACGGTCTCCAAACCATGCACTAACTGTTCCGAATCCACTGCCTCAAAATGACCAAATCCCCTTTTTTTCAAAGTGCACAGTTTCTCCTTGGATTCTGCACGGTTTGGACAAATTTTATATAGCTCGTGCACATCCCCTTTATCCCCCGTATCATCGTTAACGGTTTACTACAAGTGTTTCATGGTTTCCAAAAACCGTGCACCACTTTTTCACCTGTAGGAAAGCCCCAAAAACATTCCAAAAGGTCCCCAAACCTTCCCAAACTTAACCCATATACTTTACATACTTAAAATGAATAAATAAAAGGTTAATTACTAAAAACCAAGATCACTACACCCATATTTCCCTTATGATGTATAAATGATAAGATACCCCTTTCTATCTCATTAATCCATCCCAATTACATCTGTTACCATGCTGAAATTTAGTAAGAGTTCTTCCTTCCTCTTCTTTAATCAAGTTTATTTACTATTATATGTCTTCTATTTATAATTCCTAATGAAGAGATATATATTTCCATGACCTCATTACTACCCATTTTATGTCCAAATGACGAGAGACCCCTTTTGTTCTCATAAACCCTTTTTATGAATTTTTATGTGATGCTGTTGGGATGAAAAAATTTCACCGCATTTTTTCATTCCAAAGAAATTGTGTAGTGAATACCATACCCATTTCTTATCAAGGTTATTCACATTTATAAACTTATACCTATTTTATTTGGGACTTACCTATATTTATTCCACACTCCATGATCGTGGAATAAAATATGATGATGAATGAACCCATGTTGTATGATCTATATGGCACACTTAAGTATGAGATTGAAATGAAAGTGAAAGGTGAAACCATAATTATATAGTGATCCAATACATTGGGTAATGTTTAGTATCATGATACATCATGTTGGGATATAGAGTAAACATGATTTCTTTATGTAACTTTATACATTATGATTTATTGGTAGTTAACCTTGACTTATGACGTAGTGTTTTAAGTTGTTTCCACATTTCCCATGTTACCTTTATGTTATCATGTTATATAATGTCTTATAATTCATGTTTATGATTAATAATATTTTTATGCCCCTTGATATGCCTATTTTCTAACATGTTTTACCATATGTTATGTTTTTTTCCCTTATTGGGATTTATAGCTCACCCCTTTCTTATACATTTCTTCCAGTTATCCCATACAATTTTAAGTTCGAGCATGTTAAAGAAGTTTTCAATAAATATATTGTATTCCATGTTTTAAGTTTTAATGTAATGTAACTAATTCCAAAAGACACTAGACTAATTGATCTTTTAGGTCGAATTAAGTGTAATTTTATGTAATAAATCATGTGTTAATGTGTAATAAAGGTAAGAGTTATTATATTTGGTATCAAAGTAAAATTTTAGTTATTTTTTGGATTAGGATTATAAAATTATAAAAAATTCCTTAGGTATAAGAAAAATTATAAGAAAATATCCCTAAATTTTGATAATTATAGAGTATGTGGTTTATCAAGAAAATAAATCCTTGTTTAGATACTACAAGTGGACGTGGTTCTGACACAAATGTACCTAGGGCTAACAACTTCGACAAGGTGTTCCAGGCCAGACTTAGGGTAACCAAGTACATGACAACATGCCTTACTACGCACCTAGTTTGACACTCCCAGAGGATATTCTTTGGTAAATTCATAAGCTCGTTATGAACCATTATTAGGGGAGTAAAAAAATATGCCCATAAGAGTATATATTAGGAAATAGATCATGTATGACATAGACTAAAGTATATAAATTCATAAGTTAATGAAATACATGTAATTTATAAACTATCCCTTTAAATTCTTTGGATTCCACCTTTATGTGTTTAAAGTTTAAATATACTCATCCCCAGTTTTCCTTTTATTCTAGCCAATGGCCGGAAATAGGAGGAATCGGGTAAACAGTCAATGTGAAGAGAAATGTGATGACTTCCCTAATGAGATGCCCAACCTGATGAGATCAAGAATCATGCACTTCATGATGATACAATATGAGATGACTCAAGTTATGAATATAAACCTAGATTAGGAGGATCATCCAAATCCCCCTAAGAGAGAACAAGCTGCAAAAAAAGATTTATACGACAAAGGTCTCTGAATTTTAATGGGTCATTTGATCCCTTAATTGTGGAATAGTGGATAAACTCCATTAAAAAGATATTCTCCATACATCAATGTTATAATCAATAGAAGGTTCTTCTTTCTTCTTATCATACAGAAGGTGAATCTAATCAGTGGTGGACATTGATAAAAAATATGAAGCCTGGGGAAGAGATCAAAGAAATGGGGTGGAAGGATTTATAGAAAATGTTTTTCAATAAATATTTTCCTCAAACTCTCCATATTAAAATGGAAAGGTATTTCCTTGACCTCAAGAAAAAAGAAAATGAATCTATTGAGGAGTATGAGGAAAACTTCACAAGACTTTCACGGTACGCCTCCGACTTTATCGTTACCCCTTAGTGCAAGGTTGATCAATTATTTGGTGGACTAAAACCTAGTCTACTAAAATCCTTGGTGATATGAAATTTTGATAGCTATGAGGAAATTTTAAAATGTTCCCTCAAATTCAAAATGGTGATCAGTTAACCTCAAGGGTATAATGGGGATATGAAGCATAAAGTGGAGTTTAATTCTGGTGGTTCGATGTAGAAATCTAACGTTGCTAATAAATTTCATCACCCCACTTGTCAAAGGTGCAGAAAGAAGAACCACAAAAATTTACTAAAGGGGACAAGGAAATTCATTAGGTGAAGGAAGGAAGGTCACTTAGCCAATGATTGTCGGCATGAGAAACCCACTACTGTGACGGAGGAAAGGAATGCTTCGGTTAACCCTTAGCGCATTGTTCATTGCTACAACTACAAGGAACCAAAGCACTCTTCAAACCAATGCACTAATCCAAGGATTTTAAAAGACAACAAATAGCTTCCAAGGTATCAAAGGTGATATTTCTCCATCACAACCAATGAGGTGGATACCAACAATGAAGTGGTGATAGGTGTGCTAGTTATTCATTCAAGAATAATGAAAGTACTTTTTGATTCTGGTTCTACACATTCCTTCACATAAATTTTTTTAGTAGAACTATCCAAATACTGCCTCAAAGCTTGGGAGTA
Source organism: Viscum album (assembly GCA_963277665.1). NCBI lineage: Eukaryota > Viridiplantae > Streptophyta > Magnoliopsida > Santalales > Viscaceae > Viscum > Viscum album. The sequence continues at coordinate 1,306,098,178 of OY728160.1, read as the reverse complement.
GAGCTATTGGTGAAAACATAAAATGGGAAAACTATTACATCCCAAATATATAACTCCTCCCCTGTCAAAGTTTATGGGATGAATTTCCTAGTAAACCTTTTCATACTCCATTTAGTGGAATTTGATGCAATTGTAGGCATGGATTGACTTTCCCTATATAGAGCCAAAATAAATTTCTATGAGAAGGAAATCAATCTCCGTATTTTGAATTATCCTCAGATTCTATACAAATTTAAAGAGAAGGATGAATCTTCTTTATCACTATCATCTCAAGTATGGATATTATTTCCCTATGATCAAGCATATCTAGCTCAAATTATTGAGTCTAAGGAAAGGATCATCCTTGAATACATTTCCACTGTGAGAGAATATGATTATGTGTTTCTCAAGGAATTTATTGGTATTCCTCCTAACCGAGAGGTTGAATTTTCAATTGAGATTATACCTAGGGCATTACCATTATCTAAGACTCCATATAGAACGGATATTGTGGAACTTGAGTAGCTTAAGAAACAACTATAATAGAATATTGATAATGTTTTCATACACCCAATTGCTTCACTATGGGGTACACTAGTTCTCTTTTCCAGGAAGAAAGATGGGTCAATGCACCTTTTCATCGATTATCATGATCTCAACAAGATCGCGATAAATAAAAAGTATCCTCTATGTCAGATGACTTGTTTAATAATCTATGTGGAGTACAATACTTTTCCATGGTGGATCTGTGGTTAGTATATTACCAAGTTAGGGTGAAGGAGGATATCCTCAAGACTACTTTTGTACATGGTATGGCCACTATAAGTTTATAGTGGTGCCTTTCAGAATCACTAATGCTCCAACTATCTTCATGAAATTGATGAATAGAGTCTTTATAGATTATCTCAATAAATTCATGGTAGTCTTTATAGATGATATTATAATATACTCCAAAAGTAAGGAGGAGCATAAGGATCATTTGAGTACTATGGTAAAGACCTTATGAAAGGAGAATATTTTTTACAAGTCTAGTAAATGTGAGTTATGGTTGAAAGAAGTCTCTTTATTGGGAAATATCATCATAGGAAATGGGATATTTATGGACCCTTCAAAGAGTAAAGCAATTAAATAATGTCTAAGGCCAACATCGGTGATGGATAACCGCAATTTCCTTAGGTTAGCTGGGTATTATAGTCGATTTATGATAAATTTATCACGATTTTCAAACCCTCTTACCAAGCTAACTCAGATGGGAGTAAAGTTTTCTTGGAATGATGAATGTGAATAGAGCTTCAAGGAGTTGAAAAGTAGGCTTATCACTACCCCTTTGCTTACACTACCCTCAAGTGGATAAATTTTCATGGTATTTGGTGATGCTTCAAAAAAAGTCTTGGGTTGTGTGTTTATGTAGAATGAAAAAATGATAGTCTATGCTTCAAGGAAGTTGAAGATTCATGAGAATAACAACCCAATGCAAGATCTAGAGTTGGTTGTAGTTATCTTTGTTTTGAAAATTTGGTGGAATTATCTCTTTGGGGATAAGTGTGAAATATATACGGATCATAAAAGCCTTAAGTATATATTCACACAAAAAGAGATGAATATGCACCAACAAAGATGGTTAGAGCTGATTATAGACTATGAATTCTCAATCCACTAATAACTTGAGAAAGAGAATAAAGTGGTAGGCATTATAAGTATAAAGGATCTAGAAATTATATCATTTATAAGAATTTAGAGGGATCCATATTCTTAGATTTGGAAAGAATGTAAATGGGAATCATAAAATAAGGAATATCATCAATCTTTTCATAAATGATTGCTCAACCATCTATTTTGAAGAGGTTAAAGGATGATAAAAGAGTTGATGTGGGAATTCAGAAGAAAGTGTAAGCTATAAGTAAAGGTAAATCCTCTAAGTTCAATGTTAATAATGAGGTTTTTGTAAGATTTGGGTCAAGACTACGTGTACCATCAAATCCTGAGTTAAAGAAGGATCTGTTGGATGATGCACATAGCTCAACCTTCTCCATCCATCCAGGAAGCATGAAGATGTATTGAGATCTGTGAGAACACTAATGGTGGGAAAATATGAAGAAGGAGATCACAGAATATACATCAAGATGTCTTTTATGTTAGCAAGTGAAAGCAGAAAGGAAAAAATCCAATGGGATGATGCAACCATTACCCATTCCTATATAGAAATGGGAAAACATCACCACGGACTTTGTCACTGATATTCCAAAGACATCGAGAGGGGATAATTCTATATGGGTTGTAGTGGATTATCTTACAAATACTGCACACTTCATTGTGATTCGAGAGGAATTATCACTGGATCTACTTGCATGGATATACATTAGGGAAGTGGTCAAGATGCATGGAGTACCACTATCAATTGTATCTGATTGAGATCTAAGATTCACCTCCAAGTTTTGGAAAAGTCTCCAGAAATCTCTAAACACTGATCTGAACTTCAGTATGGCCTATAATCCTCAAAATGATATCCAATCAGAGTAGACTATCCAAACAATTGAGGACACATTGAGGGCATTCTCAATTGACTTCAAAAGAAGATGAGATCAACATATTACTCTGGTCTAGTACTCTTACAAAAACAATTTCCACTCAAGCATCCAAATGGATCCCTATGAAGCCATTTATGGGAAGAGGTGTAGGACACCTGCATTTTGGGATGAAGTTGGGGAACAAAAACTGCTAGGTCCTAAAATGGTCGGGGAAATGGTGGAAATGGTTAAGACCATTCAAAATCACATTAAAGCTACTCAAAGTAAACAGAAGAGCTATGTTGATAATATTTGACGAGACCTAGAGTTTGATGTTAGAGAGATGGTATTCCTCTATATATCTCTATAGAATAAAGTGATGAGATTTGGGAAGAAGGGAAAGCTTATTCCAAGATACATCCTCCCCTTTAGGATCCTTGATCGCATCAGAGCGGTGGCCTATCGAATTGTAATCCCACCTAACCTATCTCAATTTTATGATGTATCCCATGTATCCCTCTTGAGGAAAAAAATACTAGACCCCTCACATGTACTAAATCCATAGGTAGTACCATTGGAGAATGATATTTCCTATTAGTAGTAGCCAGTGAAGATCTTAGATCATAGGGAGAAAGTTCTACGAAATAAGACAATGCACCTTGTCAAAGTGTTGTGGAGAAACCAAAAGTTTTAAGAAAAAACATGGGAATCAAAGGAAGTGATGAAACATAATTAATCTCATCTATTTTAAGGGGGTGAAATGAAAATCTTGAGGGTGAAATTTTTCAAGGTGGAAGATTTTAACAACCTAAATTGTTATAAATAAAATTACATTATGATTTAATGTTTTATTATGTAATATAGTTATAGAAAATACATTCAATTCTTTTTTATATCCAATTTTATTCAAAATAACATTAAGAATCTCTACCATTGATAATATAGTTGTTAAATAGTGATCACCTGATTAATATAAATATAGGTATTTAACAAATCCAATTGACTCAAACAAAGAAAGTGATAACCACATATAGTAGGATTGTGCCCTATGAAACCCATTTATTGAATCTTCCAAGGGAGATATCATCTTTGGGATTTCCCTTGACCAAACCCAAACTGAGATCCAACAACTTAAACATCAAAATCCTTTATAGGAGAAGTTCAAGATCATTGAGATCACAACCCAAACTATATTTTTCGAACGACCCCATTAAAGTCTCACCATCTCACATCTTACTATTAGAGCATATACTGGTGTATTAAAGGTATATATATCCAGACCCTATCAAATTTATTATGTACATTATTTTTTAAAGAATAATGAATATATTTTTATTTTGATACTATAAAACACAAATAGTATTTTTGGGTAATATTCAATTCAATTAAGGAATTTATTTTGATGGATTAATGTATTTTTGAAATAAATAATATTTTAATTAAATATTATTATTAAATCATGTTTATTAAATATAAATTATCATATACTTTTTATTAAATCAAATGTAATGTTTTATTAGGGTTCAAAAACTATTATTGTGAAAAACCCGACATTTTCAATAAATGTCAGTTATTTTTTAAAAGTGAAAATGAAAATATTTAGAAAATTATTTAGATAAAATTAATATTATTTTTTGGAATCATAACCTAAAAATTATCCAATGGTTAATTTTTCATAATTTTCTGTGGCAGTCAAATTTTTTGGGTAAAAATTAAATACCGTATAAATATACAGTGTGTTTTATGACATCATAATGACCCAAAAATGATTTAATAAATACTATAATTGGTATCATCATACAAATATATGTTTTCCACTTATAATAATTTTATTTTAATATTATTTAATTATTTTTATAAATCCTTTATGAAGCCTCCAAATCATATAATATATTTTATGATTTTAAATTCATTTCTTTAAAAGTGTGACTCACCTCCACATAAGTAAGGGTAATATTTTAATAAGTTCAGACCTTTGCCTAATAAAATATATAAAAAAATCCCATTTGGTAGAAACCATGGTCAAAAACCATGGTAAGTATTTTGGTTTTGAATATTTTATTATATAGAGTCCAAAACCTAGGTTTGTGAAATATTAAAGAATTCCCCTCTCATTTCCTATATATACCCACCCAATATCCTATTTCTATTCACTCAAAATCCTTGAAACACATAATTAATCTTAAATCCTCTCTCTATAATCCCCCCAAGGTTCTACCAAGCTCTCAATTATCCCCTTTCAAATTTTTGGTGTCATGCTCTCAAGGTAAGGGATCCTCTCTTTCTACCTTTTATTTAATAATATCCTCTATTTTATGACTATTTATTTTTAATTTATAATGATGGGGTATGTTTTAAAACTTACCCCATAATTACCTTATAATTTATAAATTATTATATACCCATTTATCTCTCATTAACCCCCCCCAAGTACATCTGTTACTATGCCAAAATTTCCTAAGAGTTCTTCCTTCCTCTTTTGTAATAAAGTTTCTTTATTATCACATGCCTTCAATTTAAAATTCCTAATGATGGGATGTGTATTTAAATTACCCTATTATTTAAAATTTGATGTATAAATGATGAGATACCCCTTTTGTTCTCATCAATCGTTTTTACAAATTTTTAAGCGATGTCATTAGGCTACTGAAATTTCACCGTGACTTTTCATTCTAAAGCAATTGTGTAGTGAATAACATACCAATTTACTATAAAGGGTATTCAAATTTATACACTTACAAATATTTTATTTGGGACTTACATGTATTTATTCCACACTCCATGATTGTGGAATAAAATATGATGATGAATGAACCCATGTTGTATGATCTATGTGGCACAATTAAGCATGAGATTGAAATGAAAGTAATGGGTGCACCCAGAATTATATAGCACTCCAATGAATTGGGTAATGTTTAGTACCATGATACTTCATGTTGGGATAGAGAGTAAACCTAATTCCTTTATGAAACTTGTTTCCATTATGATGTCTTGGAAGTTATCTTTGACCCATGATGCAGTGTTTTAAGTTGTTTCCACATTTCCCATGTTGCCTTTATGTTACCATGTTATATCATGTCTTATAATTATTCTTTATGATTACTACTATTTTTATACCCCTTGATATGCCTATTATCTAACATTTTTTACCTTATTTTGTGTTTATTACCTTATTAGGCTTTATGGATCACCCCTTTCTTATGTATTTCTTCAGGTTATCCCATGCAGTTTTAAGTGTGAGTATGTTTAAGAAGTTTTCAATAAAGATGTTGCAATCCATGTTTTAAGTTGTAATTTAATGTACCTAATTTCCAAAGACACTAGACTTATCGATCTTTTAATTTGAATTAAATGTAATGTTATGTAATAAATCATGTGTTAATGTGTAATAAAGGGAATAGTTGTTATATGCATCAAATGCATGTAATTAAATATACACTTAATATATATAATATAATATTATATATATATTAGTGCATACCTAACAATATGTATATATATATAAACTTTACAAACTATATATATATATATAACTCAAAACATATGATACATATATAAATATACCCATGTATATATATATATATATATGTATTCATATACATATACATATATAATTATATTTTATATCTGTATAGTATATTTTATATCATAATATAAATAAAAAAGTAATATATATATACACGCACATGAATATATATATATGTGTGTGTGTGTGTGTGTATAACATTTCATAACACTAATATTTTTTCAATGTTTAATATTAACATGACTTATGTAAATATAAAAATTTACACATGTGTATAATATATTGTATGATGTTTAATATATCGCACCTAATTAAAATTTTGAAAAACATATTTAAATTCAATAATATTGAACTACTTACAATTAAATAAATCTACCTAAATTAAATCATTTTAAAAACTTCCAAATTTATTTCTGAAATAAAATTTTAAAACTTTGGAATTAATTTTATAATTGGTGAAAAAATTTTAAACCCACTTCATAAATTATAAGATAATTTACAAAAACAACTTCTAAATTTTATGAAACCATTCTCAAACCACCAGACACCCACATAATTCCAAAGGAATACATAGGAATATTCCATACCTTTACATTAGATACCACAAGATACCCCATAATTCCAAAGGAATACTCGAGAATATTCTAGACCTTTACATTAGATACCTCTCAAATAATTCTCACCCTTGAGAATAAAAAAACAAAAGGAAAAGAGAATGGTGGTCTGGATAACCAAACTGTGAGATACTTCTCAAGGTTCTTGATATATTTGAAATAAAACAACCACTATGGAAAAGAAGTGTAAAGGTATACAATACTTTAAAAATAATATCTCAATGGAGAGGCCTCTCAAACGGGTATAAGAACATTAATAAATCATTACATCAAGGGAGGAAATATATATCATATATCAACATGAGATCAAATAATTCATCCCAACAAAAGAATATTTAAAAAACTTGGAATTTTGAGCACACGTCTGTGACTCTCATTCCCAATTAAGGTCACACAATCACATCAAAGGCCATAGAGATGGAAAAAACCAAACAGTAATCAAAACATATAAATCAATCATGGGAAAAACATTCTTTTTAATCTCAATTCATCATTCATAGTTTACATTTCCTACTCCAAGTTTAATACCAAATCATAGTTTTTTTAACTATTTCATGACTTTAAAAATTACTCTTCATTTAAAACCATTTTTTTGAATCTACATCAAAAGCATTTCATTAAATTGCTTTTCATTTTAAGTCATTATTTTTTTATCCAACCAAAATTTTAAAACCTTTAAAAGAATGTTTAACTTCACAATTCTATGCCTTTTATTTCAAAAATAAACATTTAATGTTTTTTTAGAAAACTTGTGCCTCTCATTTCAAATAATCCCAAATCAAATCATAAAACATTTCACAATTTTTTCATTTCATCAAAATTATACTCCAAATCATTATTTCATCTTAAGAACATTTTATAGGAACTCAATAAATATTTTTTTTAAAAAGGTCACTATTAAGGGTTTTCATCACACACACCATGCCATTTAAAATCATTTTCAAGAGTCTCAAATTTGAAACATGAAATGCAAGATAAATAAAAAAGATAATAAGGTTGGAACAATCCATTTTATCAAGATTTTATTTCTTTCCAATTTTACTAACAAAACTTTATTTACCAGGAGAATATTCATGAAAAAATTTCACATAAAATTTCCCAACCAACACAATAACTCATATAAAAATAGATAGATCTGTCACAAGTATAAGGAAATTCACCTTCCACATCAATATATTATCCGCTTTGGGTGGCACTGATTCGACCACATGGTTTTAAAATACGTCGTAATATAACATGTCTTGATGTGGGAAATGGTTCCCCTCTCTTAATATATTTGAGGCCATAACACATGACACCAACATAAGATCAATCACAACAAAACTGACCAACAATATAGCTATCAAACATTCCCATAAATTCCTTCATAATATATTTAGGCGAGGGAGGTAAATGATCTTCATTAATTTCAATATTTTCCAAACAACCCTTTTCTTTTATTACCAAATTTAAGTGATTAATCATTTTATGGGATGCGGGGTATTTCATCAATAAAAACACATCACAACACAACACTATCCATATAAGCACAACAACCACACATATCATCCACCACACATCACCACCACCACAAAACACTACCACTAACCACACTTACCAACCAACAAAAACATCCACCTGATATTTCACACAACCACATCACCTTACCACTTTACCATCAAAATGAAACCAACATTTTCACATAACCACCTACTAAATATCATCCTCCACAATTCCCCAACCTACGATCACCACTATCATTACACATCAAATCCCCAATCACACAAATTAAGGAATTCCCTCTCTCATTTCATTTTATTATACTCTTTGGGAGAGACTGACTCGCCCGCATGATTTTAATCATGTAAAAGTATAACACGTATTGATTAGGGATAAAGTTTCCCCCTCTTTTTATTCTTGAATATTTTAATCACACATCGCATAAGAAAACACAACAAGATCAACCACACATAGCAACAACCCATTTTTGGATTTCATAATTATTTCGGGGCTTATATTACTTCACCCCATTATTTAGAATGAGTTTTTTAACACAATTTCAAATATTAAATGGGGGAATCAGTTCATTATCCATATATAATTGATTATACTTTTAATAAATTCCAAGATTAATAAATTGGTCATATCAATGGTCTCATAATCCATGATAATCATAGTGTAAGCAAGATCTCCAATAACTGTTATTTTCAGCAAGGCATATCAACACTCCAACACAACAATAATAATGCAACCACAAACAACACTCAACATTCCCAAGTCATTTTTGATGAAACACCATACCTTACATTTAATTTTTTTAACATGAAACCAAGTTAAATATGAAACTACACACACTTCATCTCACACATCATTCTTAATATGCTTAAACAAGAAATTCTAGGTTAATCTTGTTGTTAAGGAAATACACTTCCAACACATTTGAAAATTTGTACATGCTATGTTCTTATGTTCAATTGAAATACCCCATTACATACACAAAATTATTTCACATTCATCAAAATGAAACATTCTTTCTGACTACAAAATTAAAATTACTCATGTTACATTACTATGTTTCATGATTCATCATGCTCGAACTAAACATTTTTTTTCATTTCATTTCTCAAGAAAACATCCTTATATACTAAACTAAGGATAACATGATTATAATTCCATATTTTAATATAATATATTAAACATGATACATGTTTAATTCTCACATACTAAATTTTACCTAGTTACCACACTAATGTTTTTAACTTTAGGAACATTTCCCATAACAAAAAACTCATGACTTAACATGTGATTCAAGGTTATCTCAACACTTAAAAATTTATATCTGTCATAGAAATAATAAGTTTAATAATTTAAATAGTTTTTAGTCTCAATAGGTTACCAAAAAGCATGCTTATCATTTTTCAAAATTTTGAAATAAATGTCACAAGAATTTCCACCCTAACACATGCTTACAACACATTGTTATATTAATATTACAGAACAAAAATCATGTCAAAAATATGGAGAAATTTATTATTGTCAAGGTTCTCCAAATTCAAATTAATTATCAATAATCAAGATGGTTATTTCTCAGAATTTTTAGAATTTCAATGTCCAAAACCAAGCTTTACAACATGTTCATAACACGCGATCATGATAAATTATGAATGGAAATCAATGCATGATGTATTAAATCACATGAGAACTAGAATACTTCTTAGCATGGTTTTAAAACAATTCATTTTATTATGCTAGTATGAAATCTAATCGAGGTAACATTCTTCATAAGGGTTTTTAGAATTAAACAGTTGTTCACAACAAAATATACTACACATGCTTCTCTTATAATTTCAAACATTCAAAAATAAATATGGAATGTTATACATTTTAAGAAAGGGAAAAAATAAATTTACTAAGAAAAATTCTATAACAGGTAAGGAAACAACACATTCAAGCCTAAAAAATGTTTTAAACAAAAATCATAGGCCATTTAACCATAATTTTACTCTTTCCTTTCAGGTTATACGATAAATTCATCAAATAATAAAAATTAATTGGAAACTTTAGCATGGTAAAATTCAGATAAATACATATAAAATTTCATGATTTATTTAATTAATTTCATAAACTTTTCGAAACCATCTCATTCAATCATAGGTGCAGTCAATCATGATGTATGTACCTCTCTTAGTCCTCTAACCTGCAAGTGGTGCCACCTCACTTGGTCATTCGGTAGGATTAGAGTCCTTACATCGAATCATTTGTGGACCTAAAATCCTATATCCTAGCCAGTCTTCCCTAGCCTATGTCACACATCAAATCCAACTGAAATTGTTTCCCTTCCAACCCATTCAATCCTCACCGTGTCTAATTCCAAAATATATCCTATCTATCAATCATCGCCTCTAATACCACTATGTCATGACCCCCTCTCCCCAATGATACTGCAATGAAGGAATAGAGATAACGACTCTCGAGTCCCACCTTCCGTAGGCCCTGTGTGTCAACTAACACCAAGGGTATGAAAATATCATAAATGAGAGGCATTACCCTGTATAATAAAATGGGATTGGGAGATAGGATAAATCAAACACAAGAAACTCCATGACATAATATAAAAAGGAAACCAAAACCATCCCATAATGAATGTATAAATAAAATAGATATAGATAAAATCCTCCAAATGAAAGTTGAAAAAATAAAAGCTAAGGCAGCGACACAACAAACATCTCCCAAGGTCTGAGCTAGTAATGTCTAGTATAGTCCACAAAGTCCTCTTAAAAACCCAAAAATTGGTTTATATGGATGTGGGGTGAGCATAAAATTATACTCACTAGGATATCCAAAGTCTCTTGTGTGCATGTGAAAAGAGCATACCAATGCACCCATGAGCAAACAAAAGAACCAACGACACCTAATCAGGTCAACTAACCAAACCCCAACCTCACCAAAAAATGAATCCAAGTATAATAATATAATATGCATCATATCTATGAAAGGTACCCCCAAAAAAATTTCCCATTGATTAGCCACTCTCACACCCCAATGAAAAACATCATGGCGCTCTCACCTATTCTGTATATGATCACATCACATCACATCACATGATTCCCATAGACACCTAGGCCATCGCATCACATACCATCCCACCTTTATACACATGATCCATCACACTACATCATATAACCAGGGTAGTAGGGTATCGTGAACATGAAGAAAATCAACCGCGTGCTTTCCTCCTACCATACATGACACCCACCATAATCCATCTCATCACATCTTGACTGAAGACACCCACTTCAAATCACATATAGATAATGAAACTCTTGACTTATGGCCATCACAACCTGTGCATATAATCATCTCTTGGAAGATGGAGCGGGTAATAGTAGGTGGAAAACCATTCATCCTCATCACTGGGATATTTGAAAAAACACCCCAAAAATGTTTGGTTATCGACACAAGTGCTTGACATGGGTGGGGAACATAAAGAAATCAAAAGGAATATACAATGTGTGTGTGTGTGTGTAAATCCAAAGACAATTACAACCTATGAGTTCACAACAAGTCACCAACCAACTCACAACATCACCACTTTCACTACCACTTCTAAATTCACAATACCATATAACAAGCCACATTTCACATTTCATCCTCCTTTTTCAGATTTATCCATTTTACAAATTCCATATTACCAACCAATTTAAATTAAAATAGCCAATTGATTCATATTTCTCAGCCCATTGATTCATATATAAACACCAACCCTTCAAACGGCATAACCCATTTAAATTCATTCTTCCATTATCCAATTCAACCCATGCCATTATTTCATCCCTCTTATTTCACATTTTTCAACAACCACATTAACCACACCTTCCTTTATAATTTCAAGAATTAATTATACACTCCAACTCATGCCATTATTATTTAACATTAATGTTTAATTCCATTACTACCTGGAAATCTATCACAACACAACCCATTCTCATCTCATATATCTCATATAACATTTTTCAGATTTAGAAAAAATAGGATTTCATCACATTCCACTTATTTATTTAAGGTAATTCTCACACAAGCCATAAATCTCAGAGAAACCATTTTATTAACCAAATATAAGTGATTAACCAATTCTATTTAATAAGATGTCAAAAAATGACACCAATAAAGGTTTCACAACACATATTAAATCAGAAAAAGGCTCCCAATAATCATGATTTTCAGAAAAATCAAGCCCGTATAATCTCAATATCAAAATAAAAAAGAAATCTGTAAAAACATGTGATTCAAATCTCTTCCCCCTTCAATTTAAATTATCCAATTCTTTATCTTTAATTAATATGATGAAACTATCTTCCTAAAATATAACAAGAGTATGAACCCTCCCATATGATACATAAAGAAGAGAAATGATGGATCCCCTTCCTAGATTCATGAAACAAACCAGGATTATAAATGATGTTCGTAAGGCCTAACATGAACCTATAATTGTCTGATTCTTCATATTTAATAATTTAAATATAAAAAATCTGATTTAATTAATTATGAAAAAAGAACCTTAACACCTATAAAAAAAACTAGGTGTGTACCTTCTACTTGTCAAGATGAATTCAATGAAACTGATGACACAACATTCCTATTAGTATTAAAGAAGATATGATAAAGAGAAGTTGATGAATTTGAGTATATTATTTACCTGATTTTTACATAAATTTTCATAATTAATTCTAGTGATTTTAATTATAAAATCTCATTTAATTCATAAAAACTATTTCTCTTAATTTCACACGTTTTGACCACTTTCAAATTCCATATTTTATTATTATTAAATTCAAAAAAACATAATCTCTCTCTAATAAATTCAAATTCCCAACACCTCACCTATTCCTATTTAATTCCTCTCATCCACGCCCCACTAAATTAATATCTTTTTATCTTTTTATTATTTTTGTTTTCCCTTTATTATCTATATTTAATCTATTTCCATTTAATTTATTATTTAATTTTTCATTTAATCAAAACGCTAACATTCTTTCTCAAATATATATTTTCTCTATTCTTTATTCAAGGCCTCACCTATTTATTTTATGCGCTTTTTTCTAAATTCATTCAACATTTTTTTGACATTTCTTATATACATGCCCCCCCCATTTGTCTAAAAACAAACATTGCATATATTTATATATATATATAATGTGACTTCACACATATATACATATTAAAGTTATCTTTTTTGTAAACATCTTTTGACTTTTATTATATTTTTTAAACGAAACTCTACTATGAATATATGTATAATAATAATATCTTTATATACATATAAATGTTAAAAAGTATATATATCTATATAACTCAAAATGTATGATATATATATATATATATATATAAATATATTCCTACACACATATATATGTATTCATATACATATATAATAACATTTTATATCTGTATAGTATATATTAAATCATAATATAAATAAAAAAATTAATATACATGTATATGCACATTCATATATATATATATATATGTATATATATAACATTTCGTAACACAAATATTTTTGCAATGTTTAATATTAACATAAATCATGTAAATATACAAATTTACACATGTGTATAATATGTTGTATAATGTTTAATATATCACACCTAATTAAACTTTTGAAAAACATATTTAAATTTAATAATATTTAATCACTTAGAATTAAATAGGTCTTACTAAATTAAATCATTTTAAAAAATTCTAAATTTATTTTTGAAATAAACTTTTAAAACTTTGGAATGATTTCCATAATTGGTAAAAACATTGTAAACGCACTATAAATTACAAGAACATTTTAAAAATAACTTTTAAATTTTTTGAAACCTTTATCGAACCACCGGACACCCCAAAATGCTAAAGGAATGCTTGGGAGTATTTTGCACATTTACAATGCTTGCGAAATGAATATTGATCAAGTTTCCCATGTACATATCCATTTCATGGGTAGGTATGTGTGGTAATATACTCACAAAGTATGCATAATTTACTTTTTTCACATATTGTATGCAATCAAGAGATGTATATTGCACATATCTATTAATTATAGTAACATATTACTATAATTAAACTAATTACAGTAATATACTCTATGGTAATTATAATATTCAAACAAGTACGTGTAGTAAAATTTTATTCAGATGTATATTGAACATATCTTTTGGTTTAAACTAAAATTAAGTACAATATGCATAATTAATGTTTTCTTAATCAACTACATGTGAAGTTCCAATGTGCTTTACCTTCCCACCTATTGTTCATCTTTGGATTTCTATCCATGTGATCTTTGAATTGCATGTATTCATACTCAACGAGACATAATGTATAGAGTAATATATTCTTATACATTTTAGTGAAATACAATGTATGTGGTAATATACTCCATGAGGTACAATGTACATTTCAGTGAGATACAATATATTCTTATAAATTTTAGCAAGATACAATATATTACTGCACATTTCAATGAGATTCATTTTAGTGAGATACAACATACTCCGTGAGATAAAATATACTATATGAGATACAATGTATATATTATTAAATCTATGAGATACAATATATGTTGTAATATATATAATTTGTGACATACAATGTATGCATTATTAAATCCATTAAATACAATACATTTCAGTGACATACAATGTATGTAGTATTACATGAATTCATGTTGTGTGAGATATAATTTATGTAGTAATATATTTTTGTACATTTCAATGATATATAATATACTCCACGAGATACAATATATCCCTATACATTTCAATGAGATATAATAACTCTATGAGATACAATCTATGCGGTAATATATTCTAGTTAATTTCAATGAGATATAATGTATGCAGTGAGATACAATGTATGATCTATGAATATAATGTAAGCAATGAGATACAATGTATGTAGTGAGATATAATGTATGCACATAGATACATTTCATCAACACACACTGTATTCTCTTGGAATACACTATCAGTTCATGTGCTCCATCAGTTTTCCTACTAAGATTTTAACATATTTAGTGTTTTTTCAAATGTTTTTCCTAAATTTCATAAATTTAATACATAATTATAATAAACATACATCTGTTAGTAGAAAAAAACTATACAAAGAGGCATAATAAAATGATTAACTAATTAGAAAACATATATAGACATCATGATTAATAAAATGTATACCATAGCTTAGATTTTAGTATTTATAAATGATGACGTAAAGGTATAGTATCCAACTCACATTTTCATCAGTAAGGAGTAAATCACTGATTTTTAATTCATCTTGAATTTTTATGACTTTGTGAACCGCATCTGGATGATGTGTACTTAAATTTTAAATGTTTCATCATCTTCAATGAAATTTTTTTGTAATTGAGTATTCGAATGGGCAATTTTTAAGAAACCGCATTAATAATGAAAATAATTTTTTTAGTAAATATAACATCATTATGAAATGAGTAATGTAAATTAAAAATCATGTTAAAGCTATAAATTTTCATCAAATGTAATAGTAAAAATTTATTTATACCTAATGTAAGTTTTGAAAGATTTCTTTATAGACAATGTTATTTGTACACCTCAATGGTTTTTTATCATTGTCACATATCATTAATTTAGAACCTCTCTTGTTTGTTACTTTGGATATTTCTACATATAACTAACCATGAAAAAAATAGGTTATCATAAGTATATGACAATAGAAGAAAGATATTGTTCTTAACTTTTGTTAATAGTCATTAAAAATGAAATAATTAAAGGATAATATCTCCTTTAAATATTGAATGGACCCCAATAATCTGAATGAGCCATGTTTACTCTAGTTATGAAATCATGTTTTTTGAAATAAGTTCCAGTTAGAATCTGATCTCTGATTACATGATCTCCCAAATTAGTGACTATTAATCGTATTCCATTACAATGTCTATATGATTGATATGTATTTCTCAGTAACATAACCAATACCCCACTTTGGAAAATTATTTATGAAATAGAAAAGCAGATATATTGATTCCATTTAGAATTTCTGGTGTGTGTATATTCTCTAATGTGTTTGTATCTAAACTTTCTTGACAGACTGAATCAGAATTGAGATAAACCTTCTCTTTAAATGAATGTCAACTTGTAATCATTCCATTACTGGATAAAATCATGTTTTTGTGTTAAAATAGCCCATTCCTTTAAGTATTAAAAATCATTTTACTTTGTAGATAAAAATGGGTATGTGATTTGAATAATAACATCAACTAGGTTTTGAAATTTAGCAAGTAGTCAATCTTTTGGAATGTAAATTTATGTCTCACCGTCCGTTTGATCACCAAACATACCATCACCTATTTTTAGAATTCAACTTTCAATATATTAGAAGAAATTATTATAATGTTCACCATGAGGTGAATAACATGACAATTCTTCCATAGATAAGAAGAATATATACTTGAAAAATACTATATCACTTATGTTCCCATGATGCACCACTAGTAAAATCTGCCAAAAATCTCCACCAAAGATAATTGTTTTTCCCACTAAACGATAGATTATAAGCATGAAGAATATTTGTTTAAATGATGTTCCTAAATGTATGATACAAAGATTCAAAGAAATATTTGTGTACTATTGGTGCCTCATCCCAAATAATTAATTTTTTCTTTCCAAAAGTTTAGCCAAATCACTTTCTTATTGTATGTTGTAAGTTTATTTTTATATAACAACAATTGAAATACAAAATCAAGAGAGTGTTTTTCTCCCACCAAGAATAATAAAGGATGCTCTACCACTTGAAGCTACAATAAAAGTACAATATGTCCTTCTATGTGAGGTTGTGACATTATTATTTATCATAAGAAAGTTTAATATATTCCTCTATATCCATGTAAAAAGAAAATGAGAACTTTTTTCATTATTTAATTTAGAGTTATATTAGAAGTATATATAAATGGGATAAATTAATATAGTAATACAAAATTCATATACCTTGTAATTTTAACCTATTTCATTGAATATATTTAATATCTTCAGGCAGTATTTTCCAGGTGCTACTCCATACATGGTCTATTCATGAAACCATGTTTGAGAATAACAAGTTGTCAAAAAAACATGCACAAGGAATTCCCTATTGTACAAATTGAAGCCTCTATAATATCCTTAATGAATTTTGTATCATCAATAAGTAATGCCAAAGCATAACAGGATTCTAAGAAAGTGAAATGGACAGTATGATTGACAATCAAGATATCATTAAAAGAAGTTTGACCTCTAACTTTAGTGAGAATGATTCTAAGATACTATAGCACTCCAATTATGGGAGGAACATAATGCAATATACCAATAGAAAATCCTCACATTTTAGGATAACATCTCCATTCTCATCTATGGTAAACAAATTTTTTAGGAAATTCAGCACATGTGAGATGTAGTGCTTTAGGGTAATTTGTGTTTGCTTCGAACCATGTGGTGACCATTATTTGGGAGATTTTTGTTTTAGATGGAATTTCATCAAGGTTGGATTCATATAAATAAGTTATGATTTGTCCACTATGAAAATGGAATTAAAATATCTTAATTGGGTGAAACCTGAAATAGAATTCATAACCATATATTCACCAAGTATCCTCATATGGTGGAATATATCAATAATCATACATTTTTATCTCATCTATCTATTTTTAAACTTACTCTGTATTTTTTATTCCATATAAAGAAATTGTGACTCGATCATTCCCTTTATTGATGTATTTAAAAAATAATTTATTGAACATAGCTAATTACATGTTTCAATGTTGAGGTGATCCTGGTATTTAACCAAAAGAGTTGGATTATAAGGGATATAATAATGATTTTCTATCTTAACGCTATTCTTTGATATTGTTATAACTCTATATCATCTTCTATATGTAGCAGATACATCCTCATCCAAACTTAAAGTACTAAATTTTTTTTGGGAAAATCTCTGACCACATAAAGTTTCTCATGTAAGGTGATCATGGGTTATAAACACTATAAGGTCCATGAATCATATAGTTTTTTACACATTCATATAAAATGGGATGTTCTCTTTTATCTGGTATTTACACTAAAAGTATATGATATATAGAAGTAGTTGTAGATATTTTATATGGAGATTCAAGGAATACAAGTATATAGAAATAAGAAAAATCATTTTTTTGAAATTCAATGGTGTATACAACTGCATGAAGAAGTAGATTGCTATTACTTGAATTTCTTTTAAAAATTCAATAATGACATATTGCAATGAATTATAATATAAAAAAATGATATGTGCTTAATAATTTCCATAAATAAACCCATATTTAAAATCTTGTATGTTTAAATGTCCAACCTTGATATTGAAAAACCTTGATGGTATTTTGGAGACAACCTGTGGTATGCAGGTTCTGAATTTTAAGAAATCATGTAATCTCAGGATGTCATGAGTTTCATGAGAATTTGAGGAACATATCTAGATATCCATCATAGTTACAATTTCCCATTACATATATATATTTATGAATCATGTATCTTGGTCCACTAGTGAAATATTAAGGAAAATGATATATACGTTTTCTATAAAGTGTACCATCACACTCACCCATTAAGTAAGCTTCTTGCAAACCACTATATAACTCAACTCTTAATTGTTTTTTATTAAATTGAATGAAGGAAAAACATTGAGATTCAACCATTGTATATGCATCAACTATAAAATGTTGTAAGAGTCATCTTGAATGTAAGAGTATCATATGTTGATTTGGTCTGAATTAAATATGACATGCAAAGTACTCTCTCATTGTTTCTTTTTGAACTTTTGAAGTTATGGAAGATGAACTTTGATAAAAATTATTAAAATAACCATCTTTACTGATGGAAAAAATTATGGAATATTGAAATAGAAGATATATAGGATGAAGTTCATCTATATGTTTCAAGTCACCTGATCATGTTTTCATTATGGTATATTTGTCCTTATTAACATCTTAAATATCATCAAATATTACCATAGTAATTTTCGATGATGTTGGAAAGTTGTATGTTTATGAACCCAATCCCCTTTGTTTAATTAGTCTTATCTTCAACTTTGGGTTGGGATTTGTATTGAATAAATCTCTTATAGTTCTAAACTGATGAATTAACTAATTGTATTAATCAAACATTTTAATTTGGATTTTTCACAATGATAGGGTTAATAGAGGAATCCATATCTTTTTTTTTGGAGTCGAGGAAAAAATATAAAGTGTAAATTGAAAATGAACAAAAAAATACATCAGCAAAGCATAAGTGAGATATCCTTACCTTACACACCAAATTTTGTTTTTTAATTTGTTTGAAGTGTTAAAAAATATAGTTGGGTGAATTTTGGGGCTTTACCAATAGGTGGAAATAATCTTACAATACGATGATAGTTTTTTCCATTGATTCTGTAAATATAAGGACTACCTCCATTATTCACAGAATTATCATTTTTTTCTCCCATTGATGTAAAAGAGAACATTATATTGTAAATGTGGATAAGATCATGAAAGTTTCTTGAATCATTCTACTTATCATAAAAAAATAAGGGATTTTAGGTATTAAGGCAGGGTATCAAATTCATGCAGTTTGATTTTACCAAGAGAACAACACAATGAAAACCTAGGATAATTTTTTACTTTTTATCATTTAACTCTTTCATCAAATCAAAACATAGAGAAACAGTACATGTGATAGTGTTGAGGATCACCAATATCCAAGTAATTTGTTTAAAATTAATATATTTTGAGTAACAATGTAAAATAATAAGAAAACTAAAAAACATAAATTGAAAAAATGAAGTGGGTTTTGCAATACTAATATGTTCAACTGATGTATGTCCATTTGTATGTATTTCCATTTCTATTCATTTAAATAATGGTTTGTGTAATAAGTAATATATTTAAAACATTTTTAATATAATCAGTTGATTTTAATCAATAATACAAGAAAACTTATAGAAATATATATCTACAATGATCATATAAACTTCACATAAGCATATTCCATCATCATAATCAATGTTGAGTTCATTGTTTAAATTTCTGGGTTAAGTGTTCCTATAATACACATATACTACATTAATATACAAATTATTTAGTTTGAAATGATAACAAATTTTTTTGTGACCACATTAATGTTATAGGAAGAAACTGTTACTGATGAAATGTTGACATGGATTGATGACAATCATAAATTAGTGATAAACCTATACTTGAGTAAGTTGTGTTAAATATTTCCAAGTATATTAAAATATTGTAAGTTAATTGATTAATATATTGAAAGATATTCATTTTACCATTATCTATTGATTTATTCAAAGTGATTTGACTTGCACTTGGTACAATATTAACATCAATGGATGTAGGGGTTGTGGTTGTAACACTAGATAATTGGTTAAAATATAATGATCTATAAGGAACACATGAATCTATAATGTGTGTGGAAGACTTCGTTAATACATAATTGTAACATAATATTTCGATATAAATTTGTAGTACTAAAAATTTTGGGAATTGATAAAATAATTAAGAAGATACCTATAATAGTTTCTTTCCATTTTTTCATACATAATTTTCATTGCAGCCTTTCCTCTTTTGAGGATAAAGTTTGTTTTGTATTAGAAGTATTTGGTGGGGGGTTCATATTATCATGCTGACTTTTTAATATTTTTGCATGTTCATATGGTGAATGATATGTATCTCTTTATATTCTTGAATTTTGAGTTTGAAAAATAATCAATGCATATATTTTAGTTAAACGATACAAATTTGAAAAATTTTGTAACCCTATAAGAAGGTAGCAAGTAGTTTATCATAACTTCCAACAATGGAAATCATGATGCGGTTTTCATGTCGATTCCAATATTAGGAATTGGGTATAAGTGAAAATCATGGTCTATTTATTTTACTGCATTTTTCAAACTATGATGAATATGAGAACCTGAAATGAAGGTATCATTTAATTGAATAGGGAAAGAACATAAGGCCAAATATGTGGAAATGTTGACTTTATTTTCATTTTCAAAATTTGTTGTTTCCTAGCTTCCTCGAACCATGATTTTTTATTTTCACTCATTTGTGACATCTTTGTCATGGTGTGTCATGAATTTTTCACAAACAACCCAATGATAGATGTCAATAGAATATTGAACCGCAAAAAAATTGAGTTCACATCGTACCTTTTTTATTAATAAAATACAAAATAAAATAGGAATTTAATTCTCACTAAGAAATAAGTCAACAAGAAAGGGAATTTATATTGAGAAGATTATGGGTTGAATAGAAAAAATAAGAGATTGAATATGTTTCCTCTACATATGTAGATTTTTTTTAATTTTGTATATTCGGTATAAAATAGTAAAGTAGGAGTAATATTAAAGCACAACAAGATAAATTCATTGAAAAAAATAGAACCTTCAAGAGAGTGGAGTGCTTATGAAAAATCTATTGGCAGGTTTTTTTCATTAAAGGCGGCCCTTGATATTGCAGACTGTGAGTCTGTTTGAAGTAGGAAGATGTCAATTGTTACACAATCTGTAATGAAAATAAATATCAATGATCAAATAAAATAAGAAAATTTATATAAATTAATATACAATAAAAAACTTTCCAATTAGAACTATGCATAAAGCTTAAAAACTTATCAACACCTTACGGTTAGAGACACCAATTAGCTAATCAAATCTCAAAACCCTGGTTATTTCTTTATCAGAATAACTACCATGGAAAAATAGAGATAGCATAATCAAGAAATGAATCCGAGAGAATGGAGGGTGAAAATCCATGTATGTAGTAATATGCATATTTTTTTTAAATAGTTTCTTTTTATAATGTTGTAACCTATATTGCACCATCCCTTCCATTTGAATAGTTCCAATTCTTCATCTTTTGATCTATGAAAAAAATTAAATTTTAGTCAAAAACAAAAGCCATATATGAAATCAAATGCAAGGAAAAAATGGAATAAAATACAAATACATGTATAATACCTTGAGAGATATAGATTTAATATGAGGAAGAGACAACAGGTGGAAGCGCAGATGGAACTGGAGAGACAGAGATGGGTGATAAAGATGGAATGGGAGATGACGTGTGTAGGTAGAGGCAGAGGTGAGAGGTGGAGGGTGGAGGTGATCTTGCGATAGATTATGGAAGGCTACACTATAGGAAAAGTTGAATTTTGCGATGGGTTTTTAGCGGTGGTTTTCAAAATCGCCGCTAAATAAAATTTTATTTTTTAAAAAAATATTTATTTTTATGGGAGGTTTTTGAAAAACCACCGCTAAATCAAAAAATTTATTTTTTTGTAAATTTTTTTAATTTATTTTTAGGGGCAGTTTATAAAAACCGCTGTGAAATAGTGTCAGTTTTTTAAAAAATACAGCTAAATTAATGGAAAAAATATTAAATATTACATAATTAATTATGATTTACTATTAGTAACTATTATTTATTATTTATAATAATTTATTTTTTATTATTTACAATTTTAATTAATTAGAATGTGCTAATTGTTAATTATTAATTATTTATAATTATTAGTTAGTAATTATTTAAAACATAAATTAATTTTTGGATAAGTTGAAAATCAGACTTCAGCATCAAATGAGGATAACTTTTGATCCAGGTTTTCATTTTAACTCCACAACAAGTCAAATTGAAGCTTATGAAATGAGCTAATATGAAATTACATAATAATTTGGTAATAACTAATAGAATAAAAAATATTAAAGTTTTAATAGAAGTTGAAAATCCAACTTAAACTTCAAACGACTATAAATTTTGATTCAAGTGTCCGTTTGAGCTCTACCATATATCAAATCAAAGTCTGGGATGTGATCTACACCATATTAATCAGGAGGACCCTAGTAACTTTTTTTTAAATGTCAATAGGCATGAAATCCCTCCAAAATTGAGTTTTTGTCTCAAATAATATGATTTTGGAACATTTGATGAGATTTCATCTTTGTTTAAGAGTGTTTACATATGTTTGTTAGGTCATTTATGATTTTACTCCATGGATTTACATTCCTATTAATTTGATAATGTTCCAACTATTGTGGTTTTCTCTCTTTTGGTGATTTATCATCTATTATATATATGTTTGTATGTATTTATATACATTTATGTATATTTATTTATAATTTAGATATATTTATCAATATTTATTTAAAATTATATATAATTGTATCTATGAATGGATATTTATATGTATTCATAAATATTTTTCTATATTTACATACATTTGTAAATATTTATATGTATTTATGTTTATATATTTTTATATCTTATGTGGGTATATATATATAGATATTTATATTTACTTGTGTTTATATATATATAGATTAATATATAATTATATATATGTCTGCATTTATATATATTTTTGTAACATAAATGCGTGTTTATATATATTTATGTAAATTTGGTTATATATATATATATATATATATTTATTTATTATATATTATTTATTATCTATTATTTATTACTTATGACTTATTATTAGTTCATTTATTATATATTATTTATTAAATTATTATTTGATATTTTTTTAATATTTATTACATATTATTGCATAATATTTATAAATTATTTTTAATTTATTATTTATTATTAAATTATAATTAACTAAGTATTTATTTATTATTGTTTATTATTTATTTATTATTTATATATTTATTTTTAATTTATTACTAGTTTATTATTAAATTATTATTTATTTATTACTTATTTATTAATAAATTATAAATTATAAATTATAATTAATCATTTACTTATTTATTTATTACTTATTGATTATAAATGATTATTTATTAATGGTTATTTATTATTTATTCATTTACTATTTATTATCTATTATTTATTATCTATGATTCTTTTTTTATTTATTTATTACTTATTTATTAAATATTAATTTATTGTTTAATTATTTTTTATTATTAATTTATAATTAACATATTATTTATTATTTATTTATTGTTTGTTATTTTATTATTAATTTATTAAAAATTATTTATTCATTATTTATTATTTATGAATTTATTATTTATTTATCATATATTAATTTATTCCTTTTTATTAATTTATTATTAATTTATTATTTATCCACTACTTATTTATTATTTATTTATTTATTAATAATTTTTTTATTTAATAATTATTAGTTATTAATTACCTTGTTCATATTTATTTGTTATGTATTATTTGTTTTTTTATTTTTTATTACTTATTTTTTTTAATGTTATTATTGTATTTTTATTGATATATATAAGTATATTAAATTCTGTTTACTCACCATATAATGAGCTAGCTGGAGTGGTGACGTCTTTGCAGAATAACCAAGTGGTAAGGGGTTCAAGTCTCACTCAACGTATATGTATGTTTAATTTTTGCATGTCATATGCATACATGTGTGGAAATAATAAATAAATATTAATTAATTAATTAATTAATTATGTAAAAAATTAAAATTAAAATTTAAGAATTAAAGATTTAAAAATTTAAAAATTTAAAAAATAAACTATCGTGAAATGATTTAGCGGTGTTTTAAACCGCCACTAAATGATTCTTCCGGTTTTTAAAAAACTGCTGCTTAAGTGTTCCACAGCAGTTTTGGAAAACTACTACTAAATAATTATCAACACACAATTTAGTGGCGGTTTAAACTGCCACTAAATGCTTACTTTGGTGTAGTGAGAGTTTGATAGATTTGTAGGGTTTTTGGATTTTGTTGGGAGTCAAGCTTTGATAGACTGGGCTTGCGACGATGCAGGGGTTGAGATTTGTAAGAAGCCTAACCACATTCGATGCAGTGCCATTGAAATAGAAGCGATGTCTATGGAGGAAAACGGGATGGAACGACTGTGATGCACGAGAGACGTGTCTATGGAGGAGGGTGAAATGGGGATGAGACTAGGGATGTGGAACGCATAGGAGGTAGACTTTGGGGCAGGATCAAGGGGCCAAAATGGGGAGGATAAATAATGAGGGGAGGAGAGACGTATTAGGTAGAAATGGATGGAGACGTCGACACGTATGTGAAGAGTGGTCTGAAAGAGAAAAATTTACATGGAGGCACGTCCTGTAGTATAAAATGGATGGAGAGGTGTCTATGGAGGAGGAAGAAATGGGGGTGAGACCAGGGATGTGGAACGTAGAGGAGGTAGACTTTGGGGCAGGATCAAGGGGCCAAAATGGGGAGGATAAAGAATGAGGGGAGAAGAGACGTATTGGGTAGAAATGGATGGAGAGGTCGACACATATGGGAAGAGTGGTTTGAAAGAGACAAATGCACATGGAGGAACATCATATAGTATAGAAAATGGATATATTATTATAAATAATATCTCAATTATAATAAATGATTAATAATACAATTAATAACTAAAAAATGATTAATATAATTCCTAATTGATAATATAATT
Organism: Viscum album; assembly: GCA_963277665.1. NCBI lineage: Eukaryota > Viridiplantae > Streptophyta > Magnoliopsida > Santalales > Viscaceae > Viscum > Viscum album. The sequence goes on along the minus strand of OY728160.1, from coordinate 1,306,072,610 downwards.
AATAACGAATTGGAATATAATTAATATAATTAATATAATTAATAATATAAATAATGAAATTAAGTACAATAATGCAATTAATAATTAATAATATAGTTAATAATAGACATGTACATGGGTCAGGGGACCTGCCCAACACGATAATCCTAGCCTGATAAAAAACCTAATAGGATCGAGTAGAATTTAAGAAGTGACCTAGTATGTGGTCCACTTGACCTGATTAATAAACAAGTTTTTTTAAGGCCCAATTAATAAACAAGATTTTTCTACAATGCCCGATTAATAAACGGGTCGGGCCAGGGTTAGTTTGACTAGGTTCGATTAATAAATGTGTGTTTTATTTTCAACTTGAACACGATAAGATCAACCCATGTACAAGTTTAGTTAACAATAATAATTAAAAATGTTAATAATAATTAAAAATATAATTCATGATATAATAATTAATGATTAATATTACTAATAACTCAATCAATAATTAATAATATAGTTAATAATAATAGTTACCAATACTAATAATAACTAATAAAATAATTAGTAATATGACTAATAATTGACGATGATTATTAAATAATAAATTATAATTAATAATTATCAATTTAAAATTAATAATACAGTTAATAATCAATAATATAATCAACAATATAATTAATTATTAATAATATTATTAATAATTTAATTAATTATTATTAATGATTAAAAATAAATAATTAACAATTAATAAGTAACAATAAATTATAAATAACATAAGTAATAATTAATAAAATAATTGGTGATTAAGAAATAATAAGTACTAATTAACAATAAATAATTAATAATTAACTACATTATTGATTGGTAGTTATTAATATTGAATTATTTATTATTAATTTTGTAAGGTCCAGAGTTTCTCTTAGAGCCCTGCGGGCCAGAGTTTCTCTTATGCCTTTATGTCTCTAGGCCTATGGGCCATATAACGAGTTTCCCTCTACCTATAAAGAAATATATATTCCCTTTGTTTATTAATAAAAAGAGTCTTCGACACTAACCTTTTTTTTAAATCAAATCATAATTATTAATAGTTAATTATGTTATTAATTATTCATTGTATTGATAAATTAGATAAGGGAGACTTCTTCTTTTACTTTTGATGGCACGAGATATGAGAGGAACTAGGCTCATAAAATCAAGGGTTCTGGTGGAATTTGATCTTAGTGTTATTTTGATTGATAAAGTTATATTATTTTCATATAATTATGATATCAATATGAAGACAGAGTATAAAAAATTGTGATGAGAATCAAGTAAATGAAACTGAGTTGATTGCTTGTGTGGAGGAGTTGGATTTGTAGGGCTTGATGACACAGAGAAGATTACAGAGGTTGAATGCTATAATGGGAGCCCATCTCACATCATTAAGGTCCAATAGACATCACCTTGCATGGATGGAGTAAATGGTCCTATTATTATTATCATTTAATCCCAAATAAAGTAATCCTTGGAAACACCTAAGTCAAATCTAGTGCCCTATAGAATAAAAATCAAAATATACATGTTTGGATGCATGTTCCACTCATCCTTAAGTAAAAAATGGTGTGATATATTTGTAAAAAAGTATTCATTAGACTTTATCCTTTTGATTTTAAGAGTACATTTAGGTTTAGGCTTTATTAATTTAGGGTATTAGGCCCTTGACCTTTTTTTATCACCCCACCCCATGACATTATATCCTCATTCAAGTTTATTTTAGTGAAAATATATGAGTTTGTTTTCTCTCCATTGTGAGGAACCCATTTTTACTTTGCTTTCCTGTGTTTACTCTTGCCTTGTCAATCTAAAAGTTATATTGGTGATCCAAGATCACAAACCCCCAATCAATGTTTCAAACTAAGTGTGTTGTTGTATAGATTGTCTATCTCATCTCCAACACTTTAGTATGTTGTCTAAGTAATAGATCATACTCCTTATAGCATTGTTTGAATACTTTCATCCACTACCCATACCCATAATCCCTCACTTAACCTCAAACGTAATCCTTTTTCCAGAATCCTACATCATGAAGACTGGGTCACCTCGTGTATCTCACATCAACATATTAGATCAGTTATCTAATATCACAAAGTCCTTAATTTCATGGCTCAACCCAAGTGCATTGTGTAGGTTCTGGGAGACATGGAAGCGTGAGAGGGACGGTGCCCAACTTTTCTTTTTTACCATTATTGATAATCAATTTGAGGTCTATTCTGATAAAGAACTTCATAACCAATGGAATTGAATCAAAGAACAAGCAAGGGATAGAAAACCCAGAACCAAGAGAGGGTAGATCAACACATCTTGTTTAAAATTAATTTAATTAAATTAGAATTACCTCCAAGGTTATTCTTTCTTTTTTTATGCATCCGACCATAGATATATAGTGGGCCACCATTTCATTTTAGAATACAAGTGTAGGATTCCTCTAGCGGTGATCCACATGTGTTCCACATATCTACAGACATTTCCAAAGGAGTCTATGGGTTCTAGTGCGGAAGATTCTTGTGCTTGCGATGTCCGTCTTCAATCACCTTGAGAATCGCTTCCAAAGTATTCTCCTTGATCCAGTGGAGGAGAATTTCTCTCGTTCTTGAGATTGTTCTTAGATAAGAAAGAACTCTATATGCTTGAGATCTTTTCTCCAATTTTTTTTTCACAACTGAATTGGTGTTTCTTGGATTTCCCTTGGCTAATGAGAGAATAATATAACTAGACATTTATTTCACTATGGAAATAATAAATAATTTGCACAAGTGGATTTAATTATTTCATTAATCCTAGTGAAACCCCCAAGTCAAATAATAACAAAAATATTATTATTTCCTAATATGTGCTTAATTTGAGAGTTATAATTATATATTATTTAATCAAATAATATTCAATGTTATTATTTTTCAATGGATCATTAAACTCGGTCTGCCAATCCTCCTTAATATTTATTAATTATTCCGCCCACAATATATTCTCTCGAATAACTAGTGATGGAATAAATGTGATTAGGAATACAAGAATAATTATTAAACCATTACCAGGAATAATATTTATTAAACTTGTTAAATAATAAAATATTTTACTGAGATACTGAATACACTTAATGTGTGGACCTCTAGGCCTCTTTCTTAGTGGCATTAGGCGAACCTTCCTAAAGTCCAAGGTTAACATCTTGCAACAAGCCAAGGCACCCATAGGGAAAGAAGTTAATGTCGCAAAAACATCTCACCTCATACAAACTTTTACCATGTAATATAATCCATTTATCACAATATCTCAAATCGAACAGGTTGCATACCAATGCCATCAACCTATATGCTCGATATCTCTTTCTTTGAATTTACAAAATTAGAACTTTCCTATTGATCACCATGGACATGGAATTATTTAGGCTGTATCATTTTCATCAAAGGGATTGAGATATTATTTTCCATTAAAGAACGGGAGGGATAAATATTTTCTTGCATTATTCATTAATGCAATATTACTCGTGACACACCCAAAATATCCTACCTTTTCACAAACATATGTCGTCACAGTTTTCATCAATACATCTAAGTGTGTGACTCATAATATCAATTAATAATAATATTAAAGTCTAAGGACGAATACACATGTTCATAGATAGAAACATCCAATGACACTTATAAATGTGGATTTCCTACTGTCGGGTCTCGTTCTAATAATATCCTATTAGATATCACCAAGGGTGTACACCATGAGAAGGTACCTCAAAGTCCTATAAGTCTCCACCCTTGATAGCCTGCATCATTTGTGTCCCTCAAATGATATCATCTGGATATAGAGCATATATTCAAGAATAGTGTCATAGAACTTCTGGGTTCTCATCATAACAAGGATCCACTATGACCTTTTAGTGCTAAAGTTACTTTTAGGACATTATCACATACAATTTTATACAAAATAACAATCATGATGTGATAAGAAATTTATTAATTTTTAAAACCATGAATATAAGTTATCATAAAGTACAAGAGAAGTTGGTTCTAGGGCACCAACTCCAAAAAAATCCCACTTTCACTAGATCCAACTATTAACTACCTTCACTCCGTTAGCTCTCACATGATACTCATGCTTCTACTGAGATTGGACTTTAGTCAATGGGTCCACCACATTCTCTTTTGGGGATACTCTACTCACTACAAATTCACCCCTTTAATAAAAATACCTTAAGAGGTGATACTTCCAAAGTATGTTCTTTGTCTGTTGATGTGACCTTGGATATTTTACAAGAGACACTATTATAGTATTATCACAATATAATGTGATAGGGTCTTTAATGCTAGGAACCACGTCAAGATCCTAGACAAATTTCTAAATCCATATGGCTTTCTTGGCCGCATCAGAAACCTCTATGTACTCAGACTCTGCTGTAGAATTAGATACAACTTGCTTCTTTAAACTCTTCCATCTCATAGCTCCTCCATTGATACAAAAAACATATCCTGATTGTGACTTCATATCATTCTGATCTTTCTGAAAACTAGCTTCAACAACCCTCTAATGACAATCTCCTCATCTTTTCTATACATCAGGAACACATCCTTAGTTCTTCTTAGATGCTTAAGGATTGTCTTAATAGTAGTATAATGATGTTATCCTAGATCTTCTTAATATCTTCCTACCATGATCAATTCATAGGAAACATCAAGTCTAGTACATAACATGGTATACATGATTAATCCTATCGTCGAAGCATATGGGATCTTACTCATTCTATCTTTATCATGTTGTGTCTGGGGACACATTTTCTTAGAAACATGTAAACCATGTGACATTGGAACCAATACCCTATTGGATAGTTCCATACTAAATATATTTACTATCTGGTCAATATATGTACTTTGGCTTAGTCCAAGAAACCTCTTGGATCTATCATGATTGATCTTGACCCCTAGAATGTAGGCTGCTTTTCCTAAGTCCTTCATGGAAAAACACTTGTTCAACCAGTCCTTAATAGATTGTAAGACTGGTATGTCATTTATAATAAGTAATATGTTGTCAACATATACTACTAATATAATGACTGCATTCCCACTAAACCTTTTGTAAACACACAACTCACATTCATTTTTAAGGAAGCCAAATTCTTTTATGAATTCATCAAATCAAATGTTCCATGACCTATATGTTTTATTCAATCCATAAATGGATATCTACATCTTGAAAATCCTTTTGGCATCATATAGTGTCACAAAACCTTCTGGTTGTGTCATATAGAAATCTTTCTGAAGGTTCCTATTAAGGAATGGAGTTTTGACATCCATCTACCAAATCTCATAGTCATGGTAAACTGCTATGGTATATATGACTTTGACATATTTAAACATAGAAACTAGAAAAAAGGTTTTATCATAGTCAATTTATTGACATTTTTTTAACCCTTTACCCACTAGCCTTGATTTATAGGTACTTAATTTACCTTCCATATCCAGTTTCCTCTTGAATACCCATTTACACCAAATAGGATTTACATCAACTGGCACATTGAACAGAACCCAAACTTGGTTTTGATACATGGAATCCATCTTAGAATTCATATCTTATATCCATATTGCATCTTATGAGCTCTCTAATTCCTACTTGTAGGAGATATGTTCATCATTGTCCAACAATAATGAGTCACCATCCTCAGTGACTAGAAAACCATATCTATCTGTTTCCCTTAGCTCTCTTGAGATCCTGTGCAGTACTTGTGTTTCAGGAACTAATTATTCTATGGGGACCTATGGAACTTGTTCTTGTACCAAATCCTGTATATCTTGAGCATCAACTTCATCGAATTCAATCTTACTCCCACTATCTTTTTTGAGGATGTGCTCCCACTCAAGAAAAACAGCTTGTCTGGAAACAATCACTTTCTTGTCTGAGGGGTTGTATAGGTAGTATCTATTTACTTACTTGGGATACCCTATAAAGATACACTTCGTGCCCCAAGGTTCTAGTCTTTTTCCTGAGAAAGAATTAACAAATGCATCACATACCCATACACGTGTGTATGTAATAAAATGTATTTCTTTCCACTCCGTAGGTCGAAGGGAATTCCATTTACCGCTTTAGTTGGTACTCAGTTTAATGTGTATGATGCAGTTTGTAATGCATATCCCCAAAAGGATAACAGAAGATCTTCATGACTCATCATCGACCTTACCATGTCTAATAAGTTATGGTTCCTCCTTTCAATAACACCATTCCAATGTGGTGTATAAGTTAGAGTGAGTTGATATATAATCCCAAACTCCCATAAAAATCGATGAACTCTTGGTTAAGATATTCCCCACCTCGATCTGATCGAAACTAATTTATCTTCTTACCAATATGGTTATGTACTTCATTCTTAAATTTCTTGAATTTATCAAAGGATTCAAACTTAAAACTCATCAAGTAAATATAGTCATATCTACTCAATTAATAAGTAAAAGCTATGAAGTAAGAATATCCACCTCTAGAATCTACTATAAATGGTCCACACACATTAGTGTGTTCCAGTCCTAGAATCTATGTGGTCCTTTCACCCTATCCACCAAATAATGGTTTGGTCATTTTCCCTTGTAAACAAGCATGAAATATATCAAGTGGTTTTACATTAAAAGAGTCTAAATAACCATATTGAAAGAGATTTGTCAGACACTTCTTGTTTATATGACCAAGATAGTGATGCCACAATCGGGTGTTATATGAGTCATGTGAACTTGATTTGTTATCAATTACCAATACTTGGTTTTCATAATTTAATACATACAGACTATTATTTAAATGTTTCATACCATAACATATGTTGTCCTTATAAAAGAAACAACTTTTATTTCCAAACTTGAAAATAAACCCATCTGTATCTAAACTTGATACAAAAATTATGTTTTTGGTAATATATATTAGGTACATAATAACAATCATGCAGTAACAAAATCATTCATGTTATCAATAAAAGGTGGTAGTCACCAATGGAAAGAGTAGCCAGTATCGCACCATTAAAAGCTTGTAGATCCACCTATCCTCTATAAATTTTCTGAAATCTACTTGGTTCATGTATTTGGATACATATGTGAGCACCAAAAGCTATAACTAATACCCAATGTGTAGAAATGGAAATATTTCACTAAATAACGATCACACCTTTGGCTTCCCCTTGCCTTTGGGTGTAGTTCCTCTTCCAGTGACCTGACTTTCCATATGAAAAACATACTGCCTCCTTTTCCTTTCCCTGCCTTTGGATCTTCTTATTATTGCTCATATGGTGCTCGGGGTCTTTAGAATGTTTATAAGTCTTAGGAGCCTTTTCCTTGTCCTTCCTCTTCCTGTTCACTATAAGAATTGTGAGTTTGTCATGACCCATGTCCTTATCCACTTAGAGAATCAAGGTCAGAAGTTCTGATGGACTCTTCTCATTATTGATTATATTATAATTCACAATAAAACTAGAGAAGGTATTGGGTAGTAATGAAACTATGAGATATGTACGCAACTCATATAGTAATTTAATCCCTAAGATGTCTAGACACTCAATGTAGCTGATAAGATTGAATACATGAGGCCCAATTGGCGCAGACTCTCCAAGATTAGTTGTAAACAATGTGTTGGAGATCTCATACCTCTATTGTCTTTCCTTCTATTTATAGAGATCCTGAAAGTGAGACATCATGCTCTAGTAATCCATATCCTCATGTTTCTTAAAGATCTCATTGGACATGGATGATAGTATGAAACACTAAACATATATAGCATCATTCAGTTGTCTCTCATATAGAGAGATATCTTCATCACTCACCTCATTTCTAGGTGTAACTGGTAAACATTCTTCCTACACATATAATTTCCTTTCATGGTGATGGATGAATCGTATGAGCCTTTTCCACTCCTGGAAATTCGTGATGGTGATAAGGTTTTCCTTCTCGGGTATGGATCCCAGTGATATGTTTGATGTCATTTTTGATACTGTTTCAAAAAATAAGATAAGAAGAATTTTAGTACTTTATCTAATAAAATTTACAAAAATAAATAAATATTATATTTATTAGTCTCCCATTATTTTATTGAAACCCAATAGCCCTCACAATTAGCTTCATAATATCTTTTTTTCTTGGATATTCTAGTGGAAAGGATCCATATTCTATTCTCATTACCCCAGCTTTTGTTGGTCAAGCAACTCAAAAGGTTTTAGGTAGGAATTCCAAATTCCAACTGCATTAACTCATAGTTCCTTGATATATTGAGTGGACCCCCCAATCCTAAAATCATTAATTTATATTTCCTCAACCTTTTCCTCTCAGTTATACCAATTCCAGCTTTGGTAGTCGACCCTTGATGTCAACAAAGTTAAGTCAACCCAAAACCTCAAATTAGATTTAATCGATAATTGAAAGGACCCCAAATTTGGCTGTTCAAACACTTTAAACTATGGTTCTATTCTAACCTAAGTAATGGAAGTCTAAAACGACTTAATATTTTATTAATATATTTTATCCTTTATGCATAAATTTACAATTATTATCTTTTCACATGATTTTTAATATTAATTGGGATATGATTAAGTGATTAACCATGTCTTAGATCATATTTACACATAAGATAGATTATTTTAGTTCCATATTTCATGCTTGTTAATTCATTAATCATGTGATTGTGACAAAACATCCATAATGAATAACCATGCAACTGATAGAAATAAAATAAATGGTATGATCATGAGCTTGTTCTAATGGTTAGTTTATCTAGTGGTTGATAAACTAACCACTGAACTAGGGGAGAAACACCTTGAACCATTTAAGGTTCATGTTTATAGCTTTTCACCGCCTTTTTATCTCCTTAGATTGCTTTCGCCTCGGCTCCTAACTTGAACTTCCTCCATTAGCTTGGGAGATCTATCCATTACATATGATTTTACTCACATGTAGGTGAGGGATAAAAGGGGATTTACATAAAAAAACTATGGTCATGTAGTCCCTACATATTAATGAGGAGAGAAGGCACACCGAACAAAAATTTAATTTAATAATAAATTAAATGGAAACCAATCACATTCAAAGGTCTGGTCTTTCTCATGATCATCCACATGCATGCAACGAATTACGCATTTAATAAAACTAGATTCAATTATTTAATCATTATTATTTAAGATAAATCATGATCAAATAAATTAATTATTATCTTTAATTAATCAATCCTTTTATCTTAATCCTTTTATGAATTTCCTTGAGATTCTCATCCATTATAATTTTAAACAAATTTAAAATTCATTTAAAATTAACCTTGTACATAAATGTACCTTATAGGTAACCCGGTGAATACCCTTCTAAATCTACTCAAAATGTATTATACTTGTATACACTTTATTCTTTGTGACATATAGCATGCATGACTTATCAAGTACTTTCATAACGTGTATTTCACGAATGATTACACGAATTACATGACTTTTCAGTAATGTGTTAAGCTTTAATGCATGTAGAATAATAATTGTAATACAACTTATACATGATATGAAGATATGAATATTACGGAGATATTAAATTTTTAATTCTATGTAATTTGGTAAAAGTACATGGCATATGGATCCAATCTACATGGCATGTACTACCTTCACTATCTATCCAAATTATACACCTAGGGACTCAATGTGTGATGCATACTTAGAAATTATTAGAGTACACGGTATTTCCACTAGGCCACATGTTGTGTTGACTCCACATTACATGGTCACCAGTCAGCTAAGTCGTGTATGGGATACACAATCCAACAATGACTTAAAAGGGACTACATGTCGTGTGCATTGGGCCACACGACGTATAGTCCGATTGACCGTGTGCCTAACTGTCCAGGTTAACACACAATGTAAGAATTAACTACACTGTGTGTCTTTAATACACACAGGTTGAGTAATTTCTAAATTAACTCCTATTTCATTAATCACAACAACATGGCATGTAAATTAGGTTACATGACATGTAATGCTGTGTAATCCGAGCAGAATCCTTGGCACTTTTGGATGAGTTCCTCAATTTTATTTTAATCATAAAATTGATTGTTTATATTTGATCTGCGAGAAATGATGGAGGAAGAAACATATCTCCTAATTTAGATTAAAATAATGATTAAACTTGAATTAGAAAACTAAATTATGAATACGTAAATCACCAATGAAACTAAATAATTATAAATAATGATGTGACCACTCTGATACCACTTGTAGGTTCTGGGTGCAATGGAAATGTGGGAGGGACAATGCCCAACTTTTATTTTTTTCCTTTATTAATAATAAATCTGAGGTCTATTCCGATGAAGAATGTCGTGACCAAAAAAATTGAATCAAATAAAAAGCAAGGGATAGAAAACCTAGAACAAATAGAGATTAGATAAACACATGTTGTTTATAATTAATTTAATTAAATAATAATTGCCTCTAAGGTTATTCTTTCTTCGTTGATGTGTTCGGAAATAGATCTATAGTGCACCATCATTGTATTGTAGAATCCAAGTCTAGGATTCCCCTAGTGGTGATCCACACATGTTCCATGTATCTACGGATGTCGCTGAAGGAGTCTCTAGGTGCTCGCGTAGAATATCCTTGCACTTACGATGTCTGCCTTCAATCACCCTAAGAACTGATTCCAAAGAATTTTCCTTGATCTAGTGGAGGAGGACTGGTTGCGCCCAAATTTACCCTACAGGTATGCGATCGTTGTAGTATAGGTAGGGGTCGAATCCACAGGGACCGAAGAAGGAACCTAAAGACACTCTGATCTTGGAAGGATTTAGCTATGAAGTGGACAACTATTCAGATTGAATTGATTTGAATAAATACTGATTTAATTTAAAGAAAATAAATTAAAACATTCTATTACTTAGTCTAAAACAATTAATGGAGATGAGTTGATCCTAATTTGTTACTAGGGTTATATTGGATGTATTTATTTTCTTATAACGTTCGTTTCACTAATTCAAGACGCATCCAAAAAATGATATAATTCCTCAACATCATTCACCAATTTAATCCCTACACAATTCCAAGTATAATCACCAATGCACTTAGAGGATCAATTTAATGATCACTCCAAGGAATTGGATCGTACTAGCACTCGAAATGTGTCATTGTTAAAGTTGGCGAAGATGAAGAAGAAATTAATCATCAAATGGAAATCTTAAATTAATGAAATGATTACAGAATTTTAGATCATAAAATAACATCCAATATTCCCCATGAAACTCCCTAGGACCAACCCATAAGGGTTTATCCCTCCATTTATGCTATTAAATAAATGGAATCGGGAAGTCGACTTAAAGAAGCGGAATTGGAGAATAAAAATAAAACAATGAAACAATCACTCCACTGTTGTGTGAACAAAATCACAAGGTTTGGTTTGAATAAATTCACACCTTGAGGCAACGGTATCAGGGTGAAAATGAGAAGAACATATCAAGAGAAGAAGAAGAACTTTTATTGAAGACTAAGGTGATTCGAACAACTTACATGAGAAGGAAGAACATTACAAAGGCAAATTGGCATAATAACATTACAATGAAAAGAAAGCACCAAGATCCATAAATCCACCACCACTACTTCCTTAAATAGAAAAAAATGAATCCTTGGCCGAGCCCCCAACATCCCATGTGCCTTTAATTAATTATGTTGGGAAAAGGTGGGTGGAACCTTAATGATGAGAGACTTTTCCACTTCTTGCCCTGAAGTTGCAGCCAGCTTGCATCCACCGGAAATATGCACCTAAAGGACCTTCTATAAGGCCGAATTTTAGTGGGCCCTAGAATACTTAAATTAATCCCCGGATGTCCCCTAACTTCCTGTAAAATTTCAGCCCAAAATACTTTTTGGTTCGGGAGATATGATTGAAATAGTGGGTTGTGTTTCTGGGCCGCAGAATCTGGCCCAGAATTGAATCTTCAACTTGGACCGCCTTAATAACCACTATTGAGGACTAATTAGCAATATCTCCAGAATAATTATTTGTTTCCCTATATGTCTTCTAGTCTCCTATAAATTTTGGGCTTCATTGGGCCTGTATTTTTTGCCCCACAGTCCGATCAGTGGGATGATATCCAATCTGCCTTCTCCAGAATTGTTTCCTTTAATCGCCAAATATCACCATCATCCTTTATTAATAATCCATTGATCCCTGAATAAAAAATTTTCATAATTAAGTTCATATACATTTAAAAAAATATCAAATTAAAATATGTATAGTTACATTCTTTAAAATCAGATGAAACATTGGGCCTAAATTGGTGCACATTAGGCATGAAGTGCACAAATGATGAGAATGGGTGTTCAAAATGTAAAATGAACTAAAATGGTATTTATGAATAGAAAGGCACATGAAAACTACATATATTAGCAATGAATATTAGCCTCTTATAGTGTCTAATCACACCCCCCAACTTGAGTTTTGATAGTCCCGAGCAAAATATATCTCACAAAAATGAAATTCGAATGACCTTTTCCAAAAACATTTTAATATACATTTCTCACCCAAAGATCACATACCGAACAATTATGAAACCCATAAAAATCATTTAAAACAAGCTATGTCCACAGGAATATCTCAAGCCCAAGCCCATTCCTTTGTTCAAATTCATTGCCACATTTCATCCAAATTCAATTAAGCATGATGAAGTGTTGTGCGTCACAATAGACATGGGGGTTCATTTCCATTCGAGGGAGAAAAGATGGAAGATCTAGGAGCAATCAAATTTTAATAATAAGATGAGTACTCATTTTTTTATTTTCTTTTTTTTTTTGTTTTTTTTTCAATTTTTCCATGGTAATTGAAATTGAACTCAATCGAGTCAACCCATGTAGCAAGACTTTGCTGATGACTCCCAGGCTCAAAGACCTTAGGGCACCAAGTGAAGCTCACATACTCGGGCATCGTCTCGAGTTAAATCAATCAAAAACAAATTCAAATTACCACAAATAGAGATAAAATTCCCAACTCTGGGCCATACAACTATGGAGTCGCGATCCCCAAGTTCCGAAAGCCACACATTAGGTCAATTCATTGCTCTACGCGCAATTGATTTTTTTTTGAATACTCATGTTAAAATTAAAATTATCGCCAATCCTATGCTATTTATTATGGGTCCCCAAGAACTCAAACTAAAACCCCACAATATTGAGGACGTGCATTGTGTTTTTTTATTAAATGGATGAAAATATAACAATGAAAAATCACATCGGACAACTGCACTTTCCAATATCTATGCACATGAACATAAACTTTCATTAAAATCAGAATCAAGGCATGAAAAATTATTTGATATCCAATTTCAAAGTTTGGAATGTGTGTTATCATGTTCAAGGTTAATGACATTTTTTTCTTCTACAGATTTTCATCTCCCCCCCCCCAACTTAAAATAACATTGTCCCCAGTGTTTAAAGATAAGAAAGATTAGAAGGGGTAGAGGTGAGGAGTTCAAAGAGGAAATTGAAAATGATAAACATGGAACAAATTCACCTGATTTTTGAAGTTGAAGTTCATGATGCTCCATATTACTCTTTTGATCTCTTTGGAGATGTATGCACCTCCTTGATCGAATATGTATCACCCAAAATAGTCCCTGAACTATACAAAGAAGAACAAACCAGACAAAACAAACAACACAACAATTTATTTAAAACCAAGTATCAACATTTTTATGGGTTTCCCTTTTTTTAATTTTAAAAAACAAACTGATGATACATTGTCTTATTTATATTTTCCGGGTAAGGTATTACTCAGGGATCAAACCGCGTGACACGGATGAATACGATGCTCCCCTTTCATACCCATCCATACTCATAAAAGAAGAACAGGTCAACAGTCTAATTTTTTTTAACCTACAAAAACATAAATAAAACAAACTGATGATACATTGTCTTCTCTTAATTTTCTGGGTAAGGTATTACTCAAGGATCACACCACGTGACACGGGTGAATATGGTGCTCCCCTTTCATACCCATCCTTACTCATAAAAGAAGAACAGGTCAACAGTCCGAGGTACTAATTAAATGAAATAAAACATAAAAACCGCGGGTTGCCTCCCGTGTAGCGCTTAATTTAATGTCTTTAGCTCGACTTGAACCCCCCAACTTAGCCAATTCCAACTTTAAAAATTTTAATGACCTCATCTTTCTCTACTTCAACATGATTGAGAATGCGTATCCCTTGTGGTTGGTAAGAAGTTTTGGAGTTTAATTCATGAACAATCCTATTTTCTAAAATGAATGGGAAAATCCAAGGAATATCAGAAATGGTTGATCTTTTTTCTTTTGTAGTCTTTCCTAATAAATCAAAGATCAACCCCCCTTTGTGGGTTTCATGAGATGAATGAATGAAAAACCCAAGCTCTTTTTTATAAAAAATGATGGGATACTCAAGTGGGGAAGGAAGGACAATGATTTTGAGTTCAGGTTGGTTGAAATTTTCTAAAGAATATTGGCAATTTGAATGAAAATTAGTTTCTTCTCCAAAGACATTAGAATGAATTGGTTCCTTGTAAAAATATGATTCATCCCCAAAAGTGTCCATTTGAATTCTAGGAGTAGGTATGGGCTCAATGTTTGGGATTTCTCCTAATTGTTCAGTGATTGGTGGCCCTAAAAATTCACTAACAGAGCCACGTTCAGGAAGCTCAATCCATGATGTCAAGTTATTATCTTTTGAATTCAAAAAATCAATTTACTCCTGATTTAAAGACCCTTCAAAAATTTCTTGATTCACTTCCCCTAACCTAATTCCAAAGGTTGGTTCTTCAATAAGTTCATGAGAGTTTTGTGGGAAACTAAACACTCCACATAAGGTTTCAGAAGGTACAATTGGTGTATGGATGTGTTCCTCACAAGTATTATTGCATTGTAGTTCTAATATCAATGATGATACCTCAGAACTCATTATCTCCATTTGATTACACAATTGTTCGAAGAGTTTTTGAGGATTAGGCTGGATAGGAGTTTGTAAATCATGAACTTCATTAAGTTTTATCTCTTTAATCATCCTCGAGAGGGCTGTAAATTCATCCTTTAAATAATCATCATCCCATTGATTGTACATCGCATCGGGTGTGTGGTAATTATTCAAGGGTTGATCAAAGAAATTTTCTAATTTAGGGGCTTCCCAATATTCATTTTCCATTTCATTCCAGCATGAGTTTGTGACATGATAATTTGGAAGATACTCCATTGGAGAAGATGGAAAGTTGGATTCTAGATTCTCAGGACACACACAAATAGAAAGGGGTAAAGATAAGAGAGATGGGGTTGAGAATAGAGAATGTGGGGTGAGAAAAGAAGATGTGTGTCTAAAGTACTTACTTGGGTCCCCGGAAATGGTGCCAAAATTTGGTTGCACCCAAATTTACCCTACAGGTATGCGATCGTTGTAGTACATGTAGGGGTCGAATCCACAGGGACTGGAGAAGGAACCTAAAGACACTCTGATCGTGGAAGGATTTGGCTATGAAGTGGACAACTATTCAGATTGAATTGATTTGAATAACTAATGATTTAATTTAAAGAAAATAAATTAAAACATTCTATTACTTAGTCTAAAACAATTAATGGAGATGAGTTGATCCTAAGTTGTTACTAGGGTTAGATTGGATGTATTTATTTTTTTATAACGTTCGTTTCACTAATTCAAGACGCATCCACAAAATGATATAATTCCTCAACATAATTCACCAATTTAATCCCTACAAAATTACAAGGATAATCACCAATGCACTTAGAGGATCAATTTAATGATCACTCTAAGGAATTGGATCGTACTAGCACTCGAAATGTGTCATTGTTAAAGTTGGCGAAGATGAAGAAGAAATTAATCATCAAATGGAAATCTTAAATTAATGAAATGATTACAGAATTTTAGATCATAAAATAACATCCAATATTCCCCATGCAACTCCCTAGGACCAACCCATAAGGTTTTAGCCCTCCATTTATGCTATTAAATAAATGGAAGCGGGAAGTCGACATAAAGAAGCGGAATTGGAGAAGAAAAATAAAACAATGAAACGATCACTCCACCGTTGTGTGAACAAAATCACAAGGTTTGGTGTGAATAAATTCACACCTTGAGGCAACGGTATCAAGGTGAAAATGAGAAGAAAAAATCAAGAGAAGAAGAAGAACTTTTATTGAAGACTAAGGTGATTCGAACAACTTACATGAGAAGGAAGAACATTACAAAGGTAAATTGGCATAATAACATTACAATGAAAAGAAAGCACCAAGATCCCTAAATCCACCACCACTACTGGATTAAATAGAAAAAAATTAATCCTTGGCCGAGCCCCAAACATCCCATGTGCCTTTAATTAATTATGTTGGGAAAAGGTGGGTGGAACATTAATGATGAGAGACTTTTCCACTTCTTGTCCCGAAGTTGCAACTAGCTTGCATCCACCGGAAAGACGCGCCTAAAGGTACTTCTATAAGGCCGAATTTGAGTGTGCCCTAGAATACTTAAATGAATCCCCGGATGTTCCATAACTTCCTGTAAAATTTCAGCCCAAAATACTTTGTGGTTCGGGAGATATGATTGAAATAGTGGGCTGTGTTTCTGGGCCGCAGAATCTGGCCCAGAATTGAATCTTCAACTTGGACCACCTTAATAACCACAATTGAGGACGAATTATCACTATCTTCAGAAGAATTATTTGTTCCCCTATATGTCTTCTAGTCTCTTATAAATTTTGGGCTTCATTGGGCCTGTATTGTGGGCCCCACAGTCCGATCAGTGGGATGATATCCAATCTACCTTCTCCAGAATTGTTTCCTTTAATCGCCAAATATCACCGTCATCCTTTATTAATAATCCATTGATCCCTGAATAAAAAATGTTCATAATTAAGTGCATATCAATTTACAAAATTATCAAATTAAAATATGTATATTTACATTCTTTAAAATCAGATGAAACATTGGGCCTAAATTGGTGCACATTAGGCATGAAGTGCATAAATGATGAGAATGGGTGTTCAAAATGTAAAATGAACTAAAATGGTATTTATGAATAGCAAGGCACATGAAAACTACATATATTAGAAATGAATATTATCCTCTTATAGTGGCTAATCAAGGACCACTCTCGTTCTTGAGAGCATTCTTCGAGAAGAAATAACTCTCCAGGATTGACAGATTTTCTCCAATTCATTCTGCACAACTGAATTGGTGTTGCTTGGCTTTCCCTTGGCTAATGAGATAATAATATAACTGGGAATTTATTTCACTAGGGTAATAATAAATAATTTTCACAATTGACTTTAATTATTTCATTAATACTAGCGAAATCCCCATGTCAAATAATAATAGCAACATTATTATTTCATGACATACACTTAACTTGTGAGTTATAATTAAATATTATTTAATCAAATAATATTCAATATTATTATTTTTCACTGGACCATTAAACTCGGTCCGTCAATCCTCTTCAATATTTATTAATTATTCCACCCACAATATATTCTCTCGAATAACTAGTGATAGAATAAATGAGATCAGGCATACCTAAATAATTATTAAACCATGATCGGGAATAATATTTATTCAACTTGTTAAATAATAAATTATTTAACTAAGATACATGATACACTTAGTGTGTGACCCTCTAGGCCTCTTTCTCAGTGGCATTAGGTGAACTTGCATAAAGTCTAAGGTTAGTATCTAGAAACATGTTAAGTCACCCATAGAGAAATAATTTATTGTCACAACGACATGTCACCTCATATGAATGCTTACCGTGTAATACAATCCATTTATCACAATATCTCTAATCAAGTAGGTTTCATGCCAGTTCTATCGACCTATATGCTCAATATCTCTTTCTTTGACTTTTTGGAATGATAACTTTTCTGTTGATCACCATGGCCATGGATTTAGTTAGGCTATATCATTTACATCAAAGGGTCTGAGATATTATATTCTGTTAAAGAACAGAATGGATAAATCCTTTCTCGCATTATTCATTAATGCAATATTACTCGTGATGCACCCAACATATCCTCCCTTGCCACGAACATCTTTCGTCGTGGTTTTTGTCAATACATCTAATTGAGTGACTCATAATATCTATTAATAATAATCTTAAAGTATAAGGACCAATACACACATACGTAGATAGGAACATCCAATGACACTTATAAATGTGTATTTCCTATTGTCGGGTCTCATTCTCATAATATACTATGGGATATCACCAAGGGTGTACACCATAATAAGGTACCTCAAAGTCCTATGAGTCTCTACCCCTGATAGCCTATATCATTTGTGTCCCTCAAATGATATCATTCGGCTATAGAACATATATTTAAGAATAGTATCATAACACTTCCAGGTTCTCATCATAAAAGGGATCTGCTATGACATTTTAGTACGAGAGTTACTCTTAGGACATTATAACATATAATTTTATGTAGAAGAACAATAATGATGTGTCAAGGTATTTATTAATATTCAAAACCATGAATATAAGTTATCATAAAGTAAAAAATAAGTTGAATCTATGGAACCAACTCCAACACATTGTTGTGTGGATTTACCATCATATCTCTCCCTTGAGTGCATTATATAAGTATTAGGTTACACTCCTTATAGAATTTCTTGACTAATTTCATTCACTATCTATTCAAATCTGAAGTTCCAAGGATCAAATATCAACTGAGAAGGGGGGGGGGGGGTGAATTAGTTGATAACTTTTTTATACTTTTCAAAAATTTAAGAAACTTAACCCTTGAAACCTGTTAATATTTACTTCCTTATCAACATTTAGCAAGTAACCCAAGCATGAAAGAAAGGTAATGCAAGAAAAGAACACAAGAATTACAAGTTTCGAACTCAATAAGAGAACCTACGTCCTTTCCATAGCCACTCCCGTGGGTCTATGGAAATCCACTATAATGAAGAAGTGAATACAACTTGTGCCAACTCCCATTGGACACCTTCTATATCCCGATAGGAAAGATTATACTGACTCCCATCAGTTTACAAAGTTTCCTTAAAGAAAATTTGATCCAAATGTAATAATAATGACTTTGTTAAGATGCTCCACAAAATGATCACTCTGAATCTTCAATCCGATTTCTTGGATCCGATTTTCTGAAACCAAACTTCTCATCAAGAAAACTACGACTCCGCAAAAAACCCACTCCGAATGTTCAATCTGGATTTCTTGAATCCGACTTTCTAAAACCGGTCTTCTCAGCAACGAAAAATGACTCCGTAAAAATCCACTCTGAAAACTCACTCCGGAATTCTTGAATTTGGTTTCCTTAGCAAGGAAATGATGACTCAGCACAAAAGCTCATTCTAAATTCTCTAGTGCTCTGCCTTTTCTGTGTGTGTAAAAAAGTTTCTTTGAGAGAATGATCTGAGCACATATTTATAGGCAACTCAGAAAACAAAGGAGGGAATCTTGAAAAACTTTCCCGCTTCCTCAAATTTCAAAAACTCCGCAAATCTCTCGCATTTGATCTTCAATCTTTGACTTCTCAAAACCTCCTTAAATTTCTCTGAGATTTATACAAGGATGAAATTATGGTTTTCTTGAACTCAAAATTGTCATTCCGAATTTCTCAGTATGTTTCTTAGGATTGTCATTCCGAATTTCTCAGCATGTTGCTCAGGATTTTCATTCCGAATTTCTTAGAATGTTGCTCAGGATTGTCATTCTAAATTTCTCAGCACGTTGCTCAGGATTGTCATTCTGAATTTCTAGTTCAGGAAGTACACTCTGAATTTATAGTTCAGGAAGTACACTTCGAATTTCTGGTTTAGGAAGTAGACTCTGAATTTCTGGTTCAGGAAGTACACTCCGAATTTCTCATTCAGGAAGTACACTCCGAATTTATCGTTCAGGAAGTACACTCCGAATTTCTGGTTTAGGAAGTACACTCCGAAATTCTGGTTCAGGAAGTACACTCTGAATTTCTCATTCAGGAAGTACACTCTGAATTTCTAGTTTAGGAAGTACACTCTGAATTTCTGGTTTAGGAAGTACACTCCGAATTTCTGGCTCATGAAGTAGACTCTAAAATTCTGGCTCAGCAAGTAGACTCTGAACTTCTGGCTCAGCAAGTAGACTCCGAACTTCTGGCTCAGCAAGTAGACTCCAAACTTTAGGTTTAGGAAATAGACTCCGAACTTCTGGCTTGGGTAGACTCCGAATTTATGGCTCGGGTAGTAGGCTCCGAATTTCTGGCTTTGGTAGACTCCAAACTTCAAGTTCAGAAAATAGACTCCGAACTTTAGGATCAGGAAATAGGTTCAGAAAACTAGTTCAGGGAAATAGGTTTCGAAAAACTGGTTCCGAAAGAAAGTTTGAGGCACTTTATTAACTTCTGACTTCTCATTCTTTAACAAAATATTCTTTAAGCAAATCTTCAGCAACCAGCCACTTCAACATTCTGTAACACAAAAACATTCTTCAACAAAAAGATTATTTGTCAAAAAATTCAAAAATTTGTTAAAAAAAACACCACAAAGGTTCTTCAATCTCCCCCTTTGGATTTATTGGCAACCCTGGTTAACAAGTTCTCACCTCACAAGACTTTCACCTCTCAAAAATGAATTTTACCAAAACATAGCCTTTCTCAAAAGAGAGTGTCCTGACACCACACTACTGGAAAAAGTAATGTTTTTGAAGTATTTCCATCCCTCGGTGACAAGTAAATATTGCGGCCATGTAAGGGTAAACTTCGCCTTACTCAAACTCCCCCTCAATATTTATCTTTCTCATTCTCACTTTTCTTTTCCTCTCTCATTTTTCTTTCTCACTCCCCCATTATATGATAACCACTACTTTAGATTCATAAAGAAAACTTACTCTCACCCATTGTCAACATAATCCAAAGCACGATGGGGGTCACTTCCTTATGAGTTTTTAGGAAGTCATGGGAGGAGGCTAAACATGGAGTTGCAGCCTCAGCTCAACAAACCTCTCCTTTAACATTGCTTTTTTGAAAATATCAGCAATCTGATACTTTGTTGAAATATATTCTAGCAATATTTATCCAGCAGCAGCTTTCTCTTTTAAGAAATGATACTTTATATCAATGTGTTTTGATCTTTAATATTGAACAGGATTCTTGGAAAGATCAATGGCACTTTGATTATCACAGAGTATCTTCAATGGTTTAGAAACATTCACTTTCAAATCTTCCAAATGAACTTTCATCCACATCATTTGAGTACAAGCCTGAGTAGCTGCAACATATTCGGATTCAGCTGTACTTAAAGTTACTGAACTTTGTTTCTTTCTGTGCCAACTCATGTAGCATTCCCCTAAGAAAAATGTTCCTCCTGATGTTGATTTTCTATCATTACAATCACCATCCCAATCAGCATCAGTATAACCATGAAAATTCATCTCATTGTTTCTATTGTATAACAACCCATGTGAAGTTATTCCTTTAACATATCTCAGAATCCTCTTGACTTCCAACATGTGTGATTATTTTGGATTACTTTGATATCGGGAATAGAGAGTCACAACATAAGCAATATCAGGCCTTTAAGCTGTAAGATAAAGAAGACTTCCTATCAACTTTCGAAAGTCTTTCTGAATCACACTATTCCCTGACTCATCTTTGCTCAACTTTGTGCTCACTGATATAGAAGTTGAAACTTCCTTTGATTCTTCCATCCCAAAATTCTTTAACAATTCATTGGCATACTTTTGTTGGGACAAGAAAATGTAGTTTTCTTATTGTTAAACTTGTAATCCAAGGAAGAAATTTAATTCTTGTAATGTCCCGGTTCCGGATGCCACTCAACGGGTGCCATGAACCTGGTTCGCCACGTGACCTCAAGTGCATTTCCCCAAACACCAGAGGCTACCGACTAGCAGCGAGGGCCCAGGTCTAATAATGGGGAACTATGCCCTTATTTATCAAAGTGTAACGTAGCAGAATACGAAATAAAACATAAAACAACAAAAGAAAATACCCATACATAACTGGAATAAAAAACTATAGTAGATATAACCAACCAGTATATAAATGACGATGGAACATTCCACAAGTTCTAAGAAAATAGCCAGAACATGTTACACTGCAATACAAGACAATACAGAGTACAGTAAAACAAAACAAAACAATTGGCAGCATCGCGATCCTAAGCTCGGTCTCATGCTCCCCTACTCCTCAGCAGCAATCAAGCACCTGTATAGGGACTCTTTCCCCTATCTACACATACAGCAATGTAATCTGTTTGGGCCGAAAAGCATGGCCCAAACAGGGTGTGAGGAATAAATCCCAGTAGGCACCCACCAAAGGCTCGTGCTTAACTGTGTGTAAAACATGAAACAATAGTGTGAAGTAGTAAAATGCAATAAAAGTAAGCATTACTAAAAGTAACTAACTTAACCAATTATATTGCCATTTTAATATCCTTTTAATCATTTAATTTAAAATATCACCACAGTGAATATTCTAAGTAAACAGCTAATATCCTCAGACACGTAAACCCCTACCCTCAGGTAAAGAGTATCCAACACAAGAATATTCCCATAGGCATACGGATATTTCCCTCGGGCATAGGAAGTGTCACCCACAGGCACAGAATCAACTGCCCACAGGAACGAAAGAAGTTACCCTTAGGCTATGATAACAACTACCCTCGGGCTAAGTGAAACAACGCCCACAGGATAAGAAAAACACTACCCTCAAGTGCGAGTAACCGGGCCATTCCCAACATGTAAATAAAAATTCACAAGAAATTCCTCTCAAGGAAATTCTACAATCATTACTTTAAAGGCATACCCTTGGGTATCCAGGCCAAATGGCTAAACAGTGGAACGCACCCCTGGGGTGGTCCTGGATCCAGGAAATGATCCCAACCAGCATTTTATTATCATAATTAATTACCTATGAAATTCTAGGTATTTAAAATAGACACAGCCTCAGCCACATGAAACCCCAACATGGGTTTATGGAACCTAAAACGCACAAAACGCACAACAGTTGTAAAAGAACACCAAGCCACCTACCTTAAACACCAACGATCAATATACGTGAACGTTGATTCCTGAAACGCCCAAAAACGATGTAGATATGATGAAGAAGAAAACCCATTCAAACATAAATAACTTTCCCTCGGGAAAGAATTGGTAAGAATGACTTAAGGAGAGTGGAGGGCTTACCCGTGCAGTTCCAACGAGATCATCCGAGGCGGAAACGGATTCCCGGTTTGTGATCAACGGATCCTCAAAAGTTCGGCCATCACCTCCCGCTCCTTCCTCCGGTTCTAAGACTTCCCTATGAACAGGGGAGGCTACTGCCCATTTTAAGCGAAACAAACAAAGTACACGGTGTGTACTTTTGAGTACACGGCGTGTACTTCCCATTTTTAAACTGTTCCTCTGGAGGCTTCCCGCCAGCGCGGCACTGTTCATCTATCGACATGACTACATGGTGTGTCTCATTGAGTACACGGCGTGTTCTGTCGCACAGCTGACCACCACCTTACTATTTGCCTACCGACTGACTACACGACGTTTAAAGGACCACTACACAGCGTGCAGTCGGTTCCTACACCCTTCATCGCCGGTATGGCCACATGCCCTGTGTACTCATTCCACACGGCCAAAAGTACACAGCGTGTGGAAAAAGTACACAGCGTGTACTTTCCAAAATTCATGATTTTTCCCTATTTTCCTTATTTTCTTAAAAACACTTAAGGAACGGAGGAAAGAAGAAACCCGTACCTCAAAGATAAGAACTGGGTTCTTACAAACTTCCCCCTTATAGCGATTCGTCCCTGAATTTCCCTTCCAAGGGTGGTGAAGATAAAGTCGTGAACAACTCCGGCCACTGAGCATGAACGTCGGTCTCCCGCTCCCAGGTTTTGTCCTGCACTCGGCCATGATGCCATAGCACCCATACGAGAGGAACTGAACAGCCTCAGAGAACCTTCGTGCTCCTGTCAACAATACAAATCAGATGCTCCTCAAAGGACACATCCATCTGAATCTCAACCTCCTCGGGCTGAAAGATGTGAGACGGGTCTGAATGATAGCGGCGCAACTGAGATACGTGGAAGACGTCATGCATGGCTCAGTACTGCTGCGGTAACTGCAACCAATTGGAAACCAGCCCGACTCTCTCCAGAATCTCAAACAGCCCAACATACCTCGGTGAAATCTCACCCTATCTCCTGATCCATCTGTGTCCTAGCCTTGGAAAAACACGCAAGAAAACCTGATCCTTGACCACGAAGTCCAAAGGTCATCTGCGGTGATCAGCATAAGACTTCTGACGGGACTGCGCGGTAGCCATCCGCTTCTGAATCAACTGTACCTGCTTAGAATTCTCCTGCTTGAGACGTGGTCCCAGTAAGGCTGCCTCACCTACCTCTAACCAGCACAAAGGTGATCGACATGGCCTACCATATAAATCCTCATAAGTTTCCATCTCGATAGTTTCCTGAAAAATATTTTTATAGGAAAACTCGACTATAGGTATATGCTTCTCCTAAGAGCCCCCAAAGTCTAGGACGCATGCACGCAGCATGTCCTCAAACACCTATATCGTACGCTCTGACTGGCCATCGGTCTGAGGGTGGTAAGCTGTGCTCAGAAGCACCTATATACCCAGTACCCTCTGAAAACTCTTCCAGAAATGAGGTGTGAAATGGGTGTACCTATCTGAAATGATAGAATGAGGAACCCCATGAAGACGTACGATCTCTCGGATATACAACTTTTCAAGCTTGTCAACCCCGAAGGTCTCCTTGATCAGCAAAAAGTGATATACCTTCGTGAGTCTTTCCACAACGACCCACAAGGCATCATTGCCTCTAGGTGACCTCGGCAACCCCATCACGAAATCCATCGCGACATCATCCCATTTCCACTCCGGAATGGGTAACTGATGTAACAGTTCGGCTAGCCTCTGATGCTCTGCCTTCACCTACTGACAGGTGGAACACCTCGTAATAAAACCAGCTACATCTCTCTTCATACCCAGCCACCAGTACTGACATCTCAAGTCACGGTACATCTTGGTAACCCCGGGACGAACTACCCAAGATGATGCATGAAACTCCCGTATCAGCTCCCCGCGTATATCCCCTGGAACCCATACTCATCCATGGAAATGCAAAACCTAATCATTGCCTATCGTCCAA
The DNA here is from genome assembly GCA_963277665.1 of Viscum album. NCBI lineage: Eukaryota > Viridiplantae > Streptophyta > Magnoliopsida > Santalales > Viscaceae > Viscum > Viscum album. The sequence continues at coordinate 1,306,047,471 of OY728160.1, read as the reverse complement.
CCAGGAGGAGGGTCCTCACTTGCCACCAACTCCCGTAGAACTAGACCTTCTGGATCAGATAGCTGTCTCATCCTCACTCTATCAAGGAGGGTAGAAGTCACAGCTAAAGTTGAAAGATAAGTTTTCCCCTGACTGTCGTGCACCTCTAAATGCATCTCATAGAACAAAGCCATGAGCTGCCACTCACCACTGGCCTCCTGCACTGTCTGTATCTGGGTCTTCCCACTCAGTGCATCAGCTACTGCATTACCTTTACCAGGTGTATAGGCAAGCTCAAAATCAAAGGATTGTAGGTAATCGACCCACCTTCTCTTCCTTAGATTCAAGTCACGCTGAGTAAATATATACTTGAGGCTTTTGTGGTCGGTGAAAACCACAAAATGCTCTCCCAATACATAATGTCTCCAACAGCGCAACACATGAACAACTGTATCCAACTTGAGATCATGCGTTGGGTAATTCCTCTCATGTGGCCTCAACTGCTGAGACCCGTACGCAACAACTCGATCGCCCTGCATCAACACTACTCCCAGCACAATACCTGATGCATCGCAGAAAACTGTATAGCTCTTCCCCTACTCTGGGAGTATCAGGATCGGTGTTGAGGTCAAACTTCCTTTCAGGTCCTGAAAGGCTGTCTCGCAAGCTTCCGACCAAACGAACTTCACACCCTTCTTAGTCAGACCTGTCAACGGCACTGCTAAGCGGGAAAAGTCCTGTATGAAGTGTCTATAGTAACCAGCCAGCCCTAAGAAACTCCGTATCTCAAAAAAGTTCTTAGGATGCTCCCAGGAAACTACTGCTCTCACCTTCTCTAGGTCTACTGCAACTCCTGCCTCTGAGATAATGTGACCTAGGAAGTGAATCTGGTCCATCCAAAAGTTGCACTTTGAGAGCTTAGCATATAGTCGATGCTCTCTCAGTGTACTCAATATGATCTCAAGATGGGTGGAATGGTCATGTCAAGTGTGAGAGTACACCAAGATGTCATCCACGAATACTACCACAAAAGAATCCAGATACGGATGGAACACACGATTCATCAGAGCCATGAAAACTGTTGGCGCATTTGTGAGTCCGAACAGCATAACCAAATACTCGTACAAACCATATTTGCTCCGAAAAGCTGTAAGCAATATATCCAATGGTCTCACACATAGCTGATGATATCTGGATCTCAATTCAATCTTTGAGAACACCCGTGCTCCATGAAGATGATCAAAAAGATCATCTATCCTCGGTAAAGGATATCGTTTCTTAACTGTCAACTGGTTCAGCTTCTGATAATCCATGCAAAGTATGAGGGTACCGTCCACCTTCTTCGCAAAAAGGACTAGAGAACCCCATGGAGAAGTACTGGGTCGGATGAAACCCTTTTCTTGTAACTCCTCTAACCACCTCTTGAGCTCCTATAACTCTGGTGTAGCTATCCTATAAGGAGGAATGGACACCGGTGCTTCCCCTGGAACAAGCTCAATAGAGAAATCCACCTCTCGCTCTGGAGGTAGACCTGAAAAGTCGTCTGAGAAGACATCCCTGAAACGATCAACCACTGGAGGGAAATCCATCTGACAATTAACCTATCATCCAGGTATAAGCTAGCAATCTGGGCTGTGACTCCACCTCACCCATGATGCTCTGGTCCAGCTCGACTCGCCTGAACATCCCATTCACCCTTGTATAGAAACTCTCCACCCTATGGTGACGTGAAACTCACCCTGTGACGATAGCAGTCTACAAAGGCTCGAAAGGGAACCAACCAATCTATCCCAAGAATGACATCATAAGCTATCATCTCTAAGACATAGAGGTCCCAAAGAATGTGACACCCTCCAACCTCAAGGGGGCACTCTCTGCACTGACGCACACCAGCCGTTCTAGTCCCCAACGGAGTGTCTAGCGTCATGATATCAGAAGAAGTAGAAACACAGAGCCCAAGGCTCTCCACAACGGGCATAGATATGAAACTATGTGTAGTATCCGTATCGAAAAGGACTGAAGATAAGACAGAAGCTACTAGAATAGTACCTCTGACTGTAGAAGGTCTGGGATCCTGCTCCTGCTGGGTCTGTTGCACTGCATATGCCTGCCCAGTGTCGCGGCCCTGCGACACAGCCTGACTACCCTGAGCTGTCCCGCCCTGCTGCCTCTAAGATCCTGGTGTCTGGCTACCATTTCCATGACCACCATCTATGCCTGCACGCCCTGACGTATTCCAGTTCCCTGGCTGGTAAGAAGTCACCGGTCCTGCTCCCGCACGCGGAGTCTACACAAAACCCCTCTCACTAGCCACTGGTGGAAATGCCCTACAAAAGCGCTGCAGATGACCCATCTTGCTGCAAGCTCGGCACTCCACTGGATCACGTGGACACTGTGGCCTCTTTTTCCCCTCTCTACCACACTGGTAGCACATGACCTGGCCACTTGAATCATTCTTCTGACTGGTACTACCACCCTAAGAGAAGTCCATCTGTCTCTTCCTCTTTCCAGCAGAAATAATACCAGTAACTGGTGCTGAACCACCCTGGCCCACACCACTAGATTTTCGCAGGTTCCTCTCTGTGATCAGCGCCTGATTCACAATAGCATGTACTAAAGGCAACCTGAAAACATTCACCAGCGCTTGAATGTCATAACGGAGACCATCCTCAAAGCACCTGGCTCTCAACGTCTCATCACCCACCAGTACGGGTGAAAAATTCTGAAGCTCGGTGAAACGAGCAGAATAGTCCATCACCGACATACGCCCTGCTGCAGATTCATGAACTCTCAAGCTCTATCTGCCCTCAGCGTCTCTGGAAAGAAGAATTCATAGAAGACTGCCTGAAAATCTTCCCACACCATGTCCCTGTGATGCTTTGACTGGGTGGTAACATCTCACCACCTCTTGGCAGAATCACACAGCATATATGTCGCAAGCTTGACCCTCCGCCCTAGAGGCATCTCAAGATGCTTGAAAATAGTCTACATCGACCCCAACCAAGACTCCGTAGCATGTGTTCTGCCATCCCCTGAAAACGTAGGCGGATGCTACTGCTGGAAGATATGCGTCAGCTCATCCATATATGTAACGGCCTTCGGTGCTCCCTAAAAGGTCTGCATGAACCAAATGAAGCCTTCACGGAACTACGCCTCCACGCCTGTGTCTGGTATAACAGCTGACGTTGCATCTGGCTCTGCTGGAGGATCCACTGGTAGCCCATGACCCACCATCTCTGGAGTATAATCGTTGCTGCTCTCCTGGAGAACAACGCACGAACGTCTAGGCGTCATGACACTACAAGGTCAAAAACACGCCTTAGATTCATGATTTATCAAGACCGAAAATGAAGAAACCCAAAAGGGAACAAGAGGAAGAAGGCATTCAAAATTTGTAAAACAAGACTACACGGCGTGTATACTAACTACACGGCATGTACCTGACTTCTCTTCCCCTTCCTGGGTCCTTCCACACAGCTAAGCCACACGGCTCCCGTTGAGCAAAACTGCACGGCGTGTATAATATCTACACGGCATGTACGGTGTTATTTTCCAACTACCCATGTCATTTGTGACACGGCCGACTACTCGGCTTGAAAACTACATGGCGTGTTACACCCACACATGGCATGTACACCACCCTGTTTCCCAGCCACACGGCTAAACCAAATGGTCTTTCCTCAGACAAGACTACACGGCGTGTCCCATAGGTACACGACGTGTTCAAGGAGAGGTGACACCGACCCGTGTTGTTAGTTATACAGCCAAGTCCCCAGGTCACACTACACGACGTGTTCATCACTGACATGGCGTGTTCTGTACAGGAGTTCACCGACCCGTGTTGTTAGTTACACGGATAGACACCGGGTCAACACTACATAGCGTGTACAGTAGGTACACGACCTGTTTTACCCAAGCCTTTCCCTACCCTGTGTCTCCGCCCACACGGTTTGTGACACGGGAAGAGACTACACGGCGTGTACTCTGGATACACGGTGTGTACTCAAAAAGTTTATTTTTCTTCCCGAACAGAAGGCCATACACGACGTGTTTAAAGTACCACACGGCGTGTATACTGGGTTTCCGAACAGTATGCCTCAGAAACTTCCCCGGAACCCAGAAAATACCGAAAAACAACACCTAAGTGTCAAATTCTGACCCGTGAGGGCCCATACTCCCCACGAATCAAAGTTTGACATCTCATTTGTGTTATAACGATATAAACAGTCAATGATCCACCAAATTCTGGTCAATGGGGGCCCATACTCCCCAAAAACCAAAGTTTGGCATCCATTCTATAAATAGTCCCACAAAAGAAAATACCCTATCACAAAGCAGGTATTTATCAAGAAGCTATCACAACAGCATGCTTTTCTAGCACAACAACTATCACAACAACATGAAATTTCTAATGCACCTACATGGCATGGAAACTATGCATGGAATGTGATATCTAGCATGTTACTATATGATGCATGAGATGGAATACCCTCATCTCATCGGGTTGCAACTAAATAGAACCCATATATAAAATATAACAGCACAATCTCAAGTGCGTCACCCAACGGTGAAAACAAATCAACTTTAAATTACAAAATCAGTAAAATTGCAATCACGAGGTAAATTGGCTTTTCCCTATACGCGGGTTAGCTACGCCCGAGCATATATTATTACCAACTACCATTCGTCCTATCCCTGACTACGACTCCAAATAGTAATTCAAAGAAAAGAACTCCTCTGATACCACTTTGTAACGTCCCGGTTCCGGATTCCACTCAACGGGTGCCCCGAACCTGGTTCGCCACATGACCTCAAGCGCATTTCCCCAAACGCCAGAGGCTGCCGACTAGCAGCGAGGGCCTAGGTTTGATGGTGGGGAATCTATACCCTCATTTGGAAAAGTGTAACGCAGCGGAATACGAAATAAAACATACAACATCGAAAGCAAATACCCATACATAACTGGAATAAACAACTAAAGTAGATATAACCAACCAGTATATAAATGATGATGCAACATGCCACAAGTTCTAAGAAAATAGCCAAAACATGTTACACTGCAATACAAGACAATAAAGAGTACATCAAAACAAAACAAAACAACTAGAAGCATCGCGTGCCTAAGCTTGGTCCGATGCTCCCCTACTCCTCAGAAGCAATCAAGCACCTGTATAGGGACTCTTGCCCCTATCAACACCTGCAGCAAAGTAATCTGTTTCGGCCGAAAATCATAGCCCAAACAAGGTGTGAGGAATAAATCCCAGTAGGCACCCACCAAAGGCCCATGCTCAATTGTGTGTAAAACATGAAACAATAGTGCGCAGTAGTAAAATGCAATAAAAGTAAGCATTACTAAAAGTAACTAACTTAACCAATTATATTGCCATTTTAATATCCTTTTAATCATTTAATTTAAAATATCACTACAGTGAATATTCTAAGTAAACATCTAATATCCTTAGACACGTAAACCCCTACCCTCAGGTAAAGAGTATCCAACACAAGAATCTGCCCACAGGCATACGGATATTGCTCTCAGCCGTAGGAAGTGTCGCCCATAGGCACAAAAATCAACTTCCCATAGGCACGGAAGAAGTTTCCATCAGGCTATGATAACAACTGCCCTCGGGCTAAGCAAAACAACACCTACAGGCTAAGCAAAACACTGCCCTCAGGTGCGAGTAACCGGGCCATGCCCAACACGTAAATAAACATTCACAAGCAATTCCTCTCAAGTAAATTCTATAATCATTACTTTAAAGGCATACCCTCAGGTATCTTGGCCAAACGACTAAACAGTGGAACGCACCCCTGGGGTGGTCCTAGATCTAGGAAATGATCCCAACCAGCATTTTATTATCATAATTAATTACCTATGCAATTCTCGTTATTTAAAATAGCCATGGCCTCAGCCACACGACACCCCAACATGGGTTCGTGGCACCTAAAATGAACAAAATGCACAACAGTTGGAAAAAAACACCAATCCACCTACCTTAAACGCCAACGATCAATATACGTGAGCGTCGATTCCAAAAACGCCCAAAAACAATGTATATCTGACGAAGAATAAAACCCATTCAAATGTAAATAACTTTCCCTCGGGAAAGAATTGTTAAGAATGGCTTAAGGAGAGTGGAGGGCTTACCCGTGCGGTTCGAACGAGATTGTCTGAGGTGAAAACGGATTCCCGGTTTGCGATTGACGGATCCTCAAAGTTTCGGTCGTCTCCTCCCACTCCTTCCTCAGGTTCTAAGCCTTCCCTATGAATAGGGGAGGCTATTGCCCATTTTAAGCGAAAAAAAGGTACACTGTGTGTACTTTCGAGTACAAGTCATTTACTTCCCATTTTTAAACTGTTCCTCTGGAGGCTTCCCGCCAGCACGACACTATTCATCTTCCGACATGACTACACAACGTGTCTCCTTGAGTACACGGCGTGTTATGTCGCACAACTGTCCACCGCCTTACTATTTGCCTGTCGAATGACTACACGACGTGTAAAGGACCACTACACGGTATGTAGTCGGTTCCTACACCCTTCATCACCGGCATGGCCACACGCCATGTGTACTCATTCCATACGGCCAAAAGTACACAGTGTGTGGAAAAAGTACACGGCGTGTGTCACGACCCGTCCTCGGGGCCCGTCCATGACTACCCCAAGCCCGCCTTCCATAGGCCAGGGGCTGGTGACTAGCACCAAGGCGTAATTCCTGGTAAAAAGGGAAGGCATTGCCTTTGTAAAGTAAACAAAAAACACCACAGAGCAAGAAAGCAGAAGTAAACACTAAGTAAAAACTGAGTACAACAGTAAGTGTGGAAAAGTAAGTGGGCCAGAATACAAACCCAAACTAAAAGTAAAGTACAACTGGAAAGGGAAAAACAACAACTGAAAGTAAAGCCGTAGCCTTGATCCATCCACTGGAAGTCCCACCTGAAGGGTGGGTACAGATAGCCTCCACAGCTCCTCGGGTCCAGCCGTCCACTCCGTGTACGTCCCGCCTAGTGATCCACCTCTAGGTACTATCCTACTTCGCAAACCTCAACCACGATCAGCGTTGTCCGTCGTCTGCAACCAACACAACGTAGTGCGGGCATAGCCCATGCAGGGGTGAGTATAAGCTACTCAGTAGGGACCCTGAGACCCCCGTGGGTCTCCTGAATCCACAAAGGATAATCCACAAAAGAAAGATACAATCACGAAGTAACATCAGACACTGCTTAGGTATATGCCCACACATATACCTAAGTCATCAATACCTGTTCGGATCCAACACCAGAGCTCAAGTACAACCTAGTCCACACAGGAAAACACAACCCATTCCACATAGGAAAGCAAAACGTAATCCACATAGGAAATAAAGTCAAGATCCAGTTCACACAGGTATACTTCTTCGTATGAAGATAGAGATGATAAGATATAGTCACTAATTCATCTAAGCCATCGGACCCATAAAGGATCGATAGGTACTATCCCCCGCAATGACCCAGAAAGGATCTCACCCACACAGGATCGATAGGTAACTAACCCCCGCAATGACCCACACAGGATCTGACCCACACAGGATTGATAGGTAACTAACCCCCGCAATGACCCACACAGGATCAGACCCACACAGGATCTGTAGGCGCTGGCCCACACAGGACCGCTGAGCACTGACCCACACAGGATTTGACCCACACAGGATCGGTAGCACTGATCCACGTAGGATCGCTGAGTACTGTAGTCGTCTCCGTCGAATCCACTAAGGATCTATGTACAGTGGTTGTCGTCGTCACAGTCGCAACCAGCTCTAGGGTTCCCGCACACGACAAGCTCGTTCGGGAGGGTCCGCTCCATGAGCCAAGGGGCTGATACATCAACTAACACATAGTCCGGAGTTGATGTATCCAAAAGTTCTGTATCGTCAACAGGAACTCAACGCGACAGACGGCGCGTCGATCGGATGCACGATCTGAGAGTTATTGGCTTTTTCGTCCCAGGGGCCCGGTTGGTTTTTAATTCAAAACCAACCCGACCGTACTCCAACTACGTCCAAACCTCGAGAGGAGTAATCCAAAAGGTCCGTCTCACTAAGAGGAAACCAACAAAGTCGACGGCACGTCAATCGGACGTCCGGAGCTCAAGTTATAAGCGTTTCCGCTCCAAGGGCCCGGTTGGTTTCGTGTACGAACCAACTCGGCCAAAATCAAAGTACTCTGAAACCTTGAGTGAAAAATACCGAAACGACCGTCTTGATCCAAGGATCGCTGCGCAACTGACGGTGCGTCGATCGGGGGTCCGTAACTCAAGTTATGGGCAACAGACCGAAAGAGGTTCGGTATTAGGGGGTTCGGGCCCGGTCCGACCCGGCCCGATACCCCCAGGGTCGGCCCGAACAGGGTCGACCCGAACCGGGTCTGGGTCTGGCCCACTTGGGTGCGTCTCGGCCTGGCCAGCGTGGCCCGGCCTGGGCGCGGCCTGGCCTGGCGGCCCAGTCCGGCGGACCGGCCAGGGCAGCCGGCCCGGCGCGCTGGCTAGGGGCTCGGCCGAACGGCCGAGCCGTTCGGATGTGGGGGGGGGGGGGGGGGGGAACTGCCCCCGCGTGTAGCAACCGCGGCCCCTTAACGGGGCCGCTCATGTCCGGCCAGCCGGGGGTTTCGAACCCCCGGTTCTTCCACGGTCCGGTCGGCCCGCTCCGGCCGGCCGGCTTCTGCCGCCACAGGACCGGCAAGGCCGATCCCCCCTGCTCCGATGCCGGCGGCCTAGAACCGGTCGTCGGTTCCCCTGCTTCGCCACGGCCCGGAACCGTCCGCGGCCTTCATCCGTCCGGTGCGGCGCGATGGTGCTGCGGCCCCGCTCCGGCCATGGTGCTTTCGTAGTTCTCCGGTGCGGCATGACGGCGCCGCACCTTTGGTTCGTTTTCAATGGCGCGGCGCGACGGCACTGCGCTTCTTCCCCTTCTTTAATATTTTCTACGCGGTGCTTCGGCACCACGTTGACTTTCTCGTGCCGCAATCGAAATCAAACCAACAAGGGGGGAGGAAGGTCGGCCGTGTTCGTGCGGTCTAACCTCCTCCCGTTATTGCGATATCAGGTGGCTCAAAAGAAAGGAAGATGGCGATGGGAGAAATCACAAAATAAACCCCTACCTCAACTTTGTCGTCGAACGAGAGTTCGTCGCGGAATTAACTATCGCGGAAGAAGAGGATCGTCGCGGAGGAAGAGGATCGCCGTGGAAGAGAGCATCACGGAAGGAACGTCGTTGGCGTTAGGTGATCTCCAAGTAAGGCTTCTCTCACCATCGTCCTCCATCGGAGGTCGGTGTTCTTCGTCAGCGGCGGTGCGTTCTTCGCGTTCTTCATCGAAGAACGAAGAATCCTCAAGACTCTATTTTTCTCCAAAAGGCTTCCACAACCAGAAATCCAATGAAATAAAATAATTTCAACACTTATTTTATTATCATAACCTAAGCTTTTGAAATTCAAAAGAAAATAAACGAACAATTAATTCAATGAATTAATTGTAACGATTTAACCGCCCAAATTAATGAGGCGTTTCTTAACCAGAAAAAACACATGGTTGACTTCATTAAAAAGGGGGGGTGCGTTACTTAGAAGGAAAGAAACGGTGGGGATCGTGCGGGCACCACCTCACAAATATCCTACTAAGTGGGTAGGATATTGTGGGTCCCACCTTATCTTCTTAACTTAGGTTAAGCCTCTTTAAGTAAAATAAAATAAAAATGTCGCACCACTTTTATTTTATTTCTTAACTTAACCTCAAAAAAATTAAAAACCACACCCGAGAAAACGAAACTCCGGAAAAGGTGTTTCTAAGCAATTACAGGCGTTGCGATTCCATTGGTGCCCTCGAAATTCGATTCTGAGCACCGGTTCAAAATTTATAAAAACCCGCTCGTTTATTCACTGAATGTACCCGAGCTAAACTTCGGAAAAAGATTCTGGGCACACCGGGCCTCAGAATCAGGTGCTGTCAGAAACTGCGTTCTTGTAAAATTCCCAAGAAAATTAAGAAGAAAAAAAAATTCCTTGAATTTTACGGGTCTTTACATTACTCCCACCTCAGGTCTTTACGTCCCCGTAAAGATACATCAGAAACTAGGGAAACAAATGTGGGTACTGAGCACGCATCTGAGCCTCTCGCTCCCAAGTTCTCTCTTGGAGGTTCTCGTGCTTCCATCTGATGCGCACTAGAGGAATCGACCGTCCACATAGGACCCGCTCCTGTAGATCCTCAATCTCCACCAAGACCTCCGTAAAAGTCTCCCCATCATCAATGTCCAGCTCCCTATGGTCTATGATATGCGTCGGGTCGTGTACGTATCTCCTCAGATGAGATATGTGGAAGACGTCGTGCACCCGGTGCAACTGAGGTGGTAGATCCAGGCAATACGCCACCTCTCCAGTTCTGCTGAGGACCTGGAACGGTCTGATGAAGTGAGGAGATAACTTTCCACCTCAGCCAAATCTCCGTAATCCACGTCAAGGTGAGACCCGCAAGAAGACGTGGTCGCCATCCTCGAACTCTAGTGGCCTCCGCCTCCTATCAGCATAAGACTTCTACTGGCTCTGAGCTGTCCTCATCCGCTCCTGGATGATCTGGACCTTCTCTATCATGGCCTGGACCATCTCTGGTCCTACAAGTGCTGACTCCCCAGGGTCTCTCCAGCACAGTGGTGATCTGCAAGGTCGGTCATACAACGCCTCGTATGGTGCCATCTCGATGGTGGAGTGGTAGCTGTTGTTGTACGCGAACTCCACCAAGGGTAGGTGGTCCTCCCAGCTGTGACCAAAGTCGAGGACACATGCGCAGAGCATGTCCTCGAGAGTCTGTATGGTCCTCTCCGTCTGACCATCTTTCTGAGGGTGAAAGGCGGTACTCAGACATAGCTGCGTCCCGAATGCCTCCTGCAACCCCTTCCAAAGTCGGGAAGTAAAGAGAGCATCTCGATTGGAGACAATAGATTATGGAACACCATGAAGCCGTACAATCTTCTGAACGTAGAGACGTCTCAAGATCTCCACTGAGCCCTGCTCTCTGATGGGTAAGAAGTGAGTCGACTTGGTGAGTCAGTCGACAATTACCCAAATGGAGTCGTGACCTTTGTAAATGTGTGGAATTCCAGTCACGAAGTCCATAGATATCCCGTCCCACTTCCACTCCGGGACCTCCAAGGGTTGTACCAAGCCTGCTGGTACCTGATGCTCTGCCTTCACCTGCTGGCAGGTGAGGCATTGAGAAACGAACTCTGCCACAACCTTCTTCATGCCTGGCCACCAGTGCTGTCGTCTAAGATCCTGGTACATCTTTGCTACGCCAGGATGTACCGCCAAAGGGGAAGTGTGAAACTCTCTCATCACCTCCTCCCGTAAAGCAACTGGTACCAAGGTACGTCCTCTGAAAAGGACGTCGTGCTCTCCTCCTAAGGAGAAACCATTAGGTTCCTGTCCTGAGGATATCTGCACATACCGCGTCTCACAGTCAGCATCCCCACACTGTGCCTCTCTGACCCTCTGCAGTAGTGGAGGAGTGACTATGAGTGACTGAAGGAAGGCTGCTCCATCTCTATCCATGAAGGATATCTGCAAAGCGGCTAGCTGCTCTGTCACCTCCCCAAGTAGCTGAATGATTGTCCTCCTGCTGAGAGCATCAGCTACCACGTTCCCCTTCCCAGGAGTATAGACTATCTCAAAGTCATAGTCCTAGAGGAACTCAAGCCATTGCCGATGTCTCAGGTTCAGGTCCTTCTGATAGAAGATGTACCTGAGACTCTGATGGTCAGAAAAGATTGTAAAGCGCTCGCCCATCAGATAGTGTCGCCACCTCTTCAAAGCGAAGACCACTGCTGTTAACTCCAGGTCATGGGTAGCGTAGTTCTGCTCATGCAGCCTCAACTGACATGATCCATAGGTGATCACTGCCCGCTCCTATATCAGGACACATCCGAGTCTGGTCCCTGATGCATCGCAGTAGACTACGTACCCCACTCCCTCCTCCGGCAACCTCAAGATAGGTGCGCTGGTCAATCTCTGTCTCAGCTCCTGGAAGCTCTGCTGACATCTGTCTGACCACACAAAGGGTTTCCCCTTCTTCGTCAGAGATGAGAGTGGTGTCGCAACTCTGGAGAAGTCTGGCACAAATCTCTGGTAGTATCCAGCTAGTCCCAAGAAAGTTTGCACCTCCGTCACGCTCCTGGGTGGCTCCCAAGATAGCACTGTGTCGATCTTCGCATGATCCACCACAACTCCCGCCTAAGAGATGACGTGTCCCAAGAAGTGGACCTCATGTATCCAGAACTGACACTTCGAGAGCTTTCCATAAAGCTGGTGCTCTCAGAGTGTGTCAAGTACAACCCGCAAGTGGTAGGCGTGCTCCTCCTCAGTCGTCGAGTAAATCAAAATGTCGTCGATGAAGACTATGAAAAATCGATCGAGGTATGGCTGAAAGATCATGTTCATGAGGCCCATGAATACTGATGGAGCATTGGTTACGCCGAATGGCATAACCAAGAACTCATAGTGGCCATACCGACATCTGAAGGCCGTCTTCTGCACATCCTCGTCCCGAACTCTGAGCTGATGATAGCTTAACCTAAGGTCTATCTTCGAGAACCACCGTGCTCCCTTAAGCTGATCGAAGAGGTCATCAATCCTCGGTAGCGGATACTTGTTCCCCACTGTCACCTGGTTCAGGCGATGATAGTCAACACAAAGTCGCAAGCTCCCGTTGTAACACCCCGAGATTTTATGAAAAATATTCTTTTCATTAATGTCTTGTGTTGTACTCTACACCAAAAGGAGCTTGCACAACACGCATCCTTGACTTGCCTTGCATTACACGCAATCGCGACCTTCCTCGATAGCGTGTGTAGTACGCAATACCGAGTTTCACTAAACAACGATATGCTATTAAAATATTATTAAAACTAGCCGTTATGAATAGTAATAACCACTTTTTGAAATTTTGTAAATTTTATTTTTCAAAATGGACTTCATCTATGGATTCAGAGTATCGAATTTAGCCTAAGGTGAAATTTTGGTACTTTTCAGATAACTTTCATATTCTGATGAATAGTGAAAATTACTAAATTATAATTAAAAATAACTTTTTAATCAAAATAATTAATAGTGATAAATTATTAATTTGAGTGGTTTTAAAGTATATTTAGAATATATTTTTACAATTTAATACAATTTTGGTCATTGGATGTAATTTCACATTTAAACCAGACATAAACAAGTGTCAATCTTTTGATAGATATTGTTTCTTAAAGACACGCTATTTGTTTTAACAACGGGATTTAATTATAAAATTAATTAATGAAACTTCTATGTTATGAATTTGGTAAAATAGACTTCATTTTTGAATTCGGAATATGAAATATAACTTAGGATGAAATTTTGGCATTGTTCTGAAAAACATCAATTTTTGATGAATAGTGAAACTACTAAGTGGTAGTTAAAAAACTGAATTTTTCATAAAACTTAATTTTACCGCTTCTGTGAATGGAATTTCAAAAATCCGAGAGAAACAGTTGATGTCAGTAAGTAAAATGTGGTTCAATGAGATGAAAATAATTTTTGGTGAATAGTAACTTTTTACTTTTATTTACCACGGTTAAAAGTAAATAGGGTAATTAAGGGTAAAAATGATATTAATATTACCCTAACACATGTCCTAATCCTATTGGACAAGTGTATCTCGACCAAAAACAACCTTAAGTGTAAAATTTTATCATTTAGGCCCACCTGGATTAGATTAGGACATTTATTATTAGTTAATTCAAAGAAGAGTTAAAAGAGTTAAAATCAATGTTTATTTACTAAAACATTTTTAATATAGGGTTATACATAAGATAAATTCGATTGTAAATATTAATTAGAAAGCTAAAAAGATTTAATACATAATGGTATTTTATTTGTAATTGTTAGACATCAAATAAGTTAATTTATTTATGACACAAAGATGATGCAGTAATTATCTTATTAATGAAATATTGACATAATTGATATTATAAATACCAAACTAAATGTAATTTAAGACTTTTTATGAATTACACTAATTTTCTAGGTTATTGTGATATATTAGTGTTTATTTAATCAACTTGGATTGAACATATAATTCTGTTATGACTTTCAAAAAAATCATATATCAAATAGTGTCAAAATTGACACAAAATAGTTTTTAAATCAAATATTATATTATTAATTGTTATTTTATTCCTAAAAATCTAAGGTTCGGCCAAATGACTTAGATAAGGATATATATATTAATAATAAACAATTTGGGGTTCCTTTGGCATGTTATAGTAAGTGTATTAACCATATAGTGTAAGAAAACAAAAAGACACGGTAAAAGTTAAATTATTTAACTTAGAGTTAAATCTAATTGATAAGGTTAAAATGATAACCTAAACTTGTCTAAATCCTATTGGTTGATAGTATTTCGACCCATCCCCACTTTAGCTTCGAAATAAGACCCTTTTGAACCATTATAAACCGATTTTGTCTTTAATATAAAATAATATTTTGAGATATTCCTAAGGTGCCCCTCTCCTCCCTTATAAAAGGACACCTCCCCCCCCCTCCTCCACACACCAATTTGAGCACTCAAGCTCGGCCAACCCCTGCTAAAATCCCTTCTCCCCTTCCCTAGAATAATCCTAGAAGTCCTGGTCTTCTTCAAAGACCAATCTTAGTTTCCTAAGTGGAGGATTCAAAGAGGCGTTTCAAAGAAGAGGAGGTTCGGACACTTACAAAGCAAGTCGGACCTAAGGTAAGGGAAATATCACAATTTCATTTTTATCTGAGATTGTTTATTTGTAAGTATTTACTGGGGTATATTTTATCATCCACATCCATGTTTCATCAATATGTAATATTATTTCCATCCACCTACAATTTTTTAAATCCATTTTTACCCTTCGGTGAGTTTTTAGTAAAAGATATGAAAGGAATCTTTTGTCGTTTTTCGTATGAGGTACTTTTTGACTTTTCCGACAAAAGTACGAGAAGAATTTTTTTTTAACTTATATGACATGAATGGATTTTTAAAAACATTATTTCTAAGAAGCTTCTTTTACAAGTTTTCAAGTTTATTTTTAATCAACTTCTTTTAGTTTAGAATTGTATGACATGTTATGAAAGGAAAAGTGTTTTTGAAGTAGAAAGGATATTTTCATCAAGAATGAAGTTCAAGTGTTTTATCAAAAAAAAATTCCATCTAAGATAATAAAGGGTTCTGTTTCTATCCCTATTTTTACATTGTTTTGACTATGTTGTGATGGAATTATGTTTATGAATTCCTTTATCTTATATGAATTGTTTTATGATGTCACGATGTTTAAGATTCCCATTTTTATTACATGGGTTATGCTATGATGTATGATTTATGATTTTGTGGCACACATAAGAATGGTATCATTATGAGATGGGTGGGACCTATATCTCCCTCCAATTCATTGGGTAAAGATTTTATATCTCATGAGATAGACATGGCTGGAACGGTAGGTTATACCGGTTCAGTGAAACAGGACTAAAACGAGGGTGGCTCGGTTCAGAAAGGGACTTTGTCCACTAAGATAGTCTTGGAAATGAGTCTTGACTAACAAGAAATGATTCTCTATGATTATGTGTGTATGCCACAATGTTTCATGTTTTAAGTTATGATTATTGTGATTACATTTCACTGCCATGATTTATCCCATGTTATGAAATTATGATCTCTTTTGCAGGTTAAGATTTCCAAAAGTTATGTGCTTGTGTATACGATGAGATTTATATTATTTTTTTTACCCTTACTGAGCATTTGAGCTCACACTTTTATGTTTTCTTTTCCCCAGGATATAAATAAAGGTTTTAGGTAAAAAAAAAGGGAAGATCTTTATGGGAGATATTGGAGATCTTTCACCACGATTAGAGGATTATATTCCGAGTTTCCAAAGACACTAAACTATTATGGTCCTTGTGTGTGTGTGTTTTTTTTATGTACTAAGTATTCCGCAAAAGTAATGTAATGTCAGTGTACGTCAAGTTTCGGGTCTCTACAGTTGGTATCAGATGAAAGGTTTAGTCAACCTTTGGAAACTAGGACGCGAAAACGTTAGTGAGATCCCTAGAGATATTTCTAAGGTATGTCTAGGGATGTACCTAAGGTTAAGTATACGTATAGGTTATAGTACTAGAATTACGCTAACGATCATATAATTAAAACTAAGATGTTAGATATTGAAGGTACTCCCCCTTTATTATGTTGTTTTCCCTAGCATGATTTTTGCCTCTCACAGAATTATTTTTGTGTTCTAGTTAATGGAGGGAACCAAAAGGAATTCGATTAACATTGAATCCAATGGAAAAATTGGTGACTATGAGCAACAAAATTGTGTAATGCCTAGAGAGAAAGATATTGTGATTATGTCGAATCAGTCATCGCAGTATATGATTAACAAGGTGAAATTTAGTGGTATGCCTAATTCATCAAAGAAGAGAAAGATAGACTATTATGCATGTTCGCATGTTGAGGAGCATAAAGAAAGGAAGATTGAGATTTCTAAAGAAGGGAAGAAGAACCTTGAGGAATACCTCAAATGGAGGGACCGATGTTATCTGTGTGGAGAAATGGGTCATAGAGTGACAGACTGTTATGGAGTTCAATGTCTTATTTGTGGAGAATATGGGCATTACCCAACTGAATGCCCTGACCTAAAAAGTTACTTCTAAATCAAGGAAGGACTTATTCCAGGATAATCATTGAAGTGGGTGGACTGAAGTGTTTATGTATTGGTATTCAAGAATAATGTTGTTGAGGTACTTTTATGGTGTATTGAAATATTTATGTAATGGTCTATTGTGGTTTTCAATAATTTTAAGGTACCGGTAACCATGAAAAGTGATTAAAATACTTTGGAAAGTAGATGATATGTGCATAATGAAGGAATAAGGAGAAAATGAAATGTTTGATAGTATTCATGAGCTCATGATTGACATAAGGACTATTGATATCATGGTTAGAGTATATAGAATTTTGAGGATTTTGGTATGTGGAAAGAGTTAACTTTTAACAGCATTCATGTTTTCACTAAGTTTCAATGGGTATTCAAGAGAATACATGATTAAGGCCTTTGAATGTTTGGAATGTGACCAACAAGACATATCTTATGATATATGGGGATCAACGATGGTATTAAATCTCTGGTAATTATTTTCACTATATTATGAGAGTGGACTGCAGTATTATGGATAAGCCTAAAGACTAGAATGGATTATGTTGGACATGAGTTAGTATTGTTTAAGGATAGATGTTTTTTTCGATATTATTGATGGGATGTTATAGTAATATAGTTTTAGAAAAAAAAGACAACCTGCAGGACGGGCGACAACCCATCGCGTCAGACAAGGTCGTAGGAATCGAACCCACAACCGAAGTGCGACTGGCCTTTATCGCCTACCACTGGCCTACAGGAAGTCCCTGGTTAGTAGAAACTAGTTTTATTTTATTAAGCGGTATGATATATGAAGTATAAGTTCATTTTTGGAACCATATACGATTAACCATAAGATGGACTTATAAATTTTGCTAACCTTTTGTTTGAAATAGATGGAATGACCCATCATTCTATCACATGATCTGCTAACACTTCACGAATAACAAATTCAACTTCATTTATTTAAGAGATGAAGTGGAAATTGTTCAAGGCACGAACAACAGTGAGATTGTACCAAAATAAAGTAAGTATTTATTCTAATTCAAATTCTTCAACTTTAGGGAAATGATCTTGAAAACCAAAAATGTTGTCCTAGTGCTCTTATATCTGATTAATCAGATTGTACCTTATATCGTCACAAATTTATGGATTTTTGATTGTTGTCTTTTCCATATCCATGTCCTCTACCACTATCCATCAGAACATGATGGTTAGATTTCTCTTCCATGTCCATATTTTCACCTATGTTCTCCTATGTGGATACCCAGTGATTAGTTAACTTGGGTAACCATTACGTTTTATACTTTAGTTTTTAAAGATAATTTTTGGTATTCCTTTTTATGATGTGGGTTTCTATCAAAGAAACTTTCAAATAGTAAACCATTTAAAACCCCGATGAATTTCGAGGGCGAAATTCATTTTAAGGGGGGTAGAATGTAACACCCCGAGATTTTATGAAAAATATTCTTTTCATTAATGTCTTGTGTTGTACGCTACACCAAAAGGAGCTTGCACAACACACATCCTTGACTTGCCTTGCATTACACGCAATCGCGACCTTCCTCGATAGCGTGTGTAGTACGCAATACCGAATTTCACTAAACAACGATATGCTATTAAAATATTATTAAAACTAGCCGTTATGAATAGTAATAACCACTTTTTGAAATTTTGTAAATTTTATTTTTCAAAATGGACTTCATCTATGGATTCGGAGTATCGAATTTAGCCTAAGGTGAAATTTTGGTACTTTTCAGATAACTTTCATATTCTGATGAATAGTGAAAATTACTAAATTATAATTAAAAACAACTTTTTAATCAAAATAATTAATAGTGATAAATTATTAATTTGCGTGGTTTTAAAGTATATTTAGAATATATTTTTACAATTTAATACAATTTTGGTCATTGGATGTAATTTCACATTTAAACCAGACATAAACAAGTGTCAATCTTTTGATAGATATTGTTTCTTAAAAACACGCTATTTGTTTTAACAGCGGGATTTAATTATAAAATTAATTAATGCAACTTCTATGTTATGAATTTGGTAAAATAGACTTCATTTTTGAATTCGGAATATGAAATATAGCTTAGGATGAAATTTTGGCATTGTTCTGAAAAGCATCAATTTTTGATGAATAGTGAAACTACTAAGTAGTAGTTAAAAAACTGAATTTTTCATAAAACTTGATTTTACCGCTTATGTGAATGGAATTTCAAAAATCCGAGAGACACGGTTGATGTCAGTAAGTAAAATGTGGTTCAATGAGATGAAAATAATTTTTGGTGAATAGTAACTTTTTACTTTTATTTACCACGGTTAAAAGTAAATAGGGTAATTAAGGGTAAAAATGATATTAATATTACCCTAACACATGTCCTAATCCTATTGGACAAGTGTATCTCGACCAAAAACAACCTTAAGTGTAAAATTTTATCATTTAGGCCCACTTGGATTAGATTAGGACATTTATTATTATTTAATTCAAAGAAGAGTTAAAAGAGTTAAAATCAATGTTTATTTACTAAAACATTTTTAATATAGGGTTATACATAAGATAAATTCGATTGTAAATATTCATTAGAAAGATAAAAAGATTTCCTACATAATGGTATTTTATTTGTAATTGTTAGACATCAAATAAGTTAATTTATTTATGACACAAAGATGATGCAGTAATTATCTTATTAATGAAATATTGACATAATTGATATTATAAATACCAAACTAAATGTAATTTAAGACTTTTTATGAATTACACTAATTTTCTAGGTTACTATGATATATTATTGTTGATTTAATAAACTTTTATCTAACATATAATTCTGTTATGACTTTCAAAAAAATCATATATCAAATAGTGTCAAAATTGACACAAAATAGTTTTTAAATCAAATATTATATTATTAATTGTTATTTTATTCCTAAAAATCTAAGGTTCGGCCAAATGACTTATATAAGGATATATATATTAATAA
Organism: Viscum album; assembly: GCA_963277665.1. Lineage (NCBI taxonomy): Eukaryota > Viridiplantae > Streptophyta > Magnoliopsida > Santalales > Viscaceae > Viscum > Viscum album. The sequence continues at coordinate 1,306,027,799 of OY728160.1, read as the reverse complement.
TAAACAATTTGGGGTTCGTTTGGCATGTTATAGTAAGTGTATTAACCATATAGTGTAAGAAAACAAAAAGACACGGTAAAAGTTAAATTATTTAACTTAGAGTTAAATCTAATTGATAAGGTTAAAATAATAACCTAAACTTGTCTAAATCCTATTGGTTGATAGTATTTAGACCCATCCCCACTTTATCTTCGAAATAAGACCCTTTGGAACCATTATAAACCGATTTTGTCTTTAATATAAAATAATATTTTGAGATATTCCTAAGGTGCCCCTCTCCTCCCTTATAAAAGGACACCTCCTCCCCCTCCTCCACACACCAATTTGAGCACTCAAGCTCGGCCAACCCCTGCTAAAATACCTTTTCCACTTCCCTAGAATAATCCTAGAGGTCCTGGTCTTCTTCAAAGACCAATCTTAGTTCCCTAAGTAGAGGATTCAAAGAGGCGTTTCAAAGAAGAGGAGGTTCGGACACTTACAAAGCAAGTCGGACCTAAGGTAAGGGAAATATCACAATCTCATTTTTATCCGAGATTGTTTATTCGTAAGTATTTACTGGGGTGTATTATATCATCCACATCCATGTTTCATCAATATGTAATATTATTTCCATCCACCTACAATTTTTTAAATCCATTTTTACCCTTCAGTGAGTTTTTAGTAAAAGATATGAAAGGAATCTTTTGTCGTTTTTCGTACGAGGTACTTTTTGACTTTTCCGACAAAAGTACGAGAAGAATTTTTTTTTAACTTATACGAAATGAATGGATTTTTAAAAACATTATTTCTAAGAAGCTTCCTTTACAAGTTTTCAAGTTTATTTTTAATCAACTTCTTTTAGTTTAGAATTGTATGACATGTTATGAAAGGAAAAGTGTTTTTGAAGTAGAAAGGATATTTTCCTCAAGAATGAAGTTCAAGTGTTTTATCAAAATTATTTTCCATCTAAGATAATAAAGGGTTCTGTTTCTATTCCTATTTTTACATTGTTTTGACTATGTTGTGATGGAATTATGTTTATGAATTCCTTTATCTTATATGAATTGTTTTATGATGTCACGATGTTTAAGATTCCCATTTTTATTACATGGGTTATGCTATGATGTATGATTTTTGATTTTGTGGCACACATAATAATGGTATCATTATGAGATGGGTGGGACCTATATCTCCCTCCAATGCATTGGGTAAAGATTTTATATCTCATGAGATAGACATGGCTGGAACGGTAGGTTATACCGGTTCAGTGAAACAGGACTGAAACGAGGGTGGCTCGGTTCAGAAAGGGACTTTGTACACTAAGATAGTCTTGGAAATGAGTCTTGACTAACAAGAAACGATTCTCTATGATTATGTGTGTATGCCACAATGTTTCATGTTTTAAGTTATGATTATTGTGATTACATTTCACTGCCATGATTTATCCCATGTTATGAAATTATGATCTCTTTTGCAGGTTAAGATTTCCAAAAGTTATGTGCTTGTGTATACGATGAGATTTATATTATTTTGTTTACCCTTACTGAGCATTTGAGCTCACACTTTTATGTTTTCTTTTCCCTAGTATATAAAGAAAGGTTTTAGGTAAAAAAAAGGGAAGATCTTTGTGGGAGATATTGGAGATCTTTCACCGCGATTAGAGGATTATATTCCGAGTTTCCAAAGACACTAAACTATTACGGTCCTTGTGTGTGTGTGTTTTTGTTATGTACTAAGTATTCCGTAAATGTAATGTAATGTCAGTGTACGTCAAGTTTCGGGTCTCTACACCCGTCCGCCTTCTTGGAAAATAAAATCGGGGAAGCCCTGGGTGAAACACTGGGTCAGATGAATCCCTTGCCCTGCAAGTCCTCCAACTGTACCCGTAGCTCTCGAAGCTCAGCGGGAGCCATCCGATATGCTAGGGTGGATATCGGAGCTGTCCCGGGGTACAGTTCAATATAAAAGTCTACCTCTCTGCGAGGAGGTAGTCCTGGAACGTCATCGGGGAAAACGTCCGCATACTGATCCACCACTACAGGAAAACTAGGACTCTGCATGTCAACTGCTCCTAGGATGAGGCTAGCCAACTGATGAGTGATGGGTCATCCTCTCCTCTGCGAGAGTCCATCCTATGCTGCGAAGGCTCCCTTCTCTCCGGTGAAGGTGAATATGCTCCCATCGGTGCGTACACATCGCACCTTGCGCCTAATATAGTCGATCTAAGCATGGACTGTAGATAACCAATCCATGCCCAAGATGACGTCGTAAGGCCTCGACGCTACTACAAGAAGATCCCAGCCGAAGGCCTCGCCTCATAGAGTAATCTCACACTGTCGGCATCAGTGCGTAATCGTCGAGTCTTCTCCCGTAAGAGTCTCTAGCTGTAAGGATCAAGCCAACGGCTCTGTCGGAATCTCCGAGCTTCGAACAAGGGTAGCGGATATGAAAGAATGACTCGCTCATGTGTATATAAGAACTGCAGCAAGGGTGGAATAGACACAGATAGTACCTCGAATCATCTCGGGTGCACCGTGGTCGTAGGCCTCCGCTACCTGAAGCTGTGCCGGTCTCTGCCCGTCGGCTCCCTGGGGTCGGGGTGGACCTCCTGGTGGTAGTGGTGGTAGAGCCTCAAAGCGTCGTCCACCACCTGCTGCTCGGCCAGCTCCTCTGCCTCGTCCACCTGCTTCTTGCGGACCGCCACGGTCGACCCTCTGCCTCTGCCTGGGTGGCCCCTCAACCATCTGCTGCTCCTCGGCACGGCGGGTCGGGCAGTCCCGAGCCATGTGGCCCTGCCCGCCGCATGTGTAGCACTGTCTGCCTCTCGAAAGACTTGCTCCGCGTTGTGTGCCCCGCACTGCTAAGCCAGTGTCTTGAGGTCGTCTACCTGAGGGTCTGTTCTACCTGGACCCATGAGTCATTCGTCGACTGCCTGCTGCAGAAGACGCTGCTACGTGCCGCCCCGCGGTAGGTCTCGCTGCTGAGGCAGGCTCAGCAAGGAAGCTCTCGATTGGAAGGGCTCACTCCAGTACTCCTTCCTGAGTCGGAATGCTGAGGGAGATCAGCGATTCCCTGATCTCATGCCTCAATCCCTTCTCAAAGGTCCAATCCCGGAAGAATGGGTCATGTACCATGTTTGTCGAGTAGCGCGAGAGATCGGTAAATCTCGCTGAGTACTGGGCGACTGTCAAGCTACCCTGCCACAGTTGTAGAAGCTCCTGGATGCGCACTGCACGAAGGGTGGAAGGGACGAACTCCAAGTGGAAGAGGCTCTCAAAGTCCATCCAGAGGAGAGATGCCTCATCGTGCACCTGGAGCATCAAGCTCCTCCATCTGCCTACTGTCGCGTGCAGTAGGCTCGCTACGAGGATCACCATGAGGTCTGCTAGTGTCCTCACTAACCTGAAAACCCGTACAACTGCCTCCAGCCAATCCTCGACTGCCTGGGGGTCCGTCTCCCCGTGGAACCTGGGCGGTCGCTTGCGCTGAAACTCGTGCAGTGCACTAAGTCGACGTGCATCGTCAGCGGCTGGGGCTGTTAGCATCGGTGGCTCGGCGGGGAGAGGTACCGCAGGTGCCTCTGCTGTCAAAGGGCATGTACCGAGGCCTCGTCGCTCGGTGGGCTGTCATCACGCACAACTCTCAGAACCCTAACTGGCTGCCTTCGTGGGGCCATCCTGAAAAGAAACAGGTCCACCATGGTCAAACAGTATACCTGGTGAGATGACATAAAGTAATCACAAAGAAAACTTGAAACACATATGCAATAAATGTTTTCGTGCATTAAGTCGGAAATCAGAAGTTAGGGTCCTGGTGTACGGATACGTCGGCCGCCGCACCAACACTGGACTCCCTGGACTAATAACCACACCCAATATGCTTAACACTATTGCTTCACATATAAAAAGATCAGAGTCCAAAGTTCTGCGCTAGAATCGAACTCCTCTGATACCAATTTGTCACGACCCGTCCTCGGGGCCTGTGTCGTGACTACCCGAAGTCCGCCTTCCATAGGCCAGGGGCTGGTGACTAGCACCAAGGCGTAATTCCCGGTAAAAAGGGAAGGAATTTTCTTTGTAAAGTAAACAACAAACACCACAGAGCAAGCAAGCAGAAGTAAACACTAAGTAAAAACTGAGTACAACAGTAAGTGCGGAAAAGTAAGTGGGCCAGAATACAAACCCAAACTGAAAGTAAAGTACAAATGGAAAGGGAAAAACAGAAAATGAAAGTAAAGCCGCAGCCTTGAGCCGTCCACTGGAAGTCCCACCTGAAGGGTGGGTACAGATAGCCTCCACAGCTCCTCGGGTCCAGCCGTCCGCTCCGTGTACGTCCCGCCCAGTGATCCACCTCCAGGTACCGTCCTGTTCCGCAAGCCTCAACCACGATCAGCGCTGTCTGTCATCTGCAACCAACATAATGTAGTGCAGGAATAGCCCGTGTGGGGGTAAGTATAAGCTACTCAGTAGGGACCCTGAGACCCCCGAGGGTCTCCAGAATCCACAAAGGATAATCCACAAAGGAAAGATACAATCACGAAGTAACATCAGAAACTGCTTAGGTATATGCCCATACATATACCTAAGTCATCAATTCCAGTTAGGCTCCAACACCCGAGCTCAAGTACAACCCATTCCACATAGGAAAGAAAAACGTAGTCCACATAGGAAAGCAAGTCAAGATCCATCTCACATAGGTATACTTCTTCGTATGACGATAGAGATGATCAGATATAGCCACTGATTCATCTAAGTCGTCGGACCCACAAAGGATCGATATGTACTAACCCCCGCAATGACCCACAAAGGATCTGACCCACACAGGATGGATAGGTAACTAACCCTCGCAATGACCCACACAGGATCTGACCCACACAGGATTGATAGGTAACTAACCCCCACAATGACCCACACAGGATCGGACCCACACAGGATCTGTAGGCGCTGGCCCACACAGGACAGCTGAGCGCTGACCCACACAGGATCGGTATCACTGATCCACGTAGGATCGCTGAGTGTTGTAGTCGTCGTCGTCGAATCCACTGAGGATCTCTGTACAGTCGTCGTCGTCGTCGCAGTCGCAGCCAGTTCTAGGGTTCCGCACACAGCAAGCTCGTTCGGGAGGGTCCGCTCCACGAGCCGAGGGGCTGATACATCAACTGACACATATTCCGGAGTTGATGTATCCAAAAGTTCTGTATCGTCAATAGGAACTCAACGTGATAGACGACGCGTCGATCGGACGCCCGATCTGAGAGTTATTGGTTTTTTCGTCCCAGGGGCCCGGTTGGTTTTTGAGTCAAAACCAACCCAACCGTACTCCAACTGCGTCCAAACCTCGAGCGGAGTAATCCAAAAGGTCTGTCTCACTAAGAGGAAACCAACAAAGCTGACGGCACGTCAATCGGACGTCCGTAGCTCAAGTTATAAGCGTTTCTGCTCCGAGGGCCCGGTTGGTTTCATGTACGAACCAACCCAGCCGAACTCAAAGTACTTCGAAACCTTGAGTGCAAAATAATTAAATGACCATCTCGATCCAATGATCGCTACACAACTGACGGTGCGTCGATCGGGGGTCCGTAGCTCAAGTTATGGGAAAAAAACCGAAAGAGGTTTGGTATTAGGGGGTTCGGGCCCGGTCCGACCCAGCCCGATACCCCCAGGGTCGACCCGAACCGGGTCGACCGGAACCGGGTCCGGGTCCGGCCCGCTTGGGCGCGGCCCGGCCCAGCTGGCGTGGCCCGGCCTGGCGGCCCGGTCCGGCGGACCGGCCAGGGCAGCCGGCCCGGCGCGCGGTGCACTGGCCAGGGGCTCGGCCGAATGGCCGAGCCGTTCGGATGCAGGGGGGAATTGCCCCCACGTGTAGCAACCACGACCCCTTAATAGGGCCGCTCGCGTCCAGCCAGCCGGGGGTTTCGAACCCCCGGTTCTTCCACGGTCCGGCCGGCCCACTCCGGCCGGCCGGCTTCTGCCGCCACGGGACCAGCAAGGCCGTTCCCCCCTACTCCGATGCCGGCGGCCCGGAACCGGCCGCCGGTTCCCCTGATCCACCGTGGCCCAGAACCGGCCACGACCTTCGTCCGTCCGGCGCGGCGCAACGGCACTGCGCTTCTTCCCCTTCTTTAATATTTTCCGCGCGGTGCTTCGGCACCGCGTTGCCTTGCTCGTGCCACAATCAAAATCAAACCAACAAGGGGGGAGGAGGGTCGGTCGTTTTCATGAGGTCCAACCTCCTCCCGTTATTGTGATATCAGGCGGCTCAAAAGAAAGGAAGATGGCGATGGGAGAAATCACAAAATAAACCCCTACCTCAACGTTGTCATCGAACGAGAGTTCGTCGCGGAATTAACTGTCACGGAAGAAGAGGATCGTCGTGGAAGAAGAGGATCTCCACGGAAGAGAGCATCACGGAAGGAACCTCGTTGGCGTTAGGTGATCTCCGAGGAAGGCGTCTCTCACCATCGTCCGCCGTTGGAGGTCGGCGTTCTTCATCGGCGGCGGTGCGTTCTTCGCGTTCTTCGTCGAAGAACGAAGAATCCTCAAGACTCTCTTTTTCTCCCAAAGGCTTCCACAACTAGAAATCCAACGAAATAAAATAAGTTCAACACTTATTTTATTATCATAACCTAAGATTTTGAAATTCAAAAGAAAAGAAACGAACAATTAATTCAATGAATTAATTGTAACGATTTAACCGCCCAAATTAATGAGGCGTTTCTTAACCAGAAAAAATGCACGGTTGACTTCATTAAAAGGGGGGGTGCAGGTGCATTACTTAGAAGGAAAGAAATGGTGGGGCTCGTGCGGGACCCACCTCACAAATATCCTACCAAGTGGGTAGGATATTGTGGGTCCCACCTTATCCTCTTAACTTAGGTTAATCCGCTTTAAGTAAAATAAAATAAAAAAGTCGCCCCACTTTTATTTTATTTCTTAACTTAACCTCAAAAAAATTAAAAACCACACCCGAGCAAACGCAACTCCGGAAAAGGTGTTTCTAAGCAATTATTGGCGCTGTGATTCTATTGGTGACCTCAGACTTTGATTCCGAGCACTGGTTCAAAAGTTAGAAAAACCCGCTCGTTCGTTCACTGAACGTACCTGAGCTAAACTTCGGAAAAAGATTCCAGGCACACCGGCCTCGGAATCAGGTGTTGTCAGAAACTATGTTCTTGTAAAATTCCCAAGAAAATTAAGAAGAAGAAAAAAAATTCCTTGAATTTTACGGGTCTTTACAGCGTGTACTTTCCAAAATTCAGGATTTTTCCCCATTTTCCTTATTTTCTTAAAAACACTTAAGTAAGGGAGGAAAGAAGAAACCCGTACCTCAAAGATAAGAACCTGGTTCTTACAATTCTCCCAACATTGACATTTCAAAATTTTCCTTCATTTCTTCAGAAAACTATTCACAGACCTTTTCTTTATCTCCAGCAAAAATTATATCATCCATGTAAACAATTACAATCAAAGTTTCAGAGTTTACATCTTTAATATACAAGTTTTTATCAACCTTTACTTTAGAAAAATTCATCTTTCTCAAAGAATTGTCAAGCTTTTAATACCATGCTCATGGAGCTTGTTTCATCCCATATAAGGATTTATTCAATTTGCAAACTTTGTTTTCATCCTCATCAAGCAAAAACCCACAAGGTTGTTCAATGTAAACTTCTTCCTCAATCTCACCATTTAAGAAAGCTAAATTTACATCCATCTAATAAACCTTGTAATTTCGATGAGCAGCCACTTCAAGAAACATGTGAATAGTTTCCAACCTTGCAACAGGGGAAAAAGTTTCATCAAAATCCACACCTTCCACCTGGGCATATCCTCTACAAACAAGCCTCGTTTTGTTTCTTGTAACTTCTCCATGCTCATTCAATTTATTTCTGTAAACCCACTTGGTTCCGATAACATTCTTATTTGCTGGCCTTGGAACAAGTTCCCATGTTTCATTTTTCTCAATCTGTTCCAGTTATTCATTCATAGAATCCACCCATTCTTTATGTTGAATAGCTTCTGAAACTGATTCTGGTTCAACTTTTGAGATAAGGGAAGTCTAATCTTCTAATATCAACTTTCTTCTTGTATGAACTGAAGCCTTCTGATTCCCAATAATATTTTGGGATTCAACATGTTTTCGTAAGTTAGGGTAACTCACATCTTCTTTCCCAGCATCACTTTTTTTCCCATGTGGCTCATCTGAGTCACTTTCACTCTTGTAGGAATTATTTGATTTATCTTCCTCAATATTCTCAACAAATTTTGTGAAGGAACTTGTATTTTCAATTAACTTCACACCATATGAGTTCACCAACTTATGTAAATGTTTGTTCTAGCATTTGTAACTTCTTCCATTTGGTGAATAACCCATAAATATTCCTTCTTCAACTTTCTCATCAAACTTTCCTAAGTCGGGATTTTTTATTTTGAGCAAGCATGGACTTCCAAAAACTTTTAAGTAATTAAAAGAAGGATTTTTGTTATACCACATCTCGTAAGGAGTCATGTTGGTTTCCGGTATCAACAAGCATCTATTTTGAACTTGTATGGCAGTGCTAACAGCTTCTCTCCAGAAGAATTTTGAAAGTTTGTATTCTGATAACATACTTCTTCCCATTTCCACCAAGCTTCTATTTTTTCTTTCTGCTACTCCATTTTTTTGTGTAGTATAGGGAGCACTATACTGATGTTTGATACTATGCTTCCTTAAATAAGTTTCAAAAGAATTTATTGTGAATTTGGTACCGTTTTATGTCCTCAACTTCTTTATGGAAACTCCTAATTATTTCTCAACATCTATTCTGAAGAATTTAAACATTTCAATAGCCTCTGACTTATGCTTCATGAACATGATGTTTTTCATCCAAGTGAAATCATCAATAAAAATGATAAAGTATAAATCTCCTTTTATTGATTGATGTCTCATCGGCCCACATAGATCGGAATGAATAAGCTCAAGTGGTTTGTAATATTGAATCTCAACTCTTTTATGACTTTTGTTAGTCATCTTTCCTTTCTGTAAAGTAACACAAACATCTTCATCTCTTCTTTTCAATTCTGGAAAATTTTGAACAACATCAACTTTAGAAAGCTTACTCATGTTCTTCTGTCCAATGTGGCCAAGTATTCGGTTCCACAACTTGTTTTCATCTTCAAAACTCAAATAACAAGAGTTATTGGATTCTCTAATTTGAAAGAGATTCCCACTGGTTCTTTCTCCTTTTGTAATCACTTTTCCATTTTTCACACTTTTGATTACACAAGAATATTTTCTGAAAATAACTTCTTTTACATCATCACAAAGTTGACTTACACTAAGTAAGTTTTGTTTTAGCCCATCAACAAGCAAGACTTCCTTAGATTTCAGTTTCTCTGGTTCAATCTCCGCCATTCTGATTCCCTTAATTTTTAAGGAACTATCATTGCCAAAAGTAACTGCTCCTCCATCATGAATTTCAACATGCTCCAAGATTTTTATATCACCTGTCATGTGTGAAGAAAAACCACTATCAAGAATACATGGTTTATTCCTCTTACTTGCTTTTAAATCTTTCTCAACAATAAAAGCTCTCTCATCAACCTTCTTATCTTTAGCTTTCTTTTCTTTCATATCATAAGAAACTTGTTCTGGAAGAAGAGTCATACATCGTTCGGCATGATGACCAGACTGATCACATATTCCACAAACATCTTCCAAACATTCAAATTGATTCTTTTTTGGCATGTTTCTAACATCTTGAGAATTCACCTTTTCAACTTTCTTTGAATACAGAAGGTTACTCATTCTTCTTTCGTTATTTCTTCCACTTTGCTCAAGCCTTCTTCCGGGTAGAGATAAATTGTTCCAGAAATTATAAGCTCTATGACCATAAATTCTACAACACTATAAATATCCCTCAAATCTTGATTTTCTATTAAAGAAAGATCTTTCTTTATAGAAACTTTGTTGAGGTTGATAACTTCTTTCAGCTCTAGGAAACTCAGGATGTAGTCCATCTCTTCTTTTGAGTGAGTTTTCAACTTTTGTAGGATTGATAGGTTTCTCACATACTTTCTCCACCCAAGTTTTACTAATACTTGTTCCATAACCTGAAATGTTAGAATAATCAGATAAAACAATATTTTTGATAGGAGAAGATTTCACCTGATTCTCATGATAAGCCTTTCCAGCAATCTTGGAAGTCTCAACTTTTACTTCAGTGGCTTTGTGGAAGTTTTCATTCATCTTCCTTAGGGAATTTTCGGACTCAATAACTCTTAATTGAAACTTGTTGACCTCTTCTTCTTTAGTTTCCATCTTCTTGCTAAGATCTTCAATCATCTTTCCTTGGTCATCAATTATAATTTTCTGAATTAAAATTTCTTGAATGTATTCATCTTCCTTATTGGTAACATATTTACTTCCATCATGAACTTCTTCATGATTTTTCTTCATCACACGAATTTATTTCTTGAGATATTTGTTTTGCTCCAGACATGTAATAAGTTCGGATCTTAGCTGATATTCTCTGTAAGATTCTTCACCACCTTCTTCACTTTCTGAGGAAGCATTTTTTTTCTCAACTTTTTCAATGAAGGTTATGAATCTTTCTCTGCTTTCATCTTCTGAGGAATCATTTCCAGATGATTCAGATTCAACCTTCTTTCTCAACATACTTCTTTTCTTTCCATAAAACTTCTTCTTGATTTATTTAGAAGTCTTCTCTTCTTTTTCATTCTTGTTATAGTTCTTCCATCGAGGATTCTCATTAGAAACATCTTGATATTCTCTAACTTTCTTCTTAGGGAAATTTATATCAAAGTGCCTGATTCCACTGCACTCAAAACATTTGAGAGGAAGTTTCCCTCCATATTTTCCTCTTCCTCTTCGATAGTTCTTGGATATGAGAGACATGATTTTTTCATTCAACTCTTCATATTCCTTATTAACAGACTCACAAGGATCAGCTTCATCATCATCTTGTATTTTCATCTTTCTCAAAACTTCAAAAGCCATTTCATCTTTCATCTTCTTCTTAAATATAGGAGCTTTCCTCATTTCATAAGCAACAAGAAAGTTATGCAGTTCATCAAGAGATAAATCATCCTTATCTTCTAAATCTGAAATTTTAGAATCAAACATGTCTGGAAAGTTTCTCAAAAGTTTCTTCACAATTGTATAATCTTCCAAGTCTTCTCTGAATCCTATGATGTTGCAAACAATTTCATTGACTCTGGTGAAGTATTCATCAATTGTTTCATCATCTCTCATCCTGATGTCTTCAAACTTACTAAGCCATATTTGTATCTTGGCTTCCTTGACTTTTGTGTTTCCTTCAAAAACACTTTCCAGCTTGTCCCACATGCTTTTTGATGTTGTGAGACCCATCACCTTCTAATAAACATTTTTTGATAAGGACATGAGAATAGAATTCCTATCCTTTCCATCAACTTCTATGTTCCTCTTGTCAGCAAATGTCATAGGAGCATTTTTCTTAATAGGTGGAAAGCCAATAGTGGAAGTATCAACAACTTCAAGGCCAAGAGATAGGAGATAAGGAATCATCCTATTTTTCCATGCATAATAATTCTTTCCATCAAATGCAGGAATACCTCTATTTTTGACAGAATTGATATTCTCCATGATAAGAAAAAAACAAGGGAACCTCCCTCTGATACCACTTGAAGTTCCAAGGATCGAATATCAACTAAGAAGGGGGGGGGGTTGAATCAGTTGATAACTTTTTATACTTTTCAAAACTTTAAGAAACTTGACCCTTGCAACCTGTTAAGATTTACTTACTTATCAACCTTTAGCAAGTAACCCAAGCATGCAATAAAGGTAAATCAAGAAAAGCACACAAGAATTACAAGGTTCGGCCTCAATAATAGAACCTACGTCCTTGCCATAGCCACTCCCGTGGGTCTATGGAAATCCACTATAATGAAGAAGTGAATACAACTTGTGCCAACTCCCATTGGACACCTTTTATCTCCCGATAAGAAAGATTAAGCTTACTCCCATCAGTTTACAAATTTTCCTTAAAGAAAAATTGATTCAAACGTAAGAATAATGACTTTGTTAAGATGCTCCACAAAATGCTCACTCCGAATTTTCAATCCGATTTCTTGGATCTGATTTTCTAAAACCAAACTTCTCAGAAAGAAAAATACAAATCCACAAAAAACCCACTCCGAATGTTCAATCCAGATTTCTTGTATCTGGTTTTCTAAAATCGGTCTTCTCAGAAACGAAAAATGTCTCTGTAAAAATCCACTCCGAAAACTCACTCCGGAATTCTTGAATCTAGTTTCCTCAGCAAGGAAATGATGACTCAGCACAAAAGCTCATTCTAAATTCTCCAACGCTCCGCATTTTCCACGTGTGTAAAAAAGTTGCTTTGAGAAAATTATCTAAGCACATATTTATAGGAAACTCAGAAAACAAAGGCAGGAATCTTGAAAAACATTCCCACTTCCTCAAATTTCAAAAACTCTGCAAATCTCTCGCATTTGATATTCAATCTTTGACTTCTTCAAACCTCCTTAAATTTCTCTGAGATTTATGTAAGGTTGAAATTCTAGTTTTCTTGAACTCAGAATTGTTATTCCTAATTTCTCAGCATGTTTCTCAGGATTTTCATCCCGAATTTCTCAGCATGTTACTCAGAATTGTCATTCTGAATTTATCAACATGTTGCTCAAGATTGTCATTCCAAATTTCTCAGCATGTTGCTCAGGATTGTCATTCCGAATTTCTCAGCATGTTGCTCAGGATTGTCATTCTGAATTTCTGGTTCAGGAAGTACACTCCAAATTTCTAGTTCAGGAAGTACACTCCGAATTTCTAGTTCAGGAAGTACACTCTGAAATTCTGGTTCAGGAAGTACACTCCGAATTTCTCATTCAGGAAGTACACTCTGAATTTCTAGTTCAGTAAGTACACTCTGAATTTCTGGTTCAGGAAGTACACTCCTAATTTCTGGTTCAAGAAGTACACTCTGAATTTATCATTCAGGAAGTACACTCCGAATTTCTAGTTCTTGAAGTACACTACAAATTTATGGTTCAGGAAGTACACTCCGAATTTTTGGATCATGAAGTAGACTCCGAAATTCTGTCTCAGCAAGTAGACTCTGAACTTCTGGCTCAGCAAGTAGACTCTGAACTTCTGGCTCAGTAAGTAGACTCTGAACTTTAGGTTCAGGAAATAGACTCTGAACTTCTGGCTTGGGTAAACTCTGAATTTCTAGCCCAGGTAGTAGGCTCCAAATTTCTGGCTTTGGCATACTCTGAACTTTAGGTTCAGAAAACAGACTCCGAACTTTAGGATCAGGAAACAGGTTCAGAAAACTAGTTCAGGAAAACAGGTTCCAGAAAACTGGTTCTGAAATAAAGTTTGAGACACTTTCTTAACTTCTGACTTCTCATTCTTTAACAAAATCTTCTTTAAGAAAATCTTCAGCAACCAAAAACTTCAACTTTCTATAACTCAAAAAAATTATTCAACAAAAAGATTAGTTGTCAACATATACAAAATTTTTTTTAAAAAAACACCACAAAGGTTCTTCAAAATCATTCATCCCTTAGCTGTGAACATAATCATTCATCCATCATCCTACACAATGAAGATTAGGCCACCCCATGCATCTTGAATTATTTTGTATCAGAGCTCCGATTAACATGGTAGGTATCTATCCTTTTATTATCATTCTATTTACCCATTATCCTTCTTATCTTTCTACATTATCAACCCTTTATAAAAAATCTACCTTTCCTGAAAAATCAAGGACTCATTTTCACCCATTTTTTCTTGATATTGTTAACACCATTCATTTTCACCTCATATTATACCATATTTTCTATATTTTGATTTTATTATCTTTAAATTTATATATTGAATAACCATTATAAAAAAATCTATTTGTTGTATTCATCCACCATTTTCCAACCATTAACTACAAATTCTACCCTTCTTTTCCACCTGTTATTTTCTGAACTCAAATGGGGTGTGTTAAAATACCCCCAACACAATCTCGATCTGGGAGGGATTGGTGGCACATGATACCCCCAAACAAGGTTTTAGATTTTATAAAATCTTGGGGTTTTAATTGAGTGTCGGGAGTGGGGAGAAATAAGGAAAACATTCTTTGAGTGTGTATCCTTGTGTGTGAGAGTGTGCACCCTAGTGTGTGTGGGTGTGTATCCTCATGTGTGTGAGTGTTTACATTTTGTGTGTGTGTGTGTGTATCCTTTGTGTGTGTGTTTCTTCATGTGTGTAAGTGTGTGCATCCTACATGTGTGTATACTTGTGAATGTGTTTTTTATGTGTGTGAGTGTGGGTGTGTAAATCTTGTGTGTGTTAGTGTGTATATCTTATGTGTGTGTATACCCTTGCATGTGTGTGTTTCTTCTTGCATGTGAGTGTGTGTTCATAATTGGGTGTGTGAGTGTGTATGTTTCTCCTTGTGTGTGTCTATGTGTGTTATTATATTGGTAGAATATCATATAAAAGGAATTACTTGTAGAAGTGATGGAGAAACTCAAAGTACATCTCCCACACCGGAATCTCCACAACTCCAAATACAAGTTTTGGTGAGCCATTTTGAGAAGCTTCTTGATAAGAAGTTTGAGGTGATACATGAGAGGATTAAAACCTATATAATCAACCAAGATTGAGGATGATCCATGATAATCAGCAAAATTATTTAGCACTAAATTTCCCCCACGTTATAGAGGTTAATATGAAAATAATTGATGGTAATTTCAAGGATATCACTAGTGTAGAAACAAGATTTAACATCGGTTTTTTTTTTCAATTTTGATGTTGGTTTTTAACTGAATTCTATAAAGGTGGCATAAATAATAATTTTTTCGGCATTGGTTATTTAAAAACCAACACCGAAAATGAGATTGGGTACCATTTTTGTCATCAGTTTCATTGATAAACCGACATCGAAAAGGATTTTTGGTGTCTATTTTTATAAAAACTGATGCCGAAAGTTTAAAAAAATTAGAAACTTTTGAATATGACACCCCCAAAATAATCAGAATCCCTGTAATAGAAAAATAGTATAAAAAAATCAAACAACGTGTATCATTGACTAAAGTTCTATAAAAACATAAATACTTTTTTCTATTTGATCAAAAAATTATCTATGCATTAGTATTATAAAGTAAAATTAAAAAAAACATACGTGAAATTTAAAACACGATCATTTTTGCTTATTGTTGAAATATTCATTTGATATCCTTATGTTCAAACACCTATTATAACAAAATAATTAGTTTTTTGAACACATATTTTTAGGAAAATGTAATATTAACCATAAACATTAGAATATACATACCTTAAATCGTAATCATACTTAACAAATAGTTCAAAAACAAATATCGAAGATGGGTATGTTCATTTTATGTATAAGAATCATCATCATTTAATGTATACAATAACATTGAATGGTATGAGATTAAAAAATAGAATACTATGAAAGAAAATATAAAATAATCAATATAACTAACCTTATCAAATTTAGTAGTTACCCGAGTTCTGATTATCTCATACATGAATTGTAGAAGATAATAACCACATTCAACATATCATTGTTGATGATGAAACTGTGGTTATAAAACATTAAATTGATAATATAAACAAATATATATATATATATATATCAAAATTTTGAATAATATATAATATAAAAAATATATATCCTTACTTTCACATGTTGGATTGCATTTGGTGTCTTTATCGATAAGTGATATTGGTTAAAATTTTTCCATGACCTGCATTTTCATATATATCAACTAATAATACATGTATATACAATAATAATTAAATATAATGAACTTATAAAAAATAAGAAAACTTACTTTTCTAACAAGGTGATAATTTTTTTACGAATATCACTTAGTAAAGAGAAAAACCAATATAAGGTGAATTCACTTGGGAAGAATATGCCTAACATCCAATGCCCCCTACAATACAAAAAGTTCATAATTAATGACATTATAATGAAAATTAGTTCATAATTATGTTTGTGTACTTATGCATCAAGAAATGGAAAAAACCAACACCCAATATTCATCTGTTATAATCTCTCGCGTATATATACAATTATATTAGGATTATTCACATATTTTACATCCATAGAAATGAATTTTGGATCCATAAAACCATAAATTTATGTGGTTTCATTTTGTATAATAAGTGTGTGTAGATACCTAATTAAAAAAGTAATATAGTTAGTCAGTTTAAACCATCTATAATTAAAGAAATAAAAAATAAAATGTCAATTTACTTACATGGAAAACAATTGCAACACATTCATGCTGAGCTCTTCAAAATCAATTTGAATATTCTTAATGGATAGTCTCTTCTACATATATCAAACATCATCTGAAACTCATATATATTACCCAAGAAAGAAGAAGCCTGGGATAATCTTTGTATCCCATTAGAAATACCATAAGTATCTATAGTTTCTTTCTCTTGAATGTTTTTGTTTCATTTGTTCCATTTCTTTTGCTTTTAAATACTCCTATATAAGTTAAATCTCATAAAACATTATAAGTAATTTTCAATTAGATGTAAATAATATTTAAAAAAATGAATACCTCATATGAAAGATAACGAAGAAGGCCAGATGGACAAAGTAACAAATAACCCAAACAATCCCCAAATCTGGTAACCTCCTCAGTAGAAAATGGTAGTTGATCAGTAGGATCAACAATATCAAGTATTGATACTGTAACTTGACCCATCTGCATAGGCTGGTGATGTATAGAATCCCCTAAAAATGCATGAGTCCTAACGCTACAATATATATATATATAAGGATCTCTAGCATAAAAATCATAGTATAAGGTTGGGTTTGAGTGAGGAGGTGGTGGATCATAGTAGGCAGGCTGGGCAAGGTGGTCTGGCTGGGATGGTTGTATAGGGTGTACAACTGTCTGGGCAGGCTGGGAAGGTTTCACAACATGTGACTGTCTCATCAATTTCTCTAACATAGCCTGCACAACTGATTGATTTTGATCATCCATATACTGTTTCATATCTTTCATCTCAACTTTTAATGATTCAATTTTCGGGTCTCTTGATTTCTTACTCCGATGACCAAAAACTTTCTGAATACTAAAACTTGTCTGACATCCTCTTAAGCGGACAGGGTGTTCTTTCTTTCCTAAAGCAGTGTCTAGGTTGTCCATCCTACCCTCAGGGATAAAATTGACCTATTTCTCTTTCTCCTGAAGTTAATCTAGAAATGAAAAATGAAAATTTTATATTAGCATTTTTAATTTATAAAATAGAAAAATTCATGAAAAATAAATAATATTTACTTATAATTTTTTCATCTAATTCATTAGCTCTCTCTATAAGATGCTTTTCATTTTTTTTCTTTTTCTCTATCTTTTCCATTTTTCATAGCGAGTGGGGGGATATGTAGGACCAAACTAGACCTCATCAGAACCATAATTGGAGTGAGGTCTTAGCGCTTCAAACTTTTCCTCAATCATTTTTCTCTCCAATAAAAGATACCCTCCACATGATAAAGTATGAGGGTATACATTCTGCAACTGGATGTCTTGATGGGATTTCCTGGAGGCCTATTATACTAAAATTAAACTAATAAGTAAATAGGTATATATATATATATAATTTCACAATATAATATAATTTTCATAACAAAAACTGTATCTATAAACTCATACTTGAGAAATGGGTTTTCATTTTTTCTCTTTCTAAAAACATTTTTTTCAACTTTATTTTGAAATCTCTCCATCTAACCACCACCAAAGTAAGACATATTTTCTTAATTTCTTTTGTTTCATCAAAATTGAATGTCATATATAATTGAATAAAATAAAAATTAGTCATTTAAAATATATCATATTCTAAAAATATGATAAAATAAATCAATTGAGATATTATACCATTACGACCTCCCAAATCTGATCTTTCTCCATCTTGTCAACAACCTTACAATTAGGATATAATATGCTAATCCTACATCAGATCTACATAGAGATGTAGCTGATAAATTGTGTTGAATTTGGTATAATTGAATTGTTATTATCATAAAAATCAATATATAATCTCTCATATCCACGAACAAGTAATAGTTTTGGTAAATGTATAATGCCACATTTACCAACTTGAGAACTTGATTTCATAACAGTAAAAGCAGAGGACTCCACCGCTGAAGTCTCATCAGCAGTCTTACAATTATTTTTTGTAAATTAAAAGTTTGTTTTCATTAAATAATAATATTAATGGATATTTAATAATATGAAAAAATAAAAATACCTCAGTACATGTTCTTCTATCTCTGTATCTATATTCATCATTGAAATAGACAATTGTAATGAAATTCTTGCAAACCTGTATATTATTAGTCAATTGAATAATTATAAAACAAGAAAACTGAAATATATAAGTAAAAAAAGGGCACACATGTGTAATCTAAATAAAAAATAAAGATGTTATGATTTAAAAAAAATATAGAAGGTAAACTATTAAATATAATCATTACTTTTAAAATGATAGAAACATTTATAAATTTAAATATCAAATAGTTATTAAATAATACAGTTTTTAAATATGTAAATTTAAAAAAAAGAAAAATAATGTAAATAATTTCCAGATTAATTAGGAGGGTAATTTAGTTTTTTCCCATATCCCTTCAGCGTGATCATGTCGTACTGCATGCACCATGTTTGCGTTATAGTCATTGTTATCTGGAAATTGTGTAATAGACGAAGAAGACTCATATAAATAAATAGAATCATCATCATCATCCTCATCAACCAAATGGATTCTTATTCCTTGAAAATGATGGACCACTGATCATTCTATGGATCAATGACATAAAATATTTGTTTTTCATGTGTAGCCATGATAAATGGTTCTTCATTGCAATTAAATCATTGCAAATCAACCAGTTTAAACCCATATTCATCACGTTTCACACCATTATTACTTGAAACCCAATTACACTTAAACACAGTGACTCAAAATTTAATATAATAAATTTCCCATATGTCATCTAGAACTAAAAAATATGGAATTGATGTAGAAATTGGTTTTTTATCTTTGGCACTTGAAAAATGAAGTGCTTTAGTGATGACCATTAAAACACTATTTTTAATGGTACTTTTTTATCTAGATTTTTTGTATAAAATGTGTACCCATTAATATCAAAACCAGACCATGTGATCACATTAAGATTGGTCCCCCTTCCAACCACTTCAATGTTTCTGATACAGATATATCTATAATGAATTTCTATTTAAACCATGAAATAAATTTCTTTTTATGATAAATCATCATCCACTTTTCATTTCTTTTTGGATATTGTAACTTTAATTCAGGAATATGTGATGATATATATGATTAAGCCTCATTTGTGTTGTTCAAAATTTATAAATGTTCTTGCATCACTTCATCACATGGAATGAACTTTACCTTTAAGCCCTGAATCCCTTTAACTTCACTATCAACTTTTATATGTCGAGATATAGGGAGACCAATATATTCCACTTCATACAAATAATCAGTACATAACTCAATCACCTCTTCCAGTACATATTTTTGAACAATATAGGCCTCTGATCAATAATTATTTTTAACATATCCCTTCAAAATTTTCATATATCTTTCAAAAGGATACATCCATCATAAATAAACAGGCCCGCATATTTTTATCTCATATACCAAAGGAATCACCAGATGAACCATTATATCAAAAAACGTAGGTGGGAAATACATTTATAGTTGAAAAAGAATAAGATCAGATTTTTTATCCAACACATCTAATAAATTTAGATCAAAAAATTTGATACAATGGATTTGAAAAAATTACATAACCTGATGATAGTATTTATAACAACTGTCGGCAATATACAATGCAGTGCAACTGGTAGAAGTTGTTGCATCAATACATGACAATCATGAGATTTCATACCTATTAATTTTCAATCCTTCAATGAAACCAAATTATTAACATTTTAATAATAACACTGGGTACTTTAATACCATGAAGACACCAAAAAAATTCATCTTCTCAATCTTTCTTAATGTGTGACAAGCCAGAGGTATTCCTTTCATAGTGGGAGCTAACTCTAAATGTATTCCTTTTGATATCAAGTCCAATATATTATAAAATACATATTTTTTCTTTATTTTTATTTCTAAAAAAGTTCCAATTAATATTCTTAAACTCATAATGGTCATGGGGGAAGATTATTTTCATGTAAATCATTAAATTCTTTTTTCAATCTATGATAAGGATGATCAATTGGAAAAAAAAATCTTTGATGTCCCATGTATAGTATCTTTCTTACATTCTGCAATTGATAATATGAAGTCTTTTCTTCAAAAATTAGACATGATTTATGTCCCTTAACACTATATCCAGATAAGTTTTCATATGTACGAAATTAATTTATAGTGAACATTATCATAGCAAGAAGAAGAAAATACTCTTTCTTATATGAATCGAAAACCTTACCACCTATCTCCCATAGAAATTTTAAATCATTAATCAATGGTGAAAGATACACATCAATATCATTTCTCAGATGTTTTGGTCCAAAAATCATCAAGATAATCATAACATATTTTTTCTTTATACATATATGTGGGGAAAAGTTGTAAACTACCAACAAAATAGGCTATAAACTATTTTGGCTGCTTATGATCTGATATGGATTCATTACATCAATACACAATCCCATTATGATATTTCTAACTTAAATTCCAAAATAACAATTTTTTTATCAAATCTCTTCCACTATGGTGAATTAGTATGGTGATGTAAGTTACCATCAAAGATGAGCTCATCTAAATTTCATATTAACCTTTTTTCATCAATTTAATTTGAAAATAAATGCTTCAAATGAGAAATTATTGGAAAGTACCAAATTGATTTAGTAGTAGATTTTATTCTCGCACCTGAGAATGAAACAAAGTTCAATTATAAGAATTATATGAAGGGATTAATGGATGAAATTATTAGGAAGTATACAAAATTTATTTTTCATGAGGTTAGATGCCAGTACTTAAGAACGAATCTGAGTTGACTTTTTCATCCATCTTATAGCATGATGTACCACATGTAGGATAGTTTAAAAAATATTCATATTATTTCCTATAAAACACACAATAATTATGGAAAGAATGTATTTTTTCATACCCCAAACCCATTGGGAATAATATTTTATTCTCCTCATAATTGGAATCTGGAAGCCCGTTGCCTTCTGGAAGTAGATTTTTTAAAAGTTCAAGTTGGAGAAACTTTTATCACTACACCAATTTCTCAATTTCAAGTTAACTAATCTCAAAAATATTGATAACACTATATATTTTCTACAACCTAAGAATAATGGTTTCTTATAATCTCTCTATAATCATTCAACATTTGTTATTTTTTTGATGTTTTCAACACCTAAATCATGAATTAATTCTTCATTATGATCCTTTGTCTCATTATGAATATTGTCATCAACATTAGATATTAAATTTTTAGTTCTTTCACCATATCAGATCCAATGTGTATAATTAAGGCTAAAACCATAGCAAATGAGATCATCCTTGATTTCTATGGGGTTTAACTTTCTCATATTCAAACACTTCATGTGTGGACAGAAAAAGAAAATCTATGTTTTAAATATTTTTTTTAGAAAATTCCAGGAAATAATAAACTCATTTTTCATATTCACAAGTGGTTATTCGTAAATTTATCCAATTATGATCCATTTAGTACCTAATATCTCAATATAATCGGTGAATATATTAAAAAATATAAACATTTAAATATATATATATATAAAGATAAATTGTAAATATAAACACATTCAATAAAAATGATTGTGAATCAGATGGGAAACATCAAAAATTATTATGAATAAAATAAAAACTAATCTAATAAAGGTATTTATTTTGTGTGATGTGTGTCATAATGATCCAATTGACATCACATGTAATGATTCCCATAGAAATTCCCAGTAGAAAATCCTATTGTAGTATAAAATATATATCTTCTAAATATAAAAATAGTAAATTTTTTATTTTTATATTATATACATGTGGTTTATTGATACTATAATTTAATTATTTTCAATCATATAAAATATATTAGTTCATTTTAAATAATTATTACATTAGTTCGGTGTTGCATGTGTCAAAAGGTATTGAAGATTTTATTAATTTAACAGGTGAAAAATATGGAGTCATTACATGTGATGTACACTATATTGATGAATGATGAAATCATATATCATTTTACATTTCATAATATCACAAAATAAATAATTTATCAAAATAAACAAACTTTAACAATAACATTTTTAAAAAACAATCAATTACATACAAATAATTGAAACAATAACTAAAAAATATAACTAAATGATAAATATTTTAACTTCAAAATTAAAAAAAACTTAAAAAATTTGTAGTTCAATAAGAAAAATGGACCCTTAATCTGAAATTGATCCCACAAATTTGTTGGAAGAATAACATTGCAAGATCTAACGAAAGTGTTTTTAGAAATAAACAATAAAAAAGAACAAAGAAATAAATGCAAACTACGGTTGATATTCGGTCAGAAAATGGATTCTGAAGATAAATACTTCGTTAAATGATGAAACAATGATATAGAATGAAGAATCTAGACCCGAGATCATGAAATGATGATAAAAATGGAAGAGAAACCACAAAAATGGTCATTAAGGGATTGCGGGTCGCCATCGGGGTCGTCACAAGTTGGGAACAATAGTTTACAGATCCAAAAAATGATGGTTTTGTGATCCTGTGATTTTTTAAAACTATTTTTGGTGTTTGTTATTACATAAACCAATGATGTAATATTTTTTAAAATTTTTGGTGTCGGTTTTTGTGAAAACCGATGCCGAAAAGTTTTTTTTTGGGTTTTTCGGCGTCGGTTTTGGAGAAAACTGACATCGAAAACTATTTTTTTCATTTCTGGAATTGTTTTATACAAAAAACAACACCATAAATCTAAATGTGAGAGTTTTTCACATTGGTTTTTAATAAACCAATGCCAAAAACTCTATATAAATATATATTGGTGTCGGTTTATGTATAAACTGACGCCAAAATTTCACCATTGATACATTTTGCATTGGTTTAGAATAAAATGACGCCACATCATCGATGTTGAAACCACTATTTATACTAGTGTATCCTACAAATAAGGAGGGTTTTCTAATAACTTATATGAGGATGAAGGAGACTACATGATGATGACATCCTTAGAGGTATCAAGGTGAAGGTTCCCTCTTTTCAAGGGAAAAGATATTCAAAAGCATACTTGGAGTGGGAGATGCATATCAAGAGAGTGTTTTCATGCCATGCATATTACAAGGAGAAAAATCTCAAACTTTATTCCCTTGAATTTTCTAATTATGCTTTAATTTAGTTGGATCAAATACAAAAGGGAAGGGAAAGATATGGCAGGTATCCCATCAACACTTGGGGTGACATGAAGTTTTCCATGCAGAAGCAGTTTGTTCATTCACATTATCATAGAGATCTTCACAAAAAACTTCAATACCTCACCCATGGGAGTAAGATTATTTAAGATTACTACAATGAGATAAAAATTGAAATGATTTAGGAAAGCATTGAATAATATCTATAGGCCACCATGGCACAATTTTTACATGGCCTCAATTGGGAGATTTACGATCAAGTAGAGATGTACTACCATGTAGATATACAAGATATGATTTTCCAAGCCACCAAGATCAATCAACAAATAAAAAGGAGAATAAACATGGGGAAACCAACTACCCCTTTTATACCATGAATAAATTCAAGGAAGAAAACAGAAGAACCATCAAATCCAAAAGGGTGGTTGATTGCAAAAGTGAAAAGGTAATTATTCCACCTAAGAAAAATACTTACGGAGCTAACCATACAAGGAATAAGGATATTTGATGTTTCAAATGTCAAGTAAGGGGTCACATTTCTAGTGAATTCCCAACCAATGAACCATGCCCATCAACAAGTATGGATAATGGGAGACCGATAGAGAGAACTCGATAGAAGAGGAGGATTACCCAAAATTAGTGATAGAGAATTTGAATAATATGGTGATATTATTGTAACTATGATGGTTATAAGGAAAAAATTACCATTGTAGATAATGAGAAGTGGAAAAATTTACTCATATGCTAAATTTGGAAAACATTACTCAAATGATGACCATGGGTTATTCTATTATTTTGGAAATGATTTTGTTTTAAAAAGTCACTCAGATACTTCCTTTATAGGCTATAGATTATATAGAAAATATACTTCAAGAACATGTATTTTCTTAGGAGAATATTTAGCCTCTTGGTCCAATAAGAAAGAACATTTTGTATCACTTTCCACTACCAAAGCAGAATATGTAGCAGTCAAAAGTTGTTGTGATCAAGTGTTGTGGATGCAACACACATTTACAGATTTTGGTTTGAGTTTTACTCAAAATCCAATCCTTTGTGATAATAAAAGTGTAATTTTCTTATATAGGAACCCAACACATCACTCACAAGATAAGAATATGGATACAAGATACCATTTCATTAGGTATCACACACAAAAAGTAGATATCTTTCTTGACTTCAATGGAATGGAAAATCAGTTTACTAATATTTTTACCAAACCTATTACTTCCGATAGATTCAAATTTATTAAACATAATTTAGGAATAATTAAATTCAAGTGATATTCAATCCACTTCATGTTCCATATATCTTATTACATTAAAAACTCCTCTAGTAAAAAGAGAGTAATTTTTTAAAATTATCCGAATTAGAAATTTATGTTTTTTTCAAAATTTAAAAAAAAATCAAGATTTCAAAATTTTTATATTTTAAATATTTTTCAAATTTTCATAACTTTTTAGAATTTCAAATTCTATCTGAGTTTCAAAAATATCGGAATTTCATTTCAAACCTAACTGTTTTTCAAACTTACAATTTATTATCATCCTTTCTGTAAAAGATGTACATCTATTTTATAATATATTCTTAAACCATCCCTAAAAGAGGAAGATCATAAATTATTATTGGAAGATAAATTCAAGAAGGTTTAATATCTTAACTTATATATTTTATTATTTACTTGTATTTATTGTTTAATTTAGGGGGTTTTTAAAAAAAATGTTTAGCTACTTTTAGGAGGAGTTTATTTTATTTTTCAAAAGGCAACATTTTGTTTTCCATTATTATTTTAACCTTCAAAGAGAATCTATACGATATATTTTTTCCTTTCATTTTTTGAGAGACTTTAACCACTCATAAAATAAAGGAAAGCCTTTGTATGTTAGTAATCTAAAATTCCAATATAAGGACTTCTTTTCTCATGAGTTTTATCTGAACAATATTTCCACCTTCTAAATATTTCTCATTAGAGGTATCTTTCTGAAGAAGTTCAAAAAACCATCCATGAAGCTTAAAGTATTCCTAGAGATAGTAAAATTATTAGATGTTGTTGAATCATTTTCTCTGCTTATTGTTGGAAAAGGTGAAGTTCAAAGTCTGATGATGCATATTCATATCTTTTATTATGTTTAGATTCCTAATAAGATCCATAAGACTGGTGTAGAAAGTGAACTTCAACCTGAACTCAGTTTATAAGAACATCTTATTAGATATGATAGCATGGTCAAAATAGAATTGATGTAGAAAATTTTGATTACATCAACCATGGTAAAAGGAATTTTCCTGGAGATATAAAGAGTTTCAAAAGTTTTGAAGGCATCAAAAATATATGTTCAAATAAATTCTCAAACTGAATTAGATTACTAATTTTATATTATATTTCCATTTCCTTTTCTTATTTATTCTATATTTCTTTTTGAAAATCATAGTGGAGGATTATTTTAAAAAATTTCTTAATAAATTTTGTGTTGTTGTTAGTGTTAAGAAAATTTGATATTTTTGTTATTAGATCTATTTAATTTCAAAAGGGTAGAGTATTTTAAATTTTCTTTGATTATATTTTAAAGAAGAAGAAATTGTTTTATCATTTTACTGAATATATATATTCTTTGTATTTTTGTTGAAGATATTGTTAGAGTTATTATATTTTGTAAATCAAGTTTGTTTAGTCTCTATTTCTAAAAAAAGGGGGAGAAAACAAAGGAAGAAAATTTCCATATCATGAAGACCATAAAAAGTTTTTTTTAATTTCAGTTCCTTCAAATTTTCTTACTTATTTTTTTCTTTCCAAAAAGGGGGGGATTTTTGAGGTGTTATACTCACCTATTTATTTATTTTGGAAATAAAAATACACTTTATACTAAAATATTCTAACTTAAGTTTCTGCTTAAGTTATTATGTTTTTAGAGAATAGAATTATGGTAAACTGAATCTTCAAATACCAGAACTTGAACTGATTTATGAAAACACGATGATCTGAAGTCACAACTTCATATTAATTACATAAAATTAAGAGAACTTTAGTGGTGCTAAAACAAACCATCGAAATATAAAGAAACATGCTAATTATATCTGAAGAAGCTGTTGTTGATGTCATTGCAAACGATCTTGAGTTTTTTGGAATTCAACAGTTGATGTTTGTTACACCGTTATCTATAAATAGTGTTAGATCTCGAGTGTCAAAAATAAATTACAAGAGACATTCAACATATCGAGCATTCTAAATTTTTTTGTTCATTTTAAAGATTTTAAATTTCTTTTTTCTCTAATATTTTACTCTTTTATGAGTGTTTTCAGCTAAGAGATAATATTGTGTGAGGTTATCCTTGAAAAACTCTTAATTTTTACATTGTAGTCATTCTATCATTTGATCTTTCATGATAAATTGATTTTGGATATAGGAATATAGAGGAAAGTATGATCATCTGATTGAGGGATTTTGAGACTAGGAAGATAGAGCTCAATATATTTCGATTATTGGAAGTTTAACCGTGAGCTGCCACCGACATGTATAGTCCAAGGATTTTGAGTATATGAAGATAGAACTTCCATTATTTATAAAATTGGGGATAAATTAAAAATGGTTGAAAGTCATGGATACCTTAAATTGTGTTTACAGATCTACCTTCAACTTTGGTTTAAAAGTGAGACTTTATTAAATATCCTTTAAAGGGGTATTTGGTTTTCTAACCAGTACTATGTGTTTTATTTTTAACTTCAGCTGTTGCATTATTTTACAAATTTCAATTTCTATAATTCAAATAGTTTAAAGTTTAGTTGTTTTAACTCTTTCATCGGTAACATAAAATATCTATCTTTTAATTTATATTGTGCAAAATGTACTTCAATATAGTACTTATTTCAATTACTTTGATCACTGATCTCATCGATAATTCAAAAAACTGTTCAATCTCTGATTTCATTAGTAATAAGAAAATATTATTATCTCAATATTTGAAGAGTATAAAAATTTTTAAGCTTATTTTAAAACTAAAATTCACCCCAATATTGTATTTTTTTCACCATTACACCCACAAAAAATATATACATATAATAATGTCTATCTTTTGGAAAGAATTAGGTATTCTCTCTTAATGTAGATTGTTTTCCTAGTGAGATGTAGGTAAATTCATGCACATTGTTATGGTATAATGTGATAGAATATTTCATGAAAATTTAAGGATTTAAATATAATATAAACTGATATTAATATATAAATTTATAAATTTATACACACACGCACACACACATACACACACACACATATATATAAATAATCAAACACACCTAAACAAAAACATATATACCAACATACTTATACATATAAAAACAAATGAAACACACATTTATATGTATATATATCTCTATCTAAGAAAACATCATATATCATGTCATGTTTCTATAAAAAAATCATTAATCATACTCTTCAATCATTCCCATTTCAAATATAGTTACTATCTTGAACCAAACCATAACCCAATGAATAATATAGAATACATTAATATTTATAAGGCCTAAACTTATTTATAAAATTACTAACATTGATTTATTATCTAAAAATTACCCAAGATATTAATTCACTACCTAATTGGCCAAATAATTCTTTTTTATGTGGATACTAAATGTCATTTAATCGATAACAACCATTTTTATTCCAGTGAACTATTGGTTTCGGGTATAGAGGAAGTGTGCGGTGATAGGTGATATATTAAATTTTCTTTTAATATTTAGTTCCCTGAAACCCTGAGTGAGGATCTTTTATGTTAAATTTATAATTTATTTATTTAGATCTAAATAAAATAAATACCTCAGCTTGCGATCTTTTCTTCATTAATGTTGTTGATCTTAAGAACACCCATTTTGGATTGTCTTCATTGCGATTTGAGGATCCAAGGGTATAATCCCTATAGTGGTGATCCACATGTGATCATTTGATCTCTAAGCAACACCAATCGATTTCTGGGTGCTAGCATGGAGAATCGATTGTCTTGCATTGTTCATGTTGATCACTCGTCCTTCGGTCATGAAGTAATCTCTCTTACATTTCTCGTTCTTTAGAGGGAGAGAAAAGAAGGAGTTGAGATATAATTTTATTGTTCACAATGATTATCTATATTCATACCACACCATAAAATAGACATAACCATCTATTTATAGAGCTAGGGTTTAGGTTAAAATATTATTTAATTACATGTTGTCCCTTAAACAATATTATAACATTTAACAGAACCCATGAAACATATTATTATTATTATTTTTTGGAACACTCTCCAACTTGCGTAATAACAAATATTATTTAACTGACTTATTAATTAATATTTTTTCATAGGTTATGATCTTCATCCGTTTGAACTCCTATAACATTTATTGAACACCCGAATAAATATTAAATATTGTATTCATCAATAAATATTTATGATCGATAAAACATAAATAAAATTATTTCTCAGTCTTGAGAATAATATTATTTTATTAATTAAATTCAAATAGAATTTAATTGAGATCAATGAAAACACTTTGTTTGCAACCCTCTAGGATTCTTTATCATTGGCATTAGGTGGGATTGCCTAAATTCTAGGATTACTATCTAGCAATGGGTCAAGGAAATTTGGAGAAAGAACTAAATATTACAATGACAACAACCACATAAAAATTTTCACTATGTAATATAATCCCTTTGTTACAATATCTCATCAAGAAGGTTGTACATTTGTGTCATTAACCTATGTGCTTGATACAAATTTCTTTGACTATATGAAATAAATGAATCAATACACCATGAATATAGAATTTAATGCGGCAGTCCAATTCTAAACAAAGGGCTGAGATATCCACTTTCATAAATATGGAAGTGAAAAAAATCCTTTCTCGACTTATCCATTAATAACATGCCAATCATGACACACCCAGTGTACCCTATCTCACCGCAAACATATGTCCTCATATTTTTCATCAGAAAGTCTAAGTGTGTGAGTCATGACATGCATTTATGATAATCTTAAATTCCAAGGAACATTACGCATGCTCATAAATAGAAATATACGATGACACCAAAACATGCGAAATTCCTAATGGCGGGTCTGTTCACTTAATCTTTCGTCTAGGAGATTACCAAGTGTGAACTTTATGAGAAGAAGTCTCATCCACTTACAAGTACTCACACTTAACAGTCATGTTTTAAGTGTCCCATCATAGAATGTTATTCAACCATAGAACTATATTTAAGAATATCATCATAGAACTTCAAGTTTCTCATCATAGTAGAGAACTATTATGACCTTATCAATATGATGAATATTCTAGGACATTATTACATTAAACTCATGCAGAAAAATAAACAATATGTAATAAGATATTTTATTAATATTCAAATCATTGAATATACATGTAATCAATAGTTGGTCCTAGGACACCAACTCCAACATGAACCCCACTTAAATTTTCAATTAATATCATATAATAAAGTTTTTAAATTATTTTATAGTAAAACTCTATCTATAGTCTATATTAATTTATAAAAATAGGAATAACAACAAAAAAATTAGGAAAATTGATAAGTCCAATTTTTATGAATAATTTTTTAAAATTTTACTAAGAAATGTAATTCAATTTTAATTTTTTACACCTATATATTAATTTTTAATCATTATTCGTGGAGATAGTAGATTGTGCAGCTCACATGTGGAAGGAGGAGGCATAGGTCATGCATGGCGCGCATGATAAGGGATGTATCGATGCATGGGAGGAGAGTCTGTGTGGCAGGGGGAGATTCACCAGATTGTTTAGGTCTTGGTGGAAGATAAGAGTTTTTTAGCTCTAGCATTTCTAGTTTTAAGCTATGGATAGAGTATATTGGGTTATTAAGTATAGACCTCCTAAGTTTAAGTTCTATGTGGGATGCTCCTTCAATGCGGAACTATACACACTTGAAAATACAACAACATGCAACTTTTAAAATGTGTTTTCATCCTCGTGAATTTAATTTTCATCACCAGTCAACCTGCTACATAGGAAAATTGCTATGGTCAAAGATCAGGGAGCTTGGGAGCTCACTTAATGATCAAGACACACCATGTCATAGCTTCACCTTGCATCATGGAATCTTAGGAAGGATAAAATGATGCTCATTGATGTGTCACAACCCATTATACAACATCCTGGACCCCTATAGATTGAAGATGAAGAAAAATGGAGAATTTACATTGTGACGTATCATTATTCTATGCCATGGAGGTGTTTAAATCAACAAGAACATAAGTTTTGGATGCTCAATAGGCTCTGTGATGTGAGATATTTTTTCCCCGTAATGGTAGAAGTTGGAGAGTGATAATATGCATGGAGTAGGGTTTATAGAGTGGAGATATGCTACACAGTAGAGGTCTCATAATTAGTAGAGATTTGATTTTTCAGGGGGGTGGTTCCCTAAATTATAGTACTAAATCCACAGGGCAGCTGAGGTTGATATATTTGTGTTACATCACAGATCCTAAGTTTTTATGCGGATTATATATATCTGTATAGATATTCAAAGGGATGAAGTTCCCTCCATACACATGTCATGATAGATATGGTTTGAGGGAGTTCAAAAATTTATGAATGTAAGAATTTTCCAACATTTGATAAGATTGTATTAATTTAAAGAGAAGATAATTAAGGTCAATAATCAAGTGAAAATATAATTTAAGATACATGCAGATATACAGATTCAGTCGAACTCTTCTATCTCTCATGGATAAATGATATATCATTTAAGGGGTATTTAAAAGGATCACCCATGAGGATAACACATTGCATCCAAGGGAGTTCAATACGAAGGAAAGATACAGAAGATGAGTGAAGATAAAAAGTCATATCTTGAGAATTTTTTGCCTATAAATAAAGAAGGAGGGTTGTTCTACAAGTGGGGAATCATTCTGGAACTGTAGATTTGGTGGTCTGAAGTTTGGAGAGTCATTGTTGTGTTGGAGTGCATCCTAGGTTTTCTATTAATTTATTTTATTTTCATTCTCTCTCTGGACTAACATGAGGGGGTAATTTTCTAGTGTCAAGACATTTAATGAAGGGGTATTGTTCTTAGTGAAGTGATTTATTTTCAATCAATTTGATTTGAGCTTTTGCATTCAATGTTAAATTCTAAATCTTATTATTTTCTTTCATGCGTGACCATTGATGACAGAGGAGGGTATGATTTATCAATGCATCAACTAGATACTCCTTCTCAAGGAACAACCAATGCATGGGTTGGGGTAGTTATGTTTAAATATGGTTTTGAATACCTATTTATAGATTAAACTAAGAAACTGGGAAGGTGTAATGACCCAAACTATTATAAATAAAATTCCCCCTTTTATTTAATTAAATGTCTAATTATATAATATGGTTATAGAAAACACATTCACTTTTTTTTATTATATACAATTGGATTTAATTGACTGTTAAGAATCATTACCATTGATAATATAGTCATTGAATAGTGATCATATGATTATTATAAATATAGGGTTTTAGAAAATCCAATTGACACAGACAAAGGAAGTGATGGCCTCAACCAGTAGAATCATACCCTATGAAACCCATTTATTAGAGCTTCTAAGGGATATAGAACCACTGTTCTTTGAACTTGATTAAGCCCAAGATGAGATCCAACAACTTAATTATGATCTGAACCATTTACGAGAGAAGTTCATGCTCTTCAAGATCATGATCCTAACCATGCTCTCTGAACCACCCCATGAAATTCCCACCATCGCGCACCTTACCCTTAGAGCGTTTTCTGGTGTATTAAATGAATATGTATCAACACCCTAGAAATATGAGTATGTATATTATTTTTTATAGAATAATGAATATATTTTCATCCTATTATTGTTACTTTATAAATTATTTTTATTTCAATTCAATAAAACACAAATAGTATTTTTAGTTAATATTCAAATTCAATTAAGGAATTTATTTTGAGAAATTAATGGATTTTTGAAATAAGTAATATTTTAATAAAATATTATTATTAAATAATTTTTATTAAATTTAAATGATCATATAATTTTTACGAATTCAAATGTAATTTTTATAAGGGTTTGAAAACTGTTGTTAAAAACCCACCATTTCTTAATAAATATTTATTTTATTTTAAAAGTAAAAATTCACATATTTATAAAATTATTTATATAAAATGAATATTATTTATGGAATCAGAACATCAAAATTATCCAATGGTGAATTTTGCTTAACTTTTTGAGACGGTTGAATTTTTGGGTAAAAATTAAATACTATACAAATATACTTTGTGCATTATGACATCATAATGACCCAAAAGTGATGTAATAAATACTATAAATGAGATACACTTTCACAAACCATCCCAGTGGGGCTTGCACTGTGACTCCCCAAGCCCACCTCTAACAGGCCAAGGGTTGGTGACTAGCACCGAGTAGGCATATTACTAACATAGAAGGCATTGCCTAAGTACTTGTACGCACACACACATCTCCAAGCCCACAAATGATGAAATGTAAAAAAACTAATAAAGAACAATACAATATAACCCAACCAACAGATTATAAGGAAAAGTAAAGTGCAGAAAGTAAATTGGTCCAGAATACAAGTCCACCAAAATAAAGAGTATGCAAACTACAAAGTCCAACCGGAAAACAAGAAATAGGTACTGGGACTGTTACTCATAGCTATTGGAACACCTCATCCTATAAGGAATCTCACAAATCTTGGTCTGGTCCTAGTCCACCCTGGACTCCATCAAAAGGTTGCTCGTCTGCCCAAGACATGACACGTGTGGGAAAAACCCGTGCAGGGGTGAGTATAACAATACTCAGTAGAGGACCCCAAAAACCACAAAACAATACACAAAGTAAAGGTACTTTAATCTGTACACGGTATATATCTATAGAACATATAATAAGAGAAACATCTAGATATACTTGAAACCCAAACCCATAGTCTAGAGGTAACTCACAATAACCTCATACCCACGCTAAAGATTCAGTTCTAAGATTCCACGAAGTGCTTGTAAAGACCCTAAATTTTAAACAAATCTTGTTTCCTAATTTTATGTGTTATTTTATTTTATTTTTATACTCAACAAAAATGTTTCATTTGATAACATGAGTATAATTAAAATGAGACTGTTGGGTTTTGACTGTTATTTGACCATTGGTCAATATGACCACTGGAAACTAAACTTTTTGACTATTGTCTCTAAATATAAGGAATCTTGGTTAATTAATATAGAAAGAAGATTTGATGGCCTCACCCAGTAGTCTTGGACCGATCGAAGCCCATCTAACAGAACTTGGGAAGGAGGTAGCACCACTGGGCTTTGCTCTGGACCAAACCCAAGCTGAACTTCATCGTGTAAAGCTAGAACGGGATCGCCTTCGCGAGAAGTTCAAACTGATAGAAATTACTACTCGTGCGATGTTGGTCGAGCCTCCCTCAGATTCTCTCACCTTAGCACACCTTACACTTATGTCCTATGCTGGTGTGATAAGGGGATATGTAAGGAGACCGTAACTGCCTTGTGTAATCCTTTGTTTTAAATAAAAATTGGGATTTCTTCTTATGATGAAGTTTATGAATTTTCAAATGTCCGGATAAATATAGTATGCATATTTTTAATGAATTTTAGAGAAATGATATTTTAAAAATGTTTATGTAAATCTTAAATAAATAAAAATGTATAATGATTTTCAAAAAATGGTCTTCTACAATTATGTTCAGTACGAAATTTTGAGTCTAATAAGATCAACTTGATTTTTGATGAATAGTAAATTATGAATGGTGATTTTACGCTTAGGATTAGTAATGTGACCAAATGGATTATTAATTTCACTCAAAGAAAGTTTTAATATAATTTAGACACCTAGATTAAGTAATGAGATTCAATAAAATGGGTAAATAACAGTTTCATAAATTATTATTCAAGTATTAGTTTTTTTCGGGTGAATAGTGTTTTTTAATTAAAAATTTAATTAAAAATAATTAGAAAATTATTTTTATAAAAAGGAATTTATTTTTGAACTCAGAGCATCGATATTATGTTATGATAATTTTTGGGGATTTTTCTGAAAAAAATGATTTCTCGATGAATAGTGTTTTTATTTAAAAATTAAATTAAAAATATTTAGAAAATTATTTTTATAAAACGGAGTTCATAAATGTAATTAGAGCATTGATATTTGGTTAAGGTGAAATTTTTGGATTTTTTTGAGAAAGATGAATTTTTCAGTGAATAGTAAAAATGCAGTTTTAGGGTTTCGGTATGTTTAATGACATCATAACTGTGTCATGATGATGTAATGAGATATTTTAAGGGTTGTCCGGCCAAAGGTGATGAATTATTGTTTTGGGGGCCCCATGTGGCCTAACTCCATGGTAAATTCCAAGGGAGAGCACATGGTTTTGAGAAAAGCACTTGTGAGGTGTCCCTTGGCCATTAATGCCTTGTCCCCTCACTTTCCCTATAAATACCCACCCTTTCCTCCTTTAGTTTTCACTCCCAACTCTCCCCCAACTAAGTTCTGGTCTCCTTATCTCCCAAGGAGTCCTCCCAAGGTTCCCCCAAGCCCTCAAGGTCCAAACCTTTGAGTTTTAAGAGTTACGTTTTAAGGTAAGGGATCCGACCTCTCTCTTTCTTTTCATGTAATCTCTTTTATGTCATTCATTTTATGCTCCATGTTCTTATGTGAGAGGATGTTCTTTTATATTAATCTTACTTCCCTTTTCATGTTTATATGATTAGAGATCCCCTCTTACTCTCATCATTTCGTTTTATGAAAGTTTAAGTGACGTCATTAGGCTGCCAAATTTTTAAGTGATTCTTTCACCCTTCTCATTTTTCAAGTTCGATTTTCATGTCAAATCTTTCAAGTTCCTTTTTATTATGTTGGGGTATGATCTCTATATCTATCATACTGATCTCTTATGATCATATGATGAGAGACCCTATTTTATCTTGTCAAATCGTTTTTTTATTGAAGTTAAGTGACGTCGTTAGGCTGCCAAATTTTCATAAGAGAAATCTTATTTTTGTCTCACTTCCATGTTTTTCAATTCATATGGTATATCTTTAAAAATTTCATTACCATGTTCTTAAATCCCTTATATTCTGTCCCCCTATTGTTTTACGGATCATTTATGAGTGGGTGACCCATGTCCCCTCTCTTTTTAATGTTTTCTAAAACCTTGTAACATAGCCGTTATGCTGCAGAATTTTCGTCTCAAAATGCCTCTCTCCTTTCTCAAAATTATTTTATGTTATAAAGTGAATACTCAAAGCTCTTATTTCTATAATGGTATTCACATATATATCAAAATGTTCTATTTTAAATTATGGGATTTACATACATGATACCCGCTTTCCCTTTCCGTGGGTTTAAAGTGACGTAAAGATCATGTCTTTAAAGCAGTTTTTAAAACGTTATGATTATGAAATGAAACCCATTTATTTTATGTTATATGGGTTATTTATGAAATTTTTGATGATTATATATGTGGATCACATGATAATAAAGGCAAATTTAAGGGTGCGCCCTGATAGCGCTCCAATGCATTGGGTAATGATGTAACCACTAGAGATTACAATTTTCACGATACCTTGGTGAATAACCTTGGTAATTTTCAAATGACACCTTGGGGATGGACCTTGGTGATATTTTCATGATTGTATATGTTAAATGATGTATCCACATCTTCAAGTTATGAAAAATGTTATTTTTATTATGAAATGCCTCATGATTCCTTTCTCGTGCCTTAAAGTTCTTTTCTTGACCTTATTGAAGTATCTCAAGTTCACATGTAAAATGTTTCTCTTGTTTCCCTTACTGGGCCTTCTACTCACCCCTTCTTTTGATGTATGTCCCCAGGTTATGAGATGCAGTAATGAACCTAGGATGAACTTAAGGATAAGCCTTTCAAGTGTTTAAGAAGAATGTTTTATGTTGTTTTCATGTATTATGTTCCTGGTTTCCAAGACACTAAACCTTAAAGATCCTCAGTGTTGTGTAATGTAATGAAAGTTTATGTTATAAAAAGGCGGGATGCTATAGTTGGTATCAAAGGATGGTTTAGTTATTTGTGGAAATTAGGATATGAATACTTTATGAAGAACCCTATAGAAAAGTTTAAATATAGGAAATCTTCCACATATTTTGGTGAGTATTGAGTAAGGGGTTGCCAAGCAAATACATCCTTGTCTGGATACGAGCAGGTAGAGGTGGCTCTGGCACAGATGTACATAGGGGTAAAACCTGAAAACACCGCTTTGAGCTAGACTCGAACGAGAACTGGTACACGACAATGGGCCTTGCTGCACTCTTGGTTACGACACTCCCAGGGGATATGCTTTGGTAAATTCATAAGCTTAGTATGAACCATTATTAAAGGAACAAAGATAAAATAAAATAAAGATTCGCATAAGAATATACGATCATGGATAACCTAGATTGGAACCTAGGGGATCACAAGTTAGGATATACTTTTATTCTACAATTTTATCCTTTTATGCTTAAAGTTTCCTTTTCATGATTATTGGTGAAGTATTTAATCCCCTAATTATACTTTATCTTCTTAGTTAATGGTGGGAAATGGAAGAACATGTCCCAACAACCAATGTGACAGGAAATGCGATGATTTCCGTATTAATATGACAGAGATGATTAGGGGATTAAAAGATGATTATTATTTTGGAAGACGTTCACTATTTTGGGGACCCTATATGATCGAGGTAAATAGATTACTACGGTATTTTCATTGAGGAGTAAGGTTGACTTATATTTTGAAGAATCGATGAATTTAAGGCAGACTTATAGTAATTTAGGTTACTTATGGAAATGATTAACCTATCTTGGGGTAAATATGTTTAGGTTAGTTACTTTTGTTATAGGATGTTAGGAGTGGTTGATGTTGTTTGGAGATGAATGATAAAGTTTACCTTGGAAGACTATGTTATCAAATCCTTCTTGTATTTGGGTTTCAATCTTAGTTTGGTTTATTTTGAGGATTTTTAAGGACAGTTATTTATGGAGTGGTCTATGATGAACTCTGGGTAGTACCATGGAACTTTGAAGATTTAAAAGTAGTTTCCATTCCTATGGGATTATTTCTTTTTGAAGAGTTGTTTTACCTTACCCTTTCTGTTTTTGGGATAATGTTTAAAGATAGATAAAATAGATGGTTAATCTTTTGTGGATTATGTGATTCTCTATAAGATGATTCTTGTGTTTTGATGAGACCAAGTGTTTTTGAATGCTCATCGTTTGGAGAAAAGATTATTTTTGGGTAGAAACTTATTAAAGCATGAAACTCTACATGAAGGTAGGTATATTTTCTTATGTTTTTGTTCTATGTAGTAAATGAATTCCTCAAAATTATGAAAAGAAACGTAAAACAAAAATGTTGTTGGTTTACGTTTCCTACTAGGTAATCAAAGACCGTTTACACACATCATAAGTTTGGGATTTTCTTATGGTTAACTTTCTCCTAATAATGTTCTCTATCACTCCCCCTCAGAACTTGACCCTTTGTTTTCTCCTCCATGTCCATGTTTTCCTACATGGAATCCTAGTGTGGGTTAACTCGGGTGACCTTTGTACTTCCCTTTCTTTATTTTAAAGTAATAGTTTTACTGACTCCTTTTCCGATGTGGGACTTTCAATGAAATTTCAAAACCCAATTTTAAAAATTGCGAGGACGCAATTTCTTAAGGGGGGAAGATTGTAAAGACCCTAAATTTTAAACAAATCTTGTTTCCTAATTTTATGTGTTATTTTATTTTATTTTTATACTCAAAAAAAATGTTTCATTTGATAACATGAGTATAATTAAAATGAGACTGTTGGGTTTTGACTGTTATTTGACCATTGGTCAATATGACCACTGGAAACTAAACGTTTTGACTATTGTCTCTAAATACAAGCAATCTTGGTTAATTAATATAGAAAGAAGATTCGATGGCCTCACCCAGTAGTCTTGGACCGATCGAAGCCCATCTAACAGAACTTGGGAAGGAGGTAGCACCACTGGGCTTTGCTCTGGACCAAACCCAAGATGAACTTCATCGTGTGAAGCTAGAACGGGATCGCCTTCGCGAGAAGTTCAAACTAATAGAAATTACTACTTGTGCGATGTTGGCTGAGCCTCCCTCAGATTCTCTCACCTTAGCACACCTTACACTTAGGTCTTATGCTGGTGTGATAAGGGGCTATGTAAGGAGACCGTAACTGCCTTGTGTAATCCTTTGTTTTAAATAAAAATTGGGATTTCTTCTTATGATGAAGTTTATGAATTTTCAAATGTCCGGATAAATATAGTATGCATATTTTTGATGAATTTTAGAGAAATGATATTTTAAAAATGTTTATGTAAACCTTAAATAAATAAAAATGTGTAATGATTTTCAAAAAATGGTCTTCTACAATTATGTTCAATAAGAAATTTCGAGTCTAATAAGATCAACTTGATTTTTGATGAATAGTAAATTATGAATAGTGATTTTACGCTTAGGATTAGTAATGTGACCAAATGGATTATTAATTTCAATCAAAGAAAGTTTTAATATAATTTAGACACCTAGATTAAGTAATGAGATTCAATAAAATGGGTAAATAACAGTTTCATAAATTATTATTCAAGTATTAGTTTTTTTCGGGTGAATAGTGTTTTTTAATTAAAATTTTAATTAAAAATAATTAGAAAATTATTTTTATAAAAAGGACTTTATTTTTGAACTTAGTGCATCGATATTATGTTATGATAATTTTTGGGGATTTTTCTGAAAAAAATGAATTCTCGATGAATAGTGTTTTTATTTAAAAATTAAATTAAAAATATTTAGAAAATTATTTTTATAAAACGGAGTTCATAAATGTAATTAGAGCATTGATATTTGGTTAAGGTGAAATTTTGGGATTTTTTTGAGAAAGATGAATTTTTCAGTGAATAGTAAAAATGCAGTTTTAGGGTTTCGGTATGTTTAATGACATCATAACTGTGTCATGATGATTTCATGAGATATTTTAAGGTTTGGCCGGCCAAAGGTGATGAATTATTGTTTTGGGGGCCCCATGTGGTCTAACTCCATGATAAATGCCAAGGGAGAGCACATGGTTTTGAGAAAAGCACTTGTGAGGTGTCCCTTGGCCATTAATGTTTGTCCCCTCACTTTCCCTATAAATACCCACCCTTTCCTCCTTTAGTTTTCACTCCCAACTCTCCCCCAACGAATTTATGGTCTCCTTATCTCCCAAGTAGTCCTCCCAAGGTGCCCCCAATCCCTCAAGGTCCAAACCTTTGAGTTTTAAGAGTTACGTTTTAAGGTAGGGGATCCGACCTCTCTCTTTCTTTTCATGTAATCTCTTTTATGTCATTCCTTTTATGCTCCATGTTCTTATGTGAGAGGATGTTCTTTTATATTCCTATTACTGACCTTTTCATGTTTATATGATGAGAGATCCCCTCTTACTCTCATCATTTCGTTTTATGAAAGTTTAAGTTACGCCGTTAGGCTGCCGAATTTTTAAGTGATTCTTTCACCCTTCTCATTTTTCAAGTTCGATTTTCATGTCAAATATTTCAAGTTCCTTTTTATTATGTTGGGGTATGATCTCTATATCTATCATACTGATCTCTTATGATCATATTATTAGATACCTGATTTGATCTTGTCAAATCGTTTTTTTATTGAAGTTAAGTGACGCCGTTAGGCTGCCGAATTTTCATAAGAGAAATCTTATTTTTGTCTCACTTCCATGTTTTTCAATTCATATGGTATATCTTTAAAAATTTCATTACCATGTTCTTAAATCCCTTATATTCTGTCCCCCTACTGTTTTACGGACAATTTATGAGTGGGTGACCCATTTCCCCTCTCTTTTCAATGTTTTCTAAAACCTTGTAACATAGCCGTTATGCTGCAGAATTTTCATCTCAAAATGCCTCTCTCCTTTCTCAAAATTATTTTATGTTATAAAGAGAATACTCAAAGATATTATTTCTACAAGGGTATTCACATATATATCAAAATGTTCTATTTTAAATTCTGGGATTTACATACATGAGACCCGCTTTCCCTTTCCTTGGGTTTAAAGTGACGTAAAGATCATGTCTTTAAAGCAGTTTTTAAAACGTTATGATTATGAAATGAAACCCATTTATTTTATGCTATATGGGTTATTTATGAAATGTTTGATGATGATATATGTGGCTCACATGATAATAAAGGCAAATTTAAGGGTGCGCCCTGATATCACTCCAATGCATTGGGTAATGATGTAACTACTAGAGATTACAATTTTCATGATACCTTGGTGAATAACCTTGGTAATTTTCAAATGACACCTTGGGGATGGACCTTGGTGATATGTTCATGATTTTCTATGTTAAATGATGTAGCCACATCTTCAAGTTATGAAAAATGTTATTTTTATTATGAAATGCCTCATGATTCCTTTCTCATGCCTTAAAGTTCTTTTCTTGACCTTATTGAAGTATCTCAAGTTCACATGTAAAATGTTTCTCTTATTTCCCTTACTGGGCCTTCTGCTCACCCCTTCTTTTGATGTATGTCCCCAGGTTATGAGATGCAGTAATGAACCTAGGATGAACTTAAGGATAATCCTTTCAAGTGTTTAAGAATAATGTTTTATGTTTTTTTCATGTATTATGTTCCTGGTTTCCAAGACACTAAACCTTAAAGATCCTCAGTGTTGTGTAATGTAATGAAAGTTTATGTTATTATAAGGCGGGATGCTATAGTTCTCGTCTAGGAGAACTCACTCCATGAGTCTGATAGCACTAATAACATTCATATAAGAAGTACTATTCATCGTGAAGTGTCATAAGAGAGATATATACATTTATAGATCTAAAGAGAGAATAAATACACTCATTCAAGGAGAACACACTCCTGAGTGGGAAAAGATCATGATACACGAATGAGGATCACTATCGGGGCCTTGGCGTATACCATGACTTATCCAGATTTACCTGCTAAGTAGAGGATCGATGTCCTGTAGGATTGGTCATGTTGATACCTGAATCTACCTAGGGCCAATAATGGGTAGAGGATCTCACTCCAGGCCTCTAGTAGGGACTCTGACTCTGTATAGAAATTCCTTCTAAAGGAATCATACACCTGTGGATAGAAACAATACCTAACCTTCAGGGGAATGAGAAAAGGGGGAACTAACCAAAATGAAATGTGTCCAAGGTAAGGTGTACAAGGATATTAATCCATGTATAAGGGATTACATAGTGTGTAGTAGTGTCACACGCCGTGTCCCTTGACCTTAGGTACTAACCGTGTGTAATGGATCGTGTCAGAAAAAATATTATGCAGAAATCGATATACACGACGTATAAAAGATTAACACATTATGTCCTACTATCTAGGGGCTGCTTCATGTACACTGGTCATGTGCCCGTACACAGTTTCAACCCATTTATTCCAACCCGTGTTCCAATACATGGGGTAACCCGCATAACTGACCTAGTCTGATCGTGTAGTGGAGTATATGCCATGTACTCCACCCCGTGTCCGTGTATCGTCTGAGATACATAATGAGTCCCGCATTAGGATCTGCATGCTTTGTGATAGGGGTCACACTCTATGTCATCGCTTCCTATAGAGTGGAACCCTATCCACCGTTAAGTTGGCCCCACATGTTTTGTTCTTCAGAGAACACACTGTGTTCATCACACTTTTTCAGAAACAGCTTTCTTCGTCACTGTGCCTTGTCTAGTCTTCCAATTATTGATCCAACCATTTTTTTCTTAGAAACTCAAGATACGAGGTCGCCCCGCCATTACATCAACATTATGAGAGGTTTTGTGTGTTCTATTGTCCCTGAAAACTCATTTCTATCATCCACAAGAAGAACGGTCGAAGAACAATTTCTCCCAAATTTTGTCGATTCTTATGCCTCCATCGTCTTTGAACCTCCACTAGGTTGTCACGATGTTGGATCTATGATTTTGGATTTTTTTCATTGTGATATGGATGTGAAACAATTCATTGTTCATAACCCCATGAATAATGTGAAGAACACACGGGGTCGGGAGAAGAAAAATTCATAAACAAAAGAGGAACAAACCTCCACCATTGTTCGTTACGGTGTTGATATGATATCATTAGAAGTATAAAGATACGAACTAAGGATAATCATAAGCATAAGCATAAGCATCCCCAAAATTCAACAACTTGAAACCCACCCACATGAATGATCGAACCGAGGCTCAACTTGTTCGTAGGTTGATCCGCGTTCATAATTAAATCAAAGAACAAGGAAAAGAATGAATCTGAAATAACAACCCCTACCTAGATTGTTGATGAAGAGCAGGTTCACTGTAGTCCTCGATGATATCATCTGACCTTGCTGCACAATGATCCTCGGGTTGACTATTTGTCGTCGTTCGTCAAGAGTTCTCCAAGGGGGAGGCTCCTCTCTAGAGCTCTAGAGGATTCCAAGGAGTTTTCCAGGGTTGTGAGCCTAACCCTGGGCTATTTGTTATTTAAAACCATAAAATGTATCACTAAATCATTAAAATGTTTAAAATAAATAAATTATTAGTTTATTTTATTTTCTTTAAAACGTCCAAAAATTAACTTTTGCTGAAGACCTGTGCTGGTCGATGTTAGGCCCCACCTAAGGTAAAGTCACTACTATGAATGCAAAGGTACCCTCAGATTTCTAATCTACACACCTGTTTAAAAGTTATTCTGCTATTTCATGAAAACTGCTCACATGAGCTATTTAAAGGTTTGATTTATTTCAAACATTTATTCCGGGCACTCCGGTCCTCATAATTATACACCGTCACAAATCCTAGTCTCGAATTAATTCCATATAATATTTAAAAAAATACATGGAAAATTTGAGACATTACATTCTCCCCACCTTAGGGATTTACATCCCCAAAAATCCAAAACAAAAGGCTACTCAAACAGATGTAGGTACTATATGTGAATCTGAGCCTCTCACTCCCACGTTCTTTCCTGAAGATTCTTGTACTACCACCATACATGCACCAGGGGAATCACTCACCCACAAAGGATCCTCTTCTACTGATCCTAAATATCCATAGGGTACTCCACAAAGGTCGCTCCATCCTCTATGTCCAGCTTGCCCCAGTCAATGACGTGCGACAGATCGTGCACGTACCTCCTCAGCTGCGATACGTAGAAAACATCATGTACTCGGTGCAACTATGGTAGTAGAGATAGGAAGTATGCCACCTCACCAACTATGCACAGTATATGGAAAGGGCCAATGAACCTCAGAGACAACTTACCACCTCACCCAAATCTACACAACCCTCATCGAGGTGATACCTGAAGGAAGACATGGTCTCCCTACTAGAACTCTAGAGGTATATTTCGTCTGTCAATATAAGACTTATGCCCCCTCCCAATCATTTTTTTTATTTTCATAAAATCCACTTTAAAGAGGGGAAGGTGGGAACCTCACAAATTCCAAAAACCATATTCCAGCAAAATTGATACAACTTCAAAATTCAAAACCCAAAACGGACCACAGATTCCAGCGGAAAAATATCATAGAGTAAAGATTCAAACAAAAGGACACCCAACCCAAGGGGCCTTGATCCATGATCCACCCGTGACAACCAGTCGCATCATCGTCCACCATCACATCCAGATCGCTTCGCCGTCCACAACACACCCTGGTCCCGTCACCGTCCGCCATCACAGCCAGAGCCGATGACCGGAGAAAATCCTACCAAAGACATCCCACCACAACACCCTTAAGAAACCATTCACACCATCGTCATTTCACCCTCA
This sequence comes from Viscum album, assembly GCA_963277665.1. NCBI lineage: Eukaryota > Viridiplantae > Streptophyta > Magnoliopsida > Santalales > Viscaceae > Viscum > Viscum album. Next base: position 1,305,983,582 of record OY728160.1, on the reverse strand, counting down.
TCGCCACCGTCAACATCGTCATTCGACACCACACCAGAAATGAAAATCACCTCAACCAGAAACAAAAATTGAGATCTTCCCCGAGCGAACATAAAATGTATCAAGCATCTCGCAGAAAAATATAACAAACCTTAATTGATGGAAAACAGGAAACAACAAGCAGATCGACCAAACCGGTAATTTCCTTCAAACCAACACATGTCTCTCCTGTAGCACCCACGACCACCGACCCACATCCCAAAACCCCATAATTCCACCACTCTGGATCCAACTAGGAGAGGCGCAGAGGAATCATTTCCCTTGGACATTCTTGGTAATCCTATCATGAATTCCATCAATATTCCATCCCACTTCTATTCTAACACTTCTAGGGGTGAGTTAATCTCACTGGAACCTAGTGCTTAGCCTTCACCTACTGGTATGTCAGGCATCGAGAAATGAACTCTGCCACTTCCTTCTCCATCCCTATCCACCAAAACTGATGTCAGAGGTCCTTGTACATTTTTGCCACTCTGGGATATACTGTCAAAGGGGGTGTATGAAACTCCATCAGAACCTCCTCCTACAATTCCAATGGTACAAATATTCACCCTCTGAAAATAACGACGTGCTCCCCACCTTATGAATATCCATCAGGAGCATGTCATGTGGATAACTAAGCATGTAGAGTCTCATAGTTGAAATCCCCCAATTGTGCCTCCCTGACTCGCTACAAGCGTGGAGGGGTAAAAACCATCTACTAAAGGTAAGCTGCATCATCTCCATCCACAAAGGATAACTATAGTGAGGCCAACTTCTCCGACGCCTCACTCAGCAGTTGCAAACTTGACCTCCTACTGAGAGATTCTTCTACTACGTTCCCCTTCCCAGGAGTATAAACGATCTCAAAGTCATAATCCAAGAGGAACTCTATCCATATCCTTTGACTCAAATTCAGATCCTTCTACGAGAAGATGTACTTGAGGCTCTTGTGGTTAGATTAGATGATAAACCGCTCACCCATCAGGTAGTGCCACCACATCTTCAACATGAATACTACCACTGCCAACTCAAGATCATAGGTCGCATGGTTCTGCTCATGTGGCTTCAACTGGTGTGAACCATAAGCAATCAATTCATGTCTCTTCATTAGAACACAACCAAGCCCAATCCCTGAGGTGTCGCAGAAAACTATGTACTCGACACCCTCTTCTGGAAATCTCAAGATCGGCGCGCTCATCAAACTCTACCTAAACTATTGGAAAGATCATTGGAACTTCTCTGTCCATATGAAATGCTTCCCCTTTTAGGTCAAAGCTATCATTGGTGCTAATATCTATGAGAAATAAGAAATTAATCTCTGATAATATCCTACTATCCCAAGGAATCTCCGCACCTCTGTCACACTCTTAGGTGGATCATATGTTAACACCACCTCAACCTTGTCTAGGTCTACTGCAACACCATCTTCTAAGATGACATGTCCCAAGAAGTGGACCTCCTGTATCCAAAACTGGAACATTGAGATCTTCTCATAAAGCCGGTGCTCGCAGAGTATGTCTAAAACCATCCACAGGTGTCTCGCATGCTCCTCCTCTAATGACGCGTACACAAGGATGTCGTCGATGAAGACTACTATAAACCGGTCTAAGTATGGATGGAAGATCTAGTTCATGAGTCCTATGAACACTATGGGGGTGTTCGTTATGCCTAAATACATCACCAAGTATTCGTAGTGACCGTAGCGGCATCTGAAAGACGTCTTCGGCATATCTATTTCTCGTACTCGAAGCTGATGATAACCCGATCGAAGGTCAACCTTTGAGAACCATTGTGCCCCTATCAAATAATTGAATAGGTTATCAATCCTAGGAAGTGGGTACTTATTCTTCATTTTCACCAGGTTCAGGTGTTAGTGATCCATGAACAACCTCAAAATCTAGTCTGCCTTCTTGGAAAACAAAACTAGGGCCTCCTGGGGTGAAATAATGGGTCTTACAAAGCCCTTCCTCTATAAATCCTCCAACTACACCCTCAGCTATTGAATCTCTGCAGGAGTCATATGATATGCTGGTGACGATATAGATGTCTTCCCAGGGTGTAATTCGATGCAGTAGTTGATCTCCCAATAGGGGGTATTCTTGGAACATCTTCTAGAAAGATGTCCTCGTACTATGCCACTACTGTTGGGAACTAAAATCTCATAACATCTGTTTCTTTGAGGGTAAGGCAAGCTAACACATGAGTGATTGGTTGCACCCTCCTGAACATGATTCCATTCTATACTACCTGGGTTTCCTTTTCACCAGCAAAGGAAAACCTCGTCCCATCACTGCGGACACACCACACTCTTCGCTTAAATCATTCAATCTGGGCATGGACTGAAGATAACCAATCCATACCAAGAATGACATTGTAAGGCCTCGATGCTACCACCAAGAGATTCCAACTAAAACTCTCACCACTAAGAGTAAGATAAAACTGTCACCAAATATTCATGATCATCGAGTCTCATCCCATAGGTGTCACCAAGTGTAAGGGTCAAGTCAACGGCTCTACCTAAATCTCAAGGTTTCACACAAGACATGTTGTGAGGAAATAATGACTAGAACCTATGTCTATAAGTACTATAACTAAGGTAGAAAAGACACAGATGGTACCTCAGATCATCCCTATAGTTCCTGGGTCGTACACCTCTACCGCATGTAGCTACCTGATCCCCTATCCCCTATCTCCCTGAGCCTAGTGCGTACCTCCTAGGGGTGGTGGTAGAAGTATGTCAAAACATTTTCCACCTCTTGCAGCTCTCCTTGCTCCTCTTCCACATCCGTCACTTGGTGGGGTATGCCTAGTCCACTCTTTTCCTATGCCTTGGTGGTCTATCCATCGTGTCCCTTTCAGTAGCTCAATAGGTTGTATAGTTACTAGCGATATGTCCTCTATCATCGCATGAGTAGAATTGCCTCTCCCTAGGATTAATGGATCCAGCCTCAAAGTCCTGGACTATATATCCCCTGTCCTGGGTCCTCCTATGACATTTCCTATGTCCCGATCTATGTTCCTAATGTAGGCTCCATAGTACTGAGGTCTCTGCACCTGTTTTCCTACTACTGACTAACACTAGTTATCTCTTATCATCCAAAAATCTCTCGACCACTAAAGCTCACTTGAGCACTCCAGTATAATTCGGAATGCATAGAGGTATGGCGCTAGCTCAGATGTCCCGTGGTAAACCTCACTCGAAGGTCTGATCTCTGAAGTAATGATCTATGACCATATCCATAGAGTACCTGACGAGGTTGGTGAACCTCAAAAAATAGTCATCCACCATCATACTGCCCTACTGGAGCTAAAGAAGCTCCTAGATATGCTCTTCTCTCAGCATAACTGGTGATAACTCCTCCCTAAAGAGTCACTTTAACTCCGTCCATAAAAGAGTCTCCTCATCATGATTCTGTGATTATCTAATAAATAATGCTAATATTCATTATTAATATATATAATATTCATGTGATTTATTATTCATAAACACCATTTTAGTGCATTTTACACTTTGAACATCATTTCACATTATGATTGTAATTCCTTCTTAAAATGCACTATTATGTGGTACATTTTTTAACAACGTTTAAATTACCCAATGATATTGATTTTACTTTAATATTTAATTTTCATGTTTCTAATTATATTGGGAACAATTCATATTTGTGGAGTGTTGGAAGATCCACATTGGAAGACCACCAAAATGGGATTTCATACAAATAATTCTGGAGAAGTCAGATTAGACACCAGGCCACTGATGAGAATGTGGGGCCCAACATACAAGCCCAATTAATCCCAAATTTCATGATATGATATAAGACATGTATAGGAACAAATAATTCTCCAGGAGCCAGTGCTAATTCGGCCTCAATGGTGGTTATTAAGGTAGACCAATTTGAAGATAAAATTATGGTCCAGATTCTGCGGCCTAGAAAACATCCTACTAATATAATGATATCTAGGAATACACAAATCAAAATGGGCCCAAATTTTATATTATGTTAGGAAAAATCCGTGGATACATTTTCTTCTTATATGGACTACTCTAATTAGGCCATATATAAGGTCTTACAAGCACTTCTGTTCGGTGGTTTCAAGCTGGCTGCCACCTCGGGTCAAGAGTAGAAAAGTCCAAGTTCCATAAGCTTTCCACCACCATAGGCCTACCATAATCTAGTGGGATGCTTTGTACTATTATATTATTGACCCAAGTCTCCCAAAATGCCTATTTAAGGTAGTGTTTATGGAGTAGTTTTATCATATTTTGTGCTTTGTTCAATTGTAATGTTATGTTGCGATTTTGTTGTCTCAAGTTTGTCTTTCACATGTAAGTTGTTTAATTCACCTTAGTTTCTTAATAAAAGTTCTTATTTTACTCTTATTATGTTCTTATTCATATCATGTTGATACCACTAGTTCACGATGTGAATTTATTCACACCATACTTTGTGATATTTATCACACAATGGTGGAGGGATCGATTTTTGTTGTTGTTTTTACTTCTTCAATTCCTCCCTCATGAGTCTACTTCCCACTTCCATTGAAACCATAGAATCAATGGAGGGCTAACCCACTTATGAGTTGATACAAGGGAGTATCAAGGGGCTGTATTGGATTTTATTTATCACCCCATTAATGTCTAATCACTTCTTTAATTGATATTTTTATTTGATGAATTTTAAACTCCATCATCCTTGTTGAATTTAAGGCCACACACTTCAAGTGCTAATACAAACCTTTACCTTTAAGTGCTAAAAACTTTGATCCTTCAAGTGTATAGGTGATTAGTATTAAATGGTGTAGGTATTAAACTAGTAAGTGATGATGTTTTTTGATCTTCTTAAATGAACCCATCTCAAATATAAGAAATTGAAATCATTGAAAAGGAAATGCGTCCAATCCACCCCAAGTGATAACCTAGGATCAACTCACTCTTTTAAATTGAATTCACTTAAGTCTCTTAGAGTTAATTTAAAACCATCTTAAATCAATCCAAGTTTTCCACTTCATAGCCAAAAACAATCCATCGAATGTACGTGTCTGTAGGTTACTTCTTAGGTCTCTGAGGATTCGATAACCCAAGCTAAACTACAAGGACCGTTCTACCTTCATCTCTTGGGTAAATTTGATCGTAAATCAGTCTGCATGGTCAAAATCCACTATCACCCTGCCAAACCCTGAAGAATGCTTACTACTAGGATCACCATCCAGTCCACTGGTTTCCTCACTAGATGGAAAACTCTAGTCACCATCTCAAGCTAGTCCTTAGCTGCCTGGGGGTTGGGCTCACCTCGGAACCTGAGGGGTCTCTATCTCTGAAACTCATGGAGCATGCTCAGCCTTTTCTCCTCATCTTCTGGTACTACAGGTACCACTTTCTACTCCACTGTTGGTGGTATAATAGGTGCACCACCTGGAGGTAACTCTTAAGGATCTATCCCCTGAATCAAATCCTCATCACTAATGGGGTCATCCTTGTGATCGAGCTGCTGAATCCAAGTTAGTATGCATCGCGGAGGAATCTTGTAAGAAAAAAAGATGTACCACGGTCAAAAATTATATCTGGATAGATGATACAAAGGACATGGAAGCCAAAACACATTCCTATATGATGCATGTTCCCTTATTATTTTTTGTCTGCAACTAGTGTTCTCGTGTACCAAGTCAAAAAGTAGGTTATTAGAGTCCTAGTGTATGGATACATCAGCCTCCCGCACCAACACAGGAATCCCTAGCCTGAAAGCTGAGCTCAATACACTTAACACTGTTTCCCCAAACCAATATCACGGACTCTTGGTCCTAAGGTAGAACTGACCACCTATGATACCACTCTTTCATGACCTATCCCAGTGAGGCCCACACCATGACTCCCCAAGCCCACCTCCAATAGGCCAGGGGCTAGTGACTAGCACCGAGTAGGCATATTACTAACATGGGAGGCATTTCCTAAGTACCTGTATGTATGCACGCATCTCCAAGCCCACAAATACTGAAATGTAAAAAAACACTGAGGAACAAATGCATGCATACACTATAACCCAACCAATAGAGTACAAGGGAAAGTAAAGTATGAAAAATAAACTGGACCAGAATACAATCCCACCGAAAGAAAGAGTTTTAAAACTACAAAGTCCAACCTGAAAATAAGAAATAGGTAATGGGAGTGCTACTCATAGTCGTAGAAACACCTCATCCTATAAGGAAGATCACAAATCCCAGTCCAGTCCTGGTCCTCCCTAGACTCTGTCAAAAGGTTGTTCATATATACAAGACATGACACGTGTGGCCAAATCCCGTGCAGGGGTGAGTATAACAATACTCAGTAGAGGACCCCAAAAACCACAAATAAATATACAAAGTAAAGGTACAGCCATCTCTACACAGTATATGTCTACAAAACATATACTAAGAGAAACATCCAGATATACTCAAAACCCAGACCCATAGTCTAGAGGTAAGTCACAACGACTGCATACCCACACTAGGGATTCAGTTTAAAGATTCCATGAAGTGGTTGTTTTGGAGAACTCACTCCACAAGTTTTATAGGTCTAATGACATCCATACGAGAAGTAATATTCATCAGGAAGTATCGCGAGAGAGATAGATTCACTAATAGATTTTAAGAGATAATGTATACACTCATTCTAGGATAACACACTTTTTAGTGGGAAAATATCATGATGCACTGATGAGGATCACTACCAGGGACTTGGCGTATACCATGACTCATCCAGATTCACTTGTTAAGTAGAGGATCAATGTCTTGTAGGATTGTTCATGTCGATACCTGACTCTACCTAGGGATAAAAATGGGTAGAGGATCTCACTCCAGGCCTCTCAGAGTGACTCTAACTCTATCCAGAAAGTCCTGTTAAAGGGATTATACTTTTGTAGATGGAAACGATACTTGACCTTCAGGGGAATGAGAAAAGGGGGAACTAACCCAAACGAAACTTTCCAATGTACGGTGTACAAGGAGATCAATCCATATAGAAGGGATTACATGACATATAGAAGTATCACATGTCGTGTCCCTTGACCTTGGGTACTGCCCGTGCGAAATGACCCATGCCAGGAAACATGTCATATATAAATCCATATACACGGTGTTTAGAAGAGTAACACGCCAAGTCTTACTATTCGAGGGATACTCCATGTACACTTTCCATGTGACCGTACATGTATTAAACCTATTTCTTACAACCCGTGTACCAGTACATAGGGTAACCCACGTAACCGACCTAGTTTGGTCGTGTAGTGGAGTACATGTCGTGTACTCCACCCCATGTCCATGTATTGTCTGAGATACACGCTGAGTCCTACATAGGGACCCACATGTCATGTTATGGGGGTCACATTATGTGTCATCTCTTCCTATAGCATGGAACCCTATCCACCACAAAGTCAGCCCCACATGTTGTGTTATTTGGAGAACACGTAGTGTTTGTCGTGTTTTTTTAGAAACAAAATTATTCATTATTGCACCTCGACTAGTCTTTAGATTCTCGATCCAAATGTTTTTTTTCCTCAAAACTCAAGATCTGAGCTCACCCTGCCATTCCATCAACGTTCTAGGAGGTTTCAGGTGTTCGGTTAACCCCAAAAACTAATTTCGATCATTCGCATGAAGAACGGTCGAAGAAATATTTCTCTCGAAACACGTTGATTCATTCACCTCCATCATCGTCATACCTCCACTAGGTTCTCAAGATTTCAGATCTATGATTTGGGATTTGTTTTTGTGAGATGGATGCGAAATGATCCATTTTTCATAACCCCATGAAGAACTCGAAGAACACACAGGGTCAGGAGAAGAAAAATTCATAAACAAAAGAGGAACAAACCTTCACTATTATTCGTTACAATGTTGATCCACTCTCATTAGAAGGATCAATATAACAACCAAGGATAATTATAACCATAAACATAATCATCCCAAAATTCCAGCAACTTGAAACCCTCCCACATGAACAATCAAACTGTGGGTCAACTTGTTCGTAGGTTGATCTGCATTCATCATCAAATCAAAGAACAAGGAAAAGAAGGAATTTGAAATAACAACCCCTACTTTGATTATTGATGAAGAGAGGGTTAACTGCAGTCATCGATGAGATCCTCTGACCTTGTTTCACAATGATTCTCGGGTTGACCGTTCATCGTTGTTCGTCGATAGTTCTCCAAGGGGGAGACTCCTCTCCAAAGCTCCATAGGATTTCAGGGTTATAAGCCTAACCCTGGGATCTTGGTTATTTAAAACCATAAAAATCATCATTACATAATTAAAACATTTAAAATAAAATAAATTATTAATTTATTTTATTTTCTTTAAAACATCCAAAACTTAACTTTTGTAGCCGACCTACACCGGTCGATGTTAGGCCTCGCCTAAGGTAAATTCGTTGCTCTGAATGCAATGGTTCCCTAATATTTCTGATCTGAGTACCCATTTAAAAGTTATTCCACTATTTCAGGGAAACTTCTCACACACACTATTTAAAGGTTTAATTTAATTCAGTCATTTATTCCGGGCACTCCGGGCCTTAGAATCATATGTTGTTTCAAAGCTTGGTCTCGAATTAATTCCATATAATAATTAAAAATAATATATGGAAAATCTAGAACATTACATACACGACCAAATCTATTTTTTTACTTTAAAATAATGTGATTTAAATTTAATTTAATTTATTTTATAAAGCCATTATGAGTCCTCTAAAACATGTTATATTTCAGGGTTTATAATCATTTTTTAAGAGTATGAATCACCTCCACATAAGCAAGGAAATTATTTTATTAAGGATAGCCATTGGACTTATAAAATAATAAAAACACTCCCATTTGACATAAACCATGGGATGGTTTGTGGTTTTAGTTATTATATTATGTAGAGTTCAAAACCTAAATAATAAATAAATCTCCCAATTTTCCTAAATAAAACCTCCCAAGTTCTCATTTATCTTCACTAAAACTCATTAGAACACATATATACTCTGTAATACACTCTACAGAGTCCTCCAAAGATTCCCCCAAGCTCTCAAAAATCCCCTCCCAAGCATTTGGAGTCACACACTCAAGTAAGGGATCTTCCACTCTCCTTTTTATTCAAACACTTATGTTATGCTTCTTAATTTCCATTTGTTCATGTTGGGATATGTTCTTCCATATCCCACATATTGTCCTTTTTATTTCTACATGATGATATACCCCTTACACTCTCATTAATCCTTCCAATGAACCATCATATACACCTGTAACCATACTAAAATTTAGTAAGAGATTTATCTCTTCTCATTTCCATTCAAGAACTTGTTTTATGTTATGTCTCTTAAATTCCATTTGATTGTGTTGGGATATGTTCTTCAATATTCCCCTTACTTTAAATTTAATTTATAAATTATGAGATCCCCCTTTCACTCCCATTAATCCTATCATTATCCTTTGTGTACACCTGTTACCACGCTAAAATATAGTTAGGATTATTTTCTTTATTCAAGTTTATTCATTAACTAATGCCTTAAAATTTACAATTTATAATGTTGTGATATGTTTTTATATGTCCTTATTACTTATAATTTTATGTCTATGTGATGATACACCCCCTTCTCTCTCATCAACCCATTTTTATGAATCTTTAAGTGATGTCATTATGCTACTGAAATCTCACTACGATTTTCCATACCAAAACAATTGTGTAGTGAATACCATACTCTTTTCCTGTCAAGGGTATTCACATTTATACAAATATACTTTTTTATTGTGTACTTACATATATGTATTCCACACTCCTTGATCTTGGAATAAATTATGATGGTTAATGAATCCATTTTGTATGATCTATGTGGCACACTTAAGCATGAGAATGAAATGAATGTGATGGGTGCGCCCGAAATTATATAGAGATCCAATGCATTGTGTGATGTTTAGTATCATAATACATCATGTTGGAACAAGTAGTGAACATAATTCCTTTATGGTACTTTTTACACCATGATGTCTTGGAGGTTTAGCCTTGACCTATGTTTATGATGCAGTGTTTTAAATTGTTGCCACATTTCTCATGTTTCCTTTATGATTATCATGTTATATCATGTCTCATTGTTCTTGTTTATGATTCCTTCTCTTTTAATACCCCATTTATATTTCTATTGTATAACATGTATCACATTATTCCATGTTTATTCCTTTACTAGGATTTATATCTCACTCCTTATGTATGTCCCCAGGTTATCCTGTGCAGTTTTAAAATCCATAGAATTCTATATGTATGTTAAGGAAATTTTCAATAATGTTGTTGTACCCCATGTTCAAGATGTTATGATATGTACCTAATTCCCAAATCCACTAGAATTATAGATCTTTTGGTTTTTATTAAGTTTAATCTTATGTAATAAATCATTGATTAATGTGTAATAAATATAAGGGTTGTTATAGTTGGTATCAGATCAAAAGTTTAGTTTTTTTTGGGATTGGGATTAGAAAACTCTAGTGAAAGCCTTAGGGATAAGACTAAGTATAAAAAAACATTCCTAAATTTTGTTTAGTATATAGTAAGTGGTTTATCAAGAAAATACATCTATGTCTGGATACTATAATTGGACATGGTTTTGGTACATATTTATCTAGGGGTAATAACTCTGATAAGGTGTATCAGGCCTGACTCGGTGCAACATGGTACACGACAAAAAGCCTTACTTCGCACCTGGTTTGACACTCTTAGGGGATAATATTTTGTAAATTCATAAGTTCATTATGAACTATTATTAAGGGAATAAAAAATTCCCATAAGAATATATGTTATGGAATAAATCATGGATAACATAGATTGAAACCTATAAATTCACAAGTTAAGAAAATAAATTTAATTTTTAAGTTATACCTTTAATGTCATTGGATTACACCTTTATGTGTTTAATAGTTTTAAAAAATACTCATCCTTAATTTTCCTTTTATTCTATCCAATGGCTAGAAATAGGAGGAATCAGGTGAACAGCCAATGTGATGGATAATGTGATGACTTCCCCAACAAGAAGCCCAACCTGATGGGAGTGGGAATCACAAACTTTATGATGATACTCTATCAAATAAATCAGAGTCTGAATAGAAACTTGGATTAGGAGGAGCATCCAAATCCCCCCAAGATATAATAAGCTACGATTGAGACCTTTATGTAACAAAGGCCTCTGACTTTCAATGGATCATCTAATCCCTTAATTGCGGAACAATGGATCAACTCCATTGATAAGATATTCTACATCCTTCAATGTTATGAGAAATAGAAGGTTTTACTGGATGTTTATTGTTGAAGAAAATTTATGGTTTTTTTCTTTAAAAAAGTTTTTTATTTATTGAAAACTAACTCTCTTTGTAAAATAATGTTTTTTTTCAAAAACCGGACCCAGTCCATCGTAATGAGGTTATTTTTCGAACACAAGTTTTCAAACCTGGGTTTTTGTATTGAGCTACACCAGACATAGATGAAGTTAGGAAGATGAAGTTGTTTATCAGACACTTTATCTTATTCAGGTCCATTATCATGAAATTGAAAATAATTTAATTCCAAATAATTAGAGAAATAATGAAGTAGTTGAAGAGTTTTGAAAGGAGAAAGTGAAGTTAGGAGTTAGAAAGTTTTCATACTTTCTAAACAAATCGGAAAATGATTTTTTGATCAAGAAGTTCTCACAAATCATTAATACTTTCATGATAAAATATTTTGAAGAAATTTTTGAGAGGTTTAAAGAATTTAAGGGTTGAAAAATGAGATTTTTGTAATAGGATTTTCATACTGGAAAATTTGTATTGAGATTTTCATACTCATATTTTTGTACTGAAATTTTCATACTGAGATTTTCGTACTGAGATTTTCATACTGGATTTTCATATTGGGAAAATTGTACTAAGATTTTCATACTTATATTTTTGTACTAAGGAAATCGTATTGAAGTATTCATAATGAATAATTCATGCTGAGAAAGAAACAAATCGTAATGAGCTGAGAAAAAAAGGATCATAATGAGCTGAGAAAGAAAATGATCATAATGAGATGAGAAAGAAGAAAATTATAATGAAGTTGATAAAGAAACAGATCATAATGAGCTGAGAAAAAAACGTATCATAATGAGATGAGAAATAAAATGATCATAATGAGCTGAGAAAGAAGAAAATTATAATGAAGCTGAGAAAGAAACATATTGTAATGAGATGAGATAGGTATGATGAATTGAAGTTCTCAAACTTGAATTTCAATTTTGCATAAATCTCAGAGAAATATAAGAAGGATTTAAGAAATCAAATTTGAAGTTTTAAATGTGAGATATTTTTAGATATTTTGAGATTTGAGGAATCTGGAATGTTTTCAAGTTTCTCACCTTTGTTTTATAAGTTTCCTATAAATACTTCCTCAGATAATTTGTTTATTTTCAACTTTCACACATGAAAAAACGGCGGAGCACTGGAGAATTAAAAAGTGAAAGTTCCCATCTGATTAAAGAATAATTGAATTGACCATTCTATCATAGTTTGAGTTTTTCATATTGAGAGTGAGTTTATCGTTTTCAGAAAATTGGATCCAATATTATCATACTGAAAAAATAGGATCTGACATCATTGTTTTAAGAGAATCGAATCCAACATTATTATACTGAGAAAACTGGATCCAGCATCATTGTTTTGAGAGAATCAGATTTAGCATTATCATACTGAGAAAATCAGATCTAGTATCATTGTTTTGAGAGAATTGGATCTAGCTTTATCGTACTGAGAAAATAAGATCTAGTATTATCATATTTAGAGAATTGGATCCAACATTATCATATTCAGATAATCGGATCCAGAATCATCATACTTAAAAAATTAGATTTAGAATCCAGCATCATTATATTGAGAAAAAATCATATCCAACCAAATCAGACTATTGATTCAGACTAAGCAATTATGGAGAAGATTTAACAAAGTCTTTATTATTCTTTTTGGATCAATTGTTTTATAAGAAAACATTTTAATCTAATGGGAGTAAGTATAATAATTCCTATCATAAGATATAAGGTGTATAATAATAATTTTCACAAGTTTTATTGACTTCTTTTCAATAGTGTATTTCTATAGACCCATAAGAGTGGCTATGGAAAGAATTTAGGTTCTCACACTGAGGCTGAACCTTGTAAATATTGTATGGTTTAATTTATTTTCTAATATTAAATGCATGAGTATTTACTAAAATTTTATGAGGATATAATTCTTAACAGGTTGCGTGGTTTAAATTTTGAAAATAATTAGAACTTATAAAAGTGAACAACTGATGCAACCCCCCCTTCTCAATTATTATTCGATCCTTTAGAACTTCAATTGGTATCATAGGAAAGGTTACCTTGTTGATTCCTTATCATGAATAAAATCATTTCTATCAATAGTAGAGGAATTCCTATATTTTATGGTAAAAGTTATTATGGATGGAAAAATAGGATTATTCCTTATCTCTTATCTCTTGGACTTGAATTTGTTGATTCTGCTACTATTAGTTTTCCACCTATTAAGAAAGATGATCCTATGAAATTTTTTTATAATAGAAATATAGAATTTTATGGAAAGGATAGAAATGAAATCCTTATGTCCTTATTAGATAATGTTTATCACAAGTTTATGGGTCTCAAAACTTCAAAAAATATATGGGACAAGATGGAAAGTGTTTTTGAAGGGAATACAAAAGTTAAGGAATAAAAGGTACAAATATGCTGAAGTAAGTATGAAGACATTAGAATGAGAGATGAAGAAACAATTGGTAAATACTTCACTAGAGTAAATGAAATTGTTTGCAACATCATAGGATTCAAAGATGTCTTGGAAGATTCTATAATTGTGAAGAAACTTATGAGAAACTTTCCAGACATGTTTGATTCTAAAATTTCTTTAGAAGAAAAAGATTATTTATCTCTTGAAGAATTGTATAAATTTCTTATTTCTTATGAAATGAGGAAAGATCCAATTTTTAAAAATAATATGAAAGATTAAATGGCTTTTAAGCTATGAGAAAGTTGAAAATTAAAGATATAGAAGATGTTGATCATTGTGACTCCAAAGATAAAGAGGATGATGAGTTGAATGAAAAAATCATGTCTCTTATATACAATAAATATCAAAGAGGAAGAGTAATTTATGGAGGTAAACATACTCTCAAATGTTTTGAGTTTGGTGGAATCAGACACTTTGCTATGAATTACCCTAAGAAGAAATTTGAAGAATATCGAGACAATTTTGATGGAAAACCTCGATGGAAGAAGTGGAAAAAAAAGATAAAGAATAAAATTCTTCCAACAGATACAAGAACAAGTTTACTAAAAAAATAAGTATGTTGATTAATAAATTTGAATCATACTCAACCGACAACAATTATTTTGAAGATGAAAGTTCACAACAATTCAGAACCTTCATTGAAAAAGTTGAGAAAACAAAAGATTTCTCAGAGAATGAATGTAATTCCCCAACCCCAGTTTCCCAGAGATGGTGCATTATTTAATTACACTGGAATGATTAAAATAAATTCTTATCCTAAAGGACTAAATAGTTTAGTAGTTTTGGAATATCAGATACATATATAAGTTCAACATTACAACTTTAAATGAAATACAATATAACATATCCATTAGTAACTCCCATAAATCCTAGATTATCCCTACAAGTCATTCATAATACACTTCTTCGCATCCTGGGAAAATATAAAACATAATAAAGGGTTGATATCAAATGCTAAATAAGGGTAAATAATACAATGGAAGTAATCGTAAACATAAACACTAGGCATGATGAATAACTAAAAACACATGCCTTTAAAAATAAACTTGAGCATAATATAGAAGGAATAAAAATTGATTAATTAATTCCATAAACATAACCAAGGATATTCTTCTAGTAGAATAATAACATTTACTATCAATCTCTAGTTTCATAATGAGGGAATTCATAATTCTAAACATCATAATCATTCTGCCAAAGCCTCATGCCACGACTATACATAAACGGGTAAAAACCCAAACTAGTGTGTCTCATGAGACCTGCCGATGCATTGAGGGGATATAGAGGGGCCCACCCATAACATAATAAGTCCAATATATTCCTCATATTAATTAGGATAAACATATATAATATATACATTCATATTGAAACTAACATATTAAATGTAAATAACTTTTCCCAATCATTAAACATAAACACTAACCATTCGGAGTAATATGGTGAATGGTATCAAGTTAGAACATCTATAGTAAAACTAATGATAAACCATTCAATAAAATATGGTAGATGATATCATAAAATATTAATCCCAATTAAACATAATAAACAACAAGAGTGTTGAAATATATGAAAATACTCTTATAAAATCATCGTATAATTCTTGGTAGAAATACTCTTTTAATTTGAAAAGAAGAGTTATTTTGGAAAAATATTTATATAAAAATAGAAGTGAACTAAGATATTTTTTTCATGATAAAATAAGTTATTGTAGAAAAATAATGGTTTCTAAAATATATTATATAGTGACCTTGAAAATAGGTAATAATTTGAGAAGTTCCCTTGAATCAAGCTTGTTTATCGGGAGGAAGTTTTGAAAGATCCTTTTAAAACATGTAATTTCCCATAAAAAAGAAGGATTATAGTTGGTACACATATATAGAAAATTCACAAAAAATTTAGGAAGAGAAAATAAGAATAATTATGAATTTAATTGGGGTAAATAGAAAAAAATAGTAACCTGAAAGAAAATAAAGGTTTGGGTAAAAACCCTTACCTTATGTCCGAACGTGTTCTGAACTTGACCTTAAATTCCTGGATAATCAAATTAAATACATTGATTAATTAATTAATAACATTATAAACATTTATTATATTCATTATAGTTTTATTAAGTTTATTTATTGCTTTATTTATAAGTTATATGATTGAATTCTGTCATTCCAGAGTGTTTGTTTCCTTGATTTCATGATCGGTTCACTTGATTATAAGTAATGGAGTTCATTTAAAATTGATATAATTATATATAATTGGAATTGAATGTTGTTAATGAGAATCCAGAAGTGTAAATGGTTATATATATCATTTTTTATATATTATGAGGATGAATCATTAGATAATACATTTAGTAATAATCATTTAGATTATTACGGTGGTTATTGATCATAACGAACTCATTTTGTATTATCGCTTGGTATTATGTAGATATGTTACATATAGAACATAAAAAATATTGTAATATTAATTTTAAAATCTATTTCAACAATTAAAATGGTTTAATGAAAATCCTTGAAGGAGAAATTGAAGAACGAAACTCCGTCTTCCACGAAGGTTGTAAATCGGCACTTCTTAGATGATGATTTTGTTTTTAAAATAAGAGAGAGAGAGAGAGAGAGAGAGTAAGAAGATTGATGATGGTTATTAAATTAAAATGATATAATTACAATATATAAATGATACTGGATTTATCATGATCATTTTTATAGAATAGGTGATGATGTAATAATAAAATAAAATAAATTGAAGTGAAATTAAAAGGAAAAGAAGAGGATTTACCTCTTGAATGAATCTCCTTGAGAACCTCCTTAAGGTAAGGGGTTTTGGTCTTTTGGTAAGACCAACAGATCCTAGATATGGGTAGGGACTAGGTAAGAGGATTTTTGAAGAACTTTGACAAGCTTCAAGGCTTAGAGGAGCGAGGAGAAGAGGGAGTGAGGGTGGTTTTTATAGTGGAGGAGAGGGGTGATTTTTGAATATTTTATTCATTATTTTATTATGTTGATCAAGAAAACCAATAGTTTTGATTATTGTGACAAAAAAATAGTAATAATTCCATTTTAATTAGAACCAAGTGTTCTTACATCAGCGATGACTCAAGGAATAGTGCATTTATCTTCTAATGTATTTATACCGTAAATTACAGTATTTTACTATTCACCAAAAATTTAAGTATTTTAGAAAAATACCAAAAATTCACCATAACCATTTTTTGATGTGTAGAATTAAAAAATGAACTCCATTTTATCAAAATAATTTTCTAAATATGTGGAATTAATTTTTTAAATAAAACCATTATTTACTTGAAAAATATCAACTTTAAATTTAAAACTGATTTTATAATACTTTCAAAAATTAACTAAGGTCTCATAAAATTATCATAAAATCATGGGATAACAAAATATTTATTTAGTAATACATTTTATGAAAATTAATTTTATTTTAAATCAATTTTTTAATTTAAAATTATAATTAAATATTTATTACTCACAAAAATACCAACACTTAATTATTAATTTTTAGAATATTCTCTTTCATTTATAAGGTTCCTGAATTTTATTTATACTTACATGGGTGAGGTTACTATTTATAAGGGTACATTAATAGTCGTAAGGGTTAAGTTATTATTCATAAAAAATGTAATTTGATCCTATCATACTCTAAATATCTTATTGATCGCAACAGTGTATGATCGTTTTTCAAAATTCTAAACACAGAGGCAACAAAATTATGTTTTACGGATAGGTAATAATAACAAAGTATTGTTTTGTATAGACCCAGTGTTTCATGAATTATATTCTATATTAAATTTATTTATAAAACCTTAGGGTGTTACATTATTCCCCCTTATAAAAATTTCATCCTCGAAATTTCCAAAATGATACCTCATAAAAAGATTCAGGCAGGTCTTCATCATATGTTCCTTAGGCTCCCACATTGCCTCTTAAATTTTAAGATTTTTTTAAAGTAATTTTACCAGTCTAGTCTTTTGATTCCTCAAAACCTATTCTTTAGTGTCTATAATCTGGATAGTCTCTTCACAGTAAGATAATTCATGTTCTAATTCTATACATTCATAAGTGAGTACATTTGTTGGGTCTGGCATGTACTTCCTTAACAAAGAGACATAGAACACATTGTGTACCTTAGAGAGGCTAGGTGGAATTTCCAAACGATAATCCACAGCTCCAATTATCTCTAAATTTTCAAAAGGACCAATGTACCTGGGGCTTAGTTTCCCTTTCTTCCCAAATATTTTAACACCCTTCCATGGAGATACTTTTAAGAAAACATGATCTCCCACTTGAAATTCCAAATCCTTCCTATTATTATCAATATATCTCTTTTTCCTTCTTTGAGCTACTTTGATATGTGTTGGAATAGTATTTACCTTTGTTATTGTTTCCTCCAAAATCTCTAGTCCTACAAGATTATTTTCACCAACTTCATCCCAACATGTTGGTGTACGACATCTCTTTCCATACAATGTCTCATATGGTGCCATTTGAATAATTTAATGGAAACTATTATTGTAGTAAGACTCCACCAAAGGTAAATATTGATAAAACATACCTTGAAAATAAAGTAATCATGACCTCAACATGTCTTATAAAGTTTGGATTGTTCTTTATGACTGCCTGTTAGTTTGAGGGTGATAAGCAGTACTCAATTGAAGCTCAGTATCCAAATATTTTTGAATACTTTTCCAAAATTTTAATGTAAATCATAAATCACAATCAGAAACAATTGATATAGGTTCTCCATGAAGTCTTAAAACTTCATTAAAATAGAGTTTTTCAAGGTGATCTAGTGGAAAATATTCCCTTATAGTGAGGAAATATGCAGATTTGGTAAGTTGGTCAAAAATTATCCATATTGCATCATTCTTATGTGGAGTTTTTGGTAATCTAGTGACAAAACCATAGTGATGTCATCCCATTTCCATATAGGAATAGGAATAGGTTGCATGAATCCTATAAGATGTTGTCTTTCGGCCTTCACTTGTTGACAGACTAAACATCTTGATACATAATCAGTAATTTTCAGCTTCATGTTGTCCCACCAGAAATGTTCCTTCAAATATATATACATCTTACTGCTACTAGGGTGTATAGAGAAATTTGAACTATGGTCATCATCCAATAACTCCCTGTTTAACTCGTGTATAGAGGGAAAACATATCCTTATCCCAAATTTCATAATTCCATCCTCACACAAAAAATCCAGAAACTTCCCGTCATTCACAACATTAATTTTCTTATGAATATTCTCTCATAAGATTAAGAACTTTTAATTTTTTCTAGTAAAGGTAGTTGGGTAACCAATTGAAAAAGTAATGATGCTTCACCTTCTTTGATAATTACCATATCCATCCTCACTTGATCTATAAACATAGGATCCTTATCAACTCTCATTTTGTTTATAACTCCATGATCCTTCCTACTCAATGCATCTACCGGCTTATTTTCCTTCCCTGGATGATAGTGTATAGAACAATCATAATCCTTGAGAAGTTCGAGCCATCTAATTTTCCTCATGTTGAGTTATTCCTATGAGAAGATATATTTCAAGCTCTTGTGATCAGTATATATCTCACATCTTTCACTATAGAGATAATGTCTCCATATCTTTAGAGAAAAGATTACAGCTAATAACTCAAGATCATGAGTTATATAGTTCTATTACTTAATTTTTAACTACCTTGATGCATAGAAAATAAATCTATCATTATGCATAAGGACACAATCAAGAACTTTATTTTATGCATCACTATAAATAAAAAATCTGCCATTTTATGATGGTAGAGTCAGGATCGGAGCATTAACTAATCTCCTCTTCAATTCTTCAAAACATTCTTCAAATTCTTTTTTCCATATGAACTTAACCCCTTTACGAGTAAGTTTGGTTAACAGGTTGGCTAATTGGGTGAAGTTCTGAATGAAATGTCAATAATAACATGTTAAACCAATAAAACTATGTACTTTGGTTATGTTTGTTGGAGTAGGACATTCCAAAACTGCCTTTTTCTTTGTAGGATCAACTAAGATTCTATCCTTAGAGACAATATGGCCAAGAAAAGAAATTGTTTGAAGCTAGAATTCACACTTCCTAAATTTCTCATATAACTCATTTCTTCTAAGAGTCTTTATAATAATGCACAAGGGATTCTCATGATCATTTTAGATTTTGGAGTATACCAAAATATCATTAATAAATACCACAATAAAGTCATCAAGATATTCCTTGAAAACACTATTCATTAGATCCATGAAAACAGAGGGTGCATTAGTCAGTCCAAAAGGAATTACTATAAATTCCTAATGCTTATACCTAGTTCTAAATACTATCATTAGAATATCTTCCTTCCTCACACGCAACTGATGATATCCAGATCGAAGGTCAATCTTCAAAAAATATTGGTCTCCATGAAGCTGATCAAATAAATCATCAATGTGAGGAAGAGGATACTTGTTCTTTATCGTAATAGCATTGATCTTCCTCTAGTCAATGCACAACCTCATAGATCCATCTTTATTCATAACTAAAATAATAAAAGCTCCCATGGATAAATACTAGAGCGGATAAATCCCTTATCACTCAATTCCTCTAGTTGTTTCTTCAACTCTACTAATTCCACTATGACCATTATATAAGGGGTCTTTTATATATGCCTTGCACTAGGAATTAAATCAATAGAAAACTCAATTTCCTGATCCAGAGGATGTCCAGGTAAATCCTCTAGAAATACATCAATGTATTCCTTAAAAATATGTACAACATCAATTTGAATATTTCTTTCCTCACCCATAGATATTATTTTATCTTCCTCCCCAAGAATTGTATTCAGTAGAGCTACAATGGGTGGATCTAGATAAGAATAAAATGGCGAGGTTTCTTCTCTAAAGATAAGGGATTCTGCATCATTATCAAAAATTGTAACTTCCTTATTCTTGTGATATATTTTCACATCATAACTTTAAAGACAGATCATACCAAGAATTATATCAAAGTCAATCATTGGTATGATGATAAGGTCAACAACTAAAGAACATTTTTGTGTCATGAGGGGGATTGATTTACACATCTTTGTTACAATGACACTTCCCTTAGGAGTTTTGATTGACAACTTATTTATTAAATCAAATTGGAAATGTATAATTTTATTAGAAAACTGGGAAGATATAAAATAATGTGATGATCTAGAATCAAATAAATCATTGGAAAAGTTTGAGGAAATGATTAAAGTACCTACCACCACATCACTAGGAACTTCAACCTCAGCAGTTATGATCGTATAAGCTTGGCCTTTCTCCCTTGGCCTTCTTTGGGTAATGTTTCCTTGATGCTTAGGATAATCATTTTCATAATTTCCCGTCTCTTTTCATTTGTATCATTGAAAATTGGTGGCTTCTTTCTTTCCCTTATAATCACGAGATTGGTGTCATTTTCCACCACACTTGTAAAAAACACCCATACCCTTCAGACAATTACCAGGGTATTTCTTCCCACAATTATCACAGGATGGAAAATCAATTCTTCCCTTATTTACCTTTTCCTTATTTCCTTTTCCAGATTTTTCAGCATCCCTCTTCTTCTCTTTCATTCCCTTAAAGTCATAAGACTTAGATAATTCTTTTTCTGTCTTGATAGCACACGAGACTATATCTTCATATGATGAGAAACTTTGGGAGATTGATTCCCTTTGGAGGAATGGTTTTAAACCATCAAATAATCAATCAATATTTCTCCTTGAATTATGTATGTAGTTCACAACATGTCTTGCTAACCTTGTGAAGTTATCTCCATAATTTACAACATCCGCATCCTATTTTTGCCTCAAATTTAGAAATTGTCTTTCCATATCCACTCATTATTCACAAGGAAAGTATTTTTCTAAGAATATTTCCTTAAAATAACTCTATTCCATATTTTCAATCTTTTCCTCCTCATTTGTCTTTTGAATCAATGATTGTCATTAATCATCATCTCCTGATAGAAGATAAACTGCCATAACAACCTTCTCCCTTTCGTTACTTCCCAAAGTGAGAAATATATTTTCTATGGAATTTATCTACTACTCTGATATGAATGGATTTGTAGTAAAACTAAATGATGGAGGCTATTTTCACATGAAGCGGTCTAATAATGATTCTCCACATTGTGGATTAGGATACTCCATACGAGTAAGGTTATTGTTCGTGACCTGAGTCAGTTGTCCCAGTATAGTTATAAGTTGCTCAGAACCAGTCACAGATTCAGAACCAACGTCATTATTTTGCATAGGAGGTAAATCCCTACATGGTATACATGTATTCATGTGGTTTTCATTACTTCCACTAGACACAATTTATAAATAATGGCATACACTAAATTAGGTTATGAATCACAATGTATAATGTCGAACTAGAAAAATACTTAACATAAATTGAAATTTCATGAATGTATAATTTCATAATCATAAGAATGGTTTCTTTGAGTAAATATTTACATTTAAATCCTTCATAGTGGTTTATAATGAAAATTTGAATTATCCTAAGTATATCCCCCATGAGTGTCAAACCAGGTGCACAGTAAGGTCCATTGTTGTGTATCAGGTTACCCCAAGTTAGGCCCAGAACACCTTGTTAGGGTTGTTACTCCTAGGTACATATGTGCTAGAACCACGTCCACTTGTTGTATCCAGATGGGGATGTATTTTATAAAAATATCCAAATCATATATACCTTACCAAAATTCTAAGATGTTCTTGTATGCTTATCCTCAAAATCTATCTTAGGGTTTTGTTCCCTAATTTATGTTTTCTAAATCTAGTTTCCAAGTTTTCTACTAAACTTCCTCTGATACCAACTGTAATGCCCTGAACCTAATTTCCCAGAGTTGGTACATTATTTTATTACATTTGAATTATTACAATAAATTTGTATCCTGAAGTACCGAATAGTTTAGTATTTTTGGAATACCAGATACATACATAAGTTCAACATTACAACTTGAAATTAAATAAAATATAACATATCCATTAGAAAATCCCATAACTCCTATATTATCCCTAAAATTAATTCATAATACACTTCTTCACATCCTGAGAAATATAAAACATAAGAAATGGGTGAGATTATATGCTCATTAAGGTTAAATAATACAGTGTAAGTAATCATAAACATAAACACTAGGCATGATGAATAACTAAAAACACATACCTTTAAAAATAAAGATGAGCATAATATAGAAGGAATAAAAACTGATTAAATAATGCCATAAAACATAACCATGGATATTATAATAGTAAAATAATCACATGGAATATTAATATCTAGTTTTATAATGAGGGAATACATAATTTCAGACATCATAATCATTTTATCAAGGCATCGTGCCAAGACTATACATAAACAGGTAAAAACCCGAACTAGTTTGTCTCATGAGACCTATCGATGCATAGAGGGGATATAACAGGTCCCAGACATCATGTAATAAGTCCAATTCATTCATCATATAAACAGGTATAAACATAAACAACATATACATTCATATTGAAACTAACATATGAAATTCAAATAACTTTCCCTAATTATTAAACATAAACACTAACCATTCGGAGTAATATGGTGAATGGTATAAAGTTAGAACATTCATAGTAAAACTAATCATAAACCATCAAAAAAATATGGTAGATGATATAATAAAACATTAATCCCAATTAAACATAATAATCAACAAAAGTGTTTAAATATATGAAAATACTCTTATAAAATCATTGTATAATTCTTGATAGAAATACTCTTTTACTTTGAAAAGAAGAGTTCTTTTGGAAAAATATTTTTATAAAACCAGAAGTGAACTAAGATAGTTTTTTCATGATAAAATGATTGATTTTAGAAAAATAATTGTTTCTAAAAACATATTATATAGTGACCTTGAAAATAGGCAAGAATTTGAGAAGTTCCCTTGAATCTGGCTTGTTTATCGGGAATAATTTTTGAAAGATCCTATTAAAACATGTAAATTAACATAAAATAAAAAATTATTATGGTTTTTAAACATATATATAAAATTAAAACAGAATTTATGAAGAGTAAATAAGAATAATTATAAATTTCATTAGGGTAAAGAGAGTAAAATAGTAACCCGAAAGAAAATTAAGGTTTAGGTAGAAAGCCCTTACCTTATGTCCGAACGTGTTCTGCACTTGACCTTAACTTCCTAGATAATCAAATTAAATCCATTAATTAATTAATTAAGAGATTTATATACATTTATTTTATTAATTATATTTTTATTAAGTTTATTTATGGACTTATTGATAAGTTATATGATTGAATTATATCATTCTGGAGTGTTTGTTTCCTTGATTTCATGATCGGTTTGCTTGATTATAAGTAATGGAGTTAATTTAAAA
Source organism: Viscum album (assembly GCA_963277665.1). NCBI lineage: Eukaryota > Viridiplantae > Streptophyta > Magnoliopsida > Santalales > Viscaceae > Viscum > Viscum album. The sequence continues at coordinate 1,305,959,378 of OY728160.1, read as the reverse complement.
TTGGTATAATTATCCATAATTGTAATTGAAATATTTTAATGAGAATACAGAATTATAATGTTTATATATATCATTTTTTTATATATTATGAGGATGAATCATTAGATAATACATTTAGTGATAATTGTTTAGATTATTATGGTGGTTATTGATCATAATAAACTCATTTTGTATTATCACTTGGTATTATGTAAATATGTTATAGACAGAACATAAAAAAGGTTGTAACATTCATTTTACAATCTTTTTAAACCATTAAAATGGTTTAATGAATATCCTTGAAGGAGAAATTGAAGAACAAAATTTTGTCATCCACAAAGGTTGTAAATCGACAGTTCCCAGATAATGATTTCATTTTTAAAATAAAAGAGAGATATAGTAAAGATATTTATGATGGTTATTCCATTAACATGATATAATTATAGTATATAAATTATAATGGAGTTATCATGATCATTTGGACATAGGAGGTGAGGATAAATAATAAAAGAAAATAAATTGAAATGAAATTAAAAGGAAAGGAAGAGGATTTACCTCTTGAATCAACCTCCTTGAGAACCTATTTAAGGGAAGGGTTTTGGTATTTTGGTAAGACCAAGAGCTCATGGATTTGGTTAGAGACTAGGTAAGAGGATTTGGGCAGAAATTTTACAAGCTTCAAGTCTTAGAGGAGTGAGGAGAAGAGGGAGTGAGGGGTGGTTTTATAGTGGAGGAGATGGGTGATTTTTGAATATCTTATTCATTATTTTATTATTTTGATCAAGACAACCAATAGTGTTGATTATTAGGACCAAAAATAGTAATAAGTCCATGTGAATTTGAACCAAGTTTTCTTACATTAGATATGACTCAATTAATAGTTTATTTATCTTCTAATGTATTTATACTATAAATTACCACATTTTACTATTCACTAAAAATTCAATTATTTTAGAAAATTCCCAAAAAATAACCATAACCATTTTTTGACATGTAGAATTTAAAAATGTATTCAATTTTATCAAAAATAATTTTATAAATATGTGAAATTTTATTTTTAAATAAAATCATTTTTTACTTGAAAAATACAGATTTTAAATTTAAAACTGATTTTATAATACTTTAAAAAATTAACTGAGGTCTCATAAAATTATCCTAAAATCATAGGAAAACAAAATATTTATTTATGAATAAATTTTATGAAAATTAATTTTATTTTAAATCAATTTATTAATTTAAAATTATAATTAAATATTTATTACTCACAAAAATACCAATACTTAATTATTAATTTTTAAAATATTCACTCTCATTTATAAGGTGACTAAATTTTATTTATATGGGTGAGGTTAATATTCATAAGTGTATATTACTATTCATAAGGGTCAAGTTAATATTCACTAAAAATGTAATTTGATCCTATTATACTCTAAATATATTACTAATCACAATCGGGTATGTCCATTTTTTGAAATTCAAAACACATAGGAAGAAAAAATATGTTTAACAGTTAGGTTATAATAACAAAGTGTTTTTTTTCAAAGACTTGGTGTTTCATGAATTGTATTATATATTAAATTTATTTGTAAAACCTTGGGGTGTTACAGTGAAGAATGTGGTGAAGAATCTTATAGAGAGTATCATGTCAGAATAGAACTTATTGCATGACTTGAGAAAAACAAAACTATCAAGAAAGAAATTATATTTATGAAGAAATATTTTCAAGAAGTTTATAATGTAAGAGAAGATGTTATCAAGAAGGAGGAAGAATACATCGAGGAGATTTAAAGTTACAACCTTTGAATTGATGAACATGGAAAGATGATTGAAGATCTTAGTAAGAAGTTGGAAACTGGGAAAGAAGAAGTTAAAAAATTTCAATAAAAACTTCTTGAGTTTGAAAGCACCTTGAGTAAGATGAATGAAAACTTCAAAAAATCTTTGGAAGTAAAATCTTATGCTTCTAAAGTTAATGAGAAGTCACAATATGAGAATGAGGTGAAATATTATCTCACCAAAAATAATGTTTCATGTGATTCTTTTAACATTTCAAGTTCCAAAAAAAATATTGGGAAATACTAGGTGAAAAAAAAGGATGTGATAAACCTATCAAATCTACCAAAGTAGAAAAGTCACTCAAAAGAAAATATGGTCCACATCTTGAGTATGTTAGAGTTGAAAGAAGTTACCAACCTCAACAATGTTTCAATAGAGAAATATCTTATTTAAATATAAAATCAAGATTTGATGGTTATTTCTGGTGTTTCGGAATCTATGGGAATAATACTTATAATTTTTGGAACAACTTATCCTTACCCAGAAGAAGGTTTGAGAAAAGTGGAATAAATAGTGAAAGTAGAATGAGAAACTTTCCTAACTTACAGAAAGTTGAAAAAGAGAATTCTCAAGATGTTAGAAACTTGGCAATAAGAAAAAAAATTGTATGTATAGAATAAGTTTATGGAATATTTTATCAATATGGTCATCATTCCGAAATAAGTATGACACTCTATCCAAAACAATTTTTATATGATATAAAAGAAATTAAAGTTGAAAATAAGAAAGTTGAGGAAAGAGATTTTCTTGTTGAAACAGCTTTGAAAGCAAGTAAAAGGAACAAACCATGGATACTTGATAGTGTTTGGTCTTTACATATTAAAGGTGATATAAAAATATTAAAACATTTTGAAATTCATGATGGAGTAGTTACATTTGGAAATTATAGTTCCTTAAAAATCAGAGGAATCAGAACATATGATATTGAAGCCAAAAAATTGAAATCTGAGGAAGTTTTGTTTGTTGATGGGATAAAACATAACTTACATAGTGTAAGTCAACTTTGGGATGATGGAAAAGAATTTGTTTTTAGAAAATATTTTTTGTATCATCAAAAGTGTGAAATATGGAAAATTCATTACAAAAGGATAAAGAACCAATGGGAATTTATTTCAAATAGAAGAATTAAATAACTCTTGTTACTTGAGTGCTGAAGATGAAAACAAATTTTGGCACCCAATACTTTTCCACCTTGGGTATAAAAACATTAATAAACTTTCTAAAGTTTATTCTCTTTGGAATTTTCCATAATTGAAAAGAAGATATGAATATTTTTGTATTACTTTCCTAAAAGGAAAGTTGACTAACAAAATTAATAAGAGAATTGATATTTTTATCTACCAGACCACTTTAGCTTATTGATTCCAATTTATATGGGCCTATGAGACATAAATAAACAAAAGGAGATTTATAATTTATCACTTTTATTGATTATTTTAATCATATGACAAAAATCATGTTTATGACGCACAAGTCAGAGGCTATTAAAATGTTCAAATTCTTCAAAAAGGATGTTGAGAAATAAATGGGGGTTTCCATAAAGAAGTTGAGAACATATAATGGTATCGAATTCACAATTAATGCTTTTGAAACTTATCTGATAAAGCATGGTATCAAAAATTAGTATATTTCTCCTTATAATCCACAACAAAATGGAGTAGCAAAAAGAAATAATAGAAGCTTTGTGGAAATGGTAAGATTTATGTTAGCTGAATACAAACTTTCAAAATTCTAGAGAAGTTTTTAGTATTGGTGTACATGTTCAAAATAGGTTATTTTTGAGACCAGAAACTAACATGAATTCTTATGAAATGTGGTATAAAAAACCTTCATTGAAATACTTCAAAGTTTTTAGAAGTCCATGTTTTATCAAAATCAAAAATCCGGATTTGGGAAAGTTTGATGAGAAAGATGAGGAAGGAACTTTTATGGGTTATTCACAAAATGGAAGATGTTACAAATGTTGAAACAAATGTTTACAAAGGTTGGTGGACTCATATTATCTGAATTTAATTGAAAATAAAAGTTCCTTAACAAAATTTGTTGAGAATACTGAGGATGATAAACTGGAGAATTCAAAAAATGGTGAAAGTAATTTAAAATATCATTATCAAGACTCAAAAGAATCGTCTGATGATGAAATTTAAATTGGGAAATAATTTTTTTTGGGTATATATAAGATGTTTGTAAAACATTTTCTGAGTAAATGAAGAAGAATTTTGAAATTTCTATGTTGGGATAATTAACTTTCTTCCTTATCTTACAAGTTCAACAAAAGGAAAAATACATTCTCCTATCTTAAGAAAAGTATACTAGTGAATTGTTAAAAAAATTTGGGATGGAAAAATACAAAGAAGTTTCAACTCCTATTTTAGCAAGAAAACAGTTGAGTAAAGATGAATCCCGAATAAGTGTGAATCTAAAAGACTTTCGAAACCTAATAAGAAGTCTTCTTTACCTTATAGCCTCAAGAACTGATATTGTTTATGTTGTGAATTTGTGTGCGAGGTATCAAAGTAATAAAAAATAATCACATATGTTGGCATCAAATAGGATTCTAAGATATTTTAAAGAAACAACTTCACATGGGTTGTTATACAAAAGAAATAGTGAGATGAAGTTTCATGGTTATACTGATGTTGATTGGGTTGGAGATTGTAATGATAGAAAATAAACCTCATGAGGAACATTTTTCTTAGGTGAATGTTGTGTGAGTTTGCATAGTAACAAACAAAGTTCAATAACTTTGAGCACAACTAAATCTGAATACATTGTAGCTACTCAAGCTTATACTCAAATGTTGTGGATGAAAGTTCAACTGGAATATTTGAAAGTAAAATTTTCAAAACCATTGAAGATACTTTGTGATAATCAGAGTGCAATTGGTCTTTCTAATAATCCTATCAAACATTCAAGATCAAAACACATTGATATAAAGTTTCACTTTATAAAATTAAAAGTTTCTTCTGGAGATGTTTTACTGTAATACATTTCGACAAAGTGTCATATTTCTAATATCTTTACAAAAGTAATGCTGAAAGAAAGGTTTGTGGAATTGAGGTTTAAAAGTCATGTTTATCCTCCTACCATGCCTTCCTAAATATCATAAGGAAGAACCCCCACCATGATTTGGATTATTTTGAAAAATGGAGAGGTAAATTAACAAATTTTTACTTTGTAAGAAGTTTTTACTTATATTTCTTTTGTGAATTTGAAGTTGTGGTTATCATATAATGGGGGAGAGAAAAGGATAAAAGTGAGGGGGAGTTTATCTTTACATGGATATAAAATTTTCTTGCCACTGAGGTATGAAATTACTTCAAAAACATTACTTTATCTGGTAGTGTGGTGTTAGGACGCTCTCTTCTGAGAAAGGATATGTTTTGATAAAAGTAAAAAAACTTGAGTTGTTTACAAATGTAGAGTTGTGAAAAATTATGAGAGTTTGAAAAGTTGTTAATGAGGGTTTTCAAAAAATCCAAAGGGGGAGATTGAAGAACCTTTGTGGTGTTTTTTTTAACAAAGTTTTGTATTTTTTGATAACTAAATCTCTTTGCAAAAGAATGTTTTTATTTTCCAACAATCGGACCTAGTCTGTTGTAATATGGTTATTTTTTGGACATAAGTTTTTGGACACAAGTTTTCGGACCCAAGTTTTCATATTGATCTACACTGGACATAGATGAAGTCAGGAATGTGAAGTTGTTTATCAGAAACTTTATCATATTCAGGTCTATTGGCATGACATTGAAAATAATTGAATTCAAAAGAATCAGAGAAATGATGAAGTTGCTTAAGAGTTTTGAAAGAATAAAGTTAAGTCAGGAGTTAGAAAGTTTTCATACTTTCTAAACAAATCACACGATGATTTGCTGATCAAGAAGTTCTCACAAATATTGAATATTTTCATTATAAATTATTTTGAAGAAATGGTATAGAGGTTTGAAGAATTTTAGGGTTGAAAAATGAGATCTTTGTAATGTGGTTTTCATATTAGAAAAATTGTACTGAGATTTTCATACTTAGATTTTTGTATTGGGATTTTCATACTGATATTTTCATACTGAGATTTTTGTAATGGGATTTTCGTATTGGGATTTTTCATACTGGAAAAATCTTACTGAGATTTTCATACTCATATTTTCATACTCGGATTTTCATACTAATGAAATTGTACTAAAGTATTCATAATGAAGAATTCATGCTGAGAAAGAAACATATCATAATGATCTGAGAAAGAAAAGGATCGTAATGATCTGAGAAAGAAAAAGATTGTAATGAGTTGAGAAAAAAACAGATCATAATAAAGTTGAGAAAGAAATAGATCATAATGAGATGAGAAAGGTATGATGAATTTTGTAAGAACCTGAATCTTCAGTTTCAGGTACGGATCTCTTTTATGGGCTTTTTAAGGAAAAATGGATAATCTGGAAATTTTCAGAGTACACGTCGTGTACTTTATGAGTACACGTCGTGTACTTTATGAGTACACGCCGTGTACTCCTCTGCCACTCAAATCTGTGTGTTGGCCGTGTCCGGGCCACACACACGGTGTGTAGGGGTGATGTGGCGGCCGCTTAAAGTGGAGTATGGAAAAACCAAGTACACTCCGTGTACTCTAAAAGTACACGTCATGTACTCTAAAAGTACATGCCGTGTACTTTCTTTTTATTTCATTAATCGGACCGCGGTCGCGCCTAATGCTCATAAATGTCTTCTTCGCTGCCTAATCCCATCCAGAGCATTCGAGGAGGCCGATTCTTCTCCAAGCCACTGATCTGTCACCGGTTGTCTGAATCAAACTTCATCGATTGCAGAAGAATCGCAGTGGTGAGTTCTTGGTTCTTCTTTGGCCTCGTTTCCTGATTCTTCCTCTCATGTGAGTTATCCAAGGTTGAACGTTTTAGACGTTTTTGCAGATATAATCCATTCTAGGCCGATTCACAAGCCAAGGTTCAAGTATATCGATCTTCGAGGATCAAGGTAGGTGGTTTGTTTCCCTACGTTGAAGTTCTTTGAGTTTTTGTTGCAAAAGTGTCGGATACCCATGTATCGGGTACCCCGAGTTTAGGATTTTGATCCTATTGTTTATTTGAATTATATTTATTATTAGCTTATGATTAAATTGATACTAATGTATGCTTGGTTGCATGTTTGAGGATCACCCCGTGGGTGTTTTTCCCTGTTTGGATGTTTATCACCGTTTGGCACCGTTTTCTAGTGAAGCAAACCCTATTGCAATTGCTAGTTTACTTGTTATAACTGATTGCATGTGTTGCATGCTATTTAAATGTTTTTGATGCATGGTATCTATTAGCCAATTAGTTGTTGAACTTACTTAGGGATTCTCACAGTCGATTACGCACGACTGGACTGCTCAGGGCTGTGAGAACCTGGTGCGGGAGATCAAAGAGGTAATGGATGATTAAGTGCTTCCCTAGAGGGTCTGTTGGTTTTAGTTTCGTATGAAGGACCTACGGAAATAGTACTTTGTGCTTCCCAAGATTTTTCTTAGTTTACACACGTATCAAGACCATAGGAGGAATTAGACGTAAATGCTTCCTCAGAGAGTATGTAGCTATCGTTGCAAGACCATAGGGGAATTGACGTGAGAGCTTCCTAGAGTGTTTGTGCCTTGTTTGATTACTGGACTATAGGGGTCTGGTAGTTTGAGCCATCCAGAGAGTTAGTGTGAATTTTTATGGTTGGTTGTGACGAGTCCACTAAGCCAAAGAACAAGCTTGGGTTTTGTACTGCTTGTGTTTAGGTAGTCTTTTGAGATACCTGTTGTGTTACTTGCTTTACCTTGGAATAGAGAACTTTTCTAGTTTTCCTTGGTCGTTTAATTAAATGAATGGGAATGGTAATTGGTGGGATTATTTACTAGTGTACTCCTAGTTCATTACTATATTTACTTTCCTTTACTTTTGTTATATTGCTTACTGATAGTAGGGCACAAATCTTGTGGTGGTTGCCTACTGGGATTAGTCTCACACCCTGTTTGGGTCCTTCTTTTCGGCCCAAACAGATTATATGGTTGCAGGTGTAGATATGGATTGTGTCCCTTCTACCACAGGTACTTGATTGTTGGTTGGAGCTGGAGAGCATGGGACTGGGCTTTGGCTTGCGATGCTATTGGAGTTGTTGTTTACGTTTAGTACTTCAGTTTCAGTTGTATTTTAGCACGTTGATTTTTTTACTGATTTCCATAGATACATGTACCATTCTGCATCATTATTATATTAGACATTGCTTCTATTTTCAGTTCAGTTGTTTTATGTTGTTTACTACTTCCGCTATTGTTTACGTTTATTCTTCCGCTGTATACTTCACCAAATGAGGGCATAGTTTCCCCACAGACTCACCAAGGCCCTCACTGCTAGGTGGAAGCCTCTGGAGTTTGGGTAAATGTGATTGAGGTTATGTGGCGAACCGGGTATGAGGCACCAGTTATGTGGCTCCGGATTCGGGTCGTTACAAAGCAGTATCAGAGGTGTTTTCTTTATTTCCTATTGCCTTACTGTTTTACGACAATAGACAGGGATAGGAAGAAATGAGTAGTCAGTGCTTAACTGTTCCCGAGATTAATTAACCCGTGTACAGGGAAAATCTATATTACCTTGTAATTTCAATTTTCAGTTTTTGCAAGTGTTACAGTTTATTATATTTCACTGTTGGGTGATGCACATGTTTTGTGCTGTTACAGTTTATATGATTATGGTTCTATTTTGTTGCAACCCTATTATATGAGGGTGTTCCATCTCATGCATCATATAGGCAATGGGTAGGAGATCACATGTCATGCATTTTACCATGCCAACTAGGGTGCATTAGAATTGCATGTTGTTGTGATAGATGTCGTGATAGATTATGCATGTTGTTGTGATAGTTGTTGTGATAGAAATAATTTTTATGTTGTTTACTTTTTATAGGAATTGTTATGATTCCAATCTTTGATTCACAGGGAGTATGGGCCCCCACAAATCGGAATTTGGCACATAGATGCTTGTTTTTTTTTCAGGGTTTCTGGCGTTCGGTGCGGTTTCTGAGCTACTGCCCGGAAAAACCCAGAATACACGGCATGTACTTTATTAATACACGCCGTGTTACTGACTGTGTGAACAGAAACATGGGGTGGTGGAAAGTTTTTGGGGACACGCCGTGTACGATAAGTACACTCCATGTAGTAGTCAACCGTGTACTCGGCCATGTCACTAACAACACGGGTCGGGGAAGCTCGTGTAGTACACGCCGTGTTTTGTACGAACATGCCGTGTAGTTTTCCCCTAGGTACCCGGCCATGTCTGGAACAACACAGGTCAGTGTTATCTTCCCTTATACACTCTGTGTTTTTTCAGAACACGCCATGTAAGGGTCAGTCGTGTAGCCGGCCGCGTAACCGCTACACGGGTCGCCGAAACTTGTCTAGTACACGCTGTGTCCTTAGTGAACATGTCGTGTAGTTTAGGATTATGAGGATCGTGTAGATTATCTGTGTAAAGAGACTCGGGCAGGGGATTAGAGTTTAAGTACACGCCATGTGTTGGGACAACACGCCGTGTAGTCTGGGGTGTTACACGACCAGTGGTGGCAGAAGTACACGCCCATGTGAATGGCTTTAACAAACATGTTGTATAGTTTAAATACACACCGTGTAGTCGTGTTTTGAAAACTTAAGTGTTTCTATCTCATGTTCCCATTTTTTACTCTTGTGTTTTCTATCCTTGTTAATCCTAAATCTGAGGTTTGCTTTTAACCTTTCATAGTTATGGCACCAAGACTTCCTCCCGTTGCACGTCAGGAACTAGGCAGTGACTGTACGCCTGATACGGCAGACCAGGGACTCCCAGTAGTTCCATAGATCACTCCGGACATGGAAACTACAGTGATTCCAAACACTGGTGTCGATGCTTAGTTCAAAGAGGGTTTCATGAGATTCATGCAGACCTTTCAGGGAGCTCAGCATCCTGCCCCATCTATGGTAGAGTTGACGCGGGTTTTTCAGCAGCAGCATCCTCTCACTTTCACAGGGTATGGAGGACCTCAGGCTACATATTCATGGATAGAAACCATGATTTCCATCTTCGAGCATCTGTACACACCCCCAGACAGACGGATGAATCTCACGACTTACATGCTGCGATATTCTGCCAAGAGATGGTGGGATGTAGTCTCGCAGGCAGGGCGCCAACGGACTATGGGTTGGGACAAATTCCAGCGTATGTTTTATGACTAATTCTATCTGGAGATGCTGAGGGCCGACAGAGCCAGAGATTTCTTGAACTTGTAGCAGGTTACTCTTTCAGTTATGGAGTATTCCTCCCGTTTCATTGAGTTACAGCATTTCACTCCCGTTCTGGGAAATGACGAGCTGTTTTTGGAAAGGGAGTTTGAGGAAGGCCTCAAACCAGAGATCAGATCGCAGGTGAACGTCTTCCAGTTGACTTCTATTACTCTGACAGTCAACCAGGCGCTGATCACTGAACAAAATCTGAGGGAGACTGGAGCTGTTGACCAGGGCAGTTCAGCATCTAAGGCTAATTCATTTCATACTGACAGCAGGAAGCACCACCGAGAGTCTACTCGAGGTGACTCGAGGAAGCGAGGCATTTCTTCTCGTAGACGGGATCTTCCTTCTGGAAACCAAGTGGTGTGCTATCAGTGTGGAAAGAGTGGGAATAATAATCCTTAGTGCCCGAGAGATCCAGTGGAGTGCTGAGCTTGCGGAAAGATGGGTCATCTGCAGGGTTCTTATTTTAGCGGCTAGTGAAGGAGGATCGGTTTCTACTCCTCGTACAGGAGCAGGATTACCAGTTCCGTAGCAGACTGGGGGCTGGAGTTATTTAGGTCGTTCAGGCCAGGGTATAGGTCGTGGATGTGGTGGTCAGGCTCAGGGAGGATCAGCTCAGGGATATTAGGCTGCTACACAGGGTCGCAGTACTGGCCAGACGTTTGCGGTAGAGCAGATTCATCAGGAGAAGGATCCTGGACCTTCCACAGTTTGAGGTATGATCTTAGTAGCCTCAGTTTTATCTTCTGCACTTTTCGATACTGGATATTCTCATAGATTTATTTCTATGCACACTGTGGAGATCCTTATACTTACTATCTTGACTTCTGAGGATATGTTGGCACTGGACACTCCTTTGGGACATAGAACTACTATTGTGCGTCAGTGCAAGGAGTACCCCCTTGAGGTTGTTGGGTGTCACTTCTTGTGAGATCTTTATGTCCTTGAGATGAAAGGTTATGATGTCATTCTTAGAATGGACTGGATAGTTCCTTTTCAGGCCTTTGTCGATTTTTATCGCCGTAGGGTGAGTTTCACGTCACCAGAGGGTGGATCTTTTCTTCACAAGGGAGAATGGGATGTCCAGGAAAGTAGAGTTGAACCAGAGCATCATGGGTTGGGCAGTGTTATAGCCCATATTTCTAGTTTATATATGGACGATCAGGGGACTTCTCAGATGAACTTTCCTCCGGTAGTTGATCGTTTTCCAGATGTCTTTCCAGAAGACTTTTTGGGGTTGCCTCTAGAGCATGAGGTATACTTCTCTATTGAGCTTGTTCCAGGAGCAGCACTGGTATCCATACCTCCTTATAGGATGGCTACGCCTGAGTTGAAAGAGCTCAAGAAGCAGTTGGAGGAGTTGCAGGCGAAGGGTTTTATCTGACCCAGTACTTTCCCTTGGGGTTCTCCTGTGTTGTTTGTGAAGAAAGCAGATGGTACCTTACGGCTTTGTGTGGACTATCGGAAGCTGAACCAGTTGACGGTCAAGAACCGATATCCATTTCCGATGATTGATGATCTTTTTTATTAGCTTTGAGGAGCCAGGGTGTTCTCGAAGATCGACTTGAGATCCGACTATCATCAGTTGCAGGTCAGACCATCTGATATACCTCTCACAGCCTTTCGAAGCAGTTATGGTCTGTACGAGTATTTGGTTATGCCGTTCAGTCTCACGAACGTGCTGGCAGTTTTCATGGCGTTGATGAATAGAGTTTTCCATCCTTACTTGGATTCTTTCGTTGTTGTCTTTGTGGACGATATCTTGGTGTACTCTCACACTCGACACGACCATGCTACCCATCTTGAGATCGTTTTGAGTACACTGAGGGAGAATCAGTTATATGCTAAGCTCTCAAAGTTCCACTTCTGGATGGATGAAATTTACTTCCTGGGTCATGTCATCTTAGAGACAGGAGTATCATTAAACCCATAAAATGTGAGAGCGGTAGTTACCTGGGAGCAACCGAAGAATGTATTTGAGGTATAGAGTTTCTTGGGACTGGATGGTTATTACAGACAGCTTATACAGGACTTCTCACGCTTAGCAGCGCCATTGATGAGCTTGACTAAGAAGGGTGTGAAGTAAGTTTGGTTAGAAGCTTGCGATTTAGCCTTCCAGGAGCTGAAGGGGAGATAGACTTCAGCACCGATTCTAGTTCTGCCAGAGTCGGGAAAGAGTTATATAGTTTTTTTTATGCATCTGGCATCGGTCTTGGAGCAGTGCTTATGCAGGAAGATCGTGTTGTTGCATACGGATCTCGGTAGTTGAGGACACATGGGAAGAACTATCCTATGCATTACCTGGAGTTGGCTGTAGTTGTTCATGCCTTGTGTTGTTGGAGGCATTATCTCATGGGAGATCATTTTGTGGTATATACTGACCAAAAGAGCCTCAAGTATATCTTCACATAGCGTGACTTAAATCTGAGATAGCGGAGTTGGGTCGAGTACCTACAGTCTTTCGACTTTGAGCTTGCTTATACGCCTGGGAGAGGCAATGTTGTGGCAGACGCACTGAGCAGGAGGACTCAGTTACAGGCAGTTCAAGAGGCCAGTAGCGAGTGGCAATTTATGGCCCTATTCTCTGAGATGCATTTGGAGGTGCACGACAGACAGGGACAGACAGTTCTTTCTTCTGTAGTTGTTACCTCTACTCTTTTAGATCGAGTTCAAATGAGGCAGCTATCAGACCCAGAAGGCCTAGTCCTACGGGAGGGTGTGTCAGATGGAGACCCTACTCTAGGGTGGACAGTGGGTGATGATAAGGTTATATGTTTTCATGGCCGCGTATGGGTTTCAGCAGACATACGTGAGGAGCTGATGTGGGAGTTTCATGCTTCAGCTTGGGAAGTTCATCCTGGTGTAACCAAGATGTACCAAGACTTACGTCGTCAGTATTGGTAGCCAGGTATAAAGAAGGATGTGGCTGGTTTTGTTATGCGGTGTTCCACCTATCAACAGGTGAAGGCAAAATATCAGCGACCGAAAGAGATTCTACAGTAGTTACCCATTCCTGAGTGGAAATGGAATGACGTCGCGATGAACTTCGTGACAGGGTTACCGAGATCGCCTCGAGAGAATGATGCGGTTTGGGTTGTAGTGGATAGGCTCACGAAGGTTGCACACTTTTTTCCGATCAAGGAGACCTTCAGTGTTGATGAGATGGGACAGTTGTACATCCGAGAGATTGTACATATTCATGGAGTTCCACACTCCATTGTTTCAGACAGGGATGCACGTTTTACTTCGCACTTCTGGCAGGGGCTATAGAGGGATTTGGGTACACAGGTACTTTTGAGTACAGCATATTATCCCCAGACTGATGTCCGGTCTGAGTGTATGATCCAGGTGCTTGAGGATATGATCCAAGCTTGAATTCTAGACTTTGGCGGTACTTGGGAGAATCATATCCCTCTGGTGGAGTTCGCCTACAACAACACTTTTCAGTCGACTATTCAGATGGAACCTTAAGAGGCCTTGTACGGTAGGCCATGCCGATCACCTTTATGCTGGCTGGATGCAGGAGAGGCATCTTTGTTGGGACCTCGTCTTGTTCAGGAGACCTCAGAGTACATAGAGTTGATTCGGAAGAGGATGGATACAGCACAGTCTCGGCAGAAGTCTTATGTTGATCAGTAGATACGCCCTTTGGAGTTCAAGGTCGGAGATCAGGTTTCCTACGTGTTACCCCAAGGTTGGGACATAAGAGGATTAGGAGATAGGGGAAACTTTCACTGAGATACGTCAGGCCGTTTGAGGTTCTGGAGAGAGTCGGGTTGGTTGCTTACAGGTTGCAGTTACCTCAGAGGTACCAGGCTATGCACGACGTCTTCCATGTTTCTCAGCTTCGACAGTATTTCTCAGACTCGTCTCATGTTTTTCAACCTGAGGAGGTTGAGTTGGAGAAGGATTCATCTTTCGAGGATCATCCTATCAGGATTGTTGGTCGTAGTGCAAAGTTACTCTGTGGCTGGTCTGTTTCTCTGGTATGGGTGTTATGGCAGCACGACCGTGTACAGGACGAGACTTGGGAGAGGGAGGCCGATATGCGATCATAGTGGCCAGATTTGTTCAAGGTTTCTTCTTCTATTCCTTGTTAGGGAAATTCAGGGATGAATTTATTTAAGGGGGCAAGTTTGTAAGAACCTGGATCTTCAGTTTCAAGTATGAATCTCTTTTATGGGATTTTTAAGAAAAAAGGGAGAATCTGTAAATTTTCAAAGTACACACCGTGTACTTTATGAGTACACGTCATGTACTCCTCTACCGCTCGAAGCCGTGTGCTGGCCGTGTCCGGGCCACACACACGGTGTTTAGGGGTGATGTGGTGGCCGCTTAAAGCGGAGTACGGAAAAACCAAGTACACGCAGTGTACTCTCTTTTTATTTCATTAATCGGACCGGGGTCGCGCCTAATGCTCATAAACGTCTTCTTCTCCACCTAATCCCATCCAGAGCATCCGAGGAGGCCGATTCTTCTCTGAGCCACCGATCCGTCACCGGTTGTCTGAATCAAACTCCGTCGATTGCAGAAGAATCGCAGCGGTGATTTCTTGGTTCTTCTTTGGCCTCGTTTCCTGATTCTTCCTCTCGTGTGAGTTATCCGAGGTTGAACATTTTAGACGTTTTTGCAGATCTACTTCATTCTAGGCCGATTCACGGGCCAAGGTTCAATTATATCGATCTTCGAGGATCGAGGTAGGTGGTTTTTTTCCCTACGTTGAAGTTCTTTGAGTTTTGGTTGCAAAAGTGACGGATACCCATGTATCAGGTACCCCGAGTTTAATATTTTGATCTTATTGTTTATTTTCCTTAGATTTCTTGTTATATTATGATTAAATTGATACTAATGTATGCTTGGTTGCATGTTTGAGGATCACCCCATGGGTGTTTTTCCCTGTTTGGCTGTTTATCGCCGTTTGGCATCGTTTGTCGGTGAGGAAAACCCTATTGCAATTGCTAGTTTACTTGTTATAACTGATTGCATGTGTTGCCTACTGTTTAAATGTTTTTGATGCATGGTAGCTATTATCCAAGTAGTTTTTGAACTTACTTAGGGTTTCTCACAGTCGATTACGCACGACTGGACTTCTCATGGCTGTGAGAACCTGGTGTGGGAGATCAAAGAGGGAATATACGATTAAGTGCTTCCCTAGAGGGTATGTTGGTTTTAGTTTCGTACGCAGGACCTACAGGAATAGGACTTTGTGCTTCCCAAGAGTGTTCTTAGTTTACACACGTATCGAGACCACAGGAGGAATTAGATGTAAGTGCTTCCTCAAATAGTCTGTAGCTATCATTGCAAGACCATAGGGGAATTGATGTGAGAGCTTCCTAGAGTGTTTGTGCCTTGTTTGGTTACTGGACTATAGGGGTCTTCTAGTTTGAGCCACCCAGAGAGTCAGTGTGAATTTTGATGGTTGGTTGTGAGAAGTCCACCAAGACAAAGAACAAGATTGGGTTTTGTACTGCTTGTGTTTAGGTGGTCTTTTGAGATACCTGTTGTGTTACTTACTTTACCTTGGAATAGAGAACTTTTCTAGTTTTCCTTGGTCGTTTAATTAAATGAATTTGAATGGTAATTGGTGGGATTATTTACTGGTGTACTCCTATTTCATTACTGTATTTACTTTCCTTTACTTTTTCTATATTTCTCACTGACAGTAGGGCAAAAATATTGTGGTGGTTGCCTACTGAGATTAGTCTAACACCCTATTTGGATCCTGATTTTCAGCCCAAACAGATTATATGGTTGTAGGTGTAGATAGGTATTGTGGCCCTTTTACCTCGGGTACTTGATTGCTGGTTGGAGCTGGAGAGCATGGGACCGAGCTTTGGCTCGCGATGCTGTTGGAGTTTCTATTTACGTTTAGTACTTCGGTTTCAGTTGTATTTTAGCACATTGATTTGTTTACTGCTTTCCATATATACATGTACCATTATGTATCATTATTATATCAAACATTGCTTCTATTTTCATTTTATTTTTTTTATGTTGTTTAATGCTTCCTCTATTGTTTACGTTTATTCTTCCGCTGTATACTTTTCCAAATGAGGGCATAGTTTCCCCATAGACTCACCAAGGCCCTCATTGCTATTCGGAAGCCTCTGGCGTTTGGGGAAATGCGCTTGAGGTTATGTGGAAAACTGGGTACGGGGCACCAGTTATGTGGATCCGGATTCGGGTCGTTACAAATTGAAGTGGTCAAACTTGAATTTCAATTTTTCGTAAATCTCAGAGAAATCTAAGAAGGTTTGAAGAAGTAAAAGTTTAAGTTTTTAATGCGGTAGATTTTTAGAGATTTTGATATTTGAGGAAGCGGAAATGTTTTCAAGTTTCTCACCTTTGTTTTCTAAGTTTCCTATAAATAATTCTTCAGACCATTTGTTCATTTTCAAATTTCACACGTGCGAAAAATTCGGAGCACTGGATAATTCAAAATTAAAAGTTCTCATCTGATTAAAGAAGAATTTAATTGAGAATTCTATCAGAGTTTGAGTTTTTCATATTGAGATTGAGTTTATCGTTTTTAGAAAATCTGATCCAGCATTATCATACTGATAAAATCAGATCTAGAATAATTGTTTTGAGAGAATTATATCCATCATTATCATACTGAGAAAATAAAATTCAACATCATTGTTTTTAGAGAATCAGATCTATCATTATCATACTAAGAAAATCGGATCCAGCATCATTTTTTGAGAGAATCAGATCCAACTTTATCATACTGATAAAATTAGATTCAGCATTATTGTATTCAGAGAATCAGATCTAGTATTATTGTATTCAGAGAATCGAATCCAAAATCATCGTACTCAGAAAATTGGATCTAGAATCCAACATCATTGTATTGAGAAAAAATCAGATCTAGCCAAATCAGACTGAGGATTCAAACTGAGAAATTGTGGAGAAGATTCAAAAAAGTATTTATTCTTTTTTTGGATCAATTGTTTTATATGAAAACATTGTAAACTGACAGGAGTCAGTATAATAATTTCTATCAGGAGATAGAAAGTGTCTAATGGGATCTGGCACAAGTTTTATTTACTTATTCTTAATAGTGGATTTCTATAGACCCATGGGAGTGGCTATGGAAAGGATGTAGGTTCTTAGACTAAGGCCAAAACTTGTAAATCTTATGTGGTTTACTTTCTTTCCTACTATTTAATGCATGAGTATTTACTAAAAGTTGATAAGTATATAAATCTTAATAGGTTGCAGGGTTAAGTTTTGAAAATAATTAAAACTTATAAAAGTGAACAACTTATTCAACCCCCCCCCCTCTCAGTTGTTATTCGATCATTTGGAACTTCAATTTTATAGAGATGGAAACTGATCAATGGTGTACATTGATCAAGAATACGAATCCTGAGGAAGAGATCAAAGCGATGGAGTGGAAGGAATTCTAGAAAATGTTTTTTGATAAATATTTTCCCTGAACTCTCTATCTTAAAATGGAAATGGATTTCCTTTACATAAAGAAAAAAAGATGAAGAATCTATCAGGGCATATGTGGAAAACCTCACAAGACTTTCATGATACATCTCTAGCTTTTTTATTACCCCCAAATGAAAGGTTTACCACTTCTTTGTTGGGGTAAAACCTAGTCTATGAAAATCCCTAGTGATCTGTGACTTCAATAGCTATGAGGAAATTTTCAAATGTGCCCTAAAAGTTGAAATGGAGGTCGGTGAATATAAAGGGTATCATAGGGATGAGAAGAGGAAAGTAGAGTTTAATTCTGATGGTTCGATGGATAAATCTAATGGTGCTAATAAATTTCAGCATCTCACTTATCAAAGGTGTGGAAAGAAGCGCCCCAGAAATTTCTTAAAGGGGATGAAGAATGATTTAGGTGCGGGAAGAAAGTGAACCTTACTAATTATTGCTAACAGGAGAAACCCACTAATTTGATGGAGGAAAGGAATTATCTAGTCAAACCTCAGCGCACTGTTCATTGCTTCAACTACAAGGAACTAGGGTACTTTGCAAACCAATTCACTAAACCAAGGGTTTTTGGAGAAAACCAACAACTGTCAAGGTAGCAAGTGTGAACTTTTTACATCACAACCACTGAGGTGGAACCCAAAAACAAAGTGGTGATAGGTACTCTAGTTATTCATTCAAGGATAGTGAATTTATTTTTTTATTCTAGTTCTACGCATTCCTTCATATCATGAAAGTTTAGTAGAACTATTCAAACATCATCATAAAGCTTGGAAGTGGAGTTATTGGTGAAAACAATAAATGGGGAAATTGTTGCATCTCAAGCATATAACTCCTCCCCTATCATAATTTTTTGGTTGAAATTTCTGTAAAACCTTTTCATACTCCATTTGGTGGAATTTGACTTCTAGGAATGGATTGGTTTTCCCTATATAGAGCCAACATAAATTTCTGTGAGAAGGAAATCAATCTCCGTATTGCAAATTGACCCCTGATTTTGTACAAGTGCAAGGTGAAATATAAATCTTATTTACAACCAAAATATAAAGTATGGATATTATTACCCTATAAGTAAGCATTTCTATCTAAAATGATTGATTATAAGGAAAAATTCATCCTCGAAGACATGCCCATTGTGAGGGAATACACTGATGTGTTTCTTGAGGAATTTCCTACTCTTCCTCCAAGCCGAGAGGTTGGATTTTCAATCAAGGTTATACCTATGGAGTTACCATTTTCCAAGACTTTGTATAGAATTATTATTGTGGAACTTGAGAGGCTGAAGAAACAAATACATGAAAACATGGATAAAGGGTCTATACGCCCAAGTGATTCATTATGGGGTGTACCAATAATCTTAATCAAAAATAAGGATGGGTAAATGTGCCTTTTCATTGATTATCATGAGCTCAACAAGATCACGATAAAGAACAAGTATCCTCTTCCATAGATTGATGACTTGTTCGAACAGATATGTGGAGCACAATACTTCTCTAAGGTGGATATATAGTTAGGATATTACCAAGTTAGGGTGAAGAAGGTGGATATCCCCAAGGCTATTTTTTCATAAAAGGTATGGGCATTATGAGTTCATAGTGATGCCTTTAGGGATCACTAATTCTCAATCAGTATTTATGGACTTAATGAATAGAGTCTTTAGAGATTACCTTGATAAATTTGTGGTAGTATTTATAAATTATACTCTAATATACTCCAAAACCAAGGAAGAGCATGAGGAGAATCTGATCACTATGCTAAATACCTTGTGAAAGAAGAATTTTTATGTCAATTATAGTAAATGTGAGTTCTGGTTGAAGGAAGTCTCATTCTTAGGTCATATCATCACAAGCAATAAGATATCTGTGGACCCTTAAAAGATATAAGTAATTGAAGGATAGTTGAGGCCAACATCTGTGATAGATATCCATAGTTTCCTTGGATTGGTTGGGTACTATCGTCGATTTGTGAGAAATTTATCACGATTGTCAAACCCTCTAACTAGGATAACTCAAAAAGAAGTTGAGTTTTCTTGGAATTGTGAATGTGAAGAGAGATTCAAGGAATTGAAAAGGAGTCTTATCACTTCACTTGTGTTCACACTACCCACAAGTGGAGAATTTTCATGGTATTCAATGATGCTTTGAAGAAGGTCTTGGGCTGTGTGTTAATGCATAATGAAAAGGTCATAGCCTATGATTCAAGGTAGTTGAAAGTTTACAAATAGAATTATCTAATGCATGATCTGGAGTTGGAAGCAATGATTTTCACTTTGAAAATGTTGGGCAAAAATCTCTTAAGTTAACATTGTAGCATTTTTGGGTTGGTTGTGTTTGTTGACAATGCAGGTTTCCATGGTGAATTGTTGAGTTCCAAATATTTTTTTGAAAATCCATGTTGAAAAAGAATCATGACAAAGGAATGGATGATCTGGAAGTGGTACAAAAGAACGGATACAAGGTGGTGTTGTTTTCCAGTGTTTTCCAAATTTTTGGGGTCCAAAATTTGGGATTTGGTGAGCATCACAAAAATGGATTTCCTTGAAGATCTCATCAAAATATGAAAAAGGCATGAGTTTTGCAAAGATGGTCTTCATGAATTGTATTTCGCAAAGAAATGAAGAATGTTGACGGTGAGCTCTACGATTACGATGAGATTCATGAACAATAGTGTTAAAGAGCATTGAAAGGGAGAATTGTGGTGGCGGTGCAAAGGAATTGACGAGACGCTCCATGATTACAATGAGCTCTGTGATCTGAAAATTTTTGTGGTGCTTCTCAATATAGAGAGAATTTTGTCAGGAATTTCAGAGCTTTTCGATTTGAGCTGATGTGGCGCTGAATTTGTATGGAAGGTTCTCAAGTTGGTGAAATTGCCTATAAATAGGTATCTACCCCCTCGAGAGAGAAGTAGAGAGTTTTTCAAGAAAAATTTGTAGCTCTCAAATCACAAAGGAGTTTCACGGAGGTAGTGTTCCTCGTGAAAAGAAGGAGTTTCGCAGTGGATAATCTAGCTCCATGAAAGAGGTGTGATCTGTTTTGGCTCAGTGAGCTTCATGAAGGAAATCACTTTGTGACAGCTTGAGATCTGCAATGTCCTAAGCTCTGCGAAGGCTTGAGCTCTGCGAAGTAGTGTGCTCAGTGAAGCAGTGATATCTATGAAGGTGTGTTCTTTGCGAATGAGTAGGGACTTCATGAAGGCTTGTTTGAGCTTTGTGAAATTAGGAGCTTCGCGAAATAGGGAGCATTGTGAAGGTATTTCCAAAGGTTGTTGCCCAGTGGTCAGGGGCAAAGGGGTATTCATCAGTGGATGAAATTTGGGCTTCAATAGAGCATCTACATAAAGTGGATGATGTATTCATTAGAGATAATAAAGGGACCTGCAAGTCCATAAACTATGAGTGGATCCTTTCTAGAGTAGTGAGCAAAGGAAGAGGAATAAGGTGATCCTTTCTACTGACAGTGAGCTAGAGAGAGAGGAACAGGGAGTGACCCTTGGGGATGTAGTGAGATAACCCTAAACATTATAAAGGTGGTAAAACTGGTCATAGAAGTGACCTAGCCCAAACATTATTTTTAGTGATCTTTAGTAGATTTGGTACAGTGGCACATCATCGTTGTATGCTCCTTGGACGTATCCCAGTGAGGGTGAACCAAATAAAAATCTTTGTGTCGGCCTTCTAGCTTACCTGCATTGAATCCAAATCATCATCATCAGATAAAGAAGAAATGAAGTGATCCTAATAAACACACAAGTGCAAAAAAAGTGACCCTTGTGATAAAGAGGTCAAGATCTAGTGGGGCGGAAATAATTTGAAAAGGAATATCCATACCTAGATTCACACCCACCTCCTATCAGGGTATTTAGGCCCCTTTTGGACCTAACAGAAAACATTGTGGCATTATCTCTTTAGGGAGAAGTGTGAAATATATACGGGTCACAAAAGCCTTGAGTATATATTCACATAGAAAGAGTTGAATATGTGTCAATAAAGATGGTTAGAGCTGATCAAGGATAATGACTGCTCAATTCACTACCATTCCAATAAAGTGAATAAAGTGGTGGATAATCTAAGCAAAAAGGATCCAACAATTCTATCATTGATTAGAGTTGAGAGGGATATGATCTTCTTAGATTTGAAAAGTATGGACATGGGAATCATAAAGAAAGGAACATCATCAATAATTTCACAAATTATTACTTAACCATCCCTTCTAGAAAGGTTAAAAGATGCTCAAAGGATGATGTGAGAATTCAGAAGAAAGTGGAAACTATAAGAAAAGGTAAATCCTCAGAGTTCAATGTTAATGAATAAGAAGTTGTGAGATTTGGGTCAAGACAATGTGTACCATCAAATCTTGAGTTAAAGAAGGAGTTGTTGGATGATGCACATAGCTCAAACTTCTTCATCCACCCAGGAAGTACAAAGATGTATTGAGATCTCTGAGAACACTATTGGTGGGACCGTATGAATAAGGATATTTAGGAGTTTACATCAAGATGCCTTGTATTTCATCAAGTGAAAGCGTAAAGGAAAAAATCCAAGGTGATGATGCAACCATTACCCATACCAATATGGAAATGTGAAAACATCACCATTGACTTTGTCACTAGACTTTCGAAGAAATCTAGGGGAAACAATGCTATATGGGTTTTTGTGGATCGTCTTATAAAAACAACTCACTTTATCACAATTAGAGAGGAATTTTCATTGGATGAACTTATATAGATATACATCAGGGAAGTTTTAAGGTTGTATGGGGTACCACTATTGATTGTTTCCGATCGAGATATGAGAATCGCCTTCAAGTTCTAGAAAAGTCTCCAACATGTAAAGACCCGTAAATTTCAAGGAAATTTTTTTCTTAATTTTCTTTGGAATTTTACAAGAGCACAGTTTTTGACGGCACATGATTCCGAGGCCCGGTGTGCCCGGAATCATTTTCCGAAGTTTGGCTCGGGTACGTTCAGTGAACGAACGAGCGGGTTTTTCTAACTTTTGAACTGGTGCTCGGAATCAAATTCTGAGGGCACCGATGGAATCGTAGCGCCGATATTTGCTTATAAACGCCTCTTCCGTAGTTGCGTTTTCTCGGGTGTGGTTTTTAATTTTTGGGCTTAAGGTTAAGAAATAAAATAACGTGGTACGAAAAACTTTATTTTATTTCACTTAAAGCCGCTTAAATCCACTTAAAGCTGCTTAAGATGAGTTAAAGTAGATAGGGTACAATTCAAAATATCCTACCCTCTTGGTAGGATATTTGTGAGGTGGGGCCCGCATGAGCCTCACCGTTTCTTTTCCGCTAAGTAATGCACCCGCGAAAACCCTCTTTAATGAAGGTCAACTGGGGCGTTTTCTTAAACAATTAAACGCTCCTATTAATTGGGCGGTTAATTCGTTGAAATTAATTCTATTAATTAATTTGTTCGTTTCTTAACCTGTTTTCAAACCGTTGGCATGTTAATAAAATAAGACCAACACTTGTCTTCTTGTGGATTGTTCGTTGAGAGGATTTGACTGAAACTTTAAGTCCTACATCCTCCTTCGCGAAGAACGCGAAGAACGCGAAGAATGCTGGCCTTCGATGGAAGGCGACGAAGAACGCCGTGTACCGCGACGCCGACGATTCTTCTCCCGCGACGTTCTTCTGCGACGTTCCTTCTTCCGCAACAAATCTTCGATCATCCGTTGAGGTAAGAGATTGCGGACCTTTTAATTCCTTGTGGTTTATAACAACAACATGGATTCAATTGTTATAATTAAATCCATGTGTTTCTTTAACCCTCGTAGATCATCGACGCGACGCCCTTCCGCGACGACGCGACACCCTTCCGCGACGCGATGATCACCTCCTACCGCGACGGTCAATTCCGCGAAGAACGCTCGTTCGACGGCTTCGACGAGGTAGGGGTTTTATTTGAGAACAATATTTATTCCCATGGTTGTTCAACTAAAACAAAGAACTCGGATCAAAGTTCAATTTTAATTTTATTAAAATTGTGCCTTGTTGTTTTTCATGTGTTGAATATTTTATTCTCGTTTGTTATCACCTAATGCGAAGGGTGGGGGCCAAACAAACACGACCCGACAACCCTCCGCAGTTTTTCGTTGGTGTGCGGAACGGCGGATGATGGCAAACGGGGCTGCAAGGGCGATTTGAGGGCCTTGCAGTGAAGATCGGATCCCGGGAGGAGGACTGGAGAAGACCGCACGCAAAACGGACCACCAGAGCGCGTCCGGTGGCCCGCGGAAGCTTCCGTCAGCGGCGCCCGGCGCGCCGCCGGCAAAACCCGCCGTGGCTGAAGCCACGGCGGCGAGACGGTTCCGCGGCCACGCGGAACTGGGAGGCGGGACGCAGCTCAATCCGCATCCGGGAACCGTGGAGCGGCCCCCGCGAGGGGCCCGCGGTTCCTTCGCTCGGCCGCTCGGCCGGGCCGAGCCGAGGCGACCCGCCGGGCCGGGTCGCGCCCAGGCCGGGCTGGGTCGCGCCCCACCGGGTCAGACCCGGGTCGGGTCGACCCGGTTCGGGCCGACCTAGGGGGGGTTGGGCCGGGTCGTTCTGGGCCCAGACCCCCCGTTTCCTGACCCTTTTCGGTATTTTGCTCATAACTTGAGCTACGGGCCTCCGAACGACGCGTCGTCAGCGGCGATGCGATCCTTGGATCGAGACGGTCGTTTTGGTATATCACACTCAAGGTTTTGTAATACTTTGGGTTCGGCTGGGTTGGTTCGTACACGAAACCAACCGGGCCCTCGAAGCGGAAACGCTCATATCTTGAGCTTCGGACGTCCGATTGACATGTCGTCGACTTTGATGGATTCCTTTAAGTGAGACAGATCTTTTGGCTTACTCTGCCCGAGGTTTGGACGCAGGTGGAGTACGGTTAGGTTGGTTTTGCCTTAAAAACCAACCGGGCCCCTGGGACGAAAAAGCCAATAACTCTCAGACCGGGAGTCCGATTGACGCGCTGTCTGCGACGTTGAGTTCCTGTTGACGATACGGAACTTTTGGATACATCAACTCTGGACTATGTGTCAGTTGAGGTATCAGCCTCTCAGCTCGTGGAGCGGACCCTCCCGAACGAGCTTGTTGTGTGTGGGAACCCTAGAGCTGGCTGCGACTGCTACTGTGACGACGACGACTGTACAGAGATCCTCAGTGGATTCGACGGCGACGACTACAGCACTCAGTGATCCTTTGTGGGTCAGTGCTACCGATCTTGTGTGGGTCCGATCCTGTGTGGGTCAGCGCTCAGCGGTCCTGTGTGGGCCAGCGCCTACAGATCCTGTGTGGGTCTTTGTGGGGGTTAGTTACCTATCGATCTTTTGTGGGTCAGATCCTTTGTGGGTCAGATCTTTTGTGGGTCATTGCGGGGGTTAGTTACCTATCGATCCTTTGTGGGTCAGATCCTTTGTGGGTCATTACGGGGGTTAGTTACCTATCGATCCTTTGTGGGTCAGATCCTTTGTGGGTCATTGCGGGGGTTAGTTACCTATCGATCCTTTGTGGGTCAGATCCTTTGTGGGTCATTGCGGGGGGTTAGTACCTATCGATACTTTGTGGGTCCGATGACTTAAATGAATCAGTGGAAATATCTGGTCATCTATCGTCATTCAAAGAAGTATACCTGTGTGAGATGAATCTTGTTTATCTTCTCTTTGTGGATTGTGTTGTGCTATCCTGTGTGGATTTACGTTTTTCTTTCTTGTGTGGACTGGGTTGTACTTGAGCTCGGATGTTGGAGCCGAGCGAGAATTGATGACTTAGGTATATGTATGGGCATATACCTAAGCAGTGTCGGATGTTACTTCGTGTTTGTATCTTTCCTTTGTGGTTATCCTTTGTGGATTCTGGGAGACCTTCGGGGGTCTTGGGGTCCCTACTGAGTAGCTTATACTCACCCCTACACGGGCTATGCCCGCACTACGTTGTGTTGGTTGTAGACGACGGACAGCGCTGATCGTGGTGGAGGCTTACGGAGCAGGACGGTACCTGGAGGTGGACCACTGAGCGGGACGTACTCGGAGCGGTCGGGTGGACCCGAGGAGCAGTGGAGGCTTTCTGTACCCACCCTTCAGGTGGGACTTCCAGTGGACGGCTCGACGTTGCGGCTTTACTTTTCAGTTGTTGTTTTCCCCTTTCGAGTTGTACTTTACTTTCAGTTTGGGTTTGTATTCTGGCCCACTTACTTTCCGCACTTACTGTTGTACCAGTTTTTTTCTTAGTGTTTACTTCTGTCTGCTTACTCTGTGTTGTTTGTTTATTTACTTTACAAAGGAAATTCCTTCCCTTTACCGGGATTTACGCCTTGGTGCTAGTCGCCAGCCCCTGGCCTATGGAAGGCGGGCTTGGGGTAGTCACGGCACGGGCCCCGAGGATGGGTCGTGACACAACATGATCTAAACACTAAGCTGAACTTCAATATGGCCTATCATCCTCAAATTAATGGTCAAACTAAGTGAACTATTTAGACACTAGAAGATATGTTGTGATCATGTTTTATGGACTTCAAAGGAGTATAGAAGCAACACCTGCCTCTGGTCGAGTTCTTATACAACAACAATTTCTACTAAAACATCTAAATGGCCCCTTATTAATCCCTTTATAGGAAGAGGTACAGAACACCTGCATGTTGGGATGAAGTTGGGGAATGAAATCTGTTAAGTCTTGAAATGCTCATGGAAATGGTGGAAAAGTTTAATACCATTCAGCATCACATCAAGCCTGCTCAGATTCGATAAAAGAGCTATATTGACAATCATCAAAAAGACTTAGAGTTTGATATTGGAGGCATGGTATTCCTCCTCATATCTCCATGGAAGAAAGTGATGAGATTTTGGAATAAGGGAAATCTTATTCCAAGATACATCGACCCCTTTGAGATCCTTGATCACAACAGAGTGATGGCCTATCGACTATCACTCCCACTGAACCTATCTCAAGTACATGATGTATTCCATGTATCCCTCTTGAGAAAGTAAATACCAGACCCATCACATGTACTCAATCCATAGGTGGTACTATTAGAGAATAATCTCTAATATGAGAATCAGCTGGTGAAAATATTAGATCGTAAAGACAATGTTCTACGAAATAAGATAATGCACCTTATTAAAGTGTTGTGGAGAAACCAAAAGTTTGAAAAAGAAATGTGGGAACTGTAGGAAGTGATGAAACGGAGCTACCCTCATCTATTTTACTGTGGGAAATGAAAATTTCGAGTGTGAAATTTCTTAAGGGGGTAATATTGTAATGATTCGAACTGTTATAAATAAAATTTTCCTTTTAATTTAATTAAATGTCTTATTATATAATAGGGTTATAGAAAAAACATGCACTTATTTTATTTTATTATATCCAATTTTATTTAATTGATCATTAAGAATCATTACCATTGATAATATGGTAATTTAATAGTGATCACATTATTAGTATAAATATAGGGTTTTAACAAATCCAATTGACACGAACAAAGGAAGTGATGGTCACAACCAGTAGGATTTTACCCTATGAAACCCATTTATCGGAGCTTTCTAGGGAGATAAAATCACCAGGATTTTCCCTTGACCAAGTCCAAGTTGATATCCAATAACTTAAGCATGAGAAAAACCGTTTATGGGAGAAGTTTTAGCTCATCGAGATCATGACTCAAACCATGTTCACTAAACCGCCTCATGAAAGTCTCACCATCACACACCTTACCCTTAGGGAGTTTGCTGGTGTATTAAAGAGATATGTATCAAGATACTAAAAATATGAGTATGTGTATTATTTTTTATAGAATAATGAATATATTTTCATCCTATTATTGTTACTTTATAAATGATTTTTATTTTTATTTAATAAAATGAAAATATAATTTTTGGTTAATATTCAAATTTAATTAAGGAATTTATTTTGGTGAATTAATAGATTTTTGAAATAAATAATATTTTAATAAAACATTATTATTAAATAATTTTTATTAAATAAAAATGATCATATAATTTTTATGAAGTTAAATGTAGTTTTTATAAGGGTTCAAAAACTATTATTGTCAAAAACCCATTATTTCTTAATAAATGTCGATTTTATTTTAAAAGTGAAAATTAAAATATTTAGAAAATTATTTAGATAAAATGAATATTATTTTTTGAATCAAAAATTCAAAATTATCTAATGGTGAATTTTTCATAATTTTCTGAGACAATCGAATGTTCAGGTAAAAATTAAATACCACATAAATATACTTTGTGCATTATGACATCATAATGACCCAAAAGTGATGTAATGAATACTATAAATGGGATCCAAAAAATCTATATTTAACCTTTAAAATAATTTTATTTTAAGTTAATTTGTTTTATTTTATAAAGCAATTATGAATCCTCCAAAACATGTAATATATTTTAGGGTTTTAAAATCATTTCTTTAAGAGTACGACTCACCTCCACATAAGCAAGAAAATTATTTTATTAAGTACAACCCTTGAAATTATAAATAATAAAAATAAATCCCATTTGGTATAATCCATGTGAAAAACCCATGGGATAGTTTGTGGTTTGGGTTATTTTATTATGTAGAGTCCAAAACCTAAATAATAAAGAAACCTCCCTTTTTTCCTATATAAACCCACCCAAGATCTCATTTATCTTCACTTAAACTCCTTGGATCATATTCTTACTCTTCTCTACACTCTCTAGAGTCCTCACAAGGCTCCCTAAGCTCTCAAAAATCCCTTCTCAAGCATTTGGAGTCACACACTCGAGTAAGAGATCTTCTACTCTCCTATTTATTCAAGCACTTATTTTATGTTATGCTTCTTAATTTCCATTTGTTTATGTTGGGATATAATCTTCCTATCCCACATACTTTCCTTTTTATGTATAAATGATGAGAAATTAATTTCACTCTCATTAATCCTTCCAATGAACCATTATGTACACCCGTTACCATGCTGAAATTTAGTAAGAGATTTCTCTCTTCTCATTTCCATTCAAGTACTTTTTTTATGTTATGTATCTTAAATTTCATTTTCTTATGTTGGGAAATGTTATTAAATGTTATCCTTACTATCTATCTAATCTATAAATGATTAGATCCACCTTTAATTCTCATTAAGCCTCCCATGATTCTTTGTGTACACCCATTACCATGCCAGAATATAGTTAGGATTCTTTTTTTTATTCAAGTTTCTTCATTAACTTATACCTTCAAATTTCCAATTTCTAATGTTGGGATATGTTTTTATGTACCTATTACTACTCATTTGATGTCTATGTGATGAGATACCCCATTCTCTCTCATCAACTCGTTTTTATGAATCTTTAAGTGACGTCGTTATGCTATCGAAATCTCACCGTGATTTTCCATGCTAAAACAATTGTGTAGTGAATACCATACTCATTTCCTATCAAGGGTGTTTATATTTATACACATATACTTTTTGATTGGGGACTTACATATATGAATTTCACACTCCTTGATTGTGGAATAAATTATGATGGTGAATGAATCCATGTTATATGATCTATATGTCACACTTAAGCATGAGAACGAAATGAATTTTACGGGTGCGCCCGAAGTTATATAATGCTCCAATGCATTGAGTAATGTTTAGTATCATGATACGTCATGTTAGGACAGGGAGTGAACCTGATTCCTCTATGGGACTTTTTCCTTCATGATGTGTTGGTGGTTTATCCTTGACCTATGTTTATGATGTAGTGTTTTAATTTGTTTCCACATTTCTCATGTTTCTTTTATGATTATCATGTTATATCATGTCTCATTGTTCATGTTTATGATTCCTGCTCTTTTTATGCCTCATTGATATATCTATTGTCTAACATGTATTACCTTATGCCGTGTTTATTCCGTTACTGGGCTTTATAGCGCACCCCTTTCTTTTGTATGTCCCCTGGTTATCCCGTGCAGTTTTAAAAGCCATTGAATTTTAGAAGTATGTTAAAGAAGTATTCAATAATGTTGTTGTACCCCATGTTCAATATGTTATGTTATGTACCTAATTTCCAAAGACACTAGATTTCTCGATCTTTTGGATTGTATTAAGTGTACTCTTATGTTATAAATCATGAATTAATGTGTAATAAAGACAAGGGTTGTTATAGAGGAAAAATGAGTGTTTATAAAATGTAGGGTGAGTACTCTGAGAGGAGGCTCACTAGAGTTCAATTCCAACAACATCTCAATTGAATCATTATCATTTTTCTTTCACTAAGTACATGAACCTAGATTTTCAAAAGCTCGGTACATTCATCTGATTGATCTATAACCAAACTCGTTCTCAAAAAAAAATCAACCATTCCTTAATTTTCTAAGTGATTTTTACACCGTTATCTATGGGATCGATCTCGACTTCCACTTCACTGCATTCAAAATTAGTTAATGCTGGTTAGAGTAAATAATTTTTAAATTGGTTTACCCGATAGAATTAGCGACGCTTGTCAAGCGGTCAAAAATCAAGTAAGACTGGCGAACCAAAACGACAATCACCCTGAAAGGGTTGATTCGTCCAAAAAAAATAGGGAAGAACAATGCAAAAAAATCATGTTACACATGAACACGTGGGAGAAGAACCATTATAGATGAACAAAGGAAGATAAACTAAAAAAAATCATGAAAAACATATGAAAGATTAATTGAGAATGCTTAAAAAATGTTTGGAATATCATATATTTGGTTTTGAAGTTCGATTTGTCCAAAAAAATCGAGTCCAACTGCAACAAATGTTCAGTTCTTCGAGAGCCTGAATGCGATGCGAAGAGAGAAGTGACCTGTCAGGGTTATTTAAAAAAACAAAGGGTTTTATCTGCACTAACAAAAAAACACTCATAAATAAAGCTTTTGACAATGTTTTTTAGCACTGATAAATTGATGTCTTTATCGACGCTAAAAGCGCTGATAAAAGAAGTATTTATGAACACTTATTTTTTAGCGCATATGAAATATAATTTTATCAGCGCGTAATCTAGCGCTAACAAAAATGTAAAAATGAATAAAATCAATTAAATAAATAATATCAATTATATAAATAAAAAAATTAAAACGTAATAAATAAAAATGAATAAATATTAATTATATAAATTGCAAGCATATCAAAAATATTAAAACTTAATAAATAAATATATATAAATAAATATTAAAAAATGAATAAATTTCAAAAATACTAAAAATTAATAAATATTAAAAATGAATAAATAATATTAAATGAATGAATATCAAATCTGAATATATATAAATGAATAAATTATATAAATATTAAAAAATTGAATTTATAACATTAATTACATAAATCATAAATACATATAAAATGAATAAATAATTAATATTAATTATCTAAATAAAAATTATTAAAAATGAATTGCATCAACTATTTAAATTATAAAAATATTGAAAAATGAATTTAAATAAATTAATTATATAAATTTCAAACGTATTAAAAATAATAAATCTCAATAAATAAAAATTAATAAAAATTAATCATATAAACTACAAACATATTGAAAATATTAAAACTTAATAAATAAATGTGTAAATAAATATTAAAAAATGAATAACTTCCAAAAAATATTAAAAATTAAGAAATAATATTAAATGAATGAATATTAAAAATGAATAAATAAAATTGAATAGATTACAAAAAAAATTAAAAAAAGTGAATTCATAACATTAATTCCACAAATTACAAATGCATAATAAAATGGATAAATAAACAATATTAATTATATAAATAACAAAATTATTAAAAATGAATTGTATTAACTATTTAAATTACATAAATATTAAAAATTTCATTTAAATAAATAAATTGTTTAAATTTCAAACATATTAAGAATATTAAAACTTAATAAATAAAAATGAATAAATATTAATCATTTGAATTACAAACATCTTGAAAATATTAAAGCTTAATAAATAAATATTTAAAAATAAATATAAAAAATGAATAAATTCCAAAATTATTAAAAACCAATAAATGAAAAGGAATAAATTACAAAAAATTTAAAAATGAATAAAAATAATTATATTAAATGTGTGCATTAAAAAATGTATTAATATTATGATAAATTTATTAATATTATAAAAATGTTTTATTAATAAATGTATAAGTGAATGTATTAATTATAATTACAAGTATTATTGTTTATGTAAAGGAATAAATGTTCTATAAATACATTGTTAATATAAATGTATAAATATTAATATTATGTATGAATGCTTTTCACGATATATCAAAAATTATAAAACAATAAAATTAAATACAAGAATTTTAATAATTGTATTTAGATATCGTTAAAATTTATATATAAATATACATTATTATTACTAATTATATATGTAAGTATTGTATTGAATGTATACATAAAATATAATTAATTATTAACTTTTTAAAGTTTAATTATAATTAAAAATATTATTATTTAATTAAATGTATAATTATTTATACATGCAAAATATGCATTATTAATTGGTAAAATTACTGAAATTCTAATAAGTTCATTTTATAATTTAAATTCATTTAAATATTTGAAGTTGCATTTTTTTCAATTACTTATATATATATATATATATATATATATATATATGCACATATTCATATAGATATATCGATTTGGTATAAACCCCGTACGTGATGGGATTGGTTATTGTTCACTAACCTGCTCCGACCCGTTTAAGTTGCGAACGACGATGTCACCTGTCTCTTCATCTAGTTGATCACATTCTTTTGTTTCAACTTGGTTAATTGCTATATGTCTGTAATTAATGTACATATAATTATAAATAAGTATAAATTAATATATATATATATATATATATATATATATATATATATATTTCTAAAAATATATACTTATCGTTATATATATAAATCAAATTTGAAAATATATAAATATGTATAGATGAATTAAATTATTTAGAATGACTTTTAACAAAGCTATTTCAGTGTTATAATTCATCATTTATCAATGTTAAAAAAACACTAATAAAGCTTATACTTGTATCACCACTAAAAAAACGCTTATAAAAGTAGTCTCCTACGAGTGTTTTTTTAATATTAATAAATGACAATATTTTATCGACTGTTCTAATTAGCACTGATAAAATCTAACCTTTATCACTGCTTTTAACCAACGCTGATAAAATTCACCATTGATAAAATGCAAATATGTAGTGGTGGTGGTGAATTGTTGAAGCCCGTGCAATATGTTATTATTTAAAGATTTCAAGGGCCTGTGAGTGGAGAATGATTATTATTGAAACTAATTGGTAGCCATTATTTTCTACCATTGTTTCCTATATATGCTTCAATTTTTCAGTTAAGTTGGACTTCCGTTGGATATGAAATTTGGGATGTTTCCATGAAATTTGATTGTTGTGTACATTGTACTACGTGCATTATGTATTTATCACTTTCATTATACATATTTGTGCATTATCATGTTGTGTGTTGAATAAAAAACGGAATGCACAAAACATATGTTTTATACATTATATTATGTATAATGTATAAGTGTTTATCATATAATAAATGTTCATTATTATGTAATAAATTTTCATTATTATAAATATTAATTACTATGTAATAAATGTTCATTATATTATGTTTTATACATTTTAATAAATGTTCATTATTATGTAATATATATCAAATGTTCATTGTCATGTAATGATAAATGTTTATCATATAATAATAATAAATATCTATTATATAATAAGTAATAAATATTAATTACTATGTAACATTATACGAAATGCATCACCTAAACACATTGTGTATTAAATAAGAAATAAAATGCACAAATAATAAACGTTCATTGCATGATGCAGTCAACGTTAATAGCCATGTAATATATAAATGTTCATTATTATAATATAAATAATTAATAAATGATCTTTATTGTTATATATATGGAAAACTGCTCGTGTAACGACCTTCTTCATCAGCGGTCCCCACACCGTTCCGCCGTTCTCTCTCTTCTTGACCCCTTCTTCGATTCCGCCCTCTTTCCTCGCTCCGATCTCTGCGCTTTTCTCCGTAGCCTTTCTCTCTCTCGCGACGGTGGTTCAACTTGTTCCGCAGACCTACCCCGAGAGCTGGAAAGAACCCCATTGATGTTCTTCCTTTCGCTTCTTCTTTCTTTTCACCGGTCAGCGTTCACCGATTGCGTCATCGTTAGGCGGTGCTGACAATCCGAATTCGCCGTAATGCGGGCGTGCATTGATGTGTTATTCATCAATCACTGATTGCCAGATTGGTCGACAGGTTAGGTGATCGACAATAGCTTGCAGAGTTGACGGAGGGAAACGTTTGGTGCTTTGTTTGGTTTTTGTTTGGTCTGTTCGTGTTTGGGAAGCGGGGTCGGCGATATGCGGATCTATGTCTTTGCCAACCCTTCTTCTTCTTCTTCTACAATTGACGGGTGATTCTGGCGGCTTGATTGGTACACGCACGTTATACCAACAGTGGTTGGTTTTAAAGGCGTATCAATGTCTGAATTGGTCGCTCGCACAGGTCGCCATCAGCAGCGCTATGAACATGGTTACCGCCTCGTCGCCGGGTCTCTCTCTCTCTCTCTGGCTCGCTCTTTGTTTTCTTCCACATTGCATGCGGCATATGATACAAGATGAAGTTGCCGGTCAAGTGTTTGAAGTTTTGCTTCAGTTACTTGAAGCAGAATTGACAAATCAAAATATTGATAAATCGTTAGTTTTTCTGACATGCTAGGTCAAATGTTTTGACCTTATTCTGGGCGCCTCTTTCTGAACAAATCATAGAGTTCTTTGATGCTTTGTTCAATTGCAAAGCTTTAGCAAAGCAGCTGCGTGGCTGATTAAATCATAATGCGTTGTATACAAATCAAATAAGCATATCTTGAACCGTTTTTGTTGGCTGGTCCCCTTCATTGGACCAGAACCTTTTGGTTTAACTGGCAATCCCGGCTTGAATATTTAATCATCTTCCTTCAAATGATTGTGGCATTCAAGTGTTCTTAGTATCAATTGTGCGTATTCTCAATTTGTTTTGGAATGACTTTAGGTTATGTTGAAGTTCGAAGGTTCTATCACCCTCATTAAATGAAAATAACAATAATAATGTCATTTTTTTTAAATTTCTAACACTGATACAAGAAATTGTCTACAGGTGCATACCTTTCAGGTACACCAATTCAGATGATTATGACTGTGTGGCACTAGAGAAGGGTGTCGAGGTGCTTATGATTAATTCAACCAGCGGACCAGGCCTTCTTTTTCCAAAGGTGCACTTTTTGGTCTTCAACATATGTATGCCCTCCTTTGGCGTTCCATTCCCTTGCTTTAGAACAAGTAAATTTTCGTTTTCATTCAATTTTAATCTTCTCAGTGTTTAGTTCATGAGATTTGTGGTGGGTTTTAAGATAGATTTGCATCACTGCCTAGATGGCTATCATTAGTTATACCCTCTTTGCTTCTTATTTAAAATGGAAGTGTAAGAGATTTGGAGCTTATTTATCTTATGAAAATGAGAAGTTTCTGCTGCAATTTTCTAAGAAACTTTTCTGCAACTCATCGTGCAATGCATAGTCTACATACCTAAAGCATGGGAAGGTGGCAGTTTTACTTGATGATCACAATTATTTTCATTGTTATCTAGTGGAATTTTATTTCTATTCTCCTTCATGTCTTGTGAATATTCTTCTAATCAATGTTTAAATTTAGCCCCTCGTTGAATTAAAACGAGAAACCCTGATTTTACCAAACAAACACTTAATGGACAATTAAAAGGAAGGCACAAACATGACACATCTGGCAATACGACAATTAAAAGGTATTGATTCCCTTTTGGGTGATTGATGATATGATAATTTCTATCTTTTTTTTTCATTAATGTTTTAGGGTGGATGGGAAAATGATGAAACCGTAGAGGAGGCAGCAAAACGCGAAGCCTTGGAAGAGGCCGGAGTTCGGGGAAAAATAGTGGTGAGAAAACAGTCCTGTGTCTTAGAGTGTGACCTTGCTTGTTAGCGTTTTCAAACCATTGTAAGGTCGTGTTTGGTTTAGAAAAATGTTCCACGTTTCTATTTTTCTAAAAATGTATCAAGCACGGCCTAAATTTCACGCTTGTTTCAAAGCCCCGGTAACGCAGCTCTCCGTGTGTGTTTCAGCAACATCTGGGGGAGTATGAGTTCAAAAGCAAGACGCTCCAGGATGAGTACAGTCCGGAGGGACTGTGCAAGGCTGCCGTGTTCGCATTGCGGGTAGAGGAGGAACTGCACCTGTGGCCGGAGCAGAGCATTCGGCAGCGAAGCTGGCTGACGGTTCCTGAGGCCATGGAAATTTGCCGGTACCCGTGGATGCGACAGGCTCTCGAGGTGGGCTTCGCCAAGTGGCTTGCAGCCTCCATGGGCCAAGAGGACCCTGGTAATTCTTCACCGCCCTCTTCCTTTCCCTAACAAACACTGACCCCATGGCTGATGATGGCTGTCCAAAATGAAATTTTGGTGCACACTTTTATGCTTTTGTTCCCCTTCCCCTAGGAATTATTGTTAAAGTGAAGAGAATGAATCCTAGATGTCTTTGCCCTTCAATGGGGTTGAGCAATCATGCCCTTTTTCTTGTTTTTAAGTTTGATATTTTTCCTATCTTGTGATATTGACATTAAATCCAATTCAATGACTAAATTGTGCTTCACATCTTTCTTTGATTTTGTGGAACTTCGGAAAATGTATAGTGCTTTCCCCCATTCCTAAACCTTCCAATATATGTGACTTGCCCCTCACATAAAAAAAAAAACTAAGATTTTAGATGGCATATAAAATTATTGATTTGTGATCGCCTTGTCTTCACAAAATATTAAAATATTAATAGAATAATTAAGAATCGCTTATCTTTTAGGTGGTTCAATTAAAGTTGAACTTGCATACAAAATGAATACAGTAATAAATTATTTTTACAATGAAAGAAATAAAAACATACAATTACCACAACCTATCCACATCAGAATTGTCATCATTAGAAAATAGTCTCAACCTCAATCCAGAGGACGTGACATACACTTTTTGAACAAACAAACATCCTCCCACACATCAGGCAAAACAAAAAACTACAAGCATGAAAGATATGAGAAACATTTGAACTGAAAAACCCTTTGAAGATTGTTCACATCATTGACTCCATGTATTGGTTCTGAAACCATATTGTGAGAATTGTCATTGTCAAAGATCACAAAAAAACAAGCCATTGAGAGGAATAACCATTACAACGTTCCAAATGGAACATCAATCACTTGAATACAACAAAAGCTTTCAAGTTAGATATAGGCTTGTGGCTAAATAAAGGTTGAGGTAGGCACGATACAAAGCTTCAGGAGCATTGGATGACTAAGTGGAGAAAGATTATTCGAGTAAGAAAAGGGTGTTAGTAAAGACAATAAGTGTCACAACCCTCTCTCTTCAAAGATACCCCTCCCGGGCCGACAATGAAGGAAAATAGATAATGACCTCCGAGTCTTGCCTTCAGCACTATATCGACCATACTTTTTCTTACGTGTCATTTACATCATTTTTAAGATAAGCAACATAAAAGCGTTATAAAACCAGGATCCAAAGATTTAGTATCTTGAGTAAATTAGGACCATACATCACTTATGCATAATAAAACATAAACATTTATTTAAAATTTTCTTGTTTATCCTTCTAAAACTCACGATCTCTTTAGTACATGTAGTCACCTGAGGACATGAATCAATATACATCAAAGAAAGGGGTTGAACTAAAAGCCCGATAAGAGGATAGATAAGGACATGAATCAATATAACATGAGTGAGTATAATCATCATCATCATCATAACATAATCATAGGGTCATCATCGTAATCATGAGATGAAACATTAGACAAAGACATGAAATGTGACAATGCATAAAAATGAAACATTATGTCTTAGTGATCAAACACCACACATAGTTGTGGACAAAGCTAACATCATGTCCATGCATAACATATATGCATAATCATAACATCATTATTGTGAACATAGCTAATATCATGTTCACGCAGAATACACATCATCTCATGAGATACATCACATTACCCAATGTATTGGATCACTATATAATTCCATGCGTACCCGTCACATCATAACATTTACTTAATCATGCATGCCACATAAAACATATATCAATTAAAGTCATGAAGTAACACTACTACAAAAGAGACATTTAACAGTGCTTAAAAAGCGCTGACTACCGCAACGCGGTTAAAAACCCTAGACTTTTATCAGTGCTAAAATAGCGTTGATAAAAGAAACCATTTATGAACGCTTTTATTTAGTGCTGATAAAAAGACAAATTACAGTGTGATGTTACAACACACTGTAGCACCGGAAACAGAGTATACTACAGTGTGCTGTAACAACACACTACAACACCATAAACAATACCATAAATTAGCAAAATCAGATACTAATACAGAATTTAAAATGATGAATTTAAATGAAATAAAATTTACAAGACTAATATGGGAAAAACACTATTATAGAGCAAAAGAACGAACCTGTATAAAAGAACAAAATGCCCCTGCTCGAGCAAAATAATACACCTATATAAAAGAACAAACCACCCCTGTATAATAGAACAAACCACCTCTGCTCGAGCAAAAGAACACACCTATATAAGAAGACAATTCTTATCTTAGTAATAATACAAAGAAATAAATTAAACAGAAAGTGTTAATTTTAAACTAAAATTTGAGTCATATATCAGGAACACTGTATAATAGAACAAACCACCCCTGCTCGAGTGAAAGAACACACCTCTATAAGAAAAAAATTCTTATCTTAGTAATAATATAAAGAAATAAATTAAACAGAAAGTATTAATTTTAAACTAAAATTTGAGTCATATATCAGGAACACTGTGTATCAGATTGAGTTGCAGTTGATTCTTGCATGTCACACCATTTATTGTTCATCTTCAAACATTATCTCTATGAAAATTAACTAAATAAGTATAAGATAAAAATGATTAAGTAATAGCAGATGGAATGCTGAGAAAACAATCTAGGCTCATTTGCTCGATTTTGACGATATGATGTGTGTTTTAAACTAAAATAACACATTTATATTGAAAAGATGCATTTAGAGTCATACCGGTCACACCGTGTGCTAGATTGAGGTGTGACTGATTTCTACACGCCCCAAATGACTTATGAATCATTTTCTTAAAGTATCAAAACAATCTGAACGTGTTTCATTAGTTTTGAGTACGTCATTTGTGTTTTTTACTAAAATATCATTTTAGACTGGAAACAAGCACTTTGAGTCATACCGGTCACATCGTGTGTGAGTTTGACGTGAGACTAATTCCTATACGTCACAAATGAATTATGAATCGTTGTCCTAAATTATCAAGACAATCCGAGCATGTTTGCTTGGTTTTCAATGAGTGACACTTCTTGAACTAAAACGTCAATTTCAAATTGATGACAAAGAATTTTAGTCATATCGGACACATCGTGTATCAGATTGAAGTGAAGTTGATTCTTACATGTCAGAAATGACTTATGTGTCATTTTCCTAAAGTATCATATCAATCTGAATGCGTTTGCTCAGTTTTGAGTATGTCAATTGTTTTTTTTACTAAAATTAATATCAATTTTAAATAAAAATACGCATTTGGAGTCATATCGGTCACACCGTACCTCGTATTGAGGTGTGACCGATTTCGGCACATCCCAAATGACTTATGGTTCGTTGTCCTAAAGTATCAAAATAATCCGAATGAGTTTGCTCGGTTTTGAGTACACCACTTGTGTTTTTTACTAAAATGTCATTTTAAACTAAAAATACACACTTTCAATCATATCGGTCACAACATGTATGGATTTGACGTGAGACTGATTCCTACACGTCACAAATAAATTATGAATCGTTGTTCTAAATTATCAAGATGTAAGATCTCATCCTTTTTCCTGGTATGACTTTTTTAATTTTTTTTTGGTGAAGATGAGTTGTCTTTGTTTTAATTCACAAAAATGATTTATCAACAAAATTTTGATAAATGTGTTAAAGACCTTAAATTCCAGTTAACATCTTGGAATATTCAATTGAATATTTTTGGAGTTCCACACCGAGTTAGTGTGAGATTCGGAGTCCCGCAAAGTCTCGGTGAAGACTGAATAAAAAATAAAAAATTAACATATTAAGCGCACACTTTTTATTTAAAATAATTGAATAACTCCAAAACGGTTCATTGTATGGGAAATCTGAGACCACCATTGTGTTCGGAACAGAGTGTTTACCCTAGGCGGGGTATACCATTTGTAATCGTTGGACGTTTGGACGTCTCACTCGCGAAAATAACATTTTTATATTTAATTAATTTTTAATCCGTTTTATATTAAATAATTAATATCTCTCAAATGGTGCGTCGTATGAGAAATCTGAGACTACCGTTGAGTTCGAAACTAGGGGGTTTACCCTAGTCAGTGTATAACTTTTATGCGCAATGGACGTTTGATGTTATTTAATTTTTAAGATTAATTAATTGTCAAATTAATTGAGATAATTAATTGATGAATTAAATAATAGGATTGATGAGATTAAT
Source organism: Viscum album (assembly GCA_963277665.1). NCBI lineage: Eukaryota > Viridiplantae > Streptophyta > Magnoliopsida > Santalales > Viscaceae > Viscum > Viscum album. Next base: position 1,305,919,242 of record OY728160.1, on the reverse strand, counting down.
TAATTATGACAATTAATTATGATATATTGAGATTTGAGAATTGAGATAACTAATTGTGGAATGAAATATTGAGATTGTGAATGAGATAATTAATTGTGGAATTAATTATGTGATTTTGAGTTCGTGGATATTGATTAATTAATTGATAGATTAATTAATGAGATTGAAGTACTTAATTAATTGGAGAATTAATTAAGGGTATTTATGTAACAAAATAATTGTTGTCAAAACACCGTTTCAGTCACAACTTTTTCTTATGACGTCGGATTGACACACTGTCAGCAGCAGCGTGACCCTAAAATTGAGGCAGCCATTTCAAGACCAATGTTGAATATTTAATTCAAGCTCATGGTACAAGTCCATGAAACGCCCAAAATGACGATGAGTTGACGCATGAAATTAATATGAGATATTAATAAATAAATGATTCAATTAATAAATGTAACTAAATTAATTGATGAAAGTGTATTAAGTGCACATGACATTGGTAGGAAGCCCATTATTTATGACACACCCCTCTCATCTCCCTATCTCTCCTTTCAGACTTCAATAATCAATATCTTTTTCGATATTGATTAGATTGACGCACCGTCAGTGACATTGGGTTCCTCTTGATAAGAGGATGGTGTGTATCAAATTTGTTTTCATAGAAAATGAAGCATTTTGAGCATATTTTTATTAAATCAGATATGCTTATTTATTTAATTTCTCCTTCGATAGTCGTCGGAATAATGCGCCGTCAGTGATGTTGGATTCATATCTCGTGTTCATCATATTCGAGGTAAGTGGTCTAAAATTCAAATCCCATAGTCTTTATTATCAATTACATGTATGTGATTGTAGATTTGTTAGGGTTCATTTAGCAATTGGAATTCCAAATTGAATTAATTAATGTGGTCAATTAATTAATTTAGGAATTGGAGATTTGAGGGAATAATAGAAATTATGGAATGTGGATAATTAATTGGTAAAATTAATTATCAAAGTATTGAATTGGGAAATTGAGAATAATTAATTGTTGAATTAATTACGGAATTATTGAGACCATTGAACATGATTAATTAATTGTAGAATTAATTAATGTGAATGGTTGGAATTATGAAATTGTGATTTTCTATAATTGAATTTTGAATTAATTATGGCGAGATAAAGATTGTTGAAATTTAATAATGAACAATGTGATTATTGAATTAAGTGAGTTGGAATAATTAATTTAGGAATTAATTGGTGTTATTGAATCGATTACGATGGAACAATTAATTGTTTAATTAATTGAGGAGATTGAGTTAGATTAATTAATTAAAGAATTAATTAATGGATTTTATGTGAACAATTAATCAGTGACTTAATTGAAGGGATTGAGTTAGATTAATTAATTATAGAATTAATTAATGGTGTTGATGTGAACAATTAATTGGTGAATTAATTGAAGGGATTAAGTTATATTAATTAATTGTAGAATTAATTAACCGAGTTGATGTGAACAATTAATTGATGAATTAATTGAATGGATTGAATGTGATTTATTAATTGTGAATTAATTAATGAGAGTTGACCCAAACAATTAATTGGTGAATCAATTGAAGAGATTAAGTTATATTAATTAATTGTAGAATTAATTAATGGAAATGTTTTGGATTAATTAATTGGTAAATTAATTAATGTGGATTGTTGAGATATTGAATTGATAGAATTGGCTAATTAATTGATGAATTAATTATGAGATATTGAGATTTGTGAATTGATATAATTAACTGTGGAATTAATTATGAAATATTAAATTTTGGATTGAGATAATTGATCGAATAATTAATTATGAGATGTTGAGTTTGGTAATTGAGATAATTAATTGATTAATTAATTACGAGTAAGTGATTAATTAACGGTTGGGTTAATTAAAGAGATTAATGTGATTAATTAATTGGGGAATTAATTAAGGGGTTTTATGTGAAGACTAATTGTTGAATTAGCAATGAGGGTGAGCAGATTAATTAATTGATAAATTAATGTGATATTGGGGTAAGAGGTTTAATGCCGATTAACCCTGTTTGATGTGATGATGTGCTATATGTGATAATGGGGTTAATAATTGATTAACCTTGATAAATGAGATACATGTGATATGTGTAAATTATTTATTATTAAATAGTGAATGATAACATGCTCATTCGGCCAACTATTAAGATGGGTAACATAGACACTCATGGGTACGTGAGTATGGAATGGTGACATGGACATTCATGGGTGCATGAGTATGGAATGATGACATGCACATTCATGGGTACGTGAGTATGAAATGGTAACATGGACATTCATGGGTGCGTGAGTAGGGAATGATAACATTTTTTTTGACAAGCGAAGGAAATATATATTAATCACGAAGGTCGCATGTAACAAGATCTAACATCCACAAGGGAAAGCAATCAAGCCAGAGGTGGTTTTCTCTAGACACACAACGAGAAGCCAAATGATGAGCAGCTTCATTTCTCTATCTTTTGGTAAATTTGAAAGAGAAAATGATAAAGCTGCGACTGAGAGACTGGATTTTCCTGATGAGGAAGCCGAATGATTGGCGGCTGAAATCATTTGTGTTGATGACGTTGATAATGTTGAGACAGTCAGACTCAATATGAATAACATTCCATCCATAATCTTTTGCGAAGGTCAGAGCAGCAAGGACAACATGTGCTTCAGCAACAACGAGGTCCCAAGAAGTGAGGATCGACTCCTGTTTGGCTGCGATGATTTTGCCACCACGGTCACAGACCATCAAACCGATTCCAATAAAACCACTCTTGGGTAAGGAAACGTCGACATTAATCTTAAAAATCTATTTCGGATGGGGAGTCCATCTAGCTTAAGCTAATCGAGAGTCAGAGAACACATTCTGGCCTGGGTCCCGATTCCACCCTTCAATCCAGGAAACTGCTTGTTTAATCCAGAACCCACAGGGTTTTGAGGTGTGATTAAAGGTGAACTCATTCCGTCTAACCCATAGGATTCAAGACACAATGCACAAGGAGGCAACCTTATCAGCAGTGAATGTGGAGGTCCACATCATCAGCAGTGAAGGGAGATCTGGTGCCACATCCAGCAAAAGATCCATAGAAGATCCCCAAGCCGTCCAAACCTCCATAACCCCTGGACAATGGATGCTAGCATGCATAGGGGATTCCGTATCATTCAAGCAAAGGGGGAAAATTTGGCTTTCTGTGACATGACAGAAGGAGATGAAGTTCAAGGTGGGGTAGATACTTGTGCAAATCTGCCACCAAAAGTAACAGATCTTTGGGGGAACATCTAGACGCTAAAGAGTTTTCCAGATCCCCCCTCTATCATCAATGTGAGCGTCAAGAGCAATTCTGTATCCTGATTTCACCGAATAGGAGCCCGAGATATCATTGTTGTACAAGAGATAGTCCTGCCCCACATCCATCACACATAGAATGCTAAGGATAATCCTTATATCCCTTTCATTAAACTAAGAGTTAATTTTATTCAGGCACCAACCGAAACCAAGCTCATCGAATAGGCAGTAGACATTGGCCTCCTCAGATCCAGGAAAGACTGGGGAAGTAGCGAGCATGCCATCTTTATCAATCAACCAAGGATCCTTCCAAATGTTGACTTTCGTTCCATCCCCAATTCACCAACCAATACCCTTATCAAGAAGTTTTCATGATCCTCAGATACTTCTCCAAAGGAAACTAGGCCATGGGCCTAGAGAGGAGGTCCTGAAGTCAGAGTGAGCAAAATATTTTGCTCGAAGAATCCGCGTGCAAAGAGATGAAAGTTGAGTCAGAAAGCGTCATCCTTTCTTAGCCAACAAGGCACCATTAAATAGTCTGAGGTCCTAGAAACCCATACCGCAACCCACTTTAGGGGCACATAGTGACTTCCAGACCATCCAATGAATTTGTTTCTCCTGTTCAAATGGCCCCACCAAAAGTTGGCAACACGGGAGTGAATCTGGTCAAAAATCACCCCAAGAAGTTTGAATAGAGACATGATATAGCTTGGGATAGATTGAAGGACTTCCTTGATGAGCGTTTCCTTTCCCGCTTTATAAATTCTCTTTGGAGACCAACCCTGATTTTTTTCCTCTACTCTGTCTATAGTGGATGAGAAAATTTCTTTTTTTGACCGACCTACCATCATGGGGAGCCCGAGGTATTTATTATGTTTTTTTGACCATATGGATTCCAACAGTGAGATAAAGCTCCGCTCTCTTGTTCAGTGGGACACCTAAACTGAAGAAGATTTCCGATTTAGCCTGATTAATCGCCTGTCCAGAAGCCCTCTCGTAGAGATGGATCATGTTGCATATGGAGTGACATTCATCATGAGTGGCTCTTGAGAAGAGGAGTCAGTCATCCGCAAAAAAAGATGAGAAATAGGTGGACTATTCTGACACACCTTTTCCCCGCGAAGTTAGATGGAGGAAGCAGCCATGGTGACAAGGTTGGAAAAAACATCAGCCACCAAAATTAAGAGAAAGGGGGAGAGGGGGTCTCCCTGACGAAGGCCACGGGTGGGAGAGAATCCTTGAGAGAGTCTACCATTGATATTGATCCTGAACGAAACATAAGAAACATAGTGCATGATCATATCGATCCATTTTGAACAAAAACCCATTTTGGTCATAACAAATCAGAGGAAATGCCATTCCACCCTATCTAGTCATGTCCAATTTCTAGGCCATAATTCCTATTTTCACAGTCAGGTGTGTTTTCATTGAATGGAACACCTCATGAGCCACAATAGCATTATTCGTGATGAGCCTTTTCGCAACAAAAGCGCTTTTATATTTAGATATAATGGAAGGAAGCCACAGACACAGTCGGTTGACTAAAATCTTTGAATTTTTTTATAGGAAATGTTGCATAAGCTGATCGGCCTGAAGTCTGAATCCAAGAGGGGTTTCTTCATCTTTGGAATGAGGGTTATAATGGTCTCATTGAGAGAGAACAGATTGATTTTCCCTGCCCATATGTATTTCATAAGGGTAGAAATGTTAGAGCCAATAATGTGCCAGTATTTCTTGAAGAAGAGAGCATGGTAGTTGTCGGGGCCTGGGGATTTTGTGGAATGGATCTGTTGCAGGGCTCGTAGGATCTCATCATCTGAAAAATCTTTTGTGAGCTATTGGTTCATTGCATAAGTGATCATGGGTTTGATACATGCTTCCACCTCAGTCGATATGGTGGATTCCCCTGCAGTATAAATCTTCTAGAAATAACAGGAAATAATATCATGGATTCCTTTGACATTGGATGTTGTTCTGCCATCAGGGTATGAGAGGCAAGAAATAATGTTCTTTCAGGGCCTGGTAGAAGCCTTCTGATGGAAGTAACAAGTGTTGGTGTACCCTTCTTTAATATGGACTTCACGCGCGCGCATGACCCAAAAGCTCTCTTTAATACAAAGGGCCGCATCCAATTCATCTTAGAGAGAGGTAATTTTGGAAAGAATAACATCAGTTGGCAGTCATGAAAAAAGGGAATTTAACTATCTCTCAATTGAGTCACAATGCTTATCAGGTTGACGAAATTTAGTATTGTTCCAAGAGCTCAACTTAGAGGCCAACTGCTGGAGGTTTGAACGAATGTCTGAGTTTCCCCCATTCCAGCATGAGTGGAAAATCTCTTCGTATTCATGATATTTTTCCCAAGAGATTTAAAATTTAAAAGGTTTCCCATGTCTTTGATTGCGAGTTCTATGGGAGAAGTCAATGAAGATAGGGCAGTGGTCCGAAGAATTTGGTGCGAGGTGAGAGATATGGAACATTCTGAAAATATTGGTCCATTCTATTGAGCCCGAAAATCTATCCAGACGCTCTGCAATGCGCGTGTTTTCCAAATTCCCTCGAAACCAGGTGAATGGACTACCTGTGTAACCAAGGTCATACAGCTCCGCCCTGGAGATTGCATCCCGAAATCCAGACATCACCACAGTGGATCGGCAAACTCCCCCACTTTTTTCATTCTGATACAGAATCTCATTGAAGTCACCACCAAACAGGGTAGGGCCAGAAATTCTACGTCGCAAAGAGCAAAGAAGATCCCACGATTTCCATTTCTCATTTTGAGATGGTCACCCATAAATCCAACAAAAGTCCATGGCAGAGATGGGTCATCATGGATCAAACCAGCCACATGATTTGACGAGTAGGAGATGATTATGATGTCAATAATATCCTTCTAGAGAAGACACAACCACCCCGAGTGGCCTTGGTGGGGGACCGGGAAGCAGCCATGGAAGCCACTTTTTTACACAATACCATTGTTGTCCTTGTTTTCCAACATGGTTTCAGACAAGAAAACCATATTAGGGTGACTTTTCGCGCAGTGGCGCTGGAGCATCCGAACCGTTTTTGGGTTGCCAAGCCCACGACAGTTCCAACTTAGTATGATCATTGTGCTAGGCGGGGCTGGTTTATTCTAGTATCTACCTCTTGTAATTCAAGCAGGGTTCCATCTTCAGTGAATTTTCACCTTTTGGGGTACTTATTGTTCTCCAAAGGTTCCTCTAACAATCTTTTTGATACGTTTGGTTCTGATGAGCCCATATCACAGCCAAAATTGCCTCTTGTGTTCCTCTTCCACATACGTGGCATTTTTGGTGCATGTGCAGCATTGGGGAGAGAGGCTACATCTGGTTGAGAGGCTTGCAAGGTGTGGTAGTCCCTAAGAGTAGTCGTGCTATCTGGGGGATCTGAGCAGATGTGTTTGGGGATGGCTGGAGGCTGAGGTGAAACCCCAAAGGATAGAGGACTGAAGCATGTGGATATGATCTTTGATGTCGAGGAAGCCATTTGGGGTTTGTCAATGTTATCGGGTTCCACCGACGAGGGATTAATTAAAAGTTGCCTTGCATTATTCGCTTGCTCTGTGATACCTATGTTTGTATGGATTAGAGAAGGTCCAACAAAAATGATTTTATTGTCCATGAGAGCCTTTTGTGCATGAAGAGCCTTGGTGAGTCTTTCTCTATCTCGTTGCTTTTCAGCTTCAGGGATAAAAAACGTTCACAATTTTTTTTTGCGCGTAGCCATGGACTGTACTGCATCACTAGGTTACCTTCATTGTTTATCACTTTTTTTTTCACAATCTTTTTCTGAATGTCTGAGGCAACCCCAAAAGAAGAAGAAGTCTGACATCTTTTCATATTCAAAGGATATCCAATATTTCTATCCATCAAGTGACAAGAAGGTACCTCTCATTAGAGGTTTGGCCACCTCAACCCTCACTTTAATCCTTACGGATAGTCCCCAATGGATGGGGTTTGATCGGTCCCATTCCATGAACTGGCCAATTCGGTTTCTGATTTCTTGCATCACCCATTCCGATCTTTCTCTAAAGGGAATACTGGTTAATCGCAGCCAAAAAGGGGACTTGGAAAAGTCTATAATGACTATATCTTCTCCGTTCTTCAAGTCCTCCATCATCAAAAGATGATTATCAAACGACCATGGTCTTCCCTATAGCACTTTTTGTTTATCCTTCATATTGAATAATTAGAAGATTAGGTGTCCAGCTCTGACTTTTCTTATTGTCATGGCATCATCTAAGCGTCATACCGACTGCAATGTATTCTTCAGCGCACCCAGGTTGAAGGGTCTTGCAGATATGGATTTTCCAGTTAATAAGAGTGACATGTGCCGCACTAAGAAGGTATCATAATCATTATTGGTAATAATTATTTCTTTTTCTTTATCTGTAAGCGAGAGATTTTTCTATCTAGTGACCAGATTATTTTCTATTGTAGGTCAAGATCGTGAGCCCTGGATGTCCCAGGAAAAATAGTTCTGACTTTACCGTTCAGACCCCATAAGGAGAAGTCTCCTATACGAATCACAACTTCACAAACCACCAAAAGGCCAGTCAGCCAGAAACCTCCACCACCAACATCCAACGATCTCCGCAGACTGTGTTTGGGGTATCCGTCCCGAATAAGCCCCCATGAACTGCAAAACTGATGGAATCAGGAGATTTGACCGTGAGCCTAGCGGGAACCACAATTTCGTGAACCACTAAAGGCCAGCCAACCTGAAACCTCCACCGCCAAAATCAAACACATACCTCCTCTTCACGAAGTGGATTTGGGGTATCCGTCCCGACCACGCCCCCACAAACTGTGTTTAGCGCCCCCTTCGTGAGTCCACCATGAACCGTTGGAAGGCAAAGAATTCTGGAGGTTTCCCGCGAGCCGCTCCTCACGTGCAGGGCCTTCGCCGCCTAGAAGACAGAGAAAGCAATGCCAACCGTCTCGTTGAATCGTCAATCTGCAGATCTTGAACAGAATCCATAAATCAAGAACATAACAGGTCCGATTCTGGGGTTCACGAGCGGGACAGATCCGCAGGTCATGAACAGAAACCTAAAACAAAACTGCTCCTTCGAAGGGAATGAAATCAGTCAAAATCCAACAGAGATTCAGACCCTGATTGCAAGCTGGAGCCGCAGGGTAAAAAAACAGGGCGTGAGATCACAATTATGTGTGAGTACATCACACTGGAGTCAGGGATTAGAGGGGAAGGTAAGCCGATTTGAACCAAAACAAGTGCAGTTCTGAAGAGATCACCGAAGGATCGCACAAGACCACAAGTGTGTGAGTTATGGAATAGTAACATAGTCATTCAAATGAGTGGAAAATAAGAATGTTAACATGATTCTTCAATTGTGGGGTTGAATAAAGAATATTAATTAATGTGATAAACTGTTTAATTATGCTTTGTAATTACTTTCTTTATACAACTACTTACACTTGCTATCGACTGAATTTTTTTAGACACCGTTTGTGGTGACCTACTGAGTTGTACTCACACCCTATTTGGGGTGCCTGATTGGTACCCAAATAGACTTTGTTGCTGCAGGATAGGTTAAGGGAAAAAGCCATAGATTAGATAGTTGATTGGGGATGGAAGATGGGTGAGACAACCAGATGTGGTTCGAGATCTATTTGGGAGTCTTTGGTGTCTTTATTTTCCAGTTTTGCATTTTGACACTCACTTTGACATGACATGTTTTCTTTTAAGTTGGGTACTGTATTTGTAGATTTGTTTACCTTGTGACATTACTATTATTATGATTATATATGTTCCCGCTATTGCTTTATTTACTTCCGATAGTGTTTTAATCTGATAAGAGAGGGTATAGTCTCCCCATGACTGACTTGTGAGACCCTCGCTGCTAGACGGAAGCCTCTGACATACGAGGAGGTGCGCCTGAGGTCTTGTGGCAAACCGGTTTAGGGCACCAATGCGTGGAACCTGGGTCGGGACATTGCAAAGTGGTATCAGAGATCCAATTTTCTTTTCTTCTTCTTTTGTCTTACTATTTGGGAAAGGTAGACAAATGGCTGGGAAGAGTTGAGGCTTTGTTATGAGCTCGTGCATGAGAGTATCTACCTCATGTATGGTGGAGAACCCAAGTACCCAAGGTGAGATTATTGTTATTGTTGTTTGCTGTTACAATGAAATATTATTTCACCTTGGGTGACACAGTTGTTGCGTGATGTGATTATTGTTTTTGAGATTTGTTGAGATTGACTCGTGGCCCAGTATGACACAAGGGTTGAGTTTGCATGAATCATTCTAGGCACTCAGGATTATTTTGTGACATGCATCATTTTAGGCACGCATAGGAAAATGAGTTTTGGGCAAGTTGTTGAACTTGATCTATTTTTCCTTGCTTGAGAAATTGAAATAAAAATGGTGAATTAAATAATGATGGAATTATGAAATTGTGGTTTCCAGGAACAATTAATTATAGAATTAATTGTAAGATATTGATATCATAAATTTGGGACAATTAATTTCAGAAATAATTATGTGATATTAATATTATTATTTGATATAATTAATGGTGGAGTTAATAATGGGATGGTGATATCTAAAAAGAGATCAATTAATTATGGATTTAATTAATGAAACTGATGGATTAATTAATTGATGAATTAATTAATGTTAGTAAAGATATTATTTAATTTTTGAATTAAATAAAGTGATTAATTAATTGAAGAATTAATTAATGTGAATAAAGAGATTATTTAATTATTGAATTAAATAAATTGATTAATGAGTTGAGAAAGATTATAAAATGATGCAAGATGAGAATACATGGGTGTCTAAATGATAAACTTGAATAATGAGAATGTGTTTGCCCTTATTAACCAAGACCTAGGTGTAGGATGGTTAAGGGTAGTGATAGTGTCTCAGTTTTGACCATGTGATAGGAAAAAGGGAGGAAACACTGGTAATGAAGGATTGGTGGTGGCATTCATCAACGACTTCTTAGAATACTTTTAATTACTGATGATCATGTCCCCTACCTTGACATCGTCCCGGGTACGCTGAGAAAGCTTTAGCTTTACGCCTAGCTAAATGAATGTGTTTTGGTTGGATATGGGGTCCCTTGGAGTTTGTGCTTATGAAGCAGTATATATGTGGAGCTTAATGGTGCGAGGTACGTCATCAAAAATTTACGGATGAGGTTCTCAGGATTGATCGGAGGTTGATAAAAACTACGATTGTTAAGCTACTTAAAAAGAGGGGTTAATGAAGCTCCAAAGGTGGGTAGATTGTAAGAACCTGATTTTTCTTAAAGGTGATCGACAATAAAACTCGAGGACGAACAATTATAGATGAGGAGATTGTAAGATCCCATCTTTTTTCTAGGTATGACTATTTTATTTTTTTTGGGTGAAGATGCATTGTCTTTGTTTTAATTCATAAAAATGATTTATTATAAATTTTTTGATAAATGTTTTAAAGGCCTTAAATGACAGTTAACATATTAGAATATTCAATTGAATATTTTTGAAGTTTGGCACTGAGTTAGTGTGAGATTCCGAGGTCTGCAAAGTCTTGGTGAAGACTTAATAAAAAATAAAAAATATAATATATTAATCGCACACTTTTTATTCAAAATAATTGAATAACTCCAAAACGGTGCATCATACGGGAAATCCGAGACCATCGTTGTTTCCAAAATAGAGTGTTTACCCTAGGTGGAGTATAACATTTATAAGCATCGAACGTTTGGATGTCTCACCCACGAAAATAACCTTTTTATATTCAATTATTTCTTTAATCTATTTTATATTAAATAATTAATCTCTCAAACGATGTATCGTATGATAAATCTGAGACTACTATTGGGTCCGAAATGGGGGGTTTACCCTAGTTAGGGTATAAATTTTATGCACAATGGGCGTTTGATGTTATTTAATTTTTAAGATTAATTAATTGTCAAAATTAATTATCAAATTAATTGAGATAATTAATTGATGAATTAAATAATAGGATTTATGAGATTAATTAATTGTGAAAATTAATTATGATATATTGAGATAATTAATTGTGGAATAAAATATTGAGATTGTGAATGAGATAATTAATTGTGGAATTAATTATGTGATTTTGAGTTTGTGGATATTGATTAATTAATTGATGGATTAATTAATGCGATTAAAGTACTTAATTAATTGGAGAATTAATTAAGGGTATTTGTGTGAAAAAATAATTATTGTCAAAACAACGTTTCAATCATAAATTTTTCTTATGGTGTTGGATTGACACGCTGTCAGCAGCATTGTGACCCTAAAATTGAGGCGGTCATTTCAAGACCAATGTTGAATATTTAATTCAGGCTCATGGTAGAAGTCCATGAAACACCCAAAATGATGATGAGTTGACACATTAATATGAGAGATTAATAAATAAATTATTCAATTAATAAATGTAACTAAATTAATTGATGAAAAGGTATTATAAATTGGATTTGGAGTCGTGCGCATGACATGGGTAGGAAGCCCATTATTTATGACACGTCCCTCTCTCCTCTCCCTATCTCTCCTTTCAGAATTCAATAATCAATATTTTTTTTTGATATTGATTAGATTGACGTACCGTTAGTGACATTGGATTTATCTTAATAAGAGGATGGTGCATATCAAATGTGTTTTCATAGAAAATGAAGCATTTTGAGCATATTTTTATTAAACCAGATATGCTTATTTATTTAATTTCTCCTTCGATAGTTGTCAGAATAACGTGCCATCAGTGATATAGGATTCATATCGTGTGTTCATCATATTTGAGGTAGGTGGTCTAAAATTCAAATCCCATAGTCTTTATTATCAATTACATGTATGTGATTGTAGTTTTTTTAGGGTTCCTTTAGCAATTAGAATTCCTAATTGAATTAATTAATGTGGTCGATTAATTAATTTAAGAATTGGAGATTTGAGTGAATAATGGAAATTATAGAATGTGGATAATTAATTGGTAAAATTAATTATCAAAGTATTGAATTGGGAAATTGGGAATAATTAATTATTGAATTAATTACAAAATTATTGAGACCATTGAACATGATTAATTAATTGTAGAATTAATTAATGTAAAAGATTATAATTATGAAATTGTGATTTGGTATAATTAAATTTTGAATTAATTATGGTGATATAGAGATTGTTGAAATTTAATAATTAACTATGAGGTTATTGAATTAAGTGAGTTGGAATAATTAATTGGTGAATTAATTATGCTGTTATTGAATTAAGTGAGTTGAAATAATTAATTAGTGAATTAATTATGGGGTTATTTAATTAAGTGAGTTGGAATAATTAATTTAGGAATTAATTGGTGTTATTAAATCGATTACAACAGAACAATTAATTGTTTAATTAATTGAGGAGATTGAGTTAGATTAATTAATTAAAGAATTAATTAATGGAGTTTATGCGAACAATTAATTAGTGACTTAATTGAAGAGATTGAGTTAGATTAATTAATTGTAGAATTAATTAACAGTGTTGACGTGAACAATTAATCGGTGAATTAATTAAAGGGGTTGAGTTAGATTAATTAATTGTAGAATTAATTAATTGAGTTGAAGTGAATAATTAATTGGTGAATTAATTGAATGGATTGAATGTGATTAATTAATTGTGAATTAATTAATGAGAGTTGGCATGGAAAATTAATTGGTGAATTAATTGAAAGGATTAAGTTAGATTAATTAATTGTGGAATTAATTAATATAAATGATTTGGATTAATTAATTGGTAAATTAATTAATGTGGATTGTTGAGATATTGAATTGATAAAATTGAATAATTAATTGATGAATTAATTATGAGATATTGAGATTTGATAATTGAAATAATTAACCGTGGAATTAATTATGAAATATTAAATTTCAGATTGAGATAATTAATTGATGAATTAATTATGAGATGTTGAGTTTGGTAATTGAGATAATCAATTGATGAATTAATTATGAGTAAGCGATTAATTAATGATTGGGTTAATTAAAGAGATTGATATTCTTAATTAATTTGGGAATTAAATAAGGGGTTTTATGTGAAGACTAATTGTTGAATTAGCAATGAGGGTGAGCAGATTAATTAATTGATAAATTAATGTGATATTGGTGTAAGAGGTTTAATGTTGATTAACCCTGCTTGATGTGATGACGTGCTATATATGATAATGAGGTTAATAATTGTGTTGGTCAGAGTAGATTACTCAAGAGGGGGGGGGGTGAATTGAGTATCTATAAAAATTTCTGGTTAAAAAGTATTCTAAAAAGGTTTCCCCAATAAAGTTAAATACAACCCAGTTAATCAAGGTTATACTGTTATGAAAGTTTGACTGTTTAAATAACTTCTTAGAAGATTGATTAATTCTCAGTAATCTTAATATCAGTTATTAATATTACTTTTGAAGCTATTCTACTAAGGTAAGACAATTATAACTTCTTTCCAAGATTAACCATCAAAGTGGATTTAGTGATTTTTGAATTATACAGTAAAGTAGTAAAACAGTGAAGACTAAATTAAACAGCACGACAGATATGAAACAAGTGGTTCAGTCTCAAGCCGAGACCTAATCCACTCCACTTGGTGATCCCCTTCCACCAAGTAGTTTATATAAATAAACTTGATCCACACCCTGGATCGGGGTTAACAACAGTACACAGGATTGTCCAGGTCACACATGGACCTCTTCCATAGTTCTTCGTGGGTACAAACAACCAGGCCACACAGGGACCTCTCCCACACTTATCCGTGGGTGTACACAAGTGTAAAAAGATGTTTGAGTAAGGATATCTTGTATCCTTCAGTTTGATGTAGAAGATAGAGTGTGTTGTTATACAGATACACACACTGCTCGAAAGCTAATAAAATGATACACAAGAAAGAAAAAATATTGAGATAGGTTTAGAAGTGCTATGAGTGTTAGTCTTTGCAGCTCTGGACTTCTAAAATGAAGCAGATGTAGAAATCAAGTCCTCATATGGAAAACAGAGTGTTGCAAGTCAGATATATCTGGCTTGTGTTCTTCGTGATGTTTGATAGTGCAAATATGTTCTCAATTCTGGGATTCAAGTATGCTTCGTGTGTTCTTCAGCAACGTCGAGTTGCATGTGACACTTCTTTAAAACTTTTCTGAGTGTGTTCTTCGTTGTCGTGCTCACACCCACTTTCCTCGCTTTCATCTATATTTTTGTTTCTGGGCCGCACTACTCTTTTATCTTGGAGTGCATGTGTTGGAGCCGACAGGTTGAATGTATTCTTCACCTCGTACCTCGTACTGTCAGGTGACATGTCTATAAAGAAACATTAATTATGTCAGTGCATTTAAAATCTTCAAATATGACCATTAGAGATTAAATTGAAAGAATACAAAAAACATATTAAGAAACAGTGTCACAGTATGTCATGGAAATAATGTCTCCTTCACACGGTGTCTGGATTTGTCATGGTGTCTTGTGGTCACAGTGTCTGTTTGTTCATAGTGTCTCATGGTCACAGTGTTTGGATGTCACAGTGTTTGGATGTTCATGGTGCCTTCTTGTTCATGGTGTCTCATGGTCACAATATCTGGATGTCAGGGTGTCTACTTGTTCACGGTGTCTCATGGTCACAGTGTCTGGATGTCACGGTGTCTCATTCACGGTGTCTGGTCACAGTGTCTCATTACTTTTCCAGAAAAACATAACCAGTGGCAGACTCACGGTGTCTTAGACTTAGCCAAATATCTGTATTCAGACTTAAGCAGAGATATTCATAGAATGGATTAAACGTAATCATTTTTCAGAGAAATCATTATAAAGTAAATCAAAAGATAGTGTACAGTAATCAAACTGAGTGTATAACACTTAAGATCTTTGAATAGATTTTACTAAACAGCTGTACATTTGATGTGATGTGAGATAGATTACATAGAGTTAACAAGGTGTATAGACTGAATAGGATTTTCGATCATTAAAACATGATTAATACATGAGGAGTCCAACAATCTCCCCCGTTTTGATGATAAAAAATCATGTATAGTTACAATGTATAGTTGTTCTAACAACATAGTTAGAATGGAGCATATAACATATATAGAGTGAGTGTTCTCCTATAGAGATATAGAGATTTCTCCCCCTTTTGGGATTATTAAAAAGTAGCAAGAAAAGTGCATAATGTATTAGATAAAAAGAGGGGATTACAAAGAGTAAAGAAAAATTAACAAGATTCCTATCAAAAAAGGAGTAATCACTTTTCTTCTTCACTGGCTGGTCTTCTCTTTTCCCTTAGCAGCAATAGCAGAAGAGGAAGCCATAGGAGTAGAGGTTGAAGTAAAAGAAGGAAGTGAGCTGGTTGAGAGAGAAGGTAAAGGAATACCTTCAATGATAGAGGGGGCCAGAGTAGGTGTAGTAGAAGACCGAGGCAGTTGTTGATCAAGGATCACATGCCTGATCTGACTCAGTGCTTGACTGACAGACATAGAAGTGGAGGCTAGGGAAGAGGTGAATGTAGGAAAACCAGGTCTCAGAGGTGCATCCATAAGAACAACAATCGATGTACTCTGTACATGAAAATAGGGCCTTAGAAGCTTAATAAAATCAGCAATGATATCTCCACCATACTGCATAGCTTTCTCAAAGTCATCCTTATTTTCTATAAACTTATCCAATAGAGGAGTGAACTCTGTGAGCTTTTGGACTTGAGTCTTGAAAGCTTGAGTAATCGGAGGAATCCTTAGATTTTCCACAAGGTATTTGAAATGATTGGTCATGTCAGTCTTAGAGAAGATTCGGTTGAAGTAGAAATCCATTTTCTTGGAAATTTCTTGCTGAGCATCATTAGAAATTTTTGAATGGATTTGGACTAGATCAAGAACACCATCACTGTTCTTGATAACTTCAAATAGATATTCTTGATTGAAACCACTAAGCATAGTCTGAAGTTCTTCTTTGACCACAGTTCTGAGAAGGTCACTGTCTAAGGAAGATTGAGATGATTGTCCAGATGCCTTAGAAGCAGTGACAGCTGAGGTGAGAGATTTCAGTTGATTTATCACTTTTTGAAGTCACCCCGTATACTCATCAGTGAGCTTGTTAAGATTAATAACAATCTCTCACATTTCTTTCACTATCTGCTTGTTTATTTCAGTTACCTTTTCAGCTAAGGAGGATAAATGAGGTTGAATCATAGAGGCAATAATCTGTGGGGTTTGAGGAACAACAGGATCCACATGATGAGAAGCAAGCTCTGATCTCGAATTCATTACTTTCTACATGTCTTCAATCATACCTCTTAGAGTCTTCACTTCATCACTAAGCAGTCTGTTTTCAACTATGACTTCCTGAATTTCATGAAACATTTTGGGTTGAATCTACCAAATGACTTTTTCCAACAATAGTGAGGCATCTCTCTCACTTAGATTTGTTACAGGATCTGGTTGGGTATTCATAATTTTTTCAACTCCAGCCAAAAGGGTAGCTCTAAATTCTTTCAGATTATCTTTACTCCCTAAGGATGGTTGTTCTGGTGAAGGTTCAGATATAGGGACTGATACGGGATTAGGTTCTTTTTCCGGGGAAATATTAGAGATAGTTTTCAATTGGAACATAGTGTAAAGATCAAGGCCTTTTACTGAGACTTCATGGGATTCATTCACATCATAAAAGCTGGGAAATTTATACCGAGTGTCTATAGGGATTGGATCAATCGGGTTTGGTACTTCAATAGATTCCAGATTTGGGGGTTGCTCCCCCTCAACAGTTGCATCCTTCTCAGGACTGAGAGGCTTAGGGTCTTGATTTATTTCCACAAATTCATCTCTTAGTTCCTCACCCATTTACTATCTAGCCAACTGAAAAGTTAGATCCATACTTTCTTCAGCCAAAGGAATGACTTTAGGAACAGATTATTCCATTGGGAGTTCCTCAAGGCTAGCTTCTTGCATAGCATGCAATGCTTCTTCGATTGGTTCTTCCATAACAAGATTTTCGGTTTCTTTGGAAATTGATTCTGTTTCAACTTCGGGTTGATCTTCTAGATTAACAACATCTTTAGGAGCATGGACTTCTTTGTAACTTATTACAAGAAGAATAGGAGTACTGTCTTCCTTATTAGAAACAGTTTCCTTAAGAGGCACAACAATCTATTTTTCTTGTTCTTTAGAATACTCAACAACTTCATCTGGTTCCAAAACAGGATCAGAAATATCTTTTGGTCTTGAGGGATGTTCCAATAGATTGAATTTCTCATAGATCCTATCATTGTCTTCCACCCATGCCTTTTTCCAAGTATTCCAATTGATTTTTGATCCTCTTGATAATGATTTTTGAAAGGCAGAACTCATAATCCTTGATAAATTCTTCATTAGGTCCAACCATACCTTTGGCATGAAGCATGACTGAGATAAGCTGAGAATAAAATAGGGAGGTTGACTTGGATGAGGTTTTGATCAGCTCACACATATGGTGTATGACATACTTACAAAGGTTTATCTTATGCCCATTTTTCATAAGATGAATCAGAAACACATCCTGATATTTTAGTACAGTAAAGTCACCTTTTCTGGGGATAATAAAGTTCTGTATAAACTTAAACAGAATTCTAGATTCTCCATCCAGTTCAGCAGCAATGGCTCTCCTCTTGGTGCCATTTCCAGTTAATCTTTTCAAAGAATCTTCCAAAACAAATAATTCACTGGAAGGTGGAGGTCCTCTCTGATAGTCCTCACAGATGCCTTCATGAGGTATCCTTAAGCATTCATCCCATAACCTCAAAGAGAATGTGCATCTATGGATATTTATCCAGCTTCTCACAACATAACCATCTTCATAATCAAAGGAGAACTGAACATAATGATAAAATTGATCCACTAACTTAGGGTAGATAGGTCTGTCTTCCTTAAAAAACCACTCTAATCAGCCTTGCTCTTTTAAAACTTTCAAAACTAGAGACTTGCCACTTAGGGCATATCTCTTTCTCAGGTACTACTACTCGGTTCACCAGATTTGGATTTAGAGGGCCTTTGGGTGCTTGATTGGGTTCAATCTTCTTCTTCATTGAGCTACGTTTCTCAGGAGTCGACGATGAAGGGAATTTAATCCTGGGCATTCAGAGAAGGTTTGAGAGAGAGAAGGGTTGAAGGGTTGAATAAGGGTTACAAATTGAGCGAATAGAAGAAAGACTGAGTGATGGAAAAGTGACTCTTCCTTTATTTTGTCATTTAGGAATACCAAAGGCCGCAAACATAAAAGCACGAGAAAATAAAAACGTGAAATTAATAATTACCATGATGCAACTTTTTTACTTTGTAAATAAAAATCATAAAGAATCTTTATGGTGAGACCATATCATGTCTTTATGGTGAGATAGTGAATGAATTTTACAGTGAGACAGTGATTGATCCTTACTGTGAGATAGTGACCAAACCTTACAGTGAGATAGTGACTAAACCTTACAATGAGATAGTGACTGAACCTTACAGTGAGACAGTGACTGTCAGACAGTAATCATGAAATACTAACTATGAGACCGTAAACATGAAACAGTAAGATATACAACAGTAAGACATTTACTTAAGATTTATCATGCCTAGTTCATGTATGATGTTGTCTATTCTTTCAGAATTTAATGGTTTGGTAAATATATCAGCAAGATGATACTCAGTACCAATTAATTCCAAAGTGATATTACCTTTTTGATAATGATCTCTCAGAAAGTTATGTCTTACATCAATATGCTTTTTCCTAGAATGAAAAACAAGATTTTTTGATATGTTAATAGCACTTGTTTTGTCACAATTTATAGGCACATGCCTGAATTGATATCCATAATCTAGTAATGTGTGTTTCATCCACAAGATTTGTGCACAACAACTGCCAGAAGCTATGTATTCATCTTCTGCAGTAGATAATCCAATAGATCTTTGTTTCTTACTACACCATGATACTAGTGACTTGCCTAAAAAGTGACATGTTCCAGAGGTGATTTTTCTATCTAACTTATAGCCACCGAAGTCAGCATCAGAATAACTAACTAATTCAAATGATTGTACTCTAGGATAGAACAGTCCTAGATTGGGTTTATTCTTGAGGTATTTGAAAATTATCTTTACAACATTTAAATGAGATTCCTTAGGATTTTCTTGAAAACGAGCACTTATACATACACTAAACATAATGACAGGTCGACAACAGTTAAATAGAGTAAACTTCCAATCATTCCTCTATAAGTGGTTTGATCAATAGATTTTCCATCTTCATCAAGATCTAACTTACAAGTGGTACTCATGGGAGTGTCACTAATTTTAGTGCTATCCAATACAAAACATTTTAGAATATCTCTAGTATATTTACTTTGAGTTAAAATAATACCATCATTATTTTGAAAGATTTGAAATCTGAGAAAGAATTTTAGTTCACCCATAAAAATCATTTCAAATTCATTTTGCATCATTTTAGAAAAATCAATACATAAAGAATTTCTTGAAGATCCAATGATAATGTCATCTACATAGATTTTAACAACTAAAACATCATTATAAATTCGTTTTATAAAAAGGGTAGGATCAACTATTCCTTTTGTAAAACCTTTGGAAATAAGGAAAGTACTCAACCTATCATACAAGGCTCTTGGAGCTTGTTTTAAACCATATAAAGCTTTTGATAATTTAAAAATATGATTTGGAAAATGGGGGTTTGTAAAACCAGGGGGTTGTTCAACAAAGACATCCTCAGCTATATACCCATTCAAGAATGCACTCTTAACATACATTTGATATAGTTTGAAATTCAGATGTGCAACAAAAGCAAGAAAGATTATGATGGCTTCAAGTCTAGCTACTGGTGCAAAGGTATCCTCATAGTCAATTCCTTCTTCTTGAATATAGCCTTGTGCAACCAATCTAGCCTTGTTTCTAACTATGTTACCAGCTTTATCTACCTTATTTCTAAACACCCATTTGGTGCCTATGGTGAATGTGTCCTTAGGTCTTTTAACAAGTTTCCAAACTTTGTTCCTTTCAAATTGATTAAGTTCTTCTTGAATGGACATAACCCAAAATTCATCATTAATAGCATCATTAATGGTTTTAGGTTCAAGTTGTGACAAGAAGACTTGATGTTTAACCTGATTTCTAAGAGAAGCTCTAGTTTGAGTCCCTTTGTCTAGGTCTCCTATAAAAACATCTAAGGGATGGTTCTTAAGAATTCTAACAGCTCTAGAAAAGGAGGGACTAGTGATTTCAAGTTCATCAATAGGTTCAGATTCATTGTGACTTGAGTCTAAGGAATTTCCAAAACTGGAAGTTTTCACAGATTCTTTCATAGAAAGGTTTAAGGATTTTGGATTAATGTTTATATTTGATACATCATCTTCCAGGTTCTCTAGAATGGGTTTAGGCTCATGTGGACCTGTTTCATCAAATTTGACATGAACAAATTCTTCCATACATTTAGTTCTTTTATTGAACACTCTATAAGATTTACTAGATATGGAATATCCTAAAAATATACCTTCATCACTCTTAGATGCAAATTTGTCAAGATTTTCCTTAGTATTAAGAATATAGAATTTGCAACTAAAAACTTTGAAGTAGTTAAATTTGGGTTTTTAATTGTTCCATAACTCATAAGGATTCCTTTTAAGAATAGGCCTGATCAACACTCTATTAATTATATAGCATGCTGTATTGACATCTTCAACCCAAAAATAAATAGGTAGGTCATATTCACTAAGCATTGTTCTAGAAATATCTTGCAGGGTTCTATTTCTTCTTTCTACAACTCTATTTTGTTGAGGTGTTCTAGGGGCAGAGAAATTGTGACTATAACCATTTTGTGAGCAAAAGGATTCAAACTCTTAATTTTCAAACTCACAGCCATGATCACTTCTTAAGGATTTAATTCTATGTCCACTAAGATTTTCTACAGACTTGGCATATTTAGTAAAATAAGAGAAGGCATCACTTTTGTGAGCTAGAAAGAAGGTCCAAGTATATCTAGAAAAGTAATCTACAAGAACATAAACATAGTTCTCCCCATTTAAACTAGAAACTCTAGATAGTCCAAACAAATCCATGTGAACCAGTTCGAGAGGTTGAGAAGTTGACAATTATTTCTTTGGTTTGAAGGAAATTTTTTGTTGTTTTCCCTTTTGACAGAGATTACACACTTTGTCATTTGGAAACTAAAGTTTGGGTAAGTCTTTGACTAATATTTTTCTAGTTATCTTTATAAGGGAGTGAATATTACAGTTTCCTAGTCTCCTATACCAGATCCAAGACTTGTTATGAAATACACTTAAGCATGAATCATTTTGAGAAGCTAAGGAATCTAAGTTAACAGAGTAAAATTTTTCATTTCTTAATGCATAAAATACTAACTCTTCTTTAGAATTAAAGACATTTCAAGCATCATTTTCAAATTTAACATGAAATCCATCATCACATAATTGTGAGATATTAAGCAGATTATATTTTAATCCATCAAAAAACAGTACTTTGGAAATAAATACCGAGTTAGAGTTACCAATTTGGCTGAGGCTAATAATCTTTCCTTTGGCATTGTCACCAAATGTGACATGTCCTCCATCTATTTTTATTAGGTTCTTGAAGCACAAGTAGTCTCCTGTCATGTGTCTTGAACATCCACTATCCAAGTACCATAAACTTATACAGGAAATCTTTAAGCATCTTTCCTACAAAATTATTAAGCAAAAACATATTTTGGTACCCATACTTGTTTGGGTATAGTAATATTAGTAATAAGTGATTTAGGAACCCATATATGCCTCATAGGTTTCCTATAATCATTATGTAAAGTATTTGAAAAATAAACTCTATTTGGTCCGGAAAAACTTGAAACAGTAGAAAGTGTATCACAACTCGAACTAGATGATTTGTGTCCAGAACCGGGAGTAAAAATATATGTCCTAGATTTAGAAACAAAATTTTTTCTACCAAGGTTTCTATTTCCAGGCTGATAACCAATGATAGTGTTGTATTTAGGAGCAATTTGTTTACCTAGCATTTGAGTAAGGGTATTTTTCCCATTAGTAAACTTTTCTAGTTCATTCTTCAATTACTCATTAGACATTTTTAATTCATTGTTATCTTTGAGCAGTTGATCATTTTTCTCTTTTTCAGTTGTGAGTTCAGATTTAACAGTCATAGTAAGATCATACTGTTTCTTCAATGATTTATATTTGTATTTTAGTTAATTGCATGTTTCTTCAATCATATTATAGTATTCAAGAATTTCTTCATTAGTCATATTTTCAGATTCACTCTCATCTTGAGAATAGTATGAATTATGTACAAGAGAGTCCAGTGTTACCTCAGATGTGTTTTTCATAAAACACATATTGGATTTGCTTTCTTGTTCATCATGTGATGTTTTTGAGTTTCTTGAGCTATCCTCAGAAGCACTCCATGCTGCTTTCATTGACTTTTTATACTTCCTGTCCTTGTCCTCATATCTATTTTTGTACTTTAGCTTTGGACAATCAGCCTTGATATGACCTTTGCGCTTACATTCATAGTAGACAATCTCATCAGTATTGTCACTTCTTTTTCCAATCCTTCTTCCAAATTCCTTTTTGGTCATATTTTTCCTTGAAGTTAGGCTTTCAGAAAAAGTTCTTCTTCTTGTAAAATATCTTGAATCTTCTGGCTAATTGAGATATCTCCTCATCACTGTTAGGTGATGATTGTTCAATACTGGAACTCTCTACAGAAGCTTCCAATTTTACTTTGTCTTTGTGTTTAGAGGTGGTGGTCTTGAATGGAACATATTTCCTTTTTGGTTCATCCTCCTCTTCCTTGTTGACTTTTATCTCTTCTTCATACATCATCAGTTTCCCAATGAGTTCTTTTACAGGTAGCTTGCTGATGTTGCATGATTCTTTAATAGAGATAGAGGTTCCTCTCCATCTTTCAGGCAGACATTTGAGAATTCTCATGATCTGTTCCTTGGTAGTGACTTATCTTCCAAGAGAAATCATTGTGTTGACAATCTCACTGAACCTAAGAAACATGTCAGAGATAAGCTCATCAGGTTTCATTTTAAAGTTATCATATTTAATAGTATAAGTATTAAGTCTCATTTCTTTTACACTAGATGTTTCTTCATGTGATATAGACAGGGTATCCCAAATTTCATAGACAGTTTTACAAGCAGAAATTCTATTGAATTATTCATCTCCTAAGGAGTAGTTTAAAGCATTCATAGCTTTTCAATTGTTATTGTAGGTAGTTTTGATAGGTTCATCCCATGTGATTCTATCAGTAGCATGAATCTTATATTCATCTATAATGGAAGACCAAATTTCAAAACCCATACTTTCTAAATGCATTTTCATTTTAATTTTCCATTGAGCATAATTGGTTCCATTAAAGAATGGTGGTCTGTTGGCTGCAGCACCTTACAATCTATTATCCATTACATAAATACTTTGAAAGAGTTAGAAATTTAGAATTAACAGAAATTTAAAGATATTTAAAGTACAACTACAATTACAGTTGAATAAGGGTAAACAGAGTATTAACAATCCTCTAATACCAAATTTTGGTCGGAGTAGATTACTCAAGGGGGGGGGGGGTGAATTGAGTATCTATAAAGATTTCTTGTTAAAAAGTATTCTAAAAAGGTTTCCCCAATAAAGTTAAATACAACCCATTTAATCAAGGTTATACTGTTATGAAAGTTTAACTGTTTAAATAACTTCTTAGAAGATTTATTAATTCTAAGTAATCTTAATATCAGTTATTAATATTACTTTTGAAGCTATTCTACTAAGTAAATACAATTATAACTTCTTTCCAAGATTAACTATCAAATTGAATTTAGTGATTTCTGAATTATACCATAAAGCAGTAAAACAGAGAAGACTAAATTAAGCAGCACATCAAATATGAAACAAGTGGTTCAGTCTCAAGTAGAGACCTAATCCACTCCACTTGGTGATCACCTTCCACCAAGCAGTTTATATAAATAAACTTGATCCACACCCTGAATTGGGGTTAACAACAGTACACATGACTGTCTAGGTCACACAGGAACCTCTTCACAGTTCTTCGTGGGTATAAACAACCAGGCCACACAAAGACCTCTTCCACACTTATCTGTGGGTATACAAAAGTGTAAGAAGATGTTTGAGTAAGGATATCTTGTATCCCTCAGTTTTATGTAGGAGACAGAGTGTGTTGTTATACAGATACACACACTGCTCGAAATCTAATAAAATGATACACAACAGAGCAGAAATATTGAGATAGGTTTAGAAGTGCTCTGAGTGTTAGTCTTTGTAGCTATGGACTTCTGAGATGAAGAAGATGCAGAAATCAAGTCCTCATATGGAAAATAGAGTGTCACAAGTCAGACAGATCCGGCTTGTGTTCTTCGTGATGTTTGAAAGTGCGAAGATTTTCTCAATTCTGGGATTCAAGTATGCTTTGTGTGTTCTTCAGTAGCGTTGAGTTGCATGTGAAACTTCTTTCTTCAAAAATTTTCTGAGTGTGTTCTTCGTTGTCGTGCTCACACCCACTTGCCTCGCTTTCATCTATATTTTTATTTCTGGGCCACACGACTCTTTTATCTTGGAGTGCATGTGTTGGAGCCGACATGTTGCATGTATTCTGCACCTCATACCTCGTACTATCAGGTGACATGTCTATAAAGAAACATTAATTATTTCAGTGTATTTAAAATCTTCAAATATGACCGTTAGAGATTAAATTGAAAGACGAAAAAAATAGATTAAGAAACCGGTGTCACAGTATGTCATGGAAACGATGTCTCCTTCACACGGTGTCTGGATTAGTCACAATGTCTTGTGGTCATGGTGTCTGTTTGTTCACGGTGTCTCATGGTCACGATGTCTGGATGTCACGGTGTCTGGATGTTCATGGTGTCTGCTTGTTCATGGTGTCTCATGGTTACAGTGTCTGGATTTCATGGTGTCTGCTTGTTCACGGTGTCTCATAGTCATGGTGTCTAGATGCCACAGTGTCTCATTCATGGTGTCTGGTCACAGTGTCTCATTACTTTTCCAGAAAAACATAACCAGTGGCAGAGTCACGGTGTCTCAGACTTAGCCAAATATCTATATTCAGACTTAAGTAGAGATATTCATATAATGGATTAAACGTAATCATTTTTAAGAGAAATCATTATAAAGTAAATCAAAAGATAGTGTACATTAACCAAACTGAGTGTATAACACTTAAGATCTTTGGATAGCTTTTACTAAACAACTATACATTTGATGTGATGTGAGATAGATTACATAGAGTTAACAATGTTTATAGACTGAATACGATTTGGGATTATTAAAACATTATTAATACATTAGTAGTCCAACAAATTGATTAAACTTGATAAATGAGATACATGTGATGTGTAAATTATATATTATTAAATGGTGAATGATAACATTCTCATTTGGCCAACTATTAAGAATGGTAACATGGACATTCATGGGTGCATGAGTATGGAATGGTAACATGGACATTCATTGGTGCGTGAGTATGAAATGGTAACATAGACATTCAAGTGTGTGTGAGTTATGGAATGGTAACATAGTCATTCAAATGGGTGAAAAAATAAGAATGGTAACATGCTCGTTCAATTGGGGGGTTGAATAAAGAATATAATTAATGTGATAAACTGTTTAATTATGCATTTTAATTACTTTCTTTATACAACTGCATGTAGTTTCTATTGACTGAATTTGTTTTAGACACTGTTCTTGGTGGCCTACTGATTTTTACTCAAACCCTATTCAGGTTGCCTAATCGGTACCCAAATATACTTTTTTGTTGTAGAACAGGTTAAGGGAAAAGGCCCTAGATTAGATAGTTGGTTAGGGATGGAGCATGGATGATGGAACCAGACGTGATTTGGGACCCTCTTGGGAGTCTTTGGTGTCTTTATTTTCCAGTTCTTCATTTTGACATTCACTTTGGAATGACATGTTTCCTTTTCAGTTGATTACTATATTTTTAGATTTTTTTTACCTTGTGAAATTAGTATTGTTATGATTATATATGCTTCCTCTATAACTTTATTTACTTCCAATGGTATTTTAATCTAATAAGAGAGGTTATAGTCTCCCCATGAGTGACTTACCAGACCCTCATGGCTAGTCGACAGCCTCTAGCGTATGGAGAGGCACAACTGAGGTCTTGTGGAGAACCGGTTTGGGGCACTGATGCATGGCACCTGGGTTGGAATGTTACACAAGATAATATGAGTGTGTTTTCTCAGTTTTCAGTGAGTGACACCTTTTAAACTAAAATGTTAATTTTAAATTTATAACAAATACTTTGAGTCATACCAGACACATCGTGTATCAGATTGAGGTGCAGATAATTCTTACATGTCAAAAAATGACTTATGTACAGTTTTCCTAAAGTATCAAAACAGTCCGAATGCGTTTTCTTGTTTATGAGTACGTCATTTTTCTTTTTTACTAAAATTAATGTCAATTTTAAATAAAAAAACACACTTGGAGTCATACCGGTCACACCATGTGTCGGATTGAGGTGCGTCTAATTTCGACATATCCCAAATGATTTATAGATCTTTTTCATAAAGTATCAAAACAATACGAATGAGTTTTCTTGGTTTTGAGTATGCCACTTGTGATTTTTACTAAAATGTCATTTTAAACTAGAAACACACATTTTCAGTCATACCGGTCACATCATGTATTGGTTTTATGTGAGACCAATTCTTACAAATCACAAATGAATTATGAATTGTTTTACTAAATTATCAAGACAATCCAAGTGCGTTTTCTCAATTTCCAGTGAGTGACACTTTTTGAACTAAAATGTCAATTTTAAAATGATAACAGAGACTTTGAGTCATACTAGGAACATTGTATATCAAATTGAGGTGCGATTGATTCCTACATGTCAAAAATGACTTATGGACCATTTTATTAAAGAATCAAAACAATATGAATTTGTTTTCTTGGTTTTGAGTATGTCAATTGTCTTTTTTACTAAAATTAATGTCAATTTTTGATAAAAATAAGCACTTGGAGTCATACCGGTCACACCGTGCGTCAGATTGAGGTGAAAATGATTGCTAAACATCCCAAATAAATTATGGATAATTTTTCCTAAAGTATCAAAATAATCCAAATTCATTTTCTCAATTTCGAGTATGGGACATATGTTTTTTACTAAAATATCATTTTAAATTAGAAACACATACTTTGAGTCATACTATTCACATCTTGTGCGGGTTTGACGTGAGACTAGTTTCTACATGCCAAAAATGAATTATAAATTATTTTACTAAATTATTAAGACAATTTGAGCGTGTTTTCTCAGTTTTCAGTGAGTGAAACTTTTTAAACTATAATGTCAATTTTAAATTGATAACAGAGACATTGAGCCATATCGAGCACATACTGTATCATATTAAGGTGTAGATGATTCCTATATGTCAAAAATGACTTATAGATCATTATCTTAAAGTATCAAAATAATACGAATACATTTTCTCAGTTTTGAGTATATTAGTTGTTTGTTCTTCTAAAATTAATGTCAATTTTAAATAAAATGACACACTTGGAGTCATACCGGTCACATCGTATATCAGATTGAGGTGAGAATGATTCTTACACATCCCAAATGACTTATGTATCATTTTCTTAAAGTATCAAAACAATATGAATGCGTTTTCTCTGTTTTGAGTACGCCACTTGTGTTTTTTACTAAAATATCATTTTAAATTGGAAACACACACTTTGATTCATATCGGTCACATCGTGTGTGGGTTTGAAGTGAAACTGATTCCTACACATCAAAAATGACTTATGAATAATTTTCTTAAATTATCAAGACAATATGAGCATGTTTGTTTAGTTTTCAGTGAGTGACACTTTTTGAACTAAAATGTCAATTTTAAATTGATAACAAACACTTTGAGTCATACCAAGCACATCATGTACCAGATTGAGGTGCGTCCAATTACTACACATCAAAAATGACTTATAGACCATTTTACTAGAGTATAAAAACATTTCAAATTCATTTTCTTAGTTTTGAGTATGTGAGTTGTATTTTTTACTAAAATTGATGTCAATTTTAGATAAAAAGATGCACATGGAGTTATACTGGTCACACCATGCATCCGATTGAGGTATGACTAATTCCTACACATCCCAAATGACTTATGGATTTTTTTTCTAAAGTATAAAAACAATTATAATGAGTTTGATCAGTTTTGAGTATGTGATGTGTGTTTTGAAAAAAATTAAAATTATTGACTAAAAACATACCGTTTGAGTCATACCTGTCACACCGTGCGTTAGATTGAAGTGCAGATGATTGAGTATGTGATGTGTGTTTTTATTTCAACTATTTTCACCAATAGGAAAAATAAAGAAATGTTCCATTTGTATGGAAAAAGAAACCCCATTCTGCTTGAAATGCCTCATCCAAAAGCACTATGTTCTCTCTTTTCTATCTTGTTGTAGACGATTGATGAAAAAATATGACTTCACAAAAGATATGTGCAAAAAAAAAGAGATAAATATGATAAGGAAATTAACTTAAAAATATTATTTATTTTCATCATTAGAAAATAGTCACAACCCCAATCTTGAGGATATTAAAGACACTTTTTGAACAAACAAACACCCTCCCACACATCAGGAAAAACAAAAAACTACAAGTATGAAAGATATGAGAAAATTTTGAACTCAAAAACCATTTGAAGATTTTTTACATCACTAACTCCATGTATTGGTTATGAAACCATATTTTGATAATCTTCATTATCAAAGATCACAAAAAATAATCCATTGAGAGGAATAACCATTACAAGGTTCCAAATGGAACATTAATCACTTGAGAAAGAATAACGAGTGTTATAGAAAATAAAATTGAAGAGATAAAATATAAGAAAAAACCAAATCTTTCAAGTTAGATATAGTCTTGTGGCTAAATAAAGGTAGAGGTAGGCACAATAAAAATCTTTAAGAGCATGGGATGACTAAGTGGAAAAATATTATTTGAGTAACAAAGGGGTATAAGTAAATATAATAAGTGTCACGACCCCCTATCTCCAAAGATAACCCTCCTGGGATAACAATGAAGAAAGATAGATAATGAAACCCGAGTCTCGCCTTTAGCAGTATAGTGATCATACTTTTTCTTACATGACATTTACATCATTTTTAAGATAAAAAACATAAAAGCATTACAAAACCAGGATCCAAAGATTTAGTATCTTGAGTAAATTAGGGACATACATCAATTATTCATAATAAAACACAAACATTTATTTAAAATCTTCTTCTTTATCCTTCCAAATCTCATGATCTCCTTAGTACATGTAGTCACCTGAGGATATACATCAAAGAAAGGGGTGATCTAAAAGCCCGATAAGAGGATAGATAAAGAAATGAATCAATATAACATGAGTGAGTATACTCATAATCATAATAACATAATCATAGGGTCATTATCATAATCATGAGAGGAAGAATTAGATAAAGACATGGAATGTGGAAATGCATAAAAATGAAACATCACGTCTTAGTGGTCAAATACCACACATAGTTGTGGACAAAGCTAACATCATGTCCACGCATACCATATGTGAATAATCATAATATCATCACTGTGAACATAGATAATATCATGTTCATACATAATGCACATCATCTCATGAGATACATCACAGTACCCAATGCATTAGAGTGCTATATAATTCTAGGTGTACCCTTCACATCATAACATTTACACAATAATGCATTTCACATAGAATGTATGTCAATTAAAGCCATGAAGTAACACTACTACAAAAGAGGCATTTAATAGTGCTAGAATATGCCTTTATTAGTGCTAAAAAAGCACTAACTACTGCAGCATAGTTAAAATCCCTAGGCTTTTATCAGCGCTAAAAATAACACCGATAAAGGAAACCATTTACAAGTGCTTTTATTTAGCACTGATAAAAAGAAATACTGTAGTTTGATGTTACAACACACCACAACACTAGAAATAGGGATGCTGTAGTGTGATGTAACAACACACTGAACCACCAGAAACCATACTATAAATTAGAAAAACCAGATAAAAATAAAAAATTTAAATGAAATAAAATTTACAACACCAATACATGAAAAAAACTATTATAGAGAAAAAGAATGCACCTGTATAAAAGAGAAAACTACCCCCGCTTGAGAAAATGAACACACCTATATAAGAAAACAATTCATATGTTAGTAATAATATAAATAAATAAATTAAATAAAAAGTGTTAATTTTAAGCTAAACTTTGAGTCATATACCAGGAACACTGTATATCAGATTGAGTTACAGTTGATTCTTGAATGTCACACCATTTATTGTTCATCTTTAAAAATTATCTCTATAAAAATTAACTAAATAAGTATAAGACAAAAATGATAAAGAAATTAATTATGTAATATAATATACAATGCTAAGAAAACAACCTAGGCTTGTTTTCTCAGTTTTGGCGATGTGATGCGCGTTTTAAACTAAAATGACACTTGTATATTAAAAAGAAAAACTTGGAGTCATAACAGTCACACCGTGCATTGGATTGATGTTTTAATGATTCCTACATGTCTCAAAAGACTTATTAATTATTTTCCTAAAGTATCAAAACAATATGAATGTGTTTCCTCAGTTTTGAGTACGTCACTTGTGTTTTTTACTAAAATGTTACTTTAGACTGGAAACACACACTTTGAGTAATACCAGTCATATAATGTGTGATTTTGATAAAAAACTGATCCCTACATGTCAAAAATGAATTATGGATCGTTTTCCTAAATTATCAAGATGATCTAAGTGCATTTTCTCAGTTTTCAGTGAGTGTCCCTTTTTGAACTAAAATTTCAATTTTAAATTGATAACGGATAATGTGAGTCATACTAGGCACATCATGTATAATATTGAGGTAATGTTGATTTATAAATGTCACAAATGACTTATGGATTGTTGTACTAAAGTATCAAAACAATCCGAATGCATTTTCTCAGTTTTGAGTATTTGAGTTGTCTTTTTTACTAAAATTAATGTCAATTTTAAATAAAAAGACGCACTTGGAGTAATATCGGTCATACTGTGTGTCAAATTGTGGTGTGGATGATTCCTACACATACAAAATGACTTATATATTGTTTTACTAAAGTATCAAAATAATCCGAATGCATTTTCTCATTTTTGAGTACGCCACTTGTGTTTTTTTACTAAAATGTCATTTTAAACTAGAAACACATACTTTCAGTCATACCGGTCACATAATGTATGGATTTGATGTGAGAATGATTACTAAACTTCAAAAATTAATTATGAATCATTTTCCTATATTATCAAGATAATTTGAGTGTGTTTTCTTAGTTTTCAGTGAGTGATATGTTTTGAACTAAAATATCAATTTTAAATTGATAACGAAGACTTTGAGTCATACCAGAAACATCATGTATTATATTGAGGTGAAGATGATTCCTACACATAAAAAATTACTTATGGATATTTTTCCTAACGTATCAAGACAATCCAAATATGTTTTCTTAGTTTTGAGTATGTCAGTTGTCTTTTTTACTAAAATTAATGCCAATTTTAAATAAAAAGACACATTTGGAATCATACCAATAACACTGTGTGTCAGATTGAGGGGATGATGATTATGAAACATCCAAAATGAATTATGGATCATTTTCCTAAAGTATCAAAACAATTCGAATGTTTTTCTTGGTTTTGAGTATACCACTTGATCTTTTTACTAAAATATCATTTTAAACTAGAAACACATACTTTTAGTCATACCGGTCAAATCATGTATGGGTTTGATGTGAGACTAATTCCTACACATCAAAAATTAATTATGAATCATTGTTATAAATTATTAAGACAACCTGAGTGCATTTTCTCAGTTTTTAGTGAGTGATAATTTTTGAACTAAAATGTCAATTTTAAATTGACAATAGAAACTTTGAGTCATACCGGGAACATTGTGTATCAGATAGAGGTGTGTCTGATTAATACACATAGAAAATGACTTATGGATTGTCTTCTTAAAGTATCAAAGTAATCCGAATGTGTTTTCTTGGTTTTGAGTATGTCAGTTGTCTATTTTACTAAAATTAATGTCAATTTTAAATAAAAATACGCACTTGGAGTCATACAAATCACATCGTGCGTCAGATTGAGGTTTGGATGATTCCTAAACATCCCAAACGACATATGGATCATTTTAATAAAGTATAAAAACAATGCAAATGCATTTTCTTAGTTTTGAGTATGTCACTTGTGTTTTTTACTAAAATTTCATTTTAAATTAGAAACACACACTTTCAGTCATACCAGTCACATAATGCGTGGGTTTGATATGAGACTTCTTCCTAAAAATCACAGATTAATTATGAATTGTTTCCCCACATTATAAAAACAATTTGAGTTTGTTTGTTTGGTTTTTAGTGAGTGACACTTTTTGAACTAAAATTTCAATTTTAAATTGATAACAGAGACTTTGAGTGATATCAGGTACATCGTGTATCAAATTGAGGTTAAGATAATTCCTAAAAATCAAAAATGACTTATTCATTGTTTTCATAAATCATAAAAACAATTCGAATGCATTTACTCAGTTTTAAGTATGCCGATTATCTTTTTTACTCAAATTAATGCCAATTTTAAATAAAAAGATGTACTTAGAGTCATACTGGTCATACTGTGCATCTAATTAAGGTGAATATAATTAATACACATCCCAAACAACTTATGGATCATTTTACTTAAGTATCAAAATAACTTGAATCTGTTTTCTCACTTTTGAGTATGTCACTCGTGTTTTCTACTAAAATGTCATTTTAAACTGGAAACATGCACATTCAGTCATACCTGTCACATCATGTGTGGGTTTTACATGAGACTGATTCCTACACATTAAAAATGAATTATGATTTTTTTAAATTATCAAGACATGATGAGTGTGTTTTCTTAGTTTTCAGTGAGTGGATTTTTTTAACTAAAATGTCAATTTTAAATTGATAACAGATGCTTTGATTCATATCGGGAACGTCGTGTTTCATATTGAGGTGATAATGATTCATACAAATAAAAAATAACTTATGGATCATTGTACTAAAGCATCAAAATAATATGAATACATTTTCTCAATTTTGAGTATGTGAGTTTTCTTTTCTACTAAATTTAATGTCAATTTTAAATAAAAAGATACACTTGGAGTCATACTGGTCACACTGTATGTCAGATTGATGTGTGGCTGATTCCTACATATCCTAAATGAATTATGGATCATTTTTAAAAAGTATAAAAGAAATACAAATGCGTTTTCTCAATTTCAAGTAGCCACTTGTGTTTTTTAATAAAATGTCATTTTAAACTGGAAACACGAACTTTGAGTCGTACCAGTCACATCATGCATGGGTTTGATGTGAGACTGATTCCTACACATTAGAAATGACTTATGAATCATTTTCATAAATTATCAGGACAATCCTAGAGCATTTGTTTGGTTTTTATTGAGTGACACTTTTTGAACTAAAATGTCAATTTGAAATTGATAACGAACACTTTGAGTCATCTGGGAACATCATGAATCAGATTGAGGTGAGGCGAATTCCTATAAAATCATAAATGACTCATGGATAATTTTTCTAAAGTATCAAAAAAATACGAATGATTTTTCTTGGTCTTGAGTATTTCAGTTGTCATTTTTACTAAAATTGATGTTAATTTTAAATAAAAAGACGCACTTGGAGTCATACTGGTCACACCGTGCGTCAGATTGAGGTGTGAATAATTCTTACATGTCCCAATTGACTTATGGATTGTTTTATTAAATTATCAAAACAATACAAATGCTTTTTATTAGTTTTGAGTATGTGATATGTGTTTTAAACTAAAATTAAAATTATAGACTAAAAACATACCGTTCGAGTCATACCGATCGCACCGTGTGTCAGATTGAGGTATGACTGATTGAGTATGTGATGTGTGTTTTTATTTTAACTCTATAAAAAAATATAGAAAAGAAAGAAATTTTCCATTTGAATGGAATAAGAAACCCCATGCTTCCTAAAACACCTCATCTAAAAGCACCATGTTCTCTCTCTTTTGGCTTGTTGTAGACAATTGAAGAAAAAATATGAATTCATAAAAGATACATTAAAAAAATATAAAAATAATAATTAAATTTACTTAAAAACAATAGATAAAATGGTGAAAAAATTAAATAAATAAGTAGTAAGAATTCACCTTTTCATTATGGTTGTATACATTTTTGACCCATTTTGTTATTATTGTTATTTCAGTTTTATCCTCGAAGTCCAATCTCTCATGAGAAAGAGTAACTTCGAACAAACCACTCCAAATCTAGAAAAAGAATCCAAATATATAATAAAAAAATTATTATGTTAGTAATACTATAAATAAATAAATTAAACATAAATATGAAACAATATATTAATAAAATGTAAATTTTAAACTGAAACCACACAATTTGAGTCATACCGGGTACACGTTGTATTTATTTGAGGTATGATTGATTATACTGAGTATTTTTATCCTACAGTGCATTAAACACTCTGGTTCATCTAAAAATATTGTAGTTTGATAACCCATAATGTTGAATGCATTATAGAATAAAAAGAAAACTACACCATCATGAGTGAATCATCCTTGTTGAGTGCATGATCATAGTACAAGAGTGAATCTTCCTTGTTGAAAAAGTAATTTATTCCTTGAAAAAAATAAACATTAGTGTAAACCTATCATCATTCATTTATTAAACTAAAATAAATATTTACATATGAGTTTTTATGGAACATAATAAAATCTATCTTACCCTTTCACCACCATAGAGAGTACAAACTCCATGATAAACCATTTACCTTCTAATATGGAAAAAACTTCAGTGTGACCTATTATGTATTTTCATAAGATACTAAACTCCATTATAAATTGTTTACCCCGTTTTGAAAATATTTAATATCAGTATATCCCTTTATAACATCCAAATGAAACTGAAATCTAGTACATCTATTAAGTCTTATTGGATTGTGCTATAGATTAGTATATCCTATTCAATATTCCGTGTGATGATAAACTCTAACATAAAATCATAATTGTTTTTTCATCAAAATGGTAATATACCTATTCTCATGTATTTTTTATTGAGAATGATGATGAGTTTTTTTATTAATGAGCTTGTGAACATGGATCATTTTATATAATGAATGTTCACATGCATAATTAATGTTAATTTTATGGATTTCACTAGCATTTGTGATATTATATCATGTATCTAATTGATGATAAAATAGCCCTAATAATTCCTCCACCCACTAAAGTGAAACCACTGTATTGTTATTTTCTAAAAATTCATGATTCAGTCGATGGAATTTTTTATTTCTTTCTTTTTTATAGGTTTTGGATCAAGCTAATAGATTCTTTGAAATTATTCACATCAATAAATCCATGTATTGTTTCTAAAACCACATTTTTAGAATTTTCATCATCAAATATCACAAAAAACAAGCCATCAAGAGGAATAACCATTATAATTTTCCAAATGGAACATTAATCACTTGAGAAAGAATCACGAGTGCTATAGAAAATAAAATTGAAGTGATAAAATATAAGACAAAACCAAAGCTTTCAAGTTAGATATAGGATTGTGGCTAAATAAATGTGAAGGTAGGCATGATAAAAATATTCAATAGCATTGGATGACTAAGAAAAAAAAGATTATTCGAGTAACAAAAGGTTGTTATTAAAGACAATAAGTGTCACGACCCCCTCTATATAAAGATAACCCTCCCATGCTGGCCATTAAGGAAGATATATAATGACCCCTAAGTCTCACCTTCATCAAACCCCGGGTTGATGACTTGAACTGATGGTATAAAGATCGCACATATGAAATACATTATCGTCAATTATATAAATGGAACAGGAGATAGAATGAAACCACCAAATAAATCCATCTCATAAAGGAAAGAGGAAACCAAAAACCATCTCATGATGCATGTATAAAGTAAAAAAATACAAAGAGTCCAAATGAAATATCAAAAACATCCCCAAGGAAATAACTCACTAATAGCTCTTACATCTGGGATAATAATGTCTCGTTCAGTGCTCAAAGTTATCTTAGAAGACTAAAAAATATTTTGTATATACGTGGGATAAACATAATAAGTTTAATCAGTAGGATCATACCTAAAGTCTCTTGTTCACATGAAAAAAGAGAATATTACCCGTGGGCAGACAACAAAATCAACATGCACCTAAATAGGTTAACTAACCAGCCTCATCCCCACCATGACCTACTCACCAAATAACCCATACAAGTGTAATAACATAATAAGAAACATATCTATAAAGGGTACCTTGCACTGATTTCCCATTGATTTGTTGCTCTCACGCCCCAACATCAAACATCCTAGTGCTTCCATCCCTTCCATAGTAACCATGCCCAAAGACACCTAGATAATCACATCACATCCACAACCACTATCACAAAACCAGGATAGTAGGGTATCATGAACATAAATGACATCAACCTCATGCCCTCCTCCTACTATGCATGACCCCCACCATGAACCCCCATAATCCTCTACTGCACTTTTGAATTCTAGCCATCATATCCCATGTGTATCAAAATCACTTGGAATAGAGAGTGGGGAAGATGAGGTAGATAACCATCCATCCTCACCATCATGGATTTTTTGGAAAAACACCCAGAACCCAAAACCTTTGGGCATTGGTTTGAACACATGACTCAGTTGGGGTGTGTATAGAAATCAGAATGAAAAATGCAATATATAATAGTCACACACAAACCCAACCTATGAGTTCATAATAAGAGTACCATTGAAACTCAAAACCTCACCACAAGGCCTCACAACCTTCACCACTACTTCTTCCACCTATATATGTATCACATCACACAATCAAACCACACACACAAGACACATTCCATATTCCTTTTCAAGTTAACGCATTTCTAGATTTCCCAATTATTAACCATCTTCATTAAACATGCTCGTTCATTCATATTTCATTCCACCCCACTTATTAACCATTACATACATTAATTCATTTACCACACATTAATTTCCACCCACATTCAACACCATGTCATCATTTTAAGTTCATTCCATAACTACAAGATAACTAATACAATTCAACACAATACAACACAAAATGACCCATCCCATTTCATGTCAACAATACCTACATCACAACCACCACTCATCTCAACCACTTCTCATCACAACCACCACACATCACAGCCACTTCTCTGTTGTGAGTGGGTTCCCTAGACCCAACTCCTTTATGTACTTTGATTACCATTACATGTATACAATTTGATATATACATGTGTTTATTCTTACCATAATAGTGTTGATACTTCTGAATCCATTGTTTATATGGTAATGTCCTTAGATTACGTGTCGTATCAAAAGGTTATAGTAGATACCAGCTATAATGAAAATCTCAAGATACCATGACAGTAATATTAAACATATGTTATATGGTATAGATACATAATACTGATGGTATATAGATGATGTCTGGATATCAGGTGTCAGAGGCTTATAAGAATTGACACTTCTTCTCATGAAGTTATCACTTAGCGATCTCAAGTATATGATATCATTAGGATAGACCTTCTAATAGGAACACCACATGTTTTAGGTTTTATTGGTTGTTCCTATCTATAGATGTGTATATTGGTCTCTAGACTTGAGATTATTATCAATGTGATCCATTTGATCATGCACTTTGATGCAAGGAAAAACAATGACATTGAATTCATTATGAGGTAACTTGTGTTGGGTGCATCATTGGTGGTATGATATTTGTTGAATGATCAAGATAAATTTTTTCACTTATGAGTTGAAGAAGAGATATCTCATGTACCAAGTTAACCAGGATGATAGTAACTTCATTAAATCCATGGCCATGGTACAAGTAGGTCAGTCCATCCAGTAAGATCATGAAACATATAATTCAATAAACGGATGATGACACAAGTGTGCATCCTGATTTATGAGATATCATGAGAGAAAAAGATTATATTACACAAAATGTGTTCATAGGTGGTAGTCGTAGCTATGAAATTCCTTATCTCTTTAGGGGATATGATGGATTTATAGGAACTACTCTTGGTATGTGTATTGGACTCACTACTATTGAGATTACAACTTATAGGGCCACACGCTAAGTGTATCCACAAGTTCCACCTATTCAAATGAATATGATTATATGAAAAATTGGTCCCCACGTGCAGAGGCTGGTTAACTTCTAAGTGTGATCGATCACAAGTAAAAACAATTCAATTATATTATTCAAGTTTCTAATAATGATGATTGAATATATTTCTCAAGGTATTCACAATTTGTTTGATTATAAAAGTGAATACAAGAAAATATAATTTTTTGAATGAACATAGGATGTTCAAGTTCTATTAAATTATTTAGGAAGCTTACAGACCAATTTAATGGTTCATATTTTATCACGTAACATTTTATAGTGTTATAAGTGAGTGATAAAATATTTGTAACATTTATGACAAGTTTATTAAGTCATATGTGCGCGCAAAGGTCTAAAATGAAGGTGATTACTTTCTAAGGACCAAAGTAAAATTTTGAAAAGTATAAACTAGGTATAAAAGATCATTTTATCCTCTTGAATAGTAAGATCCACCATTTGGATGAATCTAGTGATATAATCTCGCCTCTACTCTCCTATCAAGTTCTTAGAGAGAGATTCCAAAGAAAGAACAAGGTTGAATTGATCCCATTTTCTCGATTGAGCCTGAATTCTTCACGCAATCGAAGGGATGTTGTAAATATCTTTGATTTCCTGTACTAGCACCCAGTAAATATAGATAGATGATCTAGGAGTAGTGGTTCATGTGTGGAAAATCTAGAGGATTCCTATCTTGGAACCTTTGAGCCACGATGTGTCAATGGTGAGTGAATCAAACTGATGACTTAAAATAAACAAGGTACCATTTACGTTTTTATTTGATTTTTATTTTTCATGATCAAATTGAATTACACACGATCCTTTAAGAAATATGGTCAAGGGGTTTTGTGTATTCAGTGTTTTGAACATGAATCCATGCCCAAAATGTTAAATTGTGTATGTTTAACACTTTTTTTCACCCTGGGTTTCTTCAATTAGTATTAGAGGGAACCTGTAATTATTTAAGTTGAACACTTTGAAATTTCAATTAAATTTGTTATGATTAGGAAAGAGGGTTTTTATATGGTCCGAATGCAACTAACTATGCATAAATTCGAGTTCATATCACCAAGATATGGTCGATCAAAGATCAATGAGTTTTGCGTAAAAATTGTTACGAAAATTAAAGCTTTATTTTTTTTTCTTCACTTTAATATCCATCGGTGTGACTGATTTTTAGCTAGAGTGCAATGTGATTACAATGTGTGTTATCTAGATATATCGAAAGCTGGTTGAGGTAGTCCATTAGTACAAGATTGATGTGGATCCTTGATTGAGTTACCAAAAATAAAAAAAGGGACCCAAAGCTTCCATGGTAAGCTTACCCAAAGCTTCCATGGGAAGTTTACACAGAGCTTCCATAAAAAAATAAAAAAAAAATAAAAAAACATGACATGTTTTGACTTTTAATTATATATATATTATATTACATAATATAATATATATTATATAATATAGATATTATATCATTATATATATATATATATTGTGTACACACACACACACATGCCCTTAAAAGGATGCCCCATCTTGGGTCGAACCAATTCGGTCTGGGTTTGATCGACCCAACTCATTTTACCCATCACAATCCCTAAATTAATTTCTAAGGATCTTCTTTAGGTCAAAATAGACAAAAAAATGATTTTTTTAAAATTAAATTAAATTGACTAAGATTTAATAAAATTATTTCGGATTCTATGAGAAATTTTGATAATTAATTAAAATTATTTTAATGCAAGTTAACGCATTAAAAATACCTTCAAGTTGAATTTTATCATATTCAATTTTTCTTATGCAATATAATTTCTTGTTGACTGATCATGCGACGAGTCCAACCTGTGCATGTTTGGTTTATTATTTTTTTAATTTAATTATTTCATTTAAGATTTTAAAAATGTAATAATTATTTTATTTTGATGATTCATGTATCATCCCTCTATATTTAATTTGTATAAGGGTCTACGAATCTAAATTTAAGTGATAAAATGTAATTTCACACCCCAAATTTCTCTCACCTACGTGTGAGTATACATTGTAAAGATCATAGGAGTTCATGGAAAAGTGGTTCGAGTCGAGAGCTGGTGTAGACCAAACAAGTGAAATGCACGAGATTTGCAAGCACTGCAATTCAAGTCAGATATTGACTTAAAGAATTCCTATAGGGTCTTGGTTAATCCACTATTCACTCAATGGATTGACCAATAGTTAAAGGCTCATGATTATGTCATTTTTTATTTATTTTATCATGTACATGGTTTATTATTTTGTGAATGTGTATTTTTTACGCACGATCAAATAATATAATAATAAACAAGCATGAAAAGATAAAATGAACATGCATAGTGAATGTTTTCTATTTAAAATTATGGTTAAGTTGTGTGTGAAATCATATAGAACAATCATGTTAAACAGAAAAGGATTTCATTCACCGATATTAAATTTATAAATCCCTCGAATAAAATATCAAGCCATTAAATGCCTTCCATCGCTTGAATTTGGATAAAACAAATTCTTTGAGGTGATAATCAGTCATAGTTGAGAGTGCCTCTTACTACAAGGGAGTTCTTATCAGAGTGGTGGGTCGACTTAACTAAAGCTGGTAACAAAGGAGTATCCATATCTAGCTTGTTTCAACTTTATAAAAAAAACATTGATCAATGCAAAGTAATTATTTGCAGGAGATGAGGCTCCACTCAACAGATCAAGGAGTCGCAAGTTAATGTGGTTGGCTAGTCAAACACCTACCATGAAATTATCTGAGTAGTGGCATATCCATAACTTTCAAACTAAAATGATATGTTTCAAGGATCCATGCCACTATAATACTCAAGCGATAGAGTATTCTTAATTTAGTAGTTGAGGGATACCGATATTTGATAAAATAGAGGGATACATTTAAAAATTCATAATTTGAAAAAATATACTAGTAATCAAGAAAAAGTACTAATATTGTAATTTTATTTTATTTAGATCAAATGGTAACCACCACTAATTCAATTTCATTATGATCAATATTGGATAAAGATAATATCTTGACCAGACATAACTTCCAGGAGTGGTATAGTTGCTTTCACATAGTACTGCACCAAGATAGGAATATTTATATGCACGAATTTTTACTTCATGCTAAACCCCCTTAGGGATAAATAAAGGTGGATAAAGATAAATATAATAATCACATGGATTATGCACTAGATATTTAGCGTTTCATGTTGTCATCTATGTCCAGTGAGCTGTAGAAAATGCATGAGGACAAAGATGATTTACAAATGTGATATTATCTCTAAGAGTTATACTAAGAGAGAGGTCAGAAAGAAAAATATGAGATATCAAGTGCTCTATATAGATGAATTCTATCATAATAAAATCAACCATGATCTCATATACTCAAGACGATTGGGTACATTGAGATACTTGAGTCCCTTGGGTTCAAACTGAACCAAGATCTAGCAACTGATCTCATTCTTGCTTATTTACTACATAAATTCTAGAATTTAATTA
Source organism: Viscum album (assembly GCA_963277665.1). Taxonomy (NCBI): domain Eukaryota; kingdom Viridiplantae; phylum Streptophyta; class Magnoliopsida; order Santalales; family Viscaceae; genus Viscum; species Viscum album. Next base: position 1,305,877,169 of record OY728160.1, on the reverse strand, counting down.
TTAATTACAATATGAATATCATGAATAAGTAGATCCCATAATTTTTGGATTTAGTTATCTAAGAATATAAGTAGATGAAGAATTATAACTATTCAATACTTATGGTGAACAAGAGGAGGAAAGGCAAGGCTAAAGTGTTGAGGGATAAGTCTAAGTCAAAGACACTGATACACTGCCCTTTCAAGAAGCCAAATATGAATATGGAGAGTAATGAGCAGGGGTATTATGATTTTCATATGGAAATAAATGTCACTAGAAGAATAATTGCATATATGGGAAGAAGAATCAAGTTGATGCTTCTACTTTAGGTATATTTGTCATTGAATGTAGTCTGTCTATTTCTAAAAGTTGGGTATTGGATACTACATGTTTCTTACACATTTGTATTCAAATACAAGAACCTAATGGATTCAATACAATTGAAAAAGTCGTGTTAGATCTTAGATATGAAAATGGTTCAAGTATAGAATCCTTGGAATTCAAAGATTATCATCTTAATTTGCCCAGTGGAATGGTTCTTGTACTAAATAATTATTATTATGTACCATATATTACTAGAAAAACAATATTAGTGTCAAGTTTATACACTATGAGATTTTATTTAAAGTTTTGAAATAAATTTTTTCTTATGTATAAGGATAACATATGTTATGGTATGCAACATCTTAATAATGGGTTGTATATACTTGAACTAGAAAATCTAGTATTGGAAATCAATGAAAAATCCAGTGAGAATGACTCATATCCTACCCACCAATGGAACTTTAGGCTAGGATATGTAAATGAGAAACATTTATGCAAACTACATCAAGAAAAGTATTTATACTACCTAGAGTTAAAACCCTTGGATGCATGTCATTCTTGTTTAAAAGGTAATATGACAAAAGAACCTATCATTGGGAAAGGAGAAAGAGCTAAAGAAGCATTGGAATTATGTCATAATGATGTATGTCTTCCATTTCTTGTAGTGTAAAGGGGTGGTTTATCTTAGTTCATCACTTTTACCTATGACTATAATAGATATGGATATATCTACTTAATGAGGTATAAGTTTGATTACTTTAGCATTTTTAAGGATTATCAAAATGAAGAAGAGAATCAACTTGGTAAGAAGATTAAGAAACTCCAATCAGGCTGTGGTGGAGAATATCTTAACCAAGATTTCATCGACCATTTAAAGGAGAGTGAGATAGTTTCTCAGCTCACTCCTCCTTTTATATCTTAGTGGAATAGTGTTAGTGAAAGGAGGAATAAGACCTTGATTGACATGGTTAGATCAATGATGAATCATGCAACTATATCATTATCCTTTTGGGGATATGCACTACTGAATACATGATATACACTAAACTGAGTACCAAATCAAGTAGTAGATGAGATTCTATAAGAGTGGTGGTATGAAAAGAAATATAGTTTTTCAAACATATGTGTATAAGGATGTAACGCCCATAACTTATTTTTATGTGTTTTGACCCATTGATTGGAGTACCCAATGATTGGATCTCTTTGCAAGTTTTTTTCAGTATTTTACCAGATCTTTTTTGAAGGTTTCTAGGCCTTTTCATGGTTTGCGTATGGTTTTTGCATGGTTAAACAAAGTGTGCAACCTAGACAGAAGGGGTTGCACAGTTTTCTCATGGTTAAACAGAGTGTTTAAGGGGGTTTCATGGTTTGTTCATGGTTAAAATAAGTTCACAAACTAAGTGTACAACTCTTCTAGGGGCTCTGTTTTGGGCACATGGTTAGGCACATGGTTAGTACTAACTGTGCGAAACAGCATGGAAAACCATGCACGTGATAATTAAAGTTATGAAAATATTAATTAAATTCATGAAACCCACCTAATTAACCTTAAAATTTCCCCACTCAAACCTAATATGATCCTTAGGCTTTTGGGAGCCCTCTGGAGGCATTTTGGATCCCCAAACCTCATCTCTTAGCAGATTGAAGCTCCAATCAAATCATAGATCTTATCTTTTAGTGATTTATTTTCTTCTTAATCTTGGATCTCCCTTATTCTATTTATTCTTTCTTCCTAAAGGTTATGATAGACTTGTGTTTTGTTGTATCTTGGTATATTGTTGTGGGATATTGGATCTTGGATATCTTTTCCATTCTCTCAAGATCTATCTTCTTATATTTGGTGATCGCCATCGAAGGTGACACATCTTGGATTTGTTGCAGTTGTATTCCTTAATTTCCGTGTAGGGTTTTTTATGATTTTATTTCATTTTTTATTCATTGTTTCTTGATAATTCATAGATACATGTTTCCTAATTTCTAACACATATTCTATGAAAATTGTTCATTAAATTCCTTATAAAATATTCTTTGACACTATTATATTTAAATTTAATTTGGCATTAATTGAATGGCTATAATATATACATATATAACCTTTTTTATGAATTTTTTAAATTCCATGTTTGTTTGGATTTATTTTCAAAGGAATTTTTAATGGCGTTTTAGTGAAATTGAAAGCTTTGGCCTGAGTTTTGATTTATTAAATGAACTTACTTGATTTTAATTAAATGAATTTAACTATTTGATGTTTTATAAATAGCTTAAAATGTTTAAATTTATTAAATGAACAAGAACCAATTTGAATGATTTTATACTTATTTTAAAAGTGGTGTTCTTGTGTTATTTGAAATGAATTATTTACCTACATGAAAAGAAAGTGTAAACCCATGTTTTGAAATGTATTCAATCCTTTTAAAAATTTAATTCTTACTTTTAATGCTTTAGGATTTTTTTGAAATAAATTATTGTTTTAAAGGCCCGTTTGGAATTTTAATGATGAATTTTTAAAGGGAGCTGGTATTATTACCCTTTTGAATATTAAATTGTATAAAAGGTTTTGAATTGAAATTGATGATGATTGATGTCCCAATTGGTACTTTATGATAATTTTCCCATGTGATAATCCCTTAATTGTAACTTGTTTGATTCCTATACTTCTCATTGTTATGGGGGTTTAAAAAGGTATTATTTACTTTGAGAGAGTTTAGGGGTGAGAGTGAGATGTTGTTGATAAGGATCCTTGTGTGATACTCATAAATTGTTTATCTCACCCCTTCTTTTTTACTAGTCATGGGAACCTGGATAGTTAAATGGTATGACCTAGATATATGCTTTACTAACAGACTCACATCGTTCTAGTGGATCCATAGAGAACGTGAAAGGTTCAAGCTATGTACATGCAACCAAGAAAGTGGGTGTGAATGGAACTTGTTTTATTGAGACCCATGAGGCTAGAAGTAAGCCTGGCAGTTAGTTAAGTTGTAATTTGATTATCTATTATGAGGTGGACTCACTATCATACCTAGGTTGTACCCATGGCATCCATATAATTGATATTGATACATGACAATGTTTTTTTGTCACTATTTGGAACTAGAGTTTCCTTTATCAATTCATTTATTATTATTATGCACTTTGACTCTATTTTGTTTAATCTTATTCATTTTTCCATATTAGGTGCATATTCTCATCTTTTCTTAATTATCTAACTTTAGCTTGTGAAATGGTTTTCAAATATTTTCAAGAAAATGTTTAGTTTTTAAATGGTAAAATGGCATGTTTTATAGGTTTAGTTTAATAAATGATTTTTAAATGTATAAAACTCTATTTTAAAACTAATCCTCATACTCTTATTTTTACTCCTATTTTATAATATTTGAATTAACTTATGAAGTAACTACATAGAATCTTTGGTGGAATCCTACTGGGATCTTTATCTCATGCCCTCCTTGTACTTTTTGGTGTTTGAAACCCTTTATTATCTTATATAAGGCATTTTTTCTCTCACCTTCCTTTGTGGTTTCAAGATAGGGTGACCAAGGGTAGGTGAATTGGGACATGGTGGGTGGTCATATACCACCAGGAGTTAGGTTTTTGTTCTTATGTTCCACTTTTAGTTTTCTTAAGTATCTCTTTGAACTTTGATATATATATATATATATGTATTTATTTATATATTTGATTATGTTTCTAAATTTTACTCTATTATTGTAATCTTTTGAGGGTATAATAATTCCCAAAAGTTATTTTTTGATTCCTAGGTGCTTGTCGCCAGTCTATAAAGATCAGGAGTGCTATTTGGGTTAGTGGATAATCAGCTCGGGTATCAGTTTATATGGTATTCTCGGTTGGTTCATTATATAGGATGCAAGCTTTTTTCAAGATTATAACTAGTGAAAAATTAGCATATCAAATCACAAAGTTCATCTTTATAGGTCATCCTAAGGAGAATAAAGGTTGTTACCTATATAAACATTTAGAAATAAAAGTGGTTGTAGAATTACATGATATATTTATAGAAAGGGAACACATTTCCAATGGAAATAGTGGGAGAAAGATTGACTTGGATGAAGTTGATGCTCCAAATACATAAGAGTTGGTATGAGAAAAATCTCCACAGGGATAGTGGGGGAGAAATATGATCTCGAGATACAATTACTGTGTAGGTCTACTCGAGAGTTTAGAGAACCAGAGAGATATGCTTTTATTTTCACTGGGTTAGGTGACACATTACTCTTAAAGAATGATGAAACTCTGACCTATAAAGAAGCAATAGATGGAAAGGGTGCTACTGAATGGAAAGAAGCCATGCATTCTGAAATAGAGTCCATGTACCAAAATTAATATTTGGATTTGGAAGACCCACCAGAAGATGTAAATCCTATTGGGTGTAAATGGGTATTCAAGAAAATTATAGACATGGATGGTTATGTAATCACCCATACATAAATACTAGTGGTGAAGGGTTTCAGGAAATGTCAAGGAATTGACTATATTAAAACCTTCTCAATAGTTTCTATGCTAAAATCTATCAGAATATTACTTGAAATAATAACCTTCCATGATTATGAAATGTTGAAAATGTATGTCAAAACTGTTTTTTAAATGGTAAGTTATTTAAATATGTCTATATGAAATAAACCGAAGGGTTAATTATGTAAAAGAGTGCCAATAAAGTGTTAAAGCTTCAAATATTCATTTATAGATTTAAGAAAACATCAAGATCATTGAATATTTGATTTAATGAGGCCATAAGAGAATTTGGTTTCATTAAGAATGAAAGTGAGCTATGTGTCTATAAGAAGGTTAGTGGAAATGCCATAATTTTCCTAGTATTATATGTTGATGACATATTATTAATGGGAAACTAAGTGTATGCATTACAATCAATGAATACTTGGTTAAGTGAATACTTCTCCATGAAAGAATTAGGTGAAGAAGCCTATATTATAGGGATCAATATCTATTGAGATATATATCAAAGGTTTCTTAGGCTAATTCAAAGTACATATATTGAAAAGGAAAAAGGTATAAAATATGGAATAATTCATGATAGAATTGTTTCCAGTGTCACATGGAATTAATATCTCCAAGAAGATGTGTCCATAAACACAGGATGATATTGAAAGAATGAGTATAATTCCTTATACTTCAGAAGTGAGATCTATCATGTATGTTATGCTATGTACTAGGTTTGATGTTTCCTTTACTTTAATCATGGTAGGCATACATTAATCCAATCCATGAGAGCTATATTAGGCAGCTGTAAAAACTACCCTAAAGTACTTGTGATGTACAAGGGACATGTTCCTAGTGTATGGAGGATATGAGAAGCTATTCATGAGGGGATACACTGATGGTAGATTCTAAAATGATCATGCTGATTTGAAATCATATAAAGGCTATTTCTTTTTCCTTAATGGTGGTGCAGTGAGCTGGAGGAGCTACAAGCAGTCTTTGCTTGTCAATTATATAGTGGAGTCTAAGTATATAGTGACTTACAATGTATCTAAAGAAGCATTTGGACATGTAAATTTGTTTCTAATCCTGGTGTTGTACCTAGTAGTGCAAACCCAGTTACAATATACTATGATAATACTACGATATTGGTGCATTCCAAGGATCTCAGGTCACACCATATGATAAAGAATATACTTTAAAAGTTTCATATCTTGAGGGATTTTACTCAAAGAGGTGAAGTTGCAGTTAGTAGAGTATCCACAGAAGATAACATAGAATAAACCCTGACTAAATCCATATCTCAGTAGAATCATTATGCTCACGTGAGAGATAGCGGGTTAAGAATTGTTAGTAGTTATATTTAGTGCAAGTGGGAGTGTTGTGAGTGGGTGACCTAGAACCAACTCCTTTATATACTTTGATTAATATTACATGTATACAGTTTAATATATACATGTGTATATTATTACCATAATAGTGTTAATACTTCTGCATCCAATATTTACATAGTAATTTCCTTAGGTTAAATGTCTTATCAAAAGGTTATAACAGATACCATCTATAATGAGAATATTTTGATACCATGACAATAATATTGAACATATGTCCTATGGTATAGATACATCATACCGATGGAACATAGATGATGTCTGACTATCAAGTTCTAGGGGATCACAAGCATTGATACTTCTTCTCATGAATTTCTCACTTGGTTATCTCAAGTAGATGAGAATATGAGGACATACCCGCCAATAGGAACACAAAATGTTTCAGGTGTCATTGGTTGTTCCTATCTATGGACATGTGTATTGGTCTTCAGAATTGATATTGTTATCAATGTGTACCATTTGATCACATACTTTGATGCAAGAAAAAAAACCATGAAATTAAATTTGTGGTGAGGTATCTTGTTTTGGGTGATTCATTGGTGGTATGAAATTTGTTGAATGACCAAGATAGAATTTATCACTTCCAAGTTGAGGAAGAGATATCCCGTGGGCCTAAGTTGACCAGGATGGTAGTACCTTCATTAAATCTATGACCATGGTATAAAAAGGTAAGTATATCGAGTAAGGTCATGAAATATATAAAGAAAAAAAGGATTATTACACAAGTGTGCATCTTACTTTATGAGATATCACGAGACAAAAAGATTATATTACACAGAACATGTTTGTAGGAGGTAACGATAGCTATGAAATTACTTATCTCCTTAAGTTCCATGATGGGTTTCTATACCCTACTCTTGGTATGTGGGTTAGACTCACTACAACCAAGATTATTACTTAGAGGGTTACACACTAAGTGTATCCACAATTTCCACCTATTATAATGAATAAGAGTATATGAAAAAGTGGGCCCCATGTGCAGGTTCTGGTTAATGTCTGTGTATGATTGATCGCAAGTAAAAATAATTAAATTATATTATTAAATTTTAGAATAATGATGATTGAATATATTTCTAAAGGTATTCACAAGTTTTTTTTATTATAAAAGTGAATATGAGAAAATATAATTTTTCGAACAAACATAGGATGTTAAAGGTTCATTAAATTATTTAGGGAGCTTACGAGCTGATTTAATGATTCGTATTTTATCACATAACATTTTATAGTGTTATAAGTGATTTATAAAATATTTTTGACATTTATGGAAATTTTTTAAGGATCCAAACACAGTGGAAGCATGGCAGTTGGGAGAGCCCAACTTCACTTTTGCCGTAATCAATGACTAATCCGGGATCAATACGATGATGAACACCAGTATACATGGATTGAAATAAAAGATTTATACAAATAGAAGAATAGTTCCAGATATGAGAAATAGGATCTTACACATCATGTTTATAATTAATTTAATAATTTCTGAAGAAATTAAATAATTGGGTCTTCGGTACTTTCTTCGTCGATGATCATTGATCGTCTAGAATGATCCTTCTGGATTTCCTTCATTATGCTTGTGAGGATCCAAAGTAGAATTCATATAGTGGTTATCCACATGTTCTCTAATGGTATATGATCAACACCACTCACTCTCCAGGTGCTAGCACGGTGGAATGAATGTCTTGAGTCGATCGTTCTTGATCACTCGTTCTTCAGTCTTGAAGAACTTATCTTGTTATTGAGAGGGAGAGATGAGAAGAGTTGAGAGAGAAAAAATTTTGGCTAAAAAATTCTCAATTCATTGGGGTTTGGCACAATAGACATACCTTCCTATTAATTGACATGAGGTTTCAGTTACAATATTTAATTGCGAAAAAGCAATTAAATTCAATTATAACTATTAGATAAAACCCATGCCACATAATAACAATAACAACACCATTATTTATGGTGATCCAAATTGTGAAAAACAAAACAATAAATGAAATAACATTCCATATAATGATAAAATTATTATTATTATTTCTTACACCAACTAGATAAACATTATTTACCAAATTGTAAATAATTAATTTATCAAAGGACACAGTCTTGGTCCATTCGAACTCCTGTTACATTTATTGAACACCCAAATAAAATATTTTATTCTCTTCAATAAATATTTTTTTTACAAAATAGAAAATAAATATTTATTAAATGTTTAATAAAATAAATAAATACATTTTATTCACAATCCAGTGAATAAATATTTATTTAATTTATGCGATCATTTTAAATTGAATAAAATTATTCCTCGGTCTTGAGAATAATATTTATTTCATTAATTAAATTAAAATAGAATTTAATCGAGACCACCAGAAACACTTAGTGTGTGACCCTCTAGGATTATTTCTCATTGGCATTAGGTGGAACTACCTAAAGTCCAAGATTACTATCTAGAAACATTTTAAGGAACCCAAGAGAAAGAACTTAAAGTCGCAATGATGACATCTACATACGAAAACTCACTCTATAATATAATCCCTTTGTCACAATATCTCATCAAGAAGGTTTCATGATAGTTTCATCAACCTATATGCTTGATACGCTATTATTTGACTACCTAAAATAAACTCTTCATTACACCATGGACATGGAATTTAGGGTGACAGTTCTATTTCAATAAAATGTCCGAGATATAAACTTCTATAAATGGAAGGAAAACAATCCTTCCTCAACTTATCCATTAATAACATGTCATTCGCAATGCACCCAACATACCCTAATTCCCGCTAACATATGGAGTGGTGGTTTTCATTATAAAATCTAAGTGTGAGAGTCATGAAACGTATTAATGATAATCTTAAAGTATAAGGGCCATTACACATTCTCACAGATAGGAATATCCAATGACACCAAAGCATGAAGAATTCCTACTGGCGAGTCTGTTCTCATAATCTCCTATCTTGGAGATTACCAAGTGAGAACTTCATGAGAAGAAGTCTCATGTGCTTACGAGTACTCGCACCTGATAGTATGTATACTATGTGTCCCATCATATAATGTCATCCAACCATAGAACTATATTTAAGAATATTGTCATAGCACATCAAGGTTCTCATCATAGCAGGGAACTGCTATGACCTTATTAATGTGACAAATAAGCTTAGACATTATTAAATTGTAGTCATGTAGAACAATGAAAAATATGTAATAAGATGTTTAATATTTAAATAAATTAAATATTCATGTAATCAATGTACAAACATTTGGTTCTAGGAAACCAACTCCAACAAACTCCCACTTGGACTAGAGCCAACTGCCTATGACTTTCATTCCACTAGACCTCACACGATGATCATATTTTTGCTGAGTCAAGGCTTTAGTCAAGGGGTATTCCATGTTTTATTCCATGGAAATACTTCTCACTACAACTTCACCTCTCTAAGAAAAATCTCTCAAGAGATGATACTTCCATAGTATGTGCTTCGTCCGCAGATGTGACCTTGTCTCTTTTGTGAGAGCCACCGCTGTAGTATTATCACAATAAAGTGTGATGGGATATTTACTTCTAGGTACCACATCCATCTCTTGGACAAATATCCACATCCAAAATGATTCTTTAGCTTACTTAGAAGCTGTGATATACTCATACTCTACTGTAGAATATGTGACCACACCTTTCTTTGAGATCTTCCAACTCACATCACCTCCATTCAAAGTGAATATGTATCTCGTTTGGGACTTCATGTTATCTTGATCAGTCTAGAAACTATAATCTACATATCCTCAAATGACTAGTTCCTCATATCCTCCATAAACTAGGAATATCCTTAGTACACCTTAGATACTTAAGGATAGTCTTGACTGCCATCCAATGACGGTCACATGGATCAGCTTGATATCTTCCTACCACAATCAATGCGTAGGAAACATCTAGCCTAGTATATATCATAACATACATGACTGACCCAATCGATGATGTGTATATAATCCTTTCCATTATCTTTCTTTCCTCATGTGTCTGAGGACACATTTTCTAGGAAAGATGAATGCCATGTGATGCTGGAAACAATCCCCTATTGAATTGTTCCATAATGAATCTCTTCAGTATCTTGTCAATGTATTTACTTTGACTTATTCCCAGTAATCAATTGTATCTATCATGATGTATCTTGATCCCAAGAATATATGCTTCATCACCCAAGTACTTCATGGAGAAGCATTTATTTAACCATTCCTTAACAGACTGTAAGATTGGTATTTTTTTTCCAATAAGTAATATGTCACCAACATATACTATTAGGAAAATGACCACACTCCCACTGAACTATTTACAGACACAAGGCTCAAATTCATTCTTTATAAAAACAAAATTCCATTATGGATTCATCAAAATGAATATTCTATGACCTGGGTGCTTGCTTAATCAATAAATGGATTTTTTAAACTTGCATATCTTATTAGCATCCTTTGGAGTCACAAAACCTTCAAGTTGTGTCATACAGACATCTTCCTGAAGGTTCCCATTAAGTAAGTCTATTTTGAAATATATTTTCCAAATATCAGAGTCATGGTAATTGTAAATGGACAATATAATTCTGATAGATTTTAGCATTGCAAATGGTGAAAAGGTTTTGTCGTAGTAACACTATTTAAACCCTTTTGTAACTAGTCTTGACTTATAGGTACTGACTTATCCTTCCATGTCTAGTTTCTTCTTGAATACCCATTTTCAACCAATAGGCTTTACAACTACTAGAGAATCTACCAAAATCCAGACTTGGTTTTACTGCATGGAATGCATTTTAGAATTCATGGATTCTTGCCACTTGGAAACGTTTGTGCCACTTACCACTTCCTTGTAGGTTATAGGATCATTATTATTGACTAATAATGAGTCACCATCCTTGGTAACTAGAAAACCATACCATTCAGGTTCACTAACCTCTCTTTTACTCCTAGGTAGTACTTGTGTCTATGGAATAAATCTTTCTTCCATGGGGCTTTGTGGAATCTACTCCTGTACCAACTCTTGTATACCTCGATCCTTGACCTCATCTAAGTCTATCTCACTCCCACTTTCTCTTTTGGATATGTGCTCCCTCTCAAGGAATATGGCATGTATTACCACTGCAACCTTTTTTTATGAGGGGTCGTATAGGTAATAGCCCCTTGTTTGCTTGGGGTATCCTATAAAGGTACACTTTGTGCCTAGGGGTGTGAGTTTGTTACCTGAAGAGGCCATAAGAAACACTTTGATTCCCTACACATGTAAATTCTATAATATAGATTTTATTCCACTAAAAAGCTCGTATGGAATACCATTTATCAATTTAGTTGGTACTTGGTTTAGTATGTGTGTCGATGTTTGTAACGCATATACCCAAAAGGATAATGGAAGACTTACATGACTCATCATCGATCTGACCATGTCCAACAAGGAGTGGTTCCTCAATTCACTTACACCATTCCACTAGGGTGTGTAAGGATGAGTGATTTGGAATAGGATCCCAAAATCCTATAAGTAATCAGTGAATTCTTGAATAATATATTCTCCACCTCGGTCCGAGTGGAGTTTCTTAATCTTCTTACCAAGATGGTTCTCAACTTAATTCTTGTATTCCTTGAACTTATCAAAAGAATACGACTTATACCTCATTAAGTAGATATATCCATATCTACTAAAATCATTAGTAAAAGTTATAAAGTATGAGTATCCATCCCTTTATTCAACTGGAAATGGTCCACACACATCGGTATGAACCAATTCAATAATCTCTTTGGCTCTTTCACCTTTCCCACTAAATGGAGCTTTAGTTATTTTACCTTGTAAACATGTGTGACATACACCAAGAGGTTTTAGTTCGAAAGAATCTAAATATCCATCTTAATGTAAAGTTTTCAAGCGTTTCTCATTAATATAACCTAGATGGTGATGCCAAAGTTGGGTGTGGTATGATTAATGTGAATTAGTTTCAATATCAATTTCTATTACTTGGTTTATGTAATAAAAAACATAAAGACTATTATATAAATGTGATTTAGAAAAAAATGATATCTTTATAAAAGAAGAAAAATTCATTTCCAAACATGAAAATAAATCCATATGTATCTAGTCTGGATATAGAAATAATGTTTTTAGTTATAGAAGGAACATAATAAAATCCTTTTAATACCAATACCATCCCAGTTGGAAACGTGAGGTGGTAGTCCCTAACATCTAAATCAAAAAGTCTAGCTCTATTGGATGCTCATAGATCTACCTACCCTCGGTCAATTTTCTTGAATCTACTTGGTTCTTGTATTTGGATACATATGTGAGAACCACATGCTATGTATAATACCCAATTTATAGAAATATTTAAATTTCACTTGATAACAAATTTACTTGAAGCTTCCCCTTACTTCTTTATCCGGGTGCAATTTTTCTTCCAGTGGCCCTTCTTGCCACATGTGAAACAAACAACTTCCTATTCCCTTACTCCCCCTTGATCTTCCTTTTATTGGAAGGGCATGAAGAAGTTTTGGGATTAAATCTCTTTGCCTTTCCTTTCCTCTTATTCACCATAAGGATAGAAGGATTTTCACACTTCATGTATTTTCCGACTTTGAGAAGGAGGATAATAATATCTGGTAGAGACTTGTCAATGTTTTTCACATTGAAATTAACAACAAAAATGGAGAAGCTCTGAGGAAGTGATGCAAGAATGAGATCGGTACTGAGTTCTTCAGGGAGTTTAAACCCTAGAACCTTCAGATGATCAATGTAGCCAATAATCTTGACTATGTGAGGCCCAGATGGGGAACCCTCTCCAAGCTTACTCTGAAAGAGTGCCTTGGAGATATCAAATAGTTTCTATCTTTCTCTCTCCTGGTAAATACCATGAAGGTTCTCAAGAATTCTATAGACATCCATGTTTTTTTGAGACTTCATGATTTCACTAGACATTGATGATAACATCAAACATTGAACTTCAACCACATCGTTCATATGTTTTTCGTAGACCAAGAACTCTTCATCACTTGCCTCTTGGGTAGGCAGATTAGGTAATGATCACTCCAACATGTAAGATTTCTGTTCATGGAATAGAATGACCCGAAGGTGTCTAAACCATTCCTAGAAGTTACTTCCAGTGAGGGTGTTTTATTTATCCAGTATTGATCATAGGGATAGTGTGGTTGAAATGTTTGTCATTTTTATTCTACAATTAAAATAGTATATAATTAGTACTTTCTTGATTACATTTTATGAGAAATAATAAATTAATTTTATTAAGTCTCCCACTATTTTATCAAGTCCCAATGGCCCTCACCATTGAACTTGTAATGTCCAGTTTCTTGGATATTCTAGTGGAAAGGATCCATATTCACCTTTTCATAACCCCAACAAGGGTTGGTCAAGCTATTTGAAGATATTTAGGTATGAAGGTCTTTGACAACTTCAAGCTTGTAGATCCTTTATCCATTGAGTGGAATCCCCAATCCTGAAATTCTAACTTGGATTTTCTCAACACTTTCCCCCTAATATTACACTAAGTCTAGAAAGGGATACTCCTCTTGATTTAATATGGTTAAGTCAACCCAAAACTTTCACAAGGGATTCCTGTATAAAATTAAGTATCTAAAAAAGGGTTTTTCAAAAAAACAGTTTTATTAAGTCTTTCCCTTAATCAAGTAATGAAAGGATTAGTATGACTTATTATTTTATTGAGGGATTTTTATCCCTTATTTTTAAATTGATTATTATATTTATCACATGCTTGTTAATATTAAGTGTAACTTACTTAAGTGATAAACCACGTCTTGATAATATTTATGCATAAGCCTGGTTTATTTTAGTTCCATCTTGCATGCTTGTTTAATTCATTAATTATGTGATTATGAAAACACATCCATAATGATAAACCATGAAACTGACACAAATAAAATAAAGTAAAGGGCATGATCATGAAATTTTCTAATGGTTTGTTTATCTAGTGGTTGATAAAATAACCCTAACCTAGGGGAGAAACACCTTGAACTTTTTGGGTTTGTATTTATATATTTCCACCTATCCACCTTCGTATCTCATGGGATTAGTTTCATCTCGGCTCCATCTTGAACCCCCTCCACTAGCTTAGGATCTCCATCCATTACATATGTTTTTTAACTCACATGCAGGCGAGGGGTAAAAAAAGGGGGTTTACATAAAAGAAATCATGGGAATGCATGCCCTACATATTAATGAGGAGAGATAGCACACAGAACAAAAATTTAATTTAAAATAATTTAAAAGGAAACCAATCACATACAAAGTTCTGGTCTATATCATGATCATCCACATACATGAAATGAATTATGGATTTAATAAAACCAACATTCAATTATTTAATTGTTCTTATTAATATAAATCATGCTTGAATAGATTAATTATTATATTTAATTAATAAATCCTTTTATCTTAATTATTTTATGAATTTCCATGAGATTCTCATCCATAACCTTGGAGGTAACATGGTGAACACCTGTTCTAATCTACATGATATATAATTTTGAACATTACACAAACATTAAAGTTTTAATTATGTGTAATTTGGTAAAGTACATGGCATGTAGTTCCAACTACACAGTGTGTAATGCCTTCACCATATTATCCGAAGTACACGCCAATGGACTCATCATGTGAGGCATACTTCAGAAATCAAGGAGTACACAACATGTCCAATGGGAAACACGCTGTGTTGTCTCTGGGTTACACGGTTACCGGTCGGCTTATCCGTGTATGGGATACACGGTTTGGCCCTTGACCTAAAGGGACTACACGCCATGTCTAGTGGGCCACATGGTGTGTAATCTGACTGACCATGTGCCAGTCTGTCTTAGTCAACATGTGGTGTAATAATTAACTACACCATGTATTATTAATGCACACGACTTGAGTAATTTCTTAATTACTCCTGATGCACAAAACCCAACTACATGGTGTGTAATACGGATTATACAACGTGTATGGAAGATTACATGGTGTGTAAATCTGAATACATAGAATGTACTGTCGTGTTACCTAGACCTAATCTTCGGTGCCCCCTTATGAGATCCTAGATTTAATTTTAATTAAAAAATTATTCATTTCTGTTAGATCTATGAGAAACAAAAAGAGGAAGAACAAATATCGAAATTCAGATTACAAGAATGATTAAACATGACTTTACAAACAAAATTATTAAAGTGAAAATCCTCAAAAAATTATTTAAATAATTATAAATGATGATGTGACCACTCTAATACCACTTGAAGGATCCAGATGAAACAAAATCATGGCGGTTGGGAGGGACCAACTTCACTTTTTTCCATAATTGATGACTAATCCGGGATCAATACGACAATGAACGCCAGTATCCATGGATTGAAATCAAAGATTTATACAAAGAGAAGAATAGCACTGGATTCGAGAAAGAGGATCTTGTACATCATGTTTATAATTAATTTAATAATTTCTGAAGAAATCAATTACCTGGGTCTTCAGTACTTTCTTCATCGATGATCGTTGATCGTATGGAATGACCCTTCCAGATTTCCTTTGTTGCGCTTATGAGGATCCAAAGTAGAATCCCTCTGGCGGTGATACAAACATGCTCCAATGGTCTCTGATCAACACCACTCATTCTACATGTGCTATCACAGTGGAACGAATGTCTTGCGTTGATCATTCTTGATCACTCATTCTTCAGTCTTGAAGAACTTCTCTTTTTCTTGAGAGGGAGAGATGAGAGGAGTCGAGAGAGAATTTTTTTTGGCTAAAAAATTCTCAATTCACTGGGGTTTGGAAAAATAGATGCACCTTCCTATTAATCAAAATTGGGTTTCAGTTATAATATTTAATTGTGAAATAGAAATTAAATGCAATTATAACTATTAGATAAAACCCATGCCACATAATAACAATAAAACACTATTATTTATGGTGAGCCAACTTGCATAAAATGGAAACATAAATGAAATACCATGCCACATAATGATAACAATATTATTATTATTTCTTACACCAACTAGATAAACATTATTTACCAACTTGTAAATAATTAATTTATCAACGAACATGGTCTTGGTCCATTCGAACTCCTCTTCCATTTATTGAACAACCAAATAAAATATTTTATTCTCTTAAATAAATATTTTTATTTACAAACTAGTAAATAAATATTTATTAAATGTTCAATAAAATAAATAAATAAATTTTATTCACAATACAGTGAATAAATATTTATTTAATTTATGTGATCATTTTAACTTGAATAAAATTATTCCTCAGTCTTGAGAATAATATTTATTCCATTAATTAAATTAAAATATAATTTAATCGAGACCAACAGAAACACTTAGTGTGTGACCCTATAGGATTATTTCTCATTGGAATTAGGTGGTATTTCCTAAAGTCCAAGATTACTATCTAGTAAATTGTCAAGGAACCAAAGAGAAATAACTTAAATTCACAATGATGACATCCACATAGAAATTCTCACAGTGTAATATAATCCTTTTTTCACAATATCTCATCAAGTAGGTTTCATGATAGTGTCATAAACCTATATGCTTGATATGTTATTATTTGAATACCTAAAATAAACTCATCATTACACCATGGAAATGGAATTTAGGGATAAGGTTCTATTTCAATCAAAGGGTAAAGAGATCAACTTCCATAAATGGAAGGGACAAATCCTTCCTTGGCTTATCCATTAATAACATGCCATTCATGATTCACCCAACGTACCCTAATTCCTGCCCACATATGGCATGATAGTTTTCATCATAAAATCTAAGTGCATGAGTCATGACACGTATTAATGATAATATTAAATTCTAAGGACAATTACAAACACTCACAAATAGGAATATCTGATGACACCAAAACATGAAAAATTCATACTGGTGGGTCTGTTCTCATAATCTCCCATCTTGGAGATTTCCAAGTGAAAACATCATGAGAATAAGTCTCATGTTCTTACGAGTACTCACACATAATAGTCTATATACTATGTTTCCCATCATAACACGTCATCCAACCGCAGAACTATATTTAATAATATTTTCATAGCACTTCAAGGTTCTCATCATAGAGGGGAACTGCTATGACCTTATTAATGCAACAAATACTCTAGGACATTATTACATTATAGTCATGTAGAACAATGAAAAATATATAATAATATGTTTAATATTTAAATACATTAAATATTCATGTAATCAATGTCCAAATAGTTGGTTCTAGGACACCAACTCCAACACATTTATTAAGTCATTTGTGTGTGAAAAGGTCTAAAATAAAGGTTATTAATTTCTAGGGACCAAATTGAAATTTTGGAAAGTATAAATAAGGTATAAAATCTCACTTTAACATATTGAATAGTAATATCCACAATTTGTACGAATTTAGTGAGATAATCTCTCCCCTCTTCACCTCTAAAGTTCTTAGAGAGAGATTCTGAAGTAGAAAAACATGGTTGGATCGGTCCCATCTTCTCGATTGAGTCTGTATTCTTCATGTGATCGAAGGGACATCGTAAATATATTTGATTTCATATGCTTACACCCAAGAAATGTAGATCAATGATCTAGGATTTTTGGTGCATGTGTGGATGATTTAAAGGATACCTAGATTGGTGCCTTTGAGTCATGACACATCGAAGATAAGTGAATCAAACCAAAAAAATAAAATGGAAAAGGTACCATTTACCCATTCGTTCAATTTTATTTTTCATGATTAAATTGAATTACATGCAATAATTTAAGAAATACGAGAAATGGGTTTTGTGTATTAAGTGTTTTGAACCTAAATCCAAACCCACATTTTTAAATTATGTGTGTTTCACACTTTATCTTCCCATAGGTTCCTTCAATCTCATCATAACCACCACACATCACAACCACTTCTTATTTATTTTCAACAAAGCAGATTTCAATCCATTTACTTCATTATTTTTAAGATAATTCTCTTAAAAATCCAATATTTCATAGGAAACCATTTAATTAGATGAATATATGTTCTTATCCATTCATGTGGGGTGAATTTAAATAAAAAATCATAACAAAGTTCACCAATTTCAATAGCCACAATAACATAACAAGTCTCAACATAAGACAAAGCCGGAAAGAATAGTAAGCATGCTCAACCATATTGGAAAATCATAAGAATAAGTAAAACTCATGTGATTTATTACCCACATATTTAAGTTCAATTAAACTAATTAATTATCTTTATTAATATGATGCATACTATCTACCCAAAGGAAAAATCATGATATTCCCACATGTACATCCAAAGAAGAAAAGACAAAGGATCCCCTACCTAGATTGAATCTTTAAAGAGAAAAACCACTCACAAAGGAATAAAATGAGAGGAAAATACCCACTAATATCAAATAATAACTTTCAAAAACCTATCCAAAACTAGACATTACCAACCCACACTCAAAAATATACCCAAAATATAGAGGATTTCCATAACTGTCACCCGAGCTAAAGGAATAACAAAAGGAGAAAGAGAAGGGAAGAGTACCTTGAATAAGAGCACTCGATTTACCATAGTCTGAGTTGGAATCCATAGGGAATAAATCATAGGTAATAAAGGTATCATAGAGTAAAAATTACCCTACAACAGATGATATCCATAAATAAAGGTGGTAGTTTTGACCGTTTATAAGAAAACTAGACTGTTACCATGGGTTGCACCCCTCCCTGGTCCAAGCTGCAGTTTTATTCAACATGTAGCCCAAAAAAACATTCACTAGGGTGTGTTTCCCTCAAAATGACTTCCAAAATGGCTTGAAAAGTCATTTATAGGAGGAATATTTCAGATAGGAGGACACCAGGTCCACCATGGATTGCACCAGCCTATAGTGTAGCCTGTTTTGGGCCAAAGAGTCTCCAAAGACCTCCAAACTCCTACAAACTCATCCTCGACACCACCAAGACTAGGTAAATCATAAAGTAAATATTGAGAAGGTCCAAACCATTACATTAGATACATATAAAACAATTATCATCCTCGAGAATAAAAACTGAACCCGAAACACAGAAAATAGTGGGGGGGGGGGGATCGGAACAACCATCCAATGAAATAGCTCATAGGGATATCATTATGACTGAAACACTATCAGCATCCATGTACACAAACAAAAAGGGGTAAGAAACACCTTATAAACCAAAAAATTATATGAGTTACACAAGATACCTCTAAAAAAAAACCTTTTATCAATAACCACAACAAGAGCCAAACCAAGATCCTCCCACAAAAAATATCCCAAGAAAATCCCTCATAGATATTGGAGATACCTCTCAAATAAAGTGCCACCATAGGATGAAGACAAAGTGGCACCATCCTCCTCACTGATGACCAACTACACCCAACCACTCCTTCCACCTTTACCCAGTTTTCAAGATATCCATGCCGTGATAAACAAATTTCCTCAACTTGATTAAAACTTTTCATTTTATTTTGAAATGGGACTTTTCAAAAATTTTCATGAAAGTATTTATACTTAAAATTTTCAAATCATTAAACACAGTTTGAATACAATTTTCAAAATTCATTCCAAGGTTTTAGTGGATGGATTAGAACTCAACTAATACATTCCCCCTCTACTAAATCTACACTAAGGATTGGGAAACACGCTGAATCTTGTGATAGTTATACTGATGATGCCCCACAACATCACACTGGAAATAGTTTAGCTCACCATAAATAGGAAACCTAAAACCACTCAACCCTAGGATCCAAGATGTGCCCTAGCTCTAGTAGACCGCCTCACTATCTTCCTCTATGAATCTTGAGGCACACATCACAGAGATTTCTACTTCATGTTCCCAAACACTTAGGGAAGGACAATTTTCTTGAATAATTCAAGAAATATCCTATACATCTCTCCTAGATCATCACACTTCATCTCCCACCACCTTAGAGCCACCTTAAGAAACAATCCAATAGCCAAAAAAAATCAGAATTCATATGAGATCTTCACTCACCCAAAGAAACCCCAACCTCCTCCAACCAAACCCCAACGTCAGGGATGGAGGACCCACCGAAGAACTTCAACACTTCATGCCCTTGGAATTTCAAAAAGGATTTATCCTAAGATCCCTATTCCTCTTTCCTAGACCCCAGTCCTTGATGGAATTTTAACATCATAAATTGAAACTAGGAAACAACATGGTTACAAAAAACTGAACAATCATGAAAATAAGAAAACATGGTACATCGACACATTACAAGAAGCACATCAGGCTAAGACAACTTTCCCATAGAACATTCCACACGACCACATCACCATCCTTTATTAGGAATAACAACACACTATCCCACATCATCCATAATCCACCTCTATTCCATACATCCATCTGCACCGCCATTTCAAACTCCATATATACCATTCCAACAACCACCACAACAACCAAACAAAACCTCCTCATCCCATAAAAACAAACAAACTATCACTGCTGTAGACACACAAATCAAGAGGACCCACTCACTCAATCAGGATATTATTCACTTTGGATGGCCTTGAATCACCCACATGGTTTTATAACATTTTATAAATAATTCATCCCAATGGGGAAAAAATTCATCTCTCTTCGTATTCCTAATCCATAATATTCATTCCAACACAATCTTAATCACAAAAAACCTAAACAGAAGGATATAACAATTTATCATTTATTTATAAAAAATAATTATGGAAAGTATGTTCATTTTCATCAATTTCAATATTTTCCAAACAACCTTTTTTATTATTGAATTTAAGTGGTTAAAATTTTATAGGAGGTAGGTGATTCTGATAATACAACCATAGCACACCACATAATCAAAAAAGGGTACATTTCATGACCTGTCCCCTGGGACCCATTCCGTGACTACCCCAAGCCCGCCTTCCATAGGCCAGGGGTTGGTGACTAGCACTAGAAAGGAATTTCCCTAAAATTGGGAAGGAATTTCCTTTAAGCCTACAAAAACACAAACCAAGAACATGACAAGATGCAAACCATGTAGTAAAACTACAGTAGTAAAAGTGTATACTGAAAGTAAAGGGGGCCAGAATAAAATCTCAAATAAAATATACAACTACAATATAAAATAGCTCCTAATATTTTCCACCAAGGATCCTACTTTAAGGGTAGGTACAACTCATCTTCACATCTCTCCACGCCAACTAGTCACCTCCATGTACCACCTGGTCCTGGCTCCCTAAAGTCTCAGTGAAGATGCTCATCATCTGTACAAGACATAACAAGGTGTGGGCGAAGCCCGTGCATGGGTGAGTATAACAATAACCAATAGAGACCCCGAGACCTCTGAAGGTCTCCCAGAATTCCACAAAGGAAAAACCACAAAGCATGACACCAAGCAAAAAGCACAAAATAAATCCATCTTACAACAGGTATACAACTCAGAGATCAATAATAAAGATGATTCGTCTTAAGATATATCATTTTATTCTGTTAGGAAGTTCCAAAACAGAACCATGAAGAAGTTGTTCCATTGTCGATCCACACAGGGTCGTATGTCGCTGATCCACGACAGGCCTCTCTAAGGCTGGTCCTCATCAGGTTGCATACTGCTAATCCAAACAGGGTCGCTATGATGTTGATCCACATAGGGTCACTATGATGTTGATCCACACTGGGTCTCTATGATGATGATCCACAAATGGTCTCTAAGATGCTAATCCACACAGGGTCACTAAGATTCTGATCCACATAGGGTTTCTATGGTGCTGATCCACACAAGATCTCTATGATGTTGATACATAGAGGGTTGCTCTTAGATTGACATCCTTCCATAGGATTCCCTGCACTCAGTGCATTTGAGTTCCATAGAAACTGCTCCTCAATATATAGGTCATGATTCAAATTCCAAGAAGTTCCACAAAGGAGTAACCCAAAGTACCTCCATGTTGTAAGGGTTCCAAAGCGACAGACGACGTATCAATCGGAAGCCTGGTCTGTGAGTTATAAGCATTTTAATACTGAGGGCCCGGTTGGATTCGAGTTTGATCAAACCCGGCCATACTCCAACATTCTCCAAAACTCATGTGGATTATATCAAAATTACCATCTTGTTCCATGGATTCTAGCACCACAGATGGTTTGTCAAACGGATGTTTGGTTTGTAAGATACAACTTTTTAATAGAAGCTGGGTCAAAAACGGTCCGGGTCCAGTCTGAACCGACCCAGTTCAGGCCGACCTGACCCAGTTCAGGTTGACCCAAACCAGTTTGGGTTGACCTGATTCGGTCCGGGTCTGACCCGGGTCTGACCCGGCTTGGCCTGAACTGGCTGGGCCGCGGATCGGCCCGACCCGCCTTGGCTGGGTGCGACCCACCGGGCTGCGCTGGGGTTAGATCCCCATCCCAAACGGACGAATTTCCATTTTTTTGCAATGACGATGCCACGTGGAACCACCCCCCTATTAGAGGGACCCGCGGGCATGAGTCCCCCTTCACCATGGCTCAAAGTCGCGACCTCCCTCCGTGGCACGTGATGGTGTGCCGACTGCTGCCAATGCAGCTGACCAAGGGCTGACCACCCTTGCTGTTCTCCGTGGCACCTTCAGGCACCGCCTTCCTCCATGGCCGAAGAGATCTGGCCTCCGCCGTCGCTCGCTGGCGCTGGTCGCCGGTGCCGCCGTGCAAGTGCAGCATCGATGGGTCTTCCGCGGGCCACCAGGTGAGCTCAGGTGGTCCGTTTCCCCTTCCGATTGTGCCTATAGACCTCCCTAGATGCTGCCATCATTGTGTGGCTCCCAGATTCAAGTTTACCTCAAGTTTAAATTTCACCCATGAAGAACGTTACAAATTCGAAAGCGGCGAAGGGACTGGGCCTTGTTCGGTTGGCCCATGCCCTCTGTGTTATCAATTTAACAAGGGTGTGGTAATCAATCATCATAAGATAAATTAAAAGTTCATTCAATAATTCCCACATAATCCACCCATATCTTCATACAAATTTCGGATTAACTCATTTTTGGTTAATCTGCGTTCATCATGTTTTTTTTCAAGAATGATAGAGTGAAACAAATTCACTTGAATTTAAGCAAAAAAACCCTACCTCAGAATCATAGGAGATGTCGTAGTTGTGGGAGAAGAATCCACATTCGTTGAAGCCATCAGCATTCATTGATCCCAGATTGTTTTCCCCAATGATGTCTTCCAAGCCTCCATTCTTCATTATAAGGGTTGATCGTTGGTGCTTCGTCAGAGTTCTCCCACAATATCTCCCCATGCTTCCGTTGGGCCAACGTTTTTAAAATACCATGGATGAGTTTAGAGGTTAATCCTCCTTTCAATTAATGGTTCATCAATTGGTGTAATTAATGAACCTTATTAATTATATGAGGGATGGTTACACAACCTATGTGTAACTGGTCATTTAATATCTCTCTTTAAATACCCAACCACCTCCGTGGTCCCTACCACCGTCACCCAAGAGGTGGTAGAAAAATAAAATATCATATTATGTTATTTTATTATTCTTTCAAAAAGTCCAAAAAACTATCTTTTTTTATTGACCTACTACGGTCAAAGTTAAGCCTCCCTTAAGGGAAACCCGACACTTTGAATTCAACTATGCCCTCTTATTTCAATTCTGAGCACTGGTTCAAAATATAGAATTTTCCACTCGCACATTTACTGAACGTACCTTAAAAAAAGTTCAAAATTCCCTTCTGGGCACACCGTTCCTCGGAATCACGTGCTGTCAATTTTCAAAAACTCGTAAGAATCCCATTTAATTTAAAAAAAATTTACATGGAATTTCTAAGTCTTTACATTCTCCCCACCTTAGGGATTTTTGTCCTCGAAAGCTATTACAAAATATAGGGAAACAAATGGGGGTACTGAGCACATATCTGAGCCTCCCACTCCCATGTGCTCTCCTGGAGGTTCCCGTGCTACCACCAAACTCACACCAGAGGAATCGAACGCCCACGTAGGACTATCTTCTGTTAATCCCCTATCTCCACTGGGAACTTCACGAACGTCACCCCATCATCAATTTCTAGCTCACCCCAGTCGATAACGTGCGATGGATCATGCACGCACCTCCTCAGTTGCGACACATGGAAAATGTTATCCACCGAGTACATCTGTGGGGGAAGATCCAGAAAGTATGCCACTTCGCCCACTCTACTGAGAATATGGAAAGGCCTGATGAACCTCGAAGATAGCTTACTGCCACAACCAAATTTCCACAATCCTCGTTGGGGTGAGACCCATAGGAAGACATGATCTCCCTCCTTGAACTCCAAGGTTCTCCATCTCTTGTAGGCATAAGACTTCTGCTAGCTCTGTGCAGTATTCATCCTCTCCTGGATGATCTGCACCTTCTCAGTGGTATCCCTTACCAACTTTGGATCCATAAGTGATGACTCCCCTGGGTCTGTCCAGTATATAGGTGATCTGCATGGTCGCCCCTACATGGCCTCAAACAGAGCCATGTCGATGGTGGAGTGATAAATTTTTTTGTATGCGAACTCCACCAGTGGCATGTGGTCCTCCCAACTGTAGCCAAAATAAAAGACACAAGCATAAAGCATTTCCTCGAGTGTCTGTATAGTCAGCTATGTCTGACCATTTGTCTGAGGATGGAAGGTGGTGATCCAATGTAGCCAAGTCCCAAATGCCTCCTGTAATCCCTTCCACAATTGGGATGTAAAATAAGTGTCGCAATCTGCGATGATCATCGATGGAACCCTACAAAGTCGTACGATCTCCTATATGTAGAGACTTCCCAAGCCCTCTACTGATCCCTGCTCTCGGATGGGTAGGAAGTGGGCCAAGTTGGTGAGTCAGTCAAAAATCACCCAGATGGAATTGTGTCCCCTGGATGTACGTGGTAGCCCTGTTATGAAGTCCATGGAGATACCATCCCACTTAGACTCCGGTACCTCAAGTGGATGTACTAAGCTTGTTGGAACCAGATGCTCAGCCTTCACTTGATGACAAGTGAGGCATCGTGATACGAACTCTGCCATTGATTTCTTCATCCCTAGCTACCAGTATTGACACCAGAGGTCCTGGTACATCTTTTCCACACCAAGATGTACTGCCAAAGGGGATGTATGAAAATCTCACAACACCTCCTCCTGTAGCATCACCGGTACCATGATGTGTCCTCCGAAGATGATGACGTGCTCCCCACCTTCAAAAAATCCATCAGGGGCCTGTCCTGAGGATATATGAGCATGTCGGGCCTCACAGTCTACATCCCCAAACTGTGCCTCCCTGACTCGCTAAAGGAGTGGGGGAGTAACTATAATAGACTAGAGGTAAGCTGCTCCATCACTATCCATGAAGGATATCTGCAATGTGGATAGCTGCTCTGTCGCCTCACTCAGCAACTGTAGACCAGACCTCCTGCTGAGTGCATCTTCCACCACATTCCCCTTCCTAGGAGTGTAGACTATCTCAAAGTCATAGTCTTGGAGTAAATCTATCCATCATCACTATCTTAGGTTAAGGTCCTTCTGTGAGAAGATATACCTGAGACTCTTGTGATCGGAGTAAACAGTAAACCGTTCACCCATCAAGTAGTGTTGCCACATCTTCAGCACAAGGACCACTACTTCTAACTACAGGTCATGGGTATCATAGTTTTTCTCATGAAATCTCAACTTACGTGAGACATAGGAAATCACCACTCACTCCTGAATCAGAACACAACTTATTCTAGTCCCTGATGCATCATAATAGACTACATACCCAATTCCCTCTTCTGGTAACCTCAATATGGGGGCACTCATCAGTCTCTGCCTCAGCTCCTGAAAACTCTTATGGCATCTCTCCGTCCACAAGAAAGGATTCCACTTCTTCATCAAAGATGACAAGGTTCCTCTACCCTGGAGAAGTCAGGTAAAAATCTCCAGTAGTACCTAACCAATCCTAGGAAACTCCGCATCTCAGTCACACTCCTAGGTGGCTCCCAAGAAATCACTGCCTCAATCTTTTCCAGATCCACTGCAACTCCAGCCTTTGAGATAACATTCCCCAGGAAGTGGACCTCTCATATCCAGAACAAGAACTTTAAGATCTTACCATAAATCTGGTTCTCTCGGAGTGTATTCAAAACTATCTATAGGTGTGCGGCATGCTCCTCCTCCGTCGCTAAGTAAACCAAGATGTCATCAATGAAGACCACCACGAAGCGATCGAGGTAAGGATGGAAGATCCCATTCATGAGTCCCATGAACACTACTGGGGAATTGGTCACACCAAAATGAATTACTAAGAAATCATAGTGTCCATACCGACATCTAAAGGTCATCTTCAGTACATCCTCATCTCATACCCTGAACTGATGATAGCCCGATCTGAGGTCTATCTTCAAAAACCATCGATCTCCCTTCAGTTGGTCGAAGAGATCATTAATCCTCAGGAGTGGATACTTGTTCTTCATGGTCACCTGGTTCAGGTGCCGATAGTTCACACAAAGCCTCATAATCCCATTTACCTTCTTGGAGAAAAAAAACGGGGATTCCCATGTAGAAACACTGGGCCTTATGAACCCTTTAATCTATAGGTCCTCCAGCTGTACCCGCAACTCATAAATCTCCATAGGAGCCATCCGATATGATAGAGTATATATCAGTGCCGTCCCAGGGTATAGGTCGATGTATAAGTCTACCTATCTATGAGGAGGTAGTCCCAGAACATCCTCAGGAAAGACATCAGCATACTGGTCCACCACTACAGGATAGCTTGGACTCCTATCGTTGACTGCTCCAAGAGTAAGGCTATCCAACTGATGTGTTATCGGCTACACCATCCTTCGGAAGAGTCCATCCTGATCTGCAAAGGCTCTCTTCTCTTTGGTGAAGGAAAAACTGGTCCCATCATCATGGACACACTACACTTGGTGCCTAAAACAATCAATCTGAGCATGGACCGTGGATAATCAATCCATAGCCAAGATGAAATCATAAGGCCTCGATGCAACTACCAGGAGATAATAGACAAATATATCTCCTCCTAGAGTAAGATCACACTACAAAAAAAAGTGTGTAATCATTGAATCCTCTCTCGTAGGAGTCTCCAATCGTAAGAATCGAGCCAATAGATTTATTGGAATCTCTGAGTTCCGAACGAGAGCTGTGGCCATGAAAGAGTGACTGGAACCTGTGTCTATAAGTACTATATCAAGGGTAGAGTAGACGCAGATCGTGCCTCAAATCATATATGGAGCACCATGGTCATAGGACTTAGCTTCCTAAATCTGATCTCATCCCTATCCGCCTACTACCTTAGGTCAGGGTGGACCACCTAGAGGTGGTGGTAGTAGAACCTCAAATCACCGCCCACCGCCTGCTGCACAACCTTCTCCTCTACCACGTCCGCTACCCTATAGACCTACTCGATCAAATATCTGCCTCTACCTTAACAGTACCTAGACCATCTGCTAATCATCAGTATGGTGGGTCGGGCATTCATGAGCCATGTGGCCCTGCCTATCGCATGTTAAGCATAGTCTGCTCCTATGTTGTCCTGCTCTACCTCATGAGCTCTGCACCCTAACCCTGAATCCTGGGGTCATCCTCTTGAAGGTATGGCCTTCTTGGACCTCTATGTCATCTGGCTACTACCTACTTCAGATGACTCGGATACCTGTAATCCGGTGGTGGATCTCATTGTCGGTTCCTGCTCAGCTAAGAAGCTCTCCACCAATAATGGTCGCTCGAGTACTACATCCTGTTTTGGGATATTGAGAGATATCATCGACGCTATGATCTACCTCCAGAGACCTTTCTCAAAGGTCTAGTCCCTGAAGAAAGGGTCTCATACCATGTCAGTGGAGTAGCGAGAGAGGTCAGTGAATCTCGTTGAGTATTGGGCCACTGTCAGGCTTCCATGCTGTAAGTGTAGAAGATCCTAAATACGCACAGAGTGCAGTGTTTCTGGAACGAACTTCGCCCTAAAGAGGCTATAGAATTCCGTCTATGTGAGGGTCACCTCATCGTGTAAATAGAGCGTTAGACTCCACCATCTCCCTGCCGTACCTTGTAAAATACTAGCATCTAGGATCACCATCTACTATGCTGGTGTCCCGACTAGGCATAAAACTCTAGCCACAGCCTCCAGCTAGTCCTCAGCTGCTTGTGGATCCATCTCACCTCAAAATCTTGGAGGCCTATTCCACTAGAACTTGTGCATTGCACTCAGTCGGTGTGCACCGTCCGCTAGTGGGGCTGGTGGAAACTACTTCCCAATGGGTAGTGGTGCTGCTGGTGCACCACCCGAAGGTGCTATCACTGTAAGAGGGCCCTGCACCGAAGCCTCATTGCTCAGTGGGCTGTCATCATGAACTCTCTCTGGAATCCTGGATGGCTGTCTATGTGGAGGCATCCTAAAAAGAAACAGGCGTCCCACAGTCAAAAATTTATACCTGTTGAGCTGACTCAAAAAAATATCAGAAGTAAAACATTTCCAAAACACACATAATCAGTTTTTTTGTTCACCGAGTCGGAAATCAGAATTCAGGGTCCTGGTGTATGGATAGGTCAGCCACCGCACTAACACTAGACTCCCCTAACTGAAAACCACACTCAAAACACTTAACACTATTGCTCCATTGGAAAGATCAAAGTCCTAGTTCTTCAGTAGAACTGACTCCTTTGATACCACTTTGTCACAACCCGTCCCACGGGGCCCGTACTGTGAATACCCCAAGCCTGCCTTCCATAGACCGAGGTTTGATGAATAGAATCGGAAAGGCATTTACCTAAAATTGGGAAGTAATTTCCTTTAATATTGCAAATAGAAAAACCAAGAACACAACAAGATGAAAACCACATAGTAAAATTGCATTAGTAAAAGTGTGTACTGAAAGTAAAGGGGGCCAGAATACAAGCCCAACTGAAAGATAAGACTACAACAAAAAAATCTCATCAGATTTTCCACCAAGGATACTACCTGAAGGGTAGGTACATATAGTCTCCACAGCTCTCCATGTCAACCAGTCACCTCTGAAGACACAACAAAGTGAACTTAATTGGTCCCCGAAAATGGTTCCAAAATTTGGTTTCTCCCAAATTTTCCCAAGTTCTAATGGTTATGCAGTCGCTTGCAGTGTAGCTTGGTGTTGGCGCCAAAATATTGAACGCAAAGGGAAGAAGGAAAATAAGTATGCACGCTGCCTCGCGAAGCCTCGATGCGGATCTCCCCCGAGAAACGTGGCTTCCCGAAGCAAAGGAAGCGGGAACGCTCTGCGAACACCCTGACGTTCGTGAGCCCGCCGTGAAGCACCGGAGGCGATAATGCTCCGCGAACCCAGTTGACGTTCGCGACCCACCACGAAGCAACCGCTTCCCCTTCGTGCCACATGAAATCTGCTTCACGGCATCCCTTGCCTATAAATACTGGGCTCCCCCTAAGTCTAGAGGATGGACAATCTGACCTTTCAGATTCTCAACTCCCGAATCGCGAAGCACCCTTCGCCCCAGGAATCATGAGCTCTGCGAGGTATTTTTGCTTCACGAGACGCGTTCGCCTTGTCTTGTTTTGAGCCCCTCTTCTAAGAGGGATGCCCTTCGCAAAGCCTAAGGGAATTCATGAAGGACGGGGATTCCCAAGGGAACCCGTGCATCTGTGGAGCGTTTATGCTTCACGAAACACCCATCCTGTAGAAGTGATCCATATGCCAAGGTAGGGTCGTTGTGCTTCGCGAAGCACACTGCTTCGGAGCACCTTGCTTCGCGAGGCACCTATGCTTCAGCTCTCCACAGATCTCCATGTACTACCTAGTCCTGGCTCCCTAAAGTCTCATCAAAGCTGCTCGTCATCTGCACAAGACACAACAAGGTGTGGGAAAAGCCTGTGAAGGGGTGAGTATAACAATACCCAGTAGGGACCCCGAGACCCCAGAAGGTATCCCAGAATTCCACAACAGAAAAACCAAAAATCATGACCCCAAGCACGAAGCATGAAATAAAGTCAGCTTACACCAGGTATACAACTCAGAGATCAGGAATAAAGATGATTAGTCTTAAGCTATATCATTTTATTATGTTAGGAAGTTCCACAACTAAACAATGAAGAAGTTGTTCCATTATTGATCCACATAGGGTCGTATGTCACTGATCTATGTTGGGCCGCTCTAAGGCCGGTCCTTGTCGGATTTCACACTACTGATCCACACAGGGTCTCTATGATACTGATCCACATAGGGTCGCTATGATACCGATCCACACAGGGTCTCTATGATGCTGATCCACACAGGGTCGCTGTAATGCTAATCCACACAGGATCGCTAAGATGCTGATCCACACAGGGTCGCTAATATTCTAATCCACACATGGTCACTATGATGCTGATCCACATATGATTGCTATGATGCTGATCCATACAGTGTCTCTCTTCAATTGACAGCCAGCCACAAGATTCCCTGTACTCGGTGCATTTGAGTTCCATAGAAACTACACCTCAAGATATTGGTCATTATTAAACTACCACGAAGTTCAAAAAATGAGTAACCCAAAAAGCCTCCATGTCGTAAGGGTTCCAATGCGATAGACGGTGCATCAATCAGACGCCCGATCTGTGAGTTGTAAGCATTTTAGTACTGTAGGCCCGGTTAGATTCGGGTTCGATCCAACCCAGCCATACTCCAGCTTTCTCCAAAACTCAGGTGGAGTATCTCAAAAGGAACTTCTTGTTCCAAGGATTCCAGCACCATATATGGTTTATCAAACGGACGTTTGGTTTGTGAGATACGACTTTTTAAGTGAAACTGGGTAAAAAAGGTTCAAGGTCCGGTCCGACCCGACCCGCCCCGCCCTGGGCCGACCGAACTAGTTCAGGTTGACCCGATCCGGTCCGATTCCGACCCAGGTCTGAACCAGCCCGGGCCGAACCAACTGGGATGGCCTGAGCGAGCTAGGCCCTAGACCGGCCCGACCTGTCTTGGAAGGGCGCAACCCGCCGGGCCGTGCGGGGGTTGGCTCTCCCTTTCGAACAGATGAATGTTCGTTCAGTTTTCAATAGCGGTGCCACATGGCACCACCCCCTATCAGTGGGACCTGCTGGGCGTGGGTCCCCTTCCACCACGACCTCCCTCTACAGCATGCCGCCCACTGCTAATGTGGCCGGCCAAGGGCCAGCCTCCCCTACTGTCCGCCATAGCGCCTTCGGGAACTGCCTTCCTCCACAGCCGGCAAGAGCCAACCACCACCGACGGGGCTTCCGCGGGCCACCGGGTGAGATTCAGTGGTCCGTTTTTCATTTAGATTGCACCTACGGGCCTCCTAGGGTGCTACCGTCACTACGTGGCTCTCATATTCAAGTTTCCATCAAGTTCAAATTTCGCCCATGAAGAACGTGACAAATCTGAAAGCGGCGGAGGGTCCAGCCCCTTTTCAGTTGGCCCACGCCCTCCACATTAGCAATTTAGAAAGGGTGTGGTAATCAATCATCATAAGATAAATTAAAACCCCATTCAATAATTCCTGTATAACCCACCCATAGTTTCGTACAAATCATGGATTAACTCATTTTTGGTTAATCTGCGTTCATCATGTTTTTTTCAAGAATGATAGATTGAAACAAATTCACTTGAATTTAAACAAAAAAAACCCTACCTTGGAATCATAGAATATGTCGTGGTTTTGGGAGAAGAATCCACGTTCGTTGAAGCCATTGGAGTTCATCGATCCCAGATCATTTTCCCCAATGATGTCTTGCAAGCCTCTATTCTTCATTGGAAGGGTTGATCATTGGTGCTTCATCGGAGTTCTCCCAAAATATCTCCCCATGCTTTCACTGTGCCAACATTTTTAAAATCCCAAGGATGTGTTAAGATGTTAATCCTCCTTTCAATTAATGGTTCATTAATTGGTGTAATTAATGAACCTTATTAATTATACGAGGTATGGTTACACAACCAATGTGTAACTGGGCATTTAATGTCCCTATTTAAATGCCTGACCACCTCTGTGGTCCCTGCCACCATCAACCAAGTGGTGTTAGAAAAATAAAATAACATATTATTTTATTATATTATTCTTTCAAAAAGTACATAAAACTATCTTTTTCTCTCAACCTAATGCGGTCAAAGTTAAGACTCCCTTAAGTGAAACCCATCGCTGTGAATTCAACGGTGCCCTTGTATTTCAATTCCGAGCACCGGTTCCAAAGTTAGAATTTCCCGATCGCATGTTTACTGAAAGTACCTTAAAAAAAAGTTCAAAATTAAGTTTCGAGCACACCGGGCCTCATAATCACGTGCCATCAATTTTTATAGCCTTGTAATAATACCATTTAATTTAAAAAAAATTACATATAATTTTCGTGTCTTTACAGTACATATTCACAAAAGTAAGAAACATCATCTCAATGATCACACAGTTTCCCAAGATAAGAAATATAAAGGGTTAGTGACTTAAGCTTCATTACAGAACATATTCTTCTTAATCAGAATTTAAAATACCATATTATAATTTGTAAACATGTTTTTAGTAGGACATAACAACACTTCAATGAAACAATCAACAAGCAACGAAACCACAAACAACACTAAATATTTTTTTCGAAGTCATTTTTAGGGGAAACATCATGCCTTGCATTTATATAGATCTAACATGTGAACAAGTTAAAGAAAAAAACTACATATGCTATGGAACTGCAAATAAATCTTGACACACTTAAGCTGAAAACTTGATCACAAAGGAAACATGCTTTCAAAAAAATAGAAACTTTACATGTGTTATCTCATACATCAAGATTAACATGCTTAAACATGAGATTCTATAATCATATTATTACAAAGGAATCACACTTCCAACTTCATATGAAAACTCATACATGCTAGTTACCCATGATCAATTCTAATACACTACTACATATGCAACATGCTTTCCAAATTCTTAAAATAAAACATTCTTTCAGATCAAAAAAATTAAAACTACACATGTGGTATTACTTTGTGTCATGTTTATCATGTTAGAACTGAAAATTCTTTAATCATTTAATTTCTCAGGAAGACATGCTTACATATTTCAATAAGGGTAACATGATTTTAATTCCATATTCAAATACAATATGATCAGTTAATAACATGTTTTAATATTCTAAATACAATATACTAAACATGTTACATTCTCAAGATCTATATTCTATAAATTTCAAAATAGGTTGAAACAATTTTTTTCAACATTAGATATGATTCAAATAATAAACTACTCATGTATTAACATGTGATTCATAGATATTATAGAACTACATGTTTGTCAATATTCAAAGGAACGTGTTCAATAATGTAAAAAATTTCAAGTCTCAATAGGTTACTATAATTCACACTTATCATTTTCCAAGAATTTAAAACAAATAGTCAAAATCCATCCTTAAAATAAATCACTAACACGTGTAAGTTACATATTATGAGTGGAAATGTAAAAAATGACATGAAATTCATATTTTTCTATTCAACATATATTTTTAAACAATATAGTATAATAAGACTCTTAATAATGCTTTTAAAAAGTGAAAGATTTATTGATTGGAAAACTTTAAAATTTTTAACGGTTATCACATTGCATGTTTATCATTTTCCAAAATTTAGAGATAAAAGACACACAAAATTTCAACCTTGCTATGAATTTATAACAATTTAATAAAACATGTAAATGGACTAACACTAAAAAACTATAGTCATGTAAAGGTTTTAAAATTTAATAGATCATCAAAAAACATGATCCTTATTTTCCAAGTATTCCAGCATTTGAATAACCAAAATCAAATTTTATAATAATTCCCTACATATTCTCATGATACATCATGAAGGGAAGAAATGCACGCCATAACAACTTACATGGAAATAAAAATAATTCTAATCATGGTTTCAAAATGATAATTTTATCATGGTAGTATGAAATCTACTCAAGGTAACATGGTTCATAAGGGTTTTTAAATTCAGCACCTATTAAAAAAAAGTACACTAAGCATACTTCAGTAAAATTTTCAAATGTTTAATGATAGGTTATTATGATATGTATTTAAAAAATGGAAAAAAAATTCAATACATTAAGAAGAATGTTATAAAAATCAATAGAATAACACATTAAATTCTCAAAAAAGCTTGAAACAAATAGATTATGTTAATTAATCATCATTTTACTCTTTCCTTTCAGGCCATGTGACTAATTCAACAAACAAAAACAGTTCATTAGTAACCGAAACACATGAAGAGTCATATAAACACACACAAAATTTAAAGATTTATTTAATTAAATTCATTTTTAACTTCCCAAAGATCACCCAATTCAAACATGAACACAATCAATAACGATTCATACACCTCTCATAGGTTTATACCTTGAAGGTAGAACCACCTCACTTGGTCATTCAAAAGACTTAGGTTCCTTGTGTTGGATCATGGGGCCCATAAAATCCCATATCCTAGCTAGTATTTCTTTACCTATATCACACACAAAGATCAATTTATACCATTTCCCTATCAACCCATGCAATCTTTATTGTTCCTAACTCCAAAATCCACCCTATCTATTAACCTCCCTATGATACCACATTTTCACAACCACCTCCCCCAAAGGTACCCCTCTTAGACTAATAATAGAGCAAGAAAGATAATGAACTTGAGCTTTTCTTTAATTAGGCCCCAAGTTGGTGAATAGCACTAAGGGTATAATGTTATCGCATATAGAAGAAATTAACCTCAATTATTCAAAAATGAATGGGTGATAGAATGAAACCATAAAAAAACTTCATATCATAAAGAAAATAGGAAATAAAAACCATCCCATAATGCATGTATAAAGTAAAAAAATTCAAAGTGAGTATCCAAATGAAATAGAAAAAATATCCTTAAGGTAACGACCCAACAAAAGCTCCCACATCCATACTAGTATTGTTCATCTTGGTCCCTGAAGTCCTCCTGGAATCCTGAAAAAAAAGTTTGTATATGTGAGTGTAATATGTATACTTAGTAGGATCATACCTAAGGTCTCTCATGTACATGTGAAAAGAGAATACTAATGCATATGTGAGAAGATAACAGAACCAACACACACATAAACTGGTCAAATAATTAGTCCCATCCTCACCATGAACCATACACTAAATAACACATCTAAGTGTAATAAAATAATAAGAAGAATATTGATAAAGGGTACCCCACACTACTTTACCACTTATTTTTCACTCTCATAACCCAACTTCAAGTGTCATGGTGCTCCAATACCTCCATAGTAACCATGATTGAATAAACCTAGGGAAACACGTCACATACCATATGAAGATACCTGGGTAACCACATCACATCTACATCAAATTTCATAGAACTTGGATAGTAGGGTATCATGAACACGAAAGAATAAACCTCATGCCCTACTCCTACCATGAATGACCCCCACTATGAACCACATCATCCTCTAGTGCACTTTTGAATGATTTCCATTATAGCCCATGCATATCAAACTCGCTTGGAAGAGAGTGAAGGGAAAAGGGGGTGGCCAACCATCTGTCCTCACCATCATGGATGTTTTGAAAAAATACCTGTAAACCAAAACCTTTGGGATTTGGTGTGAATAAGAGACTCAGGTGGGGTGCATATAGAAATCACAATGAAAATAAAATATATAGTATTCACACACAAGCCTAACATATGAGTTCATAACAAAAGTACCATCCTAATTCACAACCTCGCCATAAGTCCTCACAACTTCCACCACTAATGCTTCCACCTCTAAATACATCACATCACACAAGAAAACTACACAAAAAAGATATATTCCATCTTTCTTTTCAAGTTAACACATTTCCATATTTCCCAATTATAAAACATATTCATTAAATAATCCCGTTCATTCATATTTTTGGTCCACCACATTTATTAAACATTCCATAAATTAATTTATTTACCACATATTAATTTACACCCATGTTCAAACCCATGTCAACATTTTAAGTTAATTTCATAACTATTAGGAAACTAACACAACTCAACACAACAAAACACAACCCAACCCATCCCTTTTCATGTCAATAATCTACACATCACAACAACCACACATCTCAATCACTTCTCATCACAACCACCATAAATCATAATCACTTCTAATTACAACCACCACACATAACAACCACTTCTCATCATAGATACCACACATCACAACCATTTATTATTTAGTTTTAAAAAAGGTAATTTTATTACATTTACTTCCTTATTTTTAATGGAATTATCACAAAAATACTATATTTAATGGGAAACTATTTCATTAATTGGATACAAGTTCTTAGCCATTTCATGTGGGGTGAATTTAAGTCAATAAGTGCAACATAGTTCACCAATTTTAGTAGCCACAATAATAGGACAAATCTAAACACAATCCAAAACTAGAAAGAATAACAAGCATACTCAACCATTTAGGAAAATCAAAAGAACAAGTAAAACTCATGAGATTTCTTCCCCACCACTTTAATTTCAATTAAACCAATTAATTATATTTAATAAGCTAGTAAATACTATATTCCTAAAGGAATGAAAAATCATGATATTCCCACATGTACATCTAAAGGAGGAAATGAGAAGGATCCCATACCTTGATTGAAGTTTTAAAGAGAACCACCACTCAAAATACAAGGAAACAAGAGGTCATGCCCTACTAAGATCAAAGAATAACTATCCAAAAACTATCCACAAAAATCCATTACCAACCCACACTCAGAAATCGACTAAAAACAGATAGTATTTCCACATTGATCACCTAAGATAAAGGAAGAACAACAAGAGAAAGAGAAGGGAAGGGTACCTTGAATAAGTGCACTTGATTCACCACTATCCGAGTTAAAATCCACAAAGAATCAATTATATAAAGTCAATCTAGGGTAGAACCAACATTACCCAGAAAAAATTTCATAAAAGGATTCTCAATTATAAAGAGAGAACAATCAAAACCTAAATTCATCAGAACATTTGGAATTCAAAGGAACACCCAAGAAGAGGACCAAAAATTGATTAATATAGGGGAATAATTGTGTTAAAAATTCATTCAAGGCCTCAGATTTATGATTCATGCATTTAACCTTTGAAATGGATGAGACCCAAAAATATAGGAAATGCTTTTGAATATTTGCACGAGAACCTAACCATCACCACATCTTGCACTACACCCTGGTCCAAGACGTGGTGTTCTTCAACGTGCAAGTTGAAACATCATGCATCAGGGTGTGTTTGCCACACCTAGGACATTTTTTCATCAAATAGATTCCAAAATAGCTTCTCAAGCCATTTACAAGTTGTCCATTTTATAAAGGATGACACCTGGGAAACAACAGCTTGCACCAGGCTATGTTGTAGCCCATTTAGTACTAAATAGTATCCAAAGACCTCCAAACTCCTCCAAACTCTTCCTCAACACCACCAAGCCTTGGGAAAACACAAATAAAATGTTGGGAAGGTCTGAACCATTAAAAAAAGTGACCATATACAATTATTTGTTTCTATATGTTTCAAATTAGGCAAACCCAAGAGTGAATGTAAACGTAACAACAAACACACATCCATCACTAAAATAGATAATATGGGAAAATGAAAGAACTATCCAATATCAGCTTCGCAAATAAAAATAAGGGGTTTATGCACATTATGGTAATTGAATCATAAAAGAAAAACCTAATGAATAAGTAGGATGCTACACCTAATATAGATAATCCTAAAAAGGAAAAAATGGTCTGATAATAAAAGATAAATAAATAACATAAAATTACGACAAAAAATGAAATTTAATTCAGAATTATCAATGTCTTCATTCATGCATTCAAAAAATATCCACCTTAATATTTAAAAATCATTATCCTAACTCACACAATGTTACCTTAACCTATTTTCCTAAAATTCAGTATATCTAACCAGTAATAAAACTTAAAAAATTACAAGGACTTTGTTAACATATAAATTATATTTTCATTAGCATGTATCTTATTAATGAAGGATTTGGGTGAAAAAAAGAAAGTTGGAAGGATACCAAATTTTAATTTTTGGTATATATTTGATCTAAAACTATCAGATCTGTAGGTTATTGGCCCAAATTCAAGAACATGATTTATGCATTGGTGTGTAGTTAAATTAATCATAAAAAAATTACCTTGATTTGATTGATTCTTGCTTGTTTTTGTTTTTCATTATTTCCAACATGATCCAAACTTGAATCCCACTAGTGATATCCACATGTGAATCTATATATCTCTAGCTTCCCATGTCGATCCCACACTCTGATCTTGTGTGAATTCTTCTTTCAATTCTTGAGATAATGAGAGATATCAATTTTTTGTGCACACTAATTGAAATTAGATTGTATAACCCTAATACATCATAATAATGTCTTAATTACCATGGTTTAATAAAAAGGAAACTAAAAAAAGGTCCCCAAACCCTTTTCCTTTTCTAAAACAAACCCCTTAACACCATTAACCATTTATTAAATAAATAAATGAATGCTATCTGTGGTTTAATAATATTTAATATATCATTTCTTAAATAAATAACTAAATTTATTTAATACATATATTAAATAAAATTATTAATCGATCAATAATTTAAACTATTAAATAATTGCATAGAACCATATCAATAACTTGATCTAAATTATACTATAAATAAATATTCACTTATTCATTAACTTGAATAACTTGAGAATATTAAATAAATATAATTCCATTATTTAATCCTAATCATGACTAAATAAGGATTGAATTATGATTAAAATAACTTGAATAGACATCAATACACAAAATTTGATTGATTCCATTATAATGTTTGGATTCATATGAATCTAACGAGCTTATGAATCCACTTTATGTGTGACCCTTTAGGCATAATTATATATAGACATAGGTCCAACCTATAGAATAAGAGTAGTATCTAGAAACACATCATGACCCCCAAAGAGAAATATATAATTCATAGAAAAAACCTCATAATAATGCTATTGTGTAATACAATACATTTTTCAACCAATATCTCATCAAGTTGGATGCATACCCATGTCATCATCCCTTAAATCTTGATATGTCATTATTTGAATTAATAAGATAATCTTTCCTTACACTACTATGGCCATGGATTTAACTAATACACTATCATATCACTCAAAGGTACAAAGATATTTTTATCCATAACTCAAAAGGGGAAAATATTATCTTAATCATTAAATCAATCATCATACCATTCACAACATACCTAATGCAAGATACTTCTCCAAGATCATATAAATTAAAGTTTTAATCATGAATCAAAGTTTTCCCATAATGATATAAATTTATAATGATATAAAGTACAAGGATTAATACACATGGTTTGAAATAAGAATATCCAATGACAATTTTGATAAATGGAATTCCCATGGTGGGTCTGTCCTCATGAACACTCTGCTTAGAGATCATTAGATGCAAAATTCATGAGAAAAAAAAGTAAATTCTTATGATATCCTAACACCTCAAAGTCAAACATCATCTATGTACTATCATAATGATATTTCTATATCACATGACATATGTTTATGAATATTATCATCAATATACCCATGTTCTCATCATGGTGGGGAATTCTATGAATTATTGATGTGATAAATATTACAAGGATATTATCACATAAATAAAACATAATTATAAATAATATATGATAATAATAATAATCATGAATATATCAAACTATATACATGAAATAATGATCAAAATTATATAATATAAAGTTGGTTCTAGGTCACCGACTCTAGCAGTCTCTGACTTACACTATAAAAACTGCTAATATTTCTCAATCCACTAACTCTCACATGATATTAATGCTTATACTGTGATATGGATTTAGTCAATGAGTATTCCATATTCTCCTCTATGTAAAATCTATTAAATAAGACTTAACTTCTTTGAGTAAAATCCCTCAATAGATGATACTTCTGAATTATATGCTTTGTTCTCTGATATGATATGGGATCCTTATCTTGAACCCCTACCATGATGTTATCACAATATATCATGATAATATATACACTTCTTTACATCACCCCAAGATTTAAGAAAAATTCACATATCTAAACTACTTCCTTAGCCACATCAAAAGCCACAATATACTTGAATTCTATAGTAGAATTGTCTACCACTGGTTGATTTGAGATCCTCTATCTAATTGTACCACCATTAAGGATAAATACATAGCCTGACTATGAATTTAAATCAAAATGATTTTTTTAGAAACTAGAATCTATGTACCCCCTTATGACTTGTTCCTATTCACCTCCAAAGACCAAGAAAAATCCTTTATATGCCTCAAGTACTTTATGATTGTTTTAATTACCACCCAGTTCACCTCTCTTGGATATGATTGATATCTACCTACCATGCTCAGTGTGTAGGCAACATCATGTTTAGAACATTACATTACATACATGATAGATCCAATTTTTTATACATACTAAATTATACTCATTCTTTCTCCTCCTATGTTTGAGGACACATGTTCTTGGAGATATTTATTCCATGTAACAAGTGAAACAAACCCCTCTTATATTGTTCTATCTTTCACCTTTTATGTGATTTTTAAATGTATTTACTCTAAATTATTCTGAATATACACTTGAATTTATCTTCATAGATCTTATTCCATAAAACATATACCTCTTCCCCTAATTCCTTTATAGTGAAGTATTGTATTTATTTAACCAAATATTAATATACTATAAGACCAATATCACATTTATAATTAATAATCTATCATAGAAAATTATTATTAGGAAAGTTTTGGCACTCCCACTAACCTTTTTGTAGACACAAGGTTCACTTTCATTTTTAATGAAACTAAAATCTCTTATTATCTCATTAAAATGAACATTTTATTATCTCAATGATTGATTCAATCCAGAAATGGATCTCTATAGATTTCATCATCTATAAGCCTCATGTAGTGTTACAAACCATTTTGGTTGTGTCATATAGATATATTTCAAAGGTTTCCTATTTAGGAATTCTATTTTGACATCCATCATCCAAATTTAATAATCATGGAATGAAATAATGAAAAGTAGAATTATAAAGGATTTGAGCATCACTAAGAGTGAAAAGGTTTCTTTATATCTAATTCCCTGATGTATTCTGAAACCTTTTGCAAATTAATGTGATTTATAGGTATTAAAATTACCATTTATGTCCATTTTTTTCTTAAATAATCATTTTAACCCAATGGGGTTTACTCTAGCTGGAGGTTCCACCAAAGTCCAAAATTTATTTGGGTATATGAAATATATTTCTAAATTAATAGAATCTTAGTATATGGAATCTTCTAAGCTATATATAGCTTCCTTATAGGGAAAAAGTTTTTTATTCTTAATGAATAATGTGTCACCTTCCTCGATGATAAGAAATATTTATCTCTTTGGTTCTCTAACCTCACTTATGCACTTACATAGCACTTGTGTATTTGGAATGAATTATTCCATAAGATCTTGTAGAACTTTTTCCTATGTAAACTCTTGTGAATCTTGAGCATTGAATTAATCAAAGAATACATTTCTTACACTATACCTCTTGGGCATGTTTCCAGTTTTTGGGAATATATCCCATCTTTTGACTTTCACATTCCCATTTAAGGGATTTTATAGGTAATTTCCCTAACCTCCTTAGGTTATCCTATAAAGATGCACTTTTTTAATCTTGATGCAAGTTTTTTATTAGTATTATCCTTGAAAAACACTTCACATACCCATACATGAATGTTTTATAAGGTAATATTCTTCCCATACAATAACTTGTAAGCGATGCCACTTGTCAGCTTAATTGGACCTCAGTTGAGTGTGTATGCTACTGTCAACAATGCATATCACCAAAAGTACTGTGTAAGATCTATATGAATCATCATTGATATCACCAGGTCCAATAAGGTGTGATTCCTCCTTTAACTCACACCATTACACTATGGTGTATAAATAGGTGTGAGTTGTGATATAATCCCAAACTCTTTGATGTGATCGATAAATTTTTGGCTAAGATACTTTCCACCTTGACCCGATCAGAGTTTCTTAATATTATTTAAAATTTGATTCTCTACTTGAATATTTATTCCTTAAATTTATCAAATAAACATGACTTATACCTAATCAAGTAGACATATCCATATCTACTTATATCATCAATAAAAGTAATAAAATAAGAGAATCCTTCTCACGATTCTACTAGAAATGGCCCACACACATCTGTATGCACTAGTTATATAAGATCTATGGATATTTTACCTTTAACAATAAAATGTTCATTATTCATATTTCCACATAAAAAATAATGACACAAATAAGAGGGATTCAACTCAAAATATTCTAAGTACCCTACTTGGTGTAGCTTTTTCAGATACTTTTGGTTTATATGACCTAGTCGAAATCACCACAAATGAGAATAAAATAAGTTATGTGAGTTTGTTTCATCATTTATTTACAATATAAAAATATTTAATTTAAGAATATATAAATCATTATTTAAATTTTCTATACCATAACATATGTTTTATTTATAAAAATTAAAATTTTCTATCTCTAAAATTGAAATAAAAACCACCAGTGTCTAAAATAAACATAGATATTATGTTCTTGGTAATACTTGGAACATAGTAAAAATGATAAAATACTAGAATAATTCCTATAGGAAAACTAATATGGTATTATCTTATATCCAATGCAGTTATCCTTGCTCCATTAACTACTCAAAGATCAACCTCGCCTCTTGAAATCTTCCTAAATCTACCTTATTCCTGTATTTAGATAAAAATGTATGAGCCATAAGTTTCATATAATACCCAAGATATAGAATATGAAATATTACAATAAATTTCAAACATACCTAAGGGATAATGATCCCATTATTTTTCAATTTATTACTTGAAGTTCCTCTTCTAGTGGTCTTTCTTACCACATGAAAAGAAGAAAACATCTTGCTAATTACCCTCTCTTGAAATCTTTGGATTCCTGGAAGGATGATGTACTTTACCTTTCTGATTATTCACCATAAGTATAATAGATTTTTCTTTCTTCATATTTTTATCATCTTGGAGAATTGTATACATAATATGTGAAAGAGACTTCTCTATATTGTTTGTTTTATAACTATAAACAAACATGAATAATCTAGGTGGTAAGGATGAAAGAATGAGTTGTGTGGATAGGTCCTTATCCAGCGTGAATCCTAACTCTGAAAATAACTCTATGTACCCTATAATTTTGAGTACACAAGGACCTATCCATATTCCTTCTTCTAACTTTCAAACAAATAGTTCCATGAAGATATCATCTCTTTATTACCTCATTTTCTCCTAGAACATGTTCTGGAGATGAGACAACATAGTGTATCTATCTACATCATTGAGTTTATTTTGGAATTATTTATAAATTTATGAATACAAGATTTGATACCCATCATATGCATCATCAATGTGTCTCTTATTGGATTCCTTCTTACCCAAATTATCCTATGAATATGGAACATTAGTTAGGGGATTCCAGAATATAAAATTAGCCTTTTTAGCATAATATTACACACAAGCACTCGTACCACTCCAATAAATTCATGTAGGTGTGGAAATTTTATTTTTCCAAGATACTTCATAGCGTTAATGAGTTAGTGGTTTTATTAGTCATTTCTATAATATAATAAAATAACAAATTAATACTTTATCTTGGTTACTTTTTTTATACATTATTAATTAATTTAATACGAATCCCATTATTTTATGAAATCCTAAAATCCCTTACTGTAGGATTTATAATATATATTTACCATATATTATAGTGTCAAGGATCCTTATTTCCCTTATTAGAGTAAAAACTACGGCCATGCTACCACTTTAAGGTGTTTTGGAAAGAAACTCTTGGTCAACTTCATTAAATTTCAACTCTTTAATCTATTGAGTGGAATCCCCAATCCACAAATTCCAATATCATATTTTCTCAATGATCGTCTCTAAATTGTACCAAGCAGGTTATGACCACTTTCCTTTATCCCAATTTGGTTAAGTCGACCCATCAATTTTGTTATAACTCCTCGTTAACTAGAAGTGCACTTGATTATGGTCAGAATAACACCTTGAGCTATGGTTGTATCCCAACCAAATGATAGAAGGAATTTAAATTAATATTATATTTGAATCATTTTTTTGATGTAAGTAATATGATTTTATCTTTTATAATTCTCATTAACTATTCTATGTGATAATTTACCTGAATAACTAACCATGTATAATAAAACATACTTACACATTTTACATTTTTATCAGAGCATGATTATTGATTAATATATTATATGTGATTTCACAAACATATAATTAACCATTCATAGATAACAATAAATTTGTCATGATTATGAACCTTAAACAAGTGATTGGTTTATTGAGTGGTGGTAAATAAATCCAGATCCTAGGGGGTGTAACTCCTTAATTCTGTCTTGACTTGAGTTGAAACATCCTCCATTATCTTATGGTTCTTCATATTTGTATTTCCTTCAACTATACTCTTGAACTTACTACTCACATGATCTCATCTTTTATAATGATACCCACACACAGGTGAGAGGGACCATGTGTAAGGAGTTACATAAAAATAACTGTGGACATGCAGGCTTGTGCATAAAATAGGGGGAAGGATGATATGCATAACATATTAATTTATTTAATATATAATAACATAAAACCAATGAAATTATTAAATAAAATAAATATAAAAAATGCATAGGTCGGTCTCAAATCATGATCTTCCACCATGAAAAATAAACAACAACAACTAGATGATA
This sequence comes from Viscum album, assembly GCA_963277665.1. Taxonomy (NCBI): domain Eukaryota; kingdom Viridiplantae; phylum Streptophyta; class Magnoliopsida; order Santalales; family Viscaceae; genus Viscum; species Viscum album. Next base: position 1,305,832,242 of record OY728160.1, on the reverse strand, counting down.
TCTCATTCAATCTCATTTAATAATTAAAATTAAATAAACGATTTTAATTATTTTCCTTTATGAAATTATGATCTAATTTAATAAATTATAATAAATTAGAATGTATCCCCTTTAATTATTATTTTATAAAATAATATTATTAATAGTAAATATTTAAAATAAATATTATTAATAAATACTTTTATTTTATTAAAAATAATTAAAAGGATTTTGAGATGTTGGGTCAGGCAGATTGGTTTGGGCATGAACCCAATCCCTTAATTGACCCCTTGGTGGGTTTGGTAGGTGCATTATTATGGTCCAATAGCTTAATGTAATATCATTGAGGTCTTACATGTTCTGGGCAGAGCCCGAACCTGCTACCTTGGGCATATGCACCAATATGATAAGACTAGCCCACACTCCAAAGGTGCACAACGCATAGTCTGCACCCTAGTTGGGGTGGGGAAGCCCAATATTGGGTCAGGTAGGTTCTACATGAGATCGGGTAGCCCCAATGGTTACCTGGGTGGGGATCCCTATCAGGGATGGCTACCTGAGCCAGGTAGTGAGTCCTGACTAGCAACACATAGTGGGGGGTTAATCAGGTGCCTTCAGTCTTGATTTGACTAGTGGGGTGAGCTATCAGCCTTAGCGGGGCATGAATCCCTACCTTTATACCCTCCTAGGTTAGGAGTGATACCCCCGATAGGGAAAGGTGGTGGCCCACCCCCTTGTGAGGTTTTCCATTTTAGGCTGTCAGCCTTGGGTGGGGTGGCTATGACTTTTAGAGTGCCAAGTGAGGCCATCACTGACTAGGAAATTATTTTGGTTTCTTAATTTGGCTCCCCATGTTATTTGGGTAACCTTAATAAAATTTGATAACCTTCTAACTAGTTCGATTCTATCCACAGATGCCTATATTCATGAATTTATACTTGATCTTCATAACTCTTTAGATCTGAGTTAGATTTTTATAGAATGGGAAAATCAGATCCAAATATGTTCATGGATCATATTGTTGGAAAGAGTGAATATTGAATTGATAAAATTCAATAGATTGGATATTAAATTAATTACACATCGATTTTGACCACTCTGATACCTGCTAAAGGATCCAGAAACTATGGAAGCATGTTGGTGGAATGATAACTTTTAATTTTTGGCACTGATCTAATATAAAATTTTCAAATCTACATGTTCTTAGCCTGAATCCTAGAACATTATTTTCATATTATTTTGTAATTAAATAAATTGTATTACAATTACCTTGATTAAATCAATTCCCACTCATTTTTGTTTTCCTTCTTGTTAACAAGATCTGAACTTGAATCCCTTTTAGAAATATCGACACATGAATCCACAAATATTAGAAAGTTAGTCTTGATGTGTCAGGTTCTAGCATAATGGATCTAGATATCTTCAACATGTCACAATGATCAAACACTCTGATATTTTTCATGTTATTCTCTAAGTTCTTGAGAGAATGGGTGGGTTCTCTTTTCGTTATGCATAATTATTAGTATTAGATTGTCCAATCCTAATCCATCATAGCAGTTTCTTAAGGGTTTAATAAAAAGAAAATTACAAAGAGGTCCCTAAACCTTTTTACCTTTATGAAATAAACCCTTTCCACCATTAAAAATTTATTTAAAAAATATATAAATTTTTACCATGGATTAATATTATTTAATATATTACTTCTTAAAATAATAACTATAATTATTTAAGAAATATATTAACTAAAAATTACCATATGATTAAATAATTAAACCATTAAATAATCACATGGAACCAAATCATTAACTTGATATGAATTATACAATAAATAAATAATCCCTTATTCATTAAATTAAATAAATTATGAATAAAAAATAGAGATAATTTAATTCCCTCATATTGATCAAGATTAAGTAGGGATTGAATTATGATTGATATAACTTGAATAAACATCAATCCACAAACTTTTACAGATTTCATTCTAATGATTAGATTCATTAGAATCTAATGAGATTTTGAATCCACTTAGTGTGTGACTCTCTAGGATCCTTTCTTGATTCCATAAGGTCTAACCTATAGACCAAAAGCAGTGTCTAAAACACATCATATCACTGAAATAGAAATAGATAATTCTTAGAAATGACAACCTTATATGAATGATACTATGTAATATAATCTCTTTGTAAACTGATATCTCATCAATAGGTACACATACTCGTGTTATCATATGTTAAATCTTGATATGTCTTTATTTGAATTTTTTATATAACCTTTCCTTTGACTACCATGTTCATGGATTTAACTAAGGTACTATCATCTCATTCAAAGGGCTAGATTTATCTTCCTCCATGACCCAAAAGGGAAAAATCCTCTCTTGATCATCCAATAATAATACCATTTACTACATACCCAATGAAATCTACTTATCCAAGAGAATATATGTTAATGTTTTCATAATGCATCAAAGTATTCACTTCATGATATAAATTGACAATGAACTCAAGTACAAGGAACAATACATACAATCAAAAATAGGAATATCCAATGACACTCATGTTATGTGGAATTCCTATGATTGATCTATACTCATGACCTCCTTACTTGGAGATAACTAAGTGAAATATTCATTATAACAAGTCTCAATGCTTATAATTCCCCAACACATAGTCAAACATCATTTGTGACCTATCATAATGATGTGTATAGACCATTTAACATATGTTTAAGAATATAATCTTAGAATACTTGGGTTATTTTCATGGTGGGGAATTTTCATGACCTATCAATGAAAAAAATATTCTAAGGAAATTATCACATAAGTAAATCATAAGTATAAATAATATATGATAAGAATAATCATCATGCATATATCAAACTGTATATATGAAACAATAATCAAAAGTGTATAAGATAATATTAGTTCTAAGGCACCAATCCAAAAAATTACCACACACTTTTAAAGTGTTAAAAATATATCTAACACAATGTAACTTAAAATTTATATGTTTTGATCAAGAATGAAAAATATGATTTTTTGAAAAATGTAATGAACTATTATTATTATAGAATACTAAATTTTATAAATGAGAAAGTATTAACTCCATGATAATTCCTTTAATAAATTAAAATTCCTTTATTGTTTTATCAAACCAATGAAATCAACTTTAGTTGTCAAAAGATCAACCAACATATGCACATTAAAATTAAAAGCAACCAGACCACTGAATTCAATATAGAAAAAACTAGCAAAAAACTTAGTTTCAACATTAACAATATAATAAGAGTAAAAAAAATCAATTAATATCATAATCATTATAACTATATTTAACATCAAAAAATGGAAAATGAAAAGAAAAAAATATTTTAGAACCCATTTTAAGGCATAAAAATACAACCTTCTTGAATCAACCATGGATTTCCTAATCGTTTTCAAGAAAAAATTTAATTCTGAACAAATATAGATCATTAAATACATAAAAATACCAAAAACATTGATGTAAGGGATATAAATCATTTTTTTTTTAAATTTTGAATAAGGAGTCTGTAATAATAATTTTTTAAAGTTTTATACTAGGATAGTACATGTAGATTTTAAATTTTTCATAAAACATTTTTTTAAAACCATTTTTACATAACTTTCTCATGTAAGAAATAATTTTATTTCCTTCAAATGTATAATAATTTTCATATCTATTTTTTTAAAATACTAAATCCTTCATCTCAAATTTGGAATTAAGAATATATTTAACTTGATTAATTGATTTTATAAATTTACATGAAATACATATATCATTAACATAAGTAAGTAGATATATCATGAAACGTTTCACCTATTTATAATAAACACATACATCACAAGAACTTTTGAAATTATTTTCCAGTATAAAAAATTAAAAATTTCTATAATAATATATATAAGACTATTGTAAGCCAAAAATGGTTTTATACATAAGATATATGACATTACTTAACCCCATTGGGACCCCATCCTGGACCAATAATAAGATCCTAGTAGCTGTCTCTCCAAGTCCACTTCCAATATGTGAGGGGTTGATGGCTAGGATCAAGCATAAAATCAGGAATTACCCTAAAAGGTAACTAATAAACCACCAATAATAATATGTGAATGATAAAATGTGTATCAATGTGATAAAACCTAATCAATAAATGATCATATCAAAGACAATATACATGAATATTAAACGTTACATAGAAATGCTACAAAATATTATACACAACATGAATAATTAAAAAACTAATTCAAATACATTCCCAAAAGCATATAAAAGGAAAAAATTGGTAAATATCATGAATACATCTATTTATGGTATGTTTATCACCCATAAAATCCTATGAATGCCTCTACTATCAAACCATAGAAGCCTAAAACCACCACCAACATGATCCTAAAAACCTGCAAGTTAAAAATAGGAGTGAAAAAATATATATGTAAGATAAAATATAAACATACTTAATAGGGTCATCCTCATAAATACCTCAATGTGATAAATTTTAATTAAACATGTTAATATATTTATGAGGTACTAAACAATTAAATTCAACTATAGAGTTTTGTATGGGATAACTCTTGTCCAAACAAAGTGGAAACAAACCACCAAAACATGTTTTTTTGCAAGATTTATCCATTTATTTAAATTGAATAAGTATAAATAAAAATCATACCTTTTCATTGATTATATGTATTCTCCTTATTATTCATCATGGTTGATGAATATAACTAATAATAATCCAAATGAGTTCTTCTTAGGGTATCCACATGTTTTTATGAATCTATCAATGATTAGGAAGGAACCCCTATTATTCACGATCTTCTATAATCTTAGAGAGAGAGAGAGAGCGATTTAAATTAAGAGTAATTAGACACTATTAAATGGTATTTGTATTTAAAACTTTTCAAAAGTATCTAACCACTTTATATAGCCACCAAGGAAACTCTTTGGGATTCCAGATATTTCTCAAATGTTTGGTCATTAATGAAACATTTCACAAACATTTCAAACATTAAAAATCTTTATAACTTATGATTAAATATTCCCATTGATTTTTTAATATTTAAAAAATCATTATATATATTTAAAACTCCTTAAACATCATTACATGTTGTTTCATCCTAACATGATAGCTTATAGTAGGAGAAAAAGGTAATATGTATGCATTATTGTATCATATATAAACTACCATGCATAAAACCATAATATAGTGACCTTTACTACATTTTGGTTTACACTAAAAAAACCATGATGTTGTTTATACCACCATGTCATAGTTTTGATTTAATTCATATTTCTATCAAACTCTCACTTACACTAATGACTCAAATACTTTATTCACTTTCACTTTTTATAACATCATTTATAATAAATTGTGAAACCATATCCAAAGATCATTTTGGATATCCTACAAAAATCCTTTTAGAGAATATATCATTTATTTTTACTGTATGTTACATTATATGAAAAAAATTGTAAAAATATATCCAAAAATCCTTTTGGATATCCTCTAAAACACTTTTGGAGTACCTCTTAAGGTTTTTTACAAATAATTTGTAATGAAACTTAATCCTCATTCACATAACCAAAAAATGTGAATCAAAAATCCTTTATAGCATTGAAAAAAATTATGAATTCCCTAATCCATAATTGTAAAAAAATAATTACCTCTAGAAAAACATTAATACTACTAAAGATATAAAGGGATATGACATGGTCCTTATTAAACACAAGTATCTCTATGTCTGTTTCCACCAAATATAAAATATTTAATATAAATAATCATATATTACCTTTATCCAAGACATTAAGAGACCACATGACATGAATAATGTAAATATTATGTAGCTAAACCATATGTTATTGATTCTATGAGTATATACTAACTATATATATGAACACATTGCATGTCATTCACCTAAATAGATGTGTACATCACATTCACCTCACCCAATAGATAAGTACATCACATATTGCTTATATATTTATATCCATACACATAAACAACACATCTCAATAGTGAGGTTCAATGTCATATTCTTCATATGAGAGTATAAATACCATATTGGTTAAACCTTAACTAATGATAAGATTAAAAACATACCCAACCACCCCTAATTACCTGAGCCTCAAGGTTGACATAAGAAATGTATCAAAGTATAAAAGTTCTCATATAGGTATCTTTTAAACCTCATTTAATGGGGATTAAGTATGAAATATGTACTCTTGGTATACCAAATACATATTTTATGACACTCCATGCAGTTTAGGTAGTGAGTTATCTAACACACAAAACTACTTTTGTACCTCATTATAGAATTCCATATCTCTATACAAAACTCAACCCATACCAATATTCACATGTAATCATAACCTATAATAATATTTAATGACCATAAATTAGGGATATCTTAAATTCATTCTTTTAGAGGTAAATTATCATTGCACTTCATGCAATATATACAACCAATATGAAATAATGATAAAGTTGATATTCCTTTTTGTATAACATGATACATTTTATATATACATAAAATTATTTAAGAATATTAACAAAACCATACATAATCACTCTTTTAATCATATCCCATGTGATATACCATAAAATATTACTTACATTTACTATATTTTTAAGGTTTATTGAAACTCATTATATCACTATATAATTATTTCCACATCCTCATGTGACAATATGATAAATCCCATCACTAAACTACTTCAATGGTTTAACATCCATGGAGATAGTTTTTTTGAATAATGGTATGATTAGGATTTATAATCATAATGTTAAACTCTTTAAACATAATATTTAAACACAATTTCTTCATATCATCCATTATTACAATCTCAATAAATTCTATTTATTTAAATATTTAAAACTCTTTTTAATTTTATCATCACTATCTTGGAACTTTTTTATATTTTAAATTTTTTCATTGAAATCATTTGGTAAAGAATTTAAATATAGCTCTTTATATTAAGATCATTATTTTATAGCATACCCCAAACTATTTCATGATATAAAGTTAAATTAACTTTTAATTAGTCTGGTATAATCATTTATTTGTTACAACTTGATCTTCTCAAAGTTCAATTATACTCATACCAGTCTCTTAGAAATTATATTTTCTCTAAAACATATGTCTAAATCATAAATTATTTTATGTTAGGATATTTTTTTTATTTAATGTAAATGTTTAATAAATAAAATATTTATAACCATATCATATATGGTATTATATATGTTTTGATAAGTATTATTGAAAGAATATTTTATTCTTTAAAATATGTCGTTATTGAGTGCTAGGAACACTTCACCTCACATTTTAACAGATAAATTGGATAAAATATTTTTTATTGAATAAATTTTTTTATCCTTATATTCTTTTAAACATGTTATATAATTGGATCAATCATAACCATGTGTATCAGAATCATCATATTATATTATTCATTCAAGCCATTGTTTATAAATAACATCTCTTATTATGACAACCCATATTTTAATACACATTAATTCATGATTTATTACATAAAGGTACCCATAATAAAATCCCAAAAGATCAAAAGGATTAGTTTATTTTTGGAAATTAAGTATATAGAATAATAACTTGAAGTATGGGTACAACAAAATTATTTAAAAACTCCACAAAATGCTCTTAAAATCCATTGATCTTCTAATTCTATATGAAATAACCTGAGGATGTACACAAGAAATGGGTGATATATAAATCATAGTAAGGGAATAATCAATGAATATCATAAGTTAAAGTAATACATGTGAGTCAATAGTAATATCAATACAACACAATAGGGTTTAGAACCATAAAATTGAATATAAAATCATGATACAAGATGATAACATAAAGGCAACATGGGAATGTTTCAACAATATAAAGAATGATATCATAAACATAAGTAAAGGAAAAACATAGAGATATAATAACATAGTGTGATTAGGATAAACTCACATGCACTATACATGATATCTCATGAGATAAAAATATCACCTAATGCATTGTAGGGCTATATAATTCCAGGTCTACCTACCACATTCATATCATTTATATGCACAAGTGTGACACATAGATCATAAAACATAAGGATTCCTTAAATAAAATTTAATACCATGATAAAGGAGTTTGGATTACATACATGGAAGTACCCAATCAATTATGTATAGGTATATCCAGGTGAATACCCTTGAGTGGAAATTGGTATGGGTATGCACTACACAAATGTTTGGCATGAAAAAATCACAGGATAATTTCGGCAGCATAAAAAGGGTACTTAAAGATTCATGGAAGGGTTTAATGAGAGTTAAATGAGTATATAATCCCTTATAAATAATAAGGAAAATAATAAGGATGTTTAAAAACATATCCCAATATGAAAATTTGGTAATTAAAAGTCATAATATAAAGAAGGTGCTTGAATAAAGAGGAGAAGGAGAGCATCCCTTACCTTGAGAGGGAGCTTATAACAATATTAGTAGGATCCTATTAAGAGCTTGGGGGATCCTTGGGTGGGATATAGATATGGGAGGTCATAGTAAATAAATTATATAAGGTTTTTTAGTGAAGAATGGGAGTTTGGGTGTTTTTTTATAACAAAAGAGAGGGAAATTATTTATTAATTTATAAACATAGGTTTTTAACTCTATATGATAAAATAATCAAAGATACAAACCTTACCATGATTTTTCCCATGGTTTCTGAAAAACAGGTGTGTTTTTAAATGTTTTATATGGATAAGAACCTAACTCATTAAAATAATACCCTTGGTTATGTAGAAGTGAGTCATGTTCTTAAAGAATTAATTTTAAAAACTTAAAATATAATATAGGTTTTGGAGGATTTATTAGGAGTTTATAAAATTAATAAAACAACTTAAAAAAATATTATTTTAAAGAGTAAACATAATTTTGGTTGTGGATACTCTTTATAGTATTTTTACATCACTTTTGGGCTTTTATGATGTCATAATACATACTATATAATTATACCGTATTTAATTTTTACCAAAAAATTTAGATGTCTTGGAAAATTAGAAAAAATTCACCATTGGATAATTTAAATATTATAATTTATTTTATAAAAATAATTATATAAATATGATAATTAACACTTTTAAATCAAAATATCCATTTATTGAAAATTACGAGTCTTTTTGATAATAACAGTTTTCTGAACCTTATAAAATTACATTTCACTTTGTAAAATTATATTATAATTTATATTTAATAAATATTATTTTATAATATTATTTTATTAAAATATAATTTATTTAAAAAAGTATCAAATTAATAAAAAATAGTGTCTTGATTGAAACTGTATATTTCCCAAAAATACAATTTTTATTTTATTTTATCAAAATATAATTTTTATAAAAAATATTATTTAATCATTATGAAGTAATAATAAAAGATAAATATAATCATTAATTTATAAAAAAAAATACAAATTCATACTATTAGGATCAAGATAAATAACCCTTTATTACACTAGTGAATGATTGAAGGGTAAGGTGTGTTATGATGTGATTTTCTTGGGGTGGTTCGACGAATATGGTTTGGGCCCTGATCTCGATGAGCTTGAACTTCTCCCATAAATGGTTTTACTCTTGATTTATTTATTGAATCTTGGATTAGGCTTGGTCAAGGAAAAATCCCAGTGGTGTTATCTCCCTTAGAATATCTGATAGATGGGATTCATATGGTATGATTCTATTGGTTGAGGCCATCACTTCCTTTATTCATGTGAAATGGATTTATCCTAACCCTATATATATACTAATCATATGATCAATTTATAATAGATATTATCAATGGTTATGATGTTTAATGTTCTTTTAAATCTGGAAATATATAACTTATAATGGTATAAAATAAACAAATTAGTGGATGTGTTTTCTATAATTTCATTTCCTAATAAGGCATTTACTTATTTAAAAATGAAATTTTATTTATAAATGTTTGATTTGCTACATTATTCCCCCCTTTAGAAATTTCACCCTAAAAATTTCATTCATACACTAAAATAGATAAGGGTACTTCTGTTTAATCACCTCTTTTGGTTCTGAAGTCTCTTCCTCAAACTTGTGGTTCCAACACAACACTTTGACTTAGTGAGTTGTCTTATTTTATATAACCTTGTCTCTATGATCTAATATCTTCACCATCTACTCCTCTTATGAAAGATTATTCTACAATGGTATCACCTATGGATTCAATACATGTGAGGGGTATGATATTTACTTCCTCAAGGGGGATATATGGAACACATCATGTAATTGAGATATGTTAGGTGGGAATTCTAATTGATAGGACACAACTCCAATGTGATCAAGGATCTCAAAGGGGCCAATGTATCTTGGAATAAGATTTCCTTTATTCTCAAACCCCATGAATTTGTTCTATGAAAATATATAAAGGAACACTTTATCTGATCCCTCAAACTCCAGGTCTGATCGATGATTTCCTATGTAACACCCCGAGCTTCCACGATACGCCTCTCTTTCAATAATGCAATAGCTTGCATTGTACGCAAGTTCAAGTTCTAACACACCGCAACTAATCAAAATAGCCGTTATGAATAGTAATAACCACCTTTTAAATTTATAGAAATTTTATATTTCAAAATGGACTTCATTTTTGTATTCCTAATATTGAAATTAGCCTATGTTGAATTTTTTGTAATTTTCCGAGAACTTCCAAATTTTTATGAATAGTGAAAAATACTTAAAACAACTTTTTTAATCAAAATGATTCATAGTGATAAATTATACTATTGAGTGGTTTTAGAGTATAATTAGAATATATTTTTACCATTTTATCCAATGGTGGTCATTAGAATTAATTTAACATTGAAATTGGACATAAACAATTGCCAATCTTTTGATATAAATTGTTTCTTAAAAACACGCTATTTGTTGTAACAGCGGGAATTAATTATAAAATTAATTAATGCAACTTATATGTTTGGAATTTTGTAAAATAGGCATCATTTTTGAATTCGGAATATCAATTATAGCTTAGGGTGAAATTTTGGCCTTGTTCTGAAAAACTTCAATTTTTGATGAATAGTGAAACCACTAAGTGGTTGTTAAATAACTGATTTTTCGTTTAAATGAAATATTACCACTTCTGTGATTTGATTTTCAAAAATCCGACATACATGGTTGTCATTAAGAAGTAAAATGTGGTTCAATGAGATCAAAATAATTTTTTGGTGAATAGTAACTTTTAAGTTCTTAATCGCGATTAGAGGTAATTAGTGTAGTTTAAGGTACAAATAATGTTTTAATAATATGAGATGAGGATGACACTTGTCCTACTCCTATTGGATGAGTCATGGCCGACCAAGACAACCCATGGGTCAACTTGGGGACCCCATGGAGCCACTTTAGTTAGAAAATGACATAAATACCTTTTATTTAATGTTAAAGTAAAAAAATAACACAAACATAAAATGTTTTACTAAAACAATTTTTACGTGGGGTTACACAAGTCCAAATTTTGATTATAAATATTCATTAGAAAGATAAAAAGATTTCCTACATCATAGTATTTGTTTTATAATTTTTAGACATTAAATAAATTAAATTATTTATGACATAATTATGATGTGGCGATGACCTCATTATTTAACGATTTAAATAAAATGAGAAGATAATGCAAAATCCAAGGCTTACACTTGTCCAAAGCCTATTGTATGAATATATTTAGAAACCTTATCACCTTATCCTCTAATTATATAAGTGTGGGACCTTTAGAAACCGAAAAGCATTGTATAATTGAATAACATTTCATTACTTTCCAAAAGTGCCCCTCCTCTCCACTTATAAAAGGCCCCCACCTCTCCCACCTCATTTACACTTTCAAGCCATTTGGCTCGGCCAACCTCTACCCAAATACTCTCCCAACATTCCTCCCTTACTCCTAGAAGCCTCACTTTGGGCAGAAATCTTCCCAAGGAAGCCTTTGGCTCAAATCAAAAAGAGTTACCCGATTTTGAGGTAATGTCTTTTCTAATGTTGTTTTGTTTTATTTTTCTTCTCCAACCCCCTAAACTCTTTTTATTCATTTCTTTTGTAACAAAACCAGTATCCTCAATATACTAGGATGTTGTTATAAGAAGGATTCGAGATACACTTACACACACCTACATCTAATGGTTAAAGAACATACGGTTTCTGTGGATGGCGAATTTCTGCCTCACGAAACGATGATTGTTCAACACTCATATAACACCTTCAAAGGTGGCCATTAAGATGTCACTATATTTATATATGATATATAATGTGTTTATGTTTTACTTATGCTTCTGTATTTCTCATTTATGGCTTACTTTATGATTTCCATTATGGGTAAAACGCGATAATTTCATTTTAGGAAGTGCGGACTACCGCCCCCTCAAAGTGATTTGAATCGTTAATGCCATATGTGGGATGTATAAAGGATGGAGTAAATGGTATTATAAACTATATTATACTGGAATTATATAATACATTTATATCATTATGATTTAGTTCCATTAAATATGAAATTGAAATGAAAGTAGCGTTCATGCGTACGTACGACTTACCGTCTCCATGAACGGTGCATTTCATTTCTTACCTCTAAATGTTACGTAATATTATAAATGAATGTATACACTGGATATATAAGATATATATGACATCTAAATCATGAATATAATTCTGGATATAATGGATATTTCACCACATAAACAACTTGTAATTATAAGAAGCTTATTGTTGACTCAAGTACCAAAGATCGACAAAACGACCGTTATTAACTTAAATAATTACATAATGTTCATATCATTGTAATAAGTGATATAATAAGGATAATGAAATTGAAAATGGTTCTTAATAAGGTATATATTAACTCTAGTTTATTATTCAGGAGGTTAAAGAACGGTTGAGTCAAGTCAGACAAGAGGTAAGGGAACTTCTTAACCCAACTTCCATTCTTTGGGTTAATCTCCTACTTTCAAATTATGTCATGATATTATTATGTCCTATTTTGTATTTTTACTTTCTTTATGTGTACCTATAGTGAATACACATAATAGATCTATTTTATTTTAAAAATGATCTTTTTAAGGACTTCGTCTCAATCTCCTTTCATTGAGGCATATTTCGTTTTATACACAACTTTATTTTATACGGTGTATAAACCCCTTTGACTTTTACGTTTATTCAAAAGGAATCTTTTTTATATGAAGAGTTTTACTAAACGACAAAAAGGGAATGTTTTTCTTTCCGTACTTATGCGGCGACAACGACTTCTCCGCCGCCGTGACCATTATTTGAGTTTCGGCTTCCTCTACAAGCCATCATTTTTTTAATGAAAAATAAATACAAAGTTTTAACTTTCTTTTATTTTGGTATTGAAAATGGTTTTGAAAGCGTTTTTATTATATCAATGTGTTGTATTGATATCTTGTGATTGAAATATGGAAATGTTATGTTTCCTTTATGCATGTTTTATGTGATACGATTATGTTATGGTTTATGATATGTTTAAACCTATTCATATGAGGAATGCATTGGACTTAATAAGTGACGGGTGGAGCCCGCTATAGCTCCTCGATGCATCAGCAGGTCTCATGAGACAAACTAGTGTCTTGGCACGAGGCCTTGACAAAATCTTATTTGTGGTCTTGGCACGAGGCCTTGACTACGTGGTTATGATAGTCTGGCATTATGCATTCCATCATTATGAAAGTGGTTATTGTTATTGCATGTGATTATTCGACCAGTAGAATATCCATGTGAAGAAGTGAATGGCATTATCTCATTTTACTTTTGCCATATTATGTTGAAGTTCATGTTTAAAAAGGCTTTTGTTTTAGTTATACATTGCCTTAAATGTTTATGTTTATTTATGAAAGCTTCCGCAATATTGTTATCCTTACTGAGCATCTGAGCTCACCCCTTTCAATGTTTTAATATTTTCCAGGATGTGAAGAAGTATTTTATGAATGACCTGCAGGGATAGTCAGAAGAGGATATGAGTGCGGACTATGGAGACTTTGTTATTGTAGTTTTTCACTTTATGATGTAATGTAACATTTACGAATGTATCTAGTGTTTCCAAGGCTACTAAACTAATCGGTCTTTCGAGACTTGATCTTTTGTGATCATGCCAATGTTACGAAGTAATGCACCGACTCTGGGTAGCTGGGGTCGGGGCGTTACAGTTGGTATCAGAGGCAGTTTAGTACTAACCTTGGAAGCTAGATTTAGATAAACTCTGATTAGAGCACATAGCCCAAAGATAGACTTTTAGGATTAGTATAGAAGAACTTCCTAGAATTTTGGTATTGTAGAGATGTTATGAGTTTTCCGAGCAATGCATCCCTGTCTGGATACGAGTAGGTAGAGGCGGCTCTGGCACAGATGTACCTAGGGGTAAAACCCGAAAACACCGCTTTGATCTAGACTCGAACGGGAACTGGTGCACGACAACGGGCCTTGCTGCACTCTTGGTTACGACACTCCCGGGGGATATGCTTTGGATAATTCCCATTTTCTTTACAAACCACTATGAAGGGTTATGAGTATATACTTCCTCAAAGATTTTTTTTTTATAATTATGGATTATATCCATAATTAGTTCAATTTATGTTAAGTGTTTTATAAGTATGGAATTATGTATTTTGATTCATAAACTAATCTAGTTTATGCCATTGTTTAGAAATGGCGCCTAGTGGAAGGAATGGAAACCGTATCAATGCACGAACTCCGTGTAGGGATTGCCCTCCTGATCAAGATAATTATTGTGGATCTGGAGATACAACTGGTGCTGATCAACTTATTACCATACTGGGACAACTCACTCAGGTTATGAATAATAACCTTACTCGTATGGAGCACCCTGATCCGCAACGTGGAGGATCAATGCTAGATCGTTTCATGAGGCAACAACCACCAACCTTTAATGGGAGTACAAATCCTATAGTAGCTGAGCAATGGATAAATTCCTTAGAGAAAATATTCCATGCCTTGGGGAGTAGTGAAAGGGAGAAGGTTGTCATGGCAGTTTACCGCCTCACTGGAGATGCCGATCAGTGGTGGTCGCTGATTCGAAACACAAAGGAAGATGATGACGTATCGAATATGGAATGGAGGGAGTTCAAAGAGCTTTTCTTAGAAAAATACTTTCCTCGTGACCATCGAGCAGATATGGAAAGGCAATTTCTGAGTCTGAGGCAGAAGGAGGATGAGAATGTCGCAAAGTATGAGGCTAACTTTACAAGGTTAGCAAGGTATGCTGCAGATTACATACGTAACCCAAGGAGTAAGATTGATCGTTTCTTTGATGGGTTAAAACCATTTCTCCGTCGAGCTTTGGTATCACAATCCTTCTCATCATACGAAGATATTGTCTCGTGTGATATCAAGACAGAAAAGGAATTCTCTAAGTCTTATGACAACAAAGTAAAGCAAGAGAAGAAGAGAACGGTGGAACAAGAGACAGATAAAGGGAAAAAGGGAAAGAAGGATTTTCCATTATGTGATAATTGTGGGAAGAATCACCCTGGTACTTGCCTAAAAGGAATGGGAGTTTGTTAAAAATGTGGAGAAAAGGGTCACCAGGCTCGTGATTGTAAGGGAAAGAAAGAGGCTGTCAAAGTTGAATGCTACAATTGTAGAGAAATGGGTCATTATGCAAATGAATGTCCTAAGCGTCAGGGAAACTTACCTCAGAAAAGGCCAAGGGATCAAGGACAATCTTATGCTGTTACTACAGTTGAAGCAGAATAACTAATGTATTGGTGCTTTTGGACTCAAGGATTATATTCTGGTTATAAGAATAATGTAATATATATATGGATTGTACTGCAGTACTTTTTGATTTCAGTAAGGTTTTAATATGATTAAGGTAATCATATTTTTAGTATGTGACAATAAGAGAAACTTTTCTTTGTTTTGGGAATCTGATAAATTGATTTTGGAATTTAGAGACCTTTTAGAGAAAGTCTGGACGGAGGTATTTTGGATAACTATTAAGGTTGGAATGGATTAAGTTGAACTTTGGATAGTATTGTTTAAGGTTAAAAAATTTATGAAGATTATTTTTGGAATATTATGATACTATAGTTTTAGGAAAAGGAAAACCTGCAGGGTGGGGCATAACCTGTCGAGTCGGACAAAGCTGCAGGAATCGAACCCACAATCATAGTGCGACAGGCCTTTATTTCCTACCACTAGCCTACAGGAAGTCCCTGGTTATTACAAATAATTTTACTAATTTAAATGGTATGTGTTAACATTTGGAACCTTATACAATTAGGATAAGTATAATATTTTTGAGTTCTATTATCTTTTTGAGTGAAAGATGATTTGAAGGTTGAAACTCTAATTGTCAAGCATAAATATATATATACCTATCTCTTATTCAATGAATAAATTAATTCTTAAACTTTAGTAAAGGGATATTAAAACAAAAAAATGTGTTATCCTAATACCTTATGTCTGGTTGAACTGATGATATTTTAAATCAACATAGATTGAAGGCTTTGAGGCCCTCAATTTGACAGTTGATTGTGATTGATGACCTCAATCACTCCCTAAAAATATTTACGTTTTTCCTCCAATTATATGTCTTTAATTGCCACCAATGTTCTCCTTATCGAGATCATAATTTGGTGGTGACTTTCTTATTTCCATTTTCCCTCTTATTAAGGCTAAATTTTATTAACCTTATTTCCGATGTGGGTTTTCCACAAAGGTATTTTCTATTTTCAACCTCTTATATCAAATTGCGAGGACGCAATTTATTGAAGGAGGGGAGAATGTAACACCCCAAGCTTCCACGATACGCCTCTCTTTCAATAATGCAATAGCTTGCATTGTACGCAAGTTCAAGTTCTAACACACCGCAACTAATCAAAATAGCCGTTATGAATAGTAATAACCACCTTTTAAATTTATAGAAATTTTATATTTCAAAATGGACTTCATTTTTGTATTCCTAATATTGAAATTAGCCTATGTTGAATTTTTTGTAATTTTCCGAGAACTTCCAAATTTTTATGAATAGTGAAAAATACTTAAAACAACTTTTTTAATCAAAATAATTCATAGTGATAAATTATACTATTGAGTGGTTTTAGAGTATAATTAGAATATATTTTTACCATTTTATCCAATGGTGGTCATTAGAATTAATTTAACATTGAAATTGGACATAAACAATTGCCAATCTTTTGATATAAATTGTTTCTTAAAAACACGCTATTTGTTGTAACAGCGGGAATTAATTATAAAATTAATTAATGCAACTTATATGTTTGGAATTTTGTAAAATAGGCATCATTTTTGAATTCGGAATATCAATTATAGCTTAGGGTGAAATTTTGGCCTTGTTCTGAAAAACTTCAATTTTTGATGAATAGTGAAACCACTAAGTGGTTGTTAAATAACTGATTTTTCGTTTAAATGAAATATTACCACTTCTGTGATTTGATTTTCAAAAATCCGACATACATGGTTGTCATTAAGAAGTAAAATGTGGTTCAATGAGATCAAAATAATTTTTTGGTGAATAGTAACTTTTAAGTTCTTAATCGCGATTAGAGGTAATTAGTGTAGTTTAAGGTACAAATAATGTTTTAATAATATGAGATGAGCATGAAACTTGTCCTACTCCTATTGGATTAGTCATGGCCGACCAAGACAACCCATGGGTCAACTTGGGGACCCCATGGAGCCACTTTAGTTAGAAAATGACATAAATACCTTTTATTTAATGTTAAAGTAAAAAAATGACACAAACATAAAATGTTTTACTAAAACAATTTTTACGTGGGGTTACACAAGTCCAAATTTTGATTATAAATATTCATTAGAAAGATAAAAAGATTTCCTACATCATAGTATTTGTTTTATAATTTTTAGACATTAAATAAATTAAATTATTTATGACATAATTATGATGTGGCGATGACCTCATTATTTAACGATTTAAATAAAATGAGAAGATAATGCAAAATCCAAGGATTACACTTGTCCAAAGCCTATTGGATGAAGATATTTCGAAACCTTATCACCTTATCCTCGAATTATATAAGTGTGGGACCTTTAGAAACCGAAAAGCATTGTATAATTGAATAACATTTCATTACTTTCCAAAAGTGCCCCTCCTCTCCACTTATAAAAGGCCCCCACCTCTCCCACCTCATTTACACTTTCAAGCCATTTTGCTCGGCCAAACTCTGCCCAAATACTCTCCCAACATTCCTCCCTTACTCCTAGAAGCCTCACTTTGGGCAGAACTCTTCCCAAGGAAGCCTTTGGCTCAAATCAAAAAGAGTTACCCGATTTTGAGGTAATGTCTTTTCTAATGTTGTTTTGTTTTATTTTTCTTCTCCAACCCCCTAAACTCTTTTTATTCATTTCTTTTGTAACAACACCAGTATCCTCAATATACTAGGATGTTGTTATAAGAAGGATTCGAGCTACACTTACACACACCTACATCTAATGGTTAAAGAACATACGGTTTCTGTGGATGGCGAATTTCTGCCTCACGAAACGATGATTGTTCAACACTCATATAACACCTTCAAAGGTGGCCATTAAGATGTAACTATATTTATATATGATATATAATGTGTTTTTGTTTTACTTATGCTTCTGTATTTCTCATTTATGGCTTACTTTATGATTTCCATTATGGGTAAAACGCGATAATTTCATTTTAGGAAGTGCGGACTACCGCCCCCTCAAAGTGATTTGAATCGTTAATGCCATATGTGGGATGTATAAAGGATGGAGTAAATTGTATTATACACTATATTATACTGGAATTATATAATACATTTATATCATTATGATTTAGTTCCATTAAATATGAAATTGAAATGAAAGTAGCGTTCATGCGTACGTACGGCTTACCGTCTCCATGAACGGTGCATTTCATTTCTTACCTCTAAATGTTACGTAATATTATAAATGAATGTATATACTGGATATATAAGATATATATGACATCTAAATCATGAATATAATTCTGGATATAATGGATATTTCACCACATAAACAACTTGTAATTATAAGAAGCTTATTGTTGACTCAAGTACCAAAGATCGACAAAACAACCGTTATTAACTTAAATAATTACATAATGTTCATATCATTGTAATAAGTGATATAATAAGGATAATGAAATTGAAAATGGTTCTTAATAAGGTATATATTAACTCTAGTTTATTATTCAGGAGGTTAAAGAACGGTTGAGTCAAGTCAGACAAGAGGTAAGGGAACTTCTTAACCCAACTTCCATTCTTTGGGTTAATCTCCTACTTTCAAATTATGTCATGATATTATTATGTCCTATTTTTTATTTTTACTTTCTTTATGTGTACCTATAGTGAATACACATAATAGATCTATTTTATTTTAAAAATTATCTTTTTAAGGACTTCGTCTCAATCTCCTTTCATTGAGGCATATTTCGTTTTATACACAACTTTATTTTATACGGTGTATAAACCCCTTTGACTTTTACGTTTATTCAAAAGGAATCTTTTTTATATGAAGAGTTTTACTAAACGAAAAAAAGGGAATGTTTTTCTTTCCGTACTTATGCGGCGACAACGACTTCTCCTCCGCCGTGACCATTATTTGAGTTTCGGCTTCCTCTACAAGCCATCATTTTTTTAATGAAAAATAAATACAAAGTTTTAACTTTCTTTTATTTTGGTATTGAAAATGGTTTTGAAAGCGTTTTTATTATATCAATGTGTTGTATTGATATCTTGTGATTGAAATATGGAAATGTTATGTTTCCTTTATGCATGTTTTATGTGATACGATTATGTTATGGTTTATGATATGTTTAAACCTATTCATATGAGGAATGCATTGGACTTAATAAGTGACGGGTGGAGCCCGCTATAGCTCCTCGATGCATCGGCAGGTCTCATGAGACAAACTAGTGTCTTGGCACGAGGCCTTGACAAAATCTTATTTGTGGTCTTGGCACGAGGCCTTGACTACGTGGTTATGATAGTCTGGAATTATGCATTCCATCATTATGAAAGTGGTTATTGTTATTGCATGTGATTATTCGACCAGTAGAATATCCATGTGAAGAAGTGAATGGCATTATCTCATTTTACTTTTGCCATATTATGTTGAAGTTCATGTTTAAAAAGGCTTTTGTTTTAGTTATACATTGCCTTAAATGTTTATGTTTATTTATGAAAGCTTCCGCAATATTGTTATCCTTACTGAGCATCTGAGCTCACCCCTTTCAATGTTTTAATATTTTCCAGGATGTGAAGAAGTATTTTATGAATGACCTGCAGGGATAGTCAGAAGAGGATATGAGTGCGGACTATGGAGACTTTGTTATTGTAGTTTTTCACTTTATGATGTAATGTAACGTTTACGAATGTATCTAGTGTTTCCAAGGCTACTAAACTAATCGGTCTTTCGAGACTTGATCTTTTGTGATCATGCCAATGTTACGAAGTAATGCACCGACTCTGGGTAGCTGGGGTCGGGGCGTTACATCCTACATAGAATTTCTGTCAAATTTGTGTAGATTTCATAAGACGCGAGATGGTTTAAACCTGCTCTATCATTTCTTGGATAATATTAGGTACCATCAACTTCCACTCTCTAAATTCATCCCAAAATGTCAGATTCCAACACCTCTCCCCATAAATATCCTCATAAGGTTCCATTTAAATTCTAGAATAGAAACTATTGTTACATGAGACCTCACTACAGGAAGGTTCTGATGCCTTTTAAATCCATTGAACAAGATCTCAACATATATTCTAGAGTTTTAATGGATCTTTCTTATTGACCATCCATTTAAGGGTGATTTGTAGTGCTAAAGCTCAGTCTTGTATTCAACTCTTACTGAAGACTTCTCCGAAACCTCAAGGTAAACCTTATATATCAATTAGATACAATAGATAATGTAACTCCATGAAGTATTACCACTTCCCTTATGTATATCTTGGAAAGTTATCCAAGAGATAAATCTTCCTTGATAGCAATGAAATGTGCTAACTTGGTAAGGTGATCGACTACCACCCAGATAGCATTATTTCCTTTAGGGGTTCTGGGTAGTCCTATGATGAAATCCATGGTTATGTTTTCCCATTTCCATACTGGTATAAGCAATGGTTTCATCATACCCTTATACTTTTTTCATTAAACCATGAATTGTTAACATACCAAAAATCATGATAAAAATTATACAATCTTCCTCTTCATGTTATCCCACTATAAGTTTTTCCTAAAATCTATATATATCATAGTGATTACTGGATGAATAAAGAAGGATGATCTATACACATCATTCGAAATTTACCTCTTTATTTATGGTTTTTATAGGATATATATCTAGGTTTCAAACCTTATAACTCTATCTTTAGAAAAGTTAAACTCTAGAATATTCACTACCTTTTTTTGTATCACCTCATCATCCATATGATCCTCCTTTATCCTCTTAAAAATATATTTCTGAGTAGTCATTTGAGAAATATAGAATAGTTATCCTTTTATTATTCACATTTCCATAATTTATATGTCCAAAAATATTAGATCCCTTGAAATTATCACCATGGATTGGGTTTCAAGATCCTTTATACTCAGAGCATCTGCCACTTTTCTCTCCTTCTCAGGATGGTATTGGATTGAAAAATCATAATCCTTGGCCAGATCTAACCACCTCCATTAGTGAATATTGGGATCCTTTTGTGTGAATATGTACTTGAGGATTTTATGATATGTATATATTTTATACCTATCGCCATAGAGATAATGTCTCTAAATCTTCAGTGTGAAAATTACTGCAGTAAATTCTAGATCATGTATTGGGTATTTCATCTCATGGATCTTTAATTGGTGGGATGAATAGGCTATCAATTTTTCATTTTTCATGAGTACACAAACTAATCCTTTTTTTGACATATCACTATTGATCACAAATACTTCCCCATTGGTGGGTAATGTGAGAATAGGTGTAGTGATTAGCCTATTCTTTATCCTTTTAAAGCTTTATTCACATTCCCCATTTCATACAAACTTCAACCAATTTCAAGTTATCCTTGTTAGTTTTTTTGATAATCATGATCCATTTATCACAAATCAATGATATTAACCAAGTAATCCAAGGAAACTATAGATTTCTATCACAAATATTGGTCTGGTCCATCCTTCAATTGCCTTTATTTTTGAAGGATTTATAGATGTCCCTTTTATATTGATCAAATTCCCTTGGAATGTTACTTTATCCATCCAAAACTTGCATTTACTATACTTTTCATAAATATTTTCTTTCCTCAATGTATTTAGTAAAACATCCAAATACTCCTCACGATCCTCCTTTATTTTGGAGTATATAAGAATATAATCAATAAAGACTACCAATTTTTTTCGAGGTAATCCCTAAAGACTGTATTCATTAATTCCATGAATATTTCTAGAGAATCAGTGAGTCCAAATATAATCACTATGAACTTGTAGTTCCCGTACCTTGTACGAAACAAAATCTTGGGGATATCCTCCTTTATAACCTTTACTTGATAATAGACCGAATGCAGAACCACCTTAGAAAAGTAATAGGGCTCAGGTATCTAATCAAACAAGTCATAAATCTATAAAAGAGGATTTTTTTGTATCATGATTTTACTGATTTAATTATAATCAATGTAGATGAGTATTTACCCATCCTTATTCTTGATGAAGAGGACCGATGCACCCAAAAGTGAAGCACTTGGGTGTATAAACCCTTTATCAAAATTCTACTATAGTTACTTATTCATATACTCAAGATAAATAATGGATATTCTATATGTATACTTGGATATTGACAATGATTCAAGTATAAGTTCTATTGAGAAATAAACCTCTTGTCTTAGAGGAAGACAAGAAATGTTTTCATAAATACATCAGTAAATTCCCTTATAATGGGTATGTAATAAAGGATGATATTTTCCTTAGTATCAATCATTTGATCTAGATAATATTTATTACAAGTTAATAATATATATTCTTGATATGATAATACTAAATTATATTTATCCTTATCCTTGCACTTGTAAAGAATCAGAGGATGAATTGCAATACAAAGGGTGATTTCCTTCTCTCGGTAATTTATGTTGGCTCTATACAAGGAAATCCAATCCATTCCCATAATAGTATAAAATATCTATAAAGAGAGTATCACAAGGTTTTTTAGGAACTTAATCCCAAAAATTTTGACAGGGGAGGAGTTATATACTTGGGATTCAATAATTACCCCATTTTCCATTTTCAATGATAGCTCTACTTCTATGTTTTTTGGTGTTATTTGAATAGTTTTACTAAACTTTTATGATATGGAAGAATATATAGAACCAAAATCAAATAGTACATTTACTATCCTTGAATGAATAACTAACATACCTTCCACCACTTCATTATTGGGATCTACCTCATCATTTGTGATGACATAAGTTCACACTTGTTCTCTAGGACTTAGAGGTTGTTATCTTCAGTTGCAATAAAAAAAACCTTGTATTAGTGCATTGATTCTCATAGTTTTTGTATTCCTTATAGTTGAAACATTTTACAATAGGTTGAGGGTTGAATAGATTATTACTTTCTTATATCACATTGGTGGGTTTATCCTATTTGAAATCACTTGCTAGGTGCCCTTATTTCTTACACCAAAATCATTTCCTTGTCCCCTTTAGGAAATTTCAAGGATGCTTATTCCCACATTTTTTAAAAGTGGGATGTTGGACTTTCTTCCCCACCCTGATATTTTTATATCGCACTACTAGAATTAAAATAAAACCCATTGTCCACTTCTTATCACCAAACCCATGAGACCCTTTTGATTCACATATCCCTATCTAAAATTTAAGGGCACATAAAACCATTTAATCATAGATGTCAAATTCATGAATCACCAAAATATTTTCATAGACTCAGTTTTATCCCACCAAAGAAGTGGCCAACTTTACTTTTACAATCAATGAAAAAGTTGGAGGTTTATTGTGAAAGTATTATGAAGTTATCCTCATATGACCTGATGGATTCTTCATCCTTTTGAATGTGTATAAGAAAAACCCTCTATATTTTAAGTTTGATCATGTGAGGAAAATATTTATTGAAAAATATTTTCTGAAATTCTTTATACTCCATAGATTTGATCTCCTACTCAGGCTTTGTATTTTTGATCAAAATCCACCATCAATTATTTTATCCTTCCATATAATAAATATATAGTACCAAATTCTCTTTTTCAGATAATTAAAGGATGGAGAAGATATTTTTAGTAGATTTTATTAATTTTTATGTGAATAAGGGATCAAAATATCCACTAAAATTCATAGGAGTTTTTTGAATAAAAGTCTCAATTTTAACTTTCTCCTTCTTAAGGGGATGCAGGTTTCCCCCTGATTTAATTTTCTATTAAAAAAATGAGTTATTTGAGAAATTATTTCCATAAAGTTCCCAACTCCTACTCATATTGGGTTGGGAATCTCATTTGGAAATTTAACTCATTTCTCACCACACTATTTTTTGACTCAATTCCTCATATTTCCAACCACTGATTAAAAATAAATGAAAAATTAGGGATGAGAAATTTTAAACTATTAAACACATATATGGGAAACCATGAACATTAAAAGGATAAATTATAAATGACATACATTCCTTAACCAATGAATTTATAGGTTTTAATCTAAGTTATCCATGATCTATTTCCTAACATAAAGTATTATGGGAATCTTTATCTCCTTAATAATGTCCCATAATGATCTTTTTAATTTAACAAAGCATATTCCCTAGGAGTGTTAAACCAAGTGTGTGTCAAGTTCTCTTTTTTCATGCACCAAGTGGTGTTTGATTCTAGATCAATGCACCATTTTTTGGGTTATTACCCCTAGGTACAATTGTGCTTGAGCCTCATCCACTTGTAGTATCCAAACATGGATATATTTTCTTGGAAACCATTTACTCTATAATTTACCAAAATTTTGGGATGTTTTCCTATGTTTAGTCTTATCCTTAAAAGTTTCACTAGATTTTTCTAATCCTAATCCCTAAAAATAACTATACATTTCCTCTGATACCAACTAAAACAACCCATATTTTAATACACCTTAATTCATGATTTATTACATAAAAGCACCCATAATACAATCCCAAAAAAGATTATTAGGCCTACTGTATTTGGGAAATTAGGTACATAGAATAGTAACTTGAAACATGGGTATAATAACATTATTTAAAAACTTCATAACATGCACTTAAAATCCATTGATCTTCTAATACTGGACATGATAACTTGGGGATGTATATAAGAAAGGGGTGAGATATAAATACCAATAAGGGAAAAATCAAAACATAGAATAAGGTTGAAAAGTACATGCGAGTCAAGAGGCATATCAAGGTAACATAATAGGGTTGAGAATCATAAACTTGAATATCAAAACATGATATAAGATGATAACATAAAGGCACCATGGGAATGTGGTAGCAACATAAAACATGAAATCATAAATATAAGTCAAGGATAAACTCTAATAAATCATAAAATAGTGTTATTAACATAACCTCACATGCACCATACATGGTATCTCATGATATAGAAACATTTCCCAATGAATTGGGGGACTATATAATTATGTTCCCACCCATCACATTTGTATCATGTATATGAAAGAGTGCACCACATAGATCATACAACATTAGGATACCTTTAATCAATTTTAAAAACACTATTAAGGAGTGTGTATTAAACACATGAAATTATTAAATTAATTAATTATTTAAAATATAATTGAATACCCTTTAGAGGAAATGTAGATAGGTATTTACTAAACAAATGTTTGGAATGGAAAAATCATATGACAATTTTGGCAGCATAACAGGGGGTACTTAAATATTCATAGAAGGGTTTAATGAGAGTTAAATGTATATCTAATCACATGGAAATAATAAGTACAATAATATGTATTATTAAAAACATATCCCAACAAGAACAATTGAGAATAAAAAGTAATAATATAAATAAAGTGCTTGAATAAATAGGAGAATGAGAAGACCCCTTACCTAGAGAGGGAGCTTCTAAAAAGATTGGGAGTATCTTCTTAAGAGCTTGGGGGAACCTTATGAGGGATATAGAGAGGTAAGGGAAAATTAACTTCAGGCTCTAAGTGTTTTGATTGAATAGGAAATGGGAGGTTGGGTGGGGTTTTATAACAAAAGAAAGGGGAATTCATTATTAATTTCTAATCTTATGTTTTGGACTCTATATGATAAAATAATAAAAACAAAAAACCTTACCATAGTTTTTGACCATGGTTTATACCAAATAGTATTGGTTTTAAATATTTTATAAGGCTAATAATTGAACTCATTAAAATGACACCCTTAGTGATGTGGAAGTGATTCATGTTCTTAAATAATTAATTTTAAAACCTTAAAATATAATATAGGTTTTGGAGGATTCATTAAGGGTTTATAAAATTAATAAAATAACATAAAAAACACATAATTTTAAATGGGAAAAATAATTTTGGTTGTGGATACTCTTTATAGTATTTATTACATCACTTTTGGGATTTTATGATGTCATAATACGTACTGTATTTAATTTTTACCAAAAAATTTGACTGTCTTAGAAAATTATGAAAAATTAACCATTATATAATTTCAATGATCTGATTTTAAAAATAATAATAATTTTATAAAAATAATTCTCTAAATATGACAACTTAAACTTTGAAATCAAAATCCACATTTATTGTAAAATATAGGGTTTTTTTGGCAATAACAATTTTTTGACCCTTATAAAATTAAATTTGACTTTGTAAAATTATAATATAATTTATATTTAATAAATATTATTTAATAATAATATTTTATTAAGATATAATTTATTTAAAAAACTCTTGAAATCATCAAAAAAGTGTCTCGATTGAAACTATATATTTCTCAAAAATACAATTTGTGTTTCATCGTATAAAAATATAATTCTTATCAAAATTATTATATAATTATTATAAAGTAATAATAAAAGATAAATATAATCATTAATTTATAGAAAATATAAAAATTCATACTATTATGTTTTAAGTACATATCTCTTTATTACACCAGCGAATGACCTAAGGGTAAGGTGTCTGATGGTGAGTTTTTTTTGGGATGGTTCGACGAACATGGTTTAGTATGTGATATTGATGAGCTTGAAATTATCCCATAAACTATTTTTCTCATGATTTAGTTGTTAAATTTTGTATTTTGATTGTTTAATAGAAAATCCCAGTGATGCTATCTCCCTCGAAATCTTTGATAGATGGGATTCATATGGTATGATCCTACTGGTCGAGACCATCACTTCCTTTGTCTATGTAAATTGGATTTATCATAACCATATATATATAATAATCATATGGTAATTATATAATATATACTATCAATAGCAATGATGCTTAATGATATTTTAAATTCCCCATGATATAACTTATAACGGTCCAAAATAACCAAAGTAGTGCATGTTTTTTCAATAATTTCATTATTTAACATGGTATTTAATCATTTAAAAAGGTAATTTCATTTATAAATGTTTAGTTTGTTACAATTATCATGTAAGAGAGAAATTTGAAAATATACTTTATTTATCTAGAACCAATATATATTTGAAGCAATCTACTACATTTAAACCTTCATTTATCAACCCTTTTCTTCATCATGTGAATGAAATATTCAAGATTCATCTATCAAATTTTCCTCAATTTTGAAGTATTATACATATTTATAAATTTTTTATAATTCATAGTTAGTATCTTAAACCCTTTAAAATAAAATAATTGATTTCTATAACATAATTTCTGATGTATACTCCAAACAAATTTTCTTGCACCCCTATAGTTATTATAAGAAATTCCTCCTCCAAAGACCAACTTTTCCATGATGGAAACATTTTACTTCTTAAAAATATCCTTTATTAAGTTTAAAACAAGTTTTTTTGGACTCTCCATGACCTTTATTATTATTTTTCTAGACAAAACTTTTACCCTTTCTTTTTTACACCATCATCCTGACACTTGATCTTGGACCTCCCATGCACCACTCAAAAATACTTAACATATTTTGGAGATAGGGTAAAATTTTGTTGAACACACATATATTATAATTAAAAATAAACCATTAGGACCTTTCCATAACTGATTGTAGAATGAAATTCATGAATATATCAAAAAAGTTTTTTAAGGGTACAATGCTTATCCAAACATATTGAAAATAATCAAGAAAACCAATTTTTTCCAAAGGAAATTTCCATTCATTTTGGACCAAATAAAATAAATGATGAGTGTGTTCCTTTTCTTTGATGATGTGATATATTTAAGATTCTCTAATGATATTGATAGGGATCACTAATTAGCATCAAAATAACTCCTTCCTCCTAGGGTATCCACTAGATATTTAAATCTCCCAACTTTTGGGAAGAATCTCCTATAAGCTGTAGTCTACTAAAAACTTTGGTTAAAAGCTTAAATATACTAGAGAGATAAATATTTGGTTTGATAAGTTTTAAATGACATAAATTATGAATGTACACTATCTCATGGTATTGAACTCTTTATAGGAACAAAAGAAACTCCTTGATTCCCTAAATTGTTTAAATACTTTTAATAATAATGGTAAATTTTAAAAAATTGTATAACATTTGTACAATAAATAATGAAAAATTTAAATACTTATTTATTTCATATTCTATTATAAAAACATATTTGAATCATCATGTAATTATAATCAATCAATATATAATATCTTGGATGGGAGAACCAGTAATGCTGAGCATTATCTTATAAATCATACATTTCTATGCACTAAACCATAACAAAATGACCCTCACTATGTTTACACCATTTCAAAACATGATGTGGTTTATATCACCATGTCATGGTTTGATATTTGGTGTATATTTATAAAAATCACCCACTTATACTAAATCCTTATAGACTTATAAAATTCATACCTTATTCCACATCATATGCAACAATTTGTGAATCTATATTCAAAACTCTTTTTGAACATCTTCCAAAAATACTTTTGGGTTAGCTCTAAAATTTTTATAATAAAACTTTGTAAAAAAGATTATTAACCATTCACACAACCACTAAGTGTGAACCATTGAGTATTTATAGAATTGAAAATAAGTAGAAATTCCTTAATCAATAATTTCTAAAAAATATCAGCCTCCAAAAAAGCATCAATGCTACTCAAGATACAAATAGATCTAATGTGATATCTATCAAACCCTTGTATCTCCATACCTATGTCCACCAATTTTATCACATAAAAGTATACATAATCATATAATCCTTTATACCAATACATTGAGTGACTATAATACATGAAGTATATCAATAATATACATCCTACTCATACATTCTCAATTCTCTAAGTATAGATTAACCAAATGGATGAAAATATCACATTTCATTCACCAAAGTGGTTTAACACATCACATGACCACTATCCAAATAGATAATCATAACACATATACCTTATCTAAGTATGACCATATACTTCCTCAATTAATCTTGATAAAGGGATTATATGTCAAACCTATCACATGATAAGAAAAATTCAATTTTGGGTAAACCTCAATAGATGAAATGATTATAAATATCCCCAACCACCCTGATCAGATCAACCTCAAGGATGGATTAAAAATGGCATCAAAGTATGAAGGTTCTCATGCTAGGTATTTTTTCAACCTTGGGTAATGGGATTAAATATAAAAAATGGACCCTTGGTATAATAAAGACATAGTTTATGACACTCCATGTGGTATACGTAGTAGGTCATCTAGCATAAAAGACTTGTTTTGTTCCTCATGATTGAATTTCATATCTCTATACGAAACCCAAACCATAATAATATTTACATGTCATTACAACCTATAATACTCTATGATGATTATCTATTAGGGATAACTCAATTTTATACTTTGAGATATCAATTATCATTTCACTTCATGAATATGTGTAGCCAACATTAAATAATTATAGAGTAGATAATTCCTTTTATATAACATGATATATTTTATATTCTTAAAATACTATAAATATACTAACAAAACCATACATAAAATCTTATATAATTATATCCCATATGATAGACTTCCAAATAGGCCGTATGTTTTCTATACTTAGGGTTTTATTAAACTAATTACATATCTATATAATTATTGTTACATATTTATGTAGTCATATGATAAATACTACCACTAAACTTATTTAATAGAAAAAATCTATGAAGAAATCTTGTTTTAATAATGGTCAGATTAGGATTCATAATCCTCATGTTCAAATCCATGAACATAATATTCAAACTTCTTTACTTCACAACATATAATGTTAAAATTCTAATATATTATATTTTTTACTTAGAACTCTTTATAAGTTCATCATAATTATCTTACAACTTTTCCATTTTTATTTGTCTTTCAGAACATTTGGTTAAAAAATTTAAATAAAAATATTTACATTAAGACCTTTCTTTGTTAATAGATCCTAAAATATTTCAATATATAAAATTATTTTCATTTAGAATTAGATTGGTATAATAATTTATTTATTACATTATAGACTTCTCTAAGTTCAAACACACTCCCACTAGACACTTACAAACTATATTTTCTCTAAAATATATTTTTAATAAAAAAGCTCCTGGTTAGGTTATTATCTGGGTTAAATCCTCAATCATATTTGTAGTGTGCTTATTACCAAGTAGAACATGGTGTCTAGAAGGCTCAGTGTGAAGAGAGGCTCCTTTCCTTTCATTTACCTTGGAGTACCTCTTTTCTAGGTAAAGGTGAAAAGGTGTCACATGGAATGTATTTCCTTGTGAATTGTTAATAATTTGGAAACCTAGAAAGGTAATACCATGTCACAGGCTGGTAGAATTTGTTTGGTTAATTATACCATTACATCTATGTTTTTATATACCTTTTTGTTATATAAATTTCCAATAGGACTTATCAAGGAGTTGATAATCATGATTCCTAATTTTTTTTGAACAGGTTTGATTCATGAGAGGAAGTTGGTCACATTGTCTTGGAAGGATTATGTTAAACCAATTAACATTGGTATAATGGTAATTAAAGATCTCAAAATATTTAATGTCACCCTACTTAATAAATTTACATGGAGACTTTTAACTAGTAATGACTCCTCTTGAGAGTTTCTTAACACTAGATTTGTTAATAAACCACATAACAAACATGTTCTGTATGTCCCTTCATCAGTGTGGCTGTTTATGAGGAAAACCTACTCTGAGATCATGGCCTACTCCAAATGGGTTGTGTGCAAGAATTATCAATTAAAATTCTCAAGTTCCCATTGGTTTTCCAAACCTATTTGTGATGATTTTTTTATTCCTGATCATATAAAGGCTGCTACTATATCTGAGATTCAGTTTAATTCTAGAATGTGAAATCTTTTATCTCTAAAACTTTCTATGGAGATCTCTGGGTATGTGTACACTGACTATGATATTCTGATATGGATGCCTAATATGGATGGTCACTTAAATTCCAAGGACTGCTATAGGTCTCAATGTGGTGTCCCTATCACCTTACCAATATGGCTATCATGTTTCAAAAAACCATTTATTTTTCCTAATGAAATCCTTTTGATCTGGAAGTTATAGATGAATAGATTTCCAAATCAAAGAATTATTCAAAGAAATGGGATTCACCTTGATTTTTTTGTGTTTTTTCTATTTTCTATCCGAGGAATCAATTCTTCATCTATTTTGTAGCTGTAGATTCACATTTAAGCTTTGGAAGTATATCCAGGAATTATTTTTCCACAACTTGGATTTTCAGACCATGGATTACATGCTTTCCTTTATTTTTAGGCTCAAAATATGTGAGCAGCTTCACTTGATACTTCTTGTTGCTGCGATTGACCTACTGGATTTCTTTTAAAGGTCACACAATGAGTTGGTCTTCAACATCCATCAGATTGATTTTCATTATTGAATTTTGGTGATACATAGATGGATATTGGATGATTTAAAAATATAAATGAGGGTGATGCACAATGACTTGTATGACTTGATTATTTTTCAGTCTCTTGGTGATGTTGGTAGGGTGAAAAATCCACTGGTGGCCAGATCAATTCGCTAGATACCCCCGATTCTAGGGTGGTTGAAGGTTAATATTGATGGGGCAGATTTAGGTGCACCAAGTCTTTTAGGCTATGAAGGTATCTTCTATACTCATCAAGACCACATTAAAGGTTGTTTATATAACATTATTGGAACTGGATATTCTATATAAGCTAAGCTGTGGGTGATGATCAAGGCAATCGAATATACTATCCATTTTGGATGGTGTGCATTATGGTTGGAGTTTGACTCAACTATTTCTATAAAAATTATCAAAGGCCGCTCTCAGAATGTACCATAGATAATGATTCCATAATGGATTTACTCTATTCATCTTACTGAGTCTTTATCTCTTAATTTCACTCATATCTATAGGGAGGCAAATCAAGTTTCATATGCTCTTTCAAAATGGAAAATTAAGAAGGTTAGTTTAAGCTAGTATCGTCTCTTACCATATTTTTGTTCCGATTTGGTTGAATCCGACACACATGGTGATTATCATACCCACATTTGTAAAGCTACTATTTAGTTTCTCTTTGTGATTTACTTTTTTTAATAAAATTTCCTAGGAGCAAGTTCTCCTGACTCCTGAATCTTTTGGTATATTTTTAAGACACAAATCCTTTATATTAGGAAATAACACTTATTTATTTAGTGAGAATATTTAAAAAATAAACTATTTAAACTCATATCTTATATTTTATTATCCATGTTTGAATAAATTTTATAAAAATAAAACATTTTCTTTAAAATATTCCACTAAAGGTTTGTGGAACTATTTCCCTCATATTATGACAAATAACTTGGATAAACACTTTTATCTTGGAAAAACTCATTTCCCTTTATCTATTTTAAAATATGTTTTATAATTATGTAATATCATAAACCATGTTTATCAAAAACCATAATCTCATTTATATATAATAATCATTTTTTACAATAACTCAACTTATCACATAACAGAAAAATTCAATGAATAATACACATCCTTTATAATTTATAAATCCACTTAAGATTTTAAGTAGACTAATGTATCCACATTTTTACTGTAAAAACCCTTTACATCATATTTTTAATGCATACTTCAAGCTATAAATATCAACTCTTAATTGATTTTAAACTCTTTTACATATTTAAAACATTTATATAATATACAATTGGTACCATATACCCTTCAAAACAAAATAATTAAATTCCATAACATTAATGGATGACGTGGAATATCCATATAGGTTATTGTATCCCTTTATGTATTTCATACAATTTCTCTTAAATTGACAAGGTTTTACATAATGGACGTGCTCCTCCTACTTCCTCACACCTCCCTTAGGTTTCAATAACATAAGATTGTAACACCCCGAGATTTTGTAAAATATATATATTTCAAATTAATTTAATCTTTTAGATATTTTTCAAATAACACAACAATTAATATAACTTGTTTTATAGTAAATCACAAATTTAATATTATGTTATATTCTACACTAAGCTAATCTTGCGCTATATGCAATACCGACTTAGATTTCTTTACAAACAACACTGAGTTTCTACGAAACATCATTTTATTACTATAATTATTTAAACAAGACAATTATAACCTAGACTTTAAAATGGAGGATATGAATATAATTAAATGAATTATGAAATTATGGTTTACACATGTATATATAATTGTTTTACCCATTAATTATAAATTAATGTAAAACCCTTTTTAAAATAAAAGGAAATGTTTTTCTAAAAAATTATTTAAATGTGAAAAAGTGTGTTTTATACCAATAAATTAACAAATAAATATTGTATAATTACACTAATTATATATATATAAAATATATTAAATATAATATTTAACTTTCATCTTATGCTTTTTCAAGAAATTATATAATAATAAATCCAATTTTAAATATAAAATAAGTATTTTTCTAAAAAAAGCAGTTTTACCACCTTTTGATGGTGAACTTGTTTTAAATATAGTTTTTAACACTTTTAAAAATTCTATTTTACAAAATAAACTTTTTTTTTGAAATTGGAGTATCAATTTTTTTTGTTTATTTTTTTTGTATTTTTTTTGATAAGATTCATTTTTTGATGAATAGTGGAAAAATATTGTATTTTAATTGAAAACTCTTTTTTCATATAGTTTATTTATATTGTTATATTATATTTTAGACTAGTTTTAATGTATAATTAGATAAATATTTTATCATTTAATATCATTAAGATAATTTTAATAAATTTCACATTGAATTTGGATATAAAAACATTTCAATCGTTTGGACATTTTTACTTTAAAAACTCGTTCTCTTGATCCGTCAACGAGATTAATTTTTAAGTAATTTAGGAAATTTATTTGTCTTTAATTTTTAAAAATGGATTCAATATTTGGAATAATAATTTAAATATTTAGTAAATTTTTACATTTTTATTTATGGAAAAAATATGAATAGTAACTTTGGTAATTTTTATTACTATGTTTTAGGGTAAATCAGGTAATTAAGGGTAAAAAATAATATTATAAATATTATAAAATTACCATAACAATTGTCCTAATTTTATTGGATAAATATTTTTTGTAGAAAAACATTAAATTATCGGTTATGAGACAATTTATGGCCTTTTTTATGAGAATATAACCTTTATAATATTATATTCAAAGGAAAGTCAAGTTTATCATACTTTTTTTTAACAAGAGAAATATTTTTAATATGGGTTTATATAAGGGATATGTTCGACTATAAATAGTATTTATAAATATAAAATATTTATCTAAATCATGGTAATTTATTTATAATTTTTAGTGATAATATAATTACCTTAAATAGTGACACAATGATGATGCAGTAATTGTTTAATTAGTGGAAGAATCAAATAAATGATATTAAAAATATTAAAATAAATATAATTTGATACAATTAATGTCATAAAATAATTTTATGGATTACTTTTACATGTTAGTAATGATTTAAAATATTTTCTTTTCAAATATAATGTTTTTATGATATTTTTAAAAAGTCAAGTAATAAATAGTGTCAAAATTGACATTAATGATATTTTAAAATATATAATATTTTATTTAATGTTAAAAAATTAATAAAAATTTAAAATTTAGATAAATTATTGGGATAAGTATTAATATATCATCAATGAATCATTTATTGGTCGTTTTTTATTTTATAGTAATTATATTAACCCTCAAAATATAAATTACATGATATCATGGTTAGAATTAAAAAGGTTAAATAAGGGTTAAATCTAAACGATAAGGATTAAAAAATAGTAAAAACTTATATAATTTTATTGGATGATGGTATTTAGACTAAATATCATAATATATTTTAAATTAATAATTTTTGATCCATTTGGCTTAAAAAATTAATTTATATTAATTTAATATTTTGAATATTTCTAAGAGTACCCCTACCCTCTCTTATAAAAGGGAACCTCTTATTCTCTTTTATTCACACTTAAGAACCTATTTTTTTTCCAAAATATATCTAAAAAACATCACAACATCACTATATTCATCATAAAAGTCTTAATTTGGGAATAAATCCAACCAAATGAATCCTTTTGTGAAAATCAAAAGAAGATACCCAAAGAAGAGGTAACATTTATCAACAAATGTTGTTATTTTATTTCTTTCTTAAACTCCTTAAATTATTTTTATTTCATGTTTATATAATAAAATTAGTATAATAAATACAATTATATGTTTTT
Organism: Viscum album; assembly: GCA_963277665.1. Classification (NCBI taxonomy): domain Eukaryota; kingdom Viridiplantae; phylum Streptophyta; class Magnoliopsida; order Santalales; family Viscaceae; genus Viscum; species Viscum album. Next base: position 1,305,796,381 of record OY728160.1, on the reverse strand, counting down.
ATATTAAGGTTTAAACCTAAACTCACACACACTTCCATTAAATGGCTAACAAAATTACCGTTATTGTTTACGGAGAACTACCGCCTCACGAAACAATGTTGTTTGTTTTTACTTTACCACCTCTTATGGATGGGAATTATAATGGAAAATATATTTTTATATGATATATATTATATTTATTATGTATTTATGGTTATTTAAATTTTACATAAAACATACATTCATTCTTTCTATTTGGTGTAAATATGATAACTTCGTTTGTGGACGAGTGGACTACTGCTGTCTCAAAGCGATGTGATTCGATCACACTTTACATGAAATGTATTAAGGACGAGTTTAGTAAAATTATATGATATATATGAAATATTAATTCTACTATAATGTTAATATATATATATATATATGAGTCATTTACTTTCTTTCAATACGATAATAAAATGGTAACAACGTTCATACGTACGTACGACTTACCGTCTCCATGAACGATGTATTTTATTTTATATTTATATATTTTATAGATATTAATAAATACATATATAATGAATATATATGATAGTTTGTTTTTTCATTTTTATCATTCTTGAGATAACTAAATCATGATCTAAGTATGAGGACCAAGAATAACTCATTAAAACATGTACGAGAAACAAAGCGGTTATTACCCAAAACACAACTTCAACATAGAATTGTTAATAAGAGGGTAATATAAAGTCATAAGTAAATAAAATATTGTATTATATATATTAATATTATTTTTTAATATATTTATAATAAACTTATATTTATTAGACAAGAGTTTTTCATGAGTACAATGAGATTCCAGACATAAGGTAAGGGATTTATGTCTCACTTTTATTTTCTGTGAGATACAATCCATGTTCACCACCTATTTATTATATGTATTGTATATAATTACCATTAATTTAATATATGGTACTTAAACTTAAATTTATGGGTATTTACATATCCATTTTATGATCTCTTTTTCATGTGGATTAGAATTCAAAAATTACCAAATCGGTAAGGTAATTTTTGTCTCAATTTCCATTCTTTGAGACACATGTTATGTTATGCACCTATATTCTTTAACAAGGTGTATATATTTCCCTTTTACATGTTTTATCATGAATATCATTATTTTAATTATATTTTAATCTTTATTTAATGTTATTCTCTCTTCACTCAGAAATATTTGTTTCTTTAAAACAATGTTTTCTAAAAATGTTTTAAAAGTGTTTTAAATGATCTTGTAAGATTTTTCATGAAAATGGATTTAAAATATGTTTAAAATATTTTTTAAAGATTAATTTATAAATTTTAAAGGTTATTTTCAATGAAAAAGTTTTTTCTAAAGGTTTTATTATTTAAAAATCATTTTTAAAAATGGAAAGGATATTTTCCTCAAGATTTATTTCAAGTGATCTTTCAAAATCAAATTTCCATATAAGATAATGTTATTTGATGTTACTTATGTTTTACTAGGGATATGATCCAATGATACCATTATTATTATTTATCTGAATGGTTTATATTTATGATGTATTCGTACTTATTAATTCTATTTATTTTCCATGAGTTATGTTATGATGAAATGTTTAAGGAACCTATTTCATTTTATGGCTTATGATATGATTTATGATGTTGTGGAACACATATTTATGGTTTTAATTATGTGATGGGTGGGTCCTATATCTCCATCCAATTAATTGGGTAAATATGGATAACTCATGAGGTATATATTTTACGTGTGAAACTGATTTCATGTTCACAATTCTATGCATGTACTTGGTTTTCATGTATATAATTTTATGAATGGGCCTAGTTTTCATATCCATATGTTTATTCAAAGGCCCAATTTCACGTCCTTAATTTAATGAGTGAACCTGTTACTATTTATACATGTTCAAAAAGTTACAAGTTTATGTGTATACCATAATTTCATGTCTTATGCCAATGTTATGATCTCATGGATTATGTTATTTGATTCCCTTATGATTCATGTCTTATGAACTACCAATATTTATTCCACGATTCATGTTTATGATATTTGATATGTAGGGTATGATCTTATAATGTTATGATCATATTATCATACCCTTATATTCTTATTTATGCTTATATATCTTCCTTTTTTACTTTTTCTAAGCATCTGAGCTCACCTTTTTCTAAGCATCTGAGCTCACCTTTTTCTTATGTTTCCTTTCCCTAGGTTATAAGGAAAGGTTTTTAAGTAGGAGTACTAAAGGTAAAGATATTTGTGGGAAACATTGAAGATATTCCACCATATTAGAAGTTTGTGTTCCAAGTTTCAAAAGTCACTAAACTAATATGGTCTTTGGGAATGCATTTTTATAATGTATTAAATGTTCCACAAAAATAATGTAATATCCATGTATGAAAATCTTGGGTTGTTATAGTTGGTATCAGAGAAAAGGTTTAGTCAACTATTGAAAACTAGGATGAGAAATATTTAGTGATATCCCAATATATATTTCTAAGGATATTTATATGGATTTCTCTAATGATAAGTCTAAGTATAGGTTACAATCCTAGAGTTTTCATAATGATCATAAATTACCTAATATTAAACCTATAGTGTCATATATTGAAATTTTATAAGTAATTTCCCCATATTATGGGGTTTTCCCACCATGATTAGTGTTTCTCACATTATTATTTTGGTTTTATTCAATGGATGTAATCCAAAGGAACCATTTCAACAAGGAATGAAAAGGAAAATGCAATGAAGAACCTTCTGAGAAACCAAATGTTATGGAAGATAGAATGAAAAACCTCATTGCTATGACCACACAACCTTATCAAGCCATGAATCATGCTGAGCTTCCAAATGACCAAAGGAGGGCACAAAATTTTCTTGAATCCTTATTAAGGAAACATCCACCTTGTTTTAGTGGAACGACCGATCCACTAGTTGATAATAACTTGATCTATACTACAGAAAATATATTTTTCATTCTCCATTATTCAGAACTCAAAAAAGTTAAGTTGGGCACTTATATCTTGGAAGGTAAAGAAAATCAGTGGTATAAATTTATCAATAATAAAAGGAAACTAAATAAAATTTACTCCATGGATTGGGATGAGTTTAATAACTTATTTTTCAGTAATTACCCTCCCCATATTCTTCTTACAAAAAGGGATATTTAAGTTTCCCATATATCTCATAGTTATGATAAAAAAATAAGGATATAATTAAAAGTAAACTCTAAAAACTATGGATAGAATAATATTAGATTTACTTTATGCTCAAAGCGTGAAAGGTAACATGGAGGAAATTGTCTCAATGGGATTGGTAAATTTTTTAAGTGTAGGAAAGAAGGTCATCAAGCATTTTAATGCTGGAGTAATGGGAATAAAAACAATTATCCAAAGAGTGCACCTCTTGTAATTCAGTGTTTCAATTGTAAGGTGTTTGGGCATTACACTAATAAGTTCCCTAATCCAAGGACAAACATGGATAGTAAGCCACAAAAACCTTTGAGGAAAAAGTAAAAAGATAAATACTATACTATCATAATGGATAAAGCGAACCATGATAATCAGGGAATACTTATCCTCCTATCCTTTTTTTGGGAATTTCATGTTTTATTTTGAATTAATAATCCCTATGAAAACCTTATTATTCATCCATTAGTGAAATTTCATGTGATTATATACTTGGATTCTGGAATAATGAAATCACATATTATACCAGTAAAAGGATGAACCCATGCTTCTAATGAAAATTATTTTGTATAAGAAAAGATCTTATCTAAGGAATGAAGAAGCATGCATGTATTCAACATGGTTTTATAGTAATTCAAGTTATTACCATGTTTCAAGGGAATAAATGATAACTATCTTCACATGTTTGGTGTGTGACAATTAAGAACTACAACAAGATTTTTGGGGTTTAATGATAAGTTGATTTTGGAAATTTAGTAACCTTATTTGGAAAGTTTTGGACTTTAATATTTTGGACGGTCCATATGGGTAACCATTTATGAAATTATTTAAGTTGAACTTTGGATGAGGTTTTAGAGATTAATGTTTCAATTTATGTATACTGGATAACATTTGCAAACCATTTTTCTGTGGTGATAACTAGCGATATAATTAATGACTTATCATATCATTATCAATCTTATAATCCACTAGTTTAGTAGGTATTGCAATTTCAACTTCATTTCTTTGAGTAAGAAATGAAGTGGAGATTGATCAAGGCATAACCAAAGAGTGAGATTGTAATTATGAGATGAAATAAAGTAAGTATTTTTTATCAATTTATTTTGAAATAAAATTTTATCTTATTATCATCATTTATGATGATAACAATTGCCTTTTTCAGAACAATTTGGTCTATGGTTTTGTGGTCATGAACCTTCTAATGGCCATATTCTCTATCACTCTCAATCAGAACTTGATAGTTATATTTCTCTTCCATGTCTATGATTTCACTTTCCACCTATGTTCTCCTATGTGGAAACCTAGTTATGATTTACTTTTGGTAACTGTTACGTTTCCAACATTTCCTTTCTAAAGGGAGTTTTAGTATTCATTTTTACAATGTGAGAAATTTCAAGTATTAAACCTTTGATATCCTAGATGAATTTTGAGGGAGAAATGAAGGTACTGGGTGCACAACATAAGGCCTAAAATTTTGGATTTTAATTTTTTTCACTAATGATTGACATGGGCTCATCGTCATCGGTGAATCGCTTCCTGATTACTTATTGAGGATCATGTGTGAGGAATTATAAACATAAAAACAAAAACATAAATACCTGGTTAGATTCGAAGACACACTCGACATATTCTTGTTGTCTGCAATCACTGATCAAAGAATTAAAATCCAAATTCTTATAGACTATCCAAATGTGATTCAAGAAACTTTAAGAGCATTGATCATCAAATTTCAGGTTCTAGCGTGGAGATCTGACACTGCCCTCAACACTCCAATGATCACCACATCACCTTTCTTGTGATGCACGATAGGGATCTCAATCCAAATTAGTTGGATCAAGAGATTCTCTCTCTATAATGTGGTATAGGAGAGATAATCTCTCAAAGAACTTTCCATGAAATAATTTTTGGTGAGAGATGCTCCTCCTCTATTTATAGAATGTTAAGAAACCACCTGAAATTTCTTCATTGGACCCCAAATAATTAACACACTATAAACGACATATTCTGACCACTGTACTAAGCCATAAATATTATTGTCAATTTCTTGTAATATAATAAATATATTACATGATAATACCCGACCCATTAACTCGACTCATTATTCTCAAATATATTAAACGAACCTTGAATATTTTAAACTCATATTCATTCAAAAAATATTTTCCATGTATTTAATTTAAAAAGTGTAAATACATATAATAAATAAATTCAATTCAAATTATTCTTAACTTTAATAATATGAATTTATTTATTCCTTTGGTGTTCATATATGCTTGAAAAAAACTCATACCCCAGTGGTGGGGCCCACCATGTCCTATATACCTATTAAAATGAATAGGAAAGATTCTTGAATATGCTATTATGTGTGACCCTCTAGGCCCTTATCTCAATATTAGTGAATACTATTCACAGAAAAATATTGGGATCTAGAAACCCATTATGTCCCGTAAAGAGATAAGGATAGTCATAGAAATGACAACCAACCGATAAACACATACAGTGTAATATAATCTCTTTGTCTTTAATATCTTATAAAGAAGGACACACACTCATGTCATCACCCTTTTATTTCTTTATTATTTTTTGATCTAACTGGATGAATTTACCCTTTATTTCCATGACCATGGTCTTATGGAGGTACTACCATCCTAATCAACCAGGCCCAATATATATTACTTCCTTAACCTAGAATCGAAAAATAATTTCTTGACCATTCAACCAATTCCATACCACCAATGGAACACCCAACCCAAGCTACCTCGTCACAAATTCATTATCATGATTTTTTCCTTGAATCAAAGTACACAATAAAATAGAACACATTAGTAATGATCTCAAGTTTGGAGACCAATACACATGTCTGTAGATAGGAACATCTAATGAAACCTGAAATACATGGTGTTCCTATTGGAGGGTCTCTCCTCATGATCTCACTACTAGATATCACTATGTTCTAACTTCATGAGAAGAGGTATCAATGCTTATGATCCCCCAACATCGTATAGTCAAACATCTAATGTGTCCAGTCAGTAATATGTATCTAGACCATATGACATATGTTTAAGATTATTGTCATAGTATCTTTAGGCTCTCATTATATCCTAGGACCTGCTATAACCTTTTTATGTGACAATTAAACTATGAACATTATCATTAAATAGTGGACTTAGAAAAAGTATACACTATATTGGCAAGAAAACATCATGTATATCTAACTGTACACATGATATGGTAATCAAAATTACTATTCAAGCTGGGTCTAGGGAACCCACTATTACAACACTCCCACCTTCACTAGAGACAACTTTATAATAATAATTGTTAGCTCTCACATGATTAAGATCATATTTATACTGAGTAATGGATTTTACTACTGGGTTTTCCTCATTTCCACTATGTGGAAATTCTGATATATGTGACCTCATATCCTTGAGTAAAACTTATCAAGAGATGGTATCCCCGAGTTTATCTTTTTTTCCACTATCAAAACTTTATATCTTGAATATTAAGAAGATAATAATTTAAATTATGATAATAATTTACTTACTAGGTGTGATTCCAAGAACTAGAAAAAATCATTTTATTTAACCGCTTCTTAGCTTCCTTAAAAGCTCCAATGTACTTGGTATTTATAAGTATGAATACCACTAGCTTATATGAGGTTGTCTCTTTTATCACCTTAGCATAACTTCGATACTATATCGAATTGATCTAAGGAAGACTAGTATGTGTCCCATCAAAACTACTATCTTTTCTTCTCAATATAACAAATACATATCCTTTTTACTTTCCAAAGTATAAATGGATAGTTCTGACTAATTCCTTCATATTTCTCCTGGATATAATTGTTATCTTCCTACTATAAAGTATGTCTTGGAAATATAAATTCTTATAAATATCATGGCATACATGATTGATCTATCACATAAGATTATGGAATTCAAATCACCTTATTAATATCCTCCCATATCCTGAACATGTCAACCTGGAGATATTATTCCATGTGACATTGGTAACAATTCTCTCTTTAATTTCTCCAACTTTTATTTTTAAATACCCTCTCACTATATGTAAAATTAAATAGGTATAATCAACTGTTAAATCTAACTTATTAGATCCTATTCCCTATAACTTAGGTTGATACATTAATTCAATCACTATAGAATATACTTCATCATGGTCTTTACTAACTATAATACCAATAGTTTTTTTTCCATATGTTGTCGAACATATTTTAATTGAAAAATAATGGAACTCCGACTAACCTTTGGTAGACACATGTAAATGATTCATTCTAAATGAATATTCTATGATCTTGTTTATTACTTCACTATTAAATAGGATTTTAGGAACTTGAAACCTTTATTAGCATTCTGTGATATGACCATCCCTTTCTGGTTTCATCGTATAGGCACCTTCCATAATTGGTGGTCATGACATCCAATGCTCAATAAAATGATCATATAAAGAAGCTATAGTAAGTAAAATTCTAATGGATTTACACATAACAACTTGGTATAACCAAATGAGCCTTATTGGTACCACACTTGTACCATCAATGTATCATCTCACTTGAATACCCACCACAACATTCAAAACAATAAGCCCCTTTCACTTTGATATATGGAATCCATTATTGAATTTTAATTGATATTTTCAATCTCCACTACTGGAAATTCATGTTTTTCCAACCCTTCTTTACCAATGGTTTAAACAAACCATTGGTAAAGAAGCTCTTTCCCAACGGTTTACTAAAACCATTGGGAAAAGGGTGTCAAAGGTACCCTTTCCCAATGGTTATCTATAAGCATTGGGAAAGGGGGTGTCCAAGAAACCATTTCCCAATGGTTCTTATAGAACCATTGGGAAATGGTCACCCTTTACCAATGGTTTGTTTAAACCGTTGGTAAAGGGTCTCTTGGACACCCCTTTCCCAACGCTTTTTAAAAATCGTTGGGAAATCTAATCGGCCGCTCTCTCCCCCATTCGCGACAGAACCCTAATCCTATCTAGGGCTCCGCTGCTCTCGCGACTTCCCCCATCCGAACCTGTCAAACTACATCCAAATTATCTAAAATCAGGTATTCTATTATTCATACACATAAAATATTTAAGTGATACCTTGTTTTTATTGTTATTCATCTCATATTTTAGTTTTAAGTTTTGATTTTGATGTGTATATCATTTTTTTGTGTTTTGATTTAATCTAGACTTTATCCATTCCAATCCATTTAATTAATTAAATCCTTAAACCTCCATCGAAGAAGAAGTATCTCAAATTCATTGTCGTTGTATTCTAGATTTTCTAAGAATGTGTTTTTATGCTTTTTTCCATCTTGTACTTAATTGTTACTTGGAAATTTATTTATATGTGTTTAATAATTTTTAGCAAAGTTTTTATGAATGTTTTATTTAAAATTCCTTGAGGAAAGTGTTTTATTAAAATGATTTTTTTTAATAAGGCCTGTGTAATGTAATTTGTTATAGTACACTATGTGAATATGTTTGGTATTTAGTAACACATGAGATAACTGGTGTGTGAGAATGTGTTGTGAAAGAGATTCCATGGTTGGTTCAAGATTATATTTATGTTTTGATCCTATTAATGAGTTGTTTTAAAGATATTTTGAGATATTTACCTTATGTTTATTGGTGAAAACTGGGATCTGTAGAGGTGGTTCATGATTAAGACATATAATTACTTCTAAACATGTGGATAAAAATTGCATAATAGTGAATTATTGAAATGTTTGATGTTTTTAGTCCTTTTTTATTTGGAGTTTATTTTGATGGTGATGTTTCTTATTGTTACCTATGATGGGAATTTATTTTAGTTTCTAAATCGGATGAGACTCCCCCACCATGCACAGTGTATGCAACCTCTACCCTTATTTAATCATTCTGTTTACACAGCGTATGCAACCTCTACCCTCATTTAATCAGTGAACTCAAGTCATTAATTCAAGCCTTCATTTTCACTAGCATGTAAGAAATTTAATGATGTAAACCCATCCTCACATGATTTCTTACCTTATATAGTGTCCAACATATGGAATATGAGCTTTTGAATTCATCAGTTAATCAGGATCATATATTCCATTTCCCCCAAGATGACTGTACTAATATAACTTTAGGGTCAATTAAATATGGTTCTCATTGTACGATGTATATTATGTGTCCTTCTTGGCCAATAATCACTTTTATGAGGGTGGGGTGCTTTTCACTACCCATTCTGGCATGTGTAGACATCCATAAAAATGTTAGATAAGTCACAAGTTTAATTCAGTAATGTTGTTATCATTGACATACTTTATTATTAATCTCAAATTTAAAAATAAATGTTTTTGTCTATACTTAATGAAATTAAATCTTTTTACAATCCATGAATAACCTATTAGTGTAGAAGCCTAAAATTTATTCACCCATGGGGTGCGCTTGACTTGGGGAAGTAATTGGGTAATGAAAGGTATTACCATAGAGGTGCCAATAATGAGTTATTGAACATGAGTGAATGATTTGGGATGCCTATAACACATGATGGGACCTGAGGCATGTGCCTCTTATAGACCTAATGAAAATTAATATAAATAAATTTTAATTTAATTTATGAGTACTTGTTCTTTAAATTATTTTAATAGTTTACTACATCGACTAGAAGCTTCTTCCTTTATCATTTACTTAAATGTATTTTCTATTAAAGTTCAATCCTATTGAATTTTTTATGACAAAATGACTTATATAAATTCTTTTTACAGAATGTATAGAAGTTGGATGTATGAAACCAATCATATCTCAAGCGATTTTCAAAACAATTTGGAGAGCTTTATAGATTTTTCATTTCAAAATGCTTCAGATAGTGGTCGCATACACTGACCATGTTCCAATTGTGTTGGTAGACCTTGGTTGAGTCGTGAAGAAGTCAGCTACCACATAACCAAAAATGGTTTTCAAGCAAACTACTTTGTGTGGTATCACAATGGGGAGAAAATGAAATCTCAAATTGGTGATGATTGAAATGAAAAGACTGGAATGGAGAATTTGTTAGATGATCGGTTTCCATTTATTCGTCATCATGAAAAAGAAAGGATTTCAACTCAAGAAGACTTCGATATGAGGATAGCTGATGCATCTAGTGAAAATGATGATATTGATAGGGTGAAAAAATTGAATGATGCTGCCACGACTCCAGTATATCGACAATGCGATAAAATGAAAAAGATGGAATTTTTAATCCGATTGTTTCATGGGAAAACTATGTATGGGATGTCTAATATAGAAATCGATTACATTCTTACCCTCTTGAAGGATTTACTTCCAGATGATGCAGATATTTCCTCAAACCACTATATGGCATAGAAGTTAGTTGAGGAACTTGGATTTTCAAGAAACAAAATTCATGCTTGCCCGAAAGATTGCAGTTTATTCTGGGAGGAAACCGCTGAACGAAATGATTGTATAAAATGTGGCACATCCCGCTGGAAGTCAAAATCTGATGGAACACCATCCCGTGTTCCACAGAAATTAATGTGGCACTTTCCATTGATCCCCAGACTCCAGAATATTTTTATGTCTGACGACATATCAATAAAAATGAGATGGCATGATACCAAGAGAAAGAAGACTAATGATGAGTTGGTTCATCCTGCAGATGGATTTTCATGGAAGAGATTTGATGCTTGACATCCTGATTTTGCAGCTGATGTGCGTAATGTGAGGCTGGGTCTTTCATGTGACGGTTTTAATCCATTTGGGAAGATGCTTACTTCGCACAGCACATGGCCAGTTTTTATACGCATTTATAATCTTCCCCCATGGTTGTGTATGAAAAAACCTTTCAATTTTATGAGTATACTCATATCTGGTCCTTCTGATCCCGGCATTGATATTGATGTCTACATGCAACCTTTAATAAAATAGTTGAAACTTCTTTGGGATGTGGGTGTGCACACATACGATGCATGTTCGAAAGACATATTTCAGATGCGTGCTGTGCTTATGTGGACGATCAATGACTTTCCAGCTTATGCAATGATGTCTGGATGGAGCACGAAGGGAAAATTGTCATGTCCATTTTGTATGAAGAATACACGATCCAGAAGACTAAAACATCACTGTAGTTTCAATTTTATGGGACATCAACGATTCTTGCCAAAGGATAATCCATATATAATGAATCGTCGAAGATTTGATAATACCATAGAGACCAATGATCCACCTCAGCGTATGTCTGGAACTGACGTGCTTAATGAATTGAAAGATTTCAGTTTTTCGTTTGGGAAGGGTCAAATGAAATTTGGAAAGAGAAAGAATGTTTCCACTCAAACCTATTACAATTAGAGGAAGAGGAGTATCTTTTTTGATTTGCCTTATTGGTCAACCAATTTGTTACGTCATTTCTTAGACGTAATGAATATTGAAAAGAATATATGCGAAATGTTGCTTTCGGTTCTTCTAAATGTTAAGGGGAAGACAAAAGATGATTTACGATCTCAGCGTGACTTGGTGGATTGGGGAATCAGACCAGAATTACATCCTATGCGTATCAGTGAAAATAAATGTCAACTTCCATGTGCTTCTTATGTGATGACACCTATGAAAATAAAACAATTTCTGGAAGTATTAGAGACTATTAGAGTTCCTGATGGCTATTCAAGAAACATATCTAAATGGGTCAACAGAAGAGAGTTGAAGCTAAAATCTTTGAAGACTCATGATTATCACGTTCTACTGCATGAGTTGCTTCCAATAGCAATCCGTCATATTTTGTCCAATAATGTAAGGGTGGATGTTATTCAGTTGTGCCATTTGTTTATAGATCTTCGTTCTAAGAAGTTGTCCAAGTCTTTCTTGCAAAAAATGTTGACAGATGCCCCATTAATTTTGTGTGAGTTGGAGAAAATATTTCCTCCATCATTTTTCACATGTATGCTGCATCTGACTGTCCATATTCCCACTGAAATACTTCTCGGAGGACCTGTTTCTTTTCATTGGATGTATCCAACTGAAAGAAATATGTTCACATTAAAGTCTTATGTTCTAAAAAGAAATCATCCCGAAGGTTCTATCGTGAATGGTTACTTGGCTCAAGAATGTATGGATTTCTACTCGATGTATTTGTCTGATCTTACTACAAGATTGAACATACCAATGAGAAATGAAGAAGAACAGTATGAGCAAATTGAACCCAGTTTTCCATCACTTCCTCAAACAGGAGGAACTCCTGGATCATATACATTGAAGACATTAATCCATGAAGAGCGGGAGATGGAACATCGCACAGTTTTATTCAACTGTGATTTGTTCGATGACTATATCAGGTAACTAAATTTATTATGTATATCTTACATATATATCTGTTAAACTATTCATATTTTTTTATCTACAGGGAACATAAAACAATGATAAATAGGAAGCATCATTCTTTATCTTTGAGAAGGAGAGAGACTTTGCATAGCAAAGAGTTTTCTGCTTGGTTAAAATTGAAGGTAAAAAAATTAATGTTTAAAATAATTATATCAATATTTAATTAAGTTTAATAGTCATTTATATTGCAGGTATTGAGTTTGTCTGCTGACTCTGTCTCTGAGTAAATAAGAGCTTTGACTTTTGGTCCTAATACCGTGGTTCGTGACTGTAAATCAATTGTTATCAATGGGTACAAATTTATTGTCACTGAACGAGAAAAGAATATGAGAACACAACATGATGGTGTTATGGTTACTGCCACAACAGATTGTTATGCCAGTGCATCAGATAGTAGACCACGATTTGAAAATGTGGGTTATTATGGAGTTGTTGAGAAAATAATAATATTGGATTATTACTCTCATGGACGAGTCACAATGATGAAATGCCATTGGTTTGATTTTATGATGAGACATGGCACATTTATTGATGATTGTGGATTTCGAGTAATTAATATGACTCACACTCTTGCTACCGAAGAACCATATGTGTTGTCATCAATGGCTAAAAAAGTTTTTTATATCGAAGACCAACTTCAACCTGAATTTGGTGTCATAGTTGAAGTAATTCCAAGACATATTTTTGATGATGGTGATGATGGAATTGACACTGTCCCTAGTGCCATTGGAACCAATCCATTTATTTCTTTTGATGACTCCAATATCTCAATTGTCAGAGTTGATTGTGAACCTGAAGTTGTGGTTGAAAATATATAGAATCATTCATCCATGTTCTCAATTCTTTTGTTTTACCTCGAGTTGTGTTGTTAAGTTTGGTAATATTCAAATTGATTTAGTATTGATCACAAATATGTTTTAGCTGACTTGACCGTTATGTGAATTTTCAATGTTTATTGGTTGCAGTTTTATTTGAATTGCATTTTCTAATTTGGAATTGAACTGTATTCAAACATAGTCAAACAATATTTCTAACTTGGTGAACATTACAACTTGTATGATTTATTAAATCCATTCAAGCTCTTCTAAAACAATTGATAGCTGAATTGACCGTTATGTGAATTTTCAATGTTTATTGGTTGCAGTTTTATTTGAATTTCATTTTCTAATTTGGAATTGAACTGTATTCAAACATATTCAAACAATATTTCTAACTTGGTGAACATTAAAAATTGTATGATTTATTAAATCCATTAAATCTATTCTAAAAAAATTGATAGCTAACTTGACCATTATGTGAATTTTCAATGTTTATTGGTTGTAGTTTTATTTGAATTGAATTTTCTAATTTGGAATTGAACTGTATTCAAACATAGTCAAACAATATTTCTAACTTGGTGAACATTACAACTTGTATGATTTATTAAATCCATTCAAGCTCTTCTAAAACAATTGATAGCTAAATTACCTATGAATCCCCCTATTCCCTCATATATTTAGTTTTTTGGGTTACACATTAGTTTCCTTTTTCTAATTAATTACATATTTGTTTTCAAAAGTAGGAAATGAATCCAATTGAAGAGAGATGAAGGAAAAAAATGATGGAGAGAAATCTTCAAATGACGGAGTTGGTAATTCCATCATTAGTGCCTGTAGTGAGTACTTTATTTAAAATTGATATATTTAAAGAATATATAATGTCATGTGACTAATTTTTTTGTAAACATTTTTGTAGGATCCACCTATACGTCGACAGTTATTCGACGAGGAGCCTGGTACTGGTCCTAGTACTCAGGCCGGTGGTACGAGGAGGGTTCGTACCAAAGGTGGACGAGAAGCTACGCGTACCCGACTAGACCCTGCCCCTCCCACTGACATGTCATCCTTCCCACATTCTGATCCCGATGTGTCATTAGGGACACACGGGATATTTAGGCCTCCCATGTTTTTGCTACCTTCTGCATTTTCTGGCCCATCATTTTCACATCCCATGATGATTCCCACTCCCCATTCAGCATCCTATCTGACAACTGTCCCATCTTCATTTCCTTCTACTTCTATCTCTTCGAGCTTCTATATTCCATCATCTTCGACTCTTGTTCCACTACAGGGTGTTCCATCAGTTTCTGTGGATCCAGCGACGCTCGACGATCATACTGACAAAGGTATATTTATAGAACCCTAAAATTTTTTTATAGAAATATTTATTTTCATTATAACATGTTTTGATAAAATATTTGTTTTTCTTTCATGACAGATACATCTACTGGCAGGAGGCGTGGGAGGGGGCGTACATGCATGCGTTCGGTGTGGAACCGCCACACATAGGTTATGGTGGATTATAATTAAGACAACCAAATGGTTGAGAAAATAGGGCAACAATGTCAGAGTTTTTTGGCGACGCTTGCCAAATACTCCAACATCATTACCGTCAGCCTGCTATTGTAGAGAAATTTTCCACATGAGGTCAAGGATAGAGGTTGGGCAGAGATATGGGTAAAAAATATGTTCTATTTAATTCCATGAATTATTTTTGTATTTATATGAATTAATATTTTGATTTTAGCTTCGATTTAATTTTCCCGATGGTGAGGGTGCACGACCGGAACGTCTAAAGGATTTAGGCGAGATTTGGAGAGCCTACAAGCATGAGTTGTATATTGGTTGGGTTGCTAGAGTTTTCACTGAGTTAGAGGCAGTACCAGTGGTGGATGATTGTCCTATAGAGTAGTATCGTCAGATGATTACTCATTGGATGAGTACCCAGTTTAAGGTATTAATAACATTTGAGGTATTTAAATAATAACTTTCATGTTTTGAATTAATACTATCTGTTTAATTTTCGAATTTTATTTAGGAATAATCTAGAAAAAATAAAAATAACATTGATGCAAAAAAATACCTCCACACACTGGGACGCACTACGATGCCTGATCAT
Source organism: Viscum album (assembly GCA_963277665.1). NCBI lineage: Eukaryota > Viridiplantae > Streptophyta > Magnoliopsida > Santalales > Viscaceae > Viscum > Viscum album. Next base: position 1,305,780,895 of record OY728160.1, on the reverse strand, counting down.
GAGAGGAAGCAGGTATGACAATTGTTTATAAGTTTTCTTTACGACTTACACTTTCTTTTATTTCCTCAATTATTTAATAGTTTGATAAAGTTTTCATATAAATTTAGTTTTCGATGTCATTGTAGAGTCAAATGAAAAATATTGAAGGATGTGTGCCTCGAGCAAAACTGTTTTGCTCGAGTAGACGAAAAAAGGATGGAAGTGCCGTCAACGAAGCGACTCAGTAGCAGATTGTAAGTTTTAGTCTGTTGAATTTATATTTTAATATCTATTTTTTAACTTAATGATATATTTATATTTGTAATAGGATGCTTTAGAGGCCCTCGATGCCCAAGAACTAGATAATTTTGGGCCAACAGATCACTTACATCAGGTGTTGGGAGAGGAGAATTCTGGCAGAGTACGCTGCCGACCTAGGATAGCCCTGACGAGGTATTGGCCCCCCTCAGGTACGAGTTGTAGTGCCACCGAGATGTATAAAGTTAGGACATAGGTAGAAAAGGCTGATAAAAGGGCCAAAAAGACGGAAGAACAGTCTGCTAGGGCAAACAATTCGTTTATGAAATTTATTAAAGTTCTACGTCCAACACTTACAGTAGAGGCCAACCCAGCTTTTGATGAATATATGTCGTCGATACGTTCTATATATGGTGCACCAGGTGACAGTTCTAGTGGTGGTAGGGATGATGTCCATCTTGACGATGATTATGGCGAGGAGTCTGATGCGAAAGAGGAGGGAGAGGAGGAGGGCGAGGCGGGTGGTGAGGGTGAGGTGGAGGGCGAGGGCGAGGAGGAGGGCACCGAGGAGGGAGAGGACGATGATGGGGACGAGGACGAGGGTGATGATGATGGTGATGATAGTGATGGTGATGTGGGAAAAATTAATCCATTACATTTTTGACTAATATTACCGAGATTTGATATTTAATCTGTTCTAGTTGTTGATTTTATCTAGACTCGTAGTATAGTATTGGAGTTGAGTTATTTTTATATATTATCCGTTTTTATGGATGTTGTCGTCTTTTAGTGGTTGTGTGTTTGGGAACCCCCCTCCTTCCTGGACCCTGAACAACCCCCCACCATCCACCTTGGACCCCGGACCCCCCCCTAGACAGCCCCCGGACGACCCCCCAGACAGCCCCCCCACCCTCCTCCCTGGACCCCGGACAACCCCCCGGACAGCCCCCTGGACAGCCCCCAGACAACCCCCTGGACAGCCCCCACCCTCTTCCTTGGACCCTAGACAACCCCCCGAACACCCCCCGAACACCCCCCAGACAGCCCCCCCAAAAAAACCCCTGGACATCCCCCCACCCTCCTCCCTGGACCCCGGAAAGCCCCCCAGAAAGCCCCCCAAACAGCCCCCCGAACAGCCCCCCTCTTCCTTGGACCCCGGACAACCCCCCAAACACCCCCCGAACAGCCCACGGACAGCCCCCCGAACAGCCCCCGGAAAACCCCCCCACTCTCCTCCCTGGACCCCGGACAGCCCCCCAGACAGCCCCCCAGACATCCCCCCGGACAGCCCCCCACCCTCTTCCTTGGACCTCGGACAACCCCCGAACACCCCCGGACAACCCCCAGACAGCCCCCCGAACAGCCCCCCCGGACAGCCCCCCACCCTCCTCCCTGGACCCCGGACAGCCCCCCGAAAGCCCCCCAGATAGCCCCCCAGACAGCCCCCCCACCCTCCTCCTTGGACCCCAGACAACCCCCCGAACACCCCCCGGACAGCCCCCCGCACAGCCCCCACCCTCCTCCTTGGTCCCCAGACAGCCCCCCAGACACCCACCGGACAGCCCCCCGGACAGCCCCGCCGGACATCCCCCCCACCCTCCTTGATTTAATTTAATACTAGAAAATCTATAATATATATTTTATTTATTTTCATCATGATAATCAATGGAAATCACATTTACACATCTAATCAATATCATAGATTCTTGGTATGTTATAAAATAGATGTATTCATTGGGCATGACATTGTTAGCTCTAAAATATTTCATAGCATGATAAACTAAAACCTAATCCATACTAAGAATGATATAAAAATATTTTATATGAATTTCCATAAGATTTTAAGTAAATACCATTCCACTAATAGACACATGAGGATTCTCATAATATGGACAACATTTTAAGTACATACGGAAAACCGACCAAACGCATTCGGTTTCCATTGAAACTTTTGGAGAATGATCCATGGGTCATATGTGACGTGTACGAATCAACCCCGCCTCAATCTGAGACACAGTGTGGCTGACACCACTCAGAGTGTCTGTCTTTTGTTTCAAAAGGACGTCATTTTAATTGAAAAACATCAACTGGCATACGTAAAACTAACCAAACGCATTCGGTTTCCATTGAAACTTTAGGAGAACGATTCATGGGTCATATGTGATGTGTACGAGTCAACCCCGCCTCAATCTGAGACACGGTGTGGCCGGAACCACTCAAAGTGTCTATCTTTTGTTTCAAAAGGACGTCATTTTAAGTGAAAAACATCAACTGGCATACGAAAAACCGACCAAACGCATTCAGATTGTGTTGATACTTTAGAACAACAATCCATGGGTCATATGTGACATGTACGAGTCAAACCCACCTCAATCCGAGGTGCGGTTTGGCCACCACCGCTCAAAGTGTCTGCCTTTTGTTTCAAAAGGACGTCATTTTAAGTGAAAAACATCAACTGGCATATGGAAAATTGACCAAACGCATTCAGATTGTGTCGATACTTTATAACAACGATCCATGGGTCATATGTGACGTGTATGATTCAACCACGCCTTAATATGAGGCACGGTGTGGTCGGAATCACTCTAAGTGGCTCTCTTTTGTTTAAAATGGACAACATTTTAAGTACATACGGAAAACCAACCAAACGCATTCGGTTTCCATTGAAACTTTAGGAAAACAATTCATGGGTCATATGTGACGTGTACGAATCAACCCCGCCTCAATCTGAGACACAGTGTGGCTGACACCACTCAAAGTGTCTGCCTTTTGTTTCAAAAGGACGTCATTTTAATTGAAAAACATCAATTGGAATAAGGAAAACCGACCAAACGCATTCGGATTGTGTGGATACTTTATCACAACTATCCATGCGTCATATGTGACGTGTACGAGTCAACCCCACCTTAAACCGAGGTGCGGTGTGGCTGACACCACTCAAAGTGTATGTCTTTTGTTTAAAATGGACAACATTTTAAATACATACGGAAACCGACCAAATGCATTCTGTTTCCGTTGAAACTTTAGGAGAATGATTTTTGGGTCATATGTGACGTGTACGAATCAACCCCGCCTCAATCTGAGATGCGGTGTGGCTGGCACCACTCAAAGTGTCTACCTTTTATTTCAAAAGGACGTCATTTTAATTGAAAAACATCAACTGGCATACGGAAAACTGACCAAATGCATTCGGATTGTTTCGATACTTTATCAAAAAAATACATGGGTCATATGTGACATGTACGAGTCAACCCTGCCTCAATTCGAGGTGTGGTGTGGCCGTCACCACTCAAAGTGTCTGCCTTTTGTTTCAAAAGGACGCCATTTTGATTGAAAAACATCAACTGGCATACGGAAAACCAACCAAACACATTAATATTGTATCAATACTTTATCAAAACGATCCATGGGTCATCTGTGATGTGTACGAGTCAACCCCGCCTCAATCCGAGGCGCGGTGTGGCCGCCACCACTCAAAGTGTGTCTTTTGTTTCAAAAGGACGTCATTTTAAGTGAAAAACATCAACTGGCATATGGAAAACCGACCAAATGCATTCGGATTGTGTCGATACTTTAGCAAAACGATCCATGGGTCATATTTGACGTGTACGAATAAAATCCGCCTTAATCTGAGGCACGATGTGGCCGGAATCACTCTAAGTGGCTCTCTTTTGTTTAAAATGGACAACATTTTAAGTACATATGGAAAACTGACCAAATGAATTCGGTTTCCATTTAAAATTTAGGAGAATGATTCATGGGTCATATGTGACGTGTACGAATCAACCTCGCCTCAATCTGAGATGTGGTGTGGCCGACACCACTCAAAGTGTCTTCCTTTTGTTTCAAAAGGATGTCATTTTAATTGAAAAACATCAACTGGCATACGGAAAACCGACAAAATGCATTTGGATTGTGTCAACACTTTATAACAATGATCCATGGGTCATATTTGATGTTTAAAAGTCAACCCTGCCTCAATCTGAGGTGCGGTGTGGCCTCCACCACTCAAAGTGTGTCTTTTGTTTCAAAAGGACATCATTTTAAGTGAAAAACATCAACTAGCATACGGAAAACTGACCAAACGCATTCGGATTGTGTTGATACTTTAGCACAACGATCCATGGGTCATATGTGAAGTGTACAAGTCAGCCCCACCTTAATATGAGGCACGGTGTGGCCTGAATTACTCTAAGTGGCTCTCTTTTGTTTAAAATGGACAACATTTTAAGTACATACGGAAAAATGACCAAACGCATTCGGTTTCCATTGAAACTTTAGGAGAACGATTCATGGGTCATATGTGACGTGTATGAATCAACCCCGCCTCAATCTAAGACATGGTGTGGATGGCACCACTCAAAGTGTCTGCCTTTTGTTTCAAAAAGACGTCATTTTAATTGAAAAACATCAACTGGCATACGGAAAACTGACCAAACGCATTCGGATTGTGTCGATACTTTAGAACAACGATCCATGGGTCATATGTGACATTTACGAGTCAACACCGCCTTAATATGAGGCGCGGTGTGGCCGACACCACTCAAAGTGTCTGTCTTTTGTTGAAAATGGACAACATTTTAAGTACATACGGAAAACTGACCAAACGCATTTGATTTTTGTTGAAAATTTAGGAGAACGATTCATGGGTCATATGTGACATGTAATAATCAAACCCGCCTCAATCTGAGATGTGGTGTGGCCGAAACCACTCAAAGTGTCTGTCTTCTGTTTCAAAAGGACATCATTTTAATTGAAAAACATCAACTGGCATACGGAAAACTGACCAAACGCATTCAAATTGTGTCAATACTTTAGCACAATGATCCATGGGTCATATGTGACGTGTAAGAGTCAACCCTTCCTCAATCTGAGGCGCGGTGTGGCCACCACCACTCAAAGTGTCTGCCTTTTGTTTCAAAAGGAAGTCATTTTAATTGAAAAACATCAACTGACATACGGAAAACCGACCAAACGCATTCAAATTGTGTCGATACTTTAGCACAATGATCCATGGGTCATATGTGATGTGTAAGACTCAACCTCGCATCAATATGAGGCATGGTGTGGCCGCCACCACTCAAAGTGTCTGTCTTTTGTTTCAAAAGGACGTCATTTTAAGTGAAAAACATCAACTGACATACGAAAAACTGACCAAACGCATTAGGATTGTGTCTATACTTTAGAAAAATGATCCATGGGTCATATGTGACGTGTATGAGTCAACCCCACCATAATCTGAGGCACGGTGTGGCCAAAGTCACTTTAAGTGGCTCTATTTTGTTTAAAATGGACAACATTTTAAGTACATATGGAAAACCGACCAAACGCATTCGGTTTCTATTGAAACTTTAGGAGAACGATTCATGGGTCATATGTAACGTGTAAAAATCAACCCCGACTCAATCTGAGACGCGGTGTGGCCAACCCCACTCAAAGTGTCTGCCTTTTGTTTCAAAAGGACGTCATTTTAATTGAAAAACATAAACTGGCATACGGAAAACCAACCAAACGCATTCGGATTATGTCGATACTTTAGAAAAATGATCCATGGGTCATATGTGATGTGTACGAGTAAACCCCACCTCAATATGAGGCTTGGTGTGGCCGCCACCACTCAAAGTGTCTGTCTTTTGTTTCAAAAGGATGTCATTTTAAGTGAAAAACATCAAATGGAATATGGAAAACCAACCAAACGCATTCGGATTGTGTCTATACTTTAGAACAACGATCCATGGGACATATATGATGTTTACGAGTCAACCCTACCTTAATAAGAGGCACGGTATGGCCAGAATCACTCTAAGGGTCTCTCTTTTGTTTAAAATGGACAACATTTTATGTACATACGGAAAACCAACCAAACGCATTCAGTTTCCATTGAAACTTTAGGAGAATGATTTATGGGTCATATGTGACGTGTACAAATCAACCCCACCTCAATCTGAGATGTAGTGTGGCTGGAACCACTCAAAGTGTCTGCCTTTTGTTTCAAAAGGACGTCATTTTAATTGAAAAACATCAACTGACATACGGAAAACCAACCAAACACATTTAGATTGCGTCGATACTTTAGCACAATGATTCATGGGTCATATGTGATGTGTATGAGTCAACCACTCCTCAATCCAAGGCACGGTGTGGCCACCACCACTCAAAGTGTCGGTCTTTTGTTTCAAAAGGACGCCATTTTAAGTGAAAAACATCAACTAGCATAAGAAAAACCGACCAAACGCATTCAGATTGTGTCGATACTTTAGAAAAATGATCCATGGGTCATATGTGACGTGTAGGAGTCAACCCTGCCTTAATAGGAGGCACGGTGTGGCCGGAATCACTCTAAGTGTCTCTCTTTTGTTTAAAATGGACAACATTTTAAGTACATACGGAAAACCGACCAAACGCATTCGGTTTCCATTGAAACTTTAGGAGAACGATCCATGGGTCATATGTGACGTGTAAGAATCAACCCTACCTCAATCTGAGATGTGGTGTGGCTGGAACCACTCAAAGTGTCTACCTTTTGTTTCAAAAGGATGTCATTTTAATTGAAAAACATCAACTGGCATACGGAAAACTGACCAAATGCATTCGGAATGTGTCGATACTTTAGAACAACGATCCATGGGTCATATGTGATGTGTACGAGTCAACCCCACCTCAATCCGAGGTGTGGTGTGGCCGGTATCACTCTAGGTGTTTGTATTTTGTTTAAAATGGACATCATTTCAGGTAAAAATATATGGTATACAAAAAACCGATCAAATTATGAATTGACTTCCGGATTCCACAAATAATTGTCATCTAAATTTTAAATTGAATTCTAAATGAATTATGTATGTTTATAATTACGTTATGAATTATAATTTAATTATGGATGTGTATAGTTCTAGGATGCATTATATGTTAAATGTGTATGAATTTGTTCTCTATATGTATGTGTTAGTTGGTTATTGCAGGTACAATAATTGTATATGTATGTGTTAGTTTATTGCAGGTACAATAATTGGATTGAAAAAGGGAGGGAATGCACAAAATGAGGCCTACTGTCCAAATTGCAGACCTTCTGTGCAAATTGCAGGTTGCTGTGCAATTTGTACAACATAGGCTATGTCAATGGTTTCAAACCGTTGGCATAGCATCTCTGATGCCTTTTTTACCAACGGTTCATTGAACCGTTGGTAAAAAACCTTTCCCAATGGTTTATAAACTGTTGGGAAAGAGGAGAAACTTTGGGATTTCCCAACGGTTCATACCAAACCATTGGGAAAAACTATCCCAACGGTTTGACAGAACCATTGGGATAGGTTAGCTTTCCATCACTCTATACCAACGGTTCATAGTAAACTGTTGGGAAAAGCTTTCCCAATGGCTTACTTCCCTATGGTTTTCGGAATGGTTGGTATAACATATACCAATGGTTCTGCAGCCTTTCCCAACGGTTCAGAACCGTTGGGAAAGACTGAATTTCTAGTAGTGCTCTACTAATTGACATATACTACTTACTTGTAGGAATTATTATTTGTAAGGAATAATTTATCACCATCTGTGGTGAATTCCAACCATCACTATGGATTTAACCTTCTTACATAGTATGTGTCTTTGGAACATTCTTATTCCACATGAACTTTTGGAACTAGTTCCTATGCCAACTACATGTGCATCTATGGAATTGACTAAACCAAAGTCAACTTGTCTCCCACTATCTCTAATATATATGTTCACCCTTATATATAAATTTAGTTTATCACTTTACTACCTATTTTATATTTTAGGTATTTACATAACATCTTAAGCAACCATTAGGATAATTACTTTATATTCACATTGTGTTTGTTCTTGATGAAAGTTTGTTTATGTCCTAAAAAACTCTTTGCATCCAAACACATTCCCTTATGACATAATGGATTTACATCATGATACAACTATTATTATATCCATTAGGCATTATAATTTTCATATGGTTATGGGATAACACTGTTATTTGTGAATCACATCTTGAAATATAATGGAAGTTTCTACAAGTTTCAATAGTGATACTCCTTACATCATAACTCTGATGTATAAAATATACATTTAGGAATTTCTCCATGATAAATTTTACTGATCAATTTTAACATGTAATAATTATAATCTATCCTCCTTATAAACATAAATTTCGTGATTTAGATAAGGTAATGTGCATTTTTCTATTACTACACGCTACATTATATTGATCAATGAACGCTTGGGTAAGATATTCTTCAACATGCCGGCCCGAAGCAACTCATATCATCTGACCATGCATATATGATACTTCAATTTTATATTCCTTAATAACTTAAAGTAATACAATGAAGTATATTTATCACTATCTTATCCTTGGAATAGTTCACACTCTTTGGTTGAACTAATTCTGAAAGTTTTGTGGTGTAACTTTATCTCTAAAGGTTTCTTTGTCCAAAAATAAGTATATACATAGATAATACTTAATGTGTTTATGTTAGATGATTATAAATACCATAATGGGTATATACTTAACATCCACTTTATTTTTTCTTGACAAAGATTTATCTTTCCACAACTGGGTAAATAATTCTTACATTTATACTCATCAGGTATTGCCTATGATTCAAGTATTACTAAACTATTACTTGAGTATTATACAGCACAAAGAAAATTCATTCCTTAACCTAGAATAATGTATCCTTATTTCCAATGGAAACATGAGATAATTTTTTTGGTTATACTCAATAATATTTTGACTTAAATCATTTACTTGGAAATTAGAAGTTACGTGTTTCTCACTGTTGACTTAGGAATCACCCTTTCTCAGCCGCCTGGAGAATACACCTAACTTCTAGTAATGTTTCTATACTCTCTTGGTTACCATATTTAAATAAACACATGTGATTGAAATGTTTTATATAATACCCAAGAAGTAAGATTGAAACATTACTTTTATAATTATGAATATACCTGAAGAAGAAGCAGGTACTTTATTATTCAATTCATTTTATTGTATTTAACTTCCATAGTTTTATCTCATGATATACAAAGAAAATAACCTCATGTTAATATCCAACCTCATTTCATTGAAGTAAATTGAGAATGTGCTTTTGGTGTTACTTTCCGTTGGAATTTTCCCCTTGTATTTCATTTTTTTCTCCATAAGAATTAAAGATTAACCTATCTTTTATTTTCTTATTTACTTGGAAAACCGTACCTAAATAGGCGATGAAGTGATTACTCAATACTATTAATTTTGTAACCTAAAACAAGACTAGAGTAAATGTCTGAAAATGATATGATAAATAGATCCATTGAAAGATCATGATCCATCTTTCAATTTACACATGTTCAGTATAATCATCACCTTATTCATATCTTGCTTCACTTTCTCCTTACAAACTTCTCAGAGGTGAGACTATATGTGATATACCCCATGTATTGGTGCAGTGACCACAATCAACATTGGATGTTGATGATATAATTATGAAATAAACATCATATGATACATACATGAGTCTCCTATAATCATAGTTCTCACCTTCATTTCTTGAGGTAGCTTAACAGGTATTAGGGAGACCAACACCTTGAATTTCCTATATCGTAGTATTGTGCACAAGCGCCTGTACTATGCTTGGAAACTCATGCTAGTGTGGAAATTTAATTTTTCCATTATTTATCATAGTAATTATTATGTAATACCTTTCCATTTATCTATAAAAATAAGTTTTAGAAGATATGTACTTTTTATCTTCATTAACGTTTTAGACATTATTGATTAATTAATTAAATCATAATATATCTCCCACTATTTTATCAAATTCTATGAACCCTTTGTGCTAGAATTTGAATACTCTGTCTCTTGAGTATTATAGTGGAAAGGATCTCTAAACCTCCTCTAATAGTCTATAAGCTTTGGCTATGCCACTACTCGGAGGGTTCAAGGTAGGTGTTTGGATGGACAACCACATTAACTCACAGTTCCTTTATCTTTTGAGTGAAGCTCCAACTTCTAAAATCATAACCTGAGTTACTAAATGATTAACTATAAAATGATATAAAGTTATATTTGGATATTACTTACTACCAATTTAGTTAATTTAACCCAACACTCACATAAGAACACCCCAGTAGTAAGAGGCACCCTCAACTTTGGCTGATGAGCACCCCGAACACCTGATTTTGTATAAATTTAAATAATGGAAGGTGGTTACGAATTAATATTTCATAGAGGATTTTATTATTTTTAAGTGTTGAAAGAGATCATTTTCTATTTCGTAAGCACGTACTATGAGATCTTACCCACAAATGACCATGCAATAAATAAAAAAAATTCATCGCGTCACATGTTCATTGTATCTCTGAATGCCTATTTATTATTCTATGTGATCACATGTAAACTACACATTCACAAAATTAAAATCCATGAAAAAATAAAATGATGATGTGATCATGATTTGATCGTAATGGTTGATATATTGAGTGAAAAATGGATCAACCTTGACCCTAGGGGTGATACCTTTATCCACGTCACTTGGGACTCGAGTTGAAGCACATGACCATCCAATGCGTCAAAATCCTATTTGATGTGCTATCATAACTTGACATAAAGTGTGTAATTTATCATATTTTTCATTATACAACATTACTTTCATACATGTGAGGGGGATCTTGGGAGTATAAAATATAACTCTGAAAATGGACACATAGATCCTTATACATATAATGATGCTTAGAAGACACATAGATCATCTTTTTATAATTAATTATTACAAACCACGCATTGTAATAATTAATTACATAAATTAAACATTCACCAGACATGCATTGATTGGTCTTAGGATCATTATCATTCTTATACATGTTAAACTTTTATATTAAAATTAAATGTATAAATAAAATTAAACTTGCATTAAAATATTTTACGAGAGCATTTTTATTGAATTAAAATTCACACTTTTTTAATTCATTAATTTTCATTATTTGATCCCATTGATTAATTTAATTTTAAACAATAAATTAAATTAATTAATTAATTTAATTTAACATAAAAATTAAATTAATTAAATTAATTAAATTAATTAATTTATGATTATTTAAAATTAACAAGGCCACGAAAACCTCGTGCAGGGACAGTGTGGGTTGGGTCGAACCCTTGTAGGCCCTTTCGTGTCAGTGCAGATCCCATACAGGGGTGTTCTAGGCTGGGCCGATCTTCCCAAACCCATTCCGGGTCAGGAGGACCTGCCTCAGACACTTTAGGGAAACCCAGTGTTGTGAAGAGGGTTACCTTGGCTTGACGGTGGCCGGTAGGAGCATGGTAGCGACCATGACATGAATAGAGTAGGTCCACATGACAACAACGGTGCCTGTAGATTTTATGCAGTCAGCCAAGGAGGTCAGTTGGGACCTTGGGGCAGTGGCTACCAACTGACATGGTAGGGAAGGGGCATCTGACCTCTAGTGAGGGTGGTTCAAGGGGGCTGGCCAACCGACTTTAATGGATCTAGATGACTAGATCTGGCCGCGATGGGAGCTAGGGTGCGACGACTGCCTTCTTGGCCAGATGCACCACTGTGGTCACGATGAGGGACACACCAGTAGGCTCACCAGATCAGGATCGACTGCAATTGGATATAATAGAGCAAGGTAGAGATAAGGGCTCACTAGGAAGCTGTTGGAGGTGGATCGATAGTGTGGAGGTAGGAGTCACCATATTAGAGGATAGGTAGAGAACTAATGGGTGAGGTGGAGCTGCCGAGGTAGCTCCACTGAAATAGGGGTACCAATTGATTAGAGAGGGCCATGGGAGGAGGGAAACCAATGATTCTCAGGTGGCGTCGCTTGTCTAAGGTGGTTCAGTAGGTTATGGTGCGACATGGTACCAAGAAGGAGTCCGGTCGATGAGGCTCCTTCGTGGGCAGTAGGTGACACAGACAGGTTGGTCTTAGCATAGCGAAGGTGGGCCATCGAGGTCCGCGATGGGGAGAAGGGGAACAACGAGTCCCCTTATTTTGACAATTTTTTTGGATTGTTGGAGACTCAATGATACTATTTATTTATTTATTTTTTACTTTTTTGACCCTCTATCCCTCATAAATTGTCCTTTTTATTTTTAATCAAAAGTCCCCCACCCCTTTAGGATTTTATTTTTTAATGAAAAGCATTTCCAAAACCTATTTTTTAGGAAATGGAAAAAATATAAAATTCATTAATTAACTTAATTAATAAAATTAATTTATTAATTTCCAAAAAATCTATGGAAATATTTCACTGGATGGATATTAATATTTTGACCATCGGTATTTCAGCCAGCGAACGGGTTTAAGGGTGAATTCCCACACCGCTGGTTAAGGTAAATTAACACACACACACACACACAGATATATATGTTCTTTGGTTTTAACCCATAAAATGAGTTTTATATCCATATTTAAAACTCTGAATAACTGTAACTTGTCCATATGATGTCATATTTACTCATGGTCTACGATGTTGGGTCTAGAACGACGCCCTAATGAAAAATTATTATTTTTTACTTGACTTAAAATCATCATGATTCCTTTTGATACTAATTGAAGGTACTAGGTGCCCAGTAAAAGACCCAAAACTTGGGATTTAAAAAAAATTCACCGACGATTGATATGGGCTCGTTATCTTCAGTGAATCACTACCCAATTACTTCCTGAAGATCATGTGTGATGAATATTAATCATAAAAATAAAACCATAAATACATGGTTAGATATGAAGCCACACCCGATGTCTGCTCATCGTTGGTTATCGCTTCTCAAATAATCTGAATCTAAATTCCTCTAGATCATCCACACACACTTCAAGAAACTTCAAGAGCTCTGATCTTCAAATTCTAGATGATAGAGAAGAGATCCAATGATTCCTTCAATGCTAAAAAAATCACCACTTCACCTTTCTTATGATGCACAAGAGGGAGCTCGATCTGAATCACCTGGATTAAGAGATTCTCTCTCTAGAATGCAGGACATGATATAGAATCTCTCATATATATTTCCATGAAAATATTTTCTAGTGATAGCCTCTCCTCTTCTATTTATAATGTGTTAAGAAATTATCTGGAATCACCTCATCGAACCCTAAATAATTAACACACTATGAACTACGTATTATGACTATTGTACTGAGTCACAAATGATATTATCACTTTCTTTTAATATAATAAATATATTACATGATAATACCCAATCCATTAACTCGACTCATTATTCTCATAAATGTTAAATGAACCTTGAATATTTTAAACTAATATTCATTCAAATAATATTATCCACATATTTACTTTAAAACCTATAAATACATATAATAAATAAATCCAACTACAATTATTCTTAACTTAAATAATATGAATTTATATATTCCTTTGGTGATTGTATATGATTGAAAAAAATCGGACCCTTGTGGTGGGTCCTACCATGTCCTATATACCTATTCAACTAAATAGGGTAGATTCTTGAATATGCTATTGTGTGTGACCCTCTAGGCCCTTATCTTGATAGTGGTGAATAATATTCAGAGACCAAGAGTGAGATCTAGTAACCCATAATGGCCCCTAAAGGGATTAGGATAGTCATAAAAATGATAACCAACCTATGAACACACAATGTGTAATATAATCTCTTTTTCTTTAATATCTTATAAAGCAGGGCACACACCCGTGTCATTGTCATTTTCTTACTTTATTATTTTTTGATTTAACTTGAATAATTTTCCCTTGAATTACTTAGACATGCTATTATAAGGGTACTTTAATCCTGATCAACTTGGCCCAAGATATATTACTTCCTTGACCTGGAAGTGACAAATCCTTTCTTCATCATTCAACCAATGCTAGACCACCAACAAAACACCCAATACAAGCTACCTCATCATGATTTCATTATCATGGTTTTTTCCTTGCATCAAAGTACATGATCAAATGGAATAAATTGGTAATGATATAAAGTCAGGAGACCGATATACATTTCTATATATAGAAACATCCAATGACACTTGAAACATGTGGTGTTCCTATTAACCGTTCTGTCCTCATGATCTCACTACTAAAGATCACCAAGTACGAACTTCATGAGAAGAAGTATAAATTCTTATGAGCCCCCAACACCTGATAGTCAAAAATATACTATATAATGTCAGTAAGATGTATCCATACCATAATAAATATGTTTAAGATTAATTTCATAGTATCTTGAGGTTCTCATTATAACATGTGATCTGCTATAACCTTTTTTTATGATAATTAATCTATGGACATTACCATTAAATAGTGGATGTAGAAAAATTATAAACTATATTAGTAATAAAAAATCATGTATATATAACTATACACATGATATTTTAATCAAAATTACTATTCAATTTGGGTCTAGGGAACCCTCTATTACAACACAAAATTCATTTTAAGGGGGGAAGAATGTAACACCTTGAGATTTTGTGAAATATATATTTTTTGAATTAATTTAAACTCTTTGATATTTTTCACTTAACACAACATTGAATATATCTTGTGTTATAAGAAATAACCAAGTTATTATTGTGTTATATACTACATTAAGTTAATCTTGCGTTATATGTAATACTGACTTAGCTTTCTTTACAAGCAACACTGAGTTTCAACGAAACATCATTTTATTACTATAATCATTTAAACAAGAAAATTATAATCTAGCCATTATAATGGAGGATATGAACAAGATTAACTAAATTTTTAAATTATGTTTTACACATTTATATATAATTATTTTACTTATTAATTAAAAATGAATTTAAAACCTTTTCTAAAAGAAAAAAGAATTTTTTTCGAAAAATTATTTAATGTGTCAAAGTGTGTTTTATATCAATAAATAAAAAAATAAATATTGTAGAATTATATTAATTATATATATATATACATATAATATTCAATCTAATATTTAACATTCATATTATGTGTTTTCAAGATATGATATAAGAACAAATCCAATTTTAAATACAAAAGAAGTATTTTTCTAAAAAAAGCAGTTTCCCCACCATTTGATGGCGCACTTATTTTAAATATAGTTTTTGAAACTTTTATAAATTATTTTTGGAAAAATAAACTTCTAATTTGAAATTAGAGTATCAAAATCAACTTTGTAATTTTTGGTATTTTTTTGATAAGATTCATTTTTGATGAATAGTAAAAAAATACTCTATTTTAATTGAAAACTACTTTTTCGTCTGATTTATTTATATTGTAATATTATATTTTAGACTAATTTTCAAGCACAATTATCTCAATATTTTATTATTTAATCAAATTAAGTTCATTGGAAAAAATTTCACAATGAATTTGGATATAAAAACATTTCAATCTTTTGGACGTTTTTACTTTTAAAATTCGTTTTCTCGATCCATCAACATGATTAATTTTTAATTAATTTATGATTTTTTTTAATTTTCTAAAAATGGATTCCATATTTGTAATAATAAGGTAAAAATTTAGTAAATAAGTCCCTTTTTATTTTTGTACAAAATATGAATAGTAACTTTGGTAATTTTTATTACCACGATTAATGGTAAATAAGGTAATAAAGGTTAAAAATAATATTATAAATATTATAAAATTACCTCAACAATTTTCCTAATTTTATTGGATGAATATTTTCATCCCTAATAATTAATGGATTGGTTATGAGACAATTTATGACCTTTTGAATGAGAATATAACCTTTATAATATTATATTTAAAGGAAAGTTAATTTTACATACTATTGTTTTTAACAAGAGAAATATTTTTAATATGGGGTTATATAGGGGATATGTTCGAATATAAATATTATTTAGAAATATAAAATGTTTATATAAATCATGTTAATTTATTTATAATTTTTAGATATAAAATAATCACCTTAAATGGCGACACAATGATGATGGAATAATTGTTTAATTAATGGAAGAATCAAATAAATGATATTAAAAATATTAAAATAAATATAATTTTATATAATTAATGTCATCCATTAATTTTAAAGAATACTTTGACATGTTAGTGATGAGTTAAAATAGTTTTTTTGAAGATATCATGTTGTTTTGATATTTTTAAAAAGTCAAGTATTGAATAGTGTCAAAATTGACATTAATGACATTTTAAAATAAATAATATCTTATTAAATGATATAAAATTCATAAAAATGTAAAAATAAGATAAATAATTGGGATAATAATTAAAATTTTATAAATTAATTATTTATTGGTTTTTTGAAATTTTATTATAATTATATTAACCATCAAATTATAAATTACATGATATCACAGTAAGAATTAAAAAGATTAAATAAGAGTTAAAGTTAAAAGATAAGGATTAAAAAATAGTCAAAAATTATCTAATTTATATTAGATTAATTAATTTATACCCAAAATAATACTATATTATAAATTAATAATTTTGGATCCGTTTTTATTATAAAATTGATTTATATTAATTTAATATTTTGAAGATTTCCAAGAGTTCCCCCCTCTCATATAAAAGTGAATCTCTTATTTTCTTTTATTCTCACTTAAAAACCTATTTGGTTTGGAAAAACTATGTATAAATGTACTCCCAAAATCACTACCTTCATCCCAGAAACCCTAATTTGGGCATAAATCCAACCAAAGGAGTCTTTTTGTTCAAATCAAAAGAAGATACTCAAAGAAGAGATAATTTTTGTCAACAAACATTATTGTTTTATTTCTTCCTTAAACCAATTAAATTATTTTTAATTAATGTTTATATAATAATTTCAGTATTATTAATATATTGATATATTTATATATTAAGGGTTATGCCTACAATAACACACACTTCCATCAAATGGGTAACGAACTTACAGTTCTTGTGTGTGGCGAACTACCGCCTCACGAAATGATGTTGTTCTTTTTTCCTTTACCACCTTTCATGGTTGTGAATTATGATGGACACTATATTTTTATATGATATATATTATATTTATTATGTATCTATGGTTCTATAAATATCACATGAAATATAACTTCATGCTTTCTATTTTCTGTAAATACGATAACTTCGTTTGTGAACGAGTGGACTACCACCTCCTCAAAGTGATGTGATTCGATCAAACTTTACCTAGAATATAAAAGGGTGGGTTTAGTAAAATTATATTATATATATGAAATATTAATTATAATATAATGATAATATATATATATATATATATATGTGTGTGTCTGTGTGTGTGTCATTTACTTTCTTTCAATACAACAATAAAACAGAAACAACGTTCATGCATACGTACGACCTACCGTATCCATAAACGGTTTACTTAATTTTCTATTTATATATTTTATAGATAAAAATAAATATATATATAATGAATATATATGATATTTTTATCATTTTTATCATTCTAGAGATAATGAAATGCTGATCTGAGTTTGAGGACCAAGAATAAAAATTCAGAACATGTATGAGAAACAAAGAGATTATTACCTGAAACATAACTTAAACTTGGAATTGTTAATAACAAGGAAATATAAATCCATAAGTAAATCATATATGGTAATATATATATGAATATGGTTCTGTAATATATTTATAATAAAATTATATTTATTACACATGATGTTTTCATGAGTATGGCGAGAGTCAAGACATAAGGTAATTGATTTCTATCTCACTTTTATTTTCTCTGAGATACAATCCATGTTCACCACCTATTTATTATATTTGGTGTATATAATAATAAAAAATTTAATATATGGTACTTAAAAGTAAATTTATTGGTGTTTAAATATCTATTTTATGATCTCCCTTTCATGTAGATTATAGTTCAAAAGTTATCAAATCAGTAAAGTAATTTTATCTCAATTTGTATTCTTTGAGACACATGTTATGTTATACACCTATATTATTTTAAAAGGTATATATTCTTCCATTTGACATGTTTTATCATGAATATAATTATTTTAATTATATTTTAAGATCCATTTAATTTTATTATCTCTTCGGTCATAAATCTGTGTTCCTTCAAAATAATGTTTTCTAAAAATGTTTTAAAAGTGTTTTAAATTATATTTCAATAATTTTAAATAAAATGGATTTAAAATATTTTTAAAATAGTTTTAAAATATTAATTTATAAGTTTTCAAGGTTATTTTCAATGAAAAAGTTTTTCTAAAAGTTTTTCTATAAAAATGATATAATATCCATGTATAAAAGGCCTGAGTTGTTATAAGGATTGACATTTTACCCTTCAATATTCTTTTAGCATATTAAAATTTTACTGTTTTTTTCTATTAGAATAGTAATAGAGAATGAAAATTCCATGTCTTGATCATCTATCCTCAACATATTTAGGAAATAAGGTAAACTTTTATTGAACTTATTCATAATACAATTTACAATAAACTATAAAAAAATTTGGTTAGTGGTCATAGAATGTTTTTTAGCCAGATCAAGCCTTATAGGAGACCTCATACTCTACATTTCATTAACATACCCAATCATATTGAGTAAATGGGTTGATACTGAAGTACCCTCATTCATGTTACACTAAAAGAGTTCTTTTGAAACTTCATATCTCTTATTCCTAGCATATTATTTATATTTTCTTTTAATGTTATATATCATACCAAAATCATTTGTATTATCATGTTTCTTTTAGTGTTTGGGATCTATCGAAACAAGTATCAATGTAGAGTCATTTAGATAATATTTAATATTATTACTATAAGAATTTATCTCTTACTGAATAAATTTTTCAAAAAGTGTTTTCTTAGGTTTTTCCCTAAAACACATAAAAATTTACTTCATTCTTGAGAACCATTCTCATGTTTCAGTAATAGTTTAGGTAATTTTTTCCATTATTTTTTTTTTCAAAATTGATCTCAAATTCAAATTCTATGATGATGATTTAATTTCATTTACAATAGAATCTTTTAACATATGAGTATCATGTTTTTTAATCATTTAATAATAAATTTTATTATATTTTCTCCCAATAAAATGATGATCCCTTTTAGTTATATCATATTCATTAGTGGGACAAGATTCATATTTCAAAAATTAAAGAGTCTTCTTTAGTGTTTTTATCATCACTTACTATTTATATTAACTATATTTTGAATCATACCATATATTATTCTTGGATAGTTGAGTAGACAACTATAAGAACTCATATCTTTATTTCAGGTATGGATCTTTATTTCGGGGTGGTTTTTGAGGAAAAAGTAAGAAAAGTGAATTTTATAAGTCTATATCGTGTACTTATGATTACACACCATGTAATTGGGTACTGCGTACAACCACGTACTGGCTATGTAACTACCGAGTACATGTCTGTGTGGTGACCTCACAAACCACCTAAAGTGGGGGCCGGTTGAGGCTAATACATGACATGTACATTTAATTAACACACTGTGTACTTTTCTTTTTTATTTGATTAATCAGAGTGGGATCATGTTTCACATATATAACATATTTATTCTCCCATTGTTTTGTACAGGAGAGTGATATAATGACTGCAAACTTTGAGCCCCTCTCAGTTCTCCATCTTAGCTCTGATTGAGACAACATCGGGTGCGTTGGAATCCCACCGAAGAGTTATCAATTCCCCTAAAACCTCTATTCTTGATTAGTCCTCTATTGTGGGATATATAAGGTTCAATGGTTTTTACCTTTTTTTAGATCTATGTTATTCTAGGCCGATTCAAGGGCCGACGTTCAAGAGTGTTGATCGTATGACAACAAGGTAGGTGGTTTGTGCCTTTTGTTGATTTTATTTGGATTATATATGATTAAAGTGCAGCATACCAATGTTTGGGGTATTGATTGATCTGGAATTAAACCATATTATTTACTTGCTATGGTTTAATTTATTAAAAAGGGGTTGTTTCATACGTGTAAGGTTAGATTCCTTGTTTACAGGACACCCCATGGGTGCATTTTCCTAGTTTGACTGTTTATAGCAATTTGACTTAGGATGCCTATGAGGCATACCTTGTTTCCATGACTTGAGTTGTTTAGGATGGATTTGGATTGATTATATGAATTTCATGTGTTATTCTTGTGAATGTTATCCATGTAGTAGTTATAGATTACACGTGCTGCCTTTTTATGATATGCACACTATTTTTCCAATGGACCGTGAGAGCCTTGGACCAGGAAATCTATGGGTGTTTCCATGTTTATTGAAAAGGACCATGAGATCATTTATGTAGACTTTTAACTAGGGTTATTGACCATGAGAGCTACCCAGGAGGTCATTTATGATTATTTATGCTATGTTGACCCAAGGGGTATTGACCGTGAGAGCTACCCAAAGGTCGTTTATAAGTTATTGATTCCATGTTGACCCAGGGTTATTGATCGTGAGAGCTTCCCAGGTGGTCATTTGTAAATGATTAGTTCTATGTTAAACCATAGGGGTTAGACCGTGAGAGATTTCCCAGAGGGTTATTTATGAATGATTGAATGATTGTGATGAGTTACCAAGACAAAACACAAGCTTGGACTCAGTCTTACTTGATTGTTTAGATGGTATTCTGAGACATATGTTTTGTAACTATTACACAGGGGGATATAGAGCTTAGGCTAAATCATGAGATTACAATATCCAATGGATTGAATAATTAATCAGTGTAAATGAATGTAATTGAAAACTATAGTGTTGTTTACTTTTTATTACTTCCTAGTTTATTGCTTCATTTCTGCATATTACCTGCTATATATATTCAATAACTATTAGGCACAGATCTTTTGGTGGTTGCCTACTGGGATTATTCTCACACCCTATTTGGGTCACGATTTTGGACCCAAACATATTATATGGTTGTAGGTATAGATAAGGGGAAGCACCCTTCTTCATCAAGTACTTGATTACTATTGGAGATGGAGAGCTTGGGACCAAGATGAGGCTTGTGATTCTGCTAGAGTTTACTTGTTTTTTTGTTTTACTTTGGTTTTTGTATTGTTTTCCAGAATTGTGACTTGTTTGGATTCTTTCCTAGATACATGTGACATGCATCATTTATATATTCTCCAGTTGTCATATTCCTATCATTCTTCTACTTTTTACTTCTTTTGTTGGTATTACTGCTTCCTCTATTGTTTACTATTGTTATTCCACTGTGTATAATATGCCAATGAGGTCATAGTTTCTCCATTATTAGACCTTGGCCCTTGCTACTAGTCGGAAGCCTCTGGCATTTGGGGAAATGCGATTGAGGTCATATGACCAATTGGGTATGGGGAACCTTTGGGTGACACCCAGAACCGAGATGTTATAAAGTGGAATTAGAGGGGGTTATTTTCTTCTTTTCAATACTATTTGGAGCCTATAGACTGGTATAGGAAGGAACATGTAATTTGTAATAAGCTGTGACTAGGATTAGCTAACCCGTGTACAGGGAAAATCCAATTTACCTCGAATATTGCAATTTTTCTTATTTTTCAATTGTTACAGTTGATTTGATTTCACCATTGGGTGATGCACTTATTTTGTGTTGTTATTATTGATATCATTGTGGTTCTATTTTTTTTAAAACCCTATAAGTTTAGGGTATTCCATCTCATTCATCATATAGGAACTTGCTATATATCTCATGTCACACATTCTTCTCATGCCATTTAGGATGCATTACTAATTGTATTCCATTGTGATAGATTTTGTGCTAGATATGCATGCTATTGTGATAAATGTTGTGATAGAATACCTACTATTTTGATAGGGTATTGGTATATGTAAAGTTTTATTTGTATGGATGCCAGGCTTTGGTCCCTGAGGTGTTATGGGCCCTCTTGGATAAGAATTTGGTGAATCATGTTTGAACTTTAATCTAATTTTTTTAAGTTATGGTGTGAAAAAGGATTCCAAACCTTGATTCACAGGGAGTATGGGCTCCCACGGGTTTTGAATTTTTCATGCCTTGGATTTTTTTTTTAAATTTTTAAGGGTTTCAGAGAAGTTTCATGGTTTACTTTCTGGAAACCCAGACAACATGATGTGTGATGTTATGAATACATTCCATGTGTTCTTATGTTCTATAGGAAACAACTTTTCTTAAGTACATGTCGTGTACCGTATGTACACACCATGTAGTCTTTGACCATGTGACTGACTGTGTGAGCAGAGACACAGGGTTGGAAAATTTGGTAGAAAATACCGTGTCTATATTGTACACGCCATGTTGTAAAGAACCATATATCCGACCATGTGTCCAATGAAACAGGTGGATGAAAGTTAGGTTTTACACATAGTGTCTCATTTATGCATTCCATGTAGTAATCAACCGTGTATCCAGTTGTGTGACTGATGACACAGGTGGATGGAACTTAACTGGTACACATCGTGTCTAGGGTGAACGCACCATGTAGTGTTACACCAGCAGAGAACTGTGTAGTTCTAGCTGTGTAGAAGAACCCGGACAGGAGGGAAAATTCAAGTACAAGCCATGTTACAGGATGAACACACAGTGTGTATGGGGTGTTACATGACTAGGTTGGAAGAGGTACACGTCCATGTTAAGGAATAAGGGAACATGCCGTGTAACCTTGTTCTGTAAAACCCGAATGCTTCCTTTCTCCTATTCCATTATTGATTTTATAAGTTTTTGTAATTGATAATCTTAAACTGACTTGTGTGATTGAACTTGCAGAGTCATGCCACCAATACTTCCTCCAGTTGTACGCCATATACAAGGAGATGATCAGACACTATAAAGGGTATATCAAGGACTACCAGTAGATCCTCCCATTATGCCTGTCTTAGAATTAGCTGTTATTCCAGACACAGGTGCTAATTCACAGTTCTGTGAAGGCTTTATGAGGATGATGAAGACTTTCTAGGGAGAACTACATCCTTCCCTGACTATGGAGGAGTTTATGCGGGTGTTCCAACAACAACATCCTCCTAATTTTTTAGGGGATAGAGGAACACAAGCTACATAGTCATGGTTGGAGGCCATGCTTTCTATCTTTGAGCATCTAAATATTCCTCCTAAGAGGAGGGTGAATCTCAAAATGTACATGCTACGTGATTCCGCCAAGAGATGGTGGGATTTTATCTCATAAGTGGGATGTCATCAGGATATTAATTGGGAAGAGTTTTAGAGGACCTTCTATGATTACTTCTACCCTGAGACATTGAGGGCCGATCGAGCATGGGAGTTCATGAACTTGGAGTAGGGCCCTCTTTTAGTGATGGATTACTCTTCTCGCTTTACAGAGCTTCAAAAATTCACACCTATTTTGGGAGGTGATGAGTTATATCTAACTAGGCGTTTTAAGTATGGTCTCAGGTATGACATCCGATCACAAGTGAATGTTTTCAGGATGACTTCGGTGACTACAATAGTGAATCAGGCACTGATTACTGAGTGCAATCTAAGGGAGTTGGGAGCTGTGAGCTAGGGTGGTTCATCATCTAGGTTTGGTACTCCTTCGACCAATAGTAGGAAGTGATGTAGGGAGATTTAATGTGGTGGTTATTCTAGTAGCATGGTTATTTCTTCAGGTATCCAAGTGGTGTGCTACCAATGTGGGAAGAATGGGAATATGAGACCGCAGTGCCCAAGAGACCCAGTTGACTTCCTATCTTACAGAAAGATGGGTCATCTTCAACATTTTTTTTTGTTTTTTTATCACCTACATCTGGTGAGTGGGGATCTTTTGGGACTCCACGTTTAAGGGAAGGACCAACAATATCTCCTCAGAAAGGGAATTAGAGTTCATCCGACCATTCAGGGTGAGGAGGAGTTCGTGGCCATGATGAATAGATGATAGGTTTTCAGTGAAAATAGGGTGGGTTAGATCAGGGTAGTTAGGAAGGGTCGTAGGGCCATAGTATAGGTTAGACTTTTGTAGTGGAGTAGACCCATCAAAAGTAAGATCTCAGACCCTCTATGGTTATAGGTATGATTCTAGTTTCTTCAGGTTTAACTTCTACTCCTTTTGATATAGGTGCTTCCCATAGTTTTATATATGTTGCTATTGTGGAGAGCCTCAGGCTCTGAACCTTTACTTATGATGATGTTATGACGCTAGAAACTCCATTGGGGATTAGGATAGCTAGTGTACATCAGTGAAAGGAGCACCCTCTCTAGGTTGATGGGTGTCACTTCTTATGGGAACTCTAAGTCTTAGAGATGATATGCTTCGATGTAATTCTTAGAATGGACTAGTTGGTCTCCTTTAAGGCCTTTATTTACTGCTATCATTGTAGGGTAAGTTTCACGTCACCATAGGGTGGGTGTTTTCTACACAAGGGTGAGTGGGATGTCCAGGTGAGTAGAGTGGGACCCGAGCATCTTGGGTTGGGAGAAATTATAGACCAGATCACTAGTTTATATCTGGATGACCAGGGGACTCCACAGATGGAATTTCCTCTAGTGGTGGATCATTTTAGAGATGTCTTTCCAAAGGACTTTCCAAGTTTACCTCTGAATAGAGAGTTATATTTATCTATCGAGAATCTTCTATGAGCGGCAGCGGGGTACTTTACTCCTTATAGGATAGCAACACCAGATTTAAAGGAGTTCAAGAAGTAGTTGGAGGAGTTGTAGGCAAAGGGTTTCATCTGACCCAGTACTTCTCCTTGGGGTTTACCCGCCCTTTTTTCAAAGAAGGTGGATGGTACCCTCAAACTTTGTGTGTATTATTAGAAGTTGAACTAGTTTATGGTTAAGAACCGATATCCCTTGCCAAGGATTGATGATATATTTGATCAGCTTCGAGGATCCCGGGTGTTCTTGAAGATTGACTTGAGATCTGGTTATCATCAACTGCACGTTAGACCATTAGATATAACTCTTACAGCCTTTCGGAGTAGGTATGGTCTATATGAGTATTTGGTTATGCCATTCAGTCTCATGAACACGCCGAAATTTTTTATGGAATTGATTAACCGAGTGTTCCATCCTTACTTAGTTTCCTTTGTGGTAGTCTTTGTGGAAGATATCACAGTGTACTATCACACTCGACACGACCATGCCATCCATATTGAGATCATATTGAGTACACTGAGATAGAATCATTTATATGCTAAGCTCTCAAAATGCCACTTTTGGATGGATCAGATTCACTTCTTAGGTCATATTATCTCAGAGATAGGAGTATCAGTAGACCCAAATAAAGTGAGAGCAGTAGTTTCCTGGGAGAAGCCGAAGAATGTCTTTGAGGTACATAGTTTTCTAGGGATGGATGGTTACTATAGGTGCTTTATTCAAGAATTTTCACACTTATCAATGATACTGACAGGCCTAACTAAGATGGGTGCAAAGTACTTGTGGAAAAATTCCTATGATTCAGCCTTTGAGGAGCTAAAAGAGATATTGAATTCAACACCGATACTAATTTTTTCAGATCCGAACAAGAGTTACACCGTTTATTGTGATGCATCAGGTATCGTCCTAGGAGCAGTGCTTATATAGGGGAAGGAGTTGTTGTGTATGGGTCTCATTAGTTGAGATCACATGACAGGAATTACCCGACACATGATCTTGAGTTATCTGCAGTTGTGAATTCTTTTTGCTATTGAAGACATTATCTTTTGGGAGATCATTTTGTGGTATACACTGACCACAAAAGTCTCAAGTATATCTTTACTAAGAGAGATCTGAATTTGAGATAGTGATGGTGGGTTGATTACCTTCAGTCTTTTGACTTTGAGATTACCTCTATTCCTAATAAAGGAAATGCAGTGGCCGATGCGTTGAGTAGGAGGACTCAGATACAGGCAGTTCAGGAGGCCAGTAGTGAGTGGAAGCTTATCTCTATATTCTCTAAGATGCATTTGGAGGTGTACGACAGATAGGGGAAGATATTTCTTTCTTGTATAGATATTACCTATACTCTACTAGATCGAGTGTGAATGAGGAAGCTATAAAATTCCGAAGGCCTAGTCCTATGGGAGAGTGTGTTAAGCGAGGACCCTACTCCTAGATTGACCATAGATGAGGATGAGGTTTTTTATTTTCATGGGTGCGTATGGGTGTCAGTAGACATACGTGAGGATATTTTGTGAGATTTTCATACCTCATCATGGGAAGTTCATCCTGGTGTCACCAAGCTGTATCAAGATATACACTATCTGTATTGGTGTCCACATATGAAGAAGGATGTAGATGGTTTTGTTATGAGATGTTCCACCTGTCAGCAGGTGAAGGTGAAGCATCAACGACTGTCAAGGATTTTGCAGTAGTTACCCATTCCCGAGTAGAAGTGTAATGATGCCACGATGGATTTTGTGATAGGTTTACTGAGGTCGCCTCGAGGAAATGATATAGTTTGGGTTATTATCGATAGGCTCACGAAGGTTGCACACTTCTTTTTGATTAAGGAAACCTTCAGTGTTGATGAGATTGAAAGGTTTTACATCTAAGATATTGTACATTTTCATGGTATTCCTCACTCTATAATTTCATACAGGGATGATCAGTTTACTTCTCATGTATAGAAGGTAATACAAATGGATTTGGGTATATAGGTACTTCTAAGTATAGCTTACCATTCTTAGACAGATGGCCAGTCTGAGTGCACAATTCATGTTTTAGAGGACGTGCTTCAAGCATGCATCCTGGATTTCAGAGGCACTTGGGAGAGACACATACCCATAGTGGAGTTTTCCTACAAAAATAATTTTCAAGAAACGATTCAGATGGCACCTTATGAGTCTTTGTACGGTAGGCCATGCCGATCACCCCTATGTTTGCTAGAGGCAGGAGAGGAAACTATGCTAGGACCTCATCTCGTCTCGGAGAACACTGAGAAGGTGGAGTTGATTTAGAAGAGGATTTCTACTGCACAATATCGCCAAAAATATTATGTTGATCGGAGAATATGAACTCTGGAGTTTGAGGTTGGATATCATGTTTTCTTACATGTCACACCGAGGTTGGGACACAATAGGATTATGAGACAGGGGAAATTTTCACCAAGATACATTGGGTCATTTGAGGTTTTGGAGAGAGTTGGTCTAGTTGCCTATCAGTTGTAGTTACCTCATAGGTACCGGGATATGCATGATGTTTTTCATGTTTCTCATATAAAACATTACTTTTCAAACTTGTTTCACATTTTCCAACCCAAGGAGGTTGATTTAGAGGTGGATGCATCCTTTGAGGAGCACCCTATTCGGATTATGGATCACAACACGAAGGTTCCCCATGGTCAGTATATTCCTCTTGTATGAGTATTTTGGTAGCATGGGAGAGTACATGATAAGAATTGGGAGAGGGAGGCTGGCGTATGATCACAATGGCCAGAGTTGTTTGAAGTTTCTTCTTCACCACCCTTATAAGGGAAATTTAGGGACAAATTGCTTTAAGGGGGGATATTTGTAAGAAACCAGATCTTCATTTTAGGTATGGATCTTTATTTTGGGTTGTTTTTGAGGAAAAAGGAAGAAAAGGGCATATTCTAAGTACATCCCGTGTACTTATGAGTACACGCCGTATACTTGGGTACCACATACAACCAAGTACTAGCTGAGTACATGGCCGCATGGTGACCTGGAATACTGCCTAAAGTGGGGTCCATTTGAAGCTAATACACGACGTGTAAATTTAATGAACACGCCATGTAATTTTCTTTTTATTTTATAAATTAGAGCGGGGTCGCGTCTCATTTCTAAAAACAAATTTCTTCTACCCTCGGTTCATACATGAGAGTGACAGAATAGCCGTGAACTTCAAGGCCCTCCCGGTTCTCCGTTCAAGCTTTGATTGAGACACCGTCAAGTGCGTTGGAATCCCACCGGTGAGTTCCCAGTTCCCCTAGAGCCTCTATTCCTGATTCCTCCTCTCTCATGGGCTATTCAAGGTTGAATGTTTTTCACATTTTTGTAGATCTACGTCATTCTAGGCCGATTCAAGGGCCTATGTTCAAGAGTGTTGATCGTATGATAGTAAGGTAGGTGGTTTGTGCCTTTTGTTGATTGTATTTGGATTATATATTCTTAAAGTGCTGCATACCCATGTTTGGTGTATTGTTTGATTTGGAATTAAACCCTATTATTTAACTGCTATGGTGTAATTGATTAAAAAGGGGTTGTTGAATATGTGTAAAGTTAGATGCCTTGTTTACGGGACACCCCATGGGTGTGTTTACCTAGTTTGACTATTTATGGCTGTTTGGACTAGGTTGCCTATGATGAATATCTTGTTTCCATGATTTGAGTTGTTTAGGGTGGAGTTTGACTGATTATGTGAATTTCATGTGTTATTCTTGTGAATTTTATCCATGTAGTAGTTATATATTACATGTACTTCCTTTTTATGATATGCACGCTATTTTTACAATGGACTATGAGAGCCTTGGACCAAGAAAATTGTGGGGGTTTCCATGTTTATTGCACAAGACTATGAGATCCTTGGTGTAGACTTTGACCCAGGGGATTTACCATGAGAGCTACCCTGGAGGTCTTTTATGATTATTTTTGCTATGTTGACCCATGGGTATTGACCATGAGAGCTACCGAGATGTCATTTATAAGTTATTGATGCCATGTTGACCCAGGGGTATTAACCGTGAGAGCTACCCAGGTGTTTTTTTAAATGATTAGTGATATGTTAAACCAAAGGAGTTAGACCATGAGAGATTTCCCAGAGGATTTTTTATGAATGATTGAATTATTTTGACTAGTTTTCAAGGAAAAGCACAAGCTTGGACTCAGTCTTACTTGATTGTTTATATGGTCTTCTAAGATATCTATTTTGTTACTATTACATAGGGGGATATAGAGATTAGGATAGATACAAATATTACATTATCCAAATGGATTGAATAATTAATCAATGTAAATTAATGTAATTGAAAACTATAGGATTGTTTACTTTTGAGTACTTCCTAGTTTATTGCTTCATTTCTACATATTACCTGCTATATATATTCACCAACAGTTAGGCATATATATTTTAGTGGTTGACTACTGGGATTCTTACCACACCCTGTTTGGGTCTTGATTTTGGACCCAAACAGATTATATGGTTGTAGGTATATATAGGGTAAAACACCCTTATTCATCAGGCACTTGATTTCTCTTGGAGATAGAGAGTATGGGACCAAGATGAGGCTTGTGATACTGCTAGAGTTTACTTGTTTTTCTGTAGTACTTTGGTTTCTGTATTTTTTTCCAGGAATTTTGACTTGTTTGGATGCTTTCCTAGATACATGTAACATGCATCATTTATATATACTCTAGTTGTTATATTCCTATCAGTCTTCTACCGTTTACTTCTTTTGCTGGTATTATTACTTCCGCTATTGTTTACTATTGTTATTCCTTTATGTATACTCTTCAAATGAGGGTATAGTTTCCCCATTATCAGACCTTTTCCCTCGCTACTAGTATGAAGCCTTTGTAATTTTGGGAAATGCATTTGAGGCCATGTGACCAACCAGGTATGGGGAACCTTTGGGTGGAACTTGGAATCAGAAAGTTACAACAACCCTTTCCCCAAGTCTATTATATGGATAAACTCAAATTTACTCCTATGGTATCCTAACTTTTAATATTTCCTAGCTAAGTGTGACCCAAAAATCTTGAAAAATATGGGGTTTTAATCCTATTTGGTCCACCTATAAATTTCTTTCCTTACACAAGATAATCCATGGGCACCCTGAATTAGAAAACCTACCTAGTTGGAAGACCAAGTTCATGAAAAGTGTTCAATTTGGAAGGAATATAACAATAAATTATTTTATTGGGATTTAAATCTCACCAACATATGTCATATATTACCTTTATGTTTGCATACTTCAAATTATTTAGTTTTTAATATCCCATTCCTTCAACCAAATTAATAAAATCATAACATATAAATTTATAACACTTTATATAACTTGGGATTTTTGTTACTTACCCCAAAATAAAATCTAATTATATTTACACATATCTAAATTTATTATATGAATAAGGTATATGAAACTCTTTTATGTAAAATTTTATAATTATATTAAGTAATAATCCCCATAATAGAAATCATGGTATGACAGATATCTAACCCCCACTTTTCTAAATTGAGCTTAAGCCCCCTAGGATAAAGAGAAGTCTAACCCAAAGTACCACTATCCATGGAACACTACTTAAGAGACACCTCAATTCTAATACAATTATAAAAAATAATATTCATAAATCTTAACCAATCAATAATTTCAATTTCAAAATCCATAAAAAATCATAGTTATGGTTAAATTTAACTAAATATTATATTTCACTTAGTATATAACTCTTTACATGAATGATCTAAAATTTTTAAGTAGTCATTTAAAACTTTTAACTAAAGAATACATCTATTAAAATGATATGGAAGTGTATCTGATACCATTTAAGGGGTTTTGAAGAGACAATAATTTTCCAAATTCAATTAAAATAGTCAATCAAAACCAATTTATGCCACATGATTTTATCATTCATATTTGAATAAATAAAATAAATGAAGAATGTGTACCTTTTATTTTGTGATATGATCTATCCAAAAATTATTCCATGATCTTGATAGGGATAATTGAATATCATCTAATAAAATCCTTCCTCTAAGGGTATCCATAGGCTGTGTGAGTTTTCTTATTCTTCTTGGGAAGGATATCCTCTAAGACACCATCTACTAGAACCTTTGGTTAAAGGTTTTAAGAAACTAGATTGAGAAATATTTGGTTTGAGGAGTTTTTTATGATAAGGATGATTTATGTCAACTATATCATGGTCTTGGACTATTTTATAGGTACCAATGAAACTAATCAATGATCTAAACATTTAGAGAATGTTTGATAATAAAGGTAAATATTTTAAACATTTTATAACATTCAATAAATAAATAATGAAATGTTTAACTCCTTAAACATTTCATATTCCATCACCAAAACTCTTATAAATCTCCATCACATGATAATAAATTAATATAAAATATCTTGAATGACAGAACTAGAAAATATGAGGGATATATCATAATGAATTCATTCTCATGCACTAAACTATAGTGTATTAACCCTCACTATGTCACAATTTATACCATAACAAACCTTGATATGGTTTATACCACCATGCCATGTATTGATCTTTAGTGAATCTTTCTAATAGATCAAGCCTAGGTGGTGATCTTGGTCTCTCTAAGTTATTAACATACTTATTCATATTGATCACATGAGTTGAGATTTAAGTACCCTTAATCATCTTACATAGAAAGTTTTCTTTTGAAAATTCACATCTCTTGTGTTTATCGTATTCTCGATAGAGTCCTTTAATATTTTATATGATAATAGAAGATTCTATATTCTCATGTTTCTTTTGAATTTTGGGATCTATAGTGATAATAATTAACATAGATACATAAAGAAAATATTTACTATGATTACTATAAGAATAATTCCCTTTATGAATAGCTCTATAAATAAGTGATTTCTTAAAATTTTCTCTCTCCAACACATAGAATTTTACTTCTAACTTAAGAGAAATTATTAAATTCATAGACCAGTCCATGAAGTTTCTTCCATTAAGATTTTAATTTTCTAGAATTGATCTCAAAGTCATGTTTGATGATGATGATTATATTTTATTTATAAAAAAAGTTTTATTTAGATGAGTATCATGTTTTAAAATAATTTAATAAATACTTTAATTAAAATTCTCCCATTAAAATGATAAACCCTTTTTAATCACATGATATCCATTAGTGGGACAACATCCATATTTCGTTGAGGCATTAAGTTTTATTTAGTAGTCCTCTCATAACTTAGCTATTTAGGTAGGAAATCATGTCAATCATATTATATATGAATGTTGGATAGTTTAGTGTAATTTTTTTGACCGATCCATCATATAAATTATAATAACTCTATTACTATATTATCTTAAATTTTAGTGTTTCTTAACTAAGTATAATACAATTCTCATTCCAAATAACATTTAAAAAACATTTTAGTGGTAGTTTTTTGAATCATGAAGGTTTACAACACCAAGAAACAACTAGAGATAATTTTTTAAACTAACACAAATTTCTTAGTTGACTATTAATTATCAATGGGTTTTTTAAATATACAAAGGTTATTAAAAACCACTCCAAATTAGTAATAGGTAGGTGTCATCTTGTGAATAATTGATAATGGTCTTTCAATACATAAAGGTGTTTTAAACCACCAATAATATATTAATGGTGTTTATTTTGATTGTTTGTGGTTAAAATCACTACTAATTACTATGAAACTTCAAAAACAAGAAACCAATATATTGAATAAACTTCTTATAAATTAATAAAATTATACAATTCTGTAGTTGAAAAAATAAAACAAGTAGGGGGAACTATCATCACACCTATTCTAGTTTATAAAAAACACATAATTAAACATATATACACATGTTTATGTTTATGTTCAATGTTGAATAAGAGATATTAAATTATTTACTCATAAATACAACTAAGGGGAATCACCATAACCCATGCTCCACTTAGTTAAAAATTCCCCCTTATGATGAACTATAATAATACCAACTCCTATAACCCAAATCCAATGTCTACTTTATTACATTATTTTAATATAAAAAGGATATCATCATGAAGGATCGATTAGTTTAGTATCCTTGAAGGACTGGATACATATATAATTCCTATATTACATTGGAAATATAAAATACATGGTATAAAAACATTCTTATATCATTGATATTATTTATAATATCATTATTCACATCCTAAGGAATAGAAAAAGGGAGATATCAGATGCCCATTAAGGTTTAAATATACCAAAAACTATCATGAATCAATAAGTAATAATCAATATGGTAAGGTAAATAAGTGGAAACACATGACATTTAATTAATAACTTGAGCACAAAATTTATCCATGGATAATATCAAGGCTGTAATATCATAGATAATAATAACTATATTCTCAGTGAAGAAAATGATTAATATTGAACATCATGGTCTCATACATCCTGATATATATTTTCATCAAGATCTTTCACCAAGATAGGTTAATCAATTGGTAAGTATACACCAACAAAACCATTTAATTTGGTCAACTGATTCGTCTCACGTGACTATCAATGCATTGATGGGATATCTATAAACGGGAAACACCTATCACTAAATTTATAATTAATTACTCATATATATAATGATAAATTTATTTCATAAATAATATTTCTTATCAGATATTTTTATTGAGTAAAGAATATAGATTTATCAAGTTTTCCCCAGTCGATCAAATAACTTCCATAGTAAAACATCGTATGTAGAAATGATATAAAGTTAAAGAAAAGAGAATATCCCTGATAAATAATATTTATATTTAATATAAATTTAATTTCCAATTATTATAATAAAGTTAATTTTTCAAGGGAAATTTAATTTCCAAAACATTAATCAAGAGATAATAGATGACCATTAAAAATTATATTTTTTATTAAAATTAAATCTTTTAGAGAATAGAAGAATATGAAAACAAAAATTTAAAATAAGTGTTAATAAATAGTTTTATTTATAAAATAAATGAAATCTTATAGAATAAGATAAGTATCATAAAATATTTATGGTAACGGTAAAGTCTTTTGATGCTGTATACATTAAAAATAAAATACTCCTTTTTTACTTTTTATAAAGAATGTTTAAAATGAAACTTTTAGGAAAAAATTAGAAATATTAATTTAAAATAATTTAAAAAATAAATAATAACTTAAAAAATACTTAATAAATAATTTTAGTAAATAAAAATTACTTTTGAAAAAGTACTTTTAAAAAATATATATGGTATAAAAATATACTCGACCAAAAAGAGAAATAAGATCAGGTTTTCTTTTAAATATTTATTTTCTTGATTCAAGTTACAAAGGGAGTAAAAGTTGAAATAAAATATAAAAACTCATTAAATATACACATTATAAGAAAATATATAGAGTTTAATAAGGATATATTATAATATTCCTTTAATTAAAATAAGAGCAATCCTAAAAAATGACATTGTAAAATAAAATCTTACCACTTTGGTAACTTTAAAAATGTAACCCATTGAAAGAGTAAAATTGAAATGAAACTTTAATAATAATTAATAAATATATATTCATTTTAAATAACTGAAATGGGTATTATATATACCAATTATAAATAAACAGGTGCATAATAGTAAATATGTCCCAATGGAGTGGAAATTGAGACAAAATCCCTTACCTCGTGTTTGACTTGCATTGTGAGTTCTTTTAACCTCTTGTATAATAAATTTATATTTATTATAATTAAATAAAATAACCATATAAATATCTATAATATAATATATTATCCATTTATCACATTTTAACACCTTTTTTTTAACAATCTTTTATTATTATCATTATTTTGGGTGTTAACTACTTCGTTTTCATGTATGTTTTAATTCAATTGTTTTGGTCCTTGAATATTTATTGTGGTTAAATAATATATATAATTTTATTAATGATATAAATATAATATATATTCAATATATATATATATATATTTAGATTCATCCATAAAAGTTATAGATAGAAAAATGAATTATTCCGTTCTTGGAGATGATAGGACGTACGTACGTATGCACGCTGTTTTCACTTTTCTAAGAATAGAAAAAAATAAAGATAAATAATAATTCAACTCTATAGGATAATTTTTATATAATATATATCTTATATATTCATTAAATATATCCTTATTATCATCCATGTAATTTGTAAATTAAAAACTGATCACAACACTTCGTGGGGGTGGTAGTCCACACATACCCATGAGCGACATTTTCATTTTATAAAAGAATGAAAGGTAATAAGTTGTATATGATATTATAATTAAAAAGGAATATTTATTTCATAAATATTATATATATTTATTATTTACATATTTATATTTATCCATGTAAATTTTTAATGAAAAATGAATTACACTGCTACGTGGATACAATTAGCCGTACATACGCACGAGCGATGTGATCGCTTTTCATAGGATTGAAAAGAGATGAAATATGGTAGTAATATAATCATAATAACATATTAGTATATTTATAATACTATATTTTTTATTATTTATGGGTAAAACACATTATGATGAAGTATAATAAGAAATAAACTTGAAGGGGTCGGTTAAGACAATTACCCCTCCTTCGGTAGACTTCCTTTAGATATCATATTAAGGAAACTAGGGTTGGTATTTTGGAAGGTAAAGAACCTATAAAACTTGTATAAAGATGTTTATAATATAATTTAGGAGTATTATTCTCATATATACTTCTCAAACTAGTGTTAAGAAAAGAGATAAGGGGTGTTCTTTTATAAGCGAGGGGTGGGACATTCTTGGAATTTCAAAAAGTATTAAATTAATATAAATTATTTTTTATTTAAAAATGGTTCCAAATTAATTAAATTAGTGTATATTATTATTATCAGTATAAATAATCTTATACTACAAAATTTGGACATGTTTTGGTTATTTTTTCACCCTTATCTTTGAGTTTTAACCCCCCGTTAACCCTTTTAACAATTACCACATAATTATAGTTTTCTATCCACTAAGGGTTAATAATGTTACTATAAATTGAAAAAATACCCATAAATGTACCATGGTTTATTTTTTAAACTATATAAAATTCATTTTTCGAGATATAATATTTTTATTAATTTTAAATCATTTAATAATATATTATTTATTATAAAATATCATTAATTCCATTTTTGTCACTATTCATTTAATATGACTTTAAATACATAAAGAAAAAGTGGGAATTGAAATTTAATCCTTTAAAACATCCATAAAATTTTATATGTATCAATAAAATTTGTGGAATATAATAATTTATCCAATTTTTATTACTTTTAACATTTTTACATTCATTTATATTATTTTTCAATTAAATGGATACATACTGTGTAGATGTTGTGTAAGAATTTAAGCTAACTATTTAATAGCTAAAAAATTAAAATAAATTACCATGACAAATATAATTCATTAATATTTCAAATAACTATTTTTATTTGAAAAAAATATGTATTTATCCATATTAATAAATTATTATAGTTATTAATAGAAGAAAAGTGACATTTTGTCTTTATCTCTCACTTAAATATTATAAAGGTAAAAATCATATCCAAATGGAAACAAAAGGTAATATTTTATAATTTTGGATAATTATGGATTAAATAGACCCATCCAATGAAATTTATACAAATTTTGGGTTGATTTTTAATTGATTATCACATTATTTTTAACCTTAATTACTTGATTTACCCTTAATGTGGTGAAAATTATTTACTATAATTACTATTCATAATAACAAAAAATAAAAGGTACCTATTTAGAAAATTTAGACTTAATTATTTTAAATTTGGAATCAATTTTTAAATATTAAATTTTAATAATTATAATAAATTAATTTAATATTAAAACACAACAGAGAATGGAAAATAGTTTTTCAAGAAAATGCCTTTTTATGTATAATTTTTTTCAAACTAAATTAAAACATAAAATTGATTCCAATAAACTTACTTTTATTATTAATAATATAATAGAAATTATTTTACTTTGAAACCATTTTAAAATAAAATGAAACTTTTTAAAAGCTTGAAACAAAAATGCAGTTTTTAATGAAAATCAGTATTTTCACTATTCAATGGAAAATAAATCTTTTCAAAAAAATAAAATAATTTAACCCTAAGTTAATTTTGATATAAAAATTTAAAAAATTATATTATTTTTATAAAATATAATTTTTAAAAGTGGTATAAATTAATTAAAATTCTACACACAAAATTAAAAATAAAACTATTTTGGTAGAAAATATATTTTTGAAGCATAAAATGATTTTATTGAAAATTAAGTAATTATTTATTAAATTATCTAAAACATTTATAAATATTTTAATAATATGGTTAACCCTATTCATTCCTTTTAATTAAATGTATAGGTTATAACGGTCTAATTTAAATAATAATATTTTTTGGTTTGTTTAAGCTCGGTGTTACATGTTGTATAAGCTATCAGAAATATTGTTCTTTTTAAAATATCAAGGTATTAAATCCCACATTAAATAAATATAATTTGTGTAATTTTAACTTATTCTCAGTTTGAAATTTGAAAATTCCTTTATAGAAAACCCACATTGAAAAAAGTGTTAATAAAACATCCTTTTAAAAATAAGTAAAGGGAAATATAAAGGTCCTATAGAATTACAAAAAACAAGGTTTACAAATATAATAACCTTAGTGGGAAGTAAAAATATGGACATAGTGGAGAAAACTAACACCCAAGGACTAATAGAGAGTGATATAGAGCATGGTCAAGAAAACTTAACGACTACAAAACCATAAATCTATGATGGGTGAGAAGAACATAAATTCACCAGAAATGATTGTAATAGGGTAACATTTTTATTTCAATATCCTTTTCCTAGATTTTTTTAATTGATTTACCATTTAGAATAAGTACATAAGGAAATATAATTTCTTAACAAGTAGGATTTCATCCTTTAATCTATTTCAACAATAATCTCATCCATTCTTCCAACGATGTGTATTTAGGATGAATTTTTCATGTTTGAAGAACTAAAATTAAATTTTAACAGATCATAAGATGCATGAAATAATTACAAGTCATTAATCCCATATCTAGATATTTTACAAAACCAAAATGGTTATCACCAGTTATCCAATGATACATTAATCTCTAAAACCTAAAAAATAACCCCCAAATTTAAACTGAATCCATTTCATAATTAGTTCACCTTAACAATCCTCTAAAATATTTCCAAAAAAATTAAAAACTGAAAAATATTAAATATCTGATCAATTTTTTTTACATAGACAACATAAAGTATCTCATAGTGTCACATACAAAACATGTGTATACCTTGATCACATATTTTATTAAAACATACTAATAACCTGAATCACTGTAAAAACTCAATTAAAATATAAATTCTTATAAAAATTAACTCTATACTTATTTCTTACATCCCTTAAATTAAAAAATGTAGTAAAATTAATCATAATTTACTTTGTTATCAATTCACTAATCATTTTCAAGGTCACTAATACTATCCCATTTACCTCTTCATTATAAATGTTCTCTTCAATTAAAAATTATAACTCAACATCAGGAACATATAAGGGTAATTTTCACTTATTCATTTATTCTCTAAAAATATAATCTTACACTAAATCAATTTTCTTGGTCATGAGTACCATTCAACATATGATTTTAAATCCTTAAATAAGAACTATTTTAGTATAATCCTTATATGTTTCATGATTCTTATAATCAAAATATCATTGATAAAAATAATTACTAAATCAAAATACCCAAGCACTTTAATCATTCCATTTTGGATGTAGAAATATCATAATATTGAACTTATCCCCTTAGCTTTTTCATTGGTTAGTTTACTTGAGGATTGGGGAACTGGTTTGAATAATACCCCATCTTTTTATAGTTTAAAGACTGGATAATAGTGGATTCGTATGTTTCCTTATAGTCATTATCCATATGAACCTTATATTATCACTTATAAAAAACTCCCATACCCTTTAATCATTTTCCAAGATGTTTATTTCCATATTTTTCACATGATGTAAATTGCTCTGTTCCCTTCTTCTTCTTTGATGATCTACCTTTTTCTTGGTGCCCATTCAACCTCTTCTTCTATTAATTTCACTTGAAGATATATGATCTAGAAAATTCCTTCCCCATATTAATGGAACTCAATACTATATCATCATATGATGAAAATGTTTAAGAAACTAGTGCCCATTAAAGACTCAGCTTAATCCCATCAAATAAATGATCAATATTGATTTTTAGATTATATGTGTTGTCTGAAGCATGCCTGGATAATATTGTAAAGTTAGATTCATAATATTCCACACCTTTTTATTCCTTATAATTTAAAGATAGAAACTTCCTATCCATTTTAGCTTTCTGTTCTTGAGGGAAGTATTTCTCAAAGAAAATCACTTTAAAAATTTTCTATTCCTTGCTTTCTATTTCTTTAGCCTCTTTACTATTCTGGATCAATGAAACCCATTGATAGACATCTCCATTTAAATAATAAACTTCTATAATAACCTTTTCACTTTTATTACATCCCAAATCTAGGAATATCTTTTCGATAGATTTAATGAATTTCTTAGCTACCAATTGATTAGTAGTTCCACTAAAATATAGAGGATTTTATATCCAAAATAGGTAAATCACATTGTGAAAAAGTTTTTTCTATGTGGAAAATGTTATTTGTATTAACCTGAGTCAAATAAACTAATATTTACATGATCTACTTAGTTACAAAACCATTTTTATTATTTTTATCACTTGGTCAATATCTACATTGTCTATGCGTGTTGATTTAATTTCTTCCATTAGGATCCATAACTAAATAATAGAGCACACTGAGTTAGATCTCAATCATCCTGAATATTGAGCTATAAAACAAAATCCATATAATGGTAAAAGTTCTCAAATAATATATTATATTATTAGAATTCTCATGTTATCTATGTTTATTTAAAATCCAATTCCCAAGGTTTCTACTAAAACTCCTCTGATACCAACTGTAATGACCCCGAATCTAGTAACCCCAAGCCTGTGTCTAGTTTATAAAATTAGTATAATATAAAAAGGATCACATTACAAAGGATTTATTTATTTAGTAGTCTTGAATAACTAGATACACACATGATTCCCATATTATATTAGAAATATAAAATATATATCATAAAAAAATTCTCGCATCCTTGATATTATTCATAACATACTTCTTCATATCCCGAGGAAAATAAAAAAAATAAAGGATGGGCTTATATTCCAAGTAATATTTATATACAATATAATTTATCATGAATTAATAAGGAATCATCAGTATGGAAATATAAATAACTGGAAACACATGTCATTTAATCAATAACTTGAGCCTAAAGTACATCCATAAATAATATCAATGTAGTAATCTCATGGATAATAATAACTAAATTATCAATAAAGAAAATACTTAATATTGGATTTCATGATCTGAGACATCATGATATCTGTTATTGTCAAGACCTTTCACCAAGATAGTTTAATCAATGGGAATGTATACACCAAAAAAATATTTAATTTGGATAATTGATTCATCTCATGATATTGTCGATGCATTGAGGGGCTATTTGTAAACGCGACCAACCCATAACTTCATTTCCAATACATTTAATAATCTATTAAATGATCAATTTAATTAATAAAAAATATTACTTATTATATTTCCATATTGAGTAAAGAATATTGATCTATCAAGTTTTCTCCTGTCAAGAAAATAACATTCATAGTAAAACACTATATGTAGAAATGATTTAAAGTTTAAGAAATAAACATATCAATGATAAATAATATAGATATTTAATAGAAATGTATTATCTAATGATCATAATAAAGTGAATGTTTCAATGTAAATTTAATATCCAAAAATTAATCAAGAGATAAGAGATGACCATTATAAAAGTATATTTTGTAGTAAAATACAGCCTCTTAAAGAATAAAATAAAATTAAAACCAAATATTTAAAATAATTTTTCATAAATAGTATTCTATATGAAATAATTTAAATCTTATATAATAAGATTAAGATATTAAAATGGTTATAGTGGTGGGAAAGTCTATGAACACTGTATATGTTAAAGATAAAACATTCCTTTTGAATTTTTATAAAGAAAGCTAAAAATGAACTTTTTGATAAAACAATATATATATTCCTTTAAAATAATTAAAAATTTCAATTATAACATAAAATTTCCTTAATAAATCATTTTAGTAAATAAAAATTACTTTTTTAAAACAATTTTGAAAAATATACATACAGAAGAAAAATATACCCGATCAAAAAGAGAAATAATATCAATTTTTATTTTAAACATTTATTTTCTTGATTAAAGTTAAAAATAGATGAAAATTTAGAATAAAATATGGAAAATTATTAAAAATATATAGGATAATAAAAATAGATATATTTTAATAAGTATATATTATAATATTCCTTCAATGAAAATAAGAGAAATCATAAAGAATGAGATTGTAAAATAAATTATTACCACTTTGGTAACTTAAAAATATAAACCCTTGAAATATTAAACATGAAATTAAACTTTAGTAATTAGTAATAAATATATATTCATGTTAAATACCTAAAAGGGTCAATATATACACCACATGAAAATAAACATGTGAAAAATACAAAATATGTCTAAATGGAGTGGACATTGATATGAAATCCCTTACATCATGTTCGACTTGAATCATAAGTTATTTTAACATATTTTATAATAAATTTAGATTTATTATAATTACATAACATAAGCATAACCATATAAATATATATATATATATACATATATATAATATCATATATTATCCATTTATAATAATTTATCACCCGTTTGTTAATAATCTTTTATTATCATCATTTTTGGGGTGTTAACTACTTTGTTTTTCATGTATGTTTTGATACAGTAGTTTTGATCCTTGAATATTTATCATGGTTTAATCATATAATTTTTTTATTAATGATATAAAAATCATATATATTCCATATACATATATTTATAGTCATCCACAAAAGGCATAGATAGAAAAATTAATTACACTGTTCATAGAGATGGTAGGTTGTACGTAAGCATGGACACAATTTTTACATTTCGACGGATGGAAAAAAATAAATATAAATAATAATTCCATTTATAGGGTAATTTTTATATCATATATATCATATATATTCATTAAACCTTCCATTATTACCATTCATTTAAAGTGAAAATGAAAAATATACCACATCGCTTCTTGGAGGTGGTAGTTTGTATGTATGCACGAGCGACATTATCATTTTCCAACAGATTAGAAGGTAAGAAGGTATATATGATATTATAATTATAGAATAATATTTATTTCATAAATATAATATATATTCATTATTTATATCTTTATAACCATCCATGTAAAGTGGTGATGAAAAATGAAGTACACCACTACGTAAAGGTAGTAAGTTGTACGTATGCATGAGCGATGTTTTTTTCTTTTCGTTGGATAGAAAAGAGGTATAATAAGGTTTTAACATAATAATAATAAAATATATGTATATATATCATACTATATTTTTTATTTTGGAAAGGATACAACATTTTAATAGGAATTATAAGAAGAAATAAACCTGAAAGAGTCAGTAAATACAACTACCTCTTTTTCGGAAGAATTCCTTTAGATATCCTCTTAAAGGACCTAAGTTTGGCCTTTGTGAAGGCACAAAACCTATAGAACATGGATAAGGATTATGATAAGGTAATTTTTGTGGATTTTTTTTGATATAGGTTTTTAAAAGTGGTGTAAATAAAAGAGAGAAGGGGTGTACTTTTATAAGTGAGGGAGGAGAATTCTTGGGATTTAATAAATCATTATATTAATATAAATTACTTTTTATTTAAAAATGGATAAAAATGATATAATTAAAATATAATATTATTATGAGTTTAAATATTCTCATAAAAAAAATTTGACAAGTTTTGGTAATGTTTTCACCCTTATATTTCAGATCTATCCCCCCATTAACTCTTTTGACAATTACTGCAATATTACAATTTTCTATACTTTAATGGTTAATAATGCTACTATAAACTAAAAAAAGACCCATAAATAGACCTTTTTGATGTTTTAAACCATATAAAATTAATTTTTCAGAATAAATAAATTTTATGAATTTTAAATCATTTAATTAAATATTATTTATTATAAAATATCAATAATGTCATTTTTGACACTATTCATTTAATTTAAATTTAAATACATAAATACAAAGAGATAGTTAGAATATAATAATTTAAAACATATCTAAAATTTAATATATATCTATATAATTTGTGGAATATAATAATTCTTCCAATTTTTATTACTTTTAATATTGTTAGAATCATTTTTTCTATTAATTGAATAAATACGGTGCTGGCGTTGCTTAAGAATTTAAGCTAATTATTTAAGGAATAAAAATCTATAATAAATTAACATGATAAAAATAATTAATTAATATTTTAAATAAAATTTTAAAATTGAACATAATTTGTATTTATCCCTATCAAAAAAATATAATAGATATTAAAAGAAGAAAAGTGACATTTTTGTCTTTATCTTTCTCTTAAATATTATAAAGGTAAAAATCACATCCAATTGGAGAAAAAAGATCATATTTTATAATTTGGTATGAAAATATATGATATATAACCATCCAATGAAATTAATTCAAATTTTGGGTTTATTTTTAGTGCCTTATCACATTATTTTTAACCTTAATTTCATGATTTACCCTTACCGCGGTGACAATTATTTAATATAGTTACTCTTAATAATGAAAAAAAATAAAAGGTACATATTTATATTTTTTGGAAATAATGATTCCAAATATGGAATCCATTTTTTAAGATTCAATTTAAAAAATTGTTAGAAATTAAGTTAAGATTAAAACTCAAAATGCAACGAAAAACAGTTTTTTCCGAAAAGTACATTTTTAAGTATAAAAATGTTTTTAAACTAAATTAAACTATAAAATTGATTAAAACGATTATAATTAGATTATTTTTAATATTATATAAATAATTATACATCAATTTTTTTTAAATAAAATTAAACTTTTTAAATGCTTGAAACAAAAATACAATTTTCAATAAAAATTAGTATTTTAACTATTCACTGGAAACTGAATCTTTTTAGAAAAACCAAAAATTTAACCCTAATTTAATTTTTTATATTATGATTTCAAAAATTATGTTTAGTTTATGAAATTCAATTTCTAAAAGTGGAATAAATTAAATATAATTCCTACATACAAGGTTCAAAATAAAACCATTTTTGAAGAAAAATGTATTTTTGAAGCATAAAATGTATTTTTGAAGTATAAAATGATTTTATTTAAAATTAAG
Organism: Viscum album; assembly: GCA_963277665.1. NCBI lineage: Eukaryota > Viridiplantae > Streptophyta > Magnoliopsida > Santalales > Viscaceae > Viscum > Viscum album. Next base: position 1,305,736,765 of record OY728160.1, on the reverse strand, counting down.
TTCTTATTTATTACATTATATAAAACCTTTATACATATTTTAATAATGTGTTTAACCCTATTCATTCCCAAAAATTCAATGGCTAGGTTATAACAGTCATATTTAAATAATAATATTTCGTGGTTCATTTAAGCTCGGTGTTGCATGTTGTATACGGTATGGAACATATTTTTATTTTAAAATATCATGGTGTTACATTATTCCCAATTAAATAATTTTTGTCCTCAAAATTTAAACTTGTACTAGGTTTTACAATTGAAAATTAGTTTTTGTAAATCCCACATCATAATAAGGGTTAATAAAACTTCCTCTTAAAAAATGGGGAATGAGAATAAAAAGGTCCTCTAGAATTACAAAAAATTGGGTTTCCATATATTATAAACATATATGGAAGTAAAAATGTGGAAATGGAGGATAAAACTATCACCCAAGGATTAATATAGAGTGATATAGAACATGGTTAGGATAAAGTTAATGACCACAAAACCATAAATCTATGATGGGTGAAAAGAGAATCAATTCATCAAAAAATGATCATAATAGGATTTTTTTTCTGTTTCAAGATTATTTTTATAGAGTTAAGGAATTAATTTACCATTTATAATACGGACATAAGGAAATATACTTTCTTAATAAGTAAAATTTCACCCTTTAATCATTTTCTACCACAATATAATTCTTTCTCTAAAGGATGAGTATTCCTGATGAATTCTTCATGCCTGAAGCACTAAAATTAAATTTTAACATATTGTAAGATCCATGAAATAAAGATAAATCATTATCACTATCTATAGATATTTTCCAAAACCAAATTTTTACTACAAATTATCTAATAATAAATTAATCTCTAAAACCTCAGCAACAACCCCTAAAGTTGAACTTAATCCATTTTATAAATAGTTAACCTTAAGACTCCTCTAAAATATTTTTAACCAAATTAAAAACCCAAAAATCTAAAATATTTGATCTAACATTTATTCTCAGAGAACATAAAGTAGCTTATAGTGTCATATACCAAACATGTGAATACCTTGATCACATAATATTTTAAAACATACTAATATCATGAATCACCATAAAACTTATATGAAAACATAACTAATTATAAAAATTAACTCTTTCCTTATTATTTATATCCCTTAAATCTAAAAATGTAGTAAAATCCATCATAATTTAATTTGACATCAAATCACTTATCATTTTCAAGGTCACCAATACTATCCCATTTACTTATTTAGTGTCAATATTCTCTTCCTATAATCATTATTAACACAACATTAGAAACATATTAAGGGTTATTTTTCCCTTATTCATGTATTCAAAAAAAATACCATCTTACCACTAAATCAATTTTCATGGTCATTATTAACATTCAACATATGATTTTAAATACTTAATGAAAAACTCATGTATTACAATCCTTATAGGTTTGATAATTCGTATAACCAAAATATCATTAATAAACATAATTCTTGAATCCAAATAAATAAAAAATTTAATCATTCAATTTTGGATATAGTAATAGAATAATCTTGTACTTACCAATTATATTAATCTATGGTAAGTTCCCTTGATGATTTTGTAATTGTTTTTAATAATGCCCCATATCTTTACAGTTGAAACACTGGATAATATCGACTTCTTTATTTTCCCTATAGTCATTAGCCAGATGAACCCTATATCTAAACTTGTAACAAACTCCTATAACCTTCAAGAATTTTCCAGGATGTTTCTTTCTATAATTTTTACATTATGGACATTTATTCATTCCATTCTTCTTCTTTTATTCTTTACCTTTTTCATAGTTCTCAATTGACCTCTTCTTCTCTTGATTTCCCTTGAATATATAGAATCTATAGAATTAATTCACCTTCTTAATGTAACTTGATATTATATCATTGTAAAGACCCAGAATTTCCATGTAATTTTTTTTAATATATGGGAATTTTACGAGTTCGTGAAAATTGACGGCGTGTGATTCTGAGGCCCGGTGTGCCCAGAATGAATTTATGAACTTTTTTTCAATTATGTTTTGGAAACGTACAAGTGAGTTTTTTTAACTTTTAAACTGGTGCTCGGAATTGAAATCCGAGGGCAACGTTGAACTCGTAGTGCCAATATTCACTTAAGGAGACCTTCACCTTGACTGCAGTGGGTCGAGAGTGAAAGATAATTTTTGTTCTTTTCATGAAAGAATTAAATAAAATAAAAATCTCTAACATTTTAATTTTAGAAACCCCTCAACATTGGTTATGGTGGTGGGGACCACCCGAGTCTAAACCTCCCATGTGAATGTTAAGAGGTGGGGACCACCTGAACTAACCCCCATTTTGAATTTAGAGGCGGGGACCACTCGAACCCCTTTAATGAGAGAAAACCTCTCAACTCCTCAAAATTTAATTATGCCAACACAAATCCATTTAATTGGGAAAATTAAATGAGCTAATTAACGGTGCCAACACAGTACATTAATTATGCAAACTTTGTTGTGCCAACTTAATTCATTTTGATAAACTTAAATTAATAAGTTGGCAACTTTTCTTTTTGGGTGGAATTGGGAGAAAGGATTGGAAGGGGAGAGATTTTGGAAGAATTATTCTTCTCCAACAAAGAACGCTTCTCCAACGACTTTGACTCCTTCCTCAGGACATCCTCCAATGTGGGACGTCTTCAACTAAGATTAACTAACTTCCGTTCTTCCCTCCTCTTTGACGTCAATGAGCAATCAAGGTAGGGCGGATGTTTAATTTTTTTCCCATTACCCGTTCTTGATATTCTTCATGATTCAAGATTTTGTTGAGCCGCTTGCTACCGCTCTAACGCGGAGGGTGCGGGAAAAACAAACATGGAACGACCCCTCCGTCGTTCTTCATAAATGGTGTGTTCTTCACGATGGAAGAAGGAGGATTTGTGCCACAACGATGAACGAAGAGCGGCCGGCCGAACCAGCCACCGGTGAAGGCGCAACGTGCAACCGCGCTACGCGGAAAGGACAGCTGGCCATCCGGCCAGTCGGGGAGGACCGCCACACCGTGGTCACCCCACTGTACCGCAGTCGCGCCACCCCGCGGCCTCCATGGCCCCCGCGGACTTCACCACTCCACGGCCCCCGCGGCCTCTGCCGCTCAGTGGCCCTCATGGCCTCCGTTGCTTCGCAGCCCCCACGGCCCCCGCCGCTCTGCGGCCCCCGTGGCCTCCGCCGCTCCGCAGCCCCGGCGGCCTCCGCCACTCCGCGGCCCCTGCGGCCTCCACCGCTCCACAACCCCCACGACCTTCGCGCGGCCCCTGCGGCCCCCACAGCCTCCGCACGGCCTCGCGGCCCCCGTGGCCCCCACGGCCTGCCGAGCCGCCCAACGTAGGCTGGGCCGGACCCAGTGGGCCGGGTCGACCCGAACCGGGTCAGGTTGGCCCAGGCCGGGTTGGTCGGACCGGGTCGGACCAGACCCGAGCCATCTTGACCCAATTTCTCTCTTTTGGCCATAACTTTGGCACCGAGCATCCGTTTGACGAACCATCAGCGGTGCTGGAAATCTTGGAGTAAGAAGGTACCTTTGGTATACCCCATTTGAGATTTGGATAAATTTGGGGTATGGTCAGGTTGGATCGAGCACGAATCCAACCGGGCCCTTAGGATGAAAAGGATAATAAATTACAGACCGAGCGTCCGATTGACGCACCGTCTATTGCATTGAGACCCCTATTATATGGCGGTCCTTTAGGATACTTCTTCATGGGACTTCGTGGCAGTTGGATTATCGACTAGTGGCTTGTGGAGCGAACCCTCCCAGAGACAAGAGAGCTTAGTGCGAGAAACTTTTAGCTGTGTGTGATGATGTACTAGGATATTGTGTGTGTCTAATGACGTAATCACGATGTAATAGAATCCTGTGTGGGTTTGATGACGTACTGATGATGTACTAAGATCTTCTATGGGTATGAAGGCGTACTGACGATGTACTAGGATCCTATGTGGGTTTGATGACGTACTGACAATGTACTAGGATCCTGAGTGGGTCTGACGACGTACTGACGATGTACTAGGATCCTATGTGGGTCTGACGATGTACTGCCAAGGTACTAGGATCCTTTGTGGGTCTGATGATGTACTAGGATCTTGTGTGGGTCTGACGAGGTACTAGGATCCTCTGTGGTTCTGACAATGTACTAAGATCCTCTGTAGGTATGATGATGATTTAGGATCCTCTGTGGGTCTGCCTCTTAACAGAGTAAGATGATTTAGTAGTTACAACTAATCATCTCTACTACTGTACCTAAGTTATACCTGGTGTGAGCTGAGTCTATACCTGTGTGGTAATTTCCTTCGTGGTAATACCTTGGTGGTATTCTTCAGTGTGACATACCTGTGTGGTACTTAACTTCATGGTATTCCCTCCTTTGTGGAATAGTTGAGCTTTGGGCTAACGAGTTGGGCCTTGTATTTCCTCATGATTGAGATGGGTTTACTTGATAACTTAGGTATATGTATGAGCATATAAATAAGTAGGGTTTTCAATTGTTTTCATTATTTTTGGTTTATCCTTTGGAGATTTTGTGAGACCTTGAGGGTCTCAGGGTCTTTACTGAGTATCGTTATACTCACCCCTACACGGGCTATGCCCACACCTCATTGTGTTTGGTGCAGACGGCAAAAAACGCTGATTGCATATGAGAGTACTAGGAATGAAGGTAGCTTGGAGGTGGACCTTAGACAAGGCATACCACAGAGAAGACCGTTCGAGAGCTGTACCTACCCTTCAGGTAGGATCCTTGGCGGGTGATCACAGGAGCTGTTCCAGTTTACTTGTACTTTCAGTTTCTTGTACTTTCTAGTTGGGCTTTTATTCTGGACCCTTTTTACTTACTGTACTCACTCTGTTTACTATTCAGTTTACTTGAGTTTCGTATCTTGCCGTGTGCTTAGTTGCATGTGTTTATAGGTTATAAAGGTAATGCCTTCCCAGTTTTTGGGAATACGCCTTCAGTGCTAGTCGCCAACCCCTAGCCTAAGGAATGCGGGCTTGGGGTAGTCACGACATGGGCCCCGGGGGACGGGTCGTGACAATCATCATATAATGAAAATTTTTAAGAAACTAGTTTCCTTCAGAGAATCAACTTAATTCCATCAAAGAAATGGTCAATCCTGATTTCCGGATTACATATATAGTTTGAATCATCCTTGAATAATCATGTAAAGTTAACCTTATACTATAGAACACTTTCTTCTTCCTTTTTTCTTTAAAGTGAGTAAATTCCTCACCATTTCATATTACTATTATCAAGAGAAGTATTTCTCAAATAAATTCACTTTAAAAGTTTTTCATTCCATGATTTCTATTTCTTTGGCCTCTTTAGTGTTTTTGATAAATGACCCCCATTGATCTAAATCTCATTTTAAAAAATAAACTGATAGAATAAACTTTTTAATTTCATACATCCAAAATCTAGGAATATATTTTTGAGAGATTTAATCTATTAATCAGCTACCAATGGATTAGTATTTACACTAAAATATGGAGGCTTTTATCACACGAATCGATCCAACATAGGAGAATCACATTATGAAAAAAAAGTTATTCCATATGGGAAAGGTTATTTGTCATTACCTAAGTCAAATGAAATAATATTTCCATGATCTTCTTAGTTCTAATATTGGATATATTGGTTTTCGCACCAGGGAAATCTCTACATTGTCTACAAGTTTTGATTCAGTTTCTTCCATTAGGTGCCATCACTGAATAATGGAACACACTGAGTTATCACATAATCATCATGAATATTGAGCTATAAAATAATTTCTTATAGTGGTAAAAGTTCTCAAATACTATAAGATATTATCATAATTATGATGTTAGCTATGTTTATTTAAAATATAGTTCCCAAGGTTTCTACTAAACATCCTCTAATACCAACTATAATGACCCCAAATCAAGTAACCCAAAGCTAGTGTCTACGTTATTACATTAGTATAGGATACAAAGGATCTCATTATAAAGGGATGATCAGTTTAGTGGTCTTGAATAACTAGATACATACATTATTACCATATTACATTGGAAATATAAAATACATTGAATAAAAATATTCTTGCATTCATGATATTATTCATAATACCCTTATTCATATCCCAGGGAAAGGAAAATAAATAAAGGGTGAGATAATATGCTTAGTAAGACTTATATAAAATAGAATATATCATGAATCAATAAGTCATAATCAATATGGAAAGGTAAATAACTGAGAACACATGCTATTTAATTAATAACTTGATATTGAAATGCATCTATGGATAATATCAATAAAGAAATATCATGGATAATAATAACTGAATTCTCAATGAAGTAAATTATTAATATTGAATATCAAGATATCATACATCATGATATCTATTACTATTAAGACCTTGTGCTAAGACAATTTAATATATGGGTATGTATACACCAAAACCCATTTAATTTGGACAACTGATTCATCACATGATACTATCAATGCACCAAGGGGATATTAATAAATGGGACCCAAATATCATTACATGAGCAATTTATAATTCATATATTGAATGATAAATTTAATTTATAAACCATATGCCTTATTAGATATTCGTATTGATTAAAGAAAATGGATTTATCAAGTTTTCATCAGCTGATAAAATATCTTTCATAGTAAAACTTTGTATGTAAAAATGATATACAGTTTAATAAATAAGTATATAAATGATAAATAATATGTATATTTACGAGAAATTTAATTTCCAATGATCATAATAAAGTGAATATTTCAATGGAAAGTTAATTTCCAAAAATTAATCAAGAGATAAGAGATCACTATCAGAAAAGTAGATTTTGTAATAAAATACAGGCTTCTAAAAAATATAAGAAAATAGAAATGAAACATTTAAAACAAGTTTTCATAAAGGTTTTTAATTATAAAATAGTTTACATATTATATAATAATCTAATGAGTATAAAATGGTTATGTCGGTGGAAAATTACATTAACATCGTATACGTTAAGAATACAACATTTATTTTGGATTTTTATAAAGAAAGTTAAAAATGAACCTTTCAGGAAAAAATTAGAAAGATTCATTTCAAATAATATAAAAATTCAAGGATAACATAAAATTTCCTTAATAAATCATTTTACTAAATAAAAAAGACTTTTTTAAAATAGCTTTTAAAAATATGGATATGGAAGAAAAATATACCTGATCAAGAAGAGAAATAAGAAAAAAATTTCTTTTAAATATTTATTTGATTAATTAAACTTCCAAATAGAGTAAAATTTAGATGAAAATATGGAAAATCCTTAAATATACAAAAGATAAGAAAATATATAGAGTTTAAGAAGGATAAATTATAGTATTCCTTCAATGAAAATAAGAGAAATAATAAAAAATGATATTGTAAAATAAATTCTTAACTCTTTGGTAACTTTAAAATTATAACCCATTGAAATATTAAACATGAAATGAATATTTAATCATAATTAATAACATTTTATCTCATTATCGTTAACAATATTTTATTATCACCATTATTTTGGGTGTTAACTGCTTTGTTTTTCATGCATGTTTTGATTTGGTAGTTTCAATCCTTGTATCTTAATCATAGTTCCATAATCTAAATAATATTATTCATGATATAAATATCATATATATTAAATATATATATTTATAGTCATATATAAATTCTATATATATATAAATTAATTATAATATTCATAGAGATGGTAGACCGTCCGATTACATGGATATTGTTTTAAGTTTCCGACAGATGGAATGAAATAAAGTTAAATAAAAAATCATATTTACATAATAATTTTTATTATATATATATATATCTTATATATTCATTAAATATATCCTTATTTCCATCCATGTAAAGTTTAAATGAAAAATAGATCACATAATTTCATAGAGGTGGTAGTCCACATGTACGTACGAGAAACATTATCATTTTCTAACAGATTAGAAGGTAATAAGGTATATATGATATTATAGTTATATAAAAATATTTATTTCATAAATATTATATATATATATATTATTTACTTCTTTATAATAATCCATGTAAAGTGGTGATGAAAAATTAATTAAACCGCTGCGTGGTGATAGTAAACCGTACGTACTCACAAGCGATGTTTTCACTTTTTATAGGATGGAAAAGAGATAGAATAAAGTTTTTCCATAATAATAATAACATATCAGTATATTTTTGATAATATATTTATTATTTTAGTATGATTAATACATATTAATATGAATTAAAATAATAAATAAACATGAAAGAGTCAGTAAAGACAATTACCTATTCTTCAGTAGACTTCCTTTACATCACCTCTTAAGGGACCTAGGGTTGGTATTTTGTTAGGTTAAAAACCTATATAACTTGCATAATTATTTTTATAGTTTAATTGTTAAATATTTTGTTGATTTAGGTTGCTTAAAGTGGTGTAAATAAAAGAGATAAGGGGTGTCCTTTTATAAGTGAGGGAGAGGTATTTTTGGAATTGTTTAAATTATTAAATTAATATAAATTATTTATTTTGTATAAATGGATAAAAATGGATATAATTTGAATATAATATGAGTATTAGTATAAATAATTTCATATAATAAAATTTAGGCACGTTTTGGCTATGTTGTAACCCTTATATTTTAGTTTTAACCCCCATTAAACCTTTTGACACTTACCAGAGTATTATAGTATTATACCCTTTAAGGGTTAATAATCTTACTATAAAATAAAAAAAAACACATAAATGGACCATGGTTTATTTTTTTAACCATATCCAATTAATTTTTATTAATAAAATATTTTTAGTAATTTTCAATCATTTAATTAAATATTATTTGTTATAAAATATCATTAATGTCATTTTTGATACTATTCATTTAATTTTTTTAAATACAAAAATAAAAATAAGTAATTAGAATATAATAATTTAAAACATCCCTAACATGTAATATGTATAAATAAAATCCTTGTAAAATAATAATTCCTCCTATTTTTATTACTTTTAATATTGTTAAAATCATTTATTATTTTTATATTAATTTAATAAATACTATGTCATTGTTGCTTAAGAATTTAAGTTAATTATTAAATCACTAAAAATTTAAAATAAATTACTGTGATAAAATAATTAATTCTTATTTAAATTAAACTTTTATTAATAAATATAATTTGTATTTATCTCTATAAAAAAAGATGTTAAAAGAAGAAACGTGACATTTTTGTCTTTATCTCTCACTTAGATATTATAATGGTAAAAATAATATAAAAATGGAAAAGGTAATTTTTTTATAATTTTGGATGATTATGGATGAATATAATCATCCAATGAAATTAATACAAGTGTTGTTTTGATTTTTAATTCCTTATCACATTATTTTTAACCCTAATTACCCGATTTACCCTTACCACAGTGACAATTATTTACTATAGTTACTATTCAGAATGAAAAAAATAGAATGGATATATTTATAAAATTTAGAAATAATGATTCCAAATATGGAATCTATTTTTCAAGATTAAATTTCAACAATTGGAAGAAATTAACTTATGATTAAAATGAAAAATGCAACAGAAACAGTTTAAAAAATGCCTTTTAAGTATAAAAAATGTTTTTGTACAAAATTAAACCATAAAATTGATTCTAATGAACTTAATTTGATTATTAATGATATAATATAAATAATTTTACTTTTAAAATATGTTAAAATAAAACGAAAATTTGTAAATTCTTGAAAAAATAGAGTTTTCAAGGAAAATCAGTATTTTTCACCATTCACTGGAAAATCAATATTTTCATAAAAATAGAAAAATTTAACCCTAATTTAATTTTTATATGATGATCTCAAAAATGATGTTTAGTATATAAAATAAAATTTCAAAAGTGGAATAAATTAATTATAATTCCTACACACAAAATTCAAAATAATACTATTTTGAAGAAAAATGCATTTTCGAAGCATAAAATTATTTTATTGAAAACTAAGTACTTATTTATCACATTATATAAAAACTTTATAAATATTTTCATAACATTTTTAACCCTATTAATTCCCGATAATTCAATAGATAGGTTATAACATTCATATTAAAATAATAATATTTTGTTGTTCGTTTAAGCTCGGTGTTTCATGTTATATATGCTATTGAACATTTTGTTATTTTAAAATATCAGGGTGTTAAATTCACACTCCACCTACTCCTATTCTTGATTTTCTTTCCCACCACTATCCTCTAATTACCACATTAAATATAATTTAGAATTTAAATTAGTTACGTTTCAATATCGATCACATAAAATATAGTTAAAATAATTATCATAATAGTGTAAACCTAGTTGAATAAATTTAAATAATCCAATACTGATGGATTATGGAATATCAATGATTCAATTTCCATATAAATTATCCATTTCATGCTTATAAATATACTTGAAATTTCACTCCCCACATCAAAAAATTACTCTTCTATATTTTTCCGTCTCGACTCTAGCTCCTGTACTATGTTCTCTAGCAATACAATTTTCCTTTATGATTCAATATTTGGAACAATAACAACATTTATACCTATAGAAGGAGGAATCCTAGTGAAATAATACGCACATATCATAAAGTCTTATAATGGAGAAAATTTAGAACCCATCCCTCTCGCATGACTAACATGCTCCTTGAACAAAATTTAGGCAATAACATCCCCTTGGGAGAATGATGGGGAATAACATAGTTTTTTATCTCATAGTTATTTAATTTTAAACTATATATTAAACATAATTTAGGAAAACATATCAATTTAAAAATAATATAATAATTCATATTTCTTTCCTTAAGGCCTGCAACATGTCTGTTCATATAATTTCCATCCACTTTATTATAGAAATAAAACCACATATCAATTTGACCAACCTATTTACTAACCTATTAAACTTATATTATAAAACAAAAAAATTAATGTTTATTCAAATTTAATTACTTATGATGAAACTAATTCATATTAAATAATAGTTAAGAGATTACTATAACACTCCACGATTTTAGTATGTATTTTCCTTTAAATAAATGTAATATGTTTAATAGATTGTGATGCATGCAAAACAAAACTAAAGTGAATAATTTATTATTGAATTATGGTATAATATTAAAATAAAAAATTAAATAAATTAAAATATAACTAAATAAAACATTATTAGTAAAATTACTAAAGAAATGAAATCACAAGTAAATAAAAACAATACAATGTTGAAATTATCATCATCATGACCAGATATGAAGATAATATTGCTAATAATAACTATTTAAAGAATAAAACATGTTATAAATATTACAAAAATCTTGGAATAGAAATTAGAGAATAGGATGAATGATTTTAGAGATTTATGTAAGACTATATGTAGGAATGTAACATGACTATCATATATATGGTGGTTGGTTATATGGTCACTGAATATATGGTCATTGGATTACTTATATCCAATACATATATTAAATTTGTGTAATTGTTAGTAAAAAATAAAAAAATAATATAACTAATATATAAAAAATAATTATGGAATTAAATAAAAAGATAATAATTAATTAAGATTCTTTATTATAAAAATATGTATTTTGTCATGACGTATTTTTATTAATATTAGAAATAAGGTGTGGATCACTTTTATACATCTACTATTTCAAATACACTCATCAGGGGATCAAATACCTTGATTTTCAGCATTACCCCCCATTATTTGGTGGGTGTGAGTTTTATTTCCCCACTTTCATGCATGCTGAGGTTGCCTGCTGGCATCATCTTTGTTGATGCCATTAGGGTGGTGGTGGTGAGCGTTCCACTCATCAGCAAGATGTGGTGGTATGAATAGATTTTGGGTGTGTGGGGGGGGGGGTGAAAAATTTATATGGAATAAATACAAGTTTGAGTGTAGGGATACGAGCACTAGGTAAACACTTTTAGGGAAAACAAGGTACAGGGGAAGCACACTGAAGAGCACATCATGCACAACCAAAGGAATTAATATATATATATATATATATATATATATATATGGACCTTATACCATTGATATTTTAGGTAAATATATCAAATAAAATAGGTCCAATGTGTTCTTCCCAATCTGTGTGGGAAGCAATGAGACTTGACCCATCGGGGTGCCCAAGTGCGTGCATTATTGTGGTATGTAATCCCCTTAACCAAATAAACACTATTATTATTATTAAAGGATTATTTTATGTATTTATAAAATTTAAAGAAATATTTTAATAAAAATTATTGATAAAATTAAATTTTTAGAAGATAAATAATCAATTTTAATGGGATGTGATTAAAATCATTTGATGTTAAAAATGGATATTCTTTAAAGAATTGTTTTTTTGAGTGTTGTGTTTTTTATCTTAATAAATTAAATTGATAATTTTTAAATAATGATTATAATAACATTTTATGTTTAAATATATTAAAAAATTTATTATCAACTATTGAATTATTAAATGATATGAAGTACGATTAAGAAAAATTAATGTTTAGAGAAGTCATTTTTCTAGAAAAATAGTTTTTTCTATATATTTTATGTTTTAATTTAAAAGTTGAATTTCTAATATTTAGAAATTGAATTAGATTAAATGGAGAAAAAAATTTGAATCAACATGCATAAATTAGGTAAGAGGTTCAATTTATTTTTTTTATAAAAAAATAACCTACCAATGTAAAAACTGAGTTGCTACGGTAATGGTAATATGAGGTAAAAGGGTTAAATTATGGGGTAAAGGACACTCAAAATCACCTATAAAAGGACCCTAACTCTAACCATACCAAAATAATATTTTATTTAATTTATATCTTTAATACATAACAAAATCACTTCTCCTAAAGAATTATTCCAATTTTGACATCCTTTGGTTCTAATAAAGAGGCTTAAATCCTTCATTCTGAAGAAACCAATTTCGAGAAGGAGAAAATTCATCAATGTAAGTATCCAGTTCTTCACCATATTTTTCAATTACCTTATCATCTACACTCTATAAATCTCATTCACCACTCTAATTATTTTCTATTAACATCATTATGATTTTATAAAAATGATATTATTATAATATAACTGTATACTCTCACTCATTCATTAGTATAACACGTTCTTGTCTATGTCAGTTCAATCACCTACATGAACGGTGCCATAATATCTTCACCATTTCCAACATTAAGGAGTAACAAGACATTAATAATGGAAATATATGATATTAAAGAATAATTTATGTTATTAATTTTTTTCCGGAAGGGTAACACAAAAATGAATGGTAAATATAAAGTAACCCATTTTAATTATTAAATTACCCGAAACATGCTCATTATGGATTCCATTCTTAAGAATTGTACCCATAAATTCCATAAAATAAATATTATACCACATAAATCATATAAAAACAATGATTCTACTACCTTTAATAATTTATTAATGATGAAATTATCATTAAATAATGAGGATCGACATCACCATTATGAAACTTGTAAGAAAAAAATCAGAATTTCTGACATCCGATGATGGAAATAAATAATAAATAACTAATATATGTGTAATAAATGATTATAATTTAAGAATATAAAAGTTAATATATATGAATAAAGTTATATACTAAGTTATTAAGATGGTTATATTTATTATACAGAAGGTTAAAGAATCTTTATGAAAGTTAGGAGTAAAGGTAAGGGATTTAATTCTAATATCACTTTGAAATCAAGATTGTTTATGATTGAATTTACATCAAGGTAAATTTTATATTAATTCTATCTAAAAACACATAAATTTTATTCTCCAATTTTTATTTTTGGTGATCATACATGTATCCTTACCATTTCACCTCTATTTAGTTCACAATTCAACCGAAAGGGTGCTTATAATTTGAGTTGCCCTTGTATTTTATTTTAAATCAAGAATATTTCTCTTCCATATCCATTTTTTTAATATTATTTTAATAATTTACTTATCCCTACCATGATTTCATATAATAATTTTCTACTGACTTTTACATTCTTTATAAAAGTAGGAAAGGAATATTTTTTAATGTTTTCCACATGGTATCTTCCCCATCACAATTTTCTTTGGTTTTCTTTATGATGATTCCACTCCAGGTTTTCATGGTTCTTCAAATTATAATTAATTTATCATTATTTTTCTTAAACCATTGATTTATAAGTTATTTGTTGTAAGATAAATGATATAAAAAATGTAAAGGATATTTATTCTTAATTTTAAAATAGTTTTCTAATGTTATTTTAAAGTGTTTTTCATCTATGTTAAAATATATTAATGATTCTTATTCTAATTTATGGAATTTTTTATATCCATATATTTTGAAAGAACACTACATTCAATAGTGCATACAACACACAACACCGATCTTGAATGAACTATAAAATAAAATTATTTAAATACTATTGTTATAACATAACCATTAAATTAGGTAGTATGAACAAGATTAAAAAAATTATGATATATAAATATAAATTTTCTACTTAATAAAACTTTATTGATTAATTCTTAGGAAATAAGAACTTTATTTTTAGTAAAGTCATTATATTCTTCAAAAATTATTTTTATTGCTTTTTATGAGAAGATATTAGAATTAATTTCGGAAAAATTTGAAAATATATTTAATAAAATAAAATTTATTTTTGATATCCTCATATAAAAATTATTTTAGGTTTAAATTTTGGGATTTTTTCTGAAAAGATTTATTTTTTAGTGAATAGTGAAAATATCGTTTTTTGTATATTTTTTGTAAAACTGTCATTTTTTTTCATTTTAATGTACCATTATGATTTGAATTTGATATTAAATTATCATAGGTATCCTTTATTTGAAAATAATATAATTAATTACACAACAATCAACATTATACTTGATTTTGGTATAAGTTCATTTTTGGGTTTAAAAACGCATATTTCTAAAAAATCGTTTTTCATCACATTTTATAGGTTTAATATTAAATTAAACTATTAAAATTATATGAATTTAATATTGAAAAATGAATTATATATTTTTAATAATGAGGTATAAATTTGGTAAATAGGTCCCTTTTATTTTTAGTCATTATGAATAGTAACCATTGTAAATTTTTGTTACCATGGTAAAGGTGAAATAAGTCAATTAGGGTTAAAACTAATGTGATAAGGATTAAAATTCTTTCAAAAACTTTTTTCATCTCACTATATGATTCTATTTTTTTCATAATCATCCAAAATTTGAAAATAAGACCTTTGTTTCCATTTATATTTGATTTTGACCTTTATAATATTTAAGTAAATGATAACGTCAAAAGTGTCACACTCTAGATTTTAATATCTATAATATTTTGTGATATAGATAATAAAACATATGATTGGTTAAAAATGTTTATTTTAAATATAATTTTATTTATCATGTAATTTAATTCTAATTTTTAGTGATGATATAATTACCTTAAATTCTTACACAACACTGACATGGTGCTTGTGCAAGCAGTAAAAATATCAAGTAAATGATTTTAAAAACTCTAAAAGTAATATTGTTTGGGTGATTTAAAGTATAGAATGAATTTTATAGAAAAAATAACATATTAAGGGTGTGTTAATGAATTATATTTTAATTCAATATCTATCATGCTGTTTTCAAATTTAAATTATGTAAATAGTTCCAAAAAGGAAATTAATGATAATTTATAATAAATAAATTTTTATTAAATGATTTAAAATTATTAAAAATCGTAAATTTGTCCAAGTGAATGGTATATGATTTAATATATCAACCATATTCCATTTATGTCTCAATTTCCTTTTATAGTAACTTTATTAACCCATAAAGCATAAAAAATATTAATATCATGGTAATTGTAAAAATGGTTAATAAAGGGTTAAAATTGAGAGATAAGGGTAAAAAAAAACCAAAACTTATCCAAATTTTATTTTATGAGATGATTTCAACTAATCCTCATCTTATATTATAATTATATCATTTTGGATGCATTTCTGTAATGTACCAACCTAGATTACTCTATAAACAATAACCAAACCAGTTTTCCACATGGTCTCAAGCACGCCTCCCTATACACCAAAGGATTCCAACTAGTAGTGAGGGTATAATAGAGGAATAATGTGGATAATATACCCTCTAGATCAATAATAGTAAATAGTGAAACACTAAATAAATAAATATCTCTAAAAGATAATGACCCCTGGTAATCGATATAAATAACAAATAAATAGCCATACATGAACATGCTAAGCCATAATGCAAGCAGTCAACTATACAGTAGGAGATACATGTACAACAGGACTAGACTGAAGAAATAAATAAATAGAAGATTCTAACTCCATAAGGTATCTTGAGTATATGCTCAGATGCTAATCCCAAGATTCCATAACCAAACCTATTCCAAATGGGAAAATAACACCTAGCAAGGTCCCAACTTGTAGCCAAGAAATCTGTTTGGGTACCAAAAGATAGCATAAAAAGGTCATGAGATAAACTAAATAGGCCACCACCAATGGTGTCTAATGGAATATAGTTCATGAATATAAAATAAATCTATATATAGGTATAGTAATATGGTAGTGTATAAATAAAAGTAATCAAGTAAGACTCAAGTTCCTCGAAGGAAACCTAGCCGACCATACCTATTTCGACCTAAGATGTAATTTCTATGAACATACCATCTTGAATATATATTCATATGTGTAGACATATATATTCATATATATACATGTACCCGTGAGGAACCAATGCATAATGTAACATCTCTTTAACCTTGTATCAGGTATGTTCTAAATCTTGTTGTGGTTTTATTTTATTCGTTGTCTGGGTAGGGTCGAGAAGGAATTGGGAGGATACTAATAATAGTGAAGTCAGGTATTTGTTGGAAATTTATAGCAACTAAAAATTGTCTTTTTCAGAATCATTCTGTGGATTTACATGATGTATAAGGGGGTTACATGTTGTGTAAATTCAAAAAAAAAAAATTAATTCTATTTTAAGCAAGAGGTGATGAGTTTTTTGATGATTATGGAAATTTTCAATTTCACAACGTGTAATGGGGTTACATGTCATGTAATATCGTGATCCTTGTTTTTAAATAGGAATATCAGATGGAATTTCTTTTTTTCCTTTTTCCAGATCTTGTTCTCTCAACTCTAGAGGCTTTCTTAGGTGAATTTAGAGTCCTTAAACCCTTTAAGGTGGTTTTGTTTTCCGTTTGATAATTATAAGATCATGGTGAATCTCTTCGATTAAGAGTTATTCATGAATCTCCATCTCTTTCTCTATAAATTCCTTAGAGTTTTATGGATCTAAACTTCATGTTGTCAAATCTTGATTATTTTTTGAGTTCCTATATCTTTTTCACCTTCATTCTTGTTGGAAGTTATGCCACGGACTTTGTGTTTCCATGTGAAAAAAGAGGTGGTTCCGTATTTGGTTGCCAATTTAATTAACCTTCAATTTCT
Organism: Viscum album; assembly: GCA_963277665.1. Lineage (NCBI taxonomy): Eukaryota > Viridiplantae > Streptophyta > Magnoliopsida > Santalales > Viscaceae > Viscum > Viscum album. The sequence goes on along the minus strand of OY728160.1, from coordinate 1,305,719,289 downwards.
TGATTTAAAATTGAACTTTATTTAAAATGAACTTTCTTAAATTGAATAAATTTATTTCAATCATTTTATTAAAAACCCAATTCTAGTGAATTGGGGTTTTGGTTCTCTTTAGAATAAAATTGGTAAAACCCACAATTCCAGTGAATTGGGGTTTGTTTATGGAATGTATGGAATTTGTTTGAAAAATTAAATTGTTTAATTAAATTTTGGAAAGTTTATTTGATGGAAAATTTTAAAAAAACCCCAATTCCGATTAATTGGGGGTTTGTGATGAAACTGATGGAATTGTTTGAAAATTAAATTGTGAAATGGATTGTAAAATATCATGAATTGATTTCAAATCCTTATTTATGAGAAATGGATTAAAAATGGTTTTTATGGAAACCTAGTTGTTTCATCATGAAAAGGCTTGTTTTTTATTAAAAAATTGTTATGGTTTTTAAATAGAAAACTGGAATATTTGAAATGGGGGAATAAGATTTTATTTTATTTTAAGAAGTCTTAAAATAAATTACTAATAATTGTTTGTAATTGATCACATGAAATCCTTAGGTTGTTTGTGTGCTATATTGTACACCAATTTATGATATATAATGTTCTAAAACATTATATTAGTACATCATCATTCCTTAGGCGATAGTGATGAGTCCCTTTTTCCTTAATCCCAAAGGGGTGTATGTACAAACTTGTTGTTTCACTATGTTGGGTCCCTATAGCCTAGAATTATCATACCTATTTGGCACATGACCATATTGCTCTCTTGTTTTTATTTCAAATATATATTCCATTGTTGTAAATTGTTTCACATGACTTAAGAATTTATATAAACTATTTTATATAAATGTGTTTATATAATCCATTTTGTGAAAAGTTCCATTTGTGTAAAGCACCCTTGGCTAAGGGTAAATTCCAAATTTTGAATTTTTTTCCATAATTTGATATGTGAAGCAAGAATTGATAATGTATTTCCATATTTAAAATTATAAATCATGATTTTTTTAAATATTCTTTTGTAAATTTCAAAAATTTTTATTTGTAAATTGAAAGCACATTCTTGGTCAATTTGATATTGGCATCTAGTTATGGAATCTTTAGTTAAATCGTACTGGGATTTGGCTAACACCCTACGTGTGCCTTTGGGTGTTTGTAGATTATCTCCTTCCAGGTTCGAGTAAGGGGAAATGACCTCTTGGAGGCAGATTCAGCTATTGAAACCTGTACTTGGTGAGTTGTGTCCTTAGGGACTTGAGATATTTTTCTCCAATTTGGTACTTGGATTATAACACTTTGGGCTTGATTATGCCTTTTTGACTTTTGTTACATTACTCTTAGTGGTTTTATTTTGATATTTATACTATCTTGTTTCTTTTACTTCGACATTGTTAGTGGAAAAATCATTCCCACTTTTAGTTTGTATGATTCCAAGTGCTAGTCGCTGACCTATGGGGATCTGGAATACCCTTTGGGCTATGTCAGGGCTGACTCGATTGTCGGGTTACTATGGTACTTGAGCTGGTTCATGAAAAAGTGGTTTCAAAGGGTAGGTTTGATATTTTTTCTTTATGTCAGAATGCATTTGTGAAATCTTGTTGGTTTTGATTGAGTGCCTGGCTAGATCACACCATATTGAACCTTAAGTCGCTAGGTATGGTTAGGGAAAGATGTCTTGTGGATTAGTTATAGTGTTTTACCTATTTTGATTTCTATAGATTGAAATCCAAATATTGTTTTTTCTATCTATTGGGATTAATTTAGCATTTCTCGGTTTGATCATTAATCTAATGTCTTCTTATTGTCTGCTGATTTTGTGTAGCATCATGCCTTCGAGAAGACATGAGAATCAGATCCAGAAGGAAGCTACCACTGAACCTCAATGAAAAAAAATCCTCTTTTGGACCTAAATTTGGTAGAGGTTATTATGCACACTGTCCAAGCTCTGGGATAGGCACCACCTGTAGTTCCCATTAAGTCTCTAGTGGTGGAACCTCATAGGGATGTCCTCAATGTTTGTTCTCAAGAGTTCCTTCACTAGAATCCAGAATCATTAAAAGGTTTAAATGATCCTTAAGAGGTTGAGGCGTGGTTGATTAGGATGTAATGCTAGTTTGGGTTCTTGAAAACACCAGATGAAATCAAGGTTAAGTGTACCACCTTCGTGATGGAAGGAACAAGTTGGAGATAGTGGGAAACTATGCCAATGATGAAGAATCAATATGGATTAGAGTAGAAAGAATTTAAAGTTCTTTTCACCATCCAGTTCTATATAGAATCAATGTTGTTGTCCAAGTCTACAGAGTTTTGAAAACTTGATCAGGATGACATGACCGTGATAGAATTAGAAAACCATTTTGATGAGCTCGTGTATTTCGAACCTGAGATAGTATATAATGAGAGGATGAAGGCTCAAAAGTTCGAGTTTTGACTTCTTCAGGATATTCATTCTTAGGATTTCTTGTAGAAATTTCCTTCTTATGATGATGTAATAGATAGAGCACTAATGGTCAAGATGGACTTGGCTAGAATGTTAGGGTTATCTAGAGTTTCTTTATCTCCCAGTGGAAATGTGCATTTATCTATGGGAAAGAGGAATCTTGATGATTCTTGTGGCAGTTCTTGATGACAAGGTTTTTTCTAAATATACTATAGTGCCTGGAGGAGGTCCTTTTTTTACCAGTGTGGAAATCTTGGGAATTCAAATAGGGTTTACACTGAGGCAGCCAAGAACTATGGCTCCTGTGGACGTTCAGGGAACTTGCAGTGATTATACCATATTTATTCCACTCCACATAGTGGAATGAGATCATTATATCCTCCTAAAACTATGTGGAAATCAGATGCTTCATGTGAAAAAGGTTTCCAACCACAATAATCTGGAATGAAGATTCTTCATGCAGTGGAAGAGTCTTTAAATGAAGCTGATACGGGTCCAACGACTGTGAGAGGTACCATTACTATAACTTCATCATTAGTGACTTCTCTATTTGATACTGTTGAATCTCATTAATTTATTTCAACCCATGCTGTTAATCTTATTAATCTTCCTATATAGATTTTATCTTGTGCAATGGATATTACTACACCCCTTGGTATGAATAGAGGATGAGGTCTCTATAGTGCCATTTGTGTCTTATCTCTATCTGATGTCGAGCTTACATAGAGGTTTCTAGTTATCGACATGAAAAAAATTGACATCATATTATTGATGGATTGTCTCATTACCAATAAATCAAGGATTGATTGTTATCTTCAACAAACCTCATTTTCTAAACCTAGTGGTGTCTGTCATTTCTTTCAAGGAGAATGGGACCGAAGGTCGAGCAGAGCTGTACTTTCTTATTCGGAGTTGGGGAAAGCGATATCAGTGTTTACCTTTGATCTAGAGTAGGAATCTTTGAGTGGTGATCTCCCTCCAATTTTTGTTGAGTTTCCCAACATGTTTCCTTCTGAGTTGTCTAGTTTTCCACCAGTAACGGAGGTTGAGTTTTCCATTGACTTAATTCCTAGTACTCAACCCGTTTCTATTCCCCTGTACCACATGGAACTCGCTAGTATGAAAGAGATGAAGTCCCATTTGGAATATTTTCTTCAGAAAGGATTTATACACCTGAGTGTGTCACCTTAGGTGATTCCAATTCTCTTTGATAAGAAGGATGATGGTTCACTTCTCCTATGCATTGATTACCTTAAACTCAATCAAGTTAAGATAAAGAAAAAGTACCCATTTACAAGGATTTATGATCTGTTTAATTAGTTAAAAGGGTAAAAGTGGTTCTCAATGATCGAACTTTTATCTAGTTACCATCAATTGAGGATAAAAGAATCTAACATTCAGAAAACTTTTATTTCAGATTAGGTATGGTCATTATGAGTACATTTTATACCCTTTGGTCTAACCAATTTACCTATAGTTTTCATAGAATTCATGATCATGATTTTCCATGAGAATCTATATACTTTCTTGGTGGTCTCTATTGATTATATCCTCATTTACTCTAATTATAAGGAGGATCATGTGAATCATATGAGAACAATTCTGATTCTATTGAGAAATCACCAACTTTATTCCAAGATTTAAAAATTCAATTTCTAGATTTGGGAAGTGAAATTATTTATAAATGTGGTAATAGAACAAGGAAAATAAGTTGATCTTGAGAAGTTGATGTCTATTATGACTTGGTAGCAACCATGAAATGTCTTCAAGATTCAGAGATTCTAGGTATTAGGTAGATATTATCACCAATTCATGAAGTACTTCACGAAGTTGGATTCTCCGATGAATGATCTAACTCTGAAGGGGGTGAAGTTTTCTTGAGATGGAAAATTTCATAATTATTTTGTTGATCTAAAATGTCTTTTTACTACTGCATCGGTTTTGAATCTTCCAGAGGTTGGGTGGGGCTATGTGGTCTTTTGTGATGCTTCAGGTTCAGGATTGGGATGCGTTCTAATGCAAGGTAATCACATCATTGCTTATGGATCTCATTAGCTTAGGTCACATGGGAAAAATTATCAAACCCATGACCTTTAACTTTCATCTGTGATAAACATACTTAAGATTTGATGAAATTAACTTTATAGAGAAAGGTTTACCGTGTTTTCGGACCACAATATCTTGAGTTATATCTTCTCTAAAAAAGATTTAAATCTTCAATAGAGGCACTAGGTGGAATACTTGAAGTCTTTTAATTTTGACATCGCCTATACCCTGGGGAAAAGGAATGTCATTACAGATTCATTGAGAAGAAAACTTCTGACTTAAGCAGTGAAAGAATCATCAGAAGAGTGGAACTTAATGGAACTTTTTACACAGTTTTATATTGGAGTTCAAGATAAAGGGGTTGATATTTCTTGTCTAGTGTTCAATTAACATCCACTCTTTTTTAAATGATTATACATGAACAATAGTTTGATGATGAGTTTTGTGGAATTAGAGACTCTATTAATGGCAGAGAGACATTTTTCTAGTGGTTGTTCACCAAATAGGGCATTCTATGATATCAGAATCATTTTGTGGTACCATATTAGGTATAGAAATATATGATGAGGGATTTCCATAGTTCTTAGTGGGCAATGCACCTAGGAACCATGAATATGTTCTGTGACATGCGGCAATAGTTCTAGTAGCTAGATATGAGACAAGGCATTGTTTAGTTTATTTCTCATTGTTATACCTACAAGTAGGTGAAAGAAGAGCACTAAAAACCTATAGGTTTTCTTCAGTCACTTCGAGTCCCTACTTGAAAGAGAGACAAAATCTCTATGTAATTTATGGTTTAGATTCCACATACAAAGAAAAGAAGAATGTGATATGGGTTGTGATTGATTGTCCGAAGAAATCAGATCACTTCTTACCCATTCTTGATACAACCAAAGTTGAGGATTTGGGAAATATATATGTAAAATATATTGTTCATTTGTATGGAGTTCCATCTGCTATAGACCCTGATAGGGATCCTCAATTCACTTCTGATTTTTGGAGAGGCCTTCAGGAGGAACTGGGATCTCACGTCTATTTGAGTATGACATACCATCCATAGTCATATGTAAAGATAGAAAGAGCTATATAGATTCTTGAGGATATACTTCATGCTTATGTTCTTGAATTTTGTGGATCATGGGATGATCATTAGGGGATGGTTGAGTTTTCTTATAACAATAGTTACTAGTATGTGATCATAATGGATTATTTTAAGGCTCTGTATGAACAACCTTGTAAATAGCCATTGTGTTGGTTGGAGATTGGTGAAAGTTCATTGGTTGGAACAAGTTTGGTGCAAGAAATGATAGAAAAGATTCAGTTGATTAGCTAGAGGATGTTGATGGCATAGAGATGATATAGATATTATGCTGATCATTGCCGTAGATTGTTGGAATTATTAGTTGGTGATTAGGTGTTCTATAAATTTTCACCTCAGTTGGGTCATTGATGGCTTGGAAAGAAAGGGAAACTTGTTCCTCATTTTGTGGGACCTTTATAGGTTGCTGAAAAGGTGGTAAAAGTTGATTATTGTTTGGAATTACCACCAAAACTGACATCGATACATAACATGTTCCATATATCTCAACTCCAAAAGTAACTATCTAATACATCTCATGTTTTGAGCTGAAGTGATCTTGAAGTTGAAACTGATGTATCCATGACTGAATATCCAGTCAGGATAGTTGATTCTGAAACCAAGGTTCTTCATGGGAGGACAATACCTTTGGTTCATGTGCTATGGCATCATGGTTATGATTCTTATAAGAAATGGGAGAGGGAGGTACTGATGAGAGAGAAGTGGCCTCATCCTTTTTACATGTAAGCTTCTTCATAGTGTTTATGGGGATAATAATTTTTTATGATGGGGAAGTTTTAATATCTTATTACCTTTGTATCAGGTATGTTCTAAACCTTTTTGTGGTTTTCTTTTATTCTTTGTATGGGTAGGGTCAAGAAAGAGTTGGGAGGATACCTATAATGGTGAAGTCAAGTATTTGTTGGAAATTTATAACAACTAAAAATGTTCTTATTTAGAATACTTTTGGGGATTTCCACAATTTATAAGGCGGTTATATGTCATGTAAATTCTATATAAAATTAAATCCATTTTAATTAAGAGGCAACGAGTTTTTCAGTGATTATGGAAATTTTCTATTTCATAACATGTAATGGGGTAAAATGTCATGTTATACCAAGAGCCTTGTTTTTAAAAAGGTATCCCAGATTAAATTTATTTTTTCTTTCTTTCCAGTTCTCATGATCTCAACCCTAGAGGCTTTACCAAGTGAATTTTGAGTCCTCAAACACTTTCATGTATTTTCATTTGGAGTTTGATCATTGTGTGATCACAGTGTGTCTCTCCAGGTTAGCGTTATTCATGCCTATTCATATCATTCTCTATTTCTTCCTCAGAGTTTGATGGATCATCTTGAGTTTGATGGATCAAAACTTCATGTTTTTAGATCTTGATTCTCGGTTGAGTTCCTAGATCTTCTGTGCCTTCGTTCTTGTTGGCAAGTACGTCATGAGATTTGTGTTTCTATGAGAAAAAGGTAGGTGGTTCTATCTTTGGTTTCAAATTTAATTAACCTTTAATTTCTTGATTTAAATTCAGTTTTATTTAAAATAAAATTTCTTAAATTTAATAAATTACTTTTAATTATTTTATTAAAAAACCAATTTCAGTGAATTGGGGTTTTGGTTTTCTTTTTCATGAAATTTGGAAAACCCCTAACCCTAATTCCAGTGAATTAGGGTGTGTTTATGTAATGGATGGATTTTTTTTGAAAAAATAAATTGTTGATTTTAATTTTGGAAAGTTTATTTGATGAAATTTTTTAAAAAAATCCACATTCCAGTGAATTAGGGGTTTGTAATGAAATAGATGGACTTTTTTGAAAATGAAATTGTTGAATTTGCATTATGAAATGGATTATGAAATTGCATGAACTAGTTTCAAATAATTATTTATGAAAAATTTCTTAAAAATGGGGTTGATGGAAACCCAATGGTTTCATCATGAAAAGAAATGTTTTTAATTAAAAAATTATTATGGTTTCTAAAGAGAAAATTGGCATTTTTGAAATGGTGGAATGGGATTCAATTTTATTTTAAACAGTCTTAAAATAGATTATCCATCATTATTTGTACTTGAGAATATGAAATCCTTAGGTAGTTAGTGTGTTATATTGTACAACACTTTATGATTTACAACATTCTAAAATATGATATCCGCACATCATCATTTATTAGGAAATGGTGATGAGTCACATTTTCCTTAGGCCCAAAGATACATATGTACATACTTTCCATTTCATAGTGTTGGGTCCCTATAGCCTAGAACTATCATACCTATTTATCACATAACCATGTTGCTCACTTTTTTATATTTAAAATATATATTCCATTGTTGTGAATTGTTTTACATGCCTTGAAAATTTATATAAACTATGTTATATAAATGCGTTTATTTAATTAATTTTGTGAAAATTTCCATTTGTTTAAATCACCCTTAGCTATGGGTAAATTCAGTCTTTTTAATTTTTTTTATAATTTTAAATGTGAATAATGAATTTATAATGTATTTCCATCTTTAAAATTGAAAAATAATGATTTTTTTAAATATGATTTTGTAAATTCCAAACCTATTTATTTGGAAATTGAAAGCAAAATATTGGTTAATTTGATATTGTAATATGGTTATGGAATATTTAGTGAAATCCTATTGGTCTTTGGCTCACACCAAACTTGTTCCTTTGGCTGTTTGTAGATTATCTCCTTCTAAGATCGAGAAAGTGAAAATGACCTCTTGGATGTGGATCTAGCTATTGAACCTTGGACTTGGGGAGTTGTGTCCTTAAGGACTTGGGCTATATTTCTCTATTTTGGTACTTGGGTTGTAGCACTTTGGGCTTGATTATTCCTTGTTGACTTCTGGTACATTAATCCCAGTGGAGTTTCTTTTGATATTCATACTATCTTGTTTATTTTACTTCCACATTGTTAGTGGAAAAAATCATTCCTACTTTAAGTTTGTATGATGACAGGTGCTAGTTGCTGACCTGTGGGGATTGAGAACTCCCTTCTGGCTTTGTCAGGGACGACTTGGTTATTAGGTTACCAGGGTACTTGGGTTGGTTTGTGACACATAATAACAAGGAATTCACATATAATGATAATATATTATAATTATCATTGTTAAAATATGGGTACAACACCATGAATCTGAATAGGTATATGATGCGCCATGCTCGAACATCCCAAAAACTGATGTGAAACATCATGACCAAAATCCTCATCATGGGATGTGGAACTTCATGTCCAACCACCCAAATAGATTTGGAATGAGATGTACAAAATCAGAGACCATGGGGGTGATAAACATAATGTACAATAACACTAATTGAGACATCTTAGTAATAATCACATATAAGGTGATCCCACTTTCCCTATTATCTCTTAACCAAGGCATTCTATAAAGAGGATCCCAATATTTCTCAAGGTGTAGTGTGATCCCATTTTACCTATGAAACTGCCCAAGGTACTTCTACTTGGGAATACAAGGTTCACTCATGGTGTAAGAATACATTTAACTCATTCTTAGTCACATCATTTATAGAGGGTAACCCAAGCATATGGTCATGAATAATATGGGGCTAGGTGAACTATCCATAAATAGTTGGAACTATACATGAAAAAATGTACATGATAGGCCTTGATAATTATCCATACTTAAATTAACATGATCTATCATGATTGTTCCATTTTTCAATTCAACTATAAGGAATAATAAAGGCCATACAAGTATACATGTCATAAAAAAATTCATTTAAAAAATTTATCCATATTATTAAAAAGGGACAACACAATCATAATACAAAAGAAATTTCAAATACAAGTGAGTCATCCACATCACTTATAGGCCATTTGATTATATTCTTCCCTTACAATTAACAAGAGACAAATAATTTCACCTCACAAGGGTTTTTAATTTTATAGTTATGGCATGGAGGTTATGGACATATAGGAAGCACACCCAAAGGTGTAGTTCAGGTCAGGGTAGATAACCTCCAATGGTGTGATTAGGTGAATTGAGAATATGATTCAGGGCATTAGTATTTACTGAATTAATTTCACATTTTAGAGGTGACACATGGAAAGCTCGACACATAGCACAATGGATCATTTTATAAACAATGAAACTTTAAGGAAAAGGAATATAGACCACATACCGTATACCAAGGAAGCTCCTATATTCCATCATCAAGATTTAATTGGATCTGAAATTGGAGAAAATGATCCTTCATGGAGATAACATACACTATGGTAAAGAAAAGAGAGAAAGGATGCATGTGGAATTTAGACTTGCCTCTAATATTCCAACACATCTGACGATGATCAAATCAGACCAAGAACGAGGGAAATCCACCCATGGAGAAGGAGGAGGATCATACAAAGGGAGATACTAGATAAATGAGGGAGGAAATGGGGTTAAAACCCCTTAAGCTTCATAGGAGAAAATGTTAATTTTAACCCTTTTTGAGAGGTGCATAGTTAGGATGCATTGTTACACTACTGGAAATCGGATCTTTCCCAACACTTATATACACCCTTTCCCAACGGTTTGGGAGAACTGTTGGGAAAGACCCCCCATTTCCCAAAGGTTTGGGAGAACCGTTGGGAAAGACCCCCTCAAAACACCCCTTTCCCAACGGTTTGGGAGAACCGTTGGTAAAGACCCCCCCTTTCCCAACGGTTTGGGAGAACCGTTGGGAAAGACCCCCTCAAAACACCCCTTTCCCAACGGTTTGGGAGAACCGTTGGGATAGCTTCTTTGATTTCTTCCAGGTCTACTACCCGAGAACATTATATAAATATAAATTTTAAATAATTATGATAATACATATATATATTTATGAAGTTATGTTTATAAAAGTTATGTTAGGTTAGTGGTTAAGGCGTTTAATTATAAATGGGGGGTTGTGGGATCAAATCCCACCACATGTATTTTTTTGAAATACATATACCAACAGTTTTATAACCGTTGGAATAGATTTTCATATTACTTATACCAACGGTTTTGAAAACCGTTGGGATAGGTCTATACCAACAGTTTTCCCAAAACCGTTGGTATAGACCTATCCCTACGGCTTACTTCGCAACGGTTCTCCAAACCGTTGGTATAGGCTATACCAACGGTTTGGAGGCCTATACCAACGGTTTGGAACCGTTGGTATAGGTTAGTATTCTACTAGTGTTAGGTGAATCGTGCACCAATCGTAAAGTGTCTCTACCCAAAACACTAGTAAGATGTGTGGTTTCATCACATGGTTTACCAAATATTCACTAACCATGCGGTGATACTACCACATAGCACTCCTACCCAACATGGTTATAGCGTACAATTTGACAAACTATGTGCCAACCATGCATGGTCCCTCTACACACCATTATTAAGTCACTAGGTTTTCCCTAGGGAACCACATAGTTTCAACAAACTATTCCCCTATAAAAAAGTGGCCACACAGTTTGGGCTACATAGTTAGTACTGACCATGTGCCAACTGTGTACCCATGTCTGATTTTCCTAGAATTGAGTTTTATGAGCCCAATACTTCTGAAACTCATCCAAACATCCGAGACACATATTGGGACTTGGAACTCATAAAAAAATACCTTTAAATGCACCAAATATTAAAATTACATTCCAAAGTTTGGTTTATGTTTTACCTACCCACCAAATGAAAAACTCAAAGTCCTTTGGAAATTTCAACTCTACCAAAATGCAGGATGTTATAACCTCCCTACCATAAAACATCTCATCCCCAAGAAGCCTTAGGGAATGAAAAAATGGTCACAAAAACTACTTTGGTAAGGTACCCCTATTCAAATGCCTTCATTACATTCTTAAATTCTCAATGGGAATTGAAGCCCTACTTTCAACATATGGTACTTAATCCACTAAGACTCAATCCAATTCTCATAACCACTATCGAAACATCAAGATGGTACTTAACCGAGCCCGTCTAACCCAACAAACAATCAGACCAATGCTTCTTTAGTCTAATAGACTATGAAAATACCCACTATAGGTCTAAGATTTCTAGTGTCTAATTCCAATTCAAGGTACTTACACCATTAGAATATCCTAAAAAATCATTTAATCAATGATATAATGATGAACTAAACACATTTTCACCATAAGACACCCGATTACACATGGGGACACTACACCTAGTCCTCGATTTTATTTATATGTCTGAATTACAATTGACCAATCTGAAACTGGACATGCCGTATTTTCCTTGAAAAGACCAGACCGACCCTTACACCACACCCATCTCAAACAAAATGGTTTTCCAAATGCAGTTCCTCACTGAACAAAAATATAATCTAGAAAGAACAAAATTAAAATAATATCTAACTGAATATCTCTGAAAGAACATGACTTCAATAGCTGATGCTTCATCAAAACAAGATTCTAGTGCCTTAATCCAAGGTACATCGATAACATTTGATCATGCTCAATGATTCTCATAACCGAAACTGGTGACATATCTTGTCTAAACCATTCCTTATTTATAATTGTCTCTATGACACTACCTAAGAAAAAACTCACACCTGATCAAAAACCTTTGGATCATCACAATCCATCTTGGGTCTAATGTGCATGATGGTACTCTACCCAATTCCATATTTCAATAAGTACCTGGCATTCATTGAGGAATCTGGTTGTTCATAGTTCCATTTATCCAATGGATTTTGAGATCCAAAATGACTATCTCATAACTAGTCTCATGGTCTAATGACCCTCATCTTATAAGGATTTCACACCAATGACCGACATCCCACTCCCCACCTTACGAGCAACCTCATCATCACATCAAAAAAAGTATCCTAGATTATCATATCACATTCCCTACCCAACTCTGGATATAACATCTAGAATGGATATGAATCCAATCATCCATGAGTGCTAACATATACATCATCCACCACCAATTGAAACTTCTCAAGAATGGTTCCCATGATAATCATCTAGTTTGAAAAACATAATGAGGGTCACCACCCTTAAATGGACAATGGTGTACTACACACCATCTGGATTATTTTAAAACTATTCCTCAAGAACACATCTTAAGGAGTTTTTCATCAATAGAAATGATATCTAGTTAGCTTGGCGTATAGCCGACACTCTCTCTACATACTCAAGACAATGTCAATATATTGGGAATGATTGTATATAGACTATTATTACACTGACATTCCATTGATAAGTGTGTACCACTATCCCAATTCACACTCCATCAAAACATGTTGTACTTGCTGTGAAAGAACCCTTAACACCACATCTCCCAATGATGAATGAACAAGTCCAACTAAGGATCAAGTAACTCATGGAACCCTAAAACTATGTTCATAATTTTTTAGCATAGTTTTAAGGGTCATGATGCAAACTTATGCATCATACATAACCCGATGCACATTTCATGGTATCAGCCCTCTATTGATATTTAATTGTTAAGGTGTCAATCGATCCACTCCAAACTGACCTATTGTGAAATGTCTAGCTTAACAGTTGACATATTATTTGAAGGATCAATCAATTAAACTTAAATAAAAACGTAACTATGATCATTATAAACAAACTCCAAAGTCTAATTCCGAATCTCAACATTCCTCAATGGTACAGTGGTCAACCAACCATCTAGTCATCATTCTACCTTGCAAGAAAAGACATATTACCGACCCATCACCTTTTAGATTTCTTATTATTCATAAGTCTAAATATGGAATTCAAACTATATCCTAACCCATAATTGGGTTTTATATTGAGAATCATCTTTTGGACTAGAAACTTGAACTCACTAGCCTCACTAGCTTCCAAAAGCTGTTATGACCATTTCCAACTGGTCCTTTATGGTCACATTCCCTCTACTTAGAAGGATATGATCCTCATTACCCACATGATGCTCCCCACTTTAGGAGTTTCTTGGTCAATAATTCACTAAAAACATTAACTAATAAGATGGAACATGCTCCATCACCACTAAACATGGTTCCTATACATGGCCAATGCACTTATAGAAATCACTAACACAAGGAGAGAGGAAACCAACCACTTATTCGCGTGATATAACATGTTCTGTATTAGATGCATGTGTGATGATCATATCAAGTCACATTCATGCATTATATTAGAATTCAGTATAAAATCCAAAAATAATCTAAATCATTAGTTCCATTGCTCCCGATCCTTTTTACAATGTTATTTTGAGGACTGGGATAACACATCTTTCTTTCAATGGATTGAAAATTCATTTATCTCAATATGATTTCACATCTAGTTCACTCTAATCTAGAGATGACCTATAAATATAGCCTTATTTAATTCATAACCCTTTATCCAAGCACTCATGAAACCAGGAAACTCAAGGAATTACATGACCTTATCTCTTAAACAACACACGGGTTAACACATCACTTTTCTATTCAAGGAATGTCTTAAGAAAATATTTAAAACTTACCCCTATATGAGGGTCTATGATATAACACCTATCAAAGGTTTCATTTTATTTCATTTAATCAATGATCATTTATTATATCATTTAAATCTTCTCATATATGGGGCATATTAATTACTAGTTATAAAGGTAAAGTGTACTAATAAGTTTACCTAGTTGACTCCATGAAACATTTGGAAAATTATGTTATAATTTTCATTTAAAAATTTAATCATTATTTATTTAACAATGAAATTATCTTAACTATATTAGTTAAATAAAATTTCAATTCCATTTTGTAGACAAAAACACCCTTTAGGTTGTGATTGACATTTTAATTAACTAAAGCCACACAAAATAAAGCTCAAAATAGACTACAAGTTCCCTATCATTTTATGGGGATCAGTTCAGTAAGATTACACCATACATGTATACATAACACAAATAAGTGGTTGCTAACAATTTAAATAACCACCCCATAGCATGAGCATACCCCCAAGGGGTTAAGTACTAAATTAGAAAAATAATTAAAGGTGACTTATGAGGGTCCCATCATTCCAACCCGAGTAAATTTCTGTAAAACCCAAGATAAGTTGGTTTATTATAATTACCACACCCTTAGCAGGGTTATATCATAGGAATAAAATGATAAAAATAACATAAAAGTGTATATCCAAGTATATATGGATTCAATCTTACGATTCGTCATGCCTAAGTTATAGACGTACTAGCCTTTATAAAGGAAGCCATTTTTTTCTAGGATTTACAATTTAGTAGAGACCATGGTTTATTTAGATGCATTACCATTAAAAATTTATAAAGGTACATTCATTTATAAGTTATAATTTGTCTTCATGTAACTGCAACTAGGTTTTTACCTTTAGTCTCATAATATAACAAGTTCATATATAATGGTTTGATTATATGGTTCAACATTTACAATTTATAAAGGCCCATAATCTCTATAAATTTATTTTTGCAACCATTTAATTGCAAACACAATTTTTTCAACCCATGAAACCAATGGTCCATGGCTCAAACCTATCATAATTGGTTAGTTAAAGTTTCAACATCAAGCTATATGGGAAAAACCATTTAGTTTGATGTAGACAATTAAATGACTAATTATTTTATCATAATTATAATAAGAAATTCTATCTCATAAGAAAGGAATCACCAATAGAAATATAAATAGTAATAAAATAATGGTATATATGTAATCATGCTAAATGATTACCTAAAAATAGTATATAGATATCAATGAAACATGATCACACAATCATGATATGAAAATAAGTATGATAATGACATGCGAATACTATGTGTCTAAAATGATGATTTAACACACCTGATATCTTGCCACACTAGACAAAGAGGTAAATATCATAAATTCATAAATCAATAACCAGTGGATGTACAATAATAAACTAAGGTGAAATAATAATCAAGTGTAATAATTAACTACATGAATAACAACCCCATACTTTACAACTTGATCTTTCCCCCATGACCGGGTCAGTCAGACCCAAACATGAGCTTTTTACCAAGTTCCAAAACATTTCTAGTCTCATTTCTTCTAACCCAAAATAGTAATACAAATGAAAAGAAATATCTTACACCACTTGTAATATCCCGGCCTTGATCACTCAATAAAAAGTATCCAAAATATTTCACCAAATGACCTCAAGAACACCTCCCCATACACCAGAGGATGATGACTAGAAGTGGGGGTCTAATAGAGGAACAATATGGAGAATATACCCTATGTAATAATTATAATATATAGAAAAATACACAATAAATAAAGATCAATGAAATATAATGATGATTGAAAATCAGTATTAGTAATGAATGAATAACCATGCATGAAAATACTGAGTCATAATATAAGAAGTCAACTATATAGTAGAAGATAATAAAAGAAACCAAATATATAAAGAATCCAAATTACATGCTCAACCGATATTCCTGAGCTTCTATAACCAGTCCCAATCCAATTAGGAAAATAGAACCTTGAAATGTCCCAATCTACAACCAAGAAATCTGTCTAGGTACCAAACGAAGGCCGGAAAAGGGTGTGAGATAAACTCAGCATGCCACCACTACTGATATTTAAGGAAATATAGTACGTGAATTTAAAATTATGTTGTGTATAAGTATATTAAAAAGGAAGTACATAAATACAAGTAATAAAGTTGGGCTTAGGTTCCTCAAATGGAACCTAGATGACCATACCTATTTCAACCTAAGATGAAATATCTTTGAACATGCCATCATGTATATATATTCATATGTGTAATCATATATATGTAGAGATATACATGAACTAGTGATGACCTTAGGAATAAGACTAAGGTATCCAAATATAATAATAATATAGTCTAAGTCTTATTGTTAAATATGGGTGAAAACCCAAGCATCTGAATAGGGATATAAAGTGCCATGCCAAACCGTTCCAAAAACTAATGTGAAACATCATGTCCAACATCCTCATCACAGGGAATGAAATGTCATTCCTAACCACCTAAATGGATGTGAAACACTATTTCCAACATCTCGCACCAAGGGGGCATGAAATTTCATATACAAAAACCCAAACCTCGGCCTCTTAGTAATAATCATGTATAAGGTGATCCCATTTTCCCTGTGATCACTTAACTAAGGCATTCCATAAAGAGGAACCTGATATCTCTCATGGTACAATGTAATCCCATCTGACATAGGATCCCATACAAGGTACTCCAACTTGGGAATCCAAGGTTCGATCAAGGTGTAATAATTCATTCAACTCAATCTTAGTCACATCATTTTCAGAGTTTAACCCAAGAATAGGGTAAGGAATAACAAAGGTATATGTGAACTATCCATAAACAGTTGGAACCATACATGTAAAAAGGTATATGATAGGCCATGAGAATTATCCTTACTTAATTGAAAAAAATCCACCATTATTGAAACATTTTTCAATTAAAATGTAAGGAATAATAAATTCCATGCAAGTATACATTCCATAAAACAATTCATTTAAAATAATTTATCCATATTTTTAATAAGGGAAAACCAAATCATAATATAAAATAAAGGTCAAAGCTAAGTGAGTTATCCACATCTCCTATAGATCATTTAATTATATTTCTCCCTTAAAATTAATAATAGATATGTAATTCCACCTCACAAGGGGTTTTAATTACTATCTATGGCATGATGGTCATGGACATATAGGAAACACACCCAAAGGGGTGGTTCAGGTCACGGTAGTTAACCTCCAATGATGTGATGAGGTTCATGGGGAGTATACAATTCAAGGAATTTGTATTTAATTAATTAATTTAAAATTTTAGTGGTGATACATGGAAATCATAGCACATGGGAAAATGAAATGTTTTATAAATAATGAAATTTTAAGGGAAAGTAATATAGACCTACTACCTTATACTAAGAAAGCTTCACTCATCCTTAATTGGGATTTGATTCGAGGTGAAACAAGATAAAATGAAAGAACCAACAAACACCCAGAAAATAGGGCATATGATCCCTCATGAAGATAGAATCCACTACGGTGAATAAAATAGAGACATTATGGAAGGGGAAAGTTATAATTACCTATAATATTCCAATACATCTGATGTTGATCAAACCAGACAAAGAATGAGGGAGATCCACCCATGGAGGAAGGAGGAATAGGAGGAGAAGATGGAGGGAGATGATGGTGAAAGGAGGGAGTAAAGGAGGGTAAAACCCTTTAATATTCAAAGGGTAAAAATAGTAAATTCTACCATTTAAAAGAGGTTCATGGTTAGGCCACATAGTTAGGTGAACCTTGCTCCAACCATGTTTCACCTCTTCCCAAAGAACCTCGAAGCCACATAGTTGTCTCTCACCATTTACCAACTGTGCGCCAACCGTTCTATGATACTTCCATAATGAAATCCTACCCTAAATAGTTAAAATTAATGATTATAAAAACCACGTTCCTACTATGTGTGGTACCTCTAGACACCTGCACCATGTCACATAGTTTTCCCTAGGGTATCACACAGTTTTAACAAACCATGCCCCTATAAAAAATAGGCCACATAGTTTGGGATACATAGTTAGTATTAACCATGAACCAATACAGAAACCATGTATGCTTATACTAAAATTTATTTTTCAAATTTATATGATTACAAAACTTATCCGAACTCCTGATACACCTCACGGGATTTAAACCTCATCCAAAAACAACACTTTTAAGTGCTCCAACTCTCAAAATTACATTTTGAAGCTTAGTTTAAGGTTTATACCAACCAAAAAATAAAAAAAATAAAATTAATTTGGAAATTTCAAGCCATCCAAAACATGGTAAATTACAATTTTTACATGAAAATTAATTTATATGAATTTAATACTTTAATAAGTTCCAAGAATTCCCCTACCATCACTTATAAAAGGGAATACCCTATATTCTCATATCCACACTTCAAGAACCATTTGGATAAGACAAGACCTACCCAAATACCTTTATAACCTACCTACCCACATTATAGAGGTCTTATATTGGAATTATATTGACCCTAGAGGGATTAAATTTTAAATAAAATGATGTTGTTTGAAGAAGAGGTACAATTTTTAACTGGGTGTTTTCATTTTATTTATTATTCTATATTCTTAAAATATTATTCAAACATTATGAAATAATAACACTAGTATCTTCCTTATACTAATATTTTATAATTTTAATGTCATAACCTATATCCATGTCTTTCTTCAATCAAATGGGAAATGAATCCATCGTTTATGTGTACGGTGGACTACCGACTCACAAACTGATGTAATTATTTTTCCGTTACCATATCACATGGATAGTTTTAATGATGTATTTAATGTATATATATTATATTAATGAAATAATTATCATTATAAAAAGATAATATATCTTATTTTTCTTACCATTATATCCATTGAATAATGATAAAATCGTTCGTGCGTACGTGTGGATTACCACCTCTATGAAGCGATGTGATTTATTTTTCATCACCACATCACATGGATGGTATATAAAGTTTAATTAAAGATATAATAATATATTTATGATATAATTATAATTATTTAAATATAAAATAGTAATTATCTTATTTCCATCATGATCATTGAAAAATGGAAATGTTACTCATGCGTACGTACGACTTACCATCTCAATGATTGTAATGTAGTAAATTTTTCAAAACCATTTTTCATGGTTGGTTTTAAATTTACAATTTATATATAAAAATTATAATTATATCATGATAATTATTTTGGATATTATGGAATAATTAAGACTTTTACCATGGTCAACACACTGAAGTTGTATTGAAATTATGAACTGAACATCCTCAAAACACCCAACATGGACATAATCGATTAGGTGATTAAATATGTAATTAAAATAAATTAAATAAATGGTTTAAGGATTCAGTATTAATCCTATAAAATTTTCTTAAGAAATAAAATAATTAATATAATTTTATTATAAAAGTGTTAAAGGATATACATGGAAAGTCTGGACCCGAGGTAATGGATTTCGTCTCAAATCTCCCTTCATTGAGACATGTTTTAATGTTATGAACCTAATTTATTTTATATAGTGTATATAATATTATTTAACATTTTAAATCTTTAATAATTCATAATTTATGGTATTTTAAGTCATAACTAAGATTATTTCATCTACAGGGATTTGACTAGAAAGTTACGAAGTGGAAAGAGGTTTCTTAACTTAATTTCCATTCAACGAGTCGTACTTCTACTTCATTGACTTTGTTATGCAATTATTATGTGTGAATTGATCTGTGAATTTCTTTATTATATATTTAAAATTGTTTTATATGTATTTAAATATGTTCAAATAATCAATTCATGTATTAATTATCACATAAAAATTTATGATCTTTTCAAGGGTTTTCTTTGTCTCAATCTCATTTTCTTGAAACTTGTTTCATGTGGTGCACATGATTTATTTGAATGGAATATAAAATACCCCATGAATTAATTTTGGCATATTAATTCATGTAATTAATGGTATTTATATATCCATATAATATTTATTCTTTCAATTACTTTTTATTCAAAAGTAAGCAAAGAGGTAAAGGCTTTATGTTACAATCTCTTTTATTTGAGAGATTGTTTATGTTAGAGGTTCCTTTGGGGAAATTATATGGTATTATTTTCTTGAACCAAATATATTTTATTTTCCTCTGCTTATGAATGTAGTTTAAATTTTTATTTTCAATTTCCTCCCTTATTGATTAAAGAAACACTAATAAAGTTGTTTTTAAGTAATATCAATCCTGATTCTTTTTTTAGATTAGGAAGATTTCTCTTCCACAACCATGTTTTCTAAAATGTTTTAAAAAATGTTCTTTTATCAAAATAATTTATTTCATAAATTTATTTTACATGATATTTGACATTTTTAAAAATATTTTAAAAGGAAATTTCTTAACATTTTCCACATGGGTCACTTTTGAATCTCTTTATAAATGTTAGAAAAGAATGTTTATTTTTTAACATTTACGACACGAATAAGATTTACCACCATCATTACTGTTATTTTATTTTAAGATTAATTTATAATTTTTCAATGTTTTTTAAAACAAAAAGGATTTTCATAAATATTTTGTGAATTTTATGTTTTTAAAATTGATTTTCAAAGTGGAAAGGGTATTTTCCTCAAGAATGTTTTTAATTAACTTTTAATGATTTTTTAATTCATCAATGAAAAAAAAACCTTCATATTACTTATCCTCCACTAGGGATATATTATAATCATACCATATTAATTCATTATATGGATGAATTATGATTATTTTAAACATTTTATCATGAAAACCTATTTATTTTCCATGGGTTAACCATGCTATAAATGGATGATGATTGTTTTCAAGGGAGTTATGTTGAAAAGTGAAAGATTATAAATGTTTTATACATTAATGGTACTTGGAAATTATTTATGTTGAAGGGTGAGATTAATATATCTTATATGATTGGGTGATCCCAATGAATCTTATATGAATAGGTGTGTCTGATATAACCTATACTGTGGGTGAGCCCAATATATCTCTCCAATGCATTGGATATTTTTTATTTTATTTAAAGGAAAGAAAGAGAGAGTTAACTGGGGTAGTTTCTCCTATGGATTTAACTGATATTAGGTTATTTATAACATGAGTAAACATGGGTTATGAAGATAATGTTCCAAGATACCAAAATTTTTTCTTTATGCTTTATTTTCATTTCTAATGGATATTTTACTCAATTTTATTTTCACATGGATCATGATTTTTGATTTATAGACTCTTTTATTATGTAAATATTTATGCCATGTTTCCTAATTTCTGATATAGGTATTAATGGGTATAAATTCTATTATATATTGATCATAAAATTTGATTATGTCATTATACCCTTATTCCCACAATATTCTCACTGATGACCTTTAATTATTAATGCTTATGTTTACCATTATTGGGAATTTGAGATCACATTATTATGTTTCCTTTTCCCTAGATTGTGAATAATTTTTTTAAGTATGTTATGATTAATAAAGTTTAAATATGTGAATAACTAAGTGGGATATGATGTAGATATTTATAGACATATTTTTTATGTATCCAAGTTTCTATGTAATAATCTTTCAAAATTATATAATATTATAAACCTAAAGGGTCCTTGGGTATGTAAGTGATCCAATATTTCTATTTGATGTTATAGGTTTTGAAGGGTTAAAATTGGGCCATGCTTATTAGTATCAAAAATATAAATTTAGGGATTGTATTTTTAGCACTGGATCTAGAAGTGTAGGACTTTGGCTGTTATAGTTGGTATCAGAGGAAAGGTTTAGATAACTTTAGAGATTATAATGTTTTTATATGAGGTTAAATTAATAATACCATCATGGTTTTATAATTCTAAGGTTAATCATAAGTTCAAAATCTTAGACACCCCTTTTTTAAGTTTTAAGTGATGGGATTTTTAGGTGATTAATGATATTTCAGAGACATTTTATTGGGTTAAGGTACAAGTAACCGTTAGGTATATCATGTGGTTTAACATGAAGTATTATTTTAGAAGAATACTATTATATTTTTGGGATGTATGATGAAATTTATGAGATAACATTGAGGTTAAAAAATTCTTTAATATTGAGGTTATTGAGTTTAATTGGAATATAGGGTTATTTATTTATGGAATGATCTATGTTGAACCTTAGGTGTTATTATTGAATTTTCGAGATTAATGTATTATCACTTCATATAAAGTTTTATTAATTTTGTGTATTATCTTAACTTGTTATAAAAATACCAGTTTTGGTTAATATATAAATACATAAGTAATATATTTTTATCCTTTTGTAAATTATTTGATCAATTAGAAATTGATTTAGTTCATCAGGAAAGAAAAATTCATCTTGAATACTCATAATTTGGAGAAATTGATCAGATTGTGGTGGAGATTGATTATAGGATGAAAGTATACTTTTCAAGTAAGTATATTTCCTTATGTTAATAACTCTAGATGGTAAATAAATTCCTCAAATATAGGAAAAGGATCTCGAAATATTATCCTATTGACTTTATTTTTGATGAATTGATGGTCTTTTCACACCTCTTTGGTTTATGGTTTTGTGGTCATTAACTTTCTCATGATCATTCAATTTATTATGATCAATTTTCTTATCCAATATTTTTCATTATTTAGACATTAAGTTTTCATACATGTGAATATATTCACTTACCACTAATGTTCTCATATTTGGGAAACTAGTTTTGTGTTATTCCATAAAACCTTCATTTTTTCCTTTCCCTCTTTTCAAAAGGATGTTTCATTTACACTTTTTATGATGTGAGATTTCAAAAAGGTATTTTAAAATTTCAAACCCCTGATTTCCAAGATCAAGTTAAAATTTAAAGGATTAAATTTAATGGGGGGGGGGGTGATGTAATATCATGATATTTTTAAAGAACACTGTATTCTATATCATATACAACATGTCATGCCGAGCTTAAACAAACCATAAAACATTATTATTCAAAAGTTATAGTTATAACCTAGAATTTAAATCAGTGGGTATGAATAGTATTAACCAAATTATGAAATATATATAAGGTTATTACTAAATAAAAATGTATTAATTAATTCTTAGTAAATAAGCACTCAATTTTTAGCATTGATTTTATTCTTCAAAAATATTTTTTCTTCAAAAATGATTTTTATTGTTATTTATGAGAAAATATTATAATTAATCTCTATAACTTTTACAAAATATATTTGACAAAATAAAATTATTTTTTAAATAATCATATCAAATTTATCTTAGGGTGTATTTTTTGGATTTTTCTAAAAAGATTGATTTTTAGTGAATAGTGAAAATATCGTTTTGTACATTTTTTAAACGTATCATTTATTTTCATTTAAATTTAACATTATAATTTTAATTTTATATTAAATTAACACAGGTATAATTTAGATATAAATAATACAATTAATTATATATGAATCAATATTATGCTTGATTTTGGTATATGTATATTTTTGGGCCTAAAAATACATTTTTATGAAAAACTGTTTTTCATTATGTTTTATAGGTTTAATATTAAATTAAATTATCAAGATTATGTAAATTGAATCTTAAAAAATTTATTCCATATTTATAATCAAGAGTTCCAAATTTTTTAAGTATTTCCCATTTATTTTTGTTCATTATGAATAATAACCATAATAAATTTTTGTTACCACGATAAAGGTAAAATGGGTTAATCAGGGTTTAAAAAAATGTGACATGGATTAAAATTCATTAAAAACATTCCTTTATTATATTTTTTGATCCTATTTCATATATTAACATCCAAATTAATAAATATGTCCTTTTTTCTATTTAGATTTGATTTTTACCTTTACAATATTTAAGTAAATGATAAAGTCAAAAGTTTCAATCTCTTTATTTTAAAATATTTAATTTTTTAATAAGGATAAAAATAAATTATGTTAGGTTATAAATATATATTTTAAATGTGATTTTTTATTATGTTAAGTTATTTTTAAATTTTAGTGGTGAAAAAATTCCTTAAATTCTCAATCAACGCTAACAAAGTGGATGTGCAAGTAGTAAAAAAATCAAGTAAATGATTTAAAAAAATCTAAAAGTAATATTTTTTGGGTTATTTAAAGTTTTAAAATAATTATATATATAAAAATAACATAATATTTATTTTTAATGGATAAATTTGAATTAAATTGCTGTCATGTTGTTTTTAAAGTCAAATTATGTGAATAGTTCCAAAAAATGACGTTAATGAAATTTCATAATAAATAATATTTTATTAAATTATTTAAAACTTATAAAAATACTATATTCATCTAAATTAATTATATATGGTTAAAAAAATAAAAAATTTCTAATTTATGTGTCAATTTTCCTTTTATAGTAATTTTCTTGACCTATAAAGAGTAAAAAATATTAACATCATGGTAATTGTCAAAATGGTTAATATATAGGAGTTAAAACTAAGAGATAAGGATAAAACATAACAAAAAATATCCAAATTTTATTTTATGAGATTATTTATAATAATAATAATCTGGTATTATAATTATATAATTTTTGATCCATTTGTACATGAAAATTAATTTATATTAATTTAAAATTTTAATTAATTCTAACAATGCCCCTCCCCTCACTTATAAAATTTTACCCCATATATTCTCTTATGAACACTTCAAGATCAATTTGGTTTATAAAATACCTACCCAAATACCTTAATAAAATACCAACACATGTTATAGAGGTTTTTATTTTGGGTATAATACCAACCTGATAGGGATTAAGGTGTAAAGAAAATGAGGTTGTCTGTAACTCCCCGAACCAAGAAGCCTAGTGTCTGTGCATTACTTTATTACATTGGAATGTTTATATGGAAAAAAATCCCAAAGTACAAATTATTTTAATAGTCTTATAAATAAAAATTATATACTTGATACCCATAATACATTGAGAAATATGAAACAAAAACATGATACATAATAAAAAGATATAAACAACATCCTTGAACGCTTATTCAAAGATTTATTTTTCATAACCCGGGGAAAGGAAACATAATAAGGGTGAGCTCAAATTCCCAGTAAGGGTAAGTAAAGAAGAATTAGTAATGAATCAATAAGAATAAATTAACATAGAAATGTAAATAAATGATAACACATTCCATCTAAATCAATAAACCGAGAATGAAATTTATCCATAGACATGTCGACACAAAATCTCATGGATGAATAATAACCGAATCTAAACGAGGGAAACACCTAATATTTAAATTCCATGTTTCCTAGGTACATGGTAACTTTAACATAAAGACCTTTCACAATATGGTTTACAATATATAGGGTAAAAACCCATCTAATTTGGCCAAATGATTTGTCTCATGAGACTACCGATGCACTGAGGGGCTATCTATAATCAGGCCCCACCCATATCATACCAATTCAAATCATTCTTCATATTCATGAAAAATGTGCCTTATAAAAATATATGAATTGAATAAAATATATATGTTTATCAATAATTCCCTAGTGGAGTCTAAGTAACAATAGGGGCCGTGACATTAATTAATGGAAATACCATTGAAAGATTATAAAAGTAATCTTGAGGGAAATGACATTTTAAACATTTCAATGTGTCACATACCACATTGAAACATTTAAATTATAACCCCAATGAAGGAATAATATTAAATTAAAATTATAATACCATTAGAGTAAGGATATTAATGATATAAAATGTTAAAGTTTAATTAATTTACCAAATAAAAGTGAATTTGTGCATAATAACAAATAAGTCTTAATGGAATGTAAACTGAGATGAAATCCCTTACCTTACCCTTAATTTTGTTGTATGGTATTTATACTACTTTATAGTGGTTAAAAATATGTTAATAACTTATAATAAAACCCTAATAATGTTTATAATATCATATATTAACTTCTTACAAAATTTTATTACCCTTTTGTTAACACTCTTTTATTATTTTAGCTATTTCAGATGTTAATTGCCTGGTTTTCTCAAGAATATTTTGACTTGTTACTTGTTTTTTATATTTATTAGTTAATTATTTCATAATCTACATAATTTAAACCATGACTTAATTATCTTATATATTCAGTACATATGTATTGAGAATAGTCCATAATATTTGGAGATAAGAAACGAAGTACACCGTTCCTGGAGAGGGTAGGCCGTACGTACGCATGAATGCTACTTTCACTTCTTTGTCGTATTAAAATAAATAAAAATAAATTATAAATATGTATATTATAATTACTATATCATATATATGTTACACATTTTTATTAAAATCATCCTTAATATGTTCCATGTATAGCGTGAATGAATCACATCGCTTCGAGGGGGCAGTAGTCCACACTTACTCAAACAATGATATCGTATTAACAGAAAATGGGAAGTAATAAAGGTATGTGTTATAAAAGGATTATAGATGTATAAAGACAAAATAAATATCATATATATAATATATAAACAATGTGTTCACCATAATGTTCACCATGAGAGGTGGTAAAATAAAAATGAACAATCATCGTTTCATGATGCAGTAGTTCGCCGTACACAAAAATAGTACGTTCGTTACCCATTTAATGGAGTGTGTATAAGTGTAGGTATAAAACATTACATAAAAAAATACCAGTATA
This sequence comes from Viscum album, assembly GCA_963277665.1. Lineage (NCBI taxonomy): Eukaryota > Viridiplantae > Streptophyta > Magnoliopsida > Santalales > Viscaceae > Viscum > Viscum album. The sequence continues at coordinate 1,305,692,587 of OY728160.1, read as the reverse complement.
TTTATGATAAAGTTTTTATATAATCATGGAATAAATATATTTCATGGTGTGGATAATGGAAATGAAACCAGAGAGCTTGAGAGAAGACGCTACCTCTTAATTGGGTAACTTCTTTTGGTTTGTACCAAAAGGATTCCTTGGAAGTATTTATACCAAAAGTGAGGATTCAAGGTAGAGGTTAGGAATGTTTTGAAGATTTATGGGAAGATCTTGGATGAACATATGTGGTTTGAGAGGTGTGATGAAGTGAGATAGGTGGTGTCTTTTTATAGGGAAGGAAAAGGAGTCACTTAGTATTTTTGAAAATAAGTTAGGTGTAACAATGTTTTTACCTAAAAAAGTCTTCAAAAAAAACAAAAATAAATAATTTAAGGTTAATGGTATAATTATAGCCATAAAATGGGTTCTTTACAAGTGTATAGCTCATTTGGGACCTTAAGTTAAGGGTTTAGTCCTTTGTTATGCTTAATTTTACCTTAACAATTGTAATTAATTTTAATTATTTTCACTAATATTTTTGGTCAAAAACAAATTATTATTATTAGAAATTAGAAATTATTATGATTAAAAATATTTAATAAATTTTTCCAAATTAAATTCATATAATTTTTATAAATTAATTTAAAATTCATCCCGCAGGCGGGACAACAATACATGTTTTTAATATAAAAACGTCCGAAAGTTTGCTATGTTTTTATAATCAATTTTAAAGAGAAATTGATTCAAATGATATAAATTGTATTAATTGATAAAAATAATATATAATTAAACTTTTAAGTTAATCTAAAACATAATTTTACTTTACAAATAAATCATATGAAAAAGCAGTTTGAACTAAAATTCTGTATTTTTTACTATTTATTAAAAAATGAAACTTCAGAGAAAAATACCAAAAAATCACTGTAAGATAATTTTTATGTTTCTATTAAAAATATGAAATTTATTTTGATATATTAAATTCATAAGAGGGTCAAAATTTGTATTTAAAATGTGTTCACGACTAAAAGGCGTTGAAAACACCTTAATAAAAATATTGTATTTTATGCATAAAATTAGGATTATTTTTATCATAAGCCTATAAAATCTATGGGATGAATATCAAAACTATTTTATTGATTATATAATATATATATATATATAATTAATATCACTAACTAATTATAATTAATTTAATTTATTAGGTTATAACATCTTTGTGATCATAAAAATAATAATATTTTCCTTTATATTCAGTCGGTTTTCATATTCATTTCTAATTAATTCATAACCAATGCATTAATTTTATATTTGTGTAAACCATATATTTTTATAATTTATTCAACCCTTTTAATTAATTATAATTTTATTTCTAATTTATATCTTATTATAATAATATTATAATAATATATTATTATTTGGTGAAACCTGATATTGCGTGTAATGCAAGCCATTGAAGAAACTCTTTGTTGCGTGTAACATAGGATAACTCATTTATGCATATATTTAAAGATATAAAATATATCAAATTTATTCAAATAGTAAATATTTTATAAATTATCAGGATGTTATATTCCCTTATGATCTTTGTGTCGCATGTCATGCATGCTATCAAATATAAGGTTCTTACTTTATAATTTCAGGGTGTTACATTATCTCTAGAAGAGGTATAGTTATTAACCAAGAATTTTATTTTATTTATTATTATAAATACTTAAAATATTCTTAAACCAAGATGAAATAAAAAAAATTATCTAATATATACCTAAATTTTATCATGTTAATTAAATAACCTATATCCATCTCCTTTTTATATTAAATAGGAAATGAATTCATCATTTATGTGTACAACAGAATACTACCTCACAAACCAATGTAATTCGTCTTCCATCACCACCTCTAATGGATAATTATAATTATGTATTTTATGTATATATATATATATATATGATGTTAATTACATAGTTATCATTCTTTAAAAATAATATATCATATTTTTCTTACCATTACATCCATTGAAAAATGATAATTTTGTTCTTTCATACGTGTGGATTACCACCTCCTCAAAATGATGTGATTCATTTTTAATCACAAAATCACATGGATGGTATATATAAGTTTAATTAAATATATAATATGATATTTTTGATATAATAATCATTATATTAATATTAAATAATACCTACCCTATTTCTATCATGTTTTTTGAAAAATGGAAACATTACTCATGTGTACAGATGACTTACTATCTCCTTGATTGTAACACAGTTAATTATTCATATCCATATTTCATGGTCGTTTTTAAATTTATAACTAATGTATTAAAATTTTAATTATGAAATTATTATTATTATGTATATGATTTAAATATGAACCCTTTTAACACTATCAACACACTAAATTCGTTCTGAAAGTATGAACAAAACATCCTCAAAACACCCGACACATGCATAATAAATTAACTAATTAAATGTTTCACTAAAATAAATGAAATAATTGGTTTAATAATAATGGATTAATACTATAAAAATTTATTAACAAATAAAATAATTTATATAATTTTATTATACTAGTGTTTAAAGACATACTAGACAAGTCTGGACTTGGGGTAAGGGATTTAGCCACAATTTCCCTTCATTGAGGAATGTTTTAATGTTATGAACCTAATTTATTTTATATGGTGGATATAATGAACTTTTAAATTTTATATCATGAATCCTTCATACTTCATGGTATTTTAAGTTACAACTCAAATTATTTTATCCAAATGTAATTTACCTGAAAGTTACTAAGTGGTAAGGGTTTTCTTAACTCAATTTCCATTCATTGAGTTATACTTATACTTCATTGAATTTATTATTCCATTATTATGTGTGAATTATTATATAAATTGTTTTATTATTTATTTAAAATTATTTTATGTATATTTATATATGTTCTCATAATCACTTCATTTATTAATTATCACTTTAAAATTTATGATCTTTTGTAAGGGTTTTCTTTGTCTTAATCTCATTTTCTTGAGACATGTTTCAAAATGTGCATCATGATTTATTTAAAATGTGTAATTAATACCCCATGACTTAGTTTTTATATATTAATTATTTTAATTCATGATATTTATAGATCTATATTATATTCATTCTTTCAATGGATTTTGATTTGAAAGTTAATAAAGTGGTAAAGGATTTATGTTACAATATCTTTTGTTTATGAGATTGTTTATATTAAAGGTTCCTTTAGGGAAATAATATTATTTTATTGAGCCAAATATATTTTATTATCCTTTAGTTATTAATTTTTTTACATGTTTATTTTCCATTTCCTACCTTATTTATTAAATAAATATTAAGAAAATTGTTTGTAAGTGATACCAATCATGTATCTTCTTTTATACCAATAATATTTCTATTCCATAACCATGTTTTCTAAAATGTTTTAAAAAAATGTTCTTTTCTAAATATACATTATTTCCTAAAGTTATTTTACATGATGTTTGAACTTATTTTAAAAGGTTTTAAAATTAAATTTCTTAATGTTTTCTACATGGGTCACTTTTGACTCTCTTTATAAAATTTTGAATAGAATGTTTATTTTTTAACATTTATGAAATGAATATATTTTCTTACCATAATTAACATTATTTATTTTAAAGATTAAATAATTATTTTAAAAAGTTATTTTCTGATAAAATTATTTTCAAAAATATTTTGTGAATTTTTTGTTTTTAAAAGTGGAAAGTGTATTTTACTAAAGGATGTTTTTAATGACATTTTAATGATATTTATATTCATCAAAGATAACAACCCTTGATGTTACTTATGCTCCACTGGGGATATATTTTAATGATACAATCCTAATTATTTCTCTTGATGGTTTATGATTATTTCAAAGTGTTTTTTCATGACAACCCATTTCGTTTCCATGGGTTAACCAATCTATAAAGGAATAATGGTTGTTTTCAAGGGTGTTTTATTAAAAAGTGTAAGATTATAAATGTTTTATTCATGAATGGTACTTGGAAATTATTGATGATGACTAGTGATCACAATACATCTTATATGAATGGGTGATCCCAATAAATTATATTTGAATGGTAAAGCCTGACATAGATTATATGGTGGGTAATCCTAATATAACTCTCCAATGTATTGGGTGATGTTACTTATAATTAAATAAAATATATAGGGAGTTAACTGGGGTGGTTTTTACTATGGATTTAATTAGTCTCTAGTTATTTTTGACATAATTGAATACAGGTTATGAAGTTAATTTTCTCAGATATAAACACATTTTCTCTATTATTTTTATGTGTTTTTAATGGATCCTTTACTCAAGGGTTTCTTTCACATGGCTCATGATTGTCGATTTATATGAATCTTCTATTATGTTAAATATCTATTCCATGTTTCATGATTAATGATCCACATATTTATTGGTATCAATTATTTTATATTTTTCTCTCACACTTTTATTACGTTATCATACCTTTATTCCCATCTTATGATAAATGATTACATTCAATTATTAATGATTATATTTACCCTTAGTAAGCGTTTGAGCACACCCAAATTATATCTCCTTTTCCCTATGTTATAAATAAAGTTTTTAAGTAAGTTGTGTCTAAGAAAGTTACTAGATGTGAAGAACTTAGTGGGAAATGATGTAGATCTTTATGAACTAGTTGTTTATGTATCCAAGTTATTATGTAACAGTTTGTCCAAATTATCTAAAACTTTAAACCTAAAATTTACTTAGGTATATAAGTGATCTAATATTTTATTTTGATGTTAAATACATTTAAGGTTTAAAATTGGATCTTGTTTATCGATATAAAAGAGTAAAATTTAAATATTAATCTTTTAGCACTAGATCAGAGAGTGTGGGTCTTGGGATATTATAAATATTCTATAATGATATTGTCCACCTCCATTATCAGGATGGATTATGATCATGTATTGTGGAAATGTTCATAAAACCCATTTCTTTCTCATGGGTTAATTAAGATATGGTGGAATTATGAATGTTTTCATGTTCATGTGGTACACATATGTACGGTTTTTCATTATTTGATAGGTGAACCCATTATATAATCCTTCAATGAATTAGGTAAAGATTTATATATCAAGATATGAAATTTATGAGATTGAGGAGTGAACCTAATCCTTGATGTTTATATGATGAGTGGGATCATAATTATATATCCTTCTAATGTGTTTGATAAAGATTTTATATTTCATGAGATGACATGTATAAAACTAGGGAGTAAATAAAATCCACTAAGTTTATAGGAATGGGAAGTGAACCCAATCCACTATATTTTGAGACTCTATCCAATATGTAAATCCAGTGTTGGTAGTGAGCTTATACATAAGAAATTATTTTCTATGCTTCGACTTGTTCCATATTCCTATGTTATGTTTCCATAGATTATTATAATTGTCTTATGATTCCATATTCCTATACCTCATTTCACATGCAATGCTAAAAGCCTTATATCATAATTCATGATTTATGAACCATGTTTTATTAGGTATGATTTCCTTATATTATGTTCATGGACCTTGTTATGTTCTCATACCCACATTTTTATCTTATGATCACATACGATATTCATTTGATATCTCTTATGTTGATCCCTTACTGAGCGTCTAAGCTCACCCTTTCTTATGTTTCCATTCCCTAGGTAATGAATAAGAGTATTATTTATGATATTTATAGAGGGTTTTCATGTGTGAATATTATTTATGGGAGATATTGAATAATGTTTGTATTTTTTTTTAAAATATAAAATCTTGAAAGTCTCTAAACCTATATGTTTTAGGGTGTGATTTATTGTAAGATGTAATTAATATTCATGTAAAATGAGGTAATATATATGCATGTTATGGTTGGGTCATCTAAATTGGTATCAAAGTATGGTTTAATTAATTTTTGGGATTAGTTTATAAAGAATAAGGGGATGAAACTTAAATAAACCTATATTGGACTAAAAGTGTTATTGGATGAAATAAGAGTTTCTTAAGTTGAATATAATATATTATAAGTAAAAAAGAAGGTGTCATAATTTAATAAATCTTAGGATTTATTTTCATTATAATATGATATTTTACTATGGATATTATTTTTTTAGTACTTACACTATACTTTTTGGTTTTATTCAATTTCTAGAATAATGTGGAATATTGTTAACAAAGAGTGAGATAGACAATCCATTTATTTTCCTGATGAGAAACCAAAAATGATGGGATTTGGATTACAAAATCTCATGGATATGATCACCCAAATTTCTCAATATATGAAAAATAACACAAACTATATAAAACTCCAAAATGTTCTAAGTAAGTAACATCTATCCATTGAGTCCTTAATGTGTAAAAGATCACCATCCTTTATTGGTTCTTCTGATCCAATGATTTCTAAGCATTAGATCAATATAATATAAAATATATTTTTCGTTCTCTAGTGAGTGGATCCTAAAAAGGATGTTTTAACTATTTATCATTGATAAGGTGAAGAAAATCAATGGTGGACTCTAATTATGAATACATGGAAATATGGTGAAATTTAATCCATAGAATGAGATGATTTTAGAAATATATTTTCCATAAAATATTTTCCCACAACTCTTCACAATAAAATGGAGAGATAATTCTTGGAGCTGAAGTAATAGGAGGATGAATCCTTTGGCACCTATGAAGAAAACTCCATGATTTAAAGGTAGGCCTATGGTTTTATCATTGAACATGGAAGAAAAATAGATTGTTTCTTTTTTGGTTTAAAAAAAAGTCTCTAAAAGGAATTGGATATAAGAGAATTTAGAAGATATAAATAAATTTATTTGATGTTATCTCAAGGGGGAAATATAAATTAGAGACTACAATTATTATCATGGTTTTAGGGAAAAGAAGAGGAAAATAGATTTTTGTGGATACTCAAATGATAAAACCTATGTATAAATGAAAATTCATTTTCCTACATGCCGAAAATCTAGAAAGAAGCATGAATGGAATTTCATCAAAGGAATGAGGAAATTATTCAAGTTTGGAAGAGAATTTCTTCAATCACATGAAAGATTAAGAAATACGGAGAGGACAACCAATGAAATGGATAAAAAGAAACATCAACCTAATGCACCACCCACACTTCAATGCTTAAATTGAAAGGAGTATGAACATTATTCCAACCAGTGAACCAATAGAAGGGTTAATGATGACAATCAAAATAAAAAACCTCTAAAGATAAGGGATAAAGGGAAATTATATGGAATAATAACTCTTGATGTTGAGTCAATAAGGTTTCATTATGACTTTTCCATTCTTCTATGTTTTGAAAATCAAAAACACTTATATCGTAAGGAAAATTATTTTTCCCTAAGGATTATTTTCATAAAGAAAAGTTTATTTATCTAAGTAAATTTTTATCCTTACCTTTGTTTTCATTATTTTATTTCACAATTTCTCTAAATAAAACTCATTTTATTACTAATTATAAAATTAGTATTCTTATATAAAACCTTATAATCTTATAATTCCTTGGATATAGAGTGTTCTGTCTTCAGATTCCTAATTATATGAAATTTAGACTCCGAATTCTCTGAAATTCAGACTCCAAATTCTCTCAAATTCAGACTCTGAATTCTATGAAATTCAAACTCTCAATTCTTTTAAATTCAGATTCTAAATTCTCTGAAATTCGAATTCCCAATTCTTAAAAATTCAAATTCTGAATTCCTCGTAATTTGAACTCTGAATTCTTCAGAATCCAAACTCCGAATTTATTAGAATTGAGAATCAAATTCCTTATAATTTAGACTCTGAATTCATTATAATTCACACTCCGAATTCATTGGAATTCAGACTCCATAATCTATAGAATTTGGATTTTGAATTCCTTGTAAAATAGAAACCAAATATCCATGTATTATAAACTATGAATGTTTATTTGGATAGACTCATAATTCTATTTTTCCTAATACTCTAAAAAATATTTTGGGTTAAGTAACTTCATTTTTTCCTTACACATGTTTTTTTATAAAACTATGTCATGAAATCTGTTTCTAACTGACCATTAATTGAGTGACATGTGTACTGGTCTCTCCAAGATTCCAGAAAAAATATGACCATTGGAGGAGGGAGCTGACCATTAAATTTGTACCTATAAATAGGAGCTCATTTGAACAAGATCAAGAGATCTATTTATTGACCTAGAGATTCCATGTTATGAAGTGATTTCTAGAGAGAGAAAGACTCTCATGCTTTGTGTATATTGAACATCTTGTTCGACTTTCTTCGTGCAACTCTGATTGTTGTTGAGTATAATCAAGGGCTTCTAGGGATATAAAGATAGAGGTGCCGACTACCTTAAAGTTCGAGGCCTTCTAGGGATTGGAAGACAGAGGTGCCAGCTACATTAAAGTTCGAGGGCTTCCGGGGATAGGAAGACAGAGGTGCCGACTACCTTAAAGTTCGAGGGCTTCTGAGGATAGGAAGACAGAGGTACTGACTACCTTAATGTTTGAGGAATTCCGGGGATAGGAAGAAAAAGGTGCCGACTACCTTAAATATCGAGGGCTTGCGAGGATAGCAAGACAAATTATGATATTTCTATCAAGGTATTATCCTTATGTTCGTAAGATAGACTTTCTTGAAAGTATAAATCAAGGGGCCTTTATCCAAGGTTACCGGATACCCTACTCTTTGGATTAAAATATTTCCTACTTGTTACTTGTCTTTGGTTCAAGTTTTATTTCCACTTAATTTTGTTAAAGGAAGAAAGTGTAAACTTCTTATATTTTCTTACACTTTGATTAACTCAGATTTTAGAGATTCTATACACTTTAAGTTAGAATATTTCTTAAGTTTATTTTCCAGAATCATATTTCCAGAACCTAATAATTTTTTTTTCATAATTAAGAACTAAAATTGGGTTTGTGAATTTAACTTGTTTAACATTGTTAAACATAGTTTTACTTAAGGTTAAAAATGAATGTTTTTAAATGTACAATTCACCCCCTCTTGTAATTGAGAATCTATATACATTATTTCAATCCTACAATTAGTATCAAAGGAGGTATCTGAAATACTTATACTCACATATAAGTTTTCTTGCTCAAGTTTTATTTGTTATAAATTTTATTGCTTAACATTTCTTGCTTATGTTTTTCTTAGATATTTTTATCTTTATTAATAAATTTTTCTATTAACAAATTTTGTGGAAAAGATATTTTCTTATAGAATAACAGCAATGAAATTTGGTTAAATTTAAAATATAAATCCCACCAGACCACATATTTTTGTTGGTAATGATTATGAGTACTAGAGAGATCGAATGAATACTTTTATCATTAAAACTGGAGTATATAATTTTTTAATTCCTATTAAAGATTAAAAAATTCCTGACAAGGAAGTCAAAACCTTCACTAATAAAGAAAAATAAGAATATAAACTAAATTACAAGGTAAACAATACTCTATTGTGTCCCATGACTAGGAATATATATAGTCAAATTTCTTCTTGTGTAGCTTCCAAATGTATTTGGAAGAAACTTGAAGTTACACATTTTGGGACTTCCAAAGTGATAGAAACTAGAAGAGAAATGTTGATAGCCGAATATCATGGATTTCTATTTCTATATGGAGAATGTTTTTGTAAAGTACAACAAATATTTATGAGCATTGTAAATAGTCTATAATTTATGGGAGATAAAGCTTTAGATGATTAATCTCTTGTGGACAAGATAGTTGATATTATGAAAAATGAGTGGGAATAAAAAATAATAGCTATTGATTAAAATAAGAAAGTATCTCAAATCAATCTTGATGATATTTTTGGAAATCTTCTTCAACATGAGACAAGAATGAAAAGAGGTGCTGATATGAATAAGAAGAAGAATGGAAATAGAAGTGTAACCTTTACTACTACTAAATTCAAGACACTGGAAAGGGTTACAAGATCTAATTCTAATAAAGTCACTGTCCTATCTGAGTCTAGTGAAAGTGAAAATTATGAGAATGAATTAGATAATCTTGCTCGAAGAATGAACAAGATAGTGGGAAAGAAATATTTTCATTATTGTTATAAGAATAAAGAAACAAAGGAAAAGAAAAACTCTGAAGTAACCTATTATGAATTTAAAAGGGTTGGACACATCAGACCTAATTTTCCTATGCTTAAGAGAAAATACAGGAAGGAAAAGCATTCTGAATGAAACAGAAAGAAGTATTACAAGTCTAAGGCAAAGAAAGTCTTGAAGTATAATGACACATGGAGTGCCAGTAGTGGTTACTCATATAATGAATCCTCGGAGTATAAATCTTCTAGATAGAAGAATATTGGTCATATAACCCATGTATCTACTGAAAATCATTGTTTTATTACTAAGGTAAACAATGATGAATCTTTACCCAATATGTCATTAAATTCAAATTTTTCTAATGAAGAATATTATGAATCTTTAGATGATGAATCTTACTCATCAGAAGATAATACCTTACCTTTATTTGAAGAAGTCTCTAGATTTTCTAAATTTCTAGAGAATGATAATTGTAAGATAAAAAAGAATTTATAGAAATGAAATTCTTGAATTTCTGTTTTTACTAAAGAAGTATCAGATCTTTCTAAAGATTTCGATCAGAAATTTTTTTATTTTGAAAGCTTGTCTAAAAATTTTAATGAAGTAAATTATGAGAAGGATAAAATTTCTAAGGATCTTGAAGATGTTATTTCTAGGAAAAATACTTTAAAGAATAACTCTATTTCTAAAACTAATAACCTTGAGTATAAAAACTTGGTTATTAAACTAAAGTCAGAATTATTTTCTTTAAGAAAATTCCAGTCAAGTTTTACCTTAGGTAAGGAAAACTTTGATAATATGTATTCCCAAATTCGTCCTTTAAGGAATCATTTTGGATTTTTTTATTCTCATTTGAAACCAATTTTTAGTAATAATTATTTTGTTCCCCAAATTTCTCCATTTTTTACAAAATGTCAGTGTGGTGCACATTAGGAAAAAATTGTTCTTTAAACAATACCCAATCTTTAGGTTTTCATAAATCTTATTTTCCTAAGAAAATTTGAATTCCTAAAATTTTTATTTGTAAAATTTCCGGATCAAGGAAAGTTTGGATTCCTAAAGTCTAACACTTTTATTTTCCGGAAAATAAAGAATGTACCAACAACAATACATGGTACATGGATAGGTGATGTTCCTAGAAAATGACTGGTAAAAAAAACTTATTTGAAAATATTATCAAGATGAAATTAGGAAAAGTAACTTTCAGAGATAATGCTCATGGAGAAATTTTTGGTACAGGTAACATTGTTCTTATTGAAAAAACTTTGATTTAAAATGTTTTATTTGTTAAAGGTCTTAAGTATAACCTCATTAGGATAAGTAAGTTATGTGATGAAGGTTACCTTATGAATTTTGGGAATGATAAATGATTAGTACACAATCCTGTGGAAGAGTTTATTATTTCTGCCCAGAGGCAAGAGAATGTATACACACTAAAATTAGAAGACCTTAGGAGCCAAGATCTACCTTGCCTTAGTGCAATGTAATATCAATCTTGGTTATGGAATATAAGGTTATGACACTATAACCTTAGGAATCTATTAAAAATCTCAAAGAAAAGACTTGTTAAGGATCTACTGGAGGTTAGATTTGATTCTTCAAAAGTTTGTGATCCTTGTCAATATTGAAAGAAATATAAATCTAGTTTTAAATTAATTGGTGAAGTCTCAACTTCTGATGAATTACAATTAATGCATATGGATCTTTTTGGTCCAACAAAAACTGGAAGTATTGGAGGTAAATATTATGTATTTGTCTTAGTTGATGATTAAACTAGATTTACATTGGTCTATTTTTTAGCAATTAAATTTTAAACTTTTTCTTATTTCAAAACTTTTAGATCCCAAGTTAAAAATGAGAAAAAAATTCCTTTGATAACTATTCATAGTGATCATGGAGGATAATTTCAAAATTCAGATTTTGAATCTTTTTGTTGTAAAAAAGGAATTACTCATAACTTCTTAGCTCCAATAACTCCTCAAAAGAATGGTGTTGTTGAAAGAATAAATCGAATTCTTCAAGAAATAACTGGAACCATGTTGAGTGAATATTCTATTTCTAAACACTTTTGGGCTGAAGTTGTAAGTAATGCTTGTTATATTATAAATCGAGTTTTAATATAACCTTTTATTAATAAAACACTTTATGAATTATGGAATGGTATAAAACCTATAATTTCTTACTTAAAAGTATTTGGTTTCAAAGTATTCATCTTGAATACTAACGATAAATTACATAAATTTTCACCCAAATCTGATGAATGAATTTTTCTAGTCTACTATACTACTTATAAGACTTATAGAGTTTTTAATAAAAATACTTGTTCTGTTGAAGAAACAATGCATGTTAAATTTGATGAAACTGATTGTTTTGTTTTTAAAAAAACCCAACCTACATCATCAGATGTGTTTTCGAAAACTGATTATCAACCTTTAATAGAAGATTCTTCTAATAATTAAAATGCTCAAGAAAATATTTTCTGAAATATTTACCCAATAATATTTTTAACCTTATGTTGATGAATAGGTTTTAAAAAACCCAAATTATTTGTTTCTTAATAATAATCCTAGTGATAGTATCATTGGTGATGTAAATCAACCTGTAAGGACTAGAGGTTACTTAATAAATGAAGTATAATATCTATCATTTCTTTCCCAATTAGAACAAAAAATCACTGATAAAGCTTTAGGTTAGGATGATTAGATTAAAGCCATGTAAGATGAGATAAATTAATTCAAAAGGAACAAAGTCTGGACCTCAGTTGAAAGACCTAAGGAAACTTCTACAATTGGAGTAAAATGGGCCTTCATAAATAAGTGTGATGAAAATGGAATCATAAAAATAAATAAAGATAGATTAGTTACTAAAGTCTATAATCAACAAGAAGGAATAGACTATGAAGAAAACTATGCTCCAGTATCTAGACTTGAATCTATTCTCATTTTACTTTCCTTTGAAACATTCTTTAATTTTAAAATTTTTCAAATGGTTGTAAAGTGTCCTTTCCTTAACGGATATATTCAAGAGGAAATTTATGTTGAATAACCTCCTAGTTTTGAAGACACAAAACATCCTAAACATGTTTTTAAACTTACCAAAGCTTTATATGGACTTAAACAAGCCTCTAGATCCTAGTATGATAGACTTACATGATTTTTGTGGCAAACAAATTATGTTAAGGGAACTGATGATCCAACTATTTTTTATAAATAAAGATAATAAAAATGTTTTCATTGTTCAAATTTATATTGATGACATTATATTTTTTTCAAATCAACAATATTTAACTGATTCGTTTACAAATCTAATGGAATATGTGTTTGAAATGAGTATGATGGGTGAGTTAACATTTTTCCTAGCTTTTCAAATTTCTCAAAAACCATAAGGAACTTATATATCACAACATTAGTATGTTAAAGATATTCTTAAAAAGTATGGATATAACAAAACTAAAAGTATAAATACTCTAATTGGTACCTCAAACTCTCTTTATCTTGATGTAGCTGGGAAACTAGTAGATCAAACATCATTTAGAGGTATGATAGGAAGTTTACTATACTTGATAGATAATCATCTAGACTTAATGTATTCAGTATTCTTATGTGCAAGATATCAATCTAATCCAAAGGAATCTCATTTAAAAGTAGTGAAAATAATATTTCATTATTTAAAGGGAACCATGGATTTATGACTTTTCTATACTTATGGAAATGATTTTGTTTTAATTTTTTTTTTCAGATGCTGATTTTGGTGGATATAGAATGTATTGAAAAAGAACATCCATAACTTGTCATTTATTAAGAGATTAATTAGTTTATTGGTCATGAAAGAAGCAACACTTAGTAGCACTTTCCACTTCTGAAGCTGAATATGTAGCAGCTAGAAGTTGTTGTGCCCAAGTGTTTGGATTCAACACACACTCACAGACTATGACATGAGTTTTACCAAAACACAGATATTATGTGATAATACTAGTTCCATTTACCTAAGAAAAAACCCTATAGATCACTCCCATGAAAAACACATAGATATTAGGCATCACTTTCTTAGGGATCACAAACTGAAAGGAGATATCATTCTTTAATTTATCAGAACACAAGATCAACTTGCTGATATTTTCACAAAATCATTACCCTCCGATATATTTAAATACATAAAACAAAAGTTATGAATGATAAATATAAGGAAATATTTAATATTAATTTTTTTGAAATCTATATCCTTGTTTAAAAAACTCCTTTTTATAGGGGGAGTACATTTTCTTGTTTAATAAAAAAATTTCCTTTGTCAATTTTTTTTGTAATCAAAATTTTTCCTTAATCACATTTTTTTAGTAATAAATTTTTTTATCAAAATTTTCCAGAACACAAATTCCGGAACTCAATTTTTTTTTCTTTATCTAAAAATTTCTGATTCTAAAATTTTCCTTAAGAAAATTTTCTAGAACCTAATGTTCTTTAAGAAGAATTTTCCCCATTTTTGAAAATTTTCCTAGAAATTATAAATGTATGTTTTCTTACTTAGATTTTAGTTATTAAATTTTTTACTTGTTGGTATTTTATATAGTTTTAAGAAAATTTTTCAGATTCACTTTCCTTAAATCTGAATTTTTACATTAAAAAACCTCAAAGGATCAGAATCTACCAAATCCTTCTTTGGTTTTCATCTCAAATGTTAGATCAAATCGTGCTTGTTTTAACTGTTGGATTAATTAGGGAATATGAACCATCACTTCAATGGCTATATAAAGGGCCCCTATTATTTTTCCCACATTAGTTTTCAAGACTTTTCATGCCGAAGCTCTACCTCTATCCAAAAGAGTTATTCCGTTTTTTTGGTTTTTCTTAACTAAGGATGTTTTTGGAAGCATCTCCTCATAAGAAAATGTCTTCAGCTAAAGAAATTTCAGAGTTGAAATATAGAGATAAAGGTAAGTAGATATGAAACTATTTGAAAATTATTATTCCCTCATTACAAAAAATATTAAGCTGAATGGATGGGAAGGCTTGTGCGTCGCCAAACCGAAATTAAAGGATCCTATTTACCCTCAGTTGATTGTTGAGTTTTATGAGGCAGTGAGTTTTTTCAATAATAGTGGGGTAGAAAAGTTTTCTTTCAAAAGTTATGGGAAATACTATTCCATTTCCTTTAGTATGGCCTCAAGAATCATTGGAATTCTATACGAGGGTGAAGCTATTTTCTATACCCATAAATTGCTTGATGAATCAAGAAGATTTCAGAAGGATAATACTATAGAGTCCCTTGGTTTTAAAGGATTGAAGACATCATAAATCAATAATCTCTCTATGAATATCAGGATCCTAGAAATATGGGTTTAAGGATTTCTCATTTCTAGAAAAGGTGATAAGGACACCTTGAAGAAAAGTGAAATCTTTGTTATGGATTTTCTAGTAAACTTAAGGAAGATAAATTTTGTATAGTATATCCTGTTGAATATTTCCAATATCAATAATGGTACCCTTAAATCATAAATTATCATGTATCTAGAAATTCTATCCAAGATTATAGTCTTTTTCTTAGATTCTTTGAAAATCCCATACAGTTATAATCAAAGAACTTTCAAGGTTTTGTTGCTGAGTGATGATACCCTGAGGAGGATGAAGTTTGGATTTAATAGAAAATACGAAGAATTTTATAACTTATCTGAATGTGAAATTGATGACTTAGCCAAGGATCTAGAATAATTAGAGACTTACAAGAAGGGTTAGAAGTAGAGAAAGTTGAAGGAACCCGTATTAGTTGAAAAACCTATAGTTTAGGAAACTCATTCAGCACCCCCCAAAGTCAAAGAAGTGAAAAACCTACCCTGATGAAGTGTTTTCCAAATATAGGGAAGAGAAGAAGAATAGGAAGGAAAAATATCCTAGTTTTGGTATAGATCCTACTGAGGAAAAATATTTGAATATTAAGGCTACTGAGGAATATGAAAGGAAAGAAAAGTAGAAAAAACAAAAGAAGAATATTTCTAAGGCAAAAATTGTTCAAGCTCTTCTCAAGGATACCGAGAAAGCTTCCAAAAAAATTCAGGTACCAGAATCCTTTCTTCAAGAAGTAGTTCTAGTGACTCCAGGAAAGAAGATGGTAATTATGGAACCATAACAAGAATAAGAATAAATTGTTCAAGAAGAAGAAGTGGAAGAAGAAGAAGAGGAAGAACGATATGACACTGATGATGTCATCAAGAAAGATGAAGAATATAATGAGAAGGAAATTCCTTCAGAAGAGTTATCGATCCAAATTTTTTAGTATGAATCTACAAAACTTTCTTCCTCTGGAAAAGAAGACAAGGGTTAGGAAGAAGTGAATAAACCATCTGATGATGAAAGCAACAATCATGATATTGTTCAAATAGATGATCTTGTGGAAGATGCCGAAAAGGAAAAGTTTGATGAAGATAGAATTGTTCAAGTATCAAATAGTGAACATGAATCCCCAAAAGATACGGAGACCATTTATAGATATGATAAAGGAAAACAAGTGATAGTTGATAAACCTAAGAAAGTCATGGTAGCTATGAAAGATGTTGGTGGTTCATCAAAATGAAAGGATATTGAGACAGGGAAAGAATCCTCACTTATAGGGGAATATGATTCGGAATCATCCTCTATGGGTCAGGATTTTGTGGTTCAATTGTTGAAGAAATTAGTTGACACTATCCACTTGTTTCAAAGTATTTACTCGAGGTGCCAACTGCTTTAACATTCTTTTAATCAGAAGAAAGAATCCGTAAGTATGATCATGGAAAAATTTATCAATCTTGAGACTGATTTAAAAACCTTTTATATCGGTTATGATGCTCACAGGAGGTCATGAAAGGAAATCACTAAGTGGTCTAGGAAGACGATTGGATATTTGATAATTCTTGATGATTTTCAAGACTCTGTGAATGATTCTTTTGATAGAGAATATGTGAGGATGTAGGAGCTTACGAAATGTTTTTTAGAAAATATGAACCTAGAAAAAGCACCCTGGAAGAAGGAAGTAAAAGATCTGAATGGGAAGATCAATTCAGTTGTAGTGAATTTAAATAGGGAAAGAGATCTTAGAATTGATTTCGAAGAGAAGTTTAACAAGCAAGAAGATATTTTTAAGTCTTAGGCATAAATCCTAAAGTCTCAGGATGAAAAGATCAAATCCCTAGAGAAGAAAAATGAGAATCAAGAATAGATTCTCAAGAGCTTTGAAGAAGATCATAAGGAGCTTAAGAAGATAAAGACCATTGTGAAGAAGTTCATTCCAAATTAAAAAGAAGGATGGATTTTTCCTTTCAAATACGATCTTTTGTTGTACCTTCCTTGAATCAGTTTTTCCTATCTTAATAAATATTTTTTTGTGCTTCATTTGGTTGTTGTATATAGTAATAATCTTTCAGGTACCATATTATTTTTTACCTTCTCTTTATTCCTTTTTTAAAATCACAGAGGGGGATAAAGGAATGATAAAAAAGAATAATATGTAAAGAAGAGAATTCCCTAAGTAAGGGGGAGTCTATCTAAGGGGGGTTTACTCAAAGAATATTTCCTTATAAAAGGAAAAGAAAAATATCTTTAAGGAAGTCAAGAATATGATCCATAGGGATTTAAAAACCAAAGGGGGAGTTAGTCATATTCACCCTGTTTCATAAGTAAAGGTAGATAAGTTTTTCTTTTATATTCATAAATAAAAATTATGAGTTCTTATATTCTTTTTTGTAAGGATGTTTGTAATTTTCCAAAAAGGGGGATATTGTTGAGTCGATAAGGTTTCATTATGACTTTTCCATTCCTCTATGTTTTGAAAATCAAATACACTTTATCGTAAGGAAAATTATTTTTCCCCAAGGATTATTTTCAAAAGAAAAAGTTCCTTTATCTAAGGAAATTTTTTATCCTTACCTTTGTTTTCATTATTTCATTTTAGAATCTCTCTAAATCAAACTCATTTTATTACTAAGTCTAAAATTAGAATTCTTATGAAAAACCTCATAATATTATAATTACTTGGATATAGAGTGTTCTGTTTTCATATTCTGAATTCTCTGAAATTCAGACTCTGAATTCTCTAAAATTCAGATTCTGAATTCTCTGAAATTCAGACTTTGAATTATCTGAAATTCAGACTCTGAATTCTATGAAATTCATATTCTAAATTCTCTAAAATCCAGACTCTGGATTCTATAAAATTCAGACTCCAGATTCTCTAAAATTTAGACTCTGAATTCTCTAAAATTAAAATTTTGAATTCTCTAAAATTTGGATTATGAATTACTCAGAATTCAGACTCTGAATTCTTTAGAATTCAGACTCTGAATTCCTCAAAATTCAGACTCTTAGTTCCTCAGAATTTAGACTCTGAATTCATTGAAATTCGGAATCCGAATTCCTCAAAATTTATACTCTAAATTCCTCATAATTCAGACTCCGAATTCATTGGAATTCAAACTCCGTAATCAATAGAATTCATATTCTGAATTCCATGTAAAAAAGAAACCGAATATCCATGTCTTATAAAATCTGAATATTTATTTGGTTAGACTTGGAATTATATTTTTCCTTAGACTCTGAAAAATAGTTTTGGTTAAGTAACTTCATGTTTTTCTTACACATGTTATTATTATGAAATGTTGTTGTTAAATCTGTTTCTAACTAATTTTTTATTGAGTGATATGTGTACAGGTCCCTTCGAGATTTAAGGAAAAATATAACCATTGGAGGAGGGAGTCAACCGTTAAAGTTGTGCCTATAAATAGGAGCTAATTTAAATAATCTCAATAGATCTGGTGATCGACTTACAGATTACATGTTGTGAAGTGATTTCTAGAGAGAGAAATACTCTCATGATTTATGTGTACTGAACATCTTGTTCCACTTGCTTCGTACGACTCTAATTGTTGCTGAGTATAATGGAGGGCTTCTAGGGATAGGATAATAGAGGTTCTGAATACCTTAAATATTGAGGGCTTATGGGGATAGAAAGATGGAGGTGCCGACTACCTTAAAGTTCTATGTATTCTGGGGATATGAAGATAGAGGTGCCGACTACCTTAAAGTTTGGGGACTTTCGGGGTTAGAAAGACAGAGGTGCCAACTACCTTAAACATCAAGGGCTTGCAGGGATAACAAGATAGATTCCAATATTTCTATTGAGGGATTAACCTGGTGTGGGTAAGACATAATTTCTTGAAAGTATAAATCAAGGGACCTTTATCCAAGGTTGTAGGATACCCTACCCCTTGGGTTAAAATATTTCCTACATGTTACTTGTTTTTGTTTCGAGTTTTATTTCTGCTTCATTTTGTTAAAGGAAGAAAGTGTAAACTTCTTATTCTTTCTTATACTTTGATTAATTTAGATTTTAGAGATTCTATATGATTTAAGGTAGAATCTTTCTTAAGTAAACTTTTCTTAAGTTTCTTTTCAGGAATCATATTTTTGGAAGTAAAGAAAATTTGGTTCATAGTTAAGAACTAAAATAGGGTTTTTGAATTAACCTTTTTTAACACTGTTAAACATAGTTTTCCTTGAGGTTAAAAATTAAAGTTTTTAAAATTACAATTCACCCCCTCTTGTAATTGATAATCTATATACACTATTTCAATCCTACATTTGAAGCGGTCCATGAAAATGAACAGGTTAAAGGTACAATCATTATCCACTAAAGAACTAAAAATTTCCTATTTGATTTTGGTTTTAACCACTCTTTAATATCTGGAATGTTTTCTAAGAGAATTAATTCACAACCCTAATGACTAGATATTGAATTATTGGTGAAATCTATCAATGGTACGATGATTGAATTATAAGTCTATAAATTCTTTTTGATATAATTTTATGGGATTTTTTTTATAAATATTATTATTGTTCCTTTAGTCAAATTTGATGTGATTTTGGGCATAAATTTTATCTCTCTATATAGATCCCATATTAATATCTTGAGTAGTATAATCAAATTTCATATCCCAAATCAGCGCATGATCATATATTGGTGAGAGGATGACTATGAACTTCCTAAAGAAGTTACTTCACTTGTATAAGTCTTATTACCTAATAATGAGGGATATTTAGCTCAAATGGTTAGGGGAAACTCAATATCAAATATATATCTTTTTTTAGGAATATATCAATATATTTTAAAAATATTTTATTGGAATTTCAAAAAATCATGGGGTTGAGTTTTCAATAGAACTTATAACCGATGATATGATAACGACCTAAATTGAATTGAAGGAAATGAAGAAGAAACTCTAAGAGAATCTAGATAAGGGTTTTATATTCCCAAGTACTTAATCATGGGATACACCAATCCTATTTTTTAAGAAAAAAGGTAGATTTATGTGTCTCAATGTTTATTATCATGAACTTAAAAAGATCAAAATAATGGATAAATATCTTCTACACCATATTTATGACACGTTTGATCAGATTTTAGGGGATTAATACTTCTCAAAGATAGACCATCAATATAAATATCATCAATTAAGGGTGAAAAGAGAGGATATATCCATTACAATCTTCTGTACAAGATATAGAAACTATGGATTCTTAGTGATTCCCTTAAAATATAATAGCCCCTACAATATTCATAGATATGATGAATATAGTATTTATAGATTACCTTGATAAATTTTTGATAGTATTTATAGATGATATTATCATATATTACAAGTGTAAGAAAGAGTATAAAGTACATTTGAGGACTATGTTAAATTACTTGAGAAAGGAGAAAATGTATTCCAAATTTAGAAAGTGTGAATTTTGGGTTTATAAAGTATCATTATTGTTTCATGTAATCACAACTGAGGGTATATCCATGGATCCTTTAAAGGTATATGTGATTGAAGAATGGACCATACCAACCATTATAATAGCGATATGTAGTTTTCTTGGACTATCTCTATACTATCGATGCTTTGTGAGAAATTTATTATGACTATCAAATCCAATAACCTGGTTAAATTGAAAGGAAGTAATATTCCTATAGAAAGATTAATGTGAAGTGAATTTAAAGGATATTAATATAATTTTAGTTAATTCATAAATACTAGAACTACCTTGTAGGGGATAAGGGTTTGTGATATATAGTGATGCATCAAATAAGGGACCAAGATTCATCCTTATTCAAAATGACATGGTCGTAGCTTATGCTTCACAAAAATTAAAGGTTCATAAGAAAAATTTCTTGATGCATGATTTAGATCTAGAAGTGGTAATATTTTCATTAAATATATGGAGATATTATCACTATGGTGAAAATTTTTATATATATAGTAATCACAAGATCTTAAAGAATATATCCAAATAGAAGGATTTGAACATGTACCGAAGGATATGGTTAGAAGTGAACAATAATTATGATTGATCAATATATTACCACTATAGGGATAAAAACAAGGTGGATAGTTCTATGAATAAGAAGGATTATGCCACCATATCCATGATGAGGATTGAATGAGGCTAAATACTCATGGATTTCAAAAGGATAGTCCTGAAAATAATATGGGAAGGGGAGAAATACTATATTATCCTAATGAATACTCAACCATACATACATGTGATGATAAATGAGGTATAAAATGAGGATATAGAGTTTTAGAATAAGGTAAGGAATATTCAAAAGTTTAACATTGAAATTAATGTAATTATAATATTGATAAAAAATATGCGTCCCTTAAATACTATAATTGAATAAGGATAAGTTGGATGATGCAAATAGATCATCATTCTATATACATCCTAAAAGTATAAATATGTATAGAGATATCGAGGATAATTTCTAGTAGGAAAAAAATAAATAGGGGGATTGAAGTGTATATATATCGATAATTGGTATTGAAGAAAGTTAAGGAACAATGATAGAAGTCTAAGGGTATGATGCAATGATTACCTATACAATTATAGAAATAAGAGAACATCACTATGGATTTATTATAGGTCTTTATAAGACTTATAAATTTTATACTACCATTTGGTTTAATGTTGATCATATTAGGAAGTAGGCTTATATCATTGTTGTTCAAAAAAAATTATTGCTCAATAAAATTTACATGATATATATAAAGGAATTGGTAAGGTTTTACAGAGTACCACTCTGAATTATATATTATCAAGATATGATATTTACCTCAAAGTTCTAGATAAGTATTAAATAATCATTGTATATAGATATAATCTTATACCCTACTTATAATCCTTATACTGTTGTTTAATCTAATAAGACCATTCAAAACCTAGAATATATTATGGGATCCCACTTGAAAGATTTCATATAAGGTTGTGATTAACACCTTCCCCTAGTAGAGTTATCATATAGCAACAATTTCCATTCTAGCATTCAAATTGAACTACATGAAGCTCTATATGGGAATTGGTATATAACTACAATATACAGGGATAAAGTCAGAGTGCATAAAATTTTGGGACCAGATCTTTCTCAAGAAATTCTAGAGAATATTTAAATCATTCAGTGATATATTAAAACTAAAACAAAATTCTACAGAAGTGCTATGTTGATAATTGTTGGTGAGATATGGATTTTAAATTCATAGATAAGGTATTCCTTCAAATATCACCATGTAATAAGCTTATGATATTTTTAAAGAAGTTAAAGTTTATATCTAGATACATTGGGCCCTTTGAAATACTTAATCATGTGGTGATGGTAGCTTATCACCTTACACAACCAACAAACTTCTCTTAAGTGAATAATGCATTACATGTATCACTTTTGAGGTATTTCATTCCTAAACCTTCACATGTACAAAATTTCGATATTGTAAAATTATAACATGATCTATCTTATGAGGAATAACTGGTAAAAATATTGGATCATAGAGATAAGGTACTTCGAAAATGACCAATCACCTAGTTAAAGTTCTCTGGAGGAATCATAAGTTTAAGGAACTAATTTTGGAACATAATGTTGTAATGAGATGAAAGTAATTTAATTATTTTCATCAAATTAATGAAATTTTTGTGGAAAAATACTTTTACGGTGGTTTTAATGTTACACCCCATGATTTTAGTATGTATTTCACTTTACATAAATCATATGTGTTCGATAGCTTACGATACATTCAACAAAAAAATAAAATTAACAATGACATATTTAATTATGGTATATTATTATAATAAAAAATTAAACACATTAAAATATTACTAAATGAAATATAATTAGTAAAATTACTGAAGTGATGAAACTCTAAGTAAATAAAAACACTATAAAGTTGAAACTCTCATAATCACGATCTGTTATGAATATCATACCACCAATAATATATATAAAAAGAATAAATTTTTTAGAAATATGATAAAAATAATGACATAGAAATTAGTTATTATGATGAATGATTTTATAGATATATGTAATACAATATATATGAATGTAATATAATCATTATATATACGGTCTTTAGTTATATGGTTGTTGGACATATAATCGTTTGATATATGGTCATTGGATATAATTATTTCCAATAGGAACATTGAAGTTGTATAAATTTCAGTAACAAATTACAAATAATATAATTCATATAAAATAAACAATTCTATATTTAAATAAAAATATTATAATTAATTAAAATAATATATTGTAAAAATATGTATTTTTTCATTAAATATTATTACTATACTATTATTAAATAATCATTTGATGTTTTTATAAAGTTTAATTAAATATTATAAACCAATGGATTGATAAAATTAAATAGTTATAAGATACATAATTAATTTTAATGGGATGTGATTAAATTCATTTAATGTTTTAAGGACATATTTTTTAAAGAATTTTTTTTTCTAAGTGTTTTTTATTTTTTATTAATTAATTAAATTGATCACTTTTAAAGTATGATTATAATAAAATATAATATTTAAATGTATAAAATATATATTATCACTCATTTAATTAGGGATATATATGAAATATGATTAAGAACACTCAATGTTTTAAAAAGAAATTTTTTCTAGAAAAACAGTTTTTCTATATATTTTATGTTTCCATTTAAAAGTTAACTTTCTAATATTTATAAATTTAATTATTTAAAATATATTCAAAAAATTTAATCATCATATAAAAATTATGTATGATAGTTAATTTTTTTTTTGTAAAAAAATATGTTACTGAGGTAAAAATTGAGTTACCACAGTAAAGGTAAAATGAGGTAAAAGGGTTAAATTAAAAATTAAAAGCCTAAAATATCTCTAAAATTGTATCTAAATTTTATAGAAGATGTAATGATATACCTAACATAATATTGTTTCCATTATTGAGTCACTTTCCATGAAAAATTACATTCCTTATTCATTAAGGAATGTGTATCTGTAGAAATGCCACTCAAACATCACCTGTAAAAGGATCACTCCTCTACCCCAAAACCACACTTTTACTTTAATTATATATTAAATAAATATAAAAATGCACTCTCCTAAATTAGTTTTACAATTTTTTTATCCTATGGTTCCAAGAAATAGGAAAAAAATCATTCATTCGGAAGGAACTTGGTTCGAGAAGGAGTGAATTCATCAAAGTAAGTATCTAATTATTTTCCATATTTTTAAATTATATTATAATATAAAATATTTATAAATATCATTCACCACTCTTATTATATTATATTAACATCATAAATATTATTTACAAATTTTATTATTATAGTATAATTTTATACACTTACTCATTTGATAGCATAACATGTTCTTATTTGGGTTTGTTCAACTACCTATAAGAACGATGTTATAGTATCTTCACCATTTACAATAGGAATGAGTATTAAGTCATTAATACTATAAATATATTATATTAAATAATAATTTATGGTAATGATATTTTTTTAAGGGTGACATAAAAATTAATGATCATTATAAAGTAACTCATTATTATCTGCGAATTACTTGAAACATGCTCATCCTGGATTCTATTCTCGAAAGAAATAACCATGCCTTCCATAAAATGAACATGATAATAAATAAATAATTGAAAAAAAATGATTAAAATACCTTCTCTAATCCAATAATTCTGAATTGTTATCAAAGAATGTGGATTAACATTTCCATTACGAAACCTATATGAAACAATCAAAATTACTAAAATGTAAAACATTAACAAACTAATATATGTATAATGAATTATTATAATTGAAGAGTATAAAAGGTAATATATATTAATAAGGTTCTAAAATAAGTTATTAATATTATTATATTTATTATTTATTAGGTTAATGTGCCTTCGTGGAAGTCAAGAGTAAATGTAAGAGTTTCTTTTTCCAATTTCACTATGAAATTAATATTGTTTGTGATTTAATTTAAATAAGAGGAAATTGTATGTTATTTATCTATAAAACTCAATTTATTTTCTTATTATATGGTTATTTTTGGGTTTACATGTCTCCTTATCATTTCACCTCCTTTTGGTTCATAATTTGACCAAAAGGAATCTTGTAAGTGGATTTAACCTAATCTATTATTTTTAGTTGGGAATATTTATCCTTAATGTCCATTTGTTTCATATGATTTTATAGATGTACATATCCATAATTTTATTATTTCTTAAGATCATTTTTATTTACTTTTACTTTTTTTACTAAAGTGTGAAATGAATATTTTTAAACATATTCTGCACAGTCTCTTTCTCCCACCATTTTCTTCAATTTTCTTTATGAAGCTTATATTACAAGTTTCCATGATTATTAAAAGTAGTTTTTAATTAATTTCTCATTATTTTTCTAACATCATTGATCTATAAAGTATTTAATTTTTAAAAAAAGTTATTAAAAATGTAAAGGATATTTCTTTTGTATTTTTCAAATAATTTTCTAATTTTCTTCTAAAGTTTTTTCATACGTGTAAAAATACTTTAATGATTATTATGCTTTAGTATGAATATAATTTAATGATAACATTTATATTATTTATTTGGATGACTTATAATCATATATTTTGAAAATTTTCATAAAAATGATTTTTTTTCACGTTCTAATTAATTTATGATTGAATTATTAATGTTTTCATGTTCATATGGAACATATATGCATGGTTTTTCAGTTTTATTAGAATTATATAGCCCTCCAATGAACTTGGTAATGATTTATACCTCATTATATGACATTTATGGGACTAGGGAGTGATCCCAATCCATTTTTATTATGTGAAGAGTGGTCCTGGAATTATATATCCCTCAAATGAATTGGATAAAGCTTTATATCTCATGAGATGACATGTATGAGACTGGGGAGTGAACCCAATACAATTTTCTTTGAGAATCTATCAAATATTTTATGATAGTCCTGGAAGAGATCCTTGATATAAGAAATAATTTTCTATACTTTTTCCTGTGCCACATTCCTATGTTATGTTTCCATGGATTATGATAATTTTCTCATGATTCCACATTCCCAGGCCTTATTTCACATGTTATGATAAACATCTTATTTCAGGATTCATGATTTATGATCCATGTTTTATTGGTTATGGATACCTTATAATATTTTCATGCACCTTGATTATATTCTCATACTCACATGTTCATCTTATGATCACTTATTATCTTTATTTGATATCTCTATGTTCACCCCTTATTGATCATATGAGCTAATATTTTCTTATGTTTCTATTCCATGAGTAATGAAAAATAGTATTATGTATGATATGTATATAAGGGTACCATGTTTTAAGATTATTTATGGGATATGTTGAAGAATGTTTTTAAAAAAAGATAGTTAAGTATATAATCTACAAAAACACTAAACTGTTAAGTTATGGGGTGTAATTTATTATGATATATAATGTATATTCATGTAAAATGATGTAATATGTGTGTATTTTTTGGTTGGTACATCTGAATTTTATTTCTCTATCTTATCCATAAAAAACTTTTA
Organism: Viscum album; assembly: GCA_963277665.1. Lineage (NCBI taxonomy): Eukaryota > Viridiplantae > Streptophyta > Magnoliopsida > Santalales > Viscaceae > Viscum > Viscum album. Next base: position 1,305,665,670 of record OY728160.1, on the reverse strand, counting down.
GAGCTAGCTGCATGTGTAATGACTTATTTCACCTTATTTGATGTGTTTTTTTGAAGATTTCTATAAAAAAGTTAATGTTAATAAAATTAAAATATTCTAAGAAATTATTTTAAATATACTAAGACATTATAATATAACTTATTAAAATATTTATGATTCATATACACAAACAATTTATACTGATCTCACCATATCCATTTCAGTAACTATTCATATGATGAACTATTACAGAGGTTTCATTGAACTCACACCACAACTAATACTTGAATTCGTTCCATTTTTCCAATAATTTCAATAGCTACTGATTCATAAGTTCATCATGCACATCAAAATGAAAAAAATATAAAAATAGGATAAAAAAATAATTAGATTATTATATTTGATAAAAATATTATATTAAATAATCTATAAATATTTTTTGACTTAATTTCAGTTGTTTATCAAAAATTTCATTTTTCCAATCAGTGGGAATGTTCAGCCAATCATGATACATAATGGGGATGAAAATCATCTCACATGTTAGCTTCCTTAACATCTGCTCGTATAAGCCTCCCACATCATCTATAGGCACCCTATAAACATCAAATGAGACAACTACTTTTAAAAATTTCAACCTCCTAACATTTTTTGTTTTCATATTAATTTCTATATAATTATTATCCAGATTTGTTTAAAAAATATATTCAATAATTAGTATATATTTTTAATAAATTATTATGCAATATTAATAAGAATGAACTAGTAATATTCACCCTTTAAAAACCTTAATATGATAATAGTGAGACCATATTTTTAGGTGATGCCCAATGATTAGCTTGCTAATACAATCCTCCGTATCCGTATTTGATGGCACCCCTGAAATAGAAGGGGTAACACTAGAGGTAGGGATAATAAATAATGTATATGAGAGCATATTAGATGAAATTATTTGAGAAAAAGTAGGCATACCAAAAATTGGGAGTGTTCCCGATGAATGAGAAGATTATTAGATGAGTCATCTGATAGTATAGGAGTTGTATAAGATTGGGTTTTATATTTTAATTATTTTAATTTCTATATTTCTATACAAAAAAATAATATAAAACAAGTTATAACTTGATATTCGATATAAATCAATCAAATGCATTAAAAAATATGAATTTAAATTAAAAAAATTCATGTATTCTAAATTAAACAAAAATATGCATTAATAAATAAGTTAAAGGAGATCTATAGAATTTTATAGATTCATCATATTTATTTTGAAGAAATTACATTCAATATTTATGGGTTTAACCTTAATATTATGTGACGAGGGATTCAATAACATATATATTTAAAATGAACAAAATATAAATCTCATTCTCATTTAATATTATTCATAATTATAATCTATTTCTTAATAATCCATATCACGTTTTCCAAAAAATGTTATCATGGAGGGAAATTCCTATGTTTCTAAACCATGTAGAAAAAATTAATTAATTAATTTATTTAAAATATATCAAAGGTAAAAATTTAAAAAAGTAAAATAATTTGTTATATATGAAAATCACAACTTCCTGATTCATTTATTTATTATAACTAATTATTAAAATAAATAATTTAATGGAGGTTTTAAATTATTATTCTTAAAAATATTAATAAAAACAACACATTATTTCATTTTACAACTTTGAAAATTATTTATATGTAAATTTTTTAAATTTTAAACATTTTATTATTATTTATCTCCAACTAATAGGCTAATCCTTTAAAATGAAAATATCTACATATTTTTATCGCATTGCGTTGCCATATATGAATTGAAACTTTAAATATGAAATTATTAATTATTATAAAAACAATATTATTAATAATTTTTAAACAATTTCTAGAAAGGGAAAACCTAAACTTATTTTCCATTAATGTATTTTTGATTAATAATATGATATAATTATATTAGAATGACAATAAATGATGAAAAAATATAGTTTTCACAACCTAAATCTCTAATATCACATGAATTTTTCTTTTCATAGTTTTCTTTAGTTTTGGAATATGATTTTAAATACTATATTTATCACATATAATCATAAATACAATGGATACTAAAGGAATAATATGTTTTTATTTAATCACACTATGATATGTTGACGTGTTTATATATTTTTCTAAAAAGAATTTATATCATTCAACCCTTTTCTTTCCTATGTATATTTTATAAAATGCATTAGGGTTTCTAATTACCTTTAATATAAAGGACATGGACCTTTAAATAGTGTACAAATAGTTATCATATGTAGTTTTATAATTAGTTACCATAAACTATCTATTTTATGTTCTAATTAATATGTTTGTATTAAAAAATATGAAGTGAGTTAATTTAATAGTTAGATTACATGAAGTTCATGATTGAATGGTGGTCATATGATCATTATTTTAAGTGATTTAATAAAAAAATGTTCATTATATTATATCCTAGTAGTTTATTACACAACCAATTCTGCATAAATAAGTTTAGAGAAACACAATTTAATTTAACCCTAAAATAAAAAATTTACCTAAATTTAAAAACAAACAAGACATAATATATTCAATAAAATGAAAAAAAAACTAAAACTTCATTATAGTATACATATGGGGTCATACAGTAGGGTTTATGAAAATTTTAATAGGGAATTGAGAGGGACTTATAGTGCAATAGGTGACTGAGGGGACTAAATATGGACCGATGGGGTTGTAGTCGATTGAGAGGACCAAAGAGGGAATGATAGGGATATAAGATATTGTCAGATATGTTATCAATGAAAATGATAGTAGGATATATGGGGATTTGAGAAATTGAGAGACTCATTTTATTAACGACTATGGGAGAGTGAGGGAGGAAAAGGAAGAAATGGGTTATGTATAGAAAAATTAGGGTTTTCATAGGTGGTTTAAAAAAAACACCATTTAAAAAAAATACTCAAGTGATGGTTTCCATTAACCATGAATAATATTATAACTTAAGTTATAGTTAATCTTGGGATATGTATTTATTAGTATCTTTAGGAAATCACTTCTAATAAAAAACCACTTGACATTGTTTTATTTATAGTGTATGAGTATATAATACTATTAGGGTTACCCATATCCTACTTTTCAAACACAAGATAGTTCATGAGTACCCTAATTTGGAAAAAACGAACCAACCATATGATAAAGGTCTTGAAAAGTGTTTTATTTGGAAGGACTCTAATACTTAGTATTTTTACGGAGTTTTAAAATCTTACCAAACTATCTAATGTATTCCCTTCATGTATGAAAGCTTATAATGATTTAGTTTTTTTCATCTTATACCTTTAAAAAAATTAATATATTCAAAACATATTAATTTATAACACTTTATACAACTCATGATTTATGTTACTCACCTAAAAATAAAATCCAGTTATATTCACACATATCCAAATGCATCCCATGAATAATGTATATGAAAATATTTTATGTAAAGACATAGAATTATAAGAAACCAAAATCCACTTAGGGGATAGTATGGTGTGGTAGTTAGCCAAATAATCACTTTTATAACCAATCTAAATTACCCAAGATAATGTATCCAAACCAAATTCCTAAAATAAATATATTAATACCCAATAAATTCCTTAATTCCAGTAAAAGTTTAACACCCAATATATATAAATCATAATAAACCTTTATAATTAATCTTGTAACTCATAAAATATCAAATTTGTAGATTAATGTAACTAAAAATTATATTATACCAAGCATTTAAATTATTATATGCATGGTATGATATTTATATGAAAATTTTAACACTTTGAACTAAAGTATACATTCATTCACAATATTATAATTTATATTCATGAATACTAAAGTAAGGAATATACTAAATAAATGAACACTTCAATAATTTAAACTTGTGATAAATATTAATATAAATTTGATAAATAAATAATTATAAATATGTTATAATTTATAAATTATTTTATAGACATTCCAGAACATAAATAAATATGATCATTCCATATTTATTTTGATATAAAATCTTTCATATTTTTAATTTACATGGTAATTAATACAAAATCCTTTAAATTTTAAATATATGACATTTAATAAAATATACACACTTTTAAATTCTAAATGAAAATTTCATATTTAATATAATTTTTTTTACAAAATATAAATATCACACATTTAACTTGATTTAAACCTTGAAAAAATCCATTAAAACTCATTTTTTTCATGGTTTAAATAAATTTTCAAATAAGGCCTTACAAAATGTATGTTTTGTATTATTATTAATGATAATTTCATAAATCAATACAAAAACTTTTATATTAGCCTTATTTTTTAATTTATTAACACTTTATAAATCTACTATGTAAATTCAAGGATTTAAACATATATCTCATCTGCTAAAATAATTTGGTACACTATAAACCCCCATCTCAGATGAGACTACACTAGTGAAGGTTTCTGATAATTTTAAGAAAAAAATTTCTTTATAAATTATAAAACTATGATTGTTTTTATTATAAACCATGATGTGGTTTTTTCTAAGTGAAATTTTTTTTACTAGGGAACCATGGGCATTTTTATTTGGGGAAGTTGTTTGAGACAATGCCTTAAAAATTATTAGTTTTGAAACCATGGCATGGTTTTTCTCCACAACATCATTGGTTTCTTATAAAATCTCTTTTAGATACTAACCACACTTGTTTTTAGAAAAAACATTACATAAAACACATTTTATGATCTATTTTCAAAAACAATTTCCACACCATTTTTACCTAAACCACAACATAATTTCAATAACTCTTATAAAATCATGTGTATTTTTATCAAAACTATATTATGGCTATGAATAATATTATGAACCATGATTGTTTTTTATAGAAAAAATCATAGTTTTATATAATCTCATTTTCCCATATTCTTAATTTTTTAGAAATTTAATGAAAATAAAATAAAAGTGGATCTGATACCTCAATAGGATTTTTAAGGGTGAAAATATTTTCCAATCACAGTAAAAACAAATAAAAAAACTTATTTTAACACTCGATCCATCAATTAATTTTATTGAATAAATATAAAAAAAATTCACCTCTTCTTGGATGAGATAAATCCTTATTATTTTTCATAGTGGTTGTTGAAGATCATTAAAAATAATCCAAAATAACCCTTCCTTAAATGGAATCCATGGTTTTTTATGAATCTATCAATTCTTGGGAAGGATACCTTCTTCCCCAATGTTCACTAGGACCATAGTTAAAGATAAAGGGATAAATATAGATCATTAGATGAAGAATATTAACCTTTTATGCAAAGGTATTCATATTATGTAATATTTACAAGGATTCACCTATTTATATAGACACCAAGGACACTTCTTAGACTTCCGAAAATATCTTAAACATTCAGATATTGATGAATCATTTCATAAACATTTCTGAAATTATAACTGTTTATTAATTTTGATTAAATCCTCTCATTGATTTTTTGATGTTTAAATAATTATTTTTGATATTTGAAACTCTTTAAACATAATCACATGATGTCTCATCCAAACATGATTTCTTATAGTAGGACAAATAATAAATTTTTATGAATTATTTTTTCATGCATAATCTTTCAGGCATAAAACCACATCGTAGTGACCTTAACTATTTTTTGGTTTACACGATCACAAACCAAAACATTTTTTATACCACCATGTCATGGTTTAGATTTAGTGTATATTTATATCATCAATATACATATAAGGTCAAGTTATCATAACTCATCACAATGACACTCTTCATGGTATGAGATACATAAATAATATAATTCACACCACCAAAGGCCACAAATTAAGATCCCTTGTAAAATAATTCCCATTATCATATAGATCATAGTTATAATGCCTTAAATACTATCAATAAAACCAAAAAACCCACATGTAATGGGGATATAATTTCTACTTAGTTGGATATTTATTTACCATTCACTCCTAAAATGTTGGTTCACACTTCACCTCACATCTTTGGTGGTAGTCACATAGCGATGTGGCATGGCCATCATTACCCAAATATTAAAAATTATAATAGATATAATCAATGAAATACCATGATAAATATCCCATCCCCAAATCATTTTTTATAATAAATGCCTTATATAAAGAATCTAATTAAGGTTGGTGTTACTCTCATGGAAAGATACCATGATCCTCAAACCATAGGTCGGAGGAGTGAAAGGGTAATATCAATGGTACTCCCATGGAATAAAATCTTGATCCTTTCCTTAATGTAGTTACATTAAATACGAATGTTACTTATATACCATATAATCCAATAATCATCACATATAAAATAGGAGAGTATTCTAGGTGCTCATATTTACAAAATTCTAAAATCATTCCCATGATAGTGATTCCAAATTGAAAGGGAGCTTAATAGGACTCATGACTATAGTCTTGAATCACCAAACCACATGTATTGGGTGGGATGTACTAGAAAATAATTACTCATATTTTAAATTGTCTTAAATGAATCACATTTTAAACTGCCTGTAAACCAGAAATAAATTTTTATCTTTTATTTTAATATTATTTCAATTTAATGTAGCATATTTTTATGTCAAACATATAAATATTTTATATATGGGATATATATATATATAAATTAAAATTTATATTAAAAATAAAATTTGTTTATTTTTTAATATTCCATAATAGAATTTTTTTTTAATTTTTTTAAAATATTAAATATAGGCTAGCTCATGGATCTGTCTGCTTAAATTGCAGATAAGTATGAACATAATTTCATATTATGAATTACATACAGACCTAAATTGACTAATAATTTTTAATATTGGTCCATGTAATCTTGGCCTACATTACCCATGTACATCATATTAAACATCCTTACCAAATAAATCTCAAGACATATCAACAAACAAAATCATACACAACTACACCTAGTCATGTATATCACCAGTGAGGTCTAAGGGTGATGAAACCATGAATATGAAATGATGCCAAAAATAAATGAATGAATATAAATTAAATATAATGAAAATAGACATTAACACCTAGAGGAATAAATAAATCAATATAGTGGTCCCATAGAGATAAACTATAACTATCGTAATTATAGGTCAAGTTATGACATATCCATCAACAAAACTATCATCATCATAGTTCAACATAATAAAAATCTATATACCACTTCATTATAATCATCATAAATCAAATTTAGTATATAAACACAATTATAATAATACTGGGAATCATTTACACATGTCATTAAGGAAGTAAACCAAATAAAAAACTCAATCTCTAAAGATGAACTCACACAAAAATAACTAAATCACATCTCATTAAAAATAGAAAATATAGAAGATAAAATGGTCTAAATAACTACTCGACTCATCTGTGAGTAACTATGAGAATAAAAGAGAAAGGAAATATATTAAGGACCTAAGGTCCAAGAAAATAACTCTCCTACTGAAGATATAAGTTATAGGTCTATAGTTTCCCATTGCCTTTTCAATAGGAACTTAATGATTCTCTACTAGGAATATACCTAGTTACATAATTCATCTAAAAAAATCATGATTTTTCATAGAAACATAATCAAACCTCTAAATATCAATCCAAAAAACATAAAAACATATTTAGAACACTTCTGAGAGTAATTTATTACAAAATACACATCAAATCCATGATAAAACATGAAAACATAAATACAATCCATCATAACATTTCTATTTTGAAAAATATTAATAAAGAAATCTGAATTCAATTTTCAAAATAATTATTAAATTAATTATCACTAAATTTTAAGAAAATTATCATCTTATTATCAATATTTTAATTCATATTTTTTTGGGATTTATAATATACGAATTTTTTTAATTAATTTTAATAGTAGATTCTTTAAAAAAATCAAATTCAATAGTCTCATTTAATCTATTTTTATCCATTTTTATCTTATAAAAATATATAAATCCATAAAATATTCTTAAAATAATTATTAATATTTTATATTAATAAATTATAAAATAATTTTAAAAATAATTCGATGGTTTTTACAAAATAAATAAAATAAAGATCTTAAAATCATAAAAGGTAAGTGAGTATTTCTGTTTGCCTAACTCAAGAGATAACTCAAGGACCATCCTATCAATTATAGATAATAGGATTCACCAAGTTTAAGGGATGTAGTGGATCTATATGAGTTATAAAATATTATCAAGGCATCGTATCCTTAATCACTCTTTTTTATCTACTTAATCTATCTATTGCCTGTTTTGATAACAATTTCAGAAATTCAACTCCCTCAAATTGACCTAAAAATCATAACCAACCAAAAACATGATGTTTTAAGATCAAAAACATGATATTTATCTCAATATGAGTCTTTTAAAACCTAAAATGATCATTTTTTTATATAAAATAAAATAGTTAAATTGCCCCTAAAATTTTGCAAACTTCAAAATTAAGATTTTATAGGTCTCAAAAATATAAATTATCATGCTTAAAATTATTTTATAAACCCTTGGGTGGACCTATTTAAATTTATTCATTAATTTATCCATGAAAAAATATAGTTTTAATATCTAATTTCTTAATATAAATATCATAAATAGTAGTAAAAGATAAAATAAAATGAATAAATGCATTCTTTAAGATATGTATTTTTTAGAGTAACTGATTCCCTATCTTTGTGAATAACCCTTATATACCAATATAACCATTTTTATTAATTTATTTTAAAATAGGATTCATTCTTTAATTTTATAAAACCATTTACAATCTATAGTTTTTTCTGTTGGTGGTTTAGTAACCATACCCCAAGTGCTATTGTTTTGCATAGAGTGTATCTCTTTATTCATGGTTGAAAACTATCTCTTACCTATAATAATTTTTATAGCCTTGTTATATATTTTGGGTTTATCATTATTAATCTCTTAAATAAACTTAAAATCACAATCTATTGAATTTTTATATCCATAATTTACTAAAGGCTATATAGTTCTTTAAGATTTATCTATAGTAAACTTGTAAGAGGATTCATTTTTAGAACCATTAGAATCAAATTGAAATAACTCAAAATTAGGGGAAATTTTATGTTATTATCACCTCTAATTGAAATAATTATATATTATTTTTTTTAAAATTATATTCTAAATTATTTCTACCATTAAATAAAGGGTCATTAAATGCGACATCTCTACTTATAATGCATTTTTGTAACCAAAATTATCAATCAAAATTTTATAACAGTTTACACTCTTAGGATATACTATAAAAATACATTTAAGGAATTTAATATATAATTTTTTATATTTATATTTTTAGAGGATGATAAGCTAAAAAATATTAAATAATCACAATTAGGTGAAATTGTAACACCCCAAGATTTTGTGAATTTTTTATTAATTTGATCTTTTTGATATTTTTCTCTTCACACAACACTGAATATAACTTGTGTTATATGAAATCACCAATTTATTATTGTGTTATATTCTACACCAAGTTAATATTTTACTACATGAAACACTTAGTTTAGCTTATGATACATGAAACACTATGTATGTCTTGTGTTAAACACAATGCTGAGTTCTTTTGATACCATGAATTACACGTACGACCAAGTTTTACCAAAAAATAGTATATTATTAAAATACTATAATCTAATATAATAATATATAACCTAGATGTTAAATTAGTATTTATGAGTATTATTAACTAAATTTATGAAAATATATGGTTTATAAGAAAAATTCATTGGTTACCAATTAATTAGAAACTAAAATATAAACAAATTTAATATAAATGAATTTTTATACTTTTATGCTACCAAAGTCATTTTGTATTAATAAATTAAATTAATTAAAATTTTGAATGATATTAAAGAAATATATATTTTATATATTCAATTAAATATTTTTTATATTCATACAATAGGTTTTATTGGCATAAGATAAGAATAAACCCAATTTTTTTTGCATAAAAAACAAATATTTTTCTAAAAGGTAATTTTACATCCTTTTAATGGAGAACCAATTTTAAATATAATCTTTTAAACTTTTAGAATTTTTATATGAAAAAATAAACTTATTATTTGAAATCAGGATATCAAAATTTACATTGGTTGAACTTTTGGTATTTTTCGGATAAGTTTTATGTTTTGATGAATAGTGAAAATACTGAATTTTTTAATTGAAAACAACTTTATCATCTAAATAAATTATAACATTAAATTATATTTTTATTGTTTTTAAAATATAATTAGATTATTTTTTTATCATTTAATCCAATTTAGGAATTAGAATCAATTTTACATTGTATTTGGATATAAAAATATTTCAATCTTTTGAACGTTTTCACTTTAAAAATTAGTTTTCTCATTCCATAAATGGGGTTATTTTTAAATTTATTTTAGCAAATTATTTCTTTTTAATTTTGAAAAATGGATTATATATTTATAATCATAGTCCTAAAATTTATTAAATAGTTCCCTTTTATTTTTTTGAGAAATATTAATTGTAAGTTTTGTAATTTTTATTACCATGGTTAAGGATAAATCAGGTAATTAAAGATAAAAATAATATTAGAAATATTATAAAACTACCCTAACACATGAAAAAATGTTATTAGATTAGGATAATTTTACCCTTATCACCCAAGTTTCTAAATTTAATTATTCAATGGAAACTTTTACAAGAAAATAACTTAGATATTATTAAAAATCAAAGGGAGTGAAAAAATACCATGATATTACTTTTAATAATTATAATATTTTTAATATTGGGATAAATTGAAGATATGGTAGAATATATATATTATTAGGAAATATAAAAATTTTATCTACATAATATAATTTTATTTTTAAATTTTAGCGAGGAAACAATTATCTTAAGTAATTACAAAATGATGATTTAGTAATTTCACAATTAATGAAACAATCAATTAAATGATATTATAAATATTAAAATAAATATAATTTTACTTAATCAAGGAGATAAAAAAAATTCATAAGTTAATATGACATATTATGTGTGTCTTAAATTATTTTTTTAGAAGTTATATTTCTTTATAGATTTTATTAAAGTCAATATAATGATTGGTTTCAAAATCGACACTAATTATATTTTACAAAAAATATATTTTATTGAATTAGTAAAAAATCATAAAAATCCTAAATTTGGGAAAAAATGATAAATTTTGGTCTGAAATATCATAAATTGACCATTTATGGTCCATTTTACACTTTACATTTAATAATAACTTCCTCTTAATGTTAAATTTTGTTGTTACCATAGTTAAAATTAAAATAGGTTAACTAAGGGTTAATAAAAAATATATGGTTTAAAATTACCTCAAAACCTATCTAAAATTTATTTTTTGTGATATTAAAACCTTATATCATATTATATTCTAATACATTACCTTTTGGATTTATTTTTATTTAGTTTTTATTTACTATAAATTAATATTTTTTAGAGTTTCCAAAATGCCCCACCCATCTCTTATAAAAGGGAACCTCTACTCTTTTATTAACACATATAAATCCCTTTGGATTGGAAAAAATATACAAAATATCCTCCCAAATTATTTAAATTCATTATATAAGCCTTAATTTTGGAATAAATCCAACCAAATAAGTCCTTTTTAATGGAGACGCCCAAAGAAGAGGTAACGTTCGTCAACAAACATTTTTGTTTTATTTATTCCTTGAACACTCTAAATTAATTTTAATTAATTTTTATATAATAAAATATGTATGCTCAGTATAATGAGATATTTTTATATTAAGGTTTCAAAGTACTCTTTCACACACTTCAATCTAATGGGTATCAAACCTACTGTTCATGTTTACAGCGAACTACTGCCTCGTGAAACGATGATTGTTTGTTTTTATTTTACCACTTATCATGGTGGTAATTATGATGGACAAACTATTTTTTATGATATATATTATATTTATGATATAATTATACTTCTCTAATTATAATATCATATATACCCTTTTTACCATCTAATATTTTCGGAAATGATAATGTCGCTCATGCATACGTATGACCTGCAATCTCCTCGATGCGCTGCGATTAATTTTTTTCATATATATTTCACATGGATGGTAATATGGATTAATTTTATGAATATATATTATATATATAACATAAAAATTATTCTATAATGATAATATATCATATAATTTTCTTTCTTTTAATATGACAAAAAAATAAAAACAACGTTCAGGCATACGTACGGCCTACAGTCTCCATGAACGATGTGTTTTATATTCCACCTATAAATTTTATGAATCACCATGAATAAATATTTTTTTAATATATTTATATATAATTTTTATCATTCTGTAGATGATTACATCGGAATCTATGTAAGAGGACCAAGGATAAAAAGTCAAAAGAGATATGAAAAATAAAGCGGTTATTACCCGAAACATAAATTTAACACGGATTTTTTAATAAGTGAGTAATATAAAGTCATAAGTAAGTTATATATGGTATTATATATATTAATATTATTATGTGGTATATTTATAATAAAATTATATTTATTATACAAGAGGTCTTAACATGTGAAAAATGAATTCAAGACTGAAGGTAAGGGCTTTCTGTCTCACTTTAAATTTTCACAAGATACAAGCCATGTTCACCTTATATTTCTTATATTTGGTGTATATAATTACCATTAATGTATTTTATGAGTATTATACTAAATTTTATGATATTTACATATCTATATAATTTTATTTCTCTCATGGGGCATACTATTCGACTGATTACAATGTTGTAAGGGGATTTCTAGTCTCACTTTAATTTATATGAAACTTATACCATATTCACCACTCATTTTTTATGTGTGGTTTATATAATACTTATGTATGTAATTTATGATATTTATCCTTAAATTTCATGTATATTTACATATCCATTTTATGATCTCTCTTTCATGGGGTTTAGAGTTCAAAAGTTACCAAATTGGTATGGTAATTTTGTCCCAATTTTCCTTATTTGAGACACATGTTATGTTATGAACCTATATTCTTTTATGATGTGTATATAATTACCTTTGAAATTTTTTATCATTAATATCCTTCTTTTCATGATATTAAATTTTTCATGTAATTTTATTCTCTATTTGGTCGGAAATCTATGTTCTTTCAAAACAAAGTTTTCTAAAAATGTTTTTAAAAGTGTTTTACATGACCTTGTATGAATTTTCAAAGAAGAGAATTTAAAATATGTTTAAAATGGTTTTAAAATATTATTTTATAAGTTTTAAAGGTTGTTTTAAATGAAAAAATGGTTTGATAAATGTTCTATGATTTAAAATGTTTCTCTCAAAGTAGAAATGATATTTTCCTCAAGAATTATTTCAAATGATATTTCAAAATCGTTTTACATCTAAGAAAATGCTATTCGATGTTACTTATGTTTTACTGAGGATATGATTCAATTTTACTATTATTATTCTTTCTCTAAATTTATTTTGTTTATGATCGATTAGTAATTATGATTTTTTTGTTTACTATGAGTTATGTTATGGTGAAATGTTTATGAAACCCTTTTTATGGGTTATGATATAATTTATGTTCCTATAGAATACATATGTATGGTTTTCATTATATGATGGGTTAGAACTATATCTCCCTCTAATTCATTGGGTAAATATTTATATCTCATGAGATAATTATGGAATTCAATTCAACAGGATTGATCCACTATGGGAAGATGAGGAAACCTGATCCACTATGGGAAGATGGGGAAACCTGATCCCTTATAAGGAAATTACTAGGACTGGGGATGGTGGTGTGTCTCTCCTAATAGGTTTAGTTCCCATGAAGTTCCCTATTAAGTTTTGGAAATTCACCTTGAATTATTGGGAATGATATTACATGTTTATGTATCTACCACAAAATCCATGTCTTATTTCTATGTTATGATTTCATGACTTATGTTCTTGATTCTATTATGATTCATGTCTTATGAACTGAAAATATTTATGTCATGAATCATGTATATGATCTTTAATATGTAACATATGATCTTTAACTTCTATGCTTATGTTCTAATACCCTTATGTTCATGTTATGATTATCTTCCTTTTATACCCTTACTAATCTTCTGAGATCACCCTTTTCTTATGTTTCTTTTCCCTAGGATACAAAGAAAGGTATTAAGTTTGACATGTAAAAAATGGTTCTAGTTATGAATAAAAACTAACAGAAAATTATTATTTTTATTATCCAAACACTTTTGAGGAAAAAGTGAGAAACCATCAAACACTTTTTATGGAAAAGTGTAAACCATAAGTTGATGTGTTATGAACCGATTATTTAAGTTTCCATGTTTCCAAAGGCACTAAGATAATACTTTATTTTGGAATATATTTTTGTAATGTATTAATTATTATATAAAAATTATGAAATGGTCATGTTTGAAAAGTGAGGGTCATTATTGTTGGTATCCGAGAAAAGGTTTAGTCAGCCTTTGGAAACTTGAATGTGAAAACTTTAGTGAGATCCTTAGGGATATTTCTAATGAAATTTCTAGATATGTCTCTAAGGATAATCCTAAGGTTTCATATATTAAATAAGGTTTTTTTAATTTAGAAATCATATAGGTTATTTTTTTATAGTTATGTGGTTTTTTCTATGATAATCATTTCTCATGATATGATTTCTAGTTTTAGTCGATGATGGGAAATATAAGGAATTGAGTTAACATTGAATATGAAAAACAATTTTAGAATGAGAATTAAAATGGGACGATCATTGTAGTGAAGTATATTGTGTAATATTATTAATAACATATACCTTAACCAACTCTTAGACTCACCCAGGAAGAGAATGAAAGTTTTTTCTGAGAATTATGGTAATGGATACCATAGAGGAAAGAAGATTTAGTTTCCTTTGTGTCATGAATGTGGAAATAAACAACTAAATGTATGTATTATAGAAACAAGAATATGTTTCTATTGTGGAAAATAAGGACGCATAATAAGTAAATGAAAAGAGAAAATGAAAATTTTAGTTAATACAATGGATGGGAATATTGGCCTCCCTAAGGTATTATCAATTGATGAATGATTAAAATGTGGAAAGAATGAGTATTATGAAAATAAGTGTCCTATTTAGAAATATCATGAAGATAATCATCAAGGTGGTACAAGTAATGGTTATATTACTGCTGATGATGAGACTATAAGTGAAATGTGAAAGGAAGTAGGTATTAAGTAATAGAATGACGTGAAATAATCAAAGTGTTCATGTATTTTGGATTCAAGAATTATGTTATATGAATTGTGAAATATATAAGTATTCTTTAATTTATTCATTTCATTAAGGGTTTACAAGAACATGTTTAATGGTTCTGATAGACTAGAAAAGTGATTTAATGGAACAATGATATTTTTGGAAAACAACTGATTATTGGAAGGATAACCCTTAATATGTGAATTATATTGGGATAATGAAATAAAGAGATTTTTTATTATAAATGAGATAATATTGATAACCTTGGGACTGATAAGATGACATAATCATTTGATTATATAGAATTTCGGATTTATGGTGTGAGGAAATAGTATATTTTTGAAAGCATGAATGCTTTCACTAAGGTTTTATGGTAATTAAACTTATTACCATATTTCAAGAGAATACATGATACTGGTCTTCACACAATTTTTGTGTGGAAATTTAGAGATATATAAAGCTTTTTGGGGGATTAATGTTAAATCTATTCTTGAATGTTAATGGACTTCTTTTGAAAATCTTGGATTTTAATCTTTCGAAAGGGTTATAAGGTTAACTATTTATAGAATAGTTTATGTTAAAATTCAGATGAGGTTTTAGATATTAAAGTATTTTATATCCAATTGAGTATTTATTAATATTGGATAGCATGTGATAACCATTTTGTTGTGATGATAACTAGAGATATAAAGAATGAATTATCATATCATTATGGATCTCATGATCCACTAGTTATTTAGGCACTATAATTTCAACCTCATTTATTAGAGTAATAGATGAAGAAAAAATTTATCAAGGCACCACTGATGGATGATATCATGCTTACAAAATGGAATGAAATCAAGTAAGTATATCTTCTTGTGAAATTTCCTCTACTTTAGAAAAATTATCTTGAATTTTTTTATCCTAGTACCTTCATTTTTTATGAATTAAATGGTCCCTTAGATCATCAAATATTTACTATTATGTGATTATTAACTTTATAATGACCATGTCCTCTATAACTCTCCATTATAACATAAAAATTTTAATTCTCTTCCATGTCCATGTTCTCACTTTCTGCTAATTCTAGTTATGTGGTGATGTTCACCTTTTACTTTCTATCTGTTTAAGTGGAAGTTTTATTGACCATTTTCAAAATGTTGTTGTATTATAAATAAATTCTAAAACATCCACCTTTTTATTTTTTAAGTTCAATTTATAATTTCAAGGATTCGATATCCTTTTTAAATTCTTGATCGTATTGGAATGGAAACCTGTCCCTTGGAATATACACCAAATCTATAACATGTTCATGATGTGTTCCATGTATTTATTATGAGGAAGTGCATACTCAATAATTCACATGTAATAAACTCATAGGTTATACTTTTGAAACAAGATCCTTCTTATGAAGAGAAATTGGTAAAAATTTGGAACGTAGAGATAATGTTTTACAAAACAAGACCACTCACCTGGTTAAAGTTTTGTGGAGATACCCACCCATTTGAAGAAGTTGTGTGGTAACTTGAGGATACGATGAGGTAAAATTATACTCATTTTTTTGAATTATAATGATTAATTTATAGAGATAAATTAATTTTAATAGTGGTATAATGTAACACCCCAAGATTTTGTGAAATATGTTTTTTATAATTAATTTTATCTTTTCGATATTTTTCACTTCACAAAAAACTAAATGCAACTTGTGTTATATGAAATAACCAATTTATTATTGTGTTATATGCTACACTAAGTTAATATTTCACTACATGCAACACTTATTTTATCTTGAAGTAAATTCAACACTCTGTTTGGATTGTGTTAAACATAATGCTAAGTTCTTTTGATAACATACGTTACATGTAAGACCGGGTTTTACCGAATAATAGTATATTACAATTTAATAGAATAAGATATAACCTAGCCATTAAATTAATGTATATGAATAGTATTAACTAAATTTATGAAAATATATGGTTTATAAGATGAATTCATTGGTTACTAATTAATTATAAACAAAAATATATACCAAATGAATATAAAGGAAATATTTTTATTTTAATGCTCCCAAAACCATTTCTGTATTAATAAATTAAATTAATTATAATTATTGAATGATAATAATGAAATATATATTTTATATATTCAATAAAATATTTTTTATATTTATACAATATATTTTATTAGTGTAAGATAAGAACAAACCTAATTTTATGCATAAAAAACCTATATTTTTCTAAAAGGTAATTTTACTACCATTTAATGGAGAACCCATTTTAAATATAATTCTTGAAACTTCTAGAAATTTTATATGAAAAAATAAACTTCTTTTTTGAAATACGAATATAACAATTTACTTTGGTTGAAATTTTGGCATTTTTCGGATAAGTTTCATGTTTTGATGAATAGTGAAAAAATGATGAATTGTTTAATTAAAAACAGATTTTCATCTAAATAAATTATAGTGTTAAATTATATTTTTTATTGGATTTAAAATATAATTATATTTTTTATCATTTAATCTAATTTAGGTCATTGGAATCAATTTTATATTGTATTTGGATATAAAAACATTTCAATCTTTTGAACGTTTTCACTTTAAAAACCCATTTTCTCATTCCGTAAATTGGATTATTTTTAAAATAATTTTATCCAATTATGTTCTTTTAATTCTTAAAAATGTATTAAATATTTTTAATAATAATTTCAAACTTTATTTAATAGTTCTATTTTTTTTGTGAAATATCAATCATAACTTTAGTAATTCTTATTACCATGGTTAAGGGTAAATTAGGTAATTAAAGGTAAAAATAAAATTATTAATATTAGAAAACTATTCAAACAATTAAAAAAATGTTATTTGATTATGATAATTTGTTACTTAGAACCTATTTGTATAAATTTAATTATTCAATGGACACTTTTCCTTGAAATGGACTTTGGTATTATTATAAATCTAAGGGAGTGACAAAATGTCACTCTTACTTTTAATAAGTATAATATTTTTAATATGGGGATAAATTGAATATTTGCTTAAATATAAATAATATTAAGAAATATAAAATGATTATATACATCATATAATTTTATTTTTAATCTTTATTGAAGAAATAATTATATTAAATAATTACCAAATGATGATGCATTAATTATACAGTCAATGAAACAATCAATTAAATTGATATTATAAATATATAAAGAAATATAATTTTAATTAATTAATGTGATACAATAATTTTATAGGTTAATATGAAATATTAGGGGTATCTTATATTAATTTTTTCGAAGTTAGACGGTTGTATGGATTTTATATAAGTCAATCTAATGAATAGTGTCAAAATTGACACTAGTGATATTTTATGAAAAACTATTTTATTAAATTAGTTAAAAATAATAAAAATACTATATTAGGAAAAATTAGATAAATTATGGTCTAAAATA
This sequence comes from Viscum album, assembly GCA_963277665.1. Lineage (NCBI taxonomy): Eukaryota > Viridiplantae > Streptophyta > Magnoliopsida > Santalales > Viscaceae > Viscum > Viscum album. Next base: position 1,305,647,014 of record OY728160.1, on the reverse strand, counting down.
TCATAAATTTAACATTTATGGTCTATTTTACACTTTATATGTTAAAATCACATCCTCTTAATATTAAAATTTTTGTTACCATAGTTGAAATTAAAATAGGTTGACTAAGGGTTAATAAAAAAGATAAGGTTTAAAATTACATCAAATCATATATAAAATTTATTTTTTGATGATACTAAGACATTATATAATATTTTATTATAATATATTACCTTTTGGATGTATTTGGATGTATTTTTTATTTATTATAAATTAATATTTTTGAGAGTTTCCAAAAGTGCCCCTCCCCTCTCTTATAAAAGGGAACCCCTCCTTATCTTTTATTCACACATCAAAAGCCATTTTTATCGGAAAAAATATGGCCAAATATCCTCAAAAATTCCTTTAATTCATCATATAATCCTTCCTTTGGAAATAAATCTAACCAAATAATTCCTTTTGTGAAAATCAAAAGGAGATACCCGAAGAAGAGGTACCATTCATCAATGAACGTTTTTGATTTATTTCTTCCTGGAACCCCATTAATTAATTTTATTTAATTTTTATATAATATAATAAGTATAATAAATATAATTTTATGTTTTTATATTAAGGGTTATACCTAAACTGTCACACACTTCCATCTAATGGGTAAAGAACTTACCGTTTGTGTTTACGGTGGACTACCGCTTCACGAAACGATGATTGATCACTTTTTCTTTTACCTCATATCATGGTGAGAATTATGAAGTACACAATTTTTTTATGATATATATGATATTTATGACATAATTATAATTATTTAATGATAATATTATATCTACCCTTCTTACCATATAATCTTTTAGGAAATCATAACATCGCTCGTGCGTACGTATGACTTACCATCTCCACGATGTGATGTGGTTTGATTTTTTATCTATATTTAAAATTTATGGTAATAAGGATGAATTTATGAATAAATATGATAAATATATCATAAAAATTATTATATAATGATAATATATCATATAATTATCTTTCTTTAAATATGTCAAGAAAATGAAAACAACATTCATGCGTACATACGACCTACCATATCCACGAATGCTTTATTTTATTTTCTACCTATAAAATTTATGAATAACCATGAATAAATATTTATTGAATATATTTATATATATACCATGGTTATCATTCTGAATATGATGAAATCATGATCTATGTAAGAGTACCAAGGATAAAAAGTCAAAACATGCATGAAAAACAAAGCGGTTATTACCCGAAACATAACATTAACATGGATTTGTTAATAAGAGAGTAATATAAAGTCATAAGTAAATTATATTTTTATTATATATATGAATATGATTATATGGTAAATTTATAATATGATTAGATTTATTATACAAGAGTTTTTATCATGTGCGAAGGAATTTAATATTTAAGATAATGGATTTCCGTCTTACTTGTATTTTTCATGAGATACATGAAATATTCACCACATATTTTTTATATGTAATATATATACATACCATGAATGTATTTTATGATTATTATACTTAATTTAATGATATTTACATATCCATATAATTTTCTTTCTCTCATAGGGTATATGATTCGATTGATTACAAAGTGATAAGGGGATTTCTTATCTCACTTTTATTTCTGTGAGACTTAAGCCATATTCACCAATTTTTTTTGTGGTTTATATACTTATTATTAATGTAATTTATGATATTTATCCTTAAATTTTATGGGAATTTAAATATCCATTTGAATATCTCTCTTTCATGGGGTCTATGATTCAAAGTTACCAAATTAGTAAGGTAATTTTGTCTCAATTTTCCTTCTTTAAGACACATGTTATGTTATGCACTTTTATTATTTTATGAGGTGTATATAATTCAATTTGATTTTATGTATCATTAATATCCTCATTTTCATGATATTATAAGTTTCATATAATTTTATTCTCTATTCAGTCGAAAAACAAAAATATGTGTTCCTTCAAAACATAGTTTTTTAAAAATGTTTTAAAAGTGTTTTACATTATCTTATATAAATTTTAAAGAAATATTATTTAAAATATGTTTAAAATAGTTTAAAATTTTCCTTTTTAAGTTTTAAATGTTATTTTTAATGATAAAAATGTTTTCTAAAACCTTATGATTTAAAAAGTGTCTTTCAAAGTGGAAAAATATATTTTCTTCAAGAATTGTTTCAAATGATCTTTCAAAATAATTTTCAATCTATGAAAATTTTATTGGATTTATCTTATGTTTTACTAGGTATATGATCATATGGTAGCATTCTTATTCTTTCTATAAATATCTTATGTTTATTATGGATTAATACCTATTAATTTTGTTCCTTTTTCCTTAGTTATGTTATGATGAAATGTTTATAAGACCCATTTTTATGGGTTCTAATATGATTTATGTTCCTATAGAACACATATATATAATTTTCATTATGAGATGGTTGCGACCTATATCTAACTCTAATAAATTAGGTAAATATTTATATCTCATGAGATAATGATGAGAATCAAGTCTACGGGCTTGATCTACTATGGGATGAGGGGGAAACCCGATTCACTATGGGAAGATTAGGAAACCCAATCCACTACGGGAATATGGGAAAACCTAATCCCTTATAAGGAAAGGAATATGAATAAGGATGGTGGTGTATACCACCCTTTAGGTGAAGTACTCATTAATTTGTTTAATGAAACTTGACTTATAGGGAATGATATTACATGTGTATATATCTGCCACAAAATCTATGTCTTATTTCTATGTTATGATTTCATGAATTATGATATTAATTCCATTATGATTCATGTCTTATGAAATTAAAATATTTATGAAATAACTCATATATATGATCTTTAATACGAAGGATATGATCTTAAAATTTTATCCTTATGTTCTCATACCCTTATGTTCATGTTATGCTTACGTATCTTCCTTGTTTACCCTTACCGAGCATATGATCTAAACATGTTATTATATTTATTTTCCCCAGGACATGAAGAAAGTTATTTATTTTGATATGTCAAAAAGGGTTCTAGTTATGAAGAAATAGGTGGGAGAATAATTATATGTGTTATGAACCAATTGTTTATGTTTCCAAGTTTCCATAGGCACTAAACTAATACGGTCTTTGGGCATCTATTTCTGTAATGTGTTAAGTATTATACAAAAATGATGAAATTTTCATGTATGAATAGTGAGGGTCATTATAGAAATATTATTCCATAGTTCATAGGGAGTTTTAAAAACCTATAGTTATGGAAGAGCATCTGTTAATTAAATGGAAAATTATAGTTATGGATTCTAGTAAAAAAGACTTGTTAAGTCTGTATTGATCTAACATACTACACACCCTTTCTATAATAATCATTTTCATTTTGTAAGTTATTATATTATTTTAAGAGTTTCCCTTATAATCTAATTCTTTATAATTTACTCATTCTTATAACATTCAATAAAATCACTAATAAAAACTTTAAACCTTTAATTTTCTTAAAATATTGTAACCATTTATTCATCAAATTCAACACTATTTTATTTTTATTTTTATAAAATTTAAAATAATTATATCTATTTTTTATAATATACAATATAGGGATCAATAATTAATAAGTAAGTAATATCCTCCATAATGGGATGTCTTCTTAGCTAGAATCTATCATTTTTAATAAATACACTCTAAAGGTTGGGTTATTATATTTAAATATATATTAAAAATCACTATTTTTATTTTCTATAGACACAATTTCCATAGAAAAAAATATTATTAGGGTGAAGTACCTTTAAAATCCATTGTCTAAGCTGCCCTTGGATTCACTTATAATTCACATGTCTGAATAATTTGTGCCAAAATATAGAACCATCCTTTATATTAATATTTAAATCCATTATGCAATATATATTTTTCTTAATAGTTAAAACATAAAATTACTTAAATAGGATTCCCTTTATAGTTGCGATGGAATATTTTGATCCTAACTATTCCACATTTAAAATTAGAGGAACTTTCTAACTGGTATATCATACCTCACTATATATGATTCCTTTTAAGTTTAAGGACCCATATTACATCTCTCAAGGTTTTTACAACCCTTTCATGATGCTATATTGATTGAGACTATGTTCATGATCTTATTCACTTTATTATTTTATATAATCATATTCCCCTCCTTGTTATCCACCAAAATATGAAATTACTATTTACCTAAACACATTTGGGTAAAAACCCTATATCTAAAAGCCATTAAATTTTCATATGAAGGCCAACCACATTAATTACTCATACCCAATCATAATCATTATCTTCTACTAAATAATTACTATCCCCCGTTGCAGGATAATTTATTTTAATATAACTTAATTATTTAAAAATTACAAATTTAATGGTTCTGTAATTAGATTTGTACCTACTTCTTATCCATTAATTATGGTGATATTTTTATGGCTAATTTATCACTTACCCCCCTTAAATTGATCCCTTAACTCTCATTATTTAGCCCATTTTTTATTTATAAATCTTTAGAAACTAATTCCAATTTGAATTATTCTACAGTAATAAATTCATTCCCATACATCATGGTTTCTCTCAAACTACAAATGAAGAATCAAATTTTGTTAAAGAGTAATTTTTCTATGATAGGTTTAAAACTTTAAGAGATGTTGAATTGATGTATTGAAAATTTAAACAATTAATCCCTAAAAATATTTTATAGTAAAATAGTCATAATTTTTTTGAAGTTACTTTATCAAGATTTGACATGAACTAACCCACTAGGACCCCACCCAGGTTGACGTCAAGCTAATTTTTCCACCTTAAGATGAGATAAAATCATCCAGGGGCTAGAGACGATCATAAATAAGTCATAACATACATGAGAGGCCTTATCCTATAACAAACTATAACAAATATTCCAAACTGATACACAATATAACCATCTACCACTAATTATATATATAAATAACTAAACTATATAAAAAATACATGCAACATTAACTCCTTACAATAAATCCACATAGGAACCCACCAAAAAGGTAAAAAATATACATGGAATAATATGGCTAGGTATAATAGGAATAAAAGAAATAAACCTCCTTACAACAAGGAATTCTAGCCAACCCCTGATAAAAAAATATTCATCTATAAACACTGTATGACACTAAGAAAAATATTTAGTAGATTTATCAACTCCACACCCACCAAGGTCACCTCTAGTTTGGACACCATTTTCATAAACACAACATGTGTGGGTGAAATTTACATGAATGGGTGAGTATAAAATTCCTAGTAGGGCACCTCAAAAACAAAAAATGAAATAAAAAATTATAAGTTAGCTAAAAAAGAGGATGAAACCTAAATATGATTCCACTATTAGAAAACCTAGGGTCATAGGAAAGTTTATATCATCACAACTCAACTCGACTAAGGATCATATCTCATACAAAACAAGAGATGATTAGAATAGCATAAGATCCACAAAGTCCAAAATTAATAACCCAGATGAATGCCATATATAAAGGGAAAGTTAGAACACCTTGAAATGTTTTATGACCTAAAACAAACTAACTAACTAGAATAATTACTTTCATATTGACTGTTCACAACCATAGTGTGGCACTGGGATTTGTTGAGGATATTTTGTCTCCTATAGAGAATTGTGCCTTGAAAAATGAGAATGTAAAAATTATATGGATATAGGATCATGTCTTGATACATGAAGGAGTACTTAAAATCCATCTACCAAGATTCCAACTTTTTATTCATTCCCTATCTAATAGTAATGAGGGACCTATGCCTTATTGAAGTGTGAATATCAGTCGACGGGGTATCAAATCCTATAAAGGACCTAAATTTGATCATGTTGAATGTGAATAAACTTAGGGGGTTACCTAATTTATAAATGTATAACCCATTACCCATTACATTTGAGGGTTACTGACTCCACTAGGTGTATAAAGGACCCATTACCTAGTATTAGTGTGATTCTGGAGGGTTTACCAACCCCTATCCTCGATGTCACTACAAAGCCAAGGAACTCCACTTTCCTAGAACACATAAAAACACTCAATGATAGAAAATAATGATCTATCATGTTCCATATGGAATAATGCTTAGAATGGAATATTAATTTGATAGATTCTAACCCCCTTGATTGAGATATTATGAAAATCATTAAATAATAACCAGTACACATCAAGTATTTCACTGGACATGACATGTGAGGCTGGGGAATGTACTACCATCATTATTTAATGTGTGTTCAACCTACATGGCATGTCCCATAGGAGTACATGACACGTGGGAATCACTGGTCTATCTTGGTATATAATAATAATACACCTATATTTGTATTATTTTCTGATACACGATGTTCTAACCATACATACATTGCATTTGAAACTAAAAGTTTAGTCAAGAGTGTATCACAACAACCCAAGTCGTTAAACCTCATAGAAAATGCATGCAACCCTGTTACATGTCATGTAGAGCCTGGGGAAGTTACTAATATACTTATAGTCCATAAAAACATTCCACAAAGATTACATGACATGTGAAACTCAAGGCTATTCTAACAATTTACTAGAGTACAATCAGCCGTGTTCTTTTAGGTTATATATGACATGTGTTATCCATCTACACATTAAGTGATATTTGTATCTATGTGTTAAATATATACTCAAAAAGGGGGGATATGGTTTATTCTAAGGTGTCACATTTTGTGTGATATTTAACTCATCTACAAAAACCCTTGCGGTAACTAAGCACAACACAAGACATGTTCTTTAGAACCATATGACGTGTAGTCATGTCTTCTTTTCTAGGTCTATTTTCTCTCTATTTTCTCCACCACCACTTCCATTTTAAGTATCTTTGGTTGTGCCTCTACTTTCAACTGATCCTAACTCCATTGGGGGTCACTACCATGACCTACCATTACTACTATTACTCAATATCACATGAAAATAAGCCATCTTGAAACCACACCAAGGCCTCCAAATAGATCTTACACTAAACCACTATCCTATATCCCATGAGGAACCTCCCTCAATTTATGTGAATTCAAAAATAATCCCTATGCCACTATCTTTTCCATAAATAAATAATATAACACTATCATCATATGTTCCACCATCTTAGGACTTATTCATTGAATTGTTCACCATTACAAAGGACAACAACGAATGTTCCTCATAATAAATAATAAGGGGATAGGAAGAGGAATTATATTGGTGGCCTTTGTGATTCCAACCATCCTAAAATCATTCTAAACGTGTTATTTATTGAACATATGGGGTTAAGGATTTGTGAAAACATCCATGGAAAGGATACAAGGTGACTAAATTTCCCTGGTATGAATAGTCATATAAAAAAATGTATGAGTGTGAGTAATTAGTGGAGAAAATTACAATATTCCATGGGGTTCAATCAGCTCTCATAATAATAAAAATTCTATGAATAATACATATAATTAATTTATCAAAAAATCATTAGAATAATAAATTAAAAAATATATTATCTAGATTCCAAAGGATTCCATTTGATAACCGATGAAAGGTTATTAAATGATTACTATTCTATGAAAAAATAATCAATTAATTGATAATAATATAATTATGAAAGAAAACTCTAATATCATGTAGAATAGAGAAACCCAAAATATTGAGTCATACCTCATGATGATTATACTAAAGCTTCCAACCCAGCCCCAATTCACAGTCCATCATCATTTATACAGATGATAGGATCCCAATCATCTAACTATCCTTTAGGGTTCATGTTGATGACAAACAAATAACCTCATAAGAGAAAAGAAATAATGAATTTATAATGGGAAATTGGATAACCGGGTAAACAAATTAATCACCCCAAAATTCATAGTTAGGGGAATAGAACCTGAACACATAATTTATACCCTTCTTGGAAAAACCGCCATATTACAAACAAAACCATAGTTTCAAAATTTATATACAGGACTCTGTCTAGGATATATCACTACCCACATATATATAATAAATATTTTTTTATAAAATATATATTAAATATTCTTTAAAACTAAACTTACTTTAAATTTACCCAAAATTCAACCCATTGGTAAATACAATGTCCAAAGACTAATGGAATGAACCTAATTTTATTTTATGATATTGAAAACTATGATATATTTACTATTACACCCTTTTCAAATGTTCAAGACTCTAAAGCTCAAGAATGTGATAAGTCATAACTCAGGAAAAACCTCAGTCACTATATTCTCACTACCTTTAAATAATTTTTCCCTTGAAATAAAAAACAATGATAGGTGTTACACTAGGAATTTTATAATATATACTCTCATGAATGAAAAAAACCATCTCACACACTTGTTTTACCACTAGGAGTCTAAATTCTATGTGAACCTAGAACTTAGACCACATGATAAAAGAACATACAATTTTCATCACATTAATAATGTGGATTATACTTATTTTCTAGAGAAATTATATCAAGATCAATATGAAGTAACACCTCAATAAAAGAATAAGCTCTCATTAAAAAAATCCCACCAAGATTCCTCACCCAATACCTTTATCATCCACAGGGTTTTTTCTCTACAACACAAAGTTAGATTACAAACCATAGATACCAACTCTAGAATAGTTCTATAATAGAATACCTTCCATGTAATATTTATTTTTCCCACCTTTAAAGATAAACCTAGATGAAAATAGCATGATAATGGTCCATCAATACCAAACTCTACCACTGATCACAATAAATAAAATTATATTGAACCCAAAAGAGCCTCAAGGAATTATGAATATTGATGTTTATTTCCACTATTCTTTATTTCTTAATAAAGAACAAATACCAACATATCCAACAAAAAGCACACAAACTACACATAACCACCAACTTAATCCCCTTTGACTAGTGTAAATCATATATTTACAACTCTAAGTCCAAAAAAAGATCACATCCACTACCATAAATGACATGATTGGGTTACTGTCACTAATCATGAAAGAAATTTATGATCACAATGAGAAAAAATACTATCCTCCTTAACCCACTGTGCAATTTACATTTATCTCATTGATGAACCATTTCACCAAAATCTAAAGTTTATGGTACGACTCATTTATACGACCCTAAGTTTTCAGCTGAAGACCCCAGAATAACACTCTCCAAAACTCAAGTGACTAGAACCAAAATCTATAGATAATAATAATTCACATTGTATAAAAAATTTACACATGATGAGGAAAATCAAATGTTCGGTCAATCCCGCATCACCAAAAACCCACAATTTATTGGGATGACCCAAGTTCAATATCATTTATCATAGTTCCCTAAAAAAGCCTCTTGTGAATACCACTATTCAAACCTAGAAGTGGAATACTTTCTATACACCTTTATAGAATCTATCATGTTCATTTCCTGAGAATATCTCATCATGCAAGACCCTGAAATTGATATCACCAAGATAAACCTCCCTTACTCAATGAGGAGTGTAGGGAACACCCCCATTGATTAAAGAGATGTATCCGTCTTCTATAATAAAATATTCAAATTGAGACTATATACTTAGAAATATCCTCCATCAGCTGAGAACAATGACTCTTACTAAGGGAATCAACTAACACACTCTAGATACACCACTCTGATTCCTTCTAAATTATAGTTTTATTAATTTTTAATAAAACCATTTTTAATGGTTTAATGGTGACATGAACAAGCATGATATTATAATTTAATGAGAAACACTAAGAAATTACAAAAGAACATTAAATTATTATATCTAGTAATCCCATAAAGGCTCTAAATTATAGGAAATTTACTCCACTCTAGCTCCCTGCAGATGAATTCCTTGAATAGAGAATCAATCTCATATTAGATCTTTATATACTCTTCTAATTTGATATTTAATTCATTAAATCCCTAAAGAAAACTATGATCATGAGAAATAATCCATTCAGATAATTTTTTATTGGTTATAACTTGAAGAGTTATACTATACATTCTATTAAAGTCTTCCATTGAGGCGACTTTAAAAGAAAATTCCCTTTAAATCATTAACTCCTTATAATGAAAAATAATTTACGTAGTTGGTGTTGGGTCATATATTTATTCATTCAGCCTTTCTGATCCCCCTCTAATTTTAGACTAGGATATGATATTGCTGGAATCTTCAGTGACAGTTCCCATATTTGTTCCATCAAGTGAAATTTATGCATTAGTTTTTTTCTCTACAGATATAATTTTAGGATATAATGAAAAGTTTACTAGTATCTAAACTAAATCCCCATCCACTAGATTACCTAAGTCTTATTTTATAGCTATGGTTTTTGAAGGTAGGATTTATTCAGTTTATTCTCCAAAGAGGTTAGTCTCTAAATGATTTTCTACCACATATTTCCTTCCATATATTTCTTTAGATAAGGGAACAAATTTTTCCTTACATAGATCCATGAGACTCTGGTTTTCCTATAGAATTGGAAATATAGACTTGACCTACAAATAAAGCGTAGTTCCTTAAGTATTCTTAACTTTAGTATCACCCACTAATATATTATTCAATGGATTTGGAAGACTTGAATCATCCTTACATTTCCTGGTTCTTTTCTCCTTATTGACTAAATACCCCTTGAGTCAAAGCCTCATTTATTCAAATTCTTATTATTAAACTAAAATAACTCCACAATACTATAATAATATTCACATTCAGAGGGAACCGAGGAGGGATCAATGATCTCTTCTTTAATGGTTCATTCCTTCCCAGCCTATTACTTTGTAGGTTTTGGTCATTGGAAGTGTTCAGAGGAGGCTCAGTGGGATTTTTGAGAACTTTGGTTTCTAAAGGCTGGAAGAAGGAGGATTACACATCGTGTAACTGGATTACACCATGTGAATTTTTTTTAATGGATTGTCTTGGAGTTTTAATAAAATTCATACATTTTACATGAAGTGAATAAGGGTTTCATGATGTGTAATATTTCAGGGTTAGAAAAATAAAATAAAATGAATAGGGGATTATTTTTTCAGCAAAAACCGAACCCCATGTATTACATGATGTGAAAGTGGATTACACGTCATGTAATACCCAAATCATGTGTAGTTTTAAAATACCTTTTTATCTAAACCCTCATTCATTCATCTGTGATTTCTTATTTCCTCTCATTTTTGGAAAACCCTAGCCTCCCTAAGTGTTCTTCAAGCCCTTTCCATCCCTCTTTGATCTGTTGATCCCGATGGATGTTCATTGGAGATCTGTGGTGATTTGTATTCTATTTATCATCCATTTTATTCCATTATTCTACCTAAGATCATATATGGAAGTGTTTCTTTGGTTTAGGGGTGTGTTGGGTTGTGTTTTGATGGATCCTTGGTGCAGTATAGATTTATCAATAGTTGTCCTGGTGTGATTGTGATTCGTGAATGTTCTTCTTCACCCTGCAATACAAAATAATTAGAAATATCTCATGAGGCAGGATTGCCTTCATTTCTCTCTATTGTACATTATGTAGGAGGGGTTTTAATTGTGTTTATCTATGAATCATGGTTGTTCCAACCTAATCAAAGATAAAGAATAGGTTAATTGAAATTGATGGGGAAATGGGGTTTGATTCAAATTCTTTTTACAGATTTGATTTTGATTGTGATATTGTTATTGTTTAATCTTGATGCCCCGCCAAAAATTTGGGCTGCTGGGGGCTTCATTTTCACTGGATACATCTGTTGTGGTTGTTTACTTGTTTATATTTTTTTAGTATCGCCCTAAAATGAAATTTTTTCTATCCATTTATACTTGGATAATGAATTGGTTGCCCCAAGATTTTGGTTTTTGTGATAACGCCCTAAAGAAACATAGTGGAATATGATAAATTTTCTTATGAACCTATAATTTTTTTTATGGTTTTTATGTGTGGGGGAGGTGGAAGACAAGTGGTTGTATAGTACGGATTTGATGGGAATGGTATGATTATATAGTAGGGATGAGGAACTGGTTGTGCTATGTTATGTTACTGGATGTGGTTGTGAGTTGGGGGTTGCTTTTAGTTAGTATGGTGGTTTGGGCAGGATGAATTTGAAGAAGGAAAATAGTGATTAGTATGGGTGCTCCATCATTAATAATAGGCAGAAAGAGTCACCCTATATCTAGAGATCAATATTTGATATATCATGAATGGGTGTTAAACATAGAGGTCATGGAATGATGTGTCTTAAATGTGGATCTGCCTTAATTTATCAGTCTCTTCACATTATGAAATGACTTTTACTGTGTTTCCTATTGTGTGTTGTGATTAGTGGTTGCTTGAGTAGTGATGAAATAAATAAATAATTATTTAATAAAGTTTGTAATGAATTGGGTTGTTTTGGTTAATGGAATGGAAATTGTTAAATAAATTGGTTGGGAATATGAAATAGGTTTTATTACTTGTTTTCTGGTGTTGTGCATTTAGAGGTAGCAGCAAAGGTGTAAGTGTTGTGAGTTGTTTGTTTTTTTGAGAACCCATATATTGGGCATGAGTGTTTGATATAATATATTTATATAGTTTTATTTCCTTATGATTTATATACACACCCCACCCTAGTTGATCACTATGTTCCGAACACCCCCATTATTATGGGGGAGACTGTCTTTCCCAACATCTCAGTGGGAGGATGGATGAATGGACACCCGCTATTCCCTACTCCCTCTTCCAAGGGATAATGGACCAAGTTAATTTGGGTAGAATGTAGTGAGATGTAGTATCCCAGGTGATTGTGGGTGAGGTGGTTTTTTTCCTAGGCATCTTTGGGATGAGTTGTAATGTGCTTTACCGAGTTTCTTTAGGGTGAGATGTGACTTGTTGTGAGGCCTAGGTCTATGAAAATAGGATGTGTTGTGAGGAACAGGTATGTGAGGGTGAGATGTGTTGTGAGTACTAGGTGTGTGTAGGAGGGATGTGTTGTGAGGCCTATGTGTGTGTAGGTGGGATGTGTTGTGAGGCCTAGGTGTGTGCGGGTATGATGTGATGTGGTATATTTGGATGAGGTGGGAGCACCTAGACATTTCCCATTGGGGTTTGAGAGCATCTAATTAGTGGGAAAGTGGTGTGGGGGTACCCTATCATCAATGTGAATTATATTATATTACTTGCATTACTTGGTGAGTGCACCTTGGTGAGGTTGGGTTTGGTTAATATACTTGTTTAGGTGCTTCTTGGTTCTTGTATGTCCTCACAGGGGCATTAGTATGCTTCTTTCACGTGTGAATGAGAGACTTCCATTTTCCTACTGAGTATACCTATATTCTAACCTTATGTATCTAAAACTATTTTCAGGTTTCTAGGAGGATTTCATGGACTGTACTAGACCTTACAATGCATTCCTATTGCATGGTGTGGTTAAAAGAAAACATATTTTTTTCCTATTACAACATAGTGGCTGGCCAGGTTCATCTCAATTATGGAGACTTTCAGTTTGGTTCACCTAATTATTATAAATCACCTATTCTATATCTTTTTGTTATTGTGATCAATTTAAGAAAACAATAACATTTTTTTGGGTTTTTGATTAATGACGTGGAGAAATGGAAATTCTAACTTATAGTAACATGAAAACTAAACATAATGGGTTAAGGAATAAAATTACTTGTTCTTGGGTTTGTTTTTGGATTCAATCATTATTTTACTTTATATGTTCGATTCTAGTTTGATAATCCAAAAATGAAATATCATGTTTGAACTACTGTTCTTTATTTATAAATTGTGTAATATCATCAAATGCCTAAACACTCTCAATTCTACCTCCTCCTTTAATAAAGGTTGATGACACTCCTTGTTCTTTGAGGATCCATCTTCCAGGACCCAACTCTGTCAATATTGTTTCATCCATTTATTAAATCAACTCCAATGTATGAAGAACTAAACAATTGATAGAGGGAAAAGTTATTAAATAAAATAATAGAGATATATTGAGTTGTACGTCATTTGGGCCAGTCACCACATTAGGGACATTCGCCTCACCCATGTATGATACTCAATTATATCTACAAACTTAAAATTAAATTTTAAAGAAAATTAATGAACAACTTGAACTCCCTCCAGACCAAACCTTGGGGTAACCTCTCATTTCTAGAAGTAAGAGATCACAATGGTGGAGTGGATGGAAGGAGAGATAAAGAAGATAGAAAAAAATAAATAAAATAAAATGAATGGTGGATGAAAGAAATAAAATAAAAATGGAAGAATGGGGGATGATAAAAGAGAGATAGATAGATAGGGATAAAATAAATGGAGAAAAGAAAAGAAAAGAAAATAAATTTATAATTTATAAATAAATTTTAAATAATAATAATAATAATAATAATTAAGAAAATAATTTATAATTAAAGAAGAAGAAGAGAAAGAATAAAATAAGGAAAATAACATTAAAATAATAATGTTAAAATTATATTTATTATAATAATAATAATTTTTATTATTATTATAATTAATGAATAATAATTAAAATAAGAAAGGAATAAGAATAAAATGTAAGAAAAAAATTATAAAAAATGCATGAGTTTTATTTAATTAAAAGAAATTTCAATTAAAATTTAAAAATGAAAGCTAAAAAAATTTATTTAAAATAAAAAATAAAAATAAAAGAAGAATAATAGGGGAGAGGGGAAGAGCAAGGTAGTTTCCTCCTTATAGATCTCCTTGGTGGTGTTGACTAATGGTTTGGAAAAGAGGTCTGGATCCTTTATATAATAAAGGGGAAGTGGCTCACTCATAATGACATTCAAAGATCCCTCAAATAAGGGAGGAGATCTTGGGGGATTTAAATCACCCCAAGATCCATGAATAATGAATATTACTCTTGGGATAAATGTAAAATTAAATAACTCGATGAAACCAGGTTAATCATTCTTTAGTGTGGAAGAATTCATGTAGCCATCCTCGATGAGGAGGTAACAGAGAGCAGACGAAAAATTGACAAGTAGTGGTGGCCAGTGGATCTCGAATAGCAGTGAAGAAAAAGGTTAATCATGGGATATTAGATATGGTAGGAAGCAGTAACAGAGTTGTACAAGATGTGGAGAATGGCGGGGCAGTGGTGATTACATGCTTGCAAAAGAACTCGATGGAGTTGGGGAGTGGAGGGGTGAAGCGGAAGTGACATCCTGAGATATCATATGGTGGTGCTGTAGGGGAAGCATGCATGTGGTGGTGGCATGCATGTAATGTATGCATGTGGTGGGTTCATGTGGTTGCTACATGCATGGAGTGGTGGAATTCAAGTGGTGGTGGCATTCATGCAGTGGTGGTAAGTGATGAGCAGCATTGCAAGCATGGGGTATAGGTGCACAACGATTGGATGTGGATGCATGGAGTGGTGGAGAGTGGTGAGTGACGATGCTTGCATGGGGTGGCAGTAAGTGGTAGTGAATTAATGGGGTAGAGATAAGGGATAGTGTATGCATGGGGTGACAACGAGCAGCGGTGGATGCATGGGGTGGCGATGAGCGGCAGTGCATGAATGGGGTGGTAGCGAGCGTTGAGCAGCGAGGGGTAGTGAATGCATGGGGTGGAGGTGATAGGTGATAGATGTGCATGTATGGGGTGGAAACGAGCATCAAGCGGCCTATTTTTTACAAAAAAATCCTTAAAAAAGTTAGAAAAATTTCAAACCATCAACAAGATGTCAAAATAAATTCCAAAAAATGAAAGAAATATATTTTTACTTTTCTTAAAATAATTTTTATTTCTATCATCATAAATTCCCACATATAATAAAAAAATTGAAATTTAAGGGTTTTAACATTTAAAATCACCTAAAATTATGGAAATTTGAATAAATATTTTCACATTATTTTGGTCTATCAAATACCCCCACACTTAAACCATGCTTTTCCTCAAACATAAAATCTCAACAAAAAGTTAAATAGGGAACCATTGTTTATCAATATACAAATTTCAATGTGATAAAATAAAATAATCATAAATGTCAAATCATAAATTCAAAATTCCATAATAAATATCAATTGAATTTTTCAATTTTCAAATAAGTAATCAAATCATGAATTTTACCTTTTACCATTTGAAATTGACATAGGATTCTCTTCTCATTCATTCAAGTTCCTTAATTTATAATTATTAAGCATGTTAAATCTTGATTTACCTCAACTAAATATTTTCACTCATCTCTCATAATAAAATTAAATTGGATTTATGATCATATTAGGAGAACATGCTCCTTATCCATAGGCTTGTTAATGAACTACATTCTCCACTTTGTAAAGAAAAAAAGCACATAAAATCATGAGGACTTGTAATTTAGGTTCAAATTACTATGAGGTTTAAGGTTGGTAGGAAAAAATGTTAAAATATAAGGCTCAAGGAGGAGGTTTATCTCATAAGTACAATGCATTATATCAAAAATAAAAGTGTCATGGAATTCTACCCCTTCAATTTATAACAACTCCCAACTTACCAAAACTCAAAGTAAATATTTTGATCAATTTAATCACAATGAATGATTTGTGACTTCTCTTGAATATGTATTTTTTATTTTTATACATTTTATTTCTTTTTTAAAGAACCATTCCAATTTTTTGAAGGTTTTGATTAGAATAAACCTCACATCCACCACCTAACCACATATGTTAAACATAACAAGTATAGTAATGGTTATTTATTGTTTACCCAAATCAAAACCCATTTTTCTCATTTTTTTGGTATTTTTTTATTTTCATTTTTTATATTCAAGAGGGGAAAACTATATATTATAATGAATGATTCTAAAATCTTTTAGAATTCCCACAATAATCACCCCCAGACTTATTACTTACAATGAAAACATCCCATTTACCATTACTCTCTTCACAAAATATCTTGAAACATGGCTCATTCCTCTAAAGTTCATTCATGGTCTCTATAGGATAAAGAAGGATTGGTGTAAATGTGGACTTTTTAGGATGAGAGGTTATCAAAATATTCTTCAATCTTTTTAAATGTGTTTTTTCACAATCATAGTTTTGAAAAGTTCAAATGAATGTTTTGGAAGGTGTAATGTCCCAAGATCAATCAAGAAATATGATCAATATAAAATAATAAGTACTTAGTCTAGAAATCCTTTTGGGAATGGACATATGATATTGGGAATCCCACATGGAAAGATTAATAATAAGTAATTAATTCAAATTAATTTTAGAAATTCAAAATAAGAAATATGGTTGGGAAATTTCATTTACATGAATCAATAAATTATCTTAAATAATGAGTCATCATTTTAATATATTTTATTCACTTTAATCATTTAATTTTATATTTTACTCATTCAATTTCACTAACATTTTAAATCTAAAATATAGAATCACAATATTTCTAAAAAAACTCATGTCTCCTAGACAATTAATGTAAAGAATAATTTAAGTGTGGGAATGCAATTTCATATTTAAAGCTCAAAACATGTTTTTCGACAAAAATGTAGGGAGTTTATAAGATAATAAAAAGTGAACTCCCTTTTACATGAATCTTGGTACTTTCCCTTCACTATTTAAGGCTAGCATATTCCATCATGAACTTATAAAAGAGAACTACCCTATTAAGCACAAGGATTATTTAATTAAAGCTCAAAAAGATATGATAAGTGGGTTGCATGATGAAATACTTCCTAAGAAATGAAATTTAAATCTAAATCCATATAAATCATGTAAAGATAAATCTTGGTACGATCCCCCAATTAGAGCCAGAATTTTTACTAGATCTAGAGGGTAGTACTAGATGTTATCTAAAATTAGATGGTGGATGAAGAATCTTTGATTTGAACCACCACATGTGGCTTTTCTCAGCATGTGATTTATCTTTTTGGATGAGTAATGATCCATGCATAGAGTTCACCAGATTCTCCCCTTCACAATGAGGTATAGCTTTCATGGTGAGGGTAAAATGAATTATGAATCATCCTCCTTTTTGTTGCTACTTGTGCAACATTATCTTTTTCCAGTTATAACTTGTCATGGGAAGAATGAAATGAATAATCAAAGGGGAAGTAAACATTCATCTTTATTAGAATAAAATTTGAATTTTTAATAAGTAATTTCTCCCCTTTAATAAGAGCATCCTATTTAATGATTTCCTCATGCTTAACTACTTGGAACTCCTAATGGGGATCCTCAAATGTAAGTTTATTAAAATCAGGGAGCTCCATGAATTCCTCCACATATGAAATTCTATACTCTTCATCCTCCTCTAAATCATGGAAATTATTATATGAATCTAAAAATTAAAAACAAGAGGGAGTGATGCATAATTCAGTTTCAATAAGGTCATAAGAGATAGAGTATGAGAAAAGATTAACTACTCATCTTGGTTCAGATTCAATAAATTCCTTAGTGGTAAGTGAATCTTGAAGTAGATTCTTAATGTATGGAGGTAGGTAGTTGGGCTCTTCCATATTTACTTCAAATTACACCATTTTGGTGGTGTCTTTCTCTAATGGTGCTAACTCTTTTTCATTTCGAGGAGTGGGGATATCAAGCAGTTCCTCACATTCATTCCAAAATTTATCTAGTTCTTGTTGATCTATCACATGTATCTCAATAGGAAGGTATTCATCCTTTGCCTCCTCCGCTAAGACAAGGGGATCATCTTCGGGTTCAGGTTTAGGCTTAGGTTCTTCTAATGATTCTTGGAAGTATGCAGTTATCCAATCCATTTTTCCTTGGAGACTTTTCACCTTTTCATCAAGCTCTTGAATATCATACTTGAGTTTGTGTTTTACCACTTTATCCTGTAAATAATATGGTGTAACTTCTTAAAAAGTATTGGGAGGAAATTCAGATCAATCTTATTGTGTCTTAGACTCTTCTTGATACAATTCATGGAATTAATCCCAAAATTCAGTGAGTTCTTTGGACAATCCTTCAACCACTGGTTGTTCAAGGGTCTCCTTGATGTCTAGAATGTGGTCATTGAATTACTCCTCTAGGTAAATTTTGATTCAAGCTCCCCTTATCTATTTAGACAATAATGAAACACTCTCTTCTGTAGATCTGATGGTTTCAACTACTAGTTCTGTTACCTGTATGTAATCATCAGTCTATGCAGAATAATAATCATTTGAATTCATCATGGAAAGAATTTTTTTAGTTTTTATTTTTATAAAATCAGTAAAAATATAAAACATATGGACATATAAAAAGTAAATGAATGACTGATTGGCTCCCCAGTAATGATGCCAGTTTAGTCGCACACATATTGTGGGGTGTAGTCAAAAGTAATTATATTTTTTTTCTATTACTGCACAATTGATGACCAGGGGCATATCACTTGAGGATCCTTTCATTTTTCTTCACTTACCTATTCTAAATCACCTAATATATTTATTTTTTTGTCTTGATTAATGTAAGAAAACAATTGCAATATTTTTGGGTTTTTTATTAATGACATTCAAAATTGGGAATTCTAACTTATACTGACATGAAAACTAAACATAATGTGTTAAGGAAAGAAATTACTTGTTCTTGGGTTTGGTTTTGGATCCAATCATTATTTTACTTTATATATTCGATTTCAGTTTGATAATCCAAACATGAAATCTCATGTTTGAACTAATGTTCTTTATTTAGAAATTTTGGAATATCATAAAATGCCTAAACAGTCTCAATTCTTCCTCCTCCTTTAATCAAGGTTGATGACACTCCTTGGTCTTGGAGGAGCCATATTCCAATATGCAACTCTATTGATGTTTTTTCATACATTGATTATCTCAACCCCAACATTTAAATAGCTAAACAATTAAGATAGGGAAATATGATTAAATAAAAGAATAAAGATAGATTGAGTTGTATGTCATTGGGGGAAGTCACCACATCAGGGAAATTCACATCACCCATGAATGCTACTCAATTCTATCTACAAACATAAAAATAAACTTTATATAAAATTCATGAACACCTTGACCTCCCCTTTGTCCAGGCCTCATGATTAGCCTCTCATTTCTGAGAGTAAGAGATCACAATGGTGGATTGGATGGAAGGATAGAAGAAGAAGAGAGAAAGAAATGAATAAAAAATGGCCGATGAAAGAAATAATATAAAATAGAATAATGGGGGATGAGAAGAGAGAGAGGGGGATAAAATAAAATAATAAAATAAAATAAAATAAATTTATAATTTATAAATAAAGTTAAAATAATAATAATAATAATAATAATAAAGAAAAAACTTTTTAATTGAAGAAGAAGAAGAGAAATAAGAAAAGAAGGAAAAATAATTTTAAAATAAGATTGTTAAAATGATATTTATAATAATAATAATAATAATAATTTTTAATTATTATTATTATTATAATTAAAGAATAATAATTAAAAGAATAAAGTAAGAAGAACAAAATGGCAGAACAAAATTATAAAAAATGCATGAATTTTATTTAATTAATATAAATTACAATTACAATTTAAAAATGAAAACTAAAGAAAAATTTAAATAAAAAAAAAATTAAAAATAAAAGAAGAAGAACAGGGGAGAGGAGAAGAGAATGGTAGTGGCCCCCTTGGATATCTCCTTAGCGGTGTCAACTGATGGTTTGAAAGGAGGCAAGGATCCTTTATAAAGGAAAGGTGGAGTGGCTCTGACTTAATGGAATTCAAAGAACCCTAAAATTAGGGAGGAGATATTGGGGGATTTAAATCACCCTAAGACCCATGAATAATGAATATTACACATGGAATGAATGCATAATTAAATCACCAGATGGAACCAGGTTAATCATTCTTCAGTGTGGAAGAATTCATGCAGCCGTCCTCAGTGAGGTGACTGTGGCGAGCAGGAGTCCGGTAGGAGAGTATCAATGGCCAATGGATCTTGAAAAGAGATAAAGAATTTGGTTCATCATGGGCTGTTCCACGCAGCAGATGGTAGTAATGGAGGTGTACAAGCTATGGAGAATGGCAGGGAATCAGTAAATGTATGCATGAAATGGCACTCAATAGAGGTGGGGAGTGGAGGGGAGAATTGGAAGTGGCATCTAGAGATGTAATACAGTGGTGCCGCAGGGGCTGCATACATGTGATGGTGGCATGCATGCGGTGATGGAGAGAATCGGTTCATCATGGGGTACAGGTGAGCGACGAATGATGTTGGATGCATGGGGTGGAGGTGCATGGGGTGGTGGAGAGTGGCGAGCGATGGTGGATGTATGATGTGGAAGCGAGCGGTGTGTGGTGGTACATGCATGGGGTGGCGGTGATCGGTGATCAGCAGTGCATGCATGGGGTGGATGTGAGTGGAAAGTGACTGTGCATGCATGGGGAGGCGGTGAGCGGTGAGTGGTGGTGCATGCATGGGGTGGTGGTGAGTGGTGGTGCATGCATGGGTGGTGGCAAGCAACGAGCGACAATGGATATATGAGGTGGAAGTAAGTGATTGTGCATGCGTAGGGTGGCAGCGAGCAGTGAGGGATGATGCATGCATGGTATGACAATGAGTGATGGTGCATGCATGGGGTGGTGGTGAGCGGCGAGTGGCAGTGTATGCATGGGGTGGTGGTGGGCGGAGGTTCATGAATGAGGTTGTGGTTATTAGTGAGGGGCAGTGCATGCATGGGGTGGAGACGAGTGGTGAGAGGCAATGCATGCATGGGGTGGCGGTGAGCGGGCTATTTTTTACACAAAAATCATTAAAAGTGTTAGAAAAATTCCAAACCATAATCAATATTTCAAAATAAATTCCAAAAAATAAAACCAACATATTTTTAATTTTATTAAAATAATTTTTATTCATACCATCATAAATTCCCACATTTAATTAAAACATTGAAATTCAAGGGTTTTAACATTGAAAATCACCAAAAAATATGGAAATCTGAATAAAAAATTGAACTTTATTTTGGTCTATCACCTTACTAGATCAGATCCTAACAGTTTCTATGTCACTACTTAGTTTTACTTTTGATTATTTAATTTGGATACTTTTGTATTTGTATTAGTTCTATTTTACACATGCATGTGGGATGGTTTTGTCTTTCTTTATATTATGCCTTAGAGTTTCTTGTGGCTAATTCATCATATATCTAGATCTTTTTTCCTTATAAAGGGTAATGAATCCCATATTGTGAGATTTGTATACCATTGGTGCTGGTCACTAACCTGGGGCCTAGTGTAGGTGGGACTAGGGGGTCACTATATCTCTCCTCTCATTGCAGTATCTTTGGAGGGATGGGGTCCTGAGAGATTGGTATCAGAGCTGATGGTTGATAGGTAAGATGGATTTTAGAGTTAGGGTCAGTGAGGATTGCATGGAGTGTTATGGAAACAATTTTATTTGACCTTGTTACGTGAAATAGACTAGGGAGACTAGCTAGGACATGAGATTTTAGGCCCCCTCATGATCCAGTGTATGGAATATGAAATTATTTAATGACCAAGTAAAATGGACCTGCTTGCAGGGTAGATACCTAGGAGAGGTACATGTAACATAATGACTTGTGTTCTTCTTTGAAATGGGTTGTTTTGGGAAATTTAAAATGGATAAAATGAGAAAAATAAATTAAAATAAATTATAATAAAATTCCATACTACTCAAGATTATGAAATCCTTATTTTCCTTTCAACTATGGATCCTAGTCACTGTCCGCATGTGGATCAGGTAGTGGAGGTTCAACAGGTTGATCTGGTTGATCGCTGTAGGGTTTATCTATTTAAGGAGGATGATCAGTGGCTCATGACATTGCATTCTTTTTAGTGGAAGGCTTTGAGAATGTATGAGGGTAGTGTTTCTTATGTGGAGAAAGAAGGTTGGATAAAGGAGATGGAGATTGCCTTCGGTCTGATCTGAGCCTCGATAAGGTACAAGGTTAATTTAGATGTTAGTCATATGTGGGGTGTTGTGCATCAGTGGCAGACACTGTATCTAGGAGAGCCTAAGGATGCATGCATTTTTTATGTTGAGTTTCATGAGTTTCAGGTAGAGTTTCTTTTGTAAACCATGAAGGCTGAGAAGAGATATAAGCTACTATCCCTTAAGTAGGGGAGTATGTTGGTGTTGGATCTTGGTATCAAGTTCACAGAGCTTCTTCATTTTTTCCAAATCTTTTTCCAAATGAGGAGTCTCGTACAATATGTATTGAGGATGAACTCCACCCTTATATCCGGTATGCAGTTACTCCTTTTACTTTGCCAATGTATTTGAAGGTTCAGAATAATGCAAAGGTGATCAAGTGGATGCACTCAAAATGAGGTATACCATGATAGGGGATCCAGAAAAGTTCTTTTAGAGGAATATTTGTTAGTGGAAGATCTTAGGAGCCAGGAACTTTGAGGTTTTGACCGGTAGGGATGTGACCTCAACAGCTTCCTTTTTGACATTATAGTGTCAACTATCTTTGTTTCTTTCCAGTGGGATAGGGTACAATGTGTTTCTTCTATGGGGTTTGTGGAAATATTCGAAATCAATGACTAGTGGCTCCCTGAGCTCAGTTTGGTGGAGGTGGAAAGAATCAACATCATCCTCAACAACAGTTGTTGGTGAGACAGTTTCATCCGCAAGGACAACATGATTTTTCTCTACAAAGGGGAGATGGATCAGGTAGAGGACGACCATAGGATGTTCTTTGTGCTCAGGGACCAAAACTCGAGCATTTCCATGGAGGTGATCATTAGAATAGAGGTAGTAGAGTTGGGCATGGTCAGTTGTTCACAGTGGAGGCAGTAGTTCCCACATGGCCAAATATCATTAGCGGTACGATCATTTTGTTTAGTACCCTTGCTCGTGCTTTGTTTTATTCCGGAGCTCCGTACTCCTTTTTTGCACATACTCTATCCCATTCTATGGGACTAGACGTAGAGAGGCTTCTTGTTCCCCTGATGTTGAGTACACTAGTCAGACACCAGACCAACTTGTTTAATGTGTTGTAGGGGTGTAAACTAATGATGATACCACATTAGTATCATGGGGATCTCTTCTTACTAAAGATGCATCAATATGATTTCATCATTGGCATAAAATGGTTGTATTCTATACATTTTTTATCAACTTATTCTAGGGGAGAGTCGCGTTTTCATATGTGGATGGTGAATGTGTGGTTTTTGTTGGCAAGATGGGTTTTCCAGGTGGGAAGTCAGCATGTGGAGACCCTTCTTTCCTTATTGGACGATCTGTCAGTGGGATTAGTGGAAACTGAAGTGGTATAAGTTCCCAAGGTCATTGGGGATTTCCTGTATGTTTTCCCCAAGGAGGTTGTAATGCTAACCCCTTAATGTGATGTTGAGTTCTTGATAGACTTTCATCCCAATGATTCTTCAATTTCTATGGCTACTTATCAGATAAAACCTTATGAGTTATGTGAGTTGAGTATTTAGGTAGATCATCTAATGTAGAAGGGATTTATCTGGCCTAATGTTTCATTGTGGGGTGCTCCAATGTTGTTCTCGAAGAAGGAAAATGGTGGTATGAGGTTGTATATAGACTACTAGAGGTTGAATCAGGTGATGGCCAAGAACCATTACCCTCTTACAAATAAAGTCAATCTTGTCCACCAGTTGAGATGGGAAAGTTGGTTTTCTAAGACCAATATGTAGTATGGATATCACAAGTTGAGGGTGTAAGAGAGTGATATCCTGAAGACTTACTTTAGATGTAGGTATGGGCACTTCAAGTTTGAAGTCATGCCATTCAGTGTTATAAAAACACTATCCGTGTTCATGGGTCTTATAAACTCCATGTTCTGTGAGTTCCTGGATTAGTTTTTCATTGTATTCATTTATGATATATTAATCTAATCAAAGTCAGAAGAGGATCATGTTGAGCATCTCAGAACTATCTTTCAGGTTCTTCGAATCCACTAGCTCTATGGAAAATTTTCCAAGTGTAAGTTCTGGACATGAGAGGTAATTTTATTTAGGAATGTGGTGTATCAGTAGGGTGCGGTGGTAGACCCATCGAAGGTTGAAGCTGTTGTTTTTTGGGTAGCACCCAAGAACATGGTATAGGTTCACATTTTCCTTAGTCTTTCAGGCTATTATCAGAGGTCTGTACCTGATTTCTCTCGAGTTTCAACCTAGTTGAAAAATTTGAATAGAAAGAAACAAGATTTCATGTGGATTGATCAGTTCTAGGTAGTGTTTGGTTACATGAAGTAGAAGTTGGTTAGTGCTCTAGTGCTCCAGTTTTCTAAGGAAGGGGTGATGTTTGAGGTGTTTTGTGACTCCTCCCATCTAGGTTTGAGATGTGCGCTGATGCAGCAGTGGGTTGTGAACTCTTATGGGTCTAGGAAGTTACATCCTCATGAGAATAACTATGCCACCCATGACCTATAATTGGTAGTATTGGTTTTCACATTGAATTTGTGGAGACATTACCATATTGGGTAGCGCTTTGTGGATTTCATGGATCATAGATGTTTCAGTTATATCTTTTCCTAGCGTGACCTGAATCTATGACAACAGATGTGGATGAAGTTTCTTCAGAACTATGATTTTGAGATATCTTACACCCATGGAAAGGGAAATTTCATGGATGATGATTTGAACAGAAAGTCGTGAAAGGAGGTCATTTAGGAATCTATGGATTCTTGTAAAGTGATAAAGGAGTTGGCATCCTTTCACTTACATGCAAGATTTGATGGTGGTAAAGGCTATTTGTTTCAGATGACGGTGCAATCTTCTCTGATGCAATAAGTCGAGGAGTCTCAGTGGGAAGAAACAGAGGTAGAGGTGTTGTGTGGTCATTTTGTACATGGTGATGCTCTAGAGGGGTGGTCGGAGGATGGTCGGAACCGAATGTTGTTTCATGTAATGTTGTTTGTTCCATTGAGAATATGCATTGGATTGCTTCGTGAGTTTCATGGATCACCCTTTGTGGTACATACATACGTTTCTAATATGTACACTGGATTAAGGATGCATTTTTTGTAGCCCAGGATGAAATGTGCAGTGGTAGGATTTGTGGAAAAGTTCTTGGTTTTCCAGTAGGTAAAGGTCGAACATCGTGTTCCTGGTGGTTTTTTGAAACCCTTGGATATTCCCAAGTGGAAATGGGATGAAATCTTGATGGTTTTTTTCACAGGATTACCTAGAGCTCAAGGAGATTATGATTCTATTTTGGTGATAGTGCATCAATTGATGATATCTGCCCACTTCTTAGTGGTAAAGGAGTTGGTAATAGTGGATACCTTGGCCAAGAGGTATGTGGATGAGGTGGTATGGTTTCATGGAGTTTCGAGGTCCATTGTCTCATATTAAGACATGTGGTCAACCTCATGAGTCTGGATAGAATTGCAACCTGATTTTGGAACTTAGTTATGCCTCATCACTACTTTACACCCAAAAAATGATGGGTAGACAAAGTAGACTATCCAAACATTGGAGGATATGTCGTGGGCATGCATCTTGGACTTTGGTGGATCTTGGGTATGAAAAATTACCTTTGCATAGTTTTATTACAATAATAGCTATCGCTCTTCCATTGGAATGGATCCATTTGAGGCTTTGTATGGGAGATATTTTCATTCTCCATTGTGATGTACATAAGTTGGGGAGAAAGTTTTTCTTGGTCCTGATGTGGTGTAGATCATGATAGAGAAATTTCATCTTGTTTATTAGAGGATGAAAGTATAACAAGACTGACGTAAGTCATATACCGATCATAGAGGGAGGCACTTGGATTTCAAGGTTAGGGATCACGTGTCATTGAAGGTTTCCCCTTGATGTGGGTAATAGAGGTTTGGTAGAGGGAGTAAAATTTCTCCTAGGTTTTTCTGACCCTTTTAGGTGTTGAGGTGAGTTGGAAAAGTGGTGTATCATTTTCTATTACCACCACAGTTGGAGAGGATCCACAAAATATTCCATGTCTCTCAACTTCATCACTATCTACACGATGAATCCCATGTCATTGAATGGGGAGATTTAGATATCAAGGATGATGTGACATTAATAGAGTGTCTAGTATATATCTAGGATTGTCAAGAAAAGGTGATGCATGGATTGACCATTCCTTTGGTTCATGTATTATTGGGCCATGATGATCGAGAAGAGAGTACTTGGGAGCAAGCAACACAAATGCATACCCAGTACCCGGAGTTGTTTTGAGTTTTATTTTGCTCTTTTTTTCTTTGAAATGTGATGTTTGAGTCTTGTTGTTTTATTAGATGATATGTTTTCTCCAAGTTTATGATTGTGTGTGGTGTGCTGTGTGATAAAGACTTGACATGTAGAAAGGGGAGAACCTAATTCCTAATTGATATGCATTATCTGTGATGTGATTAAACCCATGTGGGTGAGTCAGTACCAACCATAGAGGATAGTATCTTGACACGGGAGATAGAAATCCATGATTCATGTATTCGGGATGGTGTAGTTTTTTGGTTGTATGATGGTGCAGTATGTTGGTGGTACTGGTTGTTGGATTGAGATATGTGGAGGTTAAGAGGTTGTACAGTGTGTTTGAGGTCATTTGGTTTGGTGTGATTGGTTTGTGTTAACATTTGATATATGACAAGATCCTTGAGGGGTATGTTGCGGGGTGGTTGTTTGGATCCCTTCCCTTTTAGGATTTGTTTTGGATTCTCAAGGCCGAGAATCATTTGAGAGGTATCTAATGTAACACTATTTGCCTTTCCATCCCATTATTTTGTGGATTTTGGTCATTGGAAGTGTTTGGAGGAGGATTAGAGGGATTTAGAAGATGTTTGGTTGCTAAAGGCTTGAAGAAGGAGGATTACACATCATGTAATTAGATTACATGACGTGAAATTCTATTTAATGTATTGTCTTAAAGGTTTCATGACATGAGGAAATTTTATACAATGTGAAGAAGGGTTTCACGATGTGTAATTTTTCGAGGCTATAATAATTAAATAAAATGAATAGGTGATGTGTTTTTTGGTGAATACAGAACCCCGAGTATTATACGATGTGAAAGGGGATTACATGTCACGTAATACCCCAATCATGTGTTGTTTTAAAATTATTTTTTAGACAAACCCTCATTCATTTGGAAAGGTTTTATTTTTCTTATTGTTTTGGGAGAACCTTAAGCACCCCGAAGTTTTCTTTAAGACCTTTACCTCCCTCTTCAATTAGTTGATCCTAGTGGATATTTGTTGGCGATCTTTGGTCGATATGTGGTGATTTATCTTCTCTTTCTCATTTTATTTCTTACATTATTCTCCCAGGGATCCATTATGGCAGTGTTTCTTTGGTTTGGGGTTGCGTTGGGTTGCGTTTTGATATATCCTTGGTGTGGTAAATATTGATCCACAGTTTTCATGGTGTGGTTGTGATTTGAGAGCATTCTTATTTTCCCTATGGTACACAACAATTGGAAAGCTCCCTTGAGGTATGATTCCCTTTTTTTCTCTCTATTTTCATCATTAGGGAGGGGTTTTACTTCCATTTATCTCTGAATCATGGTTATTCTAAACTAATTGAAGATAACTAATTAGTTAATAGAAATTTGGGGGAAATTTGGGTTTTATTTGCATGATTTTTTTATCTTTGATTTTGATTATGATTTTGTGATTGTTCGGCCTTGACACCCTACTGAAAACTGTGGTCACTGATGGATTTATTTTTGTTGGATACATCTTCTACGGTTGTTTCCTTATTGAGATTTGTTTGGTATCAACCTAAAATGAAAATTTGACTAACCAGGTATACTTGGATAATGAATTGGTTGCCCTTGGATTTTGGTTTGTGTGATAACTCCCCAAAGAAAAATAGTGGATTATGGTAAATGTTCTTATGAACCTATAAAATGTTTTGTTGTGGTTTTTACATGTGGGGGAAGTGGACAAAATGTGTTTGTATTGTGGGGCTATGATGTGCATGGTATGATTATGTAATAGGGATGCAAAACTAGTCGTTCTATGTTATGTTTCTAGATGTAGTTGTGAGTTGGGGGGTTTGATTTGGTCAGTATGGTGGTTTGGGTAGGATGACTTTGAAGAAAAAGAATAGTGATTTGTATGGTTGATTCTCCATTAATAACATGTGGAAATATTCACCCCACATCTAGATATCAATATATGATATATCATGAATGGGTGTTAAATGTGGAGGTTATGGAATGATGTGTGTTTAATTTGGAGTTGCCTTAATTTATTAGGCTCTTCACCTTAGGAAATAACTTTTACTATGTTTCAGATTGTGTGTTGTGATTAGTGGTCTATCAGGTAGTGATGCAATGAATGAATAATTATTTAATAAATTTTGGAATGGCTTGGGTTGGTTTGGTTAACGGAACATAGATGGTTAAATAAATTGGTTGGGAATATGAAACAGGTTTTATGACTTGTTGTGTGGTGTTGTGCATTTAGAGGTAGAAGCAAATGTGGAAGTGTTATGAGTTGGTTTTTTTAGAACCCATAGGTTGGGCATGAGTTATTGATATCATATAGGTATATACTTTTATTTACTTGTGATTTATATATGCACCCAACCCTAGTTGATCACTATGTGTCGAACACCCCCATTGTCATAGGGGAGAGTGTCTTTCCCAACATCCCAGTGGGAGGATGGATTGATGGACACCCACTCTTACATAC
The DNA here is from genome assembly GCA_963277665.1 of Viscum album. Lineage (NCBI taxonomy): Eukaryota > Viridiplantae > Streptophyta > Magnoliopsida > Santalales > Viscaceae > Viscum > Viscum album. Next base: position 1,305,617,528 of record OY728160.1, on the reverse strand, counting down.
TCCTTCTTCTAGGTGATAATGACACAAGTTTCTTTGGGTAGGATGTAGTGAGATGTGGTAGACCAGGTGTTTATTGGTGAGGTGGTTTGTTTCCCAGGTGTCTTCAGGATGAGTTGTGATGATCTTTCCCAGGTGTATTTGGGATGAGATGTGATGTGTTGTCAGGACCAGGTGTGTGTGGGTGGGATATGTTGTGTCGCCTAGGTGTTTGCACATAGTATGTGTTTTGAGTCCCAGGTGTGTGTGGGCGTGATGTGTTATGATGCCCAAGTGTGTGCAAGTGGGATGTGCTGTGAGGCCCAAGTGCGTGCAGGCGTGATGTGATGTGGTATATTAGGAAGAGGTGGGAGCACCAAGACGTTTTCCATTGGGATGTGAGTGATTCTAATCAGTGGGAAAGTGGTGCAGGGTACCCTATCATCAATTTTCTTTATATTATATTACTTGAATTGCATTACTTGGTGATCGTGCCTTGGTGAGGTTGGGTTTGGTTAGTATACATGTTTAGGTGATCCTTGGTTCTGCTGTTTTCTCATAGGGGATTAGTATGGTTCTTTCACATGTGAATGAGAGACTTTGGTTTTCCTAATAGTTATACCTCCATTCTCACCCTCTATATATAAAATAGTTTTCAGGTTTTTAGGTGGATTTTGAGGACCATACAAGACCTTATTAGCTCAGATCTTAATAGTTGTTGTGTCTCTTCTTAGATATACTTTTGGGTATTTACTTTGGATTTTTTTATTTGTATCAATTTTATTTTACACATGCTTGTGGGATGGTTTTCACTTTCTTTATATTATGCCTTATATTTTCTTGTGGATGATCCATCATATCTTCTGATCTTGTTTCCTTATCAAGGGTAATACCTCCCATGTTATGAGATTTTTACACCCTTGTTGCTAGTCTCCAATCTGAGGCCTACTAGAGGCGGGACTCGGAGGTCATTTTCTCTCTCCACTCGTTATGGTATCTTTGGTGGGAGGGGGTCATGAAACATTTACTTGTGTTAGTAAAACTATTAGTTACCACACATAGTAAATATTCTGGAATCCATACCTCCAATTTCTTTCCACTGTCGAGTTTCCTTTTCCATCTCAGAATAACTTTATGCCACCTATTGAGTTTAGTTATGCACATATTATCTTTATCTAGATTCCTATAGTGGTTATTCAAGTTAATTCCAGGAGAGAAATTATATACATCAACACTTAAATAAATTAAGGAATCAATTACATACTCACAGGCCTTTGATTCTACCTCAAAATCACCCTACTGCATATTACAAATAGCCTCAGGTTTGGGGAAAACAACTGGAATACACTACATAATTATATATTTTTCTTTTAAAGGATTTACCAACATCTTTTCATGAATCATCTAATCAATGTTCCCTTCCTCCACCACATCCTAAAGTTTTAGGGACATTTTAGGACCAAAGTACCCAACACCATCCATTATAGAATAAATATTCATTCCAAAGGTTAAAGAATCTTGCATCCTAGGATAAAGGGTAGTTAGGCCAGGACATAATGCTTCCACATAGGTTAACACACCATATTACTGACTTAGGGCCCTTTCAAAAACCTTGAAATTCTTATTTATTACTAAATCATTGGGAACTATTTTTATCTTATTTCCTTCATTCCTATAATTAGATACATTGAAAGATATTGATCCAACCAAATCCTTCTTCATAGAACCTTGGTGAAAATATTGATGAGTTTCTACCAATATTAAGTAGGAAGATCAATATTTATAACAAGACTCAAAATCTTCCATCATAAAAGATATAAAATCTTATTTGACCTCAATTTATGTAGCTTTAACCAAAGTTTTAGACATGTTGAATTCAACAATGATATGTACATTAATTGGGTGACATTAAACCTAGGACCCATAGGGTCTTAGTTTTTGGATCTTAGTTCATATAAAAGGAATATTGTAATATATTGTGACTTCCCAGCCCATTAATTTTCCGTTTTTGTATATTGAATGTGTTTTAATGGAGGATTAAGGAGGTTCCATGGTGGTTATAGGTGCAGTAGGGCTGCTGCAGGATATTCAAATCATGAAATGTTTACAAGACATGAACTAGTGTTTCATGGTTTGTGTATCCAGCTGGATTCATGGACTGTGTGTGGATGAAGAGGGAACCTATGAAAAAATTAACATCTTGAAAGTGGAATTCACAAAATTTAATTAAATAAATGTCTAGGTGACATGAATTTTTATGGAATTTTTAATTTTGGGAAACCCATGAATTGTACGCCATGAATGGTATACACAACATGAAACTGGAGGGATCCAAGTTATTTTATAACTATTATATCCAATTTTAATTTAATTTTGATACATATATCCCTCTAATTTATCAGAAAATCCTCGGTGATTTTAGAGGATCTTCCAACCCTCTTTAACCTACCTTGATCTATTGGTTTTGGTGGATGCCCATTAGAAATTTCTGGTAAGCCCTTCTCTTCTTATTGGTTTATTTTCTCTTTTTATTCTCTTGAAGATACAATATGGTGGTGAATATTTGGTTTTGGTTGTGATTTGGTCTTGGTTTTTCATAATCCTTGATGTGGTATAGGTTGATCCATGGGTTTTGCATGTGGTTTTGGTTTGTGGGAGTTTCTTCTTCACCCTGTGATGTGCAGCGAAATCTGAAATCTTCTTTGTGGTACATAATACTTAATTTATCAATTTTTTATATCATCTGGGAATTATTTTATCTTATTTATCTACATAGTTTTGTTGTGATGGATTTTTTTAAAGATAAATAATTATATAATTTAAATTGAAGGGGTAAAGAGTAAGGATTCACATGCTTTTATAGCTTTGATATCATTGTGGTGTTGTGTTTGTTCAGGATGAATGCCTCACTAAAAATAATGTATTTTGGGATCATTTTCTTGCACTATAGTTATTGTGATATGGAAAACATGTTTCATGTTGTTGTGATATCACCCCAAAATGGAAATTGGCTAACCAATTATATTTAGTTAAATAAAATAACTTCCCTTGGATTTATGGACTGTGTGATAACACCCCTAAAATAAAGTGAAATGTGATAAAATCCCATTTTTTAAATATATAAAATGGTATTTTATGTGTTTTAATTCATGGTATTTATTATTAGTAGGAAATTTGTGGTTGCAATGTAGTTTGGTGTGACATATGGTTGTTTTTCCATGCTTCTGGGGTGGTGAGGTGATGGTTCTTTGGTCGTGCTTTTGGGGCGGTGAGGTGATGATTATTTGAACATGCTTTTAGGGTGGTGGGGTGATGGTTGTTTGGACTTGATTTTTGGGTGGTGAGGTTATGGTTGTTTGACCATTCTTTTGGGGTGGTGAGGTGATGGTTTTTTCCTGTGATTTTTGGGCGGAGAAGTGATGGTTTGTTTGGATGTGATTTTGGGGCGATCAGGGGATGGTTTGTTTGGCTGTGCTTGTGGGGTAGTGAGGTGATGGTTCGATAGAAATGATGAGATGCCTATGATGTGTTGTTTCATTATGCTATATGATTAGGTAGTGATTAAATAATTGTTTAATAATGTTTCAAATGGAGAGGTTTGGTTTGGTTAATGGGATGGAAATGATTAATGAGAAAATAAATGATGGTTTGTGTGGTTAAATGTGTTTGATTATTAATAATAAAATGAATTGGATGGATAATGGAATTGGATGTAAATATTGAATGTGGTTTGTGGCATGTGGTTTGTGTGGTGTTATGAATTTATAGGGAGAAATTAAAGTGGGGATGTTGTGACTTGGTTAGTGTTTCATTGTGAACTCACAGGTTGGTCTTATGTATGGATATATGAATATATTTGTATATTCCTTGTGATTTTTATATGCACTCCACTTGTGTCTAGAACAATGTGCCAAAACCCATATATTCACATGGGAATTTTTTCCCAATATCTTGGTGATGAGGATGAATGGATGAGAACCTAATCTTTCACGTTCACTATTTCCAGGAAAGTAGATCTGGAAAGGCTGTGATGGCTAGAGGTATGTTAGTGAACTAGGTGGTGGACCAAGTGTTTTCAAGTAAGATTTGATATGAACATACTGTATTTCAACTTATGGTGGGGGTATTGCATGGTAGTAAATGGGAACGAGGTTTATGTCCTTCATGTTCATTATACCCTACTACTCTTGTTGTGGTAGTGGTTGTGATGTGATGACCCATGTTTTTGCGGGTGCGATGTGATGTGACCGTACTTGTGGGGTAGTGGATTAGGTGTCTATGAGCATGATGTAATGTGACCATGATTTTGGGGAGGTGGCATATGTTATCCAAAAGAGATGAGAGTGTCAGGACATGTGGCGTTGGGGTGTGAGAGTGGAAAATTAGTGGGAAAGTAGTGTGAGGTACCCTTTATCAATATGCTTCTTATTATTTTATTATACTTGGAATGAGTTATTCGGTGAGAATTTATTAGTGAGGCTGGGATAGAAATTTGACCTGTTTAGGTGCTGTTGATTCTGTAGTTTTCTCATGGGTGCATTAGTATTCTTCTTTTACATGTGCACAAAAGACTTTGTTTTTCCTTCTTAGTATACCAATATTCTCACCAAATGTATATAAACTGATTACCAAGTTTCCAGGAGGACTATGTATACTGTGATGAACATTAATATCTTGGACCTTTTGATAGTTTCCACATTGTTTCTTTAATTTTCCTTTGGGGTATTTTGTTTTGAATACTTTTATCTGTACCTGTTTTATTTATACATGCATTGTGGGATGATTTTGGTTTCATTTTTGTATTATTCCATGTATTTTTGTGTGGATGATTCATCTTATATCCCAATAAAAAATTATTATAGAGGTTAATTCCTCCCATTTCATGATATTTTTGTACCCTTAGTGCTAGTACTAACCTGAGACAAACTGGATGCGGGACTCATGGGTCATTATCTATCTCCCTTCATTATGGTATTATTGGTGGGAGGGGGTCATGATAGAGTGGTATCAAAGGTGTCGGTTGATAGATAATATGGATTTTGGAGTTAGTTAAAATGATAATTTCATGGGTTGGCATGGAAAAATTTCCAATTGACCTTGGTGAATGACATAGGCTAGGGAGACAAGCTAAGACATGGGATTTTAGGGCCCACATGATCTAGTGCATGAAATATGAGATTATTGAATGGCCAAGTGAAGTGGAATTGTTTTCAAAGTAGAGACCTAATAGAGGTACAAGAATCATTATGAATTATGCTCTTGCTTGATTTAGGTTGTTTTAGGAATGTTAAAGAGAATAAAGTTAATTAAAATGAATCTAAATGAAATTCCATGCTATAAGGATTAGGAAATTCTACTTTTCTATTTATCTATGGATCCTGGACAACATTCTTGTGTGGATTAAGAAGTTGAGGTTAAACAAGATAATCTAATTGATCACTATAAGGTTGATCTGTTAGAGGAGGATGAGGTTCGAAATAGGTAATTGTGTGATTCTTAGTAGAAATATTTGGGGATGTACGATGGTAGTGTTTTATATGTGGAGATAGAAAAATGGATGGAGGATCTCGAGAACGCTTTCAGTTTGATCCAAGACTAGGTGAGATATTAGGTCCCTTTGGAAGTTAGTAAGATGTGGGGAGTATCACATTAGTGGTGGATGCTATATTTGTGTAATTGGAAAGATTCATATGTTTTTTGGTGTGACTTTCAGAAAGAGTTTTGAGCAAAGTTCCTTTCATCAACTATGAAGGTAGTGAAGAGGAAGGAGTTTCTTTCTATTCCTTAGGGGAGTATGTCATTGTGGGATTTGGGAATAAATTTCAAGGACCTTATACATTTCCCCATATATTTTTACATATGAGGAGTCTTGGGTGAGACATCTGGAGGAGTCATTTCATCCTTCTATCCAGTATGCAATTACTCCTTTTACATTGCCAAACTATCTAGAGGTTCAGAAGAAGGTGGAGGTGATTTAGAGGATGCACTCATGAGGAGGTTTTCCCTGAGAGGGGTACTAGTAGGGTTATTCTAGGGGCAGAGTTGTCAGTGGAAGGTCTTAAGAACCAGGGTCGTCAAGGTTTCAACCAACATGGAGTCAACCTAAGTAGCTTCCCTTACTGCCTTATAGGGCTATCATTTTTTGTGATTTTACTAGGGAATTCATATCATTGTGTTTTATTTTTAGGGTTCATGTCCATATCTAGAACTAGTGACTAGTGGTTATTCAAGATTAGTTTTGTGGAGGCAGTCATGTTCAACACCAGCGTCAGTAGCAGTTCCCAGTGAGGACGTTTCAGCCATAGGGAAAGTAGGATTATTCTCTACCTAGGAGAGATAGAGAAGGTAGTGGATGACCTCACGATGTTCCTTACGATTAGGGACCTCAAATCAAGCATGGTAAAATAGGTGGTCATCAACAGGGAGGTAGAGGAGATGGGAATTGTCAGTTTCATACAGTACAGGAAGAAACACTAGAGGGGTCAAAGTTCATTTGAGGTAAACTCAATTTTTCATCTACCCTTGTTTGTTCCGTATCTGATTAAGGAGATTCAGACTCCTTTGTGCACCCACTCTAGTCTGTTCTATGGGACTAGATATGGAGAGGCTTCCTATCCCCTTGGTGTTTACTATGCTAGTAAGAGGCCATACCAAATTGTTTGATGGGTGCTAGAGTTGTAGACAGAGTATTGGGCCACATCAGTACCATAGGGATATTTTATTACAAAAAATGAATCTATATGATGTCATCCTAGGAATTGGTTAGTTGTATTCCATGCATGTTGTTATTGACTAATTCCAAAGGATAGTTGTGTTCTCGAATGTATATGGTCGGCATGTGGTTTTCATTCGTGATCAGGGTTATCAAGTGGGCAGTTAGCATGTGGATACCTGTAACACCCCAAGATTTTATGAGATATATTATTTTTAATTTCTTTGATGTCTTCTATTATACAATACACTAAGATTAGCTTGTACTATACGCAACACTATATTAGCTTGTAGTATATGTAACACTATTCTTGGCTCGTGTTACACACAATTTCAAGTTCGTTTTGTGAAAATTATTCTACGCAACATTAAGTATAGATTTTGTTTAATGTATAAATGAAATAAGTTTTGATTATGTTATACGAAACACCAAACGGAGATTTCACTACACACAACCCTTACTTGTCTTGCATTACACGCAATCAAGACCTTCCTCGATAGTGTGTGTAGTACGTAATACCGAGTCTCACTAAATGAGATATTATTATAATATTATTATGAACTAGCCATTATGAATAATAATACCCAATTTTTGAAATTTTATAATTTTTATATTTCAAAATGGGCTTCATTTTTGGATTCGGAATATCTAAATTAGCCTAGCGTGAATTTTTGGTATTTTTCTGAAAACTTTCAATTTTTGATGAATAGTGAAAACACTGGGTTACTATTTAAAAACCGAATTTTTATTTAAACAATTATTTATTTTATTTAAATTTATTTTAGGTCAAAATTGATACATAATACCTATATAAGTTCAATGTAATTCATTGGAGTCATTTTATAAAAATTTTAGATATATAAAAATTTTATTGAACATTTCACCGTCTTTTACCCACCTCCTAGGATAATTTGAAAATTTACATAAAACATAATTTTACCGCTTCTTTGAGTGGAATTTAGAAAATCCAAGAGACACGGTTAATATCACGGAGTAAAATGCGGTTCAATAAGATAAAAATAAATCTTGGTGAATAGTAACTTTTTTACTTTTATTTACCACGGTTAAAAGTAAATAGGGTAATTAAGGGTAAAAATAATATTATTATTACCCTAACACATGTACTAATTCTATTGGATAAGTGTAATTAGAACAAAAACAACCTTAGGAATAAAATATTATCATTTAGGTCCACTAGGATTAGATTAGGACATTTATTATTATTTTATATAAAGAAGAGTTAAAATAGTTAAACTCAATGTTTAATAACTATAACATTTTTAATATAGGGTTATACATAAGATATATTAGACTATAAATATTAATTAGAAATATAAAAATATTTCATACGTAATGGTATTTTATTTATAATTTTTAGACATTAATTAATTTAATTTATTTATGACACAATGATGATGCTGTAATTACCTTATTAATGAAGTATTAACATAATTGATGTTATAAATACCCAAATAAATGTAATTTGAGTATTTTTATAAATTGAAATAATTTTCTAGGTTAATATGACATGTTAGTATTTATTTAATTAACTTTTATCGAACTAATCATGATTTTATGATTTTCACAAAAATCAATTACCAAATAGTGTCAAAATTGACATAAAATAGTTTTTAAAACAAATATTATATTATTAATTGTTATTATATTCCTAAAAATATAAGGTTCTAAAAAATAACTTATATAAGGTTATATATATTAATAATGAACCACTTGGGGTTCCTTTGTCTTGTTATAGTAAGTTTATTAACCATATAGTTTAAGAAAACAAGAAGACACAGTAAAAGTTAAATTATTTAACTTAGAGTTAAATCTAAATTATAAGGATAAAATAGTAACCTAAACTTGTCTAAAACCTATTGTTTGAGAGGATTTAGACCCATTCCCACTTTAGATTTTAAATATATCAATTTGGAGATATTATAAACCGAATATGACTTTATTATAAAATAATATTTTAAGTTTTTCCTAAGGTGCCCCTCTCCTCCCTTATAAAAGGGCACCTCCTCCCTCTTCTTTTTACACAATTTTGAGCATTAAATCTTGGCCAAACCTGGCCCATTTCCCTTATTAAATTCCATATAAACATTATAGAGGTTCTGGTATCGTCAAAAGACCAACTCTAGTGCCTTAAGAGGAAGCTTAAAAGAGGTGCATCGAAGAAGAGGTAATCTCTTCTACCGATTCTTTCAAGTTTTCTTTCTTATTCAACTTCTTCTTCTTTAGTTTTTTCATTATAAATTAATAACATAAGTATCAATAATATAATGATATGTTATTATAAATATGAAACAACCCCATTTCACCTTCTATCCATCCTACGTAAAATGAAATCACCGCATGTGCGTACGTACAAAATACCGTCTCCACGCTGTGGTGTAATTAGTTTTTCCACCACCACCTTACTTGGATGGGTATAATGGTGTAAAGAATAACTATATATGGTTATTATAACATCATAATTATTCTGAGATATTATATCATCCACTCCAATTCAATTCAAAAATTATGGGAATGATATCATCGCTCGTGCGTACGTACGGATTACCGTCTCCACGACGCGATGAGATTCATTCTCTATGTTAACCATTCAAGAATGATTATAAAGTATATTTAATGAATAATAATTAAATATATGACATGATAAATCTAATGGATTTTTTTATATATATATGTCATCTACTTACTTCCATTCAAGTCAATAAGGAACGGAAAACAACGTTCATGGGTATGTACGGCCTACCGTCTCCATGAACGGTGTATTTCATTTCATTTATATATCTATTATATATATATATACTAAATATATATGATATATAAATCATGATTTAAATTCTGGAAGTAATTAAATCATGACATAATTAATAATAATATCAAGAACAACAAGTCCAAACACGTATGATAAATAAAACGATTTTACCCAAAACGATGCTTTAACACGGAATTTACAAAAGAACGGGTAATATAAAGTCATAAGTGAACCATTTATGATATCATAACACTGAATATGATTCTGTAATAAGTCGATGACATTATTTAAATAATTATACAGGAGGTTCGGATACGTACGAAGCATATCGGACCTAAGGTAAGGGATAACTTTTCCAATCTCATTTTTATCCGTGATTGTTTATTCATAAGTATTAACTGGGGTTATATTTATCATACATGTCCCTGTTTTCTAAAAATGGTTTCATGTTTGTTTAAAGTAATTTTTACCCATTTTTGACTTTTACTACATGGTATGTAATGAATCTTTCTTTTGTTTACCATACAAGGTACTTTTTGACTTTTCTAGCAAAAGTACGGGAAGAATGTTTTTTTAACTTATAAGGAATGAATGGATTTTTACGGTTTCATAATGCCGAATTTTCATGAAGATTCCTCTACAAGATTTCATTATTATTTTCAACAAAATATTTTTCTTTTAAAATTTCAGGGCATTTTGTGAAAATAAAATGGTTTTGAATAAGAAAGGATATTTTCCTCAAGAATTCATTTCAAGTGTTTTTTCAAAACTATTTTCCATCTAAGATGACATTATTTGGAATGATTATGTTTCAAGTATAATGTCTCTATTATTTACATGGTTTCACGTTTCTTATGATGAAATGATATCCATTTGGTTTATATGGATTATGTTATGATGGGATGATGCTTATGAAACCCATTTTATTTTTTGAGTTATGATGAATGATTTATGTTTATGTTGTGGAACACGTAAGAATGATTTCATTATGAGATGAGTGTGACATATATCTCCCTCCAATACATTGGGTAAATATTTATATCTCATGATATAGAAATGGATGGAATGGAAAGTTAATCCAGTTCAGTGATATAGTACTGGAACGAGGAGTGAACTCGATTCAGTAAGGGACTTTGTCCACTAAGATGGTCTTGGAAGCAATGCCTTGGCTACTATGGAAATCATATCATGTGATTAATGGATACCATAATCACATTTTTTATTCCCATTCTTGTTTATCATGACTAATGTTCCTTTATGATCTATGGCTTATGTAATGCAATGTTTTATGTCATTGCTCATGATTTTGATGTTTAGATTTTATGCTCATGTTTTTACATTCAAATGTTTATGGAATGTTTTATGTTCTCTATGTCTACCCTTACTGAGCATTTGAGCTCACCCTTTATATGTTTTCTTTTCCCCAGAATTTAAAGAAAGGTTTTAGGTAAGAAAACAAAATGGGAAGATCTTTATGGGAGATGTTGAAGATCTTTCACCATGATTATATTATGTTCCGAGTTTCCAAAGACACTAAAATGTTACGGTCCTTGAGTGTTGGTTCTTTTTATGTATTAATTATTCCAAAAAATTAATGTAATGTCCATGTACGTCAAGCTTGGGTCTCTACAGTTGGTATCAGAGGAAAGGTTTAGTTAACCTTTGGGAACTAGGATGTGAAAACTTTAGTGAGATCCCTAGAGATATTTCTAAGGTATGTCTAGGGATGTCTCTAAGGTTTAGTATAACTATAGGTTACAGTCCTAGAATTATGTTTACGATCATGAATAACCTAGGGTGAACCTAAGTTGTCAAGGATTAAAGAATGTGTTATATGTCAGACATCCCATAAGTGACTTTTTATGATTATGTGGTTCCTCGTTATTTTAACTGTTTCTTACACCATGGTTTTTGGTTTTAGTAAATGGAGGGAACCAGAAGGAATTGGGTCAACATTGAATCCAATGGAAAAATTGGTGATTACGAGAAATGAAATTGTGTAATGCCTAGAAAGAGAGATATTGTGATTATGCTGAATTAGTCATCACGATATATGATTAACAAGGTGAACTTTAGTGGCATTCATAATTCATAAAATAAAAGGAAGATGGAAATTTATGCATATTCACATGGTGAGGATCATAGAGAAAGGAATATTGAGATTTCTAAAGAAGGGAAGAATAACCTTGAGTAATACCTCAAATGGAGAGGAAGATGTTATCTATGTGGGGAAAAGGGTCATAGATTGACAAACTGTTATGGAGTTTAATGTCTTATCTGTGGAGAACATGGGAATTACCCAACTCAATGCCCTGACCTAAGAGGTTACTTGTAAATTGAGGAAGGACCTATTCCATGCCAATCCTTAAAGAGGATGGATTGAATGGATTATGTATTGTAATTGGAGAATAATGTTGTTGAGATAATTTTATGGTATATTAGAATATCTATATATTGGTCCATTGTGGTTTACAGTAATTGTATGGTACCGGTAACCATGAAAAGTGATTGAAATATTTTTGGAAAGAAGATGATATGCGCATAATGAAGGGATAAAGAGAAAATGAAATGAGCTCATGACTGATATAAGGACAAAGTTATATCATAGTTTTAGAGTTAACTTTTGACAACATTCATGTTTTCACAAAGGTTCAATGGGTATTCATTTTTCAACAGAATACAAGTTTAAGGTATTCACATGTTTGGAATGTGACTAACAAGATATATCGTATGATATATGGGGGAAAAATGATGGTATTCACATGCTTAGTAGATGACATTTCTAGTAAATGTTTTCTTTATACTATGAGCTTGGACAGAAGTATTTTGGATAAGCCTAGAGATTAGAATGGATTATGTTGGACATAGGTTAGTATTATTTAAGGCTATAACTTTTTTCAATATTATTGATGGGATGTTATAATAATGTAGTTTTAGAAAAAGGAAAACCTGCAGGACGGGCGACAACCCGTCGCGTCGGACAAGGCTGTGGGAATCGAACCCACAACCGAAGTGCGACAGGACTTTATCACATACCACTGCCTACAAGAAGTCCCTGGTTTGTATAAACTAGTTTTATTTTATTAAGCGGTTTGATAGATGAAGTATAAGTCCATTTATGGAATCGTATACGATTAATCTCACCACAGATGGACTTATGTATATAACTTTTGCTAACCTTATGTTTGAGACAGATGGAATGACCTATCATTCTATCACATGATCTGCTAACACTTCACGAATGAAAAATTCAACTTCATTTCTTTAAGAGATGAAGTGGAAATTGTTCAAGGCACGAACAATGGTGAGATTGTACCAAAATCAAGTAAGTATTTCTTTTAATTCAACAATTATTAAACTTTATGGAAATGATCTTGAAAACAAAAAAATATTGTCCTAGTGTCCTTATATCCTATGAATCAGATGGTACCTTAAATCATCACAAATTTATGGCTTTGTGATTGTTGGCTTTTTCATAGCCATGTCCTCTACCACTCTCCATCAGAACTTGATGGTGAGATTTTTCTTCCATATCCATATTTCCACCTATGTTCTCCTTTGTGGAAACCTAGTGATGAGTTAATATGGGTAATCATTACATTTCCTACTTTAGTTTTTAAAATTATGTTTTAGTATTCCTTTTACGATGTGGGTTTTTATGAACGAAACTTTCAAGTAGTAAATGATTTATAACCCTAACGAATTTCGAGGGCGAAACTCATTTTAAGGGGGGTAGAATGTAACACCCTGAGATTTTAGGAGATATATTATTATTAATTTCTTTGATGTCTTATATTATAAACTACACCAAGATTAGGTTGTACTGTACACAACACCGTATTAGCTTGCAGTATATGCAACACTATTCTTGGCCCGTGTTACACACAATTTCATGTTCGTTTTGTGAAAATTATTCTACGCAACATTAAGTATAGATTTTGTTTAATGTATAAATGAAATATGTTTTGATTATGTTATACGCAAAACCAAACAGAGCATTCACTACACGCAGCCCTGACTTGGATTGCATTACACGCAATCAAGACCTTCCTCGATAGCATGTGTAATATGCAATACCGAGTTTCACTAAATGAGATATTATTATAATATTATTATGAACTAGCCATTATGAATAGTAATACCCAATTTTTGAAATTTTATAAATTTTATCTTTCAAAATGGACTTCATTTTTGGATTCAGAATATCTAAATTAGCCTAGGGTGAATTTTTGGTATTTTTATGAAAACTTTCAATTTTTGATGAATAGTGAAAACACTGGGTTACTATTTAAAAACAGACTTTTTATTTAAATAATTATTTATTTTATTTAAATTTATTTTAGGTCAAAATTGATACATAATACCTATATAAGTTCAATGTAATTCATTGGAGTCATTTTATAATAATTATATATATATATATAAATTTTATTGAACTTTTCACCGTCTTTTACCCACCTCCTAGGATAATTTGAAAATTTACATAAAATATAATTTTACCGCTTCTGTGAGTGGAATTTAGAAAATCCAATAGACACAGTTAATATCAAGGAGTAAAATGTTGTTCAATAAGATAAAAATAATTTTTGGTGAATAGTAACTTTTTACTTTTATTTACCACGGTTAAAAGTAAATAGGGTAATTAAGGGTAAAAATGATATTATTATTACCCTAAAACATGTCCTAATTCTATTGGATAACTTTAATTCGACCAAAAACAACCTTAGGAATGAAATATTATCATTTATGTCCACTTGGATTAGATTAGGACATTTATTATTATTTTATTTAAAGAATAGTTAAAATAGTTAAAATCAAAGTTTAATAACTAAAAAATTGTTAATATAGGGTTATACATAAGATAAATTCGACTATATATCTTAATTAGAAATAAAAAAAGATTCCCTAATTAATGGTATTTTATTTATAATTTTTAGACATTAATTAATTTAATTTATTTACGACACAATGATGATGCAATAATTACCTTATTAATGAAATATTAACATAATTGATGTTATAAATACCCAAATAAATGTAATTTGAGACTTTTTATAAATTAAAATATTTTTTAGGTTAATATGACATGTTATTATTGATTTAATTAACTTTTTTTGAACTAATCATGCTTTTATTATTTTCACAAAAATCAATTACCAAATAGTGTCAAAATTGACATAAAATAGTTTTTAAAACAAATATTATATTATTAATTGTTATTCTATTACTAAAAATATAAGGTTCATCCAAATGACTTATATAAGGTTATATATGCTAATAATTAACCACTTGGGGTTATTTTGGCTTGTTATAGTAAGTTTATTAACCATATAGTGTAAGAAAACAAGAAGACATGGTAAAAGTTAAATTATTTAACTTAGAGTTAAATCTAAATGATAAGGATAAAATATTAACCTAAACTTGTCTAAAACCTATTGGTTGAGAGGATTTCTACCCATAACCACTTTATCTTCGAAATAAATCAATTTCGAGCTATTATAAATAAAATATGTCTTTATTATAAAATAATATTTTAAGTTTTTCCTAAGGTGCCCCTCTCCTCCCTTATAAAAGGGCACCTCCTCCCTCTTCTCTTTACACAATTTTGAGATTTCAAGCTCGGCCAAACCCTTCCCATTTACCTTCTAAACTTCCCTAGAAACATTATAGAGGTTCAGGTTTACTCAAAAGACCAAATCTAGTGCCTTAAGAGGAAGCTTAAAAGAGGTGCGTCGAAGAAGAGGTAATCTCTTCTACCGACTCTTTCAAGTTTTGTTTCTTCTTCAACCTCTTCTTATTTAGTTGTTTCATTATAAAGTAATAACATAAGAATCAATAATATACTAATATGTTATTATAAATATGAAACAACCCCATTTCACCTTCTATCCATCCTACGGAAAATGAAATCACCGCACGTGCGTACGTACGGAATACCGTCTCCACGCCATGGTGTAATTAGTTTTTCCACCACCACCTTACTTGGATGGGTATAATGGTGTAAAAAATAACTATATATGGTTATTATAACATCATAATGATTCTTAGATGTTATATCATCCACTCCAATTCAATTCAATAATTATGGGAACGATATCATCGCTCGTGCGTACGTACGGATTACCGTCTCCACGACGCGATGAGATTCATTCTCCATGTTAACCATTCAAGAATTATTATAAAGTATATGTAATGAATAATAATGAAATATATGACATGATAAAGCTACTGGATATATATATATATATTTCATCTACTTACTTCCATTCAAGTCAATAAGGAAAGGAAAACAACGTTCATGCGTACGTATGGCCTACCGTCTCCATGAACGGTGTATTTCATTTCATTTATCTATCTATTATATATATATACTGAATATATATGATATATAAATCATTATTTAAATTATGGAAGTAATTAAATCATGATATAAGTAATAATAATGTCAAGAACAACAAGTCCAAACACGTATGATAAATAAAACGATTTTACCCAAAACGTTGCTTTAACATGGAATTTACAAAAGAACGAGTAATATAAAGTCATAAGTGAAGAATTTATGATATCATAATAGTGAATATGATTCTGTAATAAGTCAATGAATTTATTTAAATCATTATACAGGAGGTTTGGATATGTACGAAGCATATCAGACCTAAGTTAAGGGATAACTTTTCCAATCTCATTTTTATCCGTGATTGTTTATTCGTAAGTATTTACAGGGGTTATATTTATCATCCATGTAGCTATTTTATAAAAATGGTTTCATGTATGTTTAAATTCATTTTTAACCATTTTTTACTTTTACTACATGGTATGTACGAAATCTTTCTTTTTTTTACCATATGAGGTACTTTTTGACTTTTCTGGAAAAAGTACGAGAAGATTGTTTTTTAACTTATACGGAATGAACGGATTTTTACAGTTTCATAATGCCTAATTTTCATGAATATTCCTCTACAAGATTTCATCATTATTTTCAACAAAATCCTTTTCTTTTAAAATTTCATGGCATTTTGTGAAAAGAAAATGATTTTTAAGAAGAAAGGATATTTTCCTCAAGAATTCATTTCAAGTGTTTTTTCAAAACTATTTTCCATCTAAGATGACGTTATTTAGAATGATTATGTTTCAAGTATAATGTCTCAATTATTTACATGGTTTCACTTTTCTTATGATGAAATTATATCCATTTGTTTTATATGGATTATGTTATGATGGGATGATGTTTATGAAACCAATTTTATTCTTCGGGTTATGATGAATGATTTATGTTTATGTTGTGGCACACATAAGAATGATTTCATTATGAGATGAGTGAGACCTATATCTTCCTCTAATGAATAGGGTAAAGATTTATATCTCATGAGATAGACATTGCTGGAACGGAAAGTTAATCCGGTTCAGTGATATTGGACTGGAATGAGGAGTGAACTCAATTCAGTAAGGGACTTTGTCAACTAAGATGGTCTTGGCAGCAATGCCTTGGCTACTATGGAAATCATATCATGTGATTAATGGATTCCATAATCACATGTTTTATTCCCATGCTTGTTTATCATGATTAATGTTCCTTTATGATCTATGGATTATGTACTACAATGTTTTATGTCATTGCTCATGATTTTGATGTTTAGATTTTATGATCATGTTTTTACATTCAAATGTTTATGGAATGTTTTATGTTCTCTTTGTTTAACCTTACCGAGCATTTCATCTCACCCTTTATATGTTTTCTTTTCCCCAGGATTTAAAGAAAGGGTTTAGGTAAGAAAAAAAAAGGGGAATATCTTTATGGGATATGTTGAAGATCTTTCACCGTGACTAGAAGATTATGTTCTGAGTTTCCAAAGACACAAAACTATTACAGTCCTTGAGTGTTGGTTCTTGTTATGTATTAATTATTCCAAAAAAGTAATGTAATGTCCATGTACATCAAGCTTGGGTCTCTACAATACCCTTCTTTCTTTGATGGTTAATTTTTTGATATAATCAGTGGATTTTGGGATAGTGGAGACCCCTAGGGTTATTGGGGAGTTTCTAGATGTTTTTCCTAAGGAGGTTGTGATGAAACCCCCTTAATGCGACATTGAATTTGGGTTAGCATTGTAGCCCGATGCTTCTCTTATTTTAATGGATCCTTATCAGATGAAACCTTATGAGTTGAAGGAGTTGAGGATTTAGATAGATGATATGATGCATAGGGGTTTTATCTAGTCTAGTGTGTCACCGTGGGGTGCTCTAGTGTTTTTCTCCAAGAAGGTAGATGGACTACCAGAGGTTGAATTAGGCAACATTCAAGAATCATTACCCTCTTTTGAGGATATATGAGCTTTTCGACCACTTGAGAGGGGTGAGTTAGTTTTCTAATATTGATATGTGGTCTGGATATCACCATTTGAGGGTAAAGGAGGGAGATATCTTGAAGAATACCTTCATATTTAGTTATGGGAACTTTGAGTTTGTAGTCATGTTGTTCGATGTAACAAAAACACCAGTTATGTTCATGGGAATCATGTAATCCATGTTCTGCGAATTCCAAGACGAGTTTGTAGTTGTGTTCATCAATGAAATAATCATTGCTAAAAGTTAGAGGAGGATAATTCCTATCATATTAGAACTATCTTATATTTTCTTCAATTCCACAAGATCAATGGAAATTTATCCAAGTGTAAGTTATGGAAAAGATAGGTTCATTTCCTTAGGAATTTAGTGTCCTAGTAGGGTGTGGAAATAGACTTGTTGAAGGTCTAGGTAATTTTTTCTTGGGAATCACCCAATAACAAGGTAGTGTTTTGTGTTAAATTTCTCTTAATTTTCATCCCCAATGATGGTGTTGACTAGTAAGGACTAGGACTTTGTTTAGAGTAATTAGTGAAAGATAATGTTTAGTTACCTAAATGCGATTTTTTTAGTGCTTTAGTGCTTAAGTTTCCTAAAGAGGGTGTGTTGTTTGAGGGGTTTTGTGATGCTTACCATCTAGGATTGGGATTCATATTTGTTCAAAAGAGAGAGATGATCTCTTATGGGTCTAGGAAGTTATCTCCCCATGAGTGTAACTGTTCCATGCATTTCTGGATCTAGAAGAAGTTGTGTTGCACTAAAATTATGGTGGAATTACCAAATTAGGGAGTTCTTTATGGTATTCACCAATCATAAGATCTTGAGGTATATCCTTTCTCATAATTTTATAAATTTTTAGTAGCAGAGTTGGATGAAATTTCTTTAGGATAATGATTTTGATATCTCCTAAACCTCATGAAAAGGTAATGTTGTGGCCAATTATTTGAGTAGAAATTCATAGAAGGATATTTATTAGAAGTTTGAGGATGTTTGGAGTGAAATTAAGGAGTTGGAAGCCTTAAACTTATATTCAAGGGTGGATGATGATATATGTTATTTGTTTTAGATTAAGGTGCAATATTATCTGATGTATACGGACAAGGAGTCTTAGTGGGGAGACTCAGACGCAGAGGTGATGCGTGGTCGTGTTGGCTATGTTTATGATCCTGAGGGATGGTTGGAATCCAGTGTTGTTTTACAGGAGTTTGTTTGTTCTGATAGTGATGAATTAGGGAGTCATTTGTGAGTTTTATATCTCACCTTTTCTAGTACACCCAGGAGTATCCAAGATATATAATGTCTCGAGGATGAATGTTTGGTGGACCAGGATGCAGTGGGTAGTGACAGAGTTTATGGTGAGGTGTTTGGATTTCTATTAAGTAAAGGCATATCATCTTGTTCCTATTATTTTGTTGTATCCTATGGGTGTTCTCGAGTGGAAATAGAATGAAATAGTGATGGATTTTTCAGAATATTACGCTAATCTCAGTGAGGTTTTGATTCTATCTAGGTGATTGTGGATTGGTTGATAAAATTAGCCCACTTCTTAGCAATCAAGGCATCATGCATAGTAGTTTTGTTGGCTAAGAGGCATATGGATGAGGTGGTGCGATTACAAAGAGTTCTGAAGTCCATTTCCTCAGATCACAACACACGTTTTTCCTCACTATTATGGAGGGTATTAAAACATTATTTTGGAACTTATTTACACCTAAAAACTAATTTACTACCTTACATGGTTGGGAAGACACAAATAATATACAAACATAGGAGGATATGTTGCGGGTGTGTATATTATAATTCAAAAGATCATGGAAATGACACTTACCATTAGTTGAGTTTGATTATAATAATAAATATCTATCATATATCATCATGGACCCATTTGATGCTTTTCATGAGAAACCATATCATTATCTATTGTGTTGGATGAAGGTTGGAGAGGGAGTATTTATTTTTTCCAATGTGGTGTAGAGCACAACATATAAAGTTCCTATTGTTCATGAGAGGATGAAAGCAGCAAAGAACCAAAAGAATTAGTATTTCAATAATAAGAGGAGGCCATTGTATTTTGAGGTTTGGGACCATGTGTTCATGAAGGTTTCCAATCAACATGGGGAGTAGAATTTGGGAAGGGGAGTAATCTTTATACCAAGTTTATTGCACCCTTTGATGTTTTTTGGGTGAGGTGGAGTATCGGTTGGTGTTACCACCATATCTGAAGAGGATCCATGTAATATTCTACATATTATATCTTTTATAATATCTTCATGATGACTCATATGTCATTGTTTGGGGAGATTTAGATATTGAGGGTGACACAACCATTGTAGAGTGACTATTAGAGATCCGAGATCTCTACGAGAAGGCATTGTAAGGATGAAATATTCCATTGGTTTGTGTGTTGTGAAGGTATAGTGGCATGGAGGAGAGTACATGGGAGCGATGTAGATAGATGTATTCCCAGTTCCTAGAGCTATTTTGAGTTTTTACTTACTCTATTATTCTTGTGAGGTTTGGATATTTCTATGTTATGAGATGTGTTTTTTCCCCGATGTATGATGTGTGATAAAGTTATGACATATGAAAATGGATAAATTGACTCATAATAAAGGTTAATTATACTAAGATTTGATTAAACTCATGTGGGTGAGTCAGTTTCACCCAAATAAGATAGTATCTTGACGTGGAGGATGGAATTCCTTGGTTCTTGTTTTCTGGGAGGTGCAGTTTTTTGGTTGCGATGATTGTTAGTTTGAGTTATGTGGGGGTTAGATGGATGTTTCTAGTGAGAGGTGGTGATGTGTTTATGTGTGGTGATGTGGTTTTCATGGGATGTTTGTGGGTGTTTTAGTTGGTGTGTTTGTATGGTGGTAGCATTGAGGTGTAACAATATCCTTGAAAGGTATCTCGTGGGTGGTTGTTTGGATCCCTTCCATTTTGGGATTGGTTTTGGATTCTTGAGGGAGAGAATAATTTGATAGGCAGATCATGTAATGGATTGTTCCTTACCAACCCATTACTTTTTTTAGTTTTGGGTGCTGGAGGTGTTTTATAGGAGGCTTGAGGAGGTTCTATGGTGGTTATAGGTGTAACATGGATACTATGGGATATTCACATCATGAAAGGTTTAAATGATGTGAATCGGTGATTCATGGCTTGTGTATCTAATGGGATTCATGGACTACATAAGGCTGATGGGGGAACACATGAAACAAATTCATGCCATGAAAGTGGAATTCATGACATGTAATTAACGAAAGGTCGAGGTGACATGAATTTTGGTGAAATTTGTAATTTTAGAAAACCCGTAAATTACATGTCATGAATTTAATACATGATGTGAAAATAGTGGGATCCAAGTTATTTTATAACCCTTATGGATGATTTTCCTTTCAATCATCCACCTATATTCCTCTTAAATCTGGGAATACCCTGGGAAATTTTAGAGGATATTCCGGTCCTCCTTCTATTTTTTTGATCTCTTGGTTCTTGTGGATTCCTGTTGGTGATTTGTGGTAAGACCTTCTCTTTTTCTTGGTTGGTTCTCTCTTGTTCTTCTCTCATATATTTTTTTCAGTGTTTTGGATTTGGTTTGGGTTGTGAGTTGGGATATGTTTTTGATAACCTTTAATGCTATTTAGGTTGATCCATGGGTTTTGAATGTGGTTGTGGTTTGTAGGAATTTCTTCTTCGCCCTAGAGTGTGCAGAGAGATCAGAAAGCTTATTTGGGGTAGGGAATCCCTCATTTCTCAATTTTTTGTAACATGTGGGAGGGGTTTTATATTTTTTATCTATGGGGGATCATTGTGATGTCTTGTTTAAATATAAATAACTAGCTAATTGATATAGAAGTTGGAAAGAGGAAAGATTCTCATACTTTTAAAACTTTGATATTATTGTGATGTTGTGTTTGTATGGACTGAATTCCTTACTAAAAATCACGTTTGTTGAGAGCCTTTTATTTTTCTATAGTTATTGTGATATGGAAACCTTATTGCATGTTGCTGTGATATCACAGTAAAATGGAAATTGGATAACCACTAATATTATGTTAAATAAAATGGTTACCCCTATATTTATTGCTTGTGTGATAACACCCCTAAAATAAAGTGAAATTTGATAAAACCCACTTTGTTAAATTTATAAAATTGTCTTTGATGTGTTGTGATGTGTGGACGTGCTTTTGGGGAGACAATGTGTGGTTGTGATGTGGTGTGGGGGTGATGTGTGGTTTTTTTTTGTGATTTTAGGGTGATGAGGTGATGGTTGTTTGGATGTTATTTTTGGGTGATGATGTGGTGGTTTTTTGTCATTCTTTTAAGGTGGTGGGGTGACAATTGTTTAGACGTGCTTTAGGGTGGTGAGGTGATGGTTGTTTTGAAATTATTTTATGGAAGTGAGGCGATGATTATTTTTCCATGCATTTGGGGCACCAGGGTGATGGTTTGTTTAGACATGATTTTAGGGAAGTTGGGTGAGGGTTTGTTTGGATGTGATCATGGGGCGGGAAGGTGATGATTTGATTGTAATGATGAGATGCTTGTGATGTGTGGTTTTATTATGCAATATAATTAGGTAGTGATGGAATAACTATTTAGTTATGTTTGAAATGGATGAGGTTTGGTTTCATTAATGGGGTTTGAATGATTAATGAAAAAATAAATGATGGTCTATGTGGTTAAAAGTGGTTTATGCTTAATAATGAAATGAATGGGCTCGATAATGGAATTGGTTAGAAAAGTGAAATATGGGATGTGTAGTGTTATGCATTTAGAGGTGGCAACAAAAGTGGTGATGTTGTGAGTTGGTTAGTGTTTAGTTGTGAACCCATTGGTTGATATTGTGCGTGTCTATATGTATATATTTTTATATTCCTTGTGATTTCTATACACACCCCACTTTTATCAAAGACTATGTGCCAAAACCCATATATACACATGGGATGTGTTTTTTCCAACATCCTAGTGATAAGGATTTATGGATGGCTACATGATCTTTCTATCTCTCTCTTCCAGGTGAGTAGTTATGCATAGGATATGATGGATGGAGGTTTGTTAGTACACTAGGTGGTAGACCAGTTATTTTTAGGGGAGATGTAATATGACAATGTTGTGGAGAATCTTATGGAGGGGGGGGGGTGTCATGATAGAAGGAAGGAACAAGGTTGATGTCCTTCATGTTCATGATACCCTAAAACTCTAGTTATGTAAGTGGTTGTGATGTGATGGACCATGTTCTTGGGGATGAGATGTGATGTGACCGTGCATGTTGGGCGGTGGCCCAAGTTCCGATGGGGGTGATGTGATGTGGTCATGATTTTAGTGAGGTGGTACATGTTATTTAGAAGATATGGGAGTGCTAGGATGTACGATGTTGGGGTGTGAGAGTGGAAAATCTATTGGAAAGTGGTATGTGGTAGCCTTTATCAATATTCTTTTTATTATGTTATTATAGTTGGCTTGTGCTATTTAGTGAGCGTGCCTTGTTGAGGTTGGGATGGATAGTTAACCAATTTAGCCACTATTGGTTCTACTATTTTCTCATGGGTCTATTAGTTATTTCAAATGTGCACGAGATACTTTGTTTTTCCTAATGAGTATATCCGTACGCTCACCCTATGTATGTGAACTATTTTTTAGGTTTCCAGGAGGACTATGTGGACTGTGATGGACATTACCAGCTCAGACCTTTGGAAAGTTGCTTCTTTGCTACTTGAGCTTTTCTTTTTGGTATTTAATTTTCCATACTTTTATCTATAACAGTTTTATTTATACATGCATTGTGGAATGGTTTTGGTTTCTTTTTTATATCACACCATGGATTTGTTTGTGGATGATTCATCTTATCTACTGATCCAATATTATTATATAGGGTAATTCCTCCAATTTCATGATATTTTTATACCTTCGGTGTAGTCACAAACCCAGGACGTACTAGAGGTGGGACTCAAGGTTAATTATCTCTATCCCTTTATTTTAGTATCATTGGTGGGAGGGGTTCGTGACACATAGGTCCATCACAACCTAAAAATTCATGTAAGATATCTTCCACTCTTTCCTCATAGAGTAATCACCCATGAAGAATTTATCTTTTTAATTTGAAACACACACCATGAGAGTTCACCATATAGTTGGTGTCCTTGATGTAAGTTAAAAACAAACCTCAACACTTGGAATGATCACCCACGACCCAGATTGAATGAGGGAGGCATCAATGAAGACCATGACAAACAAATTCATAGTTCCCATTTCCACAATATGGACATTCATCAATCCCAATTAAACTTCTATGAACACATATTTCCCATAGTAATTCTTAAATACCTTCCTTAAAATTTTCTATTTAAGAACTTGAAGATGATATATCCAGACATAGAATACATTTTTTAGGAACCAACTCACTTATTTTCACTTATCAAAGGGGTTATTTCTAGGTATGAAAAAATAGTACTCTAAAAGGACTTCCAACTCCACTATTAGATCCAAAAACTTAGTCAATCAATCCAATAATCTATTGAAGATATCAGTGTAGTCCCAAAATTCATGTCGATGAAATAATCTATCACTTAAAAAGGGTAATATTGGGATATATTTAAGGCAAACACACACACATACTTATATAATTATAGGAAGTCCCCTACACAACATCCATTGCACACAAATCAAAATTTTTAATCTAGTAGGTAATTAGTTTCAAATTTCTAAGAGTTGGATTTATACATTTTACTTGAGGGCCTTTCTCACTATAAGATGTGAACCTTGACCCATATACTCATCAACACAACACCTTGCAATGCGAGAAATATTCCAAATATCAGAAAATGAAAAAAAATTGTCCACACCAAGGATGATATCATATAGTATAAGGACTAACCTTAAAATCATTACATATTCTTGAGTTTTTAGTCAAGAATTCACTTTATTAAATTTTGAGTGTCTTTAAGGTTTATAATTTTATAGAATCAGGTCACAAATATTACATAAAAAACCCATATATTACAAATAGTACACCTATAATTAGTTTCAAAATTTTCCACAATATTATTTTTTTAAAATGAAACATATTTTCTTTTTATGGAAAATATTCATGTCTTTCAACTTGACATCTTCTTTGTCCATACCCATCCTTAAACCCTATGATTTTTTTTTTAAAACATGGTATGAGGATAAAAATATCAGTAAGAGATATAAAAAGAATAAATCCATTAGTCTAGTGAAAAAAATGAAAACTTTTAAATTTTTTACTTTTATCACAATATTCTTTGAGAATACGAAATAAATCATCTCCTCACAGAAACATATACATCTTGATCAATGGAAACCATTAAAACCCATAGAAAAAAAAATAAAAAACCCCTTTTTGTAAAATTATACCAAAATATTCATAAATATTGTTAAAATTGTGTAAAAAATAACTAGTGTCCAGTTAAATCCATAGTAGAAACTACCATGGTCAACTCCCTCCTTCTTTCCAATGAAGATAAGGAACATTACCCAATGTATTACAAAGTTGTAATGGGGATACATGTTGTATAATCTATATCAGGATCACTCATCATATAAGTTATATCGGGCTCACCCATAATAACCTATAATTATTAGTACCATATCATGAAAAAACATTTTATTCTTACACATTTTTCATCACATAACTATTGAAAAACTCTTTTGAACCCATATACAAAACACTTTTTCATATAGAAATACCCTTTCCTTTTTAAACCCATTTTCAAAACTAAAATACCCAGATAAAAAGGAAAATAAGGTTTTTATTTGAAAAAAACATGAAATATTGTAAAGTAATCCAAACATAAAATAATGTTCATGGAAGTGATAAAACCCATTGATGTCGTATATGTTAAAATAGATTATTCCTTTTTTCCTTTTTGTAAAGAAAGTCAAAAAGTTTTGTATAAAATTTAAATAAAGATTATTTTTGAAAAACTTTAAAATAAAGTCATTAAATTACCTTTATAAGTAAATTATGTCCATATAAATACATTCATAAAATATTTTTAAGAATATGGACATGGGATAAAAATATTTTGAAAATAAATCCTTAAAACATTCAAAACGAGGATATTAATGTAATGTGTCAATTAACTTGAGTCTAAATTATCACATACATTATTTATATTAATAATTAAAAAACATATGTTATTTATTTACCTGATTAAGAACCATTTTGAGGTTTATTATTCCTTTTATATTATTTAATATGATGTTATATAAAATTCATTAATCAATTAAATTCTTATTGGATATTTTTATGATATTAACCTCATATGTCCCAAATGACTTTGGAAGGTTGATTGTAGTCAATGAGGTCATTATTTAATCATATATAGAATAATAATAGAGATATAATTACCATTTTTAAACATCAATTATAGTTTTAAAAACCAAATGTGAAATATGGTTTTGTAAAATGAACTACGTTACAATCATCGAGACAATATGCCTTACATATGCATGAGAAATGTTTCCATTTTCAACGATAATGATGGAAATAAGGTAATTATTATTATATATTTGAATAATTATAATTATATCATAAAAACCATATTGTTTCTTTAAATATACTTATATATACCAGAAATGTGATGTGGTGACGAAAAATAAATCACATCGCTTTGTGGAGGTGATAATCCCCATGTGTGCACAAACAACATTATCATTTTTCAATGAATGGTCAGGTAAGAAAATATATGATATATTAATTTTAAATAATTATAAATATTTCATTAATATAATATATATAAATTAAATCCTTCGTTATAACCATCTGTTATAGGTGGTGAAGGAAAATGAAACACATCACTTCATGGATGTGGTAGTCCACATGCACATACAAACGATGTTTTCGGTCCCCATTTGATGGAAGAGGAGATGGATATTGATTATGAAATTAAAATAATAACATATAAATATATTTAAGATACTTATTTTATTATTTCATAATGGTTTAGTAGTATTTTAAGGAGGTAGAATAAGAAATAAGTTGAAAACACTTGGTTAAGAACTATACATTTTCTTCAGACAACCTCTTTAGGTTTACACCAAAAGCCTTCCCAGGATAGTTTATAATTTTAAAAAAATAATATATTTTGTGGGGAGTAAAATTTGGGAGATACTTGGTCTGGAATTTTCTAAGCTATAGTGTTCAAATGGTGCAAGGAAGTGAGGAGAGGATTTTCCCTTATATTAGTGAGGGGAGGGGCACTCTTGTAATTACTTAAGATATTAAATTAATACAAATTAATTTCCATCGAGAAATAGAACAAAATTAATATAATTTTAAGATAATATTAGGAAGAGTAAAAATAATCTCATATAATAAAATTTGGACAGGTTAAGGTGATGTTTTCACCCTTATCCCTTTGTTTTAACCCTCATTAACCCTTTTGACACTTACCATATATGAAGGTTTTTACACTAAAGGAGTTAACAAAGTTACCATAAAAGGAAAGTTGACCCATAAATGGAAAATGGATGATATTATCAAAAATAAAACATTAAATTGGAAAAATAGAATATTTTTAGTAATTTTAAATCATTTAATAAAATGTTATTTGTTATAAAATATCATTAATGCAATTTCTGGAACTATTCAATTAATTTGACTTTAAAATTAACATGGTAGTAAATAAATTTGAATATAATATTTTAATGCATACCTAATATTTTATATTTATATAAAAAAATTTGTGACATAATAACTCATTCAAATTATATTACTTTAAGTATTTTTAAAATCATTTATTTTATTTTTCTATTAATTGAGTAAATACTATGTTGGATTTATGTTATAATTTGAGGTAATTATTTCATCACTAAAAATTATAAATAAATTAACATGACAAAAAAAAATATTTAAATTAGGAACTTATAAAAAATTTAAGTATTTTTTAATCCCTCTCACAAAACATTATAGACATTCAAAGAGAGAGAGAGTGATATTTTTGATTTTATATTTACTTAAAAAAGTATAAATGTTATAATCAATGGAAAGTGGTAATAAATTTCCACATTTTAGAATTTTGGATGATAAATTAAGTAATACACTTATCCAAAAAAAAGAAACACAAGTTTTAGGGAAATTTTTAGGCCTTATCCCATTATTTTTTCCCTTAATTATATGATTTACCCTTACCGAGGTGACAAATATTTACTAAGGTACTATTCATAGTTAAAAAAATAAAAAGGAATTATTTAAAAAATTTGGACCTAATGATTAAAAATATGGAAAAATTTATTCAATATTAAATTCTTAAAATTGGAAGAAATTAATTTTATTTTAAAATTCACAATGCAAAGAAAAGCATTTTTTAGAAAAATGCGTCTTAAGCCAAAAAATGAACTTATACCAAAATCAGGTATAAAGATGATTCAAATACAATTAATTATATTATATCAAACTAAATAATACTTATTTTACTTTTAAATCAATTTCAAATCATAATGGCACTTTTAAATCACTTAATATAATGAAAAGAAAAGACGGTGTTACAAAAATCAGTATTTTCACTATTCACTAAAAAATCAATCTTTTTAGAAAAATAAAAAAAATTTATCCTATGATAATTTTTATATTATTATTTGAAAAATGAATTTAATTTTTTGAAATTAATATTATAAAATATCAAGATTAATCTTTAAAATAAAAACTCATAAGAATAAGAGTTTAATAAGAATAAAACTATTTCATTTTTATTTTAAAAAATTACTTAATGTTCATATAGTGAATATAAATATATAAAATATAATTCATGAATACTATTAAGGAATCAAATTTATTATTAAATTTACCTGTTTTTTTAGATTCTTCCCCCCTTTTCAAAATTGCATCCTTTTAATTATATTCATTTCTTAAACAAGTGGGGATATCTTACCCTAATAGAATTTTCATATTCCCATGGTGATTCTTCAACTATATGGTTTTTACACAAAACCTTAAATTGATTAATTACCTAATTCTATAAAAATAGATATCTATGTTCAAGAATCTATAATGTATGATCCTCTTATGAAATGTAATCTTCAAACTGAACTACTTTAGGGCTCAAAACATGGGATGCATCACACACATATTTTTTTAACAACAAAACATTAAATACATTATATACCTGAGATAAAATTTGATGTAATTCCACTAAATTATAAACTAATATAAATTTATCTAGGATTTTATATGGTCTAATGAACAATGGGTATTGCTTCCCTTTTTTTCCAAGATGCATAACACTTTTTCGTGGAGATACCTTAAGAAAAACATGATCACCTACCTTGAAAGAATGATTTTTCCTCTGGTTATCCACATATTTTTTTACCACTTTGATACATACTCATATGTTGTTGAATCATATTCACCTTCTCAACCATTTCTTATAATAACTCTTTTCACACTAACTTTCTTTCACCTACTTTATCCTAACAAGCTAGAGTCCAACACCGCTTTCCATATAATGCCTTAAAAGGTTTCATTTGTATACCATAATGAAAAATTTTATTATAAGAAAACAAAACTAATGATATTTTTTGCTACTAACTTCCCTAGTAACCCATTTAATAAGAAAAAATCGTTTCTTTCAAGGTTCTAATCATTCACTCAGACTGTCCATTAGATTGAGGATGAAAACCTGTGATGAAATTTAATTCAACACCCAACGACTTTTGAAGGACTATTTAAAAATTATAAGAGAACATGTGATAATATTAATATATACTAGAGAGAGTAACTATATTTAACTTGATTATATCATTGATATATAGTTTATAAAGTAGATATAAAGACATAGTTTCTCAAATTGGAAGTAAATGTGAAGATTAAGTTAGTCGATCAATAATAACCCAAATCACATTATTACCTCGAGATTTATTTATAAACAAAACAAAGAAATACATTGATATAAATATATATATATATATATATATATATATATATATTCCAATTTCCACTTCGTCACTAGAAAATTATGAATGATCCCCTTCAGTAATTTTTATTCTGCTTTAACCTGTTAACAATTCAAGCATATTTTGCTAAATTCTGCAATACCTTTCTTCATTATATCTAACCAGCAATACTCTTGAAGATATATGTACACCTTATTTATTCCTAGATGAAAATAAAATGGGGATATATGAGCTTCACTCATCAATTCTATTTTAAAATGTTGATCACAAGACACACATAACCTTTTTCCAAATATCACACCTTCCTTTCCAATTTTAAATTTAAGTAACTTAAATTTCCTTACCAATTCCACCTTTCCTAAAAAAATCATGGTCTTTCTTTAGATATTTCCTAATTACATATGATAAATTCGACTATACTGAAACATGAAACAAAATAGAGGAAGTTCTTATATGAACACTTTACAGGCCAAAATTCATTAAATCATCAACCAAATATTCATGTTCCAAACATATCATGGTTAATGATGCATTATATTTTCTACTAAAAGAATAAATTAATTTTTTTTCTTTTCTAAGATGGTAATTTATCATGCATTCATAATACTTAATCAGTTCAAACTATCATCTTTTCTTCTTGTTTAACCCTTTTTGAGTGAATATATACTTCAAAATTTTATGATTATTATATATTTCACACTTTAAACTATATAAAATATGCCTCCAAATTTTAAAAGAAAAAACCATATAAGTTAATTTTAGATCATGTGTAGGATTATTTAACTCATGAGGTTTAAGTTTTCATAAATCATAAGAAATTACCTAATCATTATGCATTATAACACATCATATCCCTTCAATGAAGAATAGTTTTAGATAAAAAATTCACCATTTCTAGAGGATAGGTCCAAAATTGGATCATTCACCAATCTTATTTTTAGTTCTTGAAAATAATAATCATACTCTTTTATCTAAAAAATATAACTCCCTTTTGAGTTAACTTAATCTATGGGATAGATATCCAAGTAAAGTTTTCAATAAACCACTGGTAGTAACCCGTTAATCTATGAAAACTATGAATCCCTCACTAAAAAATATTTAAATATTTCTAATAAAGGTATATCTATTGGTAAAAGTGAATTTTCTATTGGTAAAATGTTTTACAAACATATATGTCCATGTCACTAAAATTTCAGTAAAAACTCTATCAAAAAATTATTTTGCGATAGATAAAATAGTTCTGTTACAATTATAATAATACCAATAGATAATATATATTTTGGTTAAAGTGTTTAGAAATAGGTTCCGGTGAGAAATTTTTCCGTTGGTAATAATATTATGAACATATAATATTTCTTTATAAATTATATTTAAGTAAAAATTATAAATTTTTATTGCTATTAAAATTTCATATGATATTTATTAATTTATCATATATAATACATTTGTTTTAATTATTAAAATGAAATACAATTTTTACACATGTTCAAACATAGAAAAAATTTAATTATATTAATAATGAAATTAATTACAAAACTAATAAAAAAATGTTGTATAACCCCCTGGATCCCCTTAAATAGGATCTTCCACCCCCACGTTGGATCCCCCCCAAATAGGAACAACCACACCCCCCAGCGAGGTAGATCTAGAACTAGTATTTCTATCCCATCATCGCCAGCGATGCAGCTCAAGCACCAACACCTCTAGCCCATCCATGCCAGTAAGCCAGCTCCAGCGACTAGCGTGCACCAAAGACCCATCAGTAATCCGAATGACTCATATTAATGCACCATTTATCCAAAAATATTTCGACAACATCCCAAATAATATCTTATTACAAAATATCATTTCCAACTTTTTTTTTGATAAATATTTTATGTAGAATTTATTTAAAAAATAAATTATTACAAGGAAAAAATGAGGTGTAATGAGCTTAGACCAGTAATAAATTAAATATGAATACACATACTTGTAGAAAAATCACATGAAAAAATTAAAATAATTAAACTTCAAAATAATCCATACTTTAAGAATTTTAAGAATGATGCACTGTCTATCCAACCAAGGACCAATTAAAACTGTCGAATCTAGTAAAATATCCCAAAAACCATTAAAGTGATAGTGAACAAACATCTCAACTAATCCATGTCATATTTCAAAAAATCCTATACTTCAAAAAAAAGATATAATTCTGTCCACCAGATCATGAAAATAAAACCTATAGAGATAAAAATATGTCAAAAACTCCAAAACAGATAAAACAAAAATCAGTTTTTTTTATGCCAAAAGTAACATCATCCTCCTTGATCAGCAACAAATAGTTATATAGCTATCAAAACATATTAAAACTATCTGAGAAAGAATTCCTTTATCTAATATGACACTAGATCTAACAGATCCAAAACAACATCATGCAGAATTATATAGACCAAGCAGAAAACCAAACACAATTATCACTTCATCAATGATTCAGCCGAAAAAAAACATCAAGAGAATAAACTTCCATAGTTGGTGATCTATGAATATGATGTGAAAAAACAACCTACACCAAAAAACTCTATCCAAAACATCATTACATCTTCTAATAATTCACTGAAATCAGAAAAGACAGATTCTTTATCCATAAAGAAATCGTTCCAAGTCATGTAACTTCCTCCATAAGAAGACACATCACCTAGATAACTAAAGCGAAACAACCAACATGCGTGAACTATCCATGAAAAAAAATTCTGTCAAGACCCAAGAACAAGGTGCCTTAGAATAACCATACCATCTCCAAAATAACATTATATATTGTACAAGTTCATAGAGAAAACAAACAAGCCAAAGCACATGAGTAAGCCCAATAGTAATGAAATTATATACACTGATGTTGGGAAGATGTGTAATAATAAAATCATGATTCACACTATTAACACCTCAAGATAAGTTTCTATATTAATATATGTATGAGGTATTAATTAACCATACTATATCTTAATTTCCACCAAAACGGTACTATCTCATAAGGGATTTAGTCAATTTTGAAATCATCATGGCATACAGATGTGAATAGATATAAGAAAATGAAAATTTTATAAAAAATAAGAGGATATCATCTCCTTTTCCATAAGAAGAAAAACTCTCACAGTTATGATGGAATTTCCCAAATGAATGGGACACTCCTGATCTAGTAC
Source organism: Viscum album (assembly GCA_963277665.1). Lineage (NCBI taxonomy): Eukaryota > Viridiplantae > Streptophyta > Magnoliopsida > Santalales > Viscaceae > Viscum > Viscum album. The sequence continues at coordinate 1,305,584,638 of OY728160.1, read as the reverse complement.
CAATAAGAATCATGACCACAACCGTTATGAAGTCCAAATTAATCGATTCCAGAAATCCAAAGCAGAACAACAAAGTAAAGATAAAAATAGGAAGTCACCCTCAACTATTAGAAGAAGACAAAAATAAAACCATACATGAAATAAAATAATTCCAAACCTAAAGACAACCCAAGGGATACAAGAATAGAGCTCCCACGTGTAAACCACATGATATACCAAAATTATTATTACCCTATATTGTGGTGGATAGTTTATCTATTGGGAGATAAAGCGAGTTTGGAAAGAAGACTATTGTACATCATTCCTACATCTTATTTAAAAAAGTTTTAGAAAATAATAGAGAGAAAAAATAGTTTGGAAAACAATCACACCAAGGATTTGAGAAAAGAATATAACTTCCAAAAATTAGTAATCATATAGTGAATTACGAAGATCCAGTGCATGTTTTACAACGAAATAAGAAGCCAAACAAGTGGAAGATCATAACAACTAATATTAAAATACTAAACTCACCTTTTTCCCATAATTGAATACATGAAGTACTGGAATTTTTTATCTCTTGTAAGCCTTCAATAATGGACATTAATCATATCTCTAGAGAGGTGAAGGTGAGGCCCAAAATTCAAGATTTATCTTTGAACACCTAGTGTATAGAGTAAAAAAGTTTATCATCCATGAACCTTTAAAGAGTGGGATGGAAGCAACTGAACATCATAATACATGCATGTTTAATATTTTTGATGAACTGTTAATATTGGAATAAGTAAAGATTCTATGACTCTATTGTACATAGGGACCATATGATTTTTTATGATATTTTAATGTAGAAGAATAGGAGACAATAAAAAAGTATCTGATTAAATCAATGCTAAATTTCTTTAGTGGTGGGCATATACGCATAGTTACAAAAGTAAAATCTCTTGTATTTGTTCCCAACACTACCCAACTATTTCTTTTTAGATTTTATCATCATAATAATCTATGTAACATCTCATATAAAATCATTATTAAACTACATAATGATAAGATATTTTATCTTTATCACCCTATTATATCAGAGGAAAAATATGTTATTCTTAAAGGTATGAGTATTCATGAGATGGTAGTCTTATCATAAGAGATATTTATAGAACTCTATTACAAGGTACTGGGTAGAAATGTTATGGGTAATATTGATATATAAATGTCATATTACAAGGTTGATTGGGGGTTAATTCTCAATGATCTGAGGAGGATGGTATTTTTGAAGGATTTATGGATTGGTCTTTTTGATACATCTCGTTGAGCTAGTTTTCAATTTCACTTATTGGATGATCATATGGTTTCTATAAATTGATTTGAGGTTTATTTCAGGGGGACCCTCCATCTCTTAACTTGTTACTTTTTTTTCAAAAAGTTCTCAGTATAAATAATCATGCATACTGAATTCATATTAAAACCTCATGAAAATTAAATGCATGTTGAAATTGTATATAAATTCAAATTGACAATCTGTATTTGTATTTGAACTTCATAATTATTTGTAGATTTTTTATTACAGAAAATAAGATCACCGAGCATCAAATACAGTAAAAGACATAATATTCAGTAATAATTTAATGTTTATCCTATTGAAAAAATTTATGCAATGAAACAAGAACATTAAAAACATTGAATAAAAGACACACACACACACACATATAACAATATGAAAATAAGAACACATAAAGTAATTAAATAAAAAATAATTATAACAATACCTATTAGATCTTATTTAGTATCCTTATTTTAAATAATAACTTCAAAAGAAATGAAATCAATTCCAAATAGTTTAATTACCCATACATTACACATGGTGCATAAAAAAACTATAATTATATTTTTAAATTATCCATATAGTAGACTTGTTAAAATTTTCGACATATCCTTTATTGTGGAAAAAAATTTCAATAATCATAAAATGATAAATAGACATTTAGTCAATTAAAAAAAATACAACATGGTGTTGGTAGTCCATATAAGTTAACACCAAAAAATACCTTTCATTGAGGAACATATTCAAGCCTATCTAAAAATCATAATTCATAGAAAAAAATAATATGTAAAATTTAATTAAAACAATATATCATTAAATTGTAAGCACATATCATCGATATTTAATTATCATTCTCAACAAAATCATGTCCCCGTGATGGACCTTACACTACAAACAACATAAAAAATGGGTTTGAAAATTTAAAAATTATGACATACTAAATAAGTGAAGGAAATAACAATACAAAATGCCAAAAAAATACTACCCAAGTGATTCATCTATCACTACAGATAGAAAAAACATTAGTTAGAAAATGTAGAAAGTATTTAATGCTTAATTGGTGTAACAAATGACTACGGAGACTGGAAAAATCCAAAAAATAATAAAAAAAATAAAATACTCATGTATTAATAATCATAGGTTCTTCATTTTGTCATATTTTTGACAAGACTCCAAGCCAAAGAACACATATTGTACAAACTTTTTTTTGTAAAAAAAAATTATCAATTTTAAAATACCACATGAATTTTGAAGTATTTTTTAATGTGTATTATAAGTAGCACAATATTGAAGACCCAGTGAAGAACATTTATAACCTTTCCATAATTTTTTTTAGTTATACCATGAACCTTTGATATTGATCCACCTCTCTTTGATCACTTGAGAACAAATAATCAATACGGGGTTTGAGTTTTCAAACAAACAAGCAAGAAAAAAACCACAAGGGAGTGGATGTGGGAGCATACCACCCATTGGATTTTCTCCACTAATGATAGTTTGGGATTCCTGGTGAACAAACACCACACTAATGATTTTGTAGGAGATGGTAAAAAAATCAATAAAAGTTCAAACAAAAGAAGTTACTAAACCTTAAGAAGTAGGGAAAACATGGAGAAATTTCTAAGTTCTATGCACATCTTGATTTGTGGATCCTATATATTATGATAGTGGATTCATTAATTACTACACCCCTTAACTATAAAAAATCATGTTATACAACATGGAAATTATATATAATTGTGATGGCATAATATTTAATAGATTAGGAATCAACTATTTTTAAGTATAGATGTTTATAAAATGATTTTGTACAATATACTGGTGTAGGAAAAAAAAAATAATGTATCTTCAATAGGGATGCACTCTATAATTATCAATGCAATTCATGTAGTGAATTACTCAATGGTCTTCCTATATTTCATCTGTAAGTTGAACTGGTGTAGGTAAATTTTCCGATGTTTTAATATGTTGAAGTTTTATATATAATATAATTTCAGGACTTTAGAGAATGTATCTATACTATATCCAAAATAACTTGAAATTAATAACGAGTATTACATGTCACCCTTCTATTAAACTAAACAATCATTTAATATGTGAAGTATGGAAATTTAGTGTGTAATTCAAACAAAATAGGCATTAATAAATCTATATTTTCATATAAAGGTAATATGGTGACTAAACCATGGTCCCCCACATACCATGTTAAGAATTTCTAAGTATCTATGATAGAATTTTACTAGGAGCTATAAAACCACCCCAAATGTTTCAACACTGGGAATTGAAAAAAAGATGGTAAATCTACATGAGGCAATACAACGAACACCTAAAGTGCAGCTATGTAAAACCAAAGCATCAAAATAAATAAACCTAAGAAACCATTCCCCGCACAAAGCACCAAAATAGAGAAAAAAACATGGAAAGGATGAAAAATACAAGATAAATAAAGAATTTATTCCTTGAACGAACACAATATAAATTTAAAACATGAAGAACCAAAATGAAATTAGATACTGTAAATAATACTGGAGGGTTATTGTGGAGCAAAAGTAGAGAGGGATTTCACTCAAGGATGCCAATCGAGAATATGAAGGGGTTCATTCAATTATGTCTGAGGGTGACACTAGCTGGGAATAAGTACATGGTGTTCTTATGAATATGTCAATTATGAATGTTGGCCAAGAATAGTGAAGGGGTTTCTTCAAGGAGATACACAAGGAATTCTATCTGTGAGGAATGTAGACCACAAGGAACAAAGGAATGATGATGGGAAACAGAGAGGTAGGGTTGGGGGAGGAAGGTTGTAGGGAATGGCTATGGGGGGGGGGGGGGGGTTAGGGGCACATTAGTGTTAAATATTTATTTATTTATATGTATATAATGAAAAAATTTATGAATTAATATAAAAAATTATATTATATAAGGATTATGTATGTATGTATCTTTATATATTTTACCAATAAATATTACTAAATTATGAATATTTTAATTAGTTATATATTATTATTATCAAAATTATATTCTTTTAATGGGTAGTATATATGTCTATATATTCAATATTTGGTAAAATATTTGATATTATTGAATAATTTATTGGTAACTGATTTTTTTAATGGTAAAATATTTTTTGGTAGTAATATATAATAATAATAGATTCATTTATTAGTAAATAAGTTTTTGGTATTATTATGATAAGACAACATATTTAAATGTTGGTAAAAGATTTTTTGGTATTGAAATAATAATATAAATAGATATATTTTTTGGTAAAAATAATTGTTGGTATCTATAGTTAATATTAATAGAATTTAATATCTATTAGAATTGATCATTTTTACCAAAAGATATATTATCTATCGGTAATTTTCTATTGGCAAAGGGAACTTTTTTTGTAGTGTCGGTGACATTTTTAGGTCTTTTCCATTCATCAACAACATTAGTTTTAGCATGGTTAATATTTATGCAATTTCTTGAAATTATATACCCAAGGAATGAAATTTTTTGAAACCAAAATTCACACTTACTAAATTATCCATTTAGTTTCTTTTGTTTTATGGTTTACCTAACAATACATAAGTGTATTTCATGATCCTCTTGAATTTTATAATATACCAATATATCATCAATAAATACAACCAAAATTTTATCTAAATAGTCATGGAAAAATATATTCATAAGATATACGAATAAAACTGGTTCATTAAACAACCCAAAGTGTATAAATACAAACTCATAATCCCTATATCTAGTCTGAAATGCCATACTCAAAATGTATTCTTCCTTCACCTTTAATTCCTAGTACCATAACTTGAGATCAATCTTTGAAAAATAATATTCTCCCTAGATCTGATAAATAAATCATTGATATTAGACAAAGGATACTTGTTCTTAACAATGATGTTATTAAAGGGTCTATAATGAATGTAAAGTCTGATTGAAACATATATATTTTTAACAAATAAAATAGAGGAATCACTAGGGGAAGTTCTAGGATGAATGAAACCATTATCTTGAAACACTTACAATTGATTTTTCAATTCAAAATGTTATACTTTAGCCATTCAATTAGGTTATTTTGAAATAGGCTTGACATTATAAACTAAGTTGATAGTAAACTCAACCTCTTGATTAGAAATAACACTAGGAAAATCATTAAGAAATACATCCATAAATTCATTTTCTACCAAAAAATCACTAATCAGAATTTTTTTTTCTTTTCAATAACATGATCTTGGTAAATTTCACCACTATCCCTAATCAATTACTTAATTTCTAGGTAGTTTATAAAAGTAATAAAATCATTGAATAATGATTTATTAGCTCTATAATTTATCCTAGCATGATAAATTTTAATCCAATCCACATCCAAAATAATATCAAACTCTATTATGGGTAGTTCAATAATATTTGTAAGAAATTCCATCCTAATAATAATAATAATAATAAGATTCCTATAAATCCTGGTTACTTTAATATTTCCACCCATATTTTCACAATTATTTATATCTTCTTTTCATGAGGTGATATTCCAGTTTTACTTGAAAATTTCATAGAAATAAAGGAATTTAAAGATCCAGATTCAAATAAGGAATTTCTATTATTGAAATAAACAAGTAACATACCTACCACCAATTCATTATACATCCCAACATCAACCGTAGTAGTAGAAAATGATTTTTCCACTAATTTTTTTCTTTTGATCTTGATAATTTCTACCCTGAGTAACTAACTTCAATCACATGTTATCATAATGATCCAAATCATTATAATTAAAACATCTCACTACTGAATAACTATTTATTTCCCTATTCTTCAAATGGTTCAATACACTTTCTTTTCTATTATGAACCTTATGGAAAAAATTACCATATCGATAACACTTTCTAGATCCTATCAATAACTACTTGAAATTTAATTTACCACACTTGGAACATATTGGGGGATTACCTACACGTTTCTTAGTAGATTTATTCTCCATTTATTTATAACTTAACAGATTCTTACTCGTATCATCATGAGGAACATAAGTCTCTACAAAATCAATATCAACTTTCTAAGAACAATGAAAAACTTTATCATAAATTTTCAATTTTCATGAGGCTAAAGATATTGATAAACTTGGTTTAAATATGGATTAAAATCAATTAATTTTACCATTAAGGGGCTTAATATAATTCAACGCCTATCTGGAATTTTTTTTAGAATTTTCTTTACACTCAATTACAAAATACTTATCTTTTTTCTATAATTCCAAGAATTGTTTCTCAATCACGAGTTGAAAAAATTTATGGAAATATTTATCCAGAAAATTAATCATAAATTTATCACATTCTATGGAATCAAGCTCATATCTCTCTCTCTTTGGTATTCTAAACCATAGACCTCCATCAATATACTTCACTTTCTAAATGGTAAATAATAAGAGTTACCTTTGGACCTTTTTAACATCCCATGACTTTAAATATATTTTATAGAGCATTGATCCATCCTTTAGATAACACTAGATCTAAAGTTACACTAAAATATAGAGGGTGATGTTTCATGAAATGATCAACTATTGACATGTTCCTCTATGGTAAACCCGGTTTCTCTCAAACATGGACACCACTACCATTTATAGATCGTGTCAACTGATACATCACCATAAAAAATTTCTTAGTCCTAATTCCAACCATTCTGAGATACTGGTTTGGAATGATATTTTCCTCTTGATACCTACCTATTTCATCTTATCTATTTCCAATTTGGAAACCATTATGTGTAGACATAGATTAGAAAAATTATCATGTTAATCATAAAATCATTTATCATTTCAACTTAACCATAAATTATAATATTTTACTGTAATTTTATTAAAATTTTATTAGCCTCTAAAGTTTTATAAACCTTTACTCTAATACCAATTATAAGGACCCACCTTAAAAACATTACATATTGTTGAGATTTTAGTCAATAATTCACTTTATTACATCTATAGGATCTTTACGGTTTATAGTTTTGGAGAATTAGACAAAAAATCTTACATAACAAACCCATATATTATAAAGTTTAAAATTATACTCAGTATCCATTATTCCACAATATAAAACATTTAAAGTAATTTTTTTTTCTTTTCATGAAAAATTTTCATTACTTTCAAATTTACATTTTATTTTCCCTTATTCATCCTTAAACCCTATGAAAAACATTTTAAAATGTGTTATGAGCAAAAAAACCTAGTAAGGGATATAAAAAGAAAAAATTCATTAGTCCAATGAAAAACATGAAAACTATAAAATGTTTACCTTTATCACAATATTCTTTGAGAGTATAAAATAAATCATCTCCACATGAGAAACACACACTTTTTTCTCAAAGAAACCCATAAAAATACACATCAATAAAATATAAATATCTTTTTAGAAACTTAGAGAATAATATTAATAACCCATGTTAAACTCATTTCAGAAATAAAAAGACCCTAGTTAAATCCATAAACGAAACCATGCGGGTTAATATAATAGCCCCAAATGTAACACCCAAATATTTTATAGTGTGTTATTTCTTCAAAATAATTCAATAACTTGCACTACACACAACACCATGTTAAAGCGCACCATGAATTACCAAACAAGCCGTTCAAAAAAGGTTATGAATAGTATTAACTAAATTTTATACTTTATATAATCCTTATAATTTTAGAATCCATATTATGAGTTTCTTAGACATAATGTAAGAAAAAATTCCTTTTTTTTCAGATAAAAGAAGTATTTTTCAAAAATGTACTTTTACCAACTTTAATAGTGATTCCTTTTTAAATCCAATATTTTATACTTTTATATATTCAATTTGACTAAATAAATTTATTCTTTAGAATGGGGACATAAAAAAAAATTACAATGTAACACCCCAAGCTTATACGGTACGCTTCTCTTTGAATAATGCGATAGCGTGTGTTGTACGCAACATCGAGTTCTAACACACCATAACCAATCAAACTAGTCGTTATGAATAGTAATACCTACTTTTTGAAATTTTATAAATTCTATCTCTCAAAATGGACTTCATTTTTGGATTCGGAATATCGAAATTATCCTAGGGTGAAATTTTGGTACTTTTCGGATAACTTTCATATTTTGATGAATAGTGAAAATTACTAAATTTTAATTAAAAACTACTTTTTAATCGAAATAATTAATATTGATAAATTATGAATTTGAGTGTTTTTAAAGTATATTTAGAATATATTTTTACCATTTAATTCAATGTTTGTCATTGGACATAATTTCACAATTAAACGAGACATAAACAAGTTCCAATCTTTTGATAGTTATTATCTCTTAAAAACACGTTTTTTGTTTTAACAACGAGAATTAATTTTAAATTAATATCTGTCACTTATGTGTTTTGAATTAGGAAAAATGGATTCAATATTTGGAATCAGATTGTTCAAATTTTGTAAATAGGTAACTTTTATTTTTATACATTTTGAATAATTACTTCAGTAAATATTTTATTTACCATGGTTAAAGGGTAAATCCGGTAAATAAGGGTTAAAAAAATAATATTATAATAATAACAAATTACCCTAAAACATGTCCTAAAATTATTGGTTGATACATGTCCGACCATGGGAATCTTTGGATCTAAGTTTGGACCCAATGGAGCCACTTGTAAGTGATAATGACTCTTTATAATAATTAAGTTAAAATGAATACAAAAATGACACAAGCATATATCTTTTAGCAACAAAATTTTTACATAGGGTTATATATGTTGGATTTTAGACTATAAATATTCATTAGAAATCTAAAGATATTTCATAAATAATGATATTTTATTTATAATTTTTATACATTAAATAATTTAATTTATTTATGACACAATGATGATGCAGTAATTACCATAATAGTGAAAAATTAAAATAATTGATATTATAAATACCCAAATAAATATAATTGGAGACTTTTATTGAATTAAACTAATTTTATATGTTAATATTTCATATTAGGATTTATTTAATTGGCTTTTTTAGAAGTAATCATTCTGTTATAAGTTTCACAAAAATCAATTTTTGAATAGTGTCAAAATTGACATAAAAGAGTTTTAAAACAAATATTATATTATTAATTGATATTAAATTCCTAAAAATCTAATTTTCAGCCAAGAGAGTTATATAATGATAGGTGTATCATTATTGGACCACTTGGGGGTCTCTTGGATGTATATAGTAAGTTTATTAACCATATAATTTAAAAATACAAAGAGACATTGTAAAAGTGAAACTAATTAACTAAGAGTTAATACTTAAAGATAAGGTTAATATAGTAACCCAAACCTGTCTAAATTATATTGGTTGAGTGGTTTTCGACCCATACCCACCTTAAACTTTAAATAATCCTCTTTGGAGCCATTATAAACTGAATATTAATTTATTATAAAATAATATTTCTAGCTTTTCCAAAGGTGCCCCTCACCCCTCTTATAAAAGGGCACTCCTCCTTCTCATTAATTCACACCTTAAAAGCCTTTTGGTTCAGAAAAAATCTATCCAAATAATCTCTAAACTTCCTTCAATACATCCTATAGGCCTTACTTTAGTCAAAATCCAACTTAAGGAGCCCTTTTGATCAAATCAAAAGGAAGAACCCGAAGAAGAGGTAATGATTTCACCACCCTTTTTCAAGTTCCTTTCTTCTTCCACTTATTCTTTCTTTGTTATTAACATTATAAAATAATAACTCCAGTATATTATATATAATTTTATGTTATTATAAACATTTTACAACCATATTTCAGTATTCTATCCATCCTTTGAATAACATGTCACCATACGTGCGTACGTATGACTTACCGTCTCCACGTCATGGTGTAATTGTTATTCAATAAATTATTATTTGGATGGGTATAATAATGATGTGTAATTCATCTAAATAATAAATATAACATGATAATGATTCTTTATATATGATATACCATCCAATTATATATTATTTTAATATCAAAATAATGATATTGTCGCTCGTGCGTACGTACAGACTACCATCTCCACGAACGCGATGAGATTCATTCTCTATCGTATCCATTCAAGTATAATTATCATTTGATGATTTACAAATAATGTTTAAGGACTTGATATCATTATGTATATGAATAAGATACAACTTATCCATGAAAACCATGGCTTACGTAACAAAACATATAAAAGAAAACGAGTAAGTTAACACCCGAAACAACGATAATTCTAAGATATAATTAACAAAGAAATGTTAAAAGATCATATATGATATAATATGAATGTATATGATTCTTTTATAATTTAATAACAATTATTTCACCATTATACAAGAGGTTGAACTACCCCCAACGAAGGAAAAGTACAAGTTAAGGGTTTATTTTGCAATCTCTTCATTATCCGAGGTTGTTTATACGTAATAATCTACTGGGATCTCTTTATCATCCACATTCAGGTTTCTTAAAAATGTATTTAAAAATATTTTTACTATTTACAAGAATATGGGTTAAAGTAATTTATACCCTTTTTTGACTTTTATAAGTGGTTTATAAAGGAATCTTTCCATCATTTTCCAAACAAGGTCCTTTTTAACCTTTTCGACAGAATTAAGGTAAGAATGTTTTTTTACTTATACGGCGGGTGCGGCTATTTTCTGCCGTTATAAAATCTTTGAAGCTTCCATTACAAGCTTAGAAGAATATTTTCAAAGAAAATGTTTTATTTTATAAATATATGACTCTTAAATGATTTCAAAATAGAAAGAGATATTTCTCTAAAAAGAGTTTTGATTTCATCCATGTCAACATCCTTTGATGGATTTTACGCTTATTTGAAGTTGATTTATTATGATACAAAACTTCTATATTTTATTGAAGATTTTGTGATATGTTTGACTGTAAATGTATTATTTTTATACCATTCATGGTTTATGGATGAAGTATTTACAGTTTGTATGCTAGTTTTAATACGAATGTTTATGTTATGTTTAAACCTTTTCATATGGGAATGCATTGGACTTAATATGTGATGGGTGGAGCCCGCTATAGCTCCTCGATGCATCGGTAGGTCTCATGAGACAAAATAGTGTCTTGGCACAAGGCCTTGACAAAATCTTATTTGTAGTCTTGGAATGAGGTCTTGGCTATGTGTTTATGATAGTCTGGCATTATGCATTTCATCATTATGAAAGTGGTTATTGATATTGCATGTGATTATTTGATTAGTAGAATATCCATGTGAATAAGTAAATGACATTATTTCATTTTATGTTTTCCCTAATATGTTGAAGTTTAAGTTTAAAAGGCTTTTGTTTTAGTTATACATTTCCTTAAATGTTTATTCTTATTTATGAAAGTTTCTGCTGTATTGCTTACCCTTACAGAGCATTTGAGCTCACCCCTTTCTATGTTTTATTTTTTTCCCAGGATTCCAAGAAGTATATTGTGATTGATAAGAAGGGTTAAGACAAGGGAATAATAGCATTCATAAAGGATTATTTATGTTGTTTTTTATGTTATGAAGTGTAATGTAACATTCATGTATGTAATCTATTTTCCAAGACTGCTAAACTAATCGGTCCTTTGGGACTTGATTCCTTGTAATCATTCCAATGTATTAAAATAATGCACCGACTCTGGGTAACTGGGGTCGGGGCATTACAGTTGGTATCAGAGGAAGTTTAGCAATAACCATGGAAACTAGATTTAGATAAAATCTGATTAGAGCACATAGCCCTAAAATAGAATTTGAGGATTAGTATAGAAGAACTTCCTAGAATTTTGGTATTGTTGAGATTTTGTGAGTTTTCCGAGCAATACATCCCTGTATGGATACGAGCAGGTAGAGGCGGCTCTGGCACAGATGTACCTAGGGGTAAAACCCAAAAACACTTCTTTGAGCTAGACTCGAACGGGAACTGGTGCACGGCAACGGGTCTTGCTGCACTCTTGGTTACGACACTCCCGGGGGATATGCTTAGGATAATTCTCATTTTATTTACAAACCATTATGAAGGGCTCATGAGTATATACTTACTCAAAGAAAATATTTTTTATGATTATGGATTATATCCATAAACTGTTCAATCTTCATTAGGAATTATTTATTGCAATTCATAAACTGACCTAGTTTATGCTATTGTATAGAAATGGCGCCCAATAGAAGGAATGTGAACTCCAGTAATATGTATGATCAAAAGAGTAAGAGGGATCATATCTTTCATGGTATTAAGACATCATTTAGAAGGGAAATAGTCTCCCACGTATTATCATAATATGAAGAAATAGTATCATGTGTGGATAAGATAACTACAGAGTTTACTGAGTCCCTTGGCTTTTAAGGGAAGCAAGAGAAGAAAAGGATGGAAGAGGGAAAGATGGATAAAGGGAAGAGGGAAAAGAAGAATTTCCCCATATGTGATAACTGTGGGAAGAAACACCCAGGAACTTGCCTGAAAGGAATGGGAGTTTGTTATAAGTGTGGAGAAAAAGGGCACAAAGTACGTGACTCCAAGGGTAAGAAAATGGTTTCAAATGTACAATGCTTCATTTGCAAGGAGTTTGGACACTACGCGAACCTATGTCCCAGTCATCAGACTATGCTACAAATGATGCTATTGGATAATAATCAAGTTATGATACTACCACAGATGAAGAGGAATGATTAGAGTTCTTATGTTGATTATGTCATTTGAATGTTGTATAAAAAATGTACTTGTTATAATAATTATGGAGTATATAAGGATTGTACTGCAATACTATTTCATTAAGGACTTGAGATTGTCTAACAAAGAAAAGTGACTCAATAGCAGGATAAATTTTTGGAAAATACATGGTTGAGAGAATGATAAACCATAATATAGTTCTGATACTGAGGTAGTGATTTTGGAATAATACATGATTGATTTGGATAAATTATATTGTATATTCTTGACTACCTTGAAACTGATTAATGATTTGTATATTCCATCATTGTTGGGGTTTACAACATTTTTGTATTGAAGGAGTATATCCATTATTATTTAAGGAATAAGGGATCATGAATGTAATCAATAAGGTTTTATGGTAATTAAGGATGTTACAGTGTTATAAAATAATACATGATGAAGGTGTTCACATGTTATTATGCAGCAAAAATGATCTTTATTTTTGGACTAAAGAATTTTGGATAGTTCGAGTTTGGATTATTTTTGGATTTCCATAAAAGGACAACCCGTAGGTTGGGCGGCAACCCGTCGCGTCCGGCAAGGCTGTGAGACTTGAACCCACAACCGAAGGGCGACAAGGGTGTATCACCTACCACTGGCCCATGTAATGTCCGGGATTAAATAATGTTGTTTTTTTAAAAGATCTGGTAGATGAATTATAAATTTGTTTTTTTTGAACCCTATACGAATAGAACAAATAGAATATTTTTTTAGGTTCTATTATCTTTTAGAGTGAAAGATGAGTTTGTGGTAGAAATTAGTTAAAGGATGGAACTCTACTTGTCAATAATATATTTTTCTTTTTCACTTATTCTATGAAGAAATTAATTCTTATACTTTATTTAAGGAATCCTAAAACCAAAAATGTGTTATCCTAATACCCTATTTTTTGTTGAACCGTTGGTATTTCAAATCATCACAGATTGATGAATTTAAGGACCTCAATTTTACACTTGTTTGTGATTGATGACCTCAATCACTACCTATAAATATTTACGTTTTTCCTCTAATTATATGTCTCTAATTTCCACCAATGTTCTCCTAATCGAGATCATAATTTGGTGGTGACCCTTTCATTTCTCTTTTCCTCATATTAATACTAAATTTTAGTAACCCAATTTCCGATGTGGGTTTTCCCAAAACGATATTTTCTATTTTCAACCTTTTATTTTCGAAGAACAATTTCAAATTGCAAGGATGAAATTTATTGGAGGGGAGAATGTAACACCCCAATATTTCATAGTGTGTTATTTCTTCAAAATAATTGAATAACTTTCACTACACGCAACACCGAGTTAAAGCGCACCATGACTTACCAAACAAGCCGTTCAAAAGAGGTTATGAATAGTATTAACTAAATTTTATACTTTATATAATCCTTATAATTTTAGAATCCATATTATGAGTTTCTTAGACATAATGTAAGAACAAATTCCTTTTTTTTCAGATAAAAGAAGTATTTTTCAAAAATGTACTTTTACCAACTTTAATAGTGATTCCTTTTTAAATCCAATATTTTAAACATTTATATATTCAATTTGACTAAATAAATTTATTCTTTAGAATGGGGAAATAAAAAAAATTTACAATGTAACACCCCAATCTTCTATGGTACGCTTCTCTTTGAATAATGTGATAGCGTGTGTTGTACGCAACATCGAGTTCTAACACACCATAACCAATCAAACTAGCCGTTATGAATAGTAATACCTACCTTTTGAAATTTTATAAATTATATCTCTCAAAATTCACTTCATTTTTGGATTCGTAATATTGAAATTATCCTAGGGTGAAAGTTTGGTACTTTTCGGATAACATTCATATTTTGATGAATAGTGAAAATCACTAAATTTTAATTAAAAAATACTTTTTAATCGAAATAATTAATATTGATAAATTGTGAATTTGAGTGTTTTTAAAGTATATTTAGAATATATTTTTACCATTTAATTCAATTTTTTCCATTGGACATAATTTCACAGTTAAACCAGACATAAACAAGTGCCAATCTTTTGATAGTTATTACCTCTTAAAAACACGTTTTTTGTTTTAACAACGGGAATTAATTTTAAATTAATTTCTGCCACTTCTGTGTTTTGAATTTGGAAAAATGGATTCCATATTTGGAATCAGGTTGTTCAAATTGTGTAAATAGGTAACTTTTATTTTTAGACATTTTGAATAATTACTTCGGTAAATATTTTATTTACCATAGTTAAAGGGTAAATCTGGTAAATAAGGGTTAAAAAAATAATATTATAATAATAAAAAATTACCCTAAAACATGTCCTAACCTTATTGGTTGATACATGTCAGACCATGGTCATCTTTTTATTGATATTTGGACCCCATGGAGCCACTTGTAACTGATAACGACACTTTATAATAATTAAGTTAAAATGAATACAAAAATGACACAAGTATATATCTTTTAGCAACACAATTTTTACATAGGGTTATATATGTTGGATTTTTGACTATAAATATTAATTCGAAAGATAAAAATATTTCCTACATAATTATATTTTATTTATAATTTTTAGACATTAAATAATATAATTTATTTATGACACAATGATGATGCAGTAATTTCCATAATAGTGAAAAATTAAAATAATTGATATTATAAATACCCAAATAAATATAATTGGAGACTTTTATTGAATTAGAATAATTTTATATGTTAATATTACATATTAGGATGGATTTAATTGGATATTTTCGAAGTAATAATTCTGTTATGAGTTTCACAAAAATCAATTATTGAATAGTGTCAAAATTGACATAAAAGAGTTTTTAAAACAAATATTATATTATTAATTGATATTAAATGCCTAAAAATTTAAGGTTCTTCCAAAAGACTTATATCATGATAGTTTTATCATTATTGGACCACTTTGGGGTCGCTTGGATGTATATAGTAAGTTTATTAACCATATAATATAAAAATACAAAGAGACATTGTAAAAGTGAAACTAATTAACTAAGAGTTAATACTTAAAGATAAGGTTAATATAGTAACCCAAAACTATCTAAATTCTATTGGTTGAGTCTTTTTCGACCCATCCCCACCTTAACCTTTAAATAATACACTTTTTATCCATTAGTAACCGAATATAAATTTATTATAAAATAATATTTCTAGCTTTTCCAAAGGTGCCCCTCACCCCTCTTATAAAAGGGAACTCCTCCTTCTCATTAATTCACATCTTCAAAGCCTTTTGGTTCAGCCCAACTATGCCCAAATACTCTCTCAACTTCCCTCAATACATCCTATAGGCCTTACTTTAGTCAGAAATCCAACTTAAGGAGCCATTTTGATCAAATCAAAAGGAAGAACCCGAAGAAGAGGTAATGATTTCACCACCCTTTTTCAAGTTCCTTTCTTCTTCCACTTCTTATTTCATTGTTATTACCATTATAAAATAATAACTACAGTATATTATATATACTTTTATGTTATTATAAACATTTTACAACCATATTTCAGTATTCTATCGATCCTTTGAATAACATGTCACCATACGTGCGTACGTACGACTTACCGTCTCCACGTCGAGGTGTAATTGTTATTCAATAAATTATTATTTGGATGGGTATAATAATGATGTGTAATTCATGTAAATAATAAATATAACATTATAATGATTCTGTATATTTGATATACCATCCAATTATATGTTATTTTAATATCAAAAGAATGATATTGTCGCTCGTGCGTACATACGGACTACCGTCTCCACGAACGCGATGAGATTAGTTGTCTATCGTATCCATTCAAGTATAATTATCATTTTATGATTTAAAAATAATGTTTAAGGACTTGATATCATTCTGGATATGAATAAGATACAACCTATCCATGACAACCACATCTTACATAACAAAACATATAAAAGAAAACGAGTAAGTTAACACCCGAAACAACGATAATTCTAAGATATTATTAACAAATAAATGTTAAAAGATCATATATGATATCATATGAATGTATATGATTCTTGTATAATTTAATAACAATTATTTCACCATTATACAGGAGTTTAACCTACCCCCAACCAAGGATAAGTACAAGGTAAGGGTTTATTTCGCAATCTCTTCATTATCCGAGGTTTTTTATACGTAATAATCTACTGGGATCTCTTTATCATCCACATATATGTTTCTTAAAAATGTATTTCAAAACATTTTTACTATTTACAAGAATATGGGTTAAAGTCATTTATACCCTTGTTTGATTTTTATAAGTGGTTTATAAAGGAATCTTTCCGTCGTTTTCCAAAAATGGTCCTTTTTAACCTTTTCGACAGAATTAAAGTAAGAATGTTTTTTCACTTATACGGCGGGTGCGGCTATTTTCCACCGTTATAAAATCTTCGAAGCGTCCCTTACAATCTTATAAGAATATTTTCAAAGAAAATGTTTTATTTTATAAATATCTGACTCTTAAATGATTTCAAAATAGAAATAGATATTTCTCTAAAAAGAGTTTTGATTTCATCTATGTCAACATCCTTTGATGGATTTTATGCTTATTTGAAGTTGATTTATTATGATACAAAACTTATATATTGTATTGAAGGTTTTGTGATATGCTTGACTGTGGATGTGTTATTTTTATACCATTCGTGGTTTATGTATGAAGTATTTACATTTCATATGCTAGTTTTAATATGAATGCTTATGTTATGTTTAAACCTTTTCATATGGGAATGCATTGGACTTAATATGTGATGGGTGGAGCCCGCTATAGCTCCTCGATGCATCGGTAGGTCTCATGAGACAAACTAGTGTTTTGGCACTAGGCCTTGACAAAATCGTATTTCTAGTCTTGGCATGAGGCCTTGACTATGTGGTTATGATAGTATGGCATTATGCATTCCATCATTATGAAAGTGGTTATTGATATTCCATGTGATTATTCGATTAGTAGAATATCCATGTGAATAAGTAAATGGAATTATTTCATTTTATTTTTTCTATACTATGTTGAAGTTTAAGTTTAAAAGTCTTTTGTTTTAGTTATACATTGCCTTAAATGTTTATGCTTATTTATGAAAGTTTCTGCTGTATTGCTTACCCTTACGGAGCGTTTGAGCTCACCCCTTTCTATGTTTTATTTTTTTCCCAGGATTCCAAGAAGTATATTGTGATTGATAAGAAGGGTTAGGACAAGGGAATAATGGCATTCATAAATGATTATTTATGTTGTTTTGTATGTTATGAAGTGTAATGTAACATTCATGTATGCAATCTATTTTCCAAGACTGCTAAACTAATCGGTCCTTTGGGACTTGATTCCTTGTAATCATGCCAATGTATTAAAATAATGCACCGACTCTGGGTAACTGGGGTCGGGGCGTTACACCAAACCCACACTTCTAGATTCAGTGATAAAAATATAGACATTAAATTTATGGATTTTATATCAAAAAATGTGACCCTTTTTTTCAAAATTTACAATAAAAAACTTTCAACATAAAAAAGGAAATATTAAATCACTTACAAACTCAAGGAACATTTAGTTTTACAGTTTAATTGAATTCAAATAAGCTCTTATATAAACAAATCTCATGACTTCAAGGGAGTATTTTTTCCACTACACCCAACATTTAATATTCCATATCAAGTATTCAACATCTCCCAAAAATTTCTTCTCATATACAACCATTTTTGATTAATAACATTTATCATCATTATTCATAACCTGATGAAAATAATGAATAAGAAGGTTGTGCTCAAATGATTATTAAGGGTAAACTTGAGCATTAACAATTTAATGTCATTAGTTACAATAAAATGATCATGAGGATATGATTGAATAACTAAAGTGAATGAGAATAATATAAGGAAATTCATACCCATCAATACCTAGATCATTAATCACGAAACATGGAATAAATATTTAACAAAGGTAAGAGTCATTGGAATTAATAATAATGTACCATGTGAGGTCAATCATGATCAAAGGAAAAATTTATAACCCATAGAAAGCATAAATAAAATGTGTTGGTATCTTGGAACATTTACATATCAATATTAAATATGGAATAAAATTCACAGTTATAAGTGGAGTAACCCTCACAGTTACACATGGAATAAAAATCATGATTACACTTGAAGTAATTATCACAATTACACTTTAAATAAAAATCACAGTTATACTTGGAATAACCATCATGGTAAATTCCCATAATCTCTTTGGAGAATCCCAATCGGTTAACTTTTCCTTTTTCTCAATGAATTGGAGAGAGATAACATGAAAACCCACCTTAAGTTTATAATGGAATAACCTATAATCATAAACAATTTCCAAGAACCATAACATGAAAAAAGTACATAGATCTTTCATTTCATCATAAAACTCTTATAAACATCCATTATTCCATTTATAACCCGATTAACCCAAGGAAAAGGAAAAGGTTCCTGGAAAATATATTTGAAACAATAATAATGAATCTAAAGAAAGAATGTGGATAATATAAATAAAAAATATCCTCAGTAGATCATAAGTAAAATCAAGGGTTTTTGATGTTGATTAATTTAAACACAATTAAAATATCATTAAAAACATTCTTGAGGAAAATTACCCTTTTCATTTTGAAAATCAGTTTTAAAAACTAAAAATTAATACACTATCATTAAAATACTTTTAATTTAAAATAAAATTGAAAATTTATAAATTAATCTTAAAATCATATAATGGTCATGATGGTGGGAACATCTTATCATGCTGTAAATGTTAAAAATAAACATTCTTTTCAAAAAAATTGTAAAGAGAGTTTAAAGTGAACCATTTGGAAAATGTTAAGAAATTTTCTTTTTAAAACCTTTTAATAGAAGATAAAAGATCACGTGAAATAGCTCTAGGATATAATTTATATATATAAAATAAAATTTTCTAAAACATTTTAGAATACATGGATATGGAAGAGAAAGATTTATAATCTGAAAGAAAATATAAGACCACTAGCACTTAAAAATGAATTTCTTGAAGTTTATTTAATCAATAATGAATGAAATGAAAATTAAACATGTTAAAAAAATTATAAACATAGGTAAATAAAATATATTTATTTAAATGAATTAATATTTTATGATTTACTCTAGAGGAACCTTGAGCATAAAAAATCCCGAAAGGAAAAGAGATTATAACATAAATCCTTTTCCACTTTGTTAACTCTTCAATAGTAAGCCCCATGAAATAATAACATAAAATTAATTTTAAATATGAATAAAATAATAATATTAATGATATATTATATCAAATGGGACGTATATATAGCTCATAAAACAATATAGGTGCATATTATAAACATATATCCCGAGGAAAGATAATTTGAGGTGGATAACCCTTATAAAGATCATATCATTGAATTGAGAATTAATCAATGGAGAGGTTATTTGTAACAAATATAAATCCAAGAAAAATTTAAAATACATAATAAAAAAATTTATAGATCAATTAAAACATAATAATGCAATAAAAAATTCAATTTATAGGAGTTATAACCCAATGAAAGGAAATTGAGTTATGAACCCCTTTACCACTTGTAACTTTCAAGTCAAATGCCTTTGGATGAAGTAAAATGAATTGTAACTTAATATAACATGAATTATGACTTATTGATGATATAATATCTAAAATGGATAGTATATAAACCATTTAAAATAATTATGTGTATAACTATAAAATATGCCTCAATTAAAGTAAATTGAGACAGAATCCCCTTCCTAGAGTCCATACTTGCTATAAATTTCCTTTAACACCTGTGTAATAAAATCATATAAATTATTTTATTTATTAAGAAAATTTTAAAGGTTTAATATCTTATCCTTAATATATTTATTTAATATATTTTAATGACATATTTAATTACTTAATTAATTAAGTTCAGGTTAGGTGTTTTGTGGATGTTTGGTTCATAATTTCAAAAAAACTTTAGTGTGTTGACCATTGTCAAATGGGTCATTATTACATAATCTATAGAATAATAATCATGAAATAATTAAAATTTTTATACATAAATTATATTTTAAAACTAATCATTAAATAAGGTTATAAAAAATGAACTACGTTATAATCATGGAGACGGTGGGTCATACGTACATATGAGTAACGATTCTATTTTTCAAAAATCATTATAGAAATAAGTTAAGTATTAATTTTCCTTTAAAAAATGATAATTATTACTTAAATAAAATATTATTACTTTAAACATATAGATATATATCATCTATGTTATGTGGTGATGAAAAATGATTCACATCGATTCTTGGAGGTGGTAGTCCACACGTATGCATGAACGATGTTATAATTTTTTAGTGAATGGAAAGGAAAGAAATTAAATGAAATAATATAATTTATGAATGATAAACATTTAATTAATATAATTTATGAAAATTAATTTCATAATTATAACTAGACCTGAAAGGTGGTTATGGAAGACAAATTACATCGGTTCACGAGACGATAGTTGGTCGTCCACACGAATGATGAATTCCTCTCCCATTTGATTGAGGTTAGAGATGGATATTTGTTATTCAACATAAATAATAACATCATAATATATTTAATATACTTATGTTTTTATATTTTCATGGTTGGAGAATATTTTAAGTTGTTGGAAGAAGAAATTAAACAAAAATGCTCGGTTAAAAACTATACATGTTCTTCAGAAAACATCCTTTTCTTTACACCTTATGCCCCCTAATTTTGGTATTATGACCAAAATAATACCTATATAATGTGAGTATTAATTTTAGGAAGTTATTTGGGAATTAATTGGACAAAAAAATGGTTCATTAATTTTTAATAAATGGTGAGAATATGATTCTTTTAGTAGAGAGGGGAGGGACATATTTGGTATTTCTTAGAATATTAAATTAATATAAATTATCTTTGATGTCAAAATGAATAAAAGTAAAAAAAATTTGAATATAAGATGAATATTATCTGAAATAATATCATATAATAAAATTTTTATAAGTTTTTATTACATTTTTATCCTTATATTTTTGTTTTAACCCCACATTAACCCTTTTTCACACTTACCGTGATAACACAGTTTTTTACTCCTTGAGGATCAAGATGGCTACCATAAATGAAAAAAGTCCCATAAATGGACCATGGATAGTATTTTAAACCATATAATAATAAATTATATGAATTTATGATATTTATGAGTTTTATATCATTTAATAAAATATTATTTCCAGAAAATATTAGTAATACCAATTTTAAAACTATTCATTTTCTTTGACTTTTACATCTTCAAGAAAACAAATAATTTCAAAAAAATAGTTTAATACATACATTAAATGTTATTTTTATCTATAAAATTCATGGGTCAAATTATTCTTTTAAATTATACTAATTTTAATATTTGTAATATCATTTATTTTATTTTTTCATTAATTGAATAATTACTACGTTAATATCGTGTAAGAATTTGTGTTAATTTCTTCTTCACTAAAAATTTAAAATAAATTAACATGATGTATATAATTCATTTATATTAAAAATTATTTATAAAAAATATATACTTTGGTTATCCCTATGTAAAAAATATTTTCGTGTTTGAAAATAAGACTGTGACATTTTTTACTTTTCTTTACATAAATTATTATAAAGTTCATAATCACATCTAAATGAAAAAAAGACATATAAATAAATATAAGCTGAATATGGACGAAAAATAATAATAAAATAAAATTTAGGCATGTTTTTGGGTCATTTTATAGTATTTATCATAATATTTTTAACCCTTAGTTACCCAATTTACCCTTTACCATGGTAACATAAATTTCTATGATTACTATTCATAATAACTAAAAATAAAAGGGAGATATTTAAAAAAAATTACCTTTAGATTAAAAATATGGAATATATTTTTAAATATTAAAAACACATAATTTGATTAATTTAATTTAAAATAAATCTGGTAAAACATGACGATAAACAGTTTTTCAGAAAATGCATTTTCACTATAAAAATATTTTTATACCAAATTCAAGTATAAAATTTATTAAAAAAAACCATAATTGGATTATTATAATTAAAAAAGAACAAATTAATTTTTAAAACTAATAAAAAATCTAATTTAAATTTATAAATACTTTAAAAGAAAACATAGTTTTCAATAAAAAATCGGCGTTTTCACTATTTATTGAAAAATCAAAATTTTCAAAAAAAATATCAAAGTTTCACTATAATCTAATTCTGATATAATATTTCCAAAAATTATATCCTTATTATAAAATGTTATTTCTAAAAGTTTCCAAAATTAATTATAATATTTTGTCACAAAATTCAATAAAAACCATTTTTGAAGAAAACACAATTTTGATGAATAAAATGACTTTACTAAAAATTGAGTGATTATTAACTAATAATTAATAAATAAATTTTTATTTGAATATAAACTTTATTTGTTTATTCCAAAATAAAGTTAATCATATTCATACCCTTTAATTCAATTGGTAGGTTATAATGATCATATTTAAATAATAATATTTCTAGGTTTGTTTAAGCTCAGTGTTACATATCTTGTATGCTATCAGTCATAGTATGGATTTTTAAAAAAAAATATTTAAATATTATAATTAACTACATCCAAAATTCTTTTGAAGATTAAGGACATTACTCAATGCATTGAAGAGCTATAATGGGGCTTTCCCATGATATAAGTTATATTCTGATCACCCATTATACAAGTGATATTGGGCTCACTCGACATTATCTATAATTTTCAAGTATAATATAATGAATAAAAAAATTTATTCTTTCAACTTATCATTATAAAACCATTGAAAAACTTTTTTTAACCCATATACAAAAAACTTTTAGATATCAAAATACCATTTCCTTTTAAAACCCCATTTTTAAAACTAAAATACCCAGAAAAAATGGAAATATGTATTCTATTTGAAAAAACATGAAATATTGTAAATTAAAACAAACATAAAATGGTTGTTATGAGGGTCGGAAAATTCGTTAATGTCGTATATGTTAAAATAAAACATTCCTTTTTTCCATTTGTAAAGAAAGTCAAAAGTTTTCATATAAAATACACAAAACGATTCCTTTTTAAAACCTTTTAAATAAAGTAATAAAATGAAATTTATAATTAATTTATTTCCATATAAATAAATTAATAAAATAATTTTAAGAATATGGATATGCAATAAAAAAATTTTGAAAAAAAAATATTTAAAGCATTTAAAAATGATGTTTTTAGTTTTAAGTGTCCTTTACCTTGAGTTTGACTCATCACATATGTTCTTTATATTCCTAAATAACAGAAATATGTTAATTATTTACCTAATTAAAGAACATTTTAAAGTTCATTATTATTTTTATTTTATTTAATACCTTTTTATATACAATTACTTAATCGATTAATTTCTCTTCTAATATTTTGATGATATTCAGCTTATATATCCAAAATTACTTTGGTAGGTTGATAATGGTCAATGAGGTAATTAATTAAGAATATATTTAATAATAATAATGAAAAAATTTCCATTTTTATACCAAAATTATTATTTTAAAACTAACCATGAAAGATAATTATGAAAAATGAACAACATTACCATTATGGAGACAATATGTCGTACGTAGGCATGATTAATGTTTCCATTTTCAACGATCATGATGAAAAAAAGGTAAGAATTATTTTATAAATAAATAATTATAATTTTATCATAAATACAATATTATTTCATTAAATATACTTATATATACCATCCATGTGATGCAGTGATGAAAATAATCACATCACTTCGTGAAAGAGGTAATCAACACGTACACATGAATGAGGTTTTCATTTATCAATGAATGGAAATTTAATAAAATAGATGACATATTAATTTTAAATAATGATCAATATTTAATTAATATCATATATATACATTATATACTTCTTTATAACCCTCAAATATAGGCAGTGATTGAAAATGAAACACATCGATTCGTGGAGGGGATATTCCACATATACGCACAATAAATGTTTTCATTCCCCATTTTATAGAAGTGAAGATGAATGTTGATTATTAAATTAACATAATAACTAATAATTATATGAAATTTTTTTATTTCATCATGTTTTAATAATATTTTTATGAGGTATAATAAAAAATAAATCAATTTGTTTGGTTAAGAACTGTACCTCTTCTTCGAACAACCTCTTTAGGTTTACACCAAAAGTCTTCATAGGATGATTTTATAATTAAAAAAGTGCCTCTAGAACATGGGTATTGAATTTTTTGAGAGAATTAGGATGTTATTGTATGAAATAGAGTGATCAAAAGGTTTGAGGAAGAGAAGAGAGGAGGTTCCTTTTTATAAGTGAGGGGTGGGGCACTCTTTGAATTACTTAAAATATTAAATTAATATAACTTAATTATCATGAAAATTGATATAAAGTGGTATTTTGAATATAATATGAGTAAGAGTAAAAATAATCTCATAAAATAAAATTTTAAAATGTTTAGGTGATTTTTAACCCTTATCTCTTTGTTTTAACCCTGATTAGCCCTTTTGACACATAACGAGGTATCAAGGTTTTTATACTAAAATAATCAAAAAATTCACTATAATGATAAAGGTGAAACATAAATTCAACTTAGTTGATATTATAAACCATATAACATTCAAATGTATGAATATAATATTATTATTAATTTTAAATTATTTATAAAACATTATTTATTATAAAATATCATTAATGTCAATTTTGAAACTATTCATTTAATTTAACTTTGAAAACAACATGTCATCAAATGAGTTAGAATATAATACTTTCAGCCATATCGATTATTCTATATTTATCTAAAAATTCATTAGAACATACTAATTCATTCAAATTTTGTTATTTTTAAAATTTTAAAATTCGTTTATTTTATTTTTCTATAAATCTAATAAATACAGCGTCGACACTTCATACGCATTTAAGGTAATAATTTCATCACTAAAAATTATAAATAAATTATCAGGATAATAAATAATTCATATTTTAAATAACCACTAATAACTAAACATAATTCTTATTGTCCCTATCGCAAAATATTATAGATATTAAAAGTAAGAGAGTGATATTTTTTACTTTATATTTACTTAAAATAATATAAATCTTATAATCCAAGGAAAGTAGAAGAAAATTAAAAAAATTTAGAATATTGGATGGTCATGGTAGAAAAAAAGTTATACAATAAAATAAATTCAAGTGTTAGGGATATTTTTTAGGTGTTATGAAATTATATTTTACCTTAATTACCTAATTTAGCCTTACCGAGGTGAAAAATAATTATTACGGTTAATATTCATAATGAAAAAAAGTAAAAGAGAAATATTTACAAAATTTAGACTTAATAATTCAAAATATGGAATAAATTTTTCAAGATTAAATCTCCAAAAGTGGTATAAATTATTTTAATTTTGTAACTAAAAATGCAATGAAAAACAGTTTTTAGAAAAAACGCGTTTTTAAGACCAAAAATGAACTTATACCAATATCAGGTATACAGATTATTAAAATGTAATTAATTAAAATATATATAAATAAATAATACTTATGTTACTTTTAAATAAAATTCAAAGTATAATTGTACTTTTAAATTACTTAATTTAATGAAAAGAGAAGATGGTTTTACAAAAAAACGTCATTTTCACCATTCACTAAAAAATAATTTTTTTAGAAAAATAATGAAATTTTTTCTTAAGATAATACTGATATGATGATATAAAAAAATTATTTCATTATTTAAAATTATAATTATAATATTTAGAAGTTAAAATTTTAAATAAAACCTTATAAGAAAAAGATTTTAATAAGAATAAAACTTTTTCAATTTTTGTTTTTAAAAAATTACTTAATATTGGATGAATGAATATAACTATAAAAAATATAATTCATGAATAATAAAAAGGAATAAAATTTATTATTAACTTTACCTATGTTGTTACATTCTTCCCCCCTTTTTGAAATTTCATCCTCATAATTTTAATCTTTTCTTAAAGAGGTGGGGATATCTTTCCCTCCTAGTATTTTCAGATTTCCATGTTTCTTATTCAACCATATGGGTTTTCCACAAAACATTAACTCAAAAAATTACATTATTATAAAAAAAACTTTCTCCCTATAATCAGGAATATATAATATATGTTTCTTATAAGAAAGGTTATCATGTAACTGAACTACTTTCGGGTTCAAACCATGAGATTCATCTGGTATATATTTTCTTAACAAAGAAACATGAAATATATAGGAAACTTATCTAACTTTATCTAGGATTTAATAAAGTCCAATAAACCATATAATTATATTCCTTTGTTTACCAAAATTCATAACACTTTTCCAAGGAGTTAACTTAAGAAAAAAATGACCACCTGCCTCAAAATAAAGATCTTTCCTCCAGTTATTTGTATAAATTTTCTACCTAATTTGAGACTTCCTCATATTCTGCTGCATCATATTCACTTTCTCAATGATTTATTCTAGAAACTATGGTCCCATCAACTTTATTTCTCCAAATTCATCCCAACAAGAAAGATTCTAACACAGATTTACATATAATACCTCAAAAGGTGAAATCTGTTTAATGGAATGAAAAATGTTATTATAAGAAAACTCAACTAATAAAAGATGTTAATCCCAACTTCATTGGTAATCCAATGAACAAGAAAAAAGTATATCTTCCATGGTATGAATTGTTCACATAGACTATCCATCAGATTGAGGATGAAAATCTATACAGAAATTTATTTCAATTCCTAATGAATTATAAAGGATTTTATAGAAATTAAAAGTGAAATTATGATTATGGTAAAATATAATGGAGAGAGGAACTCTATTTAACCTAATTATCTCCTTGAGATACAGAAAAAAAGATGATCTAAATACATATTATCTCTAATTATAAAGAAATGTGTAGATTTATTAAATCAATCAATAATAGCCCAAATATCATTATTACATCGATATGTATTTGGAAATTCCACCATGAAATCCATGGATATATTTTCCTAATTTCACTATGGAATTGGAAATTACTAAAGCATCCCCTTTAATAATTTTCACTCTTATTTAAACTGTTGACAATTCCAGTATTTCATGGTAAATTGTGAAATATATTTATTCATTCCATACCACCAGTAATACTCTCAAAGGTATTTCTACACTTTAATGCTTCTAGGATGTACAAAAAATAGGGAACTTTGAGTTTCACTCAAAAATTATTTCTTCAACTGGAAATCACTAGACACACATAACCTTTTTATAAATATTAAACACATTCCTTTTCAATGTTAAATTTATATAACTTACCTTTCATTACTAGTTCTATATTTCTTGGAAAATCATGGATTTCTAATTTTACATAATTGTATCTGAAAAAATTTTACTATATTGAAACCTAAAACAAAATAAAAGAAGTTCCTGTATACAAAATTTTTTGGAAAAAATTCATAAAATCATTAAAAAAAGGGCCATGTTCTGAACATATAATGGTTAAGCGTGCATTATATTTTCAACTAAAAGAATCATCTACTTTTTTTTCTTTTCTAGTATGTTAGTGAATCATAGAGTAATAATACTTAATCAGTTCTATCCATATTCTCTGCCTCATGTTGAACTCTTTTTGAGTGAATATATACTTCAAACTTATATGATCATTAAATATTTCAAAATTTAATCCAAATTAACGATGCTTTAAATTTATAAATAAAAAACAATAGTATCTAATTCCATATCATGTGTAAGATAATTTAACTCATTAGGTTTTAGGTGTGATGAATCCTAAGAAACTAGCCGATCATTCTGCATCAAAACACATCCCAGTCCATTCAATGAAGCATTGTTATAGACGATAAATTCACAATTTCTAGAGGGTATGTCCAAAAATGAATAATTCACCATTTTTTTAGTTTCTAGAAAAAATATTCACACTATTTCATCCAAATAAATTTAACTTATTTTTGAGTTAAATTAGTCGATGGGCTAGATAACTGAGAAAATTTTACAAAAAACCACAAATAGTAACTTGATAATACAATAAAACAATGAATATATGTTGAATTTTTAGGTCTTGTGCATTCTTTAAAAATTATATTTTTAGTAGGTTCAATAGTTATTCCATCTTTAGAAACAATATTCCCAAGGAAAGATATTTTTTGCAACCAAAATTTTCACTTAGTAATTTTTATACAAAGTTAATTTTCTTTTAAGGTTTTAAAAACAATGATTATGGTGCTTTAATGATCCTCGTGAATTTTATAATATACCAATATATCATCAATAAAAACAACCAAAAACGTATTTAAATAGTCATGGAAAACTCTATTCAAAATATCAATGAATACAACTGGTACATTAGACAAACCAAAGGGAATAACTACAAAGTAATAATGCTCATATCTAGTCTAAAAGATTCTATTTATAATATATTCATCTTTAACCTTCAATTGATGGTACGATAACATGAGATAAATATTTTAAAAATACTATTATCTCGGGATCTAATAAAAAAATCATTGATATGAGGTAAAATATTTTTTTACTAACTGCGATTTTATTCAAAGCTCTATAATAAATGTAATGTATCATTGAACTATATTTATTTAAAAAAAAATAGGTTCACCCTAATGTGTAGTGCTATAATGAATGAAACCTTTATCTATAAACTCTCATAATTACTTTTTAAATTCCAAAAGTTCTACTTAACCCATTTGATAAGGGGGTTTTAAAATAGGATTATAATTTGAAGCTACATCAATAGTAAACTCAACCTCCCAATCAGAAATAACACTAGGAAAATCAATAGGAAATACATCAATAAATTTATTCACTGCTGAGAGATAACTAATATGAAAAATTTATATCTTTTTTAATAATATGATCTAGGAAACTTTCATTATCATCTCTAATCAATTTCTTGACTTCTTGGTTAGTTATCAAAGGTATAAAATCTTTGAATAAAAATTTATTATCTCTAAAATTGATCTTAGAATGATAAAAAAATCCAATCCAAACCCAAAATAATATCAAAATATTTTATGGAGAGTTCAATACGATTTGTAGGAAATACCATCCCACTAATAACATTATGAATATTCATATAAATCCATTTTACTTCTATATTTCCACCTGGAGTTTTCACAAAAAGTTTTATCCTCTTTTTATGAGGCGATATTACAATTTTACTTGAAAATTTCTCGAAAATAAAGAAATGTGAAGGTCCAGAGACAATAAGGGATTGTGAGTAATTAAAATAAATACATAACATACCAGTCACCACATCATTAGATGACCCAAAATCAATTCTAGTAGTAGAAAATGATTTTAACACACCTTTTCCCTTTCAATCTTGATTATTTACACTTAGAGTAGATAACTTCAGATCCATGTTAGAATACTACCCCAAATCATTTCAATTAAAAAATATCACCTTTGACCGACTATTTCTTACCCTATTCTTGTATTGTTCATGACTCTTTTATTTATAGTCACGAACCCTATGAAAAAACATACCACACCGATAACACTTTCTATATCCCCCAAAAAATTCTTTGAAATGTATTTCACCACACTTGGTAGATGATGTGGGATTACCTCCAGTTTTATTAGTTTACATCTTCTCTATTTCTTACTACCTTGACCACTTCTTACTCTTGTCATCACAAGGAACATAATTTTGAATAAACTCCATCTCAAATTTCTCAACACAAGTAACAACTTTCTTATAAATTTTAATTTCTCATATGGACAAATATATTTGTAAACTTAGTTTCAATCCCAAGTAAAATATATTAACTTTACTATAAAGTTCAAAAATAAAATTTAGTGTGTACCTAGATAATCTTGAAAAACTTTCTTCATAAAAAGATAGATAATTTTCATCTTTTTTCCTCAATTCCAAGAATTGTTTCTCTAACCAAATTTGAATAGTCTTAGGGAAATATTTATCCAAAAAAATATTCTTAAACGTATTCCATTCCATGTAATCAAGATCATATCTCTCTCTAGTACTCTTAACTAAAGATAACCATTAGTCAGTTTCACCTTCAAAAAAGTTAATGGAAAGAGTTACCTTTTTATGTTATAAACATACCTTAACTTAAAATATCTTTTATAGATCATTGATTAATCCTTAGGATATCACTGGATCTGAAGTTCTACTGAAATATGGAGGGTTATATTTTATGAAATGTTCCATTATTGAAATAATCGTCTATAAAAAATATAGTTTCTCTCTAACATGAATGCCATCTCCATTTATAGCCTATGTGAACTGCGCCATCACTAAAACAAATTAATTAGTTTCAATTCTAACCATTTTGGGATACTGATTTATAGGGATATTTTCCTATTTACACCTTCCTACTTCTGCTTCCATATTTCCTCTATGAAAAACCATTCTGAAGAGACATAAATTAAATGAAAAACATGGTAATCTTAAAATTATATATCATTTAAAATTGACCATAAAGTACTGTATTTCAAGGCTATTCTATTACAATTATACTAACATATAAATTATTCTAAACCTTTCATCTCATATCAACAATAAGTACCCACCCTTAAAAAAATATATTTTAGAGTTTTTATTCAAGAATTTACTTTCTTTGTCACGACCCGTCCTCGGGACCCGTGCCGTGACTACCCCAAGCCTGCCTCCCATAGGCTAGGGGCTGGCGACTAGCACCAGGGCATAAATCCCGACAAAAGGGGAAGGCATTGCCTTTATAAAGTAAACAAACACCACAGAGTAAGCAAGCAGAAGTAAACACTAAGTAAAACTGGGTACAATAGTAAGTGCGGAAAGTAAATGGGCCAGAATACAAACCCAAACTGAAAGTAAAGTACAACTGGAAGGAAAGTACAGCAACTGAAAGTAAAGAAGCAACATCGAACCGTCCACTGGAAGTCCCACCTAAAGGGTGGGTACAGATAGCCTCCACAGCTCCTTCGGTTCAGCCGTTCGCTCCGTGTACGTCCCGCCCAGTGGTCCACCTCCAGGTACCGACTTGCTCCACAAGCCTCAACCACGATCAGCGTTATCTGTCGTCTGCATCCAACACAATGTTGTGTGGGCATAGCCCATGCAAGGGTGAGTATACGCTACTCAGTAGGGACCCCAAGACTCCCGAAGGTCTCCCATAATCCACAAAGGATAATCCATAAAGGAAAGATACAATCACGAAGTAACATCCAACACTACTTAGGTTTATGCCCATACATATACCTAAGTCATCAATTCCATTTCAGCTCCAACATTCAATCCCAAGTTCGATCACGTCCACACAGGATAGTAAAACCAAATCCACATAGGATAGCACAACCCAATCCCCAAAGGAAGCAAGTCAATCATATCGAAGATAATGATTGAAAGTCAAGACTCTGCTCACACAGGTATACTTCTTCGTAAGGTGATAGAGATGATCAGATGTAGTCACTAATTCATCTAAGATGGGACCCACGTAGGATACTAGACCAGCTAATATGTCGGACCCACATAGGATACAATCCAGCTACTCTTCCAGACCCACGTAGGATACAAGAACAGAGTCAAACACTGCCAAACCCACGTAGGATAGAAGAATAGTAGTCATCGCCATCGAACCCACTGAGGATTTCAGTACAGTTGTCTTCACTGCCGAACCCACGGAGGATTTCAGTGCAGTCGTCATCGCTGCCGAACCCATGGAGGATTTCAGTGAAGTCGTCATTGCTACCGAACTCTCGGAGGATTTCAGTGCAGTCGTCATCGTCGTCGCAGTCGTAGCCAGCTCTAGGGTTCCCGCACGTAACATGCTCGATTCCGGGAGGGTCCGCTCCACGATCCAAGGGGGTTCGATACATCAACTAACACATAGTCTGGAGTTGATGTATCCCAATGTTCCATCTCAACAAAAGGAACTCAACGCGACAGACGGCGCGTCAATCGGACGCCCGGTTTGTGAGTTATTGGCCTTTTCGTTCCAAGGGCCCGGTTGGTTTTTAAGTCAAAACCAACCCGACTGCACTCCAACTACATCCAAACCTCGATCAGAGTAAGCCAAAAGGTCCGTCTCACTAAGAGGAATCCAAAAAAGTTGATGACACATCAATTGGACGTTCGGAGCTCAAGTTATAAGCGTTTTAGCTCCGAGGACCCGATTGGTTTCGCGCTCGAACCAACCCGGCAGTAACCAAAGTTCTCCTAAACTTTGAGTTTAATATATAGAAACAGCCGTCTCGATCCAACGATAGCATCACAACTGACGGTGCATCGATCGGAGGTCTGTAGCCCAAGATACGGTCATTTGAACGGAACTGTCCGAAAATAGGGGGTTTTGGGCCCGAACCGACCCGGCCCAAGACCCTCTGGGTCGGCCCGAACCGGATTGACCCGACCCGGGTCCAGGTCTGGTCCATTAGGGCGTGGCCCGGTTCGGCCCAACCGGCGCGGCCTGGCCCTGCCGGCGCGGTCCGGCCCCGGCGGCACGGCGTGGCCCGGCCCGGCCAGGGCGGCCGGTTGGCCTGGCGCGGGCGCGGCCCGCGTGGCCAGACAGCTCGGCTCGGCTACACTGTCACAGAAAGGGGGGGGGGGGGGGCACTGCCCCTTGCTTTGAAACCGCGGCCCCCACATGGGGGCCGCTCCTTTTTCATCCGGGGGTTACGACCCCTGGCCTTCTCCGAACGGCCGGCCCGGCTGGCTGGCCGATGTCGTCACCACGGGACCCCGTGGTCCCACCCCTCCGACGCGCCAGTGGTTCCGGCCGCCGCTCCCTGTTCTGCCGCGGACTTGGTCCGACGACGGTGTCGTTCCCCTCCACCGCGGCCCTTCTCCGGCCGTGGTCTCTTCGTGGTTCTCCGGCGCTGCGCGACGACGCCGTGCCCCTTTACCGCATCCCCGCTCCGGCCGTGGCTTCTTTTGGCCACAACGGTGTGGCGCGATGGCACCGCGCTTCTTCGCCACATTCCTCCATGTTTCCTCGCAGTTTTGTTGCACCGCGCTTCCTTCGTTCGAGCCGTAATAAACACAACAACAAAAGGGGGAGGAGGGTCGACCGTGTTCGTGCGGTCCGACCTCCTCCCGTTAAATTGATAACAAGTGGCCCAAAGAAA
This sequence comes from Viscum album, assembly GCA_963277665.1. Classification (NCBI taxonomy): domain Eukaryota; kingdom Viridiplantae; phylum Streptophyta; class Magnoliopsida; order Santalales; family Viscaceae; genus Viscum; species Viscum album. The sequence continues at coordinate 1,305,550,538 of OY728160.1, read as the reverse complement.
TTGATGATGAACGACAAAGAATATACACAAAAAAAATCAAACCCCTACCTCAATATCGAGTTGATGATCGGTGAGCGTCGCAGAAACCGGTGTCACGAGGTGTGGCTCCGTGCACGTTGACGGAGATTGTCCGAGGTGATCGGCGTCTCCCTTCCTTTGAAGTAGGAAAAAGAAAGAAAGAATGCGTGTCAGTGTTCTTTGCGTTCTTCAAGGAGGATGATGAAGTTCTTCGATGGTAGAACTCTCCCTTTCTCGACACAACGAAGAAACCAAAATAAAATAAGGCTTTAGCCTTATTTTATTACTTTTTCCAACACTTTTAAAATTCAAACATTCAAAATTCAATTCACTTTATTTAATTAAACTTAACTTGTCAAAATTAATTTAAGTGATAAGTTGGAAACTTTAATGAAAAAGATGTTTTAAAAAGGAGTTAAGGAAAAATGAAAAGGTGGGGGCTTGTGTGGGCCCCACCTCATCTTAAATCCTCTCAAGGGGAGTTAGAACATTAGTGGGTCCCACCCCAACTCCCTCACATGGGCTAAACCACTTAAGAATGTGGAATAAAAATTGTAACATGATTTTTATTTCACTTTAATCTTAATCCCTTTTTTTTAAACAACTAAACCCGAGAAAACACAACTCCAGAAAAGGTGTTCCTAAGCAATTACCGGCGCTGCAGTTTCATCGGTTCCCTCATATTTCGATTCCTAGCACCAGTTCTTTTTTTTAGAAAAACTTACTCGTTTGTTCACTAAACGTTCCCGAGCTAAACTTCAGAAATTGATTCCGAGCACACCGGGCCTCGAAATCAGGTACCGTCAGAAACTGCGTACTCGTAAAATCCCAAATAAAATTAAGAAAAAAATTGCTTTGAAATTTAAGGGTCTTTACATTACTCCCACCTCAAGGATTTACATCTCCGTAAAGATACATCACAATCTTGGGAAACAAATGAGGGTACTGAGCACGCATCTGAGCCTCCCACTCCCAAGTGCTCTCCTGGAGGTTCCCGTGCTGCCACCTGATGCACACTAGAGGAATCGACCGTCCACATAGGAACCGCTCTTGTCGATCCTCGATCTCCACCGGGACCTCTGCAAAATTCACCCCATCTTCAAGGTCTATCTCCCCATGGTCGATGATATACGTTGGGTCGTGCACGTATCTCCTCAGCTGAGATATGTGGAAGACGTCATGCACCCAGTGCAACTGAGGTGGTAGTGCCAGGCGTTAAGCCACCTCGCCTATCCTGGTGAGCACCTGGAATGGTCCGATGAAGCGCGTAGATAACTTTCCGCCTTGGAAAAATCTCCGTAATCCACGTCGAGGTGAGACCCGCAAGAAGACGTGGTCACCATCCTCGAACTCTAGTGGTCTTCGTCTCCTATCATCATAAGACTTCTATCGACTCTGAGCTGTCCTCATCCGCTCCTGGATGACCTGGACCTTCTCTGTCATGGCCTGGACCATCTCTGGTCCCACAAGTGCTGACTCCCCAGGGTCTGTCCAGCACAGAGGTGATCTGCAAGTTCGGTCGTACAATGCCTCGTATGGTGCCATCCCGATGGTGGAGTGGTAGCTGTTGTTGTACGCAAACTCCACCAAGGGTAGGTGATCCTTCTAGCTGTGACCAAAGTCGAGGACACATGCACGGAGCATGTCCTCGAGAGTCTGAATGGTCCTCTCCATCTGACCATCCGTCTGAGGGTGAAAGGCGGTGCTCAGACGTAGTTGCGTCCCGAATGCCTCCTACATCCCCTTCCAAAGCCGGGAAGTAAAGTGAGCATCTCGATCAGAGACGATAGATGATGGCACACCATGAAGCCGTACAATCTCCTGAATGTAGAGACGTCTCAAGCTCTCTACTGAGCCCTGCTCTCTGATGGGTAGAAAGTGGGCCGACTTGGTGAGTCGGTCGACAATCACCCAAATGGAGTCATGACCTCTGGAAGTACGTGGAAGTCCAATCAAGAAGTCCATAGATATCCCATCCCACTTTCACTCCAGGACCTCCAAGGGCTGCACCAAGCCTACTGGTACCTGGTGCTCCGCCTTCACCTACTGAAAGGTGAGGCATCAAGAAACGAACTCAGCTATAGCCTTCTTCATACCCGGCCACCAGTGCTGTCATCTGAGATCTTGGTATATCTTCGCCACTCCTGGATGTACCGCTAAATGGGAAGTGTGAAACTCCCTTAGTACCTCCTTCTGTAAAGCAGCTGGTACCATGGTACGTCCTTTGAAAAGGACGACGTGCTCTCCTCCTATAGAGAATCCATCAGGTGCCTGTCCTGAGGATATCTACGCACGCCGCGTCTCACAGTCAACATCCCCATGTTGTGCCTCTCTGAACCGCTGTAGTAGTGGAGGAGTGACTGTGAGTGACTGAAGAAAGGCTGCTCCATCTCTATCCATGAAGGATATCTGCAAAGCGGCTAGCTACTCCATCGCCTCTCCAATTAGCAGAATTCCCTTCCTCCTACTGAGATCATAGGCTACTACGTTCCCCTTTCCAGGATTATAGACTATCTCAAAGTCATAGTCATGGAGGAACTCGAGCCATCGCCGCTGTCTCAGGTTCAGGTCCTTCTGCGAGATGATGTACCTGAGACTCTGGTGGTCAGAATAGACTGTAAAATGCTAGCCCATCAGATAGTGTCGCCACATCTTCAGAGTGAAGACCACTGCTGCTAGCTCTAGGTCATGGGTAGCGTAGTTTTGTTCATGCTGCCTCAACAGATATGATCCATAGGCAATCACTGCCCGCTCCTGCATCCGGACACATCCGAGTCCAGTCCCTGATGCATCGCAGTAGACTACGTACTCTACTCCCTCCTCTGGTAGCCTCAAGATAGGTGCACTGGTAAATCTCTATCTCAGCTCCTGGAAGCTCTGCTGACATCTATCTGATCACACGAAGGGTTTCCCCTTCTTCATCAAAGCTGAAAGTGGTGCTGCAACTCTGGAGAAGGCTGGCACAAATCTCCGGCAGTACCCAGCTAGTCCCAAGAAACTCCGCACCTTTGTCACGCTCCTGGGTGGCTCCCAAGCTAGCACTGCCTCGATTTTGGCAGGGTCCACTGCAACTTCCACCTTAGAGATGATGTGTCACAAGAAGTGGACCTCACGTAACCAGAACTGACACTTTGAGAGCTTACCATAAAGCTGGTTCTCTCAGTAGTCGAGTATATCAATATGTCGTCGATCAAGACCACAACAAATCTATCGAGGTATGGCTGAAAGATCCTATTCATGAGACCCATGAACACCGCTGGAGCATTGGTTACGCTAAATGGAATAACCAAGAACTCATAGTGGCCATACCGACATCTGAAATCTGTCTTCTGCAAGTCCTCATCCCGAACTCTGAGCTGATGATAGCCTGACCTGAGGTCTATCTTCGAGAACCACCGTGCTCCCTTGAGCTGGTCGAAGAGGTCGTCAATTCTCAGAATTGGATAATTGTTTTTAATATTCACCTGGTTCAGGCGATGATAATTGACACACAATCACAAGCTCCCATCCACCTTCTTGGCGAACAAAATCGGGGAAGCCCAGGGTGAAACACTGGGTCAGATGAATCCCTTGCTCTGAAAGTCCTCCAGCTATACCCGTAGATCTCGAAGATCAGCGGGAGCCATTCGATATGATGGAGTGGATATCGGGGTTGTCTCGGGGTACATGTCAATATAAAAGTCTACCTCTCTGAGAGGAGGTAGTCCTGGAACGTCGTCAGGAAAAATGTCTGCATACTGATCCACCACTACAGGAAAACTCGGACTTTGCACGTCAACTGATCCTAGGATGAGGATAGCCAACTGATGAGTGATGGGTTGTCCTCTCCTCTGCATGAGTTCATCCTGTGCTGCAAAGGATCCCTTCTTTCCAGTGAAGGTGAACCTGCTCCCATCGGTTTAAACACACCGCATCTTGCGCCTAATACAGTCAATCTGGGAATGGAATGAAGATAACCAATCCATTCCCAAGATGACGTTGTAAGGCCTCGACGCCGCTATAAGAAGATCCCAGCTGAATATCTCACCTCCTAGAGTAATCTCACACTTCCGGCACCAGTGCGTAATCGTCGAGTCTGCTCCCGTAGGAGTCTCTAGCCGTAAGGATTGAGCCAACAGCTCCATCGGAATTTCCGACCTCCGAACAAGGGCAGCCACAATAAAAGAATGACTCACTCCTGTGTCTATAAAAACTACATCAAGGGTGGAGTAGACACAGATAGTACCTCGAATCATCTCTGGCACGCCGTGGTCTTAGGCCTCCGCTGCCTGAAGCTGAGCCTATCTCTGCCCGCCAGCTCCCTATGGTCGGGGTGGACCTCCTGGTGGTGGTGGTGGAAAAGCTTCAAAGTGTCGCCCACCACCTGCTACTCGGCCAGCTCCCCTGCCTCATCCGCCTACTCTCTACAGACCGCCACGGTCGACCCTATACCTCTGCCTGGGTGGCCCCTCAACCATCTGCTGCTCCTCTGTACGGCAGGTCAGGTAGTCATGAGCCAAGTGGCCCTACCCACCGCAGGCGTAGCACTGTCTGCTCGTTGGAAGGCTGGATCTGTGCCGTGTGCCCCGCACCTCTGAGCCAGTGTCTTGAGGTCGTCCGCCAGATAGTCCGGTCCTCTTGGACCCTTGTGTCATCCGTAGACTACCAGCTGCAGAAGACTCTGCTAAGTGCCGCTCTGCGGTAGGTCTCACTGCTGGTGTAGGCTCAGCAAGAAAGCTCTCAATGAGAAGGGATCTCTCCAGTAATCCTACCTGTGTCGGAATGCTGAGGGAGATCATCGATGCCCTGATCTCATGCCTTAGTCCCTGCTCGATGGTCCGGGACTGGAAGAATGGGTCTCGTACCGTGTCCATAGAATAGCGCGAGAGATCGGTAAATCTCATTGAGTACTGGGCGACCGTCATGCTGCCCTGCCTTAGTTGTAGTAGCTCCTGGATGCGCACCACACAGAGGGTGGATGAGATGAACTCCGAGCAGAAGAGGCTCTCAAAGACAATCCAAAGTAGAGATGCCTCGTCGTGCACCTGGAGCATCAAGCTCCACCATCTGCCTGCTGCCGCGTGCAGGAGGCTCGCTACAAGGATCACCATGAGGTCAGATGGTGTCACCACTAGCCTAAAAACTTGAACTATAGCCTCCATCCAATCCTCGACTGCCTGAGGGTCTGTCTCCCCGCGGAACCTGGGCGGTATCTGACGCTGAAACTCATGAAGTGCACTAAGGCGATGTGTACTCTCAACGGCTAGGGCTGGTAGCATCGATGGCTCGGCGGGTAGAGGTACCGCTGGTGCCTCTGCTGAAAAAGGGCCCTACACCGAGGCCTCGTCGCTCGGTGGGCTGTCGTCTCGCACAAAGGTCGGAACCCTAACTGGATTCCGTTGTGGGGCCATCCTGAAAAGAAACAGGTGTGCCACGGTCAAAACAGTATACTCGGTGAGCTGACACAAAGTAATCACAAAGAAAACTTTTGAAACACACATGCAATCAATGTTTTCGTGCATTGAGTCGGAAATCAGAGGTCAGGGTCCTGGTGTACGGATACGTCGGCCGCCACACCAACACTGGACTCCCTGGACTGATAACCACACTCAATACCCTTAACACTATTGCTTCACATATATGAAAGATTAGAGTCCTGAGTTCTGCGGTATAACCGAACTCCTATGATACCAATTTGTCATGACCCGTCCTCGGGACCCGTGTCGTGACTACCCCAAGCCCGCCTCCCATAGGCCAGGGGCTGGCGACTAGTACCAAGGTGTAAATCCTAACAAAAAGGGGAAGGCATTGCCTTTATAAAGTAAAAAAAACACCACAGAGTAAGCAAGCAGAAGTAAACACTAAGTAAAACTGGGTACAATAGTAAGTGCGGAAAGTAAATGGGCCAGAATACAAACTCAAACTGAAAGTGAAGTACAACTGGAAGGAAAGTACAACAACTGAAAGTAAAGCAACAAGGTCGATCCGTCCACTGGAAGTCCCACCTGAACAGTGGGCACAGATAGCCTCCTCATCTCCTCGGGTCCAGCCGTCCACTCGGTGTACATCCCGCCCAGTGGTCCACCTCCAGGTACCAACTTGCTCCACAAGCCTCAACCACGATCAGTGCTGTCCGTCGTCTGCATCCAACACAACGTAGTGCAGGCATAGCCCGTGCTGGGGTGAGTTTAAGCTACTCAGTAGGGACCCCGAGACACCCGAAGGTCTCCCAGAATCCACAAATGATAATCCACAAAGGAAATATACAATCACGAAGTAACATCCAACACTACTTTGGTTTATGCCCATACATATACCTAAGTCATCAATTCCAGTTCAGCTCCAACATTCGAGCCCAAGTTCGATCATGTCCACACAGGATAGTACAACCCAATCCACACAGTATAGCATAACCCAATCCACAAAGGAAGCAAGTCAATCATATCGAAGATAATGATTGAAATTCAAGACTCAGCTCACACAAGTATACTTCTTCGTAAGGTGATAGAGATGATCATATGTAGCCACTGATTCATCTTAGCTGGGACCCATATAGGATACTAGACCAACTAAGCTGTCGGAACCACATAGGATACAGTACAGCTAGTCTGCCTGACCCACGTAGGATAGAAGAACAGAGTCAAACACTGCCAGACCCACGTAGGATACAAGAACAGTAGTCATCGCCGTCGAACCCACTGAGGATTTCAGTACGGTTGTCTTCAATAGCGAACCCACGGAGGATTTTAGTGCAGTCGTCAACGTTTCCGAACCCACAGAGGATTTCAGTGCATTCGTCATCCCTGCCGAACCCACAGAGGATTTTAGTGTAGTCTTCATTGTTGCCGAACCCACGGAGGATTTCAGTGCAGTCGTCATCGTCGTCGCAGTCGCAGCCAGCTCTAGGGTTCCCGCAGACAGCTTGCTCGATTCCGGGAGGGTCCGCTCCATGAGCCAAGGGGGATCGATACATCAACTGGCATGTAGTCCGTAGTTGATGTATCCCAAAGTTCCGTCTCGACAAAAGGAACTCAATGCGACAGATGGTGCGTCAATCGGACGCCTGGTCTGTGAGTTATTGGCTTTTTCATTCTAGGGGCCCGGTTGGTTTTTAAGTCAAAACCAACCCTACCACACTCCAAATGCGTCCAAACCTCATGCGGAGTAAGCCAAAAGGTCAGTCTCACTAAGAGGAATCCAACAAAGTCGACGGAACGTCAATCAGACGTCCGGAGCTCAAGTTATAAGCGTTTTCACTCCGAGGACCCGGTTGGTTTCGTGCTCGAACCAACCTGTCTATACCCAAAGCTCTCCTAAACCTTGAGTATAATATACTGAAACGACCGTCTCTATCCAAGGATTACATATCAACTGACGGTGCATCAATCAGAGGTCCGTAGCCCAAGATACGAGCATTTGAACGAAACTGTCCGAAAATAGGGGGTTTTGGGCCCGGACCGACCCGGCCCAAGACCCCCTGGGTTAGCCCAAACCGGGTCGACCCGACCCGGGTCCGGCCCATTAGGGTGTGGCCCGGCCCCACCGACGCGGTCCGGCCCGGCCGTCGCGGCGCGGTCCGGCCTGGGAGGCCTGGCCCAGCCTGGGCGGCCGGTTGGCCTGGCGCGGGCACAACCCGCGTGGCCAGACAGCTCAGCTCAGCCGAGCTGTCGCGGAAAGGGGGGGGGGGGGGGGCTATCCCCCTATTTTGAAACTGCGGCCCCCACGTGGGGGCCGCTCCTTTTCCAGCCGGGGGTTACGTCCCCCAACCTTCTCCGAACGGCCAACCCAGCTGGACGGCCGATGCCGCCGCTGCGGGACCCCGCGGTCCCGCCCCTCCGACACGCCGGTGGCCGGCGGTTCCGGCCGCCGCTCCCTGCTCTTCCGTGGCCAAAGGCCGTGACCTTGGTCCGACCGGCGCGACTCGACGGCGCCGCGCCCCTCCGCCGTGGCCCCGCTCCGGCCGCGGTCTCTTCGTGGTTCTCCGGCGTGGCGCGACGGCGCTGCGCCCCTTTGCCGCGGACCCTCTCCAGCCGCGACTTCTTTCGGCCCCAACGGCACAGCGTGACAGCACCGCTCTTCTTCACCGTATTCCTCCATGTTTCCACGTGGTGCTGTTTCACCGCGCCGCCTTCATTCGAGCCGTAACGAACACAAAAAAAAAGGTGGAGGAGGGTCGACCGTGTTCGTGCGGTCCGACCTCCTCCCGTTAAATTGATAACAAGCGGCCCAAAGAAATTGACGGTGAACGACAAAGAATATACACGAACAAAATCAAACCCCTACCTCGATATCGAGTTGATGATCAGTGAGCATCCCGGAAAGCGGCGTCGCGGGGTGTGGCTCCGTACACGTTGACAGAGATTGTCCGAGGTGATCGGCGTCTCCCTTCCTTTGAAGCGGGAAAAATAAAGAAGGAAGGCACGTCGGTGTTCTTTGTGTTCTTCAAGGAGGATGATGAAGTTCTTCGATGGTAGAACTCTCCCTTTCTAGACACAACGAAGCAACCAAAACAAAATAAGGCTTTAGCCTTATTTTATTACTTTTTGCAACACTTTTAAAATTCAAACATTCAAAATTCAATTCACTTCATTTAATTAAACTTAACTTGTGAAAATTAATTGAAGTGATAAGTTGGAAACTTTAACGACAAAGAGGTTTTAAAAAGGAGTTAAGGAAAAATGAAAAGGTGGGGGCTCATGTGGGCCCCACCTCATCTTAAATCCTCTCAAGGGGAGTTAGAACATCAGTGGGTCCCACCCCAACTCCCTCACATGGGCTAAACCACTTAAGAATGTGGAATAAAAATTGTAACATGATTTTTATTTTACTTTAATCTTAATCCCTTTTTTTAAACAAATAAACCCTAGAAAACGCAACTCTAGAAAAGGTGTTCCTAAGCAATTGCCGGTGATACGGTTTCATCGGTGCCCCCAGATTTCGATTCCAAGCACCGGTTCAAAAGTTAGAAAAACCCGCTCGTTCGTTCACTGAACGTACCCGAGCTAAACTTCAGAAATTGATTCCGGGCACACCAGGCCTCGGAATCAGGTGCCGTTAGAAACTGTGTACTCGTAATATCCCAAAGAAAATTAAGAAAATATTTCCCTTGAAATTTACGAGTCTTTACATTCTTACATTTTGAGGATATTTATGATTTATAGTTTTAGAGAATTATGTCAAAAATATTTCATAAAAAACCCATATATTATAAAGTAGATACTTTTTTTAGTATCTATTTTTATGAAATATAAATTTTTTAAAATAAATCATGTTTTCATTTCATGAAAAATATGTATGACTCTCAACTTTACTTCTTCTTTATCCTTATCAATACTTAAACACTATGTAAAATTTTAAAGAGTGGGATGAACAAAAAAATCTCAATAAGGGACATAAAATAGAGGAAATACATTAGTATATTGAAAAATATAAAAACCATAAAATTTTTATCTTTATCACAATATTATTTGAGAATATGAAATTAATCTTCTAAAAATTAAAAACACACACTTTTTGCTCAAAGAAAACCTTTAAAACCCCTATAAAACAAATAGAAATCCAATTTTGGAAACTTAGATCATCATATTCATAAACAATGTTAAAATTATATCAGAAATAAATGTATCTATGTTAAATCCAAAGGAGAAACCACCATGGTTAACTCCATCCGTCTTCCCTATGAAGATAATGAACATTACCCAATGCGTTGGAGAGCTATAATGGGGTTCACCCATCATATAATCTAAATTAGGATTACCCATAATATAAGATATATCAGGCTTACCAGTCATAATATATAATTCTCAAGTATAATATCTTGAATAAAACATTTAATTCTTTCTCTTTTCATCATTAAACCATTAAAAAAATATTTTGAACCCTTATACAGAACACTTTCAGATATAAAAATACCGTTTCATTTTAAAAATACAATTTGAAAACTAAAATACCTAGAAAAAATGAAAGGAGGGTTTTTTTGAATAAAACATGAAATCTTGTAATGTAATATAAACATAGAATAATTTTTATGACAATGAGAAACACCATTGACACAGTATTTGTTAAAATAGAACATTCATTTTTCCTTTTGTAAAGAAAGTCAAAATATTTCATATAAAATAAAAAAAATTTAATTTTGAAAACCTCTAAAATAATGTTATAAAATGACCATTGTAATTTATTTATTTCCATATAAATATATTCATAAAATAATTTTAAGAACATGGACATGGAAGAAAAATATTTTGAAAATAAATCTTTAAAACATTCAAAAAAAGGTTTTTAGTGTAAAGTGTCCCTTACATGGAGTCTGAATCATCACATACGTTATTTATATTATTAAATAAAAAAATTATTTTAATTATTTAATTTTTTAGGAAATTTTTTAATATTAATTATTTTATTTATTTTATTTAATACCTTGTTATATAAAATTTCTTAATCAATTAAGTTCTCATTAGATATTTTGATGATATTCAGCTCCTATGTCCAAAATGAATTTGGTAGGTTTAGTATGGTCAATGATGCCATTTTTTCATAATCTCAAAAATTATTATCATGATATAAATAAAATTTTATACATAAATTATAATTTTAAAACCAACAATTAAATATGATTATAAAAAACGAGTTGTGTTATAATCATGGAGATGGTAAGTTGTATGTACGCATGAGTAACATTTATATTTTTCAACAATCATTATGGAAAGATGGTAAATATTATTTTATCTTTAAATAATGATTATTAAATCATAAATATAATATTACCTCTTTAAATAAACTTATATATATCATCAATGTTATGCGTTTATGGAAGACAAATCACATCGCTTCATGGAGGGGGTAGTCTACACGTACGCACAAATGAAGTTATCATTTTTGAATGTATGGAAAGGTAATAAAATAGAAAATATATTAATTTTATATAATTATAGATATTTCATTTATATCATATATATATTAAATCAATTTTTATAACCATATGTGAGTGGCGGTGATGGAAAATAAAACACATCACTTTGTGGAGGTGGTAGTCCCCACGTGCGCATGAACTATGCTTTCGTTCCCCATTTGATGGAATAAGACATGGATATAGATTATACCATTAACATAATAAAATTTCAGTATATGGAAGATAATAATATTTTTATTTCTATATGGTTTTGGAATGTTTGAAATAGGTAGAAGAATAAATAAATCACAAATGCTTGGTTAATACATGTACCTTTTCTTCAGACACTCTATTTAGGTTTACACCAAAAGACTTCCTAGGATGGTTTTATAATTAAACCATAGAATCTAGAAAATGTGTAGTAAATTTAGGGAGAGACATTGGTAGGTATTTTCTAAAATAGTGTGCTCAAAATGTGTGAGGAAGAGAGGAGAGAATTTGTTGTTTTATAAGTGAGGGGAGAGACATCATGCAATTACTTAAAATATCAAGTCAATATAAATTAATTTTCATGAAAAAATGGATCCAAATTGATATAATTCTAATATAAGATGATTATTAGTTTAAATAATCTAATTCGATAAAATTTTGATAAGTTTAGGTTATTTTTCCCCATTATCTATTTTAACCCCCATTAACCCTTTTGATATTTACCATGGTATCAAGGGTTTTTACACTAAAGGATTCAATAAAGTTACTATAAAAAGAAAGTGACCTATAAATGGATCGTGGTTGATATTATTAACCATATATCATTATTTTTATTGAAATTAATATTTTTAGGAATTTTAAATCATTTAATAAAACATTATTTATTATAAGATATCATTAATGTTATTTTTGGATCAGTTCATTTAATTTGACTTTGAAAACAACATGTCATCAAAGGAATTATAATATAATCCTTTAAAACATCTCTAATATATAATATTTTTCTAAAAAATTCATGGAACATAATGATTCGTTCAAACTATATTAGTTTTAATATTTTTAAAAATATTTATTTTATTTTAATATTAACTGAATAAATAGTGTATCAACGTCAGATAAATATTTAAGGTAATTATTTAGTCACTAAAAAATAGTAATAACTTAACATGATAAAAAATTTATATCTAAAATAACCACTTATAAATGAACATATTTTATGTTTATCCTTTTTCAAAAAAAATTATTTATATTAATAAAAAGAGAGTGACATTTTTTAATTTATATTTACTTCAATGGTATAAATCTTAAAAAGAAGAGGTTTTTCTACATGAGCCCGTAAGGGGTGCAACAACTTAGGGTTTTCTCTCATCACTTCCTCTCCTCTGTTTCGTTTGGCTGAAATTATTCCCTGGTTTTCCCCAGCGAGATCGTAGTGCAGAGGCTTCCTCCACAACGAAAAGGGTTCTCATTTGGTGGCTCAGGGTCATTCTTCCTCGGGGTGGGTGGTCTGGTCTTCGGTGTTCTAGCTCCTCCATGGTGGGGGGTCAAGTTATGGTGTGACATCAGGGTCACAATCCTTCTCTGCGGTGAAAGGGTGTCACTCTGGTGCATCATGGTCGGGATCCGGTGCGACGAAGGGGTTTTGATATGGTGCGTCGTGGTCAGGATCTGGCGTGACGTCGGGTTTCAGGTCCTGTTCTCTATGGCGGAGGTGCCTTGAACCAGGTGTGTGTGGAGAGATCTATTTCTTCCATGACATTTGTGGCATGCTTCAGTGATGTTTTGGAATCGTGATCCGGTGCGGCGTGGGGTTGAGACCTGGTGCGGTGTCGTGGCCGAGACCTATTCATCTGAGGGTTAGGGTTGAGCTCCGGTCATCCCCTCAGGGTTGTGAACCATTATCACATAGAGTTGGTGTCAAATAATCTCTTCTGAGGCATGGGGTTTCCTCCTGGTCTCCTATGTATTAGGGTCGTGACTCTGCTCTACGACGAAGGGATTGGGACCCGTTGGTTGCATCGTGCTTTGGATGGAGTTCAGGGTTGGATTATTATGGTATTTGTGAGCGGGTTTGTTGGCAGCGACGAGATGGTTTTGTGATGGCTTCTTGGTGGAGGTACTTGTTTTTTGCTGCGAAGGTCTTACAGTTTTGATTCTCTGGTTTTTAATAGTTGATTAGGTTGAATTGGTGAATTAGTGAATTGTGTGAATTGGTGGAAGTTGTTTCCAAAGGAGGGAAGGCTGTGTAATCGGGTTTGACTTTAGGGAACGAGCTTCAGAGGAGGATACAGAGTTGGTAGTTTATCTTTGTAGAGTTTGTTAGATTTGGTTGTTTGAGATGGTATGGCATCCGCCATCGGATTGGGCCCGTGTTTTGACACATGACACTTGCTTACCGAACATCCTTGCAACACTAGAGTTCTTCTTCGTGATCAAATGCTGGGGAGGGGCAGTTTCATCTTGTAATTATGATATTTACTCTTTTTTCCTTCAAGTGTGATTTTTCTTATGTCGATGACATCTGTTTGGGTTTTCCCATTCTTCCCTTAAAAGGGGGATCTAACATATAACAAAAAATTTAAAGGCCTTCGGGCCGTTGGATGTCAATCGTATATATGTTATAATCAAAGGAAAGTGGTAGAAGATTTCCAAATTTTTGAATATTGGATGGTAAATGTTGAAGGAAAATTATCTAATAAAATAAATATAAATGTGAGGGAGAGTTTTTGACCTTATCACATTATTTTAACATTAATTACCAGATTTACCCTTACTAAGGGGACTAATATTTACTATGACTACTATTCATAATTATAAAAAATATAAGAGAATTATTTACCAAATTTTTACCACATTATTCCAAATATGGAATCAATTTTTCAGGATTCAATTTCTAAAAATGGCAGAAATTAATGTAATATTAAAATTCAAAATGCCATGAAAAATAGTTTTTAGAAGAATGCATTTTAATCCAAAGAATGAACATATATGAAAATCATGTATAAATATGATTCGAATGTAATTAATTAGATAATATCTAAATAAATAATACTTATGTTACCATGTAATAAAATTCAAATCATGAAGAGACTTTCAAATTACCTAATTTAATGAAAATAAAATCTAGTTTCACATAAATTTGTATAATTCACTATTCACTGGAAAATAAATCTTTTCTGAAGAATACCAAAATATTACTCTAAGATAATCTTGATTTTATGATCTTATAAATTAATTTAATTTTATCAAATTAAAATTCTGAAATTTATAAATTAATCTTTTAAATAAAACCTTATTGGAAAAGTAGTTTAATAAGAATAAAACTATTTCCTTTTTGTTTTAAAAAAATTACATAATATTCATATAGTGAATATAACTATATAAAATATAATTCTTGAATACTAATAAGACGTGAAATTGATTATTAAATTTACCTAGTTTTTTATATAGGGTCCCATATCAACATGATGAAATCCTATATAAGTCCACCCTCTTTAGTAAGAATGTTCTCAAACTTATCAGCATATGTGAATGAAAGGGTAATAAACATCAATAAAAGCATCTAGTTGAAAATTACACACTAGTGTATCTAATAGAAACTACAAAATTTGATCCAATGACATAAAAATAGAATAAATACTCATGTTAATGTTGATTAGTACGTGTATCCGTGTAGAAAGGACAAGGATCATACCTTCGACTACACATTTCACTACTTGATCAAGGCCCTATTTCACCAAAACTATCCAAAATACAAAATTGGTTGATATTAATTAGAATATATCCATAACCACCTCAGTTTAGAGGAATATATAAAACTTTATGCTGATAATAATCTATTATGAACCATGGTCTAGAGATACCTCATGAGATCTAGATACGTCTATGTGTAGTTAAATAATGTCTTGATACTTTGTTAAAGGTCTAACATCTCATAAAATGAAACCATTATTAGGATTATCAGATAAAAAATCGATCTAAACCAAAGGTAAAACTCCAACTATGATGAATTAGTTATTTCATAAGTTTGAGTAAAAAACTTACACCCATGGCTCATTGTGCCATGAAAAATACCCAATACAAGAATCACCATATGTTTAGTGAGTATCTAACCCAAATGAAATCACGTGTCATTGAATCTAATAAATCCTCTATCACATGACGATAAATATCTTATTAAAACCTATAAGGTATAATCCTTTATAACACATGAAGAGTATTTATCCTATTGGTATTATCATTTGGATAAAAAGGAACTACCATCCACTCTATAATAAGTTCTTTTTGAATCACACTTGGTGAAGGATCTACCCTCTTCTCATGGGGGAAATATACCTCTCAATCCATTCCACAATTAGATGAATCATCATTTTAATGGTCAATTATGATAGGTTCAAATGATATAATGGGATCATAATGACTCTACCTCATAATCTAAGATGGTTATCTGCAGGTGGCATCCTATATTTGGTAAGATGAACCAATAATTATTAGAGAATATCTGGGTGATCTAAAATAGGAAGGTCATGAAAAATTAAAACCAGCCACTGCATGATGCACGTACCATCCTGAATCTACCCCATAACCAGTGTCTTATAGTTTAAGTTAAATAAAAATATTATCAAAGTCTTAGTGAATGGATATATCAATATTCACAGCAATACTAGGTTCTCTGGTCTGAAGATATAACTCAAAACCACTTGACATCATTTCCATAAATCCCAAACTGATTCTCACAATACTACTAACTCCAAAATCCATCCTTAGGATTCAACTACTTTGATACAATTCTAATATGACCTATGAAATCGAGAAACCACTTGGGCCATCACTAATATAATAAATTCCATCCCAATACCACCTCCAATGGGATATAGGTTGACTACTAGTACCAATGTGGAATAACATACATGGGAGGACTTAGCCTATAACAACATTTAATAAATATTCAACCCCAAAAAATATATATAAACAACTGAAATATATAATATATGTATGAAATATCAACTCTCTAGAATAATTCCACATAGGCATCCACTAAAAAGGGAAAACATATACATGATAAATTAACCCCAGTAAGAATAAGAATAAAACATGGGAGCACATCAATTCACTAGAAGGACTCCAAGAACAACCCCTAACAATAACCACTTCCATTTTTCACTACTATATACTACCAATCACTAAATATAGTTATTCTATGAACTCCATACCCATCAAGGTCACATTGAAATTGTACACCATGTACAGATACACAACATGTGTGGGCAGAATGCCCATGTTGAGGTGACTATAAAATACCCAACAGGACACCTTAAAACATAAAATAATGATAAAATATGAATTCAACTCATAATAATGATAAAACCTAGATATGATTCTATGGTTAGTTTACCTAGGGTAGTAAGAAAATTTTTATCATCACGTACCGTCTTTATTAAGGACCATATTCCATACATAACTGAAGACACTCAAAATAGTTTAATACCCACAAAGTCTAAATTCAATAGCATAACTATATGTCATATCTTGAGGGAAACCAATAATCCTTTAACATGTTTTATAACCAAAAATATCCAAACTACCCATGCTTAATAACTTCCATGTCACCTCTTCACAACCATAGTGTAAAACTATTCCTTGTCGAAGAAATGTGTATCTATTGAGGGTATTACATTCCCTATAGAGAAACAAACCCTACCATATGGGAACATAATAACTCCATAGATGGTGGGTGTCACCCCGATTCATGAGCGAGTACCTAAAATTTATCAACTAAGCTTCCAACCTTCCATGCCATCCCTCTATAACTTTATTGAGGGACAAACACCTTATTGAGGAATGCATATCAGTTAAGGGGAAACTAAACACTCAAGGGAACCCACACCTCATCATATAGAATTTAAATTTGTCTCGAAGGTTAAATAATTTATAATTGGAGAACACCTGATCCATTACAAAGGGGTTTATTGATTCTACCAAGTGTTTGAATGGATAGTTCCCTGGTTTCAACATGATTCCATAGGGTTACCAACCCCATGTATGCCCATAGTATCTTACCTACACCCCATCACAATCTCTAAGTATCTAAGAAACTATACCTACCTCGAATAATTTTGAAACAACTTTTAATAATAAAGAGTAAGATACATTATGTTATACATGGAGTACTTATTAGGATAGACTATTCATTTTCCTAATTCTAACACATTATTGAGAAGATATGAAAAACACTAAAGAACACCTAGTACATGGCATGTACTTCACTGGACACAGTATGTGAGCCTTGGGCATGTACTAATGCTATATTATTGTGTGGGGTCAACCTAAAAAATTGTGTTCTATAGGAATACATGGTGTGTAGGAATCACTATTCCATCCAGGAGTGTACTTCCTATACACCCTAAGTTGTATTATTTATCGATACATGGTGTGCCAAACATATACACATGGAATGTGAATATGAAAAGGTATTTAGGAATATATCACTACACCTCAGGTGTTTCCACCTAATAGGTATGACATGTATCCCTTAAATATACTATTTAGAGTATGAGGATGTTGGGTATATACTTCCAGGTCATGCACGAAGTGCTTCTAAGCTTACATAGTATGTTAAACTCATGTTCAAAAAGAGAATGTACTCTAGTACACCTAGAAATGTGTCCTTAGGTAAAAAAAACTTGTTTTCTCTCAAAACACTTTTCAATATTTATATCTATGTATTAAACATAGAGACTAACCCAAAGTATAACATGAATTGTGTTGAGGTGTCACACACAATGTGATTTTTAACTCATCCCTAGAAACCCTATGCATGGATGAGTGTGATACATGATGTGTTCACTAGAACCACATTAAATTTAGTTTTTTATTCTTCAAAAAATCCATATTTATTGTTTTCTCATCCAATACCACCACTATTTTCACATACTTTGGTTATGAATATGCTATCAACTAAGCTCGATACTGTTGAGGGTTTCCACAATTCCAAATTTGTGAAATATTTTTTATTCCTCACTGAAAGATCCCCTATCAAATCAAACTGATTCCTCAAATCATATTTTCCATTTAACTATCATCCTATAACCCTCGACCCACTTACTATCATTCTTTCAAACCCGAAGACACACCCTACACCATTGCCTTGTTTATTCAACACTAACCCTACATCATTGTTTTAAGTTCCACTATCTTAGATATTCATCATCGAACCACCAACTATTGAAAATGATAGTGGTGAATTTTCACCATAAGGAAGAATATGGAGATAGTTAGATGAATTATATTAGTATTTGGTGAGATTACAACCCCCCTAAAGTCATTGAAAACTCATTTTTCATTGAAAATATAGAATCAAGTATTTTTGATGATGCCTGCAAAAAGGATAGATAGAGATAGAATTTCATTAGAATGGAAAATAATAAAAAATATTGAATTTATGATAAATAGTGATCAATGAATAAATTTTCAATATTTTATAATATTTAATCAACTCACATAATTAGAAATATTCCTCCGAGAAAAAAATTAATTCGTTCATAAAAAAATCATTTGTACAATCAATATATGAATAAATTTGATTGAATCCAAGGGATATTGTTTAATAACCATGGAAATGGAAATAAAAGATTATAATTGAAGGAAAAATCATTCAAATGATTAAAAAAATATAATTATGAATAAAATCTCTAATATCACAAATAATGAAGCAACCCAAAATATCTAGTCCTACCTCATGATGATTACATCAAAACATCCAACAAGGCCTCAAACCGCAACCCATTATCATTTCTCTTGATGACTATATTTGAATCACCTCTTAATCCTTATATAGATGAAAACTTCCCTAGAACAGAGGATAAATAATTCATTTATAATGCAATCTTTGGTTAACCAAGTAACATTTTAAACATAAAAAAGGCTTGGTTCAAGACTCAAAACCAAAACACATAATTCATACCCTTTGTATTTAAAAAAAACCTCATTTAAGACACAACTATGGTGTCAAAATTTTCATACAAGTCCCCATCTAGAAGATATCACCATTCATGCATGTAGAATAAATATTTATTTATTAAATAAATATAATATATTCTATAAAACCAAACAAGCTCTAAATTTCACCAAAGTTTAACCCAAGGGTAAATACCATATTCCATGACTGATGTAATGATCTAATTATTTTTCAAATATCATATACTATAGTGAATTTAGCATTTTAACCCTTTTAAAGGTTCATGACCCTAAAGATAAATGATGAGCTAAGTCCTAAGTGTGGAAAATCTCATGTCACTATAGGATTTTTTTAGATTTAGGTTTTATAATATAATTTAAACTATAATTAAAAATGGAAAGGATAAAACTAATAAAAAAACAAAGATTGAAAACTAGTTTAAGAAAAAAATTAAATTTTAAATTGGTAGTATGAATAAGAATAGTTTTTAAATAGAATATAATATAAAGTGTAAAATGAAAATTGATATATAAAATGTTAAATAGATTTTGAATAAAAAATATATAGACCATTATAATTCAACTATAGTATGATAGACAAATTCCTGTAACCAAAAAATCTTTTTTTATCCAAAATTGAAGTATAATATTAAAACTTGATCTAACAGGTCTTTGTAACAAATATAAGTAATATCCACTTATGTGAAAAATATATATAACTGGGATTATTTGATAAAAATACTAAATAGATTATTAAATTTTGGTTATGAATGGATAATAACCTCATTCTACTTTAAAGTGTTTATGAAGGAAATATAAGGAACAAGATATAAATAACAACTAAAAAATATAGAATTAAAACAATTATTTTAATAATCACCTTGTGAGAACTTGAGTTCATTAATTTTTAGATTGTTTTATTATTAATATTTTTTATTGAACATAAATTCTTTATATGGTCCTAAATAATTTAACTATAGATATTTATGTGAATTATGTAACTATATTAAGTATTATTTATACTTTAAAATGACTTTTGTATTCTAAAAATCTAAAAAATTTAATTTTGATATTATTTTATAGTGTCATAATTTTTTTTATTTGAGTAATAATTTTATTAGAGAAAACTTTCGTAAATTATTAAACCATTATTAAATCACTATCCATTTGTATTCACTCCATATTTCATAACCATTCCTTTTATCTTCTATATAATTTCCATGAAAATAATAAATCAACCATTTTTAGTGAATTTTTTAAATGTAAATAAATAATTAATTGGATATATGGATTTATCAATATCAATCTAGTTTTTTTTTCTTTCTAGTAGGTTTCCTTTCATGAGTGAGGTAGATAGAATAATTTTTAGGTGTCATATCAACACTTTCCATATAGTTTAACCATTTATCCTTTAATAAAATATTTTAAATTTACTTAATAAAAACTAAAAACTAAAATATAAAAATGTTATAATTAATCCAAATAAAAAATATAAAGTCTTTAGTATTAAATATAACCTAAAAATATTTTGTTTTTCAAAGTCACAAGACACATTAAGTTAAATTTTTTTTAAAGTAGTACTCAAATAATTAAAATATTAGAAGTTTTATTAAATGGTAGGTGAGAGAGTTTGAAAAAAATCCCCTTAATATATGATGACTAAATTTTCATAAACTAAATTACCATTTTTTAAAATTTTTACCCCTTTATTATTATAAAAAGATAAAATAACCTTATGTATAAAATATAGTAACTAGTATAAATAACATAAATAGGTATGTCGAAAATGGAAAATAAATACTTATCAATGAAATTATAAAACTATTGAAAAGAATAATAATGTATAAATATATTTCTTCTAAGAAACTTATAAAACATTAATCCTTTAATAAAAATGATAAATTCACAAGTTATCCCTCTGTATATCTTTCTTATGAGTGGTCACTTATATATCCAATTAAATCTCATTTTGTGAAGTATTTTTTCTATTTTTGGATCATATGAATGAATGTGTCTGTACTTATCAATCAGAAGGTGCATATTTTTATTCAATTCTAATAAAACCTTTATGACCTTTACCATATTGGTTTGATTCCTTTTATGTTTATTTATATAATAATCAACATTTTATAACTTTTAATATATCTCATTTAGGTATATCTCAAATAATATAGTTTATATCTTTTGGAGGAACCTAGTTTCAAAAATATCATTGGGAATAACTTACATAGATTCAGTACAATTAGATGTTTAAATTCATAAAAACCATACAATATATTGAATCTGAAGTGTAGGTACAAGAGATATGGAAGTTTTTATAATACTTTCATTATTTTTTTGAGATATATAATATTATTGAAAAATATAATTTCTAGTTACAATTCATATTGTAGTAGTATAATACTCATATTATTCCTTATAACCAAAATATATACTATCTACTCTTGGAATTAGAGATTATTTCTCTACATTATCTATCACCTTCTCCTTCCCTTTATGGATATGTGAAAGAGTAAATGAAATATAATTCCAAGTAAGATCAACTAAGGTCACATTGTAAGTTTGATTAATTATTTGTGTTCAGGGTGAAGTAAGATCAGATCCTTTATCTTCCCAAATTTCAAGAATAGTTTTCAATATCACTTTATCCATAATTTTTCATGACACATACTATTATATAGTGATATATATGGATTCTTTTTATAATTTTTAGCCTTATATTATCTACCCTCATTTTTTTTCTATTGCGGTTAAGTCTATTAAGGAGAAAGAGTTTAATAAGGTGATTTTTTTATAATTCTTTAATCTTATAAAATTTCATTTCAATTTTATTTATATAATTCAAAAGGATAATTCTAATAGGCTCTATTTTTGAGAAAAATCTATTTTCTTTTCCTATAGTTTTTAGTGGAGGTAGGATAACTATAGGGAGAGAAGATGATTATATATTCTCATCATTGAATAATGTAACATATACTTGTAATAAAGAGTCTTTTCACACATTTACTCATTGAATTAGCCAATATTTCATAATAAAAATATTCCAAGACCCTACTTGTACTTGAAATAAAATGTAATATGACCCTAGTACCCCTCATTTAATAGGACAAATGGGAGACATTTAGCCCAAAGGTTATAAAACATCTTTCATAGAAGGAATTAAATTTTTTATTAAATAAAAATAAAAAAAATTATAATAATATAAACTATAATTTTCATAATAAAACTATGATAAAATGAATGAACTCATAATAGAGATGTCACACATAATGAAACTTAAAATTTACTCGATATGATCCATAAAAATCTATATACTACACCAAATTTGTTAAACAACACATTCCAGTCTCTTCTAACCTTATCTAGATCATTATGTGTGTAATGAACCTCATGATATGATAAGTATTTTTAAATTTTAAATTTCACTTTCCTTAAATTTTATTTTCCTTATGATATCCATTTCAGTTGGATTATCATTCTTTGGGTAGTCAATTTTTTTAATGGATTTTAAGTTGTTTATGATTGGTATGAAAACCTCATTGGTACCTTTTGAGATTGGTTTTAATATATATTTGGAAAATTTAGTATTATTTAGCTTGGGTTTGGAAAGTAGAACCTCGATAATATGAAAATTATGGTAGGATAAGTTGTTTTGTGACCCAAGTGTTTAGATTGGTGTTGAACAAAGGGTAAAACTAAATTGTATAGTTATTTAATAGAAATAAATGGTTCTGATTAATGGTTAAATAATTGTACATATATAGATAGGGGATAGTACCCAGATGGTACATAGTTATTTAATCATTCACTATAACCATTTAATTTATTAAAATTATAAAAATTTGGATTTTAAGAAGGAAAATATATGATATTAGAGCTCATTATTCCTTTTATGTGTAGGGCCTTAAAAAAGGATTTTACCCTACTATTATTTCCATTCCTTATTTACTCAATGTATCTTTTATATTCATTGGTAGAAATTATCCTCCCTTAGTAAGGGTAAAGTGGGGAAAGGTTTCTTCATCGGTTCCTATTTCCGGTTATTAGAGATTTCCCAAAATTCCAATTTCATTATATTTATAGGAGTTTGTATGATCTAATATCTGGAACAAAATAATATGATCATTATAACACCCTTAAATTAATGCACCCAGAAAAAGTGGTTATTTATTACATTGAAATTATATTACAAGAGATAAATACCCAAAATAATTTTTTGTTTGTCCTTAAATGTCTATACAAAAAGACATTAAGTTAGAATGTGACATATTAAATAATTTGAGTGTAAATTTTATTCCTTAATGTTATACAAGGATATGGACATATATAATATACCCCTTTAATACCTAGTGAATTGGAAAATCTAATAAAAGGGTGATCTCAAATGCTTAGTAAGGTAAAGTGAACAACATAATCTAACACAGATTAAAAATGACATAAATATCATAGATGGAAAACATAAAAAAATATTGACATATAAATATATACATAAGTTTAAAATAATCCATATATTTCATGATAATTAAGATAACTAATCAAATAGATAATAATAAATTATCTTATAATGATGGAATTTATTGGAATGCATAATTTTAGATATCATAAACATACCATTAAGGCCTTGCTCCAAGACATTATACATGAAGGGTAAGAATGATCTCATTACCCTGTCTAGTTGTCACATGTGACCTATCTAAGAACTAAAGGGGTATATATTTTTGGGCTTCATTCATCAAATAAAATTTCAATTAATTATTTTATATACTAAAAGGCATAAATAATACATGGAATAATGTTCAAAAATAAGCAACTGAAAAATAATTTGTATAATTTATAAATGAATATTATCTTATAAGATTTTACCATATAAAATAATAGATTATATGATCATGTAAATATATTTCCCTAGTTAATTAATCAATAAGTAATTATTGGTTAATTACATCAAATAATTAGGGACACATAATGTTAAAATATAAATCATTATCAATTGAAAAATATGGAATTATTGTCGTTGGGTAGTTATAATGACTAAGATGATCAATGTGTTTACAAAAATTAATACACATATTATACCTGGTAGATGGCCAAATCATTTAGAGATAAATTCATTATAAATATAATATCATGTAATCACCCATATTTGATAAACATTAGGGATGACAAATTTCCTTAAAAGAGAAAATTCCAAGTCAATATTCTTTACTACCAAAGGTGAACTTGTACAAAAATCCAGTTTAATCCACTATAGACATGATAGAGGATTCATTAGGAACATAACTGATATCCTTAAAAAAATTACCCCTAATATAAATAATACATCTATAATACAAAAAAATACATGGTATACAAAGGTATTTTTTATCATGGGATGGTATAGAGTTTCATGCAACTTGGGAAAATTTTAGCATTATAACATCTTATGAACAAAGTATAATGTGAATAAAGGAGAATCTCACATGTATTGGAAATGATAAGGATAATAATTAAAATGATATTATAAAAATATTGGAATAATATATTTAAAATTAAAAAGGATACTAAAAAGGAAATGAAAATAAGAATGAATAAAAGAGAGAAATTGCACCCTTACCATG
The DNA here is from genome assembly GCA_963277665.1 of Viscum album. Classification (NCBI taxonomy): domain Eukaryota; kingdom Viridiplantae; phylum Streptophyta; class Magnoliopsida; order Santalales; family Viscaceae; genus Viscum; species Viscum album. The sequence continues at coordinate 1,305,526,106 of OY728160.1, read as the reverse complement.
ATTATGCTTATTAGCCTAAATCTAATTGTTAGTTCCTACTAAACTCTTCATGATATAGAAGAGAGATATTGGAGAGAATCCCTGAGATATATATGAAGATATATATCAATATTTATTATAGGATAAATAATATGAGGGTGTGGGTATTTACATGTGTGGTGAGTAGAATCTCATTGAATAAAGTATTGAATATTTTATTTTTCATTATCTTAAGTGATCCACTACTCCCAATACTGCCCTATTTTTTATCTTATTTTATTTGTTTAAGATAAATTACCAAATTTCACCCATTTTAATATTCTTATATCATTATTAAAAAACTTTAGTCTATTTTTTCAAATTTATCCTCTAATTATAGGAAATTTAACTTTTAAATACATGTAGAATTTTTAATGAAATTATTCTATTTGAGTAAACATAATTTTATTACTAAAATAATTTAAAAAAATTAATCCCACTAAATCCCTGGAAACATAATCCATTATTAAACCATTATATTACCTTTTGGTAAAGTTTGTAATGGTGATACTCCATGGGGGGTTTTAGCCAAATTTTACCTAGTAGTGATTTCCACTAACTTAAACATATCCCATAGATTATTCCACTCAAAACTAAATTCTTGAAGTTCAACCTGGGCTGGGTTTAGGGATAAACCAAGTGATTATACCTCCTTACCAATATCTAATAAATGTACTTCATAAGGGATGTACTTACTAGTTAAAAGCATAATTTCTCCCTTATGAAACAATTAACTCTTGTAATTACCCTGATTAATATACACTAATTCTAATAGTTTGTTTAAAAAATATCACAAATGGAAATAATTTACAATGGTTAAATATAAGAAATATGTATTCTTAATTATTATAAATTAATTTATACCAATCCGCCAAATAACACTTCTCATTTTTATTTTTTTCAAAATATGTATTTTATGGAATATATTAATTTTATTTTGTAATATACATGTTATAGACATGATTTTTTAGAGAATATGAGACATGATAAATTTAAATTATAGTCACATTATTATAATTTATTTATTTTCCATTATTAGCTATAATGGACTTAGTAAATATGTACATTTGACTTACAATTCATCATCTTATAATAGAAAAATATTATTATCTGTTACTAAAATTTACTAGGTATTACATTCTTCCCCTTTTATTAATTTGGTCCTTAAAATTATAAATTAACACCTAAATAAATTTGAATAAGTCTATATGATCACATCGTTAGGTTCCAATTATGCCTCCTCTAGTTGGAGATTCCTCCAAAGTACCTTCACCAGTTAAGTCATTTCATTTCATAACACTTACTCTCACATTTAAATAACCTAAATATGATATTAATGATATGATAAATTAGGCTCTAACTAAACTTAATCAAACTTAAGAACAGGTGAAGGGTCAAGCAAGTACTTCCTTATAAGTGATATATAAAAAATTTTATTCACTCTAGAAAGGGTTAGTGGCATGTCCAATTGATATTCCACATATCTTATTTAGTCTATTATTTCAAATAGATCAATGTAATTTGGACTTAGCTTCTCATTCCTTCCAAATCCCATATCCCCTTACATGTAGATATTTTAGGAAGAAATTTTCCTTTACTTAGAATTCAAGATCCTTCCATTATTTTTCAACATAACTTTTCTATCTATACTAGATTCTCATAGATTCATTTACATACAACCTAGAAATATGATCAAGAGATTAATATTCTAAAATTCCTTAGAAATTAGATTACTTCACAAGATGATCTATAGTGACCCATACAAAATTATTACCCTTTGATGACTTATAGAGTCTAAATATGAAATATAAAGTAATATTATATTACTTCCACTCTGGTATAGTTAAAGTTTGAATAGATCCCTTGTGAATTTTTTTATCGTCTACTTTTTTCTGGAATATTAAGTATCTTATAGTATAATATACAATATACTACATCATATTTTTCAACCATAAATTCTCTTAGATATCCCTGTACATATGAGTGTTTCTAGGATTTCTTGAGAGGTTTCAGCTATAATACTCCTATAATAAATCTTTCATTGCCTATAATATTTATTTAGCACATAAACTTGTACGATACCTTTAAATTCCTTCTTCACTAATATTAAATTCTACCAAATTTCCATTTCTTACATCTTATATATTATTTTATAGGGCCTAATCATCACATTGATCCTTATTATTCCTCTTTAATAAATAAGATTCGGTAAATACATATAATAAGTATTATTTTACAATACATTATAATAACTAAGTCAATTATTATGAAATCTTTTAGAATTATATTATTCTCAACCCTTATCATGGATAATATTTCATGGTACTTTCTACTCAATGAATTTATGACCTTGTTTTCTTACCAAGGATGATAATGCATATAAAAATCATAATCCTTGAGTAGTTACAACTATAAACTTTGCCTCATATTATGATATTTTTGTGTAAATATATATTTCAAACTCTTGGGGTTAATATATATATCACATTTCTCCCCATAAATTATATTGTTTCCAAATATTTTTTGTAAAATCACCGGCCTAAATATTAAATCATGAGTTATCTTATTAATCTCATGGATTTTTGACTATCGATATTCATAATCCACTACTCTATTGTTTTACACTACAACACATCAAAGACCATTCCTCAATTTATCATTGTAAATAAAAAAACCCTTTTTTACTTGATGGAAGAGTCAATTAATGGGAATTTATCAATTAAATATTTAATTACTCAAAAATATCTTCACATTGTCACGACCCGTCCCCCAGGGCCCATTCCGTGACTACCCCAAGCCTGCCTTCCATAGGCCAGGGGATAGAGACTAGCACCAAAGGTGTAATTCCCAAAAACTGGGAAGGCATTGCCTTTATAACCTGTAAACACAGACATATAGATACAAAACTCTAGGAAAACTGTATAACAAAAGAGTGATGAAAATTAAAGGGGCTGAAAATACAAGACCAACTGTAAAGTACAAGGAACTAGTAGTACAAGTACAACTGAAGAAAGGAAAAATAGCTACTGGGTCGTCCTCCGGGATTCCCACCTGAAGAGTAGGTAAAGATAGCCTCCTCAACACTCCACATCCGTCAGTCTACTTCATGTACCAACTCATCATAAGGTCCACATATGGGTACCGTCCAGTCCTGATACTCTCATCCTCGATCAGCGCTGTTCGTCATTTGCATCCAACACAATAAGGTGCGGGCCTAACCTATGCAAGGGTGAGTATAACGATACTCAGTAGGGACCCCGAGATGCTCAAGGTCTCACAAAATCTAACAAGGATAAACCACAAAGTATGAAATCATCAGATAACCCCATTTAGGTATACGCCCATACATATACCAAAGTTATCAAGTAATCCATCTCAATCATGAGGTAAACACAAAAGTTACTGACTCATATCACATAGGTATACAACTTAAGTAGAAAGATAGAGATGATTAGGTGTATCCAATGAATCATCTACTCTTTCGAACCCACATAGGATCCTGATACAGTAATCAGAGTTGTCAAACCCACTTAGGATCCTGGAATAGTAATCAGAGTTGTTGAACCCATGCAGGATCCTGGAATAGTAGTCAGAGTTGTCAAACCCACATAGGATCTAGGAACAGTAGTCGGAGCTGTCGAACCCACGTAGGATCCTGGAATAGTAATCAAAGCTATCAAACCCATGTAAGATCCTGTAATAGTAGTCAGAGCTGTCAAACCCATGTAGGATCCTGGAACAGTATTCGGAGCTGTCGAACCCACATAGGATCCCTTTATCATAAAGTAGCCAGCCCCAGCGTTCCCGCACAAAACACACTTGATTCCGAGAGGGTCTGCTCATCAATCCAAGTTTCAATACGTAAAATACCATGAATTCCCACGAAGAAGTATCCCAAATGTCCTCCACGTCATAGGGGTCTCAACGCAACTGATGGCGCGTCAATCAGACTCCCGGTCTGTGAGTTATTAGCCTTTTAGTCCTGGGGGCCGGGTTGGATTTGTGCCCGATCCAACCTGACCGTATCTTAACTATACCCAAAACTCCCATGGCGTATACACGAAGGGACTGTTGCACTCCAGGAATACCAGCGCCATTTACGGTTCATCAAACGGACGTCCGGTGCCAAAGATACGGCCAAAAGAAAGTAAAGGGTAGGTAGTAGGCCCGGGTCCAGTCCGACCCGGTCGGACCGACCCGACAAAACATGGTCTGGGCAGACCCGGTTCAGGTTAGGCATGACCTGACCTGTTGGGTTCAGCCCAACCCATCAGGCCACAAGGGCCGCGAGTATCATGAGGGCGCGGACTGGTCGCGAGGGCGCAGACCGGCCGCGGGTCGGTGGAAAGGCGGTTCGGCCCGAAGGCGCTGTGTGGGGCGCAGCTCGACGGATTGGTCCGAGAGGCCATGGCCAGTTCGGCAAGTGCCTTGAGGGGCACGACTCGGATGGCTTGTCCCAGATGGCTGAGGTCGGTTCGGACAGTGGCGGCACGGGCCACGCGGGGCGCACGGAGCGCACAGAGGGCGGAGGTTGATGCGGCTCGGGCTGGTGTGGTTCGGTCGGGGCGCCGCAAGGGGGGATGCAGGCCGACATGGTTTGGCTGGGGTGACGCAAGGGGGGCACTAGCCGGCATGGTTCGGACGGGGTGCCGCGTGGGGGGCCTCAGGCCAGCGCGATTCGTCCGGGAGCCGGGAGGCGCAGCCGTGGTGAGGCGGGCTGGCGGGACTGGGAGACGCGGGCGGCCAGGTGGGCACCGCAGTTCGGCCCCAGGTGGCGGAGCTGGTTCGGCTGGAGGATGGGGTGGCCAGGACTGATTCGGCCAGTGGATGGTGAGGTTGGCGGGCGGCACGGGTCGCAGAGGCCGCAGGTAGCACGACCGTTGCCTACGTCACATTCATCGTCTCGTCGCCTCGTCATCTCGTCACCTCGTTGCCATGCCGAAGAACATCCAAAACAAGAATGACGGAGGGGTCATTCCATGTTGGTTTGGCCCGCACCCTCCACATTTAGGTTGGTAGCAAGAAGTTCAATTCTTTCTTGTATTTCAAAGAATTAACAATAAAAGAAGATAGAAGAAGAAAAGTCTATCAACACCCTCCATCTACCCGCAAAAACAATCCCCAACCTGCAAAAAAAATCATACATAATAATTCTTTGTCTTAGAAGGGGAGAATTAAAGGAATAATATCATATTCAAATAAAACCCCTACCTGTTCATTTTTCGTTGACAGAGTCACAGGGAATAATATGGAGTTGTCGTTGTTTGTCGCGTCCACCGAACACTTCCAATCCCGAGCTCATGCGTCGGCTCGTTGATGATGAAGATGAGGGAAGTTCAGTCGATGAATATGTCCCACGTTAGTAGGAGTCCGAGGATAAAGGTCGAAGGAGATTGTTCTTCATTGTCGAAGGCATCCCTCATCGGCGTTCTTCATCAGGAGCGTTCTTCATTCTTCGTTGGCGAGATATTTTCTCCCTATGCTCTCTCTCTTCTCCCAAGTTCCACCAAAAGAAAAATGTCAACCAAAATAATAGATTATGTTTATATATTATTTAGTTGTTGGCATTAAATTCAAATGGGTTAATTAATTATTTGAAAGCATTGGCTCTACTAATTAATGAGGAGTATTTGGCACATTAAGTGTTAGGGGAGTTGAAGAGGCTCTCCTAAACTTAATGGAAATTTGAGGGTTTCTCCTCATTAATGGGGAGTTCAAGGGGGTTTAAAACCCAAGTGGTCCCCACCAAAATTAACATGAAGAGGAGGTTAGGTTCGGGTGCGCACCACCTCCATAACCACTCATGGGAGGTTAAGGTGTGGTGGTCCCCACCTCCAACTTCCACATGGAGGCTTTAACCAACAAAATACAAATAATGCTACACAACATTATTTCTATTTAATTCTTTCAATAAAAACACAAAACAATCTTTTATTCCTGACCAACTTCCGTCAAGGTGAAAGTATTCTTAAGCGAATATCGGCATTGTGAGTTCAACGATTCCCTCATATTTCAATTCCAAGCACTGGTTCAAAAGTTATAAAAAACTGCTAGTACATTTACTGAACGTACTCGAAAAAACATCAGAAATTGATTCAGGGCACACCAGGCCTCAGAATCACACACCGTCAACTTCCACGGACTCGCAAAATTCCCATGTATTTATGAAAAATAAAATTCCATGGAAATTCCGGGTCTTTACATTCTCCCTACCTGAGGGTTTTACGTCCCCGTAAGCTACAAATCGAATTAAGGGAATAAATGGGGGTACTGAGCACACATCTGAGCCTCCCGCTCCCATGTGCTCTCCTAGAGGTTCCCGTGCTGCCAGCGAACGCGCACCAGAGGTATCAACCATCCATGTAGGACCCGCTCCTGTCGATCCTCAATCTCCACTGGAATATCAATAAAAGTCACCCCATCGTCGATGTCCTACTATCTATGGTCAATGATGTGAGAAGGGTTGTGCACGTATCTCCTCAGGTGCGATACGCGGAAGACGTTGTTCACCCGGTGCAACTGAGGTGGAAGAGCTAAGCGGTATTCCGACTTGCCAACTCTACTGAGGACCTGAAAAGGCCCAATGAAACATGGAGATAACTTTCCACCTCGACCAAATCTCCACAAAACTCATCGAGGTGAGACCTGTAGAAAGACGTGGTCGCCATCCTCAAACTCCATAGGTCTCTGTCTCCTGTCAGTATATGAATTCTGGATGATCTATCCAGTCTTCATCCGCTCTTGGATGATATGAACCTTCTCCATGGTAGCCCGTACCATCTCTGGTCCTACGAGTGCTGACTCCCCTAGGTAAATCCAGCACAAAGGTGATCTGAAAGGTCGCTCGTATAACTCCTCAAAAGGTGCCATCCCTATGTTGGAGTGATAGATGTTGTTTTATGAAAAATACACCAAAGGAAAGTGATCCTCCCAGTTGTGACCGAAGTCGAGGACACAAGCACGCAGCATGTCCTTGAGGGCCTGAATGGTCTTCTCAGTCTGACCATCCATCTGAGGATGGAAGGCGGTGCTCAAATGAAGCTGCGTCCCAAAAGCTTCCTGCAACCCCTTCCATATTCGAGAAGTAAAACGTGCATCACGACCGGAGACAATCATTGAAGGTACTCCATGTAGCCACACAATGTCCTACATGTAGTGGCATCCCAAGCTCTCTACTGAACCCTGCTCTCTGATCGGTAAGAAGTGGGCCGACTTGGTGAGTTGGTCGATGATCACCAAAATCGAGTCATGACCCCTAGATGTACGTGGAAGTCCTATCACGAAGTCCATGGTTATCCCATCCCACTTCCACTTTGGGACCTCTAAAGGCTGAACCAAGCCTGCTGGTACTTGATACTCCGCCTTCACTTGCTGATAAGTGAGGTATAGAGAGACAAACTCCACAACTACTTTCTTCATTCCCGGACACCAATGTTGTTTTCGGAGATCTTGGTACATCTTCACCACTCTTGGATGTACCGCTAGAGGGGATGTGTGGAAATCCGTAAACACTTCCTCCTAAAGTGACACTGGTACCATGGTACATCCTCTAAAGAGGATAACATGGTCCCCACCTTTAGAAAATCCATCAGGTTCATGCGTTATGGATATCTGAGCACATCGTGTCTCGCAGTCAGTGTCCCCACGCTGTACTTCCCTGACTAGATGAAGAAGTGGGGTAGTGACCATAAGAGACTGTAGGAAAACTGCTCCATCTCTATCCATAAAGGATATTTGTAAAGCAGTCAGCTGCTCTGTCTCCTCGCTTAGCAGCTGTATACCAAACCTCCTGCTGAGTGCATCTGCAACAACGTTCCCCTTCCCAGGAGTATAGACTATCTTGAAGTCATAGTCCTAGACGAACTCAAGCCAAATTAGCAATCTCGTGTTCAGTTCCTTCTGGGAGAAGATATACTTGAGAATCTTGTGATCAGATTACATGGTAAAATGTTCACCCATCAGATAGTGACGCTATATCTTCAAGGCGAATACCACTACTGATAACTCTAGGTCATGGGTAGTGTAGTTCTGGTCATGTTTTCTCAACTTCCGAGAACCATACTTGATCAATTCTTGCTCCTGCATCAGGACACATCCAAGTCCAGTCCCTGATGCGTCGTAGTAGACTACGTACCCTACACATTCCTCTGGTAGCCTCAAGATGAGGTCACTAGTCAGCCTCTACCTCAGCTCCTGAAATCTCTGCTGGAATCTCTTCGACCACATGAAGGGTTTCCACTTCTTCGTCAAGGCTAATAGTGGTGCTACAACTTTGGAGAAGTCTAGTACAAACCTCCGGTAATAACCAGCCAAACCCAGAAAACTCCATACTTCCGTCACACTCCTGGGTGGATCCCAAGCAAGTACTACATCAATCTTCACTAGATCCACTATAAATAAAGATTTGGATATGACATGTCCTAGAATGTGAACCTCTCGGATCAAGAACTTGCACTTTGAGAGCTTACCATAAAGATGGTGCTCTTGGAGTGTGTGCAGTACTACCCGCAAATGATAGGTATGCTCCTCCTCAGTAGTCGAGTAGATCAGAATGTCGTCGATGAAGACTATGACAAAGCGATCGAGGTATGGCTGGAAAATACTGTTTATGAGTCCCATGAACACTATTAGAGTGTTGGTTACACTAAAAGGAAAAACCAAGAACTCATAGTTGCTGTACCAACATCTGAAAGTTTTCTTCTATACATCCTCATCTAGAACTCTGTGCTAGTGATAGCCTGATCTAAGATCTATCTTTGAGAACCACCGCGCTCCCTTCAGCTGATCAAAGAGGTCATCAATCCTCGGGAGTGGGTACTTGTTCTTCACGGTCACTTGGTTCAGGTGACAGTAGTCCAAAAAAATCCTCAAGCTCTCATTCACCTTCTTGGTGAACAGAATCGGGGCTGCCAAGGGAGAAACACTGGACTGGATGAATCCCTTCCCCTGTAAGTCCTCAAACTTCACCCGAAACTCCCGAAGCTCTGCGGGAGCCATCCGATATGATGGAGTAGATATCGGTGTCGTCCCGGGGCACAAGTCAATGTAAAAGTCCACCTCACTATGATGAGGTAGAACTGGGACATCATTTGGGAGAACATCTGTGTACTGGTCCACTACTACAAGATAGCTCAGACTCTCCACATATACTGCTTTGAGGGTAAGGAAAGACAACTGAGGAGTGATCAGCTGCACCCTCCTTCGGGTAAGTCTGTCCTGTGCTGTAGAGGCTCCCTTCTTGCTGGTGAAGGTAAAACCGGTCCCATCCGTGCAGACACACCACACTTTGTGCCTAATTCAGTCAATCTGAGCATAGATAATAGATAACCAGTCCATACCCAAGATGACGGTGTAAGGCCTCGAAGCTGCTACTAGGAGATCCCAACCGAAGCTCTCGCCTCCTAGAGTAAGCTCACACTGCTGGAAACAGTGCGTAATTATTGAATCTTCTCCCATAGTAGTCTTTAGCTGTAAGGATCGAGCCAACAGATCCATCGGAATCTCCGAGCTCCGAACAAGGGCGGTGGAAATGAAAGAGTGACTGGAACCTATGTCTATAAGAACTTAAACTAAGGTGGAGTAGATAGAGATTTTACCTCAAATAATCTCCAGAGCTCCATGATCATAAGCCTCAGCTGCCTGGATCTGAGCTCTCGCCTGTCCACCTACTCCCTGTGGTCAGGGTGGACCTCCTGGTGGTGGTGGTGGTGGTAATACCTCGTAACGTCGTCCACTACCAACTGCACGATCACATCCTCTGCCAAAACCTCCTACACCCTGCAGATCACCTCGATCAAACCTCTGCCTCTTCCTAGGAGGTCCCTCATCTATCTGCTGATCATATGCATGGCAGTTCGGATAGTCTCGAGCCATGCGACCCTTCCTGTCACATGCGTAGCACTGCCTATTCCTCGTATGACTGGCTCTATCTCGTGTGCCTCACACAAACGAACCTGTGTCCTGAACTTGTCCAACGGATGGTCTGGTCCACTTGGATCTCTACGATATCTGTCTGCTACCAACTGTAGAAAACTCCGCTACGTGACGCCCGGTGGTGGGTCTCGCTGCTGGTGACTGCTTAGCAAGGAAACAATCCACTAAGAGGGTTTGCTCCAACACCTCCACCTGCGTCGGGATGATAAGGAAGATCATCGAAGCCTTGATATCTCACCTACACCCCTGCTCAAAGGTCCGGGCCCTGAAGAATGGGCCCCACACCATATTTATGGAGTAGCGCGAGAGGTTGGTGAACCTCACTAAGTACTGTGCCACCATCATGTTGCCCTACTGCAGATGAAGTATCTCATGTATCCGCACTGCACGTAGGGTAGCTAGGACAAACTCCACCCATAGGCTCTCAAAGTTTTCCCCGAGAAGTGTCTCCTCTTCATGCACCTAGAGCATAAGGCTCCACCATCTGCCTGATGCTTCCTGAAGGAGACTCGTGGAAAGGATCACCATAAGGTTGGATGGTGTACCTATCAGTCTGAAGACTCTCACTACAGCCTCCAGCCAATCCTCAATTTCCTGTGGGTCCGTCTCACCCCTGAACCTGGGCAGCCTCTGGCACTGGAATTCATGCAATGTGCTCAGGTGGCGTGCACTCTCTACTGCTGGGGATGGTGGAATCGGTGGGCCAACGGGTAGTGGTACCACTGGTGCCTCTGCTATGATAGGGCCCTGCATTGAGGCCTCGTCACTCGATGGGCTACCTTCTCGTACAAAGCCTGGAACCCTAGCCAGCTGTCTACGTGGGGTCATCCTGAAAAGAAATAGGTGTTCCATGGTCAATAATTTATACCTGGTGAGCTGACTCAAAGAAAATTTTTGAAAACACACACGCAATCAGTGTTTTCATACACTGAGTCAGAAATCAGAAGTCATGGTCCAGGTGTATAGATATGTTGGCCGCCGCACCAACACTGGACTCCCTGAACTGAAAACCTTTCTCATTACCCCTATCACTATTCCTTCACAAAAAATATCAGAGTCCTAAGTTCTGTGGTAGAACCGACTCCTATGATACCAATTTGTCACGACCCGTCCCCGGGGGCCCATGCCGTGACTTCCCCAAGATCTCCTTCCATAGGCCAGAGGCTAGCAACTAGCACCAAAGGCATAATTACCTAAAACTGGGAAGATATTTCCTTTATAACTTGTAAACACACACAACTAGATACAAAACACTAGGTAAAATGTATAAAAAAAGAGTACTGAAAAGTAAAGGGGCTAGAGATACACGCCCAACTGTAATGTACAAGGAACTGGTAGTACACGTACAATTGAAGAAAGGAAAAATAGCTACGGGGTCGTCCTCTGGGATTCCCACCTAAAGAGTAGGTACAGATAGCCTGATCAGCACTCTATGTCCATCAGTCTCCTCCGTGTACCAACTCGTCGTATGGTCCACCTTTGGGTGCCGTCTAGTCCTTATACTCTCAGCCTCAATCAGCGCTATCTGTCATCTTCATCCAATACAACGTGGTGCGGGCATAGCCCATGCATGGGTGAGTATAACGATACTCAATAGGGACCCCGAGACCCTCAAGGTCTCACAAAATCCAACAAGGATAAACCAAAAAGTATGAAATCATCAAATAACCCCACTTAGGTATATGCCCATACATATACCTAAGTTATCAAGTAATCCATCTCAATCATGAGGTAAACACAAAAGTTACTGACTCAGCTCACATAGGTATACAAATTAAGTAGAAATATATAGATGATTAGGTGTAACCACTGAATCATCTACTCTGTCAAACCCACGTAATATCCTGGTATAGTAATCAGAGCTGTCGAACCCACGTAGGATCCTGGAACAGTAGTCGGAGTTGTCGAACCCACGTAGGATCCTGGAACATTAGTCAGAGTTGTCGAACCCACGTAGGATCCTGGAATAGTAGTCGGAGCTGTCAAACCCACGTAGGATCCTGGAATAGTAATATGAGCTATCGAACCCACATAGGATCCTGGAATAGTAGTCGGAGCTGTCGAACCCATGTAGGATCCAGGAATAGTAGTCAGAGCTATCGAACCCATGTAAGATCCCTTTATCACAAACCAGTGATCCAGAGGGTTACCGCATAAAGCACGCTTGATTACGAGAGGGTCATCTATTCAAGCCAAGTGTTGATACTTCAACTTCCACTGAGTCCCATGAATATGTATCCCAAAGTTCCTGCGTGTCATAGGGGTCTCAACGCAACTAACAACACGTCAATCGGATGCCTGGTCTGTGAGTTATTAGCCCTTTAGTCTTAGGGGCCCAGTTGGATTCATACTAGATCCAACCTGACCATATCTCAACTATACCAAAAACTCCAGTGGGGTATACACAAAGGGCCTGTCACACTCCAAGAATAGCAGCGCCGCTGACGGTTTTTCAAACAGATGTCTGGTACCAAAGATATGGCCAAAAGAAAGTAAAGGGTAGGTAGTAGGCCCGGGTCCGGTCCGACCCGATCGGACCGACCCGACCCGGTCGGACCGACCCGACCCGTCTTAGTCTAGGTTGACCCAGTTTGGGTTTGGCCTGGCCTGTCACGTTGGTTTCATCACAGTCCGCTGGGCCTGACCTAGCAGGCCACGAGGGTCGTGAGTAGCGCAAGGGCGTGGACCGGTCGTGAGGGCGCAGACCGACCGCAGTTCAGTGTAAAGGCGGTTCGGCCCGGAGGTGCCGCGAGGGCCGTGGGAGGCCGGCTCGGCCAGGCGCGCGTGGTGTGCGACTCAGCGGCTCGGGCCGAGAGGCTAGGGCCAGTTCTTCTAGTGCCACGAGGGGCGCAGCTCGGACGACTCATCCTAGATGGCCGAGGATGGTTCGGCCAGTGGCGGCATGGGGCGCACAGGGCGCGCGGATGCCGGAGGCCAGTGTGGCTTGGGCTGGTAGGGCCGACGTGGTTCGGCCGAGGCACCACGAGGGGGGCCTCGGGAGGGTGCGGTTCGGCCGGGGCGCCGTGAGGGGGGCCATGGGCTGGCGCGGTTCGGCCGGGGTGCCACATGGGGGGCCGCGGGCCAGTGCGGTTCGGATGGGAGCCGGGAGGTGCGGACGTTGTGAGGTGGGCCGGTGGGACTGGGAGACGCGGGCGGCTAGGAGGGCACCACGGTTCAGCCCGGGGCAGTGGATCCGATTCGACTGGAGGACGGGGTGGCTGGGACAGGTTCGACCGGTGGAAGGCGTGGCCAGCAGGCGGCGCAGGTCATAGAGGCCGCAGGTAGCGCGACCGTCGCCTGCGTCGCATTCGTCGTCTCGTCACCTCGTCGCCATGCCGAGGAACATCACAAACAAGAATGGCGAAGGGGTTGGGCCATGTTGGTTTGGCCCACACCCTCCGTGTTTAGGATGGTAGCAAGCATATCTATTATTTCTTAAATTTCAAAGAATTAACAAGAAAAGAAGATAGAAGAAGAAAAGTCTATCAATACCCCACATCTTCCCGCAAAAACAATTCCCAACCTGCAAGGAAAATCATCCACAATAATTCTTTGTCTTATAAGGGAAGAATTAAAGGAATAATATCATATTCAAATAAAACCCCTACTTGTTCCTTGTTCGTTGATGGAGTCACGGGGAAGAAGACGAAGTTGTCATCGTTCGTCACGTCTTCCATACACTTCCCATCCCAAAATCGTGCGTCGGCTCATTGACGACGATGAGGAGGGAAGGTCAGTCGAAGAATACGCCCCACATCAGTAGGAGTCCGAGGATGAAGGTCGAAGGAGGTCATTCTTCGTATTCGAAGGCATCCCTCGTCAGCGTTCTTCTTCGGGAGCGTTCTTCATTCTTTGTTGGCGAGAGATTTTCTACCTAAGCTCTCTCTCTTTTCCCAAGTTCCACCAAAAGAAAAATTCCCACCAAAATAATAGATTATGTTTATCTATTATTTAATTGTTGGAAAAAAATTCAAATGGGTTAATTAATTAATTGAAATCACTGGCTCAATTAATTAATGAAGAGGATTTGGCACATTAAGTGTTAGGGGAGTTGAAGATGATCCCCTAAACTTAATGGAAATTTGAGGGTTTCTACCCATTAATGGAGAGTTCAAGGGGGTTTAAAACCTGGGTGGTCGCCACCAAAATTTACATGAAGAGGAGGTAAGGTTCGGGTGGGGCCCACCTCCATAACCACTCATGGGAGGTTGAGGTGTGGTGTTCCCCACCTCGAAATTCCACATGGAGGCTTTAACCAACAAAATAAAAAAAGCTATACAACTTTATTTTTATTTAATTCTTTCAATAAAAACCCAAAAACTATCTTTTATTCCTGACCAACTATCGTCGAGGTGAATGTATTCTTAAGATAATACCAGCGCTGCGAGTTCAACAGTGCCCTCAGATTTCAATTCTGAGCTCTGGTTCAAAAGTTACAAAAACCTCCTTGTACGTTTATAGAACTTACCCGAACAAAACTTTAGAAATTGATTCTGGGCACACCGGACCTTGGAATCACACGCCATCAACTTTTGCGGACTTACAAAATTCAGATGTTTTTAATAAAAAAAATTTCCACAGAAATTCCGGGTCTTTTCACACATTCCATTATCCATGTAAATTTTACCCCTTTACATGTTAACTTAGTTAATAGATTGGGTAATCAAGAAATTTTTTCAATAAACTAATGATAGTATTTAACAAAGCCTACAAAAATATATATTTAAATTATGTTTGTCAGTTTTGTAAATTACTTTAAAACCTTTTTTTGAAGGTTAAATAGATTTTCCATTCTTTGATATAATATTTCCAAGGAAAGAAACATGTTTATTCCAAAATTCATTTTTACTTAAATTCCCATATGAATTTTTTCCCTCAAAACCTCAAGCACAATTTTCAAATGAGTTTCCTACTCCTCATATGTTTGATAGTATATATGAATATCATAAATAAATACCACCTACATATTATTAATATAATATTTCAATACTCTATTCATGAAATACATAAACATAAAAGGTTTATTAGTTAAACCAAAAGGTATTACTGTGAAAATAGAATGACCATTCCTCATATAAATAGATATCTTTGGTATATCATCCATATTAACTTTTAAACGATGATAACTAGACTGAAGATAAATCTTTAAAAAGTACTGGTAACCGTAAAGTGGATAAAAGTTTCATTAATATATGTCCATGGATACTCTTTATTGAAATTCCATTGATTTCTCTATATTCAATGCATAACCTCATTGAATTATCCTTATTCTTCAAAAATAAAATTAGTTCTCTCCATGGAACAACACTAAGATGAATAAATCCCATATCCCAAAAATATTATGTTAGATTTTTTAACTCAACTAATTCAACTAGATCCATTATATATGGTTTCCTAGATATTTATTTTTAATTAATGTATATATTGGGTGCAGTGGAATTAGTTCAGTTAATGGATTAATCACAATATCTATGTGACAAGGGATTCATTCATCCAAGTTCATCACTATGGGGAGAAAATATTGTATTTTTGAAGAATAAGGACAATTGAATGAGTTTATGTACTTATTATATGAAAATAAATGGAATTAATATAAATATAATGTATTAAATTCCATGTATTGATTATATTTTTGATAAAATTCTAGGGGAAAATAAATATTGAACATTAATCTTCATTATGGTTATCATATATTGAAAGTTAAGAAGGATGATAAACCAAATACAGTTTTTCATATGATGTATACTAATTATGAGTTCACAATAATTTCTTTTGGGTTAAAGAATACCCCTTTTGTATTTATTCATTTTATGAAGAGAGAATTAAAGTATTATATTGATAAGTTTTTTATGGTATTTATTGATTATATTCTTATACAATATAAAATTTACAAGGAACATGAAACTCATTATAAAATTGTGCTTATGGTTCTAAGGAAAAACATGTTATATAGTAAATTAGTAAATGTGAATTTTGTCTTCAAAAAGTTTATTTAAGATAATAAGAATAAAAAAACTAAAAATAATACAGGAGAGAAAATTTAAATTTTAGAAAAACTAAAATGGAAATTATTATTTATTGTATTGATATGGGTTAATTTATAGAAATTTAGAGTATATATGGATATTATATGATCATTGAAAATTAATACCATTGGTGATACAACCATTATATTGTAACCATTAAAATTAGTGAATCTTAGAAAGGGTAATGATAAGAGTTAATTAGTTAAAAAGGGAGAAACCATGGCTGGACTCATAGGAATATCCCTTATAAAGCAAGTTTTTCAAATCTTTGGAAGGAGGTATCATCACTAGGTTTTTCCCTATTATATAACTAAGTTGGAATTTAATAATTTATGTTTATATAAAATTTTCTACGAGAGAATTTAAAGTTAGTATAAATCTTAACCCAACCAATGTTGGCAAAAAACCTGATGAAAGTACAAATATTTAAGACTTTACTAGTAGGGTTTATGCTGGTTTAATAAGGGGTTATGTATCTAGGGGTTAATTGTTATTAATGCATGAATTATTTTAGTAATAAAATTATGTTTACTCAAGTTCTACAATTTTATTAAAAGTATAACCATGATTTAGAGGTTAAATTTCCTATACTTTAAAGATTAACACGAAAAAAGGAGTATATATTTGTAACCATTTCATCAAAATTATGTAAGAAGTATTTTTTAAATTTTTGGGTAAAAAATTAAATTACAATAAAAAATAGAAAAATATGGTGAAATACAGTAAATATGAAATTTCACACACACACACAAACACACACACACACACACACACACACAGATATATATATATGTAATCATGAAAAAATACTCCCTAAGTAGTTAACTTAGTGTAATTTTAGTACTAATAATTATAGAAGATCATTAAGGGAGTTAATGAGGCACTATAAGGAGCTGTGAATCACATTATATAATGGAATAATAAAATATTCAATACTTTATTTCATAGGATTCCACTCACTACACCTATAAATATCCACCCTCTTCTAAATTATGCTAGTGCCAAGTTCAAGTTATTTTTTTCATATCTCTCTTAAGAAGTCCCTCTCAAATATATCTCTTCAATCTTTAAGTGTTTGGTTGTATTTTTAGATTGGATCTATGTTGATAAGTTTAAGCATGGTAAGGGTCATATTTCTCTCTTTTACCCACTCATATTTTCATTTACATTATAGTATCTTTTTTAGTTTCTAATTTCATATTACAATATTATTATAATATCATTGTAAGTACTATACTTATGATATACTATTCATGTGAGAAATCATTTCAATCACATTAAAATCTTTTTGTAAACCATTATAATATGGAAATTGTCCCAAGAGACGTGAATATTTATATTATACCATGATAAAAAAATCCTTAAGAATGTCATATATTTGTGGTGTTATTGATGTATTATTTCAAAGATGATTAATTTTTATAATAAATTGTATTGGATATATACTTATTGGATCCTCTATTAGGTATATAGTTTATTAATTTTGATTTTGGTAAAAGTTTATCTTTGGTATCAAAGCATACCAATTTAGAAGTTTCTCATTCAGAATATTTTGTATCCCTAATGTGTATCAAATATATGAAATTATATCCTCTTATTTTTAGAGGATATTTATAAAAAAATTATTTGGTCTCCTACCATTGTAAATACATGTATAAATTTTTCTAAAAATTGTGATCAACTTAATCTTTATAAGTTCCCAATAATAGAAATTCTATATTCTTCACTTGATAAGAGTACCTATTTTAATATTTTGAATACCTAATTATTCAAGGGAATTTACCTAGATGTCATTATTAATTTCTTTAGTGGGGAAATCTTTTTAAAATCCCATATAATCCTTTATTATATATAGGAAAATATTATAATATGTAACTATGATAATTATTTTTATGTTATTAATTGTTGAGCATTATTCCATGCATTTACTATACTATTTTAGAATATAATGGAATGAATTTGAATTTTATATAATTGGTGTGTCCTAAAATTATATAAACCCCCAGTGCACTTGTAGGACTAATGAGACAACTATGATTGGGTAATGGGATCATCCTTTACCATTATTTACAATATCTTGGCATAAGGTATTGATAATATGTTTATGAAGTCCAGTACTATGCATTATCATCATTTCCATAAATGTGAGGTTATTTATTTTTATACATGTGACTATTTATTTCTATTATCATGATATCCATGGATTATGTTATACTTATCTATCCATATATATGTGAAGATTTTTTTATTTATCCCCAATATATTATTTATGAATATTTATTATCCCATATTACCTCCAACAATACTATTATCCCTTATTTAGAATTTTAGCATACCTTTTCATATTTTTCCCAATTATTGAGGTAATTAAGAGAAAAAATAAATATTTTTAACTTCATGGATAACATTAAGGATTATAAATTTGTACTAAAATGATGTAATATGTCTTGTTATAATGTAATATTTATGTATGTAGTCTCTCAAGGAATAATAAATGTTGATCTTGGGTATGTTATCTCTTTTAATATGATTACCATGTAATAAATAACCACTGGTTCTGGGTTACTAAAACTAGGGGTGTTATATAGCCTAACAAGAGTTTTTGGGGTCTTGGTATTAGAGGGATATGTACTCTTAGGTATCAATTTCTTGATTAGTTTTTTATTCCCTTTTTCATATTTCTATGTATATTTTTGATTCATTTGACAAAATATTTATTGTATGACTATACAAAATGATATGATATGACACTTGGGTATATTATTATTAGTTATTTTATGGTTATGGTTATCTTTCAACGATGATTCCACTAGTGCTATTTATTATAATGACCCGAACCACTGGGGATTTCCTGGCCGGTGGAAGGACGGACCACCACAACCCCAAGCCCATATCCATAGGCCAAGGGATGAAGACAAGAACTTATATGGAATGACATTAATGAAAAATCTTTTCCTAATGTTTCTATATACATGAACTCAATTATATCTATGCTACATTACTGAAGAATAAAAAGAAGAGTGTAACATCTAGAGGTAAACCATGAATGCAAAAAACTCTAGGGAATACATCATAGTAATACATAATACAAACAAAGTGTAAGGATAAAAATAAACACCGAACCAAAAACAAAGTCCCAAACTTACTACAACTAGAATAAATGAAAGTTGAGAATCCCGACTCTTGATCTCCAAGCCTGACCACCTTACATGGCCTATGTACCCGAGTATCCCTATAATCGACTAAAATCACCACTGATCTATCCGTCATCTATATAATACAAGAAATGTTCATGATAATACCATGTAGGGGTGACTATATACATATGTAGTATGACACCACAAAAATTTAAGAGGGATAAATAAAAGAGATGATAGAAGTAGTCACCTCAACCCAACAAAGATATGTAAATCAGAAACCACGACAATAACTATAAACAACCAAATATGGTAAAAAAGAAACCTAAATAAGAGAGATAGGGTATCTTCATCTCCAAAACCAAATATATCATGTATCCATAAAATATATGGGGTGGAGGGACCATGCCTCTCCACTACACTCCATAGTCGAGGGGGAACTATATCTAGTCCAAGCATCCTATGTGACCTCACAAGAATCCATGTGGAGGGACCACTTTTCACCACCATGATCCACTACCGAGGAGGCACAATATCCTATAGAGTACCCATTCCCTTATGTATTAGGGGTGGGGCCACTCGGTGTATATATGAACCACACCCTAGTGCATCAGCAGTATTCCTCTAAAAACACGGATAGAGGCCCTAGTAAAATTGAGATGAGTGCCATTCGGTAGGAATATATAGGGTACCCTTGCCCTAGTGCATTGAGGGTTTTCCACTCTGTGGGAAGAGAACCTGAAACCTAGTACTTCAGGGGGTACACTGTAAGAAAGTGACTTGTACCAATTAAAATTTAGTGATAGATAAAATATATGTTAGAAAATATGAACAATTCGAACATATATTAATTTTTTATATATTTAATTTTAGTACCAACATTTATTTTTACCAATATGCATATATTTTTCTATTATTGTTTAATACCAACAAATATTTCTACCAGTAGTTTAATTTTTTACTTTATCATATTAATACTGATGGTTTATTTGACTAACAAATCAATATGTAATTATTATTCATGATTACTAAATTTTGTTTTCCAACATATAAATTTATAACTACTATTTATTCTAAAAAAAGAAATAATTTAACAAAATTTTTTTGTCACTATTAAAAAAGTATATTTTTATTAACAAAAATAAAAATGATTATAATACCAGTTTCTAATTCAATAAAACAACATGATATTGTTGTTAACAGTAAAATATTATAAATATTTGGAAAAAATTGAAAATTTCATCCAATATATTTTATTATTGGAATATAATTAAAATTATATTTTAACTAAATTTTATGGGAATTTAATTTTTAGAAAGTAATAAAAATAATTTAATGGAAAAAATAAAATATATATATAAATAAATGAAAAAAAAATAAATGAAAAAAGATATTACCTCCCTAATCCCTATGTCTTCCTTGTGCCTCCATTTTCCCCACTTCTTCGTCACCCTTCTTCCCCACACCGTCAATATATGCTTACAATCACAAACCTAGTTCATTACCATTCTCCATAGCAAAGACTCTACCTCTCATGGATTTATAATTCTTCCTCAGTTCTCTCTTCACTCGCATTCGATGAAGCTTTCTTCTTCTTTCTTGTGACGCTGTGCGGGGTCGGTCTTGTATAGTGATTTTAGCTTTATTTAGGTTTCTTTTGGTGTTTTTAGGGACTATTCACTATCATTTTAAATAAAACCTCAACTGGATTTGATCTTCCCTTTCTCTATTTAGCTTTGGGGCATGTCAATCTATGCTTAAACCAGTTTGGATTTCTCTATTCCACATATTGTTTCAGTGGAAAGATCTCAAAGATGGTTATTGCTAAGGGTGGATCCAAATATCATCTTCGATGGACCCTCTTGGTCTTAAAGATAGTCTTCCCATCCCAAATCATCTTTTAACAATCCATATTGATTTAAAGGGAACCAAAGACTCTTCATGCTCATACTCCCTTCCAGCGAAGGGTGGTCAAGTCAATTCCTTCTTTTGGGTTTCTAGTATTCTATTTCACACAATTCATTTGGATGGGGGATATACTAGAGCTGGTGTTTATTGGAGGTTCTATTTCTCATCTCAAATCGATGTTGAAGGTGTTAATTCAGACTGACTGAATGATGGTGTACCTATTCAATATTTGACAGGTTTGGTTTTTATTTGTGTTGAGATTAATGATTTTCTGTTTCTCTTTTGGATAGAATGCCTGAAATTGTATGGTCATTATTTGATTATATATGTTAGAAAAGATTTTGACTCAAATAAGACACTAAAATATAAATATTGAAGTGATTCTTGTCTAATGTTGTGTTCTCTAGATTAGAGGTAGTGGTTTATATCTTCACTGACCAATGGATAGTTCTTTTGAGGAAATTCTTTATAATGATATGGTATGTAATCGGTGTAGAAGCAGGTGCTATTATGGTGTTGATCATTATCTGGTTGTGATTATGATCAAGTGTTGTTTCTTAATTCAGAATTTATGAAGGTCTAGTGTTCGTATGGTGTTTTAGTTATAGTTGAATTTTGTGAGGGTTCCCACTACACCCATAAAAGTGGACTTTCTTGAAAATAAACATATTTAATTGGATGGAGTCGATGATTTATCCTCTTATCAAATGTTCACCTTTTCAATTCATGTTATAATCCCTTGAAATCATGGATATCTAATTTTTAAAATGAATATAATCTAGGGTTTCAATTAAATTATGATGAAATGTGTTTTCTTGTTTTTTTCTCTAGGGACACTTTAATAATTTGAGTTAAACCTCAACACTTGTATGCATCAATTATCTTTCATAGTTTTCTATTTTATACAATAGCCGTGAAAAATAGTGCTCAACTAGAGGAAATAATAAGGGAAATCATTGGATTTATCCCATAATATACTTTATTTAATTTTACATCATAATGTATATCTTTTTTAGTCTATTATTGAGTCCCTATTTTATTTATACTCTCAAATTTTTGATACAAATATAACTAGATGGATAAATAATTTGATAAATATCCTATTTCAATACTTTATTCCACCATTTTCACTATTATTCCCATATCCACAATATGAATTGGTCAATCTAAGTCATGTGTTTGTAGGATAATAAAGAGAAATTAACAAACCATATTCTTGATGATTTAGTTATGTTTTTGGATGTTTCATCCTTATAGAGTATTATTTTAACTTATTTATGTGGAAACTTTACATTTTCAAACATGTTTAAGATCCTTCTTTGCGTTTTGATGTCTTTTATGTATGCCTAAAATATTTTAGAAACCATTACTGAGATTGAAAAGATCATATTTAATAAGAATATGTCTCAAACCATTTGAAATGTTTCAACACCAAAACTATCCTATATTTCTCATTAAAATTTCATTTTAAGAAAATAAACATTGGTTTCTTGCATTAAAAGGTATTTTAAATACGAATCTTATACCTTATCAGAGATACTTATTAACATTTATTTAATGATTTCATAAAACACATGATCTACTTGGTCATAAATCTAATTAATAATCTCAAATAAATTAATACACCAGGTATAATTTTGTTTTTAGATATATTTACTTAATTTTACTTATTAAAATCCTCATGAATATACTCATAAATTTAAAGTTGAAATATTTTTTTTCATGTTAATTTTTTTCATAAATATTTCTCAAGTAATAACTAATTTTCATTCCTAACATTCCATTTAAGGAAATATTCAAATCCTGGTGATCAATTTTGTACAAACATTTTGTATACATTATGCATAATAAATGATCATATAATTGATTATTAATGTTCCCTAGATCCAAGACTAGTATAAAAAATGTTTATATTAATTGATCATAATTTTTTTTTATTCAAGGTTTTATGTTTCATGTCAACACCACAATCATATTCCCAACTTATCAGTCTAACATCAATGTCATTTGTGACTAAATATTCGACTCTACAAATATTTTATAACAAAAAACCGTACTTGAGATCAGTATATGTTTTTGAGGTATCTACTATTATCATGTATTTTTATATTATTATAGAAAATTAAGAGTCTTTAATTATTCATCTTTCCTTTTTTACTGATATCACTTTTCTAAAACATCGTATGAACAATTTACTAGAACTCGTAACTATTAAAAACAATTTTCATTAGGTCATTTGATGTAGTTCTATTTCTTGAATGCACTATTTTTTCTATAAAAAAATTATGAAATACTTATTCATATATTGGTTTTCTACCACTAGTATCTTTAATCTAAATTTCAATTACAATTGTTTTTGGATAAATATAACAAACACCATTGGTTTTTAGTTTTTTTCAAAATGATTATGAAAGTATAGACCTTTAGTTTGAAGTGTTCCAAATAGAAATGAAAATAGTTGTTTTTAATGATGTTTTCATGATTTGGTAGACCAAAATATGTTCCTCATATTTTTCCAACAATTGTTTTATTATGAATAATTATTTATAGTTTTGTGTAAGTGCTTCAAAAAATAGGCTTCATATACTATTTTAAACATAGTTTTTAATTATTTAGTTCTATAAAGGTAACATATAAACATATTAGGATTATAAAAGGTGATATTTGGGTCTGGTGGGTATTTTCACTATAGGATATTAGAACTAAACAATAGGATATAGCTCAAAAAATTTTAACTTCTTCCAATCATCTAAAAATTTCTAAAAATAACTATATAAGTTTGAAATATCAATGGACAATGCATATGAAATATTTAAAATTACTATTGTGAGGATATAAAAATATACAATGAATTATTATTTAACCTTTTATTCCAAATCAATCTTTAAATGTATTTTTCACTGTTGGTATACTTATCTCTGATGTAAAATAAGATAACTTATTTTTTTATAGCTACTTGTTATCAAACATGTTTCTCATTCCATTGAACTTAAAAATGAATTATCTACTAATAATTTTTAATAAATTATATTTTGATTATCATCATGTTATTTTTATTAGTCAAATTATAGAGAAATGTTTTAATTTTAGATCTAATAACACCATGGATACACAAATTAGACTCAATTTGATTACCCTAAGCTGCCACAACATCAAGACTAATAGAAATTATTAATTTGAATACCTTAATTGCATGATCACATTAGATCCATTATATAATATTAATAAAAATTCTTTACCAATATAATTGTACCCTACATTTTTGAAAATATATTTTTATGTGCTTATTATTTTTAGTTATCAAATAAATTTTTGAATATGTATTTTTCAAACAATAAATGAATCATATGTTCAAGTAAATGTATTTCATTAAAATCAGTGGTTTTTTGATTTCTTAGTCTGGATTGGATGATTGAAATATGACTTGGGATGGATCTCTAGATGTTGTATTTGGTTATATTCTATTGTATGTTGAAATATTGTTGATGTTTCATTTTTCCTAGAAATATTTGGATTATTTTATTGTATAATTTTTTGAAACTTTTTTCATAGTCTAGCTGCATCTCAACCTAGAATTTGAGGAGTATTTGTGTTTTATATGAAAATAGATGAACTTTTTTATTAAAAACTTTTGATTTTATTTATTTTAATCCATTATAGTTGTGTTATTTGTTCTATTTAGAAATATTAATTATATTTTGAGGTAATTATATCATATGGTTGTAGGACCAACATCCTCACTATTTTAAGGAAATGTTATATTCCCAACATCCTCCATTGGAGCTGCATTAACTGATAGTTCCTTGGTATTTTTATATCATTAATTTTATAGAAAATTTCTACATGATTATACACATAGATATACTAAAACTTCCTCAAATTATCCATATATTTACACCTCTTAACCACTATTTTAAGCTGTCGCTTCTCAGTACTTTCATTTTCAGTGAGATGGCTTGGTTTCGAGGTGTGAAAAGTCAATGGTTTATCTACAAGATGATTCACATATTTCTAGATGAAACATTTGTATATTATGTGTTGAATCATAGGAATATAGGAAGAAATGGATTGGGGTTTAATATTAAGAAGGATTCAAGACCACTCATTCAGTTTCCCTTGAGAAGGTGTTTGACTTGAAAGCTATATTTTGGATGACCTACGTAATTCATTCAATTGAAGATAAATATGTATGACCTACATGTCTTGATGTAAATTTTCTTATTTAATTTTTAGAACAATATTAGTGATACCACAATACCTTATTAATTTTTTTTAGCAAAACTAATTAGAACAGTTTGATAATGTATCATCTTGTGCAATTGATGAGTTATTTTCAACAAATTCAGTGATTTTTTTCTAAAAAAAATCAAATTCCCCTTTATCGAAGTAATATAAGGTGGTTATTATGGTTTAAAAATTATCTTTATAATTTTTTGTTTTTATTTGAGTTTAATAAATTTTAAAAATTAAAAAATTTGGTTTCTAAATGAACATTTGGTATTCCTTTAATCATATGTTCATATGTATTTTTAGTGAACATTTTATTTTGAATTTATTTAAAATTATTTCATCTTAAAGATCATAAATTTCCATATTTTGATTATATTTAAATGAATATATTATGATTTATTAGTTTATAATTTAGGGGTAAATATAGTTCTGGTTCTAATATCCTTCCAAGCTTCATGTTAACTGAATTATGTACAGAGAAGAATTTAGAATTTTAGTTTCTATAAAGATATTTTACAATTTATAATTAAATATTACCTATGTAAAATTGTTTTTTATATTATGTATAGACTTATTGATTTTTTGACCTGAAAAACATTGATGGTTTTGTTAAGCCAGTTCTATATTTATAGTGATGATAATAATGATACAAGAATTATGATGTTTTTACATGATGTTGACAAGGGAAGGTGGGATACAATTGATGCCTTGATAGTACATATCATGAATATCTAGAATGTTGCTTCATAATGGGTTTGGGATAAAATGTTTGAAACATATAATAATATATTTTAAGGTAATATATTTATTCCTCATTTTTTTTAGTGATCTCACCCACCTATTTCTTCCTCATGACTATTTCTCTTACTATGGTTTGAAATATAAATTCACAACCTTCTTTCAATGTAATGAAAAAAATTAATTAATCAAGGGATATTTTAGGAGATAATAAAACAAATATGATCATGGTTTCTATGATCATTAGTCCATAAATGATCTATTAAAGAACACAATTTCCAATTATGATTGTTGAGTTGGTTTGGATTTAATACATGTCTTGTGGAGCGATCCTAACCCAGCATCACATTTGAGTAATTTTTTTTGAAAGATGTTATGAAATATAGTATTTTGAATTGATGATAATGTTATATTCTAAATTTTATTTTCATGTTTGGAAATGGTAGTTATGGTATCCAAATTTTATTAGGCAATTTGGCTGGTGGGTTGAAACATTGGATGTTTTCTTATCATGATTATGAAATCTGTCTAGTGGGATGAATGTTTGCTTTGATATATTCAAGATTATGTGATTAGTATTGGAACTTGAATTGATATCATTTTTCCTATGAAAAATAAATATTTGTAAACATAGACTGATCTTATTACTAAAGTGCATGCACATGACCTTAAGGTTGGTACATTATCACAACAACAAACTGAGCGTTTAGCTGTGGTTTACGAAATCACCGCAACTTTTTTTAAATAATTTCATGGATGTTTTTTATAAACTACCACTAAATTGTTAAAAAAATTAACACACACAACACTTTCCTCATCCCCCAACTCCCCGATTCCCTGACACCCTCGACCCCCACCCCACCGACTCCCCCAAGCCCTAGCCTCATCGTCACTCGTCACCGCCCATCACCAGCCCTCACCACACCATTCTTTGTCATGCCTCCCCATTTATCTCCTCTCTGCAACTTGCCTTGCCTCACCATCCCTCACCTTATCGCACCTCGCTTTTCCACACCTCGCCACCCCTCACCACTGATCCTGACCCCAACCTCGCCACCCCTCAAAGTTTGAGTTGTAAGTAGAGGTAACACACTGGACAATTTTTTTTTGTTTTTTCCAGAATTGGATGATATTGATGGTTTAATAAAATGGTTTATTCCAAAATGTATGGGTGAACATATGTGGTGGGGGTGATCTAGTTTTTTTAATAAAAACATGATATGTTTTCATGGGTAGCACACATCTTTAGGGAAAACCGTTCATTTATTAGTGGAAACCATGTGAGTAACCCCCACATGGGATATTCTACCCAGTGAATACCACATGGTTTGTAACAATTTTCATGGTTTTTGCCTCATGATTGGGATATATATTATTATTTAACTATGAATAATGAAATCAAATCAATTTACTTTTAGGTATTTATATGTCAGGTGAGAATTATTTAAAATTTTGTTTTCTTATATGATTCGATTTATTTCTCACCAATGGATGTTTTACTTAATGATAACACTAGGATCTAAAAATGATCTATATTTATGATACACTATATAATATATAATCTTAGGTTTTCCCTATAGTTTTGGGTGGATTTTATGGTTTATATAAGATATAAACTCATGTTTTATGATAGATTACTAAATCATCAACTAAGATTATACAAAGATTGAAGGTAAAAAAAAGATATTACATTATTTATACAAAGATTGTAAATTTGAATAATGGATTATAATAAGTAGATTGAATATTGGGAAATATTGGTTATACATATATTGTATTTCATACAAATATTACAAATTTTAAAACATTGTTTATACACATATTTTAATTTATGTACACTTAATAAAAAACAGGTTGGTAGAAAATGAAGATTATTGATCATGAACAGGTTATGAAACATATTATTCTAGAGTATAGACACATTATAAAAATTTTATACATTATTAATTTTCATTTTTATGTCAAAAAATTCCATTACATTATTAATACGATCATAGAATAGAAGCATGAGTCGTAATGTTTCTAGAGTATAAAACCCAGATAGATTAAAAAATATAAATGAGATAAAAAATTCCGAAATAGATTGTTTTTGAAGATTTATTCACTCAAAAAATAAAATAATTTCACACACAGATAATAGAAAACAAAAATTACAGCATTGAAATTTTGGTTCCAAAAAAGATGAGAAGAATATGGAATATTTCTCACTTAGCGATTTTGAGTTGGAAAACAAAATTTATACAACCATTTTAACCCATTAAATATCATGAAATACTGATGGAATGTAGTATGATTCAATCCTAATGAAATAATACATTCTCATATCAACATAAAAAATCTGAAACGAAATATTTTTCCTCGTTGTTTAGGGATAAAAAACTATAACATCCTAAAAATTATAGAATTAAAGATAATTTGAAACTATTTTGGATGAATAAAGTCAATACCTATTGAAGGTATGATTATTGAAATATGATGGGTATAAATAAATAAAATTCAGTATAAAAAACAACACATTAAAATGTAGAATCAAGGGAAGAATTATGAATTTTTAAATATAACCCATTCATCTTAGAGGAACCAAATTTCCACTCCACTTAAAGTCCTAGATGAATTAATATTAATCTAATTAATGGATATTAGAGTAACTTTTATCCTACTATACAAATGGAAAAATCAACATGGTATCACAACAACAAAATGATCATTTAGCAACAGTTTACTAAACCACTGCTATTTTTTATAAATACTTTTGCGGCGGTTTTTTAGAAACCTCCACTAAACAGTTAAAAAATTTAACACACGAAAAAATTTAAAATCAGTCCATGGTTGTTTTCTATGTTTTATACATTAATTTAATGTTTTAATAATTTTAAAATAATAAAATAACATATTTGGTCATTCGGAGAAAACTAACCATCATATATATTTAACGTCTTTTCCTATATGTTACAAATTAATAAGTAATTATTTTAATAAGATTTTATGAAATTAATAGGTTATTTTATTTGTTTTAAACCCTTAAACAATTTCTTTAATGGATTTTATATCTTTAAAAATATTATTGCGGTCATTCTGAGCACAATTTAAATTATATTGGTGTTCCATCTATTCTTACATGTAAAAAGTTATTCAAAGATAATTTTCCTACCATTTGATAAGAATTAATGGTTTTTTTCTCATTAATTACAATGCTGTTTTGGGGAATGTTTATTTTATTTCTCATGTATACATGAATATGATAGAATATACCAAGGGAACTTGGTAAGGCCTTATAGAGATGCATTTCTCACACCATTCACATGCACCCCTATATGCATGCATACCTTATATTTATACTTCAGCTAAGCACATAAAATATATTGGATAGGTCTTCTAAATATTGATTCATATTTTTAGATAGGGTGTGTTGAGGCATGAGGATGAATATAGGTCTAGATTTTTGGGGTTTTATTTTTTTGTTTATTTTATATTTTTCATCATCCCTTGGGTGATTAGTGTTTGTATGACAATATGAATTATTCATGGAATTTATTATATAATTTTGTTTATTTTATTGTTTTAATTTATATGTGGTAGATGTATTGGTTATTTTTCCATTATAGTATACTCTAATTTGATGTATTTTTCCACCATAGAATATGGATTAGTACCTTGCAACAAGTTTTCATCCACCTGCATATGTGTTGAAATGTTTGAGGTATGTCGAACCTCATCTCATATGAAGATTATAGAATGGGGAATTATAATGTGACATCATATCATTTAGCTAATTTTATAAATTTGGTAGATGAAAGATGGGAATATATGGACTTTATCGAATCATGTGATAGACCATATATAGGTGAGTCAAAAAAACCTTTTCAGTGGTAAGTCCTAGTTACCATGGGTGTGGGATTTTTGTTATTTCATTTTTCTACTATGATTTATTTTTTTTATGGAATATAATTTTCTTTCGAAAGTTTTTATTTTAAATTTTCATTTCCCATATCACCAGAATGAGGCCCATATTAATGCACCATATTTGGTATATATTAATTTCATGAAATATACAAGAATGAATTGAATTGGAATTTTAAAATGGGATTCAATTATTTAAAGTGTCGAAAAACATATATAGAGTTTAAAAGTATTTAACCTCAAGGAATTTATGTTACATAATTGATCCCTTCATAAATATAATTATTTATAATTTTGGTTATTGAACTCATGGAGTCATAAAAATTGATTCTTGATCCCTTATTGTGTATTTATATAGGAAAACCATATTTAACATATTAATATTTTTTTTCAAGAAGTATATATTAATTTATTTTCATATTTAGTAATAGTTGTGTGTTTTAATTTTATATTAATAATGCATAGGTACATTGTGATATATATGGATAAAAACTGGATCACTATACTGAGGAACACACCTTAGTATGCTAAGGGTTTGTCAGAGTCTTTATATTATGCAATTTCTAATCGATCCATTGATAAGAGAATAACACATCTGTGTCCTAAATGTAAATGTAGAATATGGTTGAAGAGAGATGAAGTTTATGAACACTTTCTATTAAAGCAATTATCTGCTCTGTATTTGTGTTGGATTTTGGCACGGAGAATCAAACATTACATAAAGGTTGACCACTAATGTTAATCCATAGAATGAGCTCCCAACTTCTTCAAAAATGGACAATGAAATGAAAAACCTTATAAATGATGCATTCAACATTACAAGACACCAAAATCAACATAAAAACATATCATAAAAGCCAGTTGAGGGTGCTATAAATAGCAACGTGAAAAATGATGCTTTTGAGACAATAGGAAAAAAAGTTCAAGACTGTAAGATATCATTGGATCCTCCTCTTGATTCTATAGATAATAATGTGAGAGAAAACATCACTGAGTAGACAGATGCGTTTCATGGTTTAGTTGATAATGGAAATTAAGTGTTGTATAGTGGATGTTTAAAATATTCAAAACTTTCTTTTTCGTTGAAGTTGTACCTTAAAAAATGACTAAGTGAAATTACAAATAAGATGATGTCCATGATATTGGAATTGGTGCATGATTAATTTCCTAAAGAAAATATCCTTTAGTATTTTTATGATATGAAAAAAGTTGTTAACAAGCTTGGTCTGGATTATACAAAAATTCATTCATGTCCCAATGATTGTATGCTTTATGGGGGAGAGGATTCAAGCATACAAGATTGCAAGAAATTTTCTTCCACTAGATGGTAGTATATGGGTGATGTTGGAAGTCTGAATCAATATACTACCATGAAGAAGAATAAAATGAACACAACTACAATGGTTTTTCATTACTTTCCTTTAAATCCTTGATTGCAAATATTATTCATGTCATCGAAAACTGCCAAACACATGAAATGAAATTCTGTATATAATAATAATGATGGGTTAATGAGACATCATATAGATTCACAATCATGGAATAAATATGATTAATTGCATCTATATTTCTCATATGATCATTGGAATGTTTTATTGGGATTGACTTCTGATGGATTTAACCCATTTGGGAATTTGAGTACCAGTTATAGCATTTGGACGATTGTTTTGATCCCCTATAATCTGCCTATGTGGATGTGTATGAAACAAAAGTCTTTTATCATTTTGATGATTATTCATAAAAAAAATTCTTGGAAATGATATTGATGTATACGTGTATCCTTTAATTGAATAATTATAGGAATTATAGAGAAACTATGTTGTGACATATGATGCATCTTCTGAAACAATGTTAAAAATGAAAGCTGCTCTAATATGGACCATTAGTGAATTCCCTAGACTTTGGAATTTATCTAGTTGGAAGACTTACATGGGTTTGTACTGTCATATTTTTAACTTTTATTTTGAGATCAAATTACTACCTCATAGTATAAAGTGGTTATTCTTGTTTCATCAAAGATTTATTGATGCATCTCATAGATTTCAGTTGTACAAGTCAAAATTCATTGGTTTCATTGATCGTAGACCACCTTTAAATTTTTTAATAGGTTCTGAAATATTGGCACAACTTGGAATGTTGAAATAGAATTGGGGTAGGTGCATCATTTGAATGATAGTGGGAAATGAGTTTGAAGTGCATCATCAAGTGAAATTAGAATGCAACAATGGAAGAAAAAAAGAATATTCTTCAAACTTTTGTATTAGGAATTTAATTTGTTGTGTCACAATCTTGATATGATGAATATTGAGAATAATGTTTGTGACAATTTGATCTTCACATTACTTAATGAGCATGGAAAGTTGAAGGATCATCTCAATTCTTGGAAAGACATACAATAAATGAACATAAAGCATGATCTCTGGCCAGATGAGAATGGAATGTATGATCTGGAAGTTTTTGCAATGAAAAATAGGGATAAAGATACATTCTATTGAATTTTAAAACATGTGAAGGAATCTAATGGTTATTTAAGTAACATATAAAGGTATGTTGACTTAAAGAATCAAAGGTTACATGGATTAAAAATCCATGATTCCCAAATTATGTTACAATAATTACTTCGATTGGTATTGTGTACATTATTACCTAAAAAGGTTACTGCAATTGTACTCCAATTCTGCACATTTTTCAAAAAGCTATGTGAGAAAAATCTACATCCATTTTAACTTTAGAACCTTTAGGAGATATTTTTATTGACACTTTGTGCAATAAAGATGATCTTTCCTCATTTTTTACTATCATGATGAATTTAACTATGCGTTTGGTTGAGAAAGCTAAATTAGTAGGCCCTATACATTATTGATGGAAGTATCCAATTGAGAGGTACTTTATTCATATGTTTTTCATTTTAGTAAAAAATTCATGGCACTTCATTAAATACATAATTATGTTTTTTTATTTTATTTCACAGATATCTTGGGAATTTAAAATCATACGTGAAAAATAAAGCTCAACCTGAAGGATATATTTCTAAAGGCTATTTGGCAGAGGAGTGTCTTACCTTTTGTTCCAAATTATTGGATGATATCGAGAAACGATTTAATCGAGTTATATGTGTTAATGAAACATTGATTCAATATGAAATACATGGGAAATAAAAAATCATTCCTACTATTGGACGATCAGTTGGGAGGATCTCAATTGTTATAATAATAGAAATGGAATTATTACAGGCATGCAGATATGTGCTACTAAAAAGTGAAACTGTAGATCCATTTATTAAAGAGTTGAGTAAACAAACAAAGAGATTAATGAGAGGATTAACCTGAAATGAGAAAGATATAACAAAAGTTGTTAATAAAGAGATTGTAAAATGGTTTTCACAATTCATGAGTTCATAAATATTACAATCAATATGGATATTATGTTGATACATATATTTTGTAAATACAATAATGTATATTAATTTTTCCAGATCATTAATATTGATACTCAAGAAAAGTTTTCAGAATATTTGATGTTTCTTTCTCAAGGTCCTCTAAAACTAGCTAGAAATTTCGACACTTACAACATGATTGGATTTAGATCCCGTACAGTTGATTGGAATGAGGGTTTGAAAACACAGGATAGTTTCATATTTATGTTTGATTAAGTGGAATACTATGGAAATTTGACTGATATTATCGAATTAAACTACCGCATACATTTTTCAGTTGTTTTATTCAAATGTAATTGGGTGGATATTATCAAAGGTGTTAAAAGAGATTCCTTTAAATTTACGTATGTGAACTTATCTTTCTTTATGGATGTTGGTGAACATAAAATACATGATTTGTATATCTTATAATCACAAGATAAAATGGTATATTATGTGAAAGATTTTTTGGATGATGGGTAGAGTGTAGTTGCCCATGTAAAACAAAGAGACTTGTAATATATGGGTGATGAAGAGGAAAATTTGAACTCTGACATCGAATCCTATCAACAGTAAGAAGTAGACTTTTTTTCCATCATGGTATTGAAAATATTTTTCATGACCCTTCCCCTAGGGCCCATTCCGTGACTACCCCAAGCCCGCCTTCCATAGGCCAGGGGTTGGAGACTAGAACTAAAAGGCGTATTCCCTAAAATGGGAAGGCATTGCCTTTAAACCTGTACAAACACAGGGTCTGAGAACACAACAAGAAGCAGCTGTGAAGTAAACTGCTGTAGTAAAAGTGTACTGAAAGTAAAGGGTCTGGAATACAAACCCAAATGAAAAATAAAAGTACAACTGAAAAAAGAAAGAATCCCCTGGATCATCCACTAAGAATCCTACCTAAAGGGTAGGTACAAATTTCCTCCTCAGTACTGTGCGTCCGCCCGTCTCCTCCAGGTACCGCCTAGTCTTCGGCTCCCTCAATCTTAGCCCAGCTACTCGTCTTTGCACATGACACAAAAAGGTGTGGGCGAAGCTCGTTCAGGGGTGAGTATATCAATACCCATTAGGGATCCCGAGACCCCCCTAAGGTCTCTCATAATTCAAAAAAGGAAAACCAAAAATCCTAATCTCAATCAAAAAACAAAAAGCAATAGACACAGCTCAAAAGAGTCTCAGTTCAAACTAGGTTTTTAGTGATATATATAAGTACATATGATTAGTCGCGAAGCTATATCATCTTATTCTCTCAAGAGACACTACTGCTGAACATACGGAGTCTGACTCACATAGGATCAATAGGTAACTGACCCCCGCAATGACCCATACAGGATCTGATCCTCCTAGTATCGATACATCACTGAACCATGATGGGCCGCTCTAAGGATGATCCTCGTTGGGTCACAAGGTTATGATCCACATAGGGCCACTAGGTGTTGATCCACATAGGACCACTAGGTTCTGATCCAAAAAGGACTGCTAAGTGCTGACCCACACATGATTTCTCGGTACTAACCTCTGTATGATCTGTCTCACACCTCCACCTCACTACCAGCCACTGGATTCCTTGCACCCAGTGCGCTCAAGTTTGGTAGAGTCTACCACTTGAGATATCAGTCACACCTATACCACTACTATGCTCCAAAAATGAGTAACCCAAAGGGCCTCTATGTCGTAAGGGTTCCAACGCGAAAAATGTCGCGTCAATCAGAGGCTCGGTCTGTGAGTTATAAGCATTTTAGTTCCGGGGGCCCGATTGGATTGGGGTTTGATCCAAACTGGCCTTACTCAAACTGTCTCAAAAACTCAGGTGAGTATATGAAAAGGAACATATAGATCCAATGGTCCCAGTGCCGTAGATAGTTCATCAAACAGAATCCCGGTTCTCAAGATATGGTCCTTTATGTGTTTTTGGGCTCGGGTTTGGTCCAACCAGGCCCGACCCGGTCTGGGCTGGGCCACGACGGGCTCGGCCCATTGGGCCGAGGTGTGGTCTCGAAAGGGAGGCTCGGCCCGAAAAGGTGGTGTCCTGTTAGGGCGGCTGCAGCCCGGTTCAAGGGGGAGAGCAGCCTGACCTGAGGTGGGGCGCGATCTGGTCCGAGGTGGAGTGCGGCCCGCTGTGGGGTCCCTCAAAATCAGTATAGGGGGTGTGACCCCCCGTCTCCCGAACTCTCTAATGAATCGAGGGTCGTTCTGTTTGCGAAGTAGTGGCGTCGTGTGGGCACCGCTCGGTCGTCGTGGAACCCGCCAGGGGTGCGGGTTTGGCCTCCCTTGCGGCTTCAGCTGCGGATTTTGTTCACCGGTGGTGCGCTGGTCATGCCGCCTCCCACTCACCGGCAGTGCGGTGGTCACGCCACCTCCTTTTTGCAGCTGGCTGTCGTGTCGGCCACCTTCTCTGTTGGCTGTGGCTGACGAGCCGCAACCCTTTTCTCACCAGAAACATGCAATGGTGCACCACACCACCTCCGCGCCCGGCCATTGCTGGCCACTCCGATGACCGTTGCGGCTCGGTGTTGCGGCCTCCTCTTGCGACGTGCGTCAGCACACGACCACCTTCATAGCCGGTAGGTTCTGTCATGCCAGCGGTCTTCCATGGAGGGCGTAAGATTAGGAAAGTGGCAGAGGGTTCGGGCCATGTTTATTAGGCCCATGCCATCCCTGTTAGCTTGTAAACAAGGGGGAGGATAAAAGGGGTTAAATAAATTCACTTGAATTCAAAATAAGAAATAAAAACCCCTGACTCAAAAAACCATTGGAGAATGTCCGCGCTTGAAGGTGGAACATTTATCTTCATTCCCACCCCAGGCTTCCAACAACGCTTCTTGCACGTCATCCTTCGGTTCAGGGTTTCTGGGTTTCTCTTCACCGCTTTCCAGAACCGGTTCTGTCCTCCAAGGGTTTGCTATCTCGGCACTCCTTCATCACTTCGTTGCATGGTGAATCTGTTCTAATACCTCCCCCAAGCTCCATATATATAGTAGAGGGGGAGAGTAAGTAACAACATTGGGAATTAATGGGGATCATTAATTAGGAAGCTTCCTAATTTCCCCATCATTTTTGTTACTCAGTTTGTAGGGTCAAGCCATTTAATGGCTTGACACACTGCTGGCCCTACACACCGCTTGTCCATTGAAGGTTATGAAAGAAATAAAAAAATTATTTTATTTCATTTATTTAAAAAAAGTCACCAAACTTAACTTTTTCTCCAAACCTACTTTGGTCAAAGTAAAGCCTCCCTTAAGCAAATCCTGGCACTGCGGATTCAACGACGCCCTTATATTTTTAATCTGAGAAATGGTTCAAAAGTTATAAAATGCCGCTCACATGTTTACTGAACGTACATTAAAAAAAGTTCAGTAACTAATTCTAGGCAATCCAGGCCTCATAATCACGCTCCTTCAATTTTCGTAGACTTTTAATAATTCCATATAATTAAAAAAAATTACATGGAAAATTCAGGACTTTACATTCTCCTCACCTTAGGGATTTTCATCCCTAAAAGCCGTATCATAGTCTAAGAAAACAAATGGGGGTACAGAGCATGAATTTGAGCCTCCCGCTCCCAAGAGCTCTCCGGGATGTTCCCATAATTCCCATAAATGTTCACCAGAGGTATTGACCAACCACGAAGGAATCTCTCCAGTCGATCCTCAATCTCCACTGGAACCTTCGTAAATTTTACCCTATCAACAAAGTCTCGCTCGCTGTGGTTGATGATATGAGATGGGTCAGGCATGTATCTCCCTAGTTGGGATACATGGAAGAAGTCATGCACCTTCTCCAACTACGGTGGAAGTTCCAAGTGGTATGCCACCTCGCCTATCCTCCGAAGTATTAGAAATGGACCAATAAAACTCGGTGATAACTTGCCGCCTCATCCAAATCTCCATAGTCCCTATCAAAGAGAGACTCGCAAGAATACATGGCCCCCTGCCTGAATCTCTAAAGGTATCCATATTCTATCCACAAAATACTTCTGTCTACTCTGTGTAGTCTTCATCTACTCCTAGATGATTTTCACATTCTTAGTGGTAGCCCGTACAAACTCTGGACCCATAAGTGCTGACTCCCCTATGTCTGTCCAGCATAGAGGTGATATGAAAGGTCGACCATACAAGGCCTAGAATGGTGGTGCAATAAAAATGGTGGAGTGATAACTATTGTTGTAAGTGAACTCCACCAAGGGAAAGTGATCCTCCCAACTGCGGCCAAAATTTAGGACGCATGCACGAAGCATGTCCTCTAGCATTTGAATGGTCCGCTCTGTCTGACCATACGTCTGAGGATGAAAGGCAGTACTCAAACATAGCTGAGTATGAAATGAATCCTATAATACCTTCCACAACTGGGATATAAAACATGCATCACGGTCAGAGACGATCGTCGATGGAACCCCATGAATTCGTACAATCTCCTATACATAGATGTGTCTCAATCCCTCTACTGCTCCCTAATATCAGATAGGTAAGAATTGGGCCGAATTGGTAAACCAGTCAATGATCACCCAGATGGAATCATGTCTCCTGGACGTACGTGGAAGCCCTGTCACAATGTCAATGGAGATCCCATCCCACTTCCACTCTGGCACCTCTAGTGGATGATCTAAGCCTGCTGGAACCTGATGCTCAGCCTTCACTTGCTGGCAAGTGAGGCATCATGAAACAAACACTGCCACTGCCTTCTTCATCCTTGGACACCAGTGATGACAACAGAGGTCCAGGTACATCTTCACCACACCAGGATCTACCACCGGAGGGGATATATGGAACTCCATCAACACCTCCTCCCATAGTGCTACCAGTACCCTGGTACGTCCTCTAAAGAGGATGACGCGCTTCCCACCTTCAGAAAATCCATCAAGTGCCGGTCCTGAGGATATCTGATCACATCGAGCCTTGAAATCAATATCCCCAAGATATGCCTCCCTGAATCGTTAAAGGAGTGGGGGAGTGACTGTCATAGACTGGAGGTAAGCTGCTCCATCTCTATCCATGAAGGATATATACAACGTGGCAAGCTGCTCTGTCACCTCACTCTGCAACTGTAGACCAGACCTCTGGCTGAGTGCATTTTCTACTATGTTCCCCTTCCCATAAGTATAGACTATATAAAAGTCATAGTCCTGGAGGAACTTTATCCATTGCCACTATCTCTGGTTCAGGTCCTTCTGAGAGAAGATATACCTGATATTCTTGTGATCATAATAGACTGTAAAATGTTCGACCATCAAGTAATGTCACCATACCTTCAAGGTAAAGACCACTACTGCTAAATCCAGGTCATGGGTAGCATAGTTTTACTCGTGTTTCCTAAGATATCATGAACCATAAGTGATCACTACTCACTTCTACATCATGACACAACCAAGTCTGGTCCCTGATGCGTCGCAGTAAACTACATACCCAAATCCCTCTTCTGGTAGCCTCAAGATGGGGGCACTCGTCAGTCTCTGCCTCATCTCCCAAAAACTATTCTGGAATCTCTCCGTCCATATGAAGGGTTGTCCATTCTTCATTAATGCTGAAAAGGGTGCCACAACTCTGGAAAATTCAGGCACGAATAGATAGTAGTAACCAGCCAACCCTAGGAAACTCTGCACCTCGGTCACACTCCTAGGTGGCTCCCAAGTAAGTACAACCTCTAACTTCACTGGATCCACTACAACTCCAGCCACCTAGAAAACGTGTCCCAGAAAGTGGACTTCTCATATCCAGAACTGGCACGTCGAGAGATTTCAATAAAGATGGTTCTCTCAGAGTGTATCCCTAACTATCTTCAGATAATAGGCATGCTCCTCATCCATCATAGAGTATATCAATATTTTATCAATGAACACCACCACAAAGTGATCTAGGTATGGATGAATGATCTTGTTCATGAGTCCCATGAAAATTGTTGGGGAATTAGTCATGCCTAAAGGCATAACCAAGAACTCATAATGGCTATACTGACATCTAAAGACTATCTTCTACACATCCTCATCTCATATCCTGAGATGATGATAGCTTGATCTATGGTCTATATTCAAAAACCAACGAGCTACCTTCAACTGATCGAAAAGATCATCAATCCTTGAAAGTGGATACTTATTCTTAACAATCACCTGGTTTAAGCACCGATAGTCCACACATAGTCTCAAACTCCCATCCCCATTCTTGGCAAACAAAATTGGGGCTGCCTATAGAGAAAAACTTGGCCTTATAAACCCCTTTCCTTGAAAGTCCTCCAATTGTACCCATAACTCATGAAGCTCTATGAGATCCATCCGATATATTGGTGTAGATATTGGTGCTATACTGGGGTACAGTTCGATGTAAAATTCTACCTCTTTGTGTGTAGGTAGTCCCAGAACATCATCAGGAAAGACATCGACATACTGGTCCGCCACTACAGGATAGCTTAGAATCTCAACATTAGCTGCTCCGGGGGTAAGGCTATCCAACTGATGTGTAATCGGCTTCAACCTCTTCTGGATAAGTCCATCCTGTGCTGAAAAGGTTCCCTTCTCACCAGTGAAGGAAAACCTGGTCCCATCTATACAGACACACCACACTTTGCACCTAATACAGTCAATATGAGCATGGACTATGGTTAACCAGTCCATAACCAAGATGATGTCGTAAGGCCTCGACACCACTACTAGGAGATCCCAGCTGAAGCTCTATCCTCATAGAGTAAGATCACACTATTGACACTAGTGTGTAATCATCGAATCCACTCCCATAATAGTCTCTATCCATAAGGATCAAACAAACCGCTCCACCAGAATCACCGAGCTCCAAATGAGGGTCGTGGTAATAAAAGAGTGACTGGAACCTGTGTCTATAAGTACTGAAGCTAAGGTGGAGTAGACACATATCGTACCTCTAATCATATCCAGAGCACCGTGGTCATAGGCCTCAGATACCTGGAGCTAGGATCGTCCCTGCCCACCTGCTCCCGATGGTCGGGGTGGGCCACCTGGCGGTGGTGGCAGTATAACCTCATATTGCCACCCACGACCTGCTGCATGGCTAACTCTTCTGCCACATCCGCCGCCCTAAGAACCTCCTCACTTGAACCAATTCTTCTTCCTTGGCGGTCTCTCGACCATCTTCTGGTCATCCGTATAATGGGTCGAGCAGCAGCGAGCCATGTGACCCTACCCGCCACACGTGTAACACTGCTTGTCCCTAGCCAGACTTCCCCTGCCTCGTGAGCCCCGCACCTCTGACCCTGCATCCCAAGGTCATCCACCAGAAGGTCTGGTCTTCTTGGACATCTGTGTCATCTTCCTGCTACCTGTTGTATATGACTATGCTACCTGACATCTAGTGGTGGCTCTTGACGTTGGTGTCTGCTCACCTAGGAATCTCTTCACCAAAAGCAATCACTCTAGCACCTCAGTCTGAGTTGGAATACTGAGCGATACCATCGATGCTCTGATCTCCCATTAGAGACCCAACTCAAAGGTCTGGGCCCTGAAGAAAATGTCCTGTACCATGTCGATGAATTAGCAGGAGAGATCAGTGAACCTTGCCGAGTACTAGGCCACAGTCATGCTACCCTACTGTAAGTGCAACATCTCTTGTATTCACACAGAGCGTAAGGTCACTGGGCTGAACTCTTCCCTGAAAAGGCCCTCAGAGTCCACCTAGATGAGGGTCACTTCGTCGTGTATCTGGATCATCAAGCTCCACCATCTCCCAGCTGCTCCCTGTAAGAGACTGGCTGCTTGGATCACCATAAGGTCAGCTGGTGTCCCAACCAGTGGGAAAACTCTGGCCATAGCCCCCAGCTAGTCCTCAGCCACCTGTG
This sequence comes from Viscum album, assembly GCA_963277665.1. Taxonomy (NCBI): domain Eukaryota; kingdom Viridiplantae; phylum Streptophyta; class Magnoliopsida; order Santalales; family Viscaceae; genus Viscum; species Viscum album. The sequence continues at coordinate 1,305,485,001 of OY728160.1, read as the reverse complement.
GGTCTATCTCACCTCAGAACCTCAGAGTCATCTGCTGATGAAACTCATTCAATGTGATCAGTCAGTGTGAACCCTCTGCTGGTGGGGATTGGAGCAACCGCTACCTGATGGGTAGTGGTGCTGCCAGTACACCACCCGAAGGTGCAAACGTCGTAAGAGGGGCCTGCACCAAGGCCTCATCACTCAGTGGGATGTCCTCACATACTCTCTCAGGAATCCTAGATGGTTGTCTATGTGGAATCATCCGAAAAAAGACAGGTGTGCCATGACCAATAATTTATACTTGGTGAGCAAACTCAAATAAATCAAATGGAAAAACATTCCAAAAACACACGCAATCAGTGCTTTCATGCACTGAGTTAGAAATCATAATTTAGGGTCCTGATGCATGGATACATCGGCTACCACCCCAAATTTGTACTCCACAAACTAAAAAACAAACTCATAACACTTAACACTATTTCTACACTAAAAAGATCAGAGTCCTAGTTCTTCGGTAGAACTGACTAATTTGATACCACTTTGTCACGACCCATCCCCTAAGGCCCGTGTTGTGACTACCCAAGCCCAACTTCTATAGGAAATGGGTCAGTGACTAGATTTTAAAGGAATATTCCCTAAAATGGGAAGGAATTTCCTTTAAACATGTACAAACACACGGTCCGAGAACACAACAAAAAGCAACTGGGAAGTAAACTACTGTAGTAAAAGTGTACTGAAAGTAAAGGGTCCGAAATACGAACCCAACAGAAAAATACAATTACAACTAAAAAGAGAAATCAACACATGGATCATCCACCGAGAATCCTACCTAAAGGGTAGGTACATATTGCCTCCTCAACACTGTGCGTCCACCCATCTCCTCTGCGTACCGCCTAGTCCTTGGCTCCCTCAACCTTAGCCCAACTACTCATCGTCTGCACAAGACACAACACGGTGAAGGCGAAGCCTGTGTAGGGGTGAGTATAACAATACCAGTAGAGACCCCGAGGCCCCCTGAAGGTCTCTCAAAATTCAACAAAGGAAAACCACAAATCATGATCTCAATCACAAAACACAAATCAATAGACACAACTCAAAAGAGTCTCATCTCAAACCAGGTTTTCAGTGAAGTATAGAATTACAGATGATTAGTCATGAGGCTAGATCATTTTATTCTATCAAGAGGCACTGCTGTTGACCATACAGAGTCTAACCCACACATGATCGATAGGTAACAAACCCCTGCAATGACCTACACAAGATATGATCCACCCAGGATCGATATATCACTGAACCACGACATGCCGCTATAATGCTGGTCCTCATCGGGTCGCAAGGTGCTTATCCACACATGAATATTATGTGATGATCCAAATAGGACCTCTAGGTGATAACCCACACATGATTTCTCGGTACTAACCTCCGTATGATCTATCTCCAACCTCCGCCTCACTGCCATCCACTGGATTACTCAGACCCGGTGCGCTTGAGTTCCATAGAGTATGACACTTGATATATCTGTCATACCTAGACCTATACTAAGCTCCACAAAGGAGTAACCCAAAGGACCTCTATACCGTAAGGGTTCCAATGAAATAGACGGTGCTTCATTCATACGTCCGGTCTGTGAGTTATAAGTGTTTTAGTTTTAGGGGCCTGATTGGATTTGGGTTCGATCAAAACCAGTCGTACTCCAAATGTCTCCAAAACTCAAGTGGAGTATACCAAAATGAATGTATTGATCCAAGGGTCCTAGCACCATAGAAAGTTTGTCAAACAGATGCTCGATTCTCAAGATATTTCCCTTTATGTGTTTATTGGCCCAGGTCCGGCCCCACCCGACCCGACCCAGTCTAGGCCGGGCCACGGTGGGCTTGGCCCAGCCCACAAGGGGGGCGTCCTGCAAAGGGCAGCCTGACCCACAAGGGGGCGGACTTACCCACAAAGGTGACGACCTGCTAGGGCGGGGGCCCGGGAGGGCGGCGGCCCGGAAGGGCGGCGGCCCGGAAGGGCGGCGGCCCGGTCCGAGGGGGATCACGACCCAGCCTGAGGTGAGGCGCTGTCTGATCCAAGGGGGAGCACGGCTCGATGTGGGGTCCACCCTAGACGGCATGGGGGGTGTGACCCCTCGGTCTCCCGAACTCCAGAACGGCTCGGGGGTTGTTCGGTTTGCGAAGTGGCAGCGTCGCGTGGGTGCCCCTCGGTCGTCGTGGAACCCGCCAAATGTTCGAGTTTGGCCTCCTCCGTGACTTCTGTTTGCCGGAAGCATGGTGGTCATGCCGCCTCTCTTTCTACTGCCAAAAGTTGTGCCGACCGCCTCCTCTGTTGGCCGTGGGTGACGAACCACGACCCTTTTCTAACCGACGAAGCACGACGGCGCACTGCACCACCTCCGCAGCCGGCCAATGCCAGCTGATCCGATGACTGTTGTGGCTCTGTGCTGCTGCCTCCTCTTGCGGCATGCATCGGCGCATGAACTCCTTTGTAGTCGGTCAGTGCTTCCATTCCGGTGATCTTCCATGTAGGGTGTAAGATTACCAAAGTGGAGGAGGGTTTAGGCTGTGTTCGTTAGGCCCACGCCCTCCGTGTTAGCTCATAAACAAGGGGAGAATAAAGGGGGTTACATAAATTCACTAGAATTAAAAATATGAAATCAAAATCCCTAACTTGAAAACCCTTTGGAGAACGTCTGCACTTGAAGGTGGAAAATGATCTTTATTCCCACCACAAGCTTCCAATGATGCTACTTGCACAACATCCTTAGGTTCAGGGTTTCTAGGTTGATTTTCACCACTTTCCGGAACCCGTTCCGTCCTCCAAGGGTTTGGCATATCGTCACTCCTTCAACACTTTGTTGTTTGGCGAAGCTATGCCGGTACCTACCCCCAATCTCCATATACATAGGAGAGGGGGAGGGTAATTAATGATGTTGGTAAATAATGAGGCTCATTAATTATGAAGTTTCCTAATTTCCCCAATGTTGTTGTTACTTTGTTTTTAGGGTCAACCCATTTAATGGTTTGACACACCGCTGTCCCTACACACCACTTGTCCGTTGGAGGTTATGAAAGAAAGAAAAATTATTTTATTTCATTTCTTTTGAAAATGTCACAGAGCTTAAATTTTTCTCCATACCTACTATGGTCAAAGTAAAGCCTCCCTTAAGCGAATCCTAGTTCTGTAGATTCAACGGTGCCCTAATATTTTTAATCTGAGAAATGATTCAAAAGTTAGAAAACACTGCTCGCGTGTTTACTAAATGTACCTTAAAAAAGTTCATAAATTCATTCTAGGCACTCTGGGCCTCGGAGTCACACGCCGTCAATTTTTGCAGACTCGTAATAATTCCATATAATTAAAGAAAAATCATGGAAAATTGAAGTCTTTATAATATTAGTATTGTAATAGGTTATAAAGTAGATGAAGTAAGGATGGAGGGGGAAAATGACATTATTTAAGGAGAAAATGATTGTATGTGCAGTTATCCATTCATTTATCAACCACTTATGTCATTTTTGCAGTCATTCATTTTCATTATTATATATATTTTTCTTATTAGTAGTGGGAATTTTTATCATTTCTATTTTTTTTCAGCATGAATTTTTCAAAATATATCTCCTGAACTTAATTTTATTTGATTAAATGACAGGAATTCCAAAAAAGGAAGTGTTATACTCACACTGTGGGGTAAAAGAGTTTTCCTAGAAGCCGACTGACTATGGTAATATTTTAATTGGTTAAGATATTTATTAGAAAATGTTATCTATTTAATATTTTAAATTGTTTATTTTTCTTTGTTTAATGCAGTCACTGAGTTTGGGCATCCAAAAATCCCGAACAAAAGTGTGGTTGAATGTTCATAAAAAATATGATGGGAGTTTTTTTAATGAGTCTGCCAACAAAGTTGGGGTATGAATTAACTTTTCATTATAATAACTTATTATCGGTTGTCATTATGTTAATATATATTTCTTATAATATGAATGATATTTTATTCATAGGTAAAAATTAATAAACTATGAGATGTTAATCCCACACAGTCATTCTCAGTCTCTCAAGATGACCTACATGGTAATGTCCTTGGGAAGGAGCATCCTGGTCGAGTATGCAGATGAGTTTGGGAATATTACCATTTGAGGTCTTTGGGAGGAAAACAGGGATTCAACGGGTTGATTGGTGGTGAGAAGGTCAATTTCACAACTTCAAAATGATTTAGTTTACAAAATTTTATGGATTTTAAGTTTAAATATAAATATAAAACATTGTTTAATTTTAAATATATTTTTCTTATAGGTGTCAGTAGAAAGAAGTAGGGATGAATATGGAGAGGGTGACGAGCATAGTTCATCATTGGGAAATAATTTGTGGAGAGGTTTTGTTCATGTATCACTATATTCAATGTAGGTATTTTTTATATTTATCATATATTTTATATGGGATTAGGATAACGGGTTCCCTATGTTTGTGTTGTATAACCATGTGTCTATTTTCTGTGTTTCAACTAGATATGAAGATAAAAATTTATATATGATCATATAATATGTTTAGTTTCTTGTCTATTTTTTACATATAGGTTGATCTAACTATTATATTCTACTATTTACCACTTGTTTTTCATCGTTGCTTACTATGTATGTTTCTACTCACACCTGCATGGGCTTTGTATGCATGGTTTTTCTCTTATAAAGAAAACTGGTAGATGGTGTATTGTGTGGACCAAGTATCTATGGAACATAGAAGTAAGTGGAGGCACTGACCATGTTTGGTGGTCAAACATAGATATCTTGAGTTGGGAACCCATCTTATTTTTGATTTCAGTTGTTTCTAGATTGGGACCTACTTTCCTTCTTCCTATTTAGGCATGTATTTTACCCTTTTCCTTTACTGGATATTTATCTATATCATTCTTATGTATTTCCTAGAGGTTACTACATAACTTTTTTACACCAATCGGGTTTATTTTATTATACCTATGAATTATTTCATGGAGGTGAGTGTGTGTGTGTGTTCACGTACAATAGGATAAAGCCTCCCGCTTTAGTGATATTCTTACTCGGTTCTTGTTTCTAGACCTTCAACTATTGGTGGTGAACATGTGATGTCACTCTTAGCTTAATGGTGTCCTAATTAGGGTCCCTATAGGTTAATTCATGACACAAAACCCCATGGTTTTCTCCAAGATCGTAATCTCCATCTAACCCCAAACATTATAGGAAAGTCTATACCCTTTTCCAAATCTCACATCACGACCCATTCCTACTGAACAATGATCATTTTATGTTATCTATCACCAAACTAAGGTCCTATATCACTTATCTATACAATGATAACTCATGCCTATAACATATAGGATAACCCCTATCTATCAGACCACCTATTTTATTAATATAAACTTTTTTTTACCTTCTTGGTTAGAGATAAATATTTATGTGTTGGGTGATCTCCTTTTTGGGAGATTTTTGTGCTCTATTTGTGCGTGGATCCTGTTTTTTGAGTTCTGTCTTGTTGGTCTTGGATAATAAATGGAGATGTAATTGGGTAACTTGTACTATGTGGATTATTATCGGTCTAGGAACATAAAGGCATCTATGTTGTTTTTTGTGATCTCATAAAGGGGTGGGATCAGTGTTGGAGGTCCTCTGATTTCATAAAGTATTTAACCATTGTATAAATCTAAGTCAGTTTTAATCCTCACATGTGGAAGTTTAGATCATTTATGGATATTTAGGGTCATTTATCTTTTGGATAAGAATTTATTATTGGGTTTGAATCATTAATGACCCTTTTGATTAAAATTTTATTCAATATGGATGGTTTTATATTGAAAATTATTTCTTTATTATTAAATTAATTTATTTTTTTTGTAATTTTGGTGGATTTATTTTTAACATGTTAAGCATAATTTTAATAGAAGTACGTTGATTCTTTATAGATAGTTTTAAATGTATTAAATATATTTTTTCCTTGTAAATGTGTTGGGTAATAATTTAAATAATCAACGTACTTTCAATGAGAAATGTATTGAGAAATATTTTACTGGTTAGTGCAATGTTTTGATTCTTTCAATGTTTTTATGTATTATTGATTATTTTAATGTGATAGTTTATTTTTTGATTCTTTCAATGTATTGAGAAATGTATAATTTCTTTCAATGTGTTATTTTCCATGGTCAATGTGTCAATTCATTATGTTTTGGTGTGAATCAAAGTATGTTGATTCTTTAGTTTTAGCATGTGTTTTTCCTTGTATGTCGATGTTATATTTAATGATCTGGTAAAAATTTCAGTGTCATTATTGTGTTGTTCTGGCTATAGGTTCTAGGGCAGAAGAACCTATAGGTTGATTTCTTAATCCATGAGATAGGGACAGTTTAAACTGGCACTATATTATGGTATTTTTTTGGGCGGCAGTTAAAACTACCGCTCAATATGGAAAAAATTTACTCAGTGGTGGTTTTATCCATTATAGTGGTGTTTTTTTCAGTAAATAGTATATACTTTATCAGAAGTTAAAAAATTCCCCTAGATCGCATTTATTTTTTTAGTGAAAACCACCACTAAAACTAATAAAACTACCATGAAATATGACTTCTACGACACTTTTAGAAGCCACCAATAAATGGAAGGAACCGCCACATGTTGAATGCCAACACAAATTTTAGTGGTAGTTTTTGGAAACCTCCACAAAACCATATAGTTGTGGTTTAAACCACTACTAGATAGAAAAACCACCACTAAATGGGAATTTTTTTCATAGTGTGTCTTTCTATAATTAATCATAATCATTTATTTCAATAAAATTTAATAGCTTGTATGTCTGAAATTTATTTTTTTGATTGTGCTGTAGGGAAAAATTGTACATATAGTAATAAAAACTTTTTAAGATTTGACTTCCATCAACAACCATATAAGGAATTTGATTACCGGATAAACAATTATGGAGTTTATGATCTTGTCACAAATTTCATTGGAAGCGTCCAAAATTTCTAGGTATCGAATAATCACAAGGAGTCTCAATGATTTCATGAGATCACATCCATTTTATCTCCAAAAACAATTGAGGAGGTATTCATTCATGTGTCCCTTTTCCCATTATAATAGAAATAATTTAATTGATATAGTTATATTTAGATTTGAAGTTGAAAAAATAGTTGTTTTATACTTTATTTGTGTAGAGTTTTGTATTGTATTTTATAAATCATTTATTTACTAGGGATGTTCATCTAAAACAAGCCACATAAATTTAAAATTGGATATTTCCTCTATCATGCTGCTAGTGTGAGCCTACTGTAGATTATCGCCACCATTATGGCCATGATAACTGTGTTGTTGAACTACAAACGTAGAGTCAACCGCCAGTGCGAACCATGATAGTGAGTTCTTCCACATGAGTGAAATATATTGTGGATGAAGTTTGATGAAGTTTTATGTATAGCATCTTTGATTTTGGACATGTTTAAACAAGTTTTTAATACACTTTTATAGAGTTTGAACATGTTTTTATATTATTTTTCAATGTGATTTTTCAAATTTCCTCATCATATATAAGATAATTTTATAATAATTATATAATAAAATAGTAAATTTATTATATATAATTATATTAATGAATATAATATAAAATTTTAGAAAAAAATATTGGAATAAATGCATAAAATATTTTATTTAAAATATAATTTTCAAACATTTATTAATAGTTTATTATAAAAATATGTTAAATAATTTGTTTTAGTAATATTATCGATGAAAAGATAAATGTTGGTTATAATATTATCAAAAGTTATATATGTTTTACGAATCTATTATTAATAATTTTAACCAACATATATTTTATCTGTTAGTATAATTGTAATTACAATAGAATTATTTTATCTATGACAATAACATTTAGTAGTTTTTACCAAAAATTTAGTGATATTTTTTTTGGTAAAAATATTTTCCAACATAAAATGTATTTTACCCAAAAATAAACCATTATTGGAAAAGACTAATTATTTTTTAGTTCTAACACTAATTATGTAGAGGACCCATGCCCTGGTGAAATTGGAGGGTGACACTCAGTAGGTAGAGGAACCACACCCCAGTCTATCATCCGTTAGATGGGTGACTCTCATTAGGTAGAGAACCCACACTTTAATGCCACAAGGGTGTGAAACTAAGTTGGTAGAGGACCCACACCCTAGTACCCCAATAGTGTTCCACTAATTAGGTAGAGGACTAAATCCCTAGTCTTTCATGGGGTACCACTCAGTATGTAGAGAACCCAAGACCTAGTCCATCAGGGGGGGGGGGGTCCGGTCAACAAGTAGAGGACCCACACCCCGGTGCCACTTATGGAGCCACTCAGTAGGTTGAAGAACCATTCACTAATTCCACATGGGTTCCAATAAATAGGTTTAGGACCCAAACACTAGTCTGTTAGGTGGGTAACACTTAGTAGGTGGAGGACCCATGCCTCGATACCATAGGGAGGTTCCACTCAGTTGGTAGAGGACCCACACCCTCATAGTCCGTTAGGGGGTTCCACTTAGTAGGTAGAGAAACCACATCTTAATGCCATATGAGGATTCCACTCAGTAGTTATAGGACCCACAAACTATTCCATTAGGTGGGTTCCACTCAAGTTAGTGAAAAGAATATGGGGAACCCATGCCCTAATGCAATAGGGGGGTTTTGAACCCCGAACAATCTCTAATGATCCTACCAAATCAATTTCATCTTTAAGCATCTCCTAAAGAAGTTTCATGCATGGAAAATTCCATGTCATATCTTGAAACATCCTACAAATTCCACCATCATGTTCTACATGGAAAACTACTCAGGATAGGCTACTTGTGTTGAAAAAAATCAAGTCCATACGAAGGAGATATGTAAGGTGTAAGTTTCTCATAAGGGTACACGACGTGTATAGGGTCCACACTATATGTGGTCCCATTCCAATTCCTATCAGTGTTCTCCTATGGACATGCCTTAGAGTCCATGTAACCTCACACAATGTTTAAGGGTCCCACATGACATGTCTCATCCACCTGGGGCCTGCCTGTGTGTTCCTAGTCATTCCCATGTTTGTTTGGTTGTTGTCGTGTACCTGGTCATGCTAGGGTACTAACCCATTCCCGTGTACTCCTAGATTACTTGAAGTTACAACTCACATAGTGTCCTAGCCATGTGAAAATGGAAAATGGATTAATGACATAGGAAGGGTCACATAGTGTGTGAGATCACTGCAAGACGTATGATCCTTATCTTCAAGAAAACCCCCACCACAATAGTTGGTAGGGGCTACATGCTATGCGTCCTTTAACTACACACCATGTAGTTAAATTTTTCATAGAAATTCCATATTCTTCATGCATTTTCTAGATCTAGAATTCCTGCCGCAAATCACACATGTTGACCAATAAAAATTGGAATAATAATCATTTGACCATCGTTTCTGGCACTCTGGTGGCTGAAAATCTAAAATCGATTATTCATATGAATCCAAAAATTGCTGGACATGCCTCATATTGTCTTCCATTCATCAAAAAACCCATTTCTATAGAAAACATCACCCACATACCACAAAGAAACCTAATATATTTGAAAATCACATTACCAATCATCGTTCACACAACCTCCATGAATCCGGGGGTTCAATCGTACTCGAACCCACCCAAACAATATCAAACCATGAACCCATAGGCGAAAAATAAAGAACACAAATAATGATGAGATAAAATCACAATAAAAAAGGGTTATAAACATCATTGTACAAGTTTTCTTCACCTATGATTGAAAATAATATAATTCAGGGTGATATAATTGCATAAAAAGAATAAAAATGTCTCCAAAAAAACATAATTCATCAATGAGCTCATGCGAAGGGAAGGAAAATGAAGATCAAAACCAGATAAATACATATCCATGCTCAATATTTTAATCAAGATAGGAAACCCCAATTGATGATCCCTACCTCAATTATGGATCAATATTTGGTGAAGAACACATTCACAAGTGATATAAAAGACCTGTTGAGTCTGCTACCTCTCAATACACCTTGACCTGATCGCCATTCATCATTTTATTTTGATTTTCCAATGATGAAAACTATGAACCTCGTATAAAATCTCCCATGGTTATAAATCTACAATTGTAGTGTTTCTACAATAGAAATTATAGATAGGTAATTTTTTTATGACTATTAAATGAATAAATTAAAAAAATAAATAAAATTTTCAACTTAACATACCCTCCAACAACTAACTCTTCCGAACATTAGGTTCCAACCAAATTTAGGTTGTGCCTAGTGTAAACTCCTCATTATAGATTTGAAATTGGTCTCAAATTTTTTATTTTTGGATCTTCTCAGAAGATAACCTGTTATATCTAAAAAATTTCACCCACATGATATTAATATATTTAATATTTTTATAATATCAACTCTGGGATCACAAAGCCTCAAAATCTCGCACCGTCTTAATAATCAAATCCTAAAATATATATTAATATATTTAAAAGTGTTACAAGGTAAAAATATAGTTAATAAATTTATATTGTTTTATATATTATATTTACTTTATATTATTTATTGGTATATGACATATTAATTGACGAATAATTTCCCCCCAATAATGAATTCGGAATCCCTCAACACTAGTTATCTACCACTGGAGACCGAGGTCATGTTTTTGGTCTTGTAGAACTCCATGGATAGTCAGTCAGACCATTATTTCAATGGGGTTATAAAAAATGTCTAAAAACCATTTTTTTGTTTTTTATAATTACTTTTGGGATTTAGTTGATAGAGATATACTTGATGAAACCTTAAATGAAATTTAAAATTGTTTTTTTCCAGTAAAATTATTGTGGAAGTGAAGTTTAATAGGGAGTATGAGAAGACATTATTTTGTATGACTAATTATGGTTTTATCAATTTTTATATAGAAGATGGGGTGGTATCTGAGTGGTTAACATATCCCATCATCTTGCATGAATTCTGGGATCAAATTATAATGGGGTTATTTTACGAGGTACTTTAGTTCCCACTATAATAAGTATTATAGGGATTACTATAGCTAAAAAACTATTCACCTAGTTTGGGCCTTAGTACCATAGGGCCTTCAGGCCACTATAAGCCTTTAGGAAACATGACCTCTATGCCGTATTAGGCATTTGGGATAATGAATTTTAGTCCACAAGGCCTTCATTCCATAAATTAGTCAGGTCTAACCACACGAGAACTAACCATAGAAGAGGAATTAGAGAAAGTAGCATCCTCCAGGGCATAACTAACCATATTGAAATAATGATAGGGTACTAAAACCTACACAATTTTTTTCTCTATGTGGAAATTCTAGATTATCAACCATGCGATGTGGGGAGGTTGGTCCCATCACTACAACAGATAATGGGGAGGGGAATTTCTAGTGTACTTAGGTCTTTGAGCCTTCATGTCATGTATTAGACCTTGTTCCTCTGGGCCTACGAATCATGTAAGGTTTACCTCTCAACCTAATTAAAAATTATATTATCCAAAATAAATAAAAATCTCAGAGGCCTTCTGGTCAGGATGACCACCACCATCCATTTTTATGTGGCATGATGTTTCACGAGTTATTTATTTTATTTATTTTCTCTTGGATTAAGTTGTTAAGAGTGGTGTGTGTACATGAATCATACTAAAAACATTGGTTCACATGAAATATAAATTACTATTTTTTTAATATTAAATGAGATATTTTATTTAATAATTTTTATTGATAATTTATTTAATGAATACATAAATAAATATTCTGTGATAGATTAACTAATGTCACTACTTGTAAATTCAATGTGATATTATGTTATGATTAATATTATTTATAGGACAGTCATATGCTCTATGAATATAATTAATTCCATTATATGGTTTATAAATGAGAATGACTTGGGTATAGGTTATATTAATGCATGGATAGTTTCTTTATGTAATATATTTTATATTAATTAGGATGTATTATCAATTTAGGCAAGGTGTGAATATCTAGGTACAATGAGTTATGATCCATAGAATATGGATTGAGAAATAAGAAAAGGGGTGTAATCGAAAGTGTGTGCCTACCTATGTATTTATATAAATTTAAATTCAAATATTAGAAATTATTAATAAACAGTGATTTGAAATTTTAAATCATTCTATCAAGGAATTTTTTATAGGAGTATTGGGAGGTTAGAGAAATTCATTCTTTTCCAGTAGTGGATCTAAATATTTTGATTATTGAGCAGCTCATGCAAAGTCTACTATTTTTTAGGCATTAGATAGAGTGATTTTAAGGGGTGATTCTATAATGAATGAATCTATTGTGAAATTATAGAAGTATAATTCACTTATCTTTGTAGGGAATGTTAGAACAAAGGGTGAATATGAGTGGATCAAGTGGATCCACTAGATTTTTGACATGATTAGTACCCTAGATGAATGAAATGTAAATGTGGAGAGCCATATATTGGAGGGAAAATCATGATATGGTTGGGAAATATTAGTTTAGTTCAAGAATCATGAGGTTCTATATTAGAATAAATTCTATCTATTAGTTTTTGAGTAATTCTCCCCTTATACACTAGATATAGGAAATATTTATGAGTTCATTGGGTTCCAATGGGGATATTAATTAGTGATGGACCATATGATGAGGTAAACTGAATGTTACATTTTTTAATGATGTTGAGATGAGACGAGTCCAATAATGTCCTTTGATTTTATTTTTTATGAAACATCAATTATAATAATGAAAAGTTTTTTATCTTGATGCCATATAAAAAAGTGATGAATAAAGACTTCATTGCTGAGAAGGGCCTAGTAGAGGGTCAGATATTAAGACTATTATCTTATATTAGGGAGAATGGATATAGATCTTCTAGTAGTCATAAGAGGATATTTGAATATGCCTTCTATGGTGATGAGTGGTGAGGAAACTAGGGAAGGGGTTGGTCCTTTTCTCCTACTTGAGGGATGGTTTTTTGGAATGTTATTATTACAATCAGACAGAACCCAAAAAAGTAACATGTAATAATGAGTCAAAGGAGTGTTATTAATATTTAAGGATACAAAAACTACAAAAATTCCATAGGGATATTCCTCAAGAAGTTGGTGAATGAGGTTTTCCTCAAACCCACTCATCTCATTCCTAGTTTAGTGGGTTTCCATATAGTCATAAAATGTCATCTCTGGAAATGTTATAAAATTAAAATGGATTGTATTTCTAAGTACCTAGTGGTAGGATATGACCCCATAGGAGAGTTAGTGTTCTTAGGGATAAGATAGTGGTATTTGTTCACAAGTTCTACTTATGATTACTCAAGTAATTACTGATGGTAGTTAGGGGGAATCTATAGTATGAGGTATCATTATAGTGACTTACACTTTGATTGGTCCTCTTTTTTATTTGGGTGTGACAGTCCCTTTTATTTTAGATTAGTTGGTAACTTATTTGGGGTTGGTGATAGAGTATTTAATGGGTGTATTTAACATCAAAAAGATTTTTATAAATACATTCAAGATTATAAGGAAGTGGCTATGCTATAATATAGTTTTGAGTTATTAAAAATATCTATGAGATTTACCTATTTTTTAAATTCTTAGTTTAAATGTAATTATCAATGCAGATTCAATGGATCAACTCTAGGATCACATAGATTACTATCATAGGTGACTATCAGTTACTTCCCCATTGGGAGACTATTATACATTCCCTAGAGAGTGATATTTATAGGTTGCACATTTATGACTTGAATTGGTGTAGATAAAAGCTATAATATCTTAGATATTACGAATTATTCTTAGAATAGTCAAAGGTATATAAAATATTATCTTTACTTGAGTGGTTTTCCACTTTCTTGATATTTTAAAGGAGTATTTTCTAGGTTTACCACTAATAGAGAGAGAGAGATAGAGAGGTTGAGTTTTCCATTGACAAGATTATAGGATTTGAGCTTATATCAATACAACCTTATTTTATATTTTTTAATAATAAGGAAATAAAGTTAAAACATTAAGAACTTTAGGATAATTGATTCATTCGATAGAGTAATTCTCCATGGGGTATTTTGATGATATTCATTAATAAGGGTGATAAAAGATTCAATGTATCTGTGGATTACTAATGATTAAACTAGGTAGAGATTTCCATGTCTAAAAAATATATTTGATAACATTAGGGGATACTGATGATACTCTAATATCTATATATAACATTTATATAATCAACTCAAAGTATGAGTTGGGGATATTCCATAGGGAAAATTGATTAGATGACTTAGATTACATGAGTTCTTGAAAATACTATTTGGGTTTGTGAATCTAATGTTTATGTTTAAATATATGATGAATAAGATATTTTATCTGGACCTAAAATCATTTTTTGGTGGTGTTTTTTGATGATTTTTCTTATACATCTAGACTCATAAGTAACACAATAGGCATATAGAGTCCATATTTAGAACATTGTGAGAGCACTGAATGTATACTATACTATAAAAGTTTCATTTCTAGATATAAATAGGTGAAATTATTGGGTTATATTTTATATAAGTATATTATCTTAGTATACCCCAAGAAGGATGATGTGGCAATATTTTAGGGAAACCCAAGGACTTATTTAATATCAGAAGTATTCATAGAATCATTGGATATTATCATTGATTCATCTATGATCTCACCTGACTAGAATTTTACATCACAATCTTAACTGAGAATGGTATGAATTTTTATTAGTATAAACTACATGAGACAACACTCTAATAGCTAAAAACAAGACTCACTTATATACTAAATTTGAGCTTACTCGATCCAGGTAATAATTATACTATATACTTTGATGTATTGAATATAGTATTCGGAAGAGTGCAAATTCAATAGCATTAGGTGGTCGATTATGGTTCTTGGAAAGTTAGGGTACATGATAATAACTACCCAATATATGACCTAGAATTAGAAGTTATGGTTTATGCTCTTATATTATATCACCAATATCTCTTTGGTGAGAAGTTTTTAGTTTATACTAATCATAAGAGACTGAAATATATATTTTCCAAGGTATATATAATTATAAAATAAAATATATCGATATAATACTTTAATTAATTTGATTTTGATATGGTGTATATCATATAGACTATTAATTTAGACATTGATGTGCTTAGTATAATGTCATAGTGGTTGGTGGTGCATGAGTTGAAGGAGGAGCAACAACTTATGTGAATCTTCTTGGAGATATATCCAGTTATAATAGAGGATCATATTAGATCAATATTGGAACCCCTTTGTATTACATCCTTTCTAGTATAATATTTCTGGGATAGATACGATTCAAATTTTGAATGTTATATTATTTATGAAAAACAATATATTAGATATTACCATAAAAAAATGGACTTAGGACGCGGGTTTCATCATTTTAAATTCATGGAACTATATTATTATTAATGAATACATGATATGAGGTAATAAAAAATAATTTTTCCTTATGTGTATTTTTTCACCATGGACTCAAAAAGATATAACATGATATACAATGCCAGTTTTGATAGTTGGGTATAAAGAAGAACACAATTTGTTTTGTTTCATGGGGTCTCAGATACTGAAAGGTGAAGGATTCGTATTAGAGACTTGTTAGTTTATTTTAAAAACATCCTGTTATAATATGTAAATGGAATGAGGACATTATAGATTTCATGAATATAATTTCTAAGTCCCTAAGAGGAAGGTATAAAGTATGGGTTATCAGGAATAAGATAAAAAATATAGAACACTTTATACATATTCTGGAGACCTAGTTAGTGCATAAAAGTATATTAATATATGTTTTGTATTTGTTTTTATGAAATATAATACCTTCAATTATTGTATTGAATAAATACATGAAATTCATATCTTGATTCTTCAAGGGAATTCAACAAGCCTTAGAGAACACATGTAATGTTGAGTATTACTTATCAATTATATAATGATGAATGAAATGAACATACCATCAAAATTTTAAAGGATATGTTACAATGATATATATTTTATTTTGGTGGTGTACGGTAAGAATATATAATATTAGTAGAGTTTTCATACAATAATGTTCTCCGTTATTGATACAGATGACACCATTTGAGGATTTATATGGTAGGTCATGTTGTTCTCCATTGGGTTGGATAGAGATGGGATAATTCCCATTACCCTGAAATTGTATAATGTAATAGACTATATATCATGTGAAACTGATCTAAAATATATGATGATGGGTGAAATATGGTATTATTTTATACAAAAAAGAGATAATAACCATTATAGTTCAACATTGGAGAATGGGTATACTTATGGATGTCTTATTGACTGATACATCCCCATTTTAGGAAATAGGGAAAGTTGGAACCATGGTGCATGGGTATTTTTGAGATTATAGATAGAATAATATAATGTATTATTTAATATCATTTTCCCTTGGGATAGTGTGGTTCATGACTTATTCACAAATCTCAATTTTAGAGATATGACTAGACCTTGTGTATATGATATATTGCAATGAGATAGATTTTGAGGTTAATTACTTGTACTAAGAGAGACTAGTATGTATTATGAATTTAAATGTGAAGTCTATGAGTGGTAAAATAGTGCCTTTGGTTTGGGTGTTGTAACAATATGGCTGAGTCTAAGAAGAGACTTGGGAATGCGAAACAAACATGGGTTTCAAGTGACTAGAGTTGTTCACCGAGGATGAAATATGACACTTCATAGTGTGTGTGTGTGTGTTGGGGGGGAGGGGTTAATGATTAGAATTTTTGAACTTTAAATATCACTTTTATTAAATTTTAATTTCCATATAATATCTTAGTTAGATTAACATGATTTGGGTATCTAAATTTTTTTAGGCTTGATGAGTGGTTGGTGGTCACCATAGAAACCTTTTAGTTATAATTTGAGATTGGTCCAATTTTTTCAATTTAGTTTAATCCATCTTATTTATAGAAATTGGAACCTTGAGAATGAGAAACACAGAGTTTAACCTGGCGGTGAATGTTTGTATTGAACCAAAAGACATTCATCTTATATTTTATGTGTATCAAGGAATATTAAGATAATATATGGAGTTTTAGGACCTATATGTCCAAATCAATGTAGAATGGATGGAAAGATGAAATTCATAGCGGCTGGATTGAAATACATGGTTATTATTCATGGTTAAATAACCATATATCTCTATATTTTGGATAATTAATAGTTGGTTCATAGTTATTTTACCATGCATTGAAACCATTAAATATATTAAAATTTGAGAAATTTTGGTTTTAAAATAGGGAAATGTAAGATATTATATATCATTATTCATCTTATATACATGGTTTTTACCAAGGACCCCCCCTAATATTCCAAATATTCCCCTTATTGATAAATAGATTTTTATCTTTCAGTTATAGTTAATCTACCTAAATAAGTCTAAGTTTATGTAAGTATTATTCATTGATTTTCATTACTAGTTGGTGTTGATTTCTCTAAAACACTTCCCCCTCCCATTTTTGTAATATTTTTCAAGATCTGTTGTACTCTATAAATTTGAAAACCATTTATTTGAATAACTTCTTCATAGAATGATTTATTTTTTATTTTTCATCTTCTATGGTAATATGTGTGATTTTTTTGATAATGTTTACAAGAAGGGGACAATGCACAAATGGGACTAAAATGAGGGTTTATAGAATCTATAAATTGAGGAAATTATTCATGGAAATTAATTGGGTCATGTTAAATAATCACTTAGTGTATATTTATTTTTGGGATCACTCTTCAATCATGTTTCTTATTGAACCATATATTATTATTATATGAGTAAATATATAAGTTGTTATGGCTTATAAAACATAATAAATAAACCAGTGTGGTCTTGTAGGAATGTGTCTATTAATATAGAAAGGTTTATGAAATTTAACTTGGCCCCTGATGTTATCACCTAGGGAGAATAATGGGTAAAATTGAAGATAGATTATTAAATAACATTGGATGTGTTGGATTTTTTTTTAAAATGGAAATGGTGACCTAGGATAGGAAGGAACATGCTCTTACGGGTGTTTCCAATAGATTTGGGCCAAAATATATTAAGTGTGGGATATCCAAAATGGTTAGAGATGATTCTTGGGATATATATTACTTTATTTATTGATTTTAATAATTTTCATATATTGATGTTATATCTGAATTAAGGATTGTTGGTTGATGGGAATATAGATGGATGGGCGGTGAGAGATCCTATCTCCTTATGATGGAGATTATGGATCCTTCAGTATGGTGGATATTTACTGCAACATTGAGCTCTTCCTTACTCATGGGATATTTGACTCTGATAGACCCTTCGACGATGGATCAGAACCTAGGAAGATCAATCATAAATAATATCACACGATTGATGAAGGTGAGAAGAGGCATTCTTTCTCTCTCTACCAGGGATCAACCTAGAATTCCTTTCATATAAAAGGAAATAAAGTCCATGTTAGGGAATATATGGTAGAGATATCATAATTCCGGGAAATAGAGGAGCACTACCTCATAGATCGACTTATTTTTCCTAGGGGTTCTAAGATGATGAAGGTAGGAGATCTACTTGAGAGACTTTCAGAAATTTGGGGCTTCTCAAACTAGAAATCGGTTTCACTCAGTCATGGTTACTGTCATCTAATATTTCTTTCTAAAGAACTTAAGATGAGATATAGGGGCTCTGTATTGATCTCTTTCAATATCGACTTTCTTCAAATCAGGGGATGGGATAAGTGTTTCAAACTGATAGAAATTGTCAATTCTTCTACTCAAATATGGGTTAAGGTATACAATTTAAATTGGATTTTATGGTACCCTAAAATCATATATGATATTTCCATGTCGATTGGTGTTCTAATCAATATGGAAAAGGAAAAAAATAGGTAATATTTGACCATTTTTCTCTTTTTTAGTTGAAGTTGATTTTATTTCTATTTCATTGAAAGAGTTATTATATCCATTGATGAAGAATAATTTGATTTAAAAATTGTCTATGAGAGACTTCCAAAATTCTTCATTGATTAAAAGATTATTTTCCATGATATTTCTAGTTGCAAGAGATCACTAATCATTGAGCACTACTATTCTCGGGGGCATGATGTAAGTACAAGTTATAAAAAGGGTAAGTCTTGAAATGTGCAGGCCACCTATGTTTTGACTAATCTGGTGGCCCATAATCTACAATCAAAGGAGGTAGTTGTGGGACATGAGACTGGGTAATTGAAACCTTATACTAAGGGGAAACTTATAAATAGAAATAGGTAGGATGGAATAAAATTGTATGAGGATGATAAACTAGAGTCTGGGGAAACTAACCTGGAAATTCCTATAAATGGAGATGTGGGGGGGGGGGGGGTGAAAATCTCACCTTGAGATCAACACACAATATTATGGTACCAATTTTGATCAGTCTATTGTCATATAGAAGAAACTTTGGTATGATATTGTTGATGAGGAAATCATAATACTAGACCCCAATCATGTGAAGATACCTATTAATGGAAATAAAAAAAATTGATATGGAGACCAACCAGGATAAGAATTTCTTGGATAAGTAGGATGGAAATGAAATTGATGCTCAATATCTAGGTGATGAGAAGATCTTACAAGATCATGTTATTATTGAAATAAATCATACAGGGAAGAATAAAATGGAATATTAATCCTCAATTATAACTAAAATAAATGGGGTATAAGTCTAGAGTGATTTTTATTTCGGACAGAACCTAGATGAAAATAAAAAAATAAGGGAAAAAACTCCCTCAATAAAGAAGGTTTTCAACTGGTCTTCTATAAGAAGACAAGTTTACTATCTGAGCCAATTTTGGATGAATTGATTCAATCTATAGAAATGTAGATGGAAACTGTGAACTATTTTTGAGTGTTTTAGATACATCATGGGGAAGATAAGAAAGAAATACTTTAATACTATGATGATATATTTATACCGCAATTGGAAAAAAATTATTTATAGGTTCATATTGTCTCAAACATGACCTCTACGACATCCCTAACAAGAGATTCCTAGGTAAAAAATTTGATAAAATACTCAAGGAGGTTGACACTCAGGATGAAATGGTGGATAACCAGGTGTTGATCCTTTTTAATGTTTCTACTACATGAAGAACAAGAATTATTTGTGGCTCTTCTATGGGAATTAATATTCTCAAATAAAAGAAGGAAATTACCTTGAAGAAGGATGAATCCGAGTCAGAGAGAAATGAACTAAAAGGGACTTGGAAATAAGCTAATTCATGGAAATGAGGTCGTCATCCAAGAAGTCTTGGTCAAGGGAACATGGATTCTTATTGGAATACCATGATAGAGTAAAAAAAATCAGAAGCGGAGTCTGATTTGAGTTCTTTGACATTGAAAGTATTCTCCATCAAGTGGAAATTGTGAGGGAGTGTTACTCCATAGGTCGTGATCATGGGCATGGACGTAGAAGAATTGATTGAAATTCCATATGGTTCGAAGAATGCATGAAATGGGATTTTTTTTTGGAAAATACTTGGTGTATAATTTCTTTTGATGAGGGTATGAATGCCTTTTCTGAACCCATCCTTTCACTTATCTGTACTTTTTTATTTAAATAAAGGGGCTTTGTTCCTTTCCTTTTAAAAAAGGATTTTTTGTTGATACCGAGGGGGAGATAGTTACACCACAACTCCTAATATGATATGATGCAGGTCAATTATATAGTACCCTAAGGATGTGACCATAAAATTATATGAATTATATAAAATATTACATTATAATACATACCCCTGATAATTTAAGTTTATAGTTTTAGATATTTAGGAAAAAATGTTAACCAACCAAATCCATGTCTTTTTCAACCAATGAATTTTTTTTCCACTATATTAGTGACTGTTTAATCCATAAAAATCATACAACATCTCACATAAATTTTATATACAAGATAATATTTTAGACCCACCACACGTATTACTTTCCCACTTTACCTAGGAAAAAATAAATTTAATAAGGGGAAATATTAAATTCTCATAAAGGGTCAACATAAGCGATAATAATCAAAGATTATAAGTGGGTATAAAATAAAAATATGAGTATGATAATGTACGAAAGAAAATTAAACATAAATTATAGAATTCATACCTAATAAAACAAAGATAATTTTCCTAGAATAATAGTGTGAGGCTTTATCACAGAGAAAATGATATCAATGGATATTGGAATCATAATATTGTGACCACAATATAATACAATACATCATTAACAGAAGTCATTGTTTTCTCCCAAGACCATCATCACATAGTTGAAAAATTACCATTGTGGATGAGGTTCACTCCCTAACCCCATATATAACATCCCATGAGATATAAATCTCAACCCAATTAATTGGAGGTATATATAATTTTGGGTCCACCTATCACATCATTTTATGTACATTCATAATTGTGCCACATAGTAAAAATATATAATTTCATCAAACAAATATTAACCCAATAAAGAAATGGGTTTCATGATTACTTCCACAAAAAATTACCATAAAACATCTATATAAATATGGTGAATGATTAAAAAAGCATATAACCCTAGTCAACAAAATACGCTTAAAAGGATTTTAGAATAAATTAAAAATCACCCTCTCCAAATTAATGCTTCAAATAGTACCATATAAGAGATTTAGAATTGGGGTCATTTGATACCATTAGCTTAATTCATAAAAAATAAAATAGTATCATATTAATTAGAGGTTAAATCATGAAACATAATTCCCATGAGGTTAATTACTTTATAAAATGATAAGGTAAATTAGATGAAAAAAATGTAAAAGAGTTTTTTGGAATACACTTTTATCATTACCCTAAAAGTTGGTCTTATCGGTCATTTTAAAAATTCATTTTGAAAATGGTGAAGTGAAATCATTTTAAAACATTTATTTTAAAAAAATCATCAATAATAGAGACTTTAAAGTGACCTAATGGTTTATCTTGAGGAAGTGTAGATTGGATGACAAACCATTGAATATAAAGTGGAAGAAAACCTTTTTTAATACATATATTGAAAACCCACATCCTGAAAATAATAAAAAACAATATTTTTGAAATGGTGTAATGATAAGTATAGATGGAATAAGAAATAAAATATGCTTGTAATTCCAAATATTTAGGTAAAACATAACTGGGAAGAAGAAAACATGAACATGGATGATAAACCACCATTTAAAAGGATGAGAAATATTTATAACATTGTTGAATTTTCAAGATGGAATATAATTAACTAATAAGGATGATTTTGAACAAAAATAATTTTAAAAATATTTCAACATGGAATAAAAAATGAAATTAAAGACAAATATCATGAAGAAAAATTATAAATCAAGAAAGAAGGCCGAGTTATGAAAATAGCCTATATTTTTGGGAAGATATCAATCATAGTCTAAGGAAATAAAATGGATGAATGTAAGTGAATTATTTTTGATAAAAAATAATTTAATTTATTATAATTCAAGGGGTATTAGTTAAACCAAAAAAATAATATAGGTGCATAATATCAAAACATTTTTCAATGAAGGGTCATAGAGATGGAAAGCCATACGACTTTTGAAATTTGTGAGTCAAAACCCCATGAGAGAAAAAAATTTAAATAGAAAATTGAATATCATGAAATATAAGTTAATAATGATTCAAAAATATTATATGGAATTAGATACACCATTATAAATAAAAAATGGTTTAAAAAAAATGTCTCTCAAGGGGGTCAAAATTGAGATAAGTAACCCTTATGAGTAAGAAAATATTTGAGAAAAGAATCATTTTATAATGAGGGTATAAAGAATAATTATAAAACCCTAGAAAATAATTAGGACTTATGATGAAAATTATTCAATAGGTATAATAAATGAATCTTTTAACAATATATTTCAATAAAAAAGTTTTTAACTCAATGAAAGAAAATTGAGCTAGCATAAACACTTACCATATTCCTGATTTGTTCTGTGCATGTGCCTAATTTACTGAATATTAAAATTAGGTTTATTAGATACATTATTAGTAAAATTATAATTATATATTTAATTATATATTTGTCATTTATTATCAAAATATATTTATTTATTATATAGTTTTTCTTATGATTGTGTGAAAATTGAATCGCTGTTGGCTTATGTCAATAATTTTAGTAATTGAAGAAGATATTTTTATAATATATTAAATAATTAATTTAACCATTTTAGAATAAAAATAATAAATAATTTCTCATTAAATTATAATAGTATTAGTTATTATGTTCTAATAGTTATCTAGGACATAGTTTTACAACATTATTCAAGTCAGTGGTTAAACCGACCCAAACATGAACACACTGTATCACGATTGGTGAGTGTGGTTAAAGAAGTGTGTAATAAAATTATAAATAAATAATAATTATATTATTTATATTTTTTTAAATTTTTGAATAATATTTTTTGTGGTTTAGATAAATTATTAAAATCCAGATGAAAAACATTACTTCATAGAGGTGATAGTCCACACAACGCAGAGTTAATATTGTTTTGTTTTTTAAGTGGATGGAAAGGAGTAGATATTAGTTTTTTAATTTATATAATAAAACATAAGTATAATAATTATACTTAAGTTATTATATTACTATGTTTATGGAATTATTTTATTCTAAATATTAGGAAGAAAAAGTAAGGAGTAAGTAATACTCACTTTGGTTCTTGGAATATTCTCTTGAAAGTATCCCTAGAAATTAAGGGAATATGATAAATAATTGAGATTGGAGGCTTATTAACATTATAAAGTCTTCTATGAGGATAAATATTTCATACTTTAAAGAATTAATTCAAAGTAATTGGTGTTTCATGAAGGGGTATAAGTATCCCCTTTTATAAGTGAAGAAATGTGAACTTTTATGAATTCCCCTTTACTTCTCAATGATATCATTACACTATTCATGGGTCAAAGACTCCAAAAATTTGAAATAATATAGTTTGGAAAAATATTGTGATCGGAAAACCTAAACCAATAATTCCCACACATTTTTAAACATGTTGTAAGTCATTTGTTATTTTTTTTGTTTTATCTTTTTTTATCAGGGTAACTAGTTTTTACCTGTGTAACCCATGTTTTCATAAACATAAAAAATAAATAATATTATAAAAATTTGGGTTTTATAAACTTAAATTCAATCTCCAATTAATATAATTAAATTTATAAAAAAGATAAAATTATCTTTTTAAATTAAAAAATTTTATATATAGAAAAACTATTTTGTAGAAAAATGTGGTTTTCGTTATTAAGTGTTCTTAATATTTTGTAGCATTGATTATTAATTTAATATATATTAATTTATTTGAATATAAGATTAAAAATTATATTAAATTCACCTTTTATAATATATTAATTTATTTAATTTTTATAAAATATATAAAATATTAATAAAATATTCTTTGAAAATAAAAATTTTACCATTATCAAGGTCATTAACTTTAATCATAGTAATCATAAATTTATGCTCAAAAATAAAATTAAACTTATTAAATAATATTATCATTTTTATCTAAATTTTTTAATCCTTTTTGTTTGATTTAATTTCTACAATTGATGAAATATAATTTTTTAATAGAAGCGAATAAATCTGTTTTTAGAGTAAAATATTACTTATGTTTCTAAAATGATATACATGAGTTTTATAAATACAACATGGTAATTTTAAATGAGTTATTTTAATTATAAATATATATATATATATATATATTTTATATAAAAAGTCTCTAAAAACATTTAAGTCATTCTTTTGTTATGATAATGACATAAATGTTACGGTTTTAGAAATATTAGTATTTTTTCAATATTCACCTAAAAACCAATGCTTTAAAAATACCATAAATTCCTACTAAGATAATTTTGAAAATATAAATCCAAAAATAAATATATTTTTAACTAACTAATATTATAGAATTTATAAATTTAGTTTTTTTAATAATAAAAAAATAAAACTATTTTTATATAAAATAAACTTCCGTTTTCTTTAAAATAAAAAATGAGAAATATGAAAAGTACATGTGATAAATAACTGATTACATTTATAATGACACCTTTATATCCTCCTAATTTATAGTTACATATCCCCTCAAGATCTCTATATAAGATATAAGTATAAGGCATGCTCTGGTGATGATTCTGCTAGCATAGATCTTGTGTTAATTTCTACGTGCTTGAATTTCTCTCGTATACGATTTAACTCAGACCATAATTGTTTTGTTTTGGAAAGATATTGTTCTAGAGAAATTCTAATGGTGATACATACTTTTTGAACTTGGAAAAATGAGCTTCATTTGGAGGACTCCTACTACATGATGGAATTTATTTCCTTCATAGATTTCGTAATATAGCTACTTTATTTTATACCCTCTAATTTAAGCGATATAATATAATGTTAAAATTTTATTTTAACACATCATGAATTTTTATTATTTTATCATTGCATGTATAATAATCTATTAACATTGTATTTATTTA
Source organism: Viscum album (assembly GCA_963277665.1). Taxonomy (NCBI): domain Eukaryota; kingdom Viridiplantae; phylum Streptophyta; class Magnoliopsida; order Santalales; family Viscaceae; genus Viscum; species Viscum album. Next base: position 1,305,459,496 of record OY728160.1, on the reverse strand, counting down.
ATGAAAAATAAATAGTAAAATCTTAGGTTTTTATATTCTCCCACTCTTAAATAAATTGAGTCATCACAATTTTAAAACTCATACAATGGGAGTAATTTACATAGGGAGATCCTAATTGGACATACACTTATATTTGATCATGGGTTGATTTATGATATTAGTTGATATTTCCCTATACACAATTTGAAATTTTCCCTTTGTAAAAAGTGATAATCCATTCCAAATACAATCATAATAAAAATTAACTACCATAAACCTTAAAGAAGATCCTTTTACTATAGATATAATAATCATACCACCATTTTTTTAAGATTCAATATATAATAGATTAAAACATGAATGATATAATAAATAATCAAATATAGAGTAAAAAATAAATTTCTAATTCAATAGAAGTTGTTTCATAGGATTTTTTTTATTCCCATGGTGTCAGTGATTATTGGATTTAATTTCCTTCACTATCCCTTGGATTATGGAATTTATTTTCATATGTATAATTTCCTTGTAATTGAATCAATAAGATTTTTTAGAGTATCTATTTCTAAAAAAATTGAGTTTGAGGACCTTCTTCTCAAAAACTATAGCATCTACCCATCCATTTAAGGATATTTCCCCATGCTTCTTTCTATATTTTTGATATGTAGTGAATTAAATATTCTTTCCTTTATAATCCTTATCACATCAAATTCCATAAGCCTATATACTTATATTATTTAGTGTATTTGGGACTCTTACTATGTTTTCATTGTTAATAATATTTTTTAATAGAGGGTCTGGAATAATCAAAAGGTTTCTCACTCCATATCCTATTCTAATGGGGTTTTCATTAAGGTGATATCCATATTATCCCTTGGACCAATGGTAAATTCAAGTTTCCACCATTACTAAAACCAAAAAGTGTTGCACACGATTGAAAAATATTTAATTTTATAATATTATTATCATAAATATTTATGGGATAATTTAACCACAAGTTTCCTATTTTATGATACTATCACATTAAAACACAATTCTTTTAGTTCAAACTATATCACTCTAAATTCATATTATATCATTATTGATTCAAGCTAGGTTACTTTAAGTTCAGTTTTATCTTACTTATTAACATAATCCCTTAAAATAACTTAGGAAAAAATCCTTTATGATGGTGGTTCAAAAAGAGAATATTATTAACTAAAGAATATCCCGTAGGAGTGTCCAACCAGGTGTTCTATTAGGCCTAATAATATTGCACTAGGTCACAATCCAGTTACACCCAATCCACCCTTTTTGAGGTTATTACCCCTAAGTATATATGTGCTTGATCCTATATCCATTTTGGGATCTATACATGGATTTAATTTCTAGAAAAAACACATACTCAAAACATTCAAAAAATTTGGGATGTTATCCTATACGTAGAATTATCCCTAGGGTTTTCAATAATTTTTTCTTATATTAATCCCAAAAATATTCAATATTACATAAACTAACAAAAGTTATTACTTATACCTTGTAACTTATGATCAATATTACCTTATAAACCATTACATTATCCTCAATTAACATCCTAACCTATAATGTTATCTAAACCATTCAATAATACCAACTATGACACCATGAAGATGAGGCTATAAAATTTTTAATTAAAGAAAATATTATATTATAATAAATACCCAAGATCTTTTAGGTCCAGATTTTAATATAATTAGGACAAAACATTAACTAGTAAAATCCATGTCTTTTTCAACTAACATAATATTTTCCTACTATATAAGTGACTGCTTAATCAACAAAAAGTATTCAATATCTCCAATAAATTTTCTATACTTGATAATATTCTTGACATACCACACATATTAATTTCTTTATTTACCTAGAAAAAAACATAATTATGGGTGATTTAAAACTCTCAGTAAGGTTAATTATAAGCTATAACAATAAAAAATCAGAAGTGATCATAAAATAATCATATGGGTATGAGAATCTATGAAAGGAACATGAATATAAAATACTGAATTCATACCCAATAACACATGGATCATGAGAAAAGAATAATAGAATAATATTTTAACATAAACAAATTTATATAAAATGATCTTGATATTTTAATATTATTACCACAAAATAATTCTTGGAATCATTAATATAAGTCAAGGTTCACTCCTAAGTCCACCACCACATAGTGTACCAAGTCCCATAGTATATTAGGTTCAATCCCTAATCCCATATATAATATCTCATGAGATATAAAGCTTTACCTAATGCATTGGAGGGATATATAATTCTAGTACCACCCAAAACTTCATATTATGTACATGAATAAGTGTGTTATATAAAAAAATTCATAATTTCATCAAAGAAATATTAACATGACAAAGAAACATGCTTCAAGATTATTTCCAAAAAACCTTATTATAAACCATCTAGATAAATAATTTGTATGGTTAAAAAATAACATATACCTAGGTAAAAAAACCTTGATTAATGATGCAATAGATATAAAAAACCCTTACAAAAACAATGCTTCAAATAATAGCACATAAGAGATTAAGAATTTGGGATGGTTGATACCATCCATTTAATTCCTAAAAAACAAAATCATATAAATTAGAGAGTTAATAAATAAACCTAAATCCCATATGGTTAATTCATTTTAAAAATGAGAAGGGAATTTAGACAATAAAAATTGAAAGGGTTTTAGAAAATACTTTTGACATTTTTTGTAAATAATGATTTTATGGGTAATTTTTAAAATTATTTTCAAAAAAGGTGAATTGAAATCCTTTGTAAAAGTTTCTTTTAAAAATATATATCAATAATGTAAATTTTAAAGTAACATAAAGTATTATCTTGAGTAAGTGTAAAGTGGAAGAAAAATATTTTATTATGAAGTGTAAGAAAACTATTTTTTATACCTTTATGGAAAACCCACATCATGAAAAAATATATTTTTGAAATGTGGTAAATATAATTATAAATGGAATATGAAATAAAACATGCTTGGTATTCCAAATATTAAGGGAAAACATTGTTTGGAAGAGGAAAACATGGACATGGATAATAAACCTTCATTTAAGGGTATGGGACTTATTCTTAACTTAGTTACATTTTCAATAAGAAAGATAATTTGTTAATAAGGATGATTTTAAACCAAAAGTTATTTCCTAAGATACAAATATGGAATATTATATGAAATTAAAGGATAAGATTAGGGAGAAACATTATATGTTCAGAAATTAGGTCAAGTTATAAAAAAACCCCTATATTTTTGGGAAGATATAAATTATAGTCTAAAGTAAAGAAGAATATGAATGGAAGTGTAGTTTATATGATAAAAAATAATTTATGTTATTAAAAATCAAGGGGAATTAGTTACAACATACAAAAGAAAATGGGTGCATAATATCAAAACATGCCACAATAAAGGGCGATAAAGATGAAAACCCTTACGACTTTTGAAAATATTGATTTAAAACCCCATGAGTGAAAGAAATTTGAATAGAACCTCGAATATCAGGAAATATAATATAATCCTAATTAAATAATATTTAAGGTAAGTAGATACACCATTCTAAATAAATCATGATACATAATAATAAATATTTCTCAATGGGTTGAAAATTGAGACAAAAATATATTTTGATTAACATAATATTTGAGGTAATAATCATTTGATAATGTGGTTATAAGGAAGAATGGTAAAACCCTAGAAAATAATGATTAAATATTATACAAAGTATTAATTGTATAGAATAAATAAAACTTTTAGCAATATAGTTCAATAAGAAATTTTGTAACTAAATATGAGAAAATTAAGTTAACACAAACCCTTACCTTATTTTAGATTCATTATTCACATATTACAAAATTATTGAATTATAAAACCATGATATTTTGGAATTTATTTTTATTTAAATAAAATTTAAGTGTTTTTAATCTTTCTTTTCCTGAAACTCTAAGTCTATATGTACTGTGATATAGTAAACCATTATAAAAGGGAAGCTCTTCTCCTCTGTTATTCAGACCATTTGATCCTCCTATCTCAAAAAATACCTATTCAAAATACTTCATAGAATACTTCCCTTTATCCTATATAATTTATTCTTCTCTTAATACCAATCCATTTAGGCTTAAGATGTGAGGAAAAGGGGGTATCTTGAAGAAGAGGTATAAATATAAAAAAAGATCTTTCAATTTTATTTCTTTATCTAACTTCTATAAAAAATATTTATCCATAAAAAATTATTATTATAGTATCATAAATATACTGAGATATTATTATGATTATGGAATAAATATTTTCCACCCCTTATCTATAAAATAGGAAATACAATTATCACTAGTGCGTATGTGTGGAATACCACCTCCATAGAGAGATATGATTCATTTTTCATAACCATTTTTAATGTATGGTTATAATTATGGATTTAATGATTATTTATTATATTAATAATTTTTTTTAATTATATAATTATAATATATTTTCTACTTTATTACCTTCTGATCCATTGGTAAATGATAATGTTTCTCATTCTTACATGTGGAATACCATCTATATAAAGCAATGTGATTTATTTATCATTTCCAATTTACATGGATGGTAAAAAGGATAGATTTAGTGAAAATATTTGATATTTATGATATATTAATTATTTTTAAAGAAGAATAAATATTTACATTTCTTTCATTCCATCCATTGAAAAAATGGAAACATCACTCGCAAGTATGTACGAACTACCATCTCCACAGAGTGATGTAATTCATTTTTCATCACTAATTTATTTGAATGGTTATAAATATTTATATAATGATTATATATGATTATTATATGATGATTAAAATTTTGTATACATAGGAACCATGATCAATATTCAAGGACCGTAATCCTTATACTAAAATATACATGAAAAACAAAGAAATTAACATCTAGAATGAATGTTTTAATAGATAATTTTTAATAAACGAGTTTTGAAATGATATATTTCAATCATATATGATTTTAGGTGTATAATTATAATTATTTTATATAATAATAATAAATATAATTTTTTTATAGGAGGTTATAGTGCTTACAAATCAAGTTGGATATAAGGTATGGGTTTCTTTGTCTCATTTTCAAATTCATGATACATTTTTAAAATTGAACACCATAATTTGTTTTATATGGTGTGATTACCACATAATGAATTTATTTCTAAAAATTTATGATATTCAGGGGCTTTTAATATCCATATTATGTTATTTCATTACATAGTCTTCAATTCAAAATAAACTGAAGTTATGAGGGTTTCATCTTAACTTCTCTTCATTGAGACATGTTTTAATGATATGAAACAATTTTTTATTTCTATGGTGTATATATTAAACAAGAATGTATTTTTTAATAATACATGATTTAATGATTTCTATTTATATAACTATATTATTTTAAATCTTTGAATGAATTTTGGTTAAAAGACCACTAAAACCATAAGGGTTCTTCATCTCAATTTTTTTCATTGAGACATGTTTGATGTCTGACATCTATATTATTTTATGAGGTGTATCTATAGACCCATTGATTTTTTTCATTAATAACTTTTAATGCATGGAATTTAAAGTTTTATTTGAAGTTATTTATTTCATAGGGGTTATGATTCAAAAGTTACCAAAATGTTAAGGGTTTTATGTTACAATATCATTTTTCAAGGATTTTTTATGAATAAATTTTATGATGATGAAATTATATGATCCATATATTTTAAGGCTTTTTTATTTTATTATAAATTTGTTATTTCTTGAGATTTAATTTTTACTTTCATTTTCCTCTCTTTAAGTTCTCAATATACTGAAAGAATGTTATTAAGGAAAGTCAACCATGTCTTTTCTATTTGGTGGGGAATATTTTCTTCCATGTATATATTTTGTATAAAATGTTTTTAGGAATTTTTATAATATTCATATATTAATTAAATTTTATCCATTTTTTCTTTATATAATTTTTTTTAAAATAATCTTTATTATGTTTTTCAAACAAGGATATTATAACGTTTTACTCACAATGTGAACAGAATTTTGTTTTAACATACACTACATGATCTGACTTCTCCATCATTAGGAATAATATTTTATTTAAGGATTTATTTATTAGTTTGTTTGATTATTTTCAAATAAAATGTTATCCTTAATATTTTAGAATTTTTTAGTTTCTGAATAAGTGATTTTAAATAAAAAGGGTGTTTCCTCAAGAAATGTTATAGTGTTCTTTTAAAGTAATTTTTATCATTAACAACATAATTTGATGCTTCTTATGATTTACTGGTGATATGATAAAATTTCACCATATTTATTCTGTTTCTAGATAGTTTATGATTGTGATGATGAAATGTTTATGAAACCTGTATCCTTTTCATGATTTATGAAAAGATGATATGATGAATGTTTTATGACCTTATGTAAGACGTATATATGATTTTTATTATGTAATGGATGGGACTATAATTTTATATACGTCTAATTAATTGGGTAAATATGGAAATATCACAAGATAGTAAGGATTGGAATAGGGAGTGAACCCAATTCAGTAAGAGACATTTTCTAAAAAGATAGTATTGGGAGTGAAACTCAACTAAGGAAATGTTGGAATGGATAGTGGACCCAATCCACTATGATAGTATTGGAAGTGATCCTTCACCAATGAAATGATTTTATATGCTTATTTTTATTAAAAAAACTTATATATTATGATTATGATATTTTTTCATGGTTCATGATTGATTATTAATGATTCCTTACTCTTATGTATTATTTATTTCAATTGATAAAACTCTATGCCACGTTTCATGATTCTGGTATATGAATTTATGGGTAAGATTTTATAATTTTTAGTTCATGTTATCATACCCTTATGATTATCTTGTGATCATTTATTGAGATCTCTAATGTTTAATATTACTGAGCATTTTATCTCACCCTTTTTTATGTTTCCCTTCTCTAGGTTATGGAGAAAGGTTTTAAAAATGTTATGTCTAATAAGGGTGCTAGTTGTAAATAACTAAATGAGAAATGATATAGATCATGCATGTACCAGTTGTTTACATATCCATCTTTCTAAAGAAACTAAACCAACACAATCTTTAGGCATGTATTATTGTGAAATATATTGAATATATATCTAAATTTATGTAATATTTATATATGAAAATTATAGTCTACAAGAGTTAATATCAGAGGAAAGGTTGATTAAATTTGGGAAACTAAGATGAGAAAATTTTAATGAGAACCCTTAAGATACGCCTAAGCATAGGAGAACATTCTATCTTGTGTTAAATAAATCAGTGTTGTTTTTATAAGTAAATACATCTCCCTCTGGATACTACAAGTGGATTTGGGTTTAGTACAAATTTATCTAAGGATAATAAATTCGAAAAGAGTTTTTTGAGTATATCTCATACATCATTCTAGTGCATGGTGAATGATCCCTTACTATGCACTTGTTTTGACACTCCCAAGGCACATTCTTAGGTTAACTCAGATTTTCTTTATAAACCACTATAAATGATTTGGGTAGATAATGACCATGGATGACCTAGGTTAAAACTAAGGTGTTATAGGTTGAAAATAATGTGTCATGGTTTAGACATTATATTAATGATTTTTCATGATTAAATGATTAATCATTACTATTTCTCACTCTATTATTTTGTTATTAGTTAATTACTAGAACAATGATGAATCACGTTAACACTGGATATGATAAATGATGCAATGATTATCCTCATGAGAAACTAAATGAATGGGATATGTAATGTGAAATATTATAATTTTTCCTAATTATCTAACTAATTGTATGATTAAGAAATTGAACATAGGTGAGGTTTTTAATGAACCAAATTAGATAAAAATTAATTTTATGAAGATTATTGAGGAATGAATAGTTAGCGTCCTACATGCCTAGAATGTGGGAAAAATTATTTGGGGAAATGTATCAAAGGAATGGAAAGATGTTTTATGTGTTTGAAATGAGATAATAGATCAAGTAATTACCAGAAAAAATAGAGTTCAATAGAGGTAAATAAATTACATCCTAAGGTACCATTTATAGTTTAATATATTATATGTGGGGAACTTGGTCATTATTAGAGATAATAACCTAATCCAAGGGCTAACCCCAATACTTAGGAAGGGAATAGACTATGGAAATAATTGAAGTGGAATAATTTAAAGTGGTTACTGGGATTTGAAAATTTTATTGATGATGTGTTTTATTGATGAAATTCTGGTTATAAGAATCATGAAACATCTATGGATTATTACATAATAGTTTTTCTATAATTATTTTCAAGAATATATTGAATGGTACCAGTAACCTAGAAAAGTGTTTTAGTGGAAAAGGGATAATTTTTAAAAAGATTTGATTGATGGATAAATAACCCTCAATATATGTATGATTTTGAGATAATAATGTTTAGTTGGGATAAAGATATTATTTATATTGATAAAGTAAATTGGATAGTATTGGTGACCTTAATATTAATTAGTAATTTTAGGATAAAGTGATTTATGTTATCCTTGATGAATTTTATATATTATTTGGATTAATGGAATATATTCAATAGTCTATGATTTTATTTGAGTAATAAGGATAAAGTTTGTTTTTTAGAATCATGTGTGTTTGTATTGAATATTGATGGCCATTCAAGTTATTTTGGGAAAGGAGTAGCATGTTTTAAGAGAATATATGATTATGGTAATCACATGCTTGGTATGTGACATTAAGAGATACCTTATGTTATTTGGGGAGGGTAGTTAGTTTGATTTTGGATATTTGAGGACTTTTTTTAAATACATGGGTTTTAAATTTGGTCACATGTGTTTTGGATGAGTTTTAAGGTTAACTATTTATGGAACAATTTAATTTGAACTTTGGATGTTATTGTTGAGATTTAAGAGATTAATGTATTATTTAATCATATGAATATTTATCCAGATTAGATAACTTGTGATTACCATTTTGGTCTTGGTGAATATTTAGAAATAGAATTAATTAATTTTCAATATTTTATAGATCTTATAATTCATTAAAAAGAAATTTTAGGGCTTCAGTCTTGAAAAAATCATATTGTTCATTCATTTTGGGAATATAGATTAAAATAGGTGGAATCCAATTGAAACACACAACCAAAGGATAAAATTAAATTTATGTATTTGAAGAAGTAAATTAAGTATATATTCTCATATTCCATGGTAAAATAATTTCAAAAATCATGGAAAAATGACCGTGAAAATGAAAATGTTTTCCGTTTTATAATTTCTTCTGAGGAGTTGATGGTCATTTTCACCCCTCACTTATTTATGGTTTTTTGGTTATCAGATTTTTCATGAAAATGTTAGACATCACTCCAATTTATTATTTAATCATTTAATTTCTTCTCCATGTCTAAATTTTCACTTCCCAATAATGTTCTCCTAATTTGGGAACCCATTTATGTGTTTTTAAGGTAACCTTTATGTTTCCCACTTCCATTTTTTCAAAGGATGTTTTGTAATTCCTTTTCACAATGTGAGTATTAAACAAAGGTATTTTCAAATAATAAACCTTTGATTATCAAGATAAAAATTAAGAGGGATTAATCAATTTAAAGGGGGAGAATATGACACCTTAAGATTTTGGAATATGTTTTTCTTTAAATAAAATTTTATTGTTTGGTATCTTTGTTTAAACGCAACCTTGAGTCTATATAAACCATGATATAGTAAACCATTATAAACTAGCCATTAAATGGGTAGATATGATTTGTAATAATCATATTATGAAAAATATCTATAAATGTTTTTATTAATGCAAATTTGTTTATTAATTCATAATAAATAAGTACTCAATTTTAAGTAAAGTCATTTTATGCTTCAAAAATATGTTTTCATCAAAAATGTGTTTTATCACATTTTTACACATGAATTTTATAATTCATTTATAATTTTTAAGAGATTTTATTAGATTAAATTATTATCATTTTAAAATAAACATGTCAATATTAACTTAGAGTACATTTTTAAGATTAAAAAAAAATATTTTTCCATGAATAGTGAAAATACTGATTTTTCTATAAATTATCATTTATTTTAAATAAAATGTACTATTTTTTTGAAACAGATATTAAATTAAATTAATTCTCCTATAATTATAAATAATATAATTAATTACAAATAAATCTTCCGTATTCTTGATTTTGGTATAAAATAATTTTTATTCTTAAAAACATATTTTTATAAAAAATAGTTTTTATGTGTGCAATGTGTATTTATATTAATAAATTAATATAATATCTATTTATTAATTTTTTTATACAACTTTTTGATTATATATTTAATATAATATTTCAACATTCATTTTATTGTTTTTATGAGGTAAGTAATGGACGTAAATTAAATTTTATCCCTAAAAAACATTTTTGGAAAACGAGTTTTCATTATCGTTTGTGAGCAAGATTATAAATGAATTTTGACACTTATTGAAATTGAATTCAGTAAAATTTATTTCATATTTTGAATCAGAATAATTTATATAATTTAACATTTTCAACTTAATTTTTGGTCATAGTGAATAGTAAAAATTAAAAAATTTGTTACCGTAGTTAAGCTAAAATGGGTTTATCGGTGGGTGTTAAACCATGAGATAAGGGTTGGATATCCCAACACACCTATAAAATTAGTATTAGTTATTGATATTGAAAAATTATATCATCCCACCTTCTAATATCTTACCATTTAGATCCACTTTCCCTTGAAAGTGACCTCAAATCATAGAAATATTTTAAGAAATTCCATGTGGGTCCCTCCCATTACTTATAAAAGAGAACCTCTACTCCTCACTTATTCACACTACATGAGACTTATATAACATCCAATCTAACCAAGAAGTGGTATAAATGTCAACCAAGTTAATTCAATTTTATTTCTTCTTCTCCTTTTCTAAATTTTTTGTATCAATAAAATTTCGATGAAACTAGTATCATTAGTATAATGATATATTATTATAATTTTATCATAACTATTTTACACTCCTTCCCTATCATATGGAAAATGAAAGTATCATTTTGCGTACATGTAACTATGCCAAAATTTATATTCAGTGGCGGTTTAAACCGCCGTTAAATTATTCTACGGCAGTTTGGGAAAACCGTCACTAAATCATGTGTTGGGAAATAACTAGCACCGGTTTTTTGAAACTGTTTTATAATGATTTAGTGGTGGTTTAAACCGTCGCTAAATCGTTTTTATTTTTTATTTTTTTAATTAATTAATTAATTAATAATTATTTATTATTTATTATTACCATGGTCATGGTCATATCCAGGCACAAGTCCATGTCCATGCAAACGTCTATGCCATATACAAAAATTCTGTGTTGGGTGAGATTTGAACCCCTTACCTCTTGATTATTCTCCAAAGACATTACCACTCCAGCAGACTTTTCATGTGGTCAATAAATAGAATTTAATATATATATATATTTATATATTAATTGAAAAAACAAATAATACATAACAAATAGATGCACACTAAATAATTATTAATCAATAATGATTAATCAATAATCAATAATCAATAATTAATAAGTAATTATTAATATTTAATAATAACTAATAACTAAATACTAATTAATAAAAAGAATATAAATGTATAAAAAATAAAGAAATATATAATCTAAAAATAAATGGTAAATAAAAAACAATAAATGATAAATAGTAAATACTAAATACTAAATAGTAAATAGTAAATAGTAAATAATAAATAGTAAATAATAAATAATAACTTGTAAATAATAAATAATAAATAATAAATACTAAATACTAAATAATAAATACTAAATAACATATAACATATAACATATAAGATAAAATATATAGTATATAGTATAAAATATATAATATATAGTATATAATATATAATATATAATAGATAATAGATAATAGATAATAGATAATAGATAATAGATAGTAGAGAATACAGGATAGATAATACATAATACATAATATATAATATATAATATATAATATATAATATATAATATATAATATATAATATATAATATATAATATATAATATATAATATATAATATATAATATATAATATATAAAACATAATATATAATACGTAATATATAAAACATAATACATAAAATATAAAATACATTATATATTATATAATATATAGTATCTAATATATCGTACGTAATATATAATATATAATATCTAATACATAATGTATAATACATAATATAGAATACATAGTATATAATATATAAGATATAATATATAATATATAATATATAACATATAATATATAACTTATAATATAAAACATATAATATATAACATATAACATATAACATATAATATAAAACATATAATATATAACATATAATATATAAGTAATTTATAAATAATAAACTAATTAAAAAATAATATAATATTTGATAAATAAATAATAAATAAATAAAAAATAAAAAATAATAGATAAATAAATAATAAATAAATAAATAATAAATAATAAATAATAAATAATAAAATGTAAATTGTAAATAATAAATAATAAATAATAAATAATAAATAATAAATAATTACTAATTAATAACTAATAATAACTAAAAATTAATAATCGATCATTAAGAATTAAGAATTAAGAATTAATATTTAAAAATTTAGAAATAATTAATAAATTATTTAGTAAGTTTTAATAAATAAATAATTAATAATTGGTAAATAATGAATATTGAATAAATAAATAAATGATAAATAAATAAATAATAAAAGAATAATAAACTAAAAATAAATTAATATTTAGTAAATGAAAATTAAATTAATAAATAATAAATAATAAATAATAAATAATAAATAATAAATAATAAATAAATAAATAAATAAATAAATATATAAATAAATACTAATTAATAGTTAATAATTAATAATAACTAATAATTAATAATTGATAATTAATATTTAATAATTCAAAATAATAATTAATAATTAATATTCAATATTTATTATTTAATAAATAATTAATAAACAAATCAATAATTATTAATTATTAATTAATAAATAAATAATGAATAAATAATAAATAAAGAATAAATAAATAAATGAATAATAAATGAATAATAAACAAATAATAAATAATTAATCAATAAATTAAAAATAAATTAATAATTAATCTTTACATAATAAATGAAGAATAAATAAATAAATAAATAAATGAATAATTAATTAAATAAATTTATTAGTAAATTAATTGATAAATAAATAAATAAATAACTGATAAATAATAAATAATAGATAAATAAATAATGATAATTATTTAATTCATAATTGAAAAATAAATACTAAATAAATTAATAAATAACAAATAAATAAATAAATTAATAGTTAATTAATTAAATCATAAATCATTAAGAACCTTTGAAAACCTTAAAAAAACTAAAATGACCATAAAATCCAATCTGAGACTCCATTTTCAGTGCCACAACCAGTCAAATCAAAGATCATAAAATGAGCTTTGATATGATATATGGTACATGCCAAACAAGCATCTGGATCAAAAGCTATAACCATTTGAATTTTAAGCAATCGGGGTTTGTAACTAAAACCTATAATTCGAAGGAATTCTTGGCCGTTCTAGAGGAATACAAATGGGTGAAATACTTTGATATTTGGTTCCATTCCTAAATGACGTATAGCTTATTGCAGACTTCAATTTGATATGTTGTAGTGCTCAAACAGACACACAGATTAAAAGTTATGGCTGTTTGAATTTTGTGTTTGATTTTCGACTTTTAAAATTTAAATATATTTTTTTATTTGATTATCACTTGATATAATTCTCACTTGGTTTTAGATCATTTGATAACCTTCGATTTGACTGGTTGGGAGCTGAAATGGACTCCCGAATCAGAAGTTATGGTCATTTGATGCCAAAGTCTGTTCTTCAACTTATTGAAGATTTGTTTTCATTTTAAAATATTATTAACTAATAATTATACATATTTATTAATTGAAACATTATAAATAATTTAAATTACAAATAAAAAACTATATTGGATTGTAAAAAATAAATAAATAATAAATAGTCTTTTTAAAAAAATTTCTTCAATTTGGCAACAGTTTTGAAAAAAACGCCGCAAAAAAAATTGTAGATTTTTTGGAAGAAATTTTAAAACATTAATAAAAAATATTTTAAAAACATTTATCTGTGGTTTTTTCATGGTGGTTTTTAAAACTGCTTCTAAATTTTTTCGAACAAAAAATTAGCAAAACTTTTGAAAACCGCTGCGAAAAAACCGCCGCTAAAACACTATTTTCTTCTAGTGTGTGAACTACAACCTCCATGTAGCGATACAATTCGTTTTCTATCACCATATTCTATATGTAGTTATAGGGATGTATTTAATATTTATATATTATAATTATAATATAGTTATACTTATAGAATTATAATATCTTATCTACCTGCTTACATTTTGAACTATTGTGTTGAGACCAAGTGTTAAATTTATTTTCAATGAGTCAATATGTGTTGGTGAGTAAAGATGAAGTGATAATGTTAAGATTAAAAAAGTATGGAATTGGATGTCATTCTTAATAATATATCCATAAAAGTGCATAAGTTTATTGACTTACTATAATTGTAGTTGTAAAGGGAACTATGTGAGGATAAGACTTAAATAACCTGAGTGGAGAAGTTCAAGACAATATGGAAAAGGAATTTTGAATACAATGGTGTGCTATCATGAGGGTGCTATCATGAGGGTTATACTATAAGGTGCTACTATGAGAGTGATACTACTAGGTTATACCATTAGGTTCTTCCATTATGTGATACCATATGGTATAATCACAACGAGATACCGACATGTGCTACCATTGATGTGCTACCATTCGTGTGCTACCGTTGTTGTGATACCATTGATGTGCTACCATTCTTTGTGATACCGTGTGGTTCCACCATTGATGTTCTTCTATAATATGCCACTGTTTAGGTGATATAGTGAGATGCTGCCATTGGGGAGATACTGTTGGGTGTTACCATTAGATGATACCATTTAGGTGTGACCGTGGGCTGTTACCATGAGATGCGATCGCATGATGAAAAACCAAGAAACTATGATTGAGTAAGATCAATTTGGTGACACATTCATTCAATTTCACTTTTTCTGAATGTATTTTTATTGAGTAATCGAAACATGGTATCAATGAATTCATAGTTTAATCTGAGGAAAACCCAATGAATACTATGTGAATACACTACTATGGAAGATCTCTAATATTCACAAAATTTATTAATGTGATTTGTTTTGATGCATTCTAGATTAATCGTGGGTATTTATACTACATGAAAATAAATACTTGAGTACTTAATTTAAGAGTTGATTAATTAAAGTGTGATGATGCAATTGTATTTTTTTTAATTAAAGAATGTCATGATACATGAATTGTGATTCTTACTTCATTCATGAGGAATAATTATAGGATATTAAACATAAATTAATATCTATAATCAATGAGGAAATAATTGGGTTACATAGAATCAAATTAAAAGAGAAATAAATACTTGTAGTTATATGTAGTTAATATGAAGAAATCAAGGGAGAATACAGAAAATCATGGAACACTACAGTTAAAATAAAGAATTAATGGGAGTCTTGAACCAAATATTATAAATTTTAATTAAAACTTTTTTAACTATTTTATTATGGTTTTTTTGAAGTTGAGAATAACTATATATATAGAATATCTGTATATATTTGTATGTGTAAGAAAAGGTATGCGTTCTAGACTCAAAAACATACCGAGACTTCTAAGAGTTCGATAATTTACAATATAAAAATAAGAGAATAGCCGAATCCAAGAGTCTCTAAGGGTGATAAAATTTAGTATTTGAAGATACTAATGAGAATATAGATTACACTAGATCTGGAGGTGTTTTTAGACCAGTAGAGATGCAAGTCACAACTAAATATCTTGAAGAGATACATGTACCATCCTACCGGTCCATTTTCTCATGGAGGAAGATTGTATTTCCAAGTAGTGTAGAAGAAACCATGGATGGAAGAAGATATTTCTGTATTTGATCCTGAATGAATAAGATAATTTCATCCTCTAGTCGGTGTTGGAAATATAAGAACATAATGGGACTTTATATCGATCAGGCAAGGATCATATATGAATGAAATCACTTATTTGATGGTGAAGAATCTGTGATGGGGGGTATGACCAATGCTGAAAGGAGTAGTATTTTATACTGAACCTTTGTAAATATTATGTGCTACTCTTCTTTGTTACTACACATGAAGGTTAGGTTGTGATAAATCTTTAAATTGATCATGAAATTGTATAGGTTTAAGAGGTTTAATTGAAAATCAAGAGAATTCATAAAGGATACCATTGATTGAACCCCCTCTCATTGGTCCATCTAGACTAGGAATCAATAAGTGGTATCAGAGGGAGTCTCCCTCTAAATAACTAAGTTAGAATACTAAGAGATGAATAATTTTATCTCTTTCAAAAGTTGATGTGTCCCCACATTCAACGATAAAAATTATCACAGCTGGAGAGATAAGATGTTTCCATATCACTTATCACTTGTCCTGGAAGTAATAGATGCTACAACTATGGGTTTTGGACCCATTATTGAAGGATGTTATATGACAAAATATGTTAATAGAAATATGGAGTTAGATGTAAATGCTCAAAATCCCATCTTGATGTCTCTATTAGAGATGTTTTATACAAATATCATGGGTCTCCAAGCTACTAATTAAATATGTGAAAAATTAAGAAGCATGTAAGATGGTAATATCAAAGTTAAGAAATCTAAATATCCTATTTAGTAGAGACAATTTGAATATTTTTTTTTAATGATGATACTATTAAATACCAATTTACTAGAGTAAATGAGATTGTAAGAAACATCTAGGGATTCAGTGAAAATATAGAGGATGCAAATTTTTTAAAAAAATTAAGGAGGAATTTTCCAAATCAATTAGATTCAAAAGTATTATCTCTAGAAGAAAGAGAAGAATTTTCAATTGATGACCTATACAATATACACATATATTTTGAGATAATAAAGGATAATATTTTTAAATAGAAGGAAAAATATGAAATAAATTTTAAATCCATGAGAAAAGGAAAAAAAATTAAAAACAAGAGGATGCAGAATAAAAAGACTCAAATGACGAGGATAATAAAGAATTAAATCAAATTGTTA
The DNA here is from genome assembly GCA_963277665.1 of Viscum album. Lineage (NCBI taxonomy): Eukaryota > Viridiplantae > Streptophyta > Magnoliopsida > Santalales > Viscaceae > Viscum > Viscum album. The sequence goes on along the minus strand of OY728160.1, from coordinate 1,305,442,269 downwards.
CTCTTATTTCAAAAGGATTAAAAAGGGAAAGTGTAAAGGAAATATTAATAAACTACTAAAATGTTCCAACTCTGGTGAATCTAGTCATTCAACCAAAAATTATCTAAGGAAAAGGGATAAATAATCATAATTTGAATCAGAATCAGATGATGAGAGACCTCACAAACACAAAGAGGGTAAGAATAAGAAGTAATACTATAGTAGCAAGGAGAGAAATTTAATGAGAAAGAATAAGTGAGTTTAATCATCAAGTTTTTATTTGGATAATGATGTTGGGTTGTTTTATCATATAAGTAATGGATATGATTCATCAATTATTTGTGATGATAGAGGAGAAAGGAAACAGTGTGATTGGGGGTTTAAAGTCATATTAGAATCCTCCATGGGCCAGATACAATATATAAAGAAATAAAATAAGAATATAATGAATTTAAAATTTTTTCTGCTGAGAAGGAAGAACAAAACAATAAGGAATAAACATATATTGATGATATCAAGTTGAATTCTATTGAACTTGAAAATATAGTGATTGATCTTGAAGAAAATATGGATGAAAAAGAAGAATATTTATTAGAAACATAAGCCTTATCTTCCACCATTCAACATGAGTTGAAAAAGGTAAGATAGTAGTTCACTAAGGATTTAAAGGTGAATAACGAATCTTCTTAGTATAATGATAAGAGGAGTCCACATGAACAAGGTTAATATTCACTAATTTAGTTGAAAAATAGACTCATTTTACTTAATAGTGAAAATTTGAAAACCAAATATTAAAATATGTAGATCAAGAAAACTGAGATGAAATCTTCCAAATAAATGGAAGGTAATAATATACCATATAATCCACAACCCCCAATAAAATTGAGTCTAATTTTCAAAAAAACATCAACAACACAAATCTTGGAACATTTGGAACCAATATAAAAGAATAACTTTTCAATGGTTTTGTTGGTGTTGTAGTAATAATAAAAATAAAACCTATTTTTTCAGGTTCTATATGTCTTTTTCTAGGAAAGAGTATATAACCAAGGGTGTTTCCAGTAATAATCTATATAATATATCTTAGATAAACCAACCAGTGACCATATCTAAAAAAATTAATTTTTCAGAATCTAGAAGAAGTTTTTGGAAGATGTAGTTTGGAAGGTCACAAGAATATAGTATACATGAAAAGGTTGGAAGGATATGTTCCCTATGTTGTTAGAGGGAAGAGTTTCCAAAATAAAAATAATAGTATTCCATGTGTAGATTCTGAGAATATTGTGAATGTTAAGAAAAAGTGTCTAGTTTTTTTCCAAATCAATTAAAATTTGATAAACAATTAGAGGAAGATGAATAAATTACTAAGTCTAAATGAAAATATGTGGCTTTAGAAGGTGATGTGGGAATTGATGACAAGTTACCCACAAATGGAAACTTAACGATTCAAAATAATAAATTGTAAAAAGATATTCCACATAAATAATAAGTTCAAGGGAAGAATAAATATTTTCAAATAGATGAGACACAAAATTGAAAGATGAATCCTAAAAAACCATTTTCATATTGATATTGGAATAAAATAATTGCCTAAGATGATAGGAAACACCCAGACTAAGATATTTTTTTAAAATAAACAATAGGTCCCTTTTTATTGCAATATTCTAACAATTTATTTATTTTAACAAACAAGTAATTGAAGGAGATTAATGAGCGTTGTATACACTGTATAACAAAGGGAGAAAATATCAAGGCTAACACTAATGGAAAACATAAAGATATTGTACTTCATGGAGTTTACTTACTACCATAAAATAGAGAGGTTCATTTCTTGAGGGGGAGAATCCTTGGGAAGAATCTTCTATTATACATAATTCTAGTAAGTCTAGAAATTCTGGATAGATTTCAAACATGAAGTTATATTATGATAATTGGTTACAACACTTTGTTTTAAATGAACTAATTAAGGGTGGGTGTGGGCAATGAAAACATGAAAAAGGGAAGTATATATCTTTCACTTGAACATTATTATGTGTTTGATGAAGTGTGTAGGATTACATGTTTCTTGATAAATATATTTTATACTCCCTCCATTTGAGAAATAATTATGTTTTAAGCATGATATCACATTCATGGTTGCTTATGGATATCATAGAAAACCATGGTTACATGTCTCTCTTGTTTTATACACTGAGTTTTCCCACATAGACATGGAGTATAATTGATAAAGGAACATTCATAACTGAACGATGTGGTATCATCCTTCCCTCATAAAAGGGTGAATTAAATCTTGAGTTCCTTGAAAGAAAAAATAACAGATGAGAAGCCCTATACATTACCCTTTTCATTTTATTATCAGTAAGGTGGAGAAAGTGAGAATCCTTCCAAGCACACATATTGATATTGAGGATTTTCATTAAGAAAAAATTTAAATAGGGATATTATCAAGACCAAATTATACATTTGTTTTCAATGATTCAATATGTGTTGGTGAGTGAAGATAAGGTGATGAAAATTAGATTCAAAAAAGAAGGAATTGGATATCATGATTGATAATAAATCCATGAAAGTCTATAAGTTGATTGATTTACTACCATTGTATATGGAAAAGTAACTATGTGAGGATACAACTTGAAGAACTCAATTGGAGATGTTTAATATAATGTGGAGAATGAAATCAGAATACACTATAGTGATACCATGAGAGTGATACCATGAGCATGCTATCACGAGAAAAACACTTACAGGTACTACCATGAGAGTGCTACCACCATGTGCTACCATTAGGTGTTACCTCCAGGTTATACCATTAGGTAATACCATCAGGCTCTACCATTAGGTTATACCATCATGTTATACCATTGATGTGCTACCATTGGTGTGGTTTGATTGGTGTGATAATATTGGTGTTCTACTGTTGGTGTGATATAGTGAAGTGATACTATTGGGGTCCTACCATGAGATGATACTATTTGGATGCTACCATGTGATGATATCATTTGGGTGATATGAGGATGTGCGACCAATGGGGTGCTACCATGAGAATTTATCATTGGGATGAGACCATTTGGGTGCTACCAAGAGTTGAAATCACATGATAAAGAATAGAGAAACTGTAATTGAGTAAGATAAATTCGGTGACACATGAATGAATATTAAATTTTAATACATATATTTTGATTGAGAAAAAGAAACACAATATCCACAAGTACATAGTTATTCCTAAGGTAAAACCGATGAATTATATATGAATATACTACCATGAAATTTCTAAAATATTAATTCAATTTATTAATATGAGTTGTTTTCAGGAATTATAAATGAACCGAAAGTATTAACACCCCTTCAAAATAAATACCTGATACCTTGGTGTATTTAATTGAGTAGTTTATTAACTAAAGTTTGAAGATGAAATTAAGATATGATTCAATTGAAAAATTCCATGATACATGAATCGTGATTCTTTCTGCTTTCAAGTAGAATAATTATAAGAAATTAAAAATCAATTAATATCCATAAGTAATGAGGAAATAACTATGTTATATTAACTATAATTAAAAGATAAATAACTTCTTGTAGTTATATGATTTTATGATTAAGAAATCATGGGAGACTTTTGGAAATCCTAGAATATAGAAGTTAAGATTAGTAAATCATTGGAGTCTTTATCCAAATCTTTTGGGTTTTAATACGAACTTTTATAACTGTTTTACTATAGTTTTTAGAATATGATAATAATTGTATATACATGAAATCTATATATTCCTATAGGTGGATAAGATGTTACATGTTATATACTGGATAACATACTAATATTTTTGAGAGTTTAATAATTTCCATTATCAAAATAAGAGAAGAGATGAATCCAGGAGTCCTTGAAGGTGATATACCTATGTATTAGAAGAAACTAAGGAGAATCCAAATTGAACCAAATCTAGATGGTGTTTTGAGACCATTATGGCTACAATATGTTTCTAAAGATATTTAATAGGTACAAAAATATACCTATTGATCCATCCAATAATAGAGTAAGATTTTATCCCAAAGTGGTTTAGAAGAAACAACAGATAAAAGAATATCTTTATGTAATTAATCCTCATTGAATAAGATAATTTAATCATGCTATTAGTGATAGAAGTGGACGAACAAATTAAGAATCTATGTTGATAAGACTACGATTTTTTATCATTGTTTCACATGTTTTATAGATAATAATACATGTTTTGGGGTCTAACCAATGAAATATGCAGTAGTATTTTAGGTCAAACCTTGTAAATATTGTGTGCTACACTTATTTATTACTGCACACAAAGGTGTGGCTGTGAGAAATATCTTAGTGGAACATGAACATTAAGAGGTTCAATAGGTTGAATTGAAAAGGAATAGAATTATTAAAAAGAAACCATCAATTCCCCCCCTCTAAAAGGATTATATGACTTAGGAATCAATACATTGGTAAATTATAATGTCTCTCATGGATACGTGTGGACCAATACCTCCATGAAGCAATGTGATTTGTAAATCATTTTCTCTTTAACTAGAAGGTAAAAAGTATAAATTTAATGAACATATATGAAATTTATTATATTTTAATACTTACAGAAATGTGAATTTATATTTTCTTTTATTTTATTCCATCCATTGAAAAATGGAATCTTTACTCATGCATACGTATAGACTACTGTCTCCACATAGTGATATAATTCATTTTTCATGACCAATTTATATGAATGGTTATAAATTACTATATAATTATTATATATGGTAATTATATAATGATTAAAATTATGGAGATAGAGGAAGAAATGTCAGAGTATAAGGACCATTATTTCCAAACTATTACATACATGAAAAACAAAGTAATTAATAACCAAAATGACGAATTTAATAGATAATTGTTATTAAATGGGAGTTTAAATGATATAATTGGTTCATATAAAATATTATATTAATTAATATGATTCTATTATATAAATATAATAAATTTAAATTTATTATATAGGGGTTTATAGCGCTTACAAATTGAGTCAGATATAAGGTAAGGGTTTATTTTTGTCATTTTAAAATTCATGAGGCACGTTTGAAATCACACACCATAATTTATTTTATGTGGTGTGATTAATACATAATTAATTTATTTTGAAATATTAATTATATTAATTTAGTTTTAAGATCCGCATCATGTTCTTTATTTACATATCTTTCAATTCAAAATATACTAATGTTGTAAGGGTTTTATCTCAATTTCTCTTTATTGAGACAAGTTTTAATGTTGTACATTAATTTATTATTTCTATTGTGTATATAATACCAAAGAATTTATTTTGGAATATTACATTATTTAATTCATGATATTTATAGATCCATATGTTTCAAACATTAAATAAATTTTATTTTAAAATTTACTATAACAATAAGGGTTATTCGTCTCAATTTTGTTTCATTGTTACATGTTTAATGTTATAAACCTATCTTCTTTCATGAGGTCTATCTATTAACCCATTTATATTTTTTATAATGAATATCCTATTTTCATGGTACTTAAATATTCATTTTATGTTATTTATTTAATGGGTTTTTTTATTCAAAAGTTACCACAATTGTATGGGTTTTATGTTACAATGTCATTTTTGCCAATATTTTTTATAATTAAATTTTCCGATGATGAAATTATATGATATATCTCCCCCAATTCATATTTATTTTATTATTTTTTGGTTTATTTCTAGATATATCATGTTTTTATTTCAATTTACCTTCTTTATGTACTCAAGATAATGAAATACTGTTTTCAAGGAAAAGCAACAATTCTTTTATCTTCATTCGGGAATGTTTTATTCAATGCCCATATTTTATTTAAAATTATTTACATAATTATTTTACTATTCTAAAAAAAATAATGTAATTTTTACCCATTTTTTACTTTATATAATTTTTTAAATGAATATTATTGTTGTTTTCTGAACAATGTTGTTCTGACTTTTTACTAACAACGTGAAAAGATTTTTTTAATGTAAACTGCATGAATAGAATTCTACACCATCATGAATACTCTTTTTTTAAGATTAATTTATAATTTTACTTGTTTATTTTCAAAAAAAATATGTTACTTAATATTTTTTAAATTTTTTGATTCTAAATATGTGATTTAAAATAAAAAGTATATTTTTCTCCAGAAATGTTCTCGTGATATTTTAAAGGTATTTTATTTCTAAAACTACATACTTTGATTTTTTTTATGATTTTCTGGGGATTTTATCCAAATTTATGATATTTATTCTTTCTCCATATTGTTAATGATTATGATGATGAAATTTTTATGAAACTAGTATCCTTTCTATGGGTTATGATTTGATGAAAGTTTTATGATCTTGTATCACATATATTTATGATTTTAATTATATAACATATGGTCCCATAATTATAAAGACCTTCAATGAATTGGTTAAATAATGAAATCTCATTAGATAATAAGGACTATAATGTGGAGTAAACCCAATACAGTAAGGGACTTTTTATGACAATATAGTCTTGGTAGTGAACCTAAACTAAGGGAATGATGGAATGGGGAGTGAAACCAATCCACTATGATAGTCATAGAAGTGATACAAGAATAAATAAATGACTTTCTATACTTATGTGTATTCCAAAAATTGATATCTTATGCTTATGAAAATTGAATTGGTGTCGGTTTATTTTAGTAACTTTATAAATCGAAGAATATATTGTTATAAAAATTTAATTACTTAAAATAACCATTCTAGAACAAAAAACAATCATTAATTTCAAAATAAATTATAAAAATATAGTAATTAAAGTTACCATATTTATCCATGATATATTTTTATAATATTATTCATGTAGGTGGTTAAACTGACCCAAACATAAACATTATATATATTTGTTAATGGGTATGATTAAGTAAGTGTACAATATACTTGTAAAAGAATAATATTTTTTAATTTATAATTTTTTTATTTTTTTTGAATTATATTTTATTTATTTGGATAACTAATTAAAATCAAGATGAAAACATTACTTTATGGAGGTCGTAGTTCACCAAATGTATAGTTAAAAATATTTTGTTTTTACAAGTAGATAGAAAGGATTAAATAATTCATTTAAAATTAATATAATAACACATTAATTTAATAATGATACATATTTCATGATATTACTTTGGTTAGTGTAGTTTTAGAAGAGAATGACTAAAAAGAAAAGGTACGGAGCAAGTATTACTCTATTTGGTAACTTTATATTGAATTTTTCCTTGGAAATGAACTGATTAGGATAAATAATTAAAACAAAAGGGTTATTAAATTTACATAGTCTTCTAGTAATACCTTAATTGTTAGTATAAATAAATTATTTTTGGAATGGGTGTGCAATAAAGGGGTGTAAGTACCCCCTTTTATAAGTGAAGAAAATGGAACTTTTGTGAATACCCCATCACATTTCAAAGGTCAAAGATTATTAAAATGTCAAAGACTCCAAAAGTTCAAAATAATGGAGTTTTAGGTGATATTAGGTCGAGAAATACTCATCCAATAATCTCCACAAATGTTTTAAATATGTTGGATGTCATTTGTTCTTCAATTTTTTTACTTTTACCTTTTTATTGTTTTTACCAGGGTAACTCGTTTTTACCCAAGTAAATTATATTTTAATTAATATAGAAAATAATCCCTACTAAAAAATTTGGGTGTTATAAACCATAATTTAATCTCAATTTAATCTAATTAAATTTCTAATTAATATAAAATTAACTTTTAAATTAAAACATTTTATATATAGAATTGTTTTTTTGAAAAATGTTGTTTTCACCATTAAGCATTCCTAATATTATTTAGTATTGATTTCAAATTGAAATAATGATAATTTATTTAAATATAGGATTAAAAATTATAATAATTTCACCATTTACCAGATTTTTTGTATAATTAGATAAAAATTATATAATATTAATTAAATAATTCTTTGAAAATAACAGTTTTACCATTATAAAGGTCATTAACTTTAATCTAAGTAATCATACTCTTATTCAAAAAAAAACTAAATTTACCTTATTAGAAAATATGAAAATTTTGATATAAAATATTAAATCCATTTTTATGGATTTTATTTCTATATGTTATGAAATATAATTTTTAATAGAAGCGAATAAATATTTTTAGAGTAAAATATTACTTTTTTTTTCAAAATAATATATGTGGGTTTTATAAATAAAAAATTTTAATTTTAAATGTTTTATTGTAGTTATAAATTTATATATATATTATATAATTTTTTTTAAAAAAATTAATTCATTATTTTATTATGATAATATCATAAAAGTGATGATTTTATAAATATCCATATTTTTTCACTATTCATATAAGAACCAATGCGTTCAGAAAAATCTGAAAAATTCATTCTAAGAAAATTTTGAAATTATAAATATAAAAATGAAAATATTTTTACCTAAATTATATTCTAAAAATTATAAATTTAGTTTTTAAATATGAAATATAAATAAAACTATTTTTATAGAAAATAAACTACCATTTTCTTTAAAAGAAAAAATGCGAAATATGAAAATTACATGTGATTAATAACTTATTAAATTTTTAATTACATGTTTATATAGTCCTAATTTTCGTTAAATATTCTGTCAATATCTTCACATAATATCTAAGCATAAGGTACTCTCTAGTGGTAGTAGAAGGTGGTGATTCTTCTAGTATAGATATTGCGGTGATTTCCTTGAGCTTGAATTTATATATAATATGATTTTGATCATACCCTAATTGTTTGAGTTTATATTGGGATTGGTCTAGAGAAATACCAAATGAATCTTCTTCCTTTCCAAGGTCAGACAAAGGAATTTCCTATGAAAGACTTCTACTACTAGATGCCATTGATTTCCTTCATAGATTTCGTAATATGGTAACTTTATTTTATACCCAATAATTTAATGGATATATTATAACGATAAATTTTTTTTAAGATATTACAGTTTATTTTTTTTAGTGTTACATGTAAAACAATGTATTAACATAATATTTATTTAAGGAAAAATACATACTAAAATATCAGGTTAAAAATTATTTTATGTCACAAATATTGATATAATATGTTGTGGGTTGGATATGTTATGTCTCAAATCTCCATGTGATGTAATATAGGCTGAATATATTACACTATGACTCATGAGATGATTCTATATGGGTTTAATATGTTATTTTATGACTCCTGATATGATGTTACATAAGACGACTATGATACACCATGAATCTGTATGTTATGAAATACAAGATTAGAATATTATTTTGTGACTCCTAAAATAATGTGATGTGGGTTGAAAATATCACCTTTTTACTCTTTATGTGAGGTGATATGGGTATATGGTTCTATAAAGGACATGAGAAATAAGTAATAGTGGAAAATGGTAAGGTTGGGTTTCATGGTGGCTTGGTAAGCACATGATAACCCAACTGGGTGGTTTTATTTGATGTTTATTTAATCATTATCACATTGTATAAATTATCATACATACACTCACACATAATTTATAAAATATTAAGGAAAAACTGGTTAGGTACTACTATGTTTAATACTCACAAATTTCATACATACCTTTGTATATGTATAGGATTAATTTTTCATGATGCAGGTAAGTGAAAGAGACTAAAGAAAGGTTATTGAGATGGCAGATTATTGATGAAATTTGTGGGGATTTGGTATTTTAGTTTGATTAAGTACTCTTATGAAGTTATTTATCCACTTATTTTGGTTCACATTTTTCATATTTTTATTTATATGTATGGATCAATGGGAAAACCTTCTGATGTATGAGTATATGAAATTACACTATGTGTATGATTTTATATATTATTTTATAGTAATGGTTTTCCTTTAACTATGATTACATAGTTTTTATATATGTTTAATTGATAATTTTTATATATTATTTTATAGTGTTGAGATATTCCAACTTGGGTAGGGTAGACCGGTCATAGGATGGGGTATTACAATGTTTATGATCTAAGGCTACCAAACACCACCTTTTACTCGATGTCGTATGTTTTAAAAAAATCATATAATATTAGGGTGAGTATATAATTATACCCAGTAGGTTCCCCCATTGACATGTCCAGTTATATGTGAATATGTATAATAATTAATTAATTAATGATATATATATGTTAACAATAACATTTATTCTTAATAAGACAAATCAGATACAAATAGTTAAATCAATTCAAACACCCACCACATATCATTCATTATCCACATGATCAATGTACACCAATCCATCACAAACATCACCCATATTCCACATCACTATGACAACATCCCATCATCTATATCTATTATAATGGAATGAATATAACCACAAAAACTATACCTTGTTGAGACTATAATAAAAATAACCATCTATAAGAACCATACATATATAATCCCAAAATTTTTATTTCAATATGATGACAACAACAACACCTATATTTTTCATAGGGAATAAAACATCCATCTATAACACCTCATCATCAAGTAATACAACATCCCTCCACACCACATCATAACAAGGGAAAAAAACTTCCCTATATACCACATCATCATCTTGAAATATGATATCCCTCTATACCTCATCACTACCATTATAGAACATAAATATCACAAATCATAATAATCACATCAATAACACATAATTCAATAAAATTTATGAAATTGAATTATCAGTCAAACCATCATACAAAATTTCATAACATATCATCACCCAAAAACTAAAAATCATAGTTCACTCATATTTGAAGTAATATAATGAATTAGTAACAATTATGAACATCATTTATCTAATTTCATTATGTTTTCTCATTATCAACACATTATGGGTAATATATATCATTAAATCAAATGTGTTTCTATTATCCTTTCTATCATCCCATTATAACATATAAATTTTATAGTCTTTATTTCATGAGTTGCATAAAATCATTATTCATTGAATATTACACTTTAAAACATTTCAAAATAGTATAAAAATTTATTATTTTTACATATCAACTCTTTATGATAAAATAACTATCAATTTAGTCAAAACAAATGTATTTATTTTTATCAAATAATAACATTCCCAAACTTCTTATTTATTTCATTATTCTAGGAAAATCAGTTTTCAGTACAAGGAAACCATAAATATAACCAATCAATTGGATAATTAATTTTTCCATCATAAGAAATCCACATATATTAAACAAAATAATTCCATTAGGTTATTTTTTCCAAATTCTATAATTTATAAAATTACTCCAAAATAGAAATATATACGAAATCAACATATCTACACATATTTTAAATAAATCATATTTATTATTATAATTAAATAATATTAAAATTTTAAACCACCACTATATCAAAAATATTATATATATTCACATGGAATGAATAAATAAAAGGGTCAGAATCCCCCACTTCACCAAGATCCTAGTTTTCACATGGAAGAAAAATTATAGATATTCCACTTAAATCCAAAAAATATATATTCACCATAAAACCCTCATGATCCATCGATTTAAATAATTTAAATATCTTATTGCATAATTAAATAATTATAAAAAATATATTATAAATCCATTGCAGATAAATATATCTATGGATTCACATACATGTGATAAAGTGTTAAATACACTCAATTTCATAAATAAATCCATTGAGAGATAATGAAAAACCTTAAAAATCATCTCAGAATAGCCCACAGGTCAATATACGTTGTTTAATGAATGTTATAAGTCTAAAATTGGGGCATTAATATATTTAAAAATAAAATCACATAACTTTACAACGTGACATGATTAGTTGGAAGGGGTAAAAAATAATGTGTACTGACCTTGCACCTCAACCCAAAAAGTATGATTAACTTTTAGAGGCTACAAAAAATGCTTATAAATAATGATTCATCTACATGGTTATATTTTATAGGCTTAAAAACATAATTAAAAATCCTCACATACCTTAAAACACTACTATATTATTAGCCACCCTTTCTCTAAAAAAGTCCCCAAACTCAAAATTTCAACTCATATTCTACCCAAAATTTAAGGATCAACTCCATAACATACATGGAACAAATATAAATTATTATAAAACTTTTATTATTATATAAATATATAATATAAATTTATTATTATTTATATCACACCCCTTAAAAAATTTATCCTAGAAAATCCAAATCATATAACATTTAATGAATAAGGAAAACCAAAAAAAATTAAATCACCCTAATACACACCTCTCAAATACATTTCACTCTAAAAATATCAATCATATATTTTCAATATAAAATTTATAAAATACTATATTATGAAAATAACTACATCTAAATTCAAAATCACCATATAGCCACATGAGATAAATAATTCAAAATAACTAGAGATATTAAACCTCCGCCCATGGTTATAATTCCCAAGGTCACTATAAAACCCTATGCATCCATAAAAATCATACCGACGATATAAATTATCCAAAAATCACTTTATATTGATGATCCCAAATATATATGGGATGTTTGATAAAAATAATATTTTACTCAATATCATGCTGACCCCAATCAACCACATGAGACACATCATGAATTTACTTGCATAATATAGATATAAGGGAAAAAGTAAAATTTATCCAATCAAGTAGAAGTTATAATTGGATTGGAACATCACTTATATATCGTAATAACTCAATGTATCCAAAAAATCGTGGATAAATGTTTACACCTTTACTAAATCTATGATTCCCTTAATGGGGTAAAGCTTTCAATAATGTATGATCACTACAATTAAACTCTAATAGTATTATCCTTAGACCCATGCTTGAATTTTATCTAATATAAGTATTTTTTATTCAATATATAATTGTACTATTTTTATATCATTTTTATGTCATATCTATACTAATAATATTTTACTCACTAATGTCAACAAAGAATATTGATAGGTCAAATTCTATTATTACTTGATATAAAAAAATAGCAAACTCATTGATTTGTTAAGAGTTTTAGAGAATTAACCTATACCATGATATTAAATTATATCCCCAAGATATAATAACCATACCCAATTGTTAATATCATCAACCTCCATTCTCTAAAGACTTATCCACTCCCAAAATACATCATCTATGGAAACTTACCATTTCCAAGGAAAAAACCACTACACTTCCTCCAATATTGTTTTTTATAACTATGAATAAAAAATAGGATAACGAATCTTGAAGAACTATGTTAGGTTATATACACTATCAACACTTTAAATATATAAAATATAAAACTTCTTTTACTAATATTTATCGAATAACAAATAAAATGTTTTATTTTTCCTAAATAGCTCACACAAAAAAAATCACACTACTGATCCTCAGAATCTATAACTATTCAAAATCAACTATAATAAGGGATTTAAATTCTAACCTAACCAAAACACTCTCTATTATCAATGAGACTCACAATACAAGTCACCGTCAACTATTTACTAATTTATTCATGCCTAACATAAAGTTTTACTGCCTACCACCATGATAAAAAATTCAAATTACCACTTCCTTAATAATTACTATACAGAACTAATGAATAAAAGAATATTAAAAGAACCAACCCCATATTCTTTATCTAAAATAAAATATAAAATAAAATATAAAATTCAAAAATTAAATAAACATAAGTCTCAAAATACCAACAAAACCAATTAGCTTTGTCCTACATATATTCTCAAAATTTACCACTCTATTTATCATATAATAATATCAATAATTTCACTACCATTCTTGATATTAAAGAAAGTAATAAGGATGTTACCAAAATATTGAAAAAAATACAACCTGATGAAAAACTAGACTCCCACATATAAAGTGAATATGATCCTGATTGACAATATATGTTCATTAACTATCATGATCCACCCCTACTAGGACTCCCCTCGATCCAATGATAAGTTATAGTGTGACCCCTAAAATAAATATTTAGTAGGCCATGGGTTCAAAACTTGCAACACAAGTATAATATAACACATATATAGAAGGAATTAACAATTATTATAAAACCTCCAAAAAATAGGATAAATATAAATTAAAAAAACATCCATAATAATGCATGATCATTATTTTCATGTCATATAAATTCAATTTAAAAATGGAATAACAAGAAAAAAAGTCAAATCCTCTATAACTAAAGTAAGGTATAATATAAACTGCCTCTACTAATATCTATCATATCCTAAGATAAGTTCACCCAACATTTCCACAAACTCTAGCATGATAACCTAAAACATAGTTTAATAATGTATGGATGGGATAATAAATATACTTTGTGGCTTCCTCTTGGTAACTCCCATGTTCCCATGTGAATGAAGTATAATAATGAATCCATGTATGGAATAATAAAAACAAAACAATAAATCAATAAACATCTTTATAAGTACACCATCTAAAATCCCCCATTCCATACAATATAATCAACCCATTTTATAAACTACAACACTATTCCCATAACCTAGTATGACACAACCAAAACTGCACAACAACCAACACTCATCCTTATCTAGATACTAAGTAGTTGTATACTTGTAGGGAATTCAGTATAATATTCTCAAATATCCTTTAACCTATAGTTACCTCACAAATAGAACACTACTACCAAATAGCTATCCACCCACAAGTAACTTTATGAATATCCACATCAAAATCAACATTACTAAGTAGTAATCCACCTATAGGGAACTAGCTCCAATCTCCTCACCACCAATATGTAGATATACACCCATAGGGGACTCGATAAGAAAATATCCATCAATAAGTAGTTATCTATTTGTAAGGAACTTTCCATGATATAATCCAGATCTGCTGGATGGGATGTTGTCCACTTACAAGGACTCTCACTATTTTTTGAACATACACCCTTATGGAATCTCTCCAACAAAACTTTCATCATCATCACTAATGCACTTCAATCCATTGGTTGGGTCATTTCCCTCCCATAGGGAATCTCACTAGTTTATGAGTATCTACCAATAGGGACTCTACCCACTAAAACATATATTAATATGAAAGTTTTCCACCATCAAGTACTCTCACTGTATTAACAGGCATCCACACTTATAGACTCCCTCTCCTCAACCTATGTCATCATCACCACATCACATATCCACTATGAATATCTGAAATATCCAGTCCATTATCACCATTATCATCAATATTATCCTCATCATCACTACGTCATTACTACATTGCACAATCACATAACTAGTAATGAAATCCATATTACTATCATATATCAAAAGAATATATTTAGATCATTTCCATCAATTTATCCTCCAACTTAGTCCAACACACATATAAAGGTCCTAGGTAATTTAATCATACCAAACACATATATCATCCTCCCACCTATGTCCACCACTACCATGTCTTAGAGAGTAATTCAACACATCACTAATATTACTCATATCCAAGGCATTCATAAATTCCACAACCTCTTCTCTTTCCAATGAGTATCAGAAATTCACTACATAGAGTCTATATATACTTCACCCTCCAAAAACATACATAAATATCCCATAACAAAAGAGAGATTCATAAATTCGTACATTTTTATGACCCATGTTCTATTTGAAATAAAACCTATCAATCTTACTGTCTCGCAACTAATAAATTATCATTTTTGAAAATTTCCCAAAAAAGTGTCTTTTCCCCATGCTGTTTTGTCACACCCCTTGTTTAGAATTTGGAACCACCTCTCCATGGGGTACATGTATGTATCAGGAATATATTGGTATATGTTTTAATAATGTGGCTTGTCACCATGAAGAATTATCACCCCTATGATGATTTTATAAAAAACCACTCTCTTACCTCCTCTTTATTTTTCACTAACTTATTACTATTCATTAATCTAAAGCCTCACCGAGGCTCAAAAAAATAATATATAAATCAAAATAAATTTTCTTCACTAATATTATAAAATTTCGTTTCTTTATATGTTAATTCTAACACCCATGATGTTATTTTCAGTTATTTATATTTATATTTTATATTTTTATATTTATTTTAGAGTTTAGAGTCATTTTTTATAATTTTGAGAGATTTTAAAAGTCACATGGTTAGGGAACATGATCATGGGGACCATGAAGTTTTAAGTGAGGGAAGAAAAACGAGTCAAAATTGATGAAACATGGTTTTGGAGACTCTAAAGAGTCTATGAATCATATTAGGGGAGAAAAATAGAGTCTAAATAGTCAAATAATGGTCTTGCTGGACAATGTAGGTTAATCGTACACCTCATTAAAATCAATGTATTTATTTATTTATATTAAATTTATTTTATGGGGGTTGGATTCTCATTAAATCCATATCTTAATAGAATTATCATACACCTCTTCATGTATTTATGGCATATAACCTAACTCATTTATTATATTCATGTTTTTATTTATTCATTAAATCCCTAGTTATCTTCATATAGGTTACTATACTCTTCCCCTTTCTTCATCTTATTCCATCTTCCTTCTATTTCTATATTCTCTATAACCATGGAAACTAGGGTTCATATCAAGATGTTATTAAATTTGGAGATTCTTAATTTTAGTGTTATTACGGGATATTTATTCTCTATCTTCCTCTTTTATATTGGAATAACATCATTGAACTTTTTTCTCTTTAAATTTGGTATGTGGATCCATGCATTTTTCCTTATATTTTGAACTATGGGTTATTTGATTATTTTATTCCTTATTTTTGATTATATGATATTTCATAATAATTAATAATGCTAATTTTTTGTCTATAAACACTTTTTCCTTTCAATTTCCATGAAATACATTAGTTAATTAATCATTAGAAACCTAAAACTAGTTTCTATGGAAATCATGGACACCAAGTGTTTGATAATATTTCAACCATGTATTTTTATGAATCAATAAATGTTTATTTAATGAAATCATATATTATGGATTATAATGATTTTTCATCATGTTTTTACAATTATTTTTAAGGATTTAGGGCTTATTTGGCTGTTTTGAATTTGAGTTATTCTATTAGAAGAGCCTCATTATTGTAACATTATGTAGAATTGACTTGGGTAGATTTTATAAATGGAATCACATGATTTTTACCACATATATTAAAATTATATTTCCTTATAAAGTTTAATTTATATATATCATTGATTATTTATCTTGTTAGACTTGAAGTGATCACCTAGTATTGACTTGTGGAATGGAAAGTGTTATTTATAATGAAAATATGATGGATTTATTATTAATATTTATGGTTATTATTTCATTGATTCTATTGTAAAAATATGATACTTAATGAATGGGGTTCATCAGTGGGGTATGAGTCATATGTTTTGTTAGAATGTGTTATATATTATGTTGACTTATATTTCATTTGATAACATAACTCCATTTATTTCATGGGAATCCTTGGGTAGTTAGGCCGGATTTAAAGGGTCAAGTGTATCTCTATCATATTATCATTCACTGAATAGTGGCCTCAAGTTAGGACTTCACTCTGCTTAAGGGATTTCACCTCTTAGTTAGACTGGGAAGGGTAAAACAGAGTGTTTAGGTAGTTATATCATCAAGCATGCCAATTAGACGAGTTTCATTACTGTGTTGTCCTAGATCATCTAAGAATATACATATCTTTAATACACCTTAATTCATTATTTATTACATAATGACAAACATAATACTATCCCAAAATATCAAAAGGACTGGTGTATTTGGGTAATTAGATACATAACATAATAACTTGAAATCGGGATACAACAACATTATTTAAAACTCCTTAACATGCTCTTAAAATTACATTGCTCTTCTAAAACTACACTTGAAAACTTGGGGAAATAATTAATAAAGGGGAGAGCTATAAATATACCTAAGGGAATAATAAAAGAATATCATGGTGATAGTAATAAATGTTAGTCAAGAGGCATACCAAGGTGACATAAAATGGGTGAGAATCATAAACATGAACAATGAAGCATGATATAATATGATAACATCAAAAAAATTTAGGAATGTTGGAAAAACATAAAAAATGTCATTATAAGAATAATTCAAGGATAACAGTTGATACATCATAACATAATGTTATTATTATAACCTCTAATTAACCATACATGGTACCCCATGTGATAAAAAAATTACCCAATGCATTAGAGGGATATATAATTATGGGCCCACTCCTTACATTCATATCATGTACATGAATTTGTGTACAACATATATCATACAACATAATAAAATATTTTATCAATTTTAACCCTATAATTATTCAATGTGGGTTAAATAAATTTAATCAATAAATAAATTAAATATAGGTATATCTAGGTGAATTCATTTGAGTGGAAATGGTAATTGGTAGTCACTACAAAAATGTTTGGCATGGAAAATTGAAAGACAATTTCATAAGGATAAGGAATGTACATAAAGATTCATGGGAGGGTTTAATGAGATATAAATAAGGTATATAATTAATTTTTCATCATATGTATTGTAATATGTAGGATTAAAAACATATTACAACATTAAAAATTGAAAATAAAAAGGCATATTGCAAAGTGCTTTAATAAAGAGGAGGAGAGGATCCCTTACCTTGAGAGGGCACTTCTAAAAGATTTGGGAGAGATTATTAAGAGATTGGGAACCCATTGGGAGGTATTTAGAAAGGGATAAAGAGAGTAAATTAATTATAAATGGGTTTTTAGTGAAGAGGAGTTGGAGGATGTGTGCGTATTTAAATCAAAAGAGGGGGAATTCTTTTTTAATTTCTAAACAAAGGTTTGGAATTTATATAATAAAATAATAAAAACCGCAAAACATCCAATGGTTTTTGCCCATTTTTTCTACCAAATAAGATTGTTTTTCAATATTTTATAAGTATAAGAGACAAAATAATTAAAATAATACCCTTTGGGATGTGGAAGTGAGTTATCTTTATAAATAATTGATTTTAAAACCTTAGAATATAAAATAGGTTATGGAGGATTGATTAAAGGATTATAAAATTATTAAAATAACTTAAAAAAACAAATAAATTTAAAGGGGAAATTTATTTTTTGTCTTGGATACTCTTTATTGTATTTATTACAACACTTTTGAGTATTTATGATGTCATAATACATAATGTATATTTATACCGTATTTAATTTTAACCCAAAAATTCGACTCTCTCAGAAAATTAAAAAAAATCACCATTGGATAATTTTGAAATTATGATTTCAAAAATAATAATTTTTTATCAAAATAATTATCTAAATATGATAATTTTAACTTTTAAATAAAAATACCCATTTATTAAAAATCATTGATTTTTATGACGGTAATAGTTTTCTGACCATTATAAATGTTATATTGAACTTTATTAAATTATATTATCATTTATATTTAAATAAATATTATTTAACAAGAATATTTTATTAAAATAACATTTATTTCAAAAAATATTGAAATTTTCGAAAGTATGTCTTAATTTAGAGTAGATATTTCCCAAAAATACAAATCTGAGTTCTTCATATAAAAATCTATTTTTTTATTAAAATCGTATATACAAATTTATAAATAAATAAGAAAATGAAAAAATATAATCATTATTTAATTAAAAAGAAAATATAAATATTCATAATACCATGGTCTAGCTACAAGACCCCTTATTACACCAATATACACCCTAATGTAAAGGTGTGTGGTGGAGGTGCTTTCTTGGGAGTGGTCTGACGAACATGGTTTGAGGCGTGATCTCTACAAGATTACACTTCTCATATAAAATATTTCTATCGAGATTTAGTTATTGAATCTCAGTTTGGTCTTAGTCAAGGGTAAAGTCTAATGATAAAATATCCCTCAAAAGCTCTGATATATGGACTTCATATGGTATAATCCTACTAGTAGAGGCCATCGCTTCTTCCATATGTGTTAATTAGATTTTATCACAACCCTTAATATATAATAATCTTAATAATCACTTTAAAAATTATATATTATGAATAGTTAATACGATTAATAATATTTTAAATCCAACTGGCTATATCAGTCTAATATGACAATGTTTTCTATAACTATAAAGCATTTAATCAATCAAAAAGTGATTTAATTTCTAAAAGTTTGGTAAGTTACATTATTTCCCTTTAGAAATTTCACCCTTGAAATTTCATTTTGTACTCTATAATAGATGAGGGTACTTCTGTTTTATTGACTCTTCTAGTTCCCATGTTGCTTACTAAGACTTGTATTTTTACCACATCACTTTTACCAGGCGTGTTGTCTTTTTTCATGGAACATTGTCTATATCATGATCCATATGAATGGGGACTAAACCATGACTACCAAAGACTGCCTCCAGTAGAATAAGGTCTAGAGACCAGCACCGAGTTGGCATATCACTCACTTTAGAGGCCTTATCCTAAGGTACCCGTATGTATGCACACACCTCCAAGACTATACAATACTAAAATGAAAAAAATTGATAAAAAAAGCATGTATACATATAAATCCCACTACCCAAGTATGAAAACAAGTACATATAGTAAAAAGGTCCAAACAAAATCCCACCATAATGAATCTGAAATACAAGTCCAGCCTGAAAACTATAGAAGGGGGAATACATTCAAGGTAACCAATAGAACACACATCGGTTTTTCTAGATCACTAATATATTCCTAGTCCTGGTCCCTCTAAGACTCCATAAAAAGGTTGATCATCAACATAAGACACAACAAGTGTGAAAATACCATTTAGGGGTGAGTATAATAATACCTAGTAGGACACCCTGAAATCATGAAGAATATAAAAATAGGAATAACAATCATCACTACATAGGTATATGTCTACTACACATATAAAAAGAATATCTAGATATACTCAACAAAGACACACAATCTAAAGGCAAAGTCACAACCAAAATTCCATTCTAGTAATGATTCTTAAAGGTTCCATATAGCACACATCGAGGAGAACACAATCCATGAGTTAGATAGAACTGATGGAATATGTCCAAGATGTAATGCTCATCGGGTCTCAACATAAGATTTATACACTATTAGTCTAAAGAGAACAATACATAGATGAGGATTTCACCCAAGGCCATGTGGTATACTAACAAATAAATCTATAATAGCCTACTCAATAAAGTATCAATGATCGTGTGTTTTTGGACACAAGGATACCAAGAAATCCACCTAGGGAAAGGTGATGATAGAGGATATCAGTTTGGACCTCATGGAAGGATTCAAAAAACTATATCCAAGAAGTCCCATTGAAGGGATCAATATCCTATGTGTAGGGTTTGATTAGATACTAAACCTCAAGTAAAGGATTCAGGTAACATTACCAAATAAAACTTTTCCAACATGAAGAGGACAAGGGATATAAGAAAACATTTAATGAGTACATGAAATTTCTAGGTATTTCGTGATGTGTCCCATAGACACCGAGTTCTGCCCGCATAAAAGAAACTATGTCCATGTCTATGTTTGTGACTGAGTACATAGTGTGTCTGATTCCATGTACTCCTATCAGTGTCTATTTCTTGTTGGTTGTGTCTATGTATGGAAAGATGTATCCTTGTATAACTGGTTGTGTATCCTCCAAGATACACACCATGTTACAGGTGAGGGTTCACACATTGTGTGACATATGTCACATGCCATGTGATACTTAACTCCACATGGAAACCCTAGGACCTCACTAAGGGCCCCACATGCCTTGTAATCCCAAATTACATGTCGCATGTTATGGGATTTCCTAGAAATGAATATCAGGTTCATGCATCTTCTCCCAATCCTCTGGACATTGATCTGACCATGCACCTCGCCAAAAAATTGGATCCATAGTCGGCCAACCCTTGTTGTCACTGATCACCGAGTTCCAACCCTCAAATTTGTTCAGAAAGAAACCTCATGCAACATTCATTATTAAAAAACAAAGAACATGAAGATCAGGTATCCCCAAATCTACCCGACCTTCTATCACTTTCATCATCGTATAATCCCCATTTCATACAAAGTATGGATATGTAATATCCAACTGTTGCACCAAGAAATGGGTGAAAATGGTTGATTTCTCATTATTTTGGTCAAACCGATGGTAAATTTAAACATTGGTGATGAATAAGAAATAATGGTGGCATACATTCAAAAAACATGAAAATAGGAATGAACCATGGTCGTGTTTGGTTGTCCTCGATCCATTTCCATTATAATTAAGAAGAAATAACCAATATTAAATAAAAAATTCTCCTATAAATTCTGACAGATAAAACCCATTCCCACAATATGACTGATCCATGAATCAATCCAGGGGTTAATTGATTCACATTCTTCATAGAAATGAATAACAAGGAAATAATCTACACAAAACATCATCCTACTTTGTTTTGGATTGATTTCTAGTGAATAACGAATATGTGTCATTGTCTTTGGAGAGATCTTTGAATTCAATCGCTCACTAATCGATGATCTTAGATCTAGTTTTCATTCACCAATAAAAGCTCCTCCAATAGTTTCTCTATATATCTAGGGTTATGCGGCTAACCCTTAGATTAAACATATCTATATATTTATAAAAAATAATTAGGTTGCTATATCATTTCAAATTATATAAATTTATTTTATTAATTTATTTTTTATTCATGCCCGCGATGAATTTTCCTTAAACGCATCATGTAGAGAAAGGTTATTTCTCGTCTATGGTAGAACCTTTTCTCTAAATATATCATTAGCCTTAGATTTCTGATATAAGCCTCTCTTTATAAGTTATTCCACTTTTTTAGGAAAACTATGTGAGTGTGCATTTAATATATTTAACACATTTCAAAAATTAATTTCGGGAACATCGAGCCTTATAATCACACTCCATCTCAGTGCCTAGTCTTGAAAAATTTTATAGATATATACTAGGAGTTTACATTAAAAAACAAGGATGTTATATTTTCCCCAACCTAGGGATTTATATCCCAGAAATCCAAAACAAAAGGATACAAAAAGAGATGTGGATAATGAGCACACATCTGAGTCTCCTGCTCTTATGTGCTCTCACAAAGTTTCTCATACTACCACTCGAAAAACACTATGGGAATAAATCTCCCATGAAGGATCCTCTCATTCTAATCCACAATATATACTGATCACTCAACATAGGTTACACAACCCTCATTGTCCAGATATCTCCATTCTATAACTTGTGATGGATCGTGTACGTACCTCCTCAGCTGTGACATGTGGAAGACGTCATGTACTTGGTCTAACTACAGTGGTAGATATAATTGGTATTCCACCTTTAAAACTCTAAACAATATCAATAAAGGGTCAATGAATATTAGAGGTAGCTTTTCTCCCAAGCCAAATCATTATAATTCATGTCATGGTGAAACCCTTAGGAACACACATTCTCCCTCCTCGAACTTCAAAGGCCTCTATTTTCAGTCAACATATGACTTCTGATGGTTCTATATATTCCTCATCTATTCATGGATGATATGAAACTTCTCTTTAGTGGCTTTCACTAACCCTGGGACCCCTAGTGCTGACTCTCGTGGGTCACTCAAGCATTGTGGTGACCTGTAGGGTCACCTATACATGGCTTAAAATGGTTTCATACTTATAGTGGAATGGTAGTTTTTTTTTCACAAACTCAAATAGTGTTAGGTGATCTTACCAACTCTTAAAAAAGTTCAAAATTCAAGCTCACAACATGTCCTTCAGAACATGAATGGTCTGCTCAGTTTGGCCATCGATTTTGGGGTGAATTGTCATGATCAAACATAGATGAGTCACAAAATAATCCTACAATCCCATCCATAACCATGATGTGAGTTGATAATCGTATTCATAAATGATCGTTGAGGTAACACCATGGATTAAAAATAAATATTGCACATAGAGGTGTCTCAATCTCTCTACTGATCCCTGATCCCAAATAGCTAGAAAGTGGGAGGACTTGGTGAGTCGGTCTATGATCACCCAAATAGAATATTGTTTTCTAGATGTATGTGGTAACCCCATCATGAATAATATGTATACACTATCCCACTTCCACTATGGAACCTCAAGGGGTTAATATAAACCCACTGGAACCTAGCGCTCAACCTTTAATTGGTGAAGAGTAAGGCATCGAGAAACAAAATCCACAAGTCACTTCTTCATCCATGGAAAGAAAAACTAATTTTATAGGTCCTAATATATCTTTTACACACCAGGATTTTCCACCAAATGAAATATATGAAAATCTATTAGAACCTCCTATTATAATATCATTGGTACCATCATGCATCCTCTAAAAATAATGACATGCTCCCCACCTTTATAAAATCCATCAAGAGGATTTCCAGTGGATATTTGAGTAGGTAGGGTCACACAATCTATATCCCCAAGTTGTACCCCTAGCTAACTAAAAAATTATAGGGGTAACAACAATTGAATATAGTTAAACAGATCCATATCTATCCAGTAAGGATATCTTTAATGAGGTTGACTACTTCGACACCTCGCTCAACAACTATGAACAAGATCACATACTGAGAGGATCAGATACCACGTATCCCTTCCCATGAGTATATATAATCTCAAATTCATAATCATGGAGGATCTCCATCCATAGACACTATCTCATGTTATGATCCTTATGAGACAAGATATACTTGATACTACTTTGGTAAGAATAGATGATAAACCACTCACCAATCAGATAGTGTCACTATATCATTAGAGTTAATACTACCACTCCTAACTCAAGATCATGGGTCACATAGTTCTTCTCATGTGGTCTCAACTAATGTGAAACATAGGAAATAGACACCTAACACTACATAAAAACACAACGTATCTAGATTCCCGATGCATCACAGAACACTACATACTTGTGTCCCACCTCTAGAAATCTTAATATGGGAGTGTTTTTTAATGTCTGTATCAAATCCTGTAAATACTATTGAAACCTCTCTATACACATTAATGGATTCCCTTTTTGGGTCAAAGATGTCAAGGGAGATGATATCCTATAGAATTCTGGTATGAATCTTTGATAGTATCTTTCCATATTAAGGAAACTATGAACCTCAATCACATTCTTGGGTGGCTCCAAAGCTGAAACTGCCTCCATATTTGTCGACTCCACTACCACACCGTCTGTTGAGATAACATGTCCTAGAAATTGGACCTGCTAAATTTAAAACTAGATATTTGAGATATTCCAATAAATATAGTTCTCTCAGATTACATCCAAAACCATCCTCATGTGCCTTGCAAGATCCTCCTTTGAATTCAAGCGTACTAAGATATAATCCGTGAAGACTACCATAAAATGGTCTAGGAAAGGCTGGAGACCTGGTTCATGAGTCCCATGACAATTTTTGGAGAGTTCTTCATACCAAAGGGAATCACCAAGAACTCATAGTGTCCATAATGACCTCTGAATTCCTTCTTTAATATATCCTCTTCCTGTACTCACAACTAGAGATAGATTGATCTAAGGTCAATATTTGAAAACCTCCGTGCCCCTCTCAAATGATGAAATAGGTTATCTATACTTGTATATAGATACTTGTTCTTTAAATTCATCTATTTTATGTGATGGAAATCTAAAAAAACCTCTAACTCTCGTCTGACTTCTAGGCAAAAAAAGAGGGCTACCCGTGGTGAAGCACTGGGTAAAAAAATCCCTTCCTCCGTAAGTCCTCTAAGTACACCGTCATATAAATAAGCTCTATGAAATCCATTTTATATGTTGTAAAATATATTAGGGTCATACCAGTGTTTAGAACAATGAATAAGTCTTTCTCATAGAGGGTAGGTAATCTCAGAATGTCCTC
Source organism: Viscum album (assembly GCA_963277665.1). Taxonomy (NCBI): domain Eukaryota; kingdom Viridiplantae; phylum Streptophyta; class Magnoliopsida; order Santalales; family Viscaceae; genus Viscum; species Viscum album. The sequence goes on along the minus strand of OY728160.1, from coordinate 1,305,416,460 downwards.
AAGAAAGACACCCTCATACTGCACATCCACTATAGGGAACTGAAAACTCATAGCATCCACTACACTAAGGGAAATGCTAGCCAACATATGAGTAATAGTATGCACCCTCCTATGAATTATTCCATCATAAAATATTTTTGTTTTCCTTTCAACCACAAAGGAAAACTTGGTATCATCACCGAAAACACACCACATCCTCCTCCTAACAAAGTATATCCGAGCATGAACTATAGATAACTAGTCAATAACTAAGATGAAGTCATAAGTACTTATCACTGATACAAATATATCACATCATAAACTCCTATCTATAAGATTTAATTCACAATATTAGCATAAGTGTGTGATCACTGGGTCACATCCCGTAGGAGTTTCCAAGTACAAGGGTTGAGCCAAGGGAACAACCAAAATCTCAAAGTCTCAAACTAGATAAGTGGAAATAAATAAATTAATCACACCTATGTATATTATTACATCATATTAGGTTGAAAATACATAGATCATACATCGTATCATCCTTGGAGAATCTGGTTCATAAGACTCAATTGCCTGTAGCTGCCCCTGCCCCTATCCTCCAGCTCCTTGAGCCTGGCATAGACCACATGGGGGTGGTGATGATAATAAGTTAAAATGTCTACGAGCTCTAGATACTCTCCCATATCCTCCACCACATCAGATACCATGAAGTCCTATCTTCTCCATCCTCTACCACTTCCTAGGTGTCCCATCCTATGTCTCTAAATCAGCTGTATAGTAGGTTGGAAAATCCCTCACGATATGTCCACTAACACCATAAGAATAACACTAACTCTCCTTAGGATTACTATAACCATATTATGATACCTTAACTAAAGACCCTATGTCCTAGTATTTCCTACAAAAATTTCCCACACATCAAGGTACCTGAAACAGACGTCGACTCCCTACTGCCGAAGTCTCTACTCTTATGTTCCCACTATGAGAAACCGTTGTCTATGTCTGCTCAACCAGGAAACTCTCAACCACCAAAGATCGATCTAGAACCCCAAAATAGGTGGGAATTAATAGAGTTATAATGCTGGAACATACGACTCTATGTAGTTATCTATTTAAGGATCTATCCCAAAATAATTGATCATGAACCATATCTATCAAGTACCTGAAGAGGTTAGTGAACCTTGATGAATACTCATCCACTGTCAGAATTCCCTAATGAAGCTGTAGAATCTCCTAGATGCATAAAACCCTCAACCTATATATAGATAATTCTTCTCTGAAAATGAACTCAAACTATGACAATGCTAGAGTGTACTTATTGTAAGAGTGTGTCACCAAACCCCACCATTGTCCCACAGATCCATGGAGAAGGATCACTACCATAATCCCCATATGAGCTACTTGTGTTTTAAAAATATGGAAAACTTGTGTCGCCACCTCAAGCCAGTCCTCAACTGCTGGTGGGTGAGACACACCTTTGAACCAGAGGGGTCACTATCACTGAAACTTGTAAAGCACACTCATCCTACGCACCTCATCTACTGGTACCACAAGTACCATCAACTTCTCAATTAGTGGCGTTATAACTGGTTCCCCAACTAGAGGTAACAAGTTTGGAACAAACACTCATATTGATTCCTCTTCACTAAGGGGATCATCCCTGTGATCATGATGTTGAATCCTAGCTAGCATACATAGTGGAGGTATCCTGAAATAGACACTATGTACCAAGATCAATGATTATATATAGATAGATGACCCAAGAAGAACATGGAAACCACAGAGAATTATTATATGTTGCATGTACCAATGTTTTTTCTTGTATCCAGTGTCTAAATGTACTGAGTTGAGCGACATGTGATCAGAGTCCTAGTGAATGGATACGTCGAACAGAACACCAACATTGGGGTTCCTAGCTTGAAATTCTAACTCAAAAAACATAACAATGTTTCCCCAAACCAATCCCATAGACTTTGGTCCTAGGGTAGAATCCAATAATATGAAACCACTCTACCACCAACCTTTCTGTTATCAATGAGATTCTTATTTTTCTTTTTATATTCGTTAGAACCAGAAGTATTGGAAACCTTTCCGAATTCAGAATGTTTGAAAAAAAAATTGGACTCAAAGTTATCTGATGATTATTAATTCCCAACTCTATTGGTTTTGGACACATACATGAATTTTATAACTTTATTATTTTCAGAATCAATTACATCTTTCTTCTAAAACTTTTAAGGTAACATTTTATTATCCTTATCATATTTCTCCTTTAGAGAACTTTTACCATCTTCAGAAATATTTTTTTGAAACCTTTATTTCTCTATTCATCTTTTAAAGTATTTGTTGGATAAGTTTCAAATATTTTTCTTTTTTTCTTTAGCTTCACCTCCGTATGCTCATTACTATTATTTTATTTATTAAGATATTTCATCAAATCATCAAACTATTTCACCTTAATTTCTTCCTCATCATATATACATTCCGGATTGTTTCAAGAAAAATATTCATATTCAAAATTCATATTATTCTTTTCTATTCTTCTAATATTTCTCAAACATTCTTTTAAATCTTATTTCAAATTAAATTAAAGTTGAGTTTCTTCTTCTTCAAAACTACTACTTCCAAATTGTTCATCACTCACTATTGCAATAAAAGGATTTTCAACCCCATACACAAATTTATTTTAGATTGAACATCACTATATTCTTCATCGTCATCTATGGATAAGAAACATATTCTTTTGGATTTGAATAATATTCTATCTTTCCCTATGATATAGAATTTTTTTATATCCCTTTTTCTTCCCTAACCTTTTTGGACATCTTTTTTCTTCATCACTATACTCTTATTTCTTTATTTGAGGAAAATTAGAAGCAAAATTACCAATGACTCCATATTTAAAACATTTTAGGGGAAGTTTCCCTTTGCAATTCCCTGTACCACTTTTCACATTTTTTGAAATCAAGGCTAAAATATCATCAAAATTTTGACATACCTAATTTTTATAATTGGATTCACGAGACTCATTTTCAATAACAATACTCTCTGAATTATCTTTCATAATATCCTTGAAAGACATTTTTCTATCAAATTTCGTTTTTCTTTTCATAGTTTTATCCCTTATCATTTCACAAGTAATGAGAGTGCTATGTAAATCATATAGAGACAATTTTTCAGGATCTCAATCTTCAAGTGAAAATAATTTTGCATCAAATTTTTTGGGAAGTACTCTCAAAATATTTTCATCAACTATAGAATCATTTAACTTTTCACCAAGACATCTAATAATGTTGATAATTTAATTTACCCTAGTAATGAAATCCCCAAAATTTTCGTATTCACCAATATTTAAATCTTCATATTTCAATCTCTAGATTTTTAATTTTGGCTTATACACTTTTTCAATTCCTTCGTATATGTTTTTCAACTTTTTATATATATCCTTTGTGGTGGAAAAACCTTTCACCCTTTGGAGTTCACTTTTAGAAAGTGATGAAAATATAGAATTCTTGTCCCTTCAATCATTCTCATGATTATTCTTATCAATAGTTGTAAGAGGATATTTTTCATCAATAGGAGGAAACCCATATATCGCAACTTCAAGAACATCATATCCAATATAAATAAGATAAGGGAACATTCAATCTTTCTAGATATGATAATTATTACTACAAAAAATAGGAATAACATTACTGTTCACACAGTTCAGATTCTCCATAATATTATCTTCTAAGACTTCCTCAAAGAATAAGAGAAGGGTACTTGGATCTTATACCATTTCAAAGTTCCCAAGTATGATAATTGTATCACTGATAGGGGGAGGGTATGAATGAGTGATACATTTTATTTTATGTTTATTGAAATTAAAACAACCTTTACCTGCTATTAAATATTTCTTTACCTACTAAAAACAAAACAAACACACATCCATAGGAACACAAGTATTTTCAATGTTCACTATTCAATAGGAATAGCTACATCATTGGTATGGTATGGAAATGATCCAATACCACACAATATACTATAAAAAATCCCTTTTGTGTAGAATACAATGAGTAGGATATACCCTTTCACTCATGAAACACTTTCAAGACAATCCAATAGTGTGTGTCCACCCTCTAGTACGAATGGGGTAATACAATAATTGTGTAACAAAACATGTTACCTGTGCTTCTTAATCAACATCTAACAAAGTATTCCTTGGAAAAAAATCTTCAATTTATACTCTAAAAGATGTTAATAACTTACTAGAATTTGTTAAAGAAAGGTCTTTCTGGTTTTCCCTATATATTTTTCCGAGTCCGATTCCTCCAAGTACGATTCTACCAATACAATTCTTCCCAGTACGTTTTTCCAAATCTAATTCTTCCCTGTACGGAAAATATATAACTTTTCCAGAATACGGTAGAGACAAATCTACACAACTTCTATTCAGAGTATGAAAAACTCAGTCCAAATATTCCAATTATGATTCTCCCATTAAAATTTTCCAAGAATGAAAAAACTCAATAGAATAATCCTGGTCCGATTAGCCACCCCGATACAATGAACAGTTGAAAAAGATGACAGGATGAGTACAATAATCAGTTGAAACATTTCAATATTGTCTCTTATCATTTCCCTTATTCAACAAATATGAATATAGAAACTTATTCTTCTCTCTAAAAATTGGGAGCTTATCTCTCTTTTGTGGTGAACAATACCTTCAACTGATTAGGTATATAGTACATTTCACCTTTTTAGGTGCCTTGAAAAGGTTTGGGTGGGATTCCGAAAAATGTTTCCCCCTCAACAAAATTTCCATGATATTCAAACTTCCTTCAATTTCATATGGATTTATTACTCCATCAAGTCTTGTAAACTATTCTTGAACCTTCTCCAACATTCTAAAAACTTCATCTCACTTATAAATTCTTTAAAAAATTCCAGTTTGATTCTGATTATCCATTATGATTTCCCAGTATGATTTTTTCATTAATAAGTCCCAATACGACTTGTTCAGCACAATTTCTTCAGTATTATATTTTTATTCATCAGAACTAGAAAAATATTTTTATTCTGAAGCCTCATTAACATCTTTTTATTCCTAAGCCTCATGAACACCTTTTACTTCCTAAGACTCAATAACATCTTTTTCTTACTGAGCCTCAGCAACATATTTTACTTTTTGAGCCTCGACAACATCTTTTTCTTCCTAAGCCTGAAAAACATTTTTTTGAGCCTCAAAAACAAATTTTTCTTCAAAAACACCTAAATACAATTTATCTACATATGATTGGTAGAACCATTCTTTCATACTAAACACAAATAAAATTCTCCTAAAAATAAATAGTATGAATATGATTTCCAGCACCTTTTATCCCCCTTTATTTTAATCATGCTTTTATCAAACGTTTTACATAATATTTATGATTTATGATAACTCCAAGATAAAAAATGAATCATCACATTTAATAAGTATCCATGATGAATCTGATTATGATCAATACCTCATTATAATCTTATCCCATGACATACCTCAGGTTATTTTGATCAAAATCATACAACTTATTCTCATTACATTGGACTTTGTAACACCCCGACCCCAGTTACCCAGAGTCGGTGCATTATTACATAACATTGGCATGATCACAAGAAAGATCAAATATCGAAGGACCTATTGGTTTAGTAGCCTTGGAAACACTAGATATATTCATAAAGTTTTACATTACATAATAAAGTGAAAAAATACTACAACAACATATTGTCTCTATAGTCCACACTATTATCCCCTCATAATATCCCTGTAGGTCATTCATAATTTACTTCTTCACATCCTGGGAAAAATAAAACATAGAAAAGGGGTGAGCTCAAATTCCCAGTAAGGATAACAATATAGCGAAAAATTTCATAAATAAGAATAAACATTTAAGGTAGTGTATAACTAAAACAATATCCTTTTAAACTTGAACTTCAACATAGTATGGAAAAAATAAAATGAAATAATTCCATTTACTTATTCACATGGATATTCTACTAATCGAATAATCACATGCAATATCAATAACCACTTTCATAATGATGGAATGCATAATTCCATACCATCATAACCACATATCCAAGGCCTCGTGCCAAGAATACAAATAATATTTTGTCAAGGACTTGTTCCAAGACACTAGTTTGTCTCATGAGACCCACCGATGCAATTTTTTTAGAAGATACTTACGTTTAAAATTGTTCAAATATACTCCAGTGTTTTTCTGAAAACATTATGCATGATTCTGAAAACAAAATAACTAATTCTGAGATTGCTCGACTAATTACAGGCCATGATGGGTCCATGCCCAATCCCTTCCTTTCTACCACACTCGAGAGTCAGGTTTTCCGAAAACATTTTTAATCTTGCATTAAATACGTATACATTTGCAATGGGTTTCATATATTTGAGAGAAATATATCTTTCTTGAAATCATTTAAAAATCACATAATTATAAAGAAAACCTTTATTTTGAAAATATCTTTATAATCTTGTGAGGGAAGCTTCAATGATATTATAATGGCGGAAAATAGCCGCACCCTCCGTATAAGTTAAGAAACATTCTTACCTTAATTATGTCGAAAAGGTTAAAAAGGACATTGTTTGAAAAACGATGGGAAGATTCCTTTATAAACCTCTTATAAAAAGTCAATCAAGGGTATAAATGACTTTAACCCATATTCTTTTAAATAGTAAAAATGTTTTGAAATACATTTTTAAGAAACATGGATGTGGATGATAAAGAGATCCCAGTATATTATTACGTATAAATAACCTCGGATAATGAAGAGATTGCGAAATAAACCCTTACCAATTTGGTAACTTACGAAACATACAACCCATGAAAGAGGTATCATAAAATGAATATGTAAATACACATAAATTAAAGTGTATTAGACAAATAATACAATTATGGATAGTACATACACCACACAAAAGGTAATAGTGGCAATATGGCATGGATCTCATGGGAATAAGGAGTGAGATGAAAACCCCTTACCTTGTAATTTTCCTTGGTCAGGGGTAGGTTAACCTCCTGTATAATGGTGAAATAATTGTTATTAAATTATACAATAATCATATACATTAATATGATATCATTTATGATCTTTTAACATTGATTTGTTAATAATATATTAGTATTATCGTTGTTTCGGGTGTTAACTTACTCATTTTCTTTTATATGTTTTGTTACATAAGACATGATTGTAATGGATAGGTTGTATCGTATTCATATCCATAATGATATCAAGTCCTTAAACATTATTTTTAAATCATCAAATGATAATTATATTTGAATGGATACGATGGAGAATGAATCTCATCGCGTTCGTGGAGACGGTAGTCCGTACGTACGCAGGAGCGACAATATCATTCTTTTGATATTAAAATAATATATAATTGGATGGTATATTATATATACAGAATTATTATCATGTTATATTTACTATTTACATGAATTATAAATCATTATTATACCCATCCAAATAATAATTTATTGAATAACAATTACACCACGACGTGGAGACGGTAAGCCGTACGTACACACGTATGGTGACATGTTATTCAAAGGATGGATAGAATACTGAATATAGTAGTACCATATTTATAATAACATCACAGTATATATAAGATACTGGAGTTATTATTTTATAATGGTAATAACAAAGGAAGAAGAAGTGGAAGAAGAAAGGAACTTGGAAAAGGGTGGTGAAATCATTACCTCTTCTTCGGGTTCTTCCTTTTGATTTGATAAAAAGGGCTCTTATGTTGGCTTTCTGACTAAAGGAAGGCCTCTAGGATGAAATGAGGGAAGTTTAGAGAGTATTTGGGAAGATATTGGCCGAACCAAAAGGCTTTTAAGGTGTGAATTAAAGAGAAGGGGGAGTGGCCTTTTATAAGAGGGGTGAGGGGCACCTTTGGAAAAGGTAGTAATATTATTTTATAATAAATTCATATTCGGTTTATAATGGCTCCAAAGTGGATTATGTAAATTTAAAGGTGGGTATAGGTCTAAAACCACTCAAATAATATAATTTAGATAGGTTTGGGTCATTATACTAACCATATTTTTAAGTATTAACTCTTAGTTAATTAGTTTCACTTTTACAATGTCTCTTTGTATTTTTATATTATATGGTTAATAAACATACTATATACATCCAAGCGACCCCAAAGAGGTCCATTAATGATACACCTATCATGATATAAGTCTCTTTGGCGAACCTTTTATTTTTAGGAATTTAATATCAATTAATAATATAATATTTTTTTAAAAAACTCTTTTATGTCAATTTTGACACTATTAAATAATTGATTTTTTAAAAAATCATAAAAGAATTATTACTTCTAAAAAAGTTAATTAAATCATTCCTAACATGTCATATTAACCAATAAAATTATTTTAATTAATAAAAAGTCTCAAATTATATTTATTTGGGTATCTTCAATATCAATAATTTTAATTTTTCAATATTATGGTAATTACTGCATCACCATTGTGTCATAAATAAATTAAATTATTTAATCTCTAAAAATTATAAATAAAATACCATTATGTATTAAATATTTTTATATTTCTAATGAATATTTATAGTCTAAAATCCAACATATATAACCCTATGTAAAAATTGTTTTTCTAAAAGATATATGCTTGTGTCATTTTTGTATTCATTTTAACTTAATTAAAATAAAGTGTCCCTATCACTTACAAGTGGCACCATGGGGTCCCAAAATCGACCCAAAGATGCCCATGGTCGGAGATGTATCAACCAATAAGGTTAGGACACATTTTAGGGTAATGTTTTATTAATATAATAATATTTTTTTAACCCTTATTTACCGGATTTACCCTTTAACCATGGTAAATAAAATATTTACCGAAGTAATTATTCAAAATGTCTAAAAATAAAATTTTTCTATTTACACAATTTTAAAATCCTGGTTCCAAATATGGAATACATTTTTCCAAATTCAAAACACAGAAGTGGCAGAAATTAATTTAAAATTAATTCCCGCTGTCAAAACAAAAAGCGTGTTTTTAAGATATAATAACTATCAACAGATTGATACTTTTTTATGTTCGATAAAATTGTGAAATTATGTCCAATGACCAAAATTGTATTAAATGGTAAAAATATATTCTAAATACACTTTAAAACCACTCAAATTAATAATTTATCACTATTAATTATTTTGATTAAAAAAAGTTGTTTTTAATTAAAATTTAGTAATTTTCACTATTCATCAAAATATTAAAGTTATCCGAAAAGTACCAAAATTTCACCTTAGGATAAATTCAATACTCGAAATCCAAAAATGAAGTCTGTTTTGAGAGATAAAATTTATAAAATTTCAAAAAGTAGGTATTACTCTTCTTAACGACTAGTGTGATCGGTTGTGGTGTGTGTTAGAACTCGATGTTGCGTACAACACACGCTATTGCATTATTCAAAGAGAAGCATACCGTAGAAGCTTGGGGTGTTACATTCTCCCCTCCTTCAAATAATTTCATCCTCGAAATTTCTAGAATACTACCGCATGAAAAGACTCGGGTGGTTCATCATCATAAGTTCCTCGGGTTCCCACATTGCCTCTTCCATCTTATGGTTTCTCCACAAAACTTTTACCAGACGCGTCCTCCGGTTTCTCAGTACTTGTTCTCTCATATCAATAATCTTGACGGGTTCTTCACAAATAAGACAGATTGGGTTCCAGTTCTAATTCCTCATAGGTGAGTACATGCATTGGGTTAGTCATGAATTTTTTCAATAGAGATACGTGGAACACATCGTGAACTTTGGAGAAACTTGGCGGCATGGCTAATCGGTACGCTACAGCCCCAATTCGTTCTAGAATTTCGAAAGGTCCGATGTACCTGGGACTCAATTTACCTTTCTTACCAAAACGTATGACTCCCTTCCATGGAGATACCTTCAGGAAAACATGATCACCGACTTGAAATTCCAAATCCTTCCTTCGATTATCAGCATAGCTATTCTGCCTACTTTGAGCTGCTTTGATGTGATTTTGGATTACCTTCACCTTTTCCATTGTTTCCACCACCAGTTCTAGGCCCACTAGTTTTCTTTCACCAACGTCATCCCAACAGGTTGGTGTGCGACATCTCTTTCCGTATAATGCTTCATATGGTGCCATCTGAATACTCGAATAAAAGCTATTGTTATAGGAAAATTATACCAGAGGTAAATATTGATCCCACATACCCTGAAAGTCAAGTGAGAAGGATCTCAACATGTCTTCTAAGTTTTGAATAGTTTGTTCTGATTGTCCATCTGTTTGAGGGTGGTAGGCAGTGCTCAAATGAAGTTCAGTATCCAAGGCATTCTGAAGACTTTTCCAGAATCTTGAAGTAAAACGGGGATCATGATCAAAAACAATCGATAGGGGTACTCCATGAAGTCTCACAACTTCATCAATATATAGTCTTGATAGACGTTCTAGTGGTAGATCTTCTCTTATAGCAAGAAAATGTGCTGACTTGGTAAGACGATCAATAATGACCCATATTGCATCTTTCCTTCTAGGAGTCTTTGGTAGCCCCATGAAAAAGTCCATCGTAATGTTGTCCCATTTCCACTCCGGTGTGGGAAGAGGTTGCATGACTCCTCCAGGCTGTTGCCTTACAGCTTTCACTTGTTGACAAACCATACATCTTGACACAAAATCAGCAATCTCCCTCTTCAAGTTGTCCCACCAAAAATGTTCCTTCAAATATCTATACATTTTGGTGCTCCCAGGGTGTATAGAGAAATTGGTACTATGAGCATCATCCAGAAATTCCCTTTTTAGATCAGGTATATCAGGAACACAAAGTCTCTTCCCGAATTTCAAAATTCCATATTCATACACAAAGTCTCTCAATCTCCCATCATTCACAGCTTTAATATTCCTTTGAAATTATTCATCATCAGTCTGAGAACTTTTAATCATTTCTAGTAAAGATGGTTTGGCAACCATTTGAAAAAGCATTGATGTTTCACCTTCCCTAGTTATTCCCATGTCCATCTTCACTAGATCCATGAAAATTGGATCCCTTTCAATTCTCATATTGTTCAAAACTCCATGGTCTTTTCTGCTCAAAGCATCTTCCACCTTGTTTGCCTTCCCCGGGTGGTAGTGTATCGTGCAATCATAATCCTTGAGTAATTAAATCCATATCCTTTTCCTCATGTTGAGTTCTTTTTGTGAGAAAATATACTTCAAACTCTTATGATCAGTATAAATCTCACATTTTTAACCATAGAGGTAGTGCCTCCATATCTTCAAAGCAAAGATCACAGATTCTAACTCGAGATCATGAGTAGGATAGTTTTTCTCATGAATTTTCAACTGTCATGATGCATAGGCAATAACCCTATCATTCTGCATAAGGACACAACCAAGTCCTTTCTTCGATGCATCACTATAAATAACGAACCCATCATTACCCGATGGTAGAGTCAATATAGGAGCATTGACTAATCTTCTCTTCAGTTCTTCGAAGCATTATTCACACTCTTTTGTCCAAACAAATTTAACCCCTTTACGTGTGATCTTCGTTAATGGGTTAGCCAATCAGGAAAAATTCTGGATGAAATGTCGATAATAACCTTCCAAACCAATAAAACTGCGTACCTCAGTTATACTCGTAGGTACTGGCCATTCCTGGATTGCCTTGGTCTTAGAAGGATCAACAGAGATTCCATATTTAGAGAAAATATGGCCAAGAAAAGAAATCTCATGAAGCCAGAATTCACACTTTCTAAACTTCCCATATAATTCATGTCTTCTCAGAGTCTTTAGGATAATGCGCAAGTGACTTTCATGATCTTAGTAGCTTTTAGAGTATACCAAGATATCATCAATAAATACCACCACAAATTCATCGAGATATTCCTTGAAAACTCTATTCATTAGATCCATGAATACAGAGGGTGCATTAGTCAATCCAAAAGGCATTACAGTAAACTCATAATGCCCGTACCTGGTTCAAAATGCTATCTTCTGAATGTCTTCCTTCTTTACACACAAATGATGGTATCCAGATCGAAGGTAAATATTTGAAAAGTATTGAGCTCCATGAAGTTGGTCAAATAAATCATCAATGCGAGGCAGGGGATACTTGTTATTTATTGTTATAGCGTTGATCTCTCTATAGTCGATACATAACCTCATAGATCTATCTTTCTTTTTAACAAAAAGAACAGGGGATCCCCATGGAGAAACACTAGGGAGAATAAATAACTTATTACTCAATTCATCTAGTTTTTTCTTTAGTTCAAATAATTATACAATGGCCATTCTATAAGGGGTCTTCGATATAGGCCTTGATCTAGGAATTAAATCAATGGAAAACTCAACTTCTCGTTCTGGAGGATTTCCAGGTAAATCTTCCAGAAATACATCTACATATTCTTTCACAACAGTTACATCCTCTATTTGAACATTCCTTTCCTCACCCACAGTCATTTCATTATATTCCTCCCCAATAATTGAATTTAATTAAGCTACTGGGGGTGGATCTAGATAAGAATTAGCTGGTGATGATTCTGGTCTAAAGATAAGGTGTTCCTTATCATCATCATCAAAAATTGTAACCTCCTTCTTCTTACAATAAATCTTCACATCATAATCCTAAAGCCAATCCATACCGAGGATTATATCAAACTCAATCATAGGCATGACGATGAGATCAGCGGATAAAGAACATTTATGTGCTCTAATAGGGACTGATTCACAAAACTTTGTTGCAATGATACTTCCCTTAAGAGTTTTAACTAACAACTCCATTGTTAAATCAAATTGGAAATATCTAATTTTCTTAGCAAACTGGGAAGATATGAAACAATGCAATGATCCAGAATCAAATAATGAATTTTCTAAACTTGAGGAAACCATTAAATTACCTGCCACCATGTCTTTTGGAGCTTCTACCTCAGCAGTAGTGATAGAAAAAGCTTGGACTTGATCCCATGGCCTTTTCTGAGGTAAGTTCCCCTGATGATTAGGACATTCATTTGCATAATGTCCCATCTCCCTGCAATTGTAGCACTGAACATTGGTAGCTTCCTTCTTCCCTTTGCAATCACGATCTTGGTGGCCTTTTTCACCACACTTGTAACAGACACCCATTCCCTTCATGCAAGTATCAGGGTATTTCTTCCCACATTTACCATAGGATTCATATTCAACCTTTCCCTTATTCCCCTTATTTCCATTCCCAGATTGATCAGCATATCTCTTCTTCTCTTGTTTTTCTTTAAAGTCATAAGACTTAGAGAATTCCTTTTCTGTCTTGATAGCACATGAGACAATGTCTTCGTACGATGAGAAGGATTGTGAGACTAATGCTCTATGGAGAAATGGTTTTAACCCATAAAAGAAATGATCAATCTTACTTCTTGGGTTACGTATATAATATCCAGCATAACTTGATAACCTTGTAAAGTTAGCCTCATACTTTGTGACATTCTCATCCTCCTTTTGTCTCAGACTCAGGAATTTCCTTTCCATATCTGCTCGATGGTCACGAGGAAAGTATTTTTCTAAAAATAGATCTTTGAACTCCCTCCATTCCATATTTGATACTTCATCATCTTCCTTCGTGTTTTGAATCAATGACCACCATTGATCAGTATCTCCAGTGAGGCGGTAAACTGCCATGATAACTTTTTACCTTTCACTACTCCCCAAAGCCTGAAATATTTTCTCTAGGGAATTTATCCATTGCTCAGTTACTAAGGGATTTTTACTCCCATTGAACATTGGTGGTTGTTGCCTCATGAATCTATCTAACATTGATCCTCCACGTTGCGAATCAGGGTGCTCCATACGGGTAAGGTTATTATTCATAACCTAAGTGAGTTGTCCCAGTATGGTGATTAGCTGATTGGAACCACTTGCATCACCAGCTCCACTATAATTATCTTGAGCAGGAGGGAAATCCATACATGGAGTGTGTGCATTGATACAGTTTCCATTTCTTCCACTAGGTGCCATTTCTAAACAATGGCATAAACTAGATCAGTTTATGAATCAAAATACATAATTCCATACTTATAAAACACTTAACATAAATTGAACTATTTATGGATATAATCCATAATCATAAAAATGTTTTCTTTGAGGAATTATATACTCATAAACCCTTCATAATGATTTGTAAAGAAAATGAGAGTTAGCCTAAGCATATCCCCCGGGAGCGTCGTAACCAAGAGTGCACCAGTTCCCGTTCGAGTCTAGCTCAAAGCGGTGTTTTTGGGTTTTACCCCTAGGTAAATCTATTCCAGAGCCGCCTCTACCTGCTCATATCCAGACAGGGATGTATTGCTCGAAAAACTCACAAAATCTCTACAATACCAAAATTCTAGGAAGTTATTCTATACTAATCCTCAAAGTTTATCTTAGGTCTACGTGCCCTAATCAGAGTTTATCTAAATCTAGCTTCCATGGTTTGCACTAAACTTCCTCTGATACCAACTGTAATTCCCCTACCCTAGTTACCCAAAGTCGGTGCATTATTACATAACATTGGCATGATCACAAGAAAGATCAAATCTTGAAAGACCGATTGGTTTAGTAGCCTTGGAAACACTAGATATATTCATAAAGTTTTACATTACATCATAAAGTGAAAAACTACTACAACAATATATTGTCTCCATAGTCCACACTATTATCCCCACATAATATCCCTGTAGGTCATTCATAATTTACTTCTTCACATCCTAGGAAAAATAAAACATAGAGGGTGAGCTCAAATACCCAGTAAGGATAACAATATAGAGGAAACCTTCATAAATAAGAATAAACATTTAAGGTAGTGTATTACTAAAACAATAGCCTTTTAAACTTTAACTACAACATAGTATGGAAAAGATAAAATGAAATAATGCTATTTACTTATTCACATGGATATTCTACTAATCGAATAATCACATGAAATATCAATAACCACTTTCATAATGATGGAATGCATAATTCCAGTCTATCATAACCACATATCCATGACCTCGTGCCAAGACTACAAATAATATTTTGTCAAGGCCTTATTCCAAGACACTAGTTTGTCTCATGAGACCTACCTATGCAATTTTTTTTAGAAGATACTTACGTTTAAAATTGTTCAAATATACTCCAGTGTTTTTCTGAAAAAATTATGCAAGATTCTGAAAACAAAATAACTAATTCTAAGACTGCTCGACTAATTACAGGCCATGATGGGTCCACGCCCAATCCCTTCCTGTCTACCACACTCGAGAGTCGGGTTTTCTGAAAACATTTTTAGGCTTGCGTTAAATACGTATACATTTGCACTGGGTTTCATATATTTGAGAGAAATATATATTTCTTGAAATAATTTAAAAATCACATAATTATAAAGAAAAACTTTATTTTGAAAATATCTTTATAAGCTTTTGAGGGAAGCTTCAACGATTTTATAACGGCAGAAAATAGCCGCACCTGCCGTATAAGTTAAAAAAACATTCTTACCTTAATTCTGTCAAAAAGGTTAAAAAGGACATTGTTTGAAAAATGACGGGAAGACTCCATTATAAACCTCTTATAAAAAGTCAATCAAGGGTATAAATGACTTTAACCCATATTATTGTAAATAGTAAAAATGTTTTGAAATACATTTTTAAGAAACATGGATGTGGATGATAAAGAGATCCCAGTAGATTATTACGTATAAACAACCTCGGATAATGAAGAGATTGCAAAATAAACCCTTACCAATTTGGTAACTTACGAAACATACAACCCATGAAAGAGGTATCATAAAATCAATATGTAAATACACATAAATTAAAGTGTATTACACAAAGAATACAATTATGGTTAGTACATACACCACACAAAAGGTAATAGTGGCAATATGACATGAATCTCACGGGAATAAGGAGTGAGATGAAAACCCCTTACCTTGTACTTTTCCTTGGTTGGGGGTAGGTTAAACTCCTGTATAGTGGTGAAATAATTGTTATTAAATTATAAAATAATCATATACATTAATATTATATCATATATGATCTTTTAACAATGATTTGTTAATAATATCTTAGTATTATCGTTGTTTCGGGTGTTAACTTACTCGTTTTATTTTATATGTTTTGTTATGTAAGCCATGTTTGTAATGGATAGGTTGTATCTTTTTCATATACATAATGATATCAAGTCCATAAAAAGTATTTTTAAATCATCAAATGATAATTATACTTGAATGGATACGTTGGAGAATGAATCTCATCGCGTTCGTGGAGACGATAGTCCGTACGTACGCACGAGCGACAATATCATTATTTTTATATTAAAATAATATATAATTGGATGGTATATCATATATACTGAATTATTATCATGTTATATTTATTATTTAAATGAATTATAAATCATTATTATACCTATCCAAATAATAATTTATTGAATAACAATTACACCATGACGTGGAGACGGTAAGCCGTACGTACGCACCTATGGTGACATGTTATTCAAAGGATGGATAGAATACTGAATATGGTTGTACCATATTTATAATAACATCAAATTATATATAAGATACTGGAGTTATTATTTTAGAATGGTAATAACAAATGAAGAAGAAGTGGAAGAAGAAAGGAACTTGGAAAAGCGTGGTGAAATCATTACCTCTTCTTCGAGTTCTTCCTTTTCATTTGATCAAAAGGACTATTAGGTTGGCTTTATGACTAAAGTAAGGCCTATAGGATGAAGTGAGGGAAGTTTAGAGAGTATTTGGGCAGAGTTTGGATGACCCAAAAGGCTTTGAAGGTCTGAATTAAAGAGAAGGGGGAGTGCCCTTTTATAAGAGGGGCGAGGGGAACCTTTGGAAAAGCAAGAAATATTATTTTATAATAAATTCATATTCGGTTTCTAATGGCTCCAAAGTGGATTATTTAAATTTTAAGGTGGGTATAGGTATAAAACCACTCAACCAATAGAATTTAGACAGGTTTGGGTCATTATACTAACCTTATCTTTAAGTATTAACTCTTAATTAATTAGTTTCACTTTTACAATGTCTCTTTGTATTTTTATATTATATGGTTAATAAACATACTATATATATCCAAGAGACCCCCAAAGTGGTCCATTAATGATACATCTATCATGAAATAAGTCTCTTGGTAGAACCTTAGATTTTTATAAATTTAATATCAATTAATAATATAATATTTGTTTTAAAAACTCTTTTATGTCAATTTTGACACTATTCAATAATTTTTTTTGTAAAAATAATAACAGAATTATTACTTCTAAAAAAGTTACTTAAATAATTCCTAACATGTCATATTAACCTAGAAAATTAGTTTGATTCATAAAAAGTCTCAAATTATATTTATTTGGGTATCTACAATATCAATCATTTTAATTTTTCACTATTATGGTAATTACTACATCACCATTGTGTCATACATAAATTAAATTATTTAATTTCTAAAAATTATAAATAAAATACCATTATGTATGAAATCTTGTTATATTTCTAATGAATATTTATAGTCGAAAATCCAACATATATAATCCTATGTAAAGATTGTTTTTCTAGAAGATATATTCTTGTGTCATTTTTGTATTCATTTTAACTTAATTAAAATAAAGTGTCCCTATCACTTACAAGTGGCACCATGTGGTCCCAAAATCGACCCAAAGATGCCCATGGTCGGAAATGCATCAACCAATAAGGTTATGACACGTTTTAGGGTAATTTGTTATTATTATTATTATATTATTTTTTAACCCTTATTCACCGGATTTACCCTTTAACCATGGTAAATAAAATATTTACCGAAGTAATTATTCAAAATGTATAAAAATAAAAGTTACCTATTTACACAATTTGAACATCCTGATTCCAAATATGGAATCCATTTTTCCAAATTCAAAACATATAAGTGGCAGAAATTAGTTTAAAATTAATTCTCGCTGTCAAAACAAAAAGCGTGTTTTTAAGATATAATAACTATCAAAAGATTGATACTTGTTTATGTTCGGTTTAATTGTGAAATTATGTCCAATGAACAAAATTTTATTAAATGGTAAAAATATATTCTAAATATACTTTAAAACCACTCAAATTCATAATTTATCACTATTAATTATTTTGATTAAAAAAAGTTGTTTTTAATTAAAATTTAGTAATTTTCACTGTTCATCAAAACATTAAAGTTATCCAAAAAGTACCAAAATTTCACCTTAGGCTAAATTTGATACTCCGAATCCAAAAATGAAGTCCATTTTGAGACATAAAATTTATAAAATTTCAAAAAGTAGGTATTACTATTCATAATGGCTAGTTTGATCGGTTGTGGTGTGTGTTAGAACTCGATGTTGCGTACAACAGATGCTATTGAATTATTCAAAGAGAAGTGTACCGTAGAAGCTTGGGGTATTACAAAATTTCTTCAATTGAGTGAGTAATATTTTTCTGAAAACAATTTGTGAGTCCGATTTTAAACTTTTATGAATTTAGTTGATTGGCCTTCTTTGGAAATGAAAGACAATGAAATTGTAAAAAAAACAATCCTTAAACATCCAAAAACCTTCTCTATCTAGATTTTTTAGAACAATATGATGTTACATAACCATATTTCCAAATGTAAACTAAAAAATTCAAATCTTGAATCATATCAATCTAGATTTTATTATTTTTTGAAATCGTCATAGGAATATTTATTTCTCAGATGGAGGATAAAAAAATTTGAAGCTATTAAAAAATTCATTACTATTAAATATGATTTTGGATTATAAATTTTTTTTAACCAAATATTATCTTTGGTTAAATTGTTGTTTCTTGAAGGGAATACATTGGTAGTAAATTTCTATGAGCAAAAAAATTTGGTTCATAATTTTGGACATGATTATCAAATTATTCATGCAAGTTTAAATGGATTCATATTATATTATGGTGAATATGATTCATTGGATAATTATAAAACATGTAAAAAATGATGGAACCAAGAGGTAAAACATGGAAATTCTAAATTCATTCCTATTAAATAGATAAGGTATTTTCCAATTATGTCTAGACTAAAATGCCTATCTATGTCTTGTAACATAGATGCATTGATAACATGGTATAAATAATATATTTATATCAATAAAATATTAAATAATCTTTATGAAGGAGATTATAATAAAACCATTGATCAGGTATATCTGTCTTTTGATTTAGAACCTCATAAAAAATAGTTGGGTCTTTCTACAGATGACTTCTGTCCATTTAGTGCTTACAACAATCAGTATTGTTACTGGCCTATTTTATCAGTTATTTACAACTCACCTCCTTGGATTTTGATTAAGGGACTATATATATATTTTGTTTTGATAATTACAATACATCATAAGAGGAATATTAATGGTTTTTTGAAGAAATGAATTTAAGAGTATTTTTATTATTGAATGATGGTGTATCTATATATATGATGTAGTTTCTTATATGAATTTTATACTTAAAGATACATTTATTTGGACAAACAATTAATTTATTGAATATAGTATGTAATTTTGGTAGAGTGCATATGATCCAAAATATTGTGCATATTACATGGATTATAGTAAATAATTTATGATTTTTAATTAAATAAATCCCTATTTTTTAAACTATTATCTGATATTTATTACTACAGATCACCCATTTAGTTGAAATAGAAATAATTTTACTAAAGGTAAAGTTGAAAGAGACAAACCTCCAACAGTGATCTTAGGTATTTAGGTCAAATATGTTGCCTCTTAATTACCACCAATTACTTTTATACCAACTATAAACTAATAAAAGATAGGTTTTTTATAAGGGATCACAATTGGATACAATGAAGTAATTTTTTGGGATAAGACATATTAGACTAATTTGTTGATTAATAATATTTAAGATGTAATTCATATTGAAAAGAAATATTTTGATGACATATTTAATAATGTTTTGGACACAACTAGAATGACCAAAGATATTATAAAGAAATGGTTAGATCCTTAAGAAATTTATAGGCATTTGGAATTAGAGTTATTTGAAAATAAATAATTACAGAATTTAATGAAGCCCAAATAACATTATTCACTTTATAAAGGGATTATTTTATTATTCTATTATTGGATCATATATTAGATATTACCAGAGGTATGTGCCTCTCATTTTTCTCATGGTATCAGCAATTCACATATACTGGGTTAAAAAGACATGATTTTCATGCCATAATAAAAAGATCACTACCCATTGGATTCACAGGGTAGTTGAATTCTTCGATGTTGGATGTATAGACTGAAATATTATATTTCCTACATGAATTTTGTGCATAAAAAACAAATTATGATGCACTAGATACACTATAAAAAATAGTGTTCATATTTTATGTAAATTGGAAAAAATATTTTCATCATCATTCTTTGACTCAATGAAACATTAATATTTATTTTTTGCATGATGATAAATGTGGAGGGATAGTGAAATTCTAAGGTATATAAAAAATTTATTGATGTATGGAATAATAAATAAGAAGCTATGTAATAATGTATTTGTTTATGTGTCAATTGATGAACCATACTTGTATGTGGAAATTTCATATTTATATTCTTATTATTTAAACTCTTAATATCCTTCAAATCATAATAGAATGGGTCACAATGAGGGAAATTCCAGGGATTCCACATACCATTGATTACAAGTTTTTAATTAACTTGAACTTGGTTTGGTGGTTATCATGAAATATGTCTTTCAAATGTAGAACTATATAGACCTCGTACATACATTCCACTCAATTATGAAAAAGTGGAACAATTTGTTCAGTAAGTAATATTTTTGCAGTTATTTTTCAAAATAATTATTAAAAGTAAAATTATATGATTTTTTATATATTATATGATAATAATATCAAAAAATAGTTCATGCATATTATCCAGACTAATATTTCAATATATTTTTTCATACCAGTTTTAAACACTTCTAAGTTAAATTGTTTATGATTTAAAAAAAGAATTAAATTTAATATTTCATATATAATCATTAATTTTTTATTTTTTCAATTACAAAAATATGGAGATAAATTTGATATCCAATTATGTTCACTAAGTAATCCACCATCCAAATTGGTCAAATCATTTAATGTTTACGTGGTTAATAGATTTCAATTTCATACATCGGCATATGGATAGTCAAAAAATCAAGAATAGTGGTGTATGTTTCTTAGGATATTATCTTAAAGATAGTGAAGTTGACTTTTATGGAAAGATGAATGAAATAATTATGATATCATTTCTAGGTCAGAATTATATAAAAATGTTTAAATGGAATTAGTTTTATACTGATCAAGGGTTTCATGTTAATCCATGACAACGAATCATTGATATTAAATTTAAAAGGGTTCTTGACAAAAACGAATCATGTTTGTCAGAATATCTATGACATAAAGTTTATTATGGAAATTACTATACCAATTTGAGATATTTAAATGATGGGTGGAGTGTAATAAAAATGAAATCATATGATAATATTTTTATGGAACATGAATGTGGTTCCATTGATGTTTAAGATCTATAAATATTTCAACAAGTATAATCGAATATATATCTTAATTTAATGGATACAAATATTGAAAACGAGACCTCAAAAATAATTGGTGATGGTGTTAATAATGTTAAAAATGTGACAAATGATTTTTATATTACAAGAGACGATGAAATTGATGATCATATGGAAGTTGACGATGATGATGAGGAAGGTGATGATATTAACACCAATGAAACTAAAAATAAAATTGAATATGAAACTGAAGAATATGAATAATGTATTATTTTTTTAGTAAATATTTATTAGTTTTTTATATTTTATATCCTTATTAAAAATGATTTGAAGGTAAAATATTTTTTTCTAGTTGATTTTTTAAAAATGGTTTTATAATTTATAAATTAGTTATATTTTTTAGAATTCAAAATTTGTTATAAATATATTTATACGTTTTAGATGGATACAAACTACAATGAATTGATTAATTCCTTGGATGGGGATCTATTAACTAATAATGAGCATCATTATTTGACATAAGAGGGTGCCCACATGAAAAACATTACTAGGAGGGGCATGATCCTTGTGAAATTGATGATTTTAGATCTTGTTCCAGAGCGATGTCTATCTCTTGACTTTGATCCTCATTAGAGAAAGTAAGTTCATATAATAATTTTATTTAGTTTCTATTTAAATTAATTTTTTAATATTTATGATACTAATTATTATTATTTTTATAGTTTTTTATATATATCTATTGGTCCAGCTAGTTTTATTTGGAGGAACTATTTTTAATATCCGTTGGTGACATGGGATCATGTTCTTATAGAGTTACATCACCATACATTACATCGCTGGTTGGTATGTATTTAAATTTAAATTTATATATTTAATAGTTGAATTTATTATCAAATAATTACAGGGTTTATGGGTTCCTATTACTAAGAAAATTTGTCCCTATTTGGGAAATATGGGATGCTTGGAAGCAAGGTCATTTCTATCAGATTTTACACACTCTTTAGAGGAGATCTATATAGGGATCATTTTAATACGTATTTGATGATTATTTTTGGACACGTAGACATAATAACATCCCTTATCTGGCATGGGAGGGACTATGCACATACAATATTGGAGATACTTTCTAGAGGTAATCCAGTTCTGGTCACCAGACTCATGGGAGACAAGACGTTACACACAAATCTATGAGTCACACTTTCTGTATAAATCATAATTTAGTAAGTAATATTATATAATAACATTATATATTTATATTTAATATTAAATAAATTTAATAAATTTATGTAGTCTATAGCTGATCCAAATATTACTTAGTTTTATGTGTGAAAGAATATGTATAGTGATAGTATTGGACATATTATTGGTGAGAGACAACAAATTATTATGCTTAGTGTTTTTTCCTTGTTTTTTAAATTAATATAATATTTTTTATATTTGTAATTTATATTCATAATATTGTAGGATAAATGTGATATAGAGGTTTATATCATGCCTGATAGTCAGAATAAGGTAGATGGTAGAGATAAGGGCTTGTGTGATTCATGTTTTGATGAGGCGACTTGGATATATGGAAAATGAGTTTCCTTCATAAAGGCCGAGTGATCGGTATTATTTCTTGAATGAACCAAATAATTTTTACGGAACTAGAGTAATTTAATCATATAGATAAAAGGGAGCATCATCATCATTGTTATTTACTGATGCAGAGTCTGATGTGAGGCTGCGATCTTAGGATGAAATCAAATTGAGATTGACCAGAATGTAGGAGGAGAAACAAAAATAGTGAAATTAACATCATTAGGATATGATGGAGTATATGTGATGTATCACACATGGTTTAGGGATGAAATTACATCTTCTAGATAGACCCAATTCCCACCCCTTCAAGATTAAATCCCCCACCTCAGTGATATTTTATGATGTATTTCATATGAAATTATTTTTATATTATATTTTACTTTTAATTTTATAATGAATGTTTTTGATTTTTATATTTATTATTTATCATTTTTTGATTATATTTGATGAAAATATCATTCCACCACAAATATATTCAACTAAATAATATTTGAGATGTAAATCTCAGTCTGTTATAAATAATTATTTTTGATAGACCATTAAAAATAGTTTTATTTGTGTTCCAATTAACTGCTACAGATTATTAGTGACAAATTTCCATTCCAAAAACCTTTTTGTGATGAAATTAATCACAAATATTCCAACATATAAATAGTGAATTTTCAAGTGATATTTTACTAAAACTATTAAAGTGTTGAATATAATGGAGTATTATTTTATTTAGAATAATGACCGGCCAATGTTGAATTGTTCCTATTGCTTTTGTGAGTTAGCAACGTACATGACCTAATTGGTCTTAGATGATGTGTTAAAGGATTAGTGTTTTTAAGAGGTTTTCATTCTTATTTTCAACCTGGGATATATCTTTTATGATTAACCTCTTATATAGTGGTGGTGATGTAGAGAATAACAATCGAGGAGATCTTGAAATGGGTGTTTGGGATATGTTATGTATCCTCTTTACCTAGATGTATCAAAGGGAATTATAGTGGGTAAATGAGGAAGCTGGCTCGACCTTTTCAGATGGATAAATGTATTAAGAGACCATCCATTGTCATCTCTTCATATTCTTCCAAGATTCTATCTCTATTGTGTTATCTATTAGTCTTGGATATGAGATGAAAAAACTTCCAAGAGAAGAATTAATTGGAATTTTTTAATAAATTTAATGATTATATATCATAGTTTTGAATTTAATAAAGTAAGAATAAAATAAATAGGAACAAGATATTTTTATAGTAGTTTTGATAAAATTGATCAGACTTTACTCTTCAACCCTCTCACAAACTGAGAGATATGAAACCCACTATAATGGAATCTCTGAATTTTGAAGGGAGATCATAACCCTTTTACAAATAAATTTTTAACCCCTTAAGGCACAACCCAAGACGAGAACCTTTCACAAACCTTATGGATTAAACCAATCATAATAACTTTTTTAAACCTATAATAAAAAAATAAGCTACCTTTTTAAGTGTTGGTAGAAACCTAACCTTCCTTTTTAGTGCTGCAAGGAAAAACTAAAACCACATCCTTCTTGATATAATGTAATAACCCAAAATACATTACTTTTTTCTCACTTGATGGAACAACCCAAATCATGATTTTTTGGGACTCACAAACCTCTATATTACTATTTAATATGTAGTACAACCCAGTACAATTACATAAAAAATGGAAGAATTAAAACCATAGAACCAGATTCAAGATTTTGGATCAGAGTGACAAGTAAAAAATGTTCTCTCCAGTAATAAAGGACAAAGTTATTGTAATTAAATTGAGATAAGTATTTTATCAGCAAGGAATTTCACACTTATATAGTTCAATAATATACTCAACCTTATTTCTTGATTAGGATCCATTTATCTCCTTATATTAAGTACTTTTATTCATAGAATTTTTAAATCATGAATCTCATTGCATTTCATCCTTTCCAAAACAACAATGGATATCTTCATTGAATTCTCATGTAAAACAAACCCACATGGGTCACATATATAACATGTAATATAAATAATATGTTTTATATTGAGAAAATTTTAAAATAATTAATAAATTCCTAAAAATTCAACATTAAATTCCATTGGAAAACTCACATAAAATATGTTAGATAAACTGTTCAAATTCCAACCATGTTTTATCTAAAACTCATGTTTTCCCAAGAAACTAGTGTGAATCATAAACCCATAGGATGATTATTAAATCCTAAAATAAATTCCAAATAAAATTAATTAGTATTAAAATAACAATATGAATTTAAGGAATAATTAAATCAACATAAATATGTGAAAAAAACGAAAAATAATTCGAAATATAGAACTATAAAGAGAGAATGTTTTGAGATAAAATGTGAAAAAGAAATTAAGTGAAAATAGATAATAAAGTAAGTTAAATAATTTTAAAAAATTTAACTTACAGTTACTTCATTTTTATTATTGTGGTCACTTCATTTTTCTTCATTTGGTCACTACACTTTTTCTCACGCAATTAATTCATTTTTCTTTATGTGGTCACTTAATTGTTATTCATGTCACCACTTTATTTTTTTTTCATACAATCACGTCATTTTTGTTCATAGGATCACTTAATTTTTTTTTTCATATATCCACTAATTTTTTTTCGTGCATTCAATTCATTTTTTTTCATGTGGTCCCTTCATTTTTTTTCATGTGGTCACTCCATTTTTTGTTCCCAAGGTCACTTCATAAATTTTTCAAATTTTTTACTCAGGGTCACTTAACTCATGGTCACTTAAATCATGGTCACTTACTGAAATTCACTACACAAGATCACATTAAATTTTCACCTGACAAGGTTACTTGACAAAGTCACTCACAAGGTCACTTTCACAGAGTCACTTCATAAGGTCACTTGACAAGGTCACTTCCTCAAGGTCATTCCAACACACATACATTCACTTGATGATTAAACCAAAATATATATAAAAAATAGATAAATATTATTGTGTATTTGAAATTAGATTTATTACAATTATAAAAAATACTAATAAATAAATTGGATCTAGGATCTAATTCAACATTATCCCCATTTTCAATAATTACTAAATAAATGTAAATTCCAAAAATTTCTCCCCCATTTTCAAATTGGCCAAAAATATTATTCAATGTATTCTTAATTGTAAAAAAAATGTAAGGTTTAATTACTCCCCCACTAAGACAAATAATCATTAATGGGAAATAAACTGACCCTTAACATCGAATAAAGCTCCCCCTTAGTCATTAATGGGAAAGAAACTAACACTAAATGTTACATCTAACACATAATTAGGATTCCCCGAAATTTATATATTTTCAAAGAGTTTGTGTAGTCATAAAAATTGAATTATGTATAATAGTATAAATAATTTTTGAAAGATATATTATAAGCCTTAAGGATCCTTGAAAATATATCAATATTTTTAATTAAAGATTTAATGATTTGTAATGAATGAAATAATATCCAATTATTTAAGCACATTCCAGAAATCCAACAGAATAAAACATATTCAATATTAACATTGGCCCAAAGGAACAAATTTTTTGTTTTAGCTTAAAATCAAAGTCAAAATCCCTCTAAATATATTTTTTCTTAAATTTCAATAATTACACGTTCAATTTTGATTTTATAAAAAATAGTTAAATACAAAGGCATAGTAAAGATATAAAAAATTGATTTTCTATAGAAATAAATTATAGATTTATATTTTTTTTAACATTATCCCTATGAAAATGAAATTTAACATCTATCTTATTAGACCTAATGTTTAATTAGGGAATTATGGATATATAAATAGAAAAAAATTTATAAGATAGTATAGGAATATTTTCAATATCCAAACCAAAATCAGAAAGTTTTTTCTTAATCCATAATGATCGAGCACAACAAGATGCATTAGCTTTGTATTTAGACTCATCAGTTAAAATAGAAACAAAATTTTGTTTCTTTTAACCCACAAAAACTAAATATTTACTATGTAAATGACACATATCTGACAATCTTTATCTATTTATATTTCCCCCACTAAAATCATGATGATAATATCTTTTAGAATCAACATTATTCCTAATAGGGTAATATAATACAGGATTTAAAAATCATTTTAGATATCTAATAATCCTATTAAAAATTTAATGTGACTTATCTTTGGTTCAATTTGAAATCTGGAACAAATGAAATATGAAAACATTAAATCAATTAAGTAAAACAAACTTCCAATCATGCCCCTATAAGTTTTAAAATCAATGTATTTTCCAGATTTATCTGAATCTAATTTTTAGGTGATACGCATGGGAGTATTTTCACATTTATAAGAGTCTAAACCAAATATCTTAACAATATATTAAGAATACTTGGATTCATTTATAAACATACCATCATTTATTTGAAATATTTACAAATTAATAATGAATTTAAATTGTATCATCATACTAATATCAAATTCATAAGTCATTAATTCTGGAAATTCATTACAACTATTTTAATATGAAGATCCAAAAAAATTCTAAAATTTAAAATTTTAAAATTGAAATTTCATCATAATTTTTCTTGATAAATAAAGTATGATAAACTCTTCCATTCTCAAAATCGTTTCTAAAATGAAAACTAATCGATCTTTTATACCAATCTTAAGGAGATTATTTCAAACCATATAATGACCTAGATTTTTTAAATACATGATTGGGTTGATTTTAATTTTTAAAACTAGGGGTTGTCTAACATATACTACTTTAGCAATATAATATTTTATAACAACAGTTTTGACATCCATATGAAATAATTTAAATCCATGAAAAGAAACAAAATATAACAATATTCTAATTACATATAATCATGAAGAAGATTCTAAAGGCTCTTCAAAATCAATAAATTCTTCTTGATAATATCCTTTAGAAGCTTATCTATCTTGATTTACAACTATATTTCTAGATTCATCAAGATTTTCTCTAGAGATAAATTTAGTTCCCATAATATTAGAATAATTTAATAGAATAACTAATGTCACCACATTATTTGTAGTAAACCAATTTAACTCATTTTTCATAACCAAGATCCAATTAGAATCATTTAAAGCTTCATTGAAATTCTTAGATACAAAATCATAATTTAAAGCATGATAATAAAAAATATTCATAATAGACTTTATAGTTTGAAAATTGTATTTAATATTTCCAATCAAATTATATATAGGATGATATCTATGATTCTTTCAATATATTTCATGAATAGATTTATATTGATAATAAATATTCTCCACCTCATTATGTGTATCTTTATCTTGAGGTTCTCCCTCTTAAAAATTAAAATCTATAAATTCATCCTCAAGTTGATAAATATCATAATCCTTTTTATTCAAATATTATTCCTCAAACTTAACATGAATTGATTATTCAATAACCATGGTTCTTTTATTATATACCCAATATTCCTTAATATTATTTGAATATCCTAATAAAATACCTTCATCATTTTTTTAATCAAATTTATCTAAAATATTCTTAGTATTGATAATGAAAAACTTACATCCAAAGACTGTAAAAGAGGCAATTTTAGATTTTCTCCCCTTCCAAAGTACATAAGGTTTCTTTTCAATAATTTCTTTATGATAATTCTAATGGTAATATAAAAAGACATATTCAAAGATATTTCCTAAAAATATTTAGTCAAATAAAAATAATTTAAAAATTTTCTATCCATTTCTTAAAGTGTTCTATTTTTTATTTTCTACTACACCATTTTTTTGTGATGTTATAAGAGACAAAAAGTTAAGAAAATACCAATTTTTTCACAATAAATAGATGAATTACAGATTATATAATTCACCAACAAGATCTCGTTTAATTTATTTAATAAATTGTCCTTTATCATTTTGAACCAATTTATATAAAGTGATAAACTTAGATAAAGTTTCAGATTTGAGTGCAAGAAAATAAAACCATGTGAATCTTGTAAAATCATTAATAATAACATAAGAATATATCTTACTAACCAAAATAGTAGGTTTTATAGAACCAAATATATTCAAATGAATAATTTAATGTGGTATTATAATTTATAATTATTTAATTGAATTTAAACTACTTCTTTGTTGTTTACCTTTTAAGATGGATTAACAAACCAAGGTGTTATCCTCTTTAAGTTTAGGTAACTGCAAAACTATTTTGTGATTAGAAAACTTGGGCATCAAAATTAAATTATCATGTCCCAAACTACAATTACACAAGTTGTTATCATATTGTATACAATTTATGTATTTTAAATTTTGATATGTTAATTCATAAAAATTTATTCAATTAATTTTTTCTTTTCTATTTTCATAAAAAACAGATTTATATTTAAATAAAATTCATTTATCATTTTTAAATTTAACCAATATCACATCATTATATATTTGTGAAATTATTATTAAATTATGTTTCAAACCTCATATATATATAAATCTATAAATAATAATAGAATTTTAAATTCTAATCTCACCAAAATCTTTTACCTTTCCATTGGAATTATCACCAAAATTAATTTTACCTCCCTCACATTTATTAAATAATAGAAATATTGATATATCAGTAGTCATATTTCATTATCTTCAATTATCCATTTACTAAAAATCCTTTTTGATGCTTCCAAAAAAAATTCCTATAATAATAAATTTAACAAAGTTTTGGTACCCATGAAAATTTAGGTGTGATGGGATTAGCATACAAATTATTGGGAACCCAAACCGATTCAAAACACTTTTTTAAGTGAAATATAGAGGATAAGGATTTAGAAATTAAGGCCTTAGTATGTATAATTTATTATGTAAAACATAAGGAGAACTCATTTACATAATGACCATTCATTTTATATCTAAAACATGTCACAATATATGTACTTCCATTAGTTATCTTAAAGAATAATGTCTTATAAATGTTTGGTAAATTGTTATCATAACCAATGGCAGATACCTCTTTATTAATTTTATTGAAACTCATTGTTTTGTCAAATTTTTATCTACATTGAACAAAATTAGATATTTTTTAATTTAAAATTTCAATTTCATTTATGAGTTGTTCATTATTTTTAAGAAAATAAATCAAAATTACTTACTTCATATTCATGGAATTTTACCATGAAATCTATTTCTATCTTTAAATTTTCACTTTATAAAAAAGATGTTTTTAGATTTTTTTAAGATTATTTCATATCTGTATGTGTATTTTGTAATTATTTTTGGATATATTTATCTAATTCATGATTTTAATTACGAACATATTTATGTTTATTATTAAGGTTATTATATAAGCTAGTGATATTTTCAATGTTATGATTAAGAATTTCTACCTCTTAAAGAAGTTCCTCTATAGTGGGTTTTTCAGGATAAGATTCAAAGGTAGAATAATAATTAGAGTCATTCACTTGATTCGATGACTCTATTATGCACACATTTTCCATATCATTTTTTAACTAGTTTCTTCATCAGAACTTAAAAAATTAGTGAAAATCTATATAACATCGATTTTTTTCTATTTTTTATTATATTATTTCATCTTATTTTCATCCTTATATAATATTAGAGAATCATGCTTGATGTTCCCCCTTTTAATTCACTCATAATATATTATATACTGAGAATCATTAGAAATAAAATTATAGTTTTTATTCTCCTTGAAATCATATTTAGGATAGAATTTTCAAAATCATCTTGAATGAACTTTATTTATTTTATATCCTCCCTTTGTAACATATTTATTATCACTCCTATCACTGATCTAAAACTCACAATCATAAGATTAAGTAGAAATAATTTAATTAAAAGTGATTCCCTTCTTTATATTGTATTATTCTACCATATTTTTAATCTCTAACTTATATTATTATAGTGATCTAACAATCTCATCAAGAATATATTCCTTGATGTTCTTTACATTCATTTATTTCAACCTTTTTAGAATTCTACTTATTAGGGAGTTTTGTATGTAATACTTCAACAAGAATAGGGTTGTTTTAGAGTTTCTTATAAATAAATCATATCCTTTACAATACTATTAAATATCTGGAAAATTTTATTAATAGTGTCCTCTTCACCCATTTTAAATTTTTTATATTATAATCTTTACAAGCCTAATTTAGTTCTAATGAGATTATTCAAGCCAGGATGTATAAATTGTAAGATTTTCAAAATTAAATGTCTAGTTTTACATTAATATACAAGAATATAAACATTTCTATTTATTTGACAATATAAAATATTCATCACCTTGTAATTCAACACATACATTGCATTATCATTACCAATGAATGATTCAGGTTCACCTTAAGAAAGTTTGTATGGGTTTTCATGATTGTCTAGTCATCAATGATAAGTTGTTTTAATAATTATTCCATGTAATATTTCTAGAATCCATAATCAATACAATAAAAATAAGGTGTTTTTTTATCCATCCATCGTTTGAACTTATTCCCAACATCTTAATTAGATATTTATCCTTGAAAGTATAAGTCAGAAAATGGTTAAAAAAATTAAAATATATTTTGATATAGTGGTCAATATCTAATATCATTTTTTGGACTGAGATATAGGATGAGAGAATAAGAAATGGGGGGGGGGGGGTAAATTGTCATTTATTTAATAAATTTATAGATTATATATTATAGTTTTAAAGTAAATGTAGTAGAAATAAAATATACAGGCACAAGATTTTTTTATAGTAGTTCAGATCAAATTGATCCTACTTTACTCTTCACCCCTCTCAAAAATTGAGAGAGATAAAAATCACTATAACTGACTCTATATATTTTGAAGGTATATCACAACCCTTTTACAACTAATTTTTAACCTTTTGAGGCACAACCTAAGACGACTACCTTTTTCACACCTTATGGATTAAACCAATCATATTTCCTTTTTCACTACTTGAATAAAAAACTAGAATATACCATTTGAAGTGGTGGTGAAAACTAATCTTTCCATTTTACCAATCCAAGGCATAAAAAACCCAACCTTTTTGAGGTTATTCAAAAACCCAAATTATGCTACCTTTTTCTCATCTTGAGGCATAACGCTAAGCCTGAATTTTGTTTGGGAGTCACAACACATTATCCTAAATTTTAATGGCTAGTATAAACTAGTACAATTATGCACAAAAAAGGAATATAAATATTTAAAACTATAGAAATAGATTGAAAATTTAGGATTTGGGTGTTGAGGTAGCAATATTCTCTCGAGAAACAAAGGATCAAATAATTTTACTGGAATTGAGAGAATTAATTGATCACCATTTTATGTCACACTTATACAATTAAAGAATATACTCAACCTCATGTCATGATATGGATCTATTGAACCCCTTATATATAGTTCTTTTATTCATAATAGATTTAAAGTATGAATCCCATTGAATTTCATCCTCCCCAAAGAAATATATGATTTATTCATTTAATTTTCTTGAAAAACCTACCTAAATGGGCCAATTTGATAATCTATAATATTAAAAAATATTATAAAATTATAAAAATTTATAATAATTAATACAATATGAAAAATTAATATTATATTACTTTGGAAAACTCTCATAAAGTATACAAGATAAATTTTTTAAATTCCAACCACATTTAATTTGTAACTAACATTTTTCTAGGAAACGAACATCAAAAACTTCACCCTATGCATTGATAATTTGATCATATATTAAATTATTCCAAATAAACTTCCTTAGTTTTAAAATAATTAATAATTATTTATGTATTAATTAAATCAAGATAAACATGTGAAACAAAAAAACAATAATTTGAAATATAAAAGTACAAACAGAAAATGTTTTGAGAAAAAATACGATAATGTAATCAAGTGAACATAGGTAATTAACTAAATTCAATACATTTAAAAATTTCAAATGGTTCTTACTACATTTTTCTTCTTGTGTTCACTTAATTTTTCTTCATGCAGTCACTTTTTCTTTTCTTTTTTTCATACATTCACTTCATTTTTGTTCATGCGGTCACTTCATTTTTATTCATGTAGTCACTTAATTTTTGTTCATGTGGTTACTTCATTTTTATATATGATCACTTTATTTTTGTTCATAGAGTCACTTAATTTTTGTTCATTTGGTCACTTTATTTTGGTTCATGTGGTCACTTAATTTCTATACATGTGGTCACTTTATGTTTGTTAATGTTGTCACTTCATTTTTTTCATCTGAATACTTCTAGACCTTTTTAAATTTTGACTCACAGTGAATTAATTCAAGATCACTTCCTCAATATCACTTCACAAGATCACTTGATATGTTCACTTGACAAGGTAACTTGAAAAGGTCACTCACAATGTCACTTCCTCAAAGTCACTTCACAAGTTCCCCTGACAAGGTCACTTTCTCAATGTTAGTTCATCAAACATATGATCACCGGATGGTTTAACTAGAATATGTAAAAACTAAAAAATATAAATATTATAGTGTATGAAAAAATATATAATTATAGTAATTATAAAAATTAATAATAAATAAATTGGACCAAGAAGCTATTTTAACACTATCAATGTGGTAATTTAAGGAATAACAATCCCTCATCTCACATATTTTCTTAATATTTTCCATAATTGTGGATTTTTGGGTCGTATACAATGGTTTTTATGGGAATTACATGTAAAAAAATCATATTTATATCTACCATTTCTAAGGATATCTGGGTTCAACCAACTAAACTTGACGTAAATATAGTCACCTGATCTATTCTTATTATTCGATAAGATTTTTACTCCATTAAATATTATTTTTATTCCCTTTATGTTTTTATTTGAGTTGTCTCTAATTAATAGTAGTTTCCATTAGTTGTGATTACTATTTTTGTTTTTTTAAATGTTATGATACATTTCACTATGTGTATGACTACTCCCTATTAGTGTTATTTTTATCTCATCGAAGAAAAAAATTCACCAATCACATGGTAAAAGGGTTTTGTGGAAACAAGATTTCATTGTTACCTTATATTTTTTATTATTTTATTTCATTTTGGTTTAGTTTATGTTTTGGATAATTCTAGGTTAAATTTATAAGAATCTATAAATTTTCATTTTGTGCACCATTTAAACACATCGTTTAGAGGAAAACATGAAATTACCCTTAAATAAAAAAGTTTTTTAGTTTATTTTTTATAGATAACGGTTGTCCTAAATAGGTAGTTCAAGTTTTAGTTGAAGAAATGAGAGGCCTATGAGAAACCATGTGAGTCACTTTGTGTGTATGGGTACAAGTGCATTACTTTTTCATAGTTTTTTATGTGATGTGGTAAGCATGTGGCAGGCTCTACAGTTTTAGTAGAGTGGTTTGCAGGGTTGGTGTATAGTTTTTAAACTGGTTCCAAACTATTTGAGGTTATCTTTACTAGGTATTTCCATCCTCACATTTAACATACATTTTTGAAAACTTTACAACCATACCATGTGAAAAAACCGTATTTCATTAAAGTAGGAAACTTATATCCCCCCCTAAAATTTTTATTCTTTGGACACCCTTTCTCTTCTAATTGTTTGGATGAAATAGGTTGCACATGGTAGATCCTTCTCCCTTATTCATCCTTTGATTTGTGGGCTTATTCTTCTCGGTTTTAAGTAGGATCTAAAGTTTTTATTCATATTTTCTTCGCCTATCTTCATCATTTATCCTCTATATTGATTTTATGCTCATCCATGAACCCTAACCACTGTTAATGTTGGGATTAGAGTTTGGGATGGTTTTATTTTTTTTGTTTAGGGTAGAAGAGGATGTTTCTTGTCTTGGTTGTCTGTTCTCCATCAAAGGTGAAGAGTTTCCATTTTATTTCTTCTTGAACTAGGTAGTTATTTATTTGGAATAACCTTTTAATATATGTTATGAATTTAATTTTTGTTTTCAAATGAATTCTTATGGATTTAGAAGAATATTTTATTCTCTTAGAATGCTTGAAATTGTTTGAAAATGGAATTTTCACTTAGCATGGATGTGTCGCATGCCAAGTGTTTATGCAATTTCCTATATGGATATTTAAAGTGGTTTTAATGTTAGAGTTTGTGATCTGGAACTATTTTTTTTCTTTAGATTTCATGTATACTCAATGAAGTGAATATTAATAAAACATATTTTTATATATCATTTATTATTCGGCATGAATTTAATGCAATATTGTACTATAGTATTTGTCACATTGAAAAGGTCATATCAGTTCCTTAGTATGAAGATTACCTTTAAATGATAGGATGATATTATTAATTATTATTCTATGGTTGGATAACATTATATGATGTGACACATATTACATTTATTTTCAGGTGACAATAATCATAATTGGATCATATTTCATCTCATGGAGTTATCACTTTGTAATCTTGAAGATAGGATATTATGAGAACAAACTCGAAAGTAGGAATTCCACATGTTTTAGTGTCATTGGATATTATTGTACATGAGTTTTTGTAATGATCCATAGACATTAAGATTTTTTTAATGCATATCATGACTCACACACTTTAATGTATTTTCATAGAGCAAGATGACATATGATCTTGATAATGTTTAGTATGTTGGGTGTGTCATGAATCATGTGTTATTATTGAATAATTCAAGGAAGGATTTTCACTTCCATTTTTATGGAAGAAGATATATTATCCCTTGATTGAAATAGAAACACCACATTAAATTCCCTTGTGATGGTGTATTGAAAAGTTCCTTTCAGATAGTTAAAGAATTACGTATCAAGCTTATAGGTTAATGAAATAGTTGTGAAACCTTACTAATAAGATATAATGACCAAGGGATTATAGTACATAGAGAGCATTAATATGTGGTTGTTGTTGCGACATTCCTTCTTCCTCTATATATTTGAGGACCCGTTTCTAAATAATAATCCTAAACTTTAGGAAATCCCACCTAATTCCACTTAGGAAGAGGGATAGAGGGTCACACACAAAGTGTTTCCATTGATCTTAGTTAAATATTATTTACATTAAACATTTGGAATAAATATAATTATAACAACTGAGATGTAATATTTACTCATGATTTATTCATAGATGATAAACATTAAATAAACATTTATTCGGAAGGTAATTGTTTGATTGAATGAATATATAATATTTAGTTTTCACTTTTTATTCTCAAGGTAATTATTAATTATTTATTAATAAATATTTTATTTAATTATATTAATATTAAATAAATATTTATTCTCCAAAATCTGAATAAAATTCTTATTTATTTATTGAATGAATAATATTTATTTAAATATTTAATTGAGAATTAAGTAAATGTTGATGAGTATGGACAACCCAGATTTTTTCCAATGATAAAAATATATTTATGAGACTATAAAATAAATATTTATCATTAAATAGGTAAGTATACATCATACAATGAATCAATAATATTATTTTGTTTTAAGGGATGGGGTTACTTCTGGGTTTAATATTTTATTAGGGGAATTTTTTAAATGAATTAAATACTAACACTAACCCCAGGTATATAAATAGATTCTATTATATTTTCATAAAAGTACAATCATTGTGCACAACATTCCTCTCAACCTCTTACTCCTCTGTTTTTTTAAAGAATAAGAAGAACAAGAGATATTTCTATAATCACAAAAGAACATGAAGTGATCAAGGTGAATAGTGCAAGATGATTAATCACATGCTCTATCGCTTGAAATTTCATCCATGTTGTTTAGAGATCAAAGAAGCATGTGTGGATCACCACCAAAGAGGCTATACTTTGGGTCCTCATAATGCATTCATGATTCTCCAATTAATTTAAGACAATAAACACCATAAACAATGAAATTTATCAAGTCTAATGTAATATTTTATATAATGATTTAAATTAATTAAAAATTGTATTTAAAAAGATCCTCTCTCTTTGTTTAAGAGAAATCATTTGTCAAATATTTTTTCGAAAAACTTTTATTGGTCATGGTGTTCAGGTTATATACACTTTATATGATCTAATGAATCTAATAAAAGATGAGTTATTCATAGTCATAACAGATTTTTTTATTTCTTATAAAACCAAAAAATGATATCATAGAAATCACATTAAATTTATAATTATTTATTAACTTTTGATCCTTTACATATTTAAAAATTAGTTTTTTATTTTAATAAATTCATTCTTTTAATCTGATTATCAAAATATTTTATCCCTCTCTTAGTTTATCACTCATATAACCTAGATATGGATAATAATTAATGAATAAATTTTGTGGAATCTATCATGAGGTGCTAAGTGTTTCGACTAGATAACACATAAGTACAAAATTTGTATCAAAATAGTACATGTTGTGTACCAGTGTTCAATTCACTATGATGACTCTCAAATTAATTTGAATAATCTTACATTAATAATAAATGATATTAATTGAATGCACATTGTGTGTTGTCTAGGTAAAACTGGAACATGGTTGTCTAGACTGCATATTGTGTAACTTAATTACTGGCCATGCACACCATGTCTTTTTCATGGATGAAACCACATGATCCAAGCTATGCCATGAATTTATTACCAAACACGGGGACCGAATACCATGTAACAAGGAGGTTACATGAGTTGTACTAGCTATACACACTATGTACCTCAGAAATATCAATACAGAAATACATGCAAAGTCTCTAGACATGTGTCAAAATATATGACTAGTAAGATTCATGATGTGTATCTAGATGTACACATCATATACCCAACCTATTTACATTGAAAATTAAATTTTAATTTATTACTCCTTTAAACCTCATAAAAATTTGTTTTGTGTGTCATTTATTAGCTTGTATACACTATGTGAGAGGTTATATATACATACATATATACATATATATATATATATATATTAAATTATTTATTAATTTCTACATAAAATTCTAAACTACATACCATGTATAGTCATAATATGTCGACTACTCCACATGCATTAAAATATGTGTGTGCTATATTAATCAATATGAATTATATGTGTCATTTGTGACACATATATGGCATATAATTTCATGAAAAAACATGTATATTATATTCCACATTTGTAGACTGTATAAAATCTCAATACATATCGAGAATTTTGAACACGTACTGATTGGTTTAATTATAAGTAAACATTGTGTAATTATTTATTTTATTTTAAAACAATAAATAAATTAAATTTATTTAAATAAGAGCAGTTGGATACCTCTAAGATAGATTTGATGGATATTTAGATAAAATTAATTAATTGATTAATTATATAATTAATTAGATTAATTAATGTGCATTTAATCATATAAAAATAAATAACTGAAATTAATGATAGCTAGTTATTTTATGTGAGTAAAAATTGCACAATTGGATAATCATGAGGTTAAAATAACATATGTATGTCTGTTTTTTAATTTAATTTAATTTATTATTGTTAAATTTAATTGATGGTATATGAGTTATCCCTCCCAAATTATTAATTATATGATTTTATGCCCATGGTTTATTTTATATAAACACCCCCTTTTAGTTCCCTTCACATACGTCTGAGTAAATGCACTGTAAGGATAGAGATCCAATGTTCTTGGAGTAAATTTAATATTGAGTTGACGAAAAACCAAAACAAGGAGATAAACATGAAAATGGTGGAATGATGAAAATACAGCCCAAACTGGATCAAGGAGTTTTCCCCCAAGGGTAAATGGTTAGTTTATTGTCTAATCAATAAATAAGACACTAGTTAAATCTCATGTTTATGACATGTTTAATTTCCTTAATTTATGTTTGTTTCGTGATTTATTTTATGAATGCAAGATCAGGATCACATAAAAAATGGATCAATATGAAAAGATGGAATTAATATAAAATTATAATGCATAAATATTTTATTGAAACATAGTTATCCACTTAAGTAAATCCCACTTAATATTAAAAATTCATATAAAAGATTAAATAAAACAATTGATACATAATAAACAAAATACATAAAGTAAATATTAAGTCATTGCGCCTTACACTATCTAAGATAAGATGGACCCATTGTTAAAGTATTAGTTCAGTCCTTTTTTGGGGATAGTTTTAATTATCAAGAATTTTAAAAAAAGATGGTGGGTCAACTTAACCAAAATTCTATTTGATTTAATGGCCTTTTCCTATTCCATACAAAATTTGGAGGCAATTTTTGAGGAAATTAAAATTAGTATTATAGGATTGGGGAGTCCACTCAATTGAATAAGGAGCTAAAATCCTATAGTTGGAAATACCATCTACCTAAAAACCATATCATTATTTTCATGGAATTTGTATGGATTATAATAATGGGAACGTCAATCCTTTGGACTAGAATTTCCTGAGTGATGGGAAATTTTGAATTTAATGGAGAGGGTTGTGAGACTTGGTAAAATAATGGGAGACTTGATAAAATTAAAATTATCTTGTCTCACATAATTTATAACCGAGTAATGTACTAATAATAATTTTTTATACTGTTTTAGAGTAATGAAAATATAATCAACCACATTATACATGTGATTAATTCGAGAGAATGATCATCTCCTAACTGGAAGTAACTTCCCAGTGTGGTTAAAAAGACAATGGGTTATGTTTCACCATTATTAAAAGTAATATGTGATATAATCCTCAAACCATAATCAACTTTCTAAGAAGGTGAGTGATGAGGATTTCAAAATCTATGAAAAAAACCTAGATTATGTACCATATGTTCAATGTTTAATGATTTTTCCATGTTTAGTAAAATTTTAAAGTTTCATGAGAACATGGATTCTTATAGCATTCTTCAAAATCTAAAAAATCTTTATCATAAGAGTGGTAGATAAGAATGATATGATATATCCAAGGAACTCTTTATGAGTAAACTTGGATAATTTTTCTAGGTGGGCCTCACATAGTAAAAAACATTGGCTATATTAAGTGCTCAATGGTTCTAGGTTTTAAAATAACTGATTAATTTCAAACTGATCTCATTATTTCATTACCCCCTAGATTTTATTTAGTTTTGTTGTCAATTAAAATATGAAAATCCTAGATAAGTCTCTCCCAGGTCTTCTCACTATAATCATATAAATTGATATGGATATAAAGAATGAAAATCCTTCTATCATTATACTGAATAAGTGGAAAGGCAAGGAGAAAGGATCCAAGACTAACTCCAAGTTTAAAGCTTCTTCACAACACACTTCCAAGAAGAGTAGGAACAAGAGGAAATTACAGGAATTGAATTTTATCTAATTTTCATGTTGAAAGAAGGGCCACTAGAAAAAATAATGCACCCAATAAAAGAATCATGTGGAAGATTTATGTGCATATTTTATTGGATGTAATATATCAATTTATACAAATAGTGAATTAGATACAAAATATGGTTCTCACATATGTATTAAAATATAGAAAATCCGTATATTCTATAATATTTACTATGGAAAGGTGGATCTACAATGGTCCAACAGATCTAGACTTTTTATTATATCCATTAGAGACTACCCTATCATGTTTCTGACTAGAATGATTTTGGTTTTCAGATATTGTTATTATGACCCATCAGTTACTAGAAACATTATTTCTTTTTACATACTAGATAAATATGGATTTATTTTAAAATTTATGAATAACTATTTCTTTTTATAAAAATATAATATTATATATGATAATTCTTATTTAAATAACGATCTTTATTTGTTGTATTACAAAACCAAGTAACAAAAAACTCTAATAGTTCACATGACTCATACCAAACCCAATATGCAATCATTGATAGGTCATTTGGGTTGACTATATTACACCAATATGGATAATTGGATTAATTTTAACTAAAAAAACTTGGTTTATGCCACAAAAGTTTTCAAGTAAAAATGACCAAATCCCCATTTAGTAGAAAATGTGAAAGGGCTATAGAGCTTCTTGATTTTGTTTGTGCTGATTTGTGGAGATAATTTAAAGATTATTCTAGGGTTGGGTAATCATACTTCATTAATTTTAGTGATTAATTTAGTATATATGGTTATGTTTACTGAATGAGGTATAATTCAGCTTCCATTGATAGGTTTAAGGAATATAAGAATGTTGTTGAGAACCAGGTTGATAAGAAGACTGAGAAACACTACTCAAACAATGAGAGAAAATATATTAATACAGAATTTATTTAGTATTTATTGGAGTTTAGTATTTTATATCAACTTACACCACTTTACAAACTAAAACTGAATGATGTATGGAAAAGGAGGAACGACCCCTTCTTATACATGGTGTGATCAAAGATAAGACATGTGAGTCTTCCACTATCCTTTTGGGGATATTCATCATATAAAGGATCATACATAATAATAAAAGTTATAATTAAAGTGATAAATGGTACCCATACAAAATTTTATGTTTAAAGAAACCCTCATTGTAAAATTTATGAGTGTGGGGCTGTGAAGCATTTGTTAAGGATATTTCGGTAACTAATATTCACCCAAATGTAACAAGTGTATATTTATAGGTTATAATAAGAAAACAAGAGGATTTTACCTATATAATCTTTTATATAAGAAAATTATGGTTAATAGGTTCCCCATATCTATAGAAAGGGATCAAATCTTTGAAGGAGATAATAGGAGAAAGACAAACATTAATGAAATCTGGACTTAAGATACTCAATATTTCTCACTTGAATAGATTCCACAAAGCCCCATAGATGAGGATGTTATTGAGACTCAAGTACTGAGTTGGTGCTTAAGAGATGTTAGATAACTAGAACTATATGGTTTTCTAGTCACCAAGGATAGTGACTCATTATTAGTTGATAATAATGATCCTACAACCTAGAAGAAAGCTTGGAGTAGTGCATAAGCTACTAAATAAAAAAGGATCCCTGAATTAGGAATTGGATTCCTTGTAAAAAAATTATATATTTTATTACATCCCTTAGGTATTTAAAAACTATTGGTTTTAAATGGGTATTCAAGAATAAATTGTACATGGATGGTTTGGTCAGTACCTATAAGGTAAGACTTGTTGCAAAACTGTTTAAAAAACATCAAGGCATTAACTATGTTGAAACCTTTTCAACAATTTCTATGCTTGAATCCACCAAAATTATAATTTCCATAGTATCATTCCATAACTATGATATTTTTTAAATGGATAACAAAATATATTCCCCTAATGGGAACCTTTTATATTTATTTCATATATAACACAACTAGAAGTGTTTATGACTTCAAAGGATGATAACAAGGTATAAAAGTTACATAGATCAATTTATAGATTAAATGGAGTATCTAGGTCATGGAATTTTATTTTTGATGAAGACATTATAGAATTTGGATTCATAAAGAAAAAATGTGATCCTTGAGTCTTTGATCGGTTTAGTGGGAGCATAGTTGTTTTCCTAATTGTTTATATCAATGAAACACTACTTATTGGAAATGAAATATCAGTCTTTTTTCTGTTAAGGCATGGTTAGAAACTTTCTTCTCGAATAAGGACATAGGAAAACATCATATATTCATGGAATTAATATCCATATATATATATATATCTAAGAGGTTTCATGGACTATGTTAAACTACATACATTGATAAGATACTAAAAAAATTGAATATAGAACAATCCAATATGATATTGTTTCTTTTGTCACATGGAATTCATATTTCTAATAAAATGTATCCTTACACACATGAGGAGAGATAGAGGGTGGTAATGAATCCATGCACATTAGTGATTGGGTCACTCATGTAGTTTATATTATGTACACAGATAAATGTCTCATAATCCTTAAGTGTAGTAGGAAGATATCAAGATGACCCAAGGGACCATCATTGGATGTTAGTCAAAACTATTGTTAATTAATCGAGGAAAACTGGGGATATTTTATTGGTATATAGATAATATGATGGGATATTCATTAGGGTTTATGAATATATATGTTTCCAAATAGATCAAGATGATCTGAAATGATATTCATGATATACATTCACCCTCAATGGATCTATTATGAGTTAGAAGAGCACAAAGACATCCATGGTTGTCGATTCTATAGTTGAGTTTGAGTATATTGTCACATATAAGGTAGTTACAGAATCGTTTTAGATACAAAAACTTTTCTAAGATATTGACATGGTTCATAGTAGTAAATACTTTATCACACTCTTTTGTGATAATATTATTTCAGTGGGTCTTGAAAATAAGACAAGGTCACATCAGTAGATAAAGTACATACTCTAGAAATATTATCTCTTGAAGGATTTTTCTTAGAGAGGTGATGTGACAGTGAGCATAGTTATCATTAAAAAGAAAACATGGTAGAACCCTTAAATAAATCCTTAACTTAGTATAAACATGATCATTATATGAAATCCAATGGGATAAAAGTTTCTAACATTTAGATCTAGTCAAAGGGGGAGTTTTTTTGGAGTTGGTGTTATAGAACCATCCGTTTCTACATTATATTTTTTGTATATTCAATAAATTTAAAATTAATAAAATATCTTATTATATATTTTTCATTGATCTATGTTAATTTAATATAATAATTTCCTAGAGTATTTTTAAAAATGAAAAGCCCATAACATTTCCCCACAATGATGAGAACCTTGAAATTATATAACAATATTCAGAAATACTTTTATTTGGTCCAGTAAAATTCAATGATGGGACCCAAAGTGTATTGACTTTCTGGGGTGATTACTTATAAGCATAAGAGACTTTATCTCATTATGTTTGCACTTGTTAATCTCCAAGATTAGAGATTATGAGAAAAAACCCACCAATAAAAATTCTAAATGTTTTCATGTCATTTGACATTCATGTATCCATGGATGTTTAAAGATCCTTAGAATTTATGATTATTATTAATGCATCTCCTGACTCATACTATTTGATGCATTATCGTAAACGATGATGTTATATGATCAAAAAAAGTTGGGTATGTTGGGTGAATCATGAATGATGTTTACTAATGAATATAACATAGAAATATTTGTCTCTACCATATTTATAGAAGAAGATATACGAGCAATTTTATTGATATATAACCATAAAATTAAATACCACAGACATTGTTTATTAAAGAAATCATTTTAGATAGTTAAATAAATCTGTATCAATCATATAGGTTGATGAAAATGGTGTGTGACCTACTTAATAAAATGTCATGAAAAATGTATTAAATTACTAGTGGTCCACACAGAAGGTTT
Source organism: Viscum album (assembly GCA_963277665.1). Classification (NCBI taxonomy): domain Eukaryota; kingdom Viridiplantae; phylum Streptophyta; class Magnoliopsida; order Santalales; family Viscaceae; genus Viscum; species Viscum album. The sequence goes on along the minus strand of OY728160.1, from coordinate 1,305,372,204 downwards.
GAACCCTAGGGAGGTGAATCAAGATTTATAAAACATTAAAGTTTAACCCTTGTCATGATCTTGTTTCATATTTATTAGGAACACTTATCTATTCTCTCTCCATTACAATCAATATGAAATTATGAAATCATTAAATATAAATAATATATTTTTTACTTGGTTAACCCAAGTAAGATACTCCAAGGAGAATGAATAAAAATTCACCTATGCACCAGAAACACTAAATATCACTAAATTTTGTTACATGTTTTGGTGCATCAGTACTAAACCTCAAAGTATATAACCATAAATATAGGAAATATCATTTCTCTCCCAAAAGAGTGGAACACACTACACACCAAACACCATACTTCTTCTTTGATTAAATGTAAGTAGAGGTTAAACCTGTAGTGGTGTATCACTTTGTTACAAATTCCTCAGTTTTAGGAACTCTATAAAAATTTCTACTGAGTATGACTCCTAAACCACCTTAATTTTATTATCCCTCATCTCCAACCATCTTGATCGTGGCTTGGAATTTTTCCCTTACTCTCTAGTACTCTATTGGGGTGTATATCCACCCTATTTCTCTCTAGAATGTCAAAATATTAAAAATGAGAGGGTCTTATTCAACTAGTTTATTATACCATCTTTAAAAACCTATTTTCATGAAAAATGTAATCCCAAAATTTTCACCTAAATGACGGATTTCCATTTTTGGTGCATTTCAAGACTCTTTTAAACTCTTCTTCTCCAAAGAAAAAAAAATCACCCATTTTTACATCCAAATTACCTATCATACCATGTATTAAAAATAACCTCATCATATAATTAACCACTCTTCATGTCATCGAGTTCACTCCCCATGAAGTGAAATGTGGATATTGTTGGTTGCATAAAAACGGTCTCAAGATTCACTAAAATTATTGAGATATGTTTTCATAAACTTCCCTTGAGTACCATATTGATTTTATTTTGGCTGTAGAAATCCTGTATGAATGATGATAAAATAAAAGAGATGGTATTGGTCACTTGGTTCCCAAAAATCCATAAAGACATCTCCCTTAAGTTACTATGGTATTTTAGAAAAATCCCTCTGTGGATACCTTATGCTAATACCATATGTGAACACCTATAAAATACACATATGTGGTCCTTTATGTAGCCGTGTTCCTTCACATAGATGAAATCCCTTCCATGATAGTTTCACATATGTTACTCCTTCACCAACTTTAATTCCATTATGTAACCAGATTCACTGCCTAGGTGAATTCCTTATCTATCATATTTACATACATGACTACTTCATGTATCCAATTTCTTCACATAGAAAAATTCTCTTACATGGAATATTCACTTATGTGAGCTCATTCACAAAGGATGATTTGAATATGTGGGGACTTTTTCATTTTTTGAAAATATATAGAATTCCATATTCCATTGAATTCATCCATCCTAATTCCAGATCTCTTAAAACCTTTAATATGTTGACACTAAACTGAGAGAAGACTATATATAATATTACATTCGCTTCATTCTCAATAAAAAACCCAAAACACAATTGAAATGATTTTTCCCAAAAATCATCCTCCTTGAGTTTTTTTACAATCTAAAAATAGATTCATCCCTCAAACCACTAAGATATTTTAGAATCAACCAAATTGGATCATGATTAAACTCCAATCATCTTTCCTTGAAATATTGTAATAATGAATCACTTTTCACTAACTCCAAGACCACTTGAGCTATGATTAGTGCGAGAATCAAGAGGTGAGTGAACAATATTGTCATTAACCCAATCCTTTAACTCCTTAAAATTCAATCTTGTATTCCAACAATAAAAAATCCACCTAATCCATTATTAAAATATAATTCTCATTGGACATAAAACATGAACCCCCCCTTTCAAGTTGTGATAAACTCCCCGTTATTAATGTACTTAAATTGAACTTCTCTAAAAGTTCACAAAAAAGAGTTAGTAGTCCTCACATAGAAACACAAGAGAGAAAACATAAATTACTTCAACAAGAAATTTACCATGGGGATAGGTGTCTATTTCATAGTCTATATAAATAGCTAGATTTAGTTGGAATCCAAGGTCCAATGGATGACATTCAAAATTCACCTTGGGTAAGACCATTATAATGATATCAACCACTTGATCCTGAGTAGGCACATACTCCATGTTCACCACCTATTTCTCTACCTTATCCTTTAATAAATGATTCTTTATCTTGATGTTCTTCATCCTCTAGTATTGAATGATATTTTTCTAATAGTTATCACACGAAAGTTGTCACACATAATCAGAATGGGTGATTCCACATCATTTACAATATCATAATGTTATTGTTTCATCCATATCAACTATGTAAAATCTTGAGTTTCTGCTACATATTCAACCTCTATAGTGCTTATGGAAATACAATCTTTCATTTTTCTCCAATACGAAATGAAAGAGCTATAGATGTTGAAAAAACCTCAATAAGTAAATTTTTAAACATCAACCAAACCTAAATAATCTATATCTGTATAATTGACCAATTTCAACTATGAATTTATAAAGTAATACAACACCAAATCTATGGTTTGATTTGTAAATTTAATTATATTCCACAAAGATTTCATGTGACTTTATTTTGGAAAATTTTTATATTAAGAAGTTGGACATGTGGTGAAAACAATTTCTATAAAATTGGATGTTCAATAAAGAAAACTAGAGATAATATACCTTTAGAGTGTCACATCCACCACCTCACATTCACTATATTTTGAAAATATCATCCAGGTATTCACCAGATTAGATATAATCAAATAATTATCCATTGGAATCACTTTCATAAAATTCATGGTATATTTAGTTTGGGTGATAAACTTAATATTCTTTATTTGAATCACCTAAAAACCAAGGAAAATGACAAATCGAAAATTATTGATATCTTGAATTCACACCTCATATGTTATGAAAACTAATTTCATTGGGTGTTATCAGAGCCACTAAATATGATGACCTAAATATATATAAGTGAAAACATTTTATTCCCTTTCTACTTCTTGATACAGAGGATGTGACCAACCCATCTATGATAGTCTAACTTCTTTAGGTACTGATCTATCCATGAGTACCTAGACCTTGGTTCTTATTTCATCCCATATAACACTTTTCTCAAGAAATAAACTTTTTTATAATCATCATGAATGTGAAATTAAACTGGTATCTCAGTGTGTACTTCCTCTTTAAGGACTCCATTTCGAAATGATAATTTGACATCTATTTGATACACTTTTAAACTGTTTTTTACAACCATAGACATGGATATCCGTATAGTTTCAAGTTTGGATACCAATAGAAATGTCGCATCCACATTAATTATTTCTATTTTGGAATAACCCCTATACACTAGGCATGAATTATTCCTTATCACTTGTCCATATTCATAAAGTTTGTTTCAAAAATCCCATTTGGTTTTGATCACATTTTAATTCTTTTCCCCTAGAACAACTTCCCAAGTCATGTTCTTTTTTACTTTGTTCAAGCTCCTCATGCATGTACTTGACCCAAATTTCATTTTGATCACCCTATTTAGATTTTTAGGGTCCAAATATGAATTTAAATAGGTTTTCTACTAATCCTTCATCCATTTAATTTAAACTAGAGTTTTCTAGTATCTAACTATGGGTTTTCATTGATTTATTTTGTAATATATTTTCCATTATGAAATAATATAGCTAATATAATTTATTAATTCTTGATTATTCATATAAGTATTCTATATCAACTTGAATCCCCTTAATAATATACACCTTAACATCACTTTCCTGATCTATTTCCTCATCTTATAGTCAAATAATATGGTCACAAGTTTAAGAATTATTCTAATTTACAATAATGGTTATATATTTATATTCGAAAATTTTCCCATCCTTTTTTAAATAATTTATATAACATAATTTTGGATGAGTATCCAAGAAAAATACACACATATCCACAATATTCTAACTTATTATGATTTTATTTATTTAGAATAAATAATATTATTCCAAACTCTCAAAATTACATGAGTGATAGTATATTCCCATACCATAGTTTATAGGGAGTATTTTCTTTATTCAGAAATAGGATAGATTTTTTTTGTATTCACACTCATTTAATCACCACCTCCTTAAAATATGCCTTTTTAAATTATTTTTAATGAGAATGATTTAATACATGTTTTCTATACGAAATTTTCTTCTTTTGATGAATCCATTTTGTTTAATATTACTTATAGACGGGACTTCATGTCGTATCCCATTTTTTTTAAATCCCTATTAAACATGACTATTGGTAAAATATATACCATTTCTATTATATAATTGTTGAATATTCAACACAAGAATTCTTTCTCCCAATCTTCGGTACCATGACTTGCATTATAATTTTTTAGTTTTGTGAGAAATAACCATTATCCATGCCATATAACTATATTCATCAAAAAACATGAAATAATATCTTTTCCATTCATGGATTTGTGTGTAATTTGACCACACAAATCCACATGAATGAGATCCAGTAATCTTTTTGACTTTGTATTCTTTGGATTGTAGGTTTTATATAATATATTCCCCTTTGGACAAGTATCACACATTTGAGTTCAATATCATGGGAGTATAATGTGATCTCATGCTCTTTCATTTTTAACCAAATATTCCATGTATTTTTTTCTTAAATGGAAAATCCTATTATGTCACAATATATTTAACTCATCCTTGGAAAACATGAAATTTTCCTCATCTCCATTAATGAGATATATATTTTCTTTTGTTCTTTTTACTTGAAAAACGATAGTATTATCCTTTACTTTTATAGTGAAAGTCTTACTCTTGAATTGTACATCATGAAAAGAGTTACATATTTTAATTACACTAAGAAGGTTTTGAAAGATTCCATACAATATTAGGACATATGTGCATATTAAGTACTTTTCACCTATTTTTCCAATCCTGGAGCCAATTATTTTTATCCCCTAATCATTTTCACACCATAAAAAATTGTCCTTTTCATATATTGTATCTATGATCATATTTTTATTTCCCATCATGTGGGAAGTGTAACTTTTTTCCAAAATACATGAATCAATTCTGTTTGTTACTCTCAAAAAAATATCTAAAACATTATCAATCATCACTTTAGTTTTCTTAACCCATGATTGCAGGTTAGTTTTATTTTATGAAAAAAATATTTTTTCCTTATAACTCTATAGACCACTCTCCCTAATCATATATGGATTTATATTTGATTTCAGTTTTCATAATTCTTGACGATGTCTCATGCTATTATAGAATTCTTCATCAAGTATCCCTTTGTACATTTATTTTTCCTCTTGAAGAACAATTCAACACAATGTTCCCAAAACATTCACTGTAGAAGTAATAACCCTTAAAATGAATGTTTTGGATATGAAATTATTCTTAGATCTTATCACCTTCCATGATCCCTAATATTATTATTATACATAGAGTACACATAATAGATATTCCCCATATTCCCATAATAATAAGACCAAATTTTTACTGTCTTAAAATGTACCTATGTTATTGAGGAAACACATTTTGGGTCTGTTGTGGGTCATCTAAAACCACTTTTGTTAAAGGAGTGAGAGTTTATGGTTTTCCCAAAACTACTACCAATTTATTATAATGGTTTATTACTATAATTAATTTTAATTTTTTTAATAAACCACTACACGCAAAGAATAAAAAAAACTTCTTCAGTAAGAAACCCCTCCACTTCCTTAGTGGCTGGTTCACTTCTTGTTCCTAATCCTATACTAAGAGTGATGAGTATTTATTGATCTTCAAACTTTCATTTCCACATAATTAATTCTCCTTTAATATCTTTAATTATTTTTATGCCTTCTTTAAAAATACTGGTAGGACCATCTATAATTTGGATCTATTATTTAATTTTAAGATGGAATTCAACTTTCATTTCTTACTTTATTAAATTTTCCAAATTTCCATATTTTTGTTTTTCTACCTCTATTTTCATTTTATACTTATCCTATTATTTTTACTAAATATAGATATTGGATTCATGTACTATACAATTACCTATCGTTGTTTTGTATCCCCATCTGTGAATCACTTCAAGGGATGCATCATGCTTAGCTTGGAGATCAATTCATCCCTTGATTCCATCATTTTCAACACCATTTTACTACTCTTTATTATTGTCTACAAAAACCATAAGGACTTACTCATGGAGGTATTTATAGTATTCCACCACCTCTACTTCGGATTCCTTTGAGTCCCCATCATCCTTAGATCAAAATTTATTTTTTATGAAGAATTTTAGTTATACTCTTCTCATACCCTTGTCTCCCTTAAAATGTTTCATTAAGGGATATTATTATTCATTATCATACTATAAGTTATTTGGACACCTATAAGCAAGATTACCAAATTTTAAGCATTTTCAACAAGTTAGGGGTGACTTCCCCTTGAAATTCAATTTTCCTATTTTAAGATTGTAGGAGATAAATGACATCATCTCATAAAATTATCCTTTCTCATTATCTTATTTGATTGTGAGTTTCTTCATGGAATTTAATTATATCTCCTAAGACTCTTCTTTTAGGATAGATTAATTTTCGTTTTATTAAATTTTATATTCCAAAAGTGTGCAGTGATGGTTGTCGAATGTCACCTCTTTCACATCTTTATATTCCAGCATTGACACCTTTTTATTAATGCACAAAGGTAATTTATCAAGACTATTCTAAATATTTTTGCATCATCAATGAATTATAAATACCACACATGTATTCAATAATAATATTCATATAATAAAACGGTCCATCAAATGATTCACTCACTCTTTTTCGCAAATCTTCATGTTTATTTTACAAAACATGATGTGTTAATTCTTGAACTTTTGAGTATCCCTCTTAGATATTCAAAATATTTTCTCACATAGCATGGAAGGTTTTCAATGAAATAAATTTTGTGTAAATATTATTTTCCAAAGCACTCCCTAAGGTATTTATTTATATGGAATATTCATCTATCTCTTCATGATCATTTTTAGAAAAATCCCCAATACCCTTGTTGGTTGTGATCTCATGAATGACCTCCATAAAAAAAATCCATCCTCAATGATCAAAAGGAATTATACATCTAGTTTTTCTGTAGATATATGTTTTTGTCTTCAAATATAGAAATCCATTTATGGTCAAATACTACTACCATGAATTCAGAGAGAGAAAATTCAAATGAAACATATCTTTGATACCACTTATTGGTCCCCAAAAAGGGTTTGTACCCTCAGGGGGGATCAGGATATACGAGACTTTAAAGTTTCCCCTTATCATAATCTTATTCTATAGTTATTGGGAACATTTCTTTCTACATTAAAATATGTATGAAGAGTGTGAATGTAGTGAAGTTAGACATGGAATATTTACATGGTTCACCCAAATGGGATACTCTAATGAGGATGCATGACAATGCTCCAATGCACTTGTAATAGTAATGATAACTTCTTATTGGTTACATAGTTTAGAGTGTCCAAACTGAACCTCCTAGATTATAACCATGAACATAATAAATATCGCTACTCTCTTCAAAAATTGGAACGAACTACTCTCTATGCACCAATATTCTTCCCCCCTTAACTATATTTGGATTTTATAACTATAGAGGTGTATCACTTTGTTTCACCATCATGGGTTTGAGGAACTCCACAAAAACATCTAGAAAGTATGTTTCTTGAAAAACCTATCTTTTCATATCCATCACATTATACCTTTCTATCCATGGACTAAAATTATTCCCTTTCTCTTTGGGTCTTTACTACTATGTATATCCACCCTACTTTTCTATAGAATGTGTAAATATGAAAAATGAGAGGGTAATATTCTTCTTATTTTTCATTTCAACTTGTAATAGTAAAAACTAATTCAAGATATCATTACAATTTTTTATTGTATTTTTTGAAAAATCCATAATGACTACATTAAGGTGGGTGTTTTCAAAGAAAACTTGTTTAAGGTGGTACAAGTTACCAGTGTTTTCAAAAATTTTGGGCCTTAGAATAAGAAAGGATCTAAACATAGATTTTTTTAGAGAAAAATAGAGTAACTAAATGAGTTTGTAGACTTTTGTTTTTGGACATCAAATCATGGAGTTTGTGGACCACATTGTAGCATAGCTGCGCTATACAGACTATAAAGGAGGGGTATATAACAGAGAAGGAAAATTGGAAAATGAATCATTCTGAATATAAAGTGATATGCGGAATTTATATCAAACTATGTGAAATACAAAGGATTTTGATGTTTTACAGATGAGGGTGGTGATTTTAATCCACTACATAGGGTCATGCACTGTGTGAACCACATAACAGGATCAGTTCGTAGGATGCTTACCGTATGTGGAGTGATGGTGGTGAATTCAATATCTGAAAGAGTGCTTGTCATTTGTGGGAGGAAGGTTGTGATTTAAGGTGTTCTATGAATGATTACACTCACTACGAGGACCACATAAAAAGTTTATGGTGAAGGATATACCACAATAGAGTTGTCAGTAATTTTGATTATAAGTTTTTATGGACCTATTTTCATATATAAAGACCCCTAATCAGGTCATTCTGTATAGCAAAATTCATTAGAGAAGATCATCACTAGAAGAATTTGCCTGAGTCCAAAAGTTATCCATCAATACAGAAATGGTGTGTGAGGGAAATATTTTTTGAAGGAAGTGGATCAAGAAGGGATAATTCCATGACATAGAAAGTGGTTTGTGAGGGATGATTCTATGAAGGAATAGATCATGAAGGTGGTTTATTTGTGGGGCACTATATCTCACAAATGAAAGATTGTCTATGAATAATTATCCATCCATGAGGTAAAGGCATCCATTCAAATAGATCCGGCTCAAAAAGCACTCACAGTACGTTATGCAATGTTTTTTTCGAAGCTAGTGGTTTTCAAAGTAGGTGCTTCATAAAGGAGGTTTTTGAAAAAGGAAAAGGCAGTTAGTAAAATGAATTTCGAAAAGGTAATCTGTACATGAAGATGTTTATTTCATCTAAAAGGTGAAAATAAGAATTCATAGCACACTTACGTGTGAAACTATTTTGAGGGTCACACACAAGGAGATACATTCCAGGATTACCCAGTGAACAACATCATTATCATATCTGAATTCTAAAGGAGAATATATAGGATCTACATTGTCATACTATATTTCCAGAATGAGTTTGTTCACTTCTACATTCAAGGTAGTGAATGGAAGATTTTTCATCTATTTAATATTTTTCCAAAGAAAAGTTAATTGTTGTCTCTACAGTAAAGAGAAGTCTGTTCAGTTTAATGGAAAGTGGAAGTGCTGCATCTAGGTGTTTTCAAATAAGTGAAGTTACATCCCAAAAAACATCAATAGGGAATATTCTTACAATTGAAGATGCATTCATTATTACTAATGAAGGGACCTAAATGTCCATAAACTGTGTGTAAATCCTTTTCGGAGTAGAAATCATAGGAAAGTGAGGTAGGTGATCCTTTCCACCTTTAGTGATCTAGTAAAAGAAAGAATAAGGGAGTGACCCTTGGGAAGTAGTGATCTATCCCTAAATTTTTTAAAGTAAATGATCCTTGGAATATAAGTGATATATCTTTAACCATGTATTAGTTGTGATCCTTAGTATATTTTGTACATTGTAACATTGATAATTTTATACTCCTTGGATGTAACCCAACGAGGGTGAACTAAGTAAAAAATAATGTGTTCATGTGTTTTCTTTACTTCTTTACTTTGTTTGTATCATAATCGAATAAAGTTGGAAATGATAAGAGAAATATAAACACTAATGAGAAAATAAAGTGACCCCTTTAATAGAGAGGTAAAGATCTAGTAGAGCCTTTAGAATTTCTCAAAGAATATCCATACCCTCATTCACCCCCCACTTAGGGTATCTTGGACCCTTTTGGAACTAACATCTTTAAACATCCTATTTTTATAAAAAAATATATTCCTATATTTTTCATGTAAAAGATGGATTTCCATTTTTTCTCCACACCAAAACCCTACTAACTCTTCTTCTCCAAACCACAAAAGTATCACCCATTTTTTTCTTTCAAAAAGACTATAAAATCATATATTAAAAACACTCTCCTCATGTATTAAACCACTCTCCACAACATCTGATTCACTACCCATGAAAAGTGACATGGTAATTTTTTATTCCATAAAACCAAACTCAATATTCTTTAAAATAATAAAGTTATGTTTCCGTGAACTTACTTTGGGTGTCAACTTTATTTTCATCAGGATATGAAAACTTTATATGAATGATGATGAAATATAGAATATGTTTTAGGTAACCTAGTTCTATAAAATATTCAAATTTATATCACTTATGTTTCTACGACCATTTGAAAAAAATTCATATGAGGATTCCTTATAATAATTATGTACTTGGATATCTATAAAATTCACATGCATGGTCCTTTAAATATAAAAGCTCATTCACATATCTAAAGTCCCATATACGGCATGTTTTCATATGTGACTCCCTCACATACCCAAATTACTTTATGTAGAAAAATCCTATGCATAACCAAATTCCTTATGTGGAAGATTTGAACATGTATCTCAATTATGTATCCAATTACTTCACATATAAAAATTTATTTATGAGGCGGATTCACATAGGTGATCTCCTTCTAAAATCCATATTTCCATACATGGGGACTTTTCCAATTCTCTAAAAATCTAGAAAACTACATATTACACCAAATTCATCCATTATTCTTCAAAACCTCTCCCAGCCTTCAACATATAGAATCAAAAAATAGTGAAAGAGATACTATATTGAATATCCCTTTCACTCCATTTCCAAAAAACACAACTCAAAACACACTCCAAAGTGATTTTTCCAACAATTACATAGTGGGTGTTCATGTATGGTTATTTTTGATGCACATATCTTCTTCTTCTATGAATTCCTTGACTTGTTGATAGACATAAATCTTGGACTTTAGTCAAGCCCACCTAGTTCCATAAATGAAGATTCTATAGGGTCACACACAATGTGTTTCCATTGATCTCAGTTAAATATTATTTGTATATAAAATTTGGAATAAATTTTATTCCTTAGACTGAGAAGAAATATATGTTTATTATTTATCAATCGACTGAAAATATTAAATAAATATTTATTCGTAAGGTAGTTATCTAATTACATGAATATAAAATATTTATTTTTCACTTGTTATTCACGAGGTAATAAAAAATTAGTTATTAATAAATAATCTATTTAATTACAAGAATATTAAATAAATATTTATTCCCCATACTATGAATATAATATTTATTTATTTTTTTGATGAATAATATTTATTTAGAAATTTATTTGAGAATTCAATAAATTTTTACAAGGACAGATATACCATATTTAGTCTAGTGATTAATATTTATTCAATAGATTTTAAAATATAAATTTATCATTGAACGAGTTAGCACATTCCATGAAATAAAATAATAATAATATTTTATTACATAGAATTGGGTATATTTTGGGCTTAACATATCATTATGTACATTTGTGTAATTAATTAAATATAAAAACCTAAACCTAGGTCTATAAATAGACTGATTTGTATTTTCAAAAAAGTTAATCATTGTGTACAAAATTTCTCTCAACCTCTTCCTAGTGTTATATTCCTCTCATGAATGAGAATAACAAGTGAGATTGATTTAATCATGAAGGAACATGAATCGATCAAGGAGAACAATGCAAGACAATTAATCCACCATACTTGCACTAAATGTTTTTTGGTGTTGTTCATAGATCAAATAAGCATGTGTGGATCACTGCTAGAGGGAATCTACTTTTGGTCATCATGAAAAAATGATGATAGATAGTTTTTTATCACATGATCATCACTATCAATGATGAAAGATCTCAAAACAAGTTAATATTTCATCTTGTGATTTAAATTAATTATAAATTAACAGGTAAAAGATTTTCTCTCTTGGTTATAATGAAATCATTTGTTAATATTCATTAGAAAACTTTTCATTGGCCAAGGTGTTCATGGCATGTAAATTGAAGATGATTCATTGAATATGAAAATAACTAAGTTTGATATTGTCCCAATAGGTGCTTCTAATTCATATGACACTAACACTTTAGGGTAAAAGATGATGTTTCTTAACTCTATTGTGCATTCTCTATCAATGGTGACAAGTTTTGGTTGTGGTTTTTCTTGAATAAAGTAGGGGTTTATTTGGAATTTTATTATAACTAATGCTATAAATTTCATGTGTGTTTCCAAATTATTTCTTATGGGTTTAGATGTATATTGTATGCATGTAGTATGATTTCAATGGTCGGTGAAAGGATTATATAACTGGTATGGACGTTTCACATACCAAGTATTTTTTTAAATTTCATGAGTGGATCTTTTAAAATAGTTTCATTGTTTTGAAGTATTTACTTATGGAATTAATGTTCATGGAATACCCTTGTTGTTTTTAAGTGTATTTTAAATAGTTTAAAGACTTATCATAGACCTATATCACATTCTAAGGGTTTTTCATATTCTTAATTCAATTTCATAAAGTGTTGTGAACATTTTGAAAGTTTTTTTTATTCTAATTTCATTTAACAAGGGGTGTGTGATAATTTAATGGTGTTTTTTAAATTAAGGTAGTTAAAATCCATTCCCATTAATTTTTTGGATATTAATGGGTCTCTAGGTGTATTGAAATGTTTTTAAAAGGGAATTGAAGTTTTATAAAAGGGTTTTTATCACCATTTTCTTTATAATGAAAATGGGTTTATTTATTTTATGGGTGATTTATATAAATTGGTTGGTCTTGAAATGGGATTTCGAATATAGTTTGATAGATAGGTTTAAAATGAAATTTGAAAGTGACTTTTAAAGTGTGGTGAAAATGTCTTATATTCTTGATAACCATTGTGAAATATCGTTTTAAATTTAAGTAAATTCATTTTATAAGTATGGGATACCCTAAATTCAGCCCCATGGGTTTATTATGCATGTTGTGTCTTGTAAATCTATATGGGAATTATTTATATGGATGTATCTTATTGTGAAATACTTATGAAAAGTTGTGAAAGGTGATGTTTATTATGAGAGCGTAGGAGGATAGGTGGGGTTAAATTTCAATTTTTTTCTACTTGATTAATGCGATAGTTTATTTGTGATCACCTACCGTTGACATGTCAGGGAAGTACTAAGAAGATAGTATATGACCTGTATGGGAGAAATATCTAGTGTATTATATTTTATTGACTAGGGATTATTTCTTTGCGAAATTGAGTCAGTTAAACTGAAAGGGGTAGCACACCATGTGAACTAGAAACCTTATTATGGCCCACTGTAGTGGTAATATTTGGGGTAGTTTATGTATAGATTGTACAACAGGACTACTAGAGACGTTTACAAGATTAGTAGTTCTATCCTAGGTTCATTTTCACCAGTTTGGGTCTTTATTACTTGAGCCAAAATACATTTATCATCACAATTAGGTCCTTCTCAATAAAATTTCGGGGATTTCACTTATTAGATTTATTGTAGTAAAATTTTTCTTTGATTACATGATGAAATAGTCAGATTTTTCTCTCTTATTATATTCCCCTGATTCATTGGTTCCTATTATGCATACATATTATTTTATGAGTGATCTGATTTACTTTAAAATTGTTTTATTCTATAATGATTTGGAATGTGTGAGTTCAAAATAGAAATTTTTTATTATTTATTAAAATGGTTTTAAGAAATGGTTTTTGGCTCTAGTTGTTATGAAAAATGTGTTTTTCAGGAAATGATTTGAACGATAGATAACTGGGTTATTTGGTGTGATTCCATGCTTTTAAAGGCCATATTTCTTTGGTTTGAAATGATTAACTTAATTTTTTTAATCATCCTTATTTTAATATATATAAACGGTGGTTAATTCAAATGTGTAAGTGGAATGTTATTTTACTTGTTTTATAAACCATATGAAAACCCATTTAATAACTTATGTGTAAACTTTCATTTTATGAACAACACTACATAGGGAATTCAATTATTTTATTATGTGGTAACCTACTTAGTTATTTATCTCTTTCCTATATTGATATTACATGTTTTAGGTGTATATTTTTATTTTATCCATTTGGTTCAGGTTATCCCATGGATGGAAAATGGGATGTGAGGAGTGATTTGGGGTCACTAGTGGTAGTGTTAGAGCTATTTAGGTTTTGTTTCACCTTTTTCTATTAATTTTTGATATTGTATTGGCCTTTCGACCTGTGATGTTTATTAGTTTTTTATTTCATTTTGTTTTTATTCTAGATCAGTATCCTTTTATGGATAATTATTTATTATTCCATGTTTGGATGATTTGTTTATTATTTTCACTTATTTTTTTATTTTATATTTACATATTAGGATAAACAAATTTCCAAGGGGAATTATTGATACCCATGAACTAGTTTTTAGTGTATGTGGATCAGGAACTTCCTCACGACATTGTGGCTTGTTGGGTTGAGGGAAAATTCATGTGGAAAACCAAGATGGTTAATTAAAAATGGTATCAAATCCTAGGTTTCTCAATAGGGACGTAGGTTATAAAGGAAACTATCCAATTCTTTGGGAAATCTTCATATGATTGAGTTATAATTTTTGGGAACTCAAGAGGTTAGTTGAGTGGGTACTTGATCAATGCCTTTGTGACACTTCTTGAGTTACCATGGGAATTAGGATTTGAATTTTAAATTTTAAATTTTATTGGATTTACCATTAATGATTTATTTATCCTCATTGAATGATTTGAGTTTCCTTGGGAGGTTTTTGTAGTATTTTGGTAAGGGAATAGAAAGTAGATCAGTGGAATGGAGTTGGTTTGCACAGAATCATAAACCAAGCATCGATAAAACCCTCAATTTTGAAAACATTATAGATATTACTACATGAATTTTACATATCCCATAAAACCATGTGAACGAGTTAAGAATGGTTATGAATCCCTTTTGGATTTTTATTTAGAGTCCTCTTAAGCAATTATTATTAGTGGTAAATGAATCAAGTGGGTATTGTGATATGTTGATCATGTCGATTAAATTTTTTTATATTTGTGGTGTGAATATTTTTTGCTGTTATTATTGTGTAACTTGTTTCTTTATGTAAAAAATGAGGATTTTATGGAAAATTATTTTTGGACTTTGAAATTAATACTTTGGGATTTTCTACATAATGGATTTAGTTTTCAAGAAGATGTTTTGGTTTTAAAACATATTGATTGTTTAATTGTAATGGGTTTTTGGACCTACTTGGAGTGATTTTGAAAATTGATTATTTTTATTTAAATAAGTGGTAGTGGTAATATTTTTGAAATGTTTGAAAGGGGGTGAATATTTTTTAATGTTTCTAATAATGTTCTTTGAGAATATCACGTACATTTCTTATTTCACAAAAAATTGGTGGTTTAAAAAAAGTTGAGTTGAATGTTTAAGAATTCCCTTAGGGAATTGATATTTTAAATAAAGTGAAGTTACTTAAAATGGTTGGTTGTTTTAAATACATATGTGATTTTTTGAAATTGGATTTTATTAATTCTATTATGTCATGGTATTTAAAATAATGGAATTTTGGAATGTAGTGGTTGGGTACCTACCCAAGTGGTAAATATTCCCTATAATCCTGCATCATACCTAGGTAAGAGAAAAATTCCATAGGCATTGAAGTAGTGTTGTAACACTATATTAGTATGAGGACTATAATAGGTGTTACATTAGAGAACTATACTATCATTACTATTCATCCAAAATGGGTTTTAGAGCCATATAAATGGTATTTTAGACCACAAGGACATTGGGCCATCATAGGCCTTCAAGCCATTAGGCATTTGGGCCATAGGGCCTTCAGGCCATAGTGCCTTCGGGACATGGAGAATATCAACAAAGAATTCATACAAGAGAAGTACCTGATTGGTGTGGATAATAAGATACAAAGTCTGGATCTTATGATCAATTGGATGTGAAGGTTCATTCATGTAGTGTCTAATACACACAAGTTCAAGACCCTAGGTAGGGGAGGTACAAAGACTAACCATGAATGTGAAGGAAATTATACAATCTATAGGGATGGATGCATGTGTTAAGGATGGGTATGTTTTAATATAGTGTATTGGGAATTATGACTACGAGTTATATAATATGCCTCTGTGTTATTGAGATTATGGGCTATGTAACTTCCTTATGCCACAAGTATTTTGAGCTATATAATAGTTCCCTCTTAACCTAGTAAAAAAGTAGATTATCCTGAAATAAAAATAAAAATCTAAAGGAAAATGAATTTTGGAATGTGACATTCCTGGTATGATTTATCACTTTTCATTTAATCTATCCATATTAGTTTAGACAAGTTGGTTTGATTTGAGAAACATGATAGGGTTTGGTATATGTTTATCTATAGAAAAAGTATGCCTCTTAGAAGGTAATCGAATAAAAGTAGAGTGATTGTATTTAGGTGTGGTTCTTTTCCAATTATTGGTTCTCACCTAGAATTAGTAAGGCTATAATGAATTTGTATACCCTTTTAATATTTTAAGTGGGATATTAGCCATCAATTTAAGTTGAGAGAATAATATAGGTGATAATTTTATATCTATTTTAGTGATTTGTTGAGGAATTATCTCCGTGGGTTTTTTGGTTGTTAGACTATTTTATAGACTTTTACTCGACCAGTTGGAGCATTGTTGCCTTTAGGTGGATTTTTATGGTCTGGTCCTTAGGTGATCATTTGGTATCTCTTATTAAGAGGTGGTGTTTTGATATTATCATGCCTCATTGTTCATTTGGACTTATATAGATTCTTTTTTTGATGTTGGACATATGGTGAGGGACATGCATGGGGTTCAATTTGTTACTTGGATGGGGGATAGACTTGGTTGTGTGATTTAGGTGGCTTGGAAAGTTATGGGACCAGGTGAGTTTATGCACTGATTGGTGTTATCTTATATATAGTTGGGTTTATGTTGAGAGGGTAACCAAGGCATGAGGTCTTAGATCACCCCAATTTCTCTATTTTGTAATACAAGTATAAAACCCATGAAATTTATTTATTTGAGGCATGTCTCTAGTTATGACAAGAATTGGTTGTTTTTCATAGTCTGTTCAGTGGTATTTTAGGATGTTATTATTTTGGGTCACCTGGATGACCCGATATTATAGTTTTGGGAAGTTATTCAGGTTTGAGGTCTCCTGGGTGATTTTCGATAGTGATTCATTTTTGGAGTTAATCTAGCTTATGGATTTCCATGGTTGGTGAAATTTAGAAGATTTATTTATTATTTAGTGGAATAGTGGTGGTTTTGGATTCTCTCATTATATGATATGTCATCATTTATTTCAAAATTTATAGTAATTCTAAATTATGGGGATACCCCATTCGGTCTCGCTTTGTTTAGAGTTCCCTGTTTGGAGTTTGAGGAGGGAGCCTGTTTGAGGTATCATGATTCCACTTGGTTACTCTTCATATTGATTGAGTATATATCTTTATCCTTGATGGTTTGATTTATTTTGGTATCCCTTCTACTTTTGGGATCACCTATGGGAATTCATCCTAGAAATTTCTAGGATTCATCTTATGTTTCCTACTACTTTGACCTTATAATTTCTAGTGGTTAGAAGTGTCATGGTGGGAGGATTGTGACACCCAAATTTCACTATCACCTTATGTTTTATATTTTTTTGGTTTAGTTTTTGTTTTAGAGAATTCAGAGTTAGTTTTTTGATTTTCAAGAATTTCTCCTTATATGTACATTTTACACACATGATTTAGGGGAAATCATGTTGATACCCTTATGCAATATGGTTTTTAGTTCATTTTGTATAGAACATGGTTTTCTCGTATGGACAACACACAGTTCTATCCATGAAATGTGAGGACTAGGAGAAACAATGTGATTCTCTTGGTTTATCTGGGTATTGGATCATGACATGTGAACAGTTAGTGTGAACCATGTGGAAAGCATTCGGGAGGTTCTAACATTTTAGCAGCAAGTTTTTGCACAATTTTTTGACATTACATCCAAAAAATGTGAGGTTTTATTTCTTTATAAGTTAAGTACACATATTTAAAGAATTATCTAGAAAACCATATGGACAAACCCTAAAAACTACCCATATTTCATTAAAATAGTGTGTAGCATCCTAGGTCCAGTTCACTGACAAATAACTAAACCTGAGAGCTACCAAGTGTCAAGAACACCTCCCGATATGCCAAAGGTACCCAAATAGTAGTGAGGTTCTATAATAGTGTGGAAATAGATAATAAACTCACTATCAGAGTAGAATAAAACAATGACAAATATATAAAAAAATAAAAAAATAGATAACAAAAAATTTAGTGAAATATAACAACTTCTAGATAAATAAATAACTAATGGAATTAGTAGCATAAAAATAAAAAAATCCATATCCAATATCATATAATAATTATTCCATGTCTATGTTCAATAAAAAATGGGAAATACATGAATCAAAGAGTATAATGTATAGACAACAGGATATAAAAAATGAACCAATGACTAAAATCCTTCCATGATAACATCACAAGTATAAGCTCGATATTCTGATCCCATACACCTTCCTGGTATAGATAATCAAGAATATATAACATTCCTCTTTCCTTTATCCCTAATTGTATCCATATAGTATTTCTAGGTACTAATAATCCGAACAGGAAGGTTGTAAGATATATTTAGTAGGCCACAACCAACGATGTCTATAACAAATCCAGAATGTGCATATAAGTTATAACAGTGACCAAGTATTATAGGAATAAAGAAAAAATGATAAAGTGTTGAAGCTGAATTTATACATACATACTATGACATGAAGTCTACAAACAAAGGAAATTTTATAAAAGAGTAAAGAATCAGTGGATACATACATTAGGCATATAAACTATCAAATCCACAAGGTCTAAGAAGAATGGCCTTTTACCATGGAATCATCTTTGATTCCATGGATCTCATCCATAGAAAACTTGGTATAATATAGACCGACCTAGGCTTGGATCCCAAGTCCATTGACTAAGGTGTCCTCATCATTTCCATGGATCTCGTCCCTCAAAAACTCAATAAATACTTTAGTGGAGACCAAGGAACAAGTATGAGGTGGTCCAAGTAAGCTAGATCCAAGGTAATGATCCATGGAATCCAATGTGCAAGAATCATAGGTTACATACCTCAATATTAGGGGCATACTAAAGTATCCATTATTGATCAGTTCATATAAGGTATTAATGTGCCATTTTAGTGTCCATTCCACATCACCAACTATTTACATTAAATTCATAATCAAATAATCCATCCATATCATTCCATAATTTCTATTTAATCCATTTCATAATCCACTTCATCTATAAATGACAAGGTTCTATAATAGGTATTTAACCCTTTAAATTACCTTCTAATCCATATATAGATCCCATTCTTGGGTGGAAATCTCATAACTCCAAAATGGGTCTCATAGTTTTAGGAATTCAAAAAAAAAATCACCTCAAGGGATGGTTTGGGTTGAGGTTTATGACCTCCAACCATTCAATGGAAAAAAACATCAAAACATGCTTTAGAAAATTTAATTTAAGGTATTACTCATTTTAAAAGCAACACATGGAGGGTACATCATGAAACACTACAACATGAACTATAAACATCAATACATCAAGGGATAAGTTATATAACACCTACCTTAGATGGTTTGTAGACTCCTCATCTGTTATTGGCCAGTAATACATGATAGAATGGTAGAAATCAAAGAAATAAAAGAATACCCAGATAATATGTCATATTATCTTTCAATAATTTAGAATCTAATGTGGGGATATATATCAATAAATTATGGAAGAGTATTGAATAACTTATTAGTGGCTATATAATGTAACAAAATTTTCTTGATTCTGAGCTCAAACGAAGGAGATACAAAAATAACATGGAGGAGGAGAGGAAGCTTAAAAAGTGGGGGAGGAGTGGCTATGTGTGGGAGAAATAAGGAAGTGTAAGAGAATTAAATTAGATAGAGGAGGGGAAAAATTTAATTTCACCCATTTTTTAAGGGAACACAGTTTAGCTGCACGGCTGGCCAAGCCGTGTGTTAACTGTGCACACTCACTGCCTAGGGTGGCACCCCCCTGCGGGTCTAGGCAGATGGATTGAAAAAATATTCATAACCCATGTGTCTCACTTTCATGGTTAAAAAACCATGTGTAACCCTGATAGGGCTGCACAGTTTTAGGTGCATAGTAAGTACTAACTATTCACTAACCGTGAAACTCACATGTTTTCTCTAAAAAAATGGAGATCCTGGATCCGAAAAAGCCTTGAAAAATACAAATCCTTAGTTAATCTTTTTAGTAATTTTATAAGAATAAAAAAGAGGTCTAAACTAGATCATAAAGGATTCATACATCTCTGAAAATCCAAGATGTTATTACATCCCCTACTTAACAAAAATCATCTATGAGTTACCCTTTTGAAGGTGGTAGAACACAATATGATAATAACTCCATCCATTGAGTACACACATCATCCTATCTATCCTAGGAATCATTATATACACATAAATTCTATAAAAACACTCAAACTAGTGAAACCTACCTTCTTTTGAGATATTTCATGCTCTAATCAACTATATGAACCAAATATTCCTAAAAAGAATCATTAATATCCAAATTTACCTCATCAAGATGAATGACCTGAAATAAGTTTGAATAATAATGGTGAATATATGAAACATAGAAGTTTTCATATATGTCTTGTTACATATAAGGTAACTATAACTGATAGAATACCAACCTGACTATCTCCAAGATCTTAAGGGCATAAAAAGCCTAGGTTCCAGCTTCCTTGGTTTTTGAATCTGTCGATGACCCAATCTTGGTGAAACAAGAAAGAAGAAACAACCTCCCACCTTAAAATACAAAGTTCAGTGATGATGATTAACATTATAATTCTACCAAGATTTATCTATATCGATACACTTCCTGATAAGATGTACCTACTCCCAAGTCTCTAAAATAAGATGAGGTTATAGTAGAACCGCCACTCCTATATCTTACTATCATAGGGGTGAAATAAAAAACCTTCCATATTGATATTTATAAGTATCCATATTTATATTTTTTTGGAATCTATTATTTTATGTGAATTAAATAATAATATGGTATTTCTCACTAGAATATCTAAAATCAAGGACACATTCTTGGATCATGTCCTCTAATAGCTTTGTCATATTCTAAAATTTTCTTTTGTTATTGGGATTATGGGATGTACTCAAAAGTACAAGTATATCCAGTGGATTCTGTAACCCATTCCAGAATGATGATGTGAATTGAGAATCTCTATCTGACATGATAATATGTGGAACTCTGTGAATGTGTATGATCTCCTTGACACACATCCTTCCTAGATCATACGCTGAAAAGGTATCTCTAATTGGTTATAAGTGAGTGAAATTTATCAATGTATCAACCATCATACATATTGAATCATATTCATGAGGTTACCTCTAAAAACCCATCACAAAATCCATAGTGATGTTATCCCATTTTCACTTAGTAATGTTAAGTGAATAAAAAATCCCCTCTGGTCATCAGTGTTCTTCCTTAACCTACGAATAGGTGGAACACCGAGTAACAATGTTAGATATCTTTTTATTTAACCCCAACGACTAGTATTGGTATCTTACGTCATGATACATCTTTGGTAGACCTAGATTTAAATCCCATGGAGATACATGAGACTATTACATCAATTCCTCTCAGATTTATATAGGTACCCATACATGTGCATGAATGTATAAGATCTCATCCCCAATAATGACCTAGATAGGATGTGGTTCTTCTCCTATAATGTTGTTCAGTAAGATTAGGTCCTCAAGATTTGAAAAATATCTTATCTTTACTCTATCCATAAGTGAAGAGGTCACTAATAATGAAACAAGTACACGCTTCCCATAATGGTCGTGAACCTCAAAGTTCATATCAAAAAATAATTCCATCAACTTAAATTCACTACTAGCCTCCTGAAATACTTGTGTCAATTTTATCCTTCTTAGAGAATCATCAACAAAATTACCATTCCTAGGAATATAATCAGGCTCAAAGTCAAATTAATGTAGGTATTAAACCCATATTTTTTGTCTAATGTTCAAGTCAATCTATATGAATATGTATATAAGTATTTTATGATCCATGCATACAATGATTTTTTCTCCTAATAAATAGTACCTCCAACAACACAAGGTATAAACTGAAAATGCTAACTTGAGACTGTGTTTCAGATACTTTTTATTATGTTCCCTCAACTAGAAAGACCCATACACCAATACCCGATCTCCCTAGATTATAATGACTCTCAAACCAATGCATGACACATCAAAATAAACCATAATGCATCTCCAGTATGAGGTAAAATCAGTATTATTATTGAAGATAATATTCCTTTCACCTCAGGAAATGATTTTTCACATGCCTCTAACTAAAATAATTGGTTACCCTTCTTGGTCAATCCCATAATTGGTGATTGAAGGGGTGATAAATTCTAAATAAAACTATTTTAATAACCAACTACCCCTAAATAACTCTATATATCATTGATGTTATTTGGGAGTCTCCCAATAAACCATGGTTCTCACCTTCTTTAGGTCCACGAATACTCTTACTTATGAGATAATAAGAACCATGAATTGATCATTATCAATTCAAAAGTGGAATTTGGCGAGATTAGCATGAAATTGGTTCTCTCTTCATGTATTCAAAATGATATCAAGATATTTGTAATGTTCATAATGAGTATGTGAGTACACAAAGATTTCATCCATGAAGAGTACCTGAAATGAATCCATGTTCAGGAGGAAAACCAGATTCATTTGAGTTACGAAAACTTCAAGTACATTCATGAAGTCGAACAATATGACCAAATAATCTTATAATCCATATCTAATATTTAATGTTTCACATGGTATATATGATGGTAAAACGTGCACATGATGATTGTCTGACCGAAAATAAATCTTAGAGAAGACCCTCTCTCCTTAGAGATGATCAAAGAAGTCTTCTATATAAGGCAGAGGATACTACTTATTCATGGTAAGATGATTTTATTCTTGATAATCAATAAAAAACCTAAGGGTTCCATCCACCTTCATGGTAAAAGTATGGATGAACCCCAAGGTGAAGTAGTGGGTCATTTAAAACCTTTAGTTTCCAGATCCACTAACTATATTTTATGCTCTTGTAAGTCAGTAGTAGCCATCTTTTAAGGAGAAATGGATACTAGTGCTAATCCTAGAACCAACTCAAAAGTAAACACCATTAATTTTTCAGGAGGTAACCCAAAAAATTAGTTAAGGAAGAAATCCAAAAAATGAACCACTATTGAACACCCCAAGCTTCCACGGTACGCTTCTCTTTGAATAATACAATAGCGTGTGTTGTACGCAACTTCGAGTTCAAACACACACCATAACCAATCAAACTAGCAGTTATGAATAGTAATACCCAATTTTTGAAATTTAATAAATTTTAACTTTTAAAATGGACTTCATTTTTGGATTTGGAATATTGAAATTAGCCTAGGGTGAATTTTGGTATTTTTCTGAAAAATTTCAATTTTTGATGAATAGTGAAAAAACACTGAGTTATAGTTTAAAACCGAATTTTTATTTAAATAATTATTTATTTTATTTAAATTTATTTTAGGTCAAAATAGATAAATAATACCTATATAATTTCAATGTAATTAATTGGATTCATTTTATAAAAATTTTAGATATATAAAAATTTTATTGAACTTTTCACCATCTTTTACCCATATCCTAGGAGAATTTGCAAATTCACATAAAACATAATTTTACCACTTTTGTGAGTGGAATTTTGAAAATCCGAGAGACACTGTTAATATCAAGGAGAAAAATGTGGTTCAATAAGATAAAAATAATGTTTGGTGAATAGTAACTTTTTACTTTTATTTACCACGGTTAAAAGTAAATACGGTAATTAAGGGTAAAAATGATATAATTATTACCCTAACACATGTCCTAATTCTATTGGCTAAGTATAATTCGACCAAAAACAACCTTAGGAATAAAATATGAACCTATTTGGTCCACTTGTATTATATTAGTACATTTATTATTATTTAATTCAAAGAAGAGTTAAAAGAGTTAAAATCAAAGTTTAATAACCAAAACATTTTTAATATAGGGTTAAACATAAGATAAATTCGATTATAAATATTCATTAGAAAGATAAAAATATTTCCTACATAAATATATATTTTTTTTTAGACATTAAATAATTTAATTTATTTATGAAACAATGGTGATTTAGTAATTATCCAATTAATGAAATATTAAAATAATTGATATTATAAATATCCAAATAAATGTAATTTTAGACTTTTTATAAATTACACTAATTTTATAGGATAATATGACATATTAGGGTTGGTTAGATGAATTTTATTCGAAGTAATAATGTTGTTATGAATTTAGAAAAAACAAAATACCAAATAGTGTCAAAATTGACATAAAAGAGTTTTAAAAATATATATTATATTATTAATTGATATTCTATTTCTAAAAATATAAGGTTCATCAAAAGGACTTATATAATTATAGGTGTATCATTACTTAACAACTTGGGGTTCTCTTGGAAGTATATAGTAAGTTTATTAACCACATAATAAAAAAAATACAAAGAGACATGGTAAATGTCAAAGTATTTAACTAAAAGTTAAATATAAAAGTTAAGGTTAATATAGTGACCCAAAACTGTCTGAAACCAATTGGTTGAGTGTTTTTAGACCCATAACCCACCTTATCCTACAAATAATATATTTTGGATCCATTAAAAACCAAAAATTATTTTGTTATAAAATAATATTTCTAGCTTTTCCTAAGGTGCCCCTCACCCCTCTTATAAAAGGGCACCCCCCCTTCTCTCTAATTAACACATTCAAAGCCATTTTTCATGGCAAAACCCTACCCAAATACGCTATAAACTATCCTCCCCTCATCTTAGAGGCCATAATTTAGTCATAAAGACAACCTATGGAGCCCTTTTGATCCAATCAAAAGGAAGAACTCTAAGAAGAGGTAATAATTTCACCACCCACTTTCAAGTTCTTTTCTTCTTCCACTTCTTCTTTCTTTGTTATTTCCATTATAAAATAATATCTCCAGTATATTCTGTATACTGTGATGTTATTATTAATATTTTACAACCATATTAATTATTCTATCCATCCTTTGAATGACATGTCACCATACATGCGTACGTACGGATTACCGTCTCCATGTCGTGGTGTAATTGTTATTCAATACATTATTATTTGGATGGGTATAATATTGATTTGTAATTGATGTAAATAATAAATATAACATGATAATGATTCTGTATATATGATATACCATCCAATTATATATTATTTTAATATCAAAAGAATGATATTGTCGCTCGTGCGTACGTACGGATTACCGTCTCCACGAAGGCGATGAGATTCATTCCACATCATATCCATTCAAGAATAAATTTCATTTGAAAATTAAAAATAATGTTTAGAGACATGAAATAATTCTGGGTATTAATAAGATACATCCAATCCATAAAAAATATGACTCACATAATAAATAATATAAAGTAAAACGAATCCGTTAACACCCAAAACGACGATAATACTAAGATATTATTAACAAAGCAATGTTAAAAGATAATATATAATATCATATTAATGTATATGATTCTTGTATAATTTAATAACAATTATTTCACCATTATACAGAAGGTTAACCTACCATCGACCAAGGAAAAAGTACAAAGTAAGGGGGTTTTTATCTCACTTTTAATTCCGTGATATTTCCATTGTTCCCCACATATTTATTGCATGTGGTGTGTGTAATTCCCATGATTGTATTAATTGTGTAATATAATTTAATTTATGGATATATAAATCATCATTGTATGATCCTTCTTTCATGGGTGTATGTTTTTTAATTTACCAAATCGATGATGGAATTTGAAATTTCAATTTCCACTCATTCGTCTTTACGCATACTTCGTTGATTATTTTACTCCAAGATTATGTGTGGGATCACTATTAATTTTCTTATTTCATAATTTACAATCCCCTTTATGTGGATATAATTTTGATACACATAATCACTCTATTGATATATTCTAAAGTCATCGATATTAACTTGATAAGATTAATTTTAACTCAATCTCCATTTATTGAGTTAAATATCCAATTCATTGGTGTTGTTTTTACAAGAATATGTGTGAATGTCCTCTGTTTTATTTACACTAAATATGAAATTATATTGAGTGTATTTATATTTTTCACACATAATTATGTCGTTGATTTATCCTTAACCTAAGGATAAATTCTTTATTAGAGATTTCATCTCAATTTACATTCCATTGAGACTTCATTGTTGTCATACACCAATTTTCTTTTATAGGGTGTATATAATGTACTTTGACATAGTATATCATGAATCCCTTTCTTCTCTTTATATTATAAAGTTTTAATTACCACAATTATTTGTATTCAAGTGTCTCTCGTTTGGTTAGGAACTCTAACTAAAATATCATTTTAAATGTTTTAAATATTTATTATTATAAATCATTCTCATTAATTTCCATGTTTTAAAAATGGTTTTAAGGATTTATTTATATGAACATTAAAGTTTTAAAGTTAAAATTTCTTTTAAAAGTTTCAATGTGGTATGGGACACTTTGATCCAAAAAGTTATTTTTAAATGGCTTCTTGACAAATAGTGTTATTTTTAAACGTTTCCAAGAAAAATGAGGATATTTCTCTCAAATATTTTTGATGATTATTTTTATCTAAGTAAATATCCTTCATTATTCTCGATTGAGGGTAATCTGTAAAATCTTCCATATTGTATTTAATGAGTTATGTTTGACTATGGATGTTCTATTTTTATACCATTCATGGTTTGTGGATAACGTATTAACATTTTTTATGCTATTATTAATACAAATATTTATGTTATGATTCAAACTTTTCATATGAGGAATGCATTGGACTTAGTAAGTGATGGGTGGAGCCCGCTATAGCTCCTCGATGCATCGGTAGGTCTCATTATACAAACTAGTGTCTTGGAATAAGGCATTGAAAAAATATTATTTGTAGTCTCGGCACAAGGCCTTGACTATGTGGTTCTGATAGTCTGGCATTAAGCATTCCATCATTATGAAAGTGGTTATTGATATTGTATGTGATTATTCAACTAGTAGAATATCCATGTGAATAAGTAAATGGAATTATTTCATTTTATTATTGCTATATTATGCTGAAGTTAATGTTTAAAAGGATTTTGTTTTAATTATCCATTGCCTTAAATGTTTATGCTTATTTATGAAAGTTTCTGCTATAATGTTATCCTTACTGAGAATCTGAGCCCACCCCTTTTTATGTTTTATTTTTCCCAGGATGCAACGAAGTGTATTATGACTGACATCCAAGGATATTCTATGGGATCTCAGTGTTGTGTATAGAGACAATTTTGTTGTAGTTTTCCATTTTATGAATATAATGTACACCTTATGAATGTATGTAGTACTCCAAGGATACTAAACAAATTGGTCTTTTGAGACTTGATCTTTTATGATCATGCCAATGATATGTAATAATGCACCGACTCTGGGCTTCTGGGGTCGGGGCATTACAGTTAGTATCAGAGGAAGTTTAGTACAAACTTTGGAAACTAGATTTAGATAAACTCTGATTAGATCACATAGCCCTAAGATAGACTCTAAGGATTAGTATAAAAGAACTTCCTAAAATTTTGGTATTGTAGTGATTTTGTGAGTTTTTTCAAGCAGTACATCCCTGTCTGGATACGAGCAGGTAGAGGCGGCTCTCGCACAGATGTACCTAGGGGTAAAACCCAAAAACACCGCTTTGAGCTAGACTCTAACGGGAACTGGTGCACGACAACGTGCCTTGCTGCACTCTTGGTTACAACACTCCCATGGGATATTATTAGGATAATTTAAATTTTCTTAAAAAACCGATTTGAACTATTTTAATATAAGAGGAGAATAAATGACCTTGGTTAATCATACAGTGTTTCAAATTGAAAATATGGTGTCATGATATTCTATAAATGATTTTATGATTACTGTTACTCACACAATGCTTTCTAGTTTTAGTCAATGGCTGGATTCCAAGGAAGTCATAGTAACTTTGAGAATGGTGTACAAGGTGGAAACGATGGTGGAAATGAACAAAAAAATGGAATGTTGATAGGTGTAAAAGGTATATTGTTCATGCCAAATCAGTTTTCAAAAAATATGATCAACAACATCTATATTAACCAACTCCCAGACTCAACAAAGAAGAGAAATGTGATGAATGATAAGAGCTCCAGCAGTGAAGACCATGGAGAAAAGAATCCTCAATTTCCATCATGCAGGAAATGTGGAAGGAGACACCCACTAATGTGTCTGAATGGAACAAATAAATTATTTACATGTGGGAAAGAAGGAAATAAAGTGAATAATTTCCAAGGAAAAATGAAGAGTACTATGGAAGAAAATAAAAATGGTCCCGAGTATCCATTTACAGTCATTTGCTATAAATATAGGGGAGCTGGCCATTACTCGAGTGAATTCATTATTCTATAAGATATTTTCTTGGTCAAAGAAGAAATTATGTGGAAGTAAATGGTTGGAGAAATGTTTAAAAGTATTAGTGCTCCTTGTTGATGGGATTACATTGGAATAATTTCTCTTGTATTTGTAACTCTGTAGTTGTCATTCAAAAATGATATTTAAAGAAGAATTATCTTTTCTATTGTGGATATAGTTATAAATAACCATTTGGTTTTATATGATCATTAGGTTTGAGGCAGTGACAAGTTATTATATTTTGGGATGAAAATGCACGGTATGAGATAACATTTGTTGTTAAATTTTGTTATGGTTATTTTGAGGAATTTATCTCATTTTTGTAATGTTATAAAATATAATTTTTGAAAAAGGAAAACACGTAGACCGTGTGACACCCCGTCGCATCGGAAAATGATGTTGGAATCGAACCCACAACCAGTGTGAGATTGAGATTTATTGCCTACCACTGGACTACATGAAGTCCCTAGTTAGTGTGACTAATTATTTTTAGTTAAATTATTTTATTGATCAATAATAAGTTGATTTTGGATCTTATGTCTCATCTAATGAATAACCTTAGCATAGGAAAATTATTTTGTAATTAAGTGATAAATGTTATTTTGGAAGATGTTCACTTTTTTGGGAACACTATATGCCCAAGGAAAATATAATACTATGGGATTTCATTTGAAGAGTAATGGTGTATTTTCATCTATCTTTTTATTGTGGATTTATAGTGATTTGGGTTATTTATGGAAATTATTAACCTATAATAGGGAATATGTGATTAGGTTAACTGCCTTTAAGTATGTGACTTTAATAGTAGTTGATGTCATTTGGAGATACAATTTAACGTGGAAGACTACATAACCAAATTCTTCTAATTTTTGGTTTTCAATATTATTTTGGATTATATTGAAGGGTTTTAAGGACAATTGTTTATTGAATGGTATTTATTTAACTTTGGTGTATTGTTGGTTTAATTTTAAGATTATTGTTTCTTTCCCTAAAGGAATATCTTTTTGGGGGATCATCAGATGTTGTACTAACCATTTTGGTTTCGATTAATCTCTAAAAACAAGGTAAATATATAGTTTATCCCTTGTGGATCATGTGATTCTTTAGAACATTATTCTAGCTCTTCTCGTGTGACCAAGTCTTCTTGAATACTCATTGTTTAAAAAATGAGTTAGTGGGAGAAATTTATTAAATAATGAAACTCTACTTAAAAACTAAGTATATATCTTTATGTTCTTATTCAATATTATAAATAAATTCCTCATCTTTATGAAATGTAACTTAAAACAAAAAAAAAGTTTTCCGTTTACTTTTCCAACTGGGAAACTAATGACCCTCTGTCCCATCACAAGTTCATAGTTTTATTGTTGTTAACTTTCTTTTGATCATGTTTTTTATCCCTCTCCATCAGAACTTGACACTTATTTTATCTTCCATATCCATGTTTTCATACATGGAATCCTTGTATGGGTTATCTTGGGAGACCTTTGTACTTATCTTTCTTTCTTTTAAAGTGAAAGTTTTATTGACTATTTTTCTGATGTGAGACATGCCATTATATTCCCAAGACCAATTTTAAAAATTTCAAGGACGCAATTTATTTGAAGGAGGGTAGAATGTAACACCCCAAGCTTCCACTGTATGCTTCTCTTTGAATAATACAATAGCATGTGTTGTACGCAACTTCGAGTTCTAACACACACCACAACCAATCGAGCTAGCTATTATGAATAGTAATAACCACTTATTGAAATTTTATAAATTTATCTTTCAAAATGGACATAATTTTTGGATTCGGAATATAGAAATTAGCCACGAGTGAATTTTTGGTATTTTTTTGAAAACTTTCAATTTTTGAGGAATACTGAAAAAACACTGAGTTATAGTTTAAAACAGAATTTTTTTTAAATAATTATTTATTTTATTTAAATTTATTTTAGGTCAAAATAGATACATAATACCTATATAAGTTCAATGTAATTCATTGGTGTTAGTTTATAATAATTTTAGATATATAAAAATTTTATTGAACTTTTCACCGTCTTTTACCCATCTCCTAGAAGAATTTGCAAATTCACATAAAACATAATTTTATCACTTCTGTGAGTGGAATTTCAAAAATCCAAGAGAAAAGTTTAATATCAAGGAGTAAATTGTGGTTCAATAAGAAAAAAATATTTTTTGGTGAATAGTAACTTTTTACTTTTATTTACCATGGTTACAAGTAAATACGGGAATTAAGGGTAAAAATGATATTATTATTACCCTAACAGATGACCTAATTCTATTGGATAAGTATAATTCGACAAGAAACAACCTTAATAATAAAATATGAATCTCTTTGGTCCACTTGGATTAGATTAGGACATTTATTATTATTTAATTCAAAGAAGAGTTAAAAGAGTTAAACTCAAATTTTAATAACAAAAACATTTTTAATATAGTGTTAAACATAAGATAAACTCGATTATAAATATTAATTATAAATCAAAAATAATTTTCTACATAATAGTATTTTATTTATATTTTTTAGACATCAAATAATTTAATTTATTTATGACACAATGGTGATGCAGTAATTACCTAATTAATGAAATATTAAAATAATTGAGATTAAAAATATCCAAATAAATATAATTTGAGACTTTTTAAGAATTACACTAATTTTATAGGTTACTATGACATATTATGGTTGGTTAGATGAATTGTTTTCGAAGTAATAATGTTTTTATGAATTTAGAAAAAACAAAATACCAAATAGTGTGAAAATTGACATAAAAGAGTTTTTAAAACAAATATTATATTATTAATTGATATTCTATTCCTAAAAATCTAATGTCCTGCCAATGTACATATATAATGATAGGTGTATCATTAATTAACCACTTTGGGTTCTCTTAGAAGTATATAGTATTTTTATAACCATATAATATAAAAATACAAAGCGATATGGTAAATGTCAAACTATTTAACTAAGAGTTAAATCTAAATTTTAGGTTAATAAAGTGACCCAAACCTGTCTAAAACCAATTGGTTGAGTGGTTTTTGACCCAAAAACACCTTATCCTATAAATAATCCATTTTTAAGCCATTAGAAACCAAAAAGTATTTTATTATAAAATAATATTTCTAGCTTTTCTTAAGGTGCCCCTCACCCCTCTTATAAAAGGGAACCCCTTATCTCTAATTCACACATTAAAAGCCATTTGGCTCAGCCAAACCCTTCCCAGATACCCTCTCAACAGTCCTACCTTCATCCTAGAGTCCCTCCTTTAGTCAGAAAGCCAACCTAGGGAGCCCTTTGGTCAAATCAAAGGGAAGAACTCGAAGAAGAGGTAATAATTTCACCACCCTCTTTCAAGTTCTTTTCTTCTTCCACTTCTTCTTTATTTGTTATTTACATTCTAAAATAATAACTACAGTATCTTCTCTATACTGTGATGTTATTATAAATATGGTACAACCATATTCATTATTCTATCCATCCTTTGAATGACATGTCACCATACGTGCGTACGCACAGATTACCGTCTCCACGTCGTGCTGTAATTGTTATTCAATACATTATTATTTGGATGGGTATAATAATGATGTTTAATTAATGTAAAAAATAAATATAACATGATAATTATTCTGTATATATGATATACCATCGAATTATATATTATTTTAATATCAAAAGAATGATATTGTCGCTCGTGCGTACGTACGGATTACCGTCTCCACGAACGCGATGAGATTCATTTTCCATCATATCCATTCAAGAATAAATTTAATTTGATGATTAAAAATAATTTTTAGAGACATGATATCATTTTATATATGAATAAGATACATCTCATCCATAAAAAATATGACTCACAAAAAAATAATATAAATGAAAACAAATCCGTTAACACCCCAAATGATAATAATACTAAGATCTTATTAACAAAGAAATGTTAAAAGATCATATATGATTTAATATTAATGTATATGATTAATTTATAATTTAAAAACAATTATTTATCCATTATACAAGAGGTAAAACTACCCTTGACCAAGGAAAAAGTACAAAGTAAAGGGTTTCTTATCTCACTTTTAATTCTGTGATATTTCCATTGTTCACCACTTATTTATAGCTTGTTGTGTCTGTACTAACCATGATTGTATTCATTGTGTAATATGCTTTAATTTATGGATATATACATCATAATTGTATGATCCTTCTTTCATGGGTGTATGTTTCATAAGTTACCAAATCGATAATAGAATTTGAAATTTCAATTTCCACTCATTCGACTTTACGCATACTTCATTGATTATTTTACTCCAAGATTATGTGTGGGATCACTATTAATTTACTCATGTCATAATTTCCACTCCCCTTTCTGTGGATATAATTTTGATACACATAATCACTCCATTGATAGATTCTCAAGTCATCGATATGAATTTAATAAGATTAATTTAAATCAATCTCCATTTATTGAGTTAAATATCCAATTCATTGGTGTTGTTTTTACAAGAATATGTGTGAATGTCCTCTGGCTGATTTACACTGAATATCCAATCATATCGTGTATATTTTTATTTTTCACATATAATTATGTCATTGATTTATCCTTAACCTAAGGATACAGTCTTTATAAGAGATTTCATCTCAATTTACATTCCATTGAGACTTCATTGTTGTCGTACACCAATTCACTTTTATATGGTGTATATAATGTACATTGACATAGTATATCATTAACACCTTTATTATAATGATATTATCATGTTTTGATTACCTCAATTATTTGTATTGAAGTGTCTCTTTTTTTAGGAACTCTAACAAAAATATCATTTTAAATGTTTTAATGATTTATTATTCTAAATCTTTCTCATTAATGTCCATGTTTTAAAAATGGTTTTAAGGATTTATTTATATGAACATTAATGTTTTAAAATTAAAATTCCATTTAAAAGTACCAATGTGTTATGGGACACTTTGATTAAAAAATATATTTTTAAACGGCTTCTTGACAGATAATGTGACTTTTAAATGTTTTCAAGAAAAAGGGGGATATTTCTCTCAAATAGTTTTGATGATTATTTTCATCTATGTCAGTATCCTTCATTATTCTCGATTGAGGTTAATCTATACAATCTTCAATGTTTTATTGAATGAGTTATGTTTGAATGTGGATGTGCTATTTTTATACCATTCATGTTTTGTGGATAAAGTATTGACATTTCGTATTCTAGTTTTAATAAGAATGTTTATGTTATGTTTCAAACTTTTCATATGAGGAATGCATTAGACTTAGTAAGTGACGGGTGGAGCCTGCTATGGATCCTCGATGTGTTAGTATGTCTCATGAGACAAACTAGTGTATTGGCACAAGTCCTTGAAACAATATTATTTTTATTCTTGGAATAAGGCCTTGAATATGTGGTTATGATATTCTGGCATTATGCATTCCATCATTATGAAAGTAGTTATTGATATTGCATGTGATTATTCAACTAGTAGAATATCCATGTGAATAAGTAAATTGCATTATTTAATTTTATTTTTGCCATATTATGCTGAAGTTCATGTTTAAAAGGCTTTTGTTTTAGTTATACATTTCCTTAAATGTTTATGATTATTTATGAAAGTTTCCACTATAATGTTATCCTTACTGAGCATCTGATCTCACCCATTTCTATGTTTTATTTTTCCCAGGATGAAAAGAAGTATATTATGAATGAACTCTAGGGATAGTCTATGGGATCTCAGGGTTGTCTATGGAAACAATGTTGTTGTAGTTTTTTCATTTTATGATGTAATTTACACCTTATGAATTTATCTAGTACTTCCAAGGCTACTAAACTAATCGGTATTTCGAGACATGATCTTTTATGATCACGCCAATGATACGTAATAATGCACCGACTCTTTGCTTCTGGGGTCAGGGCGTTATAGTTGGTATCAGAGGAATTTTAGTACAAAACTTTGAAACTAGATTTAGATAAACTTTGATTAGAGAACATATCCCTAAGATATACTTTGAGGATCAGTATAGAGGAACTTCCTAAAATTTTAATATTGTAATAATTTTGTGAGTTTTCCAAGCAATACATCCCTATTGTAGTAAAAATGATATTATTATTACCCTAACACATGTCCTAATTCTATTTTCTAAGTATAATTAGACCAAAAACAACCCTAGGAATAAAATATGAACCTCTTTGGTCCACATGGATTAGATTAGGACATTTGTTATTATTTAATTCAAAGAAGCGTTAAAAGAGTTAAAATCAAAGTTTAATAACTAAAAGATTTTTAATATAGAGTTACACATAAGATAAATTCAATTATAAATATTCATTAGAAAGATAAAATTATTTCCTACATAATTTAATTTTATTTATAATTTTTTGACATTAAATAATTTAATTTATTTATGACACAATGGTGATGCTGTAATTACCTAATTAATGAAATATTAAAATAATTGATATTATAAATATCCAAATAAATGTAATTTGAGACTTTTTATGAATTAAAATAATTTTATAGGTTAATATGACATTGTAGTGTTGGTTAGATTAATTTGTATCGATGTAATAATGTTTTTATGAATTTATCAAAAACAAAATATCAAATAGTGTCAAAATTGACACAAAAGAGTTTTTAAAACATATATTATATTATTAATTGATATTCTATTCCTAAAAATATAAGGCTCAGCCAATGGAATTATATAATTATTGGTGTATCATTAATGGACCACTTGGGGTTCTCTTGTAAGTATATAGTATGTTTATTAACTATATAATATAAAAATTCAAAGAGAAATTTCAAATGTCAAACTATTTAAATAGGAGTTAAATCTAAAAGTTAAGGTTAATATAGTGATGAAAACCTATATAAAACCAATTTGTTGAGTGGTTTTCGACAGATCCACACCTTATCCTTTAAATGAGTCATTTTGGAGCCATTAGAAACCAAAAATTAGTTTATTATAAAATAATATTTATAGTTTTTCTTAAGGTGCCCCTCACCCCTCTTATAAAAGGGAACTCCCCCTTATCTCTAATTCACACCTTCAAAGCCATTTAGCTCAGCCAAAACCTGCCCAAATACCATATAAAATGTCCTTCCTTCATCATAGAGTCCATATTTTAGTCATAAAGCAAACCTATGGAGCCCTTTTGGTCAAATCAAAAGGAAGAACTCGAAGAAGAGGTAATAATTTCACCACCCTCTTTCAAGTTCTTTTCTTCTTACACTTCTTATTTCCTTGTTATTTACATTCTAAAATAATAACTCTAGTATATTCTCTATACTGTGATGTTATTATAAATATGGTATAACCATATTCATTATTCTATCCATCCTTTGAATGACATGTCACCATTGTGCGTACACACAGATTACCGTCTCCACGTCATGCTGTAATTGTTATTCAATACATTATTATTTGGACGGGTATAATAATGATGTGTAATTGATATAAATAATAAATATAACATTATAATTATTCTTTATATATTATATACTGCCCAATTATATATTATTTTATTATCAAAAGAATGATATTGTCGCTTGTGCGTATGTAGAATTTACTATCTCCACGAACGCGATGAGATTCATTCCCCATCATATCCATTCAAGACTAAATTTAATTTGATGATTAAAAATAATGTTTAGAGACATGATATAATTTTGGATATGAATAAGATACATCCCATCCATAACAAATAATATAAAGGAAAACGAATCCGTTAACACCCAAAACGACGATAATACTAAGATATTATTAACAAAGAAATGTTAAAAGAACATATATGATTTCATATTAATGTATAAGATTCTTGTATAATTTAATAACAATTATTTCATCATTATATAGGAGGTTAACCTACCCTCGACCAAGGAAAAGGTACAAAGTAATGGGTTTCTTATCTCACTTTTAATTCCGTGAGATTTCCATTATTCACCACTTATTTATTGCATGTGGTGTGTGTACTGCCCATGACTGTATTCATTGTGTATTATACTTTAATTTATTGATATCTACATCATCATTTTATGATCCTTCTTTCATGGGTGTATTTTTTGTAAGTTACCAAATTGATAAGAGAATTTGAAATTTCAATTTCCACTAATTCGGCTTTACGCATACTTCATTGATTATTTTAATTCAAGATTATGTGTGGGATCACTATTCATTTGATTATGTCATAATTTCCACTCCACTTTCTATGGATATAATTTTTATACACATAATCACTCCATTGATAGATTCTAAAGTCATCGATATGAATTTTATAAGAGTAAATTTAACTCAATCTCTATTTATTGAGTTAAATACCCAATTCATTGGTGTTGTTTTTACAAGAATATGTTTGAATGTCATGTGGTTTATTTACACTGAATATCCAATCATATTGAGTGTATTTATATTTTTCACACATAATTATGTCGTTGATTTATCCTTAACCTAAGGATATGACCTTTATAAGAGTTTTCATCTCAATTTACATTCCATTGAGACTTCGTTGTTGTCATACACAAATTCACTGTTATATGGTGTATATAATGAAATTTTACATAGTATATCATGAATCCCTTTATTCTCATGATATTATAAAGTTTTGATTACCTCAATTATTTGTATTCAAGTGTCTCTCTTTTTGTTAGGAACTCTAACTAAAATATCATTTTAAATGTTTTAAAGATATATTATTCTAAATATTTCTCATTAGTGTCCATGATTTAAAAATGGTTTTAAGTATTTATTTATATGGACATTAAAATTTTAAAATTAAAATTCCTTTTAAAAGTTTCAAAGTGGTATGGGAAACTTTGATTCAAAAATCTATTTTTAATCGACTTCTTGACAAGTAGTGTGACTTTTAAACGTTTTCAAGAAAAAGGGGGATATTTCTCTCAAATAGTTTTGATGATTATTTTTATCTATTTCAATATACTTCATTATTATCGATTGAGGTTAACATGTACAATCTTCCATATTGTATTGAATGAGTTATGTTTGAATGTGGATGTGTTATTGTTATACCATTCATGTTTTGTGGATAAAGTATTAAAATTTTGTATGCTAGTTTTAATACGAATGTTTATGTTACATTTCAAACTTTTCATACGAGGAGTGCATTAGACTTAGTAAGTGATGGGTGGAGCCTGCTATAGCTCCTCGATGCATCGGTTGGTCTCATGAGACAAAATAGTGTCTTGGCATAAGGCCTTGAAAAAATCTTTTTTGTTGTCTTGGCACAAGGCCTTTACTATGTGGTTATGATAGTCTTACATTATGCATTCCATCTTTATGAAAGTGGTTATTGATATTTCATGTGATTATTCGACTAGTAGAATATCCATGTGAATAAGAAATGACATTATTTAATTTTATTTTTTTTCCATATTATGCTGAAGTTCATGTTTAAAAGTCTTTTGTTCTAGTTATACATTACCTTAAATGTTTATGCTTATTTATGAATGTTTACACTATAATGTTATCCTTACTGAGCATATGAGCTCACCCCTTTCTATGTTTTATTTTTCCTAGGATGAAAAGATGAATATTATGACTAACCTCTAGGGATAGTCTATTGGATCTCAGTGTTGTCTATAGAAACAATGATGTCGTAGTTTTCCATTTTACGATGTAATGTACACCTTATGAATGTATGTAGTACTTCCAAGGATACTAAACTAATCAGTCTTTCGAGACTTGATCTTTTATGATCATTCTAATGATACATAATAATGCACCAACTCTGCACTTCTGGGGTCGGGGCGTTACAACTATTGGAGGATAATATATATGTCACATTTTTAGATCATACAAATAAACTCTAGTAATATAAAATGTCACTCCTCCTTGCCCATGATGCTTGAGTCCAACCTGACTGTCTTGGACATCCCATTTACCCTTATAAATATAATTACCACCCTCAGGTGAGGTAAAAGACACCCTCTAGTGATAATAATCAACCTGAGCATGACAGAGAACCAACCAATTCATCCTGAGTATAATATTAAATCTCAACATATCAAGGATTAAAAGGTTATATAGGAATTGGTAACTTTCGTCTCGACTGGTAACTCTATACATTGGTATAAATATTTTTTATCGAATCCTCAGTAGGGTTCCAAGTGTCATTATTCCATTGAAATACTAAACTTCAAGTCCAATATATTCCATTATTTCCATAGATATAAAGGAATGTGAAGTGCATGTATCAAATAATGCATATATTAGTGTAGATGCTACTAAAATAATACCTCACACTGTAGAAGGAATGAAATTATACTACTTGGGTATCAGCTATACTATATAAATATAGACCGATTCATGACCCTAAGATACAACGTGACTTCCATAGGAAGGTCTTCTCTTCTAGCATTGTAAATCTAGTGTTTGGATTACTGGACCATAAATACCTCCTCAACCTGTACAAACTACAGTGCTCCATCATCCTTCCCGATGAGGAGCTAATGATCCTACTCCTCAGAGTGGTGCTAGTGCAGACCCTCTTCCACTAGACAAGGGTAGAAAGGTATGAAAAAACTCCCCATCCTACCACAATATATAAACTCGAATGGAGATCTATCAATTTGGGGCCTCATATGAACCTGTTTACCACACTGATGACATATTGCATGGATACCTAGAAATACACTATGACTACTACTACCTCTCAAATAATGCTAAAATCAAAGATTCTTACCACTAGATGAACTACTTCTCTATCAAGGTACTAAACTACCTTGTCCCATACCTTCAACTTATCTATGGTTATGCTCATTAATGAGGTCATGGTTCACTATCTCAGTGATGGTAGTCAAAAAAAAATGTCCACCTAATACCAGATGGCATATACAAGCCCATCATGCAAATTTATAGTTATGGGAAGCTCATCACCAAGGAGAAAAGGAATAAAATGATGAAGCTCCATGAAACGAGTGGAGTAATCCATAACGAATAATGTTACCCACTATAGGTGTATACACTCTCTATATTTGTTAGTTCTCAATGTATCAAGAATTTAGTAATCATAGAAAGTAATCTAGAAATCCTTCCAGACCATAACCCAATGCTATTCATCCCATGTCAAAATATACCACCATCTCTTGGTTGGTGTTATAAGAATATATACTACAAGATTTACCAATCTATCTAGATTTATCTCTAGATTATAAAATATAGATAACATTACCCTATCCATGACTCAGATTCTTGGGGACCAACATCCCCTAAAAATGTAGGTGGATGCTATTGCTAACATTGCCGCATCAACTTTTCCATAGTAGGGGCTGATATTGGGGAACCATGCATGTTCTGCATGTGTTGTAAGAAAACCTCTGAAAACTGAGCATCAATTTCAAGATCAAGATTAACAGGATTTTATGTTGGTGTCACTACTGGAGGTAATATAATGGCTTAGGGACCATCACCCCCAGAGTATGGTCGCTGCCACCCACTTGACGCAGGACTCGAGGTCATCATGGAGGCACATCTATACAATTCCAAGCACATGAATCAGAATAAGGTTTTATACTGAAATGATCCAAGGTAAATGAATAGGATAGGTACAACCCTTCATATTTAAAGGTCACACCCCTATTACCACTCCTAAATCTAGGTCTGGGTGATATAAAATATCATAAGAGTCATAGGAGATAGTCCCTACTACCCATTAGTGAGGTTGTGTTAGGGTTAAGGTCTCATATATCACATCAATGAATCTTTAATATGGAGTTTTTGTTACAAGTTATAGAGGAAAACGCCCTTTAAGTTGAAATTGGAATCCCCATTTAATGGAAACCATTTCATGTAAGAATTACAATTAAATAGTTTATATATATATATATATCATGGTCTAGTAAGATACTTATGTTATTCCCACGCTGTAAAGTCCTATTATTTAAAAGTTTCAACTGGTAATACATGTAAATAAAAAGAGTATTTTAAGATTGTTTAATTATATGGATCATAATTCCCAATTTATATATGAACACACTCTCTTTAAATTTCCATTGGAATCCATTTAATTGAAACCACTATGTTTTTAGCCCATGTGACCAATGGTCCATGGGAAAATATGCTATAATTGGTTAATTAAGGTGTCACCATCAAGATATATGGGGAGAACCCTTTTAGGTTGATAAAGAAACATTAATTAACCATTTATTTAATTCTTAATACAATATATTTTATCACAATGAAAATATAACAATAAAGTCACAACAACATGATGCAGGTAATGCATGCTGTAAAATAAATATGGCATCACATAATCATCACATGAGAATCCTCATATGACAACTATTATGCATGAAAAAACACTTCATTTCCATATTATACAAGGTTAAGAGAAAATCCATAGTAATAATAATAACACCACAAACCGTTTGCATCACCAAATGGTGAAATCAAGACAATTGTAATAGGAAAAATCCAGAATATCAAATCTCATTCGAGGACACCTAGATTTTTCCTATACGTTGGTTAACTACACCCCTGAAGAATCTCATTACCAAATCCTACTACATTACTAGTCTCTTGTATAATAATCCCAAATAGTAATAAAAAAGGAAAAGGGAACTGATACCACTTGTATCACTACAAGTCTAGTTTACTAAAAATTAACTGAACCTAAGATCCACTTTGAATCAAGCATGCCCCATAGTATGTTAGAGGCTACTGACAAGAAGTGAGGGTTTGTAATTGTGTGTTGGTGAGAATATACCCTCATTATTAGATTGGAACATAGTGGTGATAAATATATAGATAAAAAAGTAAATATATAACAATGATACATCAGAATATAATGACATCCAGATAAATAAATAATTGAATGAAGAGGTAACATAAAAATAAAAAGATCTATATCCACTATCATATAAAAAATTATGTCATGTATTTAGGCTATAAAAAACGTGAAATACATGGATTCCAAGAAACATACATACACAACTTTCTATAAAAAATCAACAAATGGTCAAACTATATCCCCAATAACATCATGATCATAAGATCAATCCTCTACTCATGTACTCTATCATAGTAAAAACAATCAAGAATCCATAATATGAAACTTTCATTTTCCCCTTCCTACATACTTGATGTTTTTCCAGGTTCCAACTGGAGGAATGAATGGTGTGTAAGATATACTAAGTGGGCCACCACCAATGGTGTTTATAACATATACAACTTGTGCATATAAGCTATAATATTATACAGGTTAAACATTAATACATATATAATGATAAAGTGATGAAAATGATTCTATAAATAAATTCTATGAAAAATGGTCTATAAATTAAGAAATATATACACAAGAGTAATGAATCAACAATAGTATACGCCGATCGTATCAAGTATCAGATCTATGGGGGCTAGGATCCAAGGCCATTGACCAAGGTGTCCTCTTTGAGTCCTTGGAACTCATCCATAGAAATATAAATATAATTTCTGACCTACATGGGATAAGAACCCATGTCCATTGACCAAGGATCCCTTATAGATTCCATGGATCTCATTTATAAAAAACCCGATAAAAACTTATGTGGAGCCCAAGGAACAAGTCTAAGGTGGTCCAAGTATGCCCGGTTCATGGTAATGATCCTCGGATTCCAATGTAGAAGAATCATTCATGCTATACCTGGATGTCGATGCCATAACAAAATAACCATCATTTATCAATTAATATAAGGGATAAAGGCGCAATGTTAGTTTCCATCCCACATCACTAATCATTTTCATTAAATTCATAAGGTAATAGTTCATCCATCTCATTTCATAATTCCCAATTAATCAATTTCCTCATCGATTTCATTTATAAATGAAAAGGTGATATAAGAGGTATTTAACACTTAATATTCAATTTTAATTTATATAAAAATTCCAATCATGGGTGGGAAGATTAGAACACCCAAAGGGGTGGCACAGTCTTAGGTATTCAAATGAACCCTCCTCAAGGAGTGGTTTTGGTTGAGGTTATGACCTCCAACCATTCCAAGGGAAACACATCAAAACGTTCTTTAAAACATTTTATTTATGGTATTAATAATTTTAGAAGCAACACATTGAGGATCTGACATGGGGTACTATGGAGAAAGCTATAAATATCAATACTTTAAGGTAAAGTTAAAAACCACCCACCATAGATGGATAGAAGACTCCTCATCCATTATTGGCCTCTAATCCGGGATAGAACATGAGAAATCAAAGAAATATATAAATACCATGATACTAGGGTATATTATCTCACATGAATTTAGCATCTAATATGGTGAGATAAATTGATAAATTATGTAATGGGATAGAAGAACTTACCATAGGCTATCCAATATGATAAAATAAACTTGATTTCAAGCTCAAACGAAGTATATAATGAAATAACTAGGGGATAAGAGGAGGATTCAAACATAAGGGAGGAGTGGCTATGCATGAGAAAAATTGGGGAGGAAGAGGATATGAATTATCTTAACAGGAGGACAAAAAATGGGTATTTCACCCATTTTTAATGGGAGTACGGTTTGGCTGCATAGTTGGCCAAACCATGTGCCGAACATGAACACTCATTACCTAGGGTGGAACCCCCTTGTATGTCTAGGAACAGAGTTTGAAAAATCATGAAAACCCATTGTGAATACCACTACTATTTTCTATATCACTTTTTAATGGTCATACATCTCCCTTTCATTGTTGAAAAAAACCACATGTCACCCTTATAGGGTCGCACGATTTGATATTCACAGTTAGCACTTACCATGTGATAACTATACACCTCACCCATTTTCTCCAAAAAATTGAAGCTTCAACCTCCAAAGAATCCTTGAATGTTACTGAACCATTCCTTCGGTCTTTTATCACTTTTATAAGAATAAGACAATATGTTTAAACAAGAATGTAAAGAATTTATACCTCTACAAAAATCCACGACATTACATGGTGAAATTCCATTTCCCCCTAGGGTTTTTATGATTTGTCCACCGTTTGACCTCCCCTTGATCGACCGGACCATGGTGTGCATGGGGGATCCTCTCCCTTCTTCCTCCTCTGATTAGGGGGATTTTTCTTCTTGATTTAAAATTTGGATATAAGTAATTTATTCTTCATCCCTTCTCCTCTCTTCTTC
Organism: Viscum album; assembly: GCA_963277665.1. NCBI lineage: Eukaryota > Viridiplantae > Streptophyta > Magnoliopsida > Santalales > Viscaceae > Viscum > Viscum album. The sequence goes on along the minus strand of OY728160.1, from coordinate 1,305,328,378 downwards.
CATTTCCCTCTCACTTGATTTTCATCTCATTTATGAACCCAAACAAATGTTTGGTTTGGGATTAGGGTTCAGAATGGTCCTAATTATGGAAATTTGGGTTTTTAGGGTAGATAAGGATGTTTCTTAGATCAATAATTTATTCTCTATAAAAGAAAAAGATTTTTAGTTGTGGTTCCACCTGTAAAAGGATGGTATTTCTTTGGAATTACCTTATAAATCATTTTATAAATTTCCTTCATGTTTTAAAATTATTTATCATGGATTTAGAGGCTTGTCGTTTAGACATAGTTGGATTGAAATGTTTTTCTAATGGTATTTTCACAAGGTATAGACGTGTCACATGCCAACTGTTTTTGAAATTTCTTGAGTGGATTTGTTAAAACGGTTTTAATATTTTATGATGTTTCTATATGTAATCAATATGTGTGGCATACCATTATTGGATTTAAATTAATTTTAAATGTTTTAAGGACTTTTAATGGACCTATTTCCCATTCTAAGTGTCTATCAAATGCCCAGTTGAATTTTTTAAATAGCTGCGAATGCTTTAAAAGTATTTTGGATGTCGGTTTCATTTAAAAATGTTGTGTGATATTTTAATGTTTTTTTAATATGATGGGATTATACTTTCATTACCTTTATTTTTTAGATTGATGGGCCTTGGGGTGGTTTAAAATGTTTTAAAAATGGAATTGATATTTTATAAAATGGGTTTTGGAACCATTTTCTTTATTAAAGAAAGGGTTTTATTACTTTTAATGGTGGTTTGTATAAAATGACTTATTTTCAAATGGGATTTTAAATGTGGTTTGATAAATGGGTTTTAAAGGAAATTTGATATGTGAATTTTAAAATGGGTTGAAAATTTACTGGCATCCTAATAACCTTTTTGGAAGCCTAGTTGACACTTAAAGTGAAGTTGTTTTTATTAATTTTGGATTTCCTCAATCGAGACTTTTGAAATTTTTATGAATGTTGGGGAATGTAACCACATAAGGGAATTATTTATATTGATACAACTTATTATGAAATTCTAATTCATTCATATGAAAGGGGTTTTTCTTATGAGGGTTTAGGGTATGAGTTGATATTAAATTTTGAATGATTTATATTTTATTATTGTGATGATTTATTTTTTAACACACCCACTTGGATTTCCATGGGATTCCTAGGAAGATAGTTTATGACCTATATGAGAGAGTTCCATATTTTATAGTAGTGCTATTACTAAGAAATGTTTCCTGACTATACTGATTCCATTAAATCGAAAGGGGAAGTGGTTAATGTGATATAACAACCTTATTATGGCTCATGGAAGCTGTAATCTCCCAGGATATTTATTTCTAGATAGTCCAATGGGATTACTAGAGCATGGATAAGACTAGTAGTGATATCCTAGGTTTTTTCTCACCAATTCAAGAATTAATTACTTGATTCTTATGATGTTTTACGTGATGTTTAAGTCCTTATTAAGACATTTTAGGCAATTTATCTTATAATGTTGATTGTAATCCTTTAATTAATTTATTATACAAAAAACATAGTTTGGTTGTTATATATTTTTATATTTCTTTGATACATTAGTAGTTGTTATTATTGGGAATATTTTTTAGTGTTCTATTTTACTTTAAAATTGATTTATTCTTAAATTACTTGGAATGTGACTTTTAAAAAATGCAAATGTTGTTATATTTTTTAAATGGGTGTTAAGAAATGGTTTTTCATTGAGGTTGTTATGAAAAACGAATTTTTCAGGAAATGTTTAGTAAGGGGGATAATTGGGTGATTTTGTGGCTTTTCATGCTTTTATAGGTCCTCTTTCATTTTCTTAGAATGTTTAACTTAATGTTTTTTATCACCCTTATTTTAATTTATAAAAAGGGTGTTTTTTTAAATGTTTGAGTGGAATGTTGTTACAATTTTTTATTAATAGTGTGAAACAAAATTTATATCTTTTGTTTAAACATTCATTTTATGAACTATGTTATGAAGGGAATTCCATATTTCTTTTGGGGGGAGACATAATGGGTTTTTTATCTTACGCCAATATAAATTTTGCAGGTTTTAGGTGCCCAGTTCTCTTCAATTACATTAGTTAAGGTTGGTTTATGGTTGGAAAGTGGGATGTGTTGAGTGGTAAGGGGTCACTAGTAATGGTGTTATAGTTGTTTAGGTTCAGTTTCACTATTTGATATTATTTTGGGATGTTGTATTAGACTATCAGCCTATAATGTTTATTAGTTTCTACTTACACTATTTAATTATTCTAACTATATATCCGTGAATGGATGTTTTTTATTATAATATGTTTGGTTGGTTTATTTATTATATTGCAGATTATTTTTTAGATTGATATCTGAGAGTGAAATAATTCCTAAAGATCATTATTAATACCAATGTAATAGTTTACAATATATGGGGATCAAAAGAATTCTTTAGGCCTTAAGGAGGACTGGGACAGGTTTTGGTTCTAGTGGAATCCCGAGCCGTTTTTTATAGACGTAATATTTAGTAGTAACTTCCAATCCTCACTTAGTTTTATTGAGTCTTAGGTAATTACTTCTCTTTTTGAGAAGTGTTATGTGAGGAGGAATATAAATGGTGGGGCGACCATAATAAAGTGATAAATTCATTATATTGGTTTCATTGAGGATGATGGTTCCTTACCAACCAATCCCAACCCAAAAAAAAATCAAATGGAAATGTTGTTAAATGAGTGTGTCACTAGTTACTCAAGTCTAAATATTCTATTATAACTCAGGTATGAAATATTCATGTTTTGTATTTTATAGACTATCTCCATGCCTATAAAATGTATCTGGTTCATATCCATAATCCAGAAATAATTTTTGGGTGCCTTTTTTATGAGTTTTTTTCTTATTGATCAATTAATGTCATCATTTAGTGAGTCCCCATTGTTTTTAACCAAGTATAAAATGATGTAGGTAATCCTCATCTCTTTTTGGATTAACCATCTTCAAAGAGACTTTTTAGGTGTAGAAAGTGAGTTGGTGGGAAGAATTATAACACCCACAATGTAATTTTTATGTATATATTATTCTATTTATTTATTTTTGTTTTTTATTTTGTATTTTGGAGTCAAATTTTGGTAATTTTAAGAAATTTTACAAACTACATGGTTAGAGAGGATTGTCTTGTGTATCGTGTAGCGACCAAGAACAGTAATGTGAGGGAATCCCAAGGAGTTTTCGTGGTCAAACAATGGTCCCAATGACCATGATAAGAATGTGTAGAGTATAGGGAAAGGAAATTAGAGTCTTCATGGTCATAACATGTTCCAACCAAACTGCTAAGGTCGGTAATAGAACTCATTAAAATATTATTTTTAATTTTTATTAAATATATTTCAAATCGGAAGGCCTCTCATTTAATACCCATATTTCCATAAGTGACCCGGACCACTTATAATGGAAACCCCCTCTCCCTTCCACAACTTGGATTGATGCTTTAATTTCTTCATCAAACCCCTACTTAGGTCCTTGTAAGTTACTATTATCTGAATTATTCTTAGTTTTATTACTTCTTCATTATAATACCCTCTTAATTATTTCTATAGTGGTTAGTATTCATTTAAAATTATTATTTAATTGGTGGTTTTTTAATTTTAGGGTTCATAATAGATTTTTTCAAACTCTATCTTCCTCTATTGTGGTGGAATAACTTCATCGCACTTCATTTTCTTCAAATTCAGTAGGTGTATCCATTCATTTATCTATGATTTTTGAATAATTGGTGCTTTTTTATTTTAATACATGGTTTTATTAGAGTAGTTGTTATAATACTTACTAATATTAATGTTTTGGTTGTTTTGAATATTTCTCTTTGAATTTCCTTGAAATACATTGGTTCCTTTATCTTCAAAAAACTAAAACTAGTTTCCTTGGATACCATGTACTACACATGTTTGATAAAATTAAAAAATTATATTTTTGTGATTTATTTAATGTTTAATTAAAATAATAATGTCTTAAGGATTATAATGTTTTTTATTTATCTTTTTAAAAATTATTTCAAGGACTAAGGAATTATTTGGCTATTTTGAATTTGAATTATTCTCTTAGTGGAAGAAAATTACTGTGACTTTTCTTATTGATATAGAAATTCTTTGGTTATGTTTTAGAAATGGGATTTCATGATTTTTACCCTATGTTTTTAAAATTTATTTCTTTTTGAGGTATATTTTAGATTATAATTGATTTTTTAATATTTTTATACTTTAATTGATCCCATTATACTTTCTTTTGGAATCGAAAGTGTTATATGAAATAAAAAGATGATCGATGGATTACAAAGAGAAATTGTTATTATTTAATTGTGCTATTATAAAAAGGGGAAACTTTATGATGGAGGTTCTGATGTGGGGTATTATTTATATGTTTTTTTGGTATGTGTTATATGTTATGATGGATTATATTGTATTTGGTAGCTCACTTCCATTTGTGTCCTAGGAAACCTTGGATTTCTAGAATAGAGTTCTAGGGTAAATTGTTGCACCAGTGTATGATAACACATTGACAAGTGGATCCTATCAGGAAGTTTTTTTCTTAGAGTATTTCACCTCTCGGTCATGATAAAAATGGTAACGTTGAGTGTATAGGTTGTTATATCATCAAGAATGCTAATTATATTAGTTCTTATACCATGTAGACATAGATTGTCTCCATAGATCATAGGTGTTTATATGATTATTATTATAATTATTAAGTGTGATTGATTTTTTTATTTTCATCATTAATATTAAATTTTCTATTATATTTTTACCAAAGTATAAGTTTTTAAATAATTAAAGTATGAATGTTTTACTTAAATAATTTTATTGATTTTTTGATGATTTAAATAGTTTTATTAGTAGACTAAATTCTTTAATTGTGAAGTAATTAACTCAATTTAAATTTCTTTTAAATTTCATGATTATCCTCCAGGATGTTTTATGTAATTTCATTACAAGAGAAAGAATATTTGTTAAATGTAAGGTAATATTGTGTTCCTTTAGATTAAATACTATATTTTCATCTTTTATAAAAAAACTCTTGGTTTTATCTTCAGTAAATCCTTCCACCACTTCTTCTGGAAATAAAAATTAACATCATCATTAAAAATGAAGGATTTATCTTTTGAAATCCCATGTTGTTTACATTATGGAAAATGAAATTCATATTTTCATATATTTAGTTAAAACTAGTTCTCAGTAGATTAATTATTAAATCATATGAATGGTGTTTGAGGAGGATACCTAATATGCATTACTTATCATGATTATTATACTTTTGAGGTTTAGTACATGTTCCACTAAGATATAGAAGATGATTGATAAATATTTTTTTGGGTGATATGGTGGTGATAGGTGAAGTTCACTCAATTTTCATAAGATGTTTGATGTTGAGGTTTCCTTTATGTAGTTTATTTCGGTTTATTTTTTGTATTGTTACACCTTAAAAATATTTCATCTTTTACCTTTTAGTATGGTGTGTGTATTTTTTTTAAATTTTGGTCAGGTATCATTTTGGTACTGTTATAGTTTTGTGAGTTTATATATATTACTGAGTCTATTTATTAATTATGACTTTTTCATTTCACTTTATTTCAAAAGTTATTATTTTTCATGGGTGTGATTCCCAAACATAGAGTAGTCATGATAGAATTATGGATGGAACCACTATTTTTTAATATTTTTTTATTGGTGAAACCTCTTCCAAATGTGTTTTCTTTATGCTAAGGCCCTAGTTTTTTCTCAGGGGGACTAACAATACCCTTTAGGACACATCATGGGATGGATTGAGTACTGATCTTGGGGTATATAGGTTGGTTTGTGACATTCCCAATTTTAAAAATTTATAAATATATTCATAACAATAACAACAGTTATTTACATCATTAAAAATGAATCAAATAATTCATAGTAATCAAATTTAATTATCAACCCTAAATCATAAATTCTATATTTATACCCATCATTCATTATTTTATAACATTTCTCTACCTAAATCCTTTTTAATTTAAATTTTATTATCATTTAATTATATTTCCATTCATTTACACATTTCAACTTCTAATATTTATCAAATTCTCCAAAATTTATTAATATAAGATAATATTAAATCATATAAAATATAATATTTTATATTTATTCTAGAAATTCATCATATATCTTTCATTACAAAATTCCATTTAACAAATTTTCATTATTTTGTATTATGATGAATTTTCTACCCAATGTAAATAAAAATCATAAAGGATTCACAAGGATTACAAAAAAGATGATAATTTTGAGCAACCTACCTTCATTACATGATGAACGTTATTCATTGACAGTTTGTCGATATCCATTGACCATTTTCAACAATCAAATTTATCATTCATCTCCTTAATTTTTAATACTCCTTGTCATAAAAATTCCATGCATTACCCCTTAAGATAATGGAGATAATATATAATTTTTCAATAAAATTATAATGATAGAAAATAATTTCCCTATATTATTTTTAATTAAATTTCCTCTAACCCCAAATATTAATATTATTATATAATTTTAAATTAAACATTATTTTAGTTTAAATTTAATTCCTCCCATTCAAATATCCTTTAATTCCTCTTACTATCTATTTCAATGAATAAAATATCTAGCTATGTCATATCATTTAACATTTCTCAAAAATCAACACGAAAATATCTCCACTCTAGTTTTTTTATTAAAATATTTTTTAAAAATTGAACTAATAAAATAAATAAATAAATAATAATAATCCACTGAAACCCGATATCTTGAAAAAAACACACTTTTAAAATCAAAAAATCACCATACAAGGGTAAACATTGCAATGCAAATATACTATCATACTCAAAACTACATTTTGAGGACTGAAATTTTTCCATTTTATCCATCTTATCAAAAAATATATTTTAGTTTTGAAACTCTAAAAATTCAAATCCTAGGCCATTACATTAATTGGTTTCTTCAAGGTTTCAATTATTTTCGATAAAATCTATTAATTTTATAGCCTAAAATAAGAGTAATAATTTAATTGAAGATAAAATCCACATAATAAAGATTAGAAAACATGAATCACTATAAGTATAAAAAATAAATAATTTTCTCAAATAAATAAAAACAAAAATAAAAAAACTGACTACTATATTACTACAATATATAGGTTAAATAATCAAAAAGGAAATTCACTTCTTGAATTCCATATTTTTAGTATTTGTTAAAAAAATGTAAAATATGGAGATCATTAACATATTTTCAAAATTTATCATAGTTTAGAAAAGGGGGTTCTTATTTTCTGGATGAATTTAGATTATTTTCACATGCATCATAAAGATATTATTTTGAATATTAAATATTACCCCTACTTAGTTCAAAAATTAATTTATAAAAATAGAAGAAATTGATAAATGATTTACCTATATATTTCCAAAAAACCCTCCCAAACTAACTATTTTCTAAATAAATATGGAATCCTTAAATTTTTTACTTCCTCTATAAATTTATACTTAGATACTAGCAATATGTTCTCTTATAAAAGCCAAAAGAAAAAATTCGTAAATCCTATAGTACTCAAAACACCCATAAATGAAATAAAACAAGGAGAGACACACCCTCAGCGAGGGTTTAAAAAACATGATAATTTCATGTTTAACTACCACAACCACATATAATCAGTTTTGATCCAAAGTTCTTTCAATATAAGTATTTATTAATTAAAATTTATAAAAAATTATTAAATTAAATATTGATATATACTTTTAGGTTCAAAAAATGAGTCTAAACCCCAAAAATATGGGTTTTCTCTAAACAAAGTCACAACCTTCCCTGGGGAACTATTCTGAGGAAGATATATTTAGAGCCAAAAACATTTGGGTTTTGTGCACAACTCCATATTGGGCGTGCAACTGAGTTTTTCCTAAAAGATGATGATGGATGGCCGATTTGTGTGTGCCATTAATAATCCCTACATACCTAACCAAAAATTGTACCTTAACATTGTTATGATTTGTGAAACCTTGGTTTTAGGGTGCAATCCCATTTTATGAAAAATGTTTTGATGAAACATATCCTTACACAACCTTCCATGGGAGATAAAGGCATGCCGAGCGCATAAAAACTTTTCACAATGAAGACAGAGTTTCACCCCCTAAACCACCCATTCTAGCTATGAATAGATAATCCCCCCCAATTTGGGATGAACATCTCGAATTTAAATCATCGTCTCTTGCTTTTCTAACTCAATATTTAATGACATCATTCTACTCTTGGCCTCTATATATCCCCAATGGTAGAAAACATTCATCAATAAACTCACATGGTCCCCAATATGTTTTGGATCATTTTTCAATTCCCTCATGAAACTTCCCTAAGGATATGTGTGTTCAATTAAGATGAGTTCCATTCATGTAACCCCAAGCTTAAAACAACTCCAAAATTTGGGTGCACATGTGCCTCCGATGTCCATGGAGTGTCCTCCAAATTTAAATTTTTTATTAATCCATTTTGAGGAAAATTGGGAAACCATAGTTCGCAGACAAGACCACTATGTGCTAAAGTATCTCACAAAATGATTAGACAAAAGACTTAGATTACATGAATCAGCTATCCTATAATGTTCCCATTGCATCGGTTTATGCAACCCCATTTTCAAGCATGATTATAGAGTGGAATGAAACAAACATTGGTTACCTAGCCTATTGATTCCTTTTTCTATGAACTATTTCATAAAAGTTGACTGTCTAGGTGCCTTTCCCCACTTAAACTTGGTTTACTCATGCATCGATCACATATGTGATTGGTATCATCAACTCTTATGTCCAGCCTTTTTTCTTCAAGAATGACCTAGATAGTTTTATCACCTCTTACTCATAATAATAGACACCATAATGAATCTTTCTCCTAATATTAGAAACCCTAGAATCAAAATACCCATTTTCCACTTCATCGTGGCAGTGTTTACACTATTCTCCACCTAGAGGCATCTGCACAGTAGAAATGAAATCCTTGAAGGGGGCATCATCAAGGGAAACTTCCCATATTTCCTAGTACAAAGGCCTAGTTCTTGATCATTCTCTCCAACCTAGAAATGGACTCACTGGGTTTATTAACATCCCACATACAATATGTAATATGTTAAACTACACAGACTAACATCCTAGTCGTACAACATTAAACTTCACAACAACATCCTCAACACATGGCGTTAAACTAAAGTCCTACCATGTGTGATAAACATAGGATGCCCCTTGTATGACTAGACTGAGATGACACCCCACCTTCTACCATGTACAATTAATATAGGATGAACTATGTATGATCATAATGGGATGAAACCTCCTTCCCCATCATGGTATACCCCTCCTATAATGGGCAACCCACATTTGTAAGTCCCACACCATGATCTACCACCATGGGATGAAACCCCAACATTAGGGATGAAAAATCAACACCTCCATATGATGAAACCCCTAAACACCAGGGAATTCCTACACATAATCCACATAGTATACCTTGTTGTCGCTTGTCCTATGATGTGAGCATCCTTATTTCATGACAATAAACAACAAGGATCTATCCTATCTCATTAACTTAAATTGTACACTCAAACTACATAGGTTTTGATCCATGTATCCTAACCAAGTATGTAGGATGTCTCCATATGGTTTATTACCAATAAACCCGTTATACCTCCATAAGTTTCAATCCCAAACCCCTAATACCACCATTAAATCTGAATGTCTTCCCTCATGGAAGGAAATAACCCCAAAGTATTATAATCACCCTACGAGACACACTCAAATCACCAAAATGTTCCCATAAGATGTTAAACTTGTGACCAAAATATCCCCACCAGATGTTAAATTTTTGTCTAACTGATGTCCACTAGATGTTAATCTTATTACCAACCTATATTCACATGACATTAAATATGTGATCAACCTGTCCCCACAAGATGTAAAAATTGTGACCAACCTATCTCCACAAGACGTCAAGCTTATGGCCTAATTTTTATCCATAACCTAATTCCTAATTTCATCCCCAATCCATGACTGAATTTGGCTTATGTTTGTTCAAATAATTCACCAATATCATTCTCAATCGATGTATCCTCAAATTAAATCCCATCACAAATTTGATTGAGCTCTAGCAATCTCTAGTCATGGATTCAATGAGAATCTAAATCTCATGTATTTGAATATGGTATAATCATTTGTAGTTTGGAATAAATTGAAAAAATAATAGTCTCAAATTCTCCATATAATAGAGAATCAAGTAGGTGTCTAGTAAAGAATTCTAAAATTCAGATACGTGGGTCTTCGTAAAATTTTGATACATGAAAACTGGTAGAATATTTGGGTATATGAAGACCCTCAAAAACTAGATATGTGAGATGCATAGAATCCTTATAAATGTATTTATTCCTAGTTTTAGCTACATGAGTTGAGAAAATTTGTATTATCTAATTTAGATATGTGGGATAACATCTATAGAAATCTGGAAAATTGGCTACATGAGGTGGCATGAAATGGGCTATGTAGAAATTTGGCTAAATGAGTCACGAAATTTTTTGTTACGCCACTCCTTAGACAATAAGTAAAATAACCAATTAGGAAAAATAAAAATAATTAAATAAATAAATGATACAAAAAATATATTTTATCTTTATAAATTAAAATTAAAATACAAAAAATAATAAATTGAAAAAATAAAATATTATTTTAAAATAAAAACAATTATATATTCTCAGAAACATAAAAATGAAAATTTAAAATTAAATAATCCTTTATAATAAAATAAAACACTAAAATTTAATATTTAAAAGGTAATTTATTTATTTTTGAAATAAATAATTAAATATTAATATCAACATTAAAATACACCATAAAATAGGAAATTTGTAAATTTAATATTTAAACAACCAATTGACAAAAACTATATAATTATTAAATGAAATATACATTTTAGCATTAAATACACAATTTATTCAATAAATTTGATGTAAAAGACATATTAAATAAAATCCACATCAAATTCCCCCACACATAGCATATTTCTTCTCCTTAAGAAATATTTTAATCGAATTCAATGGTAGAAAAAAATTCTCAAAATGAAATAATTGAAATTCCATAAAGAATTTATTTTCTTAATGATTTTCCCTCATGGATTATATCAAGTATAAAAATATGAATTCAATATCTAATTAAATTTATTTAATGAAAAATATATTACTATTTTACAAAAAATGATTTAAATTGAATTTTTTAAGAGAATTTGATAAACATCAATTTTTATACAACTTAAAATCCAAAATTCTCTTTACCTCCAGGAGAACAGGCTCACATAATTTTAGAACTAAAAATAATTAGACACACTTTTTAAAGGATTGGAGTGATAATTTATCAGTAGAGTAAATAACTTATCCAATTGTTAATGATAATTTAATAAAAATAATAAAATAACGAGTTCAATCTGGATTAGTTTTTTCAATTCATAATTAAATAGGATGCATATCTTAAGAGTTAAATTATAATTAAAAAGTTCAAAGTCAATTAGTATTTTATAACATTATCCAAAATATTTACCAAAAACATATTTATCCAACAACAAAGAATCTTTTACAATTGATTCATCACTTTCATATCGACCTTCATTCAGCTAATACGACTCAGGAAGCTTTAATGAAACCTGATGTTGTCTTCGGTAAATCGAGCTCTACGTCTCATTCATATCCATCACCTAATTATCTTTTTTCAATCCTGATTTATGCTTATCTTTGGTCGACCTATTTTCAAGTCATTCACTAAAATCATTCTCAGTCAAAATCTCCTAAACATTGTAACATATCTAAAAAATTATCAAGCTCAATCAATCTCTAAACATGCATTCAACGAGAATAAAAATCTCATGTCTTTAGCTGGGGTATGTTTCTTCTGGGTTCTGGATCAAATGAAAATTATCGGCTTAGGTTCTCCATACAAGGGAGAATGAAGTGTGTGTTCAGGAAAAAATTCTAAAATTCAGATACATGGGTATTAAAAAAATTTAGATACGGGAAAATGATAAGTAAATTTAGATACATGAATCCCCGGTAAAACTGGATACATAAGTTGCATAGAATTTTTCTCTGTAGATTTATTGCAAAATTCGATGACATGAGTTGGGGAAAATTGTGGAATCGAATTTATATACATGGGCTAGAAGCTATAGCAATCATGAAAATCAGTTATGTGAGCTCGGAAAAAATTAGCTATGTAGAAATTTGGCTAAATGATGTAGGAAAATTTTGGTTATGTCACTCCTTCAACAATAAGTAAAATAAACAATTAGGGAAATTAAAAAATAATTAAATAAATACAAGATAAAACAAAAATAGTTTATCTTTGTAAATTAGAATTAAAATACAAAAAACAATAAAATGAAATAATTAAAAATTAAATTAAAATAATGAAAATTATTAATTGATATAAACATAAAAACAAAAAGATAAAACTATAATAATTCACTAGAAAAAAAATAAAACACTAAAAATTAATATTTAAAATTAAATTTAAAAATAAAAAATTAAAAGAGTGAAATAATTATTAATTTAAACATTAAAATATACCTTAAAATAGGAAATTCATAAATTTAATATTTCAACAACAAATTTACAACAACTCTATAACTATTAAATAAAATACACATTTTGACATTAAATGAAGAATTTATTCAACAAAATTGATGTAAAAAATATATGAAATAAAGTCTGCATCAAATTCCCCCACACTTAGCATATTTATTCGCCTCAAGAAATATTTTAATCGAATTCAATGTTAGAAAATAAATATCAAAATGGAATTATTGAAATTCCATAATGAATTTATTTTCATAATTATTTTCCCTCATGGATTCTATCAAGTAGAAAAATATTAATTCCATCCCTAATGAAATTTATTCAGTGCCAAAACGATAACTATTTTAAAAAAAATGACTTAAATTGAAAATTTTATATAGAATTTAACCCACATCAATTTATTCACAACATAAAATCCCAAATTCTCTTTTCTTTAAAGAGAGAACTCATGTAATTTTAGAACTCAAAATAATTAGACTCACTATTGAATGGGTGGAGTGAAAATTTATGAGTAGAATAAATAACTCATCCAACAATTAAGGAAAATGTAATAGAAAGAATAAAACAATGAGTTCACCTTGGATTAAGATTTTCATTTAATATTTAATTTGTATGAATATATTATGTGTAAAATTATAATTAAAAAGTTCAAAGTCAATGATTATTGTATAACATTATTCCAAACTTTTACCAAAAAAATATTTGACAAAATAGGATGTTTTAAAATTGATTTATCACTTTCATGCCAACCATAATTCGATGGATACAACCCAAGAAGCTTCAATGACATCATAGGTTGTCTTTGGTAAATTGAGCTCAACAACTCATTCATATCCATCACCTAATTCTATTTTTCATCCTTGATTTATGCTCGGATATGTTCTATCTTTGTTCAAGTCATCACCCAATATCATTCTCAGTCAAAGTCTCCTCAACATTAAAATATATCAGAAATTTGATAGACATCAAAAAATTTCTAGTCATTCCTTCAACCGGGATCCAAAGATCTTGTATTCGGCTGGGGTATTCTTATTCAGGGTTTAGGATCAGTTGAAAAATTATCACCTCAGGTTCTCCATAAAATGGAGAATCAAGTGTATGTTCAGTATAGGGTTTTAAATTTTGAATACGTGGTTATTCATAAAATTCTGTTACGTAAAAACCAGAAGCAAATTTAGTTACATGAAGCCCCCTGTAAAATTGGATGTGTGAGCTGCATTGAATTTTCATATGTAGATTAATTCATAGATTTGATTACATGAGTTGGGAAAAATTGGAGAATCTAATTTTGATATGTGGGCTAGCAGCTATAACAATCTTGAAAATTGGCTCTGTGAGTTGGGGAAAATCGAAATTTGGCTAAATGAGGCAAGCAAATGTGGTTATGTCACTCCTTCAATAATAAGTAAATTAAAAAATTATATAAATTAATAATAATTAAATAAAGAAAAGAAAAAAAATTACTCTGTAAAATAAAATTATAATATATAATATAATAAAATGAAAGAAATAAAAATTAAATTAAATTAAAAAAATTATAAATTGACAGAAACCTAATAATCAAAAGATAAAATTTACTAATCGCCTAGAATAAAAAAACTAAAAATTAATATTTAAAAATAAATTTAGAAATAAAAAAATCAGATATGAAATATTTAATAATATAATGCTTAAAATAAATATTAAATTAGAAAATTAATAAAATTAATATTTAAACAATAAATGGACAAAAACTCTATAATTAATGAATAAAATAAACATTTTAGCATTAAATATATAATTTATTCAAAAAAATAAATTTGAAAATTCATATGAAACAAAGGCTAGATAAAATTCTTCCAAAATTAGCATATTTCTTATTCTTAATAAATATTTTAATTAAATTAAATGATTCAAAATAAAACACAAAATGGAAATATTGAAATTCCACAAATAATTTATTTTCATAATGATTTTTCCTCATGGATTATCTTAAGTACAAAAATATGAATTCCCTATTTAATTAAATTTCTTCAGAAAAAAATCAGTTACTAATTTACAATAATATTTAAATTGAAAACATTAAAGAGAATTTAACAAAGATAAATTTGAATCCAACTAAAAGAAAAAACTTATCTTTACCTCCAGAAAAATAGACTAACTTAATTTAAGAACTCTTAATAATTAGTAACACTGTTTAATGGGGTGGAGTGATAATTTATTGGTGTAATATATAACTCATCCAATAGTTAATGAAAAATTATTGAAAATAATAAAATAATTAGTTTTAATTATTTTAGGATTTCCATTTTATAATTTTTTTATATACATATATTATGATTTAAATTCTAATTTAAATAGTTCATAGTCTATGATTATTGTATAACATTCTCCAAATGTTTTCCAAAAATGATATTTTTTCTATAGTGAAGGATCTTCGAAAATCAATTCATCACTTCTATGTCAACCTTGTTTTAGATGCTATGACTCAAGAAGATTTAGCGATATCATATGTTTTCTTTGGAAAATCAATATCTACATCTCAGTTGTATCCATCACCTAATTTTAATTTTCATCCCTGATCCATGGTCGACTGTAGTCGATCATTATTCAAATAATTCACCAATCTAATTCTAAATCAAGGCCTCCTCAACTTTAAAACCCATAAAAAATATGATCGAGCTCATGAGATCTACGGTCATAGATTCAACGGTAATAAAAAACTCAAATCATCGACCATGGTCTACTTTTTCAGGGTATGGGATCAGTTGAAAAATGACTATATCGGATTCTCCTTTCAAGGAAGAATCACGTACATGGTCAATAAAGGATTATAAAATTTTGATATATAGGTCTTCATAAAATTTGTATACTTGAAAACTGGTAGTGAATTTGGCTACATAGAGCCCCTGAAAAATTTGATACGTGAACTGCACAAAATTCTCATACATAGATTTATTCCTAGATTTAGACACATGAGCTTAGAAATTTTTAGAATCTAATTTACATACATGGGCTAACAACTCTATAAATCTAGAAAATTTTCTATGTGGGTAGGGGTGAAATTGGTTATGTAGCAGTTTTGCTATGTGAGGCAGGAAAAATTTGGTTATGTCACTCCTTTGAAAATAAATAAAATAAACAAGTAAGTAAATAAAATACAATGAAATAAAATGAATAAAAAACAAAAATATTATAACTCAATAAATTAAAATTAAAATAAATAAAATAATAAAATGAAATAATAAAAAATTTATAAATTGATAGAAACATAAAAGTCATAAGATAAAATTTACTAATCCGCTATAATAAAGTAAAACAATAAAAATTAATATATAAAAAGAAATTTCAAAACAAAAAAATCAATGAATGAAATAATTAATAATTTAAAAATTAAAATACACATTAAATATGAAAAATAATAAATTTAATATTTGTACAACCAATTGACAACAAATCTATAATTAATGAATAAAATACACATTTTATAATTAAATACATAGTTTATTCAACAAATAAAAGTGAAGAAACATATGAAATAAAAGCCATATTAAATTCCTCAACACTTAATATTGCTTCTTCTCAAGAAATTTTTTTAAATAATTCAATGGTAGAAAATAAATCTCAAAATCGACCAATTGAAATTCCCCAAATAATTGATTTTCATATTGATTTTCTCTCATCGAATCTATCAAATATAAAATATGAATTCCCTCTAGAATTAAATTCATCCCATAAAAAATTGGTTATTATTTTACAAAAAATATTTAAATTGAAAAATTTAACGAAAATTTATCAAATGTCAATTTACAACCAACCATAATTCCAAAAAAAAATTTCCTCAAGGAGAAAAAACTTACGTAATTTAATAACTCGTAATAATTAGACACACTGTTGAATGGGGTGGAATACTAATTTATTGGTGGAATAAATTACTCATAGAAGAGTTAAATAAAAAAGGAATTAAATGAATAAATGAATGATTTCATATTCGATTATGATTTTCATTTCATAATTCATTTGGTTGCAGATTTTATGAGTTAAATTCTAAATAAAAAGTTCACGGTCAATGATTATAGTATAATATTCGCCTAAAATTTTCAAAAAATGATTTTTTCCAAAAATGAATGTTCTCTAGAAACTAATTCATCGCTTTTTTATCGGCCTTCATTTGGTGGATATGACTCAGGAAGCATCAATGACATCAGAGGTTGGATTCTTTAAATCAATCTCAGCTTCTTAGTCATATCCATCACCCAATTTCCATTTTCTTCTCTAATCCATGCTTGACTTTGGATGATCTTTGTTCATATCATTCCCAAATATTATTCTCAATTGAAGTATCCTCAACTTCAAAACCCATCACCAATTTGATCGAGCTTAAGTACTCTCCAATCATGGATTCAACATGAATCCAAAGCTCACATCTTCGACTGGGGTCTACTTATTCAGAGTTTAGGATCAGTTGAAAAATAATCGGCTTGGTTTCTCACTTTAGGGTAGAATCAGGTACGTGGTCAGAAAGGATTATGAAATTTGGATATGTGGGTATTAATAAAATTTGGATATGTGAAAACTGGCGTGGAATTTAGCTTTATAAATCCCTTGGAAAACAAAACACATGAGTGATACAGAATTATCATATGTGAATTTATTCCCAGATCAGGGTATATAACCTGGGAGAATTTACAGAATCTAATTTAAATGTGTGGGTTATTGGTTGTATCAATTAGACAAATTGGCTATGTGAGTTAGTCTAAAGTAGTCTATGTAGGAATTTTGCTACATGTGGAAGTGAAAATTTGGTTACATCACTCGTTTGAAAATAAGTAAAATATAAAATTAATGAAATTAAAAATAATTAAATAAAAACAAGATAAAACCAAAATAGTTTAAATCGGTAAATTAAAATTAAAATAAATCAATAAATAAAATGAGATAATTAAAAAATAATGTAAAATAAAAATATTTATAAATTCATAGAAACAAAAAAACCAAGTGATAAAATCTATGAATCCCCAAGAATAAAAAAACAAAAAAAAATTAATATTTAAAATTAAATTTCAAAATAACAAATTCATTGAATGAAATAGTCAATAACTAAAAATTAAAATATGAAATTCATAAATTTAATATTTAGACAACCAATTTTAAAAAATATATAATTAATGAATAAAATACACATTTTTCCATTAAAACAAAATTTTATTCTAGAAAAGTGATTTGATAAAACATATAAAAATAATGGCCACATAAAATTCTCCTGCACTTAGCATATTTCTTCCCTGCAAGAAATATTGCAATAGTATTTAATGGATGAGAGTAAATATCAAAATGGAATAATTTAAATACCACAAAAGATTAATTTCATAATGATTTTACCTTATTGATTCTATCAAGTAGAAAAATTGTAATTCCCTCTCAAATTAAATTTCTTCAGTGCAAAATCAATTACTATTTTACAAAAATGATTCATATTAAAAAATTTAAAGAGAACTTAAAAAGTAAAATTTTACATCCAAATAAAATTCCAATATTCTATTTAGTTATAGGAGAATAAAATCACATATTTTAAGAACACATAATAATTAGACACACTATCTAATGAGGTGTAGTAAACAATTTTAGTGGAATAAATAAATCAACCAACAATTAATGAAAATGGAATGAAAAGAAGAAAATAACTATTTCAACCTAGATTAGATTTTCATTTTATAATTCATTTGGATGCATATCTTATGTGTTAAATTATAAATAAAAAGTTCAAAGTTAGTAATCATTGTATAAAATTCTAAAAAAAAATTACAAATATGATATTTTTCCCACAAGTAAGTATCATTGAAAATCGATTCATCACTTCTGTGTCCAACATAATTTAGTGGTATGAATTTGGAAGCATCAGCAACAATGGAGATTAGCTTTAGTAATTCTAGATCAGTATCTCAGTCATATCCGACACCTAATTAATTTTTTTTATCCCTGATCCATGCTCAACTTTGAATGATTTTTGTTCAAATATTTCACCAATATCAATTTCAATCATAGTTTCCTCAACTTCAAAATCCATCAAAATTTTGATTGAGACCATGTGATCTCTAATCATAGCTTCAGTAGGAATCCAAAGCTCATGTCTTCATCTATGGTATTCTTCATTGGGTTTTAAGCTTGGTTGAAAATGATTGGCTTGGGTTCTCCCCACAAGAGAGAATTAGGTAAGTGGACAGTAAATGATTCGAAAATTTGGATACATGGGACTTCAAAAATTTGGATACATGAAAACAGGTAGTGAATTTAGTTACATGAAGCCCCTGGAAAACTGGATATATGAGCTATGAAGAATTCTCATGCATGAATTTATTCTTAGATTCGACTTCATGTGATAGGAAAATTTACAAAATATAATTTATGTATATGAGCTAGTAAGTATAGAAAAATTAAAAATTAGCTATGTGAGTTAGGCTGAAATTTTCTATATTACAAATTGGCTATGTGAGGTAGGCATAATTTGGTAAGGTCACCCCATTGATAAAAATTATAATAAAAAATTAATGAAATTAAAAATAATTAAATAAAAACAAGAAAAAATGTTTAACTCTTTAAACTAAAATTAAAATACATAAAAAAATAAAAATAAATAATTAAAATTTTAATTAAAATAAAAACTATTATAAATTAAAAAAACATAAAAATGAAAAGATAAAATTTACTAATACCCTAGAATAAAAAAACACTAAAAATGATAAATTCAATATAAATTTATAAATAAAAAATTAAATGAATGAAATAATTAGTAATATAAAAATTAAAATAAACATTAAAATACCAATTTTATAAATTTAATATTTAAAAAACCCATGGAAAAAACCACTTATTAATGAATAAAATGAACATTTTATCATTAAATACATATTTAATTCAACAAAATAGATTTCAAAAAACATATGAAATAAAATCCCTATCAAAATCCCCCACAATTTGAATATCGCTTCTCCTCGAGAATCTTTTAATCGAGTTCTGTGTTATAAAGTAAATATAAAAATTGAACAATTGAAATGTAATGAAGGATTGATTTTCATAATGTTTTTTCATCATGAATTATCTTAAGTAGAAAAAATATGAATTCCCTATTTAATTAAATTTCATTAGTGAAAAATTGGTTACTATTTTATAAAAATGATTTAAAGTGAAATTTTAATCGAAATTTTCAAAATATCAATTTCCATAAAACTAAAAGTGAAAAATTATCTTTACCACTAGGATAACACACTCACATAATTAAATATCTCATAATAATTAGAATCACTGTTGGATGGGGTGGAGTGATAATTTATTGGGGGAATAAATAACTCATCCAAAAATTAATGAAAAAGGAATGAAAAGAATAAAATAATGAGTTCAACATGGATTAGGATTTTCATTTCATAATTCATTTGGATTTATATTGGATGAGTTAAATACACACTAAAAAGTTGAAATACAATCATTATTATATAATGTTCTCCCAAAATTTTCAAAAAATGATACTTTTTACAATAATATAGGATCTTTGATAATCGAATCATCACTTCAATGTCAAGCTTCATTCAGCAGCATTGACTCAGGAGGCTTCAATGACATCAGAGGTTGGATTTGGTAAATCAAACTCGACATATTATTTATATCCAACACTAAATTCTTGCCTTTATCCAAAATCCATGTTTGATTTTTTTGATCATTTTTAAAATCATTCTCCAATCTCATTCTCAATAAAATTATCTCTCAATTTCAAAACCCATTACAAATTCAAACTAGCTTAAGTGATCTCCAGTCATGGATTCAATAGGAATCCAAATCTCACATCTTCAAATGTGTTTTAATTTTTCGAGGTTCAATATTGATTAACAAATGATCGGTACAAAATCTCCCTACCAGGGAGAGACAGGTACATAGAGAGTAATGAATTATGAAATTTAAATACATAGGTCTTCATAAAATTTGGATCAGTGATTCCTGGTATTGGATTTTTCTACTTGAAGCCCATGGAATACTGGATACATGAGATGCACAAAATTATCATATGTGTATTTATTTCAATATTCATCAATGTGAACTAGGAAAATTTGAAATATCTAATATTGATATATGGGTTAGAGGGTGTAGTAATCTAAAAAATTGGCTATGTGAGTTGAGATGAAATTGGCTATGTAGCAATTTCTCTCTCCAAGGAAAGAAAAACACGATTAAACCAATCCTTTGATAATAAGTAAAACAAATAATTAATGAAACTAAAAATAACTAATTAAAAATAAGAAAAAATAAATATATTCTGACTTTATAAATTAAAATTAAAATTTGTGAAGAAAAAAATTGTAATAATTAAATATTAAATTCAAATAAAAAATTATAAATAGATATAAATATAAAAATCAAAAGATAAAATTTATTAATCCTGTAGAATAAAACAAAACACTAAAAATTAGTATTTACAAATAAATATGTAAATAAAAAATTTATAGAATAAAATAATTAATAATTCAAACATTAAAATACACATTAAAATAGGAAATTCATAAATTCAATATTTAAACAACCAATTGAAAATAAATCTATAATTAATGAATAAAATACACATTTTAACATTAAATACATATTTTATTTAAAAAAAAGATGTGGAAAACATATGAAATGAAATCCATATCAAATTCCCCCACACATAGCATATTTCTTCTCCTCAACTAAATTTTTAATTGAATTCAATGTTATAAAATAAATATCAAAATGGTACAATTGAAATTCCAAAAAGAATTTATTTCCATTATGATTTTCCCTAAAAAATTCTATCAAATAGAAAAATACGAATTCAATCTCAAATTAAATTTCTTCAGTGAAAAATCAGTTAATATTTTTAAAAAATGATTTAAATTAAAAAAAATTAATCTGAATTTAAAAATGGTAAATTTTCATTTAACTAAAATTCCAAACTTCTATTTACCTCCAGGAGAAAAAATGATATAACATAAGAACTCATAACAATTACACAGATTGTTGAATAGTGTGTAGTTATAATTTATTAGTGGAATAAATAACTCATCCAACAGTTTATGTAAAAGTAATAAAAATAATAATAGAATGAGTTCAACCTGAAATAGGATTTTTATTTCATAATTAATTTATATGTATATCCTATGAGGTAAATTCTAGTTAATAAGTTAAAATTCAATGATTATTGTATAATATTCATTTTTTTACTTGAAATGATATTTTTTCAAGAGGTAAAGAAAAAAGATTTACCCAATTAAATCCTTAGGGTATTAAATATTAATATCCTCAATACGGAATCACAACCCTCAAATTTGGGAATCTCTTTCACCCACTGAAGATGCGTAAGTGAAGCCTAAAAATAAAAATTTGGAAAAATATAATGGGTTTTTTTAATAATTCTCAATGAATTATAGTTTATCTCTAATTATGTCGTTTATCTAAACTTAAAACAGAAACCTTTCCCCACTGATGAATTCTAAGGTGGAAGAAACAATTTGAAAGTGTATTTTCTCAAATATTTTTATAATTAGTAGGGAAAATAATCTTTGAGTGTCACAAGTTAGCTAAAAAATCATGGTTCCACACAACAAAACCAACCAAAAAAATCACTGCATGTATAAAAGTACCCACTAATTACTGCTTAAAAAATAAATCTCACTAAATATTTTTAGATAATATGCTTGCTGAAAAATTTAATTTATTAACAATAATCAGTTATCAAAAAAATGAGCATGTAATGGAAAAAATTCATCACTCAAACACTTTAAAATAAAATTAGTCACCAGTGGGTTTTACATGATAACTTTATCATGTATTTATCTATTTTTTAAATAAAATTTCTGTATTTTATTACACCAAAAACATCAATAAATATTTTTTCATTATACATGAAAATGAAAATAATCTAAATGAAAAATTTAGACTGTTACTTCTATGGTTAATAATCTGTACCACTTTATGTTCAACATAATACATCCTCACTTTTTTTTCGGCTAAGTCCCTATGGTACACAAATTCCAGCTCCTAAAATTTGAAAAAAGAATGTATTAAATTTTCAAATTAAAAAGTTGAAATACAATAAAATCAAAGTGAATGTTTAAGAGGATTTTATTTAGGTTTATTCAACACATTTATTCTCCTGGAAATAAAAAATTAATGTATTTCTAATACCAGTCCCTTTTTATAAAAAACCACATCATCTATGCTGTCTTTCATGAAAAAATGAACGGATATTGAACTAGTTAAACCATTAAAAAGGTGGGAAAATATTTAGAAAAATTAGTTTAATTTTAATCATCACATTGAACAATAAAAACAAGTTGACCTTACAAAATATGTCTATATTTTTTAAATTATTCTTGAACCTTCTCTTACCAGCAATCAAAATAATTCTCAAAATGATGATATTTCAATTCAAACCATGATTCAACCTCCTTAAAAAATTTCTCCAATTTTGGATGGATGAGTTCTTCTATTTTGACCTATTCTTCATAAAAAACTAGGAACTGTGGGAAAATTATTTACTATCTTTTACTATGGATTCCATTTCTAGTTGCATAAATTTTTTATAATCTTTAATGAGTTCATGAAACTCTAATTCACTTAAAATATTATATTTTTCCATAATTTTATATAAAATAAATCATATTATATCTTATGGTTGTCGGGGATGATTTATCTTTTTTATCTAATATATGTATTAATGTTCTAAATTTAAAATGAATAATCAATAAGATGACACTCCACGCCTAAAATAGTGCTAATTTCTGATAGTCTATCATCTGAAATATCAAATATACCCCAACATTTTCCATATATATATATATCCTAATAGTAAACCTCGGGGTCGTTCTCAAAGAGTCATTGTGTTTATTTTAGTGACTCTTCTAATTTTTCTATTTTATTATTTATTTTCAATGCAGTAAATGGATTCATGAAAAAATGGAAATGAAAAGAATAAAAGAAAATGAGAGAACAGAAAATGAGAAGAGAAACAAAAAAAGAAAACTAAAAGAAAGTTAGTGTGAATAAAAACTAGTTTTATATTAATCAAATCAATACTTATTATCCATAATAAAAACAATTTATATAAAAAATGATCAACCTTAATCTGTGTGTTCTTAACTTATTCACAGAAACACCTATCTATCTCCTAAAATAGTGATCAATCATGCTTGATTTTTTTCCTACATGAGTGCTCTCTTAATTTTTTAAATAATAACAAGTATAAATCACATTATCCCAGAATGTATTCCATGAAAAAGTGATCATCAAAAGATCAAAAAACCACAAAACTTCTATCTAGGTTCCCTCTAAATTTTCTAAGAGAAAACGAGGTAAAAGATAAGAGATTAAAAAAAGTTTAAAACAGTTCTTTTGATTGAGTGTTTGGTCACATCTCCTCTATTAAAATTTTCAATTTACTAGGAGTGTAGAAGATTTGGATGGATGAATTGAATATTTTATCTTCATGTGGTAATGAGATTCACCTCATGGACCAAGTTCTACAAATTATTCATCCATTTTTTAGAGGTTAGAGATTACCGTAAAGAGAGAGAAAACCAAACCATTAATTTTTATTTACAAAACATAGAATTGCAGGAGACATTGAGGAGAACAAGAGAGTGATAAATTTTAGGAAGAGAATGAAGTTCCCCCAATTAGGAGATCCACATCTTATTTATAAACACAAAAGAATAAAATATTTACAAGGTTGGAAATCTATAAAAACATTCCACATGTCACCTTTCACCTCTCACCATTATCTTCAAGTGACACGAGCTAAGATCCCTCCAAGATTGTCAGTTCCCCCATTTGAAATGTTATTTCTACTCTAAGGATTGAGAATATGTATGTGATTCTATATTAAATTTAGTATTTTAGATGCTTCTATATATACCCAATTTTCCTCAATTTATTACACAAAAATAATGATTTCCTAAATCATTCAATTATATTATTTTAGATTAGAACGCAACACTGCCAACTATGCCCCATGTATTTCAATCATTCAGGTCTAAATATTGTAATCAAATCAGCTAAAGATTTTATAGAAATCATGAAACATAGAAAAGAAATAAAAATCTTCAAATATATGTAAAGGTGTTGTTTGTTCAGATGACACTCCCTTTGATCAGTCCCTCATTGGATCATCATCCTTAAATATATCATCATCTTCACCAGTCTTGGTATAATTATACAATGGTTGGTATCCATCGCATTCAATAATCAATTTCATATCATCAAAGATTACTATACTTGACCCTTTATCTATCTTGTTTGATTAATTTTTCTACCATGAGTTGGTCAAACACTTCAATTTAGTGATATTGGGTCACCTCTAGTTCACCCTATCATCCTAAAATAATAATGTGACCACACGATCCTTTTTTCAATAAAATACTATGAATTATAGTGAATATTCAATATTGGGGGGAGGGTGGGTGTAGGAGTAATACAAATCTCCAATCAAACTTGTACATAAAAATAAGTAAATACCAATTGTAGATATCTTTATCTTCAATTCGAGAATCCAGCCACAACAAAATCCTCCTCTCCCATATAGTTCACACTAGGCAACACGTATGACTTCAATCAATTAAATCATCATCTTCAAACCTCCACTAACCTCATCTATGATATCATTGGTCTGTTCATAGATCATAGTCATCGTTCCCAATCCAACAACCCTGGGTATTCTTCATTATCATCAATGACTAAGATTCTAAGATCCCACTTCCATAGATCCTAGTCAATGAATTATTTCAAAAATATTTCCATGTAGTTCATCCTGCCTTAGTTCATTTTCAACGAAAAAGAATATTTGATAATAAATTTATCACTTCTATGTTGGACTTGATTTGGAGTCAACAAATCATGATGTTCAATGACATTGGGGGTTGGCTTTGATAAATCAAGGCTGCCATCTTAGTCACATCCATAACCTAATTCTCATTTCCAGCCCTGATTAATACTTGGAAGTGGTCGATCTTTGTTCAAATCATTCACCAATATAATCCTTTATCGAAGTCTCATCAACTTCGAAACCCATCACAATTTTGATCGAGCTTAAGAGATCAATAGTCGTGGTTCAATGGGAATCTAAATCTCACATAATTGGTTGGGGTTTTCTTCTTTGTGGTTCAGGCTCAGTTGAAAAATGATTAGCATAGGTTCCACATACAAGGGAAAATCAGGTACATTGTCAGTAAAGGATTATGAAATTAATATATACGAGACTTTATAAAATTTGGATATAATAAAATTGGTAGAAAATTTGGTTATATGCATCCCATATAAAACATGATACGTGAGATGTATGGAACTATCATATGTGGATTTATTCCATGATACAACTACATGGGATGGGAAAATTTGTAGAATCTAATTTACATATGTGGGATAGTGGCTATATGAATTTAGAAAATTGGCTACATGATTTGGGTATAAATTATCTATGTAGAAATTTGGATATGTGAGAAAGTAAAATTTTGGTTACGTGGGTCCTTTTAAAATAACTAAAATAAAAAATTATGAAATTTAAAATAACTAAATAAAATAAGATAAAACAAAAATATTTTAACTTTGTAAATTTACATTAAAATGTATAAAATTATCAATTAATGAATTAAAAATTAAATTAAACTAACAATAATTATAAATTGACAGAAACATAAAAATAAAAACATAAAATTTCCTAATCCCTTAGAATAAAACCAAACACTAAAAATTAATATTTATAAATAAATTTCAAAATAAAAAATTCAAATAATTAAATAATTACTAATTTAAACCTAAAAACACATTAAAAAAGGAAATTAATAATTTTTATATTTAAAAAACCAATTTAAAACAACCCTATAATTAATGAATAAAATTGAAATTTAATAATTAAATACATAGATTATTAAATAAAATATATGCAGAAAAACATATGAAATAATATCCACATGAATAGGAATCCTGATGCATGTGTAGATTTCATGATTGAGGATCCAAGAAAGAGAAAGGGACAGGTGAGAGGGATTTGAGGAGATAGAGAATGGGGTTCGGAGGAAGTGTTGGGGAAAACTCAAGAGTGTTGTTGTAGTGACTTTATTTACTTTCTTGTTATTTCTTATACTTTGATTTAACTTCCACTTTGGGGGTCCCTGGTGTACTACATTAATGACATGAGATACTTTACATTTCATCAATTATATCATTGATATTTTTATTATTATTATGGGATATTATTTATACTTGTTTATGTGTATGATGTTCAAATTTGGATACTAAGGGTATATTCTCCCAACTCAAGATTTCAGACCATCACTGTTATTCGGAAACTTATAGAATATGGGGAGGCAAGCTTTAGGTCTTGTATCACTATGGTGTAGACCATGTTATTTTTTTAGAGAATTATAAAATTGTATCAAAGGAGGTTTTAATTTTTAATTTTTAATTTTTTTATTGATTATGATTAGGGAAATGTAGAAAGAAGTTAGTCTATGTGAACATTGTTTGGGGAATCATGTAAGTTCCTTCCCAGCTCTTATGTGACTGAACTATGAGTTAGTGGTAAGGGGATTGATGTTATAGTATTATATGATTATTGTACATTAATGCATTATGGATAGGTATGTAGGATTACATTTCATATATATATATTCATTTTGTTTCCGCATATTAGTTATTTAATGAAATTCATTGACTTGTGCTATTTGTTCTATGATATATCAATATTGACATTAGTTAGTTTACCTAGGGAATGTTATTATGATATATATATATATATAATTATGAATAATGTGATGGTACTAAGAATTAGAATATATCATTGGGCAGGACTAGGTGTGTGTGTATCTCTTAGGATAGGTCTTACATATGAAATCCATTTTGTGTTCCTTGTGACTGCCTTTGTTTTTCTCATAAGTAAGTTATTATAATTATTTTAAACATTTGATAGGGATTTTTAAAAATGTTTTCCTAAAGTGGTTTAACATAATTACTATCAAATAATGTTATAATGATGATGGTTGAGAGGACACGACATGATGAATCTAGATTAATCACATAAGAGTATGGAATTTCAATACATAATATTATCAATTTCTAGATACTCAACTTGTTTCATGGAGTTGTTATTATTTTCTCCTCTTTTGTCTAGGAATGATTCATAGAAGACTAATAAGATCGATATTAGGCTTTTTTTAGTTCTTATACATTAGTTTATGGGATTTTATTAAATGATGTATACTAAAATGATTTATAAGGCATTGAATTTTGAGAAAGTACCTGAGGAGGATAAGCTTGCAATATTGTTTTCCATCTTACAATGTGTCGATGACCATACTGCCATTTTATACAGTGATTAGTTATTTTAGTAGTAGGAATATGAACGATGAGGTGTTACATCAGGGTATGAGATATGTAGATCATAGTGGGGCTTCCTATACTCCTTTTGTGGGAGTAGGCTTGACTAGCTGCTATAACTATGGATGGAAGGGACATTTTTGTACATCATTCCCTAAGTCACATAAGGAATATCGATTATGTGGTAATATGGGTCATCTAAAATTATTTTATTCGAAATTTTAATGTCTATATTTTAGGAGGATAGGTCAGGGTGTGGGTAGGGGTCCTTAGTGGCAGACCTGGGAACTATATAATTCAGTGACTCAAGCGAGTCAAGCACCACAAAGGCAAGGTTTGTCTCCCGATATAGGCAGTATTTACGTGATAGATATGGATTCATACATTAGTGGGGATGGATCTTCTATAGTTATATGTAAAATCATGGTTACCACTATTCTATATACTACTTTTGTTGTTGTAGGAGATTCTCATTCTTTCATATCTTCTCACATCATTGATAACCTAGATTTACCGGTTAACTAATGTTATGGGTTTTTTGTCTTAACATACCATTGGGAAATAGAGTAGACCATGTCCAATGATTTATTGAATGCACCGTTGTTATGGATAGATATGTACATCTATGTGAATTCATGATCTTAGATATATCTAGTTTCAATGTGATGTTTAGAATGGATGAGTTGATTAGTTATCAAGCATATATTGTCTGTTACCATAGTCATGTATCTTTCACCACATTTCATGCAGAGAGTTTATTTGTTTACTAGTGAGTGGGATATCAGAGTTGGAAAGATCATATTAAGACTGAGTTCGGTTATAGATATCACAGTACAAGTAGGAGGCTTGAATCTTGTAGCAGAATCAATTGTATCCCCTCTATCTTTCCTCTCAGAGTGGAATGTTATTAGGATGTATTCCGAAATGAATTCTCCAAACACACACCTAAAAAAGGAACTGACTTTGAGATTGATAATATCTATGTTGTGAAAAAGATATTAATTATTCCTTATCATATGGAACCAGATGAGTTGATAAAGTTTTGTACAATTAGAGGATTTATAGGTGAAGGGATTTATCAGAATGAGCATATCTTCTTAGGGTGATCATGTGTTGTTTTCCAAGAAGTAATATGGAATCCTATAGATCATTGTTTACTATTGGATTTTGAATCAAGTTACAGTGAAGAATAGGTAACCTTTACCTAGGATTTATGATATATTTTATTCATTACATGGATCTTGGTGGTTTTCCAAGATCAATCTAAATTCTAGAAACCATCATGTATGGGTAAAAGAGGATGATATTATGAAGATAGTGTTTGGGATAAGATATGGACTATATGAGTACACTTTAATGCCTTTTGGGCTTATAAATTATCTATTGGTATCCTTGTCTCTCATGAAAATGATTTTCCATCCTTATCTTGATTACTTTTTCATTGTATTTGTAGATGATATCTAGATATTTTCAAGGACATAATATATAAATTTAATGCACATTTATATTGTATTGATTACACTTTGAGAACGTAAACTTTATGAAAAAAATTTTAATTTCCACTTATGGATTCAAGAGGTGCGGTTCTTCAGGAATGTAATTTTTGAGGAAAATTATTTTTGGGACCTAAATAATGTTGTGGTTGTGATGTCTTGGGAACAACCTAGAAAATTGATATAAATTAAGATATTCCTTGGGTTTGTCGAGTACTATCAACATTTCATTCTAGAATTTTACTATTTGGCAGTGTCGATGGTAGAGATGACCTATAATGGGTAAAGTTTTAGTGGTTTGATCAGTTTGAAGAAGAAATTATAGAGATTAAATATATATTAATAACAACCCCAATTTTGGTCTTTCCAGAGCCTGATATTAAATATGATATGTTCTATGATTCTTTAGGTGTTGGTTTGGGATTTTTGTTGATGTAAATAAATCATGTAGTCATTTATGGTTCATGTTAGGTTTGAAGCCATGAGTGGAAGTACCCTATGCATGACATAGAGTTGACAGTTATGGCCTACACTCAGAAATATTGTCAACATTATCTCTTGAATGAGAGGTTTATCATCTATAAGAATCAAAAGATCTTGTGATGAAAACTCTCTCATCAGGATCGCAATTTGAGGAAGAGGAATTGGGTGGAGTATCTATAAATGTTTTACTTTTATGTGGACTATTATCTGGGGAAAGTTAATTCCTTTTTAGATTCTCTTAGAAAGAAAATTCTAGAGACCCAGGAGCTTAGAGAGTTACGTTGATAAGAGTAGGGTCTGATGAGGTTGATAGTAGAGTGGATAATGATGCATATGAGGATAATGGACTAGACACATGTGCACATTTGGTAATCATGTCTTCCTTTGTGGACTGGGTAAATTCCTACCATGAGTTAGATCTTGAGTGCATGCAGACATGGGATCCCTCGGTGGGGGGGGGGGGGGGGGTTATATTCCAATATGGTCCTTAGGTTACAAGGACAATAATTACATTAATGACATGGTAGTACTACCACCTTCCTTGAGGGAGGATCTAAGGAGAGAATCTTATGATTCAAAATGCATAGTCTGTCTAAGGTTTAATAATATGTACCACAATATTTTTTGTCTATTTTGGGGGCTAGGTATGAATAGAGACATCATTGGTTTAGTTTCGTGAAGCATTACATACTAAAGGGTAAAGTGTGAGCATCAGTGTCCTGATAGTTTGCTTCATCCACTTATAGTGCCTATGAGAAAGTGGGAAAACACAAAAATAGACTTCATGAAGCGGTTTCCCAAGTCCCTGAAGTGTCATGATGCTATATGGGTAATAGTCAATTAGTAAAAAAAGTTGCCCATTTCTTGTTGAACGGAAAGAACTTTTCAGTGGACGTGTTGGGAAAGCTATATATGTAGGATATTATATTATTTCATAGATCTCCCATGAACATTATATCTGAAAAAAAATTTACATAAAATTTTTAGAAGTTCGTACAAAATTATTTCAGTATCCAAATGAAGTTGAGTACATCATATCATCCACATACTAATGAATAGTCAGAGTAGACAGTCCATATATTAGTGGTTATTCTATAACTATACATTCTGTAATTTGATGGTATATGGTATAATATATTAGTTTTGTTTGATTTTATATACAATAGTAACTTTCATGATTTAATTTAGATAACACCTTATGAGGATCTTTTTAGATATCAGTGTCACTCACCGCTATATTATCATGAGTTTAGTGTTGCAGTAGTTGTGGGTATGAGTTTGGTATTGAAGACCTATAAGAGAGTGTAGTTTATTCAGAAGTGGTTAGTAATCACTCATTGTAGAAAATGATCATATAGAGGTTATAAGAGGCGAACCATGGAGTTTTCAATGAGAAAAAAGTTCTCTTATGGGTGTATCCTAGAATAGGGAACCGATTACTGTGAAAGAATGGGTAGTTAGTGATGAGGTTTTTTAGACTGTTGAAGATTAAAAAGCATTTAGGGATAGTGGCATTCCATTTTGATCTTCCCCGATGGTATTAGGGTATGAATTCTACATTCCATGTCTCTCATCTTAAAAGGTGAATTAGTAATCCTACTAACACGATCCACTACAAGGGAATAGAGCTGGTGCCCGACGTATTGTTTACGAAGCTCCTGATGTAGATCATAGTCCATAGTGAGAAAGTATTGAATGCAATGATGGTTCCACTTTTTATATTTTTATGGTAGTATAAACGTATCCAATAAGATATATGGGAGTGGGAATTTGGTGTATGAGCTCAATGTCCTATGTTGTTTGATAAGGAACTGTGGATACCCTTTTTGAGGATGAGAAGTTCTTAAAGTGGTAGATTATAATAGCCAAATTTTTTATGTACCTTATTCCAAACTTTCATCCCTTATTAAAGTGTTTTTCAGTTAACATTTTATTGGGTGAAGTCTGGAGTATATTTTGGTTGATCTTGAACTGAGTTAGAGGCCAAAATGGGATACACAGTTGGCACATGGTTTTGGGAAACAATATAGTACTCTCATTAAAATTTGAAACTAATATGAATAAGGATACTTGGTAAATCATTATTTATGCATAGTTAGAGATAAATATGTGAAAATTTTGAAGTAATTGTTTTTATCAATGAATATATGAAAGAAAAGTTTTTTCATGCTTTACCAAACCATGAGGGAAAACGATGCAGGTACTGAGAGGAGGTAGAAAGTCTCACATGGTTGGTTTATAATGTAGTAAAACATGCAAACAAACCCAAAAAGTGGTATTGATTAATCATAAAATTTGGTTTTTATATAAAACCTCTAAAATACCTCTCATTTATTCACATACACCTAGTTCACTAAAAATTAGGGACTATAGTGGCATTTCTTGGTGGTTCCTCACCCCATTCTCTAAATCTGATGGATCTAGAGCATTGACATGTGTGGATTCATGGTAAGAGGTCATTTCTCTCTCGAGTTTTCATGAATATACTAGATATCATCTTTATATATTTATAGGAATTATTGATCCAGTATTTTTAAGCAATATCTATGGACTCTATCATAATATAATGGATAATTCTTGGTTCTTTATGAGATACACACCCGATCAAGGTATTTTAGCATCTCTTCCGTGAGCGGATCTAGATTTACCATTGGTGGGGAATACTTTTTAGGTATATGATGTGTATTTAAAACATAATCATGATTACTTACTATATTTAAAATCCTAGAGGTTATATGTTGATGTATTTTTTCTTTTTCTAGTGAATGTTCGAGCACGGGAAAGATATGGCTTTCATTCCTTGACATACCTTAGAATTTGAATTTAATGTGTTAAAGGTAGGAAGTTCCTTATCATAAAGATAACTTGTATATGGTTGTTTGAATTATATGATGGGGTGTACTTGATTTATTTTATAACCTTTCTTGAGTTTTATCATATATATATGTACATGTTTATCATGTGATATTTTTTAGTTTGATCTAATGTGTGTACATGTGTAGCCTTAAGGCCCATGTTTGATATTGGTCACATGTGTGTGTACATCCAATGATACAAATGTTTTATTTTTATCACATATGTGTGTGTTTTTATGGATAAAGAGACTCATTTTTGACATTCTATATTGTCCCCATATGTGTTATAACCTATTGTGTGTAAATATAAGGGATTTGGTGGTTTTACTTCTAGTAGAAAATGATAGCTGGAATATTGTGTCTTGGATAACCTTTAAAGGGGGATTATGTGGGACATGTGATGATGATGATGATGTAACAAGACACCTATTAGGGGTATTGTGGCCTTATGTCTTAACCCAAATCTATTTTGGGATACGATGACCATGTTCCCTGAATTGAGGCAGATACAGGGTTGTTATGAACTTATTGACTGGCCTATGATAGAGATGAGGCTTAAAAACCTTGTGGCCTAACCTAAGTCTCATTGGACTTGTGGTTGTTCAAAGATATATGAGGTGGAATTATAGTCAAAACATGATCATGACTTCATTATGTTCATTCTTCCATCAAGGAGCTAAGGCAGGTATGATCAGGGTTCATGGAATATTGGTTAGAACACAACCACTCATCGCATGATTGTTTGTTGTTTTCTTTCGAATTATCTATTAATAAGGAATACACCCTTGTTAATGTGAAATTATGTTAGAGATACATTGTTGGGGTCCTATAGGGTTTACAATCACACCCTTCACGAGCATATCAATGCATGTTCAAATTTCATGATCAGTGATCTAGGAATGGGAAAATCCTTGATGACATAGAGCTAAGGAGACAGAGATTGGGGTTTACAGGTGGTGTTAGGACATAATCCAAATTATTTTCATATTTAATTTATTAACTTTCCTATTTTTTCATATACTCTGATTGATTTTCCACTATACGGTTCTATGGTGTACTACTTCCATGACTTGAGATACTTTCCATGTCATATGTTGTAAGATTGATATTTTTTTATTTTGGGATGTTATTTAAACTTTTTTATGAGTTTGATGTTCAAATTTGTATACTAATGGTATAGTGTCCCTGCTGATGATGTTCAACCCTCACTTCTAGTTGATAACCTCTTATGTTTGGGGAGGTGTGGCACTCCGGCCCAGACCAGGTGATTCGGGTTGGGATGTTATAAATATCAACATTACAAATCATCATAGCCACATCAATATAATAGATAAAAGAATAATCATTATCCAATTTCATTATCAATAAAAACGTCATAGAAAATTTCATAATACAACATCACAAATAAAAGAAATCCAATTCAAACATAGGTTTAGGTAATGTAAACCAATTACTACCATTTCTAAACATCATTTATATTATTCCATTACATTTAACTAACATCCAAAATTTGGGTTTTAATAATGATACCCACACTTGGAATGTATCAAAATTAATAATAAAATCCATTCAAGATCATATTGACTAAAATAAAAACCTAATAACAAAATAATAAAATTAAAATACCATTTTTAAAATTTTGGAATTTTTATATTATATTTGAATTGATGGATTCATGTCTTATTTAGTATCCATAGATAATTCTAATCATAAAGTCCTTGGTGGGATTTTATTCTTATCCATGTGATATTTATAAATCCTTAAAGGTAAATGATATAAGCAATTATTGAGAAAGACACCAGAATACCTTTCAAATATGGAAACCCATTAAAATCTCCTAGATGAGGAAAATTAGATGGATCTTTCTCAGATGAGAAATATAGATATAAATAAGCACCACTTTTTGTTTTACAAAATATAAAGAATAATACACACATCTTATAGGATATTTATATAAATATGATAATTTAATAACCTCTTATGAAACTAAATTCGTATTAAACAAAAATTGGGGAAACAAATACCTTCAAATTTTCATTTGAAGCATTAAATAGACTCTAAAACTATCTTGAGTCACAAAACACATTTTAAGGTGAATTAATGAGCCTAAAAATTGATTAATATTAGAAAAGGATGAGCTTAAAGTGTATATCTATGTGGTATTATGAATTTTCCACATGTAATCGTCCTTGGAAGTCCCTTACTCCAATCCCAAGGATGAATCTCATGTGTGCATTATTATTTCCTCATTTTTATAAATTAATAATATAAATAACTCATTATTTATGTTATAATTCCTGATAAATTATTTTAATAAATAACAATTATTTAGCTAAATATTATAAATGTGAAAAACACAAATCATATTTGTGTTTTTAATAAATATATACCTTTTAAGACACAGATTAATTTTATTGGTTTTAAATATCATAATTAGAATTACTTATGTGTGATTCCAAGTACCCTTTATAAATGGTAAATGATCCGGAATATCATTCATAATCATAAATTAATATGATTTTATAGGAATATATCCCAAACTACACAAATTAAAAAGGGTTTTGGTGAGATCTAATTCACCAAATATATATCTGAAAAGTTCCTTTTTCCTTGAAATTTATATTTATAATTAAACATGGATAATTTCAATCCTATATATATTATAACATCCTAATTTTTTATAATGTATATAATCCATTTTGGTTATAAATTATAAGTATTTTATGAGAAAATTTAATAATTTTCAATTTTATTTTTACACTTACATTGAACTTATGCTCTGCATAAAGAAAAATACACTCTACTATCGAATAAGATAGTTTTAGGAGCCATGTAATGTTAATTTCACTTTTTACTAGAAATATATGAAGGTAAACCCTCATTGTTTAAGGGTTGGTATAAGCTAAATAAGGGTCAACTCGTAGTTCCTTTTGTTACATGAGGGTAGTCTAGGTTTTCCAATAATTATATAAGGGTAACCCAAGGTCCTTCTACTCATGTAAAGGTAATTTGAGCTTAATTTAAGGATATTTTCATTACTATGTAAGGGTATCACTTGATTCCTAAAGGATACATAAGGGTAACATAACCATTGTATAATGGTAAATATTTGTTTTCGAAGGTTATAGAAGGGTAATCTATCCACTAATTAAAGGTATGTACTAGTTTTTAAAAGTCATGTAAGGGAAACCCACCACTTCATAAGGTTATGCATGAATTCATGACCTGCATAAGGGTAAAAACATGTTATCTTTACATAGTTCCATTTTTGGAATAAATGTATTTTTAAACCTATTTTTCATTTTCTTATTCCCAAATCAAACTTGTAACACATTTTCATGATTTTAAAATCCTAAAATCATGGTAAATTAGTTCCTTGACTTTTTTATGGTTTAAAATAATATTTTGGAAGTTTTTAAAATCTCTACATTCATGATATGCTTTAAAAGTTGAATAAAATTGGGTTATATATTTGATGTTTTCAATGCTAAAAACCAGAATGACTTGATGTTTTTTAAAAATACTCAAACCTCTTACTTCATTCCTTTTTGATATCCTATTGGTTCTGAGTAGCCTATAAATCCTCTATCTAATATCTATGAAGTCTCCTTTGATCATTGAGAGTTCATGTTCTAGTTTCTATGCATTTTGTAACTCTCTTTCTCTCTCTGCTATTATTGGGTGCATCATATTTCACTGGATAGATTCCAAGTGGGAATTTCTAATTTCTATTCTCTATATTCCATTTATTTTTTTAATTTAGCCTCCCTAATCTCTCTAGATAAACGTTTGGATTCAACCTTAAAAGAAAATAACCTATAATTATCAAATAAAGATAAATATTTATAGCATGATAACCTCATAATTACTATAGAGAGATAAAATATCATTTCCTATTCGTTTAACAATTACTCTTTAAGAATCAAATTATTACCACATGCTATGTCTTAAATTGAAAATTTTGAATTATCTATGAGAGAAATCTTACAATCAGGTTAATAGTTTTTAATATTATTCTTGAAATAATTGGAATCATTTCTAGAAATCCTTGGTGAGAATATTTAATTTATTAATATGAATACATGTTTAGGTAATGGTTCCTTGGTGAAACTTTGGATTTGACATCAACAAGATTTAGGTAGGAAGTTCCTTACCACTCAGTGGTTGTGTATATGATTATTACCATGATACTTATAAGTTAATGAAATTAAAAATTACATATTCTAGTAAATTTAACTAAAATTATATTTTTTTACATTCCTATAGATTTTTTAGGTTTATAGTTTAATATAACTAGTCCATAAATCATATATAAAAAACCCATAAATTACAAGTGAAAACTTATAATTAATATATATTTTTTTCACCAAAATAAACGTTTTAAATAAAACATGGGTTCTTTTCCGGATAGATCTCCATGAATTTATACTTGAATTTTTATTTTCCTTTACCCATACTTAATCCCTTTGATTTTCTTTAAATTGGGATAAGAAAAAATATCCCAGTAAGGTGCATAAAGAGAAAGAAATAAATCATTAGTCTATAAATAATTAAAATAAAATTGTCTTCTAAAAATTAAAATTTAGGCTAAAAATAAACATCTTCTTACCCAAGAAATAAAATTATCTATCAAATTATGTCATAAGAAAATTTCTTAAGATGATATAAAGTAAATATAAAACTCATAAATGTTTCCTAGAAACATTCCACAAATTTATAAATATCATTCATAAAACATAGGGACTTTTTCTTACCTTTTGAAATAATATATTTCCTATAAAGTATATAGTAAGAATAAATTATAAATAAAACTTGTGAAATCATTTTAATATTACTCTTTAATATAATTTATATCTCTTGAATATACTGGTAGTAACCACTATAGTTAAAATTAGAATAACCATCACTGTATATTCCCAAAATCTCTTAGTAGAAACTTAATCAATTAACTCCATCACATTACCCAATGAATTCAAGATATATAACATGCCCACCCACTCTAGATTTATAATGAAAAAACCTAGCCCCATAAAAACATCCCAATAACTATAAAATAATCATAACATATAAAGCTTTCATTAAAAAACATTCTTGTGAAAAATACCTTTTCCATTTTGAAATCACTTTTCTTTTTTTTAAAAGTTGCACCCTAAAAAATTAATACATTTTATTTGAAAATAAAATTGTAAAATTGTAAATAAAGCCTCAATAAATTTAGGTGTAATTATTTTGGAAAAATCATATCATGTTTTATAAGATAAAAACACATTTCTTTTAACTTTTGTAAAAAGGTTTCAAAGTGTAACTTTAAAAGAGGCTTTTTAAATGAACGTCTATTATCTTGAGTCTGACTCATCATTTAAAATATTTATCTTCCTAAATAATACACTTTGGTTATTTTATAATTACTTGAGAACATTTATAAAATTTATTATTCCTTTTATATCACTTATTACCATGTTATTAATCATTTATGTTCATGTCATACATTTTGATGATATTCAATTCATAAGTCCAAAAGGACTTTGATATATTGACTATGGTCAAAAAGGAATTTATTACATGATCTCCAGAATAATATTTTATTATATATATATATAATCTACATGTTGTGGTTATGGAAAAATAATCACATCGTTTCATGGAGGATGTAGTCCATATGTACACACGAACAATGTTATCATTTTTTTGTAAATAGAAAGGTAAGAAAGAAAATGATATATATTAATTTCAGTATAATAAATATGTCATGAATATCATCCAAATTTCATGTATATCACATATATACATAAACATTATCCTTGTTACTTACCATGTAAATAATTAGAAAAAATATCACATTACTTCACGTGTGGTAGTCAACCGTAAACATGAGCGATGTTATCATATCCCCCATGAAATGTAAATTAAGAATTTATTTGTGATATTATAATTAAAAAATTATAAATATGTTAAAAATTTTGAATATATACTTTAAATCTATATTTATTTCTTGAAATAAAAGTAAATAATGGAAAATGAATTACATGGGTCCGTCTGGCGATAGTCTGACGCACACATGAATAATGATTTCGTATCCCATATGATGAAAGATAATATATATATGGGTCATGGCACTAAAATAATAAAATATAAGTATATTGATTATATTTTATTGATTATATTATCATGGTTTAATAATATTTGAAGTAGGTGGAAGAATAAACAAGACTAAACAAGGAGATAAAAACTATACCTCTTCTTTGGAAATCCTATTATCTTTAACACCTTAACACTAATAAGGATGGTATTCTACCTAAAACATACCTCTAGAATGCAGGAATGGATTATAGAAAAGTATTTGGGTATGGATTGGCTTTTCCAAATGGGTTTTGAAGTGCCAAGAAATTAGTAAAAGTTCCCTTTTATAAGAGAGGGGAGGGGAACTCTTGGGATTTCTCAAAATATTAAAATATAATATGACTATTATAGAGACAAATGATTCAAAACGGCCTATAAATTCATATGGTATGAAATTTTAGAACATATATTAACCCAATTTTACTATTTCATATTTATATAATTTTTTTAATAATTTAATAAAATATTAATTTCTCAATATGTCATTATTTTCAAATTCTATACTATTAATTACGTTGACTATAAAAACAACAAGATAATAAGTAAAATTTGAACCAAATATTTTTTTATATCATAAACATGTCAAGATCATATATAAAATTAGTTTATGAAATAAATTATATAAGATTATATTTATTTTAATATTTTTTATATCATTTATTTGATTTTCAAATAATTTAATAATTGTTGTTTTAGTATTGTGCATGAATTTAAGATAAATATTTCTTCCCTAAAAATTTAAAAAAATTATAATGACAAAGATAAATATTTTATATTTAAAATTAATATTTATAGTCAACATATCCTCTAGATAACACCATATTAAAAATATAACACTTACTAAAAACAAGAGTTTGACATCTATGAATTGTCATTAAATAAAATACTCTCGAGGTTATAATCATATCCAGATGGAATAAGATGGTAATATAACTAGAACATGAATTATTATGGACGAAAAATACTCATCAAATTAAATTTTAGAATGTGTTATGGTCATTTTATAATCC
This sequence comes from Viscum album, assembly GCA_963277665.1. NCBI lineage: Eukaryota > Viridiplantae > Streptophyta > Magnoliopsida > Santalales > Viscaceae > Viscum > Viscum album. The sequence continues at coordinate 1,305,288,440 of OY728160.1, read as the reverse complement.
TTATAATTTTATTTTTACCCTTAATTACCCAATTTACCTTTTACTGTGGTAATAAAAATCACTATGTTTTCTATTCAAGTTGTACAAAAATAAAAGTGTCCTATTTGATAATTTTAGAAATAATTATTTGAAATATGGAATCCATTTTAAAATATTCAAAACAAATAATTTTCATAACTTAATTTAAATTAGAGTGAAAAAATGAAAAGAGAAACAGTCTTTTAAGAAAAAAAACTTTAAAAATATAAAATGTTTTTATACTTAATTCAAGTAAAACATACATTTAAAAATCAATAATTACTTTATATTAAAATTAAAAGAACTAATTTAAATTTAAAATAGATCAAAAACATAATTTAAATTTTTAATTCCTTAAAATAAAATACGTTTTGCAATAAAAATTTGTTTTTTTACTATTCCTTGAAAAATTAATATTTTCAAAATGTTATCAAAAAGTAATTCTATGAGAATTTTTCAATTATAAATTCAAAAATGAAATTATTTTTATTAAATAAAAATTATATAATTTGAAAATTAATCTTTTAAATATTACCTTATTAGAAATGAGTTTAATAAAACTATTTCTTTTTTTTACTTTTAAGAATTACTTAATATACTTATACTAAATATAACTATTAATTAAAGAATACTAATAAATATGAAAAAATCTATTCTATCTATACCTAAGTTGTTACATTCCCCCCGCCCCTTTAAAATTTCATCCTCTAAATTTTGTTCAGTTGTTAATCAAGTAGGTATTCCTTTCCCTTATAGTATTTTAGATTCCCATATTGTTTCTTAAACCATATGTGGTCTACTAAAAACCTTAACTTGGTAAATTACATTGTTTCACAATACCTACTATCTATAGTTCAGAATCTATACAAGAATATTTCTATTGGAAAGGTTATCTTTCAACTGAACTGTTTCAGGGATCAAAACATGAGATGAATCCAACACATACTTTCTTAACATAAAAACATGAAAAACATCGTGTACCTAGGATAAACTAGGATCAAAGGACACTCAGTAGTAAAATGATCCAAATTTATCTTGGATTTCATATGATCTAGTTAACTACGCAATTAAATTTACCTTATTACCCAAATCCATAACACTTTTCCATGGAGCTATTTTAAGAAAACCTTGATCACCTACCTTTAATTAAAGGTATTTCCTCTTATTATCTACATAAATTTTCTAACTAATATGTGATTTACTCATATATTCCTGAATCATTTTTACTTTCTCAGCCACTTCCTCTACTAATTCTATTTCCATCAACTTTATTTCATCTATATCATACCGAAATGATAGATTCCCACACCGCTTTCTATATAACAGTTCAAAAGTCACCATCTATAAACTGGAATGAAAAATTTTATTATAAGAAAATATAACTAAAGAATGATGTTGATCAAAAATTACCTAGTGATCCATTAAAAAAACATGAATCATGTCTTCCACCATCAAAATAGTTCATTATAACATTCCATCATGCTGAGGATTAATGGTTGTGATGAAATTTAATTCAGTTCCTAATGACTCTTAGAGGCCTTTACAAAATTATAAGTGAACTTTGGATCATGATGAGATATAATGGATAGATAAAATCTATGTCAATTGAAAATATCCTTAAGATATAGTCGATAATGTTGATCTAAACATAGTGTATCTTGAATGGGAATAAATGTACATATTAAGTTAGTCAATCAAAAATAACCCAAATTTCATTTTTATCTTGGGAATTTTATGATATTACTATCATGAAATCCATGTATATATTTTTACACTTCCACTTTGGCATAGGAAAAGGGTGAAGTAACCCATGCAGTATTTTCTGTTCTGCTTTAACCTGATGAAAAGTCAAAAATTTCATGGTAAAGTCATAAATATATCTTTTTATTCCATCCGACTAGTAATTATCTTGAAGGAATCTTTACATATTAGTGCTTACAAGATTAACCAAAAACAAAGAACTATGAGATTCCCTTAAAAATCTTTCTGCAACTGGGAAACATAAGGCACACACAATCTTTTCCCAAATCTCAAAACACGTTCTTTTTCAAAATTATATTTAGGAAAACACTCAATCTTAGAATAATAAGAAGAAATCCAATAAATACCCAAAATAACATAAAACTCTTCTAAGGGAATGGAAACAAGGATTTCAGGTAAATTTCTTCCACATACAATGACATGAAGATTCTTATAATTTCTTTTTCCCTTAATGCTTACCCTTATTTGTAACCATATGTTCTTATTTCATTTATTGTGATAGAATATCAAATTTACTAAAAAATATATATGATAGGAAATAATGTGTAGTCCCAGAATCAAAAAAGAAATTTCCATAGTCTGAATAAACCAACAATGTACCTGATATCACTTTTTTTGAGGACCCAACATCTACTGAAGTATTTTCAAAATATTTCACCGCACATTTCATCTTATATTCTGGCCTCTTCCAATTATTCAGGTTCCTCTTTGGACACTCCTTTAAATAATGACACTTCTCTATATATTTAAAACATTTCACTACATATGCATCATAATTTTTCTTACTACTTCCATGATAATTTTCATTAAAATTAAATTCCATATTCCTGATCTTACCACATAAAAATCACTTACCAGACATCAAAAGTAATCCCCATTATGTTTTTACCATAATACTAAAAAACAAAAAACATATATTTCTGTCCATAAAAATTCTTCGATACATTCTTCCCTTTTCAATGCCACCTTGACCCCTTTTTTCTAGTTTTCAAAGAACACATGATCATTGAAAAAATCTATTTCAACCTTCCTCACACATAAAAAATTATTATAATAACTTTTAATTTCTAATGAATCCAACACCCTTTAATATTTTTGGATTTAATAATGAGTAAAATTGATTAATATTACTATCAAGATCATCGAAAAATTTAGTACATACCTTTACAATCAGTTGAATTTTGATTCATATGGAGCCACTGAATCCTCATAATGCCTCAATTATATGAATTTTTTTCGATATTTAGTCGAATCACATTAGGAAAATATTTCTCAAGAAAAATATTTTGAATTCATCCCATTACAAAGAATCTATATCCTCTTTATCATTAATATTTTTAGGAATCAACCACCACTAGATGACTTCACCTTCAAAATGGTAAATATCAATACATAGCTTTTTATTATCTAGGCATCACGTGGCATCAAATATCTTTTTTAGGGATTTAATTCACCCCTCATCTACCAATGGGTTAGAAGATCCAAAAAATGATGGAGGATGTTTCCTCATAAAATACTCCACTATATGTATATTCCTTTTTGTTAGATCTGGATACTATTTAACGTAGATTCCACCACCATTTATAACCTATTTTATCTAATCTATCATAGAAAAAAATAGTTCAGTTTCAATTATGACCATTATGAGTTTCCAATCTGGAAGGATATCATACTCTCAGTGTCATCTAACCTCAGATTCTTTGTTTTCTTTATGAAAACCCATTCTAAATAAAAATAGTTTAGATAAATAGATATGGTAATATTTAAATGAAATATCATTTCAAATTAACCACAAAAGTTTTTCTAATAACATTTTCTTAAACTCTAATGTTATCTAAACCTTTCTATGATACCAACTATAAGGAACCGACCTTAAACATTACATATTCTAGTAATTTTTACTAGAATTAACTTTGTTGAATTCCCATAAATCTTTTAAGTTTTTATATTTATATAATTTTTTCATAAATCAAACACAACAAACCCATACATTGTATGTTGAAAATTATACACAGTATCAATTTTTTTCCACCAAATTCTTTAAATAAAACATGGTTTCATTTCAAGATAAATCGTCCTGGATTTGAAATTGAACTTTTTTCCATTACCCATCCTTAATCCTGATGAAGAAAAAATTAAAATTGATATGAGAATAAAGATCTCAACAAGGGACGTAAATAGAACTAAATAAATCATTAGTCCATAAATACTTATAAAACATTTTCCCTTTCCAAATTAAACCTTGGGATCTAAAAAAACATTTTCTTACCTAAGAAATCACCTCCTATACCAAATTATTTCAAAAAAAAAACATTTGTTAAGAGAACATAGATGAAAAATAATAACTCATAATTGTTTTATGAATACTTTTCACAAAGTTATAACTTTTACCCATAAAACATAATTTCTTTAGCTTACCTTATAAAATAAATATTTTCCAATAAAATACATTGAAAGAATAAATAATATAGTTAACTTGTGGGATCATTTTTATGTCACTATTATATATACTTATTCTATCATGACTACATAGGGAGTAACCATCATAGTTACATTTTTAATAACCATCATAGTATATTCCCATAATATCTTAGGTGAAACTGAATCAGTTAAATTCATCCCTTTACCTAATGCAATGAAGAGATATAACGGGTTCACACACCCTCAGTTTATAATGGAGAAACCCATAATCACAAAAAATTCCAAATAAACATAACATAATCATAACACATAAAGAATTCATAAAAAAAATTCTTGAGGAAAATAACTTTTAAATTTTAAAATAACTTTTCTTTTTTATAAAATTTTCAAATATATAAATGAAAAAAAATTATTTGAAAATAAACTTGTAAACATGTAAAGTAATCTTAAAAAATGAGGTGTAATGATAGTGAGATAATTTAATTTCACCATATATGTTAAAAAATATTTCTTTTGACTTTTGTAAAAACAGTTGAAAGAGTAACTTCAAAAGAGGATTTTTTTAAAAATAAAGTCTCATATCTTGAGTCCGACTCATCACATAAAACAGTTATCATCATGAATAATAATATAAGGTTGATTTATACTTTCTTAAAAACATTTTTAAAGTTTATTAATCCTTTTATACAAATTATTACTATGTTATTATTCATTTAATTTCATGTCAAATGTTTTGATGATATTCGGATCATATGTCCAAAATGACTTTGGCATGTTGACTATGGTAAAAAAGGTAATTATTACATCATCTATAGAATAATATTCATAAGGTATATATAATATTATTTTATTAAATAACCTTTTATTTATAACAGAAATATTTTGGTGATGGAAAAAAAGAATTGTATCACTCAATGGATGTAGTAGTTCACACAAATGCACAAATGATGTAATCATTTTTCAATGAAAGGAAAGGTAAGAAATAAAAGGATATATTCTCTTTTCATTATGATAAATATGTCATTAATATCATAAAAATTATTTAATATATCATATATTCATAAAAATCATCCTTATTACTTCCAATGTAAATATTTATCTAAAAATGAATCACATCGCTTCGTGAGGTGGTAGTTCACCCTACACATGAGCGACATTATCTTATCCCCCATGGAATGGAAATTAAGAAAGTATGTGTGATATTATAAATACATATGTATAAATATATTAAAAATATCATATAAATAGTTCAAATACATATTTATTTCATTCCATGAGATGCAATAATGGAAAATGAATGACATCGGTTCGCGAGGCGGTAGTCAATTGTACACACAAATGATGATTTCATATCCCATATGATTGAAGAGGATATGGATATGGGTAATTATATTGAAATTAAAACATATAATTATATTTAGTATACTTAAGATATTATTTTTCCATTGTTTAATAATATTTTAAATATTTTTAAGAAGAAATAAAACTAAACATGCAGATAAAAACTATACATATTCTTTGGAAATCCTCCATTCCTTGACACATTAAGAATAATAAAGATTGTAATATGATTAAACAATGCCTCTAGAATATGGGGAGGGATTATAGAAAATTATTTGGGTAGACTTTTTCTGAACCAAATGGGTTTTTAATTGTGAATAAATTAGAAGAAGAGGTCCCCTTTTATAAGAGAGTAGAGGGACACTCTTGGAATTTCATAAAATATTAAAATATAATAAGACTATTCTAGAAAAACTACTTCCAAAATTCCTATAAATGGAAAAGGTATTACATATTAGACCTTAACATATCCCAATTGTTATTATTATTTTTTTAATAATTTAATAAAATATTAATTCTTTAAAATATCGTTATTATCAAATTTCATACTATTCATTACTTTGAATTTAAAAACATCACGAAAAAATTTCAAATTTGAAAAAAAACTATTTAATTATATCATAAGAATTTCTATGTAATCTATAAATTTTTTTATCACATTAATTCTATAAAATTATATTTATTTTAATATTTGAAATATAATTTATATGATTTTTTCAATAATTGAATAATTACTTCATCAGTGTCATGCAGGAATTTAAGGTAATTATTTATTCTCTAAAAATTTAAAATAAATTATCATTACAAAGATAAATATTTTATTTTTAAGAATAATATTTATACCCAAACATATCCTTTTTATTACACCATATTAAAAATATAACACTTATTAAAAGCAAGAGTGTGACATCTTTGACTTTTCTATAAATAAAATATTACAAGGGTTATAATCTTATCCAAATTAAATACAATGTTCATATAAATGAACCTTGAATTATTATAAATTAAAATTAATAATTCAATTAAATTGGGGAAAGTATTAATGTCATTTTATGGTCCTTGTAATTTTAGTTTTACCCTTAATTACCTAATATACCTTTTACTATGGTAATAAAAATTACTAAGTTTACTATTCAGAACTTCGAAAAATAAAATAGACCTATTTAATAAATTTAAACCATTTATTAAAAATATGAAATAATTTTTTAAAAATTTAAATAATATAAGTTTCATAATTTAAGATAAATTAAACCGAAAAAAACACAAAGAAAAATAGTTTTCAGAAAAATTCCCTTTTAAAATATAAAATGTTTTTATACTAAATTAAAGTATAAATTCCATTTAATATTAATTATTCTAATAAAAATAAACTAGTTTTAATTTAAAACTAATCCAAAAAATAATTTAACCTGTAAATACTTTAAAATAAAATATAATTTTCTATAAAAATTATTTTTTTTACTATTCCTTCAAAAAATAATATTTTTTAAAAATTATAAATAATTAATTATAAGATTAATTTCATATGTTAAATTTAAAACAAAATAATTTTGTTAAATTAAAATTATATAATTTGAAAATTAATCTTTTAAATATAACTTTATAAAAATGTGTTTAATGAAACTATTTCTTTTTTTTTACTTTTAAGAATTGCATAATATATTTACAATTAGTCTTACTATATAATTCGTTAATAATAATAAATATAAAGAAAATTTATTATATTTTTACCTGAGTTGTTACAATACTTCTTCATGTTCTTATATTCATTAGACCATGCTTGATTTTGATCACATGTGTGTGCATATATAGCCCGTGAGAGCATGTTTGGTGTTTCATTGCATGTTTCTGCATGTGTTACCCCAGAAACCATGTTTTATTATGATCACATGTGTGAATGGATATGGGTTTCATTTATCATGACTATTACTCTATGTTGTGCATATGTATGTTGTGACCTGTTATGCGTGATGTATGGATGTTAGACGCAGAAAATAATAGTTGGACTATTATAGCATGGTTATCCCTTAGAGGGGGGCCTGTTGGCATGTTATGATGATGATGATAGGCTGAGACACTAGGAATAGATATGATGGACTTATAACCTGACTCGAGGTAGGTAATGTGTATGATTTTATTGTGACTAGACCTATGATATAGATGGGATACGATGGTCATGTGACTTACCCTGAGAATCATTATCCTTAATTCTATTCAGGGACATGTATTTTCCTTGGGACCAGCCATGTTTATACATCTCGTTATAGTTATGTTTATGACATGAGGTACAGACAGTGGTTTATGGTTTCTTGGTTAATTTTTGACAGATCGACACATGACTGATTATTTGTTTTTCACCTTTTATTTTATATATTATCATGGAATAAACTTTATATGTATGAGTATTTATGTTAAGAATGTGTTGGTGTTTTCCTAACGGGTTTATCTTACACGATTCAGGATTATCTTAATGCATGTGTAGCTTCATGATTAGTTACTTAGGGAAGGGAAACGACCCAATGATAGTGATCTGAAGAGATGGAGTATGAAAATAAGAGGAAGTATTAATATGAACTATGGAGTTATGATATATTATTTTTATTTACATTCTTATCACTGCTTATATTATGGTTTCCCTACTACTTTTGGGGTCCTTTGTTTATTTTTTTTTATTACTTGAGATACATTTTATTTTATATGTTGCATTATTTTTAATTTATAACATTATGTTATTTTTACTTATTATTTATAATTATACTTATTGATACTGAGAGTATAGTGTCCACATATATGGTGTTCAAAACTTCATTTCTAGTTGATAACTTCTTGAGTACGAGGTGGCATGCATGATTCCATGTGTTAATCTAGCTCAGACCTGATGATTCAATCTGGGACACTAAAAAAGTTATTAGAGTAGGGATTCCGTTTCTTTTCATATTTATTATGTTTGGTACAAAGTATAATGGTGATAGGATTTTTGTAACTCAGGTAGGGGAGTTACATTTGTTCCTAGACATCACATGCGTAACAAATCTCTAAGTTACCATTGATGATATTTATGTTATAGTTTTATAGGATTTGGGTGTATTCATACATCACGAGTAGGCACATAGGATCATATCTCATATATATACCTGTTGAGTGTTGTATATTAGTTCCTTAATAAAAATAATTGATTTCTGTTAACTATTGAGTGATGTTTATATTATCTACTATTGTGATATATCAGTGATGAAATTATTTAGTTGACATTTTTAATGATTTTATGATATATATATATATAACTAATGTGTAGTTACAGAGAACAAGTATTGATCCTTGAGTAGTATCAATATGGTTTTTCCTTCTTATCATTGATAACGTCTTAATATAGGTTTTTCATAGAACTCCATTATTGTTTGTTCTTATGAACTATTTAAGTTATTATCTTTTTTAATTTTCTACAAAAATTATAAACATACACTTGGAGTTATATATAAGGATACACAAAATATACCCAATAGGACCACCAGTAGAATTAGGTATGGATTATTCTACATGGGAATACATACCTATACCTCCTCTAGTGGATTAGGTAGTGGAATCGGTAAAACCAAGATTATTCCACTTAATGAATATTCACGAAAGGGGATTTACCAATATTATGGTCACTTATTATTAGGAATTTTAGCTCCAACTTCCTCCATTATTCTAGGGTAATAGAGGCCCTCAGGATTTTGGGGACTGGGTTAAAGTCATTGATGGGATCTTTGATCTGGTGGAGACTTCATATGACCAAAATGTGAAGTTGGTTATCTTTATGATATTGGGAACCACCAAGATGTGGTGGAATATTATGAACTATGACAAGATATCTAATGTTATGACATTGATGTGCTTTAAAAATATCTTCTTTGAGGAATATTTTCTAGACACACTGAAACTAGACCACACTTATGAGTTAATGGAGCTTCAGCTGGGATTGATGGTGTTGTCTGCTTACTCAAATTATTTTATAAAATTGATTCAATTCACTCTTATCTTGGTTGGAAATAAGGAACATAAGACAAAGAAGTTTTATATTGGACTCCGATTGGAGTTTAGGATTCAAGTTAGGAGCTTCGGTCTAACGAAACATGTGGAGGAACTTTGTAGGCCCCATACAATTGATAAGGGTCTAGAGGGGGAAAGAGCTAAGGTTATTCATTCAAAAATCAGTTCAATTCCCAGTGATTCTATAAGTTCATATTGTGTTATAAGGAAGATAAAGGTAGTGGATTCTCTCTAGATTATCACCAGAATGTTAGAGCATAATAGAGGTTCATTAGCACCTTTTATAGGAGGAGGAGGTCCCCAATGTTACAATTGTAGATAGAGTGGTATTTAGTGTAAATTTTTACTGAGGCCTTATTTAATGAGTCTTTAATGTGGAAAGATATGTCATATTCAATAGTTTTGGGTGAGGGTATTGTATACAGGTTTTCATAGGGGTGTAGAACATACTCAGTCTATGACCTAAGAATATGGTTGGGGTCCTTATATAGTAGACTAGGTTCTGGCTGACAGTGGAGAGGAACTATCATTTTTCAAGGTACATTATTGATTATATATACTCTTTCTACTACATTTTTTTTGATATAGGTGCTTCCCATTTTTTATATCCACTCAAATTGTTTCTTTACATGACTTAGTGGTCAAGTTATCCTCGAAGTTTCAATACCTTGACACAAATTTTGGAAAAAAAGTGGACCATATTTAAAAATTTATCAGGTGTCTCATAGTAGTTTATGACTATAGACATCTATGGTACTTCATGATCTTATAGATAAATATATTTGAGGTAGTCTTTGGTATAGACTGGCTTAAGGGTAATCGAGTTCACATTGACTCCTATCAATGATAGGTTCCCTTTGATACCCATAATGGAGAGTAGTTTGTTTTGAATAGTTAGTGGGATATTAGAGTAGGTATAGTGAGACCAAACCTAACTTAGGTTGGATATATTATAGTGTAGGTTTCCGGCATGGTTCTTATAGTGGAGCCAGCGGTATCATCTTCCTGTCCCTCAATGGTGGACCTTTATTGTGATCTCTTCCCAAAAATTTCTCCGGTCTCCCTCATGAGTGTGGAATTGATTTTGAGATTGAACTCACAGTAGGAGTAAAACCTAAAATAATTATCCTATATCATATGGTGCTGGATGTAGTGATGGAACTAAAGGTAAAAATCTATGATTTTGTGGTGAAATGCTTTATCAAACCGATCACATATCTTTGGTGCACTCCAGTGTTATTCATAGAGAAGGAAGATGGTAATATTTAGTTGTATGTAGAATATATTAAACTAGGTGACCATGAAGAATTTATACCCATTTAAAAGGATCTATGACTTGTTTGACCAGTTGTGGGTAGCCTAATTGTTCTCTAATATTGACTGAAATTCAATTTACCATCAAATTTAGGTTAGAGGTGATGATATTCTTAATACAACATTTATGAGAAGATACAAATTGTCTGAGTACCTTATCATTCCATTTAGGTTAAAAAATGATAAAAAAATGTTCATGAATCTCACGAACTGAACCTTCTATCTTTATCTTGACTCCATTAATGTTTTATTCATGGATGATATATTGATATATTCCTAGACACAATATAATAATTCTAACAACCATGAGGTTGTTTTGAGTATACTTAAAGTGCATTATATGTATGAAAAGATTTCAAAGTGACACTTTTGGATTCAAGAGGTGTAGTTACCCCATCATTTAGTTTCCGAGGAAATTATTTTATGCACCTGAAGAAGGTATAGTCCAAGATGACTTGGGAATGTCCCGAGAATGTTATTGAGATCAAGAGTTTACTAACACTTATGGGGTACTATCGATGTTTCATACAATATTTCTCCCATTTAAAATTCCTATAAAAGGTCTTACAAAGATGGTATTGAAGTTTAAGTGGAGAGATCAATGAAAAGATAAATTCTTAGATCAAAAGACGATATTGGTGAAAACTTTGATTTTAATATCAGAGTCTTGGATTGGATATACAGTTTACTACAATGAATTAAGTGTTGAGTTAAGAGTAGTGTTATAGTATAGATACCAGGTAGTAGCTTAGGGGTTATGTCAGTTGTGACCCTATAAGAGGAACTACCTAACACATGAATTGGAGTTAGCAGTTGTGGTCCATGCCTTGAAGTGTTGGTGACATTATCTCTTCAATGAGAGATTTTTCATCTGCATGGACCACAATATATTTTGATACATATTCTTTTAGTGTGATTTCAATTTGATTTATAGGTTTTGGGATGATTATATATAGATATTTTACATTGAGATAGTCTATGATCCAAGAAAAGTTAATGTTATTGTATATTCCCTTAGAATTAATACGCCAGAGATATAGGATCATGGGTATTTGACTTTATAGGAGGGGTGGAACTGATGTTATTAATGGATGAGTGGATTGCAGATGCATTATATGATCATGGAGTGATGACATGTGCACCTTTAGTGATCATTCATTCTTTGGTGGACCATGTAAAAGATATCCAATAGTCATAACCTAAGTGTGTGGCAATATGGTAGTGCTTAGTGGGGGATGATTCTATTGCTTAGTGGTTCTTAGATGACGACGATGTGATATAAATTCTTGTAATGTTAGTAATTCTAAATAAATTGATGGAGGAAATGATAATATACTCTCATTATTCAAATTTGGAAGTTTATCCAAGGTTGAAGAAAATTTACCATGAAATCACATATCAGTTCTAGTGGATAGGTATGAAGAAGGATGTTGTTGATTTTTTTTCATGATGACATGCATGATAGTGTGTAAAAACTGAGTATCAATGTCTTGGTGCGTTAATTTATCCACTTACATTTCCTATGTGGAACTATGAAAATATAAAAATTTACTTTTTGATGCGGTTACCTATGACCCTAAATAGTCGTGATGTTATTTGGGTGGTAGTTTATCAATTGATGAAAGTGTCCCATTACTTGCCAATTTGAGAAACTCAATCTATTAATTATTTGGTAAAGCATTATAGTTATGAGATTTTATGAATGAATGCAGTTTCTTTAAGTATCAAATCAAATAGGGACACCCCTATTATATTGTGGTTTTTTCAAGGCTTGTAGATGGCCTAGGGGACTCAGTTCAAAATAAGTATAGTGTATCAATTGTAGATTTATGGACAGTTGGATATGATGATATATATTCTTGTTGATATTCTTAGATCATGCATCATAGACTTGGTAGAGCATGGTATGATCACCTAGAATTGGTTGAGTTTGGATATAACAATTATTTGTAGAATTCTTTTTAGGTGGAACCCTTTGAGTCTATTTATGGTTGTCCATTCCACTCACAACTATGTTGGAATGAGGTGGGTGGGGTAATGTGTATGTGGTTGAGTATGGTACAAGAGACATTTGAGAGTGTGAAGTTTAACATGATGTTTATGGATATAGCTTGTACTATACAGTGATCATATACCAAAAGGATGATGAAACCCTTAGTGTTCATTATGGGTGACTGAGTATCCTTGTGGGAAACTCTTCAACTAGACCATTGATGATTGTAGAAGTATGGGAAGTTTACACAATGGCTTGTTGGACCATTCAATATTACCATGTTTTTCATCATAGTAACCAACCATTTGAATTTTACTGCAAAATATTGTGGTATGCATGATGTGTTCCATGTATCTCAACATTGGAGGTACATACCTGATCATACACATGTTATCGACTATAAAGACATTGAGATAGAGGTCGACACATAGTTCGTGAAACACCTGATGTAGATCATAGATTAGAGAAATAAAGTGTTGTGAGAAAATACAATACAACTAGTTATAGAATTTTGGCTATATGGATAGACTCAGGAGGTGAATTGGGAGTGTGAGTCTCAAATTCATGCACAATGTCTAGATCTAACTTATCAAGACTTCTAAAGACACTTCATAGGGATGAGAAGTCACTAGAGGGGGAGAATTGAAACATACTCATTTTTTGTAATGTTTATAGGCCCGTTTGGTTATAAATTATATATATTTTAAATGAAAATTTAATAATTGATGTTATTAATATTTTCATGACTTATTATATTCCTCCTTTACTGATTTTATATGAAATGTGCATAATTTGTGTGAAATATTAATGTTTTAATATTAAGTATAATTTTTGAGCATTTTTAGAAGTAGTCCTATTGAGTCAGTTTAATGTTTTAATAATAACTGTCACAATACTGATCCAAATTGTGCGGTTCTTATTTTGTAGGATTTTCCTTTCAATATAAAAAATTTCATTAGAAGGTACCATGAGCCAATTCTGCAATTTGAAGGGTCATACGGTCCTCACAAACAAGACCAAAGAATCTGTGAACAAACTGGACCAGCCTTGAAGATTGATTTACTGGGATCAATAAAGAAGTCCAAAAACATTAACTCACCACCATAATTCGGGGGACACTACATGTAATCTTGGATAAAAATTTCAAGGCCCAAATCCAAGTACAAAGGTCCCAAATAAAGCTTTGAAGTCCAGCCCACCATTCTGGTAGAGAATTAAAATCAGTATAGTATGCATGACATATCTCATGATGTAAGCATCAAATCGAGATGAGATGTTTCAGTGTGAAAGCGGAGATATAGGAGGCCGACTTTGATGAATAAACCATTCGTATTTGAAGGCATCTTCATATTCAAAAACCCTTTCACATTATGGACTTCAAAAAGACTGGATTGAAATGGACAGTTTAACTTTGTTTAATCAACCGGCCATAACCTTTGATCCTTAAGTCCAAATGACTCCAAATTTTTAGATTAGTCGCCCAACATTATTGTATATAACTTTTAAGAAGGAGATATTTGACGATTCGGCTTTCTGAATAGCCCAAGTGGCGATGCCAGTGGAGGGATAGATTGGGAATGCAAACAGTTCACTCCTTGGGCTATAAATACTCTCCCCTTCTCTCCTTGAGAAGGGTTGGCATTTCAGAAGAGGGGAGAACATATTGTCACGACCAAGGCCTTTCCAAATGCTTGGGAGGATCTTCCATACTCAAGTTTTCAATTGAGAGACCTTTCCTCCTCTCTTTGTTTTCACTTAATTTCGTGTTCTTCATTTTTGTAATTTTGTAAGTCTCTTTCATTGTAATTCTGTTTTAATGCAAGTTACTTCTTCAATATCTTTTATTCTCATCCACCTTCTGTTGTTTAATATTTATGTTCTTAAAATAGTTTAAATTCAGTTAAATCCCCTTCCCTTCTTTTTCTTCCTCATTCAATCGAAAATCCGTTTTTAATTATCATCATCATTCGTGTGTGTGTGTCGACATACCACTCTTTTCTAATCCCTTTATTTTTCTTCTATTCTTAATTTATCATCATAATTATTATAACCATAATATTAAACACCCAAATGGTTGAGAAAATATCTCATTGGGGTGAGTTATAATTTTGGGATGTTAAGTAATTGAGAGTATTTGCTCGATGAGTATTCGTTAATTTAACACTGTGTATGTTGGACATAATTTGTCATGGATTAATGACATATTTTGTTTAGAATGTGGTTTTCATGGATTATTGGAACTACAAATACACTACCATAAACATGTATTTATTGAGATTAAAATCCTAATTAAATTAAGTCTTGGATTAAATCTTTAACACTTAGGAATTCTAATCGATGTCAACTTGTGAAGTGGGTGTTAATTTAAATGTAATATAAAGAAAAGCTCAAGGATATCACAAGCTTAAATCCCTAATAATGAACTCACCCCAATATTTATAAATTTTTTGAATCAAACATCATCCATAAATTATTTCATAAGCTCTGCAAACAAACCCCCCAATCAGAATACAATTAAATAAAAACAACGACTATTTCAAAGTATCATCGCCAAGGATTCGACCCGAGTGCTGTTATAGACATTAGCAGAGCACCAGAACTTTGACCGGTCGATAGGCGACAATCGGTCACACGTTTCAAATGGAGCCGTTACCGGGGATGGTGCTTAAGTAGTCATTAGTTTCTGGTTATTGTAAAAAAACTAAAAAAATCAAAATTTTTGAAAAAAATTGAGAAAAAACAAAAAGAAAAACCTGTCTTCCTCTTAAAAATCATAAACTGAAAAAATACAAAGGAAAACCCGTCTTCCTAATCCTTTGTAAATCTCTCTTAATTCCCCGTAGCCTCCCAAACAATCCCTCGGATTTGTTTGACCCTGAAATTGATAGAACACTTCGTCGACTTAGAAGGACCATTAGGGATAACCAAATCACCCAAGAACCAATCATTGCCCTACCAATTTAATTCGATATGGCCAATCCTAGGGAACAAACATTGAAAGAACTTGTTTCCACTAATATGAATTACCAACCCCTTGGTATTAAATATCCAAACATAGAGGCTTACTTCGAACTCAAATCGGGTTTGATTCATCTTCTACCTCATTTCCATGGGCTAGTCAGTGAGGATCCGCATCTATATCTCAAAGAGTTCTAGGTGGTGTGCTATACCATGAAGCCTCAAGGGGTTTCTAAAGAACAAATTAAACTCCGAGAATTCCCTTTCTCCCTAGCTGAATCTGCCAAGTCATGTCTCTACTACCTCCCTTCTGGTTCCATAACTAAATGGAATGACATGAAGCATCTCTTTCTAGAAAAATTCTTTCCTGCTTCTCGTACTGTTTCCATCCGAAAGGAAATAAGTGGTATCCGTCAATTCCCAAATGAATCACTCCATGAGTACTGGGAGAGGTTCAAAAAGCTTGTGGAAACATGCCCACACCACCAAATCCATGACCAACTATTGATCCAATACTTCTATGAGGGGTTATTGGCTATGGAGAGAACTCTCATTGATGCCGCAAGTGGCGGTGCTCTGGTTGATAAAACTCCCGCAGCTACAAGAGATCTCATAAGTAACATGGCTTCAAACACACAAAAGTTCCATACTTGAGAACATGCTCAAGTCAAACAAGCCCAAGATAATCAATCAATTGAGACGAACAAAATGACCGAGTGGATGAGTGAACTTACAGGTCTTGTGCGAAAACTAGTTGTGGATACCAAATCCCCAACCTCGTCTTCTCCGCAATCAATGTTTCCTGGACCTGTCAAAAACTGTGGAATCTGCAACTCTCTATCTCATCCAACTGACACATGTCCACAACTTTAGGAGGATCCACCCGATTCATCTGGACCAATGGAGCTCAATGCAGTATATGCTCAGTGGAACACCAATCCTCAACTATCAGGTCAGTTTGTTAGAAACTTTAACCAACCTCACTTCGAGCCCTTCTCTTCTTCCTATAACCAAGGACTTAGGTATGGTAATCCCATATCTCACGCCCCTCAATTCCCTACTCAAAACCCAAACCAATTCCAATATGGTCAAGGTGGTGGTAACTTCCATCAACCTTATCCTTTTGTTCCTCAACCTCAAAGGAACAATCCTCCTCCTAGATTCCATTATCCTAGTGAGCCTTCCCAATTCCAAAACCAATACAATCGATTTCCCAAGAACCAAAATCAAGGCAATCCCATACAGGGACAAGCCTCTTCTTCCAAGAAACCATGGTAAAGTGCAGTGGAAGATCTTGCCTCCTTCACCCGTTCTAGCCTTAAAAACATTGAAACTCAAATAGGTCAACTTGCATCCCACCTAAGCCAGCAACAACAATCAAATTCTTCCCAACTCCCAGCTCAACCATTACCCAACCCCAAGGGTAATGTAAGTGAAATTGCACTTAGATCAGGAAAGCAACTTGCTATGCCTCAAGATAAATCCTCAAACCCTCCTTTAAATGTTGACCTAGAAAATGAAAAGAAAAAGAAAATTGAAAAGGAATCTGAATCCATTCCATCACCTCCTTCCATTCCACTTAGGAACCCAATTCCTTTTCCACAAGCTGTTTCTAAACCATGGAAGTCCTTTGAACCTGATCCTGAAATGCTCGACATGTTTAGACGTGTTGAAGTAAACATTACCCTCTTAGATGCCATAAAACAAATTCCTAAGTATGCCAAGTTTCTCAAGGAGCTGTGTACCCATAAGAGGAAACTTAGGATCTTCGAAAATGTTTCCACCCACCAGTCTATTCCCATAAAGTGCAAAGATCCAGGGACATTTACGGTTCCATGCCAAATTAGAAGTTCCAACTTTGATGATGCACTCATAGACCTAGGAGCCTCAATTAATGTCATGCCCAAATCCATATTCTCCAACCTTGTTCTAGGTCCCTTGCACCCAACAGGTGTTGTCATTCAGTTAGCCAATCGAAGTACAACCAGTCCTAAGGGAATAATTGAGGATGTCCTTTTCCGAGTCAATGATATTATATTCCCTGCTGATTTCTATGTCCTTGACATGGAAGGTGAGACGAACTCTTCTCGATCTACCCTAATTCTAGGAAGACCATTCCTCATGACTGCGAGAACCAAGATTGATGTCCATTTAGGCATCCTATCCATGGAATTCGGTGACCAACTGGTCAAGTTCAACATTTTCCAGGCCATGCGATACCCATCTGAGGATCACTCTACATTCTCAATCCATTCTTTTGAGGATACTTCTAAGATTCAATCGAACCCCAATCCACCATGTTCTTCATGTTCTAATGGAAAAGGATCTTGTGAAATCTGCACCATGATTAACAAAGTCATAAATGGTGAAGTTGATGTGGACCTCTCATTCATAGACTCCATCAATCTAGAGGAACTTGAAAACTCTCTTGAATTCCACATCAACTCTGATCTCTACTGCTCCACCTTGGACAGCATTGAGAAAAATGAATCCGAAGAAACTGAAGTCCCTTCCTGCATTTCTGAGTTGTCTAGCCCAAAATTGAAATATGAGATTGATCTGAAACCTCTTCCTGCACACCTGAAATATGCATTCCTCTTCCATGATCACTCATATCCTGTCATTATCTCTGCCACACTTACTGAAACCAAGGAGTCCAAACTTGTCCAAGTGTTAGAGGAAAACAAAAAAGCCTTAGGTTGGACCCTAGATGACATACCAGGAATCAACCCTGCCATTTTCATGCATCACATCCATCTGGAGGAGACATCCAAACCAGTTAGACAACCCCAAAGAAGACTCAATCCACTCATACTTGAGGTAGTTAGGGAAGAGATCACCAATCTTCTTCAAGCCGGTATTATCTACCCAATTTCTGATAGTGAATGGGTTAGTCCAAATCAAGTTGTACCTAAGAAGGGTGGGATAACTGTTGTCACAAATGAACATGGGGAGGTAGTCACAACTCGAGTGAAGAACAAATGGCATGTATGCATCGATTATTGAAAATTGAATGCTGAAACACGAAAAGATCACTACCCTCTTCCATTCCTTGATCAAATGCTTGAAATATTAGCCGAAAAGTCACACTATTTCTTTCTTGATGGATACACCAGCTATTTTCAAATCCCAATCTCACCTCAAGACCAAGAAAAGACTAATTTCACATGCCCTTTGGAACATATGCATATAGAAGAATTCCTTTTGGCCTTTGTAATGCTCATGCAACATTCCAGAGGTGTATGATGAGTATATTTTCAGAATTCATAGAACACTGCAAGGAAGTCTTCATGGATGACTTCACCATTTATGGTGAGTAATTTGAATCTTGTTTGAATTCACTCTCTCTTGTCCTCCAAAAGTGTGTCAAGTGCAACCTTGTGTTAAATTTTGAAAAATGTCACTTCATGGTTGCTAATGGGATTGTTCTAGGGAACATAGTTTCAAAAGATGGTATTGAAGTCAATCCAGCCAAAATTGAAGTGATCCAATCACTTCCTCCACCCACTTATGTTCGAGACATCCGTTCATTCCTCAGTCATGCCGATTTCTATTAGAGATTAATACATAACATCAGTAGGATTTCCCTCCCACTCACTCGGTTGCTCCAAAATGATGTCACCTTCCATTTTGATGAGGTTTTCAAGAGAGAATTCATTGAACTCAAAACTTCTCTTACATCTGCCCCGATAATCCAACCCCCAGATTGGTCCTTACCCTTTGAGTTAATGTGTGATGCTTCTGATAGAGCTGTTGGGGATGTTCTTGGTCAAAGAAGAGAAAAGATTCCTCATGTCATCTATTATGCCTAAAAAACATTGGATGAAACTCAATCTCACTAAACTGTGACTGAAAAGGAACTTCTAGTAGTGGTTTTTGCCTTAGATAAATTCCGGTCATATCTCTTAGGTGCCAAAATCATCATCTTCACAGACCATTCTACTATTAAGTTCTTACTCAAGAAAAGTGATTCCAAACTGAGGCTAATAAGATGGATCCTAATGCTCCAAGAGTTTGACCTTGAAATAAAAGATAGAACTGGAAAAGAAAACCCTGTGGCTGATCGCTTGAGTAGAATTTATAATTCTTCTCATTCAGAAATCATCTAGCCTGAATTCCCTACTGATCACCTTTCATCTATCACTCCAAAAATACCATGGTATGCCCCAATTGTAAATTACTTGGTTTCTGGTGTTTTTCCTGAAATTTTTTCAAAATTACAAAAAATGAAGTTGAAAAGTGATTCAAAATATTATTTTTGGGAAGAAAATAAACTTTGGAAAACTGGGGCAGGCATGGTAATTAGGAGATGTGTTGATGAAGATGAATATTCTTCCATCTTAGAATTCTGTCACTCAATGCCTAGTGGTGGCCACTTTGGACCACAAAGGACCTCCTGAAAGGTCCTAGACTCTGGATTCTTCTGGCCTTCCCTCTTTAAGGACTCACATGTGTTTTTTCAATCATGTCCCACATGCCAAAAGTTTGGCATAATCTCCAAAAGAAATGAAATGCCCCAAAATCCCTTAATCTTTTGTGAAATCTTCGATGTTTGGGGTATTGATTTCATGGGACCATTTCCCCCTTCCAATGGATTCTCATACATTCTTCTTGCAGTTGATTATGTTTTAAGGTGGGTTGAGGCCAAACCCACTATGAAGGATGATTCTCATACTGTTAGTGAGTTCCTAAAGATCCACATCTTCCAAAGATTTGGCACACCACGTTCATTGATCAGTGACTTAGGAACCCATTTTTGTAATAGAACCATGGAATCTCTTCTGAAAAAGAATAGGGTTGTACATAAAACTTCAACTGCATATCACCCCCAAACAAATGTAATGGCTGAACTTTATAATAGATAAGTGAAAAGAGTGCTTGTGAGAATTGTAAAACCCACCAGAAAAGACTGGCCTGAAAGACTTGGTGAAGCACTTTTGGCTTATCGAACTGCCTATAAAACACCCATTGGGATGTCTTCTTTTCAGCTTGTTTTTGGTAAAGCATGTCACTTTCCAGTTGAAATACAACATAAGTCATTTTGGGAAGTGAAAAGATGTAATTTTGATCTTGAAAAATCTGGTGAAGAAATATTGTTGAAATTGGATGAACTGGAGGAGCTTCGACTTGAATCCTATGAGAATTCCAATATGTACAAAGAGAAGGCTAAGGTACTCCATGACAAACACATCCTGAGAAAAGTATTTCATGAAGGTGAAAAGGTAATTCTCTTGAATTCTCGATTTTGGCTTCACCCAGGTAAGCTTAATTATCGTTGGGAAGTTCCTTTTTTTATTACTAACGTTTACCCATTTGGTGTAGTGCAAATCCAAGACCCCTCCTCCAAAAAGAAATTTACGGTAAATGGACATCGGTTGAAGCATCACTATGAGAGGACATAAAATCCTGGATCATTATCTACTTCCATTGGATCTACAGTAGAACCACCACTAGATGGAGATAGAGACCCACAAAATCCAAACCAGGGGGAACCTCTTTCCCTTTAACTCTCTCTCTATCTCTTCCTCTCTATACCTCTTTCTTCTTCTTCCTCTCTCTTTCATTTTTTTACCACTTTATTCATCAAACCCTTTCTTTTTCTCTTTCTTGTGTGGGTGTGTATTTTTTTAAAAAAACTTTAAAAACTAAAAAAAACCAAAAAACACAATTACATAAAAACATTACAAAAAAAATGAATCATGCTTACTCACCATCGAGTTTTGAAATTTTGTCTAACCATTTTGGGGAGTTAACATACATGTTTTCATCTCAAAAATTTGGTATTTTCATCATGACTTTGGATAAATAATTTTGTGTCAAAATTAACAAATTTTGCATGCTCAATTTTTTATTTGGAAAATGATTTTCCCAAACCCTGAGAAAAAACAATTGCTTTCATGCCAAGGCCACATATGGCCATCTTTTCAAAATGTGTGTTCACCCCCATTTGTGAGTCTTGAGTTTGTGGACCTTCGAGCTGAATTTCCTGCCTTAGTGTGCATTAATATGATAGAGGAATTTTATGAACCACATGAGAATCACAATAGCCAAATAGCCTCTCATTACCCTTACATTAATCCTCCTTTTGAAAGCCCCATCAAGACTATGAAAACCTTTTCTTTTACAGCCACATTACAAGCCCAATACCTTATCCCACCTAATATCAACATGGATTTTCATTGCATAAGTTTTTGAAATTTAAGTGTGGGGGGGAATGAATTTCATTTTTTGGTATCATTTTCTTACTTTCTTGTGTGTTATCATATTCTTGAGGGCAAGCATCCATTTTAGTGTGGGGGGGGGGCGGTTTTCATTCAGTGAATGTATTGTGCAAATGATATTGAAAAGTGTTCAAAAAAAAATCAAAAAAAAAATCAAAAAAAAAAAAATCAAAAAAAAAATGATACAAATGGGTTGTGTCTTGCGTAGGTCAAAAAATCACTCTTCCTCAACCTTTGATCTTGTGATAACTATTACAATTAGTGTCGTGAGGAGATCAAACATGGGTTGTGATATGAGTGTGAGATCTGTCTCAAGGGCAACTTTCGAAAAAACAAAGAAAAAAAAAAGAAAAAAAAGAACACTTGCATTATATTCTTATATCATTGGGAGAAGTTTGGTGGTTTGTAAATATTTCATCTTCTCATCCCCTTCATATTTTCTTCCTCTATTGTGTCTTTCTTCACATAATCATTCCCTTTTAAATATGTGTTTTCATTTCCTTCCATGTTTTATTTCAAAAAAATGTGCATTGTTTTTCTATGTTGGTATTTTGACCCTCTTATTCTCTCTCTTGGACATTATATTCCTACCGTCCCATATCCACAAAAAAACACCATTAAAAATACCTCTTGATTCTTGTTCACTTTTGATAGGTATTGTAAGCTGAGAGCTCTTTTCAAACTCTAAGATTTTCACTTTTGGTTGGTGAAAGATTGAACCTCCACAAATAAATTTTATCATCTTGAGAGGTGTGAGTTTTGAGTGTCCACATTTTCCATTTCTAAATTTGAGAATGGAAAAATGAATTTGTTTTGGAACATTGTTTCTTTAACAACTTGTGTTGGATTTCAAAATGGATGAGTGAAATAGTCTAAACCTCCCCTGATTGGAGAAAACAAAATTTTAATATTTGTTGGTGAGTGAAAATTATTTTGTCATGTTTTTATATTTTTTGCACATGAGGTCATGCACAAAGCTAAGTGTGGGGAATTTGAAGTTATTAATATTTTCATGACTTATTATATTCCCCCTTTACTGATTTTATATGAAATGTGCATAATTTGTGTGAAATATTAATGTTTTAATATTAAGTATAATTTTTGAGCATTTTTAGAAGTAGTCCAATTGAGTCAGTTTAATGTTTTAATAATAACTGTCACTATACAGATCCAAATAGTTCTGTTCTTAATTTTTTGGATTCTCCTTTAAATATAAAACATTTAATTAGAAGGTACCATGAGCCAATTCTTCCATTTGAATGGTCATATGGTCCTCACAAACAAGACCAATGAATCTGTGAACAAACTGGACCAGCCTTGAAGATTGATTTACTGGGCTCAGTACAGAAGTCCAAAAACATTAACTCTCCACCATAATTTGGGGGACACTACATGTCATCTTGGATAAAAATTTCAAGGCCCAAATCCAAGTAAAAGGGGCCCAAATAATGCTTTGAATTCTAGCCCACCATTATGGCCAAGAATTAAAATCAGTATAGTATCCAGGACATATCACATGATGTAACATCAAATCGAGCTGAGATTTTTCATTATGAAAGAGGAGATATAGGATGACGGAGTTGTTGAAGAAACCATTTGGATTTTAAGGCATATTCATATTCAAAAACCCTTTCACATTATGGACTTCAAAAAGACTAGATTTAAATGGACAGTTTAACTTTGTTTAATCAACAGGCCATAACTTTTTATCCTTTAGTCCAAATGACTCCAAATATTGAGAGTAGTCGACCAAAATTATTTTCTACAACTTTGAAGAAGGATATAGTTGAATATTAGGCTGTCTGTTTAGCCAAATTGGCGATGCATGTGGAGGGACAGATTGGGAATGCAAACAGTCCACTCCTTGGGCTGTAAATACTCTACCCTTCTCTCCTTGAGAGGGGTTGGAATTTCAGAAAGGAGGAGAACATATTTGCACGAACAAGGCCTTGAAAAAGGCTTGGGAGGATCTTCTATACTCATGTTTTCACTTGAGAGACCTTTCCTCCTCTCTTTGTTTTCACTTAATTTCGTGTTCTTCATTTTTGTAATTTTGTAAGTCTCTTTCTTTGTAATTATGTTTTAATGCAAGTTACTTCTTCAATATCTTTTATTCTCATCCACCATATAGAGTTTAATATTTATGTTCTTAAAATAGTTTAAATTCATTTGAATCCCCTTCCCTTCTTTTGCTTCCTCATTCAATCGAGAATCCGTTTTTAATTATCATCATCGTTCGTGTGTGTGTGTCGACGTACCACTCTTTTCTAATCCCTTTCTTTTTCTTCTATTCTTAATTTATCATCATAATTATTATAACTAGAATATTAAAAACCCAAATGGATGAGTAAATATATCATTGGGGTGAGTTATAATTTAGGTTTGTTAAGTGATTGAGAGTATTTTCTCGATGAGTATTCGTTAATTTAACATTGTGTATTGTTAAGTGATTGAGAGTATTTGCTCGATGAGTATTCGTTAATTTAACATTGTGTATGTTGGACTTAATTTTTCATTGATTAATGACATATTTTGTTTAGCATGTGGTTTTCATGGATTATTGGAACTAAAAATACACTACCATAAACATGTACTGATTGAGATTAAAATCCTAATTAAGTTAAGGCTTGGATTAAAGCTTTAACACTTAGGAATTATAATCGATGTCAACTTGTGAAGTGGGTGTTAATTTAAATGCAATATAAATCAAAGCTCAAGGATATCACAAGATTAAATCCCTAATAATGAACTCACCCCAATCTTTATCAATTTATTGAATCAAACGTCATCCATAAATTATTTCATAATCTCTGCAAACAAACCCCCCAATCATAATACAATTAACTAAAAACAACAACTATTTCAAAGTATCATCGCCAAGGATTTGACCCGAGTGCTGCTATAGACATTAGCAGAGCACCGGAACTTTGACCAGTCGATAGGCGACAATCATCCATGCATTTCAAATGGAATCGTTGCCGAGGATGGTTCTTTAAGTAGTCATTAGTTTCTGGTTATTGTAAAAAAAATCAAAAAAATCAAAAAAATTTAAAAAATTTGGAAAAAACACAAAGAAAAACCCGTCTTCCTCTTAAAAATCATAAACTAAAAAAATAAAAAGGAAAACCCATCTTTCTAATCCTTTCTAAATCTCTTTGAATGCCCTGTAGCCTCCCAAACAATCCCTCAGATTTGTTTGACCCTGAAATTGATAGAACTCTTCGTCGACTTATGAGGGCCATTAGGGATAACCAAATCACACAAGAACCAATCATTGCCCTGCCAATTGATTTCAATATGGCCAATCCTAGGGAACAAACATTGAAAGAACTTTCTACCCCTGATATGAATTACCAACCCCTTGGTATTAAATATCCAAACATAGAGGCTGACTTCGAACTCAAATCGGGTTAGATTCATCTTCTACCTCATTTCCATGGGCTAGCCGGTGAGGATCCGAATCTACATCTCAAAGAGTTCTAGGTGGTGTGCTCTACCATGAAGCCTCAAGGGGTTTCTGAAGAACAAATCAAACTCCGAGCATTCCCTTTCTCCCTATCTGACTCTGCCAAGTCCTGGCTCTACTACCTCCCTCCTAGTTCCATAACTACATGGAATGACATGAAGCGTCTCTTTCTAGAAAAATTCTTTCCTGCTTCTCGTACCGCTTCCATCCGAAAGGAAATAAGTGGTACCCATCAATTCCCAAATGAATCACTCCATGAGTACTGGGAGAGGTTCAAAAATCTTGTGGCAACCTGCCCACACCACCAAATCCCTGACCAACTCTTGATCCAATACTTCTATGAGGGGTTATTGGCTATGGAGAGAACTCTCATTGATGCCGCAAGTGGCGGTGCTCTAGTTGATAAAACTCCCACAACTGCAAGAGATCTCATAAGTAACATGGCTGCAAACACAAAACAATTCCATACTCGAGAACATGCTCAAGTCAAACAAGCCCAAGATAATAAATCAATTGAGCCGAACAAAATGACCGAGTGGATGAGTGAACTTACATGTCTTGTGCGACAACTAGCTCTGGATACCAAATCCCCAACCTCGTCTTCTCCGCAATCAATGTTTCCTAGACCTGTCAAAAACTGTGGAATCTGCAACTCTCCATCTCATCCAACTGACACATGTCCCCAACTTCAGGAGGATCAACCCGATTCATCTGGACCAATGGAGCTCAATGCAGCATATGCTCAGCGGAACACCAATCCTCAACTATCAGGCCAGTTTGTTAGAAACTTTAACCAACCTCACTCCGAGCCCTTCTCTTCTTCCAATAACCAAGGCCTTAGGTATGGTAATCCCATATCTCACCCCCCTCAATTACCTCCTCAAAAACCAAACTAATTCCAATATGGTCAAGGTGGTGGTAACTTCCATCAACCTTATCCTCTTGTTCCTCAACCTCAAAGGAACAATCCTCCTCCTGGATTTCATTATCCTAGTGAGCCTTCCCAATTCCAAAACCAATACAATCGATTTACCAAGAACCAAAATCAAGGAAATCCCAAACAGGGACAAGCCTCTTCTTCCAAGCAACCATGGGAAAGTGCAGTGGAAGATCTTGCCTCCTTCACCTGTTCTAGCCTTAAAAACATTGAAACTCAAATAGGTCAAATTTCATCCCACCTGAGCCAGCAACAACAATCAAATTCTTCCCAACTCCCAGCTCAACAATTACCTAACCCCAAGGGTAATGTAAGTGCAATTTCACTTAGATCAGGAAAGAAACTTGCTATACCTCAAGATAAATCCTCAAACCCTCCTTTAAATGTTGACCTAGAAAATGAAAAGAAAAAGAAAATTGAAAAGGAATCTGAATCCATTCCATCACCTCCTTCCATTCCACTTAGGAACCAAATTCCTTTTCCAAAAGCTGTTTCTAAACCAAGGAAGTCCTTTGAACCTGATCCTGAAATTCTCGACATGTTTAGATGTGTTGAAGTCAACATTCCCCTCTTAGATGCCATAAAACAAATTCCTAAGTATGCCAAGTTTCTCAAAGAGTTGTGTACCCATAAGAGGAAACTTAGGACCATCGAAAATGTTTCCACCCAGCAGTCTATTCCCATAAAGTGAAAATATCCAGGGACCTTTACGGTTCTATGCCAAATTGGAAGTTCCAACTTTGATGATGCACTCATAGACCTAGGATCCCCAATTAATGTCATGCCCAAATCCATATTCTCCAACCTTTGTCCAGATACCTTTCACCCAACGGGTGTTGTCATTCAGTTAGTCAATCGAAGCAAAACCAGTCCTAAGGGAATAATTGAGGATGTCCTTGTCCGAGTCAATGATCTTATCTTCCCTGCTGATTTCTATGTCCTTGACATGGAAGGTGAGACAAACTCTTCTAGATCTACCCTAATTCTAGGAAGACCATTCCTCATGACTGCGAGAACCAATATTGATGTCCATTCAGGCATCTTATCCATGGAATTCGGTGACCAACTGGTCAAGTTCAACATTTTCCAAGCCATGCGATACCCATCTGAGGATCACTCTGCATTCTCAATCCATGCTTTTGAGGACACTTCTAAGATTAAATCGAACCCCAATCCACCATTTTCTTCATGTTATAATGATAAAGGATCTTGTGAAATCTGCACCATGATTAACAAAGTCATAAATGGTGAAGTTGATGTGGACCTCTCATTCATAGACTCCATCAATCTAGATGAACTTGAAAACTCTCTTGAATCCCACATCAACTCTGATCTCTACTGCTCCACCTTGGACAGCATTGAGAAAAATGAATCTGAAGAAACTGAAGTCCCTTCCTCCATTTCTGAGTTGTCTAGCCCAAAAGTGAAAGATGAGATTGATCTGAAACCTCTTCCTGCACACCTAAAATATGCATTCCTCTTCCATGATCACTCATATCCTGTCATTATCTCTGTCACACTTACTGAAACCGAGGAGTCCAAACTTGTCAAAGTGTTAGAGGAAAAAAAACCTTAGGTTGGACCCTAGATGACATAACAGGAATCAACCCTGCCCTTTGCATGCATCACATCCATCTGGAGGAGACATCCAAACCAGTTAGACAACCCCAAAGAAGACTCAATCCACTCATACTTGAGGTAGTTGGGGAAGTGATCACCAAGATTGTTCAAGACGGTATTATCTACCCAATTTCTGATAGTGAATGGGTTAGTCCAATTCAAGTTGTACCTAAGAAGGGTGGGATAACTGTTGTCACAAATGAACATGGGGAAGTAGTCACAACTCGAGTGAAGAACAAATGGCGTGTATGCATCGACTATCGAAAATTGAATGCTGAAACACGAAAATATCACTACCCTCTTCCATTCCTTGGTCAAATGATAGAAAGATTAGCCAGAAAGTCACACTATTTCTTTCTTGATGGATACACCAGATATTTTAAAATCCCAATCTCACCTCAGGACCAATAAAAGACTACTTTCACATGCCCCTTTGGAACATATGCATATAGAAGAATGCCTTTTGGCCTTTGTAATGATCCTGCAACATTCTAGAGGTGTATGATGAGTATCTTTTCAAAATTCATAGAACACTGCATGGAAGTCTTCATGGATGACTTCACCATTTATGGTGAGTCATTTGAATCTTGTTTGAATTCACTCTCTCTTGTCCTCCAGAAGTGTTTCAAGTGTAACCTTGTGTTAAATTTTGAAAAATGTCACTTCATGGTTTCTAATGGGATTGTTCTAGGGAACATAGTTTCAAAAGATGGTATTGAAGTCGATCCTGCCAAAATTGAAGTGATCCAATCACTTCCTCCACCCACTTATGTTTGAGACATCCGTTCATTCCTCGGTCATGCTGGTTTCTATCAGAGATTCATCCATAACTTCAGTAGGATTTCCCTCCCACTCACTCGGTTGCTGCAAAATTATGTCACCTTCCATTTTGATGAGGTTTTCAAGTGATAATTCATTGAACTCAAAACTTCTCTTACATATGAACCGATAATCCAACCCCCAGATTGGTCCTCACCCTTTGAGTTAATGTGTGATGCTTTCGATAGAGCTTTTGGGGATGTTATTGGTCAAAGAAGAGAAAATATTACTCATGTCATCTATTATGCCTCAAAAACATTAGATGAAACTCAATCTCACTACACTGTGACTGAAAAGGAACTTCTAGCAGTGGTTTTTGCCTTAGATAAATTCCGGTCCTATCTCTTAGGTGCCAAAATCATCATCTTCACAGACCATTCTACTATTAAGTTCTTACTCAAGAAAAGTGATTCCAAACCGAGGCTAACAAGATGGATCCTAATACTCCAAGAGTTTGACCTTGAAATAAAAGATAGACCTGGAAAAGAAAACCTTGTGTCTGATCACTTGAGTAGAATTTCTAATTCTTCTCATTTAGAAATCATCGATCCTGAATTCCCTACTGAGCACCTTTCATCTATCACTCCAAAAATACAATGGTATGCCCCAATTGCAAATTACTTGGTTTCTGGTGTTTTTCCTGAAAATCTATCAAAAGAAAAAAATGAAGTTGAAAAGTGATTCAAAATACTATTTTTGGGAAGAAAATAAACTTTGGAAAACTGGGGAAGACATGTTAATTAGGAGATGTGTTGATGAAGATGAATATTCTTCCATCTTAGAATTCTGTCACTCAATGCCTGGTGGTGGCCACTTTGGACCACAAAGGACCTCCCGAAAGGTCCTAAACTCTGGATTCTTCTGGCCTTCCCTCTTCAAGGACTCACATGAGTTCTTTCAATCATGTCCCACATGCCAAAAGTTTGGCATAATCTCCAAAAGAAATAAAATGCCCCAAAAGCCCTTAATCTTTTGTGAAATCTTCGATGTTTGGGGTATTGATTTCGTGGGACCATTTCCCCCTTCCAATGGATTCTCATACATTCTTCTTGCGGTAGATTATGTTTCAAGGTGGGTTGTGGCCAAACCCACTAGGAAGGATGATGCTCATACTGTTAGTGGGTTCCTAAAGACCCACATCTTCCAAATATTTGGCACACCACGTTCCTTGATCAGTGACTTAGGAACCCATTTTTGTAATAGAACCATGGAATCTCTTCTGAAAAAGAATGGGGTTGTACATAAAACTTCAACTTCATATTACCCCCAAACAAATGAAATGTCTGAACTTTCTAATAGAGAAGTGAAAAGAGTGCTTGAGAGAATTGTAAAACCCACCAGAAAAGACTGGCCTGAAAGACTTGGTGAAGCACTTTTGGCTTATCGAACTACCTATAAAACACCCATTGGGATGTCTCCTTTTCGGATTGTTTTTGGTAAAGCATGTCACTTACCAGTTGAAATACAACATAAGTCATTTTGGGCAGTGAAAACATGTAATTTTGATCTTGAAAAATCTGGTGAAGAAATATTGTTGCAATTGGATGAACTGGAGGAGCTTCGACTTGAATCCTATGAGAATTCCAATATGTACAAAGAGAAGGCTAAGGTACTCCATTACAAACACATCCTGAGAAAAGTATTTCATGAAGGTGAAAAGGTAATGCTCTTCAATTCTCGATTTCGGCTTCACCCAGGTAAGCTTAATTCTCGTTGGGAAGGTCCTTTTGTTATTACTAATGTTTACCCATTTGGTGTAGTGCAAGTCCAAGACCCCTCCTCCAAAAGGAAATTTACAGTAAATGGACATCGGTTGAAGCATTACTATGAGAGGACACAAAATCCTGGATCATCATCTACTTCCATTGGATCCATAGTAGACCCACCACTGGATGGAGATGGAAACCCACAAAATCCAAACCAGGGGGCACCTCTTTCCCTTTAACTCTCTCTCTATATCTTCCTCTCTCTACCTCTTTCTTATTCTTCCTCTATATTTCATCTTTTTACCACTTTATTCATCAAACCCTTTCTTTTTCTCTTTCTTGTGTGGGTGTGTATTTTAAAAAAAACCATAAAAACTAATAAAAACAAAAAAAACACAATTACTTAATAAAATTACAAAAAAAAGAGTCATGCTTACTCACCATCGAGTTTTGAAATTTTATCCAACCATTTTGGGGAGTTAACAGACATGTTTTCATCTCAAAAATTTGGTATTTTCATCATGACTTTGGATAAAGAATTTTGTGTCAAAATTAACAAATTTTGAATGCTCAATTTTTGATTTGGAAAATGATTTTACCAAACCGTGAGAAAAAAAATTGCTTTCATGCCAAGGCCACATATGGCCATCTTTTCAAAATGTGTGTTTTCACCCCCATTTGCGAGTCTTGAGTTTTTGGACCTTCGAGCTGAATTTCCTGCCTTAGTGTGCATTAATATGATAGAGGCATTTTCTGAACCACATGAGAATCACAATAGCCAAATAGCCTCTCATTACCCTTACATTAATCCTCCTTTTGAAAGCCCCTTCAAGCATATGAAAACCTTTTCTTTGATAACCACATTACAATCCCAATACCTTATCCCACCTAATATCAACATGGATTTTCATTGTATAAGTTTTTGAAATTTAAGTGTGGGGGGGAATTGATTTCATTTTTGGTTATCATTTCCTTACTTTTTGGTGTGTTATCATATGCTTGAGGGAAAGCATCCATTTTAGTGTGATGGGGAGGTTTTCATTCAGTGAATGTATTTTACAAATGATATTGAAAAGTTTTCAAAAAAAATTAATAAAAAATCAAAATAAATAAAAAATCAAAAAAAAATGAAACAAATGGGTTGTGTCTTGGGTAGGTCAAAAATCACTCTTTCACAACCTTTGACCTTGTTATAAATTTTACAATTAGTGTCGTGAGGAGATCAAACATTGGTTGTGATATGAGTGTGAGATCTGTCTCAAGGTCAACTTTCGAAAAAACAAAGAAAAAAAGGAAAAAAAAGAACACTTGCATTATATTCTTATATCATTGGGAGAAGTTTGGTGGTTTGTAAATATTTCATCTTATCATCCCCTTAATATTTTATTCCTCTATTGTGTCTTTCTTCACACAATAATTCCCTTGTAAATATGTGTTTTCATTTAATTCCACGTTTTATTTCAAAAAAATGGGCATTGTTTTTCTATGTTGGTATTTTAACCCTCTTATTCTCTCAATTGGACATTATATTCCTACCGTCCCATAGCCACAGAAAAACCCCATTAAAAAGAGCTATTGATTCTTGTTCACTTTGGATAGGTATTGTAAGCTGAGAGATCTTTTCAAACTCTAAGATTTTCACTTTTGGTAGGTGAAAGAGTGAACCTCCACAAATAAATTTTATCATCTTGAGAGGTGTGAGTTTTGAGTGTCCACATTTTCCATTTCTAAATTTGAGCATGAAAAAATGAATTAGTTTTGGAACATTGTTTCTGTAACAACTTGTGTTGGATTTTAAAATGGATGAGTGAAATAGTCTAAACCTCCCCTGATTGGAGAAAACAAAATTTTAATATTTTTTGGTGAGTGAAAATGATTTTGTCATGTTTTTATATTTGTTGCACATGAGGACATTCACAAAGCTAAGTGTGGGGGAGTTTATGTTATTAATATTTTCATGACTTATTATATTCCCCCTTTACTGATTTTATATGAAATGTGCATACTTTGTGTGAAATATTAATGTTTTAATATTAAGTATAATTTTTGAGCATTTTTAGAAGTAGTCCAATTGAGTCAGTTTAATGTTTTAATAATAAATGTCACTATACTGATCCAAATTGTTCGGTTCTTGTTTTTTAGGATTCTCCTTTCAATATATAACATTTCATTAGAAGGTACCATAAGCCAATTATTCCATTTGAAGGGTCATATGGTCCTCACAAACAAGACCAAAGAATCTGTTAACAAACTGGACCAGCCTTGAAGATTGATTTACTGGGCTCAATAAAAAAGTCTAAAAACATTAACTCTCCACCATAATTCGGGGGACACCACATGTCATCTTGGATAAAAAATTCAGGGCCCAAATCCAAGTACAAGGGGCCCAAATAAAGCTTTGAATTACAGCCCACCATTCTGGCAGAGAATTACAATCAGTATAGTATTCATGACATATCTCATGATGTAAGCATCAAATCGATCTGAGATGTTTCAGTGTGAAACGGAGATATTGGCGGCCAACATTGTTGAAGAAACCATTCGGATTTGAAGGCATATTCATATTCAAAAACCCTTTCACATTATGGACTTCAAAAAGACTGGATTGAAATGGACAGTTTAACTTTGTTTAATCAACCGACCATAACTTTCGATACTTAAGTCCAAATGACACTAAATTTTGAGAGTAGTTGCCCAACATTATTCTATACAAATATTAAGAAGGATATATGTGAATATTCGGATGTCGGAATAGCCAAATTGGTGATGCAAGTGGAGGGACAGATTGGGAATGAAAACAGTCCACTCCTTGGGCTATAAATACTCTCCCCTTCTCTCCTTGAGAGGGGTTGGAATTTCAGAAGAGAGGAGAACATATTGGCACGACCAAGGCCTTGAAAAAGTCTTGGGAGGATCTTCCATACTCATGTTTTCACTTTAGAGACCTTTCCTCCTCTCTTTTTTTTCACTTAATTTTGTGTTCTTCATTTTTGTAATTTTGTAAGTCTCTTTCTTTGTAATTCCGTTTTAATGCAAGTTACTTCTTCAATATCTTTTATTCTCATCCACCTTCTGTAGTTTAATATTTATTTTCTTAAAATAGTTTAAATTCAGTTTAATCCCCTTCCCTTCTTTTTCTTCCTCATTCAATCGAAAATCTGTTTTTAATTATCATCATCGTTCGTGTGTGTGTGTCGACGTACCACTCTTTTCTAATCCCTTTCTTTTTCTTCTATTCTTAATTTATCATCATAATTATTATAACCAGAATATTAAACACCCAAATTACTGAGTAAATAACTCATTCTGGTGAGTTATAATTTAGGGATGTTAAGTGATTGAGAGTATTTTATCGATGAGTATTCGTTAATTTAACATTGTGAATGTTGGACTTAATTTTTCATGGATTAATGACATATTTTGTTTAGCATGTGGTTTTCATGGATTATTGGAACTAAAAATACCCTACCATAAACATGTACTGATTGAGATTAAAATCCTAATTAAGTTAAGGCCTTGATTAAATCTTTAACAATTAGTAACTCTAATCGATGTCAACTTGTGAAGTAGTTGTTAATTTAAATGAAATATAAAGCAAAGCTCAAGGATATCACAAGCATAACTCCCTAATAATGAACTCACCCCAATCTTTATCAATTTGTTGAATCAAACATCATCCATAAATTATTTCATAAGCTCTGCAAACAAACCCCCCAAACAGAATACAATTAACTAAAAACAACGACTATTTCAAAGTATCATCACCAAAGATTTGACCCGAGTGCTGCTATAAACATTAGCAGAGCACCAGAACTTTGACTGGTCGATATGCGACAATCAGCTGTGCGTTTTAATAATGTTCAATTTTATTTTTACCCTTATGTAGACCATATGCTCTATGTAAATGTAATTACACTCTACCATTATATTGGATAGATTTTGGGATCTACATAAAGGTATTCTGATTTTTTTGGGTGCTATGAAAAGGTAAAACCTATTTGCATAAGGGAATGCTTGAGCTGCATAAGGGACAACTCATAGTTCCTTATTTATATAAGGGTAGTAATGGTTTTCGAATACCTATGTAGGGGTAACCCAAGGATCCTTCTACTTGTGTAAAGTTAATATGTTCTTTGAATAAGGATAGTTTTTTAGATATGTTAGGGTATAAATTAATTCCTAAATGTTATATAAGGGTAACCCAACTACTACATAAAGACAACACTTAGATTTCATAGGATGCATAAGGGTAAACTAGACATTAATTAAAGGAAACTCCTTATATTAAAATGTTACATAAGGGTAACCCACCAAAACATAAGGGTATGTATGTATTCATGACCCATGTAAGGGTAATACTATGTTACCCTTACACAACACCCTTTTTGGTGTAATGGTAATTTTTAACCCTATTTTTTATTTGTTTTCTTCCCAAATAAAACCTATAACACATTTTGATGACTTTAAAATACTAAAATCCTAGGAAATTAATTAATTTACTCATTTAAGGTTGTAAATCATATATTAAAAGTTTTCAAACCCTCTGAATTAATTATCCTCCTCAAATGATAATTAAATGGTGTTTTTAATTTGGGGTTTTAAATGTTGAAAACTATAATGAATTGATTTTTTTGAAAAAACCCAATCCTCTCTATATCTTTATTTTTTTATGTTCTTGAGTTCAGGTAACCCACAACTCATTTTTCATGATCTTCAAAGTCTCCATTGACTGGTCTGAGTATTTTGTCTAGTTTCCAAGCATGGTGAACTCTCTCTCTCTCTCTCTTTCCTCTATTCTTGGGTGCATTATATTTAAAGGGATAAATTATAGGTAGTATTTTTTAATTTCTATTCTCCATATTCCATTAATTTTTTTTGAAATTTATATTTCCTCATATTTTTGGATAAATGGCCAGAATGAACCTTAGAAGATAATGACTCATAATTATAAAATAATGATAAATAATCATCATATTCTTATCTTGAAATTATTCTAGAGAGATAAAATATCATCACATGTTAGAATAATAATTACTCTTTAAGAATGGAACTGTTAGCACATGTTATGTCTTAAATTGATATTTTGGAATTATCTAAGAGAGAGAAATTATCATCACATGAGGAGTTTATAATGTTATTTTTGAAATAATTGGAATCGTTTCTAAGAATCCATAGTGATCATATTTAACTGATTAATATTAATATGTTTCTCTATGATGATTCCTTATAGAACCTTTGTATTTGATTTCGAGAAGGTTGAGTTAGGAAGTTCCTTACCATGTAGAGCTCGTGTATATGACTGTTTTCATGACATTTCATCATATTATTATATTATTTAGAACATGACTGAGTTTTATTGCATGTGTGTGTAGATCATGAGACTATATTTGATGTATGGTTTCATGTGTGTGCTTTGGTATCCCATGAGACCATGTTTGGTCATGATCATATATGTACATGGATACAGTTTTCATTTCTCAAACTTGTTACTCTATGTTTTTCCAATGTATGTTATGCACTTTTATGTGTGATGTATGTCCATTGGAGGTATAAAATGGTAGCTGGACTATCATATCATGGTTAATTCTTAGTGATGCAGCATGTTGACATGAGATGATATTAAAGATGGGTTTAGACACAAGGATGGGATATGATGGTCATGTGACTTGGTCTGATGTAGAGATGGGGTATGATGGTCATGTGAGGTAACCTATGATAGATATGGATGTGATATTCTTATGACCTGAGACAGAACTCTTTATACATGTGGGTATTTAGTGATGTGTGGTGGCCTTGTGACTAACCATGTTCATATATCTTTCTACAATTATGTTTCTAGCATGAAGCTAAAGAAGGTATGAATGATGGTTTGTGGAGGCTTGGTTATCCCATGATTATTTGACACATGATTAATTGTTCCTTATTCTCTGGTGATTTTATCTGTTATCATGGAATGAACTTCTTATGCATGTGACCTTATATTGAAAATACATTAGTATTACCCTACTAGGTTTATCTCACACCCTGAATGGGAATATTCATGCACATTAGAACATGATGATCAAGGACTCCGGGAAGGGAATGTTCCCAATGATAGAGAGTTGAAGAGATAGATCATGGGAATCAAAGGTGGTTCTAGGATTGAATCCAAAGTGATGTTGTAATATTCTTTTACTTTTCTTCTGTTTCTTATACTATGGTTGACATTCTTATTTATGAGTCCTTCATTTATTTTTCTGTATGAATTGAGATACTTCATATGCCAAATATTTTAAAATTGATTATTGATTATGCTATATTATTATGAGTTATTATTTATAGTTTTAAATATTTATATTGAGGGTATATTATCCCCACTGACAACATTCCAACAGTCACTTTTATTTGGTAACCTCTTGCATATAGGGAGCCACACATGAGTCTATGTGGTACTTTGACTTATACCTGGTGATTTGGGATAAATAATTGCAAAGATTATATCTGTTTATCAATTATTTGAGATCAATAAATCCTATATAATTATGTCACATGTTATTATCTTGGAATTTCTATTATTTTACTTAGTTATAACTCAATTGAGGGCCTTGATGTCATAACATGTAATATGGGTGGTCACGTTCTATCTTGGTTAATAAAAATCCCCCACTTGATTAGTTCAATACCCTATTAATTTTAATTAATCCAAATTTAAAAATTAATTTAGAGTGGTATAAAAGTTTGAAACCTCTAAAGTAAGGAACCTATTTGAAAACCTCAAATTTAGGGATCCACAACCAATGTTCACTTATGTAACACTAATGAAACATATATATCAATCCATTTGGTATAATTTTTACAGGTCAATTCAAACACATGTTTTCTAACTTATATCCCATGATTGATCTATTGTATCTCTATATAAGTAAATCTACTCATACTGATCATAAAATATTATCACTGCCCAATATGATGATCATCAATTAGTGATAAAATAATAATAAATATATTCCATGGGTTGTTATCATATCATATCCCATGTTCAATAAAAAAAATAAATGGATGAAAAATTATTTCTATTAATATAAATTACATTAGATAAAATATCCTTAAGAAAATAACATTGGGCTTAATTTAGGGTGAAAACCCTAACACCAAAAGTTCTTAAAAAACATAATATCTACATAACCCCTCATAGAATCCCATCATAACATATAATGTCTAACCAAATTATTTTAAGAGTTTAATATAATAATTAATCAATAAATATCATACTTTTTAACATCATAAGAATAATATAAAATAACATCATTCCACATGTAATTACTTTATCAATAGATCATAATCAATTTTGTTAAATCACATGTCTTTATTTTTATCAAATAATATGTTTCCAAAACTTCAGATTTATTTTATTATTCTTGAAATTATATTTTTAAAAAATAGTTTCATAAATACACAATATTCATCCATTATAATCAATCCATACATATTAAACTCATTAATTTATTTAAGTAATTTTCACTAATTCATTAATTTATAAAATTATTCTAAAATAGGTATTTTAGTGAAATAAATATATCTAATCACATTTCCCATAAAAAATAACTATTTTTATTAATTTTATAGGATTATAATATTTACTCTCCACCACATAAATAATATTATACAGATTCAAGTGACAAAAAAATAGAAAGTATAGAATCCACGATCTTGTTAAGATCTAAAATCTCACATAGACGTACATTCAAAGATATTAAACTAAAATACTACAAATAAATATTCCTTAGAAACCAAACTTTTAATATACACATTATATCAGTTTCCTTGTAAAATTCCGAAGATAAAGAGAGATATATAATATATCATAAAGTAACC
Organism: Viscum album; assembly: GCA_963277665.1. Classification (NCBI taxonomy): domain Eukaryota; kingdom Viridiplantae; phylum Streptophyta; class Magnoliopsida; order Santalales; family Viscaceae; genus Viscum; species Viscum album. Next base: position 1,305,249,979 of record OY728160.1, on the reverse strand, counting down.
ACAAATAAATATATATCAAGAATTTATTACTGTTAATATAGGGTTTTATTCACCAAAATCTATAAATAAATCCAACGAGTGATAATGAAGAACCAAATGAATCACATAAAAATTATTTAGGTCCCATCAAACTCATATTATAAATTTTATGAGGCTTAAATCATGGGGTTTGGTTGTTTAAATACAAAATTGGATAACCTTTTTATGAGACGTGGTCAGTTGGAATAAGTCATAAAAATGATCATTAACTATTCACCTAAACAAAAAACATATGGATAAATTATAGGGGATAAAGAACCATGCTTATTGACCATGATTCATCTATAAAATTGTTTTCATCAACCCTAAACCGCACTCCTAATCATCCATCCTTATTTTCTTAAAAAATAACATTGCATGGCTAGTTGACATGGGACAGAGGTTGGGTATAGAACGTGAAAATTGAGAATGAGAAACATATATTTTAACCTAGTGGGGAAGGTATGGATTGAAATAAAAAAAAGATTCATCCTATATTTTATTTTTATTAAATCATATTAAGATAGTATATAGTTTTCTGGCTTACATGTCAAAACTAAGGTTGAATGGAGGGAAATTTTGAAATGCAGTGTGGCAGGATTAAAATATATGGTTTGATTCATGGATAAATAACCATGTATATATGGATATAGGATAATTAATAGTTATAGAATAGTTCTTTAAAAATGCATTGAATCTATGAAACCTTTTAAAATTAGAGAATTTTTTGTTTAAAAATAGGGAAATGTAAGAGGTTAGATCTCATTCTTCCTCTAATATACAAGGTCTTGACCAAGGATCCCCCTATAATATTACATCAATTTCCCTCATTTATCAATGTTTTTATCTATATTTTATATTGAATCTACCTTAATAAGGCTAAGGTGAGGGTAGTATTTTTTAATGATTTCTAGTGCTGGTTGATGGTGATTCCTCTAAACTGCTTTTTTCTATTTATGTATGATTTTTCACGATTTTTATTTTCAATAAATATGAAAACAAATACTTTTAATAACTTATTATTAGAATTTTTTATTTGATCCTTGTCATATTTTAAGGTCATATGTGCGTTTTTTGCCGGACAATGCTTATAAGAAGGGGACATTTTACAAATTAGACTCAAATGAGGGTCTTGAGAATCAAAAATTTGGGGAAATTATTCATGGAAATTGATTAGGTTATGTTAAATTATAACTTTAGTGTATATATACTTTTTGGGATCACTCTCTGATCATGTTTTTAACAACCATTTATTTTAAAACGAACAATTTTTTCAACAATGTATTCAATATGTAACACCGAGCTTAAGTGTATAATGAAATATTATTATTTGAATGTGATCGTAATAACCCATCCATTAAATTGGTTGGTATGAATAGTAATAATAATATTATAATAAATATTTATAAAGGTTATATTTAATCAAAATTTATTTTTTAATGTATTATAAATAAGTACACAATTTTTAGTAACATCATTTTATGCCTCAAAAACAGGTTGTCTCCAAAAATGTGTTTTATTGATTTTTATGAATAGAGAATATAATTAATTTATAACAATTTTAGAAATTTTATTATATAAAAATTAAAAATAAATTAAAATGAATGTATCAAAATCATCTTAGGGTGAACATTTTGGATAATTCGACGATGATTGATTTTTCAATAAATAGTTAAAAATATCTATTTTCTTAAAAACAATCATTTCCATACATTAAAAAATTATAATTATTATTTAAATTTGATCTAAAATTTAAATCAGACTTATTTAATTATATTTAATCTAACTAATTTCATTTCAATATTCATTATTCAGGATTTTGGTATATGTTTTTTAGGCTTAAAAACATTTTTCAAAAAACTATTTTTCAAAGAATTTTTTGAATTTATATTAAAATTGATTTCCTCCACTTATAGAAATTGAATCTTGAAAAATGGATTCCATATTTATAGTAAGGAGGCTTAAAATTGATCAAAATATTCCTTTTAATTTTGGTCATAATGAATAGTAAACAAGGTAAAACTTTATCACCCTGATAATGGTAAAACAAGAAAAAACGGGTTAAAACTATTATGTAAGACCTTATAATCACCCAAAAAAATTACATAATTTTATTAGATGAATGGTAATCATCCATCTTCATTTAAGTATCAAAAATATAGAAACATGATTTCCTATGTCTTTGATAATGATAAAAATATTATTTAAGTGAGATGTAAAAACAAAAGGGTACTCTCTTTATTGTATTAAACATTTATATTTTATAAAAAATACTAAAATAAGTTATAAATGATAAAAAAAATGTTTTAATTTAGTATTCAAGTATTATATTTATTATATTATTTTATTTCCAAATTTTAGAATGATATAATTACCTAGAACGCTTAGACATCTCTAAAGAAGCGCTTGTAAAAGCTGGTAAAAAATTAAAGTAAATTTATCAAAAGGTTTTAAATTTGATATGTTTTGGATAATTTAGGGAATGGAATGATTTATTTTTGCCTAAATTAAAATTGATTAATTTTTAAAAAATTATGTTTGAATTACATTATTTTATTGGAGAATTTAAATTCAAATATTTGTTGAATAGTGGAAAAATGTAGTTTTTATGAGGTATGATATATTTTATGTTATTATCAAAAAAATATATATAATAAATAAATTTAACAAAAATATGAAATAGATAAATTGTTATAATATACTAAAACTATAATATAAAAATAATCCAAAACATATAAATTAGAATTTATTTAATGATAAATATGAAAATCATTTTCAATGCTGATGTAGTGCTTACAAAATACCAGAGAAGTCAAATTTTGTGTCCTAATTATAATAATTGAGAATAAAAATGTATTTACTTGAATTTTTTGTTCAATATTTTGTAAAAATTATTATTTGGATTGATATGTTATAACCCTAGAGTAATATAAAAAGAAACTTATCCAAATTCATATGCAATTCTTGCGTAATGTGTGAAATGTGAAAATAATAAATTCTTTATGAATGAATCTAAGTGATAAAAATGATATATAATTTTTTTATTTTATTAATTTATTTTGAAAATTTTAAATTATTTTAATTCTCAAAACATGTACACCATGATTGCATGATTTATATGAAAACAATAAAATAAAATAATAAATAATTCTAAAAATATTAAAAATGATAACATTTAGATTAATTTGAGTATAACATGAATTTTAGAGATATTTATGAAGGATAAGTGATTGTGTAAGAGATTATATTCGAAATTTGTAGTTTTAAAGATGTTTTTAAATTTCAGTATTGGGAATAGTGCTGAAAATTAACTTAAATAGTGCTTCATATTTAAAAATATTTTTTAAATAAATAAAAAATTATAAAAAATTAAATCGTGACTCATATTGATATGAAATTTTAAATAATATCACTCATTTACTAATTTTTTCCACTTTTTTAACACCTTACGATTTTAGAAAAGAAAACTATTTTTGATAGAATATTTGACATGAAACACTTAGTTTAAATGACCTATGAAATATTTAACCGTTATAACGTAGACGTTATATTGGTGTGTATGAATAATATTTTCTACTTTATTTAATATATAAATAAAATTTTTTATTCAAAATAAATTATTGATAATTTTTTAGTAAATAATCAATCAATTTTAGTAAAGTAATTTTATTCTTTAAAAATATGGTTTCTTCAAAAATTATTTTTATTAATATTAATGAAGAAAGTATTATAAATAGTTTTTTGTAAATATTATAAAATTAATTTCATATTCATTTTTTAAATCATCCTATAAAAATTAACATGGGATAAAATATTGGGATTTTTCATAAAATATTGATTTTTCAGTGGATAGTGAAAATACCAATATTTGTTAAACTGTTATTTCTTGTGAGTAAATTAAAAAATTAAAAAGTAGAATTATGTTTTGAATATGATTTAAACTAAAAAAACTATTATTTATTTAAATTTAATCCACATAATTACAATTTAATCATCTTTATATTTGATTTTAGTATAAGTTTATTTTTGGGTTTGAAAATAATATTTTTCTAAAAAAATTAAGTTGAATAATGTAACTCCTTTTTAATTAATTAAAATATTCCCCAATAAGGAATATTTTAAATGGAATTTATAGATTATATAATAATAAATATTAATTTATATTTATACAATAATTATTTTTAATCATAAAGGTAATATAAATTTATATTTTTCTAGAAAAATTCACTTCTTGAAAACCCACTTTTTCATCACATTAGTGGGTTTAATTTTAAATTAAAATTTTCCACTTATTTGAATTGAATTTGGAAAAATGGATTCCATATTTTGAATCAGAATAATTTATATTATCCAATAATTTCAACTTAATTTTTTACCATAATGAATATTGAAAATAGTAAAAAAAATAGTATAAAACATATTTTATGGATATATTTCGATCTTAGTATAATTCTCAAGAAAGGTCCATTTTGGATAATTATATCATATTAAAAATGTTTTTAAGCCTTTTTATTTTTGAAAATAACATGTGTGCCTCTTACATCATTTATAAAAGGCCACACATTCTCCTCTCTTATTCAACCATTGAAATCCCTCTCGAATAAAAAATCCTTGAAAAAACTACCTTAGTTTTATCTTAAATCCATCATAATAAGGTTTTTTGTTATTACTTAAGGAGGCTTTTTGAAAAAAGAGGTGTTGTGCTTAACCAACCATCTTTATTTTATTTCTTCTACCACCTCCTTAAAATATTCCTAAATTATTATTATATGATAAAAAATCATATACTATATAATGATATTTTATTTTGTTAATGGAATAAATTAAATCCATCTTCTATTCCATCAAATGGGATACAAGTTCCTCATTCATGTGCATGGAAGACTACTGCCTCGTGATCCGATGTCATCCATTTTCTATTAATTCCTCAACCAACTTGATATAATTATGAAATTAAAGTTTATATATGATATCAGTTACATATTTAAATTTATATAGTTATTATATTTCATATAACTTATTAATTTTCATTTCACGGTGGATACGATAACATTTCTTTTTTGTACAGCAGACAACCGCCTCATGAAGATATGTGAATCATTTTTCACAAAAACATTATATGAAAGGTAATTAGGATAACTTTAATGAATATATGTGATATAAATTAAATATTTATGATATTAATAAAATATTTATCATTTTTAAATGATAATATATCTTTTTATTTCTTACATAGAAAAATGATAACGTCATCTATGCATACGTGTGGAATACTGCCTCCACATAGTGATATTTTTATTTCTTCACCGCAACATATGGAAGATAAATATATAAGTGTATTTAATTAGATAATATGATATTTATGATATTATTATCAATATGTAAATATAAAATATTATTTACCTTCTTTCCATAATGATAATTGTAAATTGGAAATGTTACTCATGCGTTCGTACGACTTACCGTCTTCATGATCGTAACATAGTTAATTTTTCATAAACATCATTAATGATTGGTTTTATAATTATAATTGACTAATAAATATAATAATTATTTAATGATTTTTATTTTTTATATTTTGAAACAACTACCTCTTTGACCACATTCAACACACCAAATCTGTTTTGGAATAATGAACCGAACGTCCCCAAAACACCTGATGTGGACATAACCAATTAAGTATTTAAGTATTCCATTAAAAATAAATAAAATAAATTATTTATGTAAATGATATTAAACATTTATAATGTTCTTAATAAATTAAATAATTTATATAATCTTCTTATATAGTAGTTAAAGAATACACATGGAAAGTCTGGACTCGAGGTAAGTGTTTATCATCTCGGTTTTACTTCTGTGAGACACATTCCATATTCACTACTCCATTTCATTGTGTGGTGTATATACTTCCCATTAAGGTATATTATTATTATATTCATGAAAATTACTTGGATTTATGTATCCATATTGGGTTCAATATTTAATAATGTTTTTATCTAGGGATTACCAAAACAGTAAGGTATTTTGCCTCAATTATCTTTTATTGAGGTATATTTTATCATTATTCACATAATTTATTTTATATAGTTTATAAATTTCTACTTTTACATATAATATCATGAATAATTCATAATTAATTTTATTCTAAGATTAATCTTTAATTATTTCATCCAATAGGATTTGAATTGAAGGTTACCAAGTGGTAAAGGGTTTCCAAACTCAATTTCCTTTTGTTTGGTTATAACTCTTCTTCATTAACTCTATAATGACATGATTATATATAATTTGATCTATAATTTTTTCCCTATTTCCAATTTTTTTAATTACATTGATTACACGTAATCTCTAAATTTATTAACTCTCAATTTAATTATATGGCCTTTGTAAGGGTTATTAATCTCAAATTCATTTTCATTGGGACATATGTCTATGATATGCACATATATTATTTTATAAGGTCTATATAATAACTTTTAGATATGTATCTAATGAATTTTACTTTTTTCATGATATTTATAATTTAACTTTAAGGTTTTATTTCATGGGGCTTATGATTGTAAAGTTACCAAATGGGAAAAGTCTTTTTGATACAATCTCATTTCTTTTATGGATTTTTTAAGTTCAAGGTTACTTTAAAGGAAATCAACTGATATTTTTTTTATCCACACATCCTTCTTATATACTAGTTATAAATGTGTTAATAATTTTTAATTTCAATTTCCCCTTTTATTTATGAATGAAACATCAAGGGAGTCGCTCTTAAGTGATATCTATATTTTAACTTCTTTTAGACCAAGAAACATTATCTTCCATATATATGTTTTATAAATTGTTTTAAAAAATTTATTTTATAAAAACCTATTTCATAAAAATATTTTACATGATCTATAAAATTATTTAAAATGATATATTCAAAATAAAATTTCAACATTTTACATATGGGTCACTTTTGACTCCATTTATTATTATTTTTGAGAACAATGTTTTATAACTTCTATTACATGAACGAATTTTCCACCATCATGAACATTATTTTCATTGAACCTTCATTTATATGTTTCTATTGTTTTTTTAAATAAAATTATTTTCAAAATATTCCATGCAATTTTAAAAGTGATTTTCAAAGTGAAATAGTTATTTTCCTTTAGAATGTTTTTAATTGTCTTTTAAAGGGATTTCCATTCATCAACGATAACAACCCTTGATGTTACATACTCTATAATGAGAATATGTGTTATTTGTAATTCTCTATAAATCCCATGTATTTTTTTAAAAACATTATAGGGTATTTTTTCGAAACCAGGCATTGAGATGGCACATGAATCTAAATCCCGGTGATCCTGAAATAAATGTTTGAATTTTTTTTAATTTATTAATATAGGCCACATGTGTTATTTTGGAAACTTATAAATAGTTCTTAGATTAAAAATATGAGGGCACCGTTGTGTCCAGAATGACGCCATTACCTATGAAAGTACCTAACCTAGACCGGTGTGGGTCGAGGGTAAAATTTAATTTTTGAGCATTTAAAATAATAAAATAAACTGAAGAAATTTTATTTTATTCAATGTTTGTTTTACTGCGATGCATCGTCGAGCCATATGTTTCATTTCATAAGTGAAAAATCTTAACGATGTGATGACTCAACATAACAGAAATGCTAAAACAACTTCTCACCATTTAATTTTCTAATAGATATACAGGATCATTGGCACGTTTTGGGGAATCACTCTAAGGATTTGGAGGATTTGTTTCGGTGAATGAAGAATGAAAAATCACTACCGAAATCAAGAACTCCCCCTCCTCTTTGAAATATCTTTCCCATGACGATGGATCAAGGATGTTCACAGACAGATCTCCACCAGCGATGAACTCTTTCCCTTGACGAGCGATCTGATCTCTATGTAAGCGGTTTAATTCTACGTGATTTCTTTCTTTCCTTGTTCTTTGGTTTGAGCGAAGAATGTAGATCAACCTATGAAAAGGTTGACTTGCGGATTGATCTCGTATTCGGGATGAGTTTTCCTTGTGGGGATTTAAGGGATGTTAGATACATGTATTGATTTTATCCTTCATTAAACCTTCTAACAAGGATGAATCACATCGACGTGAACAAATGTCGTGGTCTATTCTTCATGTGTTCTTTGTGCATTATTCTCCTCCACCTTTTCCATTATTTTCTTCATGACGTGACAAAAACTATAGTCTAAGAAGGACCATAGAATTGGATCAAACCTCGACTCCAGGCGAATGATTATAGGAACAGGGTCTGGTGGTGGTGGAGGGTTATAGCAAGGTGGGCCACGGTGGCGACAGAAGTCCATGGCCGGGAGGGCCGCCGGCTCGAAGTATGGCTGTGGAGGGGCCCGTGGAAACCTCCACGGGTGGTGCACAAAGGCCACTGGTGGCTCAGTCAGATGCAGCGGAGGGTCGCGGTCTTCCGGGACGACGGAAGGACCCCACGACAAAGTTGCGAGGTGGTTTCGCGATGGCCCGCATGGCTCGGACAAACATGGTACTCATCGTGCATCAACTAGAAAGGATTGATCCTCTATCACGGGGCATCCCAAAGGGGGACTAGGCCACTAAGCATCCCGGCTGGGTAAGAACCATCCTGCCAGTGCAGGCTGGCCTCGACGAAGACCGGGCCATTGGGCGGTCCGGTGGGCTGGACATGTGGCCCAATGAGACGGGTCCAGTAGGCCCAATGGTCTGGGACATTGGTCCATGCCAGACTGGTTCCGGAACCAATTGACCCCATTTTCACTAAAACACCCACATCTTCTAAATTGTACATCAATTTATGAGATGCTTTCGGTATTGGGACCCTTGCGATGAGGCTGTCCTTTTGATGTAATCTAAGTGGGTTTTCGTGAAAGTTGAGATATGACCAAGGGTTTGAGGAGTAGATTCTCTCATAATCAAGATCACTACAAACATGAATATTTCATCTCATTGTGCCTTGAAGAAAGTGACGAGTGGGTCTAGGTGACCCCGTATTCCAAAGTGACAAGCGAGTCTATGTGACACAACTGGCCAAAGTGACGAGCGGGTCTAGGTGGCCCAGTAGGCCTATGTGACAAGCGTGTCTAGGTCACCCAGTAGGCCTAAATTGTGAGTGGGACTTTGTGATCCAATGGGACTAAGTGACTATTAGGGCCTCAATAGTAAGGGTGTTCAAAGTTTACGACTGATAGTCTTTCTTTACATACATTAAATTATACAAGTGTGAGCTGACAACACATTGTGAATTATTTATTTAGTTGTATTACCTTTTTGTTTTGGGGTCCTTACTGAGTATTGTGTTACTCACCCCAACATGGGCTCCGCCTACACGGTTTGTGTCTTGTGCAGATGAAAGATGCTTCGACAGAGACCTTGGTGGTCCCTGACTAGGCGGTGCCTTGTGAGATCTGACTGACGAGGCATACTTCTATGGCTTCAGGGGATACCCCCTTCACCTACTCTCTATGTATGGTTTGATGTAGATGGAATTTAGGAGCTTGTACTTGTCTTTTATTGGTCTTGTATTCTAGACCCATTAATTTCAGTTTTGTACTATTACACGCATTGGTTGTCTTAGTGGCATGCATGTTTACTTTTCAGCATTGTAGTTTGGGGATGTGTGTCTGTGTGTGCATGCATACAGGTACTGAGAAAAATGCCTCCCACTTGCAGGATGATACCTTTGGTTCTAGTCTCCAGCCCCTAGCCTTTGGGAGGTGGGCTAGGCATAGTCACGACGTGAGCCTCAAGGGACGGGCCATGAAAGAGTGGTATCAGAGGTGATTAGTTCTACATTAAGGATTGAGAGTCTGTGGTTTTATTTAGGGGAAACTATGTTGAATGTTTTGAGTTCAAATTTTAGACTTGGGGAGTCTAGTGGTGGTATGGTGGCTGACATATCCATGAACAAGGACCCTGAAATTATACTTTTTGACTCAGAACATGAAAACAATGGTTGCATCCACCATATAGGAATTGAGTGTGTCCTTGTTGAGTCATATCACCTGGTATAATATATTGACTATGGTCCATCTTGATTTATTACGGGATTCCACCAAATAGAAATGCAACCATGATTTCAGTGCAAAACCATGATGATGGTACGTCTAGTGATGAGGAATCAATACACAGACCAGTATTGGTGGTGGCCACACCAGGTGATGCACCAGTGTTACCACCACCCATTGATCATATGTTAATATTGGCATTACCAGAAGAGGACACACACATGATCAATGCCTTAAATGAGTTCCATAGGTAGAGACCTCCCAGGTTCAGAAGTGTGAAAAACCCCTAGATAGCTGAGGATTGGATGGAGGATATCACTTATGCCTTCTATATTCTATGGACACCATTTGACCAGATGGTGATCTTATATGTAAGCCTTCCTCAGGGCTCGGTGGGGAGATGGTGGAATTTGGCGATCCAGACGCATGATGAGGCGACCCTCACTAGGACTGATTTTGAGCACCTATTCAAGGAGGAATACTTTTTGGTGACTCTACACTTAGTACATATCCAAGATCAACTGCAGCTACAGTAGGGTATCATGACAGTATTAGAGTACCTAGCAAGATTCACTAAGATTTATCGCTACTATACTGAAATGGTGTGAGATCCATTCTTTAGGGTTCACGATTTTGAGCTGGGACTGCATCGAGAGATTAGGGAGTCCATGGTATCGCTTAGCATCCCTACCTAGGATGGGGTTATAGAGAGATCTCTACTTGTAGGGAGGTTCTTGGAGGAGTAGGTACTATCAGCAAGAGCTACTAGTAGACATCATGCAGAAGAGTCTTCAGCGGTGGGTAGCAGGCAACAAATGTGGGGACCCAAGTAGGTTAAGCCTTTATAGGGATGAACCTAGGACATATGGTGGGTGGTATGAGGATCCCAAGGAATAGGGAGTTAGTATATGAGCATGGTGTGCTTCACATGTGGTATGCATAGATACATGGCTCATGACTGCCCAACTCATCATACAGACGATCAAAAGATGGTCAAGGGACCACCGGGGAAGAGGCAGATGGTTGAGAAAGGTGGTTCATAGGGATGCAGACATGGTATGGGTGTAGGAAGATTTGTAGGTGGTGGTAGGAGGCTTTAGGTACTACCACCAACACCCCTAGGTGGTCCAGCATGGGCTTCGAGAGCAGGTGAAAAGGAGTGGGCCTAGCTTCAGGCGATAGAGGCCTATGATCCCGATGCTCCAAATATGATTAGATGTATGATATGTGTATTATAAACCTTAGATGAAATTTTTATAGACACATGTACCGGTCACTCTTTCCTTTCCTTAGACCTTTTTTAGATCACAAAGATTCTGGTAGAGCCATTGAATCGATCTTTACAATTAGAGACTCCTACGAGAGGGGATTCAATGATCACACACTGGTTTCGGCAGTGAGACCTTACTCTTAGAGGTGAGAGCTTCAGCTGGGATATCCTAGTAATAGTTTCAAGGCCATAAGAAATAATTTGGGGTATAGAATAGTTATCCACATTCCATTCTTAGATTGACTATTTTAGGAACAGAGTGTGGTGTGTCCATAGAGATGCGACATGTTTCACCTTTACCAGTAAAAAATTAACCGTTGCATCATATGATAGACTTTCTCAGAGGAGGGTCTAGCTAATCACTCACCAGTTGGCTTTCCTTACCCTCGGTGTGGTGGACAAGAGGATTCATTAATTTATTATAGTTGTGGATGAGTATGAGGAAATCTTCCATTAAGATGTTTCAGGATTACCTCCTCACAATGAGGTTGAATTCTACATTGACATGTACCCTGAGACGACACAAATATCCATACCAGCATATCAATAGACACCAAAAAAGAATTTTAAGTTGAGGGTATAGCTCGAGGACCTTTAGAGGAAGGGTTTTTAAGGCCCTATGTTTCACCTTGGGTGGCCCCAATTCTGTTTTATAAGATGGTAAATGGGAGCATCAGACTATGTGTGGACTATCAGTACTTGAATCAGGTGATCGTGAAAAAAAATCCACTACTAAGAATCGATGACCTCTTCAACCAACTGAAGAGACCGAGGTGGTTCTCAAAGATAGACCTCAGGTATGGCTACCATCAACTTTGTGTATGGGATGAGGATGTACTGAAGACATCCTTTAGATGTCGGTATGGCCACTATGATTTCTTGGTGATGTCATTTACTATGACCAATTCCCCTACAGTGTTCATGGGACTCATGAACAGGATCATAAAGCCTTACCTTGACCAGTTCATTGTGGTCTTCATTGATGATATCCTGCTGTACTCATTATTCGAATAGGAACACATGACACACCTGTGGATATTCATGGATGCACTCCGAGAGCACCAGATTAATGGGAAGCTCTCGAAGTGTCAGTTCTAGATTTGAGAGGTCCACTTTCTGGAACACATCATTTTGGAGGCTTTAGTTTCAATAGATATTGAAAATATAGAGGTGGGGTTTTCTTCAGAGCCACCTAGGAGTGTGATTGAGGTGTGTAGTTTATTGGTTTTGTCTAGATACTAAGGGAGTTTCATGTCTAATTTTTTCAGGGTAGCATCACCCTTATCAGATTTGACATAGAAGGGACTGCCATTCACGTGGATGGAGAAGTTCCAACAGAGTTTTCAGGAGTTGAGGCAAGGACTAATGAGCGCCCCTATATTGAGACTGCCAGATGAAGGTGTGGGGTATGTAGTGTTATGAAATGCATCAGGGATCAGACTAGGTTCTGTCCTATTGTAGTGGAAAGTGGTGATTTCCTACAGTTCACGACAGTTAAGGAAGCATGAGCAGAACTATCTGACCCATAATCTCAATCTAGCAGTAGTGGTATTCACTTTGAACATGTGGTGGCACTACTTTATGGGTGATCAGTTTACCATCTACTCTGACCACAAAAGTATCATGCATATCTTCTTCCATAATGACCTCAACTTGAGGCAGTGGTAATGACTAGATTTCCTCTCGGACTATGACTTTGAGATAGTCTATACTAAGAGGAAGGGGAACGTGGTGGCCGACACGCTCAGTAGGAGAACTGGGATTCAATTGCAGAGTGAGGTGTTAGAGCAGTTATCTATGATGAATATATCCTTCATGGATGGTGATTGGACAGCTTACCTTTAGTTGATGGTTGTCACTCCCCAACTCTTATAGCAAGTTAGGGAGTAAGAGCTTGGGGATGGTGACTACATGGTCCAACAAGCTCAGTTATCCATAGGACTGAACCCTGATGGATATTTGATAGGTGGGGATCTTGTCATTGTTTTTAGAGGGAGTATTGTAATACAAGTGGAATTGTGAGATGAATTTCTAAGGGTGTTCCATGCTTCCCCCTTAGTGGTGAATCCAGATGTGGAAAATATGTACTAGAATCTTCGATGACATTACTGGTGGTTGGGGATAAAGAAGGCAGTATTGGAGTTCATTTCTCGATGCCACACTTGTCAGCAAGTGAAGTCAGAGCATCAGGTTTTAGTACTCATTTCTCAGCCACTCAAGGTACCATAGTGGAAGTGGGATTGTATATCGATGGAATTTATTATAGGTTTACCACACACGTCCAAGGGAAATGATACCATCTGGTTGATCGTTGGATGACTCACCAAGTCGGCCCACTTCCTACCCATCAAGGAGTAGGGTTCCATATAGGTCTTGGGATGCCTCTACATTTAGTAGATAGTTTGGATTCATGGGGTGACTTCGATGATCATTTTAGACTGTGATGGTTTCATCATGTCACAACTATGGATGGGGATAAAGGATGAATTCGGGACTCAACTGAATTTGAGAATGACATTTCATCCCCAAATGAATGTCCATACAAAGAAGAATATTTAGGTTTTGAGGGCATGCTTCGTGCTTGCATCCTAGACTTTGGTCATATTTGGGAGGACCATCTACCATTGTTGGAGTTCTTATGAAAAAATATCTACCACTCCACCATCAGTATGGAACCATTCGAAGCACTTTATGGTGACCATGAAGATCACTGTTATACTGGATAGACCAAGGGGAGTTAGCACTCATGGGTCCAGAGTCAGTATGGGCCACCACTATGAAGGTGAAAATCACCAGTAAGAAAGTGCGGAATACACATAGAAATCATAAATATTATGCTGACTAGAGATTTATGCCCATGGAGTTTGAAGAGGAAGGCCATATGTTCCTTCAGGTATCACCTAAATCAGGATTATTGAGATTTGGCTAGGGTGACAAGTTATCTTTGAGATTCGTCGATCCTTTCCAGATTCTGAGAATATTTGGTGAGGTGGATTACTGCCTAGCTCTTCCCCCATAGATGCATTAGGTGTATAATTTATTTCATGTGTTGAAGCTGAGGAGGTACGTGTGTGACCCATCACAGATCATCAACTAGGGATAGCTGGACATTGAAGATGGGGAGACATTTGTGGAGTTCTCATAGGAGATAGAGGATCAACATGAGAATATTCATCATGTATGGTTGATTACTCTGGTGTATGTTTGGTGAAAGTAGGAGAGTCTCTAGGGGAGAATATAGTAGAAGGAGGCTCATATTCATGCTCAGTACCTCCATTTGTTTGTTTAGCCCATGTTTTAGCTTTCGAGGATGTAAATCCCCAAGGTGTGGAGAATGTAATGTCCAAGACATTCCATGTATTTTTTTTAATTTATATGGAATTATTTCAAGACCAGGTGCTGAGATAGAACATGATTCTAAAACCTAGTGAGCTCGGAATAAATGTTTTAACTTTTTATAGTTAATTAAAATAGCGCATGTGTGTGGTTTTGGAAACATCTAAATAGATGCCTAGATTAAAAATATTAGGGAGATGTTGTGTTTGTAAGGATGACTTTACCTAAGAAAGGACCTAACCTAGAAGAGCACGGGTCGAGGGTAAAAGTTAATTTTTGAGCATTAAAAAATAAAATTAGGAATGTTTATTTTATTTAATGTTTTTTTCGCTGTGATGCATTGTCGAGCCAACAATTTCATTTCATAAATGAAACAACACAATGATGTGAAAACTCTGCATAACAGAATCATTGAAACATGTTTACTGTATTTAACTGTTCGACAAAGAAATGAGATCATTGGCATGTTTTGGGGAATCACTCTGAGCCTTTGGAGGATTTTCACCAGCGAATGAAGAATGAAAAACTTCTAATGACATCAAGAAATCCGCCTACTCTTCGAAATATCTTTCCAATAATGATGGATCTAAGAATTTTGAGGATGGATTTCCACCAGTGAAGAACTATTTACTTTTATGAGCAATCTGAACTCCTTCTAAGGGGTTTAATTCTTCTTGAATTCCTTCTTTCCCCACTCTTTGTATTGAGAGATGAACGTGGATCAACCCTTAAACAAGTTTACCTAATTATCTATTGTGTATTTGGGATGGGTTTTACTTATGGGGATTTAAGGGATATTAGATCCATGTATTGATTCTATCCTTCTTTAAACCTTCTAACAAGGACAAATCATTCCGAAACCAACAAAGGTCATGGTACGTTCTTCGTGCGTAATTTGTGCATTCTTATCCTCTGCCTTTTTCCTTTCTGTTCTTCGTGACATGATGGAAACTATGTTCTAGGCAGGACCACAGTGGTAGATCAACCTGTGGTGCACGATAAATGAATGTCGGCATGGGAGCCAGTAATGGCGGAGGGCTACGGCCAGGCGGGCTGTGACGGTGAAATAAGGTCGCAACCAAGAGGGATGCAAAAGTAGTATGGGATACCAACTCTAAGGCTGGTGATAGAGGGTCTGACATCTACCTCCATGGGGTAGTGGACAAGGGCCACTGGCAGCGACCGCTAGTGGCTCGGCCGGACAAGGCAGAAGGGCCACAGTCTAAATGGACTACAATAGAACCACATGGAAAAGCTGCAGGGTGGTTATGTGGTGGCCCGTGTGGCTCGGACGGATGTGGAACTTTCCATTTCCCGAATGGAAAAGACCGGCCCACCATCATGGGCCCGGATGTAGGGGGATCGGGCCACTGAGCAGCTCAGCTGGGAAAAAATTGTCATGCCAGCACAGGTCAGACAAGGACCGGGCCACTAGGCGGTTTGGCGGGTGGGACTTGCGGCCCAACAGGCATGGTCAAGTAGGATGAGCACTTAGGCTAGGCCAGACTGGACTGGGTCAGTTCGGGTTGGACAAACCGGGTCAGGTCGAGTCAGGTAGGTCTGTCCATGTCAGCCTGGGGCCGGACCCAACCATCCCCCTTTTCACTAAAACAACCATTTCTTCTAAAACGTACTTTCGATTGACCAGTCGTTTGTAGAGTTGGGACCTTTGCAAATATGGGGTCCTTTTGATGTAATCTATGTGTATTTTCATTGAATTTGAGATACAACTCAGGGATTGAGGAGTAGATTCTCCTGGAATCAAGCATGCTACGAGCATGAATCTTTTGGATAACTGTGACAAGAAGAACATGATTGGCGAATCTAGGTGACCCAGCAGGACAAAGTGAGGAGCAGGACTAGGTGACCCACCAGGCCAAAGAGACAAGTGGGTCTAGGTGACCCAGAAGGAGAAATTGAAGAGCGGGTCTATGTGACCCAACATGTCTAAATGATGAGTGGGTCTAGGTGACCTAGCAGGCCAAAGTGACTCATTGGGGATGAGGGCCTCGACATTATGGGTGTTCATAGTTTATGACTTATATTATTTCTTTACATACTATAGATTATACCTACGTGAGCTGAAAACACATTGTGCATACTTTACTTTGTGCTGTTAACTTTTTTTTGGGATCCTTAATGAGTATTGTGTTACTCACACCTGCACGGACTCCTCCCACACGTGTCTTATCTTGTGAAGATAGAAGACGCTTCGATAGAGACCTTGGTGGTATTGGACCTGGTGGTTCCCAATGATATCCGATAGATGAGGCGTACTTATATGGCTTTAGTCAGCACCCCCTTCACCATATCTTCTGGTTGGGTTTACCACAGATGGACTTCAAGAGCTTATACTTGTCTTTTATTGGGCTTGTATTCTGGACCCTTTACATTCAGTTTTGTACTGTTACTCTTAGTGGTTATCTTAATGGTAATCATGTTTACTTTTCATCATTGTGGGATGGGGATGTGTGTGTGTGTGTACGTGCGTACAGGTACTTGGGAAAATTCCTCCCACTAATAGGATAATTCCTTTTGGCGCTAGTCGCCAGCCCCTAGGCTTTGGGAGGCAGGTATGGGGTAGTCATGAAATGGGCCTCGATGGACAAGTCGTGACATTATTGATACCATATTTGTTTTCCTTTGGATATACTGGGATATTAACATGGATCCTATTTCTTTTCAATGCGTTATTCATGTTTCAAAGAGATTAATTTGGAACCCATTTTATTTTCATGGGTTAATCATGTTTCATATTAATTGTTATGGAACCCCTTTCTTTTCCATGGGTTAATCATGTTTCAAATATATTTTCATGGAACCCATTTATTTTAATGGTTTAATCAAGTTATGAAATGAATAATGGTTATTTTATCAGTTTTAGGATTAAATGTAAACTCTATGAAATTTATTCATGTTGTGGTTATTTGACTTTATATATGACAGGTGTGCCCAGATAGTGTCGGGTGAGCCTGATATAGTTTATACAATGGGTGTGCTCAGACTATTCCAAGTGATCCTGATATAGATTATATGATTGGTGTACATAGATAGTGCTCCAATGCATTGGGTAATGATTATATTCTGTAGAGGATTATTTTGTAAGGTGGTTGTATTATTATTACAATTGTATGGGTTCTGTAAAGGTTCTATGATGATGATGTTCCATGATACCAACATGTTTTATCTATGATTTCTATGGATTTTTAATGATTCCTTTGATTAATATTGATATCACATGGCTCATGATTGTTGAATCATGTGACTCTTCCCCTATTTTAAATCCTCATTCCCTTCTTATTATTTAATGATTTTAGTATTTATGGGTATGAGTACTTTTATATTATGATCATGCACTATGATTATGATTTCATACCCTTATGATCATCCTATGCTCACTGGTGAAATTCAATTTTAAAGGCTCTTGTTTACCCTTTCTACGAATTTAAGCTCATTTCTTTTCTCTAGGATATTAAAAATAATGTTGAATGATTTATATATATAAGAGTTTTATTTTTATGATGATGATTACCTAATATGGATTATGAAAATATGGGTATAATGGTAAATATCTTAAAGTAGAGGGTATTGTTTATGTAAGAGTTTTTCCCAATTATCTAAAACTGTAGGCCTAAAAGGTCCTTGGGAATGTCAGTGATCAAATATTTCCTTTTGATTATGTAAGGTTTGGATGGAAAAATTGGGTCATCTTTATCATTATCATATCAAGATATGTAATGTTTATGTTTTTAGCATTAGATATAGTAGTGTGGGTCTGAGGCTATTATAATTGGTATCAGAGGTATCTTTTGATAACGTTGAAGATTAAGATGTTTTTGTGTGAGGTTATCTTAAGAGTTATTTATTCCATCAAAGGCTTACATGTTTATTTTAAATCATAAGTTTAAATTCTTATACACCCCTTTTTATGTTTTAAGTTTTGAAGTCGAGGATTATTAAGATTATTTTATGAGATGCCTTATTGGGATGGGGCATATGTAATCCATTGGTTCAACATGAAGTGTTATTTTAGGAGGAATTATATATTTTTCATAAAAATAAAGGTATTGATAACCATCAAGTTTAATATTATATTCTATTTTTATGAGTATTTTAAGGATTATAATGATATTTGAGGGAATTTTATAAGGAATTAATTTTAGGAAAAAATAGAACTCAAAGTCTGGGTGAAAAATCGTCGTATTCGACTATGTTGTGGGGCTTGAACCCACAACCGAAGGTTGAAAAGGGAGAAATACATACCAATGGACTGTATGATGCACTGGTTAGTATGAAATCATTCCTTTTTTATTAAATAGTTTGAAATACAATAATAATGATTATTTTTGGAATGTATATTTAATTATATAGATAACCATGAGATTGAAAATTGATTTGATGATTAAGTGATTAATGTTGTTTCATAAAATGATCACTATAATCACAGGAAGAATCTTACCATTAGTTAACCATTTTTGTTTTTTTATGTCTAAATAAATGTGGAATAGATTTGTTATCCATTTTATGGTTATGTGGTCCTTTAAAAGTTGATTATAGTGTTTTAGACATAAAAAAACATCAATACTCATCATTTGTGAAAAATATTATATAATGGTGGAAAATTTTCAAATAATGAAATTATAATTATAACGTTGGTATATTTACTTATTATCTTAGTCTAGATGGTAAATTAATTCCTCAAATCTAGGAAAATTATCTTGAAATAAATTTTTTCATATTCCTATTATTCCTGATGAAATAAATGACCTTTTTTCACACCACTTTGGATTATGGTTTTGTGGTTTATAATTATCTCATGATCATTTAAATTCTTATGATCAATTATTTTTGTAATTGTATATAATTATTTGGACATTAATTGCGACATTCCTCCTTTTTAATACATAACTTTTCATTACATTTCACATACAGCGGATCTTTAAAGTCTACTGTATTGGAAATCAGGAACAATAAAACTTGAACATAACATAAAAGATTATTATATTACACTTGTAAGGATCCATCATAAGATCATCCTAAGTACAATTACTACCTTTCATATCCTGGATACATACATCAAAGGAAAGGGTGAGCAGAAGGCCCAGAATGGGTAAACAAGGGAATCAGTGTACTTGTGATATCAATAAGAACTTGAATAAAAACATAAAGATATGAGAAATGGATGTATAGAAATATAATAATGAAAATAACTTGAAACATAACTTGAATATGTGGCTAAAACATTTCATTTTTAAATTCATGAACATATCACCAAGGTCTATCCCCAAGGTGTCCTAAAAATTACATTGGTTATTCACCAAGGTATCGTGAAATTTCTCATCTCTAGAGATTAATTATTTACCCAATGCATTGGAATGCTATCAGGGTGCACCCTTAATATGTCTTTAATTTCATTTGATCCACATATATCATAGTCAAACATTTCAAAAATAACCCAAATGGAATCAAAGAATAGGGTTTCATGTCAAAATCGTGACGTTTAAAAAGAGCTTAAAAATAAGATCATTATGTCATTTATAACCCATGGAAAGGGAGTGAGGGTTATATGTATGTAAATTACAGAATAAAATACATAATTTTTATATATTTATAAACACCCATTGAAATGAAATAGTTATGGGTATTCACATAAATAAACAACATAATTTCTTGAGAGAAAGAGATAGAAATTTTGAGACGAAATTTCTGCAACATAACGGCTATATAACACGGTTTTATATTACATTGAAAAGAGTGGAAAAAAAGGTCACCCACTCAGAAATAATTCATAATAAAGTATTGTTACTGAATATGATCATGGTATGAATACTTTAATGACATACCACATGAAAAGGAAACATGAAATAAAATAGATGATGCGATTTCTTTTATGAGAAATATGGCAGCCTAACGACGCCACATAAAAATTCAGAAAACAAATTGATGAGAGAAGAAAGGGTCTCTAATCATTTTGGCATGAAATGAACCATAATAAGAACATGTAGAAACATACCCTCAACATAAAGAGATGGAAAATATAAGACACAACATAAAGGAAGCCATGGCATAAAAGAAGAGGGTGAAAGAATTCCTTACCTTGAAGAGTAACTTCGAAATATTGATGGTCGGGACCTTGGGAGTCTTGATGGAACCTTGGGAGGACTCCTTGGGATTTAAAGAGACCATAACATCATTGATGAGGATTTGGAAATGAACAGGATGAGGGAAAGTCTTGGTATGTATAGTAGAAGTCAGGGGATAAGTCATTAATGGCCAAGGGACACCTCATCGGTGGTATTGGAAAAACCATGGGCTTGCCCATGGTATTTTCCCATGGTATTGGGCACATGGGACACCTCATACCTTATATTAATATTCATAAGTCAACCATAATTATTACATAATTATTACATCCTTAATAACGTCATTAAACACCAGAAACTAAAAACTGTATTTTCACTATTCACTGAAAATTCATTTGTTTAGAAAACCCCCCAAAAATCTCTATAAGATAATATAGATGATCTGAATTCAAAAATGAACTCCATTTTATAAAAATATTTTTCTAAATATTTTTAATTTAATTTTTAATTAAAAAACACTATTCACCGGAAAAAACTAATACTTGACTAATAATTTCTTAAACTGTTATTTACCTATTTTATTGAATCACATTACATAATCGAGGTGCCTAAATTATATTAATACTTTCTTTATGTGAGATTACAAATCCATTTGGTCACATTACTTATCCTAAGCGTAAAATCACTATTCATAATTTACTAATCACAAAAAATTAAGTTGATCTTATTAGATTCTAAATTTCTTACTAAACACATTTCTAGAAGAATATTTTTTGAAAATAATTACACATCATTAATTATTTAAGGTTTACATAAATATTTTAAAATATCCCCTTTTCCCAAAATTCACCATTATACATCCTATATTTATTCCAACATCTGAAAAAAGTACAAACTTCACCATAGAAAAAAAACCAAATTTTATTTATCTCAAAGGATTACACAAAGTAACTACGGTCTCATTACATAGCCACTTAAAACCCCAGCATATGACCTAAGTGTAAGGTGTGCTAAGGTGAGAGAATATGAGGGTGGCTCAGCCAACATTGCCCGAGTAGTGATTTCTATAAGCTTGAACTTCTCCCGAAGTCGATACCGCTCTAGCTGCACACGATGAAGTTCGGCTTGGGATTGGTCCAAAGCAAAGCCCAGTGGTGCTACCTCCTTCCCAAGTTTCATCAGATGGGCTTTGATCGGCCCGAGACTACTGGATGATTCCATCGATTCTTCTTTCTCTACTAATTAACCAATATCACTTGTATTTAGAGACAACAATCGCAACATTAAGTCTCCAATAGTCATATTGACTGATGGTCATATAACAGTCGAAACCCAACAGTCTCATTTTAATTATAATTACATCATTAATTAAAGAATATAGTTTTATTAATTATAAACTAAAATAACACACAAAAATAGGAAACAAAAATTCATTCAAAATTTTCGGTCGTTACATTCTTCCCCCTTAAGAAATTTCATCCCCGAAATTTTAACTCATATCCTCAGAAAAGAAAAGGTGTGGGTACTTATGCCTCATAGACTCCTCTGGTTCCCATGTGGCTTCTTCATATTTGTGGTTTCTCCACAACACCATAACAAGGTGGGTAGTACTGTTGCATAGAACCTTTTCTCTACGATCCAAGATCTCTACCAGCTGCTCATCATAAGTGAGGTCATGTTCCTGTTGTACCACCTCTTGGTTTAGTACATGTGAAGGGCTAGAGATGTACTTTCTGAAGAGGGATACATTGAAGACATCATGAACTTATGCTAGATTTGGAGGAAGTGCAAGATGATAGGCCACTACTCCCACGTGATCAAGGATTTCTTAGGGGCCAATATACCTAGGACTGAGCTTCCCTTTCTTTGCAAACCTCATGACTCTCTTCCAAGGTGAAATTCAAAGAATGAACTTATCACCGACATCAAAATACAAGTCCCTTTGATAGTTGTCGGCATTTCTCTTTTGCCGACTCTGAGCATCCTTATTGAGTTGTTGGATGGAAATGACTTTTTCTGTCATCTCTTGCACAAGATCAGGCCCAAGAAGCTTCCTTTCACCAGCTTCATCTCAACATGTAAGAGTTATACATCTCTTCCCATATAGTGCTTCATTGGGTTCCATTTGAATGCTCGAGTGGAAGATGTTGTTGTAAGAGAACTCAACTAAAGAGAGATGTTGATCCCATCCACCCTTAAATTCCATTGAGCACGTTCTCAGCATGTACTCGATTGTTTGAATAGTCCTTTCATATTGGCCATCATCTTGGGGGTGATAGGCCGTAATGAAACTCAATTCAGTGCTCAAAGCTTGTTCGATACTTCTCCATAATTTTGATGTGAACCTTGGATCAGGATCAGAAACAATAAAAAGTGGAACTCCATGCAGCCTTACCACTTCCTTCACGTAAATCCTAGAAAGTTGATCCAGAGTGAAATCTTCTCGGATAGAGATAAAATGGGAAGTCTTGGTGGGATGGTCCACAATAACCCATATCGCAATTTTTACTTTGGAAGTTCTCGGAAGACAAGTGATGAAGTCCATAATGATATTGTCCCACTTCCATGCTGGTATGGGTAGTGGTTGCAATACCCCTTTAGGAAGTTTTCACTCTGCCTTCACTTGCTGACATACTAGGCACCATGAAGTGTAGTCAGCAATCTCCATTTTCATATTATACCACCAATAATGACCACGAAGGTCCCAATAAATTTTTGTGCATCCATGATGTATAGAGAAAGTAGAGCTATGAGCTCTATCCATAAGCTCGTTCTTTATTTCTCGAATAGATGGAACACATAGTCTTGTATGAAATCTTATTACACCTTCTTGATCAATATTGAAATCAGGAAACTTTCCATCCTTTATAGCCTCAAACTTCTCCTGTAACAAAGGATATTCTTTCTGAGCCTTCTTGATTTTCTATAGTAATGACGGTTGAGAAATCATTTGGGTTAGGGTTGATGATGTCCCTTTCTTTATAATTCATATTTACAGCTTTACTAGTTCATTGATCAAAGGATCTTTTTGAATCCTCATCATGGAAAGAACAACTGGGTGTTTCCTACTTAATGCATCAAAAACTTTGTTTGCTCTTCCAGGGTGATAATGAATTGAACAATAGTAGTCTTTAAGAAGTTCCAACCATCTCCTTTGTCTCATGTTCAATTCCTTTTGTGTGAAAATATACTTCAAAATTTGATGGTCTATGTATATATCACATTTCTCCCCATAAAGATAGTGCCTCCATATCTTCAGGGCAAAAAACGACAACTACCATCTCCAGATCATGCGTAAGATAATTCTGCTCATGAATCTTCAATTGTCGAGATGCATAAGCAATGACCATGTCATTGTGCATGAGGACGCACCCAATCCCTTTTAGAGATGCATCACTAAAAATAACGAATCCTTCTCCACTTGAGGGATAAGTTAACACGAGTGAAGTTACCAATCTCTTCTTCGACTATTGGAAACGTTCCTCACACTCCTTTTTCCAGATGAACTTGACCCCTTTTCGAGTTAACTTGGTTAATGGATTATAAAGACATGAAAAGTTTTTCACAAACCTCCTATAATATCCTGGTAATCCAAGAAAACTACGAATCTCAGTTATTGTTGTATGTTGAGGCCACTCCTCTACAACTTTTTCCTTTTTAGGGTCAACTGTGATTCCCTCATTTGTTACAATGTGCCCTAAGAAAGTGACTTCTTCTAACCAGAAATCATATTTACTAAAATTTCTAAAAATCCTCTCCTTCCACAGAGTTTGAAAAATAACCCTTAGATGATCTTCAAGATCCTCGAAACTTTTTGAATAAATCAGAAAATAATCAATAAAAACTACCACAATGTTATCAAGGTAGTCCTTAAAGACTCTATTCATCAAATCCATAAAATTATCAGGTGCATCAGTTAGTCCGAAGGGAATAACAACAATCTCATAATGCCCATATCTTGATCAGAAGGCAGTTTTTGGAATATCTTCGTTCTTCACCCTTAATTGATGATAACCAGATCGAATTTCAATCTTAGAGAAGAATTTATCCCCACGAAGATGGTCAAATAAGTCATCAATTCATGGAAGAGGGTATTTTTTCTTCATTGTGATCCCATTAAGTTCTCTATAATCAATGCATAGCCGCATCGATCCATCCTTCTTCTTCACAAAGAGAACATGTGATCCCCAAGGAGACACACTTGGTCAGATAAACCCCTTCTCCAAAAGATCTTGGAGTTGTTTCTTTAATTCCCCCAGCTCCAAATTTTCCATCTTATATGGGGTCTTTGATATAAGAAGTGATCCAGGTATGAGTTCTATGGAGAAATCTACCTCTCTTTCTAGGGGAGGTCCAGGAAACTCCTCCGGAAATACATTAATGTATTTTTGGACGATGGGGACATTTTCTATCATAAAACTCTCATCTCCTCCTTCTTATTCACTGATCAACTCCATAAAAAAGGATATAGGGGGTTCTTTTAGACAAAGATGAGGCTGATATATCTCTCCTTGGAAGATAACTGTAGGTTTTCCATTCAAGACTACTAATATTTCCTTACTTATACAATTAATCTTAGCATTATACTTTGAGATCCAGTCCATCCCTAGTATAATGTCGATTTCTAGCATGGGAATGACTACTAGATTCGCGATAATATTGTTCTCACAAAAGTAAATACTAGTGTTTCTAAACACTGATGATTCTTGGATAGTCCCACCAGGAGTCTTGACTAACAACTATACTTTTATCAATTTGGGGGTTGATTCTAAATTCCTTGCAAACATGGAGGAAATAAAGGAATGATTAGAACCATAATAAAACAAATTACTTGCTAGATTTGAGAGGACAATAATAGTACATGATACCACATCATTCAGAGCATCGACTTCAGCTGTCACGATAGAAAAATCATGAACTTGATCCCTTGGCCTTTGTTGAGGCTGATGGCGGTTCCCCTCGATTGCCCTCAGATTTGGACAGTGATTGGCAAAGTGCCCACATTGTCCACACTTGAAGCACTGGACAACAGGTAAGGCCTACACCATCTTCCCCTTGTTTTTTGTGTTTGGAAGTTGAGGTTTCACCTCACCATGACAATTCCTCACAATGTGGTCATCTCTAACACACTTGTAGCACTTACCACTCTTGAGAAGGCAGTTCCCCAAATGATTCTTCCCACATTTATTACACATGGGAAGTTTCACTTGCTTTCCTCCTCTTCCCTGATCAAAATTCCTCCCTAAGCTAGGCTCTATCGATCTCTTCTTTTCAATGTATTTATGAGACCACTGCGTCTCACCAAGATCTAGCTCGACTTTCAACAGACTCCGCATGATCTCCTCACAGCAATCATAATCTTGGTTGGCTAGATTCATTTGTCGATGGGGTCTCAGTCCACCGAATAATATATCGACCTTACCATTTGGATCAATGACAAAGCTAGAGGTATATCATGAATTCCTTGTGAATTTCATCTTGTAGCTTCCCACAGATTCATTATCCTTCTGATTCAACACGAGGAACTAATTCTCCATTTTTGTTCTCCTGGAATAAGGGAAATACTAACTGAAAAAGATCCATCTGAACTCTTTCCACTCCTTAGCTTCAACTTCCAATCTTTGCCTCATGTTTTTTACCATTTCTCACCACTGATAAGCTTCTACCTCTAAGCGATAGACAGCCAGGGTGACCTTCTCTTGCTCTGAACAATGTAGAACAAAATAATCGTCTCTATAGAGATGATCCATTGCTCCACAATCAATGGGTCAGTAGATCCACTAAAGGTTGGTGGTCGTTGGTGCATAAAGGACTCAACAAAATGTTGTTCCCTTCGTGGTGAGATAAGCCTCTCAACTTGATTCAAGTTATTAATCATAACTTGAGTCAGTTGGTTCATCATTCGCATGAATGTTTCCATTCCGGCTTCCATTAGAGGGCCATCAGTACGAGGTCCATTGCGGTCACCATTTGCATGGTTTCTCCTATTGCCCGCCATTTTCTAAAAGAATAAAATCTTAGTGATAAACTTGTTTCATTTAAGAATATTTTAACTATAATGGATTCGCAATCGTAAAACTTCATTCTTAAAAAATTATATTTCTCTATAATTCCTTCATAATGATTTAGAAAAAGCATGCGATTAACCAAAAATATCCCCCGGGAGTGTTGTAAACAAGAGTGCAGCAAGGACCATTGTCATGCACTAGTTCTCATTCGAGTCTATCTCAAAGTGGTGTTTTTGGGTTTTACCCCTATGCACATCTGTGCCAGAGCAGCCTCTACCTACTCATATCCAGACAGGGATGTATTTTCTTGATAAACCAGTTACTCAATGCTCACCAAAATACGAGGAAGTTTTACCTATATTTAAAATTTTATATAGGGTTCTTCCTAAAGTTTTCATAGCCTACTTTCCATAAATAACTAAACTTTCCTTTGATACCAACTTTGGTATCCCGCCTTTTTAAAACATAACTTTTCATTACATTTTACATACATAGGATATTTAATTTCTAGTGTCTTGGAAATTATGAACCATAAAACTTGAATAAAACATAAAACATTTTTCTAATACACTTTTAAGGATTCATCATAAGATCATTCTAAGTAAAATTATTGCCTTTCATATCCTGGAGACATACATCGAAGGAAAGGGTGAGCAGAAGGCCCAGTAAGGGTAAACAAGGGAATCAGTGTACTTGTGATATCAATAAGAACTTGAATAACAACATAAAGATATGAGAAATGGAAGTATAGTAATATCATAATGAAAAGAAAATGAAATATAACATGAATATGTGGCTACAACATTTCATTTAGACATTCATGAACATATCACCAAGGTCCATCCCCAAGGTGTCATAAAAATTACCAAAGTTATTCACCAAGGTATCGTTAAACTTGCCATCTATAGAGATTAATTTTTTACCCAATGAATTGGAGCGCTATCATGGAGCACCCTTAATATGTATTTAATTTCATGTGAGAAACATAGATCATAATCAAACATTTCATAGATAACCCAAACGGAATCAAAGAAATGCATTTCATATCAAAATCATGACGTTTAAAAAGAGCATAAAAATAAGATCATTATGTCATTTATAACCCATGGAAAGGGAGTGAGGGTTATATGTATGTTAATTAAATAATCAAATATATAATTTATATATATTTATGAACACCCATAGAAATTAAATATGTATAGGTATTCACATAAACAAACAATAGAATTTCTTGAGAGAAAGAGATAGAAATTTTGAGACGAAATTTCTGCAGTATAACGGTTATATAACATTGTTTTAGAAAACATTGAAAAGAGAGGGGGAAAAGGTCACACGCCCATAAATAATTCATAATATAGTATGGTTACTGAATAATATCATGATATTTATATTTGAATGACATACCACATGAAAATGAAACATGAAAGAAAATATAAGATGCGATTTCTTTTACGGGAAATTATGCAGCCTAACGACATCACATAAAAAATCATAAAAAAAATTGATGAGAGAATAAAATGTCTCTCATCATTTGGGAATGAAATGTAAATTAATAAGAACATATAAGAAAATACCCTAAACATAAAGATATGGAAAATATAAAACACAAAATAAAGGAAGTCATGGCTTAAAAGAAGAGGGTGAAAGAATCCCTTACATTGAAGAGTAACTTTTAAATCATGAAGGTCGGGACTTTAGGAGGCTTAAGGGAACCTTTGGAGGACTACTTGGGATGTTAGGAGACCAGAAATTTGATTATGAGGATTTGGAAATGAAAAGGATGAGGGAAAGTCTTGGTATTTATAAGAGAAGTGAGGGGACAAGTCATTAATGGCCAAGGGACACCTCATCGGTGGTATTGAAAAAACCATGGGCTTTCCCATGGTATTTTACCATGGTATTGGCCACATGGGACACCTCATTCCTTATCTTACTATTCATAAGTCGAACAGAATTATTACATAATTATTACATCCTTAATTATTTCATTAAACACTCGAAACTAAAAACAATATTTTCATTATTCACCGAAAATTGATTTTTTTAGAAAAATCCCCAAAAATCACCTTAACCTAATATCGATGCTATGAATTCAAAAATGAACCCCATTTTATTAAAATACTTTTCTAATTTTTTTTAATTTAATTTTTAATTAAAAAACTATTCACCCGAAAAAACTAATACTTGATTAATAATTTCGGAAACAGTTATTTACCTATTTTATTGAATCAGATTACTTAATCAAGATGCCAAAATTATATTAATACTTTCCTCAATTTATATTACTAATCAATTTGGTCACATTAGTAATCCTAAGCGTAAAATCACTATTCATAATTTACTATTCACAAAAAAAATTAAGTTGATCTTATTAGATTCTAATTTTCTTACTGAACACATTTCCAGGAGACCATTTTTTGAAAATCATTACATATCATTAATTATTTAAGGTTTACATAAATATTTTAAAATATCACCTTTTTTCCAAAATTCATCAATATACATACTATATTTATTCGAACATCTGAAAAAAAATACAAACTTCACTATAGAAAGAAATCACAATTTTATTTATCTCAAAGGATTACACAAAGTAGCTACAGTCTCGTTATATATCCCCTTATAAACCCAGCATATGACATAAGTGTAAGGTGTGCTAAGGTGATAGAATCCGAGGGTAGCTCGGCCAACATTGCATGAGTAGTGATTTCTATAAGCTTTAACTTCTCCCAAAGGTGATTTTGCTCCAGCTTCACACAATGAAGTTCGGCTTGGGTTTGGTCCAGAGCAAAGCCCAGTGGTGCTTTATCCTTCCCAAGTTTCATCAGATGGGCTTCAATCGGCCCGAGACTACGGGATGAGGCCATTAAATCTTCTTTCTGTACTAATTAACCAAGATCACTTGTATTTAGAGAAAAAAATCACAACATTAAGTCTCCAACGGTCATATTGACCAACGTTCATATAATAGTCGAATCCCAATAGTCTCATTTTAATTATAATCACATCATTAATTAAAGAATATAGTTTTGTTGAGTATAAACTAAAATAACACACAAAAATTGGAAACAAACATTCATTCAAAATTTTGGGTCGTTGCATTATTCTTTTCTTCCATGTCCAAATATTCACTTCCCACCTATGCAATCCTATTTGGAAACCTAATATGTTTTATTCTAGATGACCTTCAAACATCTTTTTCTCTCTTATGAAGGGGATGTTTTATTATCACTTTTTATGATGTGGGTTTCCAACATAGGTATTTTTGTTTCAAATTTCAAAGATTTGATTACCAAATTCCTGTTCAAATTTTTAGGATGAAATTTATTAAAGGAGTGGATGTAACGCCCCATTATTATAGAAAATAAAACTATATTCGATAGCGTATTTGATACAAAACACTGAGTATCAATGACTAATGAAATATATAATCATTATAACCCAACCATTAAATTGGTGTGTATGAATAGTATTAACTAAATTATGAAATATATATATAAAAATTTCATAAAAAATATGAATTGTTGATAAATTTTTAGTAAATATTCAATCAATTTTTGGTAAAGTAATATTATTCTTAAAAAATATGTTTTTCTTCAAAAATGTTTTTTATTGATTTTCATGAAAAAATATTATAATTATTTTTTTAGAAATGTTAGAAAGTGTATTTGAAGAAATTAAATTTATTTTTTTGAAATCAAAATATAAAAATTAATATTGGGAGAAATTTTCTGTTTTTGAGAAAAATATTGATTTTTCAGTGAATAGTGAAAGTAATAAATTTTTAAAATAATCATCTCTTTTAAATAAATTAAGAAATTTAAAAGTACAAATATATTTTTTATATTATTTAAAGAAAAATAATTATTATTTCGTTATATTTAATTTAACTAATTGCATTCTAATCATTTTTTACTTTATTTTATTATAAGTTTTTTTTGGTATGAAAACATGATTTTTCTGAAAACATTTTTATTGTGCATAATGTAACCCCTTTTTAATTATTTAAAATAGTCCCTAATCAGGATTTTTTTAAATTATTTTTATATTTTAAAATTAGATAAATATTAACTTAAACTCATATAATAATAATTACTAGTCATATAGTTAATATAAAATCACCTTTTGGTTGAAAAATAAATTTCTTGAAATCCCGCTTTTTCATCACATCTATGGATTTAATTATAAATTAAAATTTTACAATTATTTGAATTGAATTTATAAAAATTGATTAAATATTTTTAATCATAATAATTTATATTATCTAATAAGTAAAAAAGTAATTATTTACCTTACTGAATAGTGAAAATAGTAAAAATTAATAACTATAGTTGGGGTGAAAATGGGTTTATTGGGGGTTAAACTAAACATATAATGGTCATAATGACATTGAAAAATTGTATGAAATACATTTTTTATCCATAATTCAACATTATAATTTATAATTCTAGATAATTGTCCAATTTGGATCCTTGTGGCATGTGAAAAACTTTGGTACTCCTTTTCTTTTGAAAAATTACAAGTTTTCCTCTCACCTCACTTATAAAAGGCCACCAACACTTATCTCCTATTCACACATTAAAATACATTTTAATGTAAATTGGAAATAAAAATTACTTCCTGAATTCCCTTAACATTTTATACATCTATTATTTTGAACATGAATCCATCCTAAGAAGGATTTCAGTGCTTACCTAAGGAGGTTGTCTGAAGAAGGGGTATCATGCTTAACTAAGCATATTCATTTTATTTCTTCTTCTAACTCCAGAAAATATTATGAGATTATGATTATATAATAAAACAATTATCTATAATATACTAATATTTTATTATGTTAATTTCATAACATAAATCCATATCCTCTTCCATCAAATGGGGTACAAAATCATCATTCATGTGTACGACAGACTACCGCCCCGCGAACCGATGTCATTCGTTTTCTATAATTACCTCTCATGGATTGATATAATGATGTAATTAATGTTTATATATAATATTTTTAACATATTTACACTTACTAATCTATGATTTCACATATACCTTCTTACTTTATCTTTCGTGGTAGATATGATAACATCACCCGTGTGTACGAAGGACTAACGCCTCACGAAGTGATGTGATTCGTTTTTCACTAACACTTTACATAGAAAGTATTAAGGAAAAATATAATGAATATATATGATATAAATGATATAATTATTATATTAATTAAATATTTATCATTTTTAAAATATAAAATAAGATTTTATTTATTATACAGAAATATTATATCGTCGTTGATGCGTACATGTTGACTACCTCCTTCACAAAGCGATGTGATTGTTTTTTAAAGACCACATCACATGGATGATATATATAAGTATATTTAATGAGGTAATATGGTATTTATGGTATTACAATAATTATTTAAAGATAAAATATTACATAACTTCTTTCCATAAAGACGGTCTTAAAATGGAAATGTTACTCATGCGTATGTACAACCTATTGTATCTGTGATCATAACATAGTTCATTTTTCATAAACATCATTCATTAATGGTATTAAAATTATAACTGATGAATAAATATGATAATTATAGAATTAGTATTATTCTCAATATGTTGAAATAATGACCTCTTTGACCCCGACCAACACACCAAATCCACTTTGAAATAATGAACTGAACATCCTCAAAACAAATAACATGGATTATCTAATTAAGTATTTTAACATGCCATTAAAATTAAATAAAATAAATGATTTAATTATAAGGTATTAAAATAATAAAATTTTATTAAGAAATTAAATAGTTTATATAAGCTTATTATACAAGGGTTAAAGTACACAAATGAAAAGTCTAGACTCATGGTAAGGGTTTACGCCTCGCTTTTACTTCTGTGAGACATATGCTATATTTATAAATTATTTTTATTTTGTGGTGTATATAGTACCCATGAATCTATATTATTATTATTTTTAGGAAAATTAGTGGGGTTTATGGATCCATATTAGGTTCTGTATTTCATGATGTTTTGATCCATAGATTACCAAAACAGTAAGGGGGTTTGTCTCAATTTCCTTTCATTAAGGAGTATTTTATTGTTATGCACCTAATTTATTTTATCTGATGTATATACTATCCATATTACATTTAATATAATTAATACTTCATAAATCATGTTATTTTATAATTAAAATTTAATTATATCATCCAAGGGGATTTTAAATGAAAGTTACCAAGTGGTAAAGGGTTTCTTACCTAAATTTACTTTCATTGGGTTATAACTCTTCTTCATTGACTTAGTTATGTAAAAATTAAATCTGAAATGATATATAATTTTTTTTATATATTTACACTTGTCTTTGTGGATTTAAATTTTTTACACATAATATCACCATTTATTAACTCTTAATTGAATGATATGTTCTTTGAAAGGGTGATTCGTCTCAAATTCCCTTTCTTTGGGACATGTGCTTGTGATATGCACCTATATTATTTCATGAGATGTATATACTGAACATTTGACATGTATTTAATGAATATAATTTTATTCATGATATTTAAATTTTCATTTTAATTTTTTATTTCATGGGTCTTTTTATTGAAAAGTTATCAAAGTGTTAAAGGCTTTATGTTATAATATTGTTTCTTTTCAGGATTATTTAAGTTCAAGGTTCCTTTAGAGGAAATCATATGTTCTTATTTTATTGAACCAAATATAATTATTCTAAACTAGTAATAAATTTGTTTTACATGTTAAATTTCCATTTCCTCACTTATTTATTAATGAATCCTCAAGGATGTCATTTTTAAGTGATATCGATCTTTAATCTTCTTTATATCAGGAATTTTTCCCTCCCATATCCATGTTTTCTAAATTTTTTTAAAAAATATTCGTTTATAAACATAAATTATTTCTTAAATATATTTTACATCATATTTTACATTTTTTTTAAAAGGTGGTTGAAAAGGAAATTTCAATGTTTTCTAAATGGGTCACTTTTGAATCTATTTACAATATTTTTGCAAATAATGTTTATTTTCAACTTCTATAACATGAAAATATTTTTCAAACTACCATAAAAATTATTTTATTTTAACCTTCCTTTATATGTTCCAAAGGTTTTCATCAAAATAAATTATTTTCAAAAGATTTTGTGAAATTTTAAAATTGGGAAGGTTATTTTCCTCAAGAATGTTTTTAATAGTATTTTAAAGGTATTTTAATTCATCAAACCCTATAACAATTGATTTTACATACAATCCAATAATTCTATATGGTATTGATACCATCCTTATTATTTCTATAGATGGATTATGAGATGGAAATACATCACTTTTCTTTTACATGGGTTAATATTGTTTCAAAAAGATTGTTATAGAACTTGTTTCATTTCCATGGGTTAATCATGTTTCAAAGAGATTGTTATGGAACCAATTTATTTCTCAAGGTTTAATCACGTTTCAAAGATATTTTCATGAAACCCATTTATTTTCAATGGGTTAATCATGTTATGAAGATGAATAATTGTTTTTTTATGATTTTTATGATGAAATGTAAACTCTATGTACTTTATTGATGTTATGGTTCTTGGAAATTATATAGAATGAGTACAACCAAATAGGGTTTGGTGAGACTGATATACATTATATAATGGGTGCACATATATATCACCAGTTGATTCCGATATAGATTATATGATGGATGTACCCAGATAGCACTTCAATAAATTGTGTAATGAATATATTCTAGGGAGAATTATATTAAAGTAAACCATATAGTTATTAAAATTGAAAGAGAATTGTAATGGTTCTATGATGATGATGTTACAAGATAACAATGAATTTTATAATTGATTTATATGGGTTTTTAATGACTCCTTTGATAAATATTGATATCACATTTCTCATTATTATAGATTCATATCACTCTTCCACTATGTTAAAGCATTATTCCATGTTTCAGGTTTGATGATCCAAGTATTGATGGGTATGTTTTATTTTATGTTATTCTCATTCAATCTATTTGTATCATCATACTATTATGATCTTCTTATAATCACTAATTAAATTAAATTATTAATGGTTATGTTTACCCTTACTAAGAATTTTAGATCACCATTCTTAGGTTTCATTTTCCCCAGGTTATTACGAATGATATTGAATGATTTATGTATATAAAGATTTCATTTAGATGATGATTATGAAATAATATTTCATATGTAAAGTTGGGGATAGTGAAAAAAACACAAACTTAAATTCATATTTATATTTTATGCTATAAGTTTTCCTATTTCCAAAAAAATATAAACCTAAACAGCCCTTCGGTATGTAAGTGATCTAATAATTCCTTTTGTTTTTTAAGGTTATTATGGAAAAAATTGGGTTTAGTTTATTAGTATCAAATACATAAATGTAATGTTAATTTTTTTTTCACTAGAACTAGGAGCATGGTTCCATATGTATTATATTTTAAATTTTATTATTACCTTTATGGCCCTTAAATATTGAAAAATTGGGAAAACAACATTGATTTTTTCCTATAAAAGGGACTCACTTCATTATTTTTCACACAACTCAAATTATAATTTTCTCTAAAAACACTACCCAAATACCTATATAAACATCTATTCTATAATACCACATTCAATTGGGTGATCTTAAACCTCTCTTACAAAGGACTTAATGTTAATGTAAAGGAGGAGACACAAAGGGAAAACTAAGGGGTTTCTTAACTCAGTTTCCATTCATTGGGTTATACATATACTTCATTGAATATGTTATGCCATGATTATATTTTAAATGAAATATGATGTTATTATGTTTTATTTAAACTTTTTTTTGTGGATTTACATTCATTACACATAATTATTTCATTTATTAATTCTCACTTCAATGATATGATGTTTGTAAGGATTTCTCGTCTCAGTTTTGTTTCCATGAGATATATGTAATATTCACCACCTTTTTCTTTCATAAGGAGCATATACTTCCCTTTTCAAATTATATATCATGAATAAATTTATATTAATGGTATTTAAAGTTTCATTTAGTGTTATTTATTTTATGGGGTTAATGATTCAAAATTTATCAAAGACATAAAAGTTTATTTCACAATTTCATCATTATTCAGGATTGTTTTTTAATACGTTTGAAAAGGTGGAATTATTTGATAATTCAATATTTAAACAAAAATAATTTATTATCCTATGAATATTTCTAGAAATTAAAAAATATTCTTTTCATTTTCCTCTCTTTAAGTACTGAATATATTGAAATAATAGTTTTAAGGAAAATCGACTGTGTTTTTCTAATCAGTCGAGATAATTTTTCTTTCATTTCTATATTTTATTTAAAATATTTTTTAGATTTTTTAATATTATATAATTATTGATTGAATAAATTTTTATCCATGTTTGAATTTTTACAATATGGTTTAAAATTAATCTTCTGTTCATTTTCTGAATGAATTACTTTTGACTTTTTGCTGAAAATATGAAAGGAATCATTATTTTAATAGACACGAATTGAATAGAATTTACCTCTATCATGACCAATCAATTAATTGAAGATTTATTTGCAAGTTTAAATG
This sequence comes from Viscum album, assembly GCA_963277665.1. Classification (NCBI taxonomy): domain Eukaryota; kingdom Viridiplantae; phylum Streptophyta; class Magnoliopsida; order Santalales; family Viscaceae; genus Viscum; species Viscum album. The sequence continues at coordinate 1,305,213,676 of OY728160.1, read as the reverse complement.
TTTCTTTTCAAAGAAACTATTTTCCTTCATATTTGTGAAATTTTGATATTTTAAATTAGTGATTTCATATTGAAAAGAGTATTTTCCTCAAGAAAGTTTCTTTTATATATTTAAATCATTTTCAATAATTTCAACATCCTTTGTTGAATATTATGCTTTAATTAGATTATAATATAGTTATAATATCCTCCATATTTCTTTGACTGTTTTAGGATCATATTGATTGGGTAAATTATTGAAATTCCATTTGATAGTTCTTATAATTCATATAGTTTTTGATTTTTAATTCATATTAATTAAGTTGTATTTCTTATTAATATGATGAATATATTTGACATATTAGGTGATGGATGGGGATCAAAATTATAAATCCCCTTGATGCATCAATATTTCTCATCATACAAACTATTTTGGGTATTTTCCCAAGGCCTTACCCATTTATATAGGATGCCTTGGCATAGAGCCTCGATGGTAAGTTTAAGACATCTGGCATTATGAATTCCATCATTATGAAATTATTTAATGATGATATTCATGGATAATATTTAATATCATATGATTATTTATTATAAAATATTTTATCATAATTTATTCCTATCATATTATTCTTTATGCTCAAGTTATTGATTAATTATCTTGTTTTTTTTAGTAATTTACCCTTAAATGTTGATTTTCCCATATTTATTCATGACATATTCCATTATACATTACACATACTATGAATTTTACCTCAAAAATTTCCTATATTTAATTTCTCTATGATTATAAGAAGTACAATATGATTGATTTGAAAATATATGCTAGATTGAATAATGATGTTCTCAATGAAAATATTATGTTGTATCTTATGTTTTCAATTGTAATACAAGATTCAAGTATGTATTTAGTTTACCAAGAATAATAAAATAATATTTCCTTCAGGATTCACTCACTTATATTTAGTGCCAATTTAATAAATTAATCACCAACTTTGGGATACTGGAGTTGGGGCTATTAGAGACGGTATTAGAGGAAGTTTAGTTGAAGCATTGCGTACTAGATTTAGAAAAAAAAGATTAGAGAACATATACTTTTGATATGCCTTGAGGATATGTCTAATTATAGGATAATATCATAAAGTTCTTAATAAAAAATATATTATATGTATTTCCTAGTAATAATTACTTTTTTGGAAACTAAAAGTGGATGTGGTTTTGGCACAGATACATTTAGGGGTAATAACCCAAAAAAGAGTTTGTTGATTATATCTCATCCATCATTTCGGTGAACAGTGTGTGCTCCCTTAAAATGAACCTGTTTTGAAACTCCCATGGGATATTCTTGGGTTAATTAAAATTTTCTCTATGAACCATTATGAATAATTAGTGAATAGAAAATATAGAAACCAATGATATTCCGTAGTGGTATTGGATAAACCTAAAGTGTCTTGTGATGAAAATTATAAGGTTATTCATATGTTTAAAAACATAGATACCCATTTTTAGGTTTTATGATATGGGAGTTTAACATGATTAAGGATATTTTGGGATACATTTTTGGGGACATGAGCCTTTGGTTTAGTATATGATTTAGTGAATTTTTTTGTGGAATAATGATTTTATATTTTATATACATAAGTTTAATGTTTTTTTATAACCTTTAGTGTTAATATTATCATTGATGTTGAGGTAATTATTGTTTATTGGGATAAAACAATTAATACATTTTGGGAATATATTGTATAGATTACCATGGGATTGAAAATTGATTTGATTAATAGGTAATTAATGTTATGTATACTATATTGAAAATATTTTATGATTAAGTAATACATAATTTAGAGAATGAGGATTGAATTAATTCATAGAAACATATTTAGTTTAATTTTAATTTTTTTTGGGAAATTATTAGTATATTTTTAAGAATATATGACCATGGAATATAATTTTTTTTACGATACTTTAAGAGTAGTCAATTATATTTAGAGATAAATATTGAATTTATATTGGAAGAATATGCGACTAAATCATTATAATCTTTGGGTTTTCGTCTTAGTCAGGAATATTTTGAATAACTTTAAGGATATTTATTTATCAATTTATTTAATTTAAATATTAAGTATTATTTTTGATGCATTGGATATTAATGTAGTATTTACACATATGAAGGTTTATTCATACTATCTTACCCAATTCTAACTATTTTGGTTTTGGTTAATGTATAAAGATTGGAGGAACAACTTGTTATCTTTTTTTTTTAGATTTTTGATCTATTAAAATTTATTTTAGCAATTTATGCATGAAAAATTCAGCTTGAATACTCATGTTTTGGAGAAAAACATGATATTTTGGTGGAAATTTATTAAAGGATGAAATTATACTTTTCAAGTAAGTACATTTTCTTATGTACTTAATATAGATGGTAAAATAAGTCATAAAATCTAAGAAAAGAATCTTGAAACAAAAATTTAAACCTATTACCATAATTTCTGCTAAATTGAAGGCCTTTTACACACCTCATTGATTTATGGTTTTGTGGTCATTGAATTTCTCGTGATTATTCAGTTTCTTATGATCAATGTTCTCTGTCACTCTTCAACATTATTTGAACATTAATTTTTACTCCATAACCATAATTTCAATTCCCCCTATTATTCTCCTATTTGGAAACCTTGTTATGTGTTATCCTAGATGACATTTATATTTCCCTTTCCCTATTTTTAAGAGGAATTTTTATTAACCCTTTTTATGATAAGGGTTTTCAATGTAATTATTTTAAAATATAAAACTGTTGGTTAATCAGATCAATTTAAAATTAAGAGGAAATAATTTATTAAATGGGGGTGAATGTAACACCTTGATATTTTAGAAATATCACTTTGTTCTATAGTGCATACAACACATAAAATCAAGCTTAAAAGTACCATGACATATTATTATTTATATGTGACATTCATAACCATGCTGTTATATTGTTAGGTATGAATATTAATGACCATATTATGAAATATATTTATTATAGTTTTATATAATGTAAATTTATTGATTTATTCACAATAAATAAGTACTAAATTTTCACTAAAGTCATTTTATGCTTCAAAAACACTTTTACCCCAAAAATGATTTTAATTTGTTTTTATTTATAGATAATAAAATTAATTTAGAAAAATTTAAAAAAAATTATTTTATAAAAAATATATCATTTTTTAATTCATAATATCAAAATCATATTAAGGTGAAATTTCTGGATTTTTTTAAAAGGCTTTTTCAGTGAATAGTGAAAACACCCAATTTTGTAAAACTATCATTTATTTTCGTTGAAAAAGTACCATTATGATTTGAATTTGATCAAAAAGTTGAAAAATATTTATTTAATTATATATAATCTAGTCAATTTTATTTGAATCATAATTATACCTGATTTTGGTATACGTTCATTTTTTGGCTTAAAAAGTATTTTTCTAAAAACTATTTTCCATGTTTTTATGAATTTATGTTAAAATAAATTTAATCCAATTCTAGAAATTTAATCTTGAAAATGGATTCAATATTTTTAATCATGATGTTAAAATTTGATTAATATTCCCCTTTTATATATAGCTATTATGAATAGTAACCATGATAAAAATTTATCACTTCAGTAAAGGTGAAACGGGAAAACCTGGGTTAAAACTATGGGGATATACCATAAAACCACCAAAAAAATATTTCTTAATCCTATATGATGATATATATCCTTACATTCTCATAAAATTATATAAACTATAATAATTTTAGGCCTTTTTTCTTTGAAAATTACATAAATATTATTTAAGTAAAGTATAAAAGCAAAATGTCACACTCATTATTTTAATAAACTTTAATATTTTATAAGAAGGTTTTGAATATGTTATGAAGGATAAAAAATTAAATTATTTATGAACATATTATATTAATGAAATTATTTTTTTAATTTTTAAAAATGATATAATTATATAGAAATTCTATAAATAGCAAATGAAACTCTTATAAATACGGGTAAAAAATAGAATTAAATAGATTTAAAATTATTAAATTTTATATGTTATGGATAATTTACGGTCCTTAATTTTTTTATGCATCTAAATGAATGTTAATTAATTTTTTAAAAATTTATATTTTAATTCCATTATTTTCTTGGAGTGTTTAAATTAATTGTTTTTGGAAATAGTGGAAGAAATATATTTTTTATGAGGTAAAATATATTATAGGATATTATCATAACATAAATATGATATTTAAATTTATGAAACTCTTGGAAAGACTTATGTATAAAAATATAAAATAAATATCATACAAAAATAATTAAAAAAATGAATAAATTATAATTTAGTTTATGATAAATATGAAAATCATTTTCAGTGTCGACACATTGCTTACACAACATTAGGAATGTCGAATTTAGTGTCCTAATGAAAATAATTTAGGAGAAAGACTCTATTAAATACATTTTTATTCTGTATTATGTAAAAATTATTATTTTTAATGATATTTTCTAAATTCGGAGTTATGAAACAATAATATTATCCAAATTCTTATGCAATGATTACGCTAGGTGTTATAGGTAAAAATAACATATTAAATAAGTTTCCATGATATTGATAAGAATAAATATTTATTATGAATTAATATGGATGATAAAAATGATGAATAATATATTTATTTTATTTTAGTAATTTATTTTCAATTTTTAAAATTATTATAATGGTCTAAAACACTTACGTTGTGATGGAACAACGTATATGAAAATAGTAAAATAATTAAATAAATAATTTTAAAAATAATAAAAATTATAATATTTAAATGATATTGAGTGTAAAATTAATTTTATAGATATTTAGGAAGGATATGTGATGATATAATATATTTTATTATAAAATTTTAGTTTTCATGATGTTTTTTAAGTAAAGTAATGTGAATAGCGATGAAAAGTCCATAAATAGTATTTACTGTTTAGAATTTTTTAAAATAATTATAAAATTATAAAAATTATATAATTAATCATATATATATATATATATATTAAATTTTCAATAATATAAAACATGGTGATTATTTATGAATATTTTTATTTTTATAATTACCTTTATGACCCTTAGAGATTAAAAAATTAAGAAAATGTCATTGATTTTTTCCTACAAAATAATACTCTCTTCATCATTTTTTACCAAAAAAATTGAATTTCTTATAAAAAAAATTCCCAAACACCTATCTAAAAATACATTACCATAAACCACACCCACTATGGTGATCATAAACATATTCTATAGAGTCCTTACTATTAATGAAAGGGAGGCGACATAAAGAGAAATGTAAGGGGTTTCTTAACTCAATTTCTATTTATTGGGTAATATTTATACTTCAATGAATATGTTATTCCATGATTATGTGTGAAATAACATACTATTTTATTATGTTTTATTTATACATTTTTGTGTGTATTTAAATTTTTCATCCATAATAACTTTGTTGATTAATTCTCACTTTAATGACATGATCTTTATAAGGGTTTCCCGTCTTACTTCTTTTCTGTGAGATATATGCCAAATTCACCACTTTTTTCTTCAATTTGGTGTATATAATTCCCATTTGATATGATATATCAGGATAAAATTTATATTAATTTTATTTAAATTTTCATTTGATTTTATTTATTCCATGGGGGTTATGATTTAAAAGATACCAAAGCAGTAAGGGTTTATTTTATAATCTCATCATTATTCCGGATTGTTTATGTTTAAGTCTATATTGGGGGAATTATTTTATCCTCATATATTGAAAAATTATTTTTTTAATCCTAAATTTATTATTTTAAATTACAAGTTTTCATTTCATTTTATTCTCTTTAACAACTCAAAATACTGAAATACTTTTTTCATAGAAAACCAACTTTGTTTTTCTACTCGGTTTGGAATATTTTTCTTCCATATCCATATATCCCTTAAAAGTTTTTAATGAATGTTTTTAATATTATACAATGGTTTATTATAGATTTTTTTACCCATGTTTAAATTTTTACATTTTTTTAAAATTATTATTCTTTTTTTTAATGAGGCACTTTTGACTTTTTAATAAAAATATGAAAGGAGAATTTATTTTAACACACATGACATGAATAGAATTTACCAAAATCATGAAAAGTAAATTATTTTATGAATACTTTACAAGTTTAAATTTATATTTTAATTTCAATTTTTTTTCCATTATATTTTGGATTTTTTTTATTTTTGTAAATAAGTAATTTGAAAATAAAAATGGTATTTTCCTCAGAAAAATATTCTAGTAATATTTTTAAAGTAATTTAATCTATCTCAACAAGATTTTTTGAATATTATGATTTATTAAGGATATTATATAATTGTACCAAGCACTATATTTATTTTGATGGTTTATGATTAGTGTCGCTGGGGAACGTTTTGAAATTCAATATGTTAGTTTTTCCAATATAGATAGATGTTGATTTTTAATTCATGTTAATTATTTTGTATTGATTATTCATATGATTAATGAATTATTTTTAAGTTATGGGGGGAATAGAAATAAATTTCACCTATATGCATTAGTGGGTCTCCTAAGACAAACTAGTTTGGGTATTTAGTAGATTCCTTGCCAATTTTTTTAATATGTCTTGGAACAATACCCTGATGCTAAGTTTATGATGTTCAAAATTATGAATTTTTTCATTATAAAAATAGTTATTAATGTCCATGTGGTTATTTGAATAGTTATGATATCAATGGAAAATTTCCATGATCAAGTGATTATTTATATGGAATTATTTAATAATAATTTATTCTCGCCAAATTATTTTTTGTGATCAAGTTATTGATTAAATTACATGTGTCTTCTGTTATTTAATTTTCCATGTTTATTACAAAATATTTACCTATGAAATAATTTCACTGTATGTTACTCTTTCTAATAATTTAATATCACCCCTTTCTTATGTTTCTTTTCCCTAGGATTCCAAGATGTGTACTATGATTGATATGGAAAGATATATTAGAGAGAATAATGGTCTTCTCAAAGAAAATATTATGTTATATTTTATGTGTTCAAATGTAATATGAGATTCACATATGTATTTAGTTTAACAATAATTCTAAAATATTCATCCCTTTGGGATGAAATCAATTGTATCTTGTATTAATGTAATAAAGTAATCAATGACTCTGGGCTACGGGAGTTGGGGTTGTTGTAATGTTTCATATTGAAACATATATTATTGTTTTATGAGTAAATAAGAAAGGGTTGTCTAGCTTTAAAAACACAATAAATGGAATGGTGTGGTCTCATAGGATTGTGTCTATTAATCTTAAAAGGTTGATGGAAATTAACATGGCGGCTGATGTGATCACCAACAGTGAATAATGGGTAAAATTGAAGATATGTGGTTAAAGGACATTGAATGTGTTTAATATTTTATAATTAGAAATAGTGAGATGGTATAGGAAGAAGTGTTCTCTAATGGGTGTTTCTGGTTGATTAGGGATAAAATACAGAAATTTTGGGATATCTAGAAAGGATAAAGACGATTATTGGGATAAATATTATCTTTTTGACTGATTTTATTAATTTCCATGTATTGATGTGATATTTTTATTATAGATTGATGGTTTGTATTGAGGGGGAGATAGCTACATCATAACTCCTTGAATGATAAGACATAGTAAAATTATATGATTTCCTAAGTAAGTGACCATCAAATTACATGAATTAAATAAACTTTTACATAAAAAACTACACTAGATCTTTTGAGTTAATTGTTTTATTGAATTAGGAAAAAAATTAACTTAAAAAATCAATTAATTTTCAACTAAGGGAAATTTTTTCCACTATATAAGAAACCTTTTAATCCATAACAAGTATCCAATATCTCCCTCAAATTTTCTTTACAAGATATTCCTCTACACATACCACACATATTACTTTTATTTTTTACTTGGGGAAAAGGAAATATAAGAAGATTTGTAATCAATTTTAAGAGTTGGTGTCCTAGAACCAACTGGTTGTACATTGATTATATGGATATATAATGTATTTAAATATTAAACATCTTATTACATATTGTTCATTATTCTTCATGACTAGTATGTAATAATGTCCTAGAGTATTTGTTACATTGATAAGGTCATGGAAGTTCCCCAATATGATGAGAATCATGAAATTCTATAACAATATTCTTAAATATAGTTCTACAGTTGGATGACATAATATTATGGAACACATAGCATGTAGACTGTCATATGTCACTACTCATAAGAATATGAGACTTTTTCTCTTGAAGTTCACACTTAGTAATATCCTTGACAGGAGATTATGAGAACAGAACCGCCAGTAGGAACTGCGCGTGTTTTGGTTTCATAAAATATTTCTATTTGTTAGAATGGGTAATGATCCTTAGACTTTATAATTATCATTAATACATGTCACAACTCACACAATTTTCTGTGTTGACGAAAACCATCACACAGACAGTTGGCGGGAAGTAGCGTACATTGGGTGCATCATGAGTTGCATCTTATTAATGGATAAGTCGAGGAAGGATTTGTCCCATCCATTTATGGAAGTTAATATCTCAGCCCATTTATTAAAATAGAACCATCATGAAAACTTCCATGGCCATGGTGTAATGATGAGTTTATTTCAAGTAGTCAAAGAATTAAGTATCAAGCATAAAATTAGATGACACTATCATGAAACCTGCTTGATGAGATATTGCAATAAAGGGATTATATTACAGAGTGAGCGTTCATAGGTGGATGATGTTGTTGTGACTTTAAGTTCTTTATGTTGGGTTCCTTGACTCATTTCTAGACTGTAATTTTGGATTTTAGGAAAGCCTGCCTAATGCCAACAAGAAAGAGTCCTAGAGGGCCACACACTAAGTGTTTCTGGTGGTCTCGGTTAAATTCTATTTTAATTTAATTTATAAATATTGTTATCTAGACAATGGAATAATTTTATTCAAGTTAAAATGATTTCATAAATTAAATAAATATTTATTCACTAGATTGTGGGTAAAATATATATATTTATTTTTTTGAACATTTAATAAATATTTATTTACTTGTTTTAAATAAAATATTTTTTAAGAGAATAAATTATTTATTTATTTATTCGGGTGATCAACAAATGGAAGTGGAGTTTGAGAGGACCATGGCCAGTTCGGTATTAAAATAATTATTTGCAAGATGATAAATAATTATTTAACTAGTTGGCACAAATTAAAATAATGCTACTATTATTTTGTGACTCGGAATATTATTTATAATTCTGTTTTGTGCAAGTTGGTGCAACATAAATAATGACACAGTTTTATTATTAATATCACGAGTTTTCACTAAGGTTATGAATGTATTTAATTTTTGTTATGTAATTAAATATTGTAACTAAATCCCCAAGTAAATAAATAGATACATACGTATACTGTTCCATGGAACAAACCGCACACCCGGTGAATTGAGAATTATTGAGATAAACAATTTCTATCTCGAATACTCTTCTTTCCCCTCTCAAGAATGATAGAAGTTCTTCAATGTTGGAGAACAAGAGATCAAGAACGACTGACAAAAGGAACTCGCTTCACCATGCTAGCTCACAGAGAATGATTTGTGTTGATCGGAGGCCATCATAGCATGTGTGGATCACTGCTAGAAGGATTATAGTTTGGATCCTTTTAAGCATAATAAGCTAATACAGAATGATCATTTTGGATTATCAACATCATAAACAATGAAAATACCGAATATCTAGGTATTTTTTTTGTAAAATTAATTAAATTAATTATAAACATGATATGAAAGATTCTCTATAATGTTTTTGGGCCTCTTCCTTTATCTAAATATTTAATTCCATTCCTTGGATACTGGAGTTCATCATCATATTAATCCTGGAATAATCATTGATCATGGTAAAAATAAAATTTAGGTGCTGGCCCAACCACGCTTTTGCTGCACCCATGACCTTTAAATGGTATCAGATGGAGGTTACATCATAGTTTATAATTAATTTAATTTTTTCATTAATGATTTCCACATTTAATAATTTAGTTATTTCAATTCAAGTTAATCGTTCTACAAATATGAATCTCGAGATTTTTTCTTACTCTTTCATTTATCGTTCACCTTATAGAATTGACCTTTTCTTTTAATTTTGATTAAAATAAAGTAGATGATCTTATCTAGAGGTGACAAAGGTTTATGGCCGTACAACACTAACACATGAAATGTATTTGTTATTACATTCCATGTATCCAAGGTTTAATGCACTGGGTCTGGTTTTCCAAACCAATTCATCTCATTGGAGTTTGTCTAAGTCTTAATGACTCCAGCTGTTGACCAGGAACAGGTGGCATGTGGTTTCCAGATTACATGCCATACGGTCCACTGGACATGACGTGTAGTCCCTTTGGGTTAGGGTTGGACCATGAACCCCGTACACAACTTTCCCAAGTGGAGACCGTGTAAGGAGGAACTACAATGCGTGTGGCACACTAGACATGCCATGTACTCCAATGATTTACGAATTACACTCACACACTGTTTCCCTGAGGGTGTACTTCATATGGATGGTAAAAAATAGTACACATTGTGTAGTTGGAACTACATATTGTGTACTTATCCAAATTATGTAGATCTATTAAAATTTATTATTATATTATACAAACCCTTGAGACATGTACCATCATGCAGGCATAAAGCTGAGGCACAACACGTGATAGGTGTTATATATATATGTGTTTAATTTAACATCTTTGTAATGTTCATTTATACTCATTGGTTATTTATGAATAGGAATTCACCGGGTTTCCTCCAAGGTACATGTTACATACAAAGAAAATTTTAAATGAATTTATTTGTTTAAAATTATGATGGATCAGAATCTCAAGGAAATTCAGAAAAGGTTTTAAGATAAAATGATTGATTAATTAAATATGATAATTAATTGATTTGAGTGTGATTTATCTTAAACAATAATGATTAAACAATTGAATTCTAGTTTTATTTATGCGTAAATTCATTTCATATATGGATGATCATGAGCTAGACCAAGACCTTTGTATATGGTTGGTTTCTTTTAATTTATTTATATTACATTTTTTGTCGTCTAATCCTTCTTCTTATTAATATATAGGGTCTGTGTACCCAAGGTTTATTTTATGTAAAAATACCTTTTTACCCCTTACCTGCATGTGAGTTAAAAAATTGGGCATATGTATTGGATAGAACTCCCAAGGTAGTGGAGGAGGTTCAAGCTGGAGCTGAGACGAAACCAATCCCAGGAAATACAAAGGTGGAAAGTTGTAAACATGAACCTAAAAGGTTCAAGATGTTTCTCCCCTAGGTCAAGGTTAGTTTATCAACCACTAGATAAACAAACTATTAGAAAATCCCCTCATCATGCCCTTTATTTTATTTCGGTCAGTTTCATGGTTTATCATTATGGGTGTGTTGTCACAATCACATAATTAATGAATTAAACAAGCATGCAAGATGGAACTAAAATAAACCATACTTATGTGTAAATATTATCAAGAAATAGTTAATCACTTAATTAAGTTCCATTGAATATTAACGATTTTGTGATAATGATAATAAGAAATTCACACATAAGAGATAAAAATCCCTCAAATAAAATATTAATTTAGACCAAGACTTCCGTTACATGATTAAGGTAAAAAATCAATAAATCTATGTGTTTGACCAACCCTTTTTGGGACATTTACTTTTTTATAGGAAGCCCTTATGAAAGGTTTCAGGTCAACTTAACCATATTACATCAAGAGGAGTATCCCTTTATAGACTTTTTGTAATAGTGGAGGAAAGAGTTGAGGAAATATAAAGTCATGATTTAGGGATTGGGGAGTCCACTCAATAGATCAAGGAGCTGAAAGACCACTGTTGGAAAAGACCTGCCTACCTAAATACCTTCTAACAGTTTGACAAACCCTTTTGTGGGTTATGCGAAGGGGAATATGGATCCTTAACCCTAGAATGTCATGGAAACTTGACATTCTGAGTTCAATGGTGAGGGCTATTAGGACTTGATAAAATAGTATGAGACTTAATAAAATTGATTATTTCTCATAAAATGTAATCAATAAAGTACTAATAATCTACTCTTTTAATTGTAGAATAAAAAATACAATCTCATCAACCACATTATCCCTACAATCAATTTTTGATAAAGACAACAACCTCACCGGCAGTAACTTCCAGAAATTGTTTATATGCCTTCGGTTTGTCCTACACCATGAATTAAAGTCTTACATTATAGAGTGATCAATACCTAATATGACTACCAAAGAGGTGAGTGATGAGGATTTCCTGGTTCATGAGAAACATATGAACGACACGGTCGACGTTTAATGTTTGATGTTTTCATCAATGTCTAGTGGTCCCATGAAGTCTCATGAAAAAATGGATGCTTATAACATCCTCGATAACCTATGTGGTCTTTACTAGGAGAGAGAAAGATAAAAAAGGTTTGAGATATCTAAGGCACTCTTTTAGAGTAATCTTGGAGAAGGTTCCCCAGATGTGCCTCATGTAGTCAAGCTCATTTGATACATTGAGCACCTAGAGGTTCTAGGGTTTAATCTCCCCATAGAACAAGGAACCAATCTCATTCTCGCATGAATCTCTCTAATATTCTCTAAATTTCTTTTCAATTTCAATATGAATAACTTTTAGAAGTCTCTATCTGATCTTCTTATCCTCGTTCTCCAAGTGGAAAAAGATATGAAGCATAAAATCCTTATGTCCTTATAGTGAATAAGAGAAAAGAGAAAAGGGAAGGTGAAGAGATTTAATCCCGAATCATCTTTACTACATTCCATGAAAAATAATATCAAAGGAGGAGGCAAGGGAATATGAGGATGTTTGTTTCTCATGTTGAAATAATGGCCACTGGAAGAAAATAATGCACTCATCCTAATAAGCAAGGGGAAGCTTTATGTGCGTATGTTAATGAATGAAAGCTATCTATTTCTAAAAATTGAGTATTAGATACAGCTTGTGGTGCTCACATATGTATCTAAATATAGGAACAAAGTAGATTTTAGAATATTTACTAAGGGGAGTTATATCTAAGAGTAGCCAATAAGTCCAGACTTGTTGTTGTAGCTATCGGGGACTACCACCTCACATTTCTAACTGGGATGATCTTGGAGTTGAAGGGTTGTTATTATGTGCCTTCTGTTTCTAAAAATATTATTTCTATATCCAAATTAGATACAAATGGATTTTTTTTTCAAGTTTGGAAATTAATGTTGCTTATTTTAAAAGGATATCATTTGTTTTTTAGGAAACATTTATACAACGGTCTTTACGTGTTGGATTACACAAACCAAGTAATGACAATTGATAACAAATATAACTAAAATGAATCATACCACACCCAACTTTGGAATCGCCGGCTAGGTCATGTAAATGAGAAAGACTTTACAAAGTTACATTAGGATGGATATTTAGATTCTTTTGAACTAAAACCACTTGGTATATATCATGCATATTTACAAGAAAAAATGAAAAAAGCCCCAATTAGTGGGAAAGGTGAAAGGGATAAAGAAATTATTGAATTGGTTCATAACAATGTGTGTGGACCATTTCTAGTTAAAGAAAGTGGAGGGTACTCATACTTCATAACTTTTACTAATGATTTTAGTAGATATGGATATATCGACTTAATGAGGTATAAGTCGGATTCTTTTGATATGTTCAAAGAATACAAGAATAAAGATGAGAACCAAATTGGTAAGAATATTAAGAAACTCCCCTCAGATCGAGGTGGAGAATATATTAATGAGTACTTCATTGATTACTTACAGGATTTTGGGATCCTATCCCAACTCACTCCTCCATACAGCCTTAGTGGAATGGTGTTATCAAAAGGAGGAACTACATCCTTTTGGACATGGTGAGATCAATGATGAGTCATGCGAGTCTTCCATTATATTTTTGGGGATATGTGTTACAAAAAGTGGCACAAATACTAAACTAATTACCAAAAAAATCGATAAATGTTATTCCATATGAGTTATGGAGTGGAAATAATGCCATATTATTCAATTTACATGTGTGGGGAAGTGATGCATTTGTTAAAGACTCTTCAGGTAACAAACTAGCACCTCAAGGCACAAAGTGTACCTTTATAGGATACCCCTAGGAAACAAGGGGATATTACCTATATAAACCCTCATAAAAAAAGTTTATAGGGGAAAGACACACCATATTCCTTGAGAGGGAGCACATCTCAAAAAGAGATTGTAGGAGCATGATAGACTTCGATGAAGTTGAGCCTCAAGGTACACAAGATTTGGTATAGAAATAGATTCCACAAAGCCCGATGGAAGAAAGAACTATTCTAGAGACATAAGAGCTGTGTAGGAGTACAAGAGAGGTTATAGAACCAGACCAATATGGTTTTTTATTTACTGAGGATGGTGACTCATTATTAGTTGATAATAATGATCCTCTAACCTATAAGGAAGCAGTATGTGGCATAGATGTTGCCAAGTGGAAAGAAGCCATGAATTTTGAAATAGACTCTATGTACCAAAACCATATCTTGATGTCGGTAGATCCTCAATTTGATGTAAATATCGTTGGTTTCAAATAGGTATTCAAGAAGAAAATAGACTTGGAAGGACAAGTTAGTACCTATAAGGCACGATTGGTTGCAAAAGGGTTCATACAATGTCAGGGAATTTACTATAAAGAAACATTTTCACCAATTCCAATGATTAAATCAATCATAATTCTATTTTCCATTTCCACTTACCTTGACTATGAGATTTGTAAAATGGATGTCAAAATAGCCTTCCTTAATGGGAACCTTCAGAAAGATTTCTAAATGAAACAACCTGAATGTTTTATGACTCCAAAGGATGCCAATAAGGTATTAAAGTTCCTGAAATCTTTTTATAGATTAAAGCAAGAAACTAGGTCATGGAACATTTATTTTGATGAAGCCATAATGAAATTTGGTTTTATCAAGAATGAATGTGAGCCTTTGGTCTACAAAAGGTTTAGTGGGAGTGTAGTAGTTTTCCTATGTTGATGACATATTACTTATTGGAAATAAGATACTGGACTTACAGTCTGTTAAGGCATGGTTGAATCAATACTTATCTATAAAGGACTTGGGTGAGGCATCATGTATTCTTGGGATCAATATCCAACATGATAGATCCAAGATATTGTTGGGCCTAAGTCAAAGTACATACATTGATAAGATACTGAAGTGATTTAGTATGGAACAATCAAAGAGGGGATTGTTTACAGCATCACATGGCATTCATCTTTCTAAGAAAATGTGTCCTCAGACACATGAAATACCACTCTTCCATCACATCAGTGGTTTTAATTTGAAATTAAAATTTTCCACTTATTTGAATTGAATTTGGTAAAATGGATTCCATATTTCAAATCAGAATAATTTATATTTTCCAATAATTTAAACTTAATTTTTTACCATAATGAATATTGAAAATAGTATAAAATAGTATAAAACCTATTGTATGGGAATATTTATGTCTTATAAAGTCTAATTCTCAATAAAGGTCCATTTTGGATAATTTTAGTTTGTTAAAAATGTTTTTAAACCTTTTTATTTTCAAAAATAACACGTGTGCCTCTTACATCACTTATAAAAGGCCACACACTCTCCTCTCCTATTAACACTTTGAAATTCCTTTGGAGTAATAAATACCAGAAACAAATACCTTAGTTTTATCTTAAATCCATCATAATTAGGATTTTTGTTATTACCTAAGGAGGCTTTCTGAAAAAAGAGGTGTTGTTCTTAACCAACCATCTTTATTTTATTTATTCTACCACCTCCTTCAAATATTATTTTATTATTATTATATAATAACAGTATTATATACCATATAATGATATTTTATTATGTTAATGGAATAAATTAAATCCATCTCATATTCCATCAAATGGGATACAAATTCCTCATTCAGGTGCATGACAGACTACTGCCTCGTGATCTGATGTCATTCATTTTCTATTAATTCCTCCACTAACTTGATATAATTATGGAATTAAATTTTATATTTGATATCTGTTACATATTTAAATTTATTGAGTTATTATATCACATATATCTTATTAATTTTCATTTTATGGGGGATAAATAAAACATTGATTGTTTGTACAGTGGACTACCAACTTATGAAGATATGTGATTTATTTTTCACAAAAACTTTATATGGAAGGTAATTAGGAAAACTTTAATGAATATATGTGACATAAATTAAATAATTATGATATTAATAAAATATTTATCACTTTTAATTGATAATATATCTTTTTATTTCTTATATAGAAAAATGATAACGTCATCTGTGCGTACGTGTGGACTACCGCCTCCACATAGCGATATGTTTTTTTCTTGACCACAACACATGGAAGATATATATATGTGTATTTAATGAAATAATATGATATTAATTATATTATTATAATAATGAAAATAGAAAATATTATTTACCTTCTTTCCATAATGATCATTGTAAAATGGAAATGTTACTCATGCGTACGTACGACCTACTATCTCCGTGATCGTAATGTAGTTAATTTTTCATAACCATCATTCATTATTGGTTTTATAAGTATAATTGAATAATAAATATAATAATTTTTTAATGATTAATATTTTTTATATTTTGAAACAACTACCTCTTTAGAATAATGAACTGAACATCCCCAAAACACCCAATGTGGACATAACTAATTAAGTATTTAAGTATTCCATTAAAAATAAATAAAATAAATTATTTATGTAAAATATATTATACATTTACATTTTTATTAATAAATAAAAAAATTATATAATCTTATTATACAGTAGTTAAATTATACACATGGAAATTATGGACTCGAGGTAAGTGTTTCTCATCTTTATTTTACTTCTATGAGACATATGCCATATTCACCGCTCCTTTTCATTATGTGGTATATATACTTCCCATTAAGGTATATTATTATTCAATTCATGAAAATTATTTGTATTTATTAATCCATATTTGATTCAATATTTAATATTGTTTTTATCTAGCGATTACCAATGTAGTAAAGTATTTTGCCTCAATTTTATTTTATTGAGGTATAATTTATTATTATGCACATAATTTATTTTATATAATTTATATATTTATACTTTAACATATAATATCAGTAATAATTCATAAATAATTTTATTCTAAGATTAAACTTTAATTATTTCATCCAATATGATTTTAATTGAAGGTTAACAAGTGGTAAAGGGTTTCTTAACTCAATTTTCTTTTTTGGTTATAAATCTTCTTAATTAACTCTATAATGGCATGATTATCTATAAATTGATCTTTATTTTTTCTCTATTTCCACATGTTTTTTAATTACATTGATTACAAATAATCTCTCCATTTATTAACAACAAATTCAATGATATGGCCTTTTTAAGGGCTATTCATCTCAAATTCCCTTTCTTTCGGACATATGTCTATGATATGCACATATATTCATTTATAAAGTGTATATACTAACATTTAGATATGTATCTAATGAATTTTATTTTTTTCATGATATTTATAATTTAACTTTAAGGTATTATTTCCTGGGGCTTATGATTCTAAAATTACCAAATGGGAAAAGGATTTTTGATACTATCTCATTTCTTTTCATGATTTTTTAAGTTCAAGGTTACTTCAGAGGAAATCATATGATATGATTTATTTTATCCACAAATCCTTCTTATATTCTAGTAATAAATGTGGTAAACATTTTTAATTTCCATTTCCCCTTTTATTTATGAATGAAACATCAAGGAAGTCGTTCTTAAGTGATATCGATCTTTTAACTTCATTTAGAACAGGAAACATTCTCTTCCATATCTATATTTTATAAAATGTTTTAAAAAATTTCTTTTATAAATTTTTTTTTAATAAAAATATTTTATAAGATCTATAAATTTATTTAAAATGAGGTTTTCAAAAGAAAATTTCAACATTTTAAAATTCGGTCACTTTTGACTTTATTTATATATTTTTTTGAGAACAATGTTTTTTAACTTCTATAAAATGAACGAATTTTCCACCATCATGACCATTATTTTCATTGAACATTCATTTATATGTTTCCATTTTTTTAAAAATAAAATTATTTTCAAAATATTTTGTGCAATTTTAAAAGTGATTTTCAAAGTGAAAAGTTTATTTTACTTTAGAATGTTTTAATTGTATTTTAAACAGATTTCCATTCATCAACGATACCAAACCTTGATTTTACATACACTACACTGAGAATATGTATTATTTGTAATTCCCTAAAAATTCCATGTATTTTTTTTAAAGATCATATGGGATTTTTTCGAGACCAGACACTGAGATAGAACATGAATCTGAGGCCTGGTGATCCTAAAATAAATGTTTGAACTTTTTTTAGTTAATTAAAATAGGATACATGCATGATTTTGGAAACTCATAAATGGATTCCTGGATTAAAAATATGAGGGCATCATTGTGTCCATAATGACGACTTTACCTAAGAAATGACCTAACCTAGACCGGTGTGGGTCGAGGGTAAAAGATAGTTTTTGATCATTTAAAAAAAATAAACAGAATAATGTTTATTTTATTCAATGTTTGTTTTAATGCGATGCATCATCGAGCCATCTGTTTCATTTCATAAGTGAAAAATTGTAATGATGTGATGACTCCGCGTAACAAAAATTCTAAAACATCTTTCTCCCATTTAATTGTTTAACAGAGATACATGATCGTTGTCATGTTTTGGAGAATCACTCTTAGGATTTGGAGGATTTGTGTCGGCGATTGAAGAATGAAAAATCGGTAATGAAATCAAGAACTCCCCCTCCTCTTCAAAATACCTTTCCCACGATGATGGATCAAGGATCTTCACAGACATATCTCCACTAGTGACGAACTCCTTCCCCTGACGAGTGATCTAATCACCACATAAAGGGTTTAATTCTACGTGATTTCCTTCTTTCCTTGTTCTTTGGTTTCATTGAAGAATGCAGATCAACCCATGAAAAGGTTTACTTGTGGATCAATCACATATTCAGGATGGGTTTTCATTGTGGGGATTTAAGGGATATTAGATACATGTATTGATTTTATCCTTTGTTAAACCTCATAACAAGGAATAATCATGTCAACATGAACAAAGGTCGTGGTCTGTTCTTCGTGTGTTCTTCATGCGTTATTCTCCTCCACCATTTCCATTTTGTTCTTTATGACGTGACAAAAACTATAGTCCAAGTGGGATTGTTGAAGTGGATCAACCCTCGATTCCAGGAGAACGATCACCGGAATGGGATCCAGCAGTGGCAGAGGGTTGTATCTAGGCGGTCCATGGTGG
Organism: Viscum album; assembly: GCA_963277665.1. Taxonomy (NCBI): domain Eukaryota; kingdom Viridiplantae; phylum Streptophyta; class Magnoliopsida; order Santalales; family Viscaceae; genus Viscum; species Viscum album. The sequence goes on along the minus strand of OY728160.1, from coordinate 1,305,194,301 downwards.
CGACAGAAGTAGACGGCCAGGAGGGCCCCTGGCTCGAAGTCCGGTGGCAGAGGGGCCCATGGTAACCTCTGCAGGTGGTGCACAAGGGCCACCAGTGGCTCAGTCGGATGTCGCAGAGGTATTTGGTCTTGTTAGATGATGGAAGGACCCCGCAAAAAGCTGCAAAGTGGTTACGCGGTGGCCTTCATGGCTCGGACGTACGTGGTACACACCGTGCCTTAGCTGGACCGGATCGGTCCTCCATCATGGGCCAGCCCGAAGGGGGACTGGGTGGCTGAGCATCATAGCTAGGTAAAAACTATCCCACCAGTATAGGTTGGGCTTGATGAAGACCGGGCCATTGGGCGTTCCGGTGGGCTAGAACCGCGGCCCAACGAGACGAGTCCAGTAGGCCCAATGGTCTTGGACATTGGGCCAGGCCAGACTTGGTCCCGACCCAACCGACCCATTTTCAATAACACACCCATATCTTCTAAACTGTACATAAATTGATGATATTTTTGTGGTATTGGGACCCTTTTGATGAGGCAGTCCTTTTGATGTACCTTAAGTGGGTTTTCGTGATCATTGAGATATGACCAAGGGTTTGAGGAGTAGATCTCACAGAATCAACCGCACTACAAACATGTATATTGCAGCTCTCAGTGACTAGAATAAAGTGATGAGTTGGTCTAGGTGACCCAGAATGCCAAAGTGACGAGCGAGTCTATGTGACCCAACATGACAAAGTGATGAGCTGGTCTAGGTGACCCAGTAGGCCTATGTGACGATCTTGTCTAGGTGAACCAGAAGGCTTATATTATGAGTGGGTCTATGTGATACAATGGGACTAAGTGACTCATAGGGACTCAATAGTAAGGGTGTTATGAGTGTACGACTGATAGTATTTCTTTACATACTTTAGATTATACCTGCGTGAGTTGACAACACTTTGTGAATTATTTATTTTGTTGTATTACCTTTTTGTTTTGGGGTCCTTATTGAGTATTGTGTTACTCACCCAATCACAGGCTCCACCCACACATTTTGTGTCTTTTTCAGACAACAAATACTTCAACGGAGACCTTGGTGGTCCCAGACCAGGCGGTGCCTAGTGAGATCCGACTGATGAGGCATACTTCTATGGCTTCAAGGGACACCACCTTCACCTACTCTTCGGGTAAGGTTCATTGTAGATGAAATTTATGAACTTGTACTTGTCTTTTATTGGTCTTGTCTTTTGGACCAATTACTTTTAGTTTTATACTATTACACTCATTGGTTTTCTTAGTGGAATGCAAGTTTACTTTTTAGCATTACAGTTTGGGGATTTGTATGTGTGCGTGTGCGTACATGTACGGAGAAAAATGCCTCCCACTTGTAGGATAATACCTTTGGTGCTAGTCTCCATCCCCTATCCTTTGGAAGGTGGGCTTGGGGTATTCACGACATGATCCTCGAGGGACGGGCCATGATAGAGTGGTATCAGAGGTGATGATTTCTACTTTAAGGATTGAGAGTCTGTAGTTTTCTTTTGGGGAAACTGTGTTGAATGTTTCAAGTTCAACTTTCATACTTGGGGATTCCGGTGATGGTATGGTGGCCAACATATCCATGCACCGGGACCCTGAAATTATACTTTTTTACTCGGAACGTAAAAAAAATGGTTGCATGCATCAAATAAGAATTTAGTGTGTCCTTCTTGAGTCATCTCACTAGGTATAATATATTGATCGTGGTCCATCTTGATTTTTTATAGGATTCCACCACATAGACAACCAGTCAGGATTTCATTGAAAACCCATGATGAAGGTACGCCTAGAGAAGAGGCATAAGTACATAGACCAGTATTGGTGGTGGCCCCACTAGGTGGTGCACCACTGTTACCACCACCCATCATTCAGAAGTTCATACTGGCGTTACCGGAAGAGGACACACACATGATCAGTGCCTTACAATAGTTCTATTGGTAGAGACCTCCCTAGTTCAGGGGTGAGACTGACCCCTAGATAGCTGAGGATTGGCTAGAGGCAGTCACCTGTGCCTTCTATCTTCTAATGACACCATCTAACCAGATGGAGATCTTATATGTGAGCCTTCCTCAATGCTTGGTGGGGAGATTGTGGAGTTCGACGATCCAGACGCATGATGAGGTGACCCTCATTGGGACTGATTTTGAGCAACTATTCAAGTAGGAATACTTTTTAGTGAATCTACACTCAGTACACATCCAAGATCTACTGCACCTACAATAGGGTAGCATGACAATAGCATAGTACTTAGAAAAATTCACTATGCTTTATCGCAACTATACCTAAATGGTGTGAGATCCATTATTTAGAGGTTAGTGATTTAGATCAGGGACTGCACCGATATATTAGGGAGTCCACGGTATCTCTTAGCATCCCTACCCAATCTAGGATGATAGATAGAGATATACTTTTAGGGAGATTCTTGGAGGATCATGCACTAGCAGCAAGAGCTACTAGTAGACATCAGGCAGAAGAGTCTTCAGTTGTGGGTATCAGGCCACAGACGTGGGGACCCAAGTAGGTCAAGACTTTTTGGGGATGAACCTAGGACATAGGGTGGGTGGTAAGGGGCTCCCAAGGTAGAGGGAGTTAGTAGAGGAGCATAGTGTGCTACATATGTGGTATGCCTAGACACATAGATCATGACTGCCTGACTCATCGTGTAGATAATCAAAAGATGGTCAAGGGACCACTGAGGAAGAGGCATAGGGTTGAGAAAGGTGCTTCATTGGGATGCAGACATGGTATGGGAGTTGGAAGATTGGTAGGTGGTGGGAGGAGGTTTTAGGTACTACCGCCACCACCCCCATGTAGTCCACCACGGGCTTCAAGAGGAGGTGGAAAAGAGTGGGCCTAGCTTCAGGCGATAGAGGCATATGATCCCGATGCTCCAAATATGATTAGAGGTATGATATGTGTCATCTCCACATTAGCTTCAATTCTTATAGACACACGTACTCGTCACTCTTTCCTTTCCACAAACCTTGTTTAGACCTCGGATATTTTAGTAGAGCCATTGGCTTGATCCTTACAATTAGAGACTCCTACTAGATGGGATTCGACTCTCACACGCTAGTTCCGATAGTGTGATCTTAATCTTGGAGGTGAGAGATTTAGCTGGGATATCCTAGTAGCAGTGTCAAGGCCTTAAGACTTCATTCGTGGTATAGAATGGTTATCCCCATTCCATTGTTAGATTGACTATTTTAGTCATAGAGTGTGGTTTGTACATGGATATGTGACCTGTTTCACCTTTAACAGTAAAAAATGAATAGTTGCAGCATATGATAGAGTTTTTCAGAGGAGGGTGTAGCTGATCACTCATCATTTGGCTTGCCTTAACCACAGTGCGGTGGATGAGAGAATTATTCAATTTCTTATAGTGGTGGATGAGTATGAGGACATCTTCCACTAAGATGTTTTAGGATTACATCCTCATAAGGAGGTTGAATTCTACATTGACATGTACCCCGGGAAGACACAAATTTCCACAATATAATATTAATTGCCTCCAAAAAAGCATTTTAAGTTGAGGGTATAGCTTGAGGACCTGTAGAGGAAGGGCTTTGTAAGGCCGTATGTTTCACCTTGGGTGGCCCCAGTTCTGTTTTCCAAGATGGTAAATGGGATCTTCAGACTATGTGTGGACTATAAGTACCTGAATCAGGTGATTATGAAAAAAATATCCACAGCTGAGAATCGTTGAACTCTTTGACCAACAGAAGGGAGAGAAATGGTTCTCAAAGATAGACCTCAGGTATGGCTACCATCAACTTCGTGTACGGGATGAGGATATATTGAAGACAACCTTTAGATGTTGGTATGGCCAATATGAGTTCTTCATGATGCAATTAACCATGAAAAATTCCACTATAGTGTTCATGGGACTCATGAATAGGATCATAAATCCTTAACTTGACTAGTTCATTGTGGTATTCATTGATGGTATCCTGGTGTACTCAGCATCCAAGGAGGAACACAAGACACACCTCTAGATAGTCTTGGATGCACTCCGAGAGGACCAAATTTATGGGAAGCTCTTGAAGTGTCAGTTCTAGATTTGAGAGGTCCACTTTCTGAGACGCGTCATTATGGAAGTTGTAGTTTGAATAGATCTAGCAAAGATAGAGGCATGGATTTCTTCAGATCCACCCATGAGAGTGATTGAGGTGTGTAGTTTCTTGGTTTTGGCTAGATACTATTGGAGGTTCATGCCTGAATTTTCCAGGGTAGCAGCACCCTTATCAGCTTTGACATAGAAGGGACTGCCATTCATGTGGATGGAGTAGTTCTAGTATAGTTTCCAAGATTTGAGGCATGGACTGATGAGATCCCCTATATTGAGACCTCTAGATGAAGGGGTGAGGTATGTAGTGTTCTGCGATGCATCATAGACTGGACTGGGTTGTGTCCTAATGGAGGGGAAAGTTGTGATTGCATACAGTTCGCGATAGTTAAGGAAGCCTGAGAAGAACTATCTGACCCATGATCTCGATCTAGAAGTAGTGGTATTCACTTTGAATATGTGGCGGCACAACTTGATGGGTGAGCAGTTTACCATCTTCTCCGACCACAAAAGTATCAAGTATATCTTCTTCCATAAGGACCTCAACTTGAGGCAGCGGTAGTGACTATATTTCCTCTAGGACTCTGACATCAAGATAATCTATACTCCTAGGAAGGGGAAAATGGTGGTAGAAATTCTTAGCCGGAGAACTGGGTTTCTATTGCAAATTGAGGTGTTAGAGCAGTTAGATATGATGAACATATCGTTCATAGATGGTGATTGAATAGCTTACCTTTATTTGATGGTTGTCACTCCCCCACTCTTACAGCAAGTTAGGGAGGTACATCTTGGGGATGGTGACTATGAGGCCCAACATACTCAATGATCCAAAGGACTAACCCCTAATGGATATTCGATAGGTGGGGAGAATGTCATTGTTTTTAGAGGGCGTATTGTTGTACCAGTGGAATTGTGAGAGGAATTTATAAGGGAGTTCCACACCTCCCACTTGGCGGTGCATCTTGGAGTGGAAAAGATGTATAAGATATCCAAAGACATTACTGGTGGCCGAGGATGAAGATGAAAGTAGTGGAGTTCATTTCTCGATTCCTCACTTGTCAGCAAGTGAAGTCAGAGAATCAGGTTATAGTAGGCTTTTCTCAGCCACTCAAGGTACCATATTGGAAGTGGGATGGTATATCTATGGACTTCATTATAGGTTTAAAACACATGTCCAAGGAAAACTATACCGTCTGGTTGATCGTTGACTGACTCACCAAGTCAGCCCACTTCTTACCCATCAGGGAGTAGGGTTCCGTTGAGGACTAGGGATGCCTCTACATTCAGAAGATAGTTTAGCATCATTGGGTGACTTCGATGATCGTTTCAAACCATGATGGTTTCATCATGTCTATGCTTGTAAGGGACTAAAGGAGGAATTCTGGACTCAAATGCCTTTGAGAATGACATTTCATCCCCAAACGGATGGACAGAAAAAGAAGACTATTTAGGTTTTGAGGGAATGCTTCGTGTTTGTATCCTGGACTTTTGTCATAGTTGGGAGGACCATCTACCATTGGTTGAGTTATTATAAAACAATATCTACCACTCTACCATTGGTATGGCACCGTTTGAGGAACTTTATGGGTGACCATGAAGATCACTGTGATGCTGGATAGAACAAGGGGAGTTAGCACTCATGGGTACAGAGTCGGTATGGGATACCACTGTGAAGGTGCAGATCATCAGGGAGCAAGTGAGGAATACATAGAGAAAGAATAAATATTATGTTGACTAGAGATGGAGGCCCTTGGAATTTGAGGAGGAAGACCACGTGTTCCTTCAGGTCTCACCTCAATGGGGATTGTTGATATTTGGCTGGGGAGACAAGTTATCTTTGAGATTCATTGATCCTTTCTAGATTCTGAGAATAGTTGGGGACATGACTTACTGCCTAGATCTTACCCTATAGATTCAACTAGTGTATAATTTATTTCATGTGTCGAAGCTAAGGAGGTACGTGTATGACCCATCACACATCATCAACTGGGGTGAGCAGGACATTGATGACGGTGTGACGTTTGTGGATTTCTCGAAGGAGATGGAGGATCGACAAGAGCAGATCCATCATGTATGGTTGATTCCTCGAGTCCACGTTATGTGAAATCAGGAGAATATTCAGGAGGGAATATCATAGAAGGAGGCTCAGATTCATGCTCAGCACCCCCATTTTTTGTTTATCCCTTGTTTTAGCTTTCGAGGAAGTAAATCCCTAAGGTGTGGAGAATGTAATGTCCTAAAACTTCCATGTAATTTTTTTAAAATTATATGGGATTATTTCAAGACAAGGTTCTGAGATGGAACATGATTTTAAGACCCGATGAGATTATAATAAATATTTTAACTTTTTTTAGTTAATTAAAATAGCACATGTGTGCGGTTTTGGAAACTTCTAAATAGATGACAGGATTACAAATATGAGGGAACTGTTATGTTTGGAACAGCGAATTTACCTAAGGACCTAACCTCGACTAGTGTTGGTCGAGGGTAAATGATAATTTTTGAGTATTTTAAAAAAAACTTAATAATGTTTATTTTTTTCAATGTTTGTTTCGTTGTGGTGCATCGTTGATCCGATTGATTCATTTCATAAACTAAACAATGCAACAATGTGAAAACTCTGCGTAATAGAATCATTGAAACGTGTTTACTATATTTAATTTTTTAACAAATATATGAGATCATTGGAACATTTTGGGGAATCGCTATGAGGGTTTGGAGGATTTTCACTAGCGAATGAAGAATGAAAATTCACCAACGACATCAAGAACTCCCCTTACTCTTCGAAAGATATTACCCATGATGATGGATCTAGGGAGTTTGGGGATAGATCTCCACCAGTGAAGAACTATTTCCTTTGATGAAGATCTGATATCATTGTAAGGGATTTAATTCTACATGAATTATTTCTTTCCCCACTCTTTGGATTGAGCGATGAATGTGTATCAACCCATAAACAAGTTTACCCGCTGATTAATTGTGTATTTGGGATGGGTTTTACATATGGGTATTTAAGTGATGTTAGATCCATGTAATGATTCTATCCTTCATTAAAACTTCTAACAAGGATGAAATCATGCTGACATGAAAAAAGGTCATAGCATGTTCTTCGTGTGTTCTTTGTGCATTATTATCCTCTGCCTTTTTCCTTTCTGTTCTTTGTGACATGATGGAAACTACGTTGTAGAAAGGACCAAAATGGCAGATCAACATGTTGTGTAATGTGAACGAACATCGGCATGGGAGCCGATAGTGGCAAAGGGTTGTGGTCAGGTAGGCCGTGATGGTGAAGGAAGGCCGCACCCAAGATGAATGCAACAGCAGTAAGGGATACCGACTCGAAGGCTAGAGACAGAGGGTCCGACGTCAACCTCCACAGGATGTGGACAAGGGCCACCGATAGCGGTTGTTGTTGGCTCAACCAGACACAGTGAGAGAGCCATTGTCTAACTGGACTACAACAGAACCCCTTGGCAAAGTCATAGGGTGGTTACACTGTGGCCTGCATGGATCAGACGAATGTGGAACTCACAATGTCCTGAATGGAAAATACCAGCCCACCAGCCTGGGCTGGGATATTGGGGGATCGGGCCACTGAGCGGCTCAGTGAGGAAAAAACTGATAGGCTAGCGTAGGTCGGACAAAGACAGGGCCACTGGGTGGTTTGTCAGGTGGGACTTTCAGCCCAACAGGCCTGGTCCAGCAAGCGTGGCACTTAGGCCTAGTTAGACTGGACTGGGTCAGTTCGGGTCAGAAAAACTAGGTCATATCGGGTCGGGTCAGTCCGTCTGAGTCAGATTGGGTCCAGACCCCACCATCCCCCTTTTCACTAAAACACCCATTTCTTCTAAACTGTACTTTCTATTGAGGATTCATTTGTGGATTTCGGACCTTTGCGATGAGGAGGTCCTTTGATGTAATCTAAGTGTATTTTCATGGAATTTGAGATACAACTGAGGGTTTGGGGAGTAGATTTTCCTGGAATCAAGCATGATATGAGCGGGAATCCTATGGCTGGCTGTGATAAGAAGAACGTGACAGGAGAGTATAGGTACCCAGCATTCCAAAGTGAGAAGTGGGTCTAGGTGACCCACCAGGCCAAAGAGACAAGTGGGTCTAGGTGACCCAGCATGCCAAAGTGAAGAGCGGGTCTATGTGACCGAATATGCCTAAATGATGAGTGGGTCTTGGTAACCTAGTAGGCCAAAGTGACTCATCAGGGATGAGTTCCTTAGCAGTATGGGTGTTCATAGTTTATGACTTATATTCTTTCTTTACATACTATAGATTATACCTACGTGAGCTGAAAACAAGTTGGGAATAAATTCCTTTGTGGTGTTAACTTTTTGTTTTGGTATCCTTACTGAGTGTTGTGTTACTCACCCTTGCACGGAATCTGCTCGCACGTGTCGTATCTTGTAAAGATGGAAGATTCCTCGACAGAGACCTTGGTGGTCTTGGACTAGGTGGTTCCCAATGATATCCGACAGATGAGGCATACTTCTATGGATTTATGTAGCACCCCCTTCACCTTCTCTTCAGGTTGGGTTTCCCACATACATACTTCAAGATCTTGTACTTGTCTTTTATTGGGCTTGTATTTTGTCCCCTTTATATTCTATTTTATACTATTACTCTTAGTGGTTGTCTTAATTTTAAAGACCTAGAAATTTCAAGGAATTTTTTTTCTTAAATTCTTTGGAACTTTAGGAGTCTACAGTTTCTAACGGCACCTGATTCTGAGGCTCAGTGTTCCTAGAATCAATTTCTGATGTTTTGTTCGGGTACGTTCAGTAAATGTACGTGCGGGTTTTTCTATCTTTTGAACCGGAGCACAGAATTGAAATCTGAGGACACCGATGAACTCATAGTGCCGATATTCGCTTAAAGGGACCCTTATCGCAGTTGCGTTTTATACGAGTTGAAAGTTAATTTTTGGGGAGTAACAAAAATTATGTGTTATATAATTTTCATTAAGGGGTGGTTATTTTATCCAAATAGAAGTAAGAGGGGGGTCCCACACCCCACATAACCACCAATGAGAGGATTTTGTGTGGTGGGGTCCACACAAACCCAAACTCTTCAACTCCCCAAGAAACCCCCCTTTTACTCTTAAGAACCCAACTCCCCTCTTTTAATGTTGAACTCTTCACCTCCCACTTGTTCACATTAATTTTCCAACACCACTAATTAATTAATTAAGCTCCACAATTAGTTTGAGTGTTTGGAATTTTGAAAAAATTATGCCAACCATAAACAAGTGAAGCTTTTATTTTATTTGGGGTTGGCATAATCATTGGAGAACCTTGGAGATTAGGAAGTGTTCTCCCGCAAAGAACACGAAGAATGAAGTCCTCTTCGACGAAGAATGCCGACTCCACTGAGGAATGACGACATGTTTTCCTTCCTATTCCTCCACGACAAGGGAGAAGACACCACCCCCAAAGGAGGCCACCTACGACAACGACTTTCCCCCGATGTTGACAGAACAACATCCGTCTTCTGCGACATCGTCTTCCGCGGCTCGTCAACATGAAACGTCAAATACGAGGTATGGGTTTTTTGTTATAATTTTATATATGCGAATTATAACTTCATTATTGGGTGATTATATGTTGGATAATTGTTTGAGCTTCTAATACAGAGTGCATGGGATAATGAACAAGTCCGGACCATCCGCTATTTTGTTCGTGATGCACGATTTATTGGGTGATGGGTGAACAGAAGGGAAACGATGTTTTGAGGTCGTCGGAGTAATGAGAAAGACCCGAGGAGGCCATAGGTCTAGACATGAGCTAAAATGGACCAATAGAATGACTCTGGTGGCCTGTGAAAGATCACAGTTGCGTGGGTTGTCGGCGCGGTGGCAACGGCCGGCACCAGCCGGCCGCCTGGGGGCTGCGGCGCCACTCGCGCGCCGCCGGCGGAAGCCCGTCGCAGCACCGGCCGCAACGGCGGGGTGGAACCCTCATCTGCGGGTTTCGAGAGGCACGGGCGGCGCTAGATGGAGCCGCCGTTACAAACCCCCCCCCTCTCTCCGCTCGGCTAGCTGGTCGAGCCGCGGCCGACCACCGAGCCGGGCCACCTGCCGAGTGGGCCGGGCCGCCAGCCATGCGGGTCGGGCTGCCTGCTTCCCGGGCCGGGCCATAGCCGCGAAGCTAGGCCACGCCCTACTAGGCTGAACCTGAAACCGGGTCGGGTCGACCAGGTTCGGGCCGACCCAGGGTGGGGTGGGACGGTTTGGACCGGACCCAGACCCCCCTCTTCGGACGACATTTGTTTTTTCTCCCATAACATGAGCTACAGATCTCTGATCAACACACCGTTAGTTGAGTTCAATTCCTTAGATTGAGATGGTCGTTTCGGTATATCACACTCATGGTTTTGGAGAATTTTGGGTATGGCCTGGCTAGTTCGATCCCGAAACCAACCGGGCCCTCAGAGCGGAAACACTTATAACTTAAGGACTGGACATCCGATTGACGTGCCATCAACTAAGTTGGATTCCATTTGATGAGGAGATTATTTTGGCATACTATAATTGGGTTTCAGAAACATTTGGAGTACGGTCGGATTGGTTTGAGCCCAAAAACCAACCGGGCCCCTGGAACAGAAATGCCAATAACTCTCAGACCGGGCGTCCGATTGACGCACCGTCTGTCATGTTGGGTTCCTTATAATGAGACAGAAGTTTTGGATACATCAACTCAGGGCTTCGTGATAGTTGATGTATTGACCCCTTTTTACTCGAGGAGTGGACCCTCCTGAAATCGAGTGTGCTGTGTGCGGGAACCCTATGGCTGGATGCGACCGAGATGATATGATCCTACGTGGACCTAATACTGTTCCAGGATCCTCCGTGGGTTCGACAACGATGACTTCTGTACCGGGATCCTACGTGGGTTCGACAGTAGTGACTTCTGTACCAGGATCCTACATGGGTTCGACAGGGATGACTATTGTACCGGAATCCTATGTGGGTTCGACAGTGAAAACTTCTATACCAGGATCCTATGTGGGTTTGACAGTGATGACTTCTATACCGGGATCCTCCGTGGGTTCGACAACAGTGATTCTATACCAGGATCCTACATGGGTTCGACAAAGATGACTACTTTACCAGAATCCTATGTGGGTTCAATAGTGACAACTTCTGTGCCAGGATCCTACGTGGGTTCGACAGTGTTGATATTGTTCCAGGATCCTACGTGGGTTTGACAAAGAAGATGATTCAGAGGTGACATCTAATCATCTCTACCCCTCTTTGTGAGTTGTATACCTGAGTGACCTGAGTCATGTATTTAAACCATTATCAACGTCGTAATTGACTTAATTCGTTTGTGGAATGGTTTGTGCTTGGGATCGAGAGTTGGAGCCGGAATGTGATTGGTAACTTAGGTATATGTATGGGCATATACCTATATAGGGTTGGTTGATACTTCGTGATTGTATCTTTCTTCTTTTGTTTATCTTTAGTATATATTGTTGGACCTTACGGGTCTTGGGGTCCTTACTGTGTATCGTTATACTCACCCCTTCACGGGCTATGCCCATACCCTGTTGGGTTGGATGCAGACGACGGACAACGCTGATGGAGGCCGAGAGCACCACAACTGGACAGTACCCGGATGTGGAACATGCGACGAATCAGCACACAGAGGAGACTGACTGGAGTGAGTGCTGAGGAGCCCATCTATACCTACCCTTCATGTATGATTCCCCGGTAGATAATCCAGGAGATGCTCTGTAATTTCAGCTGTTTGTCTCTTTTACTTGTACTTGTTGTTCAGTTGGGTTTGTATACCGGCCCATTTACTTTCCAGCACACTCCTTTGTATTCAGTTTTACTTAGTGTTTACTTCCTATTGTGTACTATGTTGTGTTTTTTTACTTTTATAAATGCAATGCCTTCCCAGCTTAGGCATTTACTTTTTTGTTGCTAGTCGCTAGCCCCTGGCCTATGGAAGGCGGGCTTGGGGCTTTCACGACACGAGCCCTGATTATGGGTCATGACAAATTGGTATCATAAGAGTCGGTTCGTCCGTAGAACTTGAACTCTGATTCTTTTAATAAGAATATTGTGAAGTGTTTTAGGTGTAGTTATCAGTTTAGGGAAACCGGTGTTGGTGCGGTGGCTGATGTATCCATACACTAGGACTCTAAATTCTGATCTCCGACTCAGTGAACTGAAACACTGATTGCGTGTGTGTTTCCTTTGAAAATGTTTTCTTAGTGATTACTTTGTGTCAGCTCACCAGGTATGCTGTTTTGACAGTGGCGCACCTGTTTCTTTTCAGGATGGCCCGACGTAGGAAGAAAGCTAGGGTTCAGAGCGACGTATGAGATGGTAGCAAACCAAGCGACGAGGCTTCGGTGCAGGGCCCCATCACATCGGAGGCACCAGTGGTACCTCTACCCATTGGGCCAACGATACCACCGGCCCCAGTAGCAGAGAGTGAACGCCACCCGAGTGCGTTACACGAGTTCCAGCGATAGAGGTCGCCCATGTTCCGGGGATAGATGGACCCACAGGTATTTGAGGATTGGTTGGAGGCTGTTGTGAGAGTTTTCATATTGGCAGGGACACCAACCGACCTCGTGGTGATCCTTGCCGTGATTCTCTTGCAGGCAGCGGCAGGCAGATGGTGGTGCTTGATGCTCCAGGTGCATAATAAGGCATCAAAACTCTACACAGACTTCGAGAGCCTGTTCCAGGCAGAGTTTGTACCATCCACCCTTCATGTGGTGTGGATTTAGGAGTTACTTCATCTACAGCAGGGCAGCATGATAATATCTCAGTACTCAGAGAGGTTCACTGATCTTTCGCGCTACTCTACAGACATGTTACGAGACCCATTTTTTAGGGCCTGAACCTTTGAGCAGGGACTCAATCATGAGATCAGATCTTCGATGATCTCCCTCAACATTCCGACGTAGGTAGGGTTACTGGAGTGAGCTCTTCAAGTGGAGAGCTTTCTCGCTGAGCAGTCACTGGTAGCGAGACCCCCCACAGGGCAACATGTAGCAGAGTCTTCTGTAGCCGACAGTAGACAGATGACGCAGGGGTCCAAGAGGACCTGAACCACAGGTGGTCGATTTCACGACTCAGGTTAAGTTTTGTGGGGCACACGAGACAGAACTAGCCATATGAGGAGTAGGCTGTGCTATGTCTGAGGCGAGCAGGGTCACATGGCTTGAGACTGCCCGACCCACCTAGCAAATGAGCAGCAAACAGTAGAGGGACCTCCCAGGCAGAGGCATAGGTTTGACCGTGGTGGTCCGCCGGGAGAAGGCGTACATGGTAGAGAAGCTGACTGAGCAGTAGGTGGTGGGCGACATTTCGAGGCCCTACCACCACCACCACTAGGAGGACCACCTCGACCGCAGGGAACGAGTGGACAGGGTAGAGCTTAGCTTCAGGAAGCTGAGGCCTATAACCATAGTGCTCCAGGAGCAGGTGGACAGGAGTGGGACTAGTTCCAGGCTTAGAGTCCTTTTTTCATGAATCTTCTAGCTTCGTTGATGTCATTGTTTATGGTTGATTTTTGTCTTTTTAATTTTATCTGCAGTAATAAAAGACACTCTTCCTTGTGAAATTTGATTTTCCTTCCTTTTGTGTGGATAATACTAAGAGATTCCAGATAAAAACTATTGACTTGACCCTCACATTTGATATTCCTACTAGAGGAGACCCAGTGACCACACACTAATGCCGATAGTGTGACTCAACCCTTTGAGGAGAGAGTAACAGTTGGATATCCTCATAGTAGCGTCGAGGACTTACGACGTCGTCCATGGCATGAATTAGTACCGTTCATGTCAAGATAGACTATATTAGGTAATGGGCATGGTTCATCCACGGGATGAGACCCGATTTCTATTTTCGGCAAAGGACAAATCTTTGCAGCTCATGTAGGATGTAGATGAAGAAGGGTGTATACGAGTTATTTTAAATTGGCATGTCTCACCCATAGTTCATTGGTCGAACGCTTTATAGTCTACTCTGACCACCAGAGTCTTAGATATATCTTCTCGCAGAAGGACCTGATCCGGAGACAGTGACGATGGATCGAGTTCCTCTATGTCTATGACTTCGAAATAGTATATACTCCTGGGAAGGGGAACATTGTAGCAGATTCTATTAGTAGGAGATCAGGCATTCAGATGCTGGGAGAGGCGACAGAGCAGCTGGCCAAGTTACAAATATCCTTTGTGGATAGAGGTGGAGTAGCCTTTCTACAGTCACTCCTCCACTCCTTCAGTGAGTGAAAGAGGCATAGCGTGGGGATGTAGACTGTAAGACGCGACGTGCTCAGATATTCTCAGGGCAGGCACCTGATGGGTTTTCTGAAGGTAGAGAACCAAGTACCAGCAGGCTTGGTACAACCTTTTGAGGTCCCAAAGTGGAGGGATGAGATATCCATGGACTTTGTGATGGGTCTTCCATGTACGTCTAGGGGAAATGTCTCGATTTGGGTGATCGTCGACCGACCTACCAAGTCTGCCAACTTCCTACTGACCAGAGATGGTACGAGCTACCACGGAGGAGGTGCAGGTCATCTTGGAGACGGAGACCTCTAGAATTCGAGGATGGAAACCACGTCTTTCTACGGGTCTCACCTTGATGAGTTCTAAGGAGATTTAGCAGAGGTGGAAAGTTATCTCTGTGATTCTTCAGACCTTTTCATGTCCTCAGTAGGGTAGGCGAGGTGTCTTACCGCTTGGCCCTTCTACCTCAGTTGCATTGGGTGCACGATGTCTTCCACGTATCTCAGCTGAGGAGATACGTGCACGACCCGTCCCACATCATCAACCACGGGGAGATAGACATCGATGATGAGGCGACATTCACGGAGGTCCCGATGGAGATCGAGGATCGACAGTAGCAGGTCCTATGTGGATGATCAATTCCTCTGGTTTTCATTCTCTGGAAGTACGGGAACCTCCGGGGGAGCACATGGGAGTGGGAGACTTAGATGCGTGCTCAGTACCCTCATTTGTTTTCCTAGTGTGTGTTGTATCTTTACGGGGATTTAAATCCCTGAGGTGGGGGTATTATAAAACCAGGAAATTTCAAGGGAAATTTTTTCATAAATTATTTGGAATTTTATGAGTTCTCAGTTTCTGACGGCGCATGATTTAGAGGCCCGGTGTGCCCGGAATCAATTTCTGATGTTTTGTTCGGGTACATTCCGTAAACGTACATGTGGGTTTTTTCTATCTTTTGAACAAGAGCTCGAAATTGAAATATGAGGACACCGATGAACTCGCAACACTGATATTCTCTTAAGGGGTCCTTTACCGTAGTTGCGTTTTATACGAGTTGAAAGTTAATTTTTGGGGATTAATAAAAATTACATGTTACATAATTTTTGTTAAGGGGTGGTTATTTTATCCAAAGAGAAGTTAGAGGTGGGTCCCACACCCTACATAACCACCCATGATAGGATTGTTTTGGTGGGGCCCACATGAACCCAAACTCTTCAACTACCGAAGAGACCCCCCTTTTACTCTTAAGATTCCAACTCCACTCTTTTAATGTTGAACTCTTCACCTCCCACTTGTTCACATTAATTTTCCAACACCACTAATTAATTAATTAAGATCCACAATTAATTTGAGTGTTTGGAATTTTTAAAACATTATGCCAACCATAAATAAGTGATGATTTTATTTTATTTGGGGTTGGCATAATCGTTGGAGAAACTTGAGCATTAGGAAGTGTTCTCCCACGAAGAACATGATGAAAGATATCCTGTTCAATGAAGAACGCCGATTCCACCGAAGAACAATGACGTATTTTCCTTACTCTTCCTCTGCGAAAAGGGTGAAGATGACGCCCTCAATGGACGTCACCTATGAAAACCACTTTCCCCCGATGTTGACGGAACAACGTCTGTTTTCCACGACACCGTCTTCCGCATCTCGTCAACAAGAAACGTCTAATACAAGGTAGGGGGTTTTTGTATAATTTTTTATATGTGAATAATACCCTCATACTTGAGTGATTATATGTTGGATAATTGTTTGAGCCTCTAACGTGGAGGGAACGAACTAATGAACAAGTCCGGACCCTCCTCCATTTTGTTCGTGATGCGTGATTTGTTGGGAAATGGGTGAATGGAAGGGAAACGACGTTTTGAGGCCGTCTCAGTAAAGAGTAAGACCCGAGGAGGTCGTAGGTGCAGACGAGATCTAAAATGGACCACCAGAACGACTCTAGTGGCCCGCGGATGAGCGCGACGACATGGGTCGCCGGCGTGGTGGCGCCGGAGACTGGAGGCGGCGGCCGGAACCGGCCGCGGCGGCAGAGCGGAACCCGCACCCGTGGGTTTCAGGTGGCATGGGTGGCACTAGCTGGCACCGTCATTACAAAAACCAGCCCCCCCTACTTCCCTCGACCAGTTGGTTGAGCCGCGACATGCCACCGAGCCGGGCCGCCTGCCGCGCGGGCCGGGCCACAGCCACCGAGCCGGGCCGCGCTCTACCGGGTCAGACCAAGACCTGGGTCGGGTCGACCCGGTTCGGGCCGACCCTGGGTGGGGTGGGCCTGGTCAGACCTATCCTAGACCCCCTGTTCAGACTATATTCGGTTTTCGCCTATAACATAAGCTACAGACCTCCGATCGATGCACCATTAGTTACGTTGGATTCCATGGATCGAGACGGTCGTTTCGGTATATCAAAATCAATGTTTTGGAGAATTTTCCGTATGCTGGGTTGGTTCGATCCCGAAACCAACCGGGCCCTCAGAGCGGAAATGATTATAACTTAAGGACCGGACGCCAGATTGATGTTTTTTCAACTACGTTGGATTCCTTTTGATGAGATGATTCTTTTGGAATACTCTACTTGAGGTTCGGACGCAGTTGGAGTATGGTCGGGTTGGTTTGAGGCCAAAAACCAACTGGGCCCCTGGAATGGAAATGCCAATAACTCTCAGACCGGGCGTCCGATTGACACACAGTCTGTTGCGTTGGGTTCCTTATGATGAGACAGAACTTTTGGATACATCAAATCAGGGATTCATGATAGTTGATGTATCGACCCATTTTTACTTGAGTAGAGGACCCTCCCGGAATCGAGCGTGTTATGTGCAGGAACTCTATGGCTGGCTGCGACCGAGATGATAGGATCCTACGTGGACCTACTACTGTTCCAGGATCATCCGTGGGTTCGACAACGACGACTTCTGTACCGGGATCCTCCATGGGATTAATAGTAGTGACTTCTGTACTAGGATCCTACGTGGGTTTGACAGTGAGGACTACTGTACTGGAATCCTATGTGGGTTCGACAGTGACGACTTCTGTACCATGATCCTACGTGGGTTCGACAGCGACGACTTCTGTACCGAGATCCTCCATGGGTTCGACAGTAGTGAATTCTGTACCAGGATCCAATGTGGGTTCGACAACAATGGATACTATATCGGAATCCTACGTGGGTTTGACAGTGACAACTTCTATGCTAGGATCCTACGTGGGTTCAGCAGCGCTGATATTGTTCAAGGATCCTATGTGGGTTCGACAGAGAAGATGATTTAGAGGCTACATACAATGGTCTCTAACCCTCTTCATGAGTTGTATACATGTGTGAGATGAGCCATGTCTTTCAACCATTGTAAACATGGTGATTGACTTACTTCATTTGTGGAATGGTCTGTGCTTGGGCTCGAGAGTTGGAGTCGGACTGTGATTGGTAACATAGGTATATGTATGGGCATATACCTAAGTAGGGTTGGTTGATACTTCGTGATTATATCTTTCTTATTTTGTTTATCCTTAGTGGATATTATGGTACATTGTGGGTCTCGGGGTCCCTACTGAGTATCGTTATACTCACCCCTGCATGGTCTATGCCCGCACCCTGCTGTGTTGGATGCAGACGACGGACAATGCTGACGGATTCCAAGAGCACCACGACTGGACAATACCCAGAGGTGGACCTTGCGAAGAATCAGCACACAGAGGAGACTGACGGACATGAGTGTTAAGGTTCCATCTGTACCTAGCCTTCATGTAGGAATCCATGGTGGATTATCTAGGAGATTCTATTTACTTTCATATGTTTGTATCTTTTACTTGTACTTGTTGTTCAGTTGGGTTTGTATTCTGGCCCATTTACTTTCCAGCACACTCCTTTGTATTCTGTTTTACTTAGTTTTTACTTCCTATTGCGTACTCTGTTGTGTTTGTTTACTTTTATAAAGGCATTTCCTTCCCAACTTAGGGATTTACACCTTTGGTGCTAGTCGCCAGCCCCTGTCCTATGGAAGGTGGGCTTGGGGTAGTCATGGCACGGGCCCCGAGGATGAGTCATGACATTAATGGTATGCATGTTTACTTTTCATCATTGTGGGATGGGGATGTGTGTGTGTGTGCATACAGGTACTCAGGAAAATTTCTTCCCACTTATAGGATAATGCCTTTGGTGCTAGTCACCTTCCCCTGGCCTTTGGGAGGTAGACATGGGGTAGTCATGACATGGGCCTCAGGGGACATGTCATGACATTATTGATACCATATTTGTTTTCCTCTGGATGAATTGGGAGATTAACATGGATCCCACTTCTTTTTTATACATTATTCATGTTTCAAAGAGATTAATTTGGAACCCATTTCATTTGCATGGGTAAATCATGTTTCATATTAATTATTATGGAACCCTTTTCTTTTCCATGGGTTAATCATGTTTCAGATATATTTTCATGGAACACATTTATTTTCATAGTTTAATAATGTTATGAAATGAATAATGGTTATTTGATAAGTTTTATGATTAAATGTAAACTCTATGAAATTTATCTATGAAATGAATAATGGTTATTTTATGGTTTTGTGGTTGATAATTATCTCATGGTCATTCACTTTCTTATGATCAATTATTTATGTAATTATATATAATTATTTGGACATTAATATTTTCTTTCATGTCCAAATATTCACTTCCCACCTATGTTATCCTATTCGGAAACCTAATATGTGTTATTCTAGATTACCTTCAGACAACCTTTTCTCTCTTATGAAGAGGATGTTTTATTATCCCTTTTTATGATGTGGGTTTCCAATATAGGTATTTTTTTTCAAATGCCAAAGATTTTATTACAAAATTCAAGTTCAAATTTTTAGGATGAAATTTATTAAATGAGTGGATGTAACAACCCGTGATTTTAGAAAATTAAACTATATTCGATACTGTATTTGATAAAAAAACACCAAGTATCGACGATTAATGAAATATATAATCATTATAACCCAACCATTAAATTGGTGGGGATGAATAGTATTAACTACTATATGAAATATATATATATAAATTTCCTATGAAATATGAATTGCTGAAAAAAATTTAGTAAATATACAATTAATTTTTGGTAAAGTAATTTTATTCTTAAAAAATATGTTTTTTTCAAAAATTATTTTCATTGATTTTAATTAAAAAAATATTAAAATTATTTTTTTAAAATGTTAGAAAATTTATTTGAAGAAATTAAAATATTTTTTTGAAATCAAAACACAAAAATTAATATTGGGTGAAATTTTCTGTTTTTGAGGAAAATATTGATTTTTCAGTGAATAGTGAAAGTACAAATTTTTTTAAAATAATCATCTCTTTTAAATAAATTAGGAAATTTAAAAGTCCAATTATATTTTTTATATTATTTAAAGTAAAATAAGAATTATTTATTTATATTTAATTAACCTAATTACATTTTAATCATTTTATAATTTATTTTAGTATAAGTATTTTTCTTATGAAAACTTGATTTTTCTGAAAACTTTTTTATTGTGAATAATGTATCTCCTTTTGATTTATTTAAAATAATACCAAATGAGGATTGTTTTAAATTAATTTTATATAATAAAATTCAATAAATATTAACTTATACTCATATAATGAAAATTATTAGTCATATAGTTAATATAAAATCACCTTTTTCTTGAAAAATAAATTTCTTGAAATCCCGCTTTTTCATCACATCTGTGGGTTTAATTATAAATTAAAATTTTCCAAATATTTGAATTAAATTTATAAATATGGATTAACTATTTTTAATAATAATAATTTATATTATCTAAACATGAAAAAATTATTTTTTACCTTACTAAATAGTGAAAATAGTAAAAATTAATAACTATAGTTGCAGTGAAAATAGGTTTATCAGGGGTTAAACTAAATATATAATGGTTATAATGACATAAAAACTTGTATAAAATACATTTTTTGTCCATATTTCAACATTATAATTTATAATTATAGATAATATTCCAATTTAGATACTTGTGGCATGTGGAAAACATTGGTATACCTTTTCTTTTGAAAAATTACAAGTTTTGCACTCGCCTCACTTATAAAAGGCCACCAAAACTTATCTCATCTTCACACATTAAAAGAACATTTAATGTAAAATAAAAACAAAAATTACTTCCTAAATTTCCTTAACATATCATAAATCCATTATTTTGAACATAAATCCATCCTAATAAGGATTTTTGTTCTTACCTAAGCAGGTTGTCTGAAGAAGGGGTATCGTGCTTAACAAAGAATATTAATTTTATTTATTATTCTAACTCCTTAAAATATTATGAGATTATGATTATATAATAAAAAAATTATATGCTATATAATAATATTTTGTTATGTTAATTTCATAACCTAAATCCATATCCTCTTCCATCAAATGGGGTAAAAAATCATCATTCATGTGAACGACAGACTACCGCCCCGCGAACCGATGCCATTCGTTTTCTATAATTACCTCTCATGGATAGATATAATGATGTAATTAATGTTTATATATAATATTTGTGACATATTTACACTTATTACTCTATTATTTCATATATACCTTCTTAATTTATCTTTTGTGGGGTATATGATAACATCATCCGTGTGTACGACGGACTACCACTTCACCAAGTGATCTGATTCGTTTTTCACTAACACTTGACATAGAAAGTATTAAGGACAAATATAATGAATATATATATGATATATATGATATAATTATTATATTAATTAAATATTTATCATTTTTAAAATATAAAATATGATTTTATTTATTATACTGAAATATTACATCGTCGTTCATGCGTACGTGTTGACTACCACTGTCACGAAGTGATGTGATTCTTGTTTATTGACCACATCACGTGGATGGTATATATAAGTATATTTAATGAGGTAATATGGTATTTATGATATTATTATAATTATCTAAAGGTAAAATATTACTTAACTTCTTTCCATAATGATTGTCGTAAAATGGAAATGTTACCCTTGGGTATGTACAACCTACAACATATATGATCATAACATAGTTAATTTTTCATAAACATCATTCATTAATGCTATTAAAATTATAATTGATGAATAAATATGATAATTATAGAATTATTATTATTCTGGATATGTTGAAACAATGACCTCCTTGACCACGACCAACACACCAAATCCGCTTTGAAATAATGAACTTAACATCCTCAAAACACCTGACATGGATTAAATGATTAAGTATTTTAACATTCCATTACAAGTAAATAAAATAAATGATTTAATTATAAGGTATTAAAATAATAAAAGTTTATTATAAAATTAAATAGTTGATATAATCTTTTTATACATGGGTTAAAGTACACAAATTAAAATTCTAGACTCATGGTAAGGGTTTATGCCTCGCTTTTACTACTATGAGACATATGTCACATTTACAATTTATTTTTATTTTGTGGTGTATATAGTACCCATGAATGTATATTATTATTATTTCCATGATAATTATTGGGGGTTATGGATCCATATGAGGTTCTATCTTTCATGATGTTTTGATCAAGAGATTACCAAAACAGTAAGGGATTTTGTCACAATTTCCTTTCATTAAGGCATATTTTATTTTTATGCACCTAATTTATTTTATATGGTGTATATACAACCCTACTTACATGTAATATTATCAATCCTTCTTCATAGTGATATTTTATAATTAAAATTTAATTATATCATCCGTTGGGATTTTAAATTAAAGTTACCATGTGGTAAAGGGTTTCCTAACTCAATTTACTTTCATTGGGTTATAACTCTTCTTCATTGACTTAGTTATGACAAGATTAAATGTTAAATGATATCTAAATATATATTTACACTTTTTTGTGAAATTAATTTTTTTACACATAATATCACCATTTATTAACTCTAAATTCAATGATATGTTCTTTTAAGGGTTATCCGTCTCAAATTCCCTTTATTTGGGACATGCGCTTGTGATATGCACCTATATTATTTCACGAGATGTATATACTGAAACTTTGACATGTATTTAATGAATATAATTTTATTTTTGATATTTAAAATTTCAATTTAGTTTTTTATTTTATGCGACTTTTGATTGAAGAGTTATCAAATTGTTAAAGGCTTTATGTTACAATATCGTTTCTTTTAAGGATTGTTTAAGTTCAAGGCTACTTTATAGGAAATCATGTGTTTTTATTTTATTGAACAAAATATATTTCTTCTAAACTAGTAATAAATTTGTTTTACATGTTAAATTTCCATTTCCTCCCTTATTGATTAATGAATCCTCAAGGAAGTCATTTTTAAGTGATATTGATCTTGTATCTTCTTTTATATCGGGAATTTTTCTCTCCCATATCCATGTTTTCTAAAATGTTTTTAAAAATATTCCTTTATAAACATAAATTATTTCTTAAATATATTTTACATCATATTTTACATTTTTTTAAAATGTTGTAGAAAAGAAAATTTCAATGTTTTCCAAATGGGCCACTTTTGAATCTATTTACAATATTTTTGAAAATAAAGTTTATTTTCAACTTCCATGACATGAAAAAAAATTCCAACTACCATAAACATTATTTTATTTTAACCTTCCTTTATTTGTTTCTAAGTTTTTTATCAAAAGAAATTATTTTCAAAATATTTTGTGAAATTTTAAAATTGATTTTAAATTTGGGAAGGTTATTTTCCTCAAGAATGTTTTTAATAGTATTTTAAATGTATTTTAATTCATCAAACCCTATAACCCTTGATTTTACACACTACACTAATGCTATATGGTATTGATATTATCCTTATTATTTCTATGGATGGATTATGAGATTGAAATACTTCACTTTTCTTTTACATGGGTTAATCTTTTTTCATAAAAATTGTTATAGAACTTGTTTCATTTCCATTGGTGAATCATGTTTCAAATAGATTAGAATGGAACTAATTTATTTTTCATGGTTTAATCTTGTTTCAAAGATATTTTCATGAAACCCATTTATTTTACATGGGTTAATCATGTTATGAAATGAATAGTGGTTGTTTTATTATTTTTATGTTGAAATGAAAACTCTATGTACTTTATTCATGTTATGGTTCATGGACATTATATAGAATGAGAACGACCAGATAGTTTCTTGTGAGCCCGATATACATTATATAATGGGTGCACATATATATATCACCAGGTGATTCTGATATAGAATATATGATGGATGTACCCAGATAGCACTTCAATTAATTGGGTAATGAATATATCCTATGGAGAATTATATTAATATAAACCATATAGTTATTCAAATCGAAAGAGTTTTGTAATGGTTCTGTGATGATTATGTTACAAGATAAAAACACATTTTATAATTGATTTCTATTGGTTTTTAGTGACTCCTTTGATCAATATTGATATCACAAGGCTCATGATTAACGATTCTTATCACTCTTCCACTATATTAAAGCATTATTCCAAGTTTCAGGTTTGATGATCCAAGTATTGATGGGTATGTTTTATTTTATGTTATTCTCATTCAATATAATTATTTCCTCATACCCTTATGATCTTCTTATACTCACTAATTAAATTAAATTATTAATAGTTATGTTTAACCTTACTGAGAATTTGAGATCACTATTCTTAGGTTTCATTTTCCCCAGGTTATTAAGAATGATTTTGAGTGATTTATGTCTATAAGAATTTCATTTGGATGATGATTATGAAATAATATTGCATATGAAAAGATAGGGATAGTGAAAAAACACACACTTAAATTCATCTTTATATTTTATGCTATAAGTTATCTTATTTCTCAAAAAATATAAACCTAAACAGCCCTTCAGTATGTAAGTGATCAAATATTTCCTTAGGATTTTTAAGGTTCTTATGGAAAAAATTGGGTTTAGTTTATTAGTATCAAAGACATAAATGTAATGTTAATGTTTTTTCCACTATATCTAGGAGCATGGTTCCATATAAATTATATTTTAAATTTTATTATTACTTTTATGGCCCTTAAATATTGAAAAATTGGGAATATAACATTGATTTTTCCCTATAAAAGGGACTCACTTCATTATTTTTCACATAAATAAAATTATAATTTTCCCTAAAACCACTACCCAAATCGCTATATAACCATATATTCCAAAATACCACATTCAATTGGGTGATCTTAAACCTCTCTTAGAAAGGCCTTAATGTCAATCTAAGGGTGGAGACACAAAGGGAAAAATAAGGGGTTTCTTAACTCAATTTCTATTCATAGGGTTATACATCTACTTCATTGAATATGTTATTACATGATTATATTTTAAATGAACTATTATTGTATTATGTTTTATTTACACGTTTTTTTGTGGATGTACATTTATTACACAAAATTATTTCATTTATTAATTCTCACTTCAATGATATTATATTTGTAAGGATTTTTTGTCTCAGTTTTGTTTCCATGAGATATATGTCATATTCACCACCTTTTTCTATAATAAGGAGTATATTTTACCCATTAAATATGATATATCATGAATAAATTTATATTAATGGTATTTAAATTCTAATTTAGTGTTATTTATTTCATGGGGTTAATGATTCAAAATTTACCAAAGAAATAAGAGTTTATTTTACAATCTCATCATTATTCAGGATTGTTTTTTATTAAGTTTTCATAGGTGGAATTATTTGATCATTCTATATTAAACCAAAAATTATTTATTATCCTATGAATATTTTTATAAATTAAATTTTTTCCTTTCATTTTCATCTCTTTAAGTACTCAATATATTGAAATAATATTTTTAAGATAAATCAACTTTGTTTTTCTAATCAATCGAGAATATTTTTATTCCATTTCTATATTTTCATTAAAATATATTAAAGTTTTTTTAATATTATTTAATGATTTATTAAATAAATTTTTATCTATGTTTCAATTTTTACAATATGGTTTAAAATTAATCTTCAATTCATTTTCTGAATGAATTACTTTTGACTTTTTGCCAAAACTATAAAAGGAATCATTATTTTAATAGACACGACTTGAAAAAAATTTCCCTCTATCATGACCAATAAATTAATTGAAGATTTATTTATAGGTTTAAATGTTTCTTTTCCAAGAAACTATTTTCCTTCATATTTTTGAATTTTTGATATTTTAAATACGTGATTTCAAATTGAAAAGAGTATTTTCCTCAAGAATGTTTCTTGTTATATTTTTAAATCATTTTCACTTATTTCAACATCCTTTGTTTAATATTATTATTTAATTAGGTTATAATATAGTTATAACATCCACCATAATTCTTTTAATGTTTTATGATCAGTTTTATTGGGGAAAGTATTGAAATTCCTTTTGATAGTTCTTATAATTCATATAGTTATTGATTTTTAATGCATATTGATTAAGTTGTATTGCTTATTAATATTATAAATATATTGGACATATTAGGTGTTGGGTGGGGCTCAAAATTATAAATTACCTTGACGCATCGATATTTCTCATCATACAAACTAGTTTGGGTATTTTCCCAAGGCCTTACCAATTTATATAGGATGTCTTGGCACAGGGCCTCGACGGTAAGTTTCAGATATCTGACATTATGCATTCCATCATAATGAAATTATTTAATGATGATATCCATTGATAATTTTTAATATCATATGATTATTTATTATAAATTATATTGTCATAAATTATTCCAATCATATTATTCTTCATGCTCAAGTTATTGATTAATTAGCTTTTTATTTTAGTAATTTACCTTTAAATATTGGTTTTCCCTTACTTATTGATGACGGATTCCATTATACGTTACACATACTATAAATTTTACCTCACCTATTTCCTATATTTCATTTCCCTAGGATTATAAGAAGTACAATATGATTGATTTGAAAATATATTCTAGATTGAATAATGATTTTCTCAATGAAAATATTATGTTGTATCTTATGTTTTCAATTATAATACAAGATTCAATTGTGTAAATAGTTTACCAAGAATAATAAAATAATCGATCCTTCATGATTCACTCACTAATATCTAGTGCCAATTTAATAAATTAACCACCAACTTTGGGATACTGGAGTTGGGGCTATTACAGATGGTTTTAGAGGAAGTTTTGTTGAAACATTGTGTACTAGATTTAGAAAAAAAGATTAGAGAACAAATACTTTTTATTATACTTGTGGATATGTCTAATAATAAGATAATATCATAAAGTTCTTAAAAAATAATATATTATATGTATTTCCTAGTAATAATTCCTTTTCTGGAAACTAAAAGTAGATGTTGTTTTGGAATTGATACATTTACGGGTAATAACCCCAAAAAGAGTTTGTTGATTATATATCATCCATAATTTTGGTGAATAGTGAGTGTTCCCTTATAATGAACTTGGTTTGAAACTCCCATGGGATATTCTGGGGTTAATTAAAATTTTCTCTATGAACCATTATAAAGAATTGGTGAATAGAACATATAGAAACCAGTGATATTCCATAGTGGAATTGGATAAACCTAAAGTGTATTGTAATGAAAATTATAAGGTTTTTCGTATGTTAAAAAACATAGATACCCATTTTGAGGTTTTATGTTATGGGAGTTTTACATTATTAAGGATATTTTGGGATAAATTTATGGGAATACAAGCCTTTGGTTCAGTATATGTTTTAGTGAAACGTTATTTTTTGGAATAATGATTTTATATTTTATAGACAGAAGTTTAATTTTTTTATAACCTTTAGTGTTAATATTATCATTGATGTTGAGGTAATTATTGTTTATTGTGATAAAATAATTAATACATTTTGGGAATATATTGTCTAGATTACCATGGGATTGAAAATTTATTTGGGGTATAAGTGATTAATGTAATGTATACAATATTGAAAATATTTTATGATTAAGTTAAACATAATCTGAGGAATGAGGATTGAAGTAATTCATAGAAAAATATTCAGTTTTATTGTAAATTTATTTTTGGGAAATTATTACTATATTTTTAAGAATATATGACCATGGAATACACATTTTTTATAAGATACTTAAAGAGTAGTCAATTATATATAGAGATAAATATTGAATTTATATTGTAAGAATATGTGACTAAATCATTCAAATCTTTGTGTTTCCATCTTAGTGAGGAATATTTTGAATAACATTAAGGATATTTATTTTTCAATTTATTTAATTTGAAGATTAGGTATTATTTTTGTTGTATTGGATATTAATGTTGTATTTAAACATATAAAGGTTTATTCATACTATCTTACCTGATACTAACCATTTTGGTTTTGGTTAATGTCTAAAGATAGGAGGAACAACTTGTTATATTTTTTTATATTTTTGATCAATTAAAATTTATATTAGTGATTTATGCATGAAAAATTCATCTTTAATACTCATGTTTTGGAGAAAAACATGATATTTTGGTGAAAATTTATTAAAGGATGAAATTATACTTTTCAAGTGAGTATATCTTCTTATGTTCTTAATATATATGGTAATGTAATTCCTAAACTCTAAGAAAAGTATCTTGAAACAAAAAAATTATCCTATTACCATTATTTCGGTTGAATCGATGGCATTTTACACACCTCATTGATTTATAGTTTTGTGGTCATTGAATTTCTCATGATTATTCACTTTGTTATGATCACTATTCTCTACCACTCTCCATCATTTTTGAACATTAATTTTTACTCGATAACCGTAATTTCAATTCCCACTATTATTCTACTATTTGGAAACCAAGTTATGTGTTATTATAAATGACCTTTCTATTTCCCTTTCTCTATTTTTAAGAGGAATTTTTATTAACCCTTTTTATGATAAGGGTTATTAATGTAATTATTTTCAAATATAAAAATATTGGTTAACTAGATAAATTTAATATTATGAGGAAATAATTTATTAATGGGGGGTGAATATAACACCCTGATATTTTAAAAATATCACTTTGTTTGATAGTTCATACAACACACAAAATCAAGCTTAAAAGTACCATGAAATATTATTATTTAAATGCGACTTTAATAACCAAGATGTTAAATTGTTAGGTATGAATATTAATGAACATATTATGAAATATATTTATAATAGTTTTATATAATGTAAATTTAATGATTTATTCACAATAAATAAGTACTCAATTTTCACTAAAGCCATTTTATTCTTCAAAAACACTTTCCCCCAAAAAATGATTTTAATTTGTTTTTAATTATAGATAGTATAATTAATTTATACCGATTTTAGAAATTTTATTTTATAAAAAATATCTCATTTTATAATTCATAATAACGAAATTATATTAAGTTGAATTTTTGAGATTTTTTTGAAAAGACTTTTTTCAGTGAATAGTGAAAACACCCAATTTTGTAAAACAATCATTTATTTTCATTGAAAAGTGCCATTATGATTTGAATTTGATCAAAAAGTTGAATAATATTTATTTAATTATATATAATCTAGTCAATTTTATTTGAATAATAATTATACGAGATTTTGGTATTAGTTAATTTTTGGGCTTAAAAAGTATTTTTCAAAAAACTATTTTCCTTGATTTTCTACATTTGTATTAAAATCAATTTAATCCAATTATAGAAATTTAATCTTGAAAATGGATTCAATATTTTTAATCTTAATTTTCAAATTTGGTTAATATGTCCCTTTTATATATGGCAATTATAAATAGTAACCATAAAAAAAATTATCACTTCGGTAAAGGTGAAAAGGGAAAACCTGGGTTAAAACTATGGGGATAAATCATAAAATAACCAAAAAACATTACCTAATCGTTTATTATGTGTTATATCCATACATGATCATAATATTTTATAAACTATAATAATTTGAGGCCTTTTCCCTTTGAAAAATACCTAAATATTATTTAAGTAAATTATAAAACCAAAATGTCACACTCATTGTTTTAATAAACCTTAATATTTTATTGGAAGGTTTAGAATAAGTTATGAATGATAAAATAAATTAAATTTAGTATGAATGTATTATATTTATGATCATATTTTTTTCAATTTTTAAAAAATGATATAATTAGATATAACTCTTGCACATCGCAGATGCAACTCTTATAAATAGTGGTAAAAAATTGAAGTAAATAGATTTAAAATTACTAAATTTGATATGTTATGGATAATTTAGGGCCCTTAATGTTTTTTATGCATCTAAATGAAATTTAACTAATGTTTGGAAAATTTATATTTTAATTCCATTATTTTCTTGAAGTGTTTAAATTAATATTTTTTGAGAATAGTGGAAGAAATATAGTTTTTATGAGGTACAATATATTATATGATATTATCATAACATAAATATGGTATATAAATTTATGAACATTTTGGAAAGACTCATGTATGAAAATATAAAATAAATATCATACAAAAATAATTAAAAAATGAATAATTTATAATTTATTTCATAAAAAATATGAAAATCATTTTCAGTGTCGACACAGTGCTTACACAACATCAGGGGAGTCAAATTTAGTGTCCTACTGAAAATAATTAAGGATAAAAAACTCTATTAAATACATGTTTATTCAGTATTATGTAAAAATTATTATTTTTAATGATATTTTTTAAATTTGGAATTATGAAACAATAATATTATCCAAATTATTATGAAATTCTTACTCTAGGTGTGAAATGTCAAAATAACATATTAAATACATTTTACTGATATTAAAAAGCATAAATACTTATTATGAATTAATATAGATGAAAAAAATGATGAATAATTTTTTTTTCAGTAATTTTTTTTAATTTTTAAAATTATTATAATGGTCTAAAAAACATACATTGTGATGGTAAAACCTATATGAAGATAATAAAACAATTAAATAAATAATTTTAAAAATATTAAAAATTATAAAATTTAGATGATATTGCGTGTAAAATTAATTTTATAGATATTTAGGAAGGTTATGCGATGAAATAAGATATTTTATTATAAATTTTTAGTTGTCATTATGTTTTTAAAGTAATGTAATGAGAACAGTGATGAAAAAGACCATAAATAGTATTTAATGTTTAGAATTGTTTTTAAAATAATTATAAAATTATAAAAATTATATCATGAATCATACATATATATGTATATATATAAAAGCAATTATCAATAATATAATCCTTGGTGATTATTTATGAATATTTTCATTTTTATAATAACCATTATGACCCTTAGAGATTAAAAAATTAAGAAAACGTCATTGATTTTTTCCTACAAAATAGTACTCTCTTCAACATTTTTTACAATACAAAAATTTGAATTTTTTATAAAACATATTCCCAAATACCTATCTTAAAATCCATTACCATAACTCATACCCACTAGGTTGATCATAAACATATTCTATAGAGTCCTTACTATTAATGAAAAGGAGGCGTCATAAAGAGAAAAGTAAGGCATTTCTTAACTCAATTTATATTCATTAGGTAGTACTTCTAATTCAATGACTATGTTATTCCATGATTATGTGTGAAATAACATATTATTTTATTATGTTTTATTTATACTTTTTTTGTGTATTTAAAATTTTCATCCACAATAACTTCACTGATTAATTCTCACTTCAATGACTTGATCTTTGTAAGGGTTTCCCATATCATTTTTTTACATAAGATATATGAAATATTCACCACTTTTTTATTTAATGTGTTGTATATAATTCCCATTTGATTTGATATATCATTATAAAATTTATATAAATGTTATTTTAATTTTCATTTGAAGTTATTTATTCCATGGGGGTTATGATTCAAAAGTTACCGAAGTAGTAAGGGTTTATTTCATAATCTCATCATTATTCAGTATTGTTTATGTTTAAGTCTATGCTGGGGGAATTATTTTATCCTTATATATTAAAAAATTATTTTTTAATATTATATTTGTTATTTGAAATTAAAAGTTTTCATTTCATTTTATTCTCTTTGACAGCTCAAAATACCAAAGTAATTTTTTCATAGAAAACCAACTTTGTTTTTCTATTAGGTTTGGAATATTTTTATTCCATATCTATAGTTCCCTTATATTTTTTAATGAATTTTCTTTAATATTATACAATTATTTTTTATTGATTTTTTTTACACATGTTTAAATTTTAACATTTTTTTTAAATTATTATTCTTATTGTTTTTTTAACGAGGCACTTCTGACTTTTTGATAAAAATGTGAAAGGAGAATTTATTTTAACATACTTGACATGAATAGAATTTACCAATATCATGAAAATTAAATTATTTTAAGAATACTTTACAAGTTTAATTTTTTATTTTCATTGAAATTTTTTTCATTTATATTTTTGGAAATTTTTATTTTTTTTAAATAAGTAATTTGAAAATGAAAATGGTATTTTCCTCAAAAAAATATTGCAGTAATATTTTTAAATTATTTTCATCTATATCAACATGATTTGTTGAATATTATGATTTATTAAGGATATTATATAATTATACCAAGAACCGTATTTATTTAGATGGATTATGATTAGTGTGGCTGGGGAAAGTATTGAAATTCCATATGTTAGTTCTTCCAATATAGATAAATATTTATTTTTAATGAATTTTTATTATTTTTTATTTATTATTCATATTATTAATGTATGATTATTAATTTATGGGGGGAATAGAAATAATTTTCACCTAGATGCATTGGTAGGTCTCCTGAGACAAACTAGTTTGCGTATTTAGTATATTCCTTACCCATTTTTTTAATATGTCTTGGTGAAAGACATTGATGGTAAGTTTATGATGTTCAAAATTATGAATTACTTCATTATAAAAATAGTTATTAACTTCCATGTGAATATTTTAATAGTTATGATATCCATGGAAAATTTCCATGATCATGTGATTATTTATATAGAATTATTTGATAATAATTTATTCTCACCATATTATTCTTTCTGATCATGTCATTTATTAAATTACATGTGTTTTCTATTATTTAATTTTCCATGTTGATTACAAAATATTTACCTATGAATGATTCCCATGTATGTTTCTCTTTATAATAATTTAATATCACCCCTTTCTTATGTTTCTTTTCCCTAGGATTCCAAGATGTGTACTATGATTGATATGGAAATATATTCTAGAGAGAATAATGGTCTTCTCAAAGAAAATATTATGTTATATTTTATGTTTTCAAATGTAATATGAGATTCATGTATGTATTTAGTTTAACAATACTACAACAATATTCATCCCTTTGGGATGAAGTCAATTGTATCTTGTGTTAATGTAATAAAGTAATAACCGACTTTAGGCTACAAGAGTTGAGGATGTTGCAATGTTTCTTATTGAACCCTATATTATTGTTTTATGAGTAAATTAGTAAGGGTAGTCTGACTTTAAAACCATAATAAATGGAATGGTGTGGTCCCATAGGATTGTGTCTACTAATATTAAAAGGTGATGGAAATTAACATGGTGAATGACGTGATCACCTATGGTGAATAATGTGTAAAATTGAAAATAAGTGGTTAAAGGACATTGAATGTGTTTAAAATTTTATAATTAGAAATAGTGAGATAGGATAGGAAGAAATGTTCACTAATGGGTGTGGCTAATTACTTTGGGATAAAATACATGAATTTTGGGATATCTAGAAAGGATAATGATGATTATTGGGCTAAATATTATCTTGTTGACTGATTTTATTAATTTCCATATATTGATGTCATATTTGTATTGTGGATTGATGGTTTGTATTGAGGGGGAGATAGCTACATCATAACTCCTAGAATGATAAGACACAATAAAATTATATTATTCCCCAAGTAAGTGATAATAAAATTTCATGAATTAAATGAAATATTACATAAAAAACTACCCCAGATCTTTTATGTTTATTTGTTTATTGAATTCAGAAAAAAATTAACTAACAAAACCCAATTAATTTTCAACTACGGGAAATATTTCCAACTGTATAATAAACCTATTAATCCACAACAAGTATTTAATATCTCTTTCAAATTTTCTATACAGGATATTCCTCTAGACATACAACACATATTACTTTTATTTTTTACTTAGGTGAAAGGAAATATAAGAAGAGTTGTCCTCAATTGTAAGAGTTAGTGTCCTAGAACCAACTGTTTGTACTTTGATTAGATGTATATTTAATGTATTTAAATATTAAACATATTATTACATATTGTTCATTATTCTATTTGACTATGATGTAATAATGTCCTAGAGTATTTGTTCCGTTGACAGGGTCATGGAAGTTCCCCGCTATGATGAGAACCTTGAAATGCTATAACAATATTTTTAAATATAGTTCTACAATTGGATGAAATTCTATTATGGGACACATAACTAGCATAACTTCATGTGTGAGTACTCATAAGCATATGAGACTTACTCTCATGAAGTTAACACTTGGTAATATACCAGACATGAGATTATGAGAACAGAACCGCCTGTAGGACTTGTGCGTGTTTTGGTTTCATAAGATATTTATATCTACGAGCATGTGTAATGATCCTTAGACTTTATAATTATCATTAATACATGTCACGACTCACACACATTGATTTGCTGATGAAAACTGTCACATAGACCGTAGAAAAGAAGTAGGTTATATTGGGTGCGTCATGGGTGGCATGTTATTAATGGATAAGTCAAGGAAGGATTTATCCCTTCCATTTAATAAAGTTAATATCTCATCCCTTGGATTGAAATAGAACCATCGTGCAAAATTCCATGGCCATGGGGTAACGACAAGTTTATTCCTGGTAGTCAAAGAATGAAGTATCAAGAATAAAAGTTGATGACACTATCATGAAACCTTCTTGATGAGATATTGTGATAAAGGGATTATATTACAGAGTGAGCATTCATAAGTGGATGTTGTTTTTGTGACTTTATGTTCTTTCTCTTGGGTTCCTTGACCTGTTTCTATGTAGTACTCTTGGACTTTAAGCAATCCCGCCTAATGCCAACGAGAAATAATCCTAGAGGGTCACACACAAAGTGTTTTTGGTGGTCTCGGTTAAATTCAATTTGAATATACTTAATAAATATTATTATTAAGACAATGGAATAATTTTATTCAATTAAAATGATTGCATAAATGAAATAAATATTTTTTTCACTGGATTGTGGATAAAATATATTTATTTTTTGTAATGAACATTTAATAAATATTTATTTTCTATTTTTAAATAAAATATTTTTTTAAGATCATAAATTATTTATTTATTTATTCGGGTGTTTAATAAATGGAAGTGGAGTTCGAGGGGACCAAGTCCGGTCCGATAGTAAAATAATTATTTTCAAGATGATAAATAATTATTTAACTAGTTGGCACAAAATAAAATAATTCTACTATTATTTTGTGACGCAGAATTTTATTTATAATTCTGTTTTGAACAAGTTGGTGGACCATAAATAATGATGCAGTATTATTATTAATAGCATGAATTTTCAATAAGGTTATTAATGTCTTTAATTATAGTTATGTAATTATATATTGTAAATGAATCCCCATGTTAATAAATAGACACATATGTTTATTGTGCCATGTACCGAACCGCACACCCGGTGAATTGAGAATTGTTGAGCTAAACAATTTCTCTCTCGAATACTCTTCATGCCTCTCTCAAGAAATATTGATGTTCTTCAATGCTGGAGAACAATAAATCAATAATGACCGACATAAGACACTCACTTCACCACACTAGAACACGAAGAATGAGTGGTGTCGATCGGAGGCCATCAGAGTACATGTCGATCCACGCTAGAGGGATTCTAGTTTTGATCCTTGTAAGTGAAAAAAGATAACACAGAATGATCATTTTGGACGAATAACATCATCAACAAAGAAAATACTGAAGATTGAGGTATTATTTTCATTATGAGATTAATTAAATTAGTTATAAAAATGATGTGAAACATCCTCCCTAATGGATTTGGGCCTCTTCCTTTATCTAAATTTTTTATTCTATTCCATGGAGTCTGGAGTTCATCGTCGTATTGATCCCGAAATAATCATCGATCATGGTAGAAATCAAATTTGGGTGCTGGCCCAATCACACTTCTTCCACACCTAGAACATTTAAATGGTATTAGAGGGAGGTTACATCATAGTTTATAATTAATTTAATTATTTCATTGATGATTTCTACATTTAATAATTTAGTTGTTTCAATTCCAGTTAATTGTTCTACAAATCTAAATCTCAGTATATGTTCTTACTCTTTCGTTTCTCGTTATCCATATAGAAATGAACTTTTATTTTAATTTTGATTAAAATAAAATAGAGGATCTCAACTAGAGGTGAAAAAGGTTTCTGGTCCTACAACACTAACACACAATGTGTATTCGGTAGTACATACCATCTATACAAGGTTCAATTCACCAGGTCTGGTCTGCCAAACCAAGTCGTGTGATTGGAGTTTGTCTAAGTCTTAATGACTCTGGGTGTTGACCAGGAACAAATGGCATGTGGTTTCTGGATTACACGTCATGCAGTTCACTAGACATGACGTGCAGTCCCTTTTGGTTACGTTTGGACCATGTACCATGTACATGGCTTGCCCGAATGAAGACCGTGTAATGAGGAACTACATGGCCTGTGGCACACTAGACACCCCATGTACTCTGAAGATTTCCAATGTACACTCACACACCATTTTACTGAGGGTGTAATTCAGATGGATGTTAAAATATAGTACACTCCACATAGTTGTAACTACATGTTGTGTACTCATCCAAATTACGTAGATCTATTAAATTTTATTATTATATTATACGAACCCTTGAGACATGTAACATCATGCAGACTTCAATCTGAGGAACAATACATGATATGTGTTTTATATATGTGTGTTTAATTTAACATCTTTTTTAATATTAACTTCTACTCATTGGGTAGTTATGAATAGAAATTCATCGGGTTGCCTCCAAGGTACATTTTACGTAAAAATATAATTTTAAAGGAATTTATTTGTTTAAAATTACGATGGATGGGTGTAGAGACCCGAAGCTTAACATAAATTGACATTACATTACATTTGCGGAATACTTAGTACATAACAAAAACACACACACAAGGATCGTAATAGTTTAGTGTCTTTGGAAACTTGGAATATAATATTTTAATCCTGGTGAAAGATCTTCAACATCTCCCATAAAGATCCTCCTTTTTTTATACCTAAAACCTTTCCTTATATCTTGGGGAAAATAAAACATGAAAGGGTGAGCTCAAATGCTCAGTAAGGGTAAACAAAAGAAATATCAATCACATCATATACATAAGCACATAACTTTTGGAAATCTTAACCTGTAAAAGAGATCATAATTTCATAACCTGGAATAACTCATGGAAGTGAAATGTAATCACAATAATCATAAATTAAAACATTAAACTTTGTGGAATACACACATAATCATAGAGAATCATTTCTTATTAGTCAAGACTCATTTCCATGACTATCTTAGTAGACAAAGTCCATTTCTGAACCGAGTCACCCTCGTTTCAGTCCTGTTTCACAGAACCGGTATAACCTACCATTCCATCCATGTCTATCTCATGAGATATAAAATCTTTACCCAATGCATTGGAGGGAGATATAGGTCCCACCCATCTCATAATTATACCATTCTTATGTGTGCCACAAAATCATAAACCATACATCATTGCATAACCCATGTAATAAAAATGGGAATCTTAAACATCGTGACATCATAAAACAATTCATATAAGATAAATTAATTCATAAAAATAATTCCATCACAACATAATCAAATCAATGTAATAATAGGGATAAAAACAGAACCCTTTATTATCATAGATGGAAAATAATTTTGATAAAACACTTGAACTCCATTCTTGAGGAAAATATCCTTTCTTCTTCAAAAACACTTTTCCTTTCTTAACATGTCGTAAAATTATAAACTAAAAGAAGTTAATTAAAAATAAACTTTAAAACTTGTAAAGGAAGCTTCTTGGAAATAATGTTTTAAAAATCCATTCATACCGTATAAGTTAAGAAAAACATTCTTCGTACTTTTGTCGGAAAAGTCAAAAAGTACCTCGTATGAAAAACGACAAAAGATTCCTTTCATATCTTTTACTAAAAACTCACCGAAGGGTAAAATTGGATTTAAATAATTGTAGGTGGATGGAAATAATATTACATATTGAGGAAACATGGATGTGGATGATAAAATACACCCCAGTAAATACCAATGTATAAACAATCTCGTATAAAAATGAGATTGTGATATTTCCCTTACCTTAGGTCCGATTTGCTTCGTAAGTGTCCGAACCTCCTGTATAATGATTTAAATAATGTCATTGACTTATTAAAGAGTCATATTTGTTGTTATGATATCATATATGGTTCACTTATGACTTTATATTACCCGTTCTTTTGTAAATTCCATGTTAAAGAGCGTTTTGGGTAAAATTGTTTCATTTGTCGTCCGTGTTTTGACTTGTAATTATTCATATGATTACTTAGATCATGATTAATTAATTCTAGAATATAAAACATGATTTATATATATATATATTCAGAATATACATATATATAATAAATCAGTAAATGGAAAGAAATACACCGTTCATGGAGACGGTAGGTCGTACGTACGCATGAACGCTGTTTTCGTTTCCTTATTGAGTTGAACGGAATTAAGTAGATGACATAAATATATACATAAATCCAGTAGATTTATAATGTCAAATATTTCATTATTACTTCTTATATATACTTTATAATCACTCTTAATTGGTTAACATGGAGAATGAATCTCATCGCGTCGTGGAGACGGTAGTCCGTACGTACGCACGAGCGATGATATCGTTTCCATAATTATTGAATTGAATTGGAGTGGATGATACAATATATCAGAATCAATATGATTTTCTAATAACTATGTATAGTTATTCTTTACACCATTATACCCATCCATGTAAGGTGGTGGTGGAAAATAGATTTCACCACGGCGTGGAGATGGTATTCCGTACGTACGCACACGCGGTGATTTCGTTTTCCGTAGGATGGATAGATGGTGAAATAGGATTGTTTCATACTTATAATAACATATCAGTATATTAGTGATACTGATGTTATTACTTCATAATGAAACAACCTAAGAAGAATAAGTGGAAGAAGAAATAAAGGTGAATGAATCGGTAACAGAAATTACCTCTTCTTTGAAGCGCCTCTTTGAGACCTCCTCTTAGGGCACTAAAATTGGTATTTGAGGAAGACCAGAACCTCTAGGATGTTTCTAGGGAAGTGGAGAAGAGAATTTGGCAGGGGTTGGTAGAGCCTGAAGGCTCAAAGTTGTGTGAGGAAGAGAGGGAGGAGGTGCCCTTTTATAAGGGAGGAGAGGGGCACCTTTGGAATAACTAAAAATATTATTTTATTATAAAGTCAAGTTCGGTTTTAAATAGCTCCATATTGATTTATTTCGAGGCTAAGGTGGGGATGGGTAGAAATCCTCTCATCCAATAGAATTTAGAAAAGTTTAGGTCCCTATTTTAACCTTATCATTTAGATTTAACATTAAGTTAAATAATTTTACTTTTACCGTGTCTTCTTGTGTTCTTACACTATAAGGTTAATAAACTTACTATAAGAAGCCAAACGAACCCAAAGTTGTTTATTATTAATATATATAACCTTATCTATGTCATTTGGCCTAACCTTAGATTTTTAGGAATAAAATAACAATTAATAATATAATATTTGTTTTTAAAAACTATTTTATGTGAATTTTGACACTATTTAGTAATTTATTTTTGTGAAAATCATAACAGAATGATAAGTTCGAAAAAGTTAATTAAATCAATACTAACATGTCATATTAACCTATAAAATTAGTGGAATTCATAAAAAGTCTCAAGATATATTTATTTGGGTATTTATAACATCAATTATGTCAATATTTCATTAATAAGATAATTACTGCATCATCGTTGTGTCATAAATAAATTCAATTATTTAATGTCTAGAAATTGAAAATAAAATACCATTATGTATGAAATCTTTTTATCTTTCTAATGAATATTTATAGTCGAATTTATCTTATGTATAACCCTATATTAAAAATGTTTTATTAAATAAACTTTGATTTTAACTCTTTTAACTCTTCTTTGAATTAAATAATAATAAATGTCCTAATCTAATTCAAGTGGACCTAAATGGTCATATTTTATCCCTAATTTTGTTTTTTGTCGAATTACACTTGTCCAATAGAATTAGGACATGTGTTAGGGTAATAATAATATCATTTTTACCCTTAATTACCCTATTTACTTTTAACCGTGGTAAATAAAAGTAAAAAAGTTACTATTCACCAAAAAATTATTGTCATCTCATTGAACCACATTTTACATACTGACATAAACTGTGTCTCTCGAATTTTTGAAATTCCACTCACAGAAGCGGTAAAATTATGTTTTATGAAAAATTCAGTTTTTTTAACTACCACTTAGTGGTTTCACTATTCATCAAAAATTGAAAGTTTTCAGAAAAATACCAAAAATTAGGCCTAAGATATATTTGATATTATGAACTCAAAAATGATATCAATTTTACCAAATTAAAAACATATCAGTTGCATTAATTAATTTAAAAATTAATTCCCGTCGTCAAAACAAAAGGCGTGTTTTTAAGAGATAATAACTATCAAAAGATTGACACTTGTTTATAACTGGTTTAAATATGAAATTACATCCAATGACCAACATTGTATTTAATTGTAAAAATATATTCTAAATATATTTTAAAACCACTAAAATTAATAATTTATCACTATTAATTATTTCGATTGAAAAAGTTTTTTTTAATTAAAATTTAGTAATTTCCACTATTCATCAAAATATGGAAGTTATCCGAAAATTACCAAAATTTCACCCTAAGCTAATTTCGATACTCCGAATCCAAAAATGAAGTCCATTTTGAAAAATAGAATTTAAAAAATTTCAAAAAGTGGTTATTACTATTCATAATGGCTAGTTTTAATAATATTTTAATAGCATATCGTTGTTTAGTGAAACTCGGTATTGCGTACTACACACGCTATCAAGGAAGGTCGCGATTGCGTGTAATGAAAGGCAAGTCAAGGATTCGTGTTGTGCAAGCTCCTTTTGGTGTAGCGTACAACACAAGACATTAATGAAATTAAAAAGAATATTTTTCATAAAATCTCAGGGTGTTACATTCTACCCCCCTTAAAATGATTTTCGCCCTCGAAATTCGTTGGGGTTATAAATAGTTTACTATTCAAAAGTTTCATTAATCGAAACCCACATCGTAAAAAGGAATACCAAAAACCATCTTTAAAAACAAAAGTATGAAACTTAACGGTTACCCAAATAAACTAATCAATGGGTTTCCACATAGGTGAAAATGTGGATATGGAAGAGAAATCTAACCATCATGTTCTGATAGAGAGTGGTAGAGAACATGGCTATGGAAAAGACAACAATCACAAATCCATAAATTTGTGACGATATAAGGTACCATCTGATTAATCAGATATAAGAGCACTAGGACAACATTTTTGGTTTTCAAGATCATTTCCCTAAAGTTAAAGAATTTGAATTAGATTAAATACTTACTTTATTTTGGTACAATCTCACTGTTGTTCGTGCCTTGAACAATTTCCACTTCATCTCTTAAATAAATGAAGTTGAATTTTTTATTCGTGAAGTGTTAGCAGATCATGTGATAGAATGACGGGTCATTCCATCTGTCTCAAACAAAAGGTTAACAAAAGTTATTAAATATACATAAGTCATTCTATAGCGAGATTAATCATATATGGTTCCTAAAATGGACTTATACTTCATATATCATACTGCTTAATATAATAAAACTAGTTTCTACTAAACAGGGACTTCCTGTAGGCCAGTGGTAGGCGATAAAGGCCAGTCGCACTTCGGTTGTGGGTTCGATTCCCACAGCCTTGTCTGACGCGATGGGCTGTCGCCCGTCCTGCAGGTTGTCCTTTTTCTAAAGCTATATTACTATAACATCCCATCAATAATATCGAAAAAAGTTTTATCCTTATGTCCAACATAATCCATTCTAATATTTAGGCTTATCTAAAATACTTCGATCCAAGCTCATAGTATAAAGAAAATGATTACTTGAAATGTCACAGAACAATCACGTGAATACCATCATTTATCCCCCATATATCATAAGATATATCTTGTTGGTCAAATTAAAAACATGTGAATACCTTAATCATGTATTCTCTTGAAGAATGAATACCCATTGAACCTTAGTGAAAACATGAATGCAGTTAAAAGTTAACACTTTCCACATACCAAAATCCTCAAAATTCTATATACTCAAACCATGATATCACTTAGTCCTTATATCAATCATGAGCTCATGAATACTGTTAAACATTTCATTTTCTCGTTTTCCCTTCATTATGCGCATATCATCTTATTTCCAAAAGTATATCAATCACTTTTAATACCACATTAGACCAATACATAAATATTCCAATACTCCATGATACAACATTATTTTGGAATCCCATTACATAAACACTTAATCATTCCACCACATCGTTGTCATATTCAACATCACCAATAGTGATCGCATGTGACTTCCCTTTGTCCTTTTCCTTAAGCGGTTGCTCATGTCGATCATTACTAACCCTTGGATTAGGGCATTTATTAGCATAATGCCCCATTTCCTTGCACTTGATGCATTGAAGTGTTGGTGGTGCGTTCTCTACAATGTTTGCTTTATTCACATCATTAGAAACCCTTTTTCCATTACTTCGACACTCAGCTGCTCAATGACCTTCTTTTCCACACTTAAAACATTTTCTAGTCCCTTTAATACAATCTCCACCATGCTTCTTTCCACACTTTGTTCATAAGGAAACATTCATATTCTTTTCACAATTATTCTGATATTTCTTCTTGAACTCCATCTTTCGTTTCTTGTCAAAACCATGAGATGGATATGTAACACCAACTTCCATTTCTACCTTGATAGCACAACACACAATTTCTTCTTAGCTACTGAAGTCTCTTATAGCTAATTCCCTTCGAAGACTTGGTTTTAAGCCACTGAAAAATCGATCAAATTTACTTTCAGGTTGGATGATAATGTCAGATGCATACCTTGAAAGTCTTGTAAAATTCGCTTCGTATATACCAACAGATTCATCATCCTTCTGCTTCAGCTCAAGAAACTCCTTTTCCATCTTTGTTCGAAGAATACGAGGGATGTACTTACAGAAAAACAAGTTCTTGAACTCGTCCCATTCCATTGACTCAATTTCATCTCTTGGCCTCGTATTCTTGATATGATTCCACCATTGATCAGCTTCACCTTCCAAATGATATAATGCTAAGATGACTTTATCATGTTCAGAACATTGAAGAACTGAAAATATCTTTTCAGTGGTACTGATCCATTGTTCAGCAACAAGTGGATCGGAAGTCCCACTGAAAGAAGGTGGACGTTGCCTCATGAAGGACTCAATAGAATATTGTTCCCTTCTATGCTCATTTGGAAGTCCAGAATGATTCATAGATTGTGTAAGTATAGCAATAAGATTTTGCACTCCATCTCCCATAACATTTGTTTGTTCAGGAGGACAATCATTTCATTTTCCATTGCATTGATCAACACGGTTCCTTCGGGTTCCAGCCATCGTCTAAAACCCAAAAAGAATAGTGTGAGAGGAAAAAATCATGCTAGGGAAAACAACATTATAAAGGGGGAGTATCCTCAATATCTAACTTCTTAGGTTAAATTATATGATCGTTACCGTAGTTCTAGGACTGTATCTTATACGTATACTTATCCTTAGGGACATCCCTAGACATACCTTAGAAATATCTCTAGGGATCTCACTAACGCTTTCGCATCCTAGTTTCCAAAGGTTGACTAAACCTTTCCTCTGATACCAACTGTAGAGACCCAAAGCTTAATGTACATTGACATTAGATTACATTTGCGGAATACTTAGTACATAACAAAAACACACACACAAGGATCGTAATAGTTTAGTGTCTTTGGAAACTCGGAATATAATCTTCTAATCCTGGTGAATGATCTTCAACATCTCCCATAAATATCTTCCTTTTTTTATACCTAAAACCTTTCCTTATATCCTGGGGAAAAGAAAACATGAAAGGGTGAGCTCAAATTCTCAGTAAGGGTAAACAAAAGAAATATCAATCACATCATATACATAAGCACATAACTTTTTGAAATCGTAACCTGTAAAAGAGATCATAATTTCATAACCTGGGATAACTCATGGCAGTGAAATGTAATCAAAATAATCATAACATAAAACATTAAACATTGTGGAATACACACATAATCATAGAGAATCATTTTTTATTAGTCAAGACTCATTGCCATGACTATCTTAGTGGACAAAGTCCATTTCTGAACCGAGTCACCCTCGTTTCAGTCCTGTTTCACAGAACCGGTATAACCTACCATTCCAGTCATGTCTATCTCATGAGATATAAAATCTTTACCCAATGCATTGGAGGTAGATATAGGTCCCACCCATCTCATAATGATACCATTCTTATGTGTGCCACAAAATCATAAACCATACATCATTGCATAACCCATGTAATAAAAATGGGAATCTTAAACATCGTGACATCATAAAAAAATTCATATAAGATAAATGAATTCATAAAAATAATTCCATCACAACATAATCAAATCAATGTAATAATAGGTATAAAAACAGAACCCTTTATTATCATAGATGGAAAATAATTTTGATAAAACACTTGAACTCCATTCTCGACGAAAACATCCTTTCTTCTTCAAAAACACTTTTCCTTTCTTAACATGACGTACAATTATAAACTAAAAGAAGTTGATTAAAAATAAACTTTAAAACTTGTAAAGGAATCTTCTTGGAAATAATGTTTTAAAAATCCATTCATGTCGTATAAGTTAAGAAAAACATTCTTCGTACTTTTGTCGGAAAAGTCAAAAAGTACCTCGTACGAAAAACGACAAAAGATTCCTTTCATATCTTTTACTAAAAACTCACCGAAGGGTAAAATTGGATTTAAATAATAGTAGGTGGATGGAAATAATATTACATATTAAGTAAACATGGATGTGGATGATAAAATACACCCCAGTAAATACCAAAGTATAAACAATCTCGGATAAAAATGAGATTGTGATATTTCCCTTACCTTAGGTCCGATTTGCTTCATAAGTGTCCGAACCTCCTGTATAA
Source organism: Viscum album (assembly GCA_963277665.1). Taxonomy (NCBI): domain Eukaryota; kingdom Viridiplantae; phylum Streptophyta; class Magnoliopsida; order Santalales; family Viscaceae; genus Viscum; species Viscum album. The sequence continues at coordinate 1,305,149,702 of OY728160.1, read as the reverse complement.
TTATTTAAATAATGTCATTTACTTATTACCGAATCATATTTGTTGTTATGATATCATATATGGTTCACTTATGACTTTATATTACCCGTTCTTTTGTAAATTCCATGTTAAAGAGCATTTTGGGTAAAATTGTTTCATTTGTCGTCCGTGTTTTGACTTGTAATTATTCATATGATTACTTATATCATGATTAATTAATTACAGAATATAAAACATGATTTATATATATATATATATTCAGAATATACATATATATAATAAATCAGTAAATGGAAAGAAATACACCGTTCATGGAGACGGCAGGCCGTACGTACGCATGAACGCTGTTTTCGTTTCCTTATTGAGTTCAACGGAATTAAGTAGATGACATAAATATATACATAAATCCAGTAGCTTTATAATTTCATATATTTCATTATTATTTCTTATATATACTTTATAATCACTCTTAATTGGTTAACATGGAGAATGAATCTCATCGCGTCGTGGAGACGGTAGTCTGTACGTACGCACGAGCGATGATATCGTTTCCATAATTATTGAATTGAATTGGATTGGATGATACAATATATCAGAATCAATATGATGTTCTAATAACTATGTATAGTTATTCTTTACACCATTATACCCATCCATGTAAGGTGGTGGTGGAAAATAGATTTCACCACGGTGTGGAGACAGTATTCCGTACGTACGCACGCGCGGTGATTTCGTTTTCCGTAGGATGGATAGATGGTGAAATATGATTGTTTCATACTTATAATAACATATCAGTATATTAGTGATACTGATGTTATTACTTCACAATGAAACAACCTAAGAATAAGAAGTGGAAGAAGAAATAAAGGTGAAAGAATTGGTAACGGAAATTACCTCTTCTTTGAAGAGCCTCTTTGAGACCTCCTCTTAGGGCACTAAAATTGGTCTTTGAGGAAGACCAGAAACTCTAGGATGTTTCTAGGGAAGTGTAGAAGAGAATTTGGCAGGGGTTGGCCGAGCTTGGAAGCTCAAAGTTGTGTGAGGAAGAGAGGGAGGAGGTGCCCTTTTATAAAGGAGGAGAGGGGCACCTTTGGAATAACTAAAAAGTATTATTTTATTATAAAGTCAAGTTCGGTTTTAAATAGCTCAAAATTGATTTATTTCGAGGATAAGGTGGGGATGGGTCGAAATAGTCTCATCCAATTGAATTTAGACAAGTTTAGGTTCCTATTTTAACCTTATAATTTAGATTTAACATTAAGTTAAATAATTTTACTTTTACCGTGTCTTCTTGTGTTCTTAAACTATAAGGTTAATAAACTTACTATAAGAATCCAAACGAACCCCAAGTTGTTTATTATTAATATATATAACCTTATCTAAGTCATTTGGCCTAACCTTATATTTTTAGGAATAAAATAACAATTAATAATATAATATTTGTTTTAAAAACTATTTAATGTCAATTTTGAAACTATTTAGTAATTTATTTTTTTGAAAATAATAACAGAATCATAAGTTCTAAAAACATTAATTAAATCAATAATAACATGTCATATTAACCTATAAAATTAATGGAATTCATAATAAGTCTCAAATTATATTTATTTGGGTATTTATAACATCAATTATGTCAATATTTCATTAATAAGATAATTACTGCATCATCGTTGTGTCATAAATAAATTCAATTATTTAATGTCTAAAAATTGAAAATAAAATACCATTATTTAGGAAATCGTTTTATCTTTCTAATGAATATTTATAGTCGAATTTATCTTATGTATAAAAATATATTAAAAATGTTTTATTAAATAAACTTTGATTTTCACTCTTTTAACTATTCTTTGAATTAAATAATAATAAATGTCCTAATCTAATTCAAGTGGACCTAAATGGTCATATTTTATTCCTAAGTTTGTTTTCGGTCTAATTACACTTTTCCAATAGAATTGGGACATGTGTTAGGGTAATAATAATATCATTTTTACCCTTAATTACCCTATTTACTTTTAACCGTGGTAAATAAAAGTAAAAAGTTACTATTCACCAAAAATTATTTTCATCTCATTGAACCACATTTTACTTACTGACATCAACCGTGTCTCTAGGATTTTTGAAATTCCACTCACAGAAGCGGTAAAATTAAGTTTTATGAAAAATTCAGTTTTTTTAACTACCACTTAGTGGTTTCACTATTCATCAAAAATTGAAAGTTTTCATAAAAATACCAAAAATGAGGCCTAAGCTATATTTGATATTATAAACTCAAAAATTATTTCTATTTTACCAAATCCAAAACATATCAGTTGCATTAATTATTTTAAAAATTAATTCCCGTCGTCAAAAAAAGGCGTGTTTTTAAGAGATAATAACTATCAAAAGATTGACACTTGTTTATAACTGGTTTAAATGTGAAATTACATCCAATGACCAACATTGTATTAAATTGTAAAAATATATTCTAAATATACTTTAAAACCACTATAATTAATAATTTATCACTATTAATTATTTCGATTGAAAAAGTTGTTTTTAATTAAAATTTAGTAATTTCCACTAATCATCAAAATATGAAAGTTATCCGAAAATTACCAAAATTTCACCCTAAGCTAATTTCGATACTCCGAATCCAAAAATGAAGTCCATTTTGAAAAATAGAATTTACAAAATTTCAAAAAGTGGTTATTACTATTCATAATGGCTAGTTTTAATAATATTTGAATAGCATATCGTTGTTTTGTGAAACTCGGTATTGCTTACTACACACGCTATCAAGGAAGGTCGCGATTGCGTGTAATGAAAGGCAAGTCAAGGATTCGTGTTGTGTAAGCTCCTTTTGGTGTAGCTTACAACACAAGACATTAATGAAATTAAAAAGAATATTTTTCATAAAATCTCAGGGTGTTACAATGGGAATCTCAATGAAATTAATAAAAGGGTTTAAGATAAAAGGATTGATTAATTAAAGATGATAATTAATTGATTCGAGGGTTATTTATCTTAAATAATAATGATTAAAGAATTGAATTCTAGTTTTATTTATGCGTAAAAATCATTGCATGTATGGATGATCATGAGCTTGACCAATACCACTATATGTGGATGAATTCTTTTAATTTATTTAGATTAAATTTTTTTCCTCCAAGCCTTCTTCTAATTAATATGTAGGGCCCACATGCCCCAGGTTTATTTTATGTAAAACCCCCTTTTTACCCCTCACATGCTTGTGAGTTAAAAAAACAAGGCATATGTAATGGGTGGAACTCCCAAGGTAGTGGAGGAGGTACAATTTGGAGCTGAGACAAAACTAATCCCAGGAAATATAGAGGTGTAAAATTTTAAACATGAACCCAAAAGGTTCAAGATGTTTCTCCCCTTGGTTAGGGTTATATTATCAATATCTAGATAAACTAACCATTAGAAAATCTCATGATCATGCCCTTTACATTATTTTATTTCTACCAGTTGTATGGTTTATTATTATGGATGTGTTGTCACAATTACATAATTAATGAATTAAACAATCATGCAAGATGGAAGTAAAATAAACCATACTTATGCGTAAATATTATCAAGACATGGTTAATCACTTAAGGAGATTCCACTAAATATTAATGATCATGTGATAATGATAACAATAAATTCACAAATAAGAGATAAATGTCCCTCAAATAAAATATTAAGTCAGACCAAGCCTTTTTTTACTTGATTACGGGAAAAACTCAATAAAACTATGTGTTTGACCAACCCTTGATGGGACACTTACTTTTATACAGGAAGTCCTTATGAATGGTTTTAGGTATACTTTACCATATTACATCAAGAGGAGTATCCCTTTATATTCTTTGTGTAATTGTGGAGGCAAGAGTTGAGGAAATATAAATTCATGGTTTAGGGATTGGGGAGTCCACTCAACAGATCAAGGATCTATATGACCGAAGTTGGAAAAGGCATGCCTACCTAAATACCTTGTAATAGCTTGACCAACCCTTTTGGGGTTTATACGAAGGGGAATATGGATCCTTTCACCTAGAATGTCATGGAAACTAAACATTCCGAGTTCAATGGTGAGGGCCATTAGGACTTGATAAAATAGTGTGAGACATAATATAATTTATTATTTCTCCTAAAATGTAATCAATAAAGTACTAATGATCTAGTCTTTTAATTTTAGAATAAAAAATACAATATCATCAACCACACTATCCCTATGATCAATTTTTGATAAAGACAACATCCTCACCAGCAATAACTTCTAGAAATGGTTTATATTCCTTCGGTTTATCCTACGCCATGAATAGAATTCTTACGTAGTAGAGTCAGCATTACCTGATCTTGCTGCCAAAGAGGTGAGTGATGAGGGTTTCTTAGTCTGTGAGAAACATATGAACGATGTGGTCGACCTTTAATGTTTGATGTTGTCATCATTGTCTAGTGGGCTCATGAAGTCTCATGAAAAAATGGATACTTATATAATCCTCAATAACCACTGGGGTCTTTACTAAAAGAGATAAAGATAGGAATGGTTTGAGATCTCTAAGACACTCTTTCAGAGTAATCTTGGAGAAGGTTCCCCAGATAGGCCTTATATAGTCAAGCTCATTGGATACATTGAGCACCTAGAGGTTCTAGGGTTTAAACACCCCAAAGAATGAGGCACAAATATCATTCTTGCATCACTCCCTTGGAACATCTCTAAATTCTTGTCAATTTCAATATGAATAACATTGAGAATTCTCTATCTGATCTTCTTATCCTCATTCTCCAAGTGTAAAAAGATATAAAGCATGAAAAGCCTTCTATCCTTATAGTGAATAAGAGGAAAGGGAAGGTGAATAGATTTAATCCCAATGATTCTTCATATCCTTCCATGAAAAAGAATATCAAAGGGGAGGCAAGGGAATAGGGTGATGTTTGTTTCACATGTAGCAAGAAGGGTCACTGAAAGAAGAACTTCACTCAGCCACATAAGCAAGGGGAAGCTTCAGTTGCATTTGTTATCGAATTCAATCTATCTATTTCTAAAAATTGAGTATTAGATATAGCTTGTGGTGCACACATATGTATCCAAATATAGGAACCAAGTAGGTTTAAGAATATTTACTAAGGGGAGGTAGGTCTAAGAGTAGCCAACAGATCCAGACTTGTTGCTGTACCTATTGGAAACTACCACCTCACATTGCCAACTGGGATGATCTTGGTGTTAAAGGGTTGTTATTATGTACCTTCTATTACTAAAAACATTATTTCTATATCCAGATTAGATACAGATGGATTTTTGTTCATGATTGGAAATTAATTTTGCTTCTTTTAAAATGTTAGCATTTGTTTTGTTAGGGGACATTTATACAACAATCTTTACATGTTGGATTAAAAAAACCAAGTAATGAAAATTTATAACAAAGGCAATTCAAATGAGTCATACCACACCCATATTTGGTATCACTGGCTTGGTCATATAAACAATAAACACTTTATAAAGTTACATAAATATGGATATTTAGATTATTTTTAACTAAAATCACTTGGCATATATCATGGATATTTACAAGGCAAAATGACCAAAGCCACATTTATTGGGAAATGTGAAAGGGATAAAGAACTTATTGAATTGGTTCATACCAATGTTTTTGGACCATTTCTAGTTGAATAAATGGGAGGGTACTCATACTTCATAACTTTTACTAACGATTTTAGTAAATATGGATATATCGACTTAATGAGGTATAAGATGGATTCTTTTGATAAGTTCGAAGTATACAAGAATAAAGTTGGGAACTAGCTTTGTATGAAGATTAAGGAACTACCCTTATATTGCGGTGGAAAATATCATAATCAGGACTTCATTGATTGCTTACAGGTGTTTGGGATCCTATCCCAGCTCACACCTCCATACATCCCTAGTGGTATGGTGCGAGAGAAAGGAGGAACCACACCCTGTTGGACATGGTGAGATCAGTGATGAGTCATGCGAGTCTTCCATTATCCATTTGAGGATATGCGTTACAAATGGTTGTGAAAATACTAAACCTGGTACCAAATAAATTGATAAATGTTATTCCATATGATTTCTGGAGTGGAAAGAAAGCCATATTATCGAATTTACATGTGTGGGGAAGTGATGCATTTGTTAAGGACTCTTCAGGTAACAAACCTGCACCCCGAGGCACAAAGTGTATCTTTATAGGATACCTTAAGGAAACAAGGGGATATTACATATAAAAAACCACAGAAAAAAAGTTTATAGGGGAAAGGCAAATCATATTCCTTGATAGGGAGCACATCTCCAAAATATATTGTGTGAGTGAGATAGACTTCAATGAAGTTGAGGCTCAAGGTACACAAGATTTGGTACATGATCAGATTTCATAAAGCCCCATGGAAGAAATAACTGTTCCAAATACATAAGAGCTGTATAGGAGTACAAGAGAGGTTAGAGAACAATAATGGTAGGTTTTTCTAGTTACTGAGGATGTTGACTCATTATTAGTAGATAATTATGATCCTCTAACCTACATGGAAGCAGTATGTGGAATAAATGTTTCCAAGTGTCAATAAGACATGAATTCTGAAATAGATTCTATGTACCAAAACCAAGTCTTGATTTTGGTAGATCCTCCATTTGATGTAAAGACTATTGGTTTCAAATAGGTATTCAAGAAGAAAATGGACATGGAAGGGCAAGTCAGTATTTATAAGGCACGACTGGTTGCAAAAGGGTTCATACATTGTCAAGGAATTGACTATGACGAAACATTTTCACCAGTTGCAATGATGAAATCCATCATAATTCTATTTTCTATTTCCACTTACCATGACTATGAGATTTGGAAAATGGATGTCAAAATAGAATTCTTAATGGGAACCTTCAGAAAGATGTCTACATGACACAACCTGAAGGTTTTATGACTCTAAAGGATTCCAATAAGGTATGCAAGTTACAGAAATCCATTTATGGATTAAAGTAAGCATCCAGGTCATGGAAGATTTGTTTTGATGAATCCATAAATAAATTTGGTTTTATCAAAAATGAATGTGAGCCTTATATCTACAAATGGTTTAGTGGGAGTTCAGTCATTTTCCTAATAGTATATGTTGATGACATATTACATATTGGAAATGAGATACTGAAATTATAGTCTGATAAGGCATGGTTGAATCAATGCTTCTCTATAAAAGACATGGGTTATGCATCATATATTCTTGGGATCAATATCCATCCTGATAGATAGAAGATATTGTTGGGCCTAAGTCAATGTACATACATTGATAAGATACTAAAGAGATTTAGTATGGAACAATCCAAGAGGGGATTGTTGTTAGTATCACATGACATTCATATTTCCAAGAAAATATGTCCTCAGACACATGAGGAAAGAAAGCTAATGGTAAGGAATTCATATTCATCGGTGATTGGGTCAGTCATGCATGTCATTTTGTGTATTAGGCTAGATCTTGCCTACTCATTGAGTGTGGTAGGAATATATCAAGCTGACCCGGGGGACCGCTATTCGATGGAATTCTAGACTATCTTAAAGTATCTGAGCCATACTATGGATATGTTCCTCGTTTGTGGAGGAGATCAAGAACTAGTCATCAGAGGATATGGAGAACCTAGTTTCCAAACTGATCGAAATGACATGAATTTGCAAACGGGATACATCATCACTTTGAATGGAGGTGCAGTGAGCTGGAAGAGCTCAAAGAAGTGTGTGCTCACATATTCTATAGTAGAGTCTGAGTATATTTCATCTTTTGAGGTAGTTAAATAAGTATTTTGGATGTGAATATTCGTCCAGGAGATATATTTGATACCATGTAGTAAATATCCCATCACACTATATTGTGATAATACTACAGCGGTGGATCTCGCAAAAGAGCCAACGTCACATCAGCGGACGAAGCACATTCTTCAGAAGTATCATCTCTTGAGGGATTTCTTTTAGAGAGGTAAATTTGCAGTGAGTGGTACTTCTAGGGAAGACAATGTGGCAGAACCCTTGAATAAAGCCTTGACTCACCAGAAATATGATCACCATGTGAGGTCTAGCAGACTGAAATCTGTAGGCAATTGGCTCTAGTCCAAGTGGGAGTTTGTAAGAGTTGGTGTCCTAGAACCAACTGGTTGTACTTTGATTGCATGGATATTTAATGTATTTAAATATTAAATATCTTGTTACATATTGTTCATTGTTCATCATGACTAAGATGTAATAAAGTCCTATAGTATGTATTGAATTGATAAGGTCATGGTAGTTCATTCTATGATGATAACCTTGAAATACTATAACAATATTCTTAAATATAGTTCTTTTTTTAGATGACATACTATGATGGGACACATAGCATGCTGCCCGTTTGGTGTGAGTACTCCTAAGTAGATGATACTTCCTCTCATGAAGTTCGCACTTGGTAATCTCCAACACAATATATTATGAGAATAGACTCACGATTAGGAATTATTTGTGTTTTGGTTTCATCATATATTTCTATCTGTGAGTGTATATAATGATCCTTAGACTTTATGATTATCATTAATACATTTCACGACTCGCACACTTTGATTTACTGATCAAAATCATCACACAGAAAGTTGGTGGGAAGTAGAGTACGTTGGGTGCGTCATGAGTGGCATGTTATTAATGGATAAGTTGAGTAAGGATTTGTTCCTTCCATTTATGGAAGTTGATATCTCAGCCCATTGATTGAAATAGAATCGTCGCACGAAATTCCATGGTCACTGTGTAATGATGAGTTTATTTCAGGTTTTCAAAGAACGACGTATCCAGAATAAAGGTTGATGACACTATCATAAAACCTGCTTGATGAGATATTACGACAAAGGGATTATATTACACAGTGAGTGTTTATATATGGATGTCATTGTTGCAACTTTATGTTCTTTCTCTTGGGTTACTTGACCCATTTCTAGATAGTACTATTGGACATTAGGGAATCCTGGCTAATTCCAATGGTATAGAATCCTAGAGGGTCACACACTAAGTGTTTCTAGTGGACTCGGTTAAATTCTATTTGAATTTAATTAACAAATCTTATTCTCAAGACAATGGAATAATTTTATTCCAGTTAAAATGATTGCATAAATTAAATAAATACGTATTCACCAGATTGTGGGTAAAATATATTCATTTATTTTATTTACCATTTAATAAATATTTACTTACTATTTTGTAAATATAAATTAATATTTAAGAGAATAAATTATTTATTTATTTATTATGGTGCTAAAAAACACTGCTATTATTTTGTGACATGGAATTTTATTTTTAATTTCGTTTTGTACAAGTTCACGCACCATAAATAATAATGTCGTAATTTTATTAATAGATTGGGTTTTCTCTATGGTTATTAATGTATTTAATTGTTGTTATGCAATTAAATATTGTAACTGAAGCACCATGTCAATAAATAGACACATGTGTGAATTGTTCCATGTATCGAACCGCACACTCAATGAATGGGAATTGTTGAGTTAAACAATTTCACTCTCGAATCATCTTCCTACACCTCTCAAGAATGAGAAAAATTCTTTAAGTACAAAGAATAATCAATAAAGAATGACCGACATAAGGCACTCTCTTAACTGAACTTGCACCCGGAGAACGAATAGTGTAGATTGGGGGCCATCAAGCGCGTGTGGATCACCACTAGAGGGATTCTAGTTTGGATCCTTGAAATAACCCCAAGATAATCTGGAAGGATCATTATGAATGATCAACATCATCAATGAAGAAAATAATAAAGATCCAGGTATTATTTTCTCTATAAAATTAATTAAATTAATTCTAAACATGATGTGCAAGATCCTCTCTAAAGGTTTCAGGCCTCTTTATTCTTTATCTAAATCTTTGATTCTATTCCATGGAGACTAGCATTCATCATCATATTAATCCTATAATAATCATTGATCATGGTAAAAATCAATGTTTCATGATGGCCCAACCACGCTTCCGCTGCACCCAGAAGGAATGTCTCTAATGGGAGTGTCTGATTGCTTTGGTATAAAATACCGGAATTTTAGGATATATAGAAATGATAAAGATGATTATTGGGATAACTATTACCTTTTAGATTGATTTTATTAATTTCCATATATTGATTGTCATATTTGGATTATGGATTATGGTTTGTATTGAGGAAGAGCTAGTTACACCATAACTCTTAGAATGATATGACATAGGAAAATTATATGATTACTCAAGTAAGTTACCATCAAATTACATGAATTAAACAAAATATTACCTTAAAAAAACCCTATATATTTTAGGTTTATTTTTTTATTGAATTAGGAAAACAATTAACTAAAAATACCCAATTAATTTTCAACCAAGGGAAATTTTTTCCACTATATAAGAAACTGCTTAATCCATAATAATTATTCAATATCTCCATCAAATTTTCTGTAAAACATATTCTTCTAGACATACCACACATATTACTGTTATTTTTTACTTAGGGAAAAAATATAAGAATATTTGAGCTCAATAACTCAGTAAGGGTAATCATAAGTGACAAAAATAAATGACCATTAGTGAGAATAAAATAAACATATTTGTTTAATAATGTAAGAAAGGAACATGAACATAAAATATATAATTCATACCCAATAACAAATTGATAATGAGACAAAATTCATTGCATGAGGCTTTAGTATAATGAAACTGATATCAAAGGATCTTGGCATCTTAAGATTATGACCACAACATAATGCATGACATCATTTAATTAATTCATGTTTCACTCTGAAGACTATTACCACATAGTATAAAAAGCCACATGGTAGATTTTGTTCACTCCCCAATCTCATGCATAACATCTCATGAGATTTAAATCATTACCTAATGAAGTAGAGATCTATATATTTTTAGGACCACCCATCACATCATATTATGTACAAGCATAATTGTTCCCCATAGAAAACATTCATAATTCCATCAAAGAAATGTTAAATTTAGAAATAAATTATTTTCATGATTATTTCCAAAAAATACTACAAACCATATTTATAAACAAGGTAGATTGTTTTAAAAAAAATATCCCCAGTTAACAAAACAACCAACAAAATTATATTTACATAGATATAAATAAACCCTTTCAAAAAATGAATACTTCAAATGGTTCCACATATGAGATTAATAATTTGGGTTTTTAATACCATGAGTTTAATTACTCAAAAAAATTAAGTAATATCATGTAAATAAAATGGTTAAATCATGTAACATAAATCCCATGAGAGTAATTACTTTTGAAAATGAGAAGCTAAGTTAGATGAAAAATATAAAATAGTGTTTAGAAAACACTTTTATCATTCCTATAAAAGATGATGTTACAGGTAATTTTAAAAATAATTAATTTCATAAGAAATAAAACATGCTCAGTATTTGAATGATTAAGGGAAATCAATGTTGGGAAGAGAAAAACATGGACATGGATGATAAAACATCATTAAAAGGATGACAATTATTCTTAATTTAGTTTCATTTTAACAAAGTAATAGAATTAATATATAAGGATTATTTTAAAAAAAATTGATTTAAAAATATATTAATAAGAAATACCATATAAAACAAAAGATGAAGCTCAAGGAGAAACATTATAACTCGTGAAAGCATGTTGAGTTATGAAAACCCCCTATATTTTAGGGAATATATCAATTATATTCGGAAGAAATGAAGAGTATGAATGGGAGTGAATTTTTCATGATAAAAAATAATTTAAATTATTATAAGTATATGGGTAGATGTTACACTATAAAAAATAAAACAGGTTCATAATATTGAAACATTACTTAATGAATGTTTAGAGAGATAGAAATCTTTATGGCTTTTGAATTTTTTGAGTAAACAACTCATAAGAATGAAATTTGAATACAAGATTGAATATCATGAAATGTAATAGATTAATGATTAAAAAATATTAAATGGAATCAGATACACCATTCCATAGAAAAGATAGTGTACAATAAGAAATCAGTCTCAAGGGAGTTAAAATTGGGATAAGAAACCCTTACAAGCAACATAATATTTGATTTAAGAATAATTTTATAATGATGTTATAAGGATTAATTAATGAAAAAACAATGTGGAATTATAAAAAACATTATTCATTAGGTATAATAAATCACACTTGGAATAATGTATTTCAATCATAATTTTTGTAATTCAGTGGAAGGAAATTGAGTTAGTACAAACCCTAACCTTATTCATGATTTGTTATGTGAATGCGCATAAATTATAGAATAATCTAAATAATTTTATTATATAACTTATTAGAAAAATTATTATTATATATTTAATTTAATATGTACCGTATATTATCATAGTCTATTTGTTATTGTATTTTTTTCTTATGTTTTTATAAAAATGAATAATTGTCGGCTTTTTTAGGTAATTTTAAAATTATAGAAGAGATTTCAATAATAAGTTAAATAATTAATATAAAAATTATAGGAAAAAATAATTTTTTTTTATTATTAAATTATATTAATATTGGTATTTAACTTCCCATAGTCATTCATTATAGAGTTTTATAGCATTATTCATGTGGGTGGTTAAATTAGCCTAAACATGAACACACTATATCTTGATGGGTGAGTATGGTTATGCAAGTGAATAATATCATTATAAAATAAGAGTAATGATATTATTTATATTATTTCTTTTATTTTTATCAAATTTTATGTGGTTTTTATAAATAATAAAAATCATTATGAAAAATTTTTCTTCATAGAGGAGGTAGTCCACACAATGTACGATTACTATTCTTTTGTTTTTATAATTGGATGGAAAAGAGTAAATAGTTTTTTTACATTAATATAAAAAAAACTTACTTATGATGATACCTGGTTCATTATATTACTATGTTTATGGTGGGATTACAATATAATGATTAATAAGAAAAGGAAAGCAGTAAGTAATACCCACTTTGGTTCGTTGAACTTTCTATAGAAAGTATCCTTACAAATGAAGAAATTTTGATAAATAACCGAGACAAGAGGATATTGAACATGAGAGAGGATTCTAGGAGGATCCAAATGTATGATTTTAAAGATGTAATTTTATTTAATGGGAGTGATAAGAATGGGTGGTAGGGTCCAATTTTATAAGTGCATAAAATGTAACTTGTTTAAATACCCCTTTACTTTTCAATGACAACATTACTCTTCTCAAGGGTAAAATAATTTGAAATTTTGTAATGGAGTTTAGCATGATATTTCATCGATAAATCCTCAAATAAAAATTCCCACACGTTTTTAAACATGTGAGAAGTAATTTGTTCTTATATTTTTACATTTTTATTTATTTTATATTTACTGGGTAACTAGTTTTTACCCATGGACCTTATGTTTTACAAAACATATAAAATATACCCTATTTCCAAATCAAGGTGAGATGAACCTAAATTTATTCTCCATTTTATCTAATTCAATTTCTAATTAGTTTATAATTAGCTTTTAAATTAAAACATTTTATATATAGAAAAAATGTCTTGTAGAAAAATGTTGTTTTCATAATTAAGTGAACTTAATCTAATTTATTATTGATTATCAACTGAATGAGTGATAATTTATTTAAATATAGGCTAAAAAATTATATTAAATTAACCTTTTATAAGGGATTAATTTATTTAATTCTAAAAAAATATAATATTAATCAAATAAATCTTTGAAAATATTAGTTTTACCATTATCGAGGTCATTAACTTTAATCTTTGTAATCGTACTGTTATGCACAAAAATAAAATTTACCTTGTTAAATAATATGATCATGTTGATAATAATTTTAAGGGATTTATTTTAAATATAAATTTATATCAGTTATACAAATTTTCAAAAACATTTATGTCATTCTTGTATTATGATAATGTCATAAAAGTGATGGTTTTAGCAGTATTGGTATTTTTTAACTATTCACCAAAAAAACAAATTCTTTTTTAAAAATACAAAGAATTCATAAAAATTTTATTTTGATATTCTAAATATATTATTTAAATTATTTTTATCTAATTCATATTCTAAATTTTATAAATTTATTTTTTAAATATGAAATATATATAACACTATTTTTATATAAAATAAAATTCATTTTTATTTAAAAGTAAAAAATGAGAAATAAAAAAAATCATTTGTTGAATAACTTATTAAATTAATAATTATATGTTTATATCATCATAATTTCTAGTTACACAAACCCTCAAGATCTATATGTAATATCTACACATAAGATATTCTCCAGTGGCCGTCAAGGGTGGTGATTCTTCCATCATATATCTTTTAGAAACATCCATGAGCATAAAATTTTCTCACATATGATTTCCCTCGTATAATAATTTATTTATTTTGGATATAAATTAGTCTATAGGAAACCCTAATTAAGGTAATTAATTTGTCATATTGGATAAATGAGCTTCGTATGGAAGACATCCACTACTTGATGACATTTGTTTTCTTCATAGATTTCAAAATATGGTTACATTATTTTATCCTCACTAATTTAATTGTTATGTTATTATGGTAAAATTTTATTTTACAAAATCATGGGTTTTTAGTAAAAATTTTCATTTAAAAATATCTATAAAAATAATATTTACTTACGGAATAAGATTTAGTGAAATATTTTGTTGTTACATTCCCCCCATTAAATAAATTTCATCCAATTCATTCTTGAAAACATACAATGGGAGTAATTTCTATAATAAGATTCTAATTTATCATACACTAGTAGTTGATCATGGTTTGATTTAGGATATTAAGTTATATATCCCTATACAAAATTTGATATTATCCCTTTTTAAAAAGAGACAATCTATTCATAGTAGAATCCCTATAAGAAGTAACTTTCACAAACCTTGAAGAAAATATAGAGTGAAAAATCACTTTCTACTTCAATAGAATTAATTGCATAGACTTTACATTATTCTAGAGGTCTACGTGGTTTTTTGGGCCCATTTTCCTCATTATCCATTAGATTAGGGAATTGATTTTCATAATATCCAATTTCCTTTCAATTGAAGGAATTAATTTTTGTAGCTTCTCTCTTTCCCTCACACCTTTGAGTTTTATGGCCTTCATCTACACAATTGTATAATCTACCCATGCCATTAATGTAATTTACCCCATTCTTCATTTGAAATTTTTGGCCCAAAGGGAATTGAATATTATTTCCTTTATTGAAGTTTTTACATTAACTTCAATGATACTCCATACTTCTATAATTTTTTGTGTTTATGAATTTTAATATGTCCATATTGTTAGCCATATTTCATGATAGATGGTTTGGTAAAATCATAAGGTTTCTCACTCCAAATCCTATTCCAATTGTTTGTTCATTGATGCAATCTTCATATTGTCCCTCACACCAATGGTAACTTCTAGTTCCATTCATTACTAAAAAAAGATATTGACATGAATGATGAAAATGTAACATTATAATATTATTATAACAAATATCTATGGGAAAATTTAACCACGAGATGTCATATTTTTTTTTGAAATTATCATGTTAACCTATAATTGTTTTATTCCAACTTATATCACTCTTAATTCCACATATTTCATTATTGATTCAACCTAGGTTACTTTAAGTTGGGTTTTCACATATTTCATAACCTAATCCCTTAAAAATAACTTGGATATCAATCCATCATGCTCATTCATAAAGAGAATATGATTAACCAAAGCATATCCCTATTGATTATCAATCCAAGTGTGTAGTTAGGATACATTATTATGCACTATGTGATTATTGAGTTAATACCATATCCAAATTTTTCAGGGTTATTACATTATACTTACATTTAATTCATACATATTTTGATACTTAATTTGTTGATTTTTTAATTAATTGATCATTATTTCCCATTTATTAAATGATTTTTTCATCTATGGAATGATAAAATATTTGGTTGAAGATAAAAAATATGATCCAAATAGATCATGATTTTCATTTTTAGAATGATTTATACAACATACTATGATAATGGGATACTTATAGAGATTGAAATTGAATATACAGGTTGCGATAGATCTTTTGATGCTGGAAAAGCACCATTCACATCATGACTGTCTTATTTACGACATGAAAATAAAAGAGATTAAATATGTGAATTAAAGGATTAACGAAATAGATATAAAATTGGAGGCTGAACAATTCATTGCATGCCACATATTTCATGCCCTAAATGTTATTGTACATAACTAGTTTTTACCAGGAATTATGTAATATTCAATGAAAGATGGCCTTTATGAACTAAAATAGTGAAATACCATCAAGATTGTCCTGAGAATAATTTAAGGCCACATTAATGGGAATTTTTTTAAAAGCTATGCATATATAATTCATACAAATATATAGATAATATTATACTACCAAGGATCAATTTGGAGACCAAATCCTTGGGTGATTTATTGTACTACTATAGAGACTTCTGTCGATCTTCCTCATTATTTTCTTTCATGCTTTATGTTTCAATATTCCTTCCCTTTTTCCCCCTAATTTCTAGGAATATGGGGTAATTTATTATTTGTGATGGGATATTTATTCAAAGGGAGAATGTTTATTGGATTTAAATTTCATTATTTTATTTATATTGGGTTACCATAATAAATAAATTTCAATTCAAATCTCTTTATTTTTATTTTCTCATGACTGTTGATAAAAAATATTGAAATTAAATTTTAATATTGTACAAATGATTTCCCTAAACTATTTTATGAACATTTAATAGAATATGGTGGTTAGGTTTCAAAATGGTATTGGGATTAATTTAATTCACTAAAACGCTAAATTACCTGACCATGGGAAATAATGGAATTTTATATTAAGAATGGGATATCATGACCATTAGATCTCCCTCATCTCAAATATGAAATGAATCATACATTAAACAAATTAATTTCAAAATTATTTTTCACTTGAACCATAAATCTACAAATCCCTGACATTCCTTTTTTAAATTTTATAATAAAAACCCAAATATGATTTATCTTTTCCCACTTTCCCAAAACTAATTCAATAAATTCTTTCCTTTTAAATTCCTAAAAACAGAATTGCATTGTCTCTGTGCATTCTTCCAAGAACATACCTATTAATATTTTTATTATATTTCCACAATATTTGTATCTTTTTATAAATTATTAAATTTGGTTATCTCTATAGGGAACTAACGATTCCCTCTAGGTAGTCAAATTTCTATAATTATTGTCTTAGAAAATTTAAAATTAGTTGTTAGGTTTTAAATTTTTTTATTCTCTTATTTTAATTTCAATTTATTACTTTTTGTGCACCTATATTGTGAATTTAATATTTAATATTTTTTTATGCACACCCCTTGAACAATCACAACACTTGAGAAAATGGGAAAAGGGCATTTAGTGTGATCCCAATCTTGAACAACACTGACAAAAGAACAAAGTAGCTAAGACCTTAGATGGAGCATATATAAATCCTGCTGTCAGAGGTGTAAAAAAACGATAGATTCATAGATGAAAACCATAAAAAAAATTATGATAATCCACTGAATAGATAATTAAAATCGAGCATACTTGTTCCACCTATCATAACCAACCATTTTTAGATTAAACCAATCATTATCCGGATGATCTCAAACACAATGAAATCAACCAAACTACCACATAAATATCCAAATGCTCACTTGGGAATCTTTCTTGAACTCTATGACACATTTCAATTTCATAATGTCACAAGTTACATTGTAAGGATTTGAGTATTTAGATTTTAAATAGGAGATCATGATTATGAATGGATCCAGAGCTTACCAAAACATTCCATCACTGTAATTGAAGATTTGGCAAGACACATTCACACTTTTTTCTTTAAAACTTCATTGTCCATTGACAATAGGGTAAACAATATAAATTTAAATCAATTTAATGATGATTCTCTGTATGAAACATGTGATTTCTTTAAAGAAATGACTTAAAAATTCCCCCATAATTGTATTGAATTGTGGTTATTAACAAAAAAAATTATAAGGGTTTGTCATAAGGGAATTGGTCAATATTGGATCCTCCAGCTGGTGGGTTACTGAGGAATAATTCACCTTAGGATAGCTACAATATACTGGATTAAATGGAAGGAAACAACCTCCATTATCATTATACCCAATGAAAATTAATCTAAATGGTCAATACTAATGAATGGAATGTGGAAAAGGTGGAATCTCTCATAATGAAGATGGATACCATGTTGGTCCAACAACCACAACTCTAAGGTATGTATCCTGAAAAACCTAATTATACTAATTAAAATTTTTATATTTAATTTTTTGGGTTAAAGGACACTAATAAAACAACAAAGTCAAGGATATCAGAAATGGGATCCTGAATTTCCAAGATACAAGGACCATCACTAAGAATCCAAGTCCAAACACTAGAAAATAATTTAGCTACTTTCTTGATGACCACAAGAGTGACTATAAAAGAAAAAAAAGACTATTTAAAAGATCAAGGAAAAGAAATAAAAGAGTTTTAGGAAAACTCAATGGATCATAATTTCACACTTTGAAACCTTTAATTCCAAATAGGGTAAATTTATATGCAACTTCAAGAGAGGCTAAGAGGAGTACTATCATGACGCCCTAAAGTGAACTCATGGTAAGATTTAAATAACATCACCCTTTGAAGTGGTAAAGTCATAAAATACCATCCTGATCCAAGTAGGTTACAATAAAATAATAATAAATAAAAATAAAAAGATGTATAGGGGCATGTATATGTTGAATATGATAGAGAAAAACCACCATCGTGCAAGCTAAGAAATATTTTTCTAGAGTTTCCAAGACAATGGAAAATTTAGGTATAAAAAAGTAAATATCTTGATCATTTTAAAAAATTACATAAAAATATACATTTTTAGGGGTTATCATTAACAAGTTTACTTAATTTTTTTTGAAAGAACCAGTGAAAGACAAGAAGAATCTAGAGGAAATTTGAACTATACCACTCATATGGGTGTGTTCAATGTTCGTTTCAAAGGAAATAGAAAAAAAGAATGAGGAACTAAGTAACTTATCAATTTAAATTAATATTAAGTCTAAAAATATTATACATGAACTATGTGATGTTGGTGACAGAGTGATTGTCATATCATATTACACATTCA
The DNA here is from genome assembly GCA_963277665.1 of Viscum album. Lineage (NCBI taxonomy): Eukaryota > Viridiplantae > Streptophyta > Magnoliopsida > Santalales > Viscaceae > Viscum > Viscum album. Next base: position 1,305,130,578 of record OY728160.1, on the reverse strand, counting down.
AGGGATTGGGTTTAGAAATGTTGAAGAACACCAGTGTTGCACTCCAAATGGAAGATTTGAAATTAAAATACCCCTAAGGGGTCATCAAATGTATCATTTTAAAATTAAAAAAATTATAATTATAATTATATTTAATAGTGTAGGACATGGGAGAAAAGAGGACCCCTCTCATTTTGGGAAGAACATTCTTGGAAATCATATATGCACTGATAGATGTAAAAAGTAGAGAAATATGTGTGATAGTTGGTAGTGAATAAGTAAGTTTCAACATTCATCGGGAAATGGATAGTTATGACGTTAAAGATGATGATGGGATGGAAAAAGACAAAAAACCCAAAGTTGATGATGTTTCTAACATTAATTAAGTAATTGAGGTGGATAATGTTATACAAGAGTATATTCAATGTAAAATTACTGAAAATAATATAGGGAAGTAGTGGAATCATAAAACTGACATAGTAGGAGAAACCAAATCCACCATGTTTGAAAATATGCAGTAGTTATGGATATTTAATTACCGTCCATTTAGTTTTTTATGATTAAAGAAGAACTGTTTGATTGGTTCGATGGAAATTGAGAAAGTGTTCCAACATGCAGAGTTAAGCTATTTTTAGAGGAAGGAAAGGGAAAGACCTACATGTATAGATCACAACTGAAGTTTTTTATAGAACCAAACTGAGAAAAAAATAACCCATCATCTATCACCTAAGATAAATAGGTAATGTGAATTTAATTATGTTAAATAAATGTTCTTCTGGGAGGAAACATGAGTTTTTAGGATTTTTATTTTTTCCTTTTTTTGGGGCATGCATTATCACCAATATATTTTAAAATTTAGTAGAAAGGGTAATATACTTTAACTTGTGAATTTTTATTTTTTAGTTCCATCAAGACAATGTAATTAAGCATTTCATGAATTAGAAATAACATTCCATGATATAAAATAATGATTCACATTGTGAACCTAGAGAGATAGATCCTACACAACCAAACTTCAAAGCATCATTGAAAAGGGAGTAAGCATTTAAATTATCTATTTTCAAAATATATTTTCCAAATTTAATTTATTTTATATATTTTTAACTACTAATTTCCTGGAATTACTAGATTATTTCTTTAATCAATTGGTCTAAGAGACATAAACTACTTAGGATATTTTCTATGCTATGTTTTTAAATTTCCTCATCAATAAATTTTAATGAGGAAAATGGGGAAAATAATTAATAGATATAATATGTGGTTTTGGATTTGAAAAATCATGATTTGGGGGGACTGTTGTATTTTTTAAATTAAATTTTTCTAAGATTTTTCCTATCTTGAATTTATGAAATTTAGGTAAGTTTACTTTATTATTCATATGAATTTCAATGAGTAATTGTCCCAACCTTTCATTATCATTCCTGATAGAATTTCAATTCCAATATTTCCCATTATTTATATAGTATATTTATTAAGAAACTTAGTATGGTATGTTTTAATATGATTGAGTCATTTTATTTTTTATCCATTTATCCTTGGACACGCTTTAAATTAATAATTATTTTACCCATATAATTCATGAATGACCTTGATAATAAAAGGGATATAATTCATGTCAATTATAAACCATACTACCATACCCTCAATGAGCATCATGATATTTAAAATAATAATCATGGGGTATGGTCTTCTATAGTGTATGGGGATGTACTTTAGGGACGAGAGTTTACTAGGGTGCTTTCTTGTAATTTGGGTAAATTCCATGTTTTCATTTTTCTTATTATTCACCTCTATTACAAAAAATGGGTTTTGTGTTGGGAGGATAGAAAAATAACCATTTCTAGAGTTTTGATCTCTTGATCATATGTGGTTAGGTGATGGATGTGATATTTTTATTAACCACAAATTTTGAAAAAAATAGAAAATATAAAAATGAAAGAGGGATTGATTCATTTATTATTATTACTCTTATCGTATGACCACTTGGAGATTTATGGGATGTGGAGATGATATAATCATAATTATAGAAGTATTTTATTAGGCTTATATTTTGATTTAATTAATTATTCTTTAGAGTAAAACCACCTTTTGATCAATATTTATTTCACATCATTTTCCCATCTACCCTAATGCCTCATAGATTTTTGAACCATAATGAAAATTCCTCATGATTAACTATGATATATTCTTTTATGTGGCAGAGATTCTAGATTCCTTGTAATACTATGGTAAGTGGCATGTACTTGAGGTATGAGAAAAAAATTCACTTACATTTTCACTTGATGATGAGAAGAAAAATTAAAGTGAGGTAAATCTAAAATGTAAAAAATATTAATAATAAATTGAAAAAATAAAAATGGATGGAAGAAAACTAAGTAATGTTTAAAAATATGAAAATTAAAATACTTGGTTGACTTTTCTATTTTGAAATTCATGAGTTAATAAAAATTTTATGTGTGCTTCTAGAACATTTAATTTCCCATTTTATCAACTAATTTTATTAAAATTGTATTTAAATAATGGTAAGGTGATCATAATTTATAGTATGTTGAGACTCCGTCCTAGAGTATGAGTCTGAATTCAAGTGTCAGGTGTTTGACACATACATTTTATGCATATATATTCCGATACTAAAAAGATTTATTTTTTTAGTTAATTGATTATTCATGCCTGTTTATTTAATGATTTTGTATCTATGGTAGGATACAATATTTTTCAATAGCTAAAAATATGATCCAAATGGATTGAGATTTAAATTTTGATAATTATTTCTATAATGTAGGGTGATCATGAGAAACTTTTGAGGCTCGTAATAGAAGATATAGGCCTAAATTGGTTCTCAGCACTGGAAAATCCCTATTCATGTCATGAATGTCTTATTCGTGATGTGAAATTAAAGGAAATTCAATATGTGAATAAATGGTGCCAAAATTGAATGTTGAGGAAGTTAAATCATCTATGAATTCTTATGGACACAACCAATTTTCACTAGGAGTTATGTAATATTCGATGGAAGACACCCTTTAAAACCCAGAATTTACACATACTATTTGGATTTTCCTAAGAATAATTTATTATTGTATTAATGTTGAATTAAATCCAAAATGAGTGTCCATAATTCTTATAAATATAGATGTATTTTTTATTGATGAAGAACAATTTGGAGACTAAAGCAATAGGTGAGTTGTTTTGTCGTTATGGAGTCCCCCACCAATCTTCCTTCCCATTTTATTTTAGGATTTATTTTTATTTATTTCTTCCCTCTAACTCCATAATTACTAGGATGAGGGGGTAATTCCGACTCTTTACTGGGTGATGTAGAAAAAAGTGAAAATAGTGGATTTTTTGTATTAAGGAGTGGATACCGTGGCCATCAGTTATCTCGCATCTTGAATTTGACACCAATAATGAATCAACCAATTTAAGTTCTAAATCTATTTTCTCCTAAACCCTAAATCATTAAAACCCTAACACTACATTTTATAATTATAAAATCAAAAATCCAAATATTATTTTCTTCACCCTCATTATGAAAACCAATACAATCAACTCTTTTCATTTAAATTTCCAAATACTGAATTGCACTATCTTTATGGGTATAATCATGAACATACAAATTACCATATATTATTAGATTATTTCACTATTTGAGTATTTTTATAAATTATTAATATGGTTAGTACTATATGGAACTAAACATTACCTTGTGCGTTGTCATTTCCCTTAGATACATCTGGTTCTGAACCTGCATATACATGTAATATTCAAACTGTGATGTCATGATAAGAAAAACTCATCCTCAAAACTTTCTGAAATTGCAAATTGTTTTCATATAATTAGAATTATCATTAGGGATTCACTAATTTAATCTCATCGTACATACCAAAATATTCAATATTACCTCAACTAACCAAAATCTTTATATATACATTTAAAATTATGATCATTCTTAGCTTATTGACCCTAAAATTGTACTTAACTAATATCATAACATTTAATGTTATCTCAACCCTCCTTTAATACCAACTATGATTCCAATAGTATGTTACCATTAAATTATATGGCATAAATAAAATATTAAAATATAACAAATACCAAAAATCTTTTAGGTTTAGAGTTTTTTAGAATTAGGAAGAAAACATTAACTTGAAAAACTCATGTCTTTTTCAATAAATGAACGTTTTACCACTAAATAAGCTGCTTCTTAATCCTTAACAAGTTTTCATCTTTTCCCAAAAAAAATAATATAAAATATAATCTTATAAATGTACAACATGTATTGCTTTCCTTTTTTAATTGGGGAAAAGGAAATATAATAATGGGTGAGATCAAACACTTGGTAAGGGTAAGCGTAAGCGATAACAATCCAAAATCACAAGTGAGTATAAAATAAATGTATGGGTATGATAATGTAAGAATGGAATATAAACATAAAATATATAATTCATACCCAATAATACATGTATTGTGATCCAAGAATCATATTATGAGTCTTTATCATAAATAAACTAATATCAAAAGATCATGGTATCTTAAGATTCTGACCAAAACACAATGCAAGACATAATTAAAAAAATTCAAGGTTCAATCCCAATAACATCATCATAGTGGATAAATTACCATGGTGTATTAGGTTCACTACCTAATCCCATACAAAACATCCCATAAGATATAAAGTTTTACCCGATGCATTGGAGGGATATATAATTCCTAGCCCGCATGCCACATCATATTATGTACAAGCATAAGTGTCTAAAATTATAAAAACTAATAATTTCATAAAACAGATATTAACCAAATAGAAATGGGTTTCATGATTGTTTCTAAAAAACATGACCATAAACCATCTAAACAATTGAATAGGATCATTATAATAGAACATATCCCCGATTAACAAAAGATATATAGAAGTATGTTGGCATTGTTGAAAAATATCCTTACAAAAATAATTATTCAAATGATACAATATAAGTGATAAATAATTGGGATCATTTTATACCTTGATTTTAGTTTCTAAAAAAATAGCAACGTTTAAATTAGAGGGAAAATCATGAAACATATATCATATGAGGGTGATTTCTTTTGAAAATGAGAAGGGAAATTGGATCAAAATATGTAATGTAGTTTTGATAAAACACTTAAAATATTACCTTTAAAAGAGATGTTATGAAGTATTTTTAAAATTCATTTTCAAAATAAAGAAGTAAAATACTTTATAAAAAATTCATCTAAAAGATACATCATTAATGTAGGCTTTAAAGTGACCTAAAAGTTTATCATGAGGTAGTGTAAAGTGGATGAAATTTTTTTGATTATGAAGTGAAATAAACCCTTTATATATTTATTAAAAACCCAAATCATGAAAAAAAAATATTTTTTGAAATGGGGTAAGGAGAAGTATTAATGAAATAAAAATAAAATATTCTTGGTATTCTAAATAGTATGTGAAAAGTTTGGTGGGAAGAGGAAAACATGGACAAGGAAGATAAACTGTCATTTGTGAGGATAAGAATTATTCATAACTTAGTTTCATTTTAATTAAGGAATATAATTCATCAAGAATGAATATTTTGAACCAAAATTTATTTCTAAATACATAAATAGGGAATAGCATATGAAATTAATGATTAACCACATGTAGAAACATTATAACTCAATAAAGAAGGTCAAGTTATTAAACACCCCTATAATTTTGGGAAGATATCAATCATAGTATAAAGTAATGAAGATATTGAATAGAAGTGAATATTACATGATTAATTATTATTTAGGATATAATAATAAAAGGTTAATTAGTTACACCATACAAAATAATATAGGCTCATAATATCGATACAAACCTTAATAAAGGGTGAATGAGCTGGAAACGTTGATGGATTTTAAAATTTTTGAGTGAAAACCCCATGAGAGAAATAACATTTAATAGAACATTTAATATCATGAAATATAATAAGATCACAATTGAAAACTATTAAAGAGAATTAGATACAGGATTCTAAATAAAACATGGTGTATAATAAGACGTATGTTTCAAGGGGTGAAAATTGAGACAAGAAACCCTTATGAGTAACATAATATTTGTGTTAAAAATAATTTGAGAATGAGGATTTAAGGAATAATTTTAAAAACCAAAACAATAATGATGAAAAATAATGCAAAGTTAAAATAAATAAAACTTAGAACAATAATTTTTAATAAGAAAGTTTGTGTGTTATTGAATAAAAATGATTTAGGAAAAACTCATATATTGTTCTTTATTAATTCTGTTAATGTGCCTAAATTCCTAAATAATAAAACTAAGATTCATAGGATACATATTATTATTAAGACACACCATTCATGTGGTATGTAAAAATATAATTATTTTTTCTAAGGGTGTATTAGTAGTAGTGACCTAAGTCATCACCCAAGAGTATTGTTTTTTAATCAAGATGTCATGAATGAGAACGTAAATTAAATAATAATACTTAAATGACTAGGGAAAAAGGAACATGGTTTGTGAAGATTATATTAGAGAAAAGTGATTGGGTTTAGGGTTGTTTTCCCTTATTTAATGTTATCTTGGCCCTTTTTAAATTTAATTTTTTTATTTTTTAAATTTTTTTTAAGAATATATTGAAAATATTTAATCCTTTTTTACCCTTGATTAATATTTATTTGATAATGATAACAATCCACCCTATTTCCTTAATTGTATTATCCTCCTTCCTAAGTTAAAATGGAATAGTGGGTCTCCTATTGATCACCTAGGCAATTACAAATTAAGAATTGCGTGTCCCATGTTCCCAAATTAGTCTAGTGTGTATTCCCTATGTTCTTAGTAATCATTAACCGCTTCTCCACCTGATCCTAGATCACCCAATTGGTGTGATAAAAATATAATAAGAGGTAGAATAATTTTATTAATCAAATAAATTTTGGATTTTTATATTTAAAATAAAAATAAAATACTATCCCATTAAAATTATGAAAACATAATTCAAAAACCATTTAACAAGTAAAAAGAGAAAGAAGGGTTTGATAAAACTTGGACTCCAGCATTACATCAGGTCACCTCCCCTTCACCCAACCATAGAAAAGGGTCTACTCTCCATTAAAAGGAAAACAATGGGGGAATATGGGGTATAAGTCATTATGAAATTAATAAAGAAATAAAATTTCAAAAATAGAGTGTCCAGCAATAGAAACAGGTGTTATATCATTGATCCTCTAATACTTTTATATAGTGTATGATCCTTGTATTTATAGAGGGAGGTAATGCCAAATATATATTTTTTATTAAAAAGAAACTTTTATGGAAAAAGTGTGAAACCATCAAGTCCAACAAAGCCATCAAACACTATAACACATAAAAAAATTATCAAGGACCATATTAAACCCATTAGACTCAAAACCCTTAAATAATTTCCAAGATAGAGTTGTTACCTTTTTGTCGGGATCGTCCTTGATTTTGTCTTCTACATGGGAAGCCAGCTTGTCCCATGTTCTCAAGGACTCCTCCACCATGATTTTATTATTATTGAAACCTCTTACTAGGATTAGGTGTTGTTTTTCCATCCACTCTTGTTGATCCTTGTTTGTGTCTACTCGGATCATCCTTGCATTCATCCTTTCCACATCCTCAGTAGAATCACATATGGTTAACAACTTCTCTACCATATCTTCCTCAGATTGTAAAAGAATCTCCCAACGCGATTCCCTAAGCTCAGCCTCTCTTTCTGGCTCACTAGGCATCCCCTCTACACCCTCCTTTGTAGGATAGAATCAAACCAAATGACTCTTGTTCCCCTCGCTCGGTTTCCCCTTCTCTCTTCCCGAGACTAAATCCACTGGATCCCTCTCCTTCACCTCCGCCCCCTTCACACCCACCTTTCCAAAAACTGCGTCAACATTGGAAACCAACTCCCCTGGTTATTTAGCTGGAAAATCCTATTGTGCGTGAAAGGACCTAATTTCCTTCTCCATGTTTTTATCTTTGACTGTAGACCTCATTGACACTATTTTTGGCAAATTTGTGTAGTCCTAACGAGGTTTAATTTTCTTAACCTTGTTATCTGGGAACTTGCCCGAGAGAAGAAGCTCCCCCTTCCATTTCTTAGGTCTAGAACCGCTGCATGCAAACCCTTGGAAGACCTGCTCGTCATCTGATGACGACTGCAAAAACACTTCTTTCCTACTCGATTCAGAATCCTCAATTGACCTTGTACCATTCAAATTCCTTTTACACTTTGGAATAATAGTTTTCCACCATTAGACATCCACTATTTTCCTAATGATAGATCATGTTCTACTATTGGTGGTGAATTATATCAGTGGTATTTCAGAGTTCTTTATGAGTTAGTTCATCCTTCAGGTGACCGTATTAGGGTTCCCAGTGAGAGGAAAGGATGATTTGTGTTGGTTCCTCCAGATTTTTTTTTTCTCAATGACCTCATGTGTCACCATTGTTCTAGATGTAGCATAGGTGCTACAATTGGTTCAATGGTATCATGAATTATTTTATTAGCATTCAATATAACTCCTTATTCTTTTTATGTTTTCACAAGTCACCATAGAAACATAAATAGTGGGATGATCTTTCATGTATGGGATAAACTTCCTCAACCTCCTCCTTGGATCATACACTATTTTATCTCAAACTTCCCATGAAATTGAAGTAACATCACCAACATATGAAAGGGTTCCATTCCTAGTATTTTTAATTGCAGAACGATTGATAGTCAATCCTCCTTCACATGGGCATTCTCCTCCTCCTTAAATCGATGAATGTACCTCCCATATGGGGTGTATGTATTCATGGAAGCACAAATATTATTCATAGTAGAGCCATGAAATAGTAGTGGTGATGGTGGTGGATCATGTAGTGGTGAGGGTTGAGGATTTCATTAGATTTACCATTGGCTCAATGGTTGATTGGACATCGATGATTAATGGTTTAGGGGAATCATAGAAGTGGTTGTGGATGTAGAAACTATGGTTGTGGTGGAAAACGGAGCATTGGGATTCATGTGTAATTCCATGGTGGGCGTTTAGGGGTATTAGGTGGCATCTAGTTGTGGCAGGAGGAAGTTGGACTGACGATATAATAGGTGCTACCATTGTCTTGGAGATAGAACAAGTGCTACCATTGGCCTAGAAATAGTACAAGTGATTCCCTTAGACTAGAAGCATGAGATATGAATCCATCAGGATGGCAGTAGCACACGTTCTACTATTGGTTCCAATGATGGCATTTTCCAGTGGAATTCATGAGTGGAAGGTGGCGATGTAGTAGAGGTGGAAAGGTTCTTCATTGACATATCAAGTGATCAAGCCTTTGTTCTTAATCAAGTGTGGACCACAATGTTCTAAAGAGGTGTAGAAGAAAATCCATGGTGGTCTGGACCTCATTAATTGTCATCATCAACCCCTCTACCCTTCACAGTGGCTAGAGGGAGTGTTATTATTGAGAAATGAATTGGAACCATTGAAAGTGGGTGCACGATGGTTGGAATAGGCACTAGATGTGATCCATGATGTTGGCTGGTATCAAAAGTATAAAATTTCTTACATTGGATCTTATTCGACACCAAAAATAGTGTTCGTCAATGATGAAAGTGGTGGTAGACTGAGGATGAAGGTGTAATATGGAGGTTCTCTACAGCTCATATCGTAAATAGAATACTTCTCTGAGAGTTATTATAATAAAACTCAATGCATCCCTTGATCATAATCCTACTCTAGGGATGGGATCCCAGTACACATGCACACAAACCAGGTGTCATAGTCCACATGGGCCTTGGAACAATCCTAATCCCCATGAGCTTAACTTCCTATGGGCCACCAAACGGGCTTGATGCCCCTATGAGCTATCATCATGTGTATACTCTCCCATGACCTTGAATTTCTAATCGACCCCTAGGGGATGCATTTGTGGATGGTGGTGATTGTGGTTGGGTACTAGCCATAGTTGGACCATTTTTTGGGTAAACAAATACCTATAAAATAATATGAAATTACTTAGAAAAAAATTCAATAGAAAAGAGATAAGAAATACCAACATTAAATTCTTCCAAAATTTCATTTATTTACATTCATTTCAATCCCTTATTTAAAATTTCCCATAATTTAATAAGACATTAAAATCCATGGGCATTATATATTAAAATCCATCAATATCCTTGAAAAAATGATTAAAATTATGCATGACAGTTGAGTACATAACATACCCCCACATATAAACCGAGATTTCCCTCAGTTATAAAATCTGAACATTGAAAATTAGAGGGAAACAATGATATTACTATTAAACATTCAAATATATAAAATATAATGAAATATCAATGTCAAATAAAACATTCAATAATCCACATATAATATCAATTCAATTTCTAAAATTTCAAAGAAACAATCATCTAAATTATTTTACTTTATCACTTTTGAAATTTGTGGAACTTATTATTTCATCCTTTCAATATCCTTAATTCATTATTATTAAACATGAAAAATCAGGATTTAACTCTCTTTTAAATCATTTCCTGTATCACTCATAACAAAATTCAAGAAGGATTGTGCATATATAATGATAACATGCTCATTATCCACACTCTTATAAATGAACAATTTTCTCCACTTTTTAAATAAAAAAGGTAAATAAACTTAGAGGGATTTTCAATTAAGTTTCTGATGACTCTGAGTCTTATGGTTGTTAGGATTTTATATTTTAAAAATTATGCCTCAAGGAGGATATTTATCTCTAAATTATAATGAATGACATAAAAAATAAAAGTGTAATGACATTCTCCCATTTAAAATAACAACTCCCACTTTATCAAAACTCAAAGTAAAGTTCAAGATCAAAATAAATCCAAATGAATGGTTTTTTCTCCTTCATGAAATTTTCACAACTTTTATCAAAAAAATTCAAGGTAATTGTTTCAGTTTTTTTCTACAAATTAAGCTTAGAATTAATCTCCACTAGTGCAGAAAACGTTATTTACGTCACCATTTTTGACGTCGGTTATATATAACTGATGTGAGAATTTGTGAAATGTGGGTTTTTATGTCGGTTATTTAATAACAGACGTAACAAATGCATTGAGTAGCTTTTTAACGTCAGTTATTAAAATAACCGACGTTACAAATCGCACGTGTTTGGTTTTTACATCGGTTATTTTATAACCGACGTAAAAAACGAGATATCTAGGCATTTTTTACGTGGGTTATTTTATAACTGAGGGAAAAAACCAAAGGGCGGGGGTTTTTTTACGTCATTTATAAAATAACTGATGTAAAAAACCCCCCGTGCTTTGGTTTTTTGTGTCGGTTATAAAATAACCGACGTAAAAAATGAGATATCTACGAGTTTTTTACGTTGGTTATTTTATAACCGACGTAAAAAACCAAAGTGTGGGAGGTTTGTTACATCGGTTATAAAATTACCGACGTAAAAAATGAGATATCTACGAGTTTTTTACGTTGGTTATAAAATAACCGACGTAAAATACCAAAGCGTGGGGGGTTTTTATATCGGTTTTAAAATAACCAACGTAAAAAAACCAAAGCGCGGGGGGTTTTTTACGTTGGTTTTCAAATAACTGACTTTATAAATTTAAAAAATAGTTTATAACGTCGGTTATTATATAACCGACGTTATAAAACATTTAAAAAATTAAAGCCCTTGTGTACTGTCATTTACATTTTTTCGATCGACAGTCCGTCGGCTCGTCTCTCTCGTGTGGTAAACCCTAATCAGCTCATCAATCGACCTGCGTTAAACTCATTTTGGCTTCATCGTTTATCATCTTTACTCTCCTCGGATCTATCATCTCTACTCGCAACACTCACGTATGTATTCCACGAATTTATTTCGTTTGTTTTTTTCCCGGATAGTCTATATTTATGTTTTGCGATTTTTTTTAAACTAGGTTAGATTCTTCCATTTTGAACCCTATTACATCTTTTTGAATATCGTTGGCACCAGACATTCATTTTTATCTTGAGTGTCTTGTTTTTGTATTTCTTTATAAATTTTTTTTTGATATATTACCATGCATTTAATGACTCAAAATTCTCCTATGTTGGAAACATATTTGGGGTTATTTATTGAAGGACTATGGCGTGATTAAGGAAAGATTTGGAATATTTCTGGATTTGATCGGTTTGAATTTAATTATCAAAAATAAATTTTAGGTATGGTTGATTCATCCATTCCTTTTATCCTATATTTCATTTAACGCTCAGGTTCATCTATCAATTTTGTAGTTGGATAACAAATAATGTTTATGTGATTAGAGAATTAAATGAAAGTATCATCATATATAGTGAATCGTCCTTGTTGAGTGTCTTATCATAGAATAGGAATCAATTATCCATATTAAAGATGTCATTTTTTTAGAAAACAAAAACCATTAATGTAAACCATTTATCATTCATTAATTGAAGTAAAGTAAATATTTACACATGAGTTATAATGGAACATAATAAAATAAATATTTATCATTCACCCTCATAGAGTCTAAAAAATCTATGATAAACCATTTGTTTTCTTTAATGGAACCAAATTCACTTTTACCCAGTTTTTATTTTTAGAAGACACTAAACCCCCTTATAATTTCTCCCTCCTGGGAAGTATTAAACATCTATATATCCCTTTAAAAAATCTAAATGTCACAGAAATATCATGCATCCATTTTGTCTTATAGAACTCTACTATAGATAAGAATACCATTTTTTATATTATTAGTTATGATAAACTCTATCATAACATCATTAATATATGTTTATAAAAATGGGAATATCACAATTCTCATGATTTTAGTTGAGAATAATGATAATTTCATTTATTAAGGATAATATAGACATGGGTAATTTTACAAAAAGAATGTGAACATGAATAATGAATGTTACTTATATGTATTTCACAAGATTTTTTGATTTTATGTCACAAAACTAATTGATGATCGAATACAAAAAATAATTGCACCACCAACCAAAGTGAAACCAGTGTATTGTTCTATTTTAGAAATTTAGGATTCAATCAATGAGATTGTGATTTATTTATTTTTTAGAGTTTCTGAATCAATATACTAGATTCTATTTCAAATGGGTATTTGTTTTTTTTTGATGTTTCACGATTTTATTTGATGTAGGTTTTTCTTTTTCATGGATTACTTCATAAAGTGGTCTCGGTTCATTTGATTTTTTGTTTCCTTTGACACCATCCCCCATCAATGACTATGATCTCTCATTGCCAGTTTTTCTCTAATTGTTCTCTCATACACCTTTTTGGATTTGATGGTTGATTACAAACATATTTATTCAAATATTTAAGCTGGATTATATGCATTTTTAGGATTATATTTCTGTTTTATGCCACTTTATTTATTATTCTATCCAATACTAAGACCCTTTATAGTAAGAAAATTTTCATAAGAAATACGATTAGACTCTTCATCATATTTCATGAAACGTTTTTAATAATGTCACGTTTTTTTAAAAAATATGTTATATCAAAGATGTGGAAACGGGTGGTGTCTAGGGGGGGTGTCCAAGGAGTGGGTGGGTGTGAGTGGCTGTCCACGGGGGTGGGGGCCTGTCCAGAGGGTTTTGGGGGTTGTCAGGGGGGTGGGGGTTGTCCAGAGGGTTGGGGGGTCTCCAGGGGGTGTTCAAGGGGTAGGGGTGGGGGTGGTGTCTAGGAGGGGTGGAGGTGGTGTCTAGAGGGGTGGGGGCTGTCCAGAGTGTTGGGGGGTGTCCAGGGGTGGTCCAAGGGGGTGGGTGGGTGTGGGGGCTGTCCAAGGGGGTGAGGGCCTGTCCAGAGGGTTTTGGGGGTTGTCTGGGGGGTGGGGGTGATTCTCAGGTTTACTCCATTTTCTCCAATTTTCTATCAACTATGTAGGCGGCATGGTTTTCATTGATTCAATGAAATTTAAAACTGTTATATCTAACTATATTTTGTTTGAAAAATAATATTCAAGCATATTTTCTTAAATACCCATATATTTGTTTTATATTTTAAATTGTTTTACATTCAAATTATGATTTTTTCATCTAAACATATATTTTTCTTATCTTAAAAATATATATTTTTTTTGTTGATATTTGTTATAGGTAATAATGAGTCGAGTTTGGATTATGGCACATAGAATGAGCAATGAATTTGAGGAAGGTGTTGATGCCTTTTTGGAATTTACAAAATGAAATGATCCAAGTAGTGACATTTTTTTCTGTCCATGCCTGAAATGTTTGAATATGAAGAAGTTGCAAAGTAGAGAGATAAAAGATCATCTGATTTGTCATGGTTTTAATCCGAGTTACAGCCCTTGGATTTCGCATGGTGAAACTGGACGGAATGTCACTGATGATGATGATTCGCAAGATGGTAACTCCGATGGAATTGAAGAAATGATTTGCGATATTGTAGCAGAACAAATTGAGATAGAACCGACAATTGCGCGTCTATATGGTGATGCTGAAAAACCATTATATTCTGGTTGTACAGATTTTACGGTTTTGTAGGTTGTGTTAATATTGATTAACCTGAAGGCGAAACATGGATGGAGTGACAAAAGTTTTACAGAGCTACTACAATTGATGAAAGAAATTCTTCCAAAAGATAACGATCTTCCAGATTCACATTACAAAGCCAAGAAAATATTATGCCCGATGGGATTGGGATACAAGAAAATACATGTCTGTCCGAATGACTGCATTATATATAGGAAGGAATATGAATTTTTGTCAGAGTATCCTAAATGTGCGACATCGCGGTATAAGCTGAAAGAAAAATCACAGGCTGGTGTAGAGATTACAAAGATCCCTTCAAAGGTATTTTGGTATCTTCCTATAATTAATCATTTCAAACGTTAATTTCCTAATTCACGTGATGCAAAAAGGTTAATATGGCATGCTGAAGAGCGGGTATGTGATGGAAAAATACGTCATCCAGCTGATTGTCCACAATGGAAGAAAATTGATGCGCAGTATTCTATATTTCGAAATGAAATTAGAAATCTCATATTTGGGTTGTGCACAGATGGAATGAATCCATACCGAACCCTTAGTAGCACACATAGTTCATGGCCTGTTTTATTGGTAATTTACAACCTCTCTCCTGAAGTTTGTATGAAGCGCAAATATGTCATGTTGAGTATAATGATCTCTGGTCCAAAGCAACCAAGTAATGATATTGATGTTTACTTGTCACCGTTGATTGATGATTTGAAATTGTTATGGGCTGATGGTATTAGGGTCTATGATTCTTATAAAATTGAATATTTTCAACTGCATGCAGTGATTCTATTCACTACAAATGACTTCC
Source organism: Viscum album (assembly GCA_963277665.1). NCBI lineage: Eukaryota > Viridiplantae > Streptophyta > Magnoliopsida > Santalales > Viscaceae > Viscum > Viscum album. The sequence continues at coordinate 1,305,115,301 of OY728160.1, read as the reverse complement.
CAGCGTATGGAAATTTTTCTGGATACAGTGTTAAAGGGCATAAAGCATGTCCAATTTGCGAACAATAGACGTCATATTGTCAATTGCATCATGGGAGGAAAACAGTGTACATGGGTCATCAAAGGTTTTTGCCTATGGAACACCCTTATAGAAGACTAAAAAAGGCATTCAATGGCTCACAAGAATTTGATACTGCTCCAAAACTTTTATCCCCTGATCTGTATTTTGAGACGGTGAAAAACCTTGATGTGACATTGGGAATTACACAGAAATCTGGTAATGATAGACATATTTGGAAGAAAAGGTCAATTTTTTTGAGCTACCGTATTGGATGTATCATGAAGTTAAACATAAAATTGATGTCATGCACATGGAGAAGAATATATGTGATTCTTTGATTGGAACATTGTTAGATATTAAAGTAAAGACTAAAGATGGGTTGAATGCAATATTAGACTTACTATCAATGGGAATACCTTTGGAGTTAGCTCCCACTCCTAAAGGAAGACGAACATTTCTTCCCCCGGCTTGTCATACATTATCGAAGAGGGAGAAAATTAGCTTATGTCGGTGTCTTCATGATACCAAAGTGCCTCAAGGTTATTCTTATAATGTAAAAAAAAAATTCTCATTGAAGGACTTGAAGTTGATAGGTATTAAATCACATGATTGTCACGTCAAGATGCAACAAATTCTACTAGTTGCATTGCGTGGAATACTGCCCATTCGTGTCAGAAAGACTATAATGAAGTTGTGGTATTTTTTCAATTCAATTTGTAACAAGGCGATTGATGTGGATGATTTGAAAATTTTGGAAAAGAATGCAATTTTTATACTTTGTCAATTGGAAATGTATTTTCCTCAAACTTTTATTGATATAATGGTGCATTTAATGATTCATCTGGTTTGAGAAATAAAGCTTTGTGGACCTGTATATCTTCTTTGGATGTATCCTCTTGAAAGGTATATGAAAATATTAAAGGGGTATGTTAAAAATCTATATCGACATGAAGCCTCCATTATTGAAAAGTATATTTCTGAGGAGGTAGCAGAGTTTTGTACGAGATACTTGGCTGCGGCGCAACACATAGGTTTTCCTCCATCTCTCCATGAACGAGATAATAATGAGGGAAAGGGGATTCACGACTTGAAAGTCAAATCATTGTCAGCTGAACAGATGAAGAAGTTAGAATCATACATCTTGAATAACATAGTTGATGCTCAACCGTATATGACATTGCATATTAATGAGTTGAAACAATGGCATCCAAAGAAGAAAGAAATGTGGATTTTTAATGAGGACAACAAAACTTTTTTGTCACGGATTAAAAAGACTTTTCTTGGTAGATCAGATGTATCAGAGACATTAAAATGGATAGTGGGTGGTCCATGTTTAAATGTGATAAAATGGTCCGGTTATGACATTAATGGTTATACATTTCATACAAAAGCTCAGGACAACATAAGTGCAGTTCAGAATAGTGGTGTGTTGGTGTTTGCAGAAGCAATGCATTTTTAGAGTACTAAGGACAAAAACCCAATTTCTGCATCAAGTGCATATTATGGAGTGATTTAAGACATATGGGAGGTTGATTAATTTAAAATTAAAGTTTCTGTTTTTTACTGTAAATGGTTTAACGGTAACAACAGTGTCAGACACGATGAATTTGGTATGACACTTGTTTATCTGAATAGATTGGAAGACACAGCTGATTCTTTTATAATGGAAACACATGAAAAACAAATTTTCTATGTAGTAGATCAATAAGATATGCAGCGGGCTGTTGTTTTACAAGGGAAAAACAATATGTTGGTGAGGATGAAGTTGATGAATATGCTGATTTATGTGAGATCCCTACTTCCATGGAAAGATTAACAGAACATAATGATGATCATATTGAAGACATATTTTGTGCCATAAGGAACGATCACGACGAAGGAATTTGGGAAAACAATCCATTTGTACATTCGTAAAATTATAGGTAAAATATGTTTATTTCTTGTTTACATTTATTTTTTCTACAAATGTTAGATATTGTAAGTTTTTTATTTATTAAAACATGTTTTAAAACAAAATAAGTATATGTTTTTGTTTGTTTTATGTTTGTTTAGTTTACTTTATCATGTTTATAACAATTACATGAATTATATATCTATTATTTTTGTTCACTAACAATTAATTTACGATGTTTACCATGTTTACCAGGTTTACCATTTTTACCTTGTTGACCATCTTGACCATCTTGACCATCTTTACCGTCTTTACCATCTTTACCATTGTTTAACATTCTTACCATATTACCAATGTTTACTATTATGTAACTTAGTACACTTTTCTATTTTTTGATTACAGTAGTATTAAAATATTTGAATTTGTATATTTGTGAACCGACGTTTGTTTTTTTGATGTGAAGGATAATAACAGATCATTCAGATGATCAACCACATGATTCTGGAGAGGATCATATTGCTGGTCATACCTCTGGGGATGAATATTCACATGCTCCTATTACGACAAAGAGTTCAAAGGTTGGTAAACGTGGGTGAACACGTTTACCAAAATTATCACTTGCCTATATGCAGGATCAGAGGATAGTCGTTGAGTTTGATGATGATGATATTCCTAGAGGTCCGAATGCAAAATATATTAAGAGTTTTGTAGCAACTCAGGCTAAGAGAAAAGTAAGCATTCTGTATGATGATTGGAGAAGTTTGGATAAAGCGATTATCTCTCAGTTGTGGGAGACAATTTTGGTAAGATCTTTTGTCATTTTTTGACTATTCTTTTAATGTTTCTAGTATATATAATATGTTTAACCTCTTCTTTATCAGATGACATTTGATATTCCAAACACTGGAGGAGTCAGGAAGAAATGCTTATCGTTGGCTGCCAGGAGATGGAGGGATTTCAAATCAACCCTCTCATCTGATTTCATTTATGGTCATAGGAGTCATAAAAATCCATGTCGAATATATCCTTTTATAGATGAAGACACATGGAGAAAGTTTTTTGAAAGTAGATGAAAAGAGTCATTTCTGGTAAGGGCAATGTAAACTTTTATAAACATTCTTATATAAATGATTTTATTAATGTTTTGTTAATGATTTCTTATTCTTAAATTACAGAAAAAAAGGAAAGCTCATCAAGAGATCCAATCTAAAAATGTATACCCTCATTGTTTATCTCGGGGAGGGTATGCATTATTGGAAGAACAAATGATGGCGGAAAAATTTCAACAACTAAGAGCTAAGTCTTCAAGCTCTGGAGAGGTGGCCCCTCCATCCCCTCCATCTAGACATGAAAAATGGAAGAGAGCTCAGAAGGGGAAAAAGGGAAATATCTTCCAGAAGAATCGAGAATCGTAGTTGAGAGGATTGTAAGATATCTATTTTATTTATTTAAGTTAACTATTTTCTTCATATAATTTCCATCATTACAGAAATGTTCAATTAATTAATACTGGACTCTCTTGAGGAGTAGAGTTCAGAGGGGACATTTACAGCTACTGGGAGGGAAGATATTATATTTGCAGCACTGGGAAGGCCCGAACATCCTGGTCATGTAAGAGGATATCCGGCAGGTGTATTGGTAAGAAACGTGTTTCCAAGTTCTTCAACTTTTAACATTGAGGGTCTTTATAAAAAAAATAGAATCCTTGTAGGCTGAAGTTCATAATATTAATGCGATGATGGAGGACAAGATTGAAGAGTCGGTGCAGTCTATGTTGGCAGAAATGCAAAGACAATTTCAGACTGCAGCTCTCACTCCTCCACCTCCCCCTGTAGACCCCATTATTTATCCTCCACCTCCACCAGTAGCTCCCACTCCCCCACCTCAGCCGGCGGACCCCATTTTTTATCCTACGCCTCCTCCATAGCTTCCTACTTATTGTGAGTTGTATGTTGATGATTCTCAACATCATATAGTAGCATATGGGTTGGTATATTGTATAGGAGATAAAGTTCATCATCAACAATTAGAGGTAGAGAATCAGAGGGTCATTGTACATGATATTATAGATAGATCAGCTAGGGTACCAAAACCTACAGATGAGGTGGCGACAGTTGGACAGAGTATCGGCCATTTTTTAATTTGGCCATCCAGACTTCTTTGACTCATTACCATAGAGGTATGAATGTTATATATTTTATTTTATTTTTTTAATTAAAGTTGTTTTATCATTAGAAAACTAATATATTTTTCATTTTTTTTACAGGAATACTTCAAAGGTAAAGAAATACTATATAGAAAAAAAAAGACAAATGTCTATGACATCAGATACAGATTCAAATAGTCTTGACATATTGTCAAGATATTCACATTTGTTGTTGGGTTATTATGAGTTTCCAATGGAAGCTCATGTTTGTGGACGTGAAATAACAGTGGGGATTATAAAAACTGATATCATGGAGCTTGTTACTGGAGATAAGTTGGGCATTAACGTGGTGCAAATTTTTCCCATTTAAGTCTTAACACCTTTTCCCTACGTTATATTTATTAAAAATGTATACTTATGTATGTTTTTTATTAGGTATATTTATAAAATTTGTGAAAGGAAGGAGCTGACAGAAGTATATGGATTCATGGACCCACAATTTATTTCCCCTGAAACATGTGCATTGAATGAGGAACAAAGAATGGTTTGTATTGCTGAAAGATTTGAAAAGAATATAATCACACAATGTTGGATGATTCCTTTTTGTGAGAGGTATGAAACACATTTCTCTCAAAGAGTTAATTATCTTTTAACATAAAAAACCACTAACGTAAAATTTCCTTTTATCAGTGATCATTGGATGTTAGGGTTTTTTCCCAAGGGAGAAAACCCTTTATTGGATATGCTCTGTCCATGGTGATGTGCGGGAAAGTTTTAAGAATATATTGGAAAAGTAAGTTTCAATTTATAAATAGTTTTAAATATTATAATGAATTTTAAATTTACCACATTCGTATTATTTTCTAATAGTGCATGGGCCGAATTTTGAAAAAACACAAAGAAAAGAGGTGCAAAGATCAAATATGTAAATGCGAAGGTAAATATCTATTTATAATTTGTACGTTTTGATTTATTATATAAAAATAATATATTGAATTTACACTCATTAGAACAAAATTTTTATGAACAAAAAGGCCTCATCGGATGTGGATATTATATGTTAAGATTTATGTATGAAATAATAACAACTGGGACAGTTGTGAATTTTGAACTGGTACGATTTCCTCTTAAACTTTGACATAATATTTCAATTTGATTTATTCATTATACACGTTAACTAATTTCTTTTTCATTTGTAGCTTTTTGATGACCCTAAACCCTATACTGCTGAAGACATCAAACACTTACAAGTAGAGTGGTCAAATTATTTTACAGGTTTGATTGACTATTAGTTGTTTGTAATGTAAAATGTAATTTTGAATATTGTCGTTGTAAATGTGTATTTGGTAGTTTTTTAGTTTGGATTTAGTTTTTTTTTTGAAGTTGACCGTGTAAGTTTTGAATTTTATATAAGTGAATGTTTAATTTTGCTCTGCTTCTTGTTTTGGTTTACTTATGATGGTTTTTCTGGTATGGATTTGGGTCTGTGGGGGAGGGGTTCCAAGGGTGTGGGGGTGTGTTCAGTGGGGTTGGGGGGGGTCCAGCGGTTTGGGAGGGCTGTCCGATGGGGTGGGGGGATAGTCCAGGGGGTGGCAGGGCTGTCCAAGGGTGTGGGAAGGCGGTCCAGGGGTGTGGGAGTGCTGTTCAGGGGTGGGGGGGGGGTTGTCCAGGGGTGTGGTGGGGGCTGTCAAGTGGGGTGAGGGGGTGAGGGGGTGCTGTTCAGGCGGGTGGGGGGTTGTCGAGGGGTGTTTGGGGCTTTCCGGGGGTCGGGGGGCAGTCCAGGAGTGTGGTGGGGGCTCCAATGGGGTGGGGGAGGGTTGTCCAAGGGGTATACATGAGGGTGGGAGCTCCAATGGGGTGGGGGATGGCTGTCCAGGGGGTACACATGAGGGTGATGGCTCCAACGGGGTGGGGGAGGGCTTTCCATGGGGTATACATGAGGGTGGGGGCTGTCTAGGGGGTAAGGTTTATATTTTATCAATGTACATGCTTAATTTTGATCTACTTCTGTTTTTGTGGTATGATTTCTTGATTTTTTTCTGGTTGATTCTGGTGGAGAGAAGATGACTGCATTCAATTTTTTTTTAAAAAAATGGGTTTATCAAGTCGGTTATTTAATAACCGACGTGATAAACCCCCTCCCCCCAGTTTATCACGGTGGTTATATAATAACCGACGTGATAAACCCCCCTCACCCCGGTTTATCATGGCGGTTATATAATAACCGACGTGATAAACCCCCTCCCCCCGGTTTATCACCTCATTTATTAAAAAACCGACGTGATAAACCCCCCCCCCCCCCGTTTTATCACGGCGGTTCTATAATAACTGACGTGATAAACCCCCACCCCTCGGTTTATCACGTCGGTTCTTTAATAACAGACGTGATAGACCATTTCCCCGTCCTTTTATCATGCCGGTTTTTTAATAACTGACGTGATAAACCATTTTCCAGGCCTTTTATCACGTCGGCTGTTAAATAACCGACGTGATAAACCCTTCCCATTTTATTTATCACGTCGGTTCTAAAATAACCGACGTCATAAACATTGCGATTTTATCTTTTTGACGTCGGTTTTTAAATAACTGACGTCAAAAACGTTATTTATAACGTCTCCTATATTAACGTCGGCTAGAAACCGATGTAAAAAATGAAAAATAAATTAATTAAAAAACTTTTTCTACACTAGTGCTCACACCCACAACCTGACCACATATGATAAAAACCATCGATTTAGTTATAGTGATGTTTTATTCTTCTATGTCACAACCCATTACTATATTTTTTCATTTTTTTCAAAAGAAGGGAAAATTATAAAGAATAAATAATAAATCAAAACCCTTTCTTAGTACCCATAGATAACACCCCCAATTTTTTTCTTATAACATATTTCACCCCTTCCACCATTAAATTACCAACCCACTCACTTCAACTTTTAAATACAATGATAAATTCTAAGAGCAGGATAGGAATGGATAAAAATGGCTTGAAACATGGCTCATCCCTAACAAGGTCATTTATGGTCTCTATGGGATAAACAAGGATTTATATAAATGTATTCATTAAGGAAAAAGGATTTTCAAAATATGAGTCAATAATTTAAAATGTTCTTTTTCACATCCTTAGTTCTAATAAGTTCAAATGTATGTTCTAGTAGGTGGCATGTCCCAAGACCACTCAATAAATATACTCTGGATAAAATAGGATGTACTTGGTATAAAAATAATATCAAGAATGAGTCATTTGATATTGTACAATCACTCAAAGAATAACTAATAATAAAAAACCAATTCACATGAATTTCAGTAATTCAAATCATTAAAAATGTTAGGGAAATTTCATTTAAAATAATCAACTAATTCTCTAAAATCATATGTCCTCATCTTAATCTCCAAGATTCATTTTAATAATTAAAATTTTCATTTAATTCATTCAATTTCATTTACACTGAAATCTAAAACCCGGAATCACCAAATTCCTAAGACACCCATGTCTCCTATATAAGTCAAGTAAAGAATATATTCAATCATGGGCATGCCATATTTAGGTTAACATAGCTACTGGAATTTCTATTTTAAAAAATATTTTCATAAGTATGTAAGAATTTATAAATATAAATAATGAATGAATGATTTCCTTTTTCTGATGCATATTTCTCCCTACTTTCTTCACTGTTCAGGGATATTCATGTTTAATTACTTAATGGTGGTCCTTTAAAAAAACTCATACTAGTTTAATATCCATTCCATTAAAGCTTTGGGAATGAAGAGAAGAGCTGACCAAATCCTAAATCCTATGATAATAGTTAAACATTAGTTTCCTACCAGAATTATCATTGGTTAAATTTGTTAGCTCGAACTAACCTCAAGAGGAGAAATTAGTTTATAGTTTGGAGAAGTATGTGATCCTCCACCGGTTATGGAGGTATATTTCCATGGAACTTTTTCAGCCTCTTCCCATTAATAGTGAAAGTTTTTCCTTCTTATTCTATCTTTATCTGGAGGGAACCAAAGGGATAGAAATTAGTAACTATAAAAGTTCTTTCCCACCTTGACTGATTCTTATGTAGAATTAATTGTAGTACGCAATTGTAGAGTATGACATAGTCTCTTGGTTAGAAGGTCTTTTACTAGATCAGTCTGTTATGTTCCACTCTGGTTATCTGATTGTAAATTCTTGATTTTTATGAAGCCTCTCTTTAGATATCCTCTAAATCTTGTAAATATAGTTTTCCCTCTTTCCCATGACTCACCAAATCCAAATTAATCTATTTTACAACCCAATACGATTGGTTATCTCACTATACTGATAAATAAAAACTCTTCTCATAAACCATCCTATAAGAACTCATAACTATAAGTATTTTATATGCTATTCTATATTCCCATAAGGTTTCCTCAAGCATTTGAATCCAATCCTTTCAGTTTGGTTTAACAATGTTCTGTAAAATACCATTAATCTCTTAATTAGACAATTCAGTTTGTCCATTCATTTGGTGATGGTAAGGTGTAGAGGTCTTGTGGTGCACACTATACTTTTAAAGCATAGCCACCATCATTATGTTTCAAAAATGAGTCCCTTGGTAAATAACAATGTCCCATGTCTTTATATACCTAAAACATATATTATTCCTAAAAAAATCACATAAAACTTTAGAAACATCAAACTTCATGGACTTATCTTCCACCCATTTAGATATATAATCCAAAGATAAAATAATGTAATAATTCACAAAAGACATGTGAAAGGTTCCCATAAAATAAATACCCCATAATTTCAAATATTTCATAAAAAATAATGGGTTTTTAGCCATCTACTGTCTTTTTGTAATGTTTCTAGAATATTGAAAATTATTACATTGTTTTTGAATACTAATAAGCATATTTTAATAAGTTCATCCAATAAAATCAAGATTCTAACACTTTTCTAGTTTTTCATTGAGGTCCAAAGTGGCCTCTAGAAGATAATGTATCAAAAAATTTGAATACAAATCCTATTTCACTTGCAGGTAAGAACCTCCTTATGACTGTATCATTATAGATTTTCTATAAAAAGGGGTCTTCCTAGAAATAATATTTGGATCCAGCCTTAATTTTGTTCTTTTGATTATAGTAAAGGTGATAAGATACCTAAGAGGTTGAAAAATAATTCCCTAAATCGACATACCATGGAACTTAACCTTCATATATGTAGAGTTTCTCTCCAAGTATGTGATAATTGACCTGGATCATTTATAGAATGTATATTTTAGTAGTTTCTGGGAGTTTTCTAAGGTTATCTTCCATGTGGGTTTTATCACCCTTATTATCCTTGATCTATAGGTTGAACTCTTGAAAGAGTAATATCCATCTCACCATACTTGTTTTGTAATTATCCTTTTTCATTAGGTACCTAAGTGCTACATGATCACAAAATAAAACTACTTTAGTTCCCATTAGATAAGATATAAATTTATCCAATTCAAATTCAATAGTAATGAAATTATTTTTCCATGGTTGTGTAATTGAACTGAGTTTCATCCAAGTTTCTTTAGGAATATTTTATGTTTATTTTCCTTCCTTAAATTATTCAGGGGATTATTTCTCCTACATATTAGTTTTATGCATCACACATCAATTCAAATGGGTGGTCCATGTCTGGGGGATACTTAATTGGCGGTGTAATCAACTTTTCTATCAGATCATGAAATTCCTCACTACAATTATCATTGAAAACAATGTAATCATTTTTTAAAATGAATATTGAAAGGGGAAGATCAATATTACTAAATTCATTGATGAATCTTATATAAAATACCACATGAACCAAAAATGATCTAATATGTCTCACAAAGGTGGGATATGGAAATGGGTTGATCACATCAAGTTTAGACTTATTCACCATAATTCATTTTTTTGAAATTATATGAAACAACACTATCCCTCTTTCAAACATAAAAGGACACTTCTAAAATTTTATAAAAAAGAATTTTTTCTATAAATGTTTTAAAATCCTTTTCTATGTTCCTTAAGAAATAATGAAAAGAGTTTCCAAAAATAGCCAAGTCATTGAAGAATACCTTCAGGAAGTGCTTTATGTGATCTGAGAAAATAATTACCATACACCACTAGAATGTACCTAGATCATTACATAATTTGAATGGTATCCTCCCATGGTAAAATACTTTAAAGGGAAGTTAGGTATTTTTTCTCTTTCCCTTATAGGGAAATGGGTACCTAAAAATAACTAGAGAATCAATCCAATAAGTATTAATGGTTCTTACTTTCCAAACTTTTAGCATTTTTTTATGAACAAGATGGGGAAGTAGTCTTCCCAAGGGACTTAGCTCATATTTATATATATGACACACACCCTAATACTATTTTGGACTTTAATTAGAATTAATTCGTTATTCTCATTTTTCAAAATCAGAATACTAGTTTTCTTGGGAACCACATGGATGGGACTGGACCATTGTGAGTCAGAAATTGGGTATATTTGTTGATTACAAATAGATTTTCATTCTCATTTTTTACAAATTCGGTGATGGTTGGGTTAAATCTCCTATAGGGTTGCGTAACTAGTTGATATCTCCCTTATAGAAAAATTATATGGGAATAGACAATGTGGTTTATTGTAGGGATGTATCCAAGGATCCACCCTATGTCCTGGATGTTTCTTTTCAAAAGATCTATTAAAATTTTCTCCTTTTTCTTAGGATAGGTGGTTATAAATGATTATTAGAAAAGTTTCTCATTTTATAATATATACATATTTTAATTCACAAGTTAGAGGTTTTATTACTAGGTTTGGGGGTTTCTCCAGAGATGATATTGATTTTAAATTCCCTACTTAAAAATATTGAATCTCATTAGAAAAGGGTATCATTTCAGTTTCTTTTAAAAAAATATCAAATAATTAAAATGTTATTTCATATTGATTATTATATGGAAATTTATAGATTTTTGAGTACTCACTTATTCTTATTATTTTCATTATAAAGGGGATATCTTAGGGATAAAAATTCTCTAAGAATACCTGATTCTTCAATGGTCTCAATACCTTCTTTGTGACTAATTTCAAAGAGTGATTGATTGTTTTAAGGGTTCCTCTTGGTGTTAAGAATATTTAAGTACACCTTGGTGTCTCCTAAAACCATGGTGAGGGTTCCTTCATGCACATTAATGAATATTTTATTCGTCTTGAGGAATTGTATTCCAAAAATAATGGGTTACTTCCCTCATGCTCTATCTTCCACAATGGTGAACACATAAAAATCTTCTAGAAGAGATAATCCTTCAACTCTCAGTAGAACATCCTCTAAAACTATACCTTAAAAGATAGTGGATATATTGGGTAGTTGGACTAAAAATATTGTGGGATATAGATTAACAATTTTCAAATATGAATAGATATACTTAGAGATGAAATTAATGGAAATACCATGATCACACAAGGCACAAACAAATCTTAAAGAACTAATGGTGTAGGGAATAAAGAGTGACTTTGAATCATTATTTGTTTTGGTAATGATAGTGTAATAGTGGCTGAAATACTTCTCCCTAATTTGATTCTTTCATTCCCATCCATAATCTCTCTATTGGTACAAATTTATTTGATATATTTGGTATATTAGAGAATTTTCTTTATGGTTTCCTAGGGTGTATATTAATTTCATCCATTTGGAATGTTTCCTGGAAATATTTTTGGAGTAATTTTTCCTTAATATTCTTGGATTATATAAATCTATAAAGGAATGGAAGGTTCATTTATTTATTATCCCTTTAATATATATTTTAATTGAGTTTCTAGTCCTTCCTTCATAAATATTTTCTTAGGTTCTTCTTCAATATTATTGTCTTCTTATCAAAGTGTGGTGGTTTTCCCTTCTAGAATCTGTCCAGAATTTCCATAACTTCTAGACTCACCATCTTCCGGATTATCTTAGGATTCGTTAGGTTCTAGTGTCTAGATAACCTTGTAACTCCTTATGATGATCATTCTCACAATTTTGGTTGGGTTTGGGACTATCCGAGTTGTGATTTTTCTTGGGTTTATTGATAGCATATCCATGAGATTCTAAAATTTATTTGAATAATTTTTCATTGTATTTTTGAAATCCCTTATATCTATTCCTTTTCTTTTTTAAATTGTTGGGGAACTAGATAGAGGTTTTCCTTAAGATTTTTGTTTAAAATGAGTTGTTTTATTGGATTGTTGGTTGTATTTCTTTTTGTATGGTTGTTAGAAGGGGGTGGATTCTAGAATTTTTGCTCGAAAGGGGGTATAGTTTGATTTTGGTAAGCTTCTATCCCTATTAAGGTTTCCCTTATCTCCATGGTTGGTTATATTGAAACTGTCTTGTTTGAAATGAATTTTTACAACTTTCCATACCCTGTACCTTACCACACTGATCAGTGAAGTGATGGGGTGATGAACATAAACCACATACCTGAGGTGGGGTAGGTTGTATATCAACTTATTTCACTTCCATATTACTTCAAACTATTTTCCATTCTTCTATTTTGGTTTCAATAAATGGTGATGATTCAGAATATTTTATATCATATATGCCTCTAGTGGTTATACATATTATTCCAAATTATTGGGAATTATTGGAAATCTTCTTGATTAGGTTCCAAGAATCTATAGGTTACTTATCAATCAAATATTCTCTAGATTATGCATCCAAGAGGTTTCTATCATTTTCCAGCAACCCTTGGTGGAATAACACCAAGATGTGATGATATTTCATAGCTTGCACATAATTTTTTGAATGTTTCCCTATATTTATAGAGGGTCTACACAGTAGTTTGACTTATGGGGTATATCTCATTCCTTATTTTAGTGATCCAGGAGGCTTGAAATAATTTCTTTATGAAACTACATTGGAGATCATCCCAGTCATGAATGTCTCCATGTTGTAAACTATACAACCATTCTTTATAATATTCCTCAAGTGAAAAGGGGATTTCTCTCCACATAACTTATTCCTCATCCACTACTCTTGAATTAAATAATGAACATATATAGTTAAACCACAAAATGTTTCACTTCGAGTCCTCTCCTATAAGACCATAAAACATAGGTAATAAAGGAATCATAAAAACTAACAGTGTTGTATATGCATGGTCAATTGAATATTATGATTGGAAAATTGTGGAGAACAATGGTCCGTTAAGGTGTTTTGTGGGTAATGTTCATGTTTATTGGCTCAGAGTGAGCACTTAATGGTTCAATTGAGTATTATAAAATGATTTTTTCAAAGTTGTTTTCAAGGTTTAGAGTCTTAAGACTAATAGAAAAAGTTCTCACTATCTCTATGTCTAGAGAAATCAATTCCTCATTTGGAGGTCTAATTCATGAAAGTTATGGGTTTGATTTAACAAAAATTCCCCGAAAGTGGAACCATGTTTTAGAACACACTTGTCATGGGGTGTGGAAAAAAATAATTGTTTCCCACTAAGGGTGTATTTATAGTAGTAACATAATTCATCTCCCAAGAGTATTTTTTTGAATAAAGATTTCATGAATATTAAATTAAATTAAATAATAAGAATTAAATAATTTGGAACCAAGGATCATGGTTTTTGAAGATTATATTAGGTAAAAGAGATTTTTTTAGGCTTGGATTCCCTTCTTTAATTATATCACTACCCTTTTAAAATTGAATATTTTTTTGTTAATTAGTTTAATGAATGGATTATAAATCGTTTAACCTTTTTCATAATTTATTTTGATTGATTTGATAGTGAGAATAATCCACCAAATTTCATTGGATGGATTATCCTCCTTCAAAAAGTGTGAAAGTAAAATTGGCTCTCTTCTAGATCACCTAGGAAATTCCAAATTAAGAATTGAGTTTCCCAAGTTCCCAAATCAGTCCACTATATATTCCCCATGTGCTTAGTAATTACCAGACACCTTATTACTTGATCCTTGATCACCCAATCAGTGTGATCCAAATCCAAGAAGACATAGAATAATTTTCTTAATCAATTAAATTTAGAATATTATGATATTAAATAAAAATAAAATTATATCCCAATAAAATTATGAAATCATGTGTCAAAAATAATTTAACAAGTAAAAAGAGACATAAAAATTTGATAAAACTTGGACTCCAGTATTACATCAATTCACCTCCCCTTTTCGCGACCAAAAAAGGGAATACCCCTCCATTAAAAGGTAAAAAATGGATGTATATGGGGTATAATTCATTTTTAAAGAAAATATATATAATATAGTGAAAAAAATGTTTCGAGCAGCAATATAGGGTGTTCTCTCCTTGATCCTTCAATCCATTTCTCGGGAACTACCTTATTGTATTTATAGAGGGAGGTAACCTCTCTGTATCTCTCATCTGAATCTTTCAAAATATATGGGAATGTTGAACATATCTTTTAAAATTCATTCGACAATGAATCTATTGAATTCTCAAGTATTTCCAAATTCTTGTGCATAGATAAAATTTATTTGGGATGGTAGCATCATCCACTATTGGATATCCACCGTTGACCTAATGGTAGATCAAGTGCTATCATTAGTGGTGAATTGAAATAGTTGGATTTGGGAGTTCTTCATAATGGATCTCATGATTCAAGAGGCAGTAGTGGGGTTCTTGTAAATAATGGAAGATGATCAGTGGATGATCTTCCATATTCTATCATTAACCCAATGGAAACATGTGATACCATTGGTTTGGACATAGCCTGTATTCTACTATTGGTCTAGTGGAAGTACAGGTGCTATCGTTGGGTCAATGGTAGCATGGATTATTTTTTAACATTCAATTCACCTCCTTATTACTTTCTTGGTACTACATGTCAGCATAGAAATATCAATAGTGGGGTGAATTTTCATGTATAGGATTAAATTCCTCAGCCTACTCATTTGTTCATGCACCGTGTTCTCTCTAACTGCCCATGAAATGGTAGTAACATCACCAGTAAATTCCTCAACTTTTTAATTGTGGAATGATCAACAACATACCCTCCTTCACATGTGCATTAGTCCTCTTTCTTACAGTGATGAAAATACCTCCCATATGGCGTGAATCTCCTCATGGTGACACAACTGTTCTTCATAGCAGATTCATGAAAAACTAGCGTTGATGGTGTAGCCTGAAGTGGAGAGGGTGGATGATTTATTCAGAGATAATGTTGTCCCAATAGTGTTTTGGTCGATGGAGGTTCATAGTGCTTGGGTTTTGTGGAAGTGGATTTGGATGAATCAACTATGGTTGTGGTAGATAGTGAAGACTTGGTTTTCATTTTTCATACCATAGTGGTTCTTTAGAGGTAGTGAGTCGCATTTAGTGATGGATGGTGGAAGTTGGCCTGATGGTAGCATAAGTACTACCGTGGTCCTAACAATAGCACAAGTGATACTATTTTTTTGATGGTAGAACATGTTCCACCTTGTCCTAGTGGTAGCACAAGTTATACTGTTGGTTTCAATAGTGTCATGTTCCAGCGGTGTACATGAATGGTATGTAGTGAGACAGTGGAGGCAGAAGGGTTATTTATCAAGATCTCGGGCGAGAAAGGATTCTTTCTTCATCATGTGAGGATCACCAAGGTCTATGGAGGTGGGGAGGATGATCTGTAGTGGTATGGACCTTGGTAAATGAAATTATCAACCCCTCCATCCATCATAGTGTCCAAAGGGAGATTCATTATCAATAAAGGAATAAAAACCTTCAAAATTTGGGGAATAATGGTTAGAATCAGAACTAGAGGTGATTCATGGCATTATAAGGCCTTATTAGTGGAAAAGAAATCACACCAGAGCTTCTCCACCATCATCAATGGTCTTCTCTAATGAATTCAGACAATGGTGGGATGAGGAAAAAGGTGGTAGACTATGGTGCTTGACAGTGGGTTGTGCCCGAGATGAGGCCACATGGGAAAAAAGTGAAGAAATCTAATTTTGGTTAGTAGAATAGTAAAAAATGAATCTTGTCCCACATTGTAAGTGGGATAATTCTCTGAGAGTGATTATAATGAAATGTCATTCACCCCTGACTTAGAAGCCTTCTCCAGGGATGGGTTACCAGTATAAATGTGTACACACGGGGTTCCACGACCCATGTGGGCCATGGCCCAATCTTACTACCAATAGGATTTACTCCCCATGTGCCACATCCTGGGCCTTATGCCTTTATGCTCTACCTCCATGTGAAGTCTCTCCTGTAACCCTGATTTGTTAGTCGGCCCCTATGGAATAGCCATGTGGCTGGTGGTGGCTTTGGTTGAGGTCTAGCCATTACTGAACCATTTTTTTGGCGTAAAAAATATATGAAACAGAATATGACAATTTCATAGAAAAAATTCAAGAGTAATGAAATAAAAAAATACCAATTTTAATTTCTATAGTTATTTTATTCATTTAAAATCATTTCAATAACTTAATTGAAATTTACTATAATTTAATAAAACATTGAAATCCATGGGTACTATACATTAATATCCTCCAATATTCTTTAAAAACATTTAAAATTATGCATGAAAATTGACTATGTCAATTATATATTTAAATAAATATTTACCATTTACTATCATAATCTATTTATTTATTATGTTTTTTTCTTATGTTTTCATGAAAATTGAATCAGTGTCAACTTATTTTTATAATTTTACAAATAAAATAATATATTTTAATAATAATTTAAATATTTAATATAACCATTTAAGAACAAAAAAATAATTAATGGATTATTAAATTATAATAATATCATTATTTAAGTTCTCATAGTCATCTATGATAGGGTTTTATAGTATTATTCAAGTATGTAGTAAAACTGACCCAAACATGAACACGTTATATCTCAATGTGTGAGTATGGTTAATGAAGTGTATAATACCATTCTAAAATAAAAATAATAATATGATATTTTTTTAATATGGTGTATCATATTTAAGTGGTTTTGAAAAAGGATGAAAATAAAGATGAAAAATGGTACTTCGTGTGGGAGGTAGTCCACACAAGCCCCGATTAGCATTCTTTGGTTTTTCAAGTGGATGGAAAGGGTTAAATAATGTTTCATATTAATATAATAATAATTCGGTATAATAATTAAATTAATGTCATTATATTACTAGGATTAAGGAAATTTTGGAAGATAAATATAAAGAAGAACAGGTAGGGAGTAAGTAATACTCACTTTGGTACCTCGAACATTCTCTTGAAAGTATTCTTTGAAATGAAGGGTTTGGGATAAATAATTGAGACGAAAGGATTATGAACTTCATAGATATTTACATTATGATAAAAACGTAATATTTTTAAGATGTAATTTAAAAGAATGGGTGTGTCATGAAGGGGTGAAAGTGTCCCCACTTATAAGTAATGAAAAAGGAAATATTGTGAAAACCCCTTTACTTTTCAGGGATATCATTACACTATTATGGGGGTAAAAGTGTAAAAAAATTTGAAATAATGGATTTTGAGGTGATATTTGGTTGATAAATCCTAAATTAATATTTCTCACACATGTTTTAAACATGATGTATGTATTTTCCTTTTAAATTATTACTTTTACTTTTTTTTTGTTTTTACTGGGATAAGTAGTTTTTACCCAAGGAAATTACGTTTTAACAAACATATAAAATATAACCTCATACCAAATTTGGGTTTTATAATGTAAAATTAAAGATAAATTTAATCTTATTCAATTTCTAAATAATATAAAATTTTCTTTTAAATTTAAACATTGTTTATATAGAGAAATTGTTTTGTAGAAAAATGTTTTTTTCACCATTAAGTGCTCTTAATATTATTTAGTATTGAATACCAATTTAATGAATGATAATTTATATAAATATAGTATTAAAAATTATATTAAATTTACCTTTTATAATTTATTAATTTATTTAATTAGATAACGATTATATAATATTAATAAAAACATTCTTTTAAAATATCAATTTTACAATTATCTAGTCATTCACTTTAATCTTAGTATTAATAATTTTATTCAAAACTATTAAATTGAACTTATGAAATAATAAAATCATATTGATTTAAAATATTAAGTCCATTTTTTGGATTTAATTTCTAGAAGTGATGGAAACTAATTTTTTATAGAAGTGAATAAATATTTCGTTAGATTAAAATATTACTTATGTTTCCAAAATGATATACATGAATTTTATAAATACAAACTAGTAATTTTAAATGATTTATTTTAATTATAATTGAATATATTTTATAGTAAATTTTTTCAAAAACATTAAATTCTTTCTTTCATACTGATAATTTCATAAAAGTGATGGTTTTATCAATATAGGTATTTTTTTCAATTAACCTAAAAACCAATTCTTTTAGAAAAATACCAAGAATTCGTACTAAGATAATTTTTACATTATAAACCCTAAAATAAAATTTTTATTATATAATTTATGTTCTAATGTTTATAAATTTATTTTTTTAATTGGAAATATAAAAATAAATATTTTTATTACAAATAAACATTTTTTTCTTTAAAAGATTAAATGTGAAAGAAGAAAAATACATGTGATAAATAACTAATTACATTAATAATTACATGATTATATAATTCTAATTAATATTTACAGAGACCATAAATATCTCTTTCAAATATCTAGGCATAAGGTATGCTATAGTGGAAGTCGTGGGTGGTGTTCTTGGTAGCACAGATCTCATGGAAGTTTTCAAAAGATTGAATTTATCTCACATATTATTTACCATAATTGTTCATGTTTAAATTGGAGTTCATCTAGATATACCCCTAGAAAAGATACTTCATTTCCAATAATGGATAAATGATCTTCATATAGAAGACTTATTCTACTCGATGACATTTCTATCCTTCATAGATTTCATAATATGGTTGATTTATTTTTTACCCAGTAATTTAATAGTTATATTATAATAGTTAAAAAAATAACAAATCATGGTTTTGTTTTAGTTTAGTGTTACATATATAAAAATATATTAACAAAATATTTAATTAACGAAAAATAATAAGTGAAATCTCGGGTCATTACAAATTATTTTATGTCAGAACTCCCGATATAATATGATTTCTGTTGGATATATTACATATTAAATCTTAATATGATATAATGTAGGTTGAATATATTATAATATGAATGATAATATGATTTAATATTGTTTGATTACATTATGTCATGACTCTTTATATGATGTGACCTAAGATGACTATTTTACTCTATGACTCTTGATGCGATGAAATATAGGCTAAAAATATTATTTCACGACTCCAAACATGGTGTGATGTAAGTCGGAAATATTACCCAGTGAATATTTAAGTGAGGTTATATAGTTATATGGTACAATAACATAAATTAAAAATATGAAATAGTGAAAAAGGTAAGGTTGTATTTCAGGATGGGTTGGTAAGCACATGATAACCCAAATAATTTCTGTGATTTGATGTTTATATTATCATCATCACATTATATAAATTATTATAAATATACTCAAATATAATTTAGAAAATTTTAATGTCCCATTAGTCATGTCCTATAGAGTTTAATAGTCATAAATTGAATATGTAAATTTTTCTATGTGTAGAATTAATCTTTCATGTTGTGGGGATGGGAAAATCCTTGATTAAAGGTGATTGAGTTAGTAGAATCATGTGGGTATTTGGTGGGGAATTGTTATGAGATTTTGAATGAGTACTCTTAGAAAGTGATGTCTCCACTTATTTTGGTTTCTAATTTTCATATTTTTATTTATATGTTTGGCCAATTTGGAAAAAAAAATTGATGTATGACTATATGAAAATAAATTGTTTGTAAGATTTTATATAGTATTTTATAGGCTTGGTTTGTCTTTCACTATGATTCAATAGGTTTTATTTATGTTTATTTGATATTTTTTATGTACTTCATGTAATTTATTGGCATCTAATAGGAAACTCGTAGTGTTTATTTCTATACTTTGGAGATTTGGGAGCACACTTGTGGTCATGTGAATTTTTTACTTGATTATGGTTGAATGGACTTAATATGGAGTGTTACAATGTGTATGATCTAATGCTACCAAAAATAGCTTCTACATGATCTTGTAATTTTCAAAAAAAATCATTAATATTAGGGTCAATATACAAGTATATCCAGTATGTTATCCCTATGACTTGTCTAGAGATATTTGAATATGAATAATAATGACATAGTGAATGCTATATATATTTTACCCATCATTTTTTATTCACAGCAATCGAAATCAAAGAGAAATATTTAAATAATTTAATACACCCATGATATATCATTAATTATGGACATGATCCATGTTCACCCACCCATCAAAAACATCATCCATAATCTACATCACGATGATTACATTGAATCATTCATATATCTAATAATTTAATGACTATAATGAAAATAATTATCCCTTATTTAAAATAAAATAATAAAAACTATATATAAGAACCATACATGTATGATTGCAAAAACTAAATTTCAGTTTGACATCTACCATACCTATGTTTTTCATAGTGAATACAACATCCATATTTACCACCTCCTCATTAGTGAATACAAAATCCCTCTTTACCACATCATCACAAGGAAATAAAACATTCCTCTATACAACATCATCATTATTGAAAAAAATATCCCTCCATAACACATCAATTCATCGTAGAATATTTATAACAAAAATCATAATAATCACCTTAATAACACATAATTAAATAACATTTATGAAATCTAATTTTCATTAAAACCATCATATTATATTTCATAATATATCAAAACTCAAAAAAATTATAGTTCAACCATTTTTAGGTAATATAAATGAATTAATAACAATTATGAACACCAATTATCTTATTTCATAATGTTTTATCATTATCCACACATTTTGGGTAACCTATATCATTAAATCATATGTATGTCAATTATCCCATCTATCATCCTATTATAACATATCAAGTTTAAAATAATTATTTTTTTCCCTGAATCAAATCATTATTCAGTGAATATAGAACTTTATTACATCATATAATTGTAAAAATTTATTTTTATCATATCATCTCATCATGATAAAATCACCATCAATTCAATAAAAACAAATATCTTCATTTTTATCAAATAATTTCATTCAAAAACTTCTAATTTATTTAATTATTATGTGAATGTAAATTTTTAATAAAATAAATCCAAAAATATACACAATAAATCAGATAATTTATTTTTTCCATCATAATAGATCCTAATATATGAAACTTAGTAATCCCATTATGTTATTTTCTCCAAATTCTATAATTTATAAAATATTTCCAAATTAGGGATTTCTGTAAAATCAATATATCTAAAAATATTTTATATAAAAAATATTTATACTATAATTATTTATTAATAAAATATTATCCCACCCCCATATCGGCAATATTATATAAATTCACATGTCATCAATAAATAAAAATATCAAAATACTCTACTTCAATAGGATCATAGTTTTGACATGGAATAAAATTTATAGATATCACACTTAAATATACAAAATATATATTCACTATAAAAGCAATATATATCCATTAATTTTAAAAATTTAAATATCTAATTTCATTAATAATTAAATATACAAAATATATTATAAATCCATTGCAATGAAATATATACAACGATTCAATTACCTAAGATATAGTGTACAATCCAATCAATTTTACAAATAAATGCATTGATATATGATGAAGAAGATTATAAATCATTTGATAATTTACCTAGGGTCTATATAAATTGTCCATGGAATGTTATGATGTTTAAACGATATTTTAATACATTTAAAAATCAAATCACATAACATTACAATGTGAAATGATCAGTTGGAATGGGCTAAAAACCATGCACAATGACCTTCCACTTTAACCCAAAGAGAATGATAAAATTTTATAAGGATACAAAAACTAATTCAAAATCATGATTGCTATATATAGTTATCTTGAATAGGATATAAAAATTTATTATTAATCATTACATACCATAAAAACACCACTACATTACTAGCCACCCTTCCATTTAAAAATTCTCCTAACCCAAATTCTAATCCCATATCCGCCCGAAAATCCAAGGACAAACACAATAAAATCCAATCTAACAATATAAATGATTAAAACACTTAATTCATAACTCTATAAGAAATATTTATTACACATTATAGCACACCCCTTAAAACATTATTATCCTAGAAAATTCAAATCATATAACATTAGATGAATACGTCCAAAAAAAAAAATTAAATAACCATAATATATACATCTAAAATAAATTTAATTAGTAAAAATATCTATAATATATTTTAAATATAAAAATTTAGAAAATAATAGATTATGAGAATAACCACATCAAAATTCAAAATCACCACATAACCACATTAGATAAATAATACAAAAAAAATCAGGGTATTAAACCTCTACCCTTTGATCTAATTTCCAAGGTCACTCATCTAAAACCATATGCATATATAAAGTCATAACCATGATATAAATTTTATGGACAATAATTTCTATTGATGATATTGAATCTACATGGTGTTTTCAATGAACATTTAATTTTAATTAATATCAATATGACCCCAATCAATCACATAAGACATATCATGAGTGTACTTTAAAAGATGAGACACAAGGAAAAAGTATACTTTCTCCAACCATGTAGAATTTATAATTATATTTTCACTTCCCCAATTTAATATAATACCTAAAAGGATCAAAATATTCCTATAGAATTTTATCTACCTTTAACAAATCTATGATTTTTTTAATGGTGAAAAAAAATCAAGAATGTATAATCACTAAAATCAAACTCTCTCAGTCTTATCCATTGACCAATGCCTCTATTTTAACAAATGAAAATATTTTTTATTTGATATTGAATTTTGTGAATTAAATTTCATATTATTTTTCATATATGTAACAATAATAGTTGATTTTCCAAATTTAACCAAGAATATTGGTAGGTTTAAGTATATTATTACTCTAAGTAAGACCATAATGAACTCATAAATTGTTTTAAGAATATCAGATAAGTTACTTATCCCATGAAATTAAATTATATAATCAAGATATAAGAACTATAAATAATTGTTAACTCTATTTAACTCCATCCTTTAAATACTTATCCAATCCCAAATACATAATTTTTACCAAATTACTCTTTTTGAGGTAACAACCAATACAGTTCCACCAATAGTGTTTTTATAACTATGATAAAATAATTGGATGTGAAATCTTAATTAATCATGGTAAGTGATATACACTATCAAAAATACCAATATAGAACATATAAAATTTATATTACTATGAATTACCCTATTATAAATATAATGATATATTTATCCTAGATAACTTACATAAACAAAAACATCACTCCCGATCCATAGAATCTATATCTTTTCACAACCGACTACTAGAAGGGATATAAATTCTCACCTAACTACAACCACCCATTGTATTCAACTAGTAACACACAATTCAAGATACCATTAACCATTTAGAAATTTATGCATTTATAAGATAAAATGTTACACCCTACCACCATGATAAAAAAATAAAATTATATCCACCATAATAATTACTATATGGAACCAAAAAATGAAGAAATATTAAAAAAACACTAACCACCTATTCTTTCTCCAAATAAAATTATAAATATATAATTAATGAATAAATATAAATCTCAATGTACCAACAAGAGCAGTTATCTTTATCCTACATATATTATCAAAATTTATTACTCTATCTATCATATAATAATGACAATAATTACACCACCATTCCTGGTGTGGAATCTATTACTAAGGATATTACCACAAGATTGAAAAAACCAATACAACCCAATGGAAATATACACTCCCACATGGGAAATGAATGGGATCCTTATTAACAATATAATCACTAACTATAATGATCCACCCCCACTAGGACTCCACCCGATCCATCAATGAGTTATAGTGTGAACTTTGAAACCAATATTCAATAATCCATGGTTTGGAAACTTACAATACAGTTATAATATCACACATATATAGAACTCATTACCCATTATTAAAAAAAATTACAACACCAATATAATATAAATAATGAAACCATCGTTAATATATGAATAATTCATTAAAATTCTTCTCATTTCATATAAATTCTAGCTAAAAATACTGGAATAACAAAAAGATATCAAATCCTCAATAACTAGTGCATATTATAATACAAAATACCTCCAAAAAAATATCTTGTATACTAAGATAAGGTCTCCCAACACTTACACTAACTCTATCAATATAAACAAAAAATATATTCATAAACTTGGGGTGAGAAAATAAATATACTCTTTGGGTTCCTCTTAAGAAATCCCAAGTTCCCATTTAAATGATGTATACTAATGAATCCATGTATAGAATAAATGAATCAAAACAATAAACGAATAAATATCTCCTATATGTCCACCATCCAACATCCCCATTCCATACTATATAATCTACCCATCTTCAAAACCACAACACTATTCCCATAAGATATTATCACACAACCACAACTACACATCAACCAACCCTATCCTTATCTATGAACTAAGTAGTTTTCTACCATCAGGGACTTCACAATAATATTATCAAATAGTCATCCACCTATAGGGACCTCATAAATAAAAAACTACTACAAAATAGCTAACCACCGAATGAGATATTTCTAAATATCCACATCCACATCAACATTACAAATTAGTTATCCACCCTTAGAGATCTAAATATAATATCCTGATTGCCATGAAGTAATTATCCCACCATAGGGGACTCGATAAGTATATCTCTGTTAATAAGTAGCTATCCACCTATAAGGAACTCACTAAGATATCATCCATATATATTGGATGGTATGTTTTCGCCTTCAGGGACTCTCACTTGTTTTTTAATGTCTCCCTTAGGTAATATCCCCACCACAACTTATATCATTATCACTACTTTACGTAAATAAATTTGTTGGGTAAGTGTCAACCTATAGGGAATATAACTTGTTTCTAGGTTTCCCAAAATAGGAATTCTCACCACCATAACCTATATTGGTATGGTAGTTTTCCATCCTCAGGGACTCTCACTATATTACCGTGTATCCACCCTTTGGGACTATCCCCTCCTCAACTCGTGTCATCATCACCACATTACATATACACCATGGAAAGAAACATCATCCATTCCATCAAAACCATCATTATCTATATTATCCCCCTCATCATCACATCATAACTACAGGTCACTACCTCATAATTAATCATGAACTCCATATTAATATAATATATTACAAGAATATATTTCAATCCCCACCATCAATTTATCCTCCCACTTAGTCCACCACAAATATAAAGGTCCTAGGGAATTTAATCATACCACACACATATATCGCACTCCCACCTAGGCCCCGCACCACTAGGTCATAGAGTGTTGTTCAACACATCACTTATATTACTCATTTAATAGGTGTACATAATTTCCATAATATCTTATCTATCCAAAATGTAATAGGAATTCACCACACATAGTATATCTATACATCACCATTATAAAACACACATAACTATCCCATCACATAAGATAGATTCCTAAATTCATAAATTTTCATAACCCCTTTGCTATTTGAAATGGAACACATAAACCTAACTGTCCCTCCACTAAAAAAATATCATTTGTGGAAATTTTATAGAAAGTGTCTCATCCCTATGCTATTTTGGAAAACATATCATAATGAATTCCGAAACACCTCTCTATGGGGTTGGTGTTAGTATTAGGAATATATTGGTATAGGTTTGTAGAAAGTGGCATTTCTCCATGTGGAATTGGAACCCTGAGTACTGATTTTATTAAAAACCACTCTCTTAACTATTTTTGTTTTTTTACTTACATATTTATGAAATACCACATTTTCAATACATGACTAAAACATAATTCATCAACAAATATTATATTAATAACTTCAAAGAATATTTTGAGGTCTAGAATCTTAGAAACTAGGTTCATGATATATTAATTAAATAATAAAAACATAAACATAAAAATTATTTAATCCTTTTTAAATACCATTTTATTAATCCTTCCTAGGTTACGTCACTACAAGTGATTTCCTAGGGATATACACCAATAGAAAAGGGTGATAATAAATCCTAGTAAGGGATACAAAAAAGAAATGGGCCATGATATATAATATGGAAATGAGGATACAACATAAAATTGATACACTCATAATAATATCACCAAGGTTTATCACCAAGGTTATATAAATCATAAACACCAAGGTTATTCACCATGGTATCATAAAACAAATCATATCTAGAGATTAATTATTAACCTAATGAATTGGAGAATTATAAGGTCGAATCATTCATATTTATTAATTCATGTCTTCCAAAATTATCATAATAAATAATTTTATCAATAAACTATCGAAAATAATTAACTATTTTCCTATAAAATGATTTAGTATATAGGTTCTTCGAGGATTGAAAATTATAAAATTTTTAACCCATAGAAATGGAATGTGGGTTTCGTATATGTAAATCCCCCAATAAATGAATTATATTTACATCTAGGTAAATACCAATGGATACGGAATTTGTTTAGGAATTCATAATATAATAATATTTCATTTTAAGGTGATAAATTCAAGAAATGAATTTGGCAGCATGATGGTATACAATGTGGATTAAGGAATGGGTATAATTGGAGGGAACGAAAGTCTCCCATTAATAAAAAGATATTTAAAATGTAATGGGATAATAAACAACAGTATGAAAGGAATTTTATTCAAACTTATAAAACATACCACAAAAGAGGTACATGAATGCAAAAGAGTAAGAGCAGATATCGCTTAACATGAAGAGTTACTTCCTAGAACATGAGAACGAAACATTATGACCATAGGTAACCCTTGGAGGGAAACATTGGGAGGTAAAATGGCCATAACATCATTGAAAAATGATATGGAGTGGATAGAAGTGTGGGTATTGGTTTTTATTAATAGTAAAAAAGGAGGAATTGTTTAATAATATCAAAATATGGGTCTGGGAATTATAGGTTGTGGAAAATGAAAGACCAATGGCTTACCCATGTTTTTTTCTCATGGTTTTTTGAATTTATGCCATGTTTTATATGATTCTAATCCATTAGAACTAAAATAAATTTTTTAACATTACTTTCTACATGGAAAAGTAACTTTTCCACATAATATTATTTTTTTAAAAATAATTTTTCTTTTAGACTTTGGAAAGTCATTTATAGGCTAAGAAATTGATTTAAATCAATTAAAGTAAATAATATAAATAAAATGACATATTTTTTGTCATGGATTCTGTTTAGTTAATTATTTCATCATTTTTACATACATATGATGTCATAAAGCTTAATTAAAACACAAACCAATATTTTTATTATTTACTGAAAAAAATATTTTATAAAATTCTCAAAATATTACCCTAAACTAATTATTACATGATGATTTCGAATATATTGTCTATCTTATCAAAATAATTTACTAAACATTATAATTTAAAATTTTAAATGAAAAATATTTATTTCTTGAAAATGATAGTTTTTATGGAATAATCAAATTTGTGTTATTTAAAATAATTTCTTATAAAATAATAAAATTATATTATCACATATATTTCAATAAATAGTTTTTAAAAAATACTATTTCATGAAAATAAATTTTATTTAGAATACATGAGTTTATAGTAAATGTGTATATATTTTATAAAAATAAATTTATGATTTATTTTTATCGAAAAATATATTTATCAAATTCATCTTATATTCATGTGTATTTTATTAAATAAAATAATACTGAAAATAGGATTCATGAAATAAAAATTTTATTTATAAAAAGGATATTATACTTTTATGAAACTAAGAACTATATGAATAATCCCTTATTACACCAGCATACTCCCTAAGGGTAAGGTGTGTGATGGTGGTAGTTTTATGGGGTGGATCAGCTAATATTAACCCAGTGGTGATCTCCACTAACTTTAACTTATCCCATAGGTGATTTCATTCAATTCTCACTTATTGAAGCTCTTCTTGGGTTTTGTCATTGGAAAACCCTAGTGATACAACCTCCCAACTATGTTCTGAAAAATAGGCTTAAAAAGGAAAGACTCTACTCGTTGAGGCCATCATTTCTACTTTTTTCATCAACTATCAGTGGTCCTAACTCGTTACAAACATTAATAAAAATGGTAATATTGTTTCCAAAGATTATAGAACTCAATGGTCATGTTTACCAAGGGTCATATTGACCAATGTCTATATTAACCAATGAACATATCCCAATAGTCACAGTTCCAATTTCATACTATATATATACCATGAAACATCAATATTTACAACTTCATTACCAATATTTTTTCCATTTTATTTGATAATTTATATTTTATTCGTAATTTTTCTTTTTCTATCAATAGTTTTTGTGGAAAGTGTAATCTTGTTGGAATATTTTGATCCTATGGAGTACACCATTGCGCGATTAATATTTTTTGGTTTTTATATACTTATACTAGTCTTAGCTATAAAAATTGATATTATTAACTGACATGTATATTTTTTTAATATTATTTTTACACAATTTTCATTGTGAAATATAATAAAATATTTATTATGAAACAAATTTACTTTATTAATAATAAAAGAAATTTTTTGGCAGTTACATTCTCCCCCCTTAAGAAATTTCATCCTCAAAATTTGAAAATTTCTTATAAAAGTAATGGGGGAATTTCTCATTCGTTTCTTTTTCAGGTTCCCAAGTATCCTATCCAAATATAAGGTTTCTCCACAGGATTTCATAAGTCATATGGTATCATTCATCAAAAATCGATCCCTTTTGTAGATAATATTGATTGGTTCCTCTTCATAAGGAAATTAAAGTTCTATTTCCACACTGTTAATATCAAGTATATGTGTTGGTTTAGAAATATACTTCTCCATAGAGGAAAGTGTAAGAAATCATGGACATTCGAATGATTTGGGGGTAGTGCTAATCAATATGCAACTACTCCAACATGATTCGGTTTCATAAATGGTACAATGTATCTTAGACATGGTTTAACCTTCTTTATAAACCTCACTAACCCTTTACATGGTGATATCTTGAGAAATACATGATCCCCAACAAAAAAACTTGAAGTCCTTCCTTTTTTTGTCAACATGGATTTTCTATTGACTCTGAGAAACCTTGATATATTTATGGATCATTTATATATTTTATGTATCCTCCTTCGCAGTTTATGATCATAATAGTTTCCCCTCTCCAAATTAATGACAACATGTTGGAGTTATACACCTTTTTCCATAGAGTTCTCCAAAAGGTGTGATTTTAATGCTTGAGCAGGAACTGCTATTATAGGATAATATAACAATTATAACATGTTTATATCAACTCCCTTGAAAATAAATTGAGATATCCCATAACATGTGTTCTAATGTTTTAAAAGTCCAATCATACTACCCATATAATTGATAACAATCGGTTATGCTTAGGTTTGTTATATATTCATATCCTTTTGAAGGATCCTACAGAATTTAGAAGTAAATCATAGATATTAGTCTAAAACAATTGATAGTTGTACTCTATGGAGTCTCACCAATTCTTGAATATAGAGGTTAACTAGGCATTATAGGTATGAATCCTCTCTTATGGTAATGAAATGGGTATAACGTTTCAACTGATCAATGATTAAACATGTATAATTGTTATTATTGGATTCCTTTAGAAGGCCATTGACAAAGTCCATAGTGATGTTATCCTACTTCTATATAGGTATGGTTAGTGGTTGTAACACGCCTTTAAGAATTTGTAACAATACATCCACTTTTTGAAACACCAATAATATCACATTATAATAGAAAATATCCCATTTTATATTATCCCAAAAATAATTATCACAATGGTACCTATACATCTTAATTATTTTAAGGTATATTGAGAATGTCGAGCTCTGAGCTTCAACCATCAACTCCTTCTTGATCTCCAAAATATATGGATACATATCCTTGTAAAAAAAATTATATACCCCTTCTTGATTAATATTTAATTCAATAAAATTCCCATTGTTCACAGCCTCTATCTTCCTTTTCCTGAAGAAACCATATATTTTATTTCTCTTAATCTCTGATATTAATTATAGTTTAGAAATAATTTTTGATGGGATTGATGTTTTCCCCTCCCTTATGAGTCCCATGTAAAACCTTACTAGGTCATTTATCATTGTATCTCCTTAAATACTCATCATTTTAAATACCACTAGGATAGTTTTTACTTAATGAATTTGAAATTTTGTTTTATATTCCATCGTGATAATGAATTGAACAATAAAAATCTTTATAAAAATCCACACATCTCCTTTTTCTAGTGTTTAGTTATTGTGTGAGAATATATACTTCAATATTTGGTTGTATCTGTATATATAACACTTTTCCTCATAAAGATAGTGTCTTCATATCTTCAGAGAAAAAATTACTGTAACTGACTCCAAGACATGACTATGATAGTTCTTATGTTGCATCCATTGTTTTCATGAGTCATTTTATTTCTTGACATATTTCTAAAGGAATAAAATGTAAGTCAGAATTTTGTTACTATTAGGAATCCTATAAAAAATTATAAAGTAATGATTAAACCTAAAATTTTCTAATATTATGCTTCTAGGATGATATACATTAATCCGAAAAAATACATTATCTATATATCCTTCATAAAGTATAGTAAAAAACATGTTATTAACCAAACATATCCCCTAGGAGTATCAAACCGAGTGTGAATAAAGGCCTAATTATTTTTCACCAGGTGATGATTGATTCAAATCCCAATAATCCCTTTTTTGGGTCGTTACCCCTATGTGAAAATGTTAAAGAGCAACATCCACTTGTATTATCAAAATAGATATTTTATTTCTGATAAACCACTCACTTTCTACTTCAAAAAAATATATGGATATTCTTCTATATTTTTAATTATAACTAGGGTTATTACTAATATTTTTATAGTAATAATTTAAAAAAATAAATAAACCGTACCTCTGATTATAAATATAGAATCCCTCATTATTAATATGTTACATTTAACGAAAATTCTTAACAAAAATTACATTAGTAACTATAAAGGATATTTTGAGGCCTAGTATCTTTTCAAATAGGTACATAATACATGAATTAACAACGGAAGAACATAAACATAAACATTATTGATTATTTTTTATATAACCCATTTCTAATCCTTACTAGGTCACCTCACTACATGTAATTTTATAGGTAAAATCATCAATAAATAAGGGTGAGCATAAATCCTAGTAAAGGATAAATAATTACAATGAAACATGCATGATCGTAATGGTTAATACATAATAAATAACATTATATAATAATCCTAAGTACATTATACATGACATATATATGTGGATAAAATATAAAATTGATAAATTCACAAGGATATCACTATATTTTATCCCAAGAGTGTCAGAAATCATAATTACCAAGGTTATTCATTAAGGTACTATAAAACAAGTCATCTCAATAGATTAATATTTTACCCAATTTATTGGAGAGATATCAAGTAATGCACTTAATATGTCTTAATTAATTTCTTTTACTAAATATAATATTAATTCATTTCATCAATAAACCATGTAAAATAATTAATGAGTTTCAAATAAAATCATTGAGAATATAAGTGCTTAAAGGATTGAACATTACATGAATTTTAACCCATGGAAACGGAAGGTTGGTTTAGTACATGTACAACCACCAATAACTAAATTATTTTTATATCTAGGTAAATAAAAAATTTTAAGGAAGTGGTTTTAAAATTCACAATATATGAATATATCATGTGAAGTAGAGGGCATAATATGAGGGTATACATCATGTAATGGACACAATTTAGTTATAATACTACATGACAGTATACATCATGGACTATGGAGAGGGTATAATATGAGGGAATGAAAGAATACCATTTAAAAATAACTATTTTTTAGTAATGATATAATAAAAAACGGATATGAAAATAATGTAATTAAACACTTACAAAACAGACCACAAAATAGGTACTTTAATGGAAGAGTGGAAGAAAATAATCCCATTAACTTGAAGAGTTGCTTTTTAGAAATTGAGTGTGGAACCTTAAGACCTTAAGAAAACATTGGAGGGAATGTTTAAGAGGCAAAATGAAAAAACAATCATTAATAAAGTATTTTTATTAGAGATAAATGGTGGTATTTCTAGGTATTTATAGTAAAAGGGGAGGAATTATTTTATAATTTCTAAATATAGGTCTTGGAATTTTAGTCTTTGGAAAATGAAAAACCAATTCCTTATTATTGGTTTTTATCATGGATTTGGGAATATAAGTCATTTTTTATATTATTTTAATCCACTTATCTCAAAATCTATTTTTAATATTACTTTGGACGTGTAAAAGTAAATTTTCCACAAAATATTGTTTTTTAAATCATAATTCCCATTTTAGAATTTGAAAATTCATTTATAGATTTGAAAATTTATGTAAATCCATTAAAATAAATAATATTAATAAAATAACCGATTTTGGTCATTTAATATGTTGAATTAATAATTAAATCAATATTACATACATATGAAGTCATAAAATATACTGAAAACACAAATTTTCATTTTTACTATTCATAAAAAATTAATTTATTTTAGAGAATTCTGAAAATTTCACCCAACCTAATTTTGACATGATTATTTGAAATATAATTTTTATTTTATAAAAATAATTTCCTTAATATGATAATTTTATTTTTTAAATGAAAAAACCTTATTTATTGAAAAATGATATTTTTAGGACATAATCAACTTTATGAAGATTATAAGAATTTACAAGGAAATAATAAAATAAAATTATAATTTTTATTTAAATAAATTGTTTTTAAAAAAGTCTATTTTATGAAAATGTATTTTATTTTCAATACTTTATTTTATAATAAAAGTGTATATTTTTTCTATATATAAAATTATGTTTTATTTTAATAAAAAATTCCATTCATCGAATTTATCATATATTCATGAAATTTTCATTAAATAAAATAATATAGAAAATGGGATTAATGAAATAAATATTTAATTTTTAAAAATTATATTACACGTTTATGAAACTATGGTCTTCATACATAGGCACTTATTATACTGGTAAATTCCATAAAAGTAAGGTGTGTGATGGTGGTAGTATCATGTAGTGGCTCAACTAACATTGAAAGAGTGGTTATCTCTGATAACTTGAACTTCTCACATAAGATATTTCCTTCAAGACTAATTTATTGAAGCAATTCTTTGGATTGGTCAAGGGATTACCAAGTGAAGCTAAATCACTCCCAAGTTCTAAAAAATGGGATTCAAAAGGCGTGAATCTATTGGTTAAGGCCATCATTTCTCTTTTATGCATCAATTATTAGTTATCATTACCCTTTATAAACACTGAATATAGTGGTTATATTATTTCCAAAGGTCATATCACTCAACAGTTGTGTTTACCTATGTTCATATTGACCAATGACCATATTGACCAATAACCATATCCCAACTATCAAATTTATGACTATTAATATATATATGCCATGAAACATCAATATCACTACTTCATTCCCAAAGGATTATACAATTACTTTGATAATATTTATTATATTACTAATTTTTATTTTTATTTTATCAATATTCATGGCAGGTGTAATATTCTCGATAGATTTCAATAATATGAATCACACCATTTTGTGGTAGCAAGTTTTTAGTTTTATATCCATATACTATTCTAAGATACAACAATCAGTATTATTATATGACATATATATGTTTCTTTAATAGTATTTCTATGTTATTTAATTTTGTAAAATAATTAAATATTTATTATGAAAAAATAATTCTTTTATTAATCATATGAAAATATTTTAGGTCGTTACAATATCATTATTCCTTGATTAATGTCATCACTAAAACTCATAAAAAAATTAATATATAAATCCTAATAAATTTTCATCACAAATTTCATAAAATCAAATTTATTGATATTTTTCTTATAACACCCATGATTCCATTTTGAGTTATGTATTTTTTATTTTTGGTTCGTGGTTTTTATTTTGGAATTTCGAGTCATTTTTTAATAATTTTGAGAGAATTTATAAGTTGCACGGTAAAGGTGTATGATCCCAAGGACCATGTAGTGACCATGAAAAGTGAAGTGAGGGAAGGAAAATCAGTATACATGGTTGAATCATGGTTATGGGGACCATGAAGAGAAATTTAATAGTGTATGGAGAGGAAAATGGTGCTTAGATAGTCAAAACATGATCTAGTCATCACATGCTGGCCAACCATGAAACTCATTAAAATATTTATTTATTTTTTAAAAAATTAAATAGTTTTTAAGAGGGGTAACCTTCTCATTTACTCTCTATATTTCTAAAAATATAACATGCCTCTCCCTACATTGAAACCATATCATATAACTCCCCTCTTGGATTCAATATTGTATTTTTTCATTATATCCATTGTTCTCTTTAAATAAGTTACTCTTCTCTTCCTTCTTCTTTATATTATTCCTTATTCACTTTATTTATCACTTCTCCAAATACATGGAGTCTAGGGTTCATATAAAATTTTTCTTGAATTGGGGGATTCATAATTTTATGGTTCCTAAGTGAAGTTCAAATGTTTTTCTTCTTCACTTATGGTAGAATAATGTCACTACACTTCATTTTCATTAAATTTGGTTGGTGGATTCATGAATTTATCTTCAATTTTTTAACCCTAATTATTTCCTTGATTGTAATAACTTTTTCATTAGATGAAATTTTATAATAATTACTAATTTTATTTTATAGTTTTATAAATATTTATCCTTTAATTTAAATGAAATCAATTGGTTCATTTATCTTTAAAAATCTAAAACTAGTTTTCATGGAAATCATGCACCCAAAGTGTTTTAAAAATTTCTAACCTTGAATATTTATGAATAAATCAATGTTTATTTAATGAAATGATATATTATGGATTATAATCATTTTTCATCATATTTTTTCTGTGTTTTTCAAGGATTAATGTCTTGTTTGACTATTTCAAATTTGACTTATTCTATTAGCATAACCACATTGTTGTGAATTTTATTAACGTTTCATTTATTATTTGGAACATTTTATAAATGAAATTTTGTTATTTTTACTATTTATTTTACATGATTATTTCCATAAAAGGTATACTTTATAGATATCATTTATTTTTTTCCCTGATACCTTTGAAGTGAGTACCTTGTATTACCTTGTTAAATGAAAAGTATTATGTGAAAGAAAAGATGATGGATTAATTGTAAAGGTTTGTAGTGGTTAATTAATTAATTCTATTATAAAAATGGGATACTTATTGAATAGGGTTCATAGGTGGTCCATGGGTAATATGTTTTGTTGATGTGTGTTATATATCATTATACTTATATTATATTTTTTAAATCAACTATATTTATGTCTTGGGAAGCCTTGTATTTTTAGGAAAGAGATATAGGGTGAGGTGTTTCAATAGTTTATGATCATTCTATTACTGATGAACTCAAGTTATTAATTTTATATATTAAGGATATTTCACCTCTCATTCAAGATAAAAAGGGTAACACTGATTTTCTAGGTGGTAATATTTTTAGGCATCTCAATTAGATGAGTTTTGTTATTGTGTTGAACTAGATCCTCTCAAGGGTTATTATGAGTTCCCATGATGATTATTATGATTATTAATTATGATTACTTTTTTTATTCATTGTCACTATTAAATGATTTTTATATTTTAACTAAATTATAGTTAATTTTAAATAATGAAAGTATGATTTATTACCTAATTTTTTTATTTCATTATAAGATAAGTTGTTTTATTAGTAAACTCTCATATTTAATTTTTTAATTTATACATCAAATAGTGATTCAACAAAATTTCCTGATTATACTTAGTAATTTTTTTATCGTTTAATTTCAAGAAAAATAAATCTTCTAAAAAGTAAGAAAATATTGTTCTTTTTGAATTAAATTTCATATTTTCAATTTCCTTAAAAAACTTGTAATTTTACCTTAAGGAAATACCATCACAAATTATTCTAAAATTAATGTATAACTTCTTCATTATAATATAATTATTTTTTATCAATAACCAATGTTATTTTATTTAAGAAAAATGAAAAACATATTTTCATATATTTAGTACAAATTGTAATTTCATGGATTAATCATTAAATAGAATACAATGGATTTAGGTAGGATACCTTCTAGGAATTATTTAAACCTTATATTATACCTTTAAAGAAAATTAAATGTACAACAATGATATAACTTATGGGCAATAACTTTCGGTTAAGGTGTTATGGTGGTGCTGTTGGAGTTGGTTCCCTATAACCATCTTTTGTGTACTTTATGATAACACGTATTCATATTTTATAATATTAATAAAATTATTATCACATCATGATTATTATTTTATGTAACTTAGTATGTGATAATTCCCTAAATGTATCGGTCACACAAAAAGGTCATAACAGTTCCCCACTATGATGAGAACCCAAAAGTGCTATGACATTATTATTAAATATATGTTCTATGGCCAAATGATATAATTTGACAGACAAAAATGATATAGGCTATCATGGGTGGATACTCATAGGACTTTAAGGCACCTTCTCTTATTGTATGCCCTTGGTAACATCTATTATGATATTATGAGAAAGAGACCCACTAGTAGGGAATCCATATTTATTTTCGTCATTGGATATTCCTATATACAGACATGTGTATTGATCCTTAGACTTGAAGATTTTTATTAATAAGTATTATTATTCATGTACATTGATGTATTGATGAAAACGGTGATGACATATGTCCGTGGTGAGGTAGGATATGTTGAGTGCTTTGTGAGTAATATTGCATTAATTAATAATGTGAGAAAATTTTTTTCCCTTCTCTTCATAACAGAAGTTGATATCTCGATCCCTTTGATGGAAATTATATAGACTAAATAAATCCATGGCCATGGTATTCTATTAGAAAGATCAATTTCCTAGGATTCAAAGAAATAGACATCTAGCACATAGGTTGATGGCACCGATATATAACCTACTTGATTTGAGATATCATGATAAAGGTATTATATTCCACAGTAAGTGTCCATTTGAGGTATTATGTTTTAGAAACATTAAATTATTTCTCTATGGGGTCCTTATCATGTTTCAATATTTTATCCTTGGACTTTAGGCTGCTTCACTTAATTCCATTGAGAAAGAGGCCTAGTGGATCACACACTATGTGTGTCCAGAATCTCACTTAAATAATATTTTATTATTTATTATATAACATGATGAATAATTATTATTTATGCATGTGATTTAATAATTATTCATGTTTACATGATCAAATATATTCCATCACCATATATTCTAGAGAATAAAATGTTAGTATATTATTAAATAAATATTTATTTCCTATTTAGTGAATATAATATTTACTTATTTATTAGAAAATAATGAAATGATATTTATTTAGTAAATAAATATTCATTATTCAAGTCCCAAAAAATATTTTACAATAATGGAAGACCGATTTTAATGCTCCGGTGAGAAATAATAAATAATAAATATTATTTTAATAAGTAACATTTAATTTAATTCACAATTTAAGAACATCTCGATAAATAATAATAATAATTTTATTATTTGAAATTGGGTTCTATAGGGATTAAATAAATAATGAAGTACACTTGTATAATTATTTTATTTTTACCCTAGTGATAAATAAAACCATTTATATTATTTTCTTAAAGATCCAATTCATTTTTTTTGGTTGTTCCTAATGGATTTGGAGAATCCTCTCAAGCCGTAGAGAGATCCCTTCTCCAAGAACTCTCCCACGAAGGGAGAGTGATTTTCCTCCACATCTAACACTCAAGTCTACAGAGATTAAAGAGAATACATTATAAGTAGTTCTTGTGGTGATCTAAAGCAGACAATGCAAGCGATGGGATATACTATTCTAGAACTCAAAGATTTCTACGGCGATGTTCAGAGATTTTTGGAACACATGTTGATCACTACTAGAGGGAATATATTCTCGATTCCTACAACGCAATGATGGTACAATAAAGATCTGTTGTAATTTCCATCAATTATTAAATAATTAAAAAAAGAAAATATTTAATTAATTAAATTGATTATAAGTAATATGTGATGATCCTCTCTCATGTTCTGAAGTTTCATTCCTTATCCGTATTATTTAATTTAATTCTGTTGATCATGAAATACAACATTGTGTAAAATCTCAAATTAATCATTGATCATGACAAAAGGAATAGTTGGGCATGACCCATTTCATGCTTCCACTATGCCCAAAATCTAAATATGGTATCATAGGGTCACATAATTATTTATAATTATTTAAATATCGTCGACTGATTTATGCATTTTTTTAATTTAGTTTTCAATTCAATTTTAATCATTCTTTTAATCCGAATTGTGATATATTCTTCTTCCTCTCTTTTTCTCATAGATCAAATAAAAATGATTAATTTAATGAATTAAATAGTAATTAAAAACTCATCCAGAGCTGCCGAGGATTCTAACTGGGTAACAATGTAGTACACACCATGTAACTAGAGTTACACGACATGTACTTGTCTTCAATGTATGAGGAATTAATTCATAAATTAATTCAAACTAGGTGCATTGATGACATGAGGTGAATTTATTTCTTAAATCTCGTGTTGACCAGGCCATTATGGAACATGGTCAGCCAGAGTACATATCTTGTATCATACGTACATGACATGTAGTCCTGGTGAGTCATAGATGGGCTTTCTAATTCCATACATATCCTACCTGACTAGTGACTATGTAACTCGTAGACCACACATTGGGTAATCTCTTATACATTCCTTGTAATACAATTTTTCTGGTGAATGGTTTACACACCAAGTCCCTAGGCGTGTGCCTCTAATAGACGACCAGAGATGTAAATGTCGTGTAGCTAGCTTGTATACACTGTGTAATTATACCAAATTATATAGATTTAAAATTTATTTATTATACTGTATAATCCTTATAGAAGTTTTCTTGTGTGTGGTCATTAAGTTGATATGTCACACCATGTGATAGGTTTTAATATATATATATAATTAATATGTACATAATTTTTAGATCTTCATATCATGTATGATTCATATTACAGTAGTTCCACTACGTGCACTGAGTCATAACATGTGACTAAAGTATCATGTAATTTGTGTAATCATTAATTTGATAGTACACACCATGAATGTAAATGAAAATTCATGTATGCCATATGACACAAGAATAAACAGTATAAAAGTATAACACATTTTGGGTTGAATCAAATCAGTATTCTCTATGTTGCCTCTAAGGTACAATTATGTACATAATTAATTTTAAATAAATTTATTTAATTTTTTTAAAATTATGATGGATAAGAATACCAAGGAAATTCATATGAGAATCAAGATAAAATAATTGATTAATACTTGAATATAATTAATTGATTCGAGTGAGATTTATCTTAGAAAAGAACGATTAATAATTGAATCCTAGTTTTATAAAATGAAAATTTTGTTGAAGACATGTGGATAATCATGAGAATAGAGCAGAACTTTGTTTGATATTGGTTTTATTTCATTTATTATTAAATTAAATTTTTGGCATGCATTCCTTCTCTCATCTTATTATGTAAGGGCCTATGTTCCCATGGTTTTTTCATGTAAACCCCTTGTTTCCCTCACCTTTGTGTGGGTAAAAACATATATAATGGATGGAGCTCCCAAGCTAGTGGAGGTGGTTCGAGTTTAGAGCCGAGGTGAAGCCAATCCAAGAGAGATACATAGGTGGAAATGTGGAAAGTTGTATCATTAACCTCAATTGGTTCAAGGTTTCCCCAGTTTAACGATTAGTTTATCAACTACTGGATAAACTAACCATTAGTAAAATTTCAGGATCATTCCACTTTATTCTTCTATTTATATCAAGTTTCATGGTTTTTTAATTAAGTATGTTTTATCACAATCACATGAATTGAGGAATTAACAAGCATGAAATATAGAACTAAAATAAATTTTCTTATGTGTAAATATTACTTTAGACATGGTTAATCACTTAAATAAATCCAATTAATATTAATAATCATGTAATAGAGATAATAATTGTAAATTTAGGCATAAAAGTATTAAATCCCTCCATAATATATATTAAGTCAGTACAACCTTCCACTACCTCATTTAAAATCAAACCACAGTTTAAAGTGCTTGACCAGCCAACAATGGGGTGCTTTAAATTATCATAGAATTCTAACATGAGGTTTTGGTTTGACTTAACTTAGTTCACATCAAGGGTTGAATTCCAATGTTTTACTGGTGTAACTAAGAGGCAAGGGTTGATGAAATCCAATTTAAGGATTTTTAGATTTGGTAGTCCACTAAAAAGATTAAGGAACTATGTGTTAATGTAGATAGTATTTCGAATTCCTACCTAAAACCATTCAAGTTACTTGAACAAACAATATCATTGTAATGAGAAGGGGAATACGGATCATTTACACTTGAATTTCCAAGAAAAAATATATTTTTAAGACAATGGTGAGGGATATTGGGTTCCAAAAAAATACTGGGAGATTAATAAAGATATTATTTATTTATTTTTCAAAATTTTATCAGATAAAGTACAAAAATTATTCTCATCATATTTTTTAGAAACAATATTAAAATTAATTTTAACATATCACTATGATCCATACTTAAAAAGGATATCCTTATCACTTGAACAAATTTCTATGAGTGTCAAAGGTGCATATGTGTTACCCTTCTCTAGTAAAGGAAATTGTTTTCACTGGAAGAACTTATTACTAATGCATCTGGTAATGAGGCAAGTGATGAAGAATTATCTCTCTATGGGATACATATGAACGATTCCATAGATGTTCAATTTTCATGCTATCATCCATATTCAATGAGATTTTGAAGTAACATGAGGACATGGATGCATATATCAGGATTTATTACCTTCGGGATCTCTATCCAGAGAATGAGAGACAAGAGATATACAGAATCTCTAATGATTTTTTATAACTAATCTTGGAGAGTTTGCACTAGTTGGACCTCATGTATTTAATCTTATTAGATACATTGAATGCTTAGAAATCCTATAGATTAAATTCCCAAATGATTTTCCTACAGATCTCACACATTCATTACA
The DNA here is from genome assembly GCA_963277665.1 of Viscum album. Taxonomy (NCBI): domain Eukaryota; kingdom Viridiplantae; phylum Streptophyta; class Magnoliopsida; order Santalales; family Viscaceae; genus Viscum; species Viscum album. Next base: position 1,305,073,960 of record OY728160.1, on the reverse strand, counting down.
TCCTAAGACATTCTCTATTTTTATTGTTAATTATAATATGAGAAATAATGAGAAGAGCCTTTTAGAAATTCTTAATTTGATTCTCCAAGAGGACTAGGACATGGGGTATGATAAACACACAGTCTTTATGGTGAATATGAAAATTAAAAACAAGGAATAGGGGACCAATACTCATAATAAGTCTAAATCACTTGATCACCATCATTCCAAGAAGAATAAGATCCAATGGAAGGGAAAGGAAAAGCATACAATATGTTTTTCATGTGTCAAGCCAAGCCACTAAAAGAGGAACTGCACCTAGAATCATGGTAAATATAAAGGTATGTTTGTTATAAAGTGTAATATTTCAATATCTGAAAATTGTGTATTAGATATAGCTTATAGTGCCTACATGTATATCTAAATGTAGGAACCAAGTAAATTTTGAATGTTTTCTAGAGGAGAGGTGGATCTGTGAGCTGCTTATGGTGTGAGGATGGTTCCTCTAGCCATTGGTTACTACAACTTTTCATTTCCAACTAGATTCATTTTAGTTTAAAAAGAATGTCATTATGTACCTACGATTACCAAGAACATAATTTCCATATCATTCCTTGATGAAGATGGGTTTATCTTCAAGGTTGGAAAAAAGTTTTTTCTTTTATAAAGACAACATATGTTATTTTATAAAAAATTTATATAACGGTCTTTATATATTAAAATAAAGAAACAAGTACTGTAAATTGATAATGAATCATGTTCATGTGACTCATATAACACCTAGATTTTCCGTCATCATCTTGGTCGGCTAAAAAAGAATAGTTTGAAAAAGCTATGTCAAGATGGTTATTTATACCCTTCTGATCTAAAACCACTTGAAATATTTCATGCTTGTTTATAATAAAAAATAACCAAAACACCATTTAGTGGATAGGTTGAAAGGAACACAAATATTCTAGGATTATTACACACTTATGTTTGTGGACTATTTCCAATAGAAACTAGAGTTTTATATTCTTACTTCATAAATTTTAATGATGAATTGAGTAGATATGGCTATGTCTACCTGACGAGGTATAAGTCTGTGTCTTTTGAGAAATTCAAGTAATTCAATAATGAATTAGAGATTTAACATGGTAAGAATATAAAGAATCTTTTATCATATTGAGGTGGTTATTATCTTAACCAATAGTTCATTAACTTTCTATGGGATTTTGAGATTTTATCTCAACTCAATCCACCTTTTATACCATAGTGGAATGTTGTTAGTGAAAGGAAGAACCCTACCATGTTAGAAATGCTAAGATAGATGATTATTCATGTAGATATCCCATTATCGTATTGGGGATATGCATTACAAATTACGAAATACATATTAAACTAATTTCTAACTAAAGAACAAAACATAATTTTCTTCGAGTTATGGAGTGGAAAGAAACCTGTTTTTTCGCATACACATGTATGGAGTTGTGAGTAATTTTTTCATTCTTTATCAGGTGAAAAAACTAGAAACTAGGGGCGCAAAGTTTATTTTTAAAGTCTATCCAATGGAAACAAAGGGATAAAACCTATACAACCCCTCATACAAGAGATTGAATATCACCAGACAAACTGTCTTTCTTGAGAGGGAGAAAATATGAAAAAGGAGAGTGGGACCAATATTGACATTGATGGATTTAATTCTCAAGATACACCAGAGTTGGTAGAGGAAAAGGTTCCATAATTCCTCATGGAAAATTTGGTTCCTAAAACACATGTACTTCTTAATAGCACAAGAGAGGTAAGAGAAGTAGAGTCATATGATTTTCTATTCACCAAAAATGGTGAATCATTATTGGTTGAAAATGATGAAACTCTCTCCTAAAAAGAGGTAGTATATAACACAAAATCTACAAGATGGAAATAATCCATGAATTATGAAATGTATACCATGTATCAGAACCAAGTTTGTGTTCTGGTGGATGTAACAGTTGATGTAAATCATGTTGAGTGAAAATGGGTATTCAAGAGAAAAATGGAGATGGAAGGTAAATTAAATACTTATAAAGCAATGCTAGTTGCTAAATGATTTAAACAGTATTAAGGAATTTACTATGATGAAACCTTTTCACTAGTTTCCATGTTTAAATCCATCAAAATTATACTTTCTATAGTAGCTTATCATGACTATAGGATTTGAAATGTAGTTATCAAAACAACATTCCTTAATGGGAACCTTCAAGAAGATGTCTATATGACATAACCAGAATTATTTGTGACTCCTAGTGATACCAAAATGGTTTTCAAGTTGTAGAGATCCATTTATGGATTGAAGAAAGCATCTAGGTCATGGAATATTCAATTCGATAAAGCGATAAAATAATTTTGCTTCATTAAGAACCAATGCAATACATGTATTTATAATAGTTTTAGTGGAAATGTAGTCATTATCCCAGTATTATAGGTTGATGAAATATTACTTATTGAAAATGACATACCAATATTACAGTATATTATGGAATATTTAAATATGTGTTTCTCTATGAAATAATTAGGTGAATTAGCCTATATTAACGGGATTAAGATCATTCATGATAGATCCATGAGGCTTCTTGGACTTATTCAAAGTACATATGTTCACAAGATACTAAATATATTTAGTATGGACCAATCCAAGAGGGTATTGGTTTTGGTGTCACATGGTTTACATCTTTCTTAGAAAATGTTTCCTCAGACACAACAGGATAAAGATGGAATGACTAATATCTCATACACTTCAGTGATATGATCAATCATGTATCCCATGTTATTTACTAGACTTGGTGATTCCTATGGATTGAGCATGTTAGGAAGATATCAAGTAGATCCAGGAGAACAACATTATTCTGATATTAAGGAAATCCTTAAGTAACTAAGAAGAACTAAGGATATGTTCCTGTTGTATGGAGGAGACAAGGAACTGGTCATCAGGGGTTATACTGATTCTAGTTTTCAGATAGATCATAATGATCTGAAGTCTCATCCAATATATGCTTTCTTCCTCAATGTAGTATTTTTGAGCTTGAAGAGTTCAAAGCATCCGGTTGTCACTAATTCTACAATGGAGTCTGAGTATATAGAGGATTTTGATGTATCCATGAAAGCAGTTTGGATTTAGAACATTATCTAGGATCTTGATGTGGAACCTAGTATTAAATACCCTATCACATTGTATTGTGGTAATATTGTTGTAGTTTCCACTGTAAAAGAACCAAGACCAAACCAACAGTCAATTCGTATACTCTTTAAGTATCACATATTAAGTGATTTTTATCAAAGGGGTGAATTTTTAGTAATAATTTTACCCATGAGATAGAACCTAGAGGACCCTTTAACTAAAGGCCTATCTCAATAGAATCATGAGTATCAAGTGTGTGATAGTGGACTAAATTTTATTAGTAGTTGGCTCTAGTTCAAGTGGGAGTATATTGAATTTTTTGCCCTATAACCAAATTTTGTTAATTTTATGATAATTATTATTGATAGTTTTGAATATTAATAAAATTATTATCACATCATGGTTATTCTGATGTGTAACATAGTATGTGATAATTTCCTAAAATTAGTTGTCACACTAAAAGGTCATAGTAGTTCCCCACTATGATAAAAACCCAAAAGTGATACTAAAATATTCTTAAATATATATTCTATAGTCATATGATATAATGTTATAGACAAAAATGATACAGGATTTTAGGGGTGGAGACTCAAAGGACTTTGAGGCACCTTCTCAGGGAGTACGCCATTGATAATATCTAGTAGGATATTATGAGAACAAGACCCTCCAATAGGAACTCCATATTTATATCTATGATTGGATGTTCCTATATATGATTGTGTTTAGTAATCCTTATAATTTAAGATTATTATTAATGGGTATTATTATTCATGTAATTTGATGTATTGATGAAAACCATCACAACATATGTTCATAATGAGGTAGGATGCGTTGGGTGTGTCACAAGTAATATTGAATTAATGAATAATGTGAGAAATGATTTTACCCTTCTATTATTAATATGAATTTTATATCTTATTCCCTTTGATTGAAATGATATATACTAAATAAATCCATGGATATAGTCTTTTATAGGAAAGTTCAATTTTTATGAAATCAAATAAAGAGACATCGAGAACATAGGTAGATGACACCAGCATGGAACCTTCTTGATTTGAGATATCATGATAAAGGTATTATATTACATAGTAAGTATCCATATGTGTTATTATGTCATTGAGGCATTATCATATTTCTCTATGGGTTCTTTAGTGTGTTTCTAGATTCTAACCTTGGACTTAGGCTACTTATCCTAATTCCACTGAGAAAAAGTGGCCTAGAGGGTCACCCACTAAATGTATCTATAATCTCAGTTTAATAATGAATTATTATTTATTATTTAAAAAGTTGAATAAATATTATTCTCACACATGGTTTCATAATTATTAATGTTTAATTGATCACATATATTCTGTCACCGGTTATTCAAGAGAATATAATGTTAGTGAAATATTTAACAAATATTTATTTTCTATTTAGTGAATATAATATTTATTTATTTATTGGTGAATAATTTTGTGATATTTATTTAATAAATAAATATTCATTATTCATGGCGTAATAAATATATTGGACGAGTGGAAGACTAAGTTTAATGGTCCATTGAGAAATAAAAAAATTGAAGATTATTTGATTAAATAATATTTAATTTAATTCGCAAGTTAAGTTGATGTTGAGAAATAATAATAATAATAATATTTTTTTAGATGGGGTTTCATAAGTATTAAATAAATAATGAAGTTAACTTCTGAAATTATTTTATTTTAACCCTAAAAATAACTAATCCCAATTATATTATTTTCATAAATATCCAAATCATTTGTTTTGGATGTCCATTGTGGATTTGGAGAATCCTTTCAAGCCCTAAAGACAACCCATATCCAAGAGTGCTCCCAATAATGAAGAGAGGTCTTCGTCTACCTTCTACTCTTATGTCTAGAGAGATGGAGGAGAATAGTTTTGAAGCATTTCTCAAGGCGATCTAATGAGGATGAAACAAGTGATAGGATCTTCCATGTTAGCCCTTGGAGATTCCTATGGTGTTGTTTGAAGATTTATGGGACACACAGGGATCATTTCTTGATGGAATATGCTCTTGATTCCAACAACGAAATGATGGTACTACACAGATCTATTGTGAGATCCATCAATGAATAAATAATTCAAATAAGGTAATTATTTAAATAATTAAATTGATTTTAAATAATATGTGATGATCCTCTCTTTGGTTCCAAAGTTTTATCCCTTGTACATATAATTTTATTTAATTATGTTGGTCGTGATGTTCAAAATTTTGTAAAATCCCAGATTAATCATCTATCATGACAAAAAGAAAAGTTGGGAATGACCCGTCAGATGCTCTTGCTGCGCTCAGAACCTACAAGTGATGAGTGAATCTCATCCACTTTTCCTAAGGAGGAGAATGTTGAGAATTAAGTTCTATTTATTATTATTTTTATTTTATATATCCTTCCACCACATCCTTCTTTCCTTTTTTACATGTTTTTCACCGTTTTTTTATTTTTATTTTTTTATGTATCATTTGGATATTTTTCTGGTTATCCGAGTTACTATATATTGTTGAGTTTTATTTATGAATTTTGACTTGTTTGGTTTCACATTATTTAAAAGCTTATTATTTTTCATGTGTGGTATTAATTTAATTAAATTGTGGTCATCCCAAACTATTAGGTGGAAGACATATTTTTAAATATTTTTTTATTAGGGAAAATTGTTTCCAAAGGTGAGTTTTTGATTCCCATGAACTACATTATAGTTTGCAGGGATCAGGGGTTCCCTTCAAGACTTCTCACGAGCCAACTCAGGTGTCAGGATCAGGCTAGTTGGGTTGGTTCATGAAAATGTGGTATAAAATCTTGTTATTATTTTACGTTATTTGGTGATTCAAGGTAGATATAAGATATGATATTTGAAACATATGAGGTAGATATAAAGAATTGTATAGTCAACACTATCAGTTTTGATCATTAAGTTACCATGGGATGTTGAGAATGCATAATTTCAATTTTGAGTATATTTTAAACACCTTTTGGGGTGAAACTCTAGATTTAATGGAATTTGGAAGAGTTATGTTTTTGAAACTTATTTAGTTTCACCAGTTAGACTTTTATAAATTAATTTCATCTGACATAGATCACCAAATGGATGAATTAAGCTAGGATTCATTTTAAGAGGATATATGAGAGAGTTATTTGGATCAAGGATCACTAGAAAGGATTCCATAATATATAGTTCACCAGATTGAGTCCATTGGAATTATTCCATCTAATAGTGTTCCAATAGTTGATATCTTTCAGGGTGAAAACTCAATGCTTGGGATGCTTTCATGGTTACCAAATATTGTAAGTTTTATCCAAAGGTTAAATAGTGTATTAGAGGTCTCTAAGGTCAATTATAGGTTGAACATAAATCTTGAATGGAAGTACAAATTGTTCACCAGATTAATACCTCTAAACATAGAGGTGGTGGGCTAGTCATGTTAAGATAGTTATTATATTAAGTTGATGTGAGTTTCTGAATTCATAGTCTGAGACTTTATAAATAAGGAGTAGATGAGTGAAATGTTTTTTATTTTCTTGTCTCTCCTTAATGAAAATGTTGGAAGCATTCTCTAATGGATGTTAGATATTTTTACAAACAACTTAATCAATTTTATCCATTTATTTCTTGTTTTTTTAAATGTATTCATTAATTTTTTGTGGTGATTAGGTGAGATCTTATCCAAGTTCCAATACAAAAAACCTGGAGGGTCGAATATTGAAAAAACCATTTTGGGTGTTCTTTGGATATTTATTCAGAATAGTATGACATAATTATAAGGAAATATTTTTGGTGGTTTTAAAAAAGTTTATCTGGTGTTTGAAGTGCACGTTGTATCCGTCTGGTGAAATGAACAAAATGCTAGTCATATTTCTCTTCCCCCAACTAGTGGTATCAGAGTCTACTACTTATTTTTCACTAAAAACATTCATGTTTCTCCTCTCATTGGCTTTTATGTTTTTTTATTTTAGTTGGTTTTAGTCTTATCATGAGATTCAATTTATAATAAGGGTATTTTGATTATAAAAAAGTTCAATGGAATGGAATTTTCCTTTCATAGGACAAAACTATACGATATTTTGATACAAAAATATATAGATACTCCTTTTTCTAGTGATTATTAAGAAAATATGTATAAGAAGTAATGGAATTGTTTATATAGGAAGGATTTATCCTTGATATGGATGGAAATTTATTAGAATGATTCTTACAACATTCAAGAGAAGAAAACTATTACAGAAGTTATGAAAGCATTGAATGAAATGTATTAGAAGACACTAACACTAAATAAATTATTAACGATACAAATATTGTTTCGATTGATGTTATCATATGGAATACCTGAAACAAATCACATTAATGATTTGAATATTATCTAAGGATATTTCAAATTGATGGATCTTACTTTCATGGATGATGTGTAGGCATTTCTTCCTCTATATTCGCTTCTGGAAAGCTAGGATTCCATGGTAATTGTGGTAATAAATTCCAACTGGAAGACAAATAAAATGTTTCATGAACTTTTAAACTTGATCTTGAATGAAAAGTTATGGATTAAGAATCTACAAGGCCCATCTACAAGTTATCATACAACTACTAGATGCAGACAGTCACCTAAATGGAAGTGATGTCAGAATAATAATTCTTCAGATGATATGTCCCTGAGAAGGAGTTGAGGTAAGTTGAATGGTTCAGGTCCTATATGCTGGGTTTTTGGGAAGAAGGAAAATATCAAGAATGATATTCCAAATCATATGGAGACTAAAACTTTTAGAAAATAAAAATATATCTCCACAATGAACATATGAACTTTTTTTACTAAGTGTCATCATTCCAAAGGACTCAGGGTTTATTGACTCAGGTAAATCTTTTCATTCAACTAATGAAAAAGGCTGTATAGTAGATTATATTTTGAGAAGCATGGGTAGAATACATCTTGTATATGACAAAGATCTAGAAATAGTTGAGAAATAATATGTTAAAAATCAAAATAAAATTTAGTGTTTTGAGACTAAAAGATTTAAGACATATTATAGGTCACAGGAAGAACCTAGTATCTGTAAGAGAGCTTAATTATACTCATTTTAGAATGATTTTTTAAATGGAGTTTCTAAAATCAACAGAAGTTCAATGGTGATTGTATAGAAACCTAGGATTATCATACATAGATATTACATAAATTTTTATGAATAATAACAGCATTACACAAACGCACACTTGAGGGCAGTATTGGTTTAGTTCATTTGGAAACATAGAAACATAAATACTAGTCCATAAGTAAGCTATGCCATCTCTCACTATGTTCTTCATTACTAGCACCCTCCTTAGACATATCATACATAATACATATCTTCATAACATCGGTAAATGAAACATAATAAATGTTTAGATCAAATTCATAGAAAGGGTAAAAAAGGGAGATACATAGGTATAACATGAGAATTAGAATACAAGAACATGATTATAACATTTGACAATCATACCCTCCATATAAAACATCATAAACTCAAGTCATGGAATAAATATAGGTAATTCATAATATATGAATCATAAGGGAATCAAATAACATGATCCATGAGAGAATATCATTGGAATAATACATAGAATTTGGGGAATACACCTTAATATAGAAAATAATTTCTATATTAGTCAAGGTTCATTGACAAGGATATCAAATTAGAATAGGTTTACTCCCAAAACCATCAAAGTAGTCATGGTTCACTCCCATGAACATCATAGTGGACTAATGACCTTACATAACTAGATTCACCCCCAATTCTAACCCTATATTATTGAACCGAATTCACTCCTTATTCTAGTGTTGTTTATCTCATGATATATAAATCGTTACTTAATGTATTGGAGGGAGATATAGTTCCCTCCCATCACATAATAATATCATAAATATGTATGCTGTAAGATTATAAAAATCCATCATACCATAACACGTGAAATGAAATGGGTATCATAAAAATTTCATCATATCATAACCCATGGAAAATAGACAGGTTTCATAATCATTTCATCTAAAAATAACCCATGAAAAGAAGTGTGTTTTATAAGCATTTCATTCTGCTATAATTCATTAAAAGAAGAGGGTTTCAGAAAAAAAATTTGTCATCATAAAAATAATCCATTCAAATAAATATCATAATTTTATCCTTGTATAATATCCTTATTAATGAATAAGTTACATCAATGGATGAAATCTTAGATAGAAAATGATCTTGATTGATCATTTTAAGCATTTCTTGAGGAAAATATCTTTTCTTCTTGAATTTTTTTTAAGAATATTTTTTTGAAAAACTCTTTCATTTAAAATATTCTTGAAATATTAAATATTACTATTCCAATAAAATATTGGTTAAGACATAAAAAAATTGTTCATTCCACATGCATTAAAACATATATTTCTTTCACATTTTTGGTAAAAATCAAACATGAATTATTTTGTAAAAAGGCATGAAGATAAAATTAATTTTTTTAAAAAAGATTCAATCATGGTTAAAAATATATCTAATAAATAATTTGGATATCAATAAAACATTTTTTAAAACATTTTTAGTTAAAAGGGTTTTGGATGAAAACATATTTTTGATTGTATAGAGAAATAATATCAGATTTTATTAAAAACGTTTTTTTTTATTATCTTAAGTACTACAGAGTTGGAAATGGTAATATTACATGAAAATGTAATGAATATTAAGAGGAAAATAAAATTAAATAGATTATTTATAGATGTATCATAATATTTTATCATCAGAAACATAATCATAAACAATATCGACCAAAAGTGTGATTGTAACATAAATTCATTACCACTTTTGTAACTTTGAATCATAAACCACATGAAATAATAACATAAAATGGATCTTAATATATCATGATGATAAATTAATTAATTATATTAAATTTGAAATGGGATATATATACACACCATGAAATAATATAGGTGTATAATATAACATATGTATCAAAGAAGAAAAATTGGGAGAAAATCCCTTACCACTTTGGTAGCTTTTGAACTGTAAAACCCAGGAAATAAATATCCTAAAATGGTTATGTAAATAAAAATATTTTTCTGAATAATAATCACAAAACAATTAGGGGAATTATACACACCACATAAATGAAATAGGTGGTGAATATAGCTTTTGTCTCATATAAGTAAAAAGTGAGACACAGATCTCAACCATTAAGTCTTGACTTATATCGTACTAATTCAAAAATATTTTATAATAAATATAAGTTTATTATAAATATATTATATATAAATCTTCATATATATCATAAAATATATTATTTTCTTATGATATTTTATTACCAATTTATTTTCAGTTCCATGTTAAATTTATGATTCAGGTAATAACCGCTTTATTTTTTTATATGTTTTAATTTGTTATATTATTGGTCCTCTTACTTTGATCATGCTTCCATAATATAAATAATTTAAAACAAGATATAAATATCTTATATATTCATTACAAATTTATTTACATTAATCTATAGAATTTAGTGATAGGAAATGAAATACATCGTTAATGGAGACGGTAGATTGTATGTACGCATGTACGTTGTTTTTCATTTTATTTTCAATTTGAAAGAAATAAAAGTAAATGAAATATATTATAATTAAATAATTGTGTTTATTTAATATAAATAACATATTTTTATAAAACCCATATTTAATACATTCCATGTACAGAATCAATGAATCACATCACTCCAAGTGGCGGTAGCCCGCCATACAGAGGAGCAACGTTATCGTATTCCCACAAAATGGAAGGCATGAAGGTATGTATGAAATAATAGTTAATGAATCATAATAACATAATAAATATCATATATATAATATATAAATGATAAATTTTTAATCATTACAAGCCTTTATAGGTTGTAATATAAAAACAAATGACATCGGTTCACAAGGCGGTAGTCTGCCATACACACGAACGATGATTTCGTTATAGATTTTTTAAAAGTGGAGATGGTTGTAGGTCCCAAATTAACACTAAAAAAATAATTTTATGTAATATGATTAGGTTATTATTTAATAATGGTAAAATAATAATTGAATTGGGTTTAGGAATAAATAAAACAAAAATGCTCATTGATGAATCTTACCCCTTCTTCAAATATCCTCCTTATGATTCCACTAAAATCCTTTCTAAGATGGATTTATGAAAAAAATAAGGAATATAGGATTATTTTATGGAATTTTATAAGTTAATTAGTTAGTTGTTGGAGAAAAAAATTTGTTTTTAAGGTGTGAATAAGAGTGGATAGTTGTATCCTTTTATAAGTGGTGGAGAGGACACAGTTGGTATTTTTGTAAAGAATTGAGTGGTACCACATTATTCATATGTCAAAACTGTCCATAGTTTACAATTAACCATCCTCAGATGTGTAATGTTATAAATATTTCCATAAAATAGTTTTTAGACAAGTTTATATGTTATTTTTACCCTTATTTTTTTAGTTTAACCCCTGATAAACCCATTTTTACCTTAATCGTGTAAATTAATATTAACTACACTCACTATTCTTTTTGGTAAAACTTAAGATGAAATTATTGGATAAAATATTATTATAATTAAAAATATAGAACCCTTTTTTACAAATTAAATTCATATAATAGGAAAAAAAATAATTAAAAAAAAATTCCACAGACGTGATGAGAATGCGGATTTTTAAAGAGAAAATGTTCAAAATTTTACAATGTTTTTATATCATAATTCAATATTAATTTGATTTAAATGAACCAAATTAAATTAATAGATGTTTAATTTAATTAATTTAACTTTATAACCAATTTAAAATATAATTTAACTTTATAAATAAATTAAACAAAAAGGCTGTTTTCAATTAAAATTCAGTATTTTTCACTATTCATCAAAAAATGTATCTTCTTGGAAAAATCCCAAAATTTCAACATAAGATAATTTTTAAATCATGAATTAAAAAATGAATTTTATTTTATAATATTAATTTTATACAAGTTTCAAAATATTAATTTTATTATTGTTCACAAAAATACATAGAAAGTTGTTTTTTGAGAAAATAGTAATTTCAAAACATATAAAGGATTTACCTAAAAGTTTGTATTTTATTATCAATATGTTTTATTTACATAAAATCATTATAATTAATATTTAAAAATTATTTATTAATATTAATATCACAAAGTATTAGGGCTAGTCTATAATGGTTGTTTTTCAATAACTAAATTAATAATATATCATGGTTTTGTTGAAACTTAGTGTTGTGTGTGATGGAAGATAAGACGATGTTGTGTGTATTTAAAGATTAATGTGGTGTTTTGTATAAAAAAGATTTAATATTTTGATTAATTTAATGAAATACATCAAATAAATTTAATTTATTTGGAAAACAATCATAAAAACACGGGGTGTTACATTCTACCCCCCTTAAAATGAATTTCTCCCTGAAAATTCATTATTCTAAAACAAACTAATGAGGATAATTATACCTCATTATGTCCTAAAAATTCCATGTAGCTTCCTCAAAATGGTGGTTTCACCCAAAAAAATTGACCAAGTGAGTGGTCTTGTTTCATATAACTTTCTCTGTATGATCCAAAATCTCCACTGGTTGTTCCTCATAAGAAACATATTACTCCATTAATATGACCTTTGATTTTAATACTTGTTATGTTTAATATATTTACTTCCTTAGGAGAGATAAATGGAAAAAATTAGGGAATTTGCAGAGGTTTTATGAAATAACCACATGACAGGTTACCATGATGTTTCAATCAATAATTTAAAAGAAACTGATATACATATTACTTAGTTTCCCTTTCTTTCTGAATCTCATAACCTTATTTCGTTAAAAATTATTAGGAAAAACTTATCACCAAATTCAAATTCTAGATCAATCCATTTATTGTCAGAATTACTTTTCTACCAACTATAAGAATCGTTGATGTGTTTCTGAATAGATTTAATCTTTCCAACCATTTCTTCAACTGTCTGAGCTCTCAATAGCTTTCTTTCTCAAACTTCACTCCTAAATGTTGGAGCTCAACATTTATTTCTATTGAGGAATTCATAAGATGCATATAAATTATTGAGTGAAATATATTTTTCTAAGAAAAATTATTTATATAATTATGTTGATCCCAACCACCTTTTAAATCTAAAGAACAATATTTTAACATATCCTCTAGGGTTTGAATTGTTCTATCATACAGACTATATATTTGGTGATGATATGGAGTACTAAAACTAAACTATGTATCAAGATATTTCTAAAAAAAATTCTAGAAGTTTTAGGTAATCCCCATATCCTAATAAAAACAATGTAATGTGGTACTCTATTAATTCCTACCACTTCCTTGATGTATATCCTAGGAATATGATTCAAATATAAATTTTCTCGAATAACGATGAAGTGTGTTGACTTAGTAAGGAAATCAACTACAACCCATATAACATTATACCATTTAGATGTTTTGGGGACTCTAATGAAGAAATACATGGTGATGTTATCCCATTTCCATTCTGGTATGGGTAATGGATGCAACACCCCCATATACTTGTTTCTTCCAGCATTAACTTTCTAACTTAGCAAACACCGAGATACAAACTCTATGATATCTCTCTTCATACCATCCCACCATAAGTATTCTTTCAAATTTCTTTATATATTCATACTTATAAGATGAATTGAGAATTAATTACTATAATATTCCCTAATAACTACTTCTTCAAGTTTGGTATATATGGAATAAATACATGTTTTTTAAACCTTATCATTGAATCTTTATCATGGTTAACCTCAGGAACATTTCTAACCTTCTTTTGCAGCTCTATATATTTCTTCTTTGCCTCTGTAATCTTCACCCAAATAGATAGTTGAATATTCAATTGTGAAATATAATACTTTTCCACTTTCTTCAAGATTTCCATATGAATCATTTGAAAATATAGAAATATTGGATCTTTTTCTATCCTCATCATGGACAAGCTAGCAGGATCCTTTTGACTAAAATCATCGACCACCTTGTCCGCTTTCCCAGGGTGGAAATTTATTGAGTAGTCATAATATTTAATCATATCTAACCATCTTCCCTATTTCATTTTAAACACTTTTTATTTGAATATATACATTAAAAATTTGTGATCAATATATATATATCACAATTTTATCCGTAAAGGTAATTTATTTATATTTTTAATTCCAAAAATACCACATCTAACTCCAAATTGTAGTTTGGGTAATTTTTATAATGAATTCTCAATTTCCATGTAAAATAATCTATAACCATGTAATAATTCATAAGAACACAACAAAATCCATTTTTGGATAAATAAATATATATATATAAATTAAAAACCCTTATCTACAATAGGGTAATGTAATCCTATGTTAGCTACCAAATCTTCTCTTGAGTTCATTGAAATTTTTCTCACATTCATCTATCCAGTGGACCATGGCTCCCTTCTGAGTTAACATTGTTATATTATTAGATTGTCATGAGAAATATCCATAAAACTATGATAATATATAGATAAACCAAGAAAACTATAGATCTCAATCACTATTTTTTGGTATGTACCAACATTTAATTTCCTCCTAATTTGATGGATCTACTGGTATACCCTCCGTTGAGTTAATCTAACCCAAAAAATAAAACTTTTGCAGAAAAAATTCACACTTTTTAAATTTTTCATTTTTTTCTCCTTCTATATGTTCTTTAGTATAATTATCAAGTGGTCTTCCTGATATTTATTTATCTTTTAGTAGATAATAATATCATCTATAAAGACTACCAATAACTGATCAAGGTAATCTCTAAAGACTCTATTCATTAAATCCATGAAGACAATGATGGAATTAGTAAAATTGACTTGAATTACTACATATTCATAGTTTCCATACCTTGTATGAAAATTCATCTTGGATATATCCTTTTTCTTGAGCCTTAATTGATGATATCCAGAATGAAGGAAAATCTTGGAAAATTATTGAGCTCTATGAAGTTGATCAAATAAGTCATCAATACAAGGAAAATGATACATGTTCTTAATTATGATATTTTTTATCTCTCTATAGCCAATTAATATTCTCATTGATCTATCTTTACTTATAAAAAAATAATGGTTATACCCCAAGGTCACATATTTGGCCTAATGAATCCATTATCAAGGTTTTCCAAGAGTTACATATTTAATCCCTACAACTTAATTGGGTCTATTCTATAAGTAGGCATTAAAATATTTGAGGAACTAGGTGTGAGTTATATTGAGAAATCAACTTTATGTTTTAGTGTAATACTAAGAAACACCACTAGAAACACATCAACAAACTCTCGAACAATTGTATTATTATCGATGTTGAGTTTCACTACACACATTTGAGATAAACACCCCTTCTGTATGGGAATTAAGACCCATACAATGGATTAAATCTCCATTTGAAATTAATACATACCAACTCATTGATAAATAATGTCATATACATGACTTATTTTAAAGGAAAATTTCATTTAATATCCATTAATTCTTTGTTTTAGGGGGTTCCCATGATTTTATAGAGGAATGGGTGGGTTTTCATGAAGTGGGCCAAACCATGAGTCCAATTCATGATTTAAAAATAAATTTTCATTCATTTATAACTCCTTAAATTTTCATCATTTTTCATCCATTATAATTCCTACTTGACATTACCTAACCTATTAACACCACCATATTAATTTTGACCATTTAGGAATCCATAATAATGGTGGATATGGGTTTTTATTCAAGGGATTGGGCATGCCCGAAATCCCATTTCCTCCATTAAAAATATTTTATTAATTCTTTAATTTCTCCTTCAATTTTTATTTTTTTCGGTGATTCTAACTCTCACCCGAGACCACTTAACCAAGGCGCGCCCCCATGCTCTCCTCCCCCTCATTGGAGCTCGGTTTCATCTCGAATTTGGATGAAACTTATCTAAATTTCTCAAATCACCCATATTTGAAGAGATGGAATGATTATTTCATAACTCCTTAATTTCTCACTCTTTTTCCCCCATTTTAGTTCCTACACAATCTCTTCATCCTTTTTTGAACCTCTCTTGAATGTTTGGCTGTTTGAAAATTCAGATACTATTGTATTTGGGGTGATTTCTTTAATATTTTTCAAGGTAAGTGATTCCTTCTTGGTTTCTTTCTTTCACCTTAGGGTTTCCTCCCTATTTCATTATGTTCTAAAATGTACAGAAGTTAGGGTTCAAAAATAGTGGTCTAGGGCTGGATTTTTCTTCCTTGTGGTGCGCTGGTGGTGCGGTTGATGTTTCACACCAAGTTTCGAGGTATTTGACACTTTCGATAGGTGATTCCATGGTTAACCATTACTTGATGAGTTAGTTTTCTGGTTTTACTAGTTTTTCATGTTCCCCATATGTTGTGTGTGGTGAGAAAACCATTATTTAGGGATTTGGTTAAGCATTTAATTTTATAATTTCATTTTTGTTGAAGTTGTGAACTTTTCGAATGTAACACATATGGTATATTTTGTGGTAGTTTTATAAAATATGAAATTGATTTATTGGTTGTTGAAATGGGATGAAAATTCTGTTTTCTTAATACCTTAGTGTCATGTGGGCCTAGTAAGGGGGTTTTGTAATTGTTTTGGTGTGTAAAACTTTTTTATACTTCCTCAGATCATTTTATGAAAATGGGTGATTACATTTGTATCTTTCGTGGTATTATTCAAGATGATTTTATAACACTTAAAAGTGGTTTTATAAATGTCTCGAAGGCTGACAATTATACTTTGGTAGTGTTTTGGGGTGGTTTTTTCCTTGAAATATGATTTTTAAATGGGTTTTATGAGCAAATATTCAGTAAACTCTTTGAAATTATTTTATGAAAGATTTGAAAGATTTAATGATTTATGTAAGTGGTGAAAGCATATTTGAAAACCTTTTTGGAGTATGTATATTCTGAAATGGTAAATTTCAAATGAGATAGGGGCTGTTTTGTGATGTGTTCCATTTTATAAATGTTTTACAGTTTTTTTGAAGGATTTACTAAAGTGTGTAAGAGATGTGAAAGTGATATGGGATGTTTTGTGTGAGTGTGATGTGGAAAATGGATTTTGTTTATGAAAAGGGTATTATGTAACATGTGAGTGAGCTATTATGTGAGTTGTAATATATTGGAATGGTTTTATAAAATTGTTTAATGTATTTGTGGAAGTGTTAAAGAAATGTGAGATCTGTTGTGGGATATTTTGGTGTGAGTCAGATCTCAAAATCAATTTTAATGAAAAGTGGACTTTTGTGACTAGTGTGGTACACATGTGGGATATTTGGTGAATTTTTTATGATGAAATGATATTTTAATGTGAAAAGTATATTTCTTGACTTTTTGAACTTGTTTGATAACAAAGGGAAAACCCATGTATCTAGGTGGGTGGATGCGTACTAGTATGCTAGTGAATCCATGGGGTTTGGCCTCAGTTTCACTTAGAAAGATAGATGCTTAAAACTCAAAATAATATATGATGATGATGATTGGGGACCACTATGTTATGGGTATGTTCCCTACTAGTGTATCGTGCATGAGAATAGATATTTGTGATGGTTACACTCACCGAGATATGAGGTACCTAGGACCCACAATGAGCTAGTGCCTAGGGGTTATTTCCTATTTCTTGTGCTTATTAGTTACATTGTGCTTACGATCGACATATGGTATGGTTGGATATAAAATTCAGTAGTGTTGACATTATTTGTAAAAGAGTTTATTCTTAATGATATCCCACTTGAAAACTATTTTAATTTTTAAGTTGCATCTTTTAGAAATTTTAACTAGCATTTCATGTTTATGAAATCTTGCAAGTTTTTTCCTTAAATGTTTATCACATAGAATCTCTTAGTGGTTTTATCCTACTGGGAATTTTCTCACGATCTACTTATACCCTTGGGTGTAAGTAGACTTGGTTATTTTTTTGTTGTCGTAACTTGGGTACAATTTTTAGTGCCAATGGTTCATGTTTCTAGAAAGTCCTTAGTGGTGTAGTCTTGTGGATATGGCTTGAGGGCGGTGCCCCTTGACATGAGGATTCATGGGGTGTTTCCTTTTGGTTTTTTACCATTTTAATAGTATTGGTGAGTTTTTTAAAACTATTTAATTCAATTCTTAATTTCTGTAAAAGATAGTTTGGTTTGAAAAAACCAGATTCTTTTTATTGGATTCATGTGTTGTTTTAAGTTTATAAACAAGAGTAAATCATTCCCATTTCCCTTTTTATGATACTCGGGAACTTGTTCCAGCCTGTGAGGATTGGAAACGCCCTTCAAGCCTTTTTATGGGCCAGTTTCTGTGCCGGTATTGGCGGTGACCAGATTCAGTTCGTGACAAAATTGTATTAAAGGAGGTTCCGGTTAAATCTGCGGGTCATGTTATTTGGGGAATAGTCAAGACAGTCCGGAGTTAGGATTTTTAGGACATTTTATTTTGGTTATGGGTATTGTTCCTGATCACCACACCTCATGATGGGATTCTATTTTCCATGGGAATTCGGGATTTATCTGGGTCCTTTGGTTTTCTTAGTTTGATGATTATTAATAGAAATGAAAAGAAAGATGGGTAATGGTCTCAGTGAGCTCGCAGGGTCTGGAAATCCATGTGAAGCTGAGGATATTTCCCTAGAACACTCTCCATTATGGTGAAGTTATTGGCATATGGCCGCCTACCATATGACAAAGTCACCCACTGATGCTAGTTTTCCCTTACATTGTCTTGTGTCTTTTAGTTTAGAAATCTTGGAAGTTCGGTTTTAAAGTAAAAAAATTACATGCTTTTAAGAAGCGTAAGTTTTTTGTGAAATTATTTTCAAATAAATAGTTAAGGGTTTGTTTTTTGAAATTGTGGAACTAAAATTTCAAAAAAATTATTTTTGAAATAGGAAAATGTTGTGTTTACGCCTCTTTTGAAACTAGGAAGTATGTTAAAGTTGGTTTTGAAAAAGTGTTTCCAATAGAGTTGTCTAAACTATTTAAAGGTGTTTTAATGGGATAAGATGTTTTGAAGTTGATGTGAATAAATTTAATGTGAGTTCCTTTCTAAATGTTTGTGTCTTTCTAAATTTTTTTGTAAGATGTGAATTTTGATTTTGATCTCGTGCTTAGCGGTTTTGAGAAAAAGGATGTGTTGGTTGACCATTTTTGTTTTGAAAAGTGTAAAGAATTTTTGTTTTAACCTTTGGTATTTCCATGAGAGAACATATCCATGGGGTTATATGAGATGATGGATGGTTTATGGCATGAATGGATGCGTTCTTGGACGGATATGAGGAGGGTTCCTGGTGTGGCATAGAAACATGCATGTGTGGGGCCCATGGGGTACCATTGGTGGATACGCTAACTGCTGAACCGTTTGTTTTCAAAGAAATGTTTTTAGAGAAAAACATGATGTCTGGATAAATTGTTTGGGATGGTTTATATTATGTGTTTTTGGAAAATGTTGATGTTTGGGGATGTTTTGAGTTCAATAACCCATGTTTTTCAAACAGTGTTTTTGGTTTTTTTTGGTTGGTAAGCTGGGTAGAAGGACCAGTTAGTAGTCTCCTATGAGATATGTTTCGGGACACCCTTAGGGTTGTTCTCTTCATGTGTTTGGATCTGGTTTGTGGCATGTTTTGACCAATGGATCAGCTTGGTTGGGTCCTTGGGTTCTCTCGTTGGATAAGGTACGCCCCCATTAAGGGTTAATACAGAATTGAAGTGCAACCCAGATTATTTCTGCATTGAAAAATCCTCTAGTTGATCAATACAAGGAATATTTTATCGATTTTTATTTATTGAGTCTACACACATTCCTTTATTTGATTTTTGGATCCTCTTATAGTGGGAGATTTCCCGTGGAAGGTTGAAAGAGACCTTAGTTTCTTAAGTTTCTTGATTTGCTGAAGGTGGAAGTGGTCTAGGGTTTTTATCATGGATGAGTATCTGGATGGTGTCCAAGAGGTCATCTCTATCTTTCTTAGTCTCTTCGAAGTGGTTCACATTAAACTACCAGTGTGGGAAATCTGGTCACAAGATCATATTGTGGCCACTTTCTAGAATTGCGTGTTGTTTGGGGATGTTGTATAAGGTCCCTCTCCATTCATTGTTTATATCAGTATCAATGGTCATGTTCGGTGATGCCTTGTGATGTCAGGTGCATGATTGACCGTAATGGTGAAAGTCATGAAATCCTATCAGTGTCTCTGTTATGTTGGGAGAATGTCTCCCTTGTAAAATCTTCAAAATCTTCCATTTTAGAGGAAGGTCGGTATAGTTGTTCTTTACTTCTATTGTTTCTCACCCGAAGAAACAATGTGTGATGTGTGTGCATCTTCTAAGCCCTTATTTCAGCAAAATATTGGGTTAGGTTAAATTGAGATTGGAATGTTCTATGTCTTGGAAATATTATCGGGGATTGTAGTGTAGTTGTTGGTGGCACTGAAAGGATAATTCTCATTCATGGGGTTTCCAAAGCCTAACTACAAGGCCAAAGATTCTTCAATCATTTGAGCTCCATCCATAGGTCTCGGAGAGAAGTTGGCTCGTAGTTAGGGGAAATACTAGGGTCGTTTAAACCCTTGTACAATGTTATATCCTCAGTATGAAAGATAGAAAGAGTTTAAACCTCTGGTTTCATCATCTTTCTTATGTTGTTCACGTTCGGTGAAAATAGGTTGAGGTCCTTGTACCCATGTCATTGCCTAATGGCATTCCCTCCCCCCTTGGGTTTACATTAAGTTGTTGGAGAATGGTTAGAAATTTGGCTAGACAGGCTAAGCACACAGTTTGAGCACGATAAGTAGTAACCATGTGCCCGGAATCCATGCAAAAAGAATGATCTACACATTTAGTGCATAGTTTCCCAAACTGTGCATAATAACCGTGCTCCCTTCCCAAAGCTTTAATTTTTTTGGGCCTTTTTGTGTCGGCCCATGCTGGTCGGTTAAGATGGTGGGTTCTTATTGTGGGGAAACCTACTATGATTCTCATTTATGTTCCTTCGTAAATTTGGAATGGAATTCTACCCTTTGTACTAGGTATTCCATTCAAGACCCCCCTGTTAGTATCATGATTCTGTCTCTGAAAAATATAGGTTGTCTCTTATGGTGGGGAGCCTATTTGTGTCCCCATATATCAATACCTCAGATTTATCCATGGTCTTGGATTGGAATTATGTAGTCTCATTTGGAACTATCTAGCTACCAAATTTTTTTTTGAGTAAACATTGGGATTGGTGAGCACCCAATGGTTTAGTTAAAGTAAGGTACGTGTAACCTTGTTAGAAGTTGTTGTTCGTTTGGGTGAATTGCTTGAGTCTTGTTCAGATAGTGTTTGAGGAGTTTTATTTTGGGATAAAGTATGAATGTGATTGATCATTTTAGGAAAGTGGTGTATGTTTTTTTTGTAAGATCAATCCTTCGTTATTCGATTACTGGAGGTGTTTTGGCCTTTGGGGGAGAAACTTGGCAAAGAAGTACATCTTCGTTTATCAGTTGGGTTTGGTTTTTGTATTTGTCCTTGATGTGCCTTTTCAACGATGGAATGTTTTCATGGTGGGGAAAATTGTCACATAGATAACTTATTTTAAAGAAAAATTTCATTTAATTTCCATTAATGCTTTGTTTTGGGGGGTTCCCAAGCTTTTATAGAGGAAAGGGTGAGTTTTCATGAATTGGGCCAAACCATGAGCCCAATTCGAGATTTGAAAATAAACTTTGATTCCTTTATAACTCATTCATTTTTCAATATTTTTCATCCATTCTAATTCCTACATGGCATCCTCGGACCTATTAACACCATAATATTAATTTGGACCATTTAGGAATCCATAATCATGGTGGATTTGGGTTTTTATTTAAGGAATTGGGTCTCTCCTGAAATCCCATTTCCTGCATTAAAAATATTTTTAATTCTTTAATATCTCCTTCAAGTTTTATGTTTATTCAGTGATTCCAACTCTCACCCAGGGCCACTTACCCAAGGCACGCCCCCATGATTTTCTCCCCCTCTTTGGAGCTCGGTTTCATCGAGAATGTGGATGAAACATCTCTGAATTTCTCAAATCTCCCAAATTTGAAGAGGTAAAATGATTATTTCATAACTCCTTCATTTCACACTCATTCCCCCATTATAGTTCCTACATTATCTCTTAATCCTTGTTATAACCTCTATTGAATGTTTAGCTATTTGAAAATTCATATACTGGGGTATTAGGGGTGATTTCTTCAATATTTTTCAAGGTAAGTGATTCCTTCTTGGTTCCTTCCTTTTCCCTTAGGGTTTGCTCCCTCTTTCATTATGTTCTAAAATTTCTAGAAGTTAGGGTTCGAAACTAGGGTTTGATTTGGTTCGTTTTTGGTAAAATATTGTGGTCTAGGGCTGGATTTATCTTCTTTGTGGTGCAGTAGTGGTGCAGTTGATGTTTCACACCATGTTTTGAGGGATTCAACACTTTCGGTAGGTGATTCCATGGATAATGTCACGACCCCCACCCCACAAAGTGTACCCCTCCTGGGCCGAAAATGTGAGAAGAGAGATAATGACCCCCGAGTCCCGCCTCCAGTAGGCCCTGGGTTGGCGACTAGCACCGAGGGTATAATAAACACACAAATGGTAGGCATTACCCTCTAAGAGAACACATGCGGAAGAGAGAGATAGAATAGACTCTAACCAACTCCAACTCATAACTGAAATATATAAGAAACCCAAGTACATATATAAAATTTCATGCAAAAGTACTACAACTGAAAGGGAAAACTAAAAGTACCCAAAAGAATGTAAAACGACAGCGACCACAAGCCCAAACAGCTCCTCCTCCAACCACAAGCTAGTAGTAACCCGCTTGATCTCCAACCTGCTCCAAGTGACCTGGAAAACAGTTTATAGATACATAGGGTGAGTATAACAGTATACTCAGTAGGATCCTCCCCAAGCCTCCCGTGCAAAAGTAAAGAAAACTTGTTAAAGCCCAGTGAACAACAAGTGAAACTAACTCGTCACCTAAACAGGTATAATATGTTCCCAACCTCACCATGGCTACTCTCACCAAGTAACGCATACAAGAATATAGCATATAGTATAGAATATCAAGGGTACCCCACTACTACTTCCCCACTGGTTTGCCGCTTTGCCCCAATGACATACGTCCTGTGCATCTCTCTCCAAAGGCTTGCCCGCAGACACCTGGGCTAAGCTCCACAATATGCACCTCGTGCACCACAAAGGCTTTCCCGCAGACACCTGGGCGAAGCACCACACCGTCCTCACAACCAAAGGTAACCAGGTAGTTTCCGGGAGCCACCACAGCTCGCATAACGTGTATCATACGTCGGGTATAATACCTCAAGCCATTACAGCCCATACGCCGAGTAAGGATCCTCAAGCCATCATAGCCTATACACGTTACACCTATAGTAGTCCGTAGGATACTATATCCCGAATATATGTGTGTGAATAACCACAAGCCATTACATCCCTCTACACACATATATGGGGTAACTAACCGATGTGCCTCATGGCACAAGTATCTACCAAGAGAAGAGAGCGGAGCCAAAGGGGGTAGTCATCCATTCAACCTCCCATCAGAATGTTGGGGAAAACACCCCCCAGGGCTCAGAATCCCCGGGGTGTCAGTTTCCCTTACCGAAAGGGTGGAGTAGCATATAGAAACACAAAAAGTACAGAATATATAAGTAACTCACATCCACACTATGGGCATTACCTAGTCTTAGATACAACTGCAGCTAACGTCTCTCAGACTCCAGGCTGCTACTTCTAAGACTAGGTATCCTATAAGCACACAAACATTTGAAGAGATTTATTAGATTACTCCATTCTCATTTTATCAGTTCCACTGTACATTAATTAATTCTTTAAACATTAATTAACAATGAAAAATTCCACATTAAACTGAATTGGCATCACTTTCAAAAACAACTGCTCCTTTTTAAGATTCACATCACCTTTAAATTCCAGCATCTCCATCCCCGTGGATTTTCACCATTTAATCAACCATTCATTACAGAATTACTTTTCCGCATTCCCAGGCATTCTAGAAAAACATCCTATGCTTCTAAACACAAAGGAGGCTCAACACGGTGAGTAGATATACTACCCGTCGATTCTTTTCCGCATATAGAAAGAGCATATACCCATTCTCTCTTGAGAGGCTAAACACGGAAAGCATGTGGTATACCCCACGCGTCTTCGCCCCCTTTGGAAGAAGGGTAGCAAGACCAACTGCCTTGAGCAGTGGGGAAAATCAAAGCAGATTAACATTCAATAAAACCGCAAGCGACCAGCAACCACATCCATCCCATTCCATCACCCCTGGTGTCCTCCCCGACACCCACATGCATAAACTGATGCATCTCGCCACTCTATACGTCATCTTATACCATAACCACAAGGCCTCCATGCCTCCACATATCACAACAGCCATCTAGGCTCACATCACAGCACAAGCAGCAGGAAAACAAACATCACATCATGGGCTCTTGACCCTTTAACAAACAAGAGGGTAACTCAGAACCCTTTTAGAAATTCCCACATAATCTGTTCTCTAATCCATATTGAATTGGTAGATTTGTTATTCTTAGGTTCCAATCATGGATACCTAATCAACAAGCTATCACAATTTAAACAACCATGCTTACTTCCCTAATTTGATTATCCTCAAATTAGAACAACTACAACAACGACAATAACCAGATTAATTTATATGCCTCTTTATCTTTAGCCAATTAATTAACAATTAATTCCGGCATTACATTCGTTATCAATTTCTATCATGAACGAACAAAAAATAAAAGAAAACATAGATATCACTATATCTAGGAAAACATGAGGCAAACCGTTATCACGGTATAAAGCAACAACATGTGATCAACCAATTCTTTTAATCCGGTTCAAGTATTTAATTAGGTCAATTTCATTGTGATCCAAAGGGATAAATCATGTTAATTCTACGATTTCACATATACAATTAGAGAAACCATGAATCCCTTACCTCAAAGAGTTCTTGACGTCCTTTATCCACACAACGGGTCACAATCCTCCTCTCACGAAAACTTATATCGAAGATTGATCGACAAAGCTTGGTTGCATCAAAACAAAGCGGAACCAATCCTAGGAGTAAATATTGAATGTGCAACTCCTACGGAAAGGATTGAAAGGTTCTAGTGCCTCTTAATTGAGAACAAAGGAAAGAACAAGGGAGAATGATATCTCACCCCGTTTTGAAGATTTAATGGGGCGACGGTTTAAGATCCGGTTAATTCTCCATTAAAAACGGATCACATTAACCCACGCGGTTTGACCAAATAAAACATTCCAAGCCTTAGGAATAATTAATATAGGATTTATGGCATTTGAAACGGCCTTAAGAGCCCTTAAAATAAGGCTTTAAATGTATTTTACGTCAAAAGAAACATCAAAAGGGGAAAAACTGTAGGAGTCTGGAAACAATGTTCACCCACCGTTACTGTACATGAAACCGATCTGTGAAACCGATCTGTGAAACTGATCTGTCACACTGATCTGTGAAACCGATCTGTCAGACTGATCTGTGAAACCGATATGTCACAACGATCTGTGAAACAGATCTGTCAGAATGATCTGTGAAACCGATCTGTCACACCGATCTGTGAAACCGATCTGTCAGAACGATCTGTGAAACCGATCTGTCAGACCAATCTGTGAAAACGATCTGTCGCACCGATCTCTGAAACCGATCTGTCACACCGATCTGTGAAACCGATCTGTCATACCGATCTGTGAAACCGATCTGTCAGACCGATCTGTGAAACCGATCTGTCACACCGATCTGTGAAACCGATCTGTCAGACCGATCTGTGAAACCAATCTGTCAGACCGATCTGTGAAACCGATCTGTCAAACTGATCTGTGAAACCGATCTGTCATACCGATCTGTGAAACCGATCTGTCACACCGATATGTGAAACCGATCTGTCAAACCGATCTATGAAACCGATCTGTCAGACTGATCTGTGAAACCGATCTGTCACATCGATCTTTGAAACCGATCTGTGAAACCGATCTATCACACTGATCTGTGAAACTGATCTGTGAGACCGATTTGTCAGACTGATTGGTGAGACCGATCTGTTACTGTTCATAAAACTGGAAACACTATTCACAAAACTGAAAAATTTGCAAAGTGTTGGGGATAAGTCCCCTTGACCACTCGGAACACCTCCAACACCAAAATTCCACAAAGTAATGGACCAGAGAGATCTGGGCCATTACATTAGATACCTCTCAAAACATTCTCGTCCTCGAGAATTTAAAACCAACCCAGAAGAAAAGAGGTGTCCGAACAGCCACCCCATAAGATACCTCTCAGGGGAAAACCACCATGGTTGTTCGAAAGATCGAACAAAACTACGACATCCAAGAGCAAGGGAACAAACAATCCATACCCAAACAATTCATTCACAACATCACATCAAAGTTACATAAATAAAACATGAAAGGTCTAACCATAAAGGAAACATCATTACATGAAAGGAGTTAAACATTAAACAACTCTGGGTACTGAGCATGTATCTGTGACTCACGCTCCCAGGTACTCTCCTCCATGCCACCATGTCGCCAAAAGACACGAACTAAGGGGATAGAACACCCACGCAACACCTTATCCTTGCGGTCTTGGATCTCCATAGGTCGCTCCTCGAAGGTTGCATCATCATCAACATCGATCTCTCCCCAATCGATAACATGAGATTCATTATGAAGATAACGACGGAGCGGTGATACATGGAAAACATCATGTATCCGACTCATATGAGGGGGAAGTGCTACTCGATACGCCACAGCTCCAACACGAGCTAACACCTCAAAAGGCCCAACAAACCGGGGAGAAAGCTTACTCTGACGACCAAACCTTCGCTGCCCACGACGGGGAGTCACCTTTAGAAACACATGATCCCCAACATTAAACTCTAACGGTCTCCATCTTTGATCAGCACATGATTTCTGACGATCCTGTGCTGTCTTCATCCTCTCACGAATCACCTGTACCATCTCTGTTGTATTCTACACTAGTTCTGGTCCGAGAATTGTTGACTGTCCGACCCCAGTCCAGCACAACGGAGAACGGCATGGCCGGCCATACAAGGCTTCAAATGGCGCCATGCCGATGGTAGAGTGAAAACTATTATTGTAAGAGAAATCTACCAAGGGTAAGTGCTTTGTCCATGAACCTCCAAAATCAAGAACACAAGAGCGCAACATGTCTTCAAGAGTCTGGATTGTTCGCTCTGTCTGACCATCCGTTTGAGGATGAAAAGCAGTGCTAAGGAATAATTGAGAACCAAAAGCATGATAGAGACCTCTCCACACCCTAGAGGTAAAACGAGGATCTCGATCAGAAATGATCGTCTTAGGAACTCCGTGAAGCCTCACCACCTCCTCCAGATACTGCCTCGACAAAACCTCCACTGAGATCGACTCCTTGATTGCTATGAAGTGGGCCGATTTAGTTAAACGATCCACTACCACTCATATAACATAATGTCCTCCTGGAGCTCGAGGTAAACCTGTAACAAAGTCCATTGAGATGTCCTCCCACTTCCACTGAGGAATCTCTATGTGTTGGAGAAGACCACCAGGAACACGGTGTTCGGCCTTCACCTTCTGGAAGACTAAACATAGAGACACACATTATGCAACTATACGCTTCAGCCCAGGCCACCAAAACTGACTCCTCAAGGATCGGTACAGCTTTGTCACACTAGGATGTACCGCTAAGGGCGAGCTATGGAACTCTTGGAGAACCGTCTCACGCATCTCCAAGGGAACAAAAAGCCTGCCATGATACAACACTCGGTGTTGTTCATCCTCCGACCAACCATCAGAGGCCTCTCCACAAACAACTCTGTCTCTCCAAACTTCCACCTCTAGATCACCCAACTGAGACCCTTCCACCTTCTGCATCAGATATGACTGCACCGTCATCTAGAAAAGACAACCTCTACCTCCAAGCTCTTCCATATCAAGATGTAATGCTGACAGTTCCTCCATTACTCTCCAAGAATCACCAGATTCACGCACAACATCATTACGAGACTTTCGGCTTAGTGCATCAGCTACAAAGTTCCCTTTTCCAGGTGTATATGATATTTCAAAGTCATATTCCTGCAAGAACTCCATCCACCGACGTTTCCTCAAGTTCAACTCACGTTGGGAGAAAACATACCTCAAACTCTTATGATCAGTGAAAACCACAAAGTGCTCATCGATGAGGTAATGTCTCCACAACTTCAGAGCAAACACCACGGCTGCCAACTCAAGGTCATGGGTGGCATATTTGCGTTCATGGGGACGCAACTACCAAGACCCATAAGAAACAACTGACCTTTGTTGCATAAGTACACAGCCTAGCCCCAGATGTGACGCATCGTAGAAGACGTCAAACTGGACTCCCTCAGCTGGAAGACAAAGAACAGGAGCACTTACCAACTTCTCCTTTAGATACTCGAATGATGCCTGACACTGAACATTCCACATGAACGCTTGATCCTTCTTGGTCAAAGCTGTCATAGGAGTCGCAACTCGGGAGAAATTGGCTACAAACCTCCTATAATAGCCTGTGAGACCAAGGAAACTTCGCACCTCTGACACGGTCTTGGGGGCTGCCCAAGACACTACTGCTTCTATCTTTGATGGATCCACAGCTACTCCCTGTTGGGACACAACATGCCCTAAGAAACAAACTTCTCGAGCTCAGAACTCACACTTGGACAATTTCCCAAACAACTGATGTTGGCAAAGAACTCCCAAAACGGCTCGTAGATGCTCTGCATGCTCCACATCAGATGTGGAGTACACAAGGATGTCGTCGATGAAAACCACAACAAACTTGTCTAGGAATTCATGGAACACAGCATTCATCAACCCCATGAAAACAGCTGGAGCATTCGTCATGCTGAATGGCATTACAACAAACTCATAATGCCCATGACGACAACGGGAAGCAATTTTCGGGATATCCTCATCCTTTACACGCATCTGATGATATCCTGACCGCAAGTCGATCTTTGAGAACCAACTTGAAACCTTCAGTTGATCGAATAGGTCATCAATCCAAGGAAGAGGATAGCGGTTCTTTATTGTCACTTTGTTTAATCGACGATAATCGACACACAACCGCAAACAACCATCAGCCTTTTTCACAAACAAAACCAGTGCCCCACGGTGATACGCTTGGCCGAACAAAACCACACTGAAACAGACCATCAAGCTATACACGTAGCTCTCGTAACTCAGAAGGGGCCATTCTATACGGAGACATAGAGATAGGAGACGCTCCTGGCTGTAGCTCGATCCCAAACTCGATCTCTCGTCGAGGGGGTAATGCTACATCCTCTTCGGGAAATACATCAGGGTACTCTTCCACAACCCTAGGAAACGCCAACTGCTCAATCTCTGAAGAACATAACATCATCTCAGCCATCATGGATGATAAGGAAGGAACTCGTCTATGACTCATTCGAGGATCTCTCTCACCAAAAAACACCACTTCCTCCCCATCTTCATCAAAGAAAACGACCTTATTCCTGTAGCAATCCACAATAGCCTACACCGAATACAACCAATCCATGCCGAGTATGACATCATATGGTTGTATTCGTAAACATAGGAAATCTCCCCAAGAGTGGTGTTGCCCCAACACTAGCTCACAGTCTCTACATACTTCAAACAAGTCAGCTCGACCTCCAACTGGCGTAGTCAACGCCAAGGGCACTGGAAGCCTCTCTACCTCAAGTCCCATAGTGTGGACAAGGGTAGGGGATATAAAGGAGTGTGTTACTCCTGAATCAAAAAAGGCATACACCAAGGTAGAAAACAAGCAAAGGGTACCTCAGACGACGTCTGGCTCGCCTGGAGCTGGGAATGCTAGAGCATGAAGCTGACCACGACCACCTCCACGGCCTCTCTGACCCTGATGAAGACCACCACCACGGCCGCGCTCTGCTCTCTGAGGACGGGGAGCGTCATGTGGCTGTCCTCTGCCTGCTCCATCTACCCTCTGGTGATCTAAAGCTGGTGAAACTTGCTGCTGCTGCCTCGGCTGGAACTGCCTCAACGGAGGAACCTGGAGTGGAGCACCCGGTGCACGATGACTGATCTGAAAAGTCGGGCACTCCCGCTGCTGATGACCACGACCACCACAAGAAAAAAAAGTGCCTGATCCCTTGGCATAGGCCTGAGAGTTGCTGCCTCCGTAGAAACGAGATGGGAAGGGCTGGGACCTACCCCCAGGTGAACAGAAACTCTTCTGTACTGAAAACCGGGAACCCTGGACCACAGCTCTGCTTCGTGACGAATCATGACGATTCCCCTCTCGTGACGATCCAGTCCTGGCCAAAGTCCTCTCAAAAACCTCTACCCTCGCCAGCACCTCAAGATATATCTTCAGCATAAATGGGGTGACCTGGTGCTGGATCTCTGGACGCAAAGCCTCCTCGAAATTCCTCGCCCTGTCCTCATCATCTGGTAACCGGTCTGAAGCATATCGTAGAAGGTTCATGAAACAGATTCCAAACTCTCGAACACTGGAGCTCCCCTGCCGAAGGGTGAGAAGCTCCTGGCGACTGGACACCTTTGCAGTCGATGAAAGAAACTCGACTCTAAACCTGTCTCGAAACTCCTCCCATGAGATCGCTGACTCCTCACGATCACTGAGGAACAAGAACCACCACTGCCTCACTGCTCCACGCAGCATCTTCACAACCAAGGACACCCAGTGTTCCTTCCAAGCACGAATCGAACTGAAGCCTATCTCGACCTCCTCCAACCAGTCTTCTGTGACTACATCTGAAATGGATCCCTCGTACTTATGTAGACTCTGGCACTAGAACTATCGAAGTTTCTTCCTCCAAGTGTCATCTTCGTCAACCTCTACTCGGCGATGATCTGCTGGAACAGCCTGCTGGGCATCTTCTGCGCAAACCTGACGAGGACGTCGACCTGGAGCCATACCTGTAAAATAACAACTGTTAGAGCTCCTAAGCCTGGAATATGGAAGACTCAACATTAATTAATTAATTGTTTTGTTTTATTAATTTCAGGTTACCTATCCCAAGGTCTACTCATTCAAACACAGGTGCAAAGAATAATGATGCATGATCCTTTCCTAGGTCTCTACCCTGCAACCAGTATCACTTTGTTTAGTAGCATTCGTAAACTTAAAGGTCTGTGCAACAGATCAGAGGGGGCCCTAAACGCCTATGTCTCTGCCGGTCTCCAGTGTTTACCCCACTTTCTAAACATGAATGACATTGTTTCCCTACCATCCCATGCATCCTCACATGTGCCTAACTCCAAACTCCATCCTATCACTCAACCAGAGCTCTGATACAACTCTGTCACGGCCCCCTCCCCACAAAGTGTACCCCTCCTGGGCTGGCAATGTGAGAAGAGAGATAATGACCCCCGAGTCCCGCCTCCAGTAGGCCCCGGGTTGGCGACTAGCACCGAGGGTATAATAAACACACAAATGGGAGGCATTACCCTCTAAGAGAACACATGGGGAAGAGAGAGATAGAATAGACTCCAACAAACTCCAACTCATAACTGAAATATATAAGAAACCCAAGTACATATATGAAATGTCATGCAAAAGTACTACAACTGAAAGGGAAAACTAAAAGTACCCAAAAGAATGTAAAACGACACCGACCACGAGCCCGAACAGCTCCTCCTCCAACCACAAGCTAGTAGTAACCCGCTTGATCTCCAACCTGCTCCAAGTGACCTGAAAAACAGTTTATAGATACATAGGGTGAGTATAACAGTATACTCAGTAGGATCCTCCCCAATCCTCTCGTGCAAAAGTAAAGAAAGCATGCTAAAGCCCAGTGAACAACAAGTGAAACTAACTCGTCACCTAAATAGGTATACTATGTTCCCAACCTCACCATGGCTACTCTCACCAAGTAACGCATACAAGAATATAGCATATAGTATAGAATATCAAGGGTACCCCGCTACTACTTCCCCACTGGTTTGCCGCTTTCCCCCAACGACATACGTCCTGTGCATCTCTCTCCAAAGGCTTGCTCACAGACACCTGGGCTAAGCTCCACAATCTGCACCTCGTGCACCACAAAGGCTTGCCCGCAAACACCTGGGCGAAGCACCACACTATCCTCACAACCAAAGGTAACCAGGTAGTTTCCGGGAGCCACCAGAGCTCACATAACGTGTATCATACGTCGGGTATAATACCTCAAGCCATTACAGCCCATACGCCGAGTAAGGATCCTCAATCCATCATAGGCTATACACGTTACACCTATAGTAGTCCGTAGGATACTATATCCAGAATATATGTGTGTGAGTAACCACAAGCCATTACAGCACTCTACACACATATATGGGGTAACTAACCGATGTGGCTCATGGCACAAGTATCTACCAAGAGAAGAGAGCGGAGCCAAAGGGGGTAGTCAGCCATTCAACCTCCCATCAGAATGTTGGGGAAAACACCCCCCCAGGGCTCAGAATCCCCGGGGTGTTAGTTTCCCTTACCGACAGGGTGGAGTAGCGTATAGAAACACAAAAAGTACAGAATATATAAGTAACTCACATCCACACTATGGGCATTACCTAGTCTTAGATACAACTGTAGCTAACGTCTCTCAGACTCCAGGCTGCTACTTCTAAGACTAGGTATCCTATAAGCACACAAACATTTGAAGAGATTTATTAGATTACTCCATTCTCATTTTATCAGTTCCACTGTACATTAATTAATTCTTTAAACATTAATTAAGAATGAACAATTCCACATTAAACTGAATTGGCATCACTTTCAAAAACAACTGCTCCTTTTTAAGATTCACATCACCTTTAAATTCCAGCATCTCCATCCCCGTGGATTTTCACCATTTAATCAACCATTCATTACAGAATTACTTTTCCACATTCCCAGGCATTCTAGAAAAACATCCTATGCTTCTAAACACAAAGGAGGCTCAACACGGTGAGTAGATATACTACCCGTTGAGTCTTTCCCACCTATAGAAAGAGCATATACCCATTCTCCCTCGAGAGGATAAACACGGAAAGCACGTGGCATACCCCGCGCGTCTTCGCCTCCTTCGGAAGAAGGGTAGCAAGACCAGATGCCTTGAGCAGGGGGGAAAAGCAAAGCAGATTAACATTCAAGAAAACCGCAAGCAACCAGCAACCACATCCATCCCATTCTATCACCCCTGGTGTCCTCCCCGACACCCACATGCATAAACTGATGCATCTCGCCACTCTAGGCGTCATCTGCTTCCATAACCACAAGGCCTCCATGCCTCCACATATCACAACAGCCATCCAGGCTCACATCACAGCACAAGCAGCAAGAAAACAAACATCACATCATGGGTTCTTGACCCTTTAAAAAATAGGAGGGTAACTCAGAACCCTTTTAGAAATTCTCACATAATCTGTTCTCTAATCCATATTGAATTGGCAGATTTGTTATTCGTAGGTTCCAATCATGGATACCTAATCAGAAAGCTATCACAATTTAAATAACCATGCTTACTTCCCTAATTTGATTATCCTCAAATTAGAACAACTACAACAACGGAAATAACCAGATTAATTTATATTCCTCTTTATCTTTAGCCAATTAATTAACAATTAATTCCATCTTTACGTTCGTTATCAATTTCTATCATGAACGAACAACAAATCAAAGAAAACATAGATATCACTATATCTAGGAAAACATGAGGCAAACCGTTATCACGGTATAAAGCAACAACATGCGATCAACCAATTCTTTTAATCCGGTTCAATTATTTAATTAGGTCAATTTCAGTGTGATCCAAAAGGATAAATCATGCTAATTCTACGATTGCACATATACAATTAGAGAAACCATGAATCCCATACCTCGGAGATTTCTTGACGTCATTTATCCACACAACGGGTCACAGTCCTCCTCTCACAAAAACTTATATCAAAGATTGATCGACACAGCTTGGTTGCATCAAAACAAAGCAGAACCAATCCTAGGATTAAAGATTGATTGTGCAACTCCTACGGAAAGGATTGAAAGGTTCTAGTGCCTCTTAATTGAAAACAAAGGAAAGAACAAGGGAGAATGATATCTCGCCCCTTTTTGAAGATTTAATGGGGAGACGGTTTAAGATCCGGTTAATTCTCCATTAAAAACGGATCGCATTAATCCATGCGGTTTGACCAAGTAAAACATTCCAAGCCTTAGGAATAATTAATATAGGATTTATGGCATTTGAAACGGCCTTAAGAGCCCTTAAAATAAGGCTTTAAATGTATTTTACGTCAAAAGAAACGTCAAAAGGGGCAAAACTGTAGGAGTCTGGAAACACTGTTCACGCACCGTTACTGTACATGAAACCGATCTGTGAAACCGATCTGTGAAACCGATCTGTCACACCGATCTGTGAAACCGATCTGTCGGACCGATCTGTGAAACCGATCTGTCACACCGATCTGTGAAACCGATCTGTCAGACCAATCTGTGAAACCGATCTGTCACACCGATCTGTGAAACCGATCTGTCGGACCGATTTGTGAAACCGATCTGTCAGGCCGATCTGTGAAACCGATCTCTCGCACCGATCTGTGAAACCGATCTGTCACACCGATCTGTGAAACTGATCTGTCCCACCGATCTGTGAAACCGATCTGTCAGACCGATCTTTGAAACCGATCTGTCAGACCGATCTGTGAAACCGATCTGTCACACCGATCTGTGAAACCGATCTGTCAGACCGATCTGTGAAACCGATCTGTCACACCGATCTGTGAAACCGATCTGTCAGACCGATCTGTGAAACCGATCTGTCAGACCGATCTGTGAAACCGATCTGTCACACCGATCTGTGAAACCGATCTGTCAGACCGATCTGTGAAACCGATCTGCCAGACCGATCTGTGAAACCGATCTGTCACACCGATCTGTGAAACCGATCTGTCAGACCGATCTGTGAAACCGATCCGTCACACCGATCTGTGAAACCGATCTGTCAGACCGATATGTGAAACCGATCTGTCACACCGATCTGTGAAACTGATCTGTCAGACCGATCTGTCAGACTGATCGGTGAGACAGATCTGTTACTGTTCATAAAAATGGAAACACTGTTCACAGAACAGGAAAATTGGCAAAGTGTTGAGGATAAGTCCCCTTGACCTCCCGGAACACCTCCAACACCAAAATTCCACAAAGTAATGGACCGGAGAGGTCTAGGCCATTACAGATAACCATTTATTTATGAGTACTTTTGCTTGTTTTGTTGGTTTTTCATGTTCCCCATATGTTTTGTGTGGTTCGAAAACCATTTTATAGGATTTGGTTAAGTATTTAATTTTATAATTTCATTTTTGTTGAAGTTGTGAACTTTTCGAATGTAACACAAGTGGTATCTTTTTTTGGTTGTTTGATAAAATATGAAATTGATTTATTATTTGTTCAATGGGGCTAAAAATTAATTTTTATTAGTGCCTTAGTTTCATGTGGGCCTTGGAAGGGGGTTTTTGGAATAGTTTGGGTGTGTAAAACCTTTTCATACTTCTTGGGCACATTTTATTAAAATGGGTGTATTCATTTGTATCTTTCGTGGTATTATTCAAGGTGATTTTATAACACTTTACAGTGGTTTTATAAATATCTCTATGGATGATAATTATACATTGGTAGTGTTTTGGTGTGGTTTTTTCCTTGAAATATTGTTTTTAAATGTGTTTTAAGAGAAATGATTGGGTATACTCTTAGGAATTGTTTTACGAAAGATTTTATTGATTAAATGATTTATGTAAGTGGTGGAACCATATTGGAAAAATATTTTGGAGTGTGTATATTATGAAATGGTACATTTTAAATGTGATAGGGGCTATTTTTTGATGTGTTCAATCTTGGAAATGTTTTACAAAACTTTTTGAAGGATTTACTAAAGTGTGTAAGAGATGTGAAAGTGTTGTGGGATGTTTTGTGTGAGTGTGATGTAAAAATGGATTTTGGTTATGAAAATGGTATTATGTAACATGTGAGTGGGATGTTATCTGAGTTTTAATATATTGTAATGGTTTTATAAAATTTTTTAATGGATTTTTGGATTTTTTAATGAAATTTGAGAAGTGTTGTGGGCTATTTTGGTGTGAGTCGGATTTCAAAACCAATTTGAATAAAAAATGGAATTTTGTCACTTGTGTGGTATACATGTGGGATTTTTGGTGAATTTTTGATGAGAAATGATATTTTCATGTGAAAATTATATTTCTCGACTTGTTGAACTTGTTTGAGTACAAAGGGAAAACCCAGGTATCTAGGTGGGTGGATGTGTACTAGTATTATAGTGAATCTGTGGTGTTTGGCCTCAGTTTCACTTAGAGATATTGATTCTTAATACTCTAACTAAACTATGATGATGTTTATTGGGACCACTAGGTTATGTTTATGTTCTCTACTAGTGGATCATGCACGAGAATGGATATTTGTGATGGTTACTCTCACCAAGATACGAGGTGCCTGTGACCCACAACAAGCTAGTGCCTAGGGGTTGTTTCCTATTTATTGTGATCATTAGTTACTTTGTCCTTACCATAGACATATGGTATGGTTGGATGGAAAATTCAGTAGTGTTGACATTATTTTTAAAAAATTTTATTCTTAATGATAACCCACTTGAAAACTGTTTTAATTTTTTAGTGCATCTTTTAGAAATTGTAACTAGCATTTCATGTTTATGAAATCTTACAAGATTTTAGTATTTGAATGTTTTTTTACATGGAATATCTTAGTTGTGGTATCCTAATGGGAATGGTATCACACCCTACTTAAAACCTTGGGTGTAATTAGACTTGGTTATTTTTTTGTTGTTGCAGGTTGGGTACAATTTTTAGTTCCAGTGGTTCGGGTTTCTAGCAAGTCCTTGGTGGTGAAGTCTTGTGGATATGGCTTAAGGGAAGTTCCCCTTGACATGAGGGTTCTTGGGGTGTTTCATTTTGGTTTTTAACCTTTGTTATAGTATTGGTGAGTTATTTTAAACTATGTTATTCAATTCTTAATTTTTGTAAAAGATTTTTTGGTTTGAAAAATCCAGATTCATTTTATTGGATTCATTTATTGGTTTATGTTTATAAAAACAGGTAAATTGTTCCCATTTCTCTTTTTATGATACCTGGGCACTTGTGCCAGCCTGTGGGGACTAGGATCTCCCTTCAGGCCTTGTCATGGGCTAGGTTTCGTGCCAGTATTGGTGGAAACCAAATTCGGTTGGTGGAAAATAATCATATGATGGTTTAACATATAAAATGTGACTTCCCTTATTTGAAAATTGATGTGTAATTTAGGAAAATAAATACAATCCTTGCCTAAGATAACATCAAATTCCACCAAAGTAATAATATCAAGATTCTATAGAAGCAAATTCCCATAAGCTTCAATCAGAGAGGAATCAAAAACTTGAGATGTGATCATCATAACATTGGGGGGTTTCACTAATAATTCCACATATAATCATTTGGGTTTCATCTTGATACCCTTATAAAAAAAATTAGATATAAAATAATTGGTTGATCTAGAGTGAAATAAGACATTAATAGTTCTATAGTAGATGGAAAGTATACATTTCACCATGACATTATCTCAACCATAGTCAGAAACAATGATCGGATGAAATTTCCCCCTATCCCTTAGCTTAAGAGGTTACTGGCATCGATCATCTTCATTAATCCTTAGGTTTTGGCACTTGTTATAATAATGACCATTCTCCTTACACCTGAAGCACTAAAGTGTGGTAGGTAAAATCTGTGAAACTTTCTCTCTATTTTCATCATTAGCTAATTTTCTTCCATCAGTTTGGAAATCAATTTAACAATGTCCTTCCCTTATACACTTATAACATTTTATATTCCCCATAAGATAATTTTACCAATTATTCTTCCAACACTTTGACCATAAAATAAGTCTCATCTTTTTCTCTCTATGGTTTTCATATTTTCTTTTTAATTCCATTTTTATATTCTTCGGAAAACCATGAGATCGATAAGTAACTCCAACCTATATTTCATCCTTGATAAAACATTGAAAAATATCTTCGTAGATACTAAAATATCTTATTGATAACACCCTTCAGAGAATTGGTTTTAAGCCACATAATAATTGATCAAACTTAAATTTATATTGGATGATAATTACATAAGCTTACCATGAAAGTCTTGTAAAATTTTTCTCATAGTTTCCAACAGATTAATCATCCTTTTTATTTATCTCAAGTAACTCCTTCTCTATATTCATGAAATGAATATGGAGAAAGTAATTATTGAAAAATAAGTTTTTGAACTCATCCCAATATATGGAGTCAATTTTATCTTGTTTCCTCATATTCTTGATTAGATTTCACCATTGACCCGCTTCACAATAAAAATGAAAGAAAACCAAAATGGCCTTTTCATGTTTCAAACACTGGAGAATGGAAAATATCTTTTCTATGATACTAATCCATTCCACAGTAACTATGAGATCAATAGGTCCACTAAAGCAAGGGGGTGTTTTCTCATGAAGGACTCAACAGAACATTTTCCCCTTATTTTTACATTTGGAAGTCTAATATGATTCATAGCTTGAGAAATTTGTGTGAGAATAACAATGATATTTTTTATCCTAGATTCCATAACATTCAAATTATCAGGAGGAAAATCATTTCATTTTCCATCGTACCCATCATTAATGTGGTTCCATATGGTTCTATACATTGACTAAAACTATAAAATATAGTGTAAGAGAAAATAATCGTAGTGGGGGACCAAATAATCATGAAAATTTAATTATAAGATTCATAAATCATGAGACATTATTCTTTAATATATGAAACCTTAGGTTTGTACAAGGTTATTATTATTAATATTATATTTAAATCCATTATGATTCTATATAAAGAGATTTTAAATTTCTAAAGTATATCCCTAGGGAGTGTCAAACATGGTGTGAAATAAGGTCCGTTATCGCTCACTAGTTACCAATTAAGTCTAGTTTAATATGGTGTTTTTGGAGTTATTATCTCTTAGTACATCTATACCAGAGCCACATCCACTTATAGTATCTAGACAGAAATTTATTTCTAGGAAACACTTAATCTATTCTTTACCAAAATTCCATGAAATTTCCCAATTCATTGAATTATCCTTAGACATATCCTTAGGCATGTCTTTAGGGATATCACTAAGGTTCCCTAATACTATTTTCCAAAGGTTAAATAAATTAATCCTCTATTACTAACTATAGTGACCCAGTATTATCATATATAGATATTACATCATTTTTTATGAATACTCAATACATTGAACAAACACATACCCGATGACTATAATAGTTTCGTTCCTTTTGAAAATTGGAAACAGAAACATTGATTCGTAAGTGATCTAGGTCATCTCCCACTATGTTCTTTATAACTAGAACCATTCTATGAAATATAATACAAAATAAAAATCTTCATAACTTGGGGAAATAAAATATAATAATGGGTGAGATCATATACTAAGGGTAAAAAAGGGAGATACATAATCATAATATGAGCATAAGTGTATGATAACATGAGAACAACATTTGAAAATAATACCCTACATATCAAAGATCATAAACATGAGTCATGGAATAAAGATTGGTAGTTCATAAGATATGAATCATATGAAAATAAAAGAACATGGTTCATGAGATCATAATATTGGCATAAGATATGAAATTTGTGGCACACACATATACATAATAAATTTTTTATATTATTTAAGGATCATTAAAAAGGCTATTATATTAGAATGGGTTCACTCCCCAAACCATCGTAGTAGTCAAAGTTTACTCCCAAGACCATCATAGTAGAAAAATTCCATTAATGAAATAAGTTCACTCCCTATTCCAGCTCTATCTTACTGAACTGAGTTCTCTCCTAGTTCTAGTCCAGTCTATATCATGAGATATAAATTTTTACCCAATGCATTAGAGAGAGATACAGTTCCCACCTATCACAAAATAAAATCAAACATTTATGTTCTAAAAGATTATAAACATTCATCATATCATAACCCATGATATGAAATGTGTTTGATAAAAATTTCATCATATCATAACATAAGTAAAAGAGATAGGTTTCACAATCATTTCATCAAATAATAACGCA
This sequence comes from Viscum album, assembly GCA_963277665.1. Taxonomy (NCBI): domain Eukaryota; kingdom Viridiplantae; phylum Streptophyta; class Magnoliopsida; order Santalales; family Viscaceae; genus Viscum; species Viscum album. The sequence continues at coordinate 1,305,033,637 of OY728160.1, read as the reverse complement.
TGAAAAGAATCAGGTTTTATAATAATTTCTGCAAAGTATAATCCATGTAAGAGAAACAAGTTTCATGGAAGAATTTTCATCATAAACATAAACCATTCGGAGAAATAATAAGAATTTTATCCTTGAATTATATCCCCAGTAAGTCCTAGGTAACATCAAAAGATGAAATCTTATATGGAAAATGATTTTGATCAGTCATTTAAAAAAATTTGTCAAGGAAAATATGTTTTCCTCTTTGAAAAAGACTTTTTAAAACATAAAACTTTTTGAAAGAATTTTTATTTGATAATAACCTGAAAAAAATATAATTTAAGATTTAAATCAATGATTTTTTAGGATTTCATAAAATCATGTTCATTTCGTACATGTTAAAATAAATATTAATTTCAAATTTTTATTAAAAGCTAAACAAGCATTGTTTTTAAAAACAACACGAATATTCCATTAATTTTTCATTGTAAAAATTTAAACATGGGAAAAAATGAATTTTATAAATAATTTGTATAATAATAATAAAAACCTATTTATTGGGTAAAACAAGGTTTTGGAAGAAAGTAGATTTCTGACTGGAGAGACAAATAATGTTGGTTTTTCTGAAAAAAAAAACATTTTTTATTATATTAAGTAGAAAAGAGTAGAAAAATGGTACTATTACATGAATATTTCATGAATAAACATAGGATAATAAAATTAAATATATTCTTGAGAGATTAATCATAAGATTTTTTTATCAGAACCATAATCATAAATAATCTAGATAAATGGTGAGATTGTAACATAAAGTCATTACCACTTTGGTAGCTTTAGATCATAATCACCATGAAGGATTAAAAAATGTAACATATAATATCATGAGGATAATTAAATTCATGATATTACATTTCAAAGGGTCTTTATGTACACATCATGAAAGAATATAGGTTCACAACATAATGTATGTCTCAAAGAAAAATTGTTTTGACAAAAATCCCTTATCACTTTGGTAACTTTTGAACCATAAACCCCTTGAAAGAGAGATACTAAAATTGATATGTAAATAATAATAAATTTCATGAGAATAATAATAAAATAAATTCATGGGAATTATACACACCACATAAATTAAATAGGTGGTGAATATGAAATATGTCTCCCAAAAGTAAAATTTGGGATGGAAATCCCTTACCTTAAGTATTGACTTCAATAATACTCATTCAAAACTACTGTATAATAAATATAAGTTTATAATAAAAAATTTTAATAACAATATTCATATATATCATGCCATATATCATTTTATTATAACCTTTTATTACCCATTTACTAACAATTCCATGTTAAAGTTACGCTTCAGGTAATAACCACTATGTTCTTCATATATGTTTTGATTTGATATATTTTTGGTCCTATTACTTTGATCATGGTTTTATCATATCTAGAATTATAAAAATTATATAAATATCATATATATATATATATTAATTATATATGTATTTATATTAATCCATAAAATTTGGTGATTGGAAATGAAATATATTGTCCATGGAGATGGTAGGTCGTACATACACATGAACGTCATTTTTCAATTTCTTGTCAGTTTGAATGAAAGAAAAGTAAATGATATTTATAATCATTAAATTATCATTTTTATTTCATATATATCACACATTTTTATTATAACCATCCTTAAAACATTCCATTTAAATCCGGAATGAATCACTTTGCTTCATGAGGCGGTAGTCTATCATACACACGAGCGACATTTTCTTATTCCAAAAAAAGAAAGATTGAAGGTATGTGTGACATAAAAATTATATAATAATAATAAAATCATAAATATAATACATATAATATATAAAACTTAAATCCATCACTATTACTATCCTTTATAGATGGTGATGTAAAAATTAATGACATTGGTTCACGAGGCAGTAGTCTTCCATACTCATGAAGGAAGATTCCGTAACCCATTTGGTCGAAGTGGATATGGTTTTAAGTCCTTAACTAAACATAAAATAATTTTATTTTATGGAATATATTAATGTTATAATATAATCATGGTTTAATGAGATTTTAATGGTGTGGAGTAAGAAATAAAACAAAAAATTCTCGTTGACGAATGTTACCTCTTCTTCAGGTATCCCCCTTAGGATTGCACTATAATCATTCTTAGGATGTATTTATTCATAAAATAATCATTTTTGTATTATTTTAGGAACATGGGAAGTTATTTAAATAGGTATTTTCTTAAAAAATGGTTTTATGGTGTGAAGAACAAAGTTGAGGATGTGTCCTTTTATAAGTGGAGGAGAGGACACACTTGGTATTTTTGAAAAGAATTTAGTATTCCCACATTTTTCATAAAAATGGTCCAAAATGGACCATTATATACCCACATATATTTAATTCTAAAAATATTGACATAAAATAGTTTTTTGGCAAGTTTATGTGTTACTTATACCCTTCTCTATTCGGTTTAACCCCAAGAAAACCCATTTTTTACTTTGAATATGAAAATTAATTTTCATTACATTCAATATTCATTTTGGTAAAAAATAATTTGAACTTATTAGTTTATATAAATTATTAGTATTAAATATATAGAATCCATTTTTTTAAGTTTCTTTAGTAGAAGAATAAATTATTTATTTAAAATTAATTCAGCAAATATGATAAGAAAGCAGGTTTTTAAAGAGAAAATGTTCAAAAATTTATAAAAAATTTATATCATAATTTAATAGAAAATTTATTCCAATAAAATAAATTATATTCATGGATATATAATTTAAATAATTTAAAAGTATAATAAATTTAAAATATGACTTAATTTTATCAAAAAATTAAAGGAAAAAACATTTTTCAATTAAAATTCAGTGTTGGTAACTATTAATAAAAATGAAACTTCTCATAAAAGTGTCACAATTTCACCCTAAGATAATTTTGAAAATATGAATTCAAAAATTATGTTTATTTTCTTAAATTAATTTTCTAAATGTTTAAAAAAAATTAATTTTATTATTGTTCACAAAAAGATATAAAAATCAATTTTTAAGAAAATTATTTTTTCAAACCATATAAATTATTTATCGGAAATTTTATATCTTATTTTAAATATTTTTTTATTTATATAAAACCATTATAAATTAATATTATAATTTTTTTATTAGTATTCATATCACTATGTTTAATGTATTGGATATAATGGTCACATTTAAGTAACTAAAATAATAATATATCATGGTTTTGTAAAAACATAGTAATGCATGTAAGGCAATCTAAGCTAGTGTTTCATATAGTTAAATAATAACTTGGTGTTGTATATAACAAGATATTTAACTTGGTGTTGCGTACAATTAATTCCATAAAATAAATTTAATTTATTCAAAAATAATTCATAAAAACTCAAGGGGGGTGGTTGCAGATTGCTCATAGATTAAATAATGAAACCTCACACTTGACCAAATGCATGGATGAAGTTAAAGTGATCAAAAACACTTCATCAGATGGTCAAAAAGTTTGGTATTGTAGGTTTTTCAACCTCATTATGAATACTTTTACATTTCTAGTATACAATGTCATACATAAACTCAATCAAATGGACCATGGAATATGATATAGTTATATGTTGGGGAAACATAAGTGTGTTTTATTTAATAGGGATGTAATAAAATAAAGGAATCAAAAATTATAAATTTTCCATTATGATGTTCGGGGACCTACCTCTACTCACTCTAGTGGAGGATCTCTATACATTTTTTACATTCATTGATGATTCCACTCAAAAGATATATGTTTATTTTATAAAGAATAAATCTTATTTTTTCAGATGTTTATCCACTCAATGGTTTTGGTTGAAAAAGAGTGTAAAAAAGTTAATGTGTCTCCAGACAAACATTAGTGGGGAGTACACCAGACTCAACATTCCTAAATTTTACTGGAGTAAAGGTATCAGAAATGAGGATACTATCTAGAAAATACACAAAAAATAGAGTAGTTAAAGGATGAATCAAATTTTACTAGATAAATCCTATAGTATAAGGCTTCACTATAGAATGCCTATGGCAATTCAAGAAGAACCTATAAATAGGAAAGTGAATTTAGTGAATAGAATTTCAGCTTTAGCTATGGGATAAGAAGTTGTGGGGGTGATGTGGTCTAGTAAGAGACTAGAGGTGAACCATCTCAATGTATTTCGAAGTATTGTGTAAGTTCATATCGATTCCAAAGACAATGATAAGTTTGATGTGAAATCCAAGGTGTGATTTCTCAATAGGTATGGTGATGATAAATTTGGATATCATTAGTGGGATGAATAAAATAATCAAATCATCCATATCAGGGATTTTTTTGTCAATTAAGTACTTCTATGGAAATATTTAATCCTGAATGAGGAGGAATTTAAGGATAGATAAACTATTGAAGTTCAGGATGATTAGATATAGGTTACTAGATGGCCTCTACATCTAAGGAATTCATAAAAAACATAAAAGGTTGTCATTCTAATGGTCAATTAACCATTCATAAAACTTTTAGGTGAACTACTATGGGATGATAAGGTTTCGTCTAATGACCATGAGGTTATTATATGAAGATATACTAGTATCAAAAAATGAGTTCAATGGTTTGGGACTGATATGAACATCCTAAATCAGATGGACTTTGGTGAACCAAAATTTCTAGAATAAATAGCTACTCTTAGAGACTTAAAATAGTGGAATTGATCCATAAATGAAGAAAAAAAATACTTAAATCTTAAGAAAACATTGGAGTGAGATGAAATACTATAAGAGAAAAAAATATAAAAACAAATGTTATTTCATTTGAAAATGGATGCTGATGGAAGTTAGCGATACAAAGAAAATATGGTGGTGAAGGGTTTTCAATGAAAGGAAGGGATTTAATTATTTAAAATTTTATAATCTATGGTGAAGAAAACAACCATTCAAATAATTCTCAGTAATTATGTGTATGATGAACTACACTTCTAGAAAATGGAATTAATGAAAACATTTTTTCATGGGGAATTGCAGTATGAAATTTACATTGTAAAAATAAAGGGGTATGAAGTTCATCAGAAGGAAGACCCTATTTATAAGTTGAAATAAAGGCTTTTTTTACAAAAAATCTCCATGATTGTGGAATCATAAGTTCAAAACATTCATTCTTGATGAAAATTTTATTCAATTTGATTATGATATTTTTTTTACTGAAATAAATGGGATTATAGAACATATATCATATTATTGTTGAACATTGATGACATGTTGATTACAGGTCTAAAGTATTATCAGATTAGGGAACTAAAGAGGATATTTTCCAGACGGTTCGAGATTCAGAACCATGTACAAGGAAATAAAATCTTGGGGATGATAATTGTGAGGTATATATAAATTTATTATTTGGTTTTATCCAACAATTAATAGATTAGGAAGGTAATCGAGAAGTTTAGAATAACCAGTTGTAATCCTATCTCAGCCTCGATCACTAGACACTTAAATATTTCTAAAGAATAGGAAACATAAATGAACAATGAATTTCTTCACATGTAAAAGGTTCTTTTTTATTCATTTACTATATGTTTGATGTATTCATTAGTATGAACATGAAAATAAATTTATTTTTTGATGGGATTTGTTGGCCGATTCAGGAAAAATTTCCAATAAAAACAACGGGATGTTTTGAAATGGATCATCAAATATTTGAAAGGATCAGAATATGCTAATTAATATTTTAGATATGATAGTTAGTTTAAGGGATTTATTGATGCATATTTTACTAGAGATATGGATTAGTGGAAAAGTACAGATGGTTTTGAGTTTAATTTTTGGTGGAATAGTGGCCATTTGGGTGTCTCATTTATAGAATATTATTACTTTATCTAAAATAAAAGTAGAGTATGTTTATACTGCTAATGAAAAAAAGATTTTATATAGTTTATATTCATTTTTATGGAACTTAGAGAAGGTTAAAATATAAGAAAATTATTTTCTGATAGTCAAAGCTTCATCCATCTTGCCCGTAATAAACTGTCTAACGTAAGAACAAAACACATTGACCAAAAATATCACTTCATATGAAGACTATTGTAAGGTAAAGTATTGGATCTACAAAAATAATGTTGGGAATCATAATCCTACTTATATGTTTACAAAGGTGATAGTTCAAGATTGATTGAGGTTGAATTATTCTTCTGTTGGACTAGGATGATCAAATAGAGAGGAGAAAACTAAATGCATCGGAAAAATGATGAGCTTAGGTAGATGGTTGAAGGAAGTTTCCATACTTAATAAAGATTCATGTGGGATATTTTTAATATTATGAAGACTATTTACTTTCACTAGACTAAGTTTTCTGAATAGAGATAATTAAATAGATATGATCTGAGGGGGATGATTAGACAAAGATCACCAGATCGATGAATCATATTGGGTGTCTTTCCAAGCATACATATGGGAAAGTTATATAAACCAAGGATCACTGTACAAAACTCCATCGGACAAAGTTCCTTGGGATAAGTGCATCAGAGTGATTCCATCAGATAGAGTTCTAATAGTTGATGTCCCTCAGGGTGGAAACTCAATGTTTAGTTTTCTTTCTTCGTTATCAGCTATTGAATATTTCATTAGAAGTTTCAACAATGATTTAGAGGTTTCCATATTCAACAAGAGTTTGATTATGAATCTCATAAGGTGGTGTGGCTAGTTCACTGGATAAATACCTCTATAAATATAGGTGGTTGTCCAACTGTGCTGTGATGGATCTTATATGAAAATGATGTGATTTTTGGACTTCATGGTTTTAGTCTCTGTAAATGGAGAGGTAGTGAGTGACGAGTTTTGTATTCACTTGTATCTCCTTAATGAGAATTTTTTAAGTATTCTCCCATGGATATAAGACTTTTTTTGGAACCATGTAATATTTTTTAAATGCTTATTTTATGTTGTTTGTTTAAAGTGTGTTCATTGATTTTTTTGGTGATTAAGTAGTCTCTCATCTTAGTTCTAGTGTATAGACTTAGTAAGGGGAAAATATCGAACAAAATTTTTTCCATTGGTATTTGTATCTTTCCTCTATATAGTCTAAGATGATTAGAAGGACCCCTATCTAGTTTTCTAATAGAAGTTTATCCAATGTAATAATTTCTCATTGTATCCATCTAGTGCAATGAATATAGTGATCCTCATCCATTTTACTTCCTCCAACTTTCATTATTTAACCTTCAGTTTCCAAATGATGTTGGGATTATATAATTATAATTTTGTGTTTAATTTAAACATCATTTTTTGGGTGAAATTATATCTTTAATATAGGTTTCATTGAAAACCAATAGGTTTCAAGGCTAGTGTTAATGGTCTACAGATTGTGAACAAATTTCATTCATCTTTTAAGTGTGTGCTTTTATTTTTTTCATTTTTAATGGTTCTTAGTGTTTCTTATTAATATTTAAGTGTTTCTTACGAATGATTATGATAATATCTATATGATTTTAATTTTTTTGGGCAATATTATTCTATATTTGATATTAATTTAGATGAATTCCTTGAGGTATTGTAGTTATTTAATTATTTTGGGTCCCATTTCATTTGTTTTAACTATTAATGAAATTAATAAATGTATTTTATTTATATAAAGTGGTTATAATTTTTTGGTAATTTACAATGTTTATATTCACCATATTGAAATTATTCAAAAAGAAATTAGTTTTCCATTGTATAAAAAAGAATTTTTTTAGAATGATTTTTAAAGTTATATATATATATATATAGTCAAGTTCTAAGGTGTGTTTTTGATTTATTCATGGAGATTATTATAAGGGGATTCTATAAATCTATTGGAATGTTTTTTCCTAAATGTTACTATGTATGTTTAAAAGTTATTTATGATTTTTTTGAATGTAATTTTATGAAATTATTTATAAAATTATTATTTTTATTTATATAGATAGTTTTCCTATTTTATATAAGGATTTTATTAAGAAAAATCATTTTCATTTATATTTTGACAAATATACGGTCGAAATTATAGTAAAATGGTACTTTATTGTGTTTAGACTAGTTATAATTGTTCATGAATTTTTATAATTATGAATTTTTGTGTGTGGTCTGATTATGTTTTATATTTTATTTTATTTTAGAGTCCTAACTCCCAAATAAGTGTTGAGGAATTATTAATAGGGAATTGTGGAAAATCCACCATAAGTGAGTCCTCTAGTCAATCAAAGTCTCCTTGAGTCCTTTTTGTCTCTTAATCAGTATATTGGGGTTAGTGTTCCACATATCCAAGTTCAACAGAGTGATTATATATAAAGGCCTTTGAGTTCGAATCCTTATATCACTTAAGGGTAGAAAGGTTACCAAGAATATATAGGGTGGCTCAAGAAGATTGATGGTATAGTTAATATTATTTGAATTTTGGAGTCTCTCAAGATTTAGTTTAGTACATTCAACCTCTGAAATCCAATATACAAGTAGGGGAATTCTATTATTTAGACTGATCCATAGGAGGACCCTACATGGGAATTTTAAATATGTTTTTCACTCAATAATATTTTTGTGAAATTGTAAAAGTGTCAAAGGTAATAGAGTTGTATTTCCTTGTAAATAATGATCAATCGATGATATATTATTCCACATTTAATTATTGATTTAGCACAGTACATGTCGAAATAGGTCTAAGAGGATGTGTTAAAGTATTTGTATTTTTTAGTGGTTTTTATTCTTCTTTTTTACCTTAGGTGTATCTTTTTGATTTAACATCTTATATATAGGTAATGTAGAAGACCATGAGGGTAAGGTGATCATGACAAGGGTGTTTGTGATACACGATGTCGTCTTTTTACCAAGATATGGTTAATGGAATTCTCATAGGTGAAGGAGAAAGCTATATGGACCTCGTCTAATGGATAACTACTTGAAATATACATAATTTATCATCTCTTTATCCCCTTCCAATATTCTATCTATTATGTGCTATAAAATTAGTAATATAGGGTATTAGAATCCCCTATGTCATGTCTCTGATAAGTCTTTATATAGATATGGATTATTAGTTCATCTATAAAGGTTTTTAGTGGAATTCCATGTAAGAATGTCATGTATATCTCCATAGTTTCTATGGATCTCTTGGTTCAACCCACTAAACCTAACATTTTTATGGATACACCTTGAGGTATTATTCTTATTCTATAAGCTTATTTTACTTAATTCAATGTTATATTTATTCCCATTGTTTTTTTTTTGGATTTACCTAATTAATAGTTTTTTCCATTGTTTATAATTTCAATTGTAGGCGATCAAATGTGGTGAGACATTTCAGTTTGTGTATGAATTCTACCTATTAGTGTTATTGATTTCTTTTCTAAGAAAAAAATTCCCAACTCATATAGTGAAAGGATATTGTGACAAAAATATGTTACTCTTACCTTATGTTTTGTATTATTTTATTTCATTTTTGGCTTAGTTTTAGTTTTGGAGAATCCTGGGTTAAATTTGTGAGTTTCTAGAATTTTTCCTTCTTTTCATGGTTTACATGAATGTTTTATGAGAGACAATGTAGATACCCGTATAAAATAATTCATTTAGTTAATTTTTTAAGTAAAATATTTCACTTTATGTGTAGTGAATGATTTGGTCTAATCCATGATAGGTCTAAGTGAAATTGTGTGAGTCTATAGGTTCATATGGGTATTGGCACATTGCTTGCACATGGTTAGTATAAGCCATTTGACAAGTGCGTGGAAGGGTAAATATTTTTAATATAAAGGGTTTCCAGGGTTGGTGCATGATTTGTAAACCATGTGGCTAATCTGTGTGAGGTTTTCTTTATTAGGGGGTGTCATCCTCCTGGTTAGTCAATATTTTTGAAAACCATATAAACAATCTGTGTGTAAAACCCTAACTTCATTAAAACGGTGAACATCCATCTCCCTCCTTTGGTTATTATGAAATGTCCATCCTTCCTGTTCCTCTTTTTTCGATGAACCCTTGTGTACATGGGGGAGCCTTCTCCCTTCCTCCAAATTCAAATTAGGGTCTTTATCATTTCAATTTCAAGTGATATTTAAGATGTTTCTTCATATTTTATTCTTATCACTTCTTCTTTTACCCTCTATCTCAATTTTATTCTCATCTATGAACCCTAACTACTATTTTGGTTAGGATTTTGGTTTATAAAGACTCTAATAATGGGGTTTTTGTTATTTAGGGTAGAAGAGGATGTTTCTTGGTTCATTTATATGTTTTATATCAAAGTTGATGAGTTTCTATTGTGGTTCTTCTCGAATAAGGTATATGTTTCTTTGGAATATCCTTTTAATGAATCTTATAAATTTCTTTTATTTTTTCAAATGAATTTATATAAATTTAGAATCATATATTAGTCCCATAGGAGGTTTTTAATGGTTAGTACATGGATTTTTCACTTTTCATGGATGTGTCAGATGCCATGTGTTTGTGAGATTTCCCAAGTGGATCATTTAAATTGGTTTTAATGTTATATCTGGTGATCTAGAACCAAATATTTGTAAATTATATTGCATGTTTACTAAACGAATTGAATACTAATAAAATATATTATTTTATATTGTTCATTATCCTCTATGAGTTTAAAATAATAACTTCATAGATTATTTTTCACACTGAAGGGGTCATAGTAGTTTCTTGCTGTGATGGGAACCTTGAAATGCTAGGATAGTATTCTTAAATAATCTTCTATGGTCAGATAAAATTTTATTATGGGAAAAATAGTGAATTTATTGTTAGCTGATATTACTCATAATAGGATGATAATTCATCACATAAAGCTATCACTTGGCAATATCTAAGACATGAGATTATAATAAAATACATTCTAGTAGGAATTACACATGTTTTTCCATCATTAGATATTTCTTCCTATAAGTGAGTGTAATAATCCATATATTTAAATATTATTATTAATTCATGACATAAATCATTCACTTTGATGTATTTCTATAAACCCTGTCGATATATGATCATGGTAAAGTTAGGTATGTTAGGGTCATCATGAATGATGTGTTATTAATGAATAAGTTGAGGAAGGGTCGTACCTTCCATTTTTAGATAAGAAAATATCTTATGTATATTTTTTAAAAAGAACAATCACATTAAATTCAATGATCATGGTTTATTGAAAAGTTCATTTTTAATTGTCAAAGAAAGATGTATCAAACCGATAGTTTGAGGAAAAATTTGTGCAACATGGTTAAAGAAATATCATGACAAAGAGAATATATTACACTATGAGTTTTCATATGTGGTTTTTGTCATTGCGATGTATATTATTCTTCTATGAGATACCTGACATATTTCTAAACATTAATATTATACATTACGAAATCCCACCCAATGGCACAGTGGAAGAGGCCAAGATGGTCACACATAGATTGTTTCCATTTGTCTTAGTTAAATATTATTTATATTAAACATTTGGGATGAATATTATTCTCCAAATAGAGAAATAAGAGTTATATAGGTTTTATTAATTGATCCCAAATATTAAATAAATATTTCTTCTTAAGGTATTTTATTAACTAAAAGAATATATAAAATTTATTTATATCTTGTTATTGTGAGTGTAATAAAAAAATATTTATTAACAAATAACTTATTTAATTACATGAATATTAAATAAATAGTTATTCTTATGAGTATGCATAGAATATTTATTTATTTATCTAATTTATAATATTTATTTAAATATTTATTAAATAATTAAATAAATGTCTAGGAGGAATGGAAAATAAGATTTAGTGCAATGATAAATATTTATTTACCAGATTGTAAAATAAATATTTATCATCACATGGGTTATCACACACCATGAACTAATATAATATTATTATTTCATTACATATGATAGGGTTCCTTTTAAGTTTAAAATATTATTTATAGTATAAATTAAATTAATTAAATATTAAACTCTAACCATATATTCAGAAATATATTATTTAATGTTTTCAGAAAAGGTTAATTTTTGTGCACAACATTCCTCTCAACCTCTTCCACCTACTATCTTCCTCTCAAGAATACGAAAAAAATAGATTCATTCAATCCGAAAAGAATGTGAAGAGAACAAGGTGAAAAACACAAAACAATCAATTGGCCACATTATCACATGATATTTTATCATTATTGTTCAAATATCAAAGAAGCACATGTGGATCGCTACTATAAGGGATCTACTTTTGGTTCTTGCAATGAAATGATGATAAAATGACCAAGTTCATATGATCAACACCATCAATAAAGAAATATCTCAACACTGAGGTAATATTTCATGTTGTGATTTAGATTAATTATAAATTAACATGAAAAAAATCGTCTCTCTTAGTTTTAGTGAAATCATTTGTCAGTATTTTTCAGAAAAAACATCATTGTTCATGGAGTGCACACCATGTACATTGTCGATTATCTGGTGTATTAAACAAAAATAGAGTTTTCCATAGGCCAAATAGGTGCTTCTGTTGTGTCCATAACTAGTGATTTGTATCATAACATTCAAGTTGAATTTATAAATATTTATTGATTTTTGATCCTTTACGTATTTGAAAGTTAGTTTTCATTTCAAAAAATTCATTCTTTTAATTCTATTTTCATGGTATTTTATTCCTCTATTATTTTCTCAATCATATAACCCAGATCTAGTTAATAATTAATGAAGAAATTACAAAGAATATATCAGGAGGTTGCAAGGATTCTATCCAGATAACACAAGAGTACATGGAATTTCACCCAAAGGTATATGCCCAGTATCAGTTTTTAATACACAAGGAAGACACTTAAATTAATTCATAGGATTATGCATTAATTACATATGATATGCATGAAATGAACACCATGTGTTTATTGAGCCAACATGGAACATGGTTGGCCATACTACATGCCATGCAACTTGATCGCACATCATGTAGTCCATGTGTTTTATCATAAGAAAACATGGGGTCCAATTAATGTCATGCATTCATTATATGACAAGGGGACTGATAGACATGTAACAAAGAGGTTACATGGTGTGTTCTAGCTATACACATTGTGTACCTCAAAAATATGTATACAAAAATGTACATGCAGTCCCTATACATTTATCAAAGACATACAATGAGTAACATACATGAATTGTTAATAGATGTACAAATAGTGTACCCAACCTGTTTACACTGAAAATTAAAATATAATTTATTAATCATTTAAACCTCATCAACATGAATTATGTGAGTCATTTATTGACTCATAAACACTGTGTGAGAGGTTATATATATATATATATTAAATTATTAATTAATTTATTCATAAAATATTGAAATATATATGTTGTATAGTTGTAAAACGTTGACTAATATATGTGAATTAAAATAATTACAGAATAAATTAATTAACATCTCCTACATGTGTCCTTTGTGACATTTATAAAACATTTAATTATGTGAAAAAACAAGTGTGATATACACACCATGAGTAGACTATATATGATATAAATTAATATTCACTAGTTAAAATAGAAACTCACCATGTTTCTCATAAGTAAAAGACATGTAATTATTTTATAAAATGTTAAATAAAATTAATTTATATAATTTATTTAAAATCACAACATATTGATATCTCATGTAAAGATTGGATAGAGATTAGGGTAAAATTAATTAGTTAATTAACCATGTAATTAATTGGATTAATTCTTGTGTTTTATATATTAATAAAATAAAAGATGAAAATGAATGTTATCTAGTTATTTTATAAGCATATTCATCACAAAATTAGGTGATTATGATCTTATACCAGTCTATGTATTCGTATGTTTTCTTTTTAATTTAATAATAATAATTATTATTATTGAATTAAATTTATGGTATGTGATTCATCCCTCCCTCTTTATAATATATGCGACTACGTACCCATGATTTCATTTAGATAAACCCACCTTCTATTTCTCTTCACCCGCATAGAAGTAAATTCATTATAAGGATAGAGATATTATGTTCATGAAGTTGATTCAAGTTGGAGTTGAGGAAATTATATGCGAAGCAGATAAAAAATTAAAAGAAGGAATACTATAACTTGACCCCAAACCAACATGAAGAGTTTTTTCCCTAGGTTAAATGGTATTTTTATTGTCTTATCAATAAAAAACCACTAGTTAAATCATATGATCAAGAAACATTTAATTTAATTTATTTATGTTTAATGTAAGACCATGATCACATAAATTAAAGGATTAATATACACATATTGAATTAAAATAAAAGGAATATGCATAAATATTTTATCAAGATATTGTTAATCACTTAACTAAAATCCACATAATATTAAAAACAGATAAAAAGATAAAATAAAAAAAATTATGCATAATAAGAAAAATATAACAAGTTAATAATAAGTCATTACACCTTCCATTATATGACTTAATATAGACCCATAATTAATGTGTCAGTTAGAGACTTTGTTGGGTGAATATTAAATTATTGTTAAATATAAACAAATATGGTGGGTTTACATAAACAAAATTGTATTGGATTTAATGGAAATTTTATATTCAATAATAATTTTGGGGGAAAGTGGTGAGGAAATCCAATTTAGGATTTTAGGATTGGGGATACTCTCAATGAAACTAGGAGTTATAATATGAAAATTAGCATGTTCACTTACCTAAAAATTGTATTATAACTTCCATGGCCTTTTTTAGGATTAAAGGAAGGGAAATGTAGATTCTTGACACTAGAATGTATATAGTTATGGGATATTCAATGTTCAATTGTGATGGATTGTGAGCCTTGATAAAATAATGGTAGACTAATAAAATAAAAATTATTATGTTTAACCAAATTTGAAATAAATTAATGAAATAATAATATTCCACCATATTGTTATATAATAATGATATGTTTATAATCCACATTATCTCTATGCTCAATTTAAAGAAATATAATCTTATAACTAGAAGTCACTTCCATGAATAGTTTTTAAACCTATCGGTTCTATTGTGCCATGAATGGAAGTCTAACATGATATAATCCTTAATCTCTAATCCACTTGCTAAGTAGGTGAGTGATGCAGAGTTCACTATCTATGATGAACACTTGAACGATGCAGTATATGTTATGTGTTTAATTCTTCCATCCATCTATAGAAAACACACGAAGTTACATGTGAACATGGATTCCTATAGCATGCTACAATTCCTCCATGATCTTATCAAGATATATCTATATAGGAATGATATGAGTTATCAAATACACTCTTAGTGAGAAAACTTATAGAAGGAGCACAAATAGGACCTCATGTAGTAAAAAACATTGGATAAATTGAGTGGATATAGGTTCTAAGTTTTAAAATACCTGGTTAATTACACAATGATCCCATTATTACATCACCCCTCATAGCATCCCTAGTTTTGTTCTGAATTTCAATATGAACAACAAAGATAAGTCTCTACTGAATCTTCTCAATATATATTTCCAAGTTTGCAATTATATGAAGGATAAAGAGACTTTTCCCTTATGGTAAGTAAGAGGAAAGGCTAGGTGAAGAGCTCCAAGACTAAATACATTTATAATACTTCTTCAAAATTCCCTTCCAAGAAGAGTATGATCAAGGAGAATGAAATTAAACATGAAACTATCGATTTTTCATGTGGCCACAAGGGCCACTTGGAGAAAAATTGTAGCTAGGTAAAGAAGAAAGGGGAAACATCAAGCTCATTTTTTATCAAGTGTAATCTATATGTATCTATAAACTGGTTATTAGATAAAATATTTGGTTCTCAAATATGTATTCAAAAATAGGAACCAAGTAGAATCAAAAAGATTTATAATAGATAAGTGGGTCAATGGCAAGCCAATGATGCGAGACTTTCAACCATGGTCGTTGGAGACTACCACCTCATGTTTCCCACCAGAATTATCTTGGTTTTGAAAGACTATTATTATGTTTCTTCAATTTCATGTAACATTATTTCTATATCCATACTTGATACATATGGATTTATTTTCAAATTTTGGAATATGTGTTGTTTTTTACAAAGAAATAATTTATGATGGGAATTAATATTTAAATAACAGTATTTATGTGTTGAATTTCAGGAAACAAGTACTGGAAATTAATAATGAAAATAGTTCACATGACTCATATCACAACAGACTATGGAATTATCGACTAGGTCATATAAATGAAAAGTGTTTGAATAGATTACACCGAGATGGATATTTGGATTAATTTTAACTAAAAACACATGGTATATGTCACACATGATTATAAGGGAAAGTGAATAAATCCCCATTTAGGGAACAAGATGGAATGGACATATATTTTCTTGAGTTACTTCATATAAATGTGTGGAGAACATTTCGAGATGAAGCTAGAGGTGAGTACTCATTCTACATGACTTTTTCTAATGACTTTAGTAGATAAGGGAGTGTATATATAATGAGGTATAAGTAAAATTCCTTTGATATAATCAATGAATATAACAATAAAAATGAGAACCATGTTGGTAAGAATATTGAGAAAATCTACTCAAACCACAGTGAAGAATATATTTATCAAGACATTTTTGATTATTTCGGGGAGTGTGGGATTTTATCTCCACTCACACCTCCTTATATACTATATTGGAATGATTTAAGAAAAAGGAGGAACCACACCCTATTATATATGGAATAATCAATGATGATTCATGTGATTCTTTCATTTTACTTTTTGTTATATGCATTATAGACCGCAGTGCACGTACTGAACCATGTTTCTATTAAATAAATAAATGATATCCCAAACAAAATTTGGTGTCAAAATAAACCCACATTGTCAAATTTATGAGTGTGGGGTCGTGAAACATTTTTAAGACTATTTCTAGAAACGAAATTTCATCTTGAGGCACTGGGTTCATATTAAAAGGTTACTCTATAGAAACTAAAGGATATTACCTATGTGATCCTTTAGATAATAAATTTATGGTTAATATACATCCCATAGTTATTGAAATAGATCACATGTCTAAAGGAGATAGTGGGATCACGATAGACATTGATGAAGTATAGGATAAAGATACATAAGAGTTGTTATAAGAACATATTCTACAAAGAACCATAGAATCAGAAGATCTAGAGACACAAGTACTACGTATGAGTATGAGAGATGTTAGATAACTAGAAAAATATGGTTTTATAGTCACAAAGTAAGGTGTATCATTATTGGTTGATAATAATGATCTGGTAACCTATAAATAAGTAGTGCATATAATAAAAGATACTAACTGAAAATAAGATAGGAATTATAAAATTGATTCCATGTACAAAAAAGAAAGATGAATTTTAGTAGACCCTTTAGTAGATGTAAATATTTTCGATTTTAAATGGGTATTCAAGATGAAATTGGACAAAGATGGTCAATTGAATACCTATAAGGCTATACTGGTTACAAAAGGGTTTAAACAACATAAAGGCAATGACTATGATGAAAACTTTTCTCTATTTTATATTCTTTAATCCATTAGAATTTTACTTGCATAGTGGAAATCCCGGACTTTGAGATTTGGAAAATGAATGTCAAAATAGATTTCCCTGATTATAAAATTTAAGGATATTTATATATAGAATAAGAATAAGGGTTTGTGGCTCTTAGAGTGGATTCTACCAACCCATCAAGGCCACTAAGAAGATGAGGTATAATCATATAAACAATAACATTTCCTACAAACACTTTTCATGTATTATAAACGGTTTGACTCTTGATATCTCCTAAAATAGTACTCACACTTTGTGTCATCATCCTTTATTAATTATTCATTGACCTAACTGGATATACCTAACTTCTTCAACCATTGATATGGAATTAGTAAAGGTACTACCATTTTTATCAACTAGCCCTGAGATACTTCATTTATTCAGAAGAAAACAATTATGTCCTGATTATTCAATCAACGTCATACCACTAATGATGCACCCAATGCAAGTTACCTCACTACAAAATCAATTCCGTAGATTCAATCTTTCATCAATGTATGTAATCAAATAATATGTGTTGTTAATAATTTCAATCTAGGAGACCAATACACATGTTTGTAGATAGTAAATTCCAATGACACTTGAAATATGTGGTGTTTCTAGTGGCGGGTCAATCCTTGTGATTCCATCTACTCAAGATCACCAAGTATGAACTTCATGAGAAGAATTATCAATGCTTATGAGACTGCAACACCTGATAGTCACACGTCATTTGTGTACAGTCAGTATGATGTATTTAGACCATATGATATATATTTAAGACTAATGTTATAGTATCTTTAGGTTCTCATTATATCCTAGGAACTATTATAACCTTTTTTATGATAAGTAATCTAAGGAAGTTACCATATAAATAGTGTATAAAGAAATATCAACACTATTATGGTATGTGTACATCATTCATAACTTAAATTATTCTTGGTATTTTAATCTAAAATCACTATTTAAGTTGGGACTAGAGAACCCAATTTTATAACACTCCCTCTTGAACTAGATCTAATTTACCAATTATCCTTGTTATTTTTGACATGATAAGATCATGCAAATTTTGAGTTATGGATTTAGTCTTTGATCATACCATGACACTATTTTTTGGCTACTCTATAATTGGTGACATCGCCTCCTTGATTAAGGCTCCTCAAGAGATGATATTCCTGTGTATATTCCATTTTTTACTCTGAAATGTTTTATCTTGGTTGATACCAATAGTAGGATTATCATAGTTTATATATTAATTAAAAATTACTTACTAGGTTAGACTCTATTAACTAGAAAAAATCATTATTTATTTTTTCACTACTTGTTTAGACACATCATAAGCCAAAACACACATGGTAATTGCATATATGCCTACCACTAGCCTGAATGATCTTATATTTCTTATTACCTTAGAAAGAATGTAATATTAGATCATACTAGTCTAATGTAAGACCGGTTTATATCCCCTTTTAATAAGTGGTCCTTCCTATTCTTGTACTTGGAACATATCTTTTAGACTCTCTCATGTAAAATTGGATAATTATAACTTCTTCTCATGTATTTATGCTCGATATATATGATATTTTTATACGATAAATTATTTTTTGGGATTACCATATCTTGTACATAATAAGAAATGTGTGATTGATCCTCCATAAAAGAAAATGGAATTACACTTACCACATTGTTTTCTTAATATATACTATACATAAATTCTTGGAGATATTTTTATTCCATGTGAAATTGGTAACAATTCTATCTCAAATTGTTCCAGCATATATTATTAAATAACTTTTAAGTACATGATCTTTTATTTGGTATAAGTAACCCATCAGATCTACCTCAATAGATATTGTTCCCTAATACATAGGTTTGTATTTTAAGTTAATCTCTATAGAGTATCTTTCATTCTGGTCTTAGCTAATTTTAAGAAAAATGGGTTTTTTCCATATGTTATCAATATATTTTACATTGGAAAATAGTGGTGCTCCCACTAACCTCTTGTAACCATATGGAAAAAATTCATCGCAAATAAATATTCCATGATTTTTTTTGTTCAAATCAAAAAATTATATCTGTAACTTTGAACCCTTATTGGAATTCTATGGTGTCAAAAAATATTTCTAGTTGTATTGTATTGACACATTCCAAGAAATGTGGTCTTGAAATCCAATTACAAATATAATAGTCATAGAAATTAACCATGATAAGTAAAAAATTCTAATGGATTTATTTATAAGAACTTTGTATAAATAGTCGAGCTTTATTAGTGCCACTCTTTTACCACCCATGTAACATTTATGTTTAATTCAAACTTAGTATCAAGGTTTTCAATATGGGAAATAGTATACCTACATTTTGATACACATAATCTATTATTTAATTTTAATTACACTTTTTAATCTTAGATAATTTCCATTTACTGATTACTTATAGGATTCATTGTTCTCAATGAAAATTGTACCACTGGTCATGGTGAATGTAAAACCCTTATAATGGATTTATCCTTCCTATACAGTATGTGTATCTGGAATATTCCATTTCCACATGATCTTGTGGAACTTGTTCTATGAAAACTATTTGGGCATCTTTGGAATTGACTAAATTGAAGAAAATATTTCTCTCACAATCCCTAATAGATATGACCACTCTTTTATAGAAATATAGTCTATATCATGACTATAAATTTTCTATCAAATTGAATTATATAATATCCTATATGAACTTGAGGATACTAACTTCGATTCACAATGCATTTTTCTTGATGTAAGTTTATTTATTTCCTTAACATCCTATTTGCATCTAAACACAAGTAATTATGAAATGATGGATTTATATCATACTATAACTATATAATATCCATTTTCCATAATAGTTGGCATATTTTCATGGGATAATTCCACTATTTGAAAAACTTATCTGGAAAAATAATGAAATTTTTCAAAAAATAATTGATGTTTTTACAATGAATATTAGTTTCAACATTGGTTATCATTTTACTTTCATCATGACTCAAATGTGTATAAGAAAATATGAATTGAGGAATTACTCCATGCTACATTTTAATGATCAATGTTTTCAAGTTAGAGTCATCATCGATCTGATTTATTTACATCATAACATCGATGTTTATTAGGAAGTTTGTGTTTAGGAATAATCTACAATATTTTATGATCAATGAATGTATGGTCAAGATATTCTTCAGCACATGGGCCCAAACCAACTCATATCTTCTAGGAACGCATATTCCATTCTTCAAGTTTACATTCCTTGAATATATTAAATGAGTCTTATGAATTAAATGATTTTACATCTAGCTCCTCCTTATAATAGTTCACACTTTCTATATGAAATAATTCTGAAAGCTTTATGGGATACCTTTATTTATAAAGGTTTCTTTGTCAAAATAATAATAGTAAGTGTGTTGATAATACCTAAGTTAATTATCTCCAAGGAGTCTAAAATTATAATTGGCATATTCTTGAAAACTATTTAGTTATATAATACAAATAATTATATCTCCACAACTAGGTATCATTGAGCCTTACATTTTATATTCAACTATTATTTCCAATGATTGAAGGATTAATAAACTATTAGTTGATAATTTTACACAAAAAAACATTCATTCCTAATATAGAATAATATCACCTTGTGTCAAATGGGTATGTGAGATAAATGTTCTGGTTATACTCAATAAAATTTCAATTTGAATCATAATACATGGAAATTTAGAAGTTTTTTACTTCTCACCATTGGTTTAAGAATCATCCTTTATTAGTCACTTGGAGAATTCACCTTACTTATTGTAATGTTTATTTTCTTAAATAGTTACTGTATTTAAATATATATAGGTTATATTCATATTATAACCCATAACCAAGAAGTATGACCAACTTATCAAATATAATGATGAATATACCTTAAGTGGAAGTCATTTCTTACTTCTACTTTAATTTATTTCATTTATTCTTCCATAGATTTATCTCTAGACAGATGAAGAGAATAACCTCTTGTATAATTATCTACCTATTTTATTTTAAAATAATTTATGAAGGTGTCTTTGGAGTTAAAAAATCCCTTGTATTTTTCACCTTTTCTTTCAACTAGATCACCATAAGAACTAAAGATTATACTTTCTTAAAATTATTATCCTCTTAGTGAACATTACATAAAAGGTAATGAAGAATTTTCTACATACCATTAATTTTGTAACCTTAAAATAAACTAGATTATTTGGGTGATAAATATATTATATAGTGATTTATTAAAATATCATGATCCATATTTCAATTTATATTTATTCATTATAATCATGACCTCATTTTGTATCCCACATCACTTTATGCTCACAAACTTCTTGGAGATGAGAAAACATGTGAAATCCTCTATGTCCTAATGTTGTTTCAAAAAATAATTATATATTGATGAAATCATTATGATGTAAACATAAAATTCATCATACATGATTATCTTGTAAGAATCAATCACGTCGACACTTCCTGAGGTAGATCAACAGGTATTGGAGACTCTAACATATAGAATTGTCTATATCGTAGTACTTTGTTCAAGCACCTATAGTACTCTTGGAAATTCATATAGGTGAGGACATAATTTTTCCAATGAAAATAATAGTGAAAATGTGGTATTAATTTCCATTATTATAAAAAAATAAAAACTATAATAAAAGTGATTTTACCTTGATTATTGATTAGACATTACCGATTAATTAAATCTTCAAATGTCTCACATAATTTTATTAAAACTTGGTATCCCTCTCTACTAGACTTAGAATAATAACTCATTAGAGTATTATAATTTAAAGGTTCCCTAAAAAATATCCTCATTGTCCATTATATTCCCATACGACTACTCTAATAGTTTCAAAGTAGGTGTTTGGCTGGCCAACAACATTAACTCATGGTTCCATGAACTGTTGAATGAAGTATCTTCTTCTAGAAATTGTAAACATGATTTAATAAATATTTTTCCTCTAAAGTGGTATAAAGGTATCTATATTTATTTATTTACTTCCATATTTTGTTAAGAAAACTCATCTCTTCCATAATAACTCCCCAGTAGTAAGAGGCTCCCTCAATTATAGTTGGTGAGAACCCTGTACACATGGTTTTGTTCAAATTCAAATAAAGAAAGAAAATTATGACTTGATATTTATATGAAGGTTTTTTAATTATTTATTTATGAATTAATTCATTTTCTATCTAATATACATGTACAATGTGATATTACAAAAACCTAACTATGTAGTAAATAGAAAAGTATCTATCATGTATTAATTTTATTTAACATATGAATATTTGTTTATTATTTTATAAGATTGTTTAAACATTCATATTCACATACATGTTCTTCATTTTAAACCACATGAAATTAGTTACCATCCGATTTTCAATATTCATATGGTAATACCTCGGCCATACTATATTATATTGGACTTCTGTCTTTGGAATTGGGCTTATTGTGATTCCCTCTACAAGTTTTTTTCAATGTTTATTTTTCATTGGATTAAACCATCAGGTGATCCCTATGATACTAATTGAATGTATTAGGGCGTGAAAAAAAAGTATGTGAGATAGGGAATGTAAGAAACCAGTTCTTATTTTTGAGGTATGTGTTTCTTATTTTCTCTTTTCCTTCAGTGTTTTTGAGAAAATAAGGAAAATGGAGAAAATTCCCAAATTTTGTGACTACACGCTGTGTACTTTTCCACACGCCATGTACAATTACCATGTGAGATGAGTACATAGGTTGTGTATCCATGTCAACATGGAAGGGTGTAAAAACTGACTACACGCCATGTAGTGGGTATTTACATGCCATGTAGTCAGTCGGTAGGCAAACAGTAAAGTGGTGGAAGCAGACGCCAGCTAAGCGACAGTACACGCCATGTACTCAGGTGTTACATGCCTTGTACTCATTTCGAAAGATGAATAGTGCCACGCTGGTGAGAATCCGCCGAAGGAACAGTTAAAAAAATGAAAACTATAAGCCGTGTACCCAGTAGTACACGCCATGTAGTCTATTTTTTTCTAATAAAATGGGAAGTAGCCTCCCTTGTTCATAGGGAAGGCATAGAACCAGAAGGGGATTCAGGAGATAGGGTCGAACCTTTGAGGAGCTCCAGATCACATGTCAGGAATCCGTTTCCGCCTCTGTCGATCTCCTTGGAACTGTACTGGTAAGCCTCTCCTTCTCCTTAAGTAGTTCTTGCCAATTCTTCTTCTAAGGGAAGTTATTTGAGTTTGAACGTGGTTTTCCTTTACCCTAGATCTTCATTTTTCTTGGGCGTTTTTAGAAGCGCCACTCACGTATACCGATCAGGGGCGATTATGGTAGGTGACTTGGTGTTTAATTTCCAACTTTTGTACGTTTTTATGTACCTTTGTGCTATAAACCCATGTTGGGGTGCCTTGTGGCTGAGGCCTTGGCTGTTTTGAATACCTAGAATTGTATATTTAATTAAATGTGATAATAAACTACCGTTTGGGATCGCTGCTTGGATCCAGGACAACCCCGGGGGTCTGTTCCTCTGTTTATTCATTTGGCTAGGATACCCGAGGGTATGCCATGTTTATGTTATTCATTACTTTGGCCTTGAGAGTAATTGAATGTAAATTTAATGTTTATATGTTGGGCATGGCCCGGTTACTTGTTTAGCCTGAGGGTAGTGTTATATTATCCTGAGGGCATGGTTTGATTAGGCTAAGTGTGTAGTTCTATTAGCCAGAGTGAAATGCCTGATGGAAAGATCTTGATTACCGAATGGTTTCATTTCAGTTTTGTCTAAGGGAAATATTTTATTTAGCCTGAGGGAAACGCCTGAGGGAAAAGTACTGTATAGCCTAAGGGAAAGCCTTAGGGCGTGGTTTTACTATATTAGCCTGAGGGCAAGATTCTGGTTGGCCTGAGGGCTTGGTTCTGTTGAGAATAGAATGTTATTAAATTAAATTGTAAAAATGAATTATAAAATGGCAATATAACTGGTAAAGTTTGTTACTTTTGAGTGCTGCTTTGTTTATTTCATTTTACTACTACACACTGTTGTTGCATATTTTTCACACCGTTGGGCACAGGTCTTTGGTGGGTGCCTACTGGGATTTATTTCCCACACCATATTTGGGTCATGTCTTCTGCCCAAATAGATTACATTTCTGTAGGTGTGGATAAGGGAAAGGGTCCCTATACAGGTACATTATTATTACTGAGGAGTATGGGAGCATGGGACTGAGCTAAGGCTTGCGATGCTGCTGGCTATTTTGCTTTGTTCTGTTGTACCTGTACATTCTATTGTATTGTATTGTATTGTTGTGTAACATGTTCGGGCTATTTTCTTAGAACGTGAGACATGTTGCATCGTTATCTATATAACTAGTTGGTTATCTTTTACTGTATTTGTTTATTTTAAATATGTATGGTTTATTTCTTCTGCTGTTGTTATATGTTTTATCTTGTATTCCGCTACGCTACACTTTGAAAAATGAGGGCATAGTTTCTCCACTATCAGACCTAGGCCCTTGCTACTAGTCGGCAGCCTCTGGCATTTGGGGAAATGCGCTTGAGGTCAGGTGACCAACCGAGTTCGGGGCACCCGTTGAGTGGCACTCGGATCTGGGACGTTACAGGGAATTATAATTTCCTTCAGCGGATCAAATTATCTATGTCATGTCCAACAAAAAATAACCTTGTCTGGAATTTGAGAATCCCACATGAAATATATATACAAATA
The DNA here is from genome assembly GCA_963277665.1 of Viscum album. Taxonomy (NCBI): domain Eukaryota; kingdom Viridiplantae; phylum Streptophyta; class Magnoliopsida; order Santalales; family Viscaceae; genus Viscum; species Viscum album. The sequence continues at coordinate 1,305,008,417 of OY728160.1, read as the reverse complement.
AATAAATAATAAATTACCTAGTTCTATTTGGAGATACATTCAAAAAATTCTCATCACTGGTGACTGTTTCTTAAAGGAATCAAATATGGATCCTTCTAGAACATCCAACCAAGATTCAGATTTATATAGAGGCATTGATCATCAAAATCCAGTTTCTAGTGTGGATTTCCAAAAATGACTTCGGCATCTCTAAGACCACCACAATAATGATCCATCGATCAATGAATAGTAACTCTGATCGGGGAATCAGGTCAACTTATTATCTTTATAGGAAGCATGAGAGATGAGATATTGTCTCTAAAAAATTGTGCAATTAATAATTCCTTGAATAAGATCCTCCTAAACAGTATATAGTGAGTTTCCAAATACCCATAAATGGATCACTTACTCCCTTATATATATATTACCGACCAAATAAGCTATAAATTAATCCTTATGGCTGAATTATTGATTTATAAATATAATTTATATATTTATCTCTTACTTGTATTATATTAAAAATATTACATGATTATAGTGAGTCATCAAATCAATCTTTCCTTCTCAAAAATATTAAAATAACATTGAATACTAAAAAAATATTCATTTCAATAATAAATTTCCATGTATTTACTTTAATACTTGTAAATATATTAAATAAATAAATTTAACTCCAATTATTCATAATTATAAAATATGAATTATTTTATTCCTCAGTGATTGAATATTCTTAGACAATCCCGAGACCCCAATGGTGGGGCTCACCATGTACTATACTCATATTCATCAAAACAGTTCATAATTTTCAATACACTTAGTGTTTGACCCTCTAATATTTTAATCTTCATAGCAATGAATACTATTTGTAGAACAAGATCTGAGTCTAGATAATCATCCAGGCCCCAAAGGAGAGAACATATAGTCATCAAAATGAAAAAATTTCCAATGAACACTCACCATTTAATATAATATTTTCTTTCTTACGATATCGCAAAAAATAGGATGAAAAATTCATTTTCATCATCCTTTCTTGTTTTTTTATTCATTGAACTAACTAGTCAGAACTTCCTACTTCTAACATGACCATTAATTTAGATAAGGTACTACCATCCTAATCAACTAGGCCCTAGATATTACTTCCATTTAGAAGTGAAAAATTCTCTCTTGATTATTCAATCAATGTCATACCAGCAATGATATAACCAACGTAAGATACCTTGCATTGAAACCAGTTCCATAGTTTTCATATTGCATCAAAGTAAATTATCAAATATTATACACCAATAATAATCTCAAGTAATGAGACCATTATTTTATTTATAGGTTGGAACTACCAGTTACACCTGAAACATGTGGTGTTTTTATTAGCAGGTTAGTCCTAATGATCTCATCTACTCGATATCGCCAAGTGTGAACTTCTTGAGAAAATGTCTTAGTGCTTATAAGCCCCCCAAATTTGATAGTCACAAATATGTTATTTCTAGACAGTACGATGTATCTAGACGATTGGAAATATGTTTGAGATTAATGTCATAGTAAATTGAGGTTCTCGTTATAGCTTGGTAACCATTATAACCCTTTGATATGAAAAATAATCTAAGGAAATTACCATATAAATAGTGGTTGGAGGAATATAAACACTATTATGGTATGTTTACATCATGCATAACTCACTGTATAAATGGTACATTAATAAAAAATACATTTTACTTTTTTTCTAGGGAACCCACTTTTACAAAACTCCCAATTTCAATATATCCAACTTACTTCAACTTATTACCTCTAACATGAAAATACCATGCTTCTGTTGAGTTATGGATTTATTCATTGGACCTACCACTTCTTTGTTGTGTGGAAACTATAATATCTATGAATTCACCACCTTGAGTAAGACTCTTTGGGATGTGATATCCCCACGAATATTCCTTTTTCCACTGTCAAAACTTGACATCATGGATAGTAAAAATAATATTATTATCATAATTAATATTATAGTAAAATATTACTTACTTGGTCTGATTCCATGAATTGGAAAAAAATCATTATGTATATCACACTACTTCATTAGCTAAATAAAAAGTGGAAAAACACACTATATTTTCTGATATGGAAACCACTGGCTTGAATGAGCTTCTCGTTCTCATTACATTAACCTTATTATGACATTATATCGTATTAACATAAATTAATACTAGTTTCCCCATTTTAACTAGTGTTCCTTCCTCTCCTAGTACCATGAACATATCTTTTATACACTCTAAAGTATAATTTTATAAATATAACTACTTCTTATGAAATTTTCCTAGATACATATGATATGTTCCTACCATAAAGTTTATGTTGGAAATATCATATAATGGAAACAACATGGAATATCTGATTTATCCATCACAGAAGTGTGTGGAAATATTCTTACCGCATTATTATTTATAATCTCAATTATAATTGGATAAATCTAACTATATATTATGAAATTATCCTAGATATATATGATATGTTCCTACCATAAACTTTTTCTTGGAAATATCATATAATGAAAAAAATGGAATATGTGATTTATCCATCGTAGAAGAGTATGCAAGTCTACTTACCACATTATTCTCCTTCTATGTATCATATTTTTCTTCTTGGAGATATTTTTATGACATGTGAAATTGGTAAAAAATCCATCTCGACTTGTTCCAACATGTATTTTTCAATACCTTGTTAGTATATATACATTGAGTTGCCCTAAGAAACCCATTAGATCAACCTTAGCATATCTTGTTCCCTAAATATTAGGTTGAAACTATAATTAAATATATACATAGTTTCTTTCAATATAGTAATAAATAATTTTAAGACCAATGGTTGGTTTAAACTAGTTATCAATATATTTTACCTTGTAAAATAGTGTCTCTCCCCTAACCTCTAGTAGAAACATGGTAAAAATTCATTCTAAATGAATATTCAATGTTCTTGTTACGTCAATCTAATATTATATTTCAGTAATTTTCATTACTTATTGGCATTCTATGGTGTGAACAAATTTTCTAGTTGTATTGTATAGACACATTCCATTAAAGGTGGTCATGACATTCGATGCCAAATAAAATGATCAGACAATGTAGCTATGATAAGTGGAAAATTATTGTGGATTTGGTCATGAAGACTTCGTATAACCAGTTGATCCTTATTGGAACTACTCTTATACCACCCATGTAATGTTTCTCTGGAATAAAACCATAGTATCAAGATATAAAATAGTCAGAATACTAAACACAAATACTTTGATATATGGAATCCATTATTTATTTTTAATTGAAATTGTCAATATTAGATAATTTTCATATACTTATTATTGTATGATTCATTATTATAAATGAATAATGTATCAGTAATCTTGGTGAATGTAAAAACATTACAATGGTTTTATATTTCCTACATAGTATGTGTCTCTTGACCATTTCTTTTCCCAAATACCTTAGGGAACATATTCTTATGCCAACTACTTGTGCATCTTTAACCATGACTAAATCCAAGTCAATATTTCCCCCACTGTATCAAATTTTGTTATTTACCCTTTTATTGAATTATAGTTTATCACTTCACTATAACTTTTCTATCATAGGTATTTATATAATATTTTATACAAACTTTATGATACTAACTTAGATGCACAATAAGTTTTTCTTACTGGAAGTTTGTTTATTTCCTTAAAAATCTCTTTGCATCTGAACACATGTTATTGTGATATGATACATTTACATTAAAATATAACACATATTATATCCATTTTTCATAATATTTGACAAATTTTTATGTGATAAACAATCTATATTCGAAACATGTCTCAAAAAATTATGGAAGGTTCTACAGTGCATATTAATTTCAATATTTTTGCTTTTTTTAATTTTTATCATGATTTTGATGTGTATAAGGAAATGTGCATTTAGGAATTAATTCATGATAAAAATTAATGATCAGTATTTGGATGTTAGAGTCATAATTCATATAATTTATTTACATCATAAATTTTTTGTTCATAAGGAACTGTGAGTTTAGGAATAAATCCACTCTACATTTTGTTATGGATGAATGCATAGTGAATATATTATTTAATACACGAGTCTAAATAAACTCATATCATCTAATCATTCATGTTACATAATTCAATTTTTATTCCTTAAATATCTTAAATGAATCTTATGATGTATACGAATTTAACTATATCTCTTCCTTGGAATAGTTCACACATTCTAGTTAAACTAATTTTGAAAGCTTAGTGGCCAACCTTTATTTCTAACGGTTTCTTTGTCAAAAACTAAACAAGTAAATTTTTCAATAATAACTAAGGTCTTTATCTCTGAAGAGTATAAAACTATACTGGGTATTTTCTTAAAAACTAATTGGTTCTACCAGACAAATAATTATCTTTCCACAAATAGGTATCAGTGAGTCTTACATTTTATATTCATCAATTATTACCCATGATTCAAGAATTAACAAACTATTATTTGAGTATATGACACCACAAACAACATTCATTCCAAATATGTTATATATTATCCTTGTTACCAATGGACATGTGATAAAAATTTATTGGTTATACTCAATAAAATTTTAACTATAATCATAAACATTGCAATTTATTAGTTGTGTACTTATCACTGCTAACTAAAGTCTCATGCTTTATTCGTTTCTTAGAGAATTTTCCGTAATTATTGTAAAATTTATTTTCATAGTAGGTTATTTTATTTTGATACACATATGTTATAGGTATATTTTATTTAATACCCAATTAGTATGATAGAAACAACATAAATAATGATGAATATACACTAAGTAGAATCCAATGTTTTCCTATACTTAAATTTATTTCATTTATTATTCACATAGTTATATTGTCAAATAAAAAGTAGATAACCTCATTTATAATTATTTACGTCTTTTCCTTTGAAGGAAATTATGAATGTTCCTTTGGCATTAAACTTTCAATTCTTCTTTTCGCCTTGTCTTTCAACCAGGTCACCATAAAAAATAATGGTTATACTTTCATTAAGTTCTAATCTTCTTGGAGAACATTACCCAAAAGGTAATGAAGTGTTTTCTCCATACTGTTCATTTTTTAATCTTAAAAAAGCATAGAGTAAGTTGGTGATAATGATATTATAAAGGGATTTATTAAAATATCATGACCCATATTTCAATTTATATGTATTTAGGGTAATCATGACTTCATTCGTAGCTCACTTCACTTTCACCAGGAAAACTTCTCAATGATGCGACAACATGTGAAATCATCTATGTCTTGATATTATTTCCACAACTCATTAGAACATTATAATAGAATTATGATGTACACATCAGATGTGACATACAGTAGTCACCTGTAAGCATATTTCACACCCTTAATTCCTAAGGTAGATCAACTGATATTAGGGAATCTTGAACATAGAACTTCCCATACCATAGTACTTTGCCCATGCACCTTTACTAATTGTGGTAATTTAAACTGATGATGAGATGTTCTTTATATAATGGAAATTTCATTCTATCTTTGGTATTACTTTCCACTATTCCACAAAAAAGTAAAACAAATAGATTAATAATGTTATCTTGATTACTGATTTGATATTACCAATTAATTAAATCATTAAATGACTCCAACTATTTTATCGAACCATAATATCCATCACTAATAGATTCAGAATACTCAGTCTCTAGAGTATTCTAGTGGAAAGGATCCCAAAAACATCTTCGCATAGTCCAAGCATGGATACACCACTACTCATAGAGTTTCGAGGTAGGTGTTTGATAGTAAAAATAGCATTAACTCACTACTCTTGGAATAGTTGAATGAAGTCCTAGCTTCTAGAAATCAAAAACTTATTTTACTCAATTATTTTCCTCTAAAGTGGAAAAAATATATCTATGGATACTAATTTTTTACCATCTTTATTTAAGTCAACCCATCTCTTTCATAATATCTTTCCTATAGTAGGAGACACCCTCAATTATTAGTGATGAGCACCCCGTACACCCATTTTTTCAATTTGAAACGACCGAAGGCATTACAATTAAACATTTCTTTGAGTGTTTATTTTATTATTTATCATGGAATGAATTTATTTTATATATGATATGAACTTACTATGTGATCTCACTCACAACCATACTATGCAATACATAGTAAAACATTCAGAGCATCTTAATTTGATTTAATCTATGCATTTTAGTTTATTATTTTATATGATTTCATAAACTTTCAAGTTTAAAAAAATAATCAAACATGCATAAATTAAATAAAATATGTCATTCATCTAGCTCATTTGGTATTGGTTGATACATTAATGTTTAATAGATTGACCATGTATCTTGGGGTATAATACTTGAGTCATTTTTTTACTCATATTGCAGCTTGCACACCATTCTGACATATCCACATCTCTTCAAGAATACCACATCATCTTGGCATTCCACGTCTTATAACATCATCATAATAATACATAAATATTTCCATTAAGGTGAGGGGATCTCATGAAGAAAAAAATTCATGTAGAATTATATTAATGTACATGTAATCGCTTATACATATTAGGAAAAGAAAGACAATGTTTATACCATAAAAATAAATTTCATCATAACATGCATCACATGAAAAATCAATAAATAATTTAAAAAATTAAATCTAGACATACATTGGTTGAACGCTGCTCAAGATCAGTTAGCATGAAAAGTAAATGCATAAAAAAAATTAATTTGCGATAAATTTATGTTGAGGGAATTAAATAAATTAAAATGATTCATTTTAATTTTAGTTGAAATAATAAATTATCACTCTCTCCAAAATTATAATTAATTATATTCCAAAAAATTGAAATCATTTTTTGAAATGTGTAAATATTTTTCAGGCCCCTAGTTGAACTAAAAACCCATGAAAGGGGTTCGGGCGCATATTCTGGACCTGTAATGGGCTGGAAAGGCCAGGAAAGGCCCAAACCACCCCAACCTGAATCGAGCTGCCCTGTCCTGGCCACAAGTTAGGCTATGGATGCCTACTGTGGGAGCCCGTTCGATGAAAGGTGGTGATGCCTGACTGGTCTGGATGAGGATTTTGCTGGTGGTGGGAGAGCGCCAAGGTGGGGAGTCTAATAAATGGTGGGTGGAAGCTGAAATGCTTACAGAGATACCAGTGAGGTACAATTATAAAAGGATATTGACTGATGAGGACCATTTGGGGCATCAAACAGGTAGTGGGTCATGAAAATAGAGGCCTAATGGTAGGGTTAGCCAGTGGCGTGTAGAGTCTAGTGTGACCGCTGCTTCAGGACGACGTACTATGAGGGAGGCAACATGTGACACCATTTCTTCTTTTTTTTTCATTTTTAACCTTTTTTTAATGGATAGTCGATGCAACATTCTCTCATAGGATTTTTTTAGATTTTTTTCCTCTACTCATGGAATCTTCCCCTTTCCTTATTTGTTTTACTTTTATTTTTTCCTTATTCTATTTTTAAAAACCTATTTAATTTGGATTTATATATTTTTTAATTACATAACCGGTGGAAACATACTCATTATCCAAAAAACATTTTTACGACCACTTGGAGCTAGAACCTGGCTAAAAAACCCACCACCACCCAGAAAACCCACATGCGCACAAACATGTGTGTGTGTTCTTCATTTCAATAACCACAAAATCTATGGTGATCCTATTTTTTATCTTTGGATGGCCATCACTCATCCATCTGATACCGGTTAGGTTTTTTTATGGTTCTTGGACTGTTGTGATGCCCTCTACATGAATTTATTAAAAAGTTTTTTTTCTTTAGCATAAAACATCACGTGATCCCTCTGATACCAATTGAAGGTACCGAAGCATGAAACAAAATAAGATGGGTTGAGGGATTTAAATTTTAATCCCCAGATCTATGTAACTACATAATCTTTTGTGAAACATATCCCATTATGAAATTTTAGGATCCCATGTGAATTATTTAACCACATAAATTATATAGAAAATTACCTCATTCCATTTGGTGATGCATTCGTAAACTGCTCATCTTCGTTGAGCGTTACTCAAATGAACCAAAGTCGAATCCCTCTAGATTGTTAAAATTCACTTGAAAATTCATCGGGAGAATATATTGTCAAAATTTGTGTGTTGTTCTGGAGTTTAGACATTGCCTTTGAGGTCCTGATGAAAAGTGCAATGATTCATTTATCCATGAAGTAGAAATCAGGTTGGGAGCTCAAATAATCTACTTATCTCTATAGGAATTGGGAAAGAGGAGAAATAGGCTTTCAATAATCGCACGTCGAATAGTGTTATGATAATTTATGGGCGTGAATTATTCATTGGCAGAAATGTGGAAACACAAGTGATGGAAGTATGAGTGATTGGAAATAAAATAAATGCAAGGAAAGATAAAAGGGAAAGGGGGATGATCAATTAGGACCCCAAAGAGACATTCCCCTTAAATACCAAATTATAATGTTCCAAAAGGTTGATCACTCCTTTGATGAGCCTTACTTGAATTAACCTAAAAACATAAGAAACACAAGCATAATAATGGTATAAACTGTCAATGTCTAAATTAATCTTGAATGGGTACAAAGAGGTTGATATTTATTTCCATATGGGAGAGATACTTGTCAAACCCCTTGTTCCCAAAATTATAAATCCCAAAAAATGATTTTTGACTATGTTTATACATGTCCATGGATTTAAGAGACAATATATCCATCAATAAGACTCTTTATCACCACCCCAAAGACTTTGAATATTCCCCCATGACTTTGGAGACAAGGCCCCCACCAATTTATGATTTCGGATATTTCCTTCATTCAGGTGGCTTAAAATTCATGGGATCAATTGGGTGGGCCATTTAGGTTTACTTTTGGGATTTAATAAGTGCGATTAAAGGCCCATTTCCTCCTCCCATGTATTCATGTTAGGCCTCCTCTTATAATTTAAAAATGAGGTCATGTAAAGCATATTTCATCCTTTTCATTCTTCCTCTTATCATTGGGCCAACAATACAATGAAATGGGTTTTATACATTTATGCTCCTTCCACCATCTATGTGGGGATCTCTCTCGACTCCTCCCTATATATGTGCATCTTGATTCTTATAATCTTCTCCTTGTTCAAAAGGATTCATCGTAGAATATACATATTCAAATGGAGAGAGATTAGTAGCATTAATGGTAGCACTCACATTTCCATATATGATAGGAAAGTCAATATTATAGGCGTTATCATTGATTCTTTCTAAAACATGGAATGGGCTATCTCCCCACAGTTGATGTTTTTATTTCCATTCCCCTAGAAACCTTTCCTTCCTCAATTTCACCCACACCCAATCTCTGGGTTCTAGTACAACCTTATTTCGACCCTTGTTTTCTTTCTTTTAATATTGTTAAATTATTATTTCAATGTTGACATTCACTTTGGAATGTAAATCCCCCAAAAAAATTACTTCTCGTCACCTGTAAGATCAACATTCCCAAAAGTAGGCAGTGAAAGAATATATAATGGAGTCCTTGGGTTAAATCCATATACAATCTCAAAATGTGAGAAGTTAGTAGTGGAATGCACAACTCAGTTATAAGAGAACTCTATGTGTGGAATTTTTTTTTTCTAATTCAGTATAATTTTTTGAATTATTACATGAAAGAGGGTAGAAAGATTCATATTTACCTCTTTAGTTCTCCCATCAGTTTAAGGACGTGCGATAGTTGAGAACAACAATTTGGTTCCCAATTTATTCCACAAAGTCCTCCAAAAGTGTCTTAGGAATTTAGCATCCCAATAACTTACAATAGTTTTGGGAAATCCATATAATCTCACAATTTCATTGAAAAACAAATCTTCTATATGAATAGAATCATTAGTTTTTGGGAAATCAAGGAAATGATCCATTTCTTTGAATCGATCCACAACAACAAAAATACTTTGTTTTCTCGATTGGGATCGAGGCAACCCCAACACAACATCCATATAATTGTTGGTCCATGTATGGGATTGAATGGGAAAGGGGGACTACAATCCAATAGGTTGAACCTTGGAATTTTCATGCTTATAAGTGACACATCTAGCATGAATATAAATAACATATTTTTTTATCCTTGGACAATAAAAATGTTCATGAAAAGTAGCTAGTGTTTTTTCAACACAAAAATGCCCCACAAAACCACCCCCATGAGTTTCTTTTACATGTAATTCTCAATTTGAACAATTTGGAAGGCACAATTTATCCCTTTTGAAAAGTAACCCATTTGTTTTGTAATATTATTTAAATACATGTTTTTCAAAAGATTGCAAAATTTAAGAAAAAACTCCATCATTTTAATACATTCCTTTTAGTAACTTAAGTCCAATTAATCGATAATGTAGAGAATTAAGAAGTGCATACCTTCGTGAATGAGCATCGACAACCAGATTTTCCTTACCTGTTGGGTTTCATCACATAGGGGAAAGTATCAATGAATTCCATCCAAGATGAATGTCGCTGATTCAACTTACCTTGGGACTTCAAATACTTAAGGCTTTCACAGTTAGAATGAATAATGAACTCTTTAGGCCATAAGTAATGTTTCCATGTTTACAGGGTTCATTTCAAAGCATAATGTTCTTTATCATAAGTTGAATAATTTAATGTTTCCCTGGTAAATTTCTTACAAAAGTAAGCAATTGAACACAGCTCTTGAATCAAAAAAGCACCAATACCTACTCCCAATGCAATACACTCAATTTAAAATACTTTAGTGAAATCTAGTATCCTTAAAAAGGGAGCATTGACCAAATTTTCATTGAGCGTGTTAATTATTTTTCTTGTTTTTTCATCCCATTTAAAGACCACATGTTTCTTTACAAGTTTGTTAATATGTGAAACGATGGATGAAAAGTCCTTAAAAACCTCTTGTAGAAGCTTTCCAAACCATGAAAAATCATTACCATGGATGTGTTCTTTGGTGTATACCACTCCTAAAAAACATTGACATTTTCTTCATCCACACAGATTCCTTCCTCCCCTAAAACAAAGCCAAAAAACACAACAGAATCCATGAAAAAAGAAAATTTTTGAATATCAGCATAAAGATTATTTTCTTTAAGAGTATCTCACACCAAACACAAGTGTTCAACATGGATATATAGATATTTTCTATACACCAAGATATCATCAAAATAAACAAGAACGAATTTTACAAAGAATGAATGAAGTACGTGGTTCATTAAGATCATAAATGTACTTGGTGTATTAGTTAAACAAAATGAAAAAACTAGCCAATCATACAGACTGAACATAGTTTTAAAATCAGTTTTCCATTCATCTCTTTATTTCATTCAAATTTGGTGGTAACCAATTTTAAGATCCATTTTTGAAAACCAATATGCTCCAAGTAATGAGAAACGGGCGGGGCGGGGTGGGGCGGGCGAAGCCTGTGCGGGTTTGAGCTCACCCACGTTTGTCCGTAAAAGCCCCATATATTGCGAACAAAAAAAATTCAAGCTCGCCCCGCCCCGCATAAGCCTGCGGGTTGCCCGCGGGTTGCCCACATTTAAAAAAATACTATTTACAATCATTTAAATATTTTATTTTTTCCTCATTCTTAATTTTAGTTTTTGGGAGAAATATTAATTTACAATAGCGATAGTTTTAAGAGATGCGATGACACATTTTTCTATGGGTTAATGGTGTCATGTGACAACGCCGATGTGGTGGTGAACTGTTGCAATGCAAAGTGGGTGAGTAATCAATGAGGGGAAAAATGATGATGTTGATTGGGTGGGGATGTGAATGGCTAGACCTATTAATGAATGATGACACTTCAACCAATGACTAGATTCAGAAGAGGCTGTTAGTGTCACGAACCAAGCCGGGTTGCCATCCGACCCGGCGCCCGACCCAGTCCGCGATATGGCCTGAAGGGATTTCCTGATCCCCACGGGCTGGCACAAGTACCTAGGTATCAAAATTAAACTTGGGAACAATTTACCCGAATAGATATACATACAACAAACAACAAGTTGAAAACTAAAAACTAAAAACAGGTAACCAAACATGACATTAATCCACAGTCAAAATTTAAGTTTACAACTCTAACCAAAACCCCAAAGAGGAATGACAATGAAGGGAAAACAAAAAAAATAACTCAAAAATCCAAGCACAATGAGGTGAAACAACCTCAAGCTACATTCACCACACCAACACGAGGACGCCGCTGACAAGAGAACCACCAATGCTGTGCACGATGCCTCAACCTGGAATGCAGAAGAAACAGAATCTACATACACCCAAGGGTGCATGTAGGGTGTTAGCTAAAAGCTCAGTAGGATTCCACCGAGAAAAGGTTCAAGATATAAATATTAAATGAAAAATACATATGCAGTTTAATGGAATAAAAATAAATAAGTGCTTAAATATTTTTAATGAAAACAGTTTTAACGGAAAACTACTTAAATTAACACACACACACACACACACATTCTTAGTAACCCCAAAATCACACCGTGGGCTGATGGTGATTGCAAAGAAAACGAGGAGCACACTACATGGGAGAGTCCCTAAGGATAAAAGCGAGAGGTGGGAACCTATAACCTCGTGTCTTAGGGAACAATGGTACAGGAACACAAAAATATACGTTCTCGTGCACGAGCCACTATTAGGGAAACACATCCATAACCTAGTGGTCTCCAACATCATCCAAAAGATTAGTTAGTGTCGTAGTCTTCAATCCAGCTAAGTGAAACCGGGCCAATTCCACTTCCGAATCACTAGCGCACTAGTCCTAGTCCGCCCACCTAGTACCCAGGCTTCCCATTTGGGCTCAAGTAGTTCGGAGTTCACGTCACATGTCATAACAATGTACTCAAACAAGACAAGACCCTACACACACCACAAACACAATTTTTACACACACAAAATCCATTTGAAACAACACACACTGAAAATATCCCAGAACTAAACCCGCATTACATACACAACCAATTAAAATGATTGCCCACTCAAATAAAACACATTCACCACCAGAAACACCATTAAAAGGATTTATTAAACAATTTTCACACATATCACATGACTTTAAGCATCAAAAACTTTACACAATTTAACCAATACAATTTTTTCACACTTAATAATTATTTAATAAAACAATTCAAATTTTCATTAATTACTTTTAATGAGAAAAACACTGCTTTACATACTAGACCGACCTAAACCCTCCTAAACGACCATATGCACATCTCGCCAACTTAGGAACACAATCTGTATCACAGACGCAATTAAAGAAACCACCCACATATTTAAAAAGACCATTGCTTCAGTTAAACAAACCACCAGAAAAACATGTCATCCCATTTAAAAATATGTCGCATGACTAAAAAAACAAGGAGATCCATTAAAATGATCATTTAAAATAGAACTCATACTGACGCTACACCAAAACACCAATTTCACCCCTTGCACATCCTAACAATGTAACTGCAGAATTTATAAAACACTAGTGAATAGTCCGACATGGGTTTTCGCAGCAACAACATACTCATCCCACCTAAACACACCAATAACCACATTAATACATACTAAAACTCAAGTAAAAATTAAATCACACCAAGGAAAATAATTAATAAGCTAACCTCACAATAAAATAAACACTAAAAATTAACCAGATATGATTTCAGCATCAAGTGCAAATATTATGACAACACGCTACTAAAAAAATTTGATGCAAAATAAACATCAATGAAAATAAACTTCACGCCACAAAAATTAATCATATGACACCCTAACTAATTAAACATTCAAATTTACTAGTCAAATAATAATTGGACGTGGAACCACCTACCTAGAATGTAGAAAAAACATTTCAACTTGGTGCACAAGCTCCAATCGCCCGCCAGACGCACCTCTACTACTTGGATTAGACGCTAAAAACGAAACATCAAATCCAAATCACCACAAAGGACCTCAAAAAAGATGAATAACTAATACACATTTTTACCAAGGGAAGAAACAACCGTCCGAAGAAAGACACACCTGTGTCATGGGTTGCGGGAGGCCAGATGGAGCTCTAAGGAGGCTGTGGGGGTTTGCGCGGCGCCGGAAAAGCAACTGGGGAACCACCAGAAAGAGGTGCCTCCTAGCGAGGAGGCTGTTCGAGCTTCAGATGAAGCTAGAGGAGGTTCGTGTGTAGCTGGATAAAGAAGGGGCACTGACGAGGAGGTTTTCAATCTTGGGGGGGCTGTGCGGCATAGGAGCAGGAGGGTGACGGGGGTCACCGGACGGGAATATGAGGGGTGGGTCGCGCTACTTCGGTTCGACGAAAAGAGAGAGGGCGGTCTACGCCGGAGGAGGCTGCGTCGGAGTGAGAGAGCAAGGGGGGGGGGTTGTTGTGCATGTGACGTGGTCGAAGAGCTAGCAGGCACCTGGATGGGGAGGTTGTCAGGTAGCTCTGGATGGAAGTAGGAGGGTGGCGAGATGGCGCATGGTGAGCTGAAGGGGAGAGGCGTTGTACTGTTGTGATGTCAGAGAAGGAGAGAGAGGGGTAGGGGGTTTTGGCGCAAGTAGGGTTAGGGATCGCTGCACAAAAACAGAATGGGGGGGGGGGAAGTGTCCGCGCGGAAGATAGGGGAGAGAAAGAAGGGGGAGGGAAAAAAAGGAAAAAAAGAGAGAAATAAATGGGTAAATAAATAAAAATAATAATAACAAAAAGAAATGAAATTTTATTTGAAAACGAAAATCAAACTAACCTATTCATAATCACAAAAATAATGGCAATGTAAATGTAAGTAAATTATTTTATAATTGAAATATTAATTTTAATATTAACGACCAAATCAAAATATTTACTGAAAATAATAATTATAATCATAATCTAATTAAAATATTAACTTAAGTAATGAGAATACTGATAATAAAACTAAAAAAATAAAACCAAAATAATTATATCATTATTATTATTGTGTTAGGTCAATGTGCACGGTTATGCACAAAGTCACATGCCCAAATAATAACACATTTAATAATACAACATTGTCAAAGTGCAATTGGGTGCCACACACGGTCGCACGTACGGGTGCACACCCATATAAGATCCAAAATCCATTTTAAAATAGGACCGATTCAATCCGAAACTGGAAATAAAGACCCAAAATAATTAAATTAAAATAATGTGTTGGTCAGGGTGTGACAATTCTCCCCACCATGACACTTTATTCCCCCAGAAAGTCCCCGAAGACTAGGTCAACCCAAGATTCCAAGCAAGAACACGAAGATACATAAAACCAAACCTCAATCACCCAGAGACTGAGCATTTTAAATTCCCATGATCTGAACTTCAATGATCTCAAAACCAGAACCACAAAGTAGAGAATCCAATGGAAAGGAAATCACCTCCAAACACAAATACAACATGGAACACCCCGACCTCTAACTTAGGGATCATCGGGGCCGCTCAAGATCTCCAAGAACACTCATCCCGTGACCCACTACCCGAGCTAGCCAATTAGCATGGTTGAGGTCGGGCGGAGCAGAAGTAAGGGGTTTCTCTTCTAAGAACTCTTTGGAAATAGAGTTCTTCCACAAGTTTGTCTTATGTTGGTCTCCCCGCTTTATTAGGATTCTTGTCAAACATTGGTTCTCCAAAACAAGACGACTCACAAACTCAGTAAATCATCTAACGCTGGATTGACCATCCATGCTCCCAACGTTTAACCAACCGAAACAAGAGGGGTCGCCAGCGAGACCCGCATTGGGTCTCCCCACCATTTAAAAATTTCCTAACACCACGGAACCCACGCAGGAATTCTCTATTTACGTTGACTAATACAGACTGAACTGTGCATCATGAACCCGCCAACATGGGCTAACCTGCAAGGATGATTTCTTCAGTGGCCCATACTCCACCTCATTGGAGGGGTTTTTACAGAAGAAACCCTAACCAGGGGGTGAACCAGATAGGTGCGCGTCAATTTCCACAAGACATGAGCATCTCCAAGATGAGTACAATTATGATCCATAACCGACCACAAGAAGGTTCACAGAGTATTCCCTCCAGTTCTAAAAGAATACATATTTTTCCAAACCTCTTTATGGCCCAAGAGGATCTCCCATAAATTAAGACCACAACAGAGATACAAGGCCTTTAGATACTGTATCGCAATAGGTAAATTTAAGGTGTCCCCGTCCCGAAACTGAAGACTTAATTTGGACCAAACTCGCACCACGTCTGATGAGTTTTGACTGTGCACAAGCTTCACCCCGAGACCTATGGCTAGGGCCCTAATGCCTAAAGCATCTACCGCCTCGCAGTCATAAGCTGACCACCTCTGACAAGAACTTCCTATGCTAAAAAATTATGTTACCTACTCTTTTTGTCCCAAGTGGCCACTCCCTTAACATACCAATTGATAATTTTAGCGAATGACTTAGAGAACCCGACTGACCACACTAGAGGTATGAGGTTGAGCGGTCTGTCCGACATGCAACACGAACTAATGGAAGGATCACTACATGAACAAGTCCCTTTGGATCACACTCTTCATCAGATGAGGGACCTACTCTTACCACAATATAAACAAGACCAACAACTTGTAGGTTTTTTAGACTGACGGTTCCACACTACTTCTGGGGCATATAGGACTAGCTCATCAGAAATGTCAACGAACCTCCTTCTCCGCATGTTGACTGGTCGAGCACCAATGAGATCATCCACCTTCCTTGCCTTCGTTTCATTAGGTACAACCGTGGAATGGGGCTAGTCTTGAGGATCGCTCATGGCATCCTCATTTTCAAGGAAAACGGAACGATCACCATTCCCTAGTTTAGTCCCGCTCCACCAGACGTACTCGATACAATATTACATCCGCACAACATTTGGAGTTCCTCTAAAACCAGAGGCAATCCTAACTTCGCAAAGCATTCAAAAATATCCAATCGACCTCGACATCCACAAACAGTCGACAAAAACGAGTAGATCACAACTCTTCCACTCCACTGGGAGTCTGGGTCGGACCAAGAAAAGAGAGAGACCTGTTGGAACCCCTGGGACATTTCTAGGGGTCATATCCCAAACAAGAAACACAAAACAGCCTTCCACAAATCCAAACACATCAAAAAACAATCATCAACATTCCATAAGAAAATCCAATAATTCCAATTTGAAACATCAATTCATTTTCAATTAAAAACACTCAATTGAAAAACCAAGCACTGTACAACAAGCCCAAAAGCTATTTTGAAAATACATCTCTAATCTAAATGCAATGTAATTTTTTTCCATTTTAAAATCCATCTGGGCACAAAACCCCATTTAAGAAAAAGGCCCACTTTCTAGGAATCAAGAAGCACCCATATAAATCAATCAACCACCACTAATATTCCATGGTGCCTCGTAAGTATGCATTTTCATGACACTCAGGGACCCGTCCACGTGATCCACCCACTATCCATTAATCAAGTCCACATGCACATGCAAGTACCCATAGGAATAACACTGGAAAGAAACAAGGCTACTCTGCTTTCAAAACAAAATATTCTCAATATTCGAAAATACCTTTTTCTTTTCAAAACCATTTCAAAAATTAAAGGCAAATTTCAAGAATTCTTTCCATTTATAAAACAACCCATTTCAATTTCAGATAACCTAATACATCCCTTTAGAAATTCAACTTTGACAAATCAACGCCAAATTCCAAAAACAAGGTCCAAGAGAAACGCACCCCAAAATAAAATAAGAGGAGCAGCAAAGTCTGCTTCCATTTTTAAGGAAAAAAATTTCACTCTAATCCCAAAACTGAAGCAAGACAACACCAACATTAAAGCACCTGGGCAGAGGACTGGTGGTCGTGTCTAACCCAGATACCTGGTTTAGCATACCATGCCCTAGGAAAGCACCAACCACAAGGAGTGTCGAATCGTACTCTCGACCATCACATGGGTCGCTACTCTATGTGAGACCGCGCACAATACCGGTTTACTCCTATTTTCATCCCCCATCCCCATAGAGCAAAGCCAAAACTCAAATCCCGAACTACCCCTGGTTACTCAAGGATCAGAATGAGCAAGAGTTTGTAATGATCTTCCCACACCTACCACTAGAGTACCGACAATATTATCTCTGATCTATCTAACACCCCAAATGACAGGAACAAGACCTGCCTTTGATACCATTTTCTCACGAACCAAGCCGGGTCGCCATCCGACCCAGCGCCCGACCCGTTCCGTGACATGGCCCAAAGGGCATTCCCGATTTCCACGGGTTGGCACAAGTGGCCAGGTATGAAAATGAAACTTGGGAATGATTTACCCGAATAGGTAGACATACAAAAAACAACAAGATGAAAACTAAAATCTAAAAACAGGTAACCAAACATGACCTTAATCCACAGTCAAAATTTAAGTTTACAACTTGAACCAAAAACCCAAAAAGGAACGACAATAAAAGGAAAAATAAAAAACTAACTCAAACCTCCAAGCACCAGGAGTTGCAACAACCTCAAGCTACATTCACCACACCAACACGAGGACGCCGCTGACAAGAGAACCACCAATGCTGTGCACGATGCTTCAATCTTGAATGTAGAAGAAACAGAATCTACATACACCCAAGGGTGCATTTAGGGTGTGAGCTAAAAGCCTAGTTGGATGCCACCGAGAAAAGGTTCCATGGATAATTATTAAATGAAAAATACATATGCAGTTTAATGGAATAAAAATAAATAAGTGCTTAAAGAATTTTAATGAAAATAGTTTTTAAGGTAAAACTACTCTAAATGGAAAAATACTTCAATAAACACACACACACACACACAAAATTTCTTGGTAACCCCAACGTCACACAGTGTGCCGGCGGTGAGTGAAAATCAAAATAGGAGCACACTACATGGGAGAGGCCGTAAGGATACTAGCGAGAAGTGGGACCCTATAACCTCGTGTCTCGGTTAACAATGGTACAGGAACACAACAATATATGTTCTCATGCACGATCCACTAGTAGAGAAACACATCCATAACCTAGTGGTCTCCAACATCATCCAAATGTTTATTTAGTGTTGTAGTCGTCAATGCAGCTAAGTGAAACCGGGCCAATGCCATTTCTGAATCACTAGCGCACTAGTCCTAGTCCGTCCACCTAGTACCAGGCATCCCATTTGTGATCAAGTAGTTTGGAGTTCATGTCACATTTCATTACAATATACTCAAACCAGAAAAGACCCTACACACACCAAAACCACCATTTGGACACACAAAAAATCCATTTGAAACAACACACACACAGAAAATATCCCAAAACTAAACCCGCATTACTTACACAACCAATTAAAATGACAACACAGTCAAAGAAAACACATTAACCTCCATACAAACCATTAAAAGGACTTATTGAACAATTTTCACACACGTCGCATGACTTTAAGCATAAAAACCTTTACACAATTTAACCAAAACAAATTTTTCACCCTTAATAATTATTTAATTAAACAATTCAAATTTTCATAAATAAATTTTAAAGAGAAAAACACTAATTTACATACTAGACCGACCTAAACTCTCCTACATAACCATACACACATCTCACTATCTCAGGAACACAATCTACATCACACATGCAATTAAAGAAACCACCCACACAGTTAAAAGGACCATTGCTTCAGTTAAACAAACTGCCAGAAAAACTTGTCAGCCCCTTTAAAAATATGTCACATGAATAAAAAAACATGGAGATCCACTAAAATGATCATTTAAACTAGAACTCATATCGATGCTACACCAAAACACCAATTGCACCCCTTTCACATCCTAAAAAAGTAACTGCACAATTTATAAAACACTAGTGAATAGTTTGACATGGGTTTTCATAACAACAGCATACTCATCCCACCTAAACACACTAATAACCACATTATGACATACTGAAACTAAAGTAAAAATTAAATCACACCAAGGAAAATAATTAATAAGATAACCTCACAATAAAAAAAACACTAACAATTAATCATAGATGATTTCATCATCAATTACACATATTATGACAACACGCTACTAAACAATTTCGATGTAAAATAAACTTCAATGAAAATCAACTTCATGCCACACAAATTAATCAAATAACACTCTAACTAATTAAACTTGAAAATTAACTCATCAAATAATAATTAGACGTCGAACCACCTACCTGGAATGTAGAAAAAACATCACAACTTGGTACGCAAACTCCAATTTCCCGCCAGATGCACCGCAACAACTTAGATTAGACGCTAAAAACGAGACATTGAACCCAAATCACCACAAAAGGACCTTAAAAAACATGAATAACTAATAAAAATTTCTACCAAGGGAAGAAACAACCATACGATGAAAGAAGCACCTGTGGCATGGGTTGCGAGAGGCCAGCTGGAGCTCTAAGGAGGTTGTCGGGGTTTGCGCTGCGCTGGAGAAGCAACTGGGGAACCAGCAGAAAGAGGCGAAACCAAGAGAGGAGGTTTTAGGAGCTTCAGATGAAGACGGAGGAGGTGCACGCGTAGCTGGATAAAGGAGGGGTGCTGGCGAGGAGGGTTTCAATCTCTGGGGGGTTGTGCGGGACAGGAGCAGGAGGGTGACGGGGGTTGTCAGACAGGAATATGAGGGGTGGGTCGCGCTGCTTCGGTTTTCCAAAAAGGGAGAGGTCGGTCTGTGCCGGAGGAGGCCTCACCAAAGGGAGAGAGTAAGGGGAGGGGGATGTTTTTCATGTTAGGTGGTCGAAGAGACGATGGGCGCCTGGATGGGGAGGTTTTCGTGCAGCTCCGGATGGAAGCAGGAGGGTGGCGAGACGGCGCATGGTGAGCCAAAGGGGAGAGGCGTTGGACAGTTGTGATGCTGTAGAAGGGGAGCAAGGGGTAGGGGGTTTTGGCCCAAGTAGGGTTAGGGATCACTGCGCAAAAACAGAAGGGGGGGAGTTTCCGCACGAGAGATAGGGGAGAGAAAGAAGGGGGGAGGGAAAAAAAGTGTAAAAAAGGAGAGAAATAAATGGGAAAATAAATAAAAATAATAATAACATAATGAAATGAAATTTTTTTAAAAAATAAACTCAAACTAACCTATTCATAATCATAAAAATAATTGAAATTTAAATGTAAGTCAATGATTTTATAATTGTAAGATTAATTTTAATATAAACGACCAAATAAAAATATTTACTGAAAAATAATAATTATAATCATAATCTAATTAAAATATTAACTTAAGTAAAGAGAATACTAATAATAGAACTAAAACAATACAACCAAAATAATTATATCATTATTATTATTGATGTCGGGCAACGTGCACGGTCATGCGCAAAGCCGCGCGCCCAAATAATAAAACATTTAATAATAAAACATTGTCTAAGTGTGATTGGGAAATACACACGGTCGTGTGTACGGGAACACACCCATATAAGATCAATAATCCATTTTAAAATAGGACCGATTCAAACCGCAACTCAAAATAAAGACCTAAAACAATTAAATTGAAATAATTCTTTGGTTGGGGTCTGATAATTAAGGTCTCATGAGGTCCTTTCATGTTTTCTTAATAAAAAAATAAAATTAAGTAATAGAAAAATTAAATCGGTCCAAAAAATATTATAATTATAATAACTCTTTTATAATCTAAACCGAGTGCAGAAGAGATTAGTTCCATTTTTCGAGAGGTGCGATGACACACCATGTGAATATGGTTAATAATTACTATATAAATATTATAATATCATATTAAAACAATAAATATTGACCTATTTAAAATTTAAATGTTAATGAATGGTGAATTTATATGACCATTACAGTGAAAAATCACATGTCATGGTTTAATTGCGTTTAAAAAAAAACTAAAATTCCAAAGAATCATATATTGTACAAAAAAAATTAAATTAGGCTCGCGGGTCAGCCCGAACCCACGCGGGATCAACCCACTTTGGCCCGCATTCATGCGAGCTCAACCCGCATTGGCCCACGCTCTATGGGGTTAAAATTTTAGGCCCGCCACGCCCTGTATCCGCCCACACCCACAAAGCTCGTGGGCCGCAGGCCCGTTTTGCATCACTTGATGCTCCATGTAATTCATCAATCATTTCATCAATTCGAGGGATGGGTGATTTTATTAATATTTTCATAACTTATAGTATAACCCCTTTAATGATTTTATATGAAATTTGCATAATTTGTGTGAAATATTAATTTTTAAATATTAAATATAATTTTAGAGCACTATTTGAATTCATCCAAATTCATGACCATTTAATGTTTTAATAATAAATCTCACCCTACTTAACCAAATTGAATAATTCTTGTCTTTAGGGTTCCTTACTCAAATTAAAACATTTAATTATAATTAACCATTGTCCAAATCGTCCATTTGGAGGGTCATATGGATCACACAAGAAGACCCCATGAATTTTGAAGAAACAAGATAAGCTATGAAGATTGAATTACTTGGATCAATAAAGAAGTAAAAATCCTTTAATTCTCCTCCAAGGGTCGGGGGAAAATTCAGTTCATCTTGGTTAAAAATTTCAAGGCCCAACTTCTAATACAATGGGCCCAACTAATAGATTTAATCCCATCTCACCATTCTGACCGATAATTAAAATCCAGACACTATTCATTTCATTTCTCATGAACTATTTATCAAATCAAGTTGATATTTTGTAGTATAAAATAGGAGATATATGTGGACGAATTTTTGGAAGAAGGAATTAAGATTTTAAGGTATCTTCCTATTAAAAAATCCATTCAAATTTCGTCCATCGAAAAAGCATGGATTGAAATGGACAGATTACAATTGTTTACTCCAACCACCATAACTTTTGTTCCATAAGTAAAAATGGCTCAAAATGTTGAGATTAGTAGGAAAAAATTATTATCTACAACTTTTAAGAAGATGATATCTTGATATTCAGCTGTCTGAATGGGAAAATCGGCAAGACAAGTGGAGGGATAGATTTGGAATGCAGAAAGTCCAACTCTTTGGGCTATAAATACACCCCCTCCTTTTCATCCAAAGATTTGGCATTTTAGAGAAAAGGGGGATCAGATTGAACGACCAAGGATCCTTCAAAGTCTTGGTAGGATCTTTCATACTCATGTTTTTACTTGAGAAACTATTCGTTCTTTCTTCCTTTCATTTAATTTTGTGTTGTTCTTCGTTTGTAATCGTGTAAGTGTTTGTTTTTTCTAATTCTATTTTAATGAAAGTTTCTTCTTCAATATCTCTTATTCTCATCCATCTTCTATAGTTTAATATTAATGTTATTAAAATTGTTTTAATCAAGTTAAAACCACTTCACTTTTTTTCTTCCTCATTCAATAGAATTTTTTTAACTCCCTTCAACGATTGTGTTTGTGTTCAACACACTACTCTTTTCTTATCCCGTTCTTTTCACATTATTTATAATTAATCACCTTAAAAATATTTAAATATATTAATAATCATTTAAATGAATGTGTAAATACACCATTGGGGTGAGTTATAATTTGGGGATATTAATTGATTGAGATCTTTTTCTTGAGGAGTATTCTTTAATTTAACATTGTGTGTGTCAGACTTTACATTTCAAGGATTAATGACTTGTTTTGTTTAACGTGTGATTTATATGGATTATTGGAACCATATATACACTACCCTCAACAAGATCTTATTGAGATTTGAACCCTAAGTTATTTTATGGCTTGGATTAAAGCCTTAACACATAATAATTCCAATCAACGTTATCTTGTGATGTGGGTGTTAATTTAAATTCAATATAAAGAAAAGATAAAGGATATCACAAGCTTAAATCCCTAAAAATAAACTCACCCAAATATTTATAAAATTGTTAAATAAAACACCAATCATTAATCACTTCATTTAAGATCTGAAAAAAAACCCCCCAATCAAAATAAAATCAACTAAAAATAATCGACTATTAAAAAGTATCATTGTCTAGGATTTGACCCGAGTGTTGCTGTACATATTAGCAGAGCATAGAAACTTTGAATGGTCGATAGGCGAAAATCAGCCATGCTTTCAAATGGAACTATTTCTATGGGTGGTGTAATTAAGTTTTCGTTAGTTTCTGGTTATTGTAAAAAAACAAGTTTTAAAAAAAATTAAAAAAAAAAGAAAAAACCACCTTCTTATAAGATTCATAAACAAAAAAACACAAAAAAAATCATCTTCCTCTTTCTTCCAAAATCTCTATACATTCCCTGTAGCCTCCAAAACAATCCTTCAGATTTTTTTACCATAAAATTGAATGAAAATATCGCCAACTTAGGTGAAACGTAAGAGATAATCAAATAATTCAAGAACCATTCCTTGTCCAACCAGTTGAGTTAGAAATGGACAATACCAGGGAACAAACACTTAAATAACTCACTGTGCTGAATATGATTTACCAACACCTTGGTATTAAATATCTAAACATAGAGGCTATCTTTGAACTCAAATCTATTTTGATTCATCTTCTACCTCATTTCTACAGGATAGCCAGTGAGGATCCATATCTCCACCTAAAAGAGTTCCACGTGGTGTGCTCTACCATGAAGCCTCAAGGGGTTTCTGAGGAACAAATAAAACTTTGAGCATTCCATTTCACCTTAACTAGCACTGCTAATTCATGGATTTACTACTTCCCTCTTGGTTCCATAACCACATAGAATGATATGATGTGAATCTTTTTAGAGAAATTTTTCCTACTTCTCGTACTGCTTCTATCCAAAAGGAAATAAGTGTTATTCGTTAATTCCCAAATGAATCACTCCATGAGTACTGGGAGAGGTTCAAAAATCTTGTTGCAACTATCCCACACCACTAAATCCCTGACCAACTCTTGATCCAATACTTCTATGTAGGGTAATTGGCTATGGAGAGAACTCCCATTGATACCTCTTGTGGTGGTGCTCTTGTTAATAAAACTTCTATAGTTGCAAGAGATATCATAAGAAACATGGCTAAAAACACACAATAATTCCATACTCGAGCACATGATCAAGTCAAACAGGCCCAAGAGAATCAATCCGTAGAGCCCAAAAAGTTGACAGAGTGGATGACCAATCTTATAGGTCTTGTGAGACAACTAGCTGTAGTGGCCAAAGCCCCAGACTCATATTCTCAAAAATCTCTATTCCCTAGACCTATCTGGAATTTTGGAATATGTATCTCCCCATCTCATACAACTAAAATATGTCCACAACTTAAAGAGGATCCAACTGATTCATCTGAACCAATGGAGCTCATTGCAGTATATGCTCTGCATAACCCCAACCCTTAACAATCAAGTCAGTTTGTTAGAAACTTCAACTGGCCCCAATCTGAGCCCTTATCATATACTTATAACCAAGGATTGATGTATGGAAACCCTGTCTCTTATACCCCTCAATTCCCTCCTAAAAACCCAAACCAGTTTCAATATGGTGAAGGTGTTGGTAACTTCCAACAACCTTACCCTTTTTTTCCTCAACCCCAAAGGATCAATCCTCATATTCCTCCTCCTAGATTCCACTATCCTAGTGAGCCTTACCAATTCCCAAACCAATACAATAGCTTTCCCAAGAATCAAAATCAAGGTAATCCCAATCTGGGACAAGCTTCTTCTTCTAAGCATCCATGGGAATGTGCAGTGGAAGATCATGTATCCTTCACCCACTCCAGCCTCAAAAAATTGAAACACAAATTGGTCAAATTGCATCCCACCTAATCCAGCAACAACAATAAAATTCTTCCCAACTCCCAGCTCAACCATTACCCAACCCCAAGGGTAATGTAAGTGAAATTTCACCTAGATTGGGAAAGAAAATTTCTATGCCTCAAGATAAGTCCTCCAAACACCCTTTTAATGTTGACCGAGAAAATTAAATGAAAGATAAACTTTAAAAGGAATATGAATCCATTCCTTCACCTCCTTATATTCCACTTAATAACCCAATTCCTTTTCTTTAAGCTATTTCTAAGACAAATATGTCCTTTGAAACTGATCCTGAAATTCTCGACATGTTTAGACGTGTTGATGTCAAAATTCCCCTCTTAGATTCCATAAAATAAATCCCTAAGTACGAAAAGTTTCATATGGAATTGTGCACCCATAAGAGGCAACTTAGCACCTTAAAAAATTTTCCACCCAGCAGTCTATTCCTATAAAGTGAAAAGATCCAGGTACCTTTATGGTTCCATGCCAAATTGAAAGTTCCAACAATGATGATGAACTCATAGACCTAGGAGCCTCAATTAATTTCATGCCTAAATCCATATTCTCTAACATTGGTCTTCGTCCCTTGAACCCAATGAGTGTTTTCATTCAATTATCCAATCGAAGCACTACTAGTCCTAAGTGAATAATTGAGGATGTCCTTGTCCGAGTCAATGATCTTATCTTCCCAGCCAACTTCTATGTCCTCAACATGGAAGGTAAGACAACTTCATGCCCATCTTCTGTGATTCTAGGGAGACCTTTCCTTATGACATCTAAAACCAAAATTTATGTCCATGATGGAATCTTATTCATGGAATTTGGTGACCAACTGGTCATGTTCAATATTTTTCAATCCATGAAATACCCATCAAAGAATCAATATGTATTCTCTATCAATGCTTCTGAAAGTCTCTCTGAGAGTTCGTTGAATCCCAATCTATCATGTTCTTCTTGTTCAACTGATACAGGAGTTCGTGAATATTACATCCTCATTAACCAAGTCATAAATGGATATGTTGATATTGACATTACAAATTAAAACTACATTGATCTAAAGGATGTTAAAAAATCTTTGGAATCCAAACTCACCTCCGACATCCACTGCTCCAACTTGGATGGTAATGGGGAAAATGAACAAGCATGTTCATTTTTTGGATTCAAATATGATTATCCAACATTCATCATTCTCTATCCATGATTATGAAAATTCTATTATATGTGATGTGAACCCTGAACCAATGTGTTTATATTGTCCCGATGTTAGTAATTTTTGTGAGATTTATCCCATAATTCATAATGTGATCACTTGTGAGGTTGAAATTGACCATTCTTTGGGAAACAACATTGATATAAAGGATATTGAAAATTTTATTCAGTCTCATGACTCTACTAAAACTCATTACTGTACTTCATTAGGTCATGAAATAAATGAGTTAAGAACATTTGGGATCTCATACTATGGTTTTGTGTTGTCTGATCCATACATATATAAACCACCAGAATTGAAACATCTTCCTGAATTTCCAAGAACTGAAAGTAAGAACTTTGTGGATAACATCATTATTCATGTTGAAGACCAAAGAGAGGATAGAAATATTCACTATACACCCCCATTTAATTTCAATATAAACACTAAGGATGGGATGAAATGTTCAATGAATCATTGAGTCTCCCAATGGAGAAGTTTTTCTAGAAGCATACAGGAGTAGAGAAAATAAGGTGGCCACCATCGGACTACAGGTAGTCCATTGCAATTGTCCAACTATAGACAAAATAAATTCAGTGATTCTTGGAAGGAAACCCATGTTTTCTTTTACTTTTATGAAATTTTAATTTCTTTTTAGTTTTTCATTAGAAGAATAATTTTTTTTATTTTTCAGGTAACATCCCACATGAGGAACATCAACTTCCACTGATCCTCCACTAGATGGTGATGACGACCCACCAAATCCAAACAAGGGGAAAAACTTTTCCTTTAACTCTCTCTATATCACTTCCTATCTCTCCCTCTTTCATCTACTTCCTCTATATTTAATTTTTTAACACTTTCCTTATCACAGTTTTTATTTACTCTTTTTTGTGTGTGTGTATTTATAAAAAAAACATTAAAAAACATAAAAAAACTGAAAAACAATAATAAAAGTCCCTTAAAAAATATGGAAAATCCAGATTCATACTTACTCACCATCCACTTTTGAAATTTTGTCCAACCATTTTTTGGAGTCAAAAGACATGGTTTCATCTCAAAAATTTTGTGGTTTCTTCATAAATTTGGATAAAGAATATTGTCCCAAAAATACAAAATTTTGAATGCTCAATTTTTGATTTGAAAAATTATTTTCCGCACCTGTGAGGAACAACATTTTCTTTCATGCCAAGGCTACCTATGACCATCTTTTCAAAATGTGTGTCTTTAACCCCCATTTCTAAGCCTTGATTTTGTGGACATTCAAGCTGAATTTCCTACTTTAGTGTGCATTAATATGATAGAAGCATTTTATGAACCCCATGAGAATTATAATATCCAAATAGCCTTTCATTAACCATATATTAATCCTCCTTTTGAAAGCCCCTTATAGCCTATGAAAACATTTTCTTTTTTATCCACATTATAGGACCAATACCTTATCCCACCCAATATCAACATGGATTTTCATTACATGTTTTTTTGAAATTTATGTGTCAGGGGAATGGATCTCATTTTGGGTACCCTTTTTTTTGATTTTTACCATGTTATCATATGCTTGTGGGAAAGCATAAATTTATGTGTGGGGGAGTGGTTGTCCTTCAGTGGGGTTTGGGATTTTATATATGTTTATCTTGTACAAATGATATTGAAATGTGTTAAAAAATAAAAAAAAATAATTAAAAAATGAAAATAAGAATTGGTTGTGTCTTGGGTGGGCCAAAAATCACTCTTACTCAACATTTGATCTTGTTATAACTATTAAAATTAGTGTCATGAGGAGATCAATCATGGGTTGGGAGATGAGTGTGAGATCTATTTCCGGTTCAACTTTCGAAAAATGAAATAAAAATGAAAACTTATGTCATTGGGATAAGTTTCGTGATTTGTAAATATTTCATCTTCTCATCCAATTAAAAATTTAGAGCCATTTACTTTCATGTATCATTTCAAAAAAAGTGTGCATTTCTTTTTCCATGATGGTGTTTTATCCACTTTTCCTATCTTTTGGATATGATCTTCTTACCATCCCATAGACATAGAAATACCCCTAAAAATACCTCTTGATTTTTAGCACTTTAGGATAGGGAGTGGAAGATGAGAGCTCTTACAAACTCTAAGATTTTCACTTTTTGTTGGTGAATGAGTGAAGCTCCATAAATTAATTTTATCATTTTGAGAGGATTATTTTTTGTGTGCCACCATTTTCCATTTTTAATTTTGAGCATGAAATAATGAATTTTTTTTGGAACATTGTTTCTATAAAAACTTGTTGTTAAATTCAATATGGATGAGTGAAATAGTTTAAACCTCCCCTAAGTGGGGAAAACAAAATTTTCATATTTTTTGGTGAGTAAAAATGATTTTGTTATGCTTTTATATTTATTACACACAAGGACATGAA
Source organism: Viscum album (assembly GCA_963277665.1). NCBI lineage: Eukaryota > Viridiplantae > Streptophyta > Magnoliopsida > Santalales > Viscaceae > Viscum > Viscum album. The sequence goes on along the minus strand of OY728160.1, from coordinate 1,304,979,174 downwards.
AAAGACTAAGTGGGGGGGGGAGTTTATGTTATTAATATTTTAATAACTTATTATATAATAACATTACTAATTTTATATGAAATGTGCATAATTTGTGTGAAATAGTAATGTATAAATATTAAATATAATTTTAGAGAACTATTTGAATCCATCCAGATTCAAGTCCGTTTAATGTTTTAATAATAACTCTCACCCTACATATCCAAATTGAATGATTAATATTTTTTAGGGTTCCTTACTCAAATTAAAACATTTCATTACAATGAACCTTTGGAAAAATCTTCCATTTACAGGGCTATATGGATCACACAAGAAGGACCAAAGAATTTGTGAAGAAACTGGATAATCTATGACGATTTAATTACTGAGATCATTGTAACATCCCCAAATGATAAAGGGTTAAATGACTAAATGATATGACTCATGTCAACAAGGTGCACCTTCCTTTTTAAGAGTCTACCTGATTAGAACTCCACAGTTAAGCATGCTTGGCCAGGAGTAGTGATCAGGATTGGTGACCTTCTGGGAAGTTTCCCAGGGTGTTTGTGAGTGAGGACAAAGCACACTGGAAATGACAAGTGTTGGCCTGTGGGGACTATCATTAGTCAGATGACCAGTTCAGGCACGTGGTGGGCCTTAGGGTGGGGACCACGTGTCTGCGGGGCAGCTGGTGGGCGGGGGCCCAGTTGTCACATTTGGTATCAAAGGAGGAACCCAGCCTTAAGTGCGTGGTGCACTGCCTGGGTTGAGATGTAAGGCCCACAACAAGGGCGTTGTGCTCTAAAGGGGGGGGGGGTGATTGTAACATTCCCAAATGATAAAGGGTTAAATGACTAAATGATATGACTCATGTCAATAAGGTTCACCTTCCTTTTCAGGAGCCTACTTGATTAGAACTCCACAGTTAAGCATGCTTGGGCTGGAGTAGTGATCAGGATGGGTGACCTTCTGGGAAGTTTCCCAGGGTGTTTGTGAGTGAGGACAAAGCACACTGGAAAGGAAAAGTGTTGGCCTGTGGGGACTATCATTAGTCAGATGACCAGTTCAGGCACGTGGTGGGCCCTAGGGTGGGGACCACGTGTCTGCGGGGCAGATGGTGGGCAGGGGCCCAGTTGTCACAATCACTATAGAAGTGAAAATCCTTTAATTATCCTCCAAATGTAGGGGGACAATTCAGTTCGTATTGGATAAAACTTTCAAGGCCCAACTCCAAATAAAATGGGCCCAACTGATGAATTTAATCCCAACCCACCACTCTGGCTGGGAATTAAAATCTAGACACTGTTCATGGAATTTCTCATGTTCTATTTATTAAATCAATATGATATTTTGTAGGGTGAAAGAGGAGATATATGCAGCCGACTTTTTTTAAAAATGAATTTTGATTTTAAGGCATCTTCCAATTCAAAAATCCATTCACGTTTCAGCCATTAAAAAAGAATGGATTGAAATAGACAGATTACAATTGTTTACTCCAACTGCCATAAATTTGGTTCCATAAGTCCAAATGGCTAAAAATGTAGAGATTAGTCAGAAAACATTATTATGTACAACATTTAAGATGAAGATATCTTGTTATTATGCTGTCTGAATGGGGAAAATGATGAGACAAGTGGAGGGACAGATTTAGAATGCAAACTGTCCAACTCTTTGGGCTATAAATACATCCCCCCTCCTTTCCTTCAAAAGAGTTGGAATTTCAGAGAAAAGGGGAATATTTTGGTACCAAAAAGGCTCTTACAAAGGCTTGAGAGGATATTCCGTACTCATGTTTTTACTTGAGAAACCATTCCTCCTTACTTACTTTCATTTACTTTTGCGTTGTTCTTCGTTTGTAATCGTGTAAGTATTTGTTTTTTGTAATTTTGTTTTAATGCAAGTTTCTTCTTAAATATCACTTATTATCATCCACCTTATATAGTTAAATATTAATGTTATTAAAATAGTTTCAATCATATTAAATCCCCTTCCATTAGTTTTCTTCCTCATTCAATCTAAAGGTTTTTTAACACTTTTCAACATTTCTGTGTGTGTTCGATGCACTACACTTTTCTTATCCAGTTCATTTCACTTTATTTATAATTCATCACCTTAAAAATATTTAACTATATTAATAAAAATTTAAATTACTGAGTAAATCTACCATTGGGGTGAGATATAATTTGGGGATATTAAGTGATTTAGATATTTTTGTCGATGAGTATTCTTTAATTTAGCATTGTGTATGTTGGACTTAACAAGCCATGGATTGATGAATTGTTTTATTTAACAAATGGTTTCCATGGATTATTAGAACCATAAATACACAACCATAAACAAGCTCTGATTGATATTAGAACCCTATGTTAAGTGAAGGCTTGGATTAAAGCATGAACACGTAGGAATTCCAATCAACATTATCTTGTGAAGTGGGTGTTAATTTAAATGAAAAATAAAGAAAAGCTCAAGGATATAACAAGCTTAACACCAGAAAAATGAAATCACCCAAATCTTTATCAAATTGTTAAATAAAACCCCAATCATTAATCACTTCATTTAAGCTTTGAAAAAAACCCTTTCAATCAAAATACAATCAAATAAAAACAATCGACTATTAAAAAGTTTCATCGCCAAGGATTCGACTCGAGTGATTCTATACACATTAGCAGAGCATCAGAACTTTGAACCATCAACATGTGACAATTGGCCACTCTTTCAATGGAATAACGATCCCTAAGTGTTATTTTTTTTATAGTGCGACAATCCCCACACATCCCCCATGTTCCAAATTTCATGGGTACTAGGATCACTATAATGGCACATGGACTCATACTTTCCCTTACTAATACTTTCTTCATGAGTTCTTCAATTTGACACCGAATCTCTCTAGTCTCTTCCAGATTTTCTCTATATGATGGCCTGTTATGAATTTCCACAATAAGTATGAATTCAATCCTATTCTCAATGAAACTCAAAGGGGGTAATATATCTGGTGTTTCTTTGAGAAAAAAATCACCAAATTCCTATAGAAAATATAAACACAAGAAGGAAATGAATGGTGAAGTTCATTAGTTGCAAGGTACGAATCTTTACTAATGAGAAATAACACTTCCCTGCTCAAAAAAGCACCTTTGACATCACTTTTGTAGAAAATAAACTCACCTTTCACTCAACATTCCTATTCTCATCTCTTTGATTTCCCTCATTTCTTTTTATGTCACTCGTCTCTCGTTTTTCACTCTTAATTTTTATACTTATTCATTTTTTCTCAACTCATAACACTCTTTTTTATCACTGATTTTTTTATTTTTCCCACATTCATTTTCAATCATTTCTATTTTTCTTTTTGTATTCTTTCTCTATCATCACTTGATATTTATATTCTTGTGTGGGATTTAGAGGAGTCAAAACAATATTTATACCACTAAAATAAAAATAGAAGTTTTAATAATAGCCAAAATACATCACCCTCGTATCAAAATACCATGGTCTCCCTTGTAGAAAATGTGTGGGTTGCGTGGGAGAAACATCAGAAAGCACCTCATCGTGATATTTTCTAAATGTAAAAATGAAAATATGGCTTGTTTTTTGACCCTAACTTCTCCACTGCAATACATAAGGTCTTGTATGCCTTAGAGTAGAAAAAATCAACTTCTCCACCAACAAAGTACTATCCACATTAGTATAACATCCACTATTAATGATCATACTACATACCTTCCCCTTGATATGGAATATCAAATGAAAAATAAGATCACACTACTTCTCATCATGAGCATCTTTTGGTTGAATGTTTAAAGCTCTTATTTCCACCAATGCATCTCCATGAATAAGTTCTTCAACTTCTACATCATAACTCTTTTCCAAAGGTGGCATATCATCATCACTAGAGTGATGAATAAATATTTAGTTATTATCTAAGACAATCATGGTCCATTTTTTGGGAATTGAGATGAAATATGACCATCTCCTTGACACTTAAAACACTTTATATCACAATATTTAGAAGAAAAATTTGTGTCAATTTTTTCTTTTGAATTAGTGCAAAAGAATTTATTTTTGGCATCTTCTCTTTGTTTTGGAACAAATTTGGAATTCCTTGGTTTTGTTTCATTCCACTTAGAAGTTGATTTTAGATCTTTCATGTTATCCTTCCAAAAATTGTGGGAACTTACTTGATTCCTTTAAGAATGTAGTTGATTTTTTCCTTCACCATATTATATAGCTACTCCTCATTGTCAATGTAGGTTTGAAGTTCCACACAAATATAATTTACAAATTCAATCCATTGACGAACCTTTCCATGGTAGCTTCACAATTCTCCTCTAAATTGGTTTGAATCATCGATATCTCCATTTCCTTGTAGTATTCCTCCACACACATGAAACCTTGCACAAGTTTTTTAACTTAGAATGAAAATCTCGATAATAATGACTATAAATGTACCTTTTTTTAACGACCAAATATTTTTTAAAGAAAATTACTTTCTTATAAATATTTCATAATCACATTAACTACTAAGTGCTATGGGACCGTTAAAACATAATTTTGTCACTTCTATGATGTGAATTTCAAAAAACCGACATACACAGTCACGATCAGTAAGTTATTTAGAGTCCAATAAAGAAAACATAATTTTTGGTGAATAGTAACATACCCTTATGAATAGTAACATACCCTTATGAATAGTGATATACCCTAATGAATAGTAGCCTTAACTATGATCATATATAAATAATATTCATGTTGAATGTACGATATACCTATATTTTAGAGTAAATTAATGAAGGTTTTAAAACTGGGTTTTGATAATAAATTACGATTTTAATTAAATATTAATTTAATAATATTTAGAAAATTATTTTTGAAAAATGGACTTCATTTTTGGATTCTACATGTCGAAAAATGGTTAGGGTGATTTTTTGGGATTTTTCTGAAATACATGATTTTTTTATGAATAGTAATATACGGTAATTTACCGTAAATATACATATAAGATAAATAGACTATTCCTAGAATCATGGATGATGTCACCACCCGTAATCCGAATTCACATGATTAAATTACTATTATTGGTCATGGAATACTTACTATTACTTGTCTTGTGAAGAAATAATAAATTAATGAGTTTTATATTAAGAAATCCCCTCTCTCCTCCACTATAAAAACCCCTCTCACCCCTCTTCCAATCACTCCTCTCAAGCCTTGTTCCTTACCCAAATTCCGGCCAAATACCATAAAAAGCTCATATCCCACGTCCATCAAGATTTGGTCTCATTAAAATACCAAAACCTCTCCCTTAAGGAGGTTCTTAAGGAAGTGTGGTTCAAGAGGTAAATTCCTCCTTTCAATTCATTGTCTTTCCTATCAAGTTCATTTATTTTCTTTTCCTATTACATATATTTATTTAAATTTTGTGATGAAAATAGTACATTATATGTACTGAAATGTTTTCATGATAGTGGAAAAAGTTATCATCATCTCCACCATTTTACCTTCTTTTATACTAGTAGCAAGAACATCATCCGAGATGTGTCAATTTTACACATTCAAGGACGATGGACTTTTGATTTCTTTTATCATTATATATTCTGGTCATGAAACCATTATTGTTATGGTTGAACCAAATTATTATATATAATATAACCTATTTAATATTTTGTAATCCCTTTGTTCAAATGGTTTTAAGTTATAAATAAAAATGAGTTCGTTGTAATCAAAACCCACAAATTAACAGAAACAATTATCATTAAAGTTATATATGATAATTCATCCTCATTCCATGTAACAATGTTATATAAATGAAAAATAACACCTATTTATGTTCATAAATAATATATAATTTCAATTTTGGATATTTACATCCATTCCACTACATTACTTAAAAATAAGTGAACCAAATATGAAAATAAGAGAAACGAACACTCCGGAACGACGAAAGTCAATACAATAACTATCAATAAAGACATAAATGAACTAACCAGAATTATAATAAACTAAATACAAGTATAATATGTTTTTAAATAAGTTATTAATAAGTATAATTTCATATTCTAGGAACTTATGTATAATAGAGGAACACGTTCGGAGTTAAGGTAAGGGTTTTTCACCCGAACTCCCATTTTCATTCGGGTTACTTTTATTGTCTAATTTCCTCAATGAAATTATTATGTATTGTTATGTACTCATCATAAATTCTGTGTGAGTATTATATATATGTAAACCAACCAAAATCCTTCCCTATTTTCTGGATAGTTATATGTTTTAAAAGAAGCTCTCAAAACTGTTTCCAGAAATACAAGCCCGATTCCAGGGAATTTCTCAAATTCTTTTCTATTTTCAAGGGCACTCTATAATCTGTTTTTGGAAACCATTATAATTTTAAAATCACTCACTTTGTTATGAAAATAAAATCTTACTTCACATCTGGTTTTATGCAAATCTTTTTCCAAAATAACTCTTCTTTTCAAAATAAAAGAGTATTTATCTCAAGATTGCTTAATGATTTTATAAGAGTATTATTGTTTGATTCAATACTCTTGTTGATTCTTATGTATTGTTGGGGTTAATAATTTATGATGCCATATACCATATTTTATTGAATAATTTATGACTAAATTTATTTTGGATGATCTATCCTAAAACCATTCACCATATTATTCCGAATGGTTAGTGTTTTTTGTTTAATGATTGGGGAAAGTTAGTTACATTTCATATGATAGTTTCAATATGAATGTATATGTAGTTTATGTTGATCCTCTCTCATATGAGGAATGTATTGGACTTATTATGTGACGGGTGGGGCCCGATATATCCCCTCGATGCTTTGGTAGGTCTCATGATACAAATAGACGTGGAATTGGCCAAGGCCTTTCCTAAAGTGATATGGATTTTGGCCGAGGCCTTAATCATTAAATGTCTTGGCCGAGGCCTTGACAAAATGTTTCAGAATATTTGGAATTATGAATTCCATCATTATGAGTTCAACTATTTATATTCCATGTGTTTATTCGATTAGTAGAATACCCATGATTATGTTTTATTATGGCATTATTTACTCAGCTTATTTTCCTGCCATAATGTGTTCAAGTATATTATTAAAGGCATGTGTTTTAAATTATGCACCATGTATTATGTTTATACTATCTTACGCTGTATTTCTTACTCTTACTGAGCATTTTATCTCATCCTTGTCTTATGTATCATTTATTTCAGGACATGAAGAAGTTTATTATGAATGACATCCAGAAATAACCTAGAAGTTATGTGTGTTGTCTAAGGAGTTTCCACATTTTATTTCTCTTCGAGTTGTAATATTGATCTTATGTATGAATCTTGTTTCCAATAATACTAAACTACTCAGTCCTTCAGGATTTGTGTTCCTTGTATGTATGCCAATGTAATCAAACAAGGAACGGGCTTTGGGCAACTGGGGTCAGGTCCTTACATTTTTCACATTACTATCTTCATTTATTTCCAAGTTCGAATTGACCTTTCTCCATTATGTCATCAACTTACTTGTAATTGGACCCAAAACATACTTGCATAGTCATTGATCTAAGGTGCCACTAGCTTTACCTTCTTCTCCTTCGAGTAGTTGTGTATTACAAACATAGGTTCAACCTTACACTCCAACTCAATATAAATTTCTAGGCCACTCCTAACTTGAAAGTATGGAAGTTTCATTTTAATTCTTCCCAAGTCACTTTCTCTCCAAGTAGTGCATTGACACCTCCTAGGAATTGATTCTTAGAAATAAGAGTACTCATCATCAACATCATCAATTTCATTCCATCTCAAATTTTTTAATGTTTAGTAAGTTTTAAAATCATCAAACATAGAATTCAATCTTGTAAATTGGTCAGTGACATCTTTCATTAATAATTTGATCTTGATCTTCTTCATTTCTACCTCACTCTCCATTTTTTTAAATCCTCACACACACTTTCTATCCCTTTTTTCTAATATCATAAAAATGTTTCTCACACTTTCTATAACGAAAACTTGGTTCTTATAAGTGTTATAAAATCTAATCAATAAGACAAAAAGTAATAAGAAATAAATTTTTCGAAAACTTTAAAAATCATAAATTTTAAAAGGTTTTGAATCATTGGAGTCCAAGAAAATATTAGAGATAAAGACAAATGGGAGAAATGGTTATAGTTTAAGGTTGGATATGGAATAAGGAAATAATATGGGGTTTAAGAAAATTCAATAAAATTTGTGACTAAATTAGTAAAACCAACATTTCAAATGTTCAGTTTTTTTTTTGATTTTTTTACTACTCAATAATCAATAAATGAGATACAAAAATTGTTTTTTTGATGCTCAATTTACGAAAGATGAAATATTTCACAATTATTTAATTTTATTTAAATTATTTAAAATGGTGATAAATCATGAACATCAAACTCGACTAGAATCCGTTTTGGTGACAATTAGATTTTATAAAAGTGAGCTTGTAGCATGAATTGATTCATCTATATCCCCAAATATATATATGTCAGATTTAACTATTTCAAAATTGAGAAGAACGATAATATTCTGAACTATGAAAATTACATATCATAGGTCCATAAATTCAAAGTAAAGCCATTGAAATGGTAGTATAATGTTTTGTCTAGAATTGGTGATGGATAAAAATGGAAGAAGGAGAAGAAGAACTATGGGAGAAAATAGAAATAAATGAAGAACCTGGTTTCCATTCTTGAGATCTGATACCAAATAATATAATACCATATGGGATTTTAGTATTCATTATCTTAAATGTTGAAATACAAGTGATGGAAGTAGGAGTGATTATAAATAAAATAAATTCAAGGAAAAATAAAAGGGGAAGGGGGTGATAAATTAGGACCCCAAGGAGACTTTCCCATTAAAACCTTAATTATAAATTTCCACAATGGTTGATCACTACATTGAAGAGACTTAGATTAATTAAAATAAGAGCACAAAAAACACAAGCATAATAATTCTAGAAACTCTCATATTTTAAATTAATCATCAAGGGGTATAAAGTGGTGGCTATTTATAGCCAAATGGGAGGGATACATGTCAAACACCTAGTCTCCAAAAGTATACAACCTAAAAAATTTATCTTTGAATTTGTTTACCCATGTAAATGGATTTATAGTACAATATATCCACCAATAATACTTTTTAGAACCACCTAAAAGACTATGAATATCCCCACCATGACTTTGGAGACAAGGTGACCACTACAATATGACTTTGGATATTTCCTTCATGATAGTCACTTAAAATTCGTGGGATCATTTGTTTGGGCCATTTATGTTCACTTTTAGGATTTAATAAGTGTGATTAAAGGCCCATTTTATCCTCCCATGAATGCATTTTGGGCCTCCTCTTGTAACTTCAAAATGAGTCCATGTAAATCCTCTTTCATCATCCTCATTATTTAGCTTATCATTGGTCCACCAATCCCATGAAATGGGTCTTGTACATTTATGATCCTTCCACCATCTGTGCTCTGATTGATCTTGAATCCTTGCTACATATTTGTACCATGATTCTCATCAAATAGTCCCATGAATGAGAGCCTCCTCCTTATATATTGAGATTACAAATACCTTGAAATGGATACCCAACCCTTGAATATGGATTAACCACTAAATAATCTATAAATAACTCCATATGACTAACTTATTGAGTCATAAACAAGATCTATTAATTTATCAATTACATGTAATATAATAAATATATTATGCTATAAAATTGATCCATTAACTCGCATCATCAATCCCATAAATATTAAAAGAACCCTAAATATTAAAATCATAATTTTTTAGTATAATATTTTCCCATGAATTTACATTAATAACTATAAATATATTAAATAAATAAATTCAAATCCAATTATTATATACTTGAATAAAATACCTTTATTTATTACATAGAGATCTAATATTCTCAGACAATCCCCGAACCTCAATGTTGGGTACCACCATGTCCTAAACTCTGATTCATAATAATAGGGAAGAATTTTGAATATACTTAGTGTGTGACCCTATAGTACCTCTATCATGATAGTAGTGAATACTATTCATAGACTAAGATCAGAGTCTAGTAACCCATCAAGGTTTCTAAAGAGATAAGGTATAGTCATAGTAAATGACAACCTTTCCAATGTGCACACTTCATGTAATATAATTTATTTGTCTGGCGATATCTCATAAATAAGGACACATGATTCATGTCATCATCCTTTCTTAAATTATTTTTCATTGACCTAATATGATAGACTTACCTTCTTCTACCATGGCCATGGATTTACTGAATGTACTTCCATCCTAGTCAAATAGGCATGTGATATTACTTCCTTTCAAAAGTGACATATTGTTTCTTGATTATTCAATCAATGTCATACCACCAATGACACACCCAAAACAAGATACCTCACTATGATATCAATTCCATATTTTTCATCTTGAATCAAAGTATGTAATAAAATAGCATACACTAATAATAATCTTAAGTCAAGAGACCGTTACACATGTTCGAAAAATAGGAACTACCAATGAAACCTAAAACATGTGGTGTTCCTATTGGTGATCCATTCCTCATAATCTCATCTACCTCATGATAACCATGTGTGAACTTCATGAGAATAAGTCTCATTGTTTATGTATCCCTATCACCCGATATTCACACATCATTTGTGTCCGTTTAGTATGATTTATCTATACCATAGTACATATGTTTAGGATTAATTTCATATTATCTCGAGGGACTCATTATAGTTTGAGAACTTATATAACAATTCATATAAAAATTAATCTAAGGAAGTTACCATATTAATAGTAGAAATATAAATATCAACACTTTTATGCTAAGTGTAAAACTTGTATAAATCATTTTATACATGATATGATATTTGAATATTACTATTTAAGTTGGGTTAAGGAACCCACTTTTATAACTCTAATATGTTATAAAAAATATAGAGATCCATTTCTATATTAATGCAAGAATCCATGTCATGGAACATTCAGTTTGATGAAACCATAACAGAATTTGGTTTCATCAACAATTAAAGAGAGACTTATGTTTATATGTTGTTTAGTGGGAGTGTAATACTTTTAATAATAGTTTATATAAATTAGAAACTACTTACTGGAAATGGAATACCAGTTTTATAGTCTTTTAATTTCTGGTTAGACACTTTCTTCTCCATGGAGGAATTAAGAGAATTAACATATACTATTGGGATTAAGATACATAATGATAGATCTGAGAGGCTTATTGGACTATTTCAAATTACATACATTGAAAAGATAATGAAGACATTAAATATAGAAAAATTCAATATGGTATTTTGGTCAATGTCACATGGAATTCATCTTTCGAGGAAAATATTTCCTCAAAAACATAAAGAGAGATAGAGGACTGAAAGGAATTCCTACGTTTCAGGGATTGGGTTAGTCATGTGTTAGATTCTATTAAATATTCTAGACATAATATACAACTTAATAATATTAGGAAGATATCAATATGGTCTAATAAAATTCAATTGAAAGGAAGTCAAGAAAATCCTTTAATATCTAATGTGTGTTAAGGATATGTTTCTCGCCCATGGAGGAGATGAAAATCTAGTCATCAGGGGAATTTAAGATGATAGTTTCCAAAAATATCATGATGATTAGAAATTATACTTGGGATACATATTCACTTTTAATGAAGGTGTTCTGAGCTATAAGAACTTACTGAAATCCATGGCTTCTGATTCTACGCTGGAGTCCAAGTATATTTCATCTTCTGAGGTAACTAAAGAAGTATTTTAGATACATAAATTTTTCCAATGGATTGAAATGTTTTTTATTAGGATAGACTAAATAATAATATTTTCTTACAATACTATAACTGTGGTTCTTGAAAATGATCTATGGTCACATCAGTGGATGAGGAACATACTCTATAAATATAATCGCTTGATGGATTTTTCTTGGAGAGGTGATGTCACAGTGAGAAAAGTTACCCCAAAAAGAAACATAGAAAACCCATTAACTAAAGCCTCAACATAGTGGAAACATGATAATCATAAAACAATATAGTGCCCTAAAATCTATTAGTAGTTGGATCTTGTCCAAGTTGGATTATATTGGTGTTGGTGTTCTAGAAAAAACTATTTCTAATTTAGATTGCATGTATATTCAAATAAGTGAATATTAAAAAAATATATTTTTATATATTTTTATTGTTCTGTGTGACTTTAATGTAATAATGTCCTAGATTATTTTTCATATTGAAAAAAGATATAATAGTTCCCACCTATGATGAGAACCTTGATATTATATGACCATATTCTTAAATATTGTTTTATTTTTGGATAATATTATATGATGCGACAAATAATATATTTAATGTCATGTGTGAATACTTAATAGTTGATTATATTACATCTTATGAAGTTTACACTTGGTAATATATAAGACATGATATTATAAGAATAGATCCACCGGTAGGAATTCCACTTATTTTCATATCATGGGATATTAAAGTCAGTGCGCATGTGTAATGATCCTTATACATTATTATTATTATTATTATTATTAATGTATATCATGACTCACACACTATGATGTATTTTCATAAACCATGACAACATATGATAAAAGTGAAGTTCGGTATGTTTCAAGAATCATGAATGATGTGTTACTAATGAATAAGTTCAGTATGGATTTTACCCTTTCATATTTATATAAGAATATTTCTCACCCCTTGGATTGAAATAGAATTTTAATATAAAATTCCATGGACCAAGTGTATTGAAGAGTTCATTACAGATAGAAAAAGAAATATGTATCAAGCATATGGGTTGATGAAACCTATCTTACAACATCTTGATGAGGTATATAGACAAATATATTATATTAATATGGCTCCCTATACATGGTTTTTACCATGAGAGGGGGTGAATCGGGATATATGCAACATAAAATGTTACCCCTTGTCACAGTCTTGTTCTATAATTATCATGATCACCTATATATTCCTTAAAATCTATGTAAAAATGATAATGGTGGTAAAGTGAGACATGAGAGATTTCAATTTTCTCACACAAATATGATACTATAAGGAGTACACATGAAAATGAACCTGGGAACCTGAGACACTAAAGCTCTCTACTTTTTGGTTGAAAGGTTTTGAGTGGTCACATAGACCCTCATGGTTTACAACCATGAACATAGAAAATCTCATTGCTCTCCTCAAAGAGTGGAACACATTCCCCCCACCCTACACCAACAATATTCCCCCATGAATTTTAGTTAGAGGTTACACGTGTAGTGGTGTATCACTTTGTTGAACATTCATTTGTTTGAGGAAATCTATACAAAATTCCAATGAGTCGGACTTCTGAAACACCTATATTTTCTTCTCCCTAATCTTTCAACTTCTTGACTATGGACTATAATGAATCCCTTTATCTACGGTTCTCTTATGTTATGTATGTTGACACTAATTTTCTAATAAATGTAAAAATGTGCAAAATGATTGGGTATTTTCCCCTTATTTTTTTGTGTCAACATAGAACATCTGATTTTTATTAAAAATACACTTCCATCATTTTCAACTAAAATAAGGATTTCCATTTTTGGGTGACATGAATTCCATACCTAATATTATCTAAAGAAGAAAAAAATCACCCATTTTTCTTTCGAATTGCCTATTATATAATTATTGAAAACTTTCTCATCATTTTTTTCACCACTTTTCACATCATCTGATTCACTCCCCATAAAGAGTAATGTTGTTATTTTTGGTTTGACAAAAACAACTTCAATATTAATTAAAATCATCGAGATAAGTTTTTTTGAACATATCTTTAGTTTTAGATACATTTTATTCAGGGTTTTTAAACCATATATGTTTGATTATGAAATAAAAAAGATGTTTTAGTTAACCTAGTTTGATAAAATTCATGAATCAATATCCCTTACAATGTTATTGTCTTCTATAAAAATCCCTACATGGATGCCTTATACTAATTGCATATGAAAATCCCTATAAAATTCATATACATGTTTCTTTATGTATCCATGTTACTTCGCGTAGTTGAAATACCTTTCATGAAAAATTCACATTCATGAGCCCTTCATGTACCATAATTTCATTACATAGATGAGTTCTCTATATAGTCAAATTCCTTATGTGGAAGATTCACATATGGGACTATTTTATTTATCCAATTAAATTATGTATCCAAATTTACATACTTGGTATATTCACATTCAAGATATCATTTAGGTATAAAGATTTTCATAGATGGGTAATTTCCATTTTTTTCAAAAAAACTACAAAATTATAGATTTCACTGAATTCATTTGTCCAGCTTCCAAATATCTTTAATAATTCAACATATAGACACTAGATAGAGAGATATACTATATAAGAGACTAATTTTACTATTTTTTAAGTAAAAAAACCCAACACATACTCTAAATAGATTTTTTTACAACAATCTCCCTCTTTTTGTTTGTCAACTATCAAAAAATTGTTTCATAAATTTTACCGCAATAAAAATTTAGAATCAAATAGATTTGATCATGAATAAACGTTGAGAATATTTCCTTTAAGGAGTGGAAAAATGACACCATTATCACTAAATCTAAGCCCACTTGATCCATTCTTGGCATGAGAAACAATATTTGAATGAAAAATATTGTCATTAACCCAAGCCTTGAGCTCCATTCACTTTTAGCCTGCATTCCGACAATAATAACTCCCCTAGAGTCAATATTAAAACATAATCCCCCTTTGATGTAACACATGTAACAATCCCCCTTTCAAGTAGATATACACTTATCCCCCTTTATCAATGACCCCAAATAGAACTTCTATGAATGTTCATAAAAGAGAGTTAGTAGTCCACACATAGAACACAAGAGAGATACCATACATTTATTAAATGAGAAATTTCTTATAGGGTCAGGTATCTATTTGAAATCCCATATAAAGATATTGATAGATTTGGAATCCAAGAACCAAATTATGAAATTTAAAATCCTCCTTGGGTAATTCCTTTATCATGATATCAGTGACTTGATCCTAAGTAGGAATATAATCCAACTTTACAACCTATTTCTCTACCTTCTCCTTCAAGAAATGATACTTTTTCTAGATGTTCTTGGAAGTCGAGTGTTGAATGAGATTTTTGATAATGTTTATATCACTATAGTTTTCATACATAATCATATTTGGAGGTACTACATAAATTATAATATCTTCAAGATTTTGTTTCATATATATCAATTTTATATAATCTTGAGTTACCACTACATATTCGGCCACTACAATTCTTACAGAAATGTGGTCTCGGTTTTTTATCTACCAATAAATGAAAGATCATAAAATATAGAACACACCATAATAAGTTGGTTTTAGTTAATTAATTGAGCCTTCCCAATCTACATTTGTACATCCAATCGGTTACTCCTCTGATTTTCTAAAGGAATACTAAAAAAACTCTAAAATTTTGTTGGTATATGAAAATATATGACTCAAAATTTTCATGTACCATTATTTTATAAAAAAAATATTAGGTTGCCTAAAATTTGGAGAAGAAAATTTCTAGATGAATGGATATTAAGTAATGAATTTTTTTGATAATATTCCTATATTTTGTCATAACCAAAACCTCACATTCACTATCTTCTGAAATTTTCATCTAGGTCTCTACTAGTGTTGAAATAGGCTTAGAATCATCCATTTGAAACTGTTTTAATTCTTATTTGAAATATTTATTCTAGGAAAACAAATCACATTATTTCTTTGATTTTCCTATAAATCAAGGACAAAGGACAATTCACCAATTAATAATATCTCAAATGCACACCTCATATATTATGAAAACTTATTTCATTGAGTCTCATCTAAGCCACCCATGATTATTTAATCAATATATAAATGAACCAAAATTAACTCCCATATATCCTTATTGATATATAGTTTATGATCAACCCATCCTATATGATAAATAAGATTCTTTCAGTACTGATCTATCAATGCATACCAGGCCCTTGGGGCTTGTTTTATCTTATATAATGATTTATTTAATTGAGACACATTGTTCACATCATCATGATTGTGAAATACATGTAGTTTCTTGATGTAGAATTCTGCTTCAAATAATCCTTTTAGGAATTCATATTTAACATTCATTTAATACAAATTGAATCTCTTTTTTATAGACATATCTAAGAATAGATTTATATATTCCAATTGGTCTACCAGTGTAAATGTCTCATACACATTAATTTCTTATATTTGGGAATAAACCATTCACACTAGATGCTATTTGTTCATTTCCACTTGGAAATATTCATTGAACTTATCTTGTAAAACACATTTGGTTTTAATAACATTTTTTAGCCTTGTAACAACCTCCCAAGTCATGTTATTTTTAATCTTTTCAATCACTTCATGAATATCCTTGACCCAAATTTTATCATCAGTAGCCTCCATAATATTTTTAGGATCCACCTATAAAGGTAAATATGTTTTCTATTGATCCTTCTTTATTCAAGTTAGAACAACCTTTTTCTAGTCTCTTACTATGTTTTTTTCACTAATTTTTTATCTAATAAAAATCATATTAGGATATAATATTTTTACTATATTTTATTGATTTCCTAAGTCCTTATATGAGTATTCAATAGAAACTTGAGCTCCCATAGGCCTAATAACCTTAACATCACTTTAATGATAAGTTTACTAACTGTACAGTTGAAAATTTGTCTCACTAATTTGCGAATTCTGCTCATTTTCAACATCAGTTATATCATGAGTTTTCACAATTTTTACTAGCCTTTTCTTAAAAAAATTATTTTCTTTGATTTTGGATGAGAATATAAGGAAATTTTACTCATCTCCATGATCTTAAAACATTATATGATTATCTTTAATTAGAATAAATAATTTACTTCCAAACACTCAAAAGTACTTGAGTGATGGTCTCTTCCCATACCATTGTTCATAGGAAGTGTTGTATTTATTAATATAGAATAGGGCATTGTTTTATATTTACATTGATGTAAGTATATATTCCTTTAAATATTCCTTTAGAAAATTCTTTTCAACGTGAATTGTATGAGTCGTGTTATTGGTAATGAAATATCTTCTTTTAATGAAACCATTTTACTGGGGAGTCCTTATTACTTAGACTTATGGTCACATCCCTTATTCTTAAAAGTACTCTTACAACCAACTATTGGTAAACTCCATACCATTTTCCATCTAGAACCTTTGAATATTCATCCCTAGAATTAATTCTGAAAATATTCAATACCAATTTATGAACCAAAATAATTAAATTTTCTGAGAAATAACCATTATCTAGTCATCTTTTAATAGTCATCAACAAAAACATCACAACAACCTTTTCATCCATGGATTTGTGTGTCATTGGACCACAAACATCCAGATGCATGAGCATAATTAATATTGTTGAATTTTTATTCTTTAGATTATAGGTTTTCCAAACTATCTTCCATTTTTGAAAATTATCACACATGTGGGTGTGATCTCCTATGAGCATAGGGACATATTGATATACATAATTTTTTACCAAATTTATTGGGATTCTTGGATTAAATATCTAATTCTCTTAGGAAAAACCTATTTCCGTCCTCCTTAAACAACATGTATTTTTCATCCTCTTCATTTATGTGATAAATAATTCCTTTTATTATTATTCAAAAAAAAACTATAGCACCATCCATTAATTTTATAGTGAATATATTCCTATTCAATACCACAATATGATCAGAGTCACATAATTGACTTAAATTGATAAGGTTGTGACAAAGGCCTTCCCCCAATAGGATATCTATTGGTATTAAGTCATTTCCTCCTATTTTATTCTTTCTAGAGAAAATTATTTTTAGTCCCTCATCATTATCAAACCTTACAACACCATACTTGTAATATTTTATCCATGTGATCATATCTTTGTTTCCCATCATGGGGGGAGTGCACTTATTATCCAATATCCATGTCCCAGTTCTATCCATTTCTCTCAAATAAATCTTTAAAACATTTTAATTCTATAATTTAGTTTTCTTGACCCATGATCACTAAATAGTTTTACTTGATGATGAGAAAATCTTTACATACTTCCAAATCCATAAAAATATATTCTTCATAATATATATTGGTATATTTTTATTGATTTTTCATTTTTTTTGAAGATATCTCATTATAATGACCCTGACTCGAGTAGACTAGAGCTAGTTTATAATTTATTATATTTTCATAAATAAAATAGTTCAAATTTATATGGAATGATAACTTTAGTGGTTTTGGAGAACCAAACACATAAGTGATACCAATTTTACTTTGGAAATAGAAAATAAACCAAAATACATAAGAGAATAAAATAAACTACATCCTTGAAAACTCATTCAAATGTATCTTATTTATATCATGGGTAAATTTAACTCAATAAGGGTGAAATTAAATTCTTATTAAGGGTTAAGTATAGTGGAATATATCTTGAATCAATAAGCATAATCATCATGGAAAGGTTAATAACTGAACACACTTGCAATTTAAATAAATTGACAATCATGATAAGATAAGGAATAGTCAACAGGGAATGGTAAATAACTGAAAAAAATCCATTTAATCTAAATCATGAATATCATAATAATATAAGGCATAATCAATATGGTGAGGTAAATATATGAGAAAACATGATATTTAATCAATAATATGAGAACGAAATGAATCCAGAGACAATATCATTGTGAAAATATCAGGGATTATCATAAATTAATTATTAGTGAAGGAAATTATTAATGATTAGATGTCATGTCTCGGATACGTGATACCTCTACCATGAAGATCTATCCTCAAGACAGTTTAAAACGACTGGGTAAAAACCCATTTGATTTGGCCAACTGGTTTGTCTCATGAGACTCATCCATGCATTAAAGAGTGATCTATTTTAGGGACCCACCTATATCTAAATACCCAAATAATTCCACATATATCTAAATATATATTTAATTTATAAAAAATGTTCCTTATCATCAAATATCCATATTTAGTAAATGATGTAAATTTATTAATATTTCCCTAGTTAATTGAATAACTTTAAAAGTATACCCCATAAGTAAAAATGGTATACAATTTATGAAATAATCATAACAATAATAAAGTAATATGGATATTTAATATAAATTTAATTTATAATGAAAAATTATCTCAAGAAAGTTATTGTTTCAAGAGAAAGTCAATAATCACAAAAGAAAGTGATATTGTACAATAACTATTACCACGTGGTAATTTTTATGTCGAACTCCCTTAGTTGAAATTATTCAAATTTAAACTCAAAATACCATGAATTATTAAGTAATCATGATATTACATGTAAATTGTTATTATATAAACCATATAAAATAAGTTAGTTACATAACATTACAAAATGCCTTAATAAAGGGATATTGAGACGAATTTCCTACATCATGCTTCCTTTCAGTTGAATGTGATTTAACCTCTCATATATTTGTTGAAACATTTAATTAACATACAATATAACCATATTAATATTTATAATATAACATATTATCCTTTAAAACATCTTATCATGCGTTCGTTAATAATCTATCATTATTTTTATTATTTCAGGTGTTAATTTCCTTATTTTCTCATTAATTATTTGTCATGAATGTTCCATTTATTTTCAATATTATATTGTTTCATCATATCTATAATTATAATCATGACATAGTTATCGTACTTATATATCAATTATACTATTAATACCAATCATTAAATATGGTTCTGATAAATTAAGTATGTTACGATCACGGAGACGGTAGGTCATACACAAGCATGATTAATGTTTCCATTTTCCAGTGATCATTATGGAAAAGAGTTATGTAATATTTTAACTTTATAGAATGATAATAATATAATATTATTTATTTAAATATAATTATAGATTTCATCAATGTTTTTGTGGTGATGAAAAGAGATTCACATCACTTCATGAAAGCAGTAGTCCACAAGTATATGAACGAAATTATCATTTTTAAATGAGTGAAATGGTACGAAAAAATTATATATTATCTTTTAATAATGATAAATATTTCATTAATATCAAAAATATTTCATTTATATTGCATATAATTATTAATTTTATCTTTATAACCTTCCATGTAAATCATTGTTGAAAAATGAATCACATCGCGTTGCAAAGTGGTAGTTCGCTGTACACATGAGCAACATTATCATATCTACCACGAAATGGAAATTAAAAATTATTATATGATATAATTACTCCATAGGGTTAATTATGTTATAAATATAATATATTTACATTATATAAATCATCACACCCAGCCATAAGAGGTTTTAATGGAAAAACAAATGACATCGGTTCGCGAGACGGTAGTCCGCCGTACACCCAAATGATGATTTCATATCCCATTTGATAGAAGTGGTGATACTAAGGTTATCATTATATGGAATTTATTGAGGTTATTATATCATCAGGGTTTAATAATAATTTAGTAATTTGTTGGAATAAATAAAATAAAAATTATCACTGAAGAACGTTACCTCTTCTATGAGTAATCTCATTAGGTTTTCACAAAAATACTTCCATGGATGGATTTATGCCTAAAATAAGGATTATAAGACAATGGGATGAAATTTTGGAATTTATTTGGGTAGTTACTGGCTGAAATAAAAGGATTTTAAGGTTTGATGAAGGAATAAGAAGTGGTGTCCTTTTATAAGTTAGGTGAGTGGCACACTTATAATATTTGAAAAGAAAAAGGTGTATCCATATTGTTTACATTACATAAGTGTAAAAATGGATTATTATAGATAATTAGAACATATAAGATTAAAATATAGAAATTAAATATATTTTATGAATGTTTTTATTTCATTTTAACCCTTATCATTTTAGTTTAACCCCCTCACAAACCCATTTTTACCTAACTTCGGTAAATATTTTTTACAATTTTTACAATTCATTATGGTCAAGAATTATGTTGACTATATTAGATGAGATAAATTATTTTGATTAAAAACAGGGGATAAATTTATTAAAATTCCATTTTCATAAGTTCCAAAATTTAATTTAAAATTAATACCGTAGACACGATGGGAAAGTGGATTTTCCAAGTGAAAGTGATCAAAAGATTACAATGTTTTTGTATAAAAAATCATTATAAAATTTATTATAATGTAAAAATTGGATTAATATATATATAATTGATCTGATTTGAATATAAAAAAAATTAAAAATTTAATTTAACATTTTAAATAATTTGAACAAAAACACAGTTTTCAATTAAAAGTTTGTACATTGTTATTCATTGAAAAATGAAACATTTCAGAAAAATCACAAAAATTCACCCTAATATAATTTTTATATTATAATTGTTGAACTTGTAGTTTTAATTATAAAAAATAAAGATTCTAATGATATTAAGGAAGTTCACATTTCTCTATAAGAAATATGTATTCTGAGCAAGGTGACAAAATTATCTAAGTATGAGTCATTGTTGAGGAAATCACACCGCTAGAATATCATACTGTTGGACAAAAAAATTGAAAAAGTATGAGACACCATCAGTAAAAGTACTGTTAGGATTTCATGCTTCCCAAACGAAAATTTGGTTATGTATGAGATACCTCCATATGAGGCACTTCCAATGTCATACCGCTAACACATAATTCTGGCTAAGTCCAACACACCGTTAGACCACACACCACCATACCAGAAACCGCTAGTTGAGATGCCTCCAACGTAGTGAAAATTTAGATAAGTCTAAGACACCTCTAGTATCATGCCACCAGAACAACATACCTCTAGAGTGAGCCACCATCTTAACTTGATTCACATCTAATCTAAGACACCACCACTAACTTTATTACATTATTTATTTCGAATCAAATTATTATAATTTCTATATTTATTAAAGTTAATTCCATTCATTATTTTAATAATTGTATTTTGAATGTTAGATATAATTCATTCAATATAGTGTTAGAGTGTGAAGTATGAGAAAGCAACTAATCTAGATATCCACCTTGCTAGAGAAGATAAAATTGTCACACAATCCCACTTGCAGAAGAGATGAAAAGTGAATGAAGTAAACCAAAATAAATCTAAAATCTAAAACTTTATGAACATGCATAGAGACAAACCAGATTGAAAAAAAGAGCTCACCTACTACAAACATTTGACTGAGAAGTTTAACTACACCATCACATCTAATTCTTTCCTCAAAGCAAAAGAACTAGAGTCTACCACACTCTATTTTTAGATGTTTTTCAAGATAAATTGACACAACCTTCACTGTAGAATCAAATCAAGAGTCACAATATTAATTATGACTGACTGAGCATTTCCAAACACTAAACTTTTAGGTTGCACTATTTTATTTTTCTTTATTACATTTTGAGAAGCATGTGTGCATATTCTACTTATGAAATGCACACTGTCTCCTATGTTGAACTGCAAGATAGTCGATATCTTCTCAAACACTTTTCATATTTGTTTCTCCCAAGGATAAGAGTGGTAGAGGTCCTTATATGGCATGTTTATTTTTCCTTGCACATATACCTATGGAAGAGGTCCCATGTGACCTAGAATATAGTAAATTTTGGTAAAACCTGATCTAGGTTTTGGATCATATTTTGTGTTTTATATAAACTTCTTGTTGGAGGGTGATCCCCACATTTAAAGGAATAAGTCTCAACTTGAGATTGAAGCTCTTGTGTTAGAAATTTCTATTATGTGCATTAATTATTTTTACTATTTATTCACTTTAAAAATAAAAACTATTTTAACTATAAAAAAAATATTGTGACAGTTTGTCTTAATTTATGTTCATATATTATTTTGATCAAGTAAACTCATTTCAAAGGATCCAATAATATTGTATACTATTCCCCTGAGACATAATCAATCTTTAAATAAATCTTTATAATGATTAAGATCTAAATTATACTACTTATTATGATAAAATGGGATATATATATATATATATATAAACATTTGTGGGATTTAAAAATCATCATTTTTAGATAGAAATTTTTATTGGGTACTCAATTCACCCCCTCTTGTGATAATCACTATGTCCAACATTTGATATCAGTGGATTTCCTTTATTTAGTATTAATTTTTTTCAAATCATTTAATTGTGATTTTAGTTTTACTTTAAAGATCTCAATTTTATTCCATTTCTAAATTTAGTTATTTAATGTGGATAATCGACAAGAATATTCTGCTACCAACAGACCTCCTTTCTTTAATTTTACAGATTATGCTCAATGGAAGATTAAAAATGAAAATTCATATTGAAAGTATGTGTTTTTTATATTTATTCTAATATAAAAGATGAATATGTTATAATTTATACTTCAAGAAGCTCTAGGGAAGATGAAACAAAATTATCTTATAATAATAATGGTAAAGAAATTAATTCCCTTTACTATTCAATAAGAGATAATCAATTTAACAAAATATATTCTTATAAAACTGCCTTTGAAATTTGGGATACTCTATCTATTTCACATGAGGGAACTTAAAATGTTAAAGATATGAGGCTGAATACTTGTACTTTTAAATATGATAATTTTAAAATGAAGGCTAATGAACCCATTTCCTACATGTATCTCAGGTTTAATAATATTTTCAATACAATGAGATCTCTTATAAAACCATTATCAGATTAGGACTAGATTATGAGATTGTTGGGATGACTACCAGAAATATTGAGTGGCACAGCAGTTTCAATCATAGAATCATGCGTCATAAGAAAGTTTCTTTTCAAGGAGATGATCAGAAAGCTTATAATGTACGAAGAGGAATTAAAGGTAAACCATAAAGAAGATGAGGAGCCTAAAATAAATTAAATAGTATTCAAGACAACTTCATTTAGATAATAAAAGGAAAAATAAAAGGAAAAATAAAAGGGGAAATTCAATGTTCTAGATTCAAGTGATGGTGAATCACCTTCTGATAGTGATGAGGAGATTAGTCACATGGAAATAAGATTTAAGAAGTTCTCTAGGAAGAAGAATTTATTCAGAAAATCAAACTATAAAGGAAAGAATGATAAAAAGAAAATTGGATGAAAGAATGGAATGATGATGATTATCAAAGGGATGTTTTCTATTATAAATGTAAAAGAAAATGTCATATAAAATCTTACAGTCCAAATATTAAGTACAAAAAGAAATATGAGGATAGGGATAGTAGATACAAAATGGCTATGAAGGCCACCTATAAAGATTTTGAAGATAGCTCAAGTGATTTAGATTCTTCACCAAAATATAGGAAACATAGAGAAAATACATGTTTTATGACTAAAGTTTGTGAGGTATCTTATATACCTACCATTTCTAATATTTTTCCAATGCATGAGTTTAATAACTCTGACATTGAAAAAAATTAGGATAACGATATATTAAATAAAGAATTATTTTAATATTTCAATATTCTATAAGATACCTTTAATGAATTAAATGATAAATACAATGGTTTAAAAACGAATCATGCTCTAATTGTAAATATAAAATATTAACTATCCATAGATAAAGATAAAAATGCTCAAATGCACAAAGAAACACTAAACATATATTTTCAAATGAGAAATTGCAGAAATATCTTGAATTTTTTTCAAATTGTAGAGAGAATCTCACAAAAAGTTTGGGAATGAATGTTTAACCAAAATATGTTAGTGGAATTGGATACCAACTTGGATAGAAGAAAATTTAAAAAAGGCATTTTATTCCTAAATTTAGACTTGAAATTTCTTCTACGAATCATTTTTCAAAAGGACATAACAAGGTTTTTATTTCAAAAAGATTGAAATCTATTTATAGGAAACCCATTACAAAAATGTGGGTTCCTAGAGAATTTATTACTAATATTTATGTAACCAAATAGATTTGGGTACCAAAATCATTTCTTTTTGAAAACTAGTTTTGTAGGAAAAATTCTTAAAGACCTCCATTATAATTCTATTGTAGTTGGATAGTGGCTATTAAAGACATATAGAAGAAGATTATTCATTATTAAATATCCTAATAAAGGTTGATGGTGGACATGAAATATTTAGTGACAATGCAATAGGAAAAATCATTGGCCTAGACCAGATTGGTAACAATACATCATTTTTAATTTATAATGTTTTATATGTAGATAGTTTAAAGTATAATATTCTTATAATTTCTCAGTTGTGTGATGATGGTTTTCATGTTAAATTTGAAAATGATTCTTGTAATGTTTTTCATTCCAAATAATGATTAAAATTTTACTACTTTGATAAATGATAATGTTTATGTTTTATATTTAAATTCCCGGATTTCTAAAAATGTATCTTCCTTAAGCTTCTTTAAAAAAGAGTCCTGGGTTTTGCATAGGATAATAGGCTATCGAAACATTCATTCACATAAAATTTAACTAGGAAATGATCAGTTAGGGATCTTCCTAACCATGGGTTCCCAAAAGATAAAGTATGTAACCCATTTCAAAAAGGGAAAAAACAAATAATTTCTTTTAAATTAATTAAAGAAGTGTCAACTTATCAACCCCTTGAGTTGTTTAAAATGGATTTGTTTAGACCATCTAAGTTTCAAGTATTAATAGGGAGCATAATGTTTATGTTATTATAGATTGGTTTTCTAGGTATACTTAGGTACACTTTCTAAATCACAAAATTGAAGCTTTCTCTTACTTTAACAAGTATTACAAGTCTATATAAAATCTTAGTGAACATAGAATTAAGACCTTAAGGAGTGACCGAGACATTGAGTTTCAAAATAATGATTCTGAATAATTTTTCTCAAAAAATGGCTACCTTCATAACTTCTATACTCCTAGGACCCCCCATCGTAATGGATTTATTGAAAGACTAAATATAACCTTACAAGAGATAGCTCGGACTATGCTAAATGATTATGACCCACCTAGCTATTTTTGGGAAGAATCTGTCAATACATCCTGATGTATCATAAATAGTGTTCTAATCAGACTCCAAATGAGATATGGAATAATAGGAAACTTAAGGTTAATTACTTTTGTGTTTTTTTTAAAATTATTTATTCATAAAACTAAGGATAATTTGGAAAAAAATCATCCAAAATTTATAAAGGAATTTTCGTTGGTTATTTAATATCTATAAAATTTTTATACAGTTTTCAATAAGCTGACCAAAATCGTGGAAGAATCAACTCATGTAAAATTTGATGAAACTAATCCACATGATCCTAAGACCTCTTTACAAAATCTTGAGGATGATTTATCATCTTTGAACTTAAATTACAAATATTTAGATTCTACTATAAAACAATTATAAAAATCATCCAATTATGAATATTTTCCGGAACTTCTAGAACCCAAACATGAAATTACAAAAGTGACTAGTCCCTATTTGTCTAGATTTGTTAGAACCATTAAGTACCATATATTAGATGATTTTGTAGGTGATCTAAATATATGATGAAAACATACATCTTCTGTTAGAAATTAGGTTCAACATCAATATTTCTTATCTCGTCTTAAACCTAAGAACATCAATGAAGCTATTAATGATGAATTATGGGTAATACCAATGCAAGAAGAATTAAATAAAATTTAACGAAAAAGTGTGACAACTTGTAGATAGACCCAAGGACACCTTGACTATTGGAACTAAATGGATTTTTAGGAATAAATATTATGATTCATACACTATATTTAGAAACAAGGCTTTAATTTTTGAACAAGGTTATAGTCAAGAAGAAGGAATAAACAATGAGGAAACCTTCTCACCCATAAATAAACTTCAGTCCATAACAATAGTTCTTTCTTATGTAGCAGATTTAGATTTCAAGATTTATCAAATGGATGTTATGAGTTATTCATAAATTGTTTAATAATTGAAGATGTTTTTATATAACAACCCCTTGGTTTTCAAAATCCCCATTTTCCAAATCATTTTTTTAAATAAACTAAATCTTTATATGGTTTGAAACAAGCTCCTTGAGCCTGGTATGATAGTCACATAAATTTTATGATTTTAAAAGGACTTTTAAAAGGAATAGATAATCCTTACCTTTTTATAAAATGAATTTCAAGAGATGTATTAGTTGTATAAATATACATTGATGATATTATTTTCAGATCCTCAAGAAATTCGTTAAGTACAAATTTTTCAAAAATGGTGAAAAATGAATTAGAAATGAGTCTAATGGGTGAAATAAAAAAATTTCTTGGATTTTAGATTCTTAAAAACAATGATGTTATTATTTTAAATCAAAGTAAATATAAAAAATATATTTTATAACATTTTAACTTGGATAGAACTAAGTGTAGTGATACTCCTATTAGTACCACCTGTAAATTGGATATTGATGAATCTGGGAAACCTGATGATGAAACTAGTTATAGAGGTATCATTGGAAGTATTCTCTACTTGACTACTAGCTGACCAGATATTATTCATAGTGTGAGTATGTTTTCTCATTTTCAATAAAACCCATAATAGTCACACCTAGTTGCTATTAAAATAATTTTCAAATACCTCATGTATACTAAAAATTTAGTATTATTTTACCCAAGAGTAAATGAATTTTATTTAGTAAGATATTATGATTATGATTTTGGGGGATGAAATTCTTATAGAAAAAGCACCTCTAGAACATGTCATTTTTTGGGAAAGTCTCTAGTTTCATGGTGTATTAAAAAATCAAAATTATGTTTCATTTTTTACTGCTGAAGCTGAGTACATAACATCAGGAAGTTACTCTGCAAAAATGTTGTGGATGAAACACACTTTACTATACTATAGATATCAATTATGACATTTCCCCATAAACAATAACAACACAAGTGCTATTAAAATTTCTAATAATCCTATTTCTCATTCTAGGACAAAGCATATTGATATAATACACCACTTTTGGAGAGACTATTTTCAAAAAAGATATATCACTATTAAATTTATTGCACAAAACATTAGTTAGCTGAAATATTTACTAAGAATTTGAATTATTAAAGAATTGATTATATCAAACATTATTTAGGAATGATAAATCCTGGTTAAGTATAATTTGCGGTGACATACTATTTTGGTTGGCATACCACTATGATGACATGATGTTGTCTTGTCATGTTGATGGCTTATCATGTCATTGGATTTTCATGCCATTGGCTTATCATGCAATTTTCTTATAATGACATTGTCCTGTCATACCGTCGTCTTTTCACACTATTGATTTTATGCCTATACATTGTTTTTCAAATATTTTGAACTACCGATTTATTTCCTAGTTTATGTCATTTCTTGTAATCTGATACATATTTTTTCTTGGATTTCGATTTTGATTTAAATTGTTAATTCAATTTTGGAATGCCTAATATCCCAAGTGATATTAAAATAGAATTATGGTTATTCCCTATGTACATTGAGCGTCATGTGATACTACCTCTTTTTTCTCTCTTGATCATAGTCCACCCCTTTGCCTCCCAGTTTTGAAACCTTCTCCTTACCCTAGACCAAGATTTCTGAACTAGTTTGCATACCAGGAATGAAGAAGGATTCTGAGTATTCCCCTTTTAAGTCAAGATCATTAGATAATAAGAAGAAAGAACCTAGTATACCTACTCTAGTTATACCATTTAACCACTATTTTTTCAACAATATTTTTATTGTATAAAAGGAAGTTTAATCGATGTGGGTGCTATCTAGTAAGTATATGGTACTGAAAGTGATCCAGAATCAAGGATAGTTAGAGTGTATTTCCTCTAACAAAATACCTTTCTACCCTATGTTGGTTTATGATTTTTATCATCTTGTAGAGTTTGTGCTTGATAAAGATGGTGCTCATTTTATCATAAGTCGTGTGAGAGGAACTGTATTTGTTTTTTCATCAAATAAATGGGATAAATGTCTAGGTGTACCGCATGATATAATTTAGGATGACTACCAAGGAATCATTCCAAAATCCAATGAATTTTTTATATATAAAGATTCTTTTTTTGTGCTAACAGGAGACGGCACAACTAGAAGGCTCGTCACCACTCATATGGATGAGGAATATAGGGAACTCATTATGTTTGTAAAACACATGTTATGCCCATGAAAGGGCTATTTTGAAACCCTAAGGAACAAGATGGCCATCTTCTATCTCTTATGATAGAAGGTCACAAGATCAATCTTTGTAGATATCTCATGGTTTATATGTGTGAGATGAACAAAACATCCTCCATATCCAACTACTTGATCTACCTGAAGTTTATTTCTACCATGTTGAAGGCCAAGGGCCTAGTATATGAAGATAAAGAGTCTATGATAGACTATGTCGGTTTCTGCAATACAAGTTCTACCTGTTCATGGATAAATATTAGATAGAACCACAGGAAAAGATATTTTCACTAGTAGAAAAACTATATTTTATGATGCAATTTTCACTTCGGTTATTTATAATAGACATGAAAATTTGGTCATATTACTTTTTCACATCAGTTTTATGAAAACTGATGTGACAAAGTGGGTATTAGACACTCTTTCACGTCGGTTCTATAATTTAACCGACATAAAAGACTGAGTTTTTAAGTCAGTTATATTATAACCAATGTGAAATACCTCCGACTATCCATTTTTCACGTTAGTTATAATATAACCGATGAAAAAGAATTTTTAAAAATTTATGTTTCAATCGAGGGTTTCATTCAGCAGTCTTCTAATTTCATGATGATGCTCTCGTTTCTCTCTCTCCAAATCCTAAAATTTATGGTTTCTTCGATATGGGGGTCCAAATAACACCTTATAGTCTATATCAAAACATAGGGTTTCGTTTTCCTCAGGTTACACATCTGAAGTAAGCCTCAAACATTTTCATTTATCTCTTTTAGTTCATTATTTGTCCTCGAATATCTAACTGAATATTGTTCAATGAGGTGTTCTTAATTATTTCATTACCATATTCATACATTCGGATTTTTTTCATCTTCATCATTTCATGTTCTATTATAGATATTCTAATCTCAAACTAGCTCTCCTGAGGGTTTTAATATATTTTATATTGTGGTAATTAGTTTTTCTTGAAGTGCATATTTTTTTTCTGGGGATTGAGAAGTATTTATTTAGAATGATATGCTAGTTTTTATTTATTTTAATCAACTGATTTATTTATCTATCACTAGGTGATAATTTCATAGTGTTAGAAGTGGGAGATTGTACTGATAAGTGGTTTCTGCATATTGTGGCTTCTTTAATTATTCAATTTTTGGTCCAATCAACTATAAATTATTTATAGTTTATTTTTTTTTGTTTTTGTGAATTTATCCAAATGTTACAACAATATAATTTTAAAACATCACAAACCTCCCAATGAATGTTGAATTTAGTAATAATAACATGTATTTCACTTGATGATGGTTTGGTATTGATGATTTTTGAAAAATATAATGGTTTTTTTGGTTTAATATTGTCACGACCTGTCCTTGGGGCCCGTCTCATCACTACCCCAAGCCCGCCTTCCATAGGCCAGGGGATGGAGACTAGCACCATAGGCGTAAATCCCAATAAAAGGGAAGACATTTCCATTATATAAGAAAACAAACACAATAGAGTACGCAAGCTGAAGTAATCACTAAGTAAACTGAGTACAAAAGTATGTTTTGGAAAGTAAATGCGCCAGTATACAAACCCAACTGAAAGTACAGTACAACTGAGAAAATTAAAGTACAACAGCTAAAAAGTAAAGCAGTAACCACCAAGATGTCCTCCGGAAACCCCACCTGATGGGTGGGTACATATGGTCTCCTCAGCTCCTCGAATCCATCTGTCTGCTCCGTGTACATGTCGCCTGATAGTCCACCTCCGGATACCATCCCTCTCCACAAGCCTCAACCACGATCAGTTTTTTCCGTTGTCTGCATCCAATACAATGTAGTGCGGGCATAACCCGTGCAGGGGTGAGTATATGATACTCAGTAGGGACCCCGAGACCCCCGAAGGTCTCCCAAAATCCACAAAGGATAAACCAAAGGAAAGATATAAACACGAAGTATCAACCGACTCTACTTAGGTATATGCCCATATATAAACCTAAGTCATCAATTACTATTCGACTCCCACTCTCAAGCCCAAGCACAAAACATTCCACATAGGATAACACAATCCAGTCCACACAGGAGTGAATTCAATCACATCGATGATAATGTTTGAAGATCAAGAATCATCTCACATAGGTACATTATTCACGAAGAGGGGTGGAGATCATAGATGTAGCCTCTGAATCATCTGCCCTGCCGAACCCACGTAGTATCCAAGTATAGAAGTCGTCACTGTCAAACCCACGTATGATCCAAGTACAGTAACCATCACGTTCAAACCCACGGAAGATCCTAGTACAGTCTTCATCACTGCCAAACCCACAGAGGATCCTATTACAGTTGTCCTCATTGTCGAACCCACGTAGGATCCAAATATAGTCGTCATCTTCATCGCAGTCGCAGACAACTCTAGGGTTCCCGCACACAGCATGCTTGATTCTAAGAGGGTCTGCTCCACGAGCCAAGGGGGAGATACATCAATTGTCACGAAGTCCAAAGTTTATGTATCCCAAAGTTTCATCTCGTCAAAAGTAACTCAATGTGATAGACGGCGCGTCAATCGGACGCCCGGTCTGAGAGTTATTGGTTTTTCCATTTCAATGGACTGGTTGGTTTTTAAGCTAAAACCAACCCGACTGTACTCCAGATGCATCCAAACCATAAGTTGATTAAGTCAAAAGAACCATCTCACCAAGAGGAATTCAACATAATTGACGACACGTCATTCAGACATCCGGTCCTTATGTTATAAGCGTTTCCGCTCCAAGGGCCTGGTTGGTTTGGGGTTCAAACCAACTCGGCCATACATAGACTTCACCAAAACCTCGAGAGTAATATACCTAAATGAACTATTCGTTCCAAGGAATCCTACACAACTGACGGTGCATCGATCAGAGGTCTGTTCCTCAAGATATATCTGTTTAACCAAAACATTCCGAAAATAGGGGGTCTGGGCCCGGTCCGACCTGGCCCAACACCCCCTGGGTCGGCCAATACCGGGTTGACCCAACTCGGGTCCGGGTCTGGCCCAGTAGGGCGCGGCCCGGCCCGGCTGGGCGCGGCTGGCCCGACCCATGTGGCCTGCGGCTGGCCCGGCCCATGCGGCCTACGGCCCGGCTCGGAAGCCGGCCGCGGCTCGGCCACTGGACGAGCGAGACGCAAAGGGGGTGTGACCCCCCATTTTTTGAAATGGCAGACCCAGTGGGGTCCACCCTAAAATCTGATCGGGGGGCTACACCCCCCCCGGTTTCCGGGTAACGGCAAGTCTTTATGGCCGGCCGTTTTGTGAGCTGCCGCGGGACCCAGAAGGGGTCCCGCCTTCTGAAGACGTCGGTGGTTGACTCAGCCGGCTGCCCCTACTGGTCTATTGCAGCTCGTCTCACCGGCACGATGCCATGCCCCTCCGCCGCGGCCCGCTCTGGTCGCGGCCTTCCGCGGCCTCTCCGGCGCAGCGCGACGGCGCCGTGCACCACCACTGCAACCCTCTCCGTCCCTGCGCGGTGCAACGGCACCCCACCGCCTTCACCGCGGCCTTTCATGGCCGTGGTTGTCACGACCTGACCCGTACTAGGGCTCAAGCTGCAACTACCCCAAGATCACCTCCATAGGCCAGGGGATGGCGACTAGCGCCGAAGGCACAACAAACTCGGGGAGGCCTTTGCCAAAGAACCTGTACACACACACGCAGCCAACTCTATGCAATAGTTCAAACAAAAAAAAAGAAATCAAGGTTCCAAAATACTATAAAAAGGGAACCAAACAAAAATTCATCGACCTCTAATAGTACAAGTACAAGAAAAGTAAAGCTGAAAGGGAAAGGGGAAAAAATACACACCCAACTAGAAAAATTCCACAACCCAGCAAGAGGTGAAAATGTAAAATAGCTGGAATTGTCCCACTCCTGAATCCCAAGCTATGACCACCGTACGCAGTCCAAGCACCCCGTATCCCAAAGATCCTCTGATGCCACGATCAACCTGTTAATCGTCTGCAAGGGCACGCCAAATGCGGGCAAATCCCAAGCAAGGGTGAGTATAAAAATACTCAGTAGGATGCCCCGAAGGCTAAAGGGAGCATAAATAGAGGTATTGAAGAGGAGAGCAGTAAGAGAGAACAAGGTACAACAAAAGTGAACAAAAAGAGTACAGCTCCACCCAATAATAGATATGATTGCTCAAAGAAACCCAAATGATAGAGTAAGGGGATCTTCATCTCATAGCTCAAACCAGGTATATGCCCATATATATACCCAGGGCAACCAGATATACTCATAACTCCGACCCGTAGTCTAGAGACAAGTCAAAAAACCACATACCCATGCTAGGGATCCAGTTCGAATATTTCCAAGAAGTACTCATTCTGGGAGAACACACTCCACGAGTCTGGTAGCTCTGATGACATCCGTCTGAGAAGTACTATTCGTCGAGAAACGTTACAAGAAGAAGTTACACGCATTACAGGAGACACACTCCTGAGTGGGAAGATCATGATAGATAGAAGCACTCATTGCGGTAGACGCACTCTTGAGTGGGAAAGATCACGATACACATATGAGGATCACTGTCAGGGCCATGGCGGATACCGCGACTCATCCGGATTCACCAGCTAGTTGATTCACCAGCTAGGTAGAGGATCAATGCCCGGTAGAGTTGGTCACGTCGATGTCTGTCTATACCTAGGGTCAAGAATGGATTGAGGATCTTTCTCTGGGCCTCTTGGAGGGATGAAAACTCTATCATAGAAAGTACTACTGAAGGGATCATACTCATGTAGAAGGAAACGATGTTTGACCTTCAAGGGGACGAGAAGAGAAGAGGAACTAACCCAAATGAAACATGTCCAAGCTATGGTGGACATGAATATCAAGCCATTTTCTGAGAATCACACAGTGTGTAGAAGTGTCACACACCATTTCTTCTGACCCCGGGTACTGCCTGTGTACAATGGCCTGTGTCGTAAGGCTGGTCATGTGGTGGAGTACCGACTCCAAAGATAGGAAAACCATCTCAGAGGAAACTGAACTCGCACTCATGATATGGGGAGTCCCGTCTCTACCAGATCAGATCGGTAAGGAATACCCGCACCATGAGTCATCAAGGGATTAGTCATCCTAACTCTCATTAAAAGAAACTCCCTAGTTTTTCTCCTCAGGTTATCAGTCATATGTCAACCACCATGAAGTTCCACAAAGGAGCAACCTGAAGGACCTCTATGTCATAAAGGTTCCAACATGACAGATGGTGTGTCAATCAGCCACCCAGTCTATATGTTATAATCATTTTAGTGCTAATGGCCCAGTTGGATTTGGGTACGATCCAACCCGGTCACACTCCAAATTTCTCGGAAAGACATGTGGAGTATTTCAAAAGGACTGCATCATCCTATGGGTTCAGACACGATAGACGGCGCGTCAATCAGACGATCGTTCTGTAAGTTATAGGCATTTTAGTACTGGGGCCTGGTTGGATTCATGTTCGATCCAACCCGTCCGTACTTCAAATGACACCGGTTAACCAACCCGGTCACACCATTACAATCCACATGGAAGAACACATGATATGGACTACTCATTTGTCC
Source organism: Viscum album (assembly GCA_963277665.1). Taxonomy (NCBI): domain Eukaryota; kingdom Viridiplantae; phylum Streptophyta; class Magnoliopsida; order Santalales; family Viscaceae; genus Viscum; species Viscum album. The sequence goes on along the minus strand of OY728160.1, from coordinate 1,304,944,529 downwards.
AAAATGGATAGCCGGTGAAAAAGTTGTATTTCACCGCAATACACGCGAACCGGGCCTCGTGGGGCCCACACTTCGACCTCAACTTAAATATCCATAATTGGTCATGAAACATCCATCTTAATTTCAGGGTCGCAACATCACATGCGGTTCATTATTCTGACACCGTATGAGGGTGATATGTCAGATACAAGATCCCGTAATAATAATAATATTATTATTAGGTTGTTTCATGGACCCGAGCAACGAACCAGAATTTAGTATCCAACATTGGACTTGGATTGACCATATTAATGACAGGATTACATCGCCACTAACGGCAAGCCAATCGGACGTCGCACGCATGAGTTATGGCAGGTCGAAGATTTAATAATAATATTAAATCTATTATTTTCCGAGCGTTTCGGGTACCCGATCCAAAAACTCAAAAAAGACATCCAATATTGGACTCAGAATGTCCCTCTTGGAATCTAGGTCACACTTCCGTAGATGGTTCGTGAAACGGAGGTCGCACGAAGGAGTTGCGGACAAAAATCTGTTTTATCATCAAAATTTATAATAACAATATTTTATTATTATTATTAATCAATTATTTATTTATTTTTCACAATTTTCTTGGGCACTAGAATCAAACACTCTCTCCTATTCCATTTATTTCTCTTTTAATTTTATTCTTATTAATATCTTATAATCATTATTATAAGATATTATAATAATGACTTACAAAATATCCTCCTCAATCCTGCGCCACCACCAAAAGTGACGCCTCCTTGCTCCACGATTGATTTATTTTTTTTCCTTTTATTATTTCTCAATTTATGTTATGCCATTCTCTCTCCAATATTCATTCTACTTCCCCAATTCACATTTTATTCCCCTACAAACATCACGCGGCCCTCAGCAACCTGGAACCGCTGCGCCTCCGCCTCGCACATGGCATGCTTCCGTCGTGCCGCCTACTCGCACTGAACCAGCTGCCACGGTCGCCTGCTCGCCCAACCGAACCGTCACCTTGGACCACCGGAACCCTATTCGCACCCACACCACGGGATCCTTCCACGTGCCATTCCATCTTCAATTTAAATCAGAAAAAGATACAAAATTGGTTCTGTGATTCTCGGTTCGAGATCTCCGCGTCCGTAAGTCCCGTTCAACGAAGCATTGAGTTCTTGGCGCGTTTAATAATTTTATAATGAAGAACATTCGAATAATGCATGGAAATCGAATAATGAAATATCACGGTCTAAGTGCGGATCAATAGAAGTGTTAGTTTGGACATCATTTTTGAGAATCAAGAACATGGGGAATTGGAAATTAAATATTTATCATGCTTCAAGAATCTCAAATCCAAGATAAACAAGAAGAAAATTAATTTAATCAATTGTTTATCAATCCACAAATTAATTTATTTAATTCGCGTTCATCAGGAGAAATTAAATTGTGGTAAGGAATCCACAAAGATAAATCCTACCTCATGGTTTGATCGATCGTTGGTGAAGATCGCGTTCATCAAGATCCGCTCAGTGTTGACGAGGATCGCACTTGCAAAAATATGAGAATAAGACATTTCGTTTGTCGCTCTTCGATTCGCCTCGATCCGAGGCTTCATTGTTCTTCGTTCATCATTCATTGACGAGTAGAGGATGAGAGGTGAGGAAGGGATGGTTTACCGTCGCTGGCCAAAATGAATTATGAGGCCAACCCCCTCTAAACAAAGAATTTATAACCTATCTCTAGGTTAAAATAAATAAATTAAATAACTAAATAAACAATTATTTAATTATTTAATTATTCTCTCGTGATGGCACATATGCCAAATACCCGATGCGGACAAAGGTTATACCTTTCTTAGGGTAAAACCTACATTCCGAGCTCATCGGTGGCCTCCGATTTTTCATCTGAGTCCATGTTCTAGAGTTATTCGGGTTCAATATATTAAAGGAATAAATTCATTATTTAATTTATCCATTTAATACACCATCGACGAGCGAGGGGTCCGAACATCCCGCACCGAATTATTTTATGTCTCTCCTAGGGGAAACACTGCATTCCGGTCCCAATCGTGGTCTCGGATTTCTGATCCGATTATCCATTTAAGAGATATCCTATTTTCTTTCGTTAACTTCACGTGCATAATATAAAAAAAATTAACATTTTTATAAAATTAATTCCGGGCACACAGGGCCTCGGAATTGCACGCCGTCTCAGCCCCCATCTCTAAAAATATTCATAGAAATAGTTCAAAGTATTATTAGGCCAAAAACCGGGTCTCTAAATTATTCCCTACTTCAAGCGTTTCATCCTTGAAAAGAAAAACCGGGGAAACCAGTCAAGATACCGATCCCACACTTAGCTCTCCCTCTCCTAGGGAAGCCTGTATGTTTCAGTGCTGCCATGGAATATGGACCAAAGGGTTGGTCTACCCTAATTATGTTTTATTGAGTTGATCACATGTGTTGGAACACATATGTATCTCCTCATTTGCGACACGGGTAAAGCATCGTATACCCACTCCAACAATTTGGGTTAAGGCAACGTGATATGAAACATTTCTATATCCTTACACAGTCTCAAACGAACTAATATAACTCGTGGGAAAGTTTGTCTCCCTGACCGAACCTCTACATCACATGTCACAACTAGAATCCCTATTTGTCACTAGGATAATGTATCGTGATTCCCTCCTTCAGAATATCCATATGGTGAAACACCTAAGGATATCTGGTCACACAGGATTTCATGGTCGATGAATCACAACCAAGACTATCTTACACGCTCGAGAAGCGAAGGAGTCAACACCGTCGACTGAAAAAAAAGTTTTACCCTCATGTTCCACTAGGGTCGGCTGTAGGGAAGTTAACTGCTCTGAAACTTCCCACACTAAGTGAGTCTGGGACTTCCCAAACATCTCTCTATGGTAATCTTCTATATAACCGAACATTGATTTCACATGTCCAAAATATTCTTCCACCGAGCTTTCGCTGCGCTGCCTGGGTCCCATATGACCACGTGCCTGCGACTGGTCATGATAAGATCTCCTACATTGAGATCTCGTCGTCTGGCGTCTTCTAGATATAGTAGACGTCTCAGCTCTATTATGATCACTATCACAACCAGTTGTATGGCGTGATAGGAAGCTTTCTACCACTAGTGCCTACTCTCACACCTCGACATAAATAGGGATGCACAAGGGAACTATGATAGCATAGATCTCTCTACAGAGTCCCTACTCAATTGTTTCTTCTCAGAAACTACCATTATAGACTAGTGGACCACCGAATCTAGCCAAAACTCTACTGTATGAGGACCTGGCATTCTACGGAACCTCAGTGGTCTCTGGTGCTGGAACTCACGAAATGTGCTCAACCTGCACACATCGTCAGCCTGCCTAGCTGGGGTTGTCTTCTTCTCAACTGGTAGGGGTACTGCGACCTATGAACCGTAGCTAGTATCATGGATGGCTATCGTCTCGGAGACATCCTGAATGTTATCAAGGAGTACCGCGGTCAGATGAGCATATCTATATATATATATATATCAACAACGATGGGGAGCTGACTCGAGAAGGGCAATCAAAGACTCAATCCTATATGATGCGTGTACCAATGTTCCCTGCAACAGGTGTATCAGGGTGCCGATTCGACAAGAGGGTAATCAGGGTCTTGGTGAATGGATACATCGGCCGCCTGTACCATCACTGGACCCCCGGGCCTGAGAGCCTCTCTCGATACACATCGACATTGTTGCCCTGAACCCAACCAAGACCATTTTAGGGAAATTCCCGAACAAAGTCCCAAGGGTCGAACCACCTCTGATACCACTCTGTCACGACCCGACCCATACCAGGTCTCGAGCCGCAACTACCCCAAGCCCGCCTCCGTAGGCCAGGGGCTGGTGACTAGTGTCGAAGGCACAAAAAACTCGGGGAGGCCTTTTCCTAAGAACCTGTACACACACAGAACCAACTCTATGAAAAAGTGAAGAGAAAAAGAAGAAAGAAAGGTTCCACAATACTATAAAAAGAGAACCAAACAAAAATGCATCGACCTCTAACAGTACAAGTACAAGAAAAGTAAAGTTGAAAGGGAAATGGGAAAAATACACACCCAACTAGAAAAATGCCACAACCTGGAAACAGGTGAAAAAGTAAAATAGTTGGAAGAGTCCCACTCCTGAATCCCAAGCTATGAACACCACACACGGTCCAAGCACCTTGTATCCCGAAGCTCCTCTGATGTCACGATCAACGTGTTTGTCGTCTGCAAGGGCACGCCAAATGTGGGCAAATCCCAAGCAGGGGTGAGTATAAAAATACTCATTAGGATGCCCCAAAGGCTCAATGGAGCAGAAATAGAGGTACTGAACAGGAGAGCAGTAAGAGAGAACAAGGTACAACAAGAGTGAACAAAAAGAGTACAGCTCCACCCAGTAATAGATATGATCGCTCAAAGAAACCTAAACGATAGAGTAAGGGGATATTCATCTCACAACTCACACCAGGTATATGCCCATACATATACCCAGGGAAACCAGATATACTCGTAACTCTGACCCGTATTCTAGAGAAAAGTCACACAACCACATACCCATGCTAGGGATCCAGTTTGAATATTTCCATAAAGTACTCATTCCAGGAGAACACACTCCATGAGTCTTGTAGCTCTGATGACATCCGTCCGAGAAGTACTGTTTGTTGGGAAACGTCACAGGAAGTAGTTACACTCATTATGGGAGACACACTCCTGAGTGGGAATATCATGATAAATAGAAGCACTCATTATGGGAGACACACTCCTGAGTGGGAAAGATCACGATACATAGATGAGGATCACTGCCAGGGCCATGGAGGATACTGCGACTCATCCGAATTCACCAGCTAGTTGATTCACCAGCTAGGTAGAGGATAAATTCCCAGTAGAGTTGGTCAGGTCGATGTCTGACTCTACCTAGTGTCAGGAATGGATAAGGGATCTCACTCTGGGCCTCTCAGAGGGATGCATACTCTATCATAGAAAGTACTGCTGAAGGGATCATACTCATGTAGAAGGAAACGATGCCTGAACATCAAGGGAACAAGAAGAAAAGGGGAACTAACCAAAACTAAACATGTCCAAGCTACAGTGGACATGAAGATCAAGCCATTTACTGAGAAGCACACGGTGTGTAGAAGTGTCACACGCCATGTCTTCTGACCCTGGGTATTGCCCGTGTACAACGACCTGTGTCATAAGGCTGGTCGTTTGGTGGAGTACCGACTAAAAATAAAGGAAACCCACCTTAGAGGAAAAAAACCTCGTACTCATGACGTGGGGAGTCCCATCTCTATTGGAGCAGAGGAGTAAGGAATACCAGCGCCTTGAGTCATCAAGGGAGTAGTCATCCTAACTCTCATTAAAAGAAACACCCTAGTTCTGCTCCTCAGGTTATCAGTCATCTGTCAACTACCATGAAGTTCCACAAAGGATCAACCTGAAGGACATCTATGTCATAAAGGTTATAACACGATAGACGGTTCGTCAATCAGCCCCCCAGTCTGTAAGTTATAAGCATTTTAGTGTCGAGGGCCCGGTTGGATTCAGGTACGATCCAACCCAGTCACACTCCAACTTTCTCCAAAATCCATGTGGATTATCTCAAAATGACCACCTCGTCCTATGGGTTCTGACACGATAGACGGTGCGTCAATCGGACGATCGGTCTGTAAGTTAAAGGCATTTTAGTACTAGGGGCCCGGTTGGATTCATGTTCGATCCAACCCAGTCATACTTCAAACGACACCAGTTAACCAAACCAGTCACACCGTTACGATCCACATGGAAACACATGAGATGGACTACTCATTTTTCCAAAATGGATAGTCGGTGAAAAAGTTGTATTTCACCGCAACACGTGCGAACCGGGCCTCATGGGGCCCACACTTCGACCTCAACATAAATATCTATAATTGGTCTTGAAACATCCATCTTAATTTCAGGGTCGCAACGTCACAGACAATTCTTCCTTACGACACCGTATGAGGGAGATACGTCAGATACAAGATCCCGTAATAATAGTAATATTATTATTATTATTATGGTGTTTCATGGACCCGAACAACGAACCAGAATTTAGTATCCAACATTACACTTGAATCGACCGTATTAATGACAGGATTACATCACCATTGACGGCAAGCCAATCGAACGTCGCACGCATGTGTTATGGCAGGTCGAAGATTTAATAATAATATTAAATCTATTATTTTCTGAGCGTTTCGGGTACCCGATCCAAAAACCCGAAAAAGACATCCAATATTGGACTCAGAATGTCCTTCTTGGAAGTTGGTTTGCACTGTCGTAGACAGTTTGTGAAACCGAGGTCACATGAAGGAGTTGCAGAAAAAAATGTGTTTTATCATCAAAATTAATAATAACAATATTTTATTATTATTATTAATCAATTATTTATTTATTTTTTCACAACTCTAAAATCAATCATGATTTTCATTTTTCTTGGGCGCTAGAATCAAAAACTCCATCATTTTTCATTTATTTCTCTTTTAATTTTATTCCCATTAATATCTTATAATCATTATTATAAGATATAATTATAATGACTTACAAAATATCCTCCTCAATCCCACGCCACCAACAAAAGTGGCGCCTCCTTGCTCCAAGATTGATTTCTTTTTTTCCCTTTTATTATTTCTCAATTTTTGTTATGCCATTCTCTATCCAATCTTCATTCTACTTCCCCAATTAATATTTCATTCCCCTCCAAACTTCACATGGCCCTCACCAACCAGGAACCGCTGCGCCTCCGCCTCGCACACGGCCTGCTTCCGTTGCGCTGCCTACTCGCGCTGCACCAGCCACCACAGTCGCCTGCTCTCCCAACCGAACCGTCGCCTTGGACCGCTGGAACCCTCATCGCACCCACTCCACGGGATCCTTCCGCGCTCCATACCGGATTCAATTTTAATCGGAAAAAAGTGACGAAAGTGGTTCGACGATTCTAGGGTCAAGATCTCTGCGTCCGTAAGTCACGCTCAACGAAGCATTGAGTTCTTGGCGTGCTTAATAATTTTACGATGAAGAACATTCGAATAATGTGCAGACAACGAATAATGAAAGATCACGGTCTAAGTGAGGATCAATAGTCGTGTTAGTTTGGACATCATTTTGGAGAATCAAGAACATGGGGAATTGGAAATTAAATATTTATCATGCTTCAAGAATCTCAAATCCAAGATAAACAAGAAGAAAATTAATTCAATCAATTGTTTATCGATCCGCGAATTAATTTATTTAATTCGCGTTCATCATGAGAAATTAAACCGAGGTAAGGAATCCACAAAGATAAATCCTACCTCAAGTATGGATCGATCGTTGGTGAAGATAGCGTTCATCAAGATCCTCTTGGTGTTGACGAGGATCACACTTGCACAAAGATGAGAATAAGACGTTTCGTTCGTCACTCTTCGATTTGCCTGGATCTGAGGCTTCATTGTTCTTTATTCGTCATTCATCGACGAGGAGAGGAGGAGAGGAGATGAAGGGAGGGTTTACCGTCATTAGACAAAATTAATTATAAGGCCAAACCCCTCTAAACAAAAAATTTATAACCTCTCACTCGGTTAAAAGAAATAAATTAAATAACTAAATAAACAATTATTTAATTATTTAATTATTCTCTCGTGATGGCGCATCTGCCTAATACATGATGCGGACAAAGGTTATACCTTTACTAGGGTAAAACCTACGTTCTAAGCTCATCGGTGGCCTCAGATGTTTCATATGAGTCCCTGTTCTAGTTATATTCGGGTTCGATCTATTAAAGGAATAAATTCATTATTTAATTTATCCATTTTATACACCGTCGATGAGCGAGGGGTCCGAACATACCGCATGGACTTATTTTATGTCGCTCCTAGGGGAAACAATGTGTTTCAGACCCAACCGTGGTCTCGGATTTTTGATCTGATCAACTATTTAATAGATATCCCGTTTTCTTTAGTTAATTGCGCGTGCATAATATAAAAACAGTTAACATTTTTATAAAATTAATTCTGGGCACACCGGGCCTTGGAATTGCACGTTGTCTCAGCCCCCAGCTTTGAAAATATTCATAAAAATATTTCAAAGTCTTATTAGGCCCAAAACTGGGTCTTTACAGAGGTTCCCTGCCGATCACCGCATGGTGCAACGACACCGTGCGCCTCTGCCTCCAACATCATCGAAAATTAACAAAGAAGAGGGGAGGAGAATAGGCCGTGTTTGTGTGGTCCGATCTCTTCCCATTGTGAAGATATCATGCGGCTAGACCTTATGCAACGAAGAACGATGATAAAGACTTGAACTAAAACAACCCCTACCTCATGACATGATCACTCGGCGGATCTCCGGTGAGGTAGCGTCATTCGTTGATGTCGGAAGATAACGTCGTCATTTCCTTGGAGGTTCGTCGCTCATTCGATCATCGTAAGAGGAGGTCCCTTGGTGTTGCAACAATGGTGGAAGAAGAGAAGAGGAAGGGAGGAGGAGAAGAGAGGGTTTCTCCAACAGATGCCCCCCATCTTATAAGATCCTCCTTTATTTAATTAAGAGAGGGGTTTCATTGAATTAATGTGGGTGGGGGATTACCACATTAATCCAAACAAATTTGAATTTCAAAAATAAATAATAAAAATAAAATAATTTTTATTTTTATTTCACGAAGCCCGGAAAACTAACTTCCACACCGCCCCGACTGCGTTCGAGGTGAAGGTCCCCTTAAGCAATCACCGACGCTGCGAGTACAACGGTGCCCTCGGAATCCAATTCCGAGCCCCGGTTCAGATGTTACCAAAACCCTCTTGTTCGTTTACTGAACGTACCTGAGCTAAACTTCCAAAATTGATTTTGGGCTCACCGGGCCTCAGAATTAAGTGCCGTCAGAAACCGCGTACTCGTAAAATCCCAAGGAATTTAACAAAAAAATTCCTTGAAATTTATGAGTCTTTACATTACTCCCACATCAGGGCTTTACATCCCCGTAAATCTACAACAAAAACTAGGGAAACAAATGAGGGTATTGTGCACGAATTTGAGACTCCCTCTCCCATGTGCTCTCTTGTAGGTTCACGTGCTTCCACCGGATGCACATTAGACGAATCGACCATCCACGTAGGACCCTCTCTTATCGATCCTCGATCTCCACCGGGACCTCCGCAAAATTCTCCATGTCATCGATGACTAGTTCTCCATGATCAATGATATGCATTGGGTCATGCACATATCTCCTCAGCTGAAATACGTGGAAGATTTTGTGCACCCCGTGCAACTGAGGTGGAAGGTCCATGCGGTAAGCCACCTCGCCTACCCTGTTGAAGACCTGGAATGGTCCGATGAAGTGCGGAGATAACTTGCCGCCCCGACCAAATCTTTATAGTCCACATCGAGGTGAGACTCGTAAGAAAATGTGGTCACCATTCTCAAACTCCAGTGGTCTCCCCCTCCTATCAGCATAGAAATTTTGTCAGCTCTGTGCAGTCCTCATCTGCTCCTGAATGATCTGCATCTTTTCTGTCATATCTTGGACCATCTCTGGTCCTACAAGTGCTGACTCTCTAGGCTCAGTCCAGCACAAAGGTGATCTGCAAGGTCGGCCGCACAATTCCTCGTATGGTGCCATCCTGATGGTGGAGTGCTAGCTGTTGTTTTATGTAAACTCCACCAAAGGCAGGTGATCCTACCAGCTGTGACCAAATTCGATGACACATGCACGAAGCATGTCCTCGAGTGTCTGAATAGTCTTCTCTGTCTGGCCATCTTTTTGAGGATGAAAGGCGGTTCTCAGGCGTAGCTGCATCCTGAATGCCTCCTGCAACCCCTTCCAAATCCGGGAAGTAAAGCGAGCATCCTGATCGGAGACGATAGACGATGGCACACCATGAAGCCATACGATCTCCAAAACATAGAGGGGTCCCAATCTCTCTACTGAGCCATGCTCTTTGATCGGTAGGAAGTGGGCTGACTTGGTGAGTCGTTCGACGGTCACCTAGATAGAGTTGTGTCCTTTGGAAGTACGTGGAAGTCCCGTCACAAAATCCATGGATATCCCATCCCACTCCCACTCCGGGACCTCTAAGGGTTGCATCAAGCCTGTCAGTACCTTGTGCTCCGCCTTCACCTCCGGTAGGTGAGGCATCGTGAAACGAACTCCGCCACAACATTTTTTATACCTGGCCACCAGTGCTGTCATATGAGATCCTGGTACATCTTCTCCACTCCTGGATGTACCGCAAGAGGGGAAGTGTAAAACTCCCTCAGCACCTCCTTCTGAAATGAAACTGGTACCATGGTATGTCCCTTGAAGAGGATGACGTGCTCTCCTCCTACAGAAAATATACCAGGTGCCTGACCTGTGGATATCTATGCACATCGTGTCTCATAGTCAACTTCCCCACGCTGTGCCTCTCTAACCCTCTGAAGTAGTGGATGAGTGATTATGAGGGACTGTAGGAAGGCTACTCCATCTCTATCCATGAAGGATATCTGCAAAGTGGCTAACTGCTCCATCGCCTCTCCAAGTAGCTGAATGCCCGACCTCCTGCTGAGAGAATTAGCCACAACGTTCCTTTTCCCATGAGTATAGACTATCTCAAAGTCATAGTTCTGGAGGAACTCGATCCATCACTGCTGTCTCAGGTTCAGGTCCTTCTGCGAGAAGATGTACCTGAGACTCTAGTGGCCAGAGTAGACTGTAAAGCGCTCTCCCATCAGATAGTGCCGCCATATCTTCAAGGCGGAGACCACTGCTGCTAATTCCAGGTCATGGGTAGCGTAGTTATGCTCATGCTGCCTCAACTATCATGAACCATAAGAGATCACTGCCCACTCCTGCATCAGGACACACCCGAGTCTGGTCCCTGATGCATCACAGTAAACTATGTACCCTACGCCCTCCTCTGATAGCCTCAAGATGGGTGCCCTGTTCAATCTCTGTCTCAGCTCCTGGAAGCTCTGCTGACATCTATCTGACCACACGAAGGGTTTCCCATTCTTAGTCAAAGATGAAAGCGGCGCTGCAACTCTGGAGAAGACTGGAACAAATATCTAATAGTACCAAGCCAGACCTAGGAAACTCCGCACCTTTGTCACGCTCCTAGGTGGCTCCCAAGCTAGTACTGCCTCGATCTTCATAGGATCCATCGCAACTCTCGCCTCAGAGATGACGTGCCCCAAGAAGTGGACCTCTCGAATCCAAAACTGACACTTCGAGAGTTTACCATAAATTTGGTGCTCTCGGAGTGTGTCCAGTACAACCTGCAAGTGTTAGGCGATCTCCTCCTTAGTAGTCGAGTAAATCAATATGTCTTCGATGAAGAATACAAAAAATCGATCGACTTTGTAAGAACGTGGTCCTTCTTTTTTAGGTATGTTTTCCTTTTCTGGCCGTTTTTGAGAAAAAGAGGAGAATCTGGAAATTCTGTAAGTACACGCCATGTACATTTCTTCCACATGAGGTCGTGTGATGGCTGTGTCCGGGCCAGTCACACAGGGTGTAGCGATGAGGTGGAGTCTGATTAATATAGCGTACGGAAAAGGGGACTACACGCCATGTACTCCGGAAGTACACACCGTGTACTTTTCTTTTTTATCTCATTAATCAGACTAGGGTTGCACCTATTCCCCATTTTCATCTTCTTCTCCGCCTAATTACGTCCAGAGTGACCCAGAGGGCCGATTATTTTTCGAGCCACCGATCCTTCACCGGTTGTCTGAATCGAACACCGTCGGGTGCAATAGAATCGCATCGGTGAGTTCTCGGTTCTTCTTTGGCTATGTTTCATGATTCCTTCTCTTGAGAGAGTTATCTGAGGTTGAACGTTTTAGACATTTTTACAGATTTACTCCGTTCTAGGACGATTCATAGGACGAGGTTCAAGAGTATTAATCACCAAGGATCGAGGTAGGTGGTTTGTTTCCCTACATTGAATGTATTTGTGTTTTTGGTGAAAAAGTACCGGATAACCATGTATCAGGTATCCTGAGTTAGTGTTTTGATCCTGTTTTCTTACCTGCTATAGATTTCTTGTTTGCTTTAGGTTATTATATGATTAATAATTGCTTGTTAGCATGTTTGAGGATCACCCCACAGGTGTTTTCCCTTATTTTGGCTGTTGATTGCCATCTGGCACGGTTTGCCTTCGAGGAAACCCCTTTTCACATTGCTAGTATGCCTGTTGACTTGATTGCATGTATTTACTCCTAATTATATGCTTGTGGATGAATTTATAGCTATTAGGCAAGTAGTTGATGAACTTACATAGGTTACTAACGGTCGATTACACATGACTAAACTGCTCAGGGCTGAGTGAACCTGGTGTGGTAGACTAAAGGGGGAATTGATGATTAGGGCTTCCCTAGAGAGTCTGTTATAATTAGTATCGATCACAGGACCTATGGGAATGGGAATTTGTGCTTCCTCAAAGTGTCCTTAGTTACATAGCAAGACTATAGGGGGGAATTAGAAGTAAGTGCTTCCTCAAAGAGTCTATATCTTTCATTTCAAGACCATAGGGGAATTAACGGTGAGAGATTCCCAGAGTGTCTATGCCTTTGTACGTTTACTTGAGTAGAGGGGTTTTCTAGTATGATCCACCCAGAGAGTCAGTGCTTTATTTGTTGGTTGGTTGTGACGAGTCCACCAAGCCAAAGAACAAGATTGGGTTTGTACTGCTTACTCTTTTGGTAGATTGCTGAGTTACCTGTTGTGATTACTTGCTTACCTTCGGACTATAGAGCTATTGCTAGGTTCCTTGGTTGATAGATAAATGATTGTACTGAACTGTTAAATAAATGTGAATGGAGATTGGTAGGATTGTTTAATTTAGTGTATTTCTGCTTCTCTACTACATTTATTTCCTTTACATTTTCTATATTAATCACTGACAGCAGGGCACAGATCTCATGGTGATTGCCTACTGGGATTATTATCACACCCTATTTGGGTCCTGCTTTTCAGCACAAACAGGTTATATGATTGCAGGTGTGGATAGGGATTGTGGCCCTTCTACTTCGGGTACGTGATTTCTGGTTGGATCTTGAGAGCATAGGACCGAGCTTAGTCTTGCGATGCTGTTGGAGTTGTTGTTACTTTCTTACTTTGTTTTCAGTTTTATTGCAGCACGTTGTTGTGTTTTCTTCTTTCCTTAGATAATTGTACCTGCTACATCATTCTTATCATTATTATATGTTCATTGCTTCCACTATTTAGTTCCAGTGTTTGTATGATGTTTACTTCTTCTTCTATTGACAGTTGTTTCTTTCCTTTTATACCATACCAAATGTGGGCATAGTTTCCCCAATAACTTAACAAGGCCCTCGCTGCTAGTCAGAAGCCTCTGGCATTTGGGGAAATGCGCCTGAGGTTATGTGGTGAACCGGGCATGGGGCACCAGTGGAAGGGCTCCGGATTCGGGTCGTTACAAAGTGATATGAGAGGAGTTCTTTCATTTTCTATTGACTTACTGTTTAGCGACATTAGACAGGGATATGACACAATAGGTGAATGGTAAATAGCTATGCCCGGGCGTTCTAGAACCCTAGTATAGGGAAAAATCCAGATTACCTTGATTGTTGAAAGATTTGAGTTTTTCCAATGTTACAGTTTAATTGATTTCACCGTTGGGTGATGCAATTGTTTTGTGTTGTTACTGTTTATATGATTGCGGTTCTATTTTGTTGAAACCCATTGAGATGAGGGTATGAAATCTCATGCATCATATAGGAACATGATAGAAGATCACATGCCATGAATCTTTCCATGCCATATAGGATGAATTAGAGATTGCATACTGTTGTGATAGGATTTGTGATAGACAATGCATGTTGTTGTGATAGCTGCTATGATAGAATACCTGTTATGTTTATAGTGTATCGTTTTTTTGGAATCTTTCTTATCACGGACGCCAAACTTTGATCTTAGAGGTGTTATGGGCCCTTGAGGATCGGAATTTGGTGGGTCGTGAGTTCTTGTACTTTTTCCTCTTATATGCATTGTTAGGATTCCAAGCTTTGATTCGCGGGGAGTATGGGGCCCCATGGATCAGAATTTCGCACCTTAACCCTTGTTTTTCTGTGTTTTCTGGGCTCCGGTGTAGTTTTAAGGCTAATGTCCGGAAAAACCCAGAATACACAGTGTGTACTTTATATATAAATGCATTTAGTTTTTGGCCGTGTCACTGACCGTGTGGACAGGGACACGGAGCTGTAAATGGTTTTCAGGAACACGTCGTGTACGGTAGGTACACGCCGTGTAGCAGTTAACTAGGAGCTCGGCCGTGTAACTAACAACACGGTCCAGTTAATGCATGTTTAGTACACACCATGTTCGGTATGCACACGCCGTGTATCTTTTCCCAGGTACCCGACCGTGTCTTGAAAAACACGGGTCGGTGTTATCTTCTCCTATACACGCCGTGTTTGTTCGGAACACGCCGTGTAAGAATCAGCCGAGTACCCGGCCGTGTGTCACGAACAACGCGGGCTGAGGTTTCCCTTTAAGTGCACGCTGTGTCTCGTAAGAACACATCGTGTAGTGTCGACTGTGTGTCAGGCCGTGTCTCTAACAACACGGGCCAGGTAAGGCATGTCCAGCACACGCCGTGTCTGCCTCAAAGCACGCCGTGTAGTCTTCAGCTGGGACAGTCCGTGTGACTTAGTCGTGTAGGAGTAACCAGGTAGGGAGAAAAGGGTTAGTACACGCCGTGTAGTTTAAGGAACACGCCATGTAGCCTGGTAGTGTACACAGCCATGTATGGCCAATGTACACGCCCTAGGATAACTTTTAAGAAACACGCCGTGTAGTGGTACTACACGCCGTGTAGTCATTTTTTTCCTAGTTTTAAAGGTTTTTACCTCCTATTCTGTTTTACTATCCTATGTTGCAACTGTGTTTGTCTTTAATGAAGTTGTGTTTTGGTCTTTCAGAGCTATGGCACCGAGACGTCCTCCAGTTGCACTCCAGAAACCAGGCAACGATCGTACGCCTGATACGACCGATCAGGGACTACCAGTAGTTTCGCCCATTGTAACACCCCGAGATTTTATAAGATATATTCGTTTTGATTTCTTTCATATCTTATGTTGTATGCTACACCAATATTATCTAGCGCTATACGGAACACCGTATTAGCTTGCAGTATACGCAACACTAATCTTGGATCGTGTTACACACAATTTCATGTTTGTTTGATAGTAGTTATTCTACGAAACATTGAGTATATATATATATTCAATTTATTTTGTTATACACAATAACAAAGGAGTCGTGCACTACACGCAACCCTGACTTGGCTTGCATTACACGCAATCGCAACCTTCCTCGATAGTGTGTGTTGTACGCAATACCATGTTTCACTAAACAAGGATATATAGTTATAATATTATTATGAACTAGCCGTTATGAATAGTATCAACTACATTTTGAATTTTATAACATTATTATTCATCTTACACATTTTCTAGAACATGGTATGAGAACCAAATCAATTTTTCGAGTAAAATAATTATTTTCAAAAAATGTAGTTTTGCCGCCTTTTGATGGCACACCCACTTTAAATCATTTTTTTGACATGTCTATAAGTTAAATTTGACATAATAAAATTCTTCTTTGGAATCAGGATATAAAAATTTACTTTGGATAAAAGTTTCATATTATTCTGATAACTTTCATATTTTAATGAATAGTAAAAACACGCTATTTTTTAATTAAAAATAACTTTTTTCATCACAATAATTTATATGGTTAGATTATCGTTTTAATTAGTTTTAAAGTGTAATTAGAATATATTTTTACCATTTAATCCAATTTTGGTCATTGGAATTTATTTCACTTTGAAATTGGATATAAACAAGTGTCAATCTTTTGATAGTTTTGTTTCATAAAAAACACGCTATTTGTTTTGATAAGGGGAATTAATTTTAAAATTAATTAATACCACTTCTATGTTTCGAATTTGGAAAAATAGACATCAATTTTGAATTCGGAATATCAAATAATTCTTAGACTGAATTTTTGGTATTTTTCTGAAAAACTGCAATTTTCGATTAATAGTGAAACCACTTAGTGGTAGTTAAAAAACTGACTTTTTCATTTAAGTGAAATTTTACCACTTCTGTGAATTGAATTTTGAAAATACAAGATACACGGTTAATATAAAGGACTAAAATGTGGTAAAATGAGATGAAAATAATTTTTGGTGAATAGTAACATTTTACTTTTTTTACCACGGTTAAAAGTAAATAGGGTAATTAAGGTTAAAAATGTTATTATTATTACCCTAACACATGTCCTAATTCTATTGGATAAGTTTAATTCGACCAAAAACAACCTTAGGATTAAAATATGACCATTTAGGTCCACTTGGATTAGATTAGGACATTTATTATTAATTTATTTGAAGAAGGGTTAAAATAGTTAAAATCAATGTTTTATAACTAAATAATTTTTAATATAGGGTTATAAATAAGATAAATTAGACTATAAATATTAATTATAAAGATAAAAAAAAATTATACATAATGGTATTTTATTTATATTTTTTAGACATTATATAATTTAATTTATTTGTGACACAATGATGATTCAGTAATTATCTTATTAATGAAATATTGACATAATTGATGTTATAAATACCTAAATAAATGTAATTTGAGACTTTTTATGAATTCCACTAATTTTATAGGTTAATATGACATGTTATTATTGATTTAATTAACGTTTTTAGAACTAATCATTCTGTTATGATTTTCACAAAAATCAATTACCAAATAGTGTCAAAATTGACATAAAATAGTTTTTAAAACAAATATTATATTATTAATTGTTATTTTATTGCTAAAAATCTAATGTTCGGCCAAATGACTTATATACGGTTATATATATTAATAATAAACAACTTGGGGTTTGTTTTTCTTGTTATAGTAAGTTTAATAACCTTATAGTGTAAGAAAAAAAGAAGACACGGTAAAAGTTAAATTATCTAACTTAAAGTTAAATCTAAATGATAAGGTTAAAATAGAAACCTAAACTTGTCTAAATTCTATTTGATGAGAGTATTTAGACCCATACCCACCTTATCTTCTAAATAAATCAATTTGAAGATATTAAAAACCGAATATTACGTTATAATAAAATAATATTTTTAGTTTTTCCTAAGGCGCCCCTCTCCTCCCTTATAAAAGGGCACCTCCTCCCTCTCTTCCTCACACCGCTTTGAGAATTCATGCTCCGCCAAAACCTAAAAAATTCTCTTCTCCACTTCCCTAGAAACATCCTAGAGGTCCTGGTATTCTTAAAAGACAAATTTTAGTGCCCTAATAGGAGGTCTCGAAGAGGCACTTCAAAGAAGAGGTAATGTCTGTTACCGATTCTTTCAACTTTATTTCTTCTTCCACTTCTTCTTCTTTGGTTGTTTAATTATGAAGTAATAACATCAGTATAAATAATATTATGATATGTTATTATAAGTATCAAACAACCCTATTTCCCCATCTATCCATCCTATGGAAAACGAAATCACCATGCGTGCGTACGTACGGAATACCGTCTCCACGCCGTGGTGAAATCAATTTTTTCACAAAAAACTTTCATGGATGGGTATAATGGTGTAAAGAATAAATATATATGGTTATTATAACATAATAATGATTCTGATATATTATACCATCCACTCCAATTCTGTTCAATAATTATGGGAATGATATCATTGCTCGTGCGTACATACGGACTACCGTCTCCACGACGCGATGAGATTCATTCTCCATGTTAAACATACATGAATGATTATAAAGTTTATATAATTAATAATAATGAAATATATGAATTAATAATTCAACTGAATTTATGTATATATATATGTATTTCATCTATTTAGTTTCATTCAACTCAATAAGGAAACGAAAACAGCGTTCATGCGTACGTACGACCTACCGCCTCCATGAACGGTGTATTTCATTCCTTTTATCGATCTATAATATATATATGTATATGATGAATATATATTATATATAAATCATGTTTTACATTCTGTAATTATGTAAATCAGGATATAATTAATAATATCACGAATGACAAGTCGAAACACATACGATAAATGAAATGATTTTACCCAAAACGCTGCTTTAACATGGAATTTACAAAAGAACGTGTAATATAAAGTCATAAGTGAAACATATATGATATCATAACAATGAATATGATTCTGTAATAAGTAAATGACATTATTTAAATCATTATACAGGATTTTCGGATACGTATGAAGCATATCGGACCTAAGGTAAGGGTTAATTTTTCAAATCTCATTTTTATCCGAGATTGCTTATACGTAAGTATTTACTGGGGTTATTATTATCATCCATGTCCATGTTTTCTAAAAGTGTTTTTATGTATGTTTAATGTCATTTTTACCCATTTTTACTTTTACTACATGGTATGTAAGGAATTTTTCTTTTGTTTACGTTACGAGGTACTTTTAGACTTTTCCGAAAAAAGTACGCGGAAATGTTTTTTTAACTTATACGGAATTAAAGGATTATTACGGTTTTATTAAGCTTTATTTTCATGAATATTCCTCCAAAAGATTTCATGACTATTTTTAAAAAAAAAAAATTTCCTTTTAAAATTTCATGACGTTTTGTGAAAAGCAATTGATTTTGAAGAAGAAAGGATATTTTCCTCAAGAATTCATTTCAAGTGTTTTATCAAAACCATTTTCCATTTAAGATGACATTATTCCATATGTGTATGTTTCAAGTATAATGTCTCTATGATTTGCATGGTTTCACTTTTATTATTAAGAAATGATATCCATTTCTTTTATATGGATTATGTGATGATGGGATTATGTTTATGAATCCCATTTTATTCGTTGGGTTATTATGAATGAAGTATGTTTATTTTGTGGAACATGTAAGAATGATTTCATTATGATATGGGTGGGACCTGTATATCCCTCCAATGCATTGGGTAAAGATTTATATCTCATGAGATAGACATGGCAGTAATGGTAAGTTAATCTGGTTCAGTGTTACAGGACTGAAACAAGGAGTGAACTCGATTTAGAAAGGGACTTTGTCCACTAAGATTGTCTTGGAAGCAATGACTTGGCTACCATGGAAATCATATCATGTGCTTAATGTTTTTCCATAATTAAAAGTTTTATTCCCAAGCTATTTTTCACGATTGATGTTCTATTATGATCTATGCCTTACATACTACCATGTTTTATGTCATTAATCATGATTTCAATGTTTAAACATTATGTTCATGTTTTTATGATCAAATGTATATGGTTTGTTTTATTTTCTCCATTCTTACCCTTACTGACCATTTGAGCTCACCCTTTATATGTTTTATTTTCCACAGGATTAAAAGATAGAATTTTGGTAAAGAAACAAAAAGGGGAAGATCTTTATGGGAGATGGTGAAGATCTTTCACCATGATTAGAAGATTATTTTTCCGAGTTTCCAAAGACACTAAACTATTACGGTCCTTGTGTGTCTGTATTTGTAATTTATTAAGTATTTTGAAAAAGTAATGTAATGTCCATGTACATCAAGCTTCGGGTCTTTACAGTTGGTATCAGAGGAAAGGTTTTGTCAGCCTTTGGAGACTAGGATGTGAGAGCTTTAGTGAGATACCTAGAGATATTTCTATGGTATGTCTAGGGATGTCCGTAAGGATAAGTATATGTATAGGATATAGTCCTAGAACTATGGTAACGATCTTAGAATTTATCCTAAGATGTTAGATATTGAGGGTACTCCCGCTTTACTATGTTGTTTTCCCTAGCATGATTTTTTCCTCTCACAGAATTCTTTTTGTGTTTTAGTCAATGGAGGGAACCAGAAGGAATTCGGTTAACATTGAATCCAATGGAAAAATTGGTGACTATGAGCAACAAAATTGCATAATGCCTAGAGAGAAAGATATTGTGATTATTCCGAATCAGTCATCGCGATATATGATTAACAAGGTGAAATTTAGTGGTATGCCTAATTCATCAAATAAGAGGAAGGTAGAATTTTATGCATGTTCGCATGTTGAGGAGCATAAAGAAAGGAAGATTGAAATTTCTAAAGAAGGGAAGAAGAACCTTGAAGAATACCTCAAATGGAGGGGAAGATGTTATCTGTGTGGAGAAAAGGGTCATAGAGTGACAGACTGTTAGGGAGTTCAATGTCTTATTTGTGGAGAACATGGGCATTACCCAACTCAATGCCCTGACCTAAAAAGTTACTTCTAAATCAAGGAAGGACTTATTCCAGGACAATCATTGAAGAGGATGGATTAAAGTGTTTATGTATTGGTATTCAAGAATATTGTTGTTGAGGTACTTTTATGTTGTATAGTAATATTTTTGTATTAGTCTATTGTGGTTTTCAATAATTTTATAGTACCGGTAACTATGGAAAGTGATTGAGATATTTTTGGAAAAAATATGAAATGTGCATAATGAAGGGATAAGGAGGAAATGAAATGTTTTACAGTATTCATGAGCTCATGACTGATATAAGGAAATAGTTATATCATGGTTTGAGTATATAGAATTTTGGGGTTTTTGTATGTGGAAAGGGTTAACTTTTGACAGCACTCATGTTTTCACTAAGATTGAATGGGTATTCGTTTTTCAAGAGAATACATGACTAAGGCCTTCGAATATTTGGAATGTGACCAACAAGACATATCTTATGATATATGGGGATCAAAGATGGTATTAACATGCTTGTTATATGAACTCTTTTGTAATCGTTTTCACTATAATATGAGATTGGACAACAGTATTTTGGATAAGCCTAAAGATTGGAATGGATTATGTTGGACATAATTTAGTATGGTTTAAGGCTAGAACTTTTTCAATATTATTGATGGAAAGTTATAATAATGTTTTTTTAGAAAAAAAAATGACAACCTGCAGGACGGGCGACATCCTATTACGTCGGACAAGGCTGTGGGAATCGAACCCACAATAGAAGTGTGACTAGCCTTTATCACCTACCACTGGCCTACAAGAAGTCCCTGTTTAGTAGAAACTAGTTTTATTATATTAAGCGGTATGATATATAAAGTATAAGTTCATTTTTGGAATCGTATATGATTAACCTCACCATAGATGGACTTATGTATATATGATAACTTTTTCTATCCTTTTGTTTGAAATAGATGGAATGACCCATCATTCTATCACATGATCTGCTAACACTTAACGAATAACAAATTCAACTTCATTTCTTTAAGAGATGAAGTGGAAATTTTCCAAAGAACGACCAACGGTGAGACTGTACCAAAATCACGAAAGTATTTCTTCTAATTCCAATTTCATCAACTTTAGGGAAATGATCTTGAAAACCAAAAAATTTATCCTAGTGCCCTTATATCTGATGAATCAGATGGTTCCTTAGATCATAACAAATCTATGGCTTTGTGATTGATGGATTTTTTATAGTCATGTTCTCTACCACTCTCCATCAGAACTTGATGTTTAGGTTTCTCTTCTATATCCATATTTTCACCTATGTTCTCCTATATGGGAACCCAATGATGAGTTACTTTGGGTAATAGTTACGTTTCATACTTTAGTTTTAAAAATTAAGTTTTAGTATTCCTTTTTACGATGTGGGTTTCTATGCATAGTAAACGATTTAGAACCCCGATGAATTTTGAGGGAGAAATTCATTTTATGGGGGGTAGAATGTAACAACCCGAGATTTTATAAGATATATTCATTTTAATTTCTTTCGTATCTTTAGTTTTACGCTACACCATGATTATATTGCGCTATACGCAACACCGTATTAGCTTGCAGTATACGCAACACTAATCCTGGATCGTGTTACACACAATTTCATGTTTGTTTGATAGTAGTTAATCTACGAAACATTGAATATATATATATATATATATATTAAATGTATTTTGTTATACGCAACAACAAAGGAGTCGTGAACTACATGCAACCCTGACTTGGCTTGCATTACACACAATCGCGACCTTCCTCGATAGCGTGTGTTTTACGCAATACCAGGTTTCACTATACAATGATATATGGTTATAATATTATTATGAACAAGCCGTTATGAATACTATCAACTAAATTTTTAATTTTATAACATTATTATTCATCATACACATTTTCTAGAACATGGTATCAGAACAAAATCAATTTTTCGAGTAAAATAAGTATTTTTCAAATAATTTAGTTTTGCCGCCTTTTGATGGTGCACCCACTTTAAATCGTGTTTTTGACATGTCTACAAGTTCAATTTGACAAAATAAAATTATTCTTTGGAATCAGCATATAAAAATTTATTTTGGATAAATTTTTCATATTATTCTGATAACTTTCATATTTTAATGAGTAGTAAAAACACGCTATATTTTAATTAAAAACAACTTTTTTCATCATAATAATTTATATGGTTATATTATCTTTTTAATTGGGTTTAAAGTGTAATTAGAATATATTTTTACCATTTAATCCAATGTTGGTCATTGGAATTAATTTCACTTTGAAATTGGATATAAAGAAGTATCAATCTTTTGATAGTTATTATTTCTTAAAAAACACGCTATTTGTTTTGATAACGGGAATTAATTTTAAAATTAATTAATACCACTTCTATGTTTTGAATTTGGAAAAATAGACATCAATTTTGAATTCGGAATATCAAATAATGCTTAGGCAGAATTTTTGGTATTTTTCTGAAAAACTGCAATTTTCGATGAATAGTGAAACAACTTAGTGGTAGTTAAAAAAACCGACTTTTTCATTTAAATGAAATTTTACCACATTTGTGAATTGAATTTAGAAAATATGAGAGACACGGTTAATATCAAGTACTAAAATGTGGTTCAATGAGATGAAAATAATTTTTGGTGAATTGTAACTTTTTACTTTTTTTTACCACGGTTAAAAGTAAATAGGGTAATTAAGGGTAAAAATGTTATTATTATTACCCTAAAACATGTACTAATTCTATAGTATAAGTGTAATTCGACCAAAAACAAACTTAGGAATAAAATATTTCCATTTAGGTCCACTTGGATTAGATTAGGACATTTATTATTAATTTATTTAAAGAAGGGTTAAAATAGTTAAAATCAATGTTTAATAACTAAATAATTTTTAATATAGGGTTATACATAAGATAAATTAGACTATAAATATTAATTAGAAATATAAAAAGACTTCCTACATAATGGTATTTTATTTATAATTTTTAGACATTAATGTATTTAATTTATATATGACACAATGATGATGCGATAATTATCTTATTAATGAAATATTGACATAATTGATGTTATAAATACCCAAATAAATGTAATTTGAGACTTTTTATGAATTACAGTAATTTTATAGGTTAATATGACATTTTATTATTGATTTAATTAACGTTTTTCTAACTAATCATTCTGTTATGATTTTCACAAAAATTAATTACCAAATAGTGTCAAAATTGACATAAAATAGTTTTTAAAACAAATATTATATTATTAATTGTTATTTTATTCCTAAAAATATAAGGTCCAGCCAAATGACTTATATAAGGTTACATATATTAATAATAAACAACTTGGGGTTCGTTTGGATTGTTATAGTAAGTTTATTAACCTTATAGTGTAAGAAAATAAGAAGACACGGTAAAAGTTAAATTATCTAAACTTAATGTTTAATCTAAATGATAAGGTTAAAATAGAAACCTAAACTTGTCTAAATTCTATTTTATGAGATTATTTCGACCCATCCCCACCTTATATTTGAAATAAATAAATTTGGAGCTATTAAAAACCGAATATGACTTTATAATAAAATAATAGTTTTAGTTTTTTCTAAGGTGCCCCTCTCCTCCCTTATAAAAGGGAACCTCATCCCTCTCTTCCTCACACCACTTTGAGCCTTCCATCTCGTCCAAACCCTGCGAAATTCTCTTTTCCACTTCCCTAGAAACATCCTAGAGGTCCTGGTCTTCTTCAAAGACCAATTTTAGTGCCCTAAGAGGAGGTCTCAAAGAGGCGCTTCAAAGAAGAGGTTATGTCCGTTACCGATTATTTCAACATTATTCATTCTTCCACTTCTTCTTCTTTAGTTGTTTCATTATGAAGTAATAACATCAGTATAAATAATATAATGATATATTATTATAAGTATGAAACAACCCTATTTCACCATCTATCCATCCTACAGAAAACGAAATCACCACGCGTGCGTACGTATGGAATACCGTCTCCATGCCGTGGTGAAATCTATTTTTCCACCAACACCATACATGGATGGGTATAATGGTGTAAAGAATAAATATATATGGTTATTATAACATCATACTGATTCTTATATATTATACCATCCACTCCAATTCTATTAAATAGTTATGGTAACGATATCATCGCTCGTGCATACGTACAGACTACCGTCTCCATGACGCGATGAGATTCATTCTCCATGTTAACCATACATGAATGATCATAAAGTTTATATAATTAATAATAATGAAATATATGAAATAAAAATTCTACTGGATTTATGTATATATATATGTATGTCATCTATTTAGTTTCATTCAATTCAATAAGAAAACGAAAACAGCGTTCATGCGTACGTACGGCCTACCGTCTCCATGAACGGTGTAGTTCATTCCTTTTTTCGATCTATAGTATATATATGTATATGATGAATATATATTATATATAAATCATGTTTTACATTCTTGAATTATTTAAATCAGGATATTAGTAATAATATCAAGAACGACAAGTCGAAACACATATGATAAATGAAATGATTTTACCCAAAACGCTCCTTTAACATGGAATTTACAAAAGAACAGGTAATATAAAGCCATAAGTGAAACATATATGATATCATAACAATGAAGATGATTCTGTGATAATTCAATGACATTATTTAAATCATTATACATGAGGTTCAGATACGTATGAAGCATATCGGACCTAAGGTAAGGGTTAATTTTTCAAATCTCATTTTTATAAGAGATTGCTTATACGTAAGTATTTACTCGGTTTATTGTTATCATCCATGTCCATGTTTTATAAAAGTGTTTTTATGTGTGTTTAATGTCTTTTTTTACCAATTTTGACTTTTAATACATGGTATGTAATGAATTTTTCTTTTGTTTACGTTACGAGGTACTTTTCGACTTTTCCGACAAAAGTACGAGGAGAATTTTTTTTTAACATATACAGAATGAAATGATTTTTACTGTTTTATTAAGCCTTATTTTCATGAATCTTCCTCCAAAAGATTTCATGAAAATTTTAAACAAAATCTTTTTACTTTAAAATTTCATGATGTTTTGTGAAAAGAAATTGATTTTGAAGAAGAAAGTATATTTTCCTCAATAATTCATTTCAAGTGTTTTACCAAAACCATTTTCCATTTAAGATGACATTATTTCATATGTGTATGTTTCAAGTATAATGTCTCTATGATTTACATGGTTTCAATTTTCTTATTATGAAATGATATACATTTCTTTTATATGGATTATGTGATGATGTGATTATGTTTATGAAACCCATTTTATTCGTTGGGCTATTATGAATGAAGTATGTTTATTTTGTGGCACAAGTAAGAATGATTTCATTATGAGATGGGTGGGACCTATATCTCCCTATAATGCATTGGGTAAAGATTTATATCTCATGAGATAGACATGGATGGAATGGTAATTTAATCCGGTTCAGTGTTACAGGACTGAAACGAGGAGTGAACGCGATTCATAAAGGGACTTTGTCCACTAAGATAGTCTTGGCAGCAATGCCTTGGCTACCATGGAAATAATATCATATGCTTAATGTTTTTCCACAATTAAAAGTTTTATCCCAAGCTATTTTATCATGATTGATGTTCTATTATGATCTATGCCTTACATACTACCATGTTTTATGTCATTGCTCAAGATTTCGATGGTTAAACATTATGTTCATGTTTTTATGTTCAAATGTATATGGTTTGTTTTATTTTCTCCATGCTTACCCTTACTAAGAATTTGATCTCACCCTTTATATGTTTTCTTTTCCCCAAGATTAAAAGAAAGAATGTAGGTAAAGAAACAAAAAGGGGAAGATATTTATGGGAGATGTTGAAGATCATTCACCACGATTAAAAGATAATTTTTCTGAGTTTCCAAAGACACTAATCTATTACGGTCCTTATGTGTCTGTTTTTGTTATGTATTAAGTATTCTGCAAAAGTAATGTAATGTCCATGTACTTCAAGCTTCGGGTCTCTACACCCATCGTTCTAGACATGGCACCTATAGTAATTCCAAACACTGGTGCCGACATTCAGTTCAGAGAGGGTTTCCTGAGATTCATGCACACCTTCTAGGGAGTTCAACATCCTGCCACAACTATGGCAGAGCTGACGTGGGTCTTCCA
This sequence comes from Viscum album, assembly GCA_963277665.1. NCBI lineage: Eukaryota > Viridiplantae > Streptophyta > Magnoliopsida > Santalales > Viscaceae > Viscum > Viscum album. The sequence continues at coordinate 1,304,918,104 of OY728160.1, read as the reverse complement.
CCAGGAGCATCCTCCAACTTTCACAGGAGATAGAGGACCTCAGGCTGTAGAGTCATGGATGGAAGCCATGTTGTCCATCTTCAAGCATCTGGAGACGCCTCCAGAGAGGAGGGTGAAGCTCACGACGTATATGCTGTGAGATTCTTCCAATATATGGTGGGACGTTGTCTCTCAGATGGGGCACCAGCAAGCTATGTCTTGGGAGGAGTTTCAGCGTACGTTTTACGACTACTTCTACCCAGAGACGCTGAGGGCTGAAAAAGACAGGGATTTCATGAGCCTACAGCAGGGTACTCTCTCAGTTATGGAGTATTCTTCCCGCTTCACTGAGTTACAGTGATTCACTCCTGTCCTGGGTAATGATGAGCTATTTCTAGCGAGGAAGTTTGAGGAAGGCCTCAGACCGGAGATCAGATCGCAGGTGAATGTCTTCCAGTTGACTTCTATTAATCTGATAGTCATCTAGGCAGTCATCACGAAGAGAAACCTGAGGGATACTGGAGCTGTGGACCAGGGCGGTTCAGCGTCCAAGGTTGATTCCCTCCATCCAGACAGTAGGAAGCACCATCGAGAGTCTACCCGAGGCGACCCGAGGAAGCGTGGTATTCTTTCTGGTAGATGAGATATCTCTTCTGGAACCCAAGTGGTGTGTTATCAGTGTGGGATTAGAAGGCATATAAATCCCCAGTGCCCGAGGGACCTATTGGAGTGCCGATCCTACGGCAAGATGGGTCACCTGCAGCGTTTCTGCAAGGTTCCCCTTCCAGTGGCTAGTGAAGGAGGATCAATTTCGACCCCGCACACAGGAGTAGGATTACTAGCTCCGCAGCAGACTGGGGGCTGGAGTTCTGCAGGGCGTTCAGGTCAGGGTAGAGGCCCTGGATGCAGTGGTCAGGCTTAGGGAGGAGCAGCTCAGGGTTTTCAGGCTGCTACACAGGGCCGCAGTACAGGCCAGACTTTTGCTGTAGAGAAGATTCATCAGAAGCAGGATCTCGGACCCTCTACAGCTCGAGGTACGATCTTAGTAGCCTCATTTTTATCTTCAGCCCTTTTTGATACTGGTGCTTCACATAGATTTATCTCTGTTGCTGTCATGGAAAGACCTGAGCTCTGTGTCTTTTCGTCTGCTGAAATGTTGACTCTCGACACGCCCTTGGGAACGAGAACATCTAGCGTACGTCAATGCAAGGGGTGCCCTCTCGAGTTTTCAGGGTATCGTTTCTTATGGTACCTCTATGTCCTGGAGATGGCGGGCTATGACGTCATTCTCGGTATGGACTGGTTGGTTCCCTTCCAGGCAATCGTCGATTGCTATCACCGCAGGGTGAGTTTCGTATCACCAGAGGGTGAATCTTTCCATCATAAAGTCGAGTGGGATGTTCAGGCGAGTCAAGCCAGACTTGAGCATCATGGGCTATGAGGAGTTACATCCCATATTTCTAGTCTTTATCTGGATGACCAGGGGACTTCTCAGTTAGATTTTCCTTCAGTGGTTGATCGCTCTCCAGATGTCTTTCCAGAAGACTTTTCAGGTTTTAATCCAGAGCGTGAGGTAGACTTCTCGATTGAGCTCGTGCCAGGAGCAGCACTGGTGTCTATTCCTCCTTATAGGATGGCTACACCTGAGTTGCAGGAGCTCAAGAAGCATTTGGAGGAGTTGCAGGCAAAGGGTTTCATCTGACCCAGTAATTCTCCTTGGGGTTCGCCTGTCTTGTTCGTGAAGAAGGCAGACGGTACCCTTAGGCTTTGCGTGGATTATCAGAAGTTGAACTAGTTGACGGTCAAGAATTGATATCCCTTGTCGAGGATTGATGGTTTTTTCGATCATCTTCGAGGATCTCGGGTGTTTTCGAATATCGATTTCAGGTTCGATTATCATCAGCGGCGCATTAGGCCTTCAGATATACCTCTAACACCCTTCAAGAGAAGGCATGGCCTCTACAAGTATATGGTTATGCCATTCGGTCTTAGGAATGCACCAACAGTTTTCATGGCACTGATGAACTGACTGTTCCATCCTTACTTGGATTCCTTCGTCGTGGTCTTTGTGGATGATATCTTGGTGTACTCTCACACTCGACACGACCATGAAACCCATCTTGAGATCGTGTTGAGTACACTGAGGGAGCATCAGATTTATGTTAAGATCTCAAAGTGCCAATTTTGGATGGACGAGATTCACCTCATGGGTCATGTCATCTTAGAGACAGGAGTATCAGTAGACCCAGAGAAGGAGAGAGCAGTAGTTACCTGGGAGTAGCTGAAGAACGTCTTTGAGGTACGAAGCTTCTTGGTGCTGGCTAGTTACTACAGGCGGTTTATATAGGACTTCTCACACCTAGCAGTACCGCTAACAGGATTAACTAAAAAGGGGGTGAAGTGTGTTTGGTCAGAAGCCTGTGACTCAACCTTCTAGGAGCTGAAGAGGAGATTGACATCAGCAGCGATCGTAGTTTTTTCGGAGCCGGGCAAGAGCTATATAGTTTTCTATGATGCATCTGGCATCAGACTTGGAGCAGTGCTTATGCAGGAGGATCGAGTGGTTGCGAATGGATCTCGGCAGTTGAGGCCTCATGAGAGGAATTATCCTACGCATGAACTGGAGTTGGTTGCGGTTGTTCATGCTTTACTTTGCTGGAGACATTACCTTCTGGGAGAACATTTCGTGGTATACACTGACCACAAGAGTCTCAAGTACATCTTCACACAACGTGACCTGAATCTGAGACAGCGGAGGTGGTTTGATTATCTCCAGTCCTTCGATTTCGATTTTGCCTATACTCCTGGGAAATGCAATGCAGTGGCTGATGCACAGAGCTGGAGAACTCAGATACAGGCAGTTCAAGAGGCCAGCAATGAGTGGAAACTGATGGATTTGTTCTCGGAGATGCATTTGGAGGTGCACGATAGGCAGGGGCAGACTTTCCAATCTTCTATGGCTGTTACCTCTGCACTTTTGGACTGAGTTAGAATGAGGTAGCTGGAAGATTCAGAAGGGCTAGTCTTACGGGAAAGCGTGTCAGGAGAGGACCCACTTCCCGGGTGGACCGTTGGTGAGGATGAGATCTTGCATTTCCAGGGACGTGTATGGGTGCCAGAAAATATACTCAAGGTGATGATGTGAGACTTCCATTCCTCAGTTGGGGAAGTTCATCCTGGCGTCACCAAGATGTACCATGATTTACACCGCCAGTACTGGTGGCCAGGTATGAAGAGAGGCGTGGCTGGTTTTTTCATGAGATGTTCCACTTGTCAGCAGGTGAAGGCGGAGCACCAGCAACCAGCAGGGCTTTTACAGCAGCTACCCATTCTAGAGTGGAAGTGGAACGATGTCGCGATGGACTTCATGATAGGGTTACCGAGATCATCGAGAGGAAATGATACAGTGTGGGTTGTTGTTGATAGGATTACGAAGGATGATCACTTCTTTCCGATAAAGGAGACCTTCGGTGTCGATGAGCTTGGACGGTTGTACGTTTGTGAGATTGTGTGCTTGCATGGGGTTCCGAGTACTATCATTTCAGATAGGGATGCCCGATTTACTTCGCATTTCTGGCAGGGGCTACAGAAAGATTTGGGTACACAGGTGCTTCTGAGTACAGCTTATCATCCTCAGACAGATGGTCAGTCAGAGCGTACGATCCATGGGCTTGAGGATATACTCCGAGCATGCATTCTAGACTTTGGTGGTTCTTGGGAAAATCATATACCTCTCGTGGAGTTTGCCTATAAAAATAGTTTCTAGGAAACTATTTAGAGGGTACCTTACGAGGCTTTGTACGGTAGGCCATGCCGATCACCTTTGTGTTGGCTGGAGGTAGGAGAGGTAGCTTTGCTGGGACCTCATCTTTTTCAGGAGACCTCAGAGCAGATAGAGTTTATTCGAAAGAGGATGTCTACTGCACAGTCTCGTCAGAAATCTTATGTTGACCAGCAGAGGTGACCTCTGCAGTTCAGGGTCAGAGACCAGGTTTTCCTACGTTTTACCCCGAGGTTGGGATAGAAGAGGATCAAGAAACAGGGTAAGCATTCACTAAGATACGTCGGGCCATTCTAGGTTCAGGAAAGAGTCAAGCTGGTTGCTTATAGGTTGCAGTTACCTTAGAGATATCAGGCTATGCACGACATCTTCCATGTTTCTCAGCTTCAGCGCTATTTCTTAGACCCGTATCATGTTTTTAAACCTGAGGAGGTTGAGCTAGAGAAGGATGCATCATTTGAGGAGAATCCTATTAGGATTATTGATCGTAGCGCAAAGGTACTCAATGGCCGGTCTGTTTTTCTAGTACGGGTGCTATGGCAGCACGACCGTGTGCAGGACGAGAATTGGCAGAAGGAGGCCGATATGTGATCAAAGTAGCCAGAGTTGTTCGTGGTTTCTTCTTCGCCACCTTTCTAGGGAAATTCGGGGACGAATTTCTTTAAGGAGGGAAGTTTGTAAAACCCAGACCTTCTTTTTCAGGTATGTTTTCCTTTTCTGGCCGTTTTTGAGAAAAAGAGGAGAATCTGGAAATTTTGTAAGTACACGTCGTGTACTTTACAAGTACACTCCGTGTACTTTTCTTCTACTTGAGGCTGTGTACTGGCTGTGTCCGGGCCAGTCACACAGGGTGTATCGATGAGATGGAGTCCAATTAATACGGCGTACGAAAAAGGGTACTACACGCCATGTACTCAAGAAGTACATGCTATGTACTTTTCTTTTTATTTCATTAATCGGACCAGGGTCGCGCCTAATACCTGTTTTCATCTTCTTCTCCGCCTAATTACGTCCAGAGCAACCTAGAGGGCTGATTCTTCTCTGAGCCACCAATCCTTCATCGGTTGTTCGAATCGAACGCCGTCAGGTGTAATAGAATTGCAGCAGTGAGTTCTCCGTTCTTCTTTGGCGATGTTTCCTGATTCCTTCTCTTGTGAGAGTTATCTGAGGTTGAACGTTTTAGATGTTTTTGCATATTTACTCCGTTCTAGGCCAATTCACAGGTCGAGGTTCAAGAGTATCAATCACCATGGATCGAGGTAGGTGGTGTGTTTCCCTACGTTGAATGTCTTTGAGTTTTTGGTGCAAAAGTGTCAGATACCCATGTATCGGGTATGTCAGGTTAGGGTTTTGATCCTGTTTTTTATCTTCATTAGATTTCTTGTATGCTTGAGGTTATTAGATGATTAATAATTTCTTGTTATCATGTTTGAGAATCACCCCACGGGTGTTTCCCCTTGTTTTGGCTGTTGATTGTCGTTTGGCACGGTTTGCCTACGAGGAAACCTTTTTCACATTGCTAGTATGCCTGTTGACATGATTTCATGTATTTCCTGCTATTTATATGATTGTGGATGCATTTGTAGCTATTAGCCAAGTAGTTTCTGAACTTACTTAGGCTACTAATGGTCGATTACGCACAACTAAACTGCTCAGGGCTGAGTGAACCTGGTGTGGTAGACTAAAGGGGGAATTGACGATTAGGGCTTCCCTAGAGAGTCTGTTATAATTAGTATCGATCACAGGACCTATGGGAATGGGAATTTCTGATTCCTCAAAGTGTCCTTAGTTACGTAGCGAGACTATAGGGGGAATTAGATGTAAGTTCTTCCTCAGAGAGTCTATATCTTTCATTGCAAGACCACAGGGGAATTGACGATGAGAGCTTCCTAGAGTGTATATGCCTCTGTACGTTTACTTTACTAGAGGGGTTTTCTAGTAGGAGCCACCCAGAGAGTCAGTGATTTATTTGTTGGTTGGTTGTGAAGAGTCCACCAAGCCAAAGAACAAGCTTGGGTTTGTACTGCTTGCTGTTTAGGTAGACTGGTGAGTTACCTGTTGTGATTACTTTCTTTCCTTGGGAGTATAGAGCTATTTCTAGGTTCCTTGGTTGATAGCTAAATGATTGTACTGAACTGTTAAATAAATGTGAATGGAGATTGGTAGTATTGTTTACTTTAGTGTATTTCTGCTTCTTTGCTGCATTTATTTCCATTACTTTTTCTATATTACTCGCTGATAGTAGGGCATGAATCTCATGGTGATTGCCAACTGGGATTAGTCTCACACCATGTTTGGGTCCTGCTTTTCGGCCCAAACAGGTTATATGGTTGCTGGTGTGGATAGGGATTATGGCCCTTCTAGTTCGGGTACGTGATTGCTGGTTGGAGCTGGAGAGCATAGGACCGAGCTTAGGCTTGCGATGCTACTGGAGTTGCTGTTAATTTCGTACTTTGTTTTCAGTTGTATTTCAGCACATTGTTGTGTTTCCTTCTTTCCTTAGATACTTGTACTTGCTGCATCATTATCATCATTATTATATGTTCATTCCTTCCACTATTTAGTTCTAGTGTTTGTATGGTGTTTACTGCTTCCTCCATTGAAAGTTATTTCTTTCCTTGTATACCTTATCAAATGAGGGCATAGTTTCCTCAATAACTTTCCAAGGCCCTCACTTCTAGTCGGAAGCCTATGGCGTTTGGGGAAATGCGCCTGAGGTTATGTGGCGAACCGGGTACGGGGCACCAGTGGAAGGGCTCCGGATTCGGGTCGTTATAGAGGTAAGGCTAAAAGATCCTGTTCTTGAGACAAATGAACACTGTTGGAGGGTTTGTTACACCGAAAGGCATAACCAAGAACTCATAGTGTCCATACTGACACCTGAAGGCCATCTTCTGCACATCCTCGTCTCGAACTCTGACCTGAAGATAGCCTGGCCTCAGGTCTATCTTTGAGAACCATCATCCTCCCTTGAGCTGATCAAAGAGGTTGTCAATCCTTAGAAGTGGATACTTGTTCTTCACGGTCACCTAATTCAGGCGACAGTAGTCGACACATAGTCGCATGCTCCCGTCCGCCTTCTTGGCGAACAAAATTGGAGAATCCCATGGTGAAACACTGGTTCGGATGAATCCCTTTCCCTGTAAATCCTCCAGCTGTACCCAAAGCTGATGAAGCTCAGCGGGAGCTATCCGATATGCTGGAGTAGATATCGGTGCTGTCCCGGGGTACAAATCAATGTAGATGTCTACCTCTCTGTGAGGAGGTAGTCCTGGAATGTCTTCATGGAAGACGTCCACATACTGATCCACCACAATAGGAAAACTCCGACTCCGCACATCAACTGCTCCTAGGATGAGACTGGCCAATTGATGGGTGATCGGCTATCCTCTCCTCTGCATAAGTTCATCCTACGCTGCAAAGGCTCCCTTCTCGCCGGTGAAGGTGAACCTACTCCCATTCGTGCGGACACACCACACTTTGCGCCTAATACAGTCGATCTGAGCGTGGACTGTAGATAACCAATCCATGCCCAAGATGACGTTGTAAAGCCTCGACGCCGCTACAAGAAGATCCCAGCCGAAGCTCTCACCTCCAAGAGTAAGCTCACACTGTCGGCACCAGTGTGTTATCGACGAGTCTGCTCCTGTAGGAGTCTCTAGTCGTAAGGATCGAGCCCATCGCTCTGTCAGAATCTCCGAGCTCTGAACAAGGGCAGTGGCAATGAAAGAATGAGTTACTCCTATGTTTATAAGAACTGCAGCAAGGGTGAGTAGACATAGATTGTTTCAAGAATCATATCAGGTGCACCGTGGTCATAGGCCTCGACTACCTGGAGCTGAGCCTGCCCCTATCTGCCAGCTCCCTGTGGTTGGGGTGGCCCTCCTGGTGGTGGTGGTGGTAGAACCTCGAAGCGTCGTCCACCACCTACTACTTGGCCAGCTCCTCTGCCTCGTCCGCCATCTCCCTGCGGACGCCACATTCAAACCTCTGCCTCTACCTGGGTGGTCCCTCAACCATCTGCTGCTCCTGTGCATGGCGGTTCGGGCTGTCACGAGCCATGTGGCCCTGCTTGTTGCATGCATAGCACGACCTGCCTCTCGAATGACTGGCTCTACTACGTGTTTCCCGCACCTCAGAACCATTATCCTGAGGTCTCCCACCGGATGGCCTGGTCCTCTTGGACCTCTGCAACATCTGTCTACTACCAGATGTAGAAGACTCTGCTACCTGTCACCCTGCGGTAGGCCTCGCTACTGGCGTAGTCTCAGCAAGGAAGCTATCCACAAGAAGGGCTCACTCCAGTACTCCTACCTGCATCAGAATGTAGATGGAGATCATCGAAGCCCTGATCTCATGCCTCAGTCCCTGCTCAAAGGTCCGAGCCCGGAAGAATGGGTCCCGTACCATGTCCATGGAGTAGCGTGAGAGGTCGGTAAACCTCGTCGAGTACTGGGCTACTGTCATGCTGCCCTGCCGCAGCTATAGTAACTCCTGGATGCACACCGCACAGAGGGTGGCTGGAATGAACTCCAAGAGAAAGAGGCTCTCGAAGTCCGTCCAAAGTAAAGATGCCTCATCGTGCACCTGGAGCATCAGGCTCCACCATCTACCTGATGTTTCATGCAGGAGACTCGCCGCAAGGATCACTATGAGGTCAGCTGGTGTTCCTACTAATCTGAAGACTCTAACGATAGCCTCCAGCTAATCCTCGGCTGCCATAGGATTCGTCTCTCCGCGGAACCTGGGTGGCCTCTGATGCTTAAACTCGTGCAGCACAATCAGGCGGTGTGCACTCTCCGCTGCTGGGGCTGGTGGTATCGGTGGCCCATCGGGTAGAGGTACCGCTGGCGACTCTTCTATAATGGGGCCCTGCACCGAGGCCTCGTCGCTCGGTGGGCTTCTATCTCGCACGTGGCTCGAAACCCTAGACAACTGCATTTGTGGGGCCATCCTGAAAAGTAACAGGTGAAACATAGTTAGTACGGTATACCTGGTGATCTGACACAAAGTAATCACAAATAAAACCTTTAAAACACACATGCAATCAATGTTTTCATGCACTGAGTCGGAAATCAGAAGTCAGGGTCCTGGTGTATGGATACGTCAACCACCGCACCAACACTGGACACCCTGGACTGATAACCACACTCAATACCATTTAAATTATTTCTTCACAGGAAGAAATTATTAGATTCCTAAGTTCTGGGGTAGAACCGACTCCTCTGATACCAATTTTTCAAGACCTGTCCTCGGGGCCCGTGTCGTGACTACCCCAGGCCCGCCTTCCATAGGCCAGGGGCTGGCAACTAGCACCAATGGCGCAAATCCTGATAAAAGGTAGGGCATTTACTTTATATAAGAAAACAAACACTATAGAGTAAGCAAGGTGAAGTAATCACTAAGTAAACTGAGTACAAAAGTAAGTGCTGGAAAGTAAATGGGCTAGTATACAAACCCAACTGAAAGTACAATACAACTAAGAAAAGTAAAGTACAACAACTGAAAAGTAAAGCAGCAACCACCAAGACGTCCTCCAGAAACCCCACCTGCAGGGTGGGTATAGATGGTCTCCTCATCTCCTCGAATCCGTCTGTCCGCTCTGTGTACGTCCTGCCTGATAGTCCACCTTCGGATACCATCCCGCTCCACAATCCTCAACCACGATCAGCGCTGTCCATCGTCTGCATCCAACACAACGTAGTGCGAGCATAGCCCATGTAGGGGTGAGTATACGATACTCAGTAGGGACCCCAAGACCCCCCGAAGGTCTCCCAAAATCCACAAAGGATAATCCAAAGGAAATATACAAACACGAAGTGTCAACCGACTCTACTTAGGTATATGCCCATACATATAACTAAGTCATCAATTACTATTCGGCTCCCACTCTCGAGCCCAAGTACAACACAATCCACATAGGATAACACAATCCAGTCCACACTGGAGTGAAGTCAATCACATCGATGATAATGTTTGATGATCAAGAATCAGCTCACACAAGTATACTATTCACGAAGAGGGGTGGAGATGATAGATGTAGCCTCTGAATCATCTCCCCTGCCGAAGCCACATAGGATCCAAGTACAGAAGTCGTCGCTGCCGAACCCACGTAGGATCCCAGTACAGTAACCATCGCTGCCGAACCCACGGAGGATCCTAGTACAGTCGTCATCGCTGCCGAACCCACGGAGGATCCTAGTACAGTCGTCCTCGCTGCCGAACCCACGGAGGATCCTAGTACAGTCGTCCTCGCTATCGAACCCACGTAGAATCCAAGTATAGTCGTCATCGTTGTCACAGTCGCAGCCAGGTCTAGGGTTCCCGCACACAGCATGCTCGATTCCGGGAGGGTCCACTCCACGAGCCAAGGGGGTGATACATAAACTGTCACGATGTCCAAAGTTGATGTATCCCAAAGTTCCATCTCGTCAAAAGGAACTCAGTGCGACAGATGGCGCGTCAATCAGATGCCCGGTCTGAGAGTTATTGGCCTTTTCGTCCCAGGGTCCCGGTTGGTTTTTAAGAGAAAACCAACCCGACCATACTCTAGATACCTCCAAACCTCAAGTGGAGTAAGCCAAAAGAACCGTCTCACCAAGAGTAATTCAACGTAATTGATGGGACGTCATTCAGACGTCTGGTCTTTAAGTTATAAGCGTTTCCGCTCCAAGGCCCCGGTTGGTTTGGGGTTCGAACCAACCCAACCATACTCAGACTTTTCTTAAAACTCAAGTGTAATATAACAAAACTACCGTCTTGTTCCAAGGAATCCTATGCAACTGACGTTGCGTCGATCGGAGTTCCTTGCTCAAGATATATTCGTTTAACCGAAACATTCTGAAAATAGGGGGTCTGGGCCCGTTCAGACCCAGCACAACACCCCCTGGGTCAGCCCGTACTGGGTCGACCCGACTCAGGTCAGGGTTTGGCCCAATTGGGCACGGCCGGGCCAGCCATTGCGGCCTGCGGCAAGACCGGCCCGCAGGGCCTACGGTTGGCCCGGCCCGTGCAGCCTGCGGCGGGACTGACCCATGTGGCCTGCGGCTAGCCCGGCCTGTGCGGCCTGCGGCCTGGCTCGGAAGCCGACCGCGGCTCCGCCTTTGGCCGAGCCAGACGTAAAGGGGGTGTGACCCCCTGTTTCTGGAAATGGCGGACCCAAAGGGGTCCGCCCTAAAAGTTGATCGGGGGGTTACACCCCTTGTTTCCAGGTAATGGCCGACCAGGTTGTGAGCTGCCGCGGGGCCCAAAAGGGGTCCCTCTTCCTGGAGACGCCGACGGCCAGCTCGGTCAGCCGCCCCTACTGGTCCGCCATGGTGCGACGGCACCCCGCCCCTCCGTTGTGGCCCACTCTGGCCGCGGCCTTCCTTGGCCTCTCCGACGCGGCGTGATGGCGCCACGCACCCCCGTCGCAGCCTGCTCCGGTCGTGGCCCTCTACGTCCCTACGTGGTGCAACGGCACCGCGCCGCCTTCACCACGGCCTTGCATGGCCGCGGTTCTCTGCCGATCACCGCATGGTGCAACGGCACTGTGCACCTCGGCCTCCAACATCATCGAAAATTAACAAAGAAGAGGGGAGGAGAATTAGTCGTGTTTGTGCGGTCTGATCTCCTCCCGTTATGACGATATCATACGGCCAAACCTTATGCAATGCGGAATGATGATAAATAATTGAACAAAAACAACCCCTACCTCATGACGTGATCACTCGGCAGATCTGCAGTGAGGTAGCATCGTTCGCTGACATCGGAATATGACGTCGTCATTTCCTTGGAGGTTCTTCACTCGTTTGATTGTCGGAAGAGGAGGTCCCTTGGTGGTGCAACAATGGTGGAAGAGGAGAAGAGGAAGGGAGGTGGAGAAGAGAGGGTTTATCCAGAAGATTCCCCTTCATCTAATAAACTCATCCTTTATTTAATTAATGGAGGAGTTTCATTGAATTAATGTGGGTGGTGGACCCCCATATTAATTCAAACAAAATTGAATTTCAAAAAGAAAGAATAAAAATAAAATAAATTTTATTTTTATTTCACAAAGCCCGGAAAACTAACTTCCACACTACCCCGAATGCATTCGATGTGAAGTTCCCCTTAAGCAATCGTCGACGCTGCGAGTTCAACGGTTCCCTCAGATTCTGATTCCGAGCACCAGTTCTGAAGTTACCAAAACTCGCTCGTTCTTTTACTGAACGTACCTGAGCTAAACTTTGGAAATTGATTCCGAGCTCACTGGGCCTCAGAATCAGGTGCCGTTAGAAACTGGGTACTCGTAAAATCTCAAATAATTTAAGAAACAATTTTCCTTGAAATTTCCAAGACTTTAAAAATAATGAATGAAATTCATTTATTTATCTAGTGAACTAACTATTTCATGGAACTTAGTTTTTTTAAAACTTAATGTTTCATAAATGAGTTACTACCTTCGATATGAATTCACTGTGTAATATTTTCTTGGCTATTCTATTTTACAAACCAAATAGAACAAAAATTTTACCGTGGTATTATTATGCAATAGTTAACATAATTTTACTCTTTATTTGTGTGAATCAAACTTGATAATGAACATTAAATAAATCTAGGTAACAAATTCATATCATGGTTTGGGATTAAAAGATTTTTATTTCTGATAGATTCAATGTTTTAGTATAATATTGTATCCCCTAAAATATTGACAATGGAATATAAATTATATTTTAAATTATAATTCACTTTTCTGTTTTCCCAGAATATTTATTCAATTATAAGAGTGTAACATAATAATAAAATAAAACATGGTATCTATTTCTTTAGGTTTGTAGCTTATTGCAATAAGTTAAATTCAAAATCTATGTTCATGCCTTACATGATTGAGACTGTATATTCTACTTTTGATTTTATAATGTGTTAATTAGTTCTAGATTTTATTTATTGTGACATTTTTTTAAACTAAGACTCACTTTATGATTATATTATAATATTAAATAAAATATAGAATAAATTTATTATTTTTATAAAAAATATACTATGAATTATTTGTTCTCATTCTATATATTCTTGATGGATATTTTTTTATGGATATCATTGTACAAATTTTTTAATAATTTCATAAGGTTATATTCATTTATTTTTACTTCAAATATTTTCAAAGGAATCTACTTTTTAATTACTTCCACATTAATGAATTTCTCATCAAGATTTTCGGTTTTCCTTCTAATGTTTCCATTATTGATTTTCTACATTTTTTGATGTCATTTCTAATATAAATATTTTTTAAATTACCACATTTGTTTTGGATATTTATTTTTCATATTTATTATAGATAATGAATCGATGTTAGATTAATGAACCCCGAATAAGTGCTGAATATAAGGAAGGTGTCGATGATTTTTTGGAATTTTATAAATGAAATGTTCCAAAAAACATTACGTTTTTCTGTCCATGCTTGGAATGTTTAAATTTGAATAAGTTTAAAAGTAAAGAGATCGAAGATCATTTAATTTTTCATGGTTTTCATTCGAGATACAACCCCTGGATTTGGCATGGTGAAACTAGGATGAATTCCAGATCTATTGATGATGGTGATTTGTAGGATGATAAATCTAATAAACTTGATGAAATGATTTATGATATTGAAGTAGATGAAGTTAAGAAAAAACCAAAAAATTGAGAGTTAATTTGGCGATACTGAAAAACCATTGTTACGAGGTTGTGTAGAATATATGTTTTAATCAATGGTGTTATGATTGATGAACTTGAATCTGAAACATCGATGGAGTGACAAGAGTCTTATAGAGCTACTACAATTGTTGAAAGACATTCTTCTTAAAGACAAAAATCTTCCATATTCACATTATAAGTCCAAGAAAATGTTATGACTGATGGGATTGGGGTACAAGAAAATACATGCCTTCCCAAATGACTATGTACTATATATGAAAGAATACAAATTTTTATCATAGTGTCCAAAATGTGGGACATCACAGTATAAGTTGAAAGAAAAATCATAGGCTGATTCAGAAGATTCTGAGACCCCTGCCAAATCATATTGGTATCTTCCGATAATTATTCATTTGAGACATTTATTTTATAATTCTCATGATGAAGAAAGGACAAGATGACATGTTGATTAGTGGTTATTTGATAAAAAAATATGTCATCCAACTAATTTCCCATAGTGGAAGAACATTGATCACCAGTTTCCTACATTTATAAATGAAGTTTTAAATCATAGACATAGACTATGCACATATGAAATGAATCCATATCGAAGACTTTATAGATCACATAGTTTATAGTCTGTATTATTGGTAATTTACAACTTACCTCAGGAATTTTATATGATGTGAGAATATGTAATGTTGAGTTTAATGATTAGTGGACCAAAACAACCAAGAAATGAAATTGATGTTTTCTTTTCACTATTAATTTATGATTTGAAACTGTTACAAGAGGAAGGTATAAGGGTGTATGATTCTTATAAAATGGAATATTTTCAACTACATGAGATGATTATGTTCACTATAAATTAATTCTTATAATATCAAAAATTTTATAGATATAGCGTGAAGGGGCATAAAGCGTGTCCAATTTGTGAACACGAGACTTTATATTGTCAACTGCATCATGAGAGAAAAATAGTATACATGGGTCATCAATTTTTTTTTTCCTATGGATCACTCTTATTGGAGATTGAGAAACGCTTTCAATGGCTCACATGAATTTGATATTTCTCCAAATGATTTTTCCACTGATCAATATTTTTCGAGGGCGGAAAACATTGATGTAAAATTAAAAAAGACACATAAATATGGTAGTGATATAAATATTTGGAAGTTACACTCATTTGTTTGAGCTACCGTATTGGATATATCATGAGTTAAAACATAACATTTTTGTCATGCATGTGGAGAAGAATATATGTGAATGTTTTATTGGAACATTGTTATATATTAAGGGAAAGAAAAAAGATGGGTTGAATGTAAGAATTGATTTACTATCAATGGGAATACGTTTAGAGTTGGATCCCACTCCCCATGGAAGGTGAACATTCCTACCACTGTCATGTCATACCTTATCCAAGAGGGATACAAATAGATTTTTTCAATGACTTCATGACATCAAACTACAACATGTTTATTCTTCAAATGTAAACTTTTTGGTGTCTTTAAAGGATTTGAAGTTGATAGGTATGAAGTCTCATGACTGTCATGTCCTGATGCAATAACTCTTACTAGTTTCATTGCGTGGAATATTGTCCACCTGTGTCAGAATGAATATCATGAAGGTGTGTTATTTTTTATTTCAATTTTTAATAAGGTGATTGATTTGAATGTTTTGAAAATTGTTTTATAACGAATTGGTTTCTATACTTTATCAATTGGAAATGTATTTTTCTCTATCTTTTTTGATATCATGGTGCATTTAATGGTTCATTTTTTATGAGAAATAAATCTTTTCAGACCTATATATCTACGTTGGATGTGTCCTTTTTAAAGTTATATGGAGATATTTAAGGTGTATGTTAAGAATCCATATGGACCTGAAGCATCCATTATTGAGAAATATATTTTTTAGGTGGTTGTAGAGTTTTTTAAAATCTATTTTTCTTATGTGGATTAAATCAGATTACCCACATCTCACCAGGAATGAGTTAATTTTGTGGGAAAGGGGATTTGTGGCTTGAATGTTGAATAGTTGATAGGTGAATAGATAAATAAAGTATAGTTATAAATCTTGAATAACATAGATGATTATCAACCATATATAACATTTCATATTAATGGATTGAAACAAAGTTATCCAATGAATAAAGATATGTGGATTTTGAATTAGCAGAAATTTTTTTCCCATGGTTTAAAGAGACTGTGAAACTAGATGCATCAGAAAAATTGAGATGCTTAGTGGATGGTCCCAGATTAAATTTAATAACATGGTTTAGTTATTAAATTAATGGCTATACTTTTCATATGAAAGATTATGACAACATAAGTTTGGTTCAGAATAGTAGTGTGTTGGTGTTTGCAGAAGCAATGAATTTTTCAAGTGACAAAGACAAAAACCCAATCTCCACATCAACCACATATTATGGAGTCATTGATGAAATATGGGAGGTTTATTACATTAAATTTCAAGTTCCATTTTTTAGCTATAAATGATTTATCGGTAACAATAGTGTTCAACATGATGAATTTTTAATGGAATTAGTTAATCTGAATAAATTGGATTACAAAAATGATACTTTTATCATGGAAACACATAAAAAATTCTATGTTGTTGATAAATCTAATATGTAGTGGTCTATTGTTTTACAAGGAAAAAAATAGTATGTTGGTGATGATATACATGACAAAGATACTGATATATGTGAGATCCCTATATCCATGGAATGATTAACAAATAATATTGATGAACACATCAAAGAAATGGTTTGTTCCCTATAGAACAATCATGAAGAAGGAATTTGAGAAAACAATCTTTAGTACATTCTTAATATTATAGGTAACATATTTTTAATTATGGTTTAATTTTTTAAATTTCATAAGATATATATTTTAATTTTATTTTATTTATTAAAAAACATATTATAACTAATAAGTTAAATTGTTTGTTTATATTAGTTTAGTTTTGTCTAGTTTTCTATTTTTACCTTTAAGTAACTTATCTTTTAATTTATTTTGTTGAAAATCAATTAATTTAAATTTAAAATTTTAAGTATAAAAAAAAAATATTGTATAAGTGTATATTATAAATGATTTTTTTTGTAAAAATTATTTAACAGTTTAGTGAATTTTTTACTATGTCATTTCATATCTCATTAATATTGTTAGCTTTAATTCATTTATGTAATTTCATCTCTCAATAATTTTTTTATAATTTTAGTTAACTATAACAAATATGAATAAAAATGTGTTACATTTAGTTTACTTTTATTTTTGTTTGATAATTTTT
Organism: Viscum album; assembly: GCA_963277665.1. Classification (NCBI taxonomy): domain Eukaryota; kingdom Viridiplantae; phylum Streptophyta; class Magnoliopsida; order Santalales; family Viscaceae; genus Viscum; species Viscum album. Next base: position 1,304,901,417 of record OY728160.1, on the reverse strand, counting down.
TATTTTTTATCTACAATTGCAAGTAATTATGGGATTTGTATATTTTGGTACTAAGCGATGTTGCTTTGATTTGTAGGATAATGAAAGATGAATCCTCTAATCCATCAAATATTCATGGATATGATCATACTCATACCTCTGGGGAGGAACTTACACAAGATCCTGTTGACGAGCCTCCTCATCCTTCTTTACATGAGACATCTACTTACACGGGGGAAAAAGAGTTCGAGGATTGGTAAACGTGGCACCACAATTTACCAAAATTATCAGTTGCCCATACCCAAGAACAGAGGATACCATTAGACATTGATGATAATGATATTTCAATAGGTCTAAAGGCAAAACAATTCAATACTTTTGTATCATACATGATAAAATCAAAGTTAGTATTTTGTATGATAGTTGGTGAAGTGTTGAAAAACCGCCATTATCACTATTGTGAGAGACCATTTTGGTAAGATTTTTTGTTATTATTTTACATATCAAGAAATTTTTACAGTAATATATGTTTCCCATTCTTATCAGATGACATATGATATACCTGACACTAGAGGAGTTTGGAGGAAATGTATATCATTGGCGGCTATAAGATGGAGGGATTTTAAATCATCCCTCACATTACAGTTCATTTTTGAGAATAAACATCATGAAAATCCATGTGATATATATCCATTTATATATAAAGATACATGGAAACAATTTTTTTGAAATTAGATGATAATAAGAGTTTTTAGTAAGTTCAATGTTACATTTTTAAATTATTTATTTATATCAATGACCATGTTAATGATTTCTTTATTCTTAATTATTAATTTACAACAATCAAGGAGATCTCATCAGGAGCTTCAATATATAAATGTATACCCTCATATTTTATCTCAGGGAGGGTATATGTTGTTGTAAGAACACATGAAAGAAGAAAAACTTCAAAAGTGGAGATCTGGGTCATCAAGATCTGGGGAGATTTCCCCTCATTCCCCTGTTAGAAATGAAAAATAGAAGAGGGATCGAATGGAAAAAAATGACAATATCTTACGGAAGAGTCAAGAATTGTAGCTGATAAGATTGTAAGATTTTATTTATTTATTGATGTTAAATATACTATTTATATATTTTGATTCATTATATATTTTTTCAAATATTCCATACAGGATTTTCTTGAGGAGTAGAGCACACATGTGATCTTTATTACTAAGGGTACACAGGATATTTTAGCAGCAGCATTGGGAAAGCCTGGACACTCGGGTCATGTATGAGGATACCCGATATGTGTATCAGTAATAAAATTGTTTCCATGTTTTGAAGATTATTCAATGGATTATGTTTATAAAAAAATAGAATCTTTGGAAACCAAGGTTCCAGATATTTAAGTGATGATTGAGGAAAGGATCAAAGCTTCCATACATGCGATGTTTTCATAAATGCAAGGAAATTTTCAGCTTGCCAATCCAACTCCTCCACCTCCACAAGTAGATCCCACTCCTCCTACTTATCCTATGCACACATATGTGTTTCTAGACTCCACTCATTATCCTACCAAAATAACCCCTAATCCACAGATACCAAGTTACTATGAATTATTTATTGATGATCCTCATCATATTATTGCATATGGGATGATATATTATATCAGCAATACCATTCATCATCACCATATTGTGATAGAGCAGTACATGGTCAATGTACAAGATATTATAGTTAGATAAGCAAAAATACCTTGTCCTACAGATGAGGTGAGTATAATTTGACAAAGTATCGCTCTTTTCTTGGTTATTCCATCTAGTCTACTACCACATATTACCATTTTGGTATGTATATATCTTATATTTAATTTCATTTTTTTAGTAAATTTGTTTTCACATTTTTAAGTTGATATATTTTTCTAATTTTTCAGAAATAATTTAAAGGTAATGAAATAATGTAGTGACAACAAAAAATTTGAAGTTCCATGACTTCAAATAAAGATTTTACTAGTCTTGATCTATTTTCAACATACTCAAATTTTTTATTTAGAGAATATGACATTCCATTTGATGATTATATTTAAGGGCATGAAATGACTATGAGACTTTTGAAAAATGATATCATGGAGCATATAGCTGGTGATTATTTTGGTATCAAAATGATGCATGTTTTTTCTATGTAAGTCGACTAAAAAATTGTTTTTGTTCGTTTAATTTATTGAAAATTTATAATTATATCTTATTTGTATTTGGTATCTATATAAAATTTGTACAAGGCATGAAAAAACAATTGTATATGGATTTATAGTACCATAGTTTATTCATAAAATAGCTATAACAATGAATGGTGCTCAATGAACAGTTTATATAGCTGGAATATTTCAGAATAATGTTATCATTTAGTGTTGTATGTTTTCATATCTTGGAAGGTATGAAATGATTTTTCTCAAAAAGTGTTATATATCACTTAATATATTAAAAATCATATCAAATTTTCTTTTATATCAATGTTCGGTGGATGTTGGGTGTTTTTCCATTAGAGAAGACCTTGTATTGGCTATTCTCTATACATAGTTAAGTGAAAGAAAATTTTCGGAATATATTGAACATGAAAGTTTGATTATTTTAATAATTTTTCATATTATAGAGAATAAAATTTATAATATTCATATTATTTTAAAATAGGGAATAATATTTATTTAGAGAGATGATAAAAAAGAAGATCACTAAGAGCACCACGATTAAATTTGTAAAAAATAAGGTGAATTATCATTTAAAATTACTAAATTTTAGATATATCAATTAAAAATGTTATTTTTAAATAAAATCACATTGAAATAGTGTCATAAATAACAAGGTGGAAATGAATGTGGATATTATGTTTTAATATTCATGTATTAAATAATATCTACTAGGACAGTTACAAAGTTTCTTCTGGTTAAATTTCTTTATAAAGCTTTCTGGAATTTTTAAAATATTTTATTTATAATTAAATTCAAATTATTTCTATATTATTTTTGTAGATTTTTGATGATGAGCATCCATATAGTGCAGATGAGTTGAGAAATTTAAACATTGAATGAGAAAATAATTTTTTTAGGTTTGATTGGTTTTTAGTTTATTTAAAAGTTCAATGGTATGTGTATTTTGATGTATTTTTTGCTACCTTTTCTGCTACCTCTTGTTATTTTTTGGATGTTGTTGGTGGAGGAGAGGAATAAATGTACATTGGTTTTTAGTTTATTATAATATTCAATGTTATGTGTTTTTTTCTAGAATTTTTTCTTCCTTTTCCGTTTTCTACCTCTTGTGCTATTTTTTTGGCTGCTAGTGGAGGCTTTTTCTATTTTATGGATACTACTGGGGGAGGAGATGAATCAATGTATATTTTTTTTCAAAAAAACAGATTTTTCATTTAAGTTATTTCATTTCCAATGAGAAAAATATATCCTCATATTTCTTCAAATCTGTTATCCAATAACAGACATGAAAAAACATTTATCACATCGGTTATATAGATTACTAACATGATAAAGGGTCTGAAACTGGTTTTTCATGTCGGTTATTGGATAAATGACGTTAAAAACACATTACCCACCATTTATCACATTGATTATTTAGTAACATACATGAAAAAAATTATCAAATCCGTTATTTAAAATAACCAACGTGATAAACAGTGGATAATGTGTTTTTAACGTCAGTTATCTACCAACCAGTGTGAAAAACCAATGAATTAACTAATTTATAACGTCAGTTTTAAGTAACCGACATGAAAAAACTTTATATACTAGTGTGGGTTAGTGATAGTGATAAGTTATATGTTGAGTATAATCTGGTTGATCATCCAACCAGACCGAGGGACGATGTTGACCTAGGCTCGGAGCCTGATGAAGTTTTTGAATACTATGATGAGGATAATAAATAATCTATTGTTTATGAAGAGGATAAGGAACCATATGTTAATGAGGAGAGTGATCCTGATGTCTTTGAAACCTTATCCCATTACAGCTAGAGCTCTTATCCCTCCCATGAGATTACCAATAAGAGAAAAAATGGTTAAAAGTGATGAAGAAGAGATTGAGGTCTCGGGAGAGGAGCAGTATAAAAGTTCAAAATTTAATGAATTTGATGATGATGATAATTAGGAGGAAGAAAAGTAAAAATATAATGAGAATTGAAATGATAATGGAAATGAAATGGATGAAGATGATGTAAGTGATAATATTGATGACTCTGACCTAAATAGTGATAGTGGGAAAATTATGATAGAAGATGTAGAGATTCATCCAGAGCTTCAGGATTCACTTGTTAAGGGTGTGGGGGGAAATCCCCATATGTAGATATATTTCACGAAGCTCCAACTTTTGAAAAAGTTGATTCCATTTATATTTCCATTATTCAAATATTTTCAAATTCTGCTTTGATGGAATAGTTGAGTGTGATTGCTGTTGTAGAACAACATGTGGCTGAGCAAGAGAAAATGGAGAATCCTTCTTCTAATATTTCAAGTGATGTCAATTTGGATTTTTTGGCTACTAATATTCCTATAGTTGAAAACCATATAGAATTAGAATTTACGGTTGATGGATTATAGGATGATGCTAAAAAATTTGTGGCACCTCTTATTATTAAAAAAATAAAAAGTAATCCTGCCAGTTTTGAACCCTCCTTGGCTACAAGAAGTTTAAATGACCTGAAAATCAAGAAGTTTCAGTAGTTTGTGATGGTGTGGTATCTCCTGACACTAAATCTATTTCAGCTGTCCTTCTAGATCAATCAGTTGACCCTATGGAATAAGAATGGGGAAATTACTCTAATTTTGTAAGGATTCCTCCAAAGAATGGTGGAATTGAGGATATATTTGAAGGATATCCTAAGGGATACTTGGTTTCTAAAGTAGATTTTGATGGGATATTGGAAAAATGCCACTTCTATTATAACTCATGCACCTGAACGTGCTCCAAAACCTTTTTCTATACCAATTTATGTAGTCACTAAAGGTGACTTAGATGTTTTTTATAAGAAGTTAATGTTTGATTTTTCTGTTTAGTTAAATAATAGACCTCCTAAATATAATTTAAATTGTGATAAATATCCATGATACATTTTTGAGTTGGTTATTCATCATATCCAACCAAATATTATACATCACATACAAGAATTTGAGATTGGGAATTAAATAATTAGAAGTGAGTTGGAGTTTTTCAATGCTTTTCTCAAGAACAAGAATTCACCCTTAATACTTAATTATAATGTATCTTTAAAACTATTGAGGTTATATATTCATATTATTATACTCCTCCTGCTCTAGGAATTCATGTTTTTTAGTTAAGAGCAGTTGTTTGAGATGAGTTGTGAGATGCTTCACCCATTGCTTCTAGAATTATAACTGATCATCCCCAAGGGACCTTGAGTAGAATTCAGTATAACTCCAATCATTATCTTAAGTGGATTACCAGAAATTCTCATGACATGAAATATGATAGATAAATCATTACCAAGTATATTAAGTATTATCTCTTTTATATTTACATAATTAAATCTATGGAATTGAACTTCAAATTATTGGCTGAAAACTTGAGAATGCCTCATGTAAATTAGGATTTCAAAGAACAAGAAAGAAATATTGAGGACCTGACTCTTGTGTTGAACCATTTTATAGAATAGAAGGATGATTTTTTAGTGAAATGGAAAGAGGTGACCAAATATTAATGGATTTTATCAATATCATGAAGTCATTTATTCATGTGCATGGCTAAGAAATTGTTTCTCAATAATATTTTCCAATTACTCCACAGTCGTCTCTCAGACCCGGAGTTGCTATAGACCCTCTAATAACTTTTCCTTATAGTTTCCATCATTTTCAAATGTTTGATGCTCAAGATTTGAGGCACCTATAGACAATTGTTATTTTAGAAGACCGTCCTTGAACTGTAGTTGGAATCTCATATGGTGTTCCATCTATTATACCTTGATATGATACTGCCTAAAATTAAGAGAAAGAGAAGGACATAGGTAAAGGAAAAGAACCAATGGACCCCTCTGCTAAGACTTGACCCTTTATTGTTTTTTGATTAGACATTTTTTTAATGGGACATGGTTTGTAATAACTTTTTGATAATCAATTTTAATGCCTTTTACCTCTTTTATTATGTTCTTTCTCTTTATTTTTCATTCCTTTACTCTCTTTATACTACTATTATTTACCCTTTTGGTAAACCAAAAATGAGGAGAGTTCATATGGAATTTTGGAAAACCTTACATAAATTATTATTTATTAAAATGATGTTTATGTTTTATCTTTGATACTATCTATTTTTAATCATTATATCTTTGTTAAATACCTTTGATACTACCTATATTTTTATTTTTCTTTGATACCATTTATATATAAAATGAATGATAAGTATTGTTTTATATTTTGAGTTTATATTTTGAGCTAACCTTAGATATCATGCTTAAAAAATTTTATTTATTTTTATTACATGATTTGTGATCATCAAAAAGAGGGATATTGTTGAACTCCTAGTTTTAATGATCCTAAAATCATGATTCTAATGATATTAAAAGATTTCATGTTTTTATGTATGAAATATGTATTTTGAGCTAGGTGAAAACATTATCTATGTATGAGTCACTGTGGCAGAAATCTCACCACTAGAATGTCATACCATTGGACTGAAAAATTGATGAAGTCTAAGACACCATCAGTCGACATACTGTCAGGAAGTCACGCCTCCAGAATGATAAATTTGGATAAGTTTGAGATACCAATATATGAGGAACCACCAATGTCATACCTCCAACACAAAATTTTGTATAAGTACAACACACTGTCAGACCACTCATTGTCAGACCAGACACCGCTAGTTGAGACACATCCAACATAGTGTAAATCAGGATATATAGAAGTAACCATCGGTATCATGCTGCCATAAAAACATACCAGCAGATTTAGACACTTCCATAACTTGAGTCACCACCAATATAAGTCACTACCACTAACTTTTTAGATTTACTTATTTTGAATAACATTATTATGACAGCTATATTTATTGAATTTAATTCCATTCATTATATTAATGATTTTATCTTGAATTATTGACATAAATAATTAAAGAGAGTTTCAGAATGTGCAGTGTGAGGAAGTATATTATTCAGATATTCTCCTTGTTATTGATGATAAAATTTTAGCACACTCCCTCATGAATAATAGATGTAATAGTGGATGAAGTGGGACGATAGAAAGCTGAAATATTAAATTTTTTGAATATATATAGATATGAACCTAATTGAAAAAAATAAGATCTCACCTGCTGCAAAAATTATAATGGTAAGATGAAATACACCATACCATCCAGTACTTTCCTCGAATTCAAATAGCAAGAGTCCACAACAGTACATTTTTCAGATGTTTTTCAAGAGAACTTGACTCAAGATTCACTGTATAATCAAATCAAGAGTGAAACGATACATTGTAATAAAACAATCATTTCTAAACTCTACTATTTTAGATTTCTATATTCTATTTTTCTTTATTAAATTTTGATTAGTGTGTGTGCATACTCTACTTTATCACACGCAAACTATCTCATTTACTGAATTTTAAGATACTCTATATCTTCTCAAAATCTTTTCTCATTTTTTCTCCCGTAGATAAGAGTGGTAGAGGTCCTTATGTGGCCTGTTTATTTTTTTCCCATGTATAAATATGGAAGAGGTCATGTGTGACCTAGATAGTTGTGAACTATAGTAAAATCTGATCCAGTTTTGGGATCATCTTTTTAATTCTATATAAATATCTTTGCGGCATGTGATCACGAAGTGGAGAGGAATAAGTATCAAAATGAGACTAAAAATATTTTATTCAAACTTCTTACTATGTGTTTTTCATTTTTTACTATATTTTCACTTTCAAAATAAAATTTTTTTAAACTGTAAAAAAAAATTATACTTTGATAGTTTATCTTAATTTGTGTTTATATAGTATTTTGATGAAGTAAACTGATTTAAATGAAACAAATAATAATAAATATTTTTCATCCGATACCAAATGAATATTTATATAAATATTTAGAAAGATTATGATCTATATCATACTTCTTATTTTGATAAATTGGGCCATATTTAAATATTTGGGGGAATCCAAAATAATCTTTTTTAGACAAAACTTTTTATTGGGTACCCAATTCACCCCCTCTTGAGATACTCACTCTGACTAAAAGTAATTTAAAAAATGAATTTAATTTTATCAAATAAATCTTATAAATTTCATAAAAATTAATTTTATATTATGTGCGTGAAGCACCAATAAACTTCATTTTAGAAAATATACCATTTTTTTTAGAAAAAATTTCTTTTTATTTTGAATGATAGTTATTATTATATATAGTCAATCGATAAAAAATGTACATATGTAAACTATGTAATTTTAAGAATTTAGTTAGTACTATTTATACACACTAATTAAAGACAAGGTTATATTGTTCATGTTTTAATAATATTATATTAGAGTATTGTGTTTCATTTAGACCCGGTGTTGTGTGTATCACAAGATATCAAAGAAGTTAAATTTTTTATATTATAAATATATTCTAATGTCTTGGGGGTTTTACATTCTTCCCTCCTAAAAAATTTTCATCCATTAATTTTTGTGGATGTTTCCTTCTTAATAGATGAGTATAGTTCTTCTTTATAACATCCATTGGTTCCAATGTTACTTCCCCCATTTTGTGATTTATCCAAAATACCTTTACCACAGGAGTCATCTAATTCCTCAATAATTGATCTCTAGTATCAATACTTTATATGGGTTCTTCATAGTAAGATAGAATAGGTTCCAATTCTATTTCATCCAATGTAAGAACATAAATTGGGTGTGTAATGTTATTCCTTAACAATTATATATGGAACACATCATGTAATTTTGAGAGATTTTATGGAATTTACAAATAATAAGAAAAAATCCAATCATTTCAAGGATTTCAAAGGGTTTTATGTACCTAGGGATAACATTCCCTTTCTTACTAAACATTATAACAGCCTTTCATAGAGATACTTTCAATAAAAACTAATCTCTCTTTTGGAATTCAAAATATTTACTCTAATTATCGACATAACTATTTTTACTACTTTGAGGTAAATTAATGTGATATGGAATAGACTTTAACTTAATTATTTATTATTAAACAACTTCCAATACTATACATTTACTTTATTTAACTTCATCCCAACAAGTTGGTGTACACCATATCTTTCTATATAATGATTTATACAACACCATTTGAATACTAGAATAGAAACTATTATTAATGGAAAAATCATTCAAAGGTAAATACTAATCCCACATACCTTGAAAGTAAAGTGATTGTAACCTCAATATTTATTCTATTATTTGAATAATCCTTTCATACTTTCCATAAATTTGGTGATGGTAGGAAGTGCTCAAATTAATCTCAGTATCAAAATACCTATGGATATTCTTTTTATAATTTCAATGTAAAATGGGGATCTAGATCAAACACAATTGAAATATGTGTTCCATAAATTATTATAAATTCATTAATATTGATCCTTGTGAGGTGATTAAGAGTTAAATATTCTCTTATAATGAATAAATATGAAACATTGGTTAGGTAATCAAAGATAACCACAATTTCATAATTCTATATAAGAGTCTTTGGTATCCATGTTACAATGTCTATAGTAATGCCATCTCATTTCCACACAGCAATAGAAAGTGGTGTCATTAAAACTCTAGGTTTTTTTCTCATTGATTTCACTTATTGACAAACCAAACATTTAGACATATAATTAGAAACTTCTTGCTTCATGTTATCCTATTAAAAATTTTCTCCCAAATCCCTATACCTATTTATCCTACCCGGGTGTATAGAGAAATTTGATCTATGAGATTCATCTGATAATTCTATTTTTAGATTAGGTATAGATATAAAACAAAATCACTTTTCAAATTTCAGAACAACATCTTCACAAATGAAGTCTGTTAATTTCCCATCATTCATAATTTTAATTTTCTTATGAAATTTCTCATCATAAGATTTATTATTTATTAGATTTTATAATAAAAATGGGTTTTTAATCACTTGAAAAATGAGTTATGTCATCCTTAATTAATAATTCACATATCCATATTTATTAGATCCATGAATGTATGACCCTATAAATCCTCATTTGTGATAGAATTTTATGATAATTCCTAGTCAATGTATTTTCTACCTTATTTTCCTTTCATGGGAGGTAGTGTATTGATAAATCATAATCCTTGAGTATTTGAAGACATAGAATTTGTTTTATGTTGAGCTCTTTGTGAAAAATATTTATTTTAAGATTTTATGATATGTGTATATCTCATATATTTCACCATAGAGTTAATTTATCTCTATATTCAATGAAAATATTACATCATCCAACTCAATATAATGGGTTGGATAGTTCTATTCACGGGTATTAAATTTCATTGATGCATATTAAATAACTTTATAATTTTTCATTAGTATAGAACAAAGTCCCTTCTTTGATGAAAAAATATATATCACAAATCCATCATTTCCGGATGGTAGAATAAAAATCAGAGCATGGAACAATCGCCTAGTTAGTTCATCAAAAGATTCTTCATATTCTTTATCCAAGAAAAATTAACAATTTTTTGTGTATTCTTGGTTAATGGGTTATCAAATCAGGAAAAATTATTAATGAACTACTTATAGTAACATTCCAAAGTAATGAAACTATGTACCATAGTTATGTTTGTTGACATAGGACATTCTTTGACTTATTTTGTATTTTTAGGATCAACTAAGATTCCATCATTAGAGAAATTATACCCAAGAAAAGAAACTTCTTGATTCCAAAAATCATAGTTACTAAATTTCCCATATAACCATTTATTTCTAAAAGTTTAAAAAATGATATGAAAGTGATTATCAAGGATGTCATATCTTTTACAATACACCAAAATAATATCAATTAATACCACAAAAATATCATCAAGACATTCCTTGAATACTTTATTCATTATATATATAAACATATAGGGTGAATTATTCAATCCAAATGGAATTAATGTAAACTTTTAATTTCCATACCCCATTCAAAAAAATTTCATCAAAATTTCTTCCTTCATTACTCATAATTGATGGTACCTAGAATGAATTTCAATCTTTGAAAAATATTTGGCTCTGTGAAGTTGATCGAATAATCCACTAATTTGAGGAAGATGATAATTTTTATTTATTTTAATATCATGGATTTCCCTATAATAAATTCAAAACCTCATGGATCCATTTTCTTCTTAACATAGAGAACATGAGTTACCCATGGTAAAACTCTAGGGATGAATAAATCCCTTATCACCCAAATCATCATATTTTTTATTTAAATCCACTAGTTCAATAGTGTCCATTATATAGGGAGTCCTTGAAATTAGTCTTCCATTATGGATTAAAACAATGTAAAAATTAACTTCTTGCTCTGGGATGTCAATGTAATTCCTTAGAAAATACATCAATGTATTCATGTATAATAAGTACATCCTTAATTTGAATATTACCTTTTTTATCACTATATTTTTTTTATATTCTTCCCAAATAATATCATATTGTAGATATACTTGGGGTAGATCTAGATATGACTCAGATGATGAATTACATTTTTTAAAGACACATAATTCTACATCTTCCTCACAAATCACAACTCTATTCTGATTGAAATATTTTTTTGCATCATATTTTTAAATCCATTCCAAACCTAGGATTATATCATATTAAACCATATTTATGATAATAAGTTTATAAAATAGAGCATTTTTATGTTTCATAATGGGGCTACCTGACACGTCCTTATTGTAGTGAGACTTCCCTTAGGAGTTTTAACCAACATCTCCCTCCTGAAATTTAATGGAAAATGTCTAATTTTCTTGAAAAATGTGTTGATATAAAAGAGTGTGGGGATACATAATCAAGTAAATCATTTAATACATTTTAATATAGGATTAATGTACATAACCAAAAATCATTTGCTATTTCCACTTTAGCTTTTTTGATCGTATAATCTTGGCCTTATCCCCTTGACCACTTTTATGATGGATTCCCTTAATTATTGGGGATTTAATTTTCATAGTTCCCCATATCTTTAAAAATAAATTAATGGGATTTATTTATTTATTTATTTCCATTGAATTCATGGCTCTGGTGAACCTTATCTCCATACATATAACGAACTCCCAATCCCTTTAATCATTTCCCAGGGTGATTCTTTCCATAGTTCTCACATGGTGGAAATTACTTTTTTATCTTCTTATTTTATGAAATACACTCTTTTTCATGGTGTTTGAATGGACTCATATTCCATTTATCTCCCTAGAACACATAATATATATATAATTACTTCTTCATTTTATGGAACATAAAACTATTTCATCATATGATGAACAAGTTTAAGAGACCAGATCCCTTTGTAGACTTGGATTAATACCTTTGGTGAAATGATCGGTATTAAACCTCATCCTGTTTATGTGGTATGTATCATACATGGATAACCTTATAAAGGTAACCTCATACTTGAAAACAGTTTTTTCATTTTTATTTAATATGATGAACTTTCTCTTCATTTAGTTTTTATTTATCATGAGGGAAATAATTTCATAAGAATGTATCCTTAAAATCGTTCAATTCCATGAGTTCTATTTCTTATTCCTCCATAGTATTCTAGATCAAAAAAACCACTGATCGGAATTTAATTTGATTTAATAAACTAATAGTGTAACCTTTTCTTTTTCACCACATCCCAATGCCATAAATATCTTCTCTAAAGACATAATCTATAGCTTGGCTACTATCAGATTATCAATACCACAAAATGATGGGGGATTATGTTACATGAAACAATCCAAATTTGGATAATCTTTCTATGTAATATGTTTCTCTATCCATTAAATGTTATTTTTCATAACCTGATTAAGATACCATAATATATCCATAATTTTCTCAGTTTCAATATCAGTTGTATTGGCTTCCTCATAAGGGATATCTCTGCATTGGCCATGAGTATTGACAACCTTCTTACTTCAAGGTTTCATTTATAAATAATGGAATATACTAGATTATCTTATAATATTATGAATTTTAAATAATAAATTATATTTTTAAATATGGTGTAACACTTAACAGAAATTAAAATTTATGCAATATTAATATTTGAATCATAAACTTGGTTTCTTTGGGGATATCGTTATTTTCAAATCCTTAAAAATGGTTTATAAGGAAAATATGAATTATACGAAGCCTATCCTTCAGGAGTGTCAAACTAGGTATATAGTAAGGCCCATTTTCATGCACTGGTTGATGATCGGGTCAAGCCCAATGTGACCGTTGAAAAATTATTACCTCTAGGTACCTTTGTTACAGAACCATGTTCACTAGTAGTATCTAGATAGGGATGTATTTACAGAAAAAACCACATAATTTGTTCCTTACCAAAACATTAGTATGTTTTTTTATACTTATCCCTATTGTATATATTGGGGTTATTCTCACTAATCTATGTTTTCCATAATCTAGTTCTTATTATTTCTAATAAAATTATTTTGATACCAACTATAATGATACCAAATCCAATAACTCAAAGATGAAAATGACTTTATTACATTTTCACATACACAAAGGGTCAAATCCTGAAGGACTGATCGTTTTATCAGTTATGTAGAACAAGATACAAACATCATACCTATATTATATTGGGAATAGAAAATAAAGCATAATACAAAACAAAATAAAATGAAATGCATCCTTAAAATATCATTCAAATTTATCTTCTTCATATCCTAGATAATGGAAACAAAATAACAGTGAGATCAAATGATCAGTAAGGGTTAATTATAATTTAATTTATCAGGAATCAAAAATCATAATCAACATGGAAAGGTAAAAAAGTAAACACAAATTCTATTTAAATAAATTTAATTTCATGATATGATAAAGTAAAATCAACATGACATGGTAAATAACTGAACACATATTCAATTTAATAAATATAATGACTATCATAACTGGATAATTCATAATCATCATGGAAAGGTGAATAATTGAAAACAAAATTCATTTAATCAATAATCTAAAAATGAAATGCATCCAAATATAATATCATTGTGAAAATATCATGGATAATAAAAAATGAATTCTCAATAATGTAAATTAATAAATGTTAGACATAATTTCACAAGCGCATGATACATCTACCATCAGTAACTATCCTCAAGATATTTTAAAACTACTGGTTAAAAACCCATCTGATTTGGATTACTGGTTTCTCTCATGAGACATGTCGATGCATCAGGGGGCCATCATATAAAAATTATTCCACATATAATGAATAATCTATTTAATTCATGAACAATGTTCCTTAAAATAAAATATCTATATCGATAAAAGGATACAGACTTATCAATATTTACCATGTTAATCAAATAACATTCAAAGCTTATACCATATGTAAAAATGGTATAAAATCTAGGAAAAAATAATATCTATTATTCATGAATATTTATATTTAATATAAAATTTATTTATAATGAAAAATTATCATAGGAATGTGATTTTTTAAAGGTAAAGTTAACAATGACAAAAGAAACTGAAACTGTACTCTAACTTTTACCACTTGGTAATTTAGAATTCAAACCCCCTTTAATTAAATAATTCAAATTGAAGCATTAAATTACATGAAAAGTTAATTGATAATTATAATACATCTCAAGGGGTATTATATACATCACTTAAAAAGAAATTAGGTTCATAACATTACAATATTCCTTAATGAAGAGAAATTGAGATGAAGTCCCTTACCTCAAACATTATTTTGGTTGAATGTGATTTAACCTCTTATATAGTGGTTTTAAAGATTTAATTAACTTAAAATAAAATCATATTAATATTTATAATATCATATAGGATCCTTTTATAACACATTATCACTAGTTCATTAATAATCCTACATTATTTTCATTATTTTGTGTGTTAATTTCCAGGTTTTATCATTAATTCTTTTTCATGAAAGTTATTGATCTTGTGAATATTATATAGTTTTATACTCTTTATAATAATAATAATTAAATAATTATCCTATTAATACATCAAATATACTTGTAGGACCAATCAATTTTTTTGAGAAATGAAGTATGTCACGATCATGGAGATGGTAGAACATGCGTACACATAAGTAACATTTCCATTTTTCAATGATCATTATGAAAAGAAGGTAATTAATATTTTACTTTTAAAAAATGATCCTAATTCCATATTATTCCATTAAATATACTTATACATATCATCCACGTGTTTTTTGGATTAAAATATATTCATATCGGTCCATGAAGGCGGTAATCCACACATACCTAAGTGGCGTTTTTATATTTCAATGAGTGAAAATGTAAGAAATAAAATGATATATTATCATTTTAGAAATTTAAATATGTCATTTATATAATAATTATTTCATTTATATCACATATAATAATTAAATGTATCCTTATCACCTTCCATGAAAATTATTATTGAAAAATGAATCACATCGCTTTGTGAGGTGGTTGTCCCCTATACACATGAGAAACGTTATAATATCTACTACGATATTGAATTTAAAATGATATATATGATATAATTACTGAATAAGAATAATTATGTTATAAATATAGTATATATATATATTATATCCATCATCATTCCCAACCTTGATATATGGTAAAGGAAAAATGAATGAAATCGGTTTATGAGGTGGTAGTTCACAGTACACATGAAATGTGATTTCGTAACTTATTTGATGGAAGTGAGGATGTATGGTGATAATTATCTTAATATAAAATCATATAATTATATTTAAGATAATATTTATATTAAATAATCACGTTTTAATAATAATTTAAGGAGGTGGAGGAAGAAATAAAATTAAAATACTCGTTGAAAAACGTTATCAATTCTTTAGGTAACCTCCTTATATTTCCACTAAAATTATTTTTATGTTGTCTTAATACAAAAAATAAGGATTATAATATGATGGAATGAATCTTGGGATGTTATTTTATTAAGTATTTACCTAACCAAAAGGGTTTAATGATGTAAATAAGGGATAATAGGAGCTGTCCTTTTATATGTGAGGTGAGTGGCACAATTTTAATTTTGGAAAAGAAAAAGGTGTACCCACATTTTTCACATGAAAAGGGTAAAAAATATAGTATTATATACCCTTATACATTATACGGTCTAAATAAGTTCATTAAATATATATTTTTATAAATTTTTAGGTCGTTTTAACCCTAATAATTTTAGTTTAACACCTGGATAATCCAATTTTTTCCTTAAGCATGATACATAATTTTTATTGTTTTTTCATTTAATTATGGTAAAAAATTATGTTTAACTTATTAGATAATATAAATTATTTTTATTCCAAATATTTAATCCATTCTTCCAAATTTTATATAGATAAGTGGTAAAATAAAATTTTAAATTAAAATCATAGAAGAGATGAGAAAACTATATTTCAAAAAGAAAATGATAAAAAGTTTACAAAGTTTTTATATAAAAAAATCAATATAAAATTGATTAAAATGACCTAATTTTTATAAATAGATATATAATTGAACTAAATTTACTTTATATAAATTTTAAAATATAATTATACTTTATAAATATTTTAAACTAAAAGGAAACCCTCAATTAAAATTCAGTATTTTTCACTATTTATCAAAAAATAACATATTTCAGAAAAATACCAAAAATTAACCCTAAGATAATTTGAATATTATTATTTAATAAATTAATTTATTTTTATCAAAAACAATTTATAATAGTGATACAATTTAATTTTATATTATGTGCACCAATTGTGTCTAAACCATCTTTTAGAAAAAATACAGTTTTTTCAAGAAACATATCTTTTTCTTTGAAATGATTAAATTTTTATAATAAATAGATAAAAAATAAAAATGTGTAAAATGTTTTTTTTAATTTATTTATCCTAATTCATACTCTATAATTTAACATATATGTTATAATGTTCATGTTTAAATAATATTTCAATAGATTGTAACATTTCTTTTAAACCTGGTGTTGCGTGCATCACAAGATATCAAAGAAATTAAATTTATTCTCAGAGAAAATTTTTATTCAGTGTTGTGGTGTTACACTCATCCCAATACACAATTATTCATTGAGTCTCCTTTGGAATATTTATCTGAAATATTGATGGAAAATTCACTAACTTTTTCCAAAAACCTTCATAGCTAAAGCAATAAACCTTTAAAGAAAAGTTAGGATATGAAATTAAGATAGCTAGTTCTTACCTTTTATTCACCCTGAAATTATTCATAGATATATAGCACACATATTGGGTATTTACCATCTTACAAGAATAATAACACTGATTTTTTTTGTCTTAAAATGTGCCATAATTTATGTAACAACAGCTTTTTGGGTTTGCTAGGGGTAATCTAAAAACAATTTCCTTCAAGGACTATGAGCATATTGTTTTATTACAACCATTTTTGAATTATTCTTATAGTCAAGTCAAATAATTAATTTTCCTTTACACCAAACTATTGCACCCTGAGAATAACAATAACCTTTTCAGTAAGAACGCATTCCACTGTGTGGTTGGTGCAATTATACTCCCGAAGTCCATATCAATAATGAGAAGTCATTACTGATCTTCACACTTCCATCACCATTTCATGACTTCTCCTTCAATTTCATAAAATTATTTTGATATGTTCATTAATATTGTTTTTCAAACAATCTATAATACATGTATCTTTTTAATTTTGAGAAGTAATTAAACTTCCTTTTATAACATCCCCAAATTTCCATATTTTAGTTCTCTAACATCATATTTTAGTTCTAACTTCTCTTATTATTTTTCATGAGTATAGATCATGGATTGATGTACCAAACCATTAAACTTATTTGTTTTATCTAAATATGTAAAAAAATATCAAGGGTTTCCTCATCCTTATAATCAAAATCAATTATTCTCTTGATTCTATCATTTTCATCATTGTTTCCCCCATCTTGTTACTTGTCTACAATAGCCAAAAGTACTTCCTTCTTAAGGTATTTACAATCTTTAACCACCTCTACTTATAATTTATAATATTTATAGTCTTCCTTACACATTTCTTTTTTCTGAATAATTTTCACTATATTATTCTCTTGCCCTTATCATTATTTCAGGGTTTCTTTAATGGATATTATTTTTTATTATCATTCTTTAAGTTTATGAGAAACCTATCAGTAAGATTCCTAACTTTTCTATAGTTTAAATAGATGAGGGTTAGCTTCCCCTTGAATTTACCTTTTCTACTTTTTAGATTAAAGAAGATAAATAACTTCATCTCATCAACTTCACCTTCTTTAGTTTCTTATTTGATTTAGATTTTCCTCATAACCTTGATTGATATCCCCTCAAACACTTATTTCGGGATATAACTATTTTCATTGATTGTCATTTCATATTCCATAAGTGTGATTTCAAGGATATCCAATGTAAACTCTTTCATATATTTGTCTTTAAGAAAAACAATTTCATTAAACAAGGAGGTAATCATCTTAATATTATTTTAACAATTTTGAAATCCTCAATGACTTCACTAATACCTCACACATCTTCAAAAATAATATTTTTTCGATGATAAAATCAAATTATCTAATTCACCCAAGATTATTCTTGAAACATTACATTTATTTTATAAAAAATTTAGCTTCAATTCCAATTTTTTTAAATTTCCTTCATAGATATTCAGAATATTGTCAATCTTATCATGGAAATTATTTCATGAAATCAATTTTTTTATAGATTTTTTTTTTCAAAGATCTCTCTAAGGTTTTAATTACTCAAGAATATAAATTTATCTCTTCATAGTCTATTTTAGATTAATCCCGACTATATATAATGGATTTGATCCCTAGAATTTCCACAAAAAACACATCCATCCCCAATGATCAGAAGTAATGATACATCCAGTTTTTCAATTGATAGAAGTTTCTACCTGTAATGATTGACATCCCCTTTTAGTTTAAAACTACTACTATGACCCTGGAGAGATAAAATCCACAAGAAGAATAGCTCTGATAGCACTTGTTGGTCCCTAGAAAATGTTTTTACGTAGGGGTGAATTAGTATATATACAAACATAATGTTTACCCCTTATCATTATCTGGATCCAAAGTTATTTTGAACAATTTTCTCTTCCTTGGAATATATATGAAAATGATTAAAGTGGTCAATAGGGACATGAGAAAGTTTTTCTTAGTTCACCCAAATGGTATAATCCAAGGAGAATTCATTACAATGCACCAATGTACAAAAAACACTTAAGCTTACCAATTTTTTGTTAGAAGTGTTGATGAGTATATACTGAACCTTCTAGTTTACAGCCATGAATACAGGCTCATTGCTCTCCTCCTAGAGTGGAACACACTTCTCCACATGCGCTGACCTTTTTCTACCATGAACTATAGTAGGAGGTTACACCTATATTGGTGTATCAATTTACTGTAGTTTACTTTTTTTTTGAGAAACTCCACATAAACTTCTAGTGAGTAGGACTCCTAGAACACCACTATTTTCTTCCCCTCATATTCTACCTCCTTATAGTGGCCTAGAAGTCTTCACTTTGTCTTTGGTTCTCTACTAGTATGTATATCCACCCTAAATTTCTTCATAATGTTGAAATATGAAATAATATAGGGTCTTAATCTCTAAAATTTCTATGTTATCATCAAACATCCCATTTCATGAAAATATCTTCCCTTCTTTTTCGTGTAAAATTGGGATTTCCATTTTGGATCACATCTATTCCCTTCTAACTATTCTTCTCCAAATCACAAAAGAAACCACCCATTCTTTTATTCAAATCAATCATTGGTCATGTATTAAAAACAATCTCATCATGCATTACACCACTCTTCATTTCATTTGATTAACTTCACATAATGAGAATCACATATGTTTTTGGTTCCATATGAAAACACAGTTTTCTTGAACTCCCCTTGAGTATCATCTTGATTTACTTTAGTATGTGGAAACCATATATGTTTTATTATGAAATACAGTAGATGTTCTTGGTCAAATGGTTCTAATAAATCCATGAATCCATATCTATTATGTTGTTATGGACATCTAGAAAAATTCCTATGTGGATGAATTTTAATAAATTCGTACATGATTTCATATAAAAAAATTATGTGGTCCTTTACATTGATGATTTCCTTCATAGAGATAAAATCCCTTTTGTAGTAGTTTCACATACACGACTCCTTCACATACCCAAATTTATTTAGCTATCCAAAATCTTTACATTGATAAATTATTTATGTTTAATATTCTCATATGCAACTCATTCATTTAGATAATGGATTCATGTATCCAATTCCTTTATTTGGAAGATTCAGAAATGTTATATCCTTCAAATTGCAATATTTTTATATATGGAGACCTTACCATTGTTTTAAATAATCAATATAATTCCATATTACACCAAATTCATCCATCCTACTTCCAAATATCTAATAACCTTAAACATGTAGACTCCATATAGATAGAGAGAAAACATAAAATATTCATTTCACTCCATTTTTAAGAAATATAACCCAAAACACACTCTAATGTTATTTTTCCAATAATTACACAATGAGTTTTCATATTTTGTTATTGTAAACGGGACACATATTCTTCCTCTTTGGATATTTTGACTCATTTCTAGATATTATTCTTGGATTATAGGCAAAGGCACCTAATTCCACTAATAAAGAGGAATATAGGATTACACAAAAAGTGCTTCCGTTGATCGTAATAAAAAATTATTTATATTTAACATTTGGAATAAATAATATTCTCTAGACCAAGACGTGATATTTATTTCGGATTTATCAATCGATCAAAAATATGAAATGAATCTTTATTTTAAAGGTATTTTATTAATTATAATAATATAAAATATTTAATTGTCTCTTATTATTCGTAAGGTAGTAAATAATTATATTAAATAAATATTTTATTTAATTCTTTGAATATTAAATAAAAATTTATTCTTCAGATAGTGAATAAAATATGTATTTATATTTTGAATTCTTAATAATTATTTAAATATTTAAGTGAATCTTTGAAATTAATTAAATATTAAACCCCAACCCTAGGTCTAAAAAATGTAACTTTTTATTTTTGGAAGAGTTTAATATTTATCACAATATTCCTCTTCACAAATTCCTCAGATTATCTTCCTCTCATGACTAATATGAATAACTAAGATTCCATCAAGTTGGAAGGAACATCATGTGATCAAGGAAAACAATGCAAGATGAAAAATCAGCCACACTAGCTCCTGTAATTTTATTGACACTGTTCCAAGATCATAGAAGAAAATGTGGATCATTAATAAAGGGAATCTACTTTGGGTACTATTAAACAATCATGATAAATCAATTATATTTGGATATTAAACTCCATCAATGAAGAAAGATATCACGAACGAGTTAAGATTTCATCTTGTAATTTAAATTAATTATAAGTTAATGTGAAAAATATCATCTCTATAGATTATGGTGAATTTTTTTTCAATATTGTTTAGAATTTTTTTAAATTTTCATGACATTCATGTCATGTACATTACAAATGATCCATTGAATCTTACAAAATATGAGTTTCCCATGTGCCCAAAACCAATTGTTTAGGGAAAAGTAGGATGTTTATTATCTCATTTGTGAATTTACCATGGAATGAAATGAGTTTTAGCTATGGATATTCTTGAATGAGGTAAGGTTTTATTTGTAATTCCATTGTAATTCATACTATTAATTTCTTGTGAGTTTTAAAATGCTTTCTTATATATTTATAAGTATATTGTAATCATTTATTAGGAATAAAATTCTTTGAAAATTGATGTTTCAATTATAATAAGCATGTCACATTCCAAGTGTTTGTGATATTTCCCAAGGGGATATTTTAAAATAGTTTAAATGTTTTGTAAATTTTCCTTATGGAATAAAAATGTATGTCATACCCTTAATTGTTTTTAAGTTGATTTTAAATGGTTTCAATACATAGCAAAGACCTATATAGCATGCCAAGTGTTTTTCAAATGCTTGGTCGTATTTATTAAATGTATTTGAATGTTTCAAAAGTGTATTTTATTCCTATTTCAATTAACCAATGGTGTGTGATATTTTAAAGGTGTTTTGAAAAATAATGGGAGTTGAAATTAATTCCATTTTTCTCAGACTGATGAGTCTTGGGGTGGCTTGGAATGTTTTTTAAAATGGAATTAATGTTTTTTAAAAGGGTTATTAACACTATTTTATTTCTAAATGAAAGGTGTTTATTAGTTTTAAAGGATATTTATAGAAATTTTTTTGTTTTAAAATGTGATTTCAAATATAGTTTGACAAATGATTTTTATAGGAAATTTGAAATGGGTTGAAAATGAATTAGCTTAACAAGAACCATTTTTAACTACCAACTAGAACATTAAGTGCTTTTGTTTTATAAATGTTTGATGCCCTCAATTAATCCCATGTGTTTATTATTCCCATTGTTTCTTGTAACCATATAGGGGAATGCTTTATATTAATGTATCATATTATGAAATTCTTATGAGTGGATGGGAAAGGGAACTACTAGAATATAATACTATACCCATGGTTTAGAAGCATGGTTATAGCCCAAGAAACTATGGTTATAAGTTATACCATGGGTTCTATGAACTGGGGATTCTCAAAACATCAGAATAGAGATTTACCCAGAGTTCCTATAGAAACTGTGGGTATGGCCTATAAGGATTTTTTAATACCCATAGTTTACTTAAAACTATGGGAATACGTATATACCCATAATTCCTAAAATCATGGGTATTGGGGGTGTCCATATTTGTTTTATAGTGAGGTTTTGTGAACTGTGGGTATAGATACCTACCCCCATTGGATAGTAGAGGCTCCATGAAATACCTCTTATAGAAGCTAGAAGTAAATTACAAACCATGGAACATATTTATTTTTGTACACTTATTAAATATTTATCATTAAACCATCAAGTTATAAGTAGTTTTCAAACCATTTATACTACTAATACATACATATACAATTCACATCATCATTTAGTTTTAGTCATCCACACATGTCTCTTTACCTAAACTAAAAAATGAAGGGAATCAATATATCGTTCATCATCACTAGTTCTATCATAATCATCACCATAATTGGTTCCTGGAGCACTAGCATCATCATCATCATCATCATCATCATCATCATCATCATCATCATCATCATCATCATCATCATCATCATCATCTTTATCATCCCTGGTAGCATCAACAACGTTAATATCACCACTACTTCCAAACCATCACCAGTACCACTAGCTCGTGCACCACTAAAAAACTCATTGAAATAATTCAGTACATCATATAAATGGAACATTAATTTCATAAATGAATCAAAATTAGTATAATCCTCTGATTTATGTGATGGACATATAACTAACATAGATTTTTGGAAGTGTTTGATGACCCATTTACCACTTTCACACTCTCGTGTAACTATTTTTTTGTCCTCAACTGCTTTTTCCTGAGCATTTTGTATCTTGGTGGTGTGATAGGTTTTATAGTTTCCTGAAAAAGTACAACTCATAGTGGGTATGATGTTTTTCCTAGGCTGACATCGATCACTTCTCTTGTGCTTCTCATCTAATAATTTTCTGAACTAATCATTTAGCCTAAATTTGGAATCTTATTTGTCATCGAGGGGATATAGGGAACAATTTTGAAAATATAAACAAATATTTAATAATGAATTAAATATAAAAAATTTAAATATTAATAAAAAGACTTACAATAATTCTTATGTATGTGAATTTAAAAAGCTTCCATCCATTTTCTTCCTACTTGAGAAAAATAATTTTTCCTAAGGTACATGGTCTTCGATGCCCAATGCACCTTGATGAAAATGACATTGATCACTATAATAGTATATTATTAAATAATATTAAATTGATAAAACATGCATGAATTTAAATTTTATCTATTGTAGAAAACCAAAAAATGAAGAAGTATATAAATATGCATTTAATTATAAATTTAATACTAGTGGCACAATATAGTCAATACATACTAATGAGCATTCTAAACATGGGTATAATATGGATTCCTATTTTATATTCATTTTTATCCAATTATATTTGTGTTATGTTATTTGGTTATCTAGTTACATGGAAATTTTGATCATTTGGTCATTAGGTTCATTTTTTGGTTAGGTTGTCTGGGAATTTGGTCATTTGGACAATTGTCCAAATGGTTAATGATCTAATTGGAAAATTGGCCAAATTACCAAATGACCATTTAGAAAAAATCTCTTATACTTATGTAACATATATATATATATATATATACTATTTCAATTCATATTAAATCACTTGGCACCCATATTACTCTATAATGGTAGTGAACCCAAGTGTGGAAATACAGCATAGCATCTTTTTTCTTTTTAAAAAAATACAATTAATAAAAATTAAATTTTCAATGAAAACCATTAATGATTAAGAATAAATTGAACTCATTACTCTTCTAATATGTGGTCATATCTTGATATTGTGTTGTTGGATAGTCGGTGAATATTGATACACCCTCTAAATCAGAAACAAACCTACTCTTCCAACCGACATATAAATCATGATTATATGAGAAAAAACTCCCCATGATACATAAACCGGACAAAATTAGTAGCTTCACCATCAGGAATGTTTAACCGAAGCTGAAACGAACATGTTAATTCATATAAATAAAAATATAATATAGATATCAATTTAAAAAAATTTCTTACCCATATCTCCGCCCATGATTTTTCCTTGATTTAATTACCAATATTCCTCATTGAGACCTGTTTCAATGGAATGATATCATTATACTTGTTCAAAAATACCTTAAAACTTCTACACTATATGGTATTTTTACCTATCATCTTATTTTATTCATTGTAATCCACCATTATTTGTGTTTAGAGATTCCATACTTCACACAAACAAGTAAACCCACACCATCTATTAAAATATAAAACTAAATAATATATAAGGATAAAAAATAATAATTAAGTCATAATATAATACGTTAAAAATGATTTGATATAATTTGACACACTTATAATAAAAATTATGGTGTAGGATACTCATTAACCTCTGATGGATTCGTGGGATATTCATAATTGGTTGCCTCTAAAGGATGTTACTATTCTAATTTATGCACTGGCTGATCTTCATGCTCTATAGTGGAAGCTGAAGGAATAGAATAATCAAATCTTATATGGATAGTAGGAAATGGAGGTGGTATATACATGGTAGGATATAGATTGAAGGGATATGGATACATCATATGATATGGATATTTTAAGGGTAGGAATATACCAAGAGGCGGAGTAGAAATGGTATGGGAAAAAGAGGCTAAATAAAATGGTGATGGAGGTGTGGGTATGAACATCCCTAGAGGCTCAAATAGAGTATGGAAAGGTTTGGTAGATGGGGTGTCTGTTGACAGGTCACAGTTTGAATGAGTATGGTGAGTTCTCTTTGTATCTCTATGGGAACCCCCGCTCAAACCCATTCTAGTAGGATGATGAGAAGTAGAATATAGTTGAGTTGAATTTCTAGAAAATATTGATAATGAATAATAACATGTCATTAAATGTAATGTATAAGAAAAAATATAACAATTATTATACTCACTAAGGGGACTAGAGGATGAAACTTGAGATCACACATCTTTTGATCATTATCGAACAATCTATTCCTTCCAAATTCTTCAATTAATTTAATTATCTGTATAATAATGAAATGTACATTTCTTATAAATAGTTTTCAAAAATTCTGCACACAAATTAAATATCAAAGAATTCATAAACAATATAAACCATAATTACAAAATTCATTACAAACAATTTTTATATGAAATTCATCAAATAGTTCTAGTATCTAGAAAACCAATTAATAATAGAAACAACATATGTTATAAGTGATACTTAGAAACAATGAACCATACAATGTATAATACATGGAATGAGAAACAACTATTACACAGTCCAATTAAATATATATGTACTTATGAAACAATTGTTTTTAAAACTTCCATGTTTTGAATTTGACATCAATCCCAATAAATAAACTTGTCTTTATGATGGAAAATATTTACTCAAGAAAAAAAACAATGTGTCATCCAACATCAAAACCACAAAAACATGGTATAATTATATCTTGGAAATTATACCACATTTGATATCAGTACAAACAATCATCAATTCCTAATATCATAGAAACTAAAATTTTTAAAATAAAAATATATATCCAAAATATAATAAAGGACATTGAATCCTAGAGTTATATGATATATGAATGGGAAAGTGTATATGGATTTAATACAACACCTATCCCATTATATTGGGAAGGTGAAATTGGGAAGTGTCAGAGCACCATGATCCTATCCTATATAGAGTCAGCGTATCCAAATACCAATCCTTTCTTTAAAAACCTATTCATCGATAGATAAAATACCAAATTAGGGGGTATATCATAGAAATATATCCCATTTTTATATTCTTAATAGTAGGTAAATAAACATGAAATTTTCTATTAAGCTGACTATAATTCGAGAATGATATCCAAATTCAAATACAATTTAAAAGTATAGGGTAGAGGAAATTAATTAACACTATAAGGAAAACAAATTGAATAAAATGCATGATGGATGTAACCATTATATAAGAATAATATCCATCCAAAAAAAGAACATGGAATATCATAATAAATAACCAAGGAATACTCATAGAAATCCAAACATGGTGCATGTATTTGAATAAATAACAACTAAGGAATACTAGAAGAAAAATGTGTATTTCTTATCAAGAGAGTTCTTTGAAATTAAAACATAACTGAGGCTAAAATTTAGTCATTAAATGATTTTATTTATGTTTAACATTACTTATATTATTCATATATATTAAAAATATATTTTACATAATGTTCTGCCAACATGCTTGTACCCAAGTGGTAAAGGCTCCTGCTTGTCATAAAAAAGACCCAGGATCAAATTCAGGAAAGGAAAAATTTTCAAATACTGTAGAAACACTGTAGCAGGGTATGGTAGTAGTCGCTGAACTATAGTAGTGGTGAAACTGTTGAGGTGGAGTCACTGTAGCAGGAACTGTAGCGGTGATGGTACTATAGTAGGAACTATAGCAGCCCAGGTACTGTAGAATTACTATTCACCAAAGGGCCCTTTGGTTGAAAAATGGGATTTTGGGCCTTGTATTTGGGCTTCCATGCCCCTGGGCTAACGATCAATATGGGTCCCCCTCTACACAATTATAAAAATAAGGAATTTTCTTTAATAATAAAAATGAGGCTACAACTCCAACCTTTAACAAAATATTTTTTACATGATGTTCTATTTCAATTTAAGAAGTATTTAATTTTTGGAAGATCAACCAAGTCTAAATAATTAATCCATTACATCCCACTTTATTAAACCCATCCATTACTTCATCACTAATGAAACCTCTTAATTGAGGTAAAGTTTGGTTATATGGTATTTAATTCATTTAACTTGTAGTGTAAATAAATGGATAAATACTAACTAAGGGTGAATTATTAACAATGAACTAATTTATACTCAATAGTTAATCAAAATTAATGAAAGTAAGTTTTATACAATTAATGTTTTCTTGAAGAACTAAATTCTTATGTAAAACATTATTAGTGAAAAATATGTTTCATAAAATGAATATGACTCAAAAATCATTACATTCTGACTTACATAGTTATTTTAATGACATTAACTAAAATATTCTATAAATATATGCACATAATAAAGGTTTTAAAATTCATAAAAACTTTAAATAAAAAAATTTATTTATTTGGAAGAATATTTTATCGTCCATTAATTTCTATATCATAATAATTAATTATAAGAAACATGCTTGAAAAGTTCTATAAATACAATAGTAAATTATTAAAGAACCAAAATTCAGAGATAAATAAATATTTAAAATTTACTTATAATAATATAATAATTTACATCATTATAGAATTGTTTATTTTTGGTTTAAAACAACTCAATAAATACTTTAACCATGGTAAATGATATAAAAATTAAATTTAAATAGTTAAATCCAATAACTCAAGGATGATAAAAATAATAATAACCCCCGTAGTTAATTTAAATACAATTCCCAACACTAAACATATCTAAATCCCTAAAATAATCCACAAAAAAAATAATATTTACATTAAATTCCTAGAAATACCTAGGTTAGTTTTCAAAATTAAGTGATTATAATTAAAATAGTACTTATAAGAATTCAATAGACTATATTTGATCTCTATTATTATATAAATTTAATAAAATAATGATAAATTTGATGCCAAAATTATTTAGTAGAATCACATGAATTGGTAAAAGGGATAATAAAATCCAACAGAAGAGAAGAATGATTCCGGACAAACTAATCTAATGTCAAAGAAGGTATGAATAAAAAATTCCATGAATTAGGGGAGAACACTGGAGAAGATAAACAACTGTCCATCGAGTGAGGGGAGAATAAATAAATGGAAGGAAGGAATGCTTAACTCTCAAAGATCACAAAAACACGATGCCAAAAATAGTGAAAAAGAGATGGTTAATGGGGGAAACATCACCTGAAAAGGTGAGGGGGAGGTTGAGGCTCACATGAGTGGAGGGGAGAATGTTCTCATCGATGAGGGGGAGAGGGGAGGAGGGGATGAGGACGATATGTCAAGGATATATACCAATGGCTTTTGAAAAACTATTGGTATAACTAAAAATATACCAATGATTTTTTAAAAGCATGGTTATAGCTTTATCCAGGATCTTTATACCACGGTTTCTCTAAACAGTGGGTATATATGCATGGAGATAACCCCATTTTATAATAGTGGGGATTGTTTCTTGTGAGGGTGTAAGAGGTGAGGTGATGTTAAATTTGAGCTTCTTTAAATTTGATTTTTATGGTAGTTTATTTTTTCACAACTCCACTTAAATTTTCTTGGGATTCCTTAGAATATAGAATGTAACTTGTATGATAGAAAGACCTAATATATAGAACTATTCTAACTATGGAATACTTACAATCTAATCCAATTCGGTTAAACCGAAAAAGGTACTAGAATTTGTGAACTAGAAAAATTTTTGTGGCCTATGGTGGTAGTATGATTTTAATTTTTCAATATAATGGTAGGATTATTGGGGTCATGGAAAAGACTAATAATGTTATCTTAGGGTCATTTTCACTAGTTAGGATCATTATTACTTTATCCTTAGTATATTTCCTATTATTATTAGGTCCTTCTCCAAACAATTTTAGGGGTTTTTATACTTTTCTTGAATATAGTCCCCTTGTTCTTTGATTACATGAAAACATAGTTTTGTTGTTTTCTCTTCTTATATTCCATGTACACTTTGGTTTCTATTGTTATTGTGAAACATTTTTTGAGTGATCTATTTTACATTAAAATTATTTTATTCTAAAATTATTTTGGAAGTGTGGTTTCATAAATGGAGATTTTTTTGTTATGTTTTCTATGGGTTTTAATAAAACAAATATTAAGGTTTGTATAAAAAATGTGTTTTTATGAATTTTTTGGAAAATGAGATAATTGGGTGATTTATTCAATTTCCATGCCTTTAAAGTCCCAATTTTCATTTTTTTTGAAATGATTTAAATAAAGTGTTTAATCATAATTGTTTTCATTTAAAAAATAGGTTATTATACAAAATTTATAAGTGGAATGTTATTGTACTTGTTTTATAAAGAATGGGGAAACCTAATTTATATATGATATTTAAACATGAATTTTATAAAGAGGTTCAAAATGTTATTCCCATAATTTTGGTAGGTTTTTACCTATATAACTATTTATCATAAGCCAATATAGATATTATATGTTTTATGTTCCCAATTCTCTTCGATTACTTAGGTTCTTGTTGGTCCATGGATGGATATTGGGTGTAATGTGTGATTGGGGGTAACTAGTGGTTGTGTTGGATCTATTCGTGTATTTTTTCCCTTTTTTAATTTATTTTTTGATTTGAAATCGACCTTTTGTCCTAGGATGTTTATCAGATTCGGATTCCATTTTATTTTTATTCCAACTAAATATCCTTTCATGGATTTTTATTAATTATTTCATGTTTGGTTTGTTTATTTTTTATTTTCACGTATTTTTTATTTATATCTAAGGGTAAAATAATTCCCAAATAGAATTCTTGGTACCCATGAACTAGTTTTCAGTATTTTGGGATCGAGAGTGACCTTTGGATATTGTGTAATGTCAGGTTAGGTGCCAATTCAAGTGTAAACCCACGTTGTTTCATTACAAAATGGTATCAATACCTAGGATTCTTAGTAGCGACCTAGGTTCTTGAGACAAATCTCTAGTTATTTGGGGTATCTTATTAAGATTATGTTTAAAAAAATTAGAATGTGAGAGGTTGGCCATGATTTGGTACTTGATCACCACCCTTTATGACGTAGCATGAGTTACCAAGGGAATGATGATTTGATTTTTTATTTCAAAATTTCATTGGATTAACTATTTTTTGTCCAATGATCCTCATGGAACGGTGTGAGTTTCCTTGTTTTTTTGGTATTTTGGGATGCGAATAAAAATTATATTAGTGGAATGAGGACAGTTTTCACATACAGAAAAACTAGATAGTGTCCAATATATCAATTTTGAAAATTTAATGGGGAATATTACATGATTGACCCATGTCCCATCAAACCATGTGTCTGAGTTGATCATGATGATGCATACCATTTGGATTTTTTTGAATGCCCTTGTGGAATTCTCTATAGTGATAAATGAATCATGGGGGTATTTTCACATGTTTATCATGTGGATAATATATTTTTTTATTTTTGGTGACAATCCTTTTTTATCATTATTTTGTATGTTTTTATTGTAAAGATGTACGATATTATAGAAAATGAATTTTATTCATGGAAATTAATCATTTGGGATTGTTTAAACAATGGAATCAGTTTCCTAGAAGAAATTTTTATAAAACCAAATTTTTTGTTTAATTAAAAAGGTATTTTAAACAATCTTTGGGAGATTTTGAATTTTTTTTGTTTTTATTTAATAAAAATGAAGTAGATTTTTTTGAAATGTTTTAAATGGGGTGAATTTTTTATAATGTTTTCAAGAATGATAATTGAGAATCTCAATTAGGTTTCTTATTTTTCAAATAAATTATTTGTTATAAAAAACTCAAGTTAAATGTTTTGGAGTTCCCTTGGGGAATTATTATTTTTAATAAAGTGATGCCTTCAAATGGATGGGTGTTTTAAATTCCAATGTGATTTTGGAAACTATGATTTTATTACTTTGAGTATTTGGTGGATTTTATAAGGCTGTAATTTGGGAATGTGTATTTCTTTGTATTATTTATGTTTTAAGATTTTATCTCTTTATATAAGTAGGGAGCAGTTGATTTGATAAGGGAAACATGAATGGGTTGGGTCTATATTTCACTTTATATAAAGTATTCCTCTCAAAATGGAGACATGTAAATGTAGAGTGTTTATATTTAGGGGTTTTTTATATCTCATTATTAGCTCTTAACTAGATCATTTGGGAGTGTAAATCATCTTTATCCCATTTAAATGATTTATTAGGGGTGTTATCCATCAATTTTTGTTGGGGTACTAGCCTAGGTGATCCATGGATAGCTAGTTCAGTGATTTGGTGAGGAAATATATCCTTGGGTTTTTTAGGTGACGGTCTATTTTACAGATTTTTTATCGATTAGTTGGATATTTTTTTCCTTGAGGTGGATTTTTTTGGTGTGATACATGGGTTCTCTTTTGTATTTTTTTGTTGATATGTGTTGGTTTGCAATTCTCATACATCATTGTTCTTTATGAATATCATGGATTCTTTATTGATGTAGTCTTTATGGTGAGGTTCATGCATGGGGTTTGATTCATTTCTTGGATATGGGATGGTATTAGGGTGTATGATTTGGGTGGATAGGGAAGGAATAGAACCATTTGATATTATGAACTTACTGGGTCCATCTCAGATTTAGTTGGGTTTACCATGAGATGGTAACCCAGGTATGGGGTCCTAGTTCACCCGTGTTTCTCTTATTTGTTATCCAACATTAGAACCCATTCCCTTTGTTTATTTAAGGATTATATCTAGTTTATACATGCTTTGGGTATTTTTCTTAGCCCGTTTTATAGTATTTTGGGAATCTAGGGTTATAGGTCACCTTGATAACCTGATATTATGGTTTGGGATAATCTTTTCATTGAAGCCACCCTGGTTATTTTGGAAAGTTCTTGAACCTCCTCCTAAATTAAAATTAATATTCTAAAAACACTTTTGAGTATAAGTGTAAAACCAAAAAGTTATAAAAAGTAAGTTAAATGGTGTAAGATGTTAAAAAATCATTAAAAATAAGTCTGAAGTTATTGGACTATCTTACTTTGTAGAGATTATTTAAAATATAATGCACCTTCATGTTTGAGTCCTCTTGGAGTAGATCTCCAAAGTGACTAGCCAACTTTGCCCAAGTGTGATAACACTCTTTAACTTAATCATGCCATCACTGAAACCTTGTGCCTATATTTTATCTTGTTTACTAATCTGTGCCTCTAATTCCTCATTATCTTTCATCTATGTGAGTATCTCTAATATTTTTTCCTTCTCTTCCTATATATGTTTGAGATGGATTGACTCTAAGGGGAGTACTTCATTAGAATTTATAATAAGATCCATATGTTTACCTTCCCTATTTTCCTCACCTTCCTCTTTGGACCCTTCTACTTTATCCTCCATATTATCTTGTTCTTATTTTTAATCCTCATTTTTCCCTTTTGAAGAACCTGGAATTCCTTGATTACACCCATCATGTCCAAACTTTATTCCATCGGCATGGGAATGTGTGAATATTCTTTGTGTCCTTTTTATTTTTTCTATTTACCACAATGCATATACCTGAGTGTGGATTTCGCTTTTCCCATTTATTCCATCTTGGGTTTTGGAGTCCTTTCCCTTGAATTCCTTCTAAAATATACATTGAAATTTGGATATAACATTCTTCACCTGATTCTACCTCATTTTGAACCTATACTGGTTCTTGGACATCCAAATATTCAAAGAAGTTTCCTAAATTTAGAACTGTGGATTTCTTAATGAGGCTTGGCCTGCTCAAGTACTTCACCCTTCCCTCATTTACCACAAAGGAATCCTTCATTCTAGTTAACACAACCTTCGAGTGGCATGAGGCCTTTTAGATGAAGGTGTTTTGGTCCAAGGAACCCAAAACACTCACCTCTTCAAACCCACTATTCCTTTTCATGAGTCGGGTAGGTGAACTTGCTCCTCATAACCAGAACAAAACTTTAATCCTTTTCCATTAGGAACGGGATGAACTACCTATTCCAGAAAAAACCCCTCCTTTAAAAAATTTCTAGATAGATCACACTCCACATTAGTATCAATCATTATAGCAGCACTTCTAGGGGCCAACTGACTTGAATTACATGTCCCCTCTATCACCTCAGAGTCCACTAGAATTTGAGATACTGGTTTGTGATTCAAAAAATCCCATTCCAATTAGCCAAAGACATCCACAACCTTCAAATCATGGTCCCTCTGGAATGGATCCATATAAAGGTATACCATTTTCTTATTCCCATCCATCAGGTCCTTTAAATTCCTATCCAAAACAATCTCTAGATCATTGATACTAGAATATGTCTCCTCTGCCTTCTTCATCTGGGTGTTGTTTCCAAACCCACGCCAGCACACTTCCTTCTAATTCCCCTGTTTATTGAACGAAGAGTAGAAATCAAACCTTGTCTAAAATAAAATAGGTTGTTTATATCATAATTCTTCACCTACAACAATCCACAAGAATTTGAATAGACCTTTTGAAACATCAACTTCAACGCATATTCACGGAGAAATCAGGTGTAAAACCCCCTTTTTCTACAATCAGAGCATATATATATACCTACTAAATTAAATAGAATTCGGATAATAGAGGAATTTGGGAAAGGGATTGGATGCTCTGGGAAGCTAACCCAAATATCCATAGTTATAGAGTCCTGCTTCATGAAGAAATCGTCTATGACTTTGAATAACAAGAAGTGTGGTCTATTTTATATACGAGGTGCATTGGACCAGGCTTGGGTCATATCATCTTTGAGAATTCAACTCTTAAATTATTAGGATTCATTTTTCCTTGTATACTACTTCGAATTAAGACTTTATTGGGATAAATATTTATTGTTTTAGAGGATTGTGACACCCATATGTCCCTATTACCATGTGTTTTATATTATTTCATCTCATTTTTCATTTGGTTTTTGTTGTGGAGAATTCCAAGTTAAATTTTTGATTTTTTTGGATTTTTTTATTCTATGAATGGTTTTATCACATGATTTAGGATAAACTATGTGACTACCCTTACATATTATGTTTTTAAGTTCATTTTTATAGAATTTTATTTTCTTTCATAGGTATGGAATAGTTCTATCCAAGCCATGTGAGGCTTAGGAGAAACCATGTAAGTCTCTTGGTTCGAATGGGTACTAGCACATGACATGTGCATAGTTTGTTGAAACTGTGGGAAAAGAATGCGATAGGATATATAGTTTTAGAAGAAGAGTTTTTTATAGTTTTTAAATCATATATCAAAACCATGAAAGGTTTTCTTGCA
This sequence comes from Viscum album, assembly GCA_963277665.1. Classification (NCBI taxonomy): domain Eukaryota; kingdom Viridiplantae; phylum Streptophyta; class Magnoliopsida; order Santalales; family Viscaceae; genus Viscum; species Viscum album. Next base: position 1,304,866,656 of record OY728160.1, on the reverse strand, counting down.
AATGAAGTTCCATCCACATGGTTGGTAAAAAGTTTATCAAAACATGTGTCCAAACAATGAAGCCTTCCTTGATTTAATTTTAATGATAAAATTCCATTTCCCCCCTAAGGATTTTATTCATTGACCACCCATTAACTTCCACATTTTCAGTCAAACTAGGATTCCCATAGGGAAGTTTACTCCCTTCTACATTCTTCAATTTTAGGGATTGTTCTTCTCAATTTCAAATGGGATCTATGGAATTTATTATTATTTTATTTTACTCTCTTATTTTATTTTCATCTCTCTGAATTTTCTTTTCATCTATGATCCCTAACCAATGTTTAGGTTTGAATTAGGGTTATGGGTGGTTCAAATGATGAGTATTTGGGTTTTAAAGTGGAAAAAAATGTTTCAAGGTTCAATTGTGCATTCTCTATTGATGTAGAGGAGATTCAGTTGTGGTTCCATTTGAATGAGGTAGGTTTTTATTTAGGATTACTTTACAATTAATTCCATATATGTATTTTTTATTTTTAAAATATTTTTAATGATTTTCAAATAATATTTTATGTCCATAGTAGGATCAAAAAGGTCTTAAAGTGTAATTTTTATTTGGCATGGACATGTCACGTGCCATTTGTTTTTGAAATTTCATAATTGAATCTTTAAAAATGGTTTTAATGTCTTAAACTGTTTTCATATGGAATCAATGTGTATATAATATTTTTTTGGGTTTTAAGTGAATTTCAAATAGTGTAAATACTTGGCATGAACCTATGTCACATTCCATGTGTTTCTCAAATTCCAGGTTTGATTTATTAATGGGGTGAAAACATTTTAAATGTGTTTTCAATGTTGGTTTAATTTAATAGGGGTTTGTGATATTTTAAATGTATTTTTTAAAATTAACTGATTTGATCCTATTTCCCTTTAAAATTATTTTTACATTTATGGGTCTCTGGATTGTTTTAAATTTTTTTTAAAATGTAATTGAAGTTTATAAAACAGTGTTTGAAAAAAATTTATTTTTAAAGGAGAGGGTTTTATTAATTTTAAAGGAAATTTATATAAAATGATTAGTTTTCAAATTTTATTTCCAATGTGGTTTGAAAAATGGGATTTAATGGACACTTGAAATTTTATTTTTTAAATGGGGTAAAAATGACTTATCTTCCCAAGGAACTTTGAGAAATAATGTTTGGAACTTTAAGTGATGTTTTTTATAAATTTTGGATAACATTAATTAAGATTGATGAATTCATTGCATCCAGTTTGGCTTGTAACCCCAAGAGGGAATGATTTATATTTATGCATATTATTATGAAATTTTTATATATGGATGTGGAAGGGGATACTTATTAAAAGGGAGTAGGATGAGAGGTTAGGTTAAAATTAAAATTATTTACATTTTACTATTGTGATATTTTATTTTTTCTCACATGTACTTGACTATTGGTGAAGAAGATGCCTAAAAAACTGATGAAATCATTAGTTGGTTGAACCTTGATTTTACTATAAATTTTTACCAACCAGTGGATATTTCCAAATTTTCATACAGCATCAAAATTAGTAATTCAAATAGCACTTGAATCATTTATAAAAAGATAAAACACACACACCCAAAAATAAAAATAATATGAAAACAAAGTAATAACATTGGTTAATGGGGTTCAAACTTATTTCCTATGTCCATAGGAGAACTATGTTAATTATTTTTTGTTACCAAAAGTAAAATAATTAAAAAAATTATAACTTAGTTAAATAGTGTTATAATTTTATTAATTCAATATATTTATACTCAAAATCTATTACCACGACCTTCTATGGAGTTTTATTGCAGGTTAAACAGATAACACTAACCTCCAACATTTGGGGTCAACCATATGTTAACTTCTTCGGTCATCTGAGACTTATACCAACTCAAACATCCTAGAAGGTACACTATTCACACCAGCAAAATACTATTCTATGAAATTGCCATAAATTTTTTATGAACATCTTGTGTTTTAACCCGTATATTTAAGGTTAGTGTTTTTGTTATTCTGAAAATGTTGAATCAAACTACCAGAGTTAGAAATTATAATGACCAAACTTCTAGTGACATGAAGAAAATATCATGATCCCAATAATCTCCCACATAAAAATTTCATCAAGTAACCTCATCAATAACTTCCAAAACACTAATAAAAAAACTCATATTTCCACGTTAGTTGAATTTTTCTATGTTATCCTCTAGTTTAGCTGAGTCCCACTGAGAAAAAATGTGTACTCATACATTTTTAGGATAACACCTATGTGAACATGTTGAACATATTTTTATTCCCTTTGATATTTTTTTATCTCAAACACCTTTTAAATTAGTATATTCTAAATGAAATGAAATTTTAGATCAATGTGTCTCTTCTTACATGAAATTCAATACTTTTTCTATACGTAAAGCACACTAATTGTCATAGAATAATTTTCAAACATTAAATGTATTTCTAAATCCCTTCATCTAGATCATTAAAATGACAAATTTCTTTGCAGATTGTATATTTGAAACATAATATTCTTCAATTATAGAAAAATCCATCATCAGTTGTAGTCATGAAATCTCTATGATCATCATTCCACTAATGTTAAACACAAAATTGTTGTTCTTTTAAAGGTTTCAGAATCACAAGAAAAATCCACACCACCCAAACCTTATCGAGTATCATATTCTAAAAGCCATAATGTTATATCTACCAATCCCTTTAAATATTAGATGATTCAATTTATATATTATTAGTTCTCTTTGCTAGGATTAGACATGAAATTAATAAGCATTCCCAGTGCCAAGGGAGTGTTTCACCACATACAAACCATTGTAGAAATAAATCTTCCAATATCTAAATAATACGGTATGTTTTCCATCTATAGGAACAAATATTCCATTGAAGATTCATATGCCTTAGATATAATGATGTTTCCTATCAGAGGAGTTTTGAAAGATTTATATCCAATCATTTGAAATTTTTTACATAATCTTCTGAATGTATTCTTTACAGTTTATCACCCAATTAATAGATTTCTGTTATATTTTCACCCTCATCCATATGTTTTTATTAGTAAAACCAAGATCCTTAATTTTAAATGTTATGGACATTTTACTCTTAATCTCCTTAATATGTTGAATTTCTTGTCCTACCAACAGTATTTCATCCACATAAATTAGGACAATTATGTATGTTTAATAATTATAGATCATTTGATAGACAAAATCATTAACATCATAAATTTTGAAACTATCCTATTTCATGAAATGAATCAAGCTTCTAGTTACACTATTGAGGTACATGTTTCATAAAATATAGAATTTTCTTTAGTTTTCCAACAAGTACCTCATTCTAATGGTCTTTATTAACCTTGTGTTTCTTCATGTAGATCTCCTCCAAAAAAATTACCATGGGAAATGTTGTATTCACATCCGTCTACTCCATGTGTAATTCATTAGATGCAACAATTATTAGTACTATTCATATTATAGTATGATTTAATACATGTAAAAATATTTATATGAAATTGATTGCTTCCATATAATGGAATCCTTTCTCCACTAAATGTACCTTATATCTTCTCCTTCGATTATCTTATTATTTCGAATAGTAGCCCCATTTTTTTTAAAGTGATCATTTCCCTTTTGGTAGTTCAATCAACTACCATGTTTTATTGAACATTATGGAATTCATATCTTCCTTACTATATGAATCCCACTACTTCGTGTCACTGCATGTTACTAACTCTTTTATAAATTCATGTTCCCCATAATCCATTATAAGTAAGAAGTGTATATCAACCTCATACTACTAGAATGGTCATATGAATCTATAATATCTTCTTAGAGATGTTTTGGAAATTTCCAAAACATAATTTTTCAGCACGTGAATATATGGTTCCCCTACTAATTATTATTGTAAAATTGAAACTTTTCATTGGACTTATATAGTTACCGAGTATTCAAGAACATATACCATTAGACTAACTTCTAATGCATTTTTCTTAATGTTTAGTATCCCTAGTATTTATGAATAAATGATTTTTTTCATCCATACAAACTTGTACTTCAGTAGTTAACCTCTTTTAATCAACTTCTGATTCAACCATGTTTTGATCCTTCCATTGTATACTCTCATTGATGATTACATATTTATTTCTGAGGATTTTTCATTTATAATCACTCTATAGTTAGTATTAAGACTCTTTATTTACATATCCTATAAGAAAATAATATTTTAACTATTACTTTAGCTTATGTTTACCCTTATCATAAAAAAGAGAATAAGTAATTCAACTGACGATTTTGAGGTGTGAAATGTAACAACTGAACATATCGGGGCCTACCTGGCCAACAATAAGCCAAGTGTGACTACCCCAATCCCACCTCTAATATGCCAAGGGATGGAGACCAGTGCTGAGTAGGTATAACGCATACGTGGGCGGAATTATCATAATGCACCTGTACACATGTACACTTATCCAAGCCCATTCAATGATGAGAAATAAAAAACAACATATAACATAAATTAATGCACAACATGTATCCTACATCCAAGTATGAAAAAAATACTAAAAGTGATAGAGGGTCCAAATACAAGCATATAGAAAAACATTAGAGAGTTGAACCTGCTGAAAAGGAGTGAACCACTGTCAAATGAAATCTCCCAAAAAAACCTTTGTCTTTCTATCCCAAATATTTTGTACCTGCTCCTTCTCCTATTAGGACACCATCAAAAGGGAATTCATCAACATATAACATGATACATGCAGGTAGATCCCACATATGGGTGAGTATAACAATACCAATTCTGACACCCCAAAACTACTAACCCTAAAGCATAAGGAGTATTCATCTCATAACAGTAATATAGTAATAAAAAAACCCAGATATACACATAACTGACAATTTTTCATAAGTGGTCTCAGTCAATACTATGAGCTACATGATACTATTTAATACTTCTATGAAAATCTTGTTCAGGGAGTAATCACTCCAAAATCCATGCTATCATTGGTGACACTCATCCAAGAGCTCTTGATCATTAGGCCCTACAAAATAAGTACTCACTAGATCTAATAAGATATCATAATATAAGTAGGATATTACACCCAGGGCTACTATAGGACACTACAAACCCTATTGTATCTTCCTTCTAGATAGGGAATCTACTCCCATTTCATAATGGTCATGCTGATTCCATGAATCCCACCTAGTAATGATAGTGGGTCCCACATTATTCATATGGGGGGATACACCAAACAATATCCAGTATTTAACCTGTAGAGGATATCCAAATCCTATGTTGAAGATGTAATGCCGCACTGTAGCCACCTAAGAAAGGACCCAAGTATTGAACTTAACTAAACCTGGTCTATACTAGAGAGACAAAGGGCTCCAATCCATATTTTAGGAATAAAATTGTATATTATTAGGATAAATTGAATGTAAACTATATTTGAACCTAACTGTGTTCATTCCCATGTTACTCTACTCAGTTCCATGAACTCCATACCTGATCGTCTATCTAGACTTGTCCATCTACACAGTCGTGTCGGAGTATCATGTCATGCCAATGTACTATACATGTCCCTCTATGCATGGACATGTACATACCTATGTAATCCAAGAGTAAAAATAAATAAAACATCCTTCAGTCACATGGAACATGACATTTGTCACACGTGGGATATTTAATTTTCATGGAAACCATAACATCACAAATAATGGGTCCCACATGGCGTGTATCTCCAGATTACATGTCATGTACTGTGGGGTTTATGGAAACATGTAGTTACTTCTCCACATCATATATATACACAAACACTACTATATATCTTTCTAGGAATACTAAATATTTGTTTAGTTGGCCCTTTCCATCACCATTCAATGGGATCCAGGCTCTGATCTACTCGAAAATCACTCATTTGAGCCGCACTTTCACTATACCATGTCAACACCACACGTCAATCTAAGAAGAATGAGGAACACTTTTCCGATATAATATTCCACCATTCATCCTCTATCATCACACCTTAGTCACACACTTGTTCACAAACCTTACCCGCAGTAATGATCTGTTTCACTAAATAACAGTCACACAAATTATCAAATACCTAATATTTTTCAAATCACGGGCAAAAGAAATTTCCCGAGATTAATGTGAAAAGAAACTTCTACAAACACTAAACATGAGGAACAGTCCTAGGAATTTTTTCATTCCATCCATTATCTGTTGTTGTTGAATAAATGAATTAATACGAAATAATCAATAACAAACGAACAAATAAATGATAAAATTAAATCGACCATTGTTGTGCGAATCAATTCTTATTTGTTTAATTGATCCATTTTTGAAATGTGATAAATAAATAGGATGATGATTCAAAAATAAAAAAATAATAATTGGATTTATATCGATCACTGATGAAGAGTTATTCTTCATTGACATCATTGGAGAGATCCACTATCCCTGTTGGCATAAACGATCCATGCGGTACCGATCCAATCCTTAAATCTGATATCACTCACCAAAATCTCTCTAGTGGATCCTATCTAGGTATATGTGGTTGTGAAGCTAACCATAAGATTCTTTGGTAATGATTTATTTATAGAGGAGGTATTTAGGTCAATGTGTCAAAAAAATATAACAAAATAAATAATTTATTTATTCATTTTTTTATGGCCACAATGACTTTTTTTTAAATGCTCGATGCTGAAAGATGTTATATCATGCCTAGGGTAAAAATCATATTCTAAACTCAACAATTGAGTAGATTTCCAATTTGGTATTATTTGGGAGTTATTATAGTTCTTTCCAGAGAACTATGTGCTCATGATATTTATATATTTAATATTTTTTAAATATCAATTATGGGCTCATCGGGCCTCGAAATATCATGTCGTATTAGTGGTTGGCTCCAAAAAATGACTACATTTATTATAAATCTATAAATGGAAAAAATGAGACATTATAATCTCCCACCGTAGGGATTTTTTTATCAAAAAGTGAAATAGAATACTTAAAAATATACTGGTACTGTGCTCACATCAGGGTCTCCCGCTCCCATTTTCTCTCCAGAAAATTCACATACTACCTCCATACATGCAACAAAGGAATATCTCACCCATGGAGGATCCTTTATTATTGATCATTGATCTCCACTAGGTACTCTAAAAAGATAGGTCCATCCTTAATTTCTATCTCTCTATAGTTGATAAAATGCGACATGTTGTGTATGTACCTTGTAGAACCTGGAAAATGCATCCTCAAAATTTTCCAAATGCTTCCATACATGATCCAAGGTCGTATTCCATTTCTCAAGCTTCGATTTGGTAGGTCATAGGGCCCGAACGGAGTTAATGATTAGGAGTTATGGACATTTGAAGTTTGGCTGGAAAACTGGTTCGCAAAGCCAATTTGCGAAGCTGCCTCTGCAGTTGCGGAGCGCCGCTGTGAAGCAATGGGGTGGGAAGCTCCGCGAACCTGTTTGAAATTCGTGACGCGCCGTGAAGACATGCCCCGAAGCACAGGAGGCGGGATACTCCATGAACGAATTTGACGTTCACGAACCCGCCGCGAAGCACATGAGGCGGGATGCTCCGCGAATGAATTTGATGTTCGCGAACCCGCCGCGAAGAAAAGGAGGAGGGACGGCTCCACGAAGTGCTTTGATGTTCGCGATGCGCCGCGAAGATCTGCCGCGGAGCAAGCTCCATCTTCGCACCGAGCGAGCTTAGCTTCACGGCGCCCCTTGCCTATAAATACCCAGCTCACCCCCCTCTCTCGGGGGGGGGGGGGGGGGGGATGGCCCCGGCCACTTCGCTCCTTGGGCGGTCGATCTCCCGGTCTACGGAGCTCCGCTTTGTGGCTCCGCGAGCAGCTTCCTTTGCATTGTTGCTCCGCGAGCACTAAGCGAGCCGCCCTTGCTCCGCAAAAGGACCATGCTCCGCGAGATCCCTCTGCTCCGTGAGACTTTGCTCCGCGAGCCGCCCTTGCTTCGTAAGAGGCCCATGCTCCGCGATGCTGCTCCGCGAGACCAAGCTTTGCGAGAGCCCTTTGCTCTGCAAGACCCCTTTGCTCCGCGAGACCACTTTGCTCAGCGAGGCCCCTTTGCTCCATGAGAGACCATTGCTACGCGAGGCCATGCTCCACAAAGTTACTTCACGAAGACCTATACCTTGCGAGGATCCTGCCTTCGCGCCCACCGGTCCATACCACGGGGGCGCGACCCCCGCACCCCCGCTCGGGGTCAGTGCCGGGAAACGGTGTTGGCCCTCCGAGCCGGTTCCTTTGCTACCGTCACAGACCCCCATGAAAAATGGAGAGTCGCACAACGAACTTTTCGGGCCGGAATGCCGGGATTTTCCATTGCGCCCTTATGCGCTCCCATATTCTACCTATGGAATACTAGGATTTGAGATACTCCTCCACACACCATGAAACACCTTGAGTCGACATATTCCTCTCGGTTTCATTCCCGTGTCGTGAGTTGAGATTCTCATCATCAATTCCCCAAGTACCTTGAGTCGAACCATTCCTCAGGAAACTCCTCCAAACCCCAATCACTTGGCTCCTTTGCCAGGATGAACCAGAAAGGGCCGCCCTTGCGTAAGACCCAACACCAACCACTTCTAGGCACCTTCTGCCTAACAGTCCTTTCTACATGACTCTAAAATATTGTAATCCCTATGTTCCAAACATAGGATGCCTCTTGCCCTATACGAGAGATTCCTTATGCTCCAAACATGAGATGCCAATAGTCCTATCTACATGACTCTAAACTATAGCACACCCTATGTGCCAATCATAGGATTCCTCTTGTTCCAAACAAGAGATTCCTTATGCTCCTAGTATAAGAAGCCAACAGTCCTATCTACATGACTATAAACTCTAGTTCCCCCTATCTAACAAATGATTGGATTCCTCTTGCCCTATATGAGAGATTCCTTATGCTCCAAGCATGAGATGCTAACAGCCCTATTTACATGACTATAAACTATAGTGATCTCCCTATGTTCCAAACACAGGATGCCTCTTGCACTAAACAAGAGATGCCTTATGCTCCAGGCATAAGACACCTAATGCCATTATTACAGTGGCATAATTCCAACGCCCCTTGGAATTCTCCATCTTGTGCACCTGTGCATAAGTGAAGGCCTCAATTCACCAGTGAGTTGGGATGCCCTCATGTCCAGACATGAGGAATACACCCGGGAAATGTCCTTGCGTAAGCCTCATTCACTAGTGCCGCTCCATAGCGGCACCCAGGCATCATCCTTGCGTAAGCCCCATTCATGCTTGCCGCTCCTTAGCGGCACCCGAGAAACTTCCTAGCGTATGCCCCATCTACCAGTGTCGCTCCATAGCAGCACCTAGGCAGCTTCCTCGCGTAAGGCCCATCCATTGTTGTGATCCCAATCAGCCGTAAGCCGTTGAGATCCCATCCAGCTGTAATCCTTTGCCACCCCTTGCAGAGGTAATCCATTGACATCCTTATATAGACGTAATCCGTTGTGATCCTTATCCAGCGGTAATCCATTGCGCTCATATCCATCGGTAAGCCGTTGCGATCATATCCAGCGGTAAGCCGTTGCGACCCCATTCAGAGGCAAGCCGTTGAAATCCCCATCCTGCGGTAAGCCGTTGTGACCCAATCCAACGGTAAGCTGTTGAAACCCCTGATCAGCGGTAAGCCATCATCAGGAGAACTATGAGGACTTTCATTCCCTGCCACGGGGATACGTAGGAAGCCTCCATGAGGCTCAATCCCAAAACTATCGTCATCCTTTTCTTCAGGCCTCCATCTTGGAGTAAGTCCAACCACCATGGGCTGCCTAACGCATAAGCCCCTCTTCGCTTCTCACGGATGCACCCTTCGCGACATGATCGTCAGGTCCTTGTTGCCTCTTGTTTCTCACACCGAGCATGACTCACGTGGTCTTAGAGTGAGCATAGAACATGTCAATTCCCTCATCAAGCATGATGTTAAACTGTATACCCTCGTCCAGCATGACGTTAAACTGTATGCCCTTCTCCCGCATGACATTAAACTTCACACCCTTTGAACTACATGGTCTTTGATCCATGTTAAGGAATGGTACGTAGGAAGCCTCCCTAAGGTTCATGCCCACCCATAATTTATTCACGTCGAGTTCATCCTCATCCTGCAAGATGTTAAACTACATCCCAGTCTGACGGCAAACCGTTGTGACTCACTCATTTGAACTACGAGGTCTTTGATCCATTTCAAGGCATGGTACGTAGGAAGCCCCCTGAGGTTCAAGCCCACCACCCATCGGACCAAGGTCCACCTTCACGTCAGTTCGCCGATGAAACACCCTTTGAACTACGAGGACTTTGATCCATGTCAAGGCATGGTATGTAGGAAGCCTCTCTGAGGTTCGAGCCCATCTCCCATCGGACCGAGGTCCCTTCCTCACATCGGGTCGCCGACACCCACACCATTTTGAACTACGTGGTCTTTGATCCATGTCAAGTCATGGTACGTAGGAATCCTGCAAGAGGTTCAAGCCCACCGCCCATCGTTAATTCATGTCAGGGTTCACTCTCGTCCAGCATGACGTTAAAATGTATTCCAGTCCGATGACAAGCCGTTGTGACCAACCCGAACTACGAGGACTTTGATCCATGTCAAGGCATGGTACGTAGGAAGCCTTAACGAGGTTCAATTCCACCACTAGTGGACCCCCATGTCTACTTTCACGTCGGTTCACCGATGAAACCATTAGAACTATGAGGTCTTTGATCTATGTCAAGGCATGGTACGTAGGAAGCCTTCCTGAGGTTCAAGACCATCTTTCATTGGACCAAGGTCCTCATTCACGTCGGTTCGCTGATGACTTCCATCATTTGAACTATGAGGTCTTTGATCTATGTCAAGGCATGGTACGTTGGAAGCCTCCATAAGGTTCAAGCCCATCACCCGGTCGTCCCGACCCCATTCATGTCGGTTCAATGATGATTCCCATCGGACCAAGGTCCACCATCACGTCGGTTCGCTGACGACACCCATCAGACCAAGGTTCACATTCACGTCGGTCCTCTGGCGCACCAACCCAAACTACGAGTACTATGATACATGTCAAGGCATGGTATGTAGGAAACCTCACGAGGTTCAAGCCCAACATCCATCGGACCAAGGTCCACCTTCACGTCGGTCCACCGACACCATCCCGAACTACGCAGACTTTGATTCCCTACCATGGGGATACGTAGGAGGTCTCTTCGAGGCTTAATCCCAACTTCACCGTCACCCCTGTGATGGTCCCATTTCATTACCCCTCCACTTCATTCATCCATCCATCACCCATCCTGATTCTCACCCGGGCCGCCACATCCCAGTTGGATCATGCCATCCACCTCCTCGCTGCTCCTAGCGGCGCATGGGCCGCTTTCCACGTGTAAGCCCCAGCATATCTCCAGGTCATTGTCCTCTGTGTACACCCTGATTCATCACCCCTTTGAACTACGTGGATTTTGATCCTTGTCCTTTACACAGGGTACGTAGGAAACCTCCAAGAGGTTCAATCCCAACCAATGGTAATCCATGGTGTACCCCATCCTAGGGTGCAATTCCCCTGATCCTCCCTCAGTGGTGTTCAGATCAGCCATTACGATGTGACATCCCCCCTCCTAGGAGCGCACCACCTCAGATCCATCATCATTGGGCGTCCTAATCTATCCATCTTCTAGGTATTCCCCCCTTGGGATGTACCAATCTGATCCGTCTCTATGGGACATTCTGATCACCCTCATTCCATCTCCGTAAGACGTTAAACTCACAGCCTACCTTGTGATAAACATAAGATGCCTGAGGAAAACCTCGGATTACACACCTTTGGTGTAACCGTCTCCATAAGATGTTAAACTCACGGCCTACCTCGTGATAAACATGGGATGCATGAGGAAAACCTCGGATGACACGCCTTTGGCGTAACCGTCTCCATAAGATGTTAAACTCACGGAATACCCTGTGTTAAACACGAGAAGCTGAGGAACACCTCAGATACATGCCTCGGGTTCTGCACCTTTGAAATTCCCTCTTATGAGGAATAATACAGGTTCCCCTATGTCCATGCACCCAGAGATGCCCCGACATACCTGATGTTGTCGTCTACTCCGACCGAAGGTCGCTACCATGTCAAGACCCTACGGAAAGTCTTGAAGGAAGTATTGTAATTAACCGGCATCCATGAAGATATGGCACTGGGAATGAGATTCACAAACAACGTATTAAATATATGAGGGAGACCCGGACTAGGTGATGAGTTCTGAGGAGGAATCTGCGGAAGGAAGAACTGACGTCCCATAATCCCATTTCGATCAAGAAGAAAATGTACCTGAATAAGGGACGATTGTCGCCCGCCTTTGGAAAGCGAGAATTCGGGGTAACAACAACACATCCTCCACAGACGGATGCGCATGCCCCGGTGAAAGCGTCGGAAACAAAACTCCTTAACTACAATACGTGGAAAACATTGTGCACCTGGTCTAACATTGTTGGTAGGGATAAGTGGTACTCCACCTCATCAAACCTACATGGTATCTAGAAAGTGAAAATGAACCTGATAAATAAATTTTATCCCTACATAAATCTATGTAATCCACATCGAGTTGAGAACTTTTTGAACAGGTGGTATCCCTCCTCAAACTTTAATGGCCATTTTCATCAGTCCGTATAGGAATTCTGATAAATTTGTATATTCTTCATATGATCAGAGATGTATGAACCTTATTTTTTGTAGCTCACAACTACTCTGAACCAACGAGTGCTGACTCACCTAGATCACTCCAACACAATGGTGACCTATAGGGTCACCCGTACAAGGCCTCAAATGGCGCATACTAATGGTGGAACAATAGCTATTTTTGTACAAAAATTACACTAAGGGTATGTGATCCTCCCAACTATGGCCAAAATCAAACATGAAAGCCTGAATATTATGCTAAATAACCTAAATATTTTTCTTAGAATAACCATCATTTTAGTTGTAAAATTTAAGAATCAAATGCAACTGAGTCCCAAGGGCCTCCTACAATCCTTTCTATAATCATGACATGAAGTTAGAATCATAGAATAAAATCTTTTTATTGAAAAATACATGGATTTGGGCTATATCCTACACATAAATACGTCCAAATCTTTCTACCAAACTCTTCTCTTGAATAGATAGTAAGTGAGATGACTTGGTGAGTCGGTCTACGATCACCAATATGAAATTGTGTCCCTTAGATATACATGGTAACACCATCTCGAAGATCATAGATATCTCATCCCACTTACACTTTGGAACCTCAAGGTGTTGAGATAAACACACTGCACCTGGTTGTTAGCCTTGACCTGCTGACAAGTGAGGCGTCGAGAGACAAATTCTGTTACACACTTCTTAATGCTTGGCCACCAAAACTAATGTCGGATGTCTTGGTACATATTTTCCACACTTGGATGTACCATAAAAATTTATGTATGAAACTCCATCATCATATCCTCTTGAAACATCAATGGAACTATTGCACATCCTATAAAAATAATAACATGTTCCCCACCTTCAGAAATACACCAGGGGCACATCTTGGGGATATATGAGTATGCAATGTCTCATGATTACAATATCAATGTTGAGTTTCCCTAAAATTCTATAAAAGTGGTGGGGTAAAAAACATTGATTGAAGATATGAGGAACAATCCTTTTCAACTTAAGAAAACTATAATGAGGATAACTAATCCAACACATAATCCAACAATCAAGAATAATATCTCCCATTGAGATTTTTTACCACCACACTCCCTTTCCCAAGAGTACATACAATCTCAAAGCCATATATTGGGAGGAACTCTAGAAATATCCTATATCTCAAGTTAATATCATTTCGAGGGAAAATATAAATGATAATAATTTGCTCATATTTGATGATTTAACACTCACCCATTAGGTATTTTCACAAAATCTTCAGGGCGAAGGCTACCAATGCTAGCTCAATATCATGGGTCACATGGTTATGATAATTAATTCTCAACATTCGAGTCCCATATTAAATAACATGCTTCTTTTATATTATAAAACTACTAATTCTAGTCCATTAGTAATAATAGAACAGTACATACTTAACAACCCTCCTCTACCAATCATATGATGGTTGCGCTCTTCAACCTCTAACTAAACTCTTGAAAAGCCTACCAAAACCTGTACATCTAAATGGAAGGTAGACCCTTTCAATTTAAAGTAGTCAAATTGTTGATATCCTAGATAAATTAATGGAAAATATCATATAGTATCCTTCCAACCCAAGGAAGATCGATACATCTATCATGTTATTGGGTGTCTCCTTAGATAACACTACCTCGACTTCAGCCAAGTTCATTGATACACCGTCTTACAAGATTTCATATCCTACAAAGAGGACCTCATGAATCTATAACTAACACATTAAGATATTCCAATAAATTTTGTGCTCTTGGAGTGTTCCTAGAAACATGCTCAAGTTCCTCACATGATCCTTCTAAAATGTCGAGTATACTAGGATATTGTTGATGAATACAACCACAAAACGATCTAGGAAAGGATGAAAGATTCTATTTATGAGTCCTCTAAACACTAATGGGGAATTAATAATTCTAAAGGGTATCACCATTTAATCATAGTGACCATAGTGATATTTTCATGTCAACTTAAGTATATCACAATCACTTAACCACAACTGGTGATTTCCTAATATGAGGTCAGTATTTAAGAACCATAGTGCCCCTATTAATTGATTGATAGGTTATAACTAATAATTATTGGACAATTATTCTTTATGGTCACCTGGTTAAGTTTTAAATAATTCATAAACAACCACAGGTTCCCATCCTCCTTTTGGGTGAATAATACTGGGTTTGCCTAGGGTGAAACAATTGGTCTCCTGAAGCTATTCCTGTGGAAGTCCTATAACTGCAACCTCAGACCCTAAAACTCTATAGGATCTATTTGATACACTAGTATAGATATAGTTGTTATAATAGGGTGTAATTAATTGAAAAAGTATTTCTCTCATTGGAGAGGAAATCCTGACACGTCATCAGGAAATAAATCCCCGTACTCCTCCACTACCATAGGAAACTTGTTAGATTATAACATCTATTATTCGAAGATTTATTCTCACAAATGGTGAGTAATTTGATTAAATCTTCTATGTGTGATACTATCCTACTATTCTGGGGTCTCTCTCTCACCCATGAAGGAAAACCTCATCCCATTATCATGGAAACTCCTCATCATCCACCTAAAATAGTCAATGTGGGTAAGAAATTTGGATAGCTAGTTCATACCTAAGATGACTTTGTAAGGACCCATCACTTCCATTAGGATATCTTATAAAATGAATTTACCTCCAATCATCAGGTCATAATTTGGGAATAATTTTGTGATAATTCAGTCACCTCAAGTTGGATACTCAAATCGCAAGGGTATAGCTAAGGGATCAACCAAAATATCTAAGTCACACACCATATAAGTAGACAGAAAGGAATGGATCACACCCATGTTTGTCATTACTAAAATTGAATTAGAGTAAAAACATATTTTACCTCTAATCATGTCAATATCCTTGGGTTCATAAACCTCAAATTCCCGTAGATGTCTACATCCCTATCCACCAGCTCCCTAATCCTAGTGGAAACCACCTTGGGGTGGTGCTGAAAATAGGTCAAACCACCTTCCACATAATGTTGCTATATCTTCCCCTTTTCAAAATTCACCACCCTATAGACCTCCTAGATCCTACCTCATCCTCATCTTTGAAAGTCCCTCAACCGTCTCTCTTTCAGTTATACGACGGATTAGACAATCCCATGCAAGATGTCCCCAACTATTGTAAGAGAAACCCCGCCTCTCCTTCAGAAAAATCAATACATATTATGAGCATTGAGATACTGATCCTATATCTTGTAATCATCTTATGAAACATTTGGTATTACCATATCATTGTGACTACAATCAGTTATATGCTACTGTGACCTCATCTACTGGGTTCCAACTACTAGCACCCACTGTCAGCTTCTGCTCTATCAACATGTCACTAACAACTAAAGCCCTTAAGAGCACTCCAACACAAGTGGGATTTCATAGAGATATCACCAAATCCATGATACCTCAGAATAAAACATGATAAAAAATGTGATCCTTGATGAATAAACTTTCACCACTTCTATGGAGTAGCGTGATAGATTGTTAAATCTCTTTGATTACTCTACCATGGTCATAAATACCTACTATAGATACATAATCTCCTAGATACACATAGACCATAACATAAATGGATAAAACTCCTCCATAAATATATTATCAATGTTTTACCTAAAGTGTTTTGTCTCATCATGTGACTAAGTCACCAGAATCCACCATCGCCCAACAAAGCGCTGAATAATATTCTTTTCATGAAGAATACCTATAGTTTACAAACCCTTCCCCACTATAGGGTAATTCAAGAACATGTTCATTGACTAACCTTATATTCAGTTCCATAAAATTTTTCTCACATTCATATTTACGTTGGAACTTAGCACCCTTCGAAGTTTACTTCGTCAAATTATTAGATATTAAGGATAAATTCTCCACAAATCATTGATAATATCCAGATAAAATAATAATTCTATAGATCTTAGTCACTGTGGTTGGTCTAGGCCAACATTTAATATACATTGTCTTTGATGGATATACTTCAATACAATGTCTTGAGATTATGTGACCAAAAAATGAATCCTTTTTCAACCAAAATACAAACTTTGTAGATTTTTCATATATATTATCCTTCCTTAGGGTATTTAGTACAATTATTATGTGGTATTCATGCTCTTACTTTATCGTTAGATAGATAACAATATCATCTATAAATACTACCACAAACTGATTGAGGTAATCTCGAAAGACTCTATTCATCAAATCTATGAACATGGTTGGGGAATTTGTAAGACCAAATGGAATGCATATATATTCATTGTGTCTATACCTTTTATAGAAGGTTTTCTTGTGTATATCATCTTTCTTGAACCTAAATTGATGATATCTATAATGAATGTTGATCTTGGAAAATTATTTAGCTTTTTGTAGTTGATCAAACCACTCATCAATATAGGGAAGATGATGCTTGTTCATGATCATGATCTTGTTCAACTCCCAATAATCAATTTATAGTCTCATTAATTTATATTATTTTTTTACAAAAAGAATAGGTACACCCCAATGTGATAAAAATTGTTGAATGAATCCCCTATCAAGGTTTTCTTGGAGTAGCTTATATAATTCCTACAACTCAATTTGGGTCATTCTATAGGGAGTCTTTGAAATTGATGTGGAACCAGGTATGAGATATAATGATAAATCAACATTAAATTTTGGTGAAAGTATAAGAAAATATTATATAAATACATCCACAATGTCCCAAACAATATTCATATCATTGATATTGATTTTATCCCCAACCATTTGAGATAAAATCTCATTCTGAATGGGATTTATGACCCATACACTAGATTTAATCTCTATAGTAAGTTCATACTTATCATTAAATTGATATAGATTAGTAGGTTGGTTTGAAATATCAAATATAACATCCCTTCCTCAATAATTGATGTGGGATTTATGAAGATAAATCTAATCCATGCCTAAGATGAAAATAAATTCAACCAAAGGATGATTGAAAATATTTGAAGGAAGCACATTCCCAAAAACATCAAGCAGAGTGGATCATAAACATGAGATGAAATAGTCATACCATTAGAGGTTTTCATTGATAATTATATATCTAATTATTTGGGTGGAATATCAATAACCTTATAAAATTATTTAGATATGAAAGAGTAGGTAGATCCAGAATAAATCAAGACATTATTTATTATAGAGTGGATGGTAAGTGTAACTTTCACCATGTCATTATCACACCCCTCGTAAGAAATAGCGATTGCATGTGATTCCCCCTTTTCCCTAAATTTAATAGGTTTCTGAGACTGATCATCATCACCAACCCTTGGGTTTGGGGACCATTTATAATAATTCCCATTCTCATTACACTTGTTGCATAAAAGGAGTGGTAGTAAATTATGTATAGTTTTCTCTCCATTAACATTGTCAGATGACTTATTCCTATCACTTCGGCTAACAAATTCCTGATGGCCTTCCTTTAGACACATAAACCATTTTTTAGACCCCTTAATATAATTTACACCATGATTATTTTCACACTTAGAGAATAAAGGGAAGCATATATTCTTCTCTTTATGGTTTTTTTATTTTCCTTTGAACTCTATTTTCCCTTTTTGTCAAAACCATGAGATTGGTACGTAACTCCAACCTCTATTTCAACCCTGATTTCACAAAGAACAATATCTTCAAAGATACTAAACTCTCTTATATCCAACTCTCTTATGAGACTTGGATTTAATAAATTTAAGAACCTATCAACTTTACTTTCGTGTTGGATGATAATACTAGAAGCGTACCTTGCAAGTCTTGTGAAATTTGCCTCTTAGGTACCAATAGATTCATCAACCCTTTTCTTTAACTCAAGGACCTCTTTATCTATATTTTTATTAAGAATCTAAATAAATTACTTATTTAAAAATAAGTTATTGAACTCATCCCAATACATGGATTCAATTTCATCTTACTACCATATATTCTTGATTAGAGTCCACCACTGGTTCACTTAACCTTCTAACCAATAAAAAACCAGAATGAATTTCTCATGTTATGAACACATGAGAATAGAGAATATATTTGATGTGGTACTGATCCATTGTTAAAAAATTAAGAGGATCAAAAGATCCACTGAAATAAGGTGGATATTTCCTAATGAAGGACTTGACAGAATGTTTTAACCTCCTTTACTCATTTGGAAGTCCAACATGATTCATATCTTGAGAAAGTTGAGTGATCATAGCAATAATAAGTTGTATTCCAGCTCCCATATATTTCATATTCTTAGGAAAACAGTCATTACACTGCTCATCACACTTATCAATGATGTGGTTTCTTTGGGTTCCATCTATTGAATAAAACCAAAAAGAATAGAGTAAGAAACATTTTTCATATTGAGTAATCACATATTCATGAAAACCCACTTATAGGATTTCTAAATTATGACACCTTATTTAATCTATGACACATTAGTTTTATCCTTTTTTATCCATATCCATCTTTTATTTAATTCTTTCATGATGTTTCATGTAGACTTTGTGAATTTTCAAAGCATATCCCCTGGTAGTGTCAAACAAGGTGTGCATAAAGGCCCATCATCATGTAGTAGTTCCTGAATGAGTCTAGATCAATATAGTGTTTTCATGGGTTTTAACTCTATGTAAATCTATGCAAGATTCACATCCACTTTTAGTATCTAGATATGGATTTATTCATAGTTGGGGTTTGTATTAGTGGTAATCACCCCGTAATACTACATGAAAAATGGGGGTTCAAAACTCATTGGGTGCAGGTCACTGTAGCAGTACTGTAGTGGTACTGTAGAAGTAGTGATACTGTAGAAACGACGTACTGTAGTGGCGGCATGACACTATAGCAGCAGTAGGTCACTGTAGCAGCGGCGAGAACTCTTTGGTACTGTAGCAGGCATGTACTATAACAGCACTATTCATAGAATGGGCCATGGGCCAAAAAAATTGGGCCTACAGGCTATATAATGGGATACATGCCCACTGGGCCTTCAAGCTATATAATGGGTCTCCCTCTAACCAGTTAAAAAAAGGCCTTTTCTTTGCTTTAATAATAAAAATGAGGCTTCGACCCCAACCTTTTTTTAAAAAAAATGATTTATTTATTAGAAACCAATTACTCTATCTTTTACCAAAATTACAAGAAATTTTGTTATACTTTTCCTTATCCTTAAACATATCTTTAGAAAAATCCTTAGGGTTATCACTATGGTTTTATAAACCAAGTTAACAAAGTTTAAATGAATATTTAATCTAATACCAACTATAAAGACCCTCTCTTTTCATATAATAACATTACATAATATTTATAAAATACTTAATACATTATATAAAAGATCCCCAAATACCATATTAGTCTAGTGACATTGGAAACATAGAAACATAAACCCCGGTACATAAGTGAGATACATTATCTCCCAATGAGTTCTTCATGACTAACAACCTTCCTAGAAACACCATACATAATACATATCTTCAGCACATGGGGAAATAAGACATAAAAAGGTGTGAGCTTAGATGCTCGGTAAGGGTTAAAAAAGGATATATTTAAGCGTAAACATGAGCATACAGATATGAGAATGTGATAATGACAATATAAGATCATACCATTCATAAAAATATGATAAAAATGAATTATGTAATAAATATTAGAAGTTCATATGACAAGAATCATAAGATAATCAAGAGAATAAGACATGAAATCAGAACATAGGAAAAGACACATAATTGTCACAGACACATAAGCATATAAAATGATTTCCATAGTAGTTAAGGAATCACTACTAAAGCCATGTTAGTAGCTTTATTTCACTCCCCATACCATCTTGGTAGTCATGTTCCACTCCCATGATAATATTAGAAGTCTAGGTTCACTCCCAAGACCATCTTTACGAAAAAATTCATTTACTAAACTGAGTTCACTCCCCGTTCCACCCATTTTCCATCTCATGATATATAAATAATTACCAAATACATTAGAGGGAGATATTGGTACCCCATATCATTACAAAATCATAAATACATGTGCCACAAGATCATAAAAAATCATATCATAACCATGAAATGACATGGGTATCATAAACATGTAATCATATCATAACCTATAGAAAATAGAAATATTTCATAATCATTCCATCAATGAATAACCCATGAAAAGAAACAGGTTTCATAATCATATAACCCGTGAAAGAGAAATGAGTTTCATAAACATCATGACATAAAAATGTAAACCATTTAGATATTTAATATGAATGGACCCTTTGTATCATTTCCTAGAAAAAATGAATAACACATACATATGTAAAATTAGACAGAAAATAATTTTTAAATATCCTTTAAAAACATTTATTTAGGATAATATACTTTCTACTTTTAAATTTTTTTTATTTTCAACATAATGTTTTTTAAAACCTTTTTCTTTGAAAATATCTTTGAAATTTTTTAAAGGAAGCATTGAAAACCATAAAAATTTTAAAATCATTTTACCTTGAAAACAATATTGAAATATCATTTTAAAAAAAGTTATGAAAACATTTTTCAAAACATTTATCTTTGAAAAAAATAGATTTCTGACCGAAAAGGGAAATAAGGATAGGTTTTCTTTAAAACATTTTCTCAATTATCATAATTACCAAAGAGTGTACTAATGGTACTAATACATGAGTATATAATTAATAAAAAAGGAGAATAAAAGTCATGAGTTTCCTAGAGGTATGTATGATAATATTTCATCAATTAAAGCATAATCAAAAACAATCTCGATAAACGATGAGATCGTTGAAATAAACTCTTACCACTTGGAAACTTTGAATCATACTCCTTGTGTAAGAGAATGATAATTTCATTTAGTGTAAAATATCATTACAATATGAATACTAATGATATAACATGTCAAATGGAAGTACATGTACCTCATAAAAGAATATAGGGGCATAACAAACCACATGCCACTAAGTAGGAAAATTGAGACAAAAGTACATTACAAATTTTGTAACTTTTGAACCATAAAACCACATGAAAGAGAAATCGTATATTGATTTTTAAATAAAAATATATTTAAGTATAATATTAATATAATATATTAATGTGTAGTATATACACCACAATAAATAAATGAATGATGAATAAGGTATAAATCTCATAGAAATAAAAGTGAGAGAAGAAAACCCTTTTCGTATCTCTTGACTCTCATCATAGTCATAAAAACACCTGTATAATAAATATAAGTTTATTATACATCTATTATAGAACCATATTATTATATATAATAACATATACTATTTTATTATGACTTTTCATTACCTATTTATTAACAATTCCTTATTAATGCTACGTTTCAGGTATTATTTTCTATGTTTTTCATACTAGTTTTCACTATTTATTCTTGATATCCTTACTTAGATCATGATTTAAATATTTAAATAATGTAAAAAATGATATTAATATCATATATATTGAGTATATATTTATTAATAATAATATATACAATATATATATATATGAAATGGAATAAACCATACATGGAAACTCTAAACCATACGTACACATGAACGTTGTTTCCATTTTATTGTCATATTGAAAGAAATAAATTAAATGAAATACATGTATATATATAATCATTCCTATAAAATCCATTTACTACTTTAAGGTATTCCTAAACCCTTCTTTTAATCAATATTTGGTTGGATTTCGTTTGAGGTTGCTTCACTTGAAATTTTGGAAATTTTTGAAAGCCCTGGGGTTGTGAACGGTTAGTGCACAATTTTCCCAAACCATGCATCCTTAAAGGAAAAATCATGAAAACCAAGGTAGTGGTATTTTTCACAGTTGTTGAATGGTTTGAAAAAATATTTTCACACTTAGTATTAACCATTCACATGTAATTAAAGGGTGTGTGGATATAGCGCATGGTCTGTCCAAACCATGCAGATCTTCCCAATTAACCATGCATATGATATATTTTAATCTAGATTTTAATTTTAAACTTTCGAAAACCACTCTTTTAGTTCCCTGTTGAGATGGTAGACCCCCAAATCAATTTATTCTTCCTTAGAGGCTCCCAATAGCAGTTCTTTTCCACTATAAACCAATCCATAGGTGAATCAAAGCTAGGATAATGACATTAAATCTTCTTCTGATAGGTTTCCTCTTCTTGTTCTCTTTCTATAGATCTCTCCTCTTTCCACCAAAAGGTTTTTTAGATCCCCATGTTTATTTTTGGATATTATCCTCAATGTTTTGATCTTGAATCTATGGATTTATTATTGTTTTCCCATTGTCACTGATCTTCATTAGTGAATCCCAGTTAGGGATTTGTGATTCGAGATCCTGTGATCTCGAGGTTGGTGGTTCTATTTGGATTGGCCGATTTGATTAAACCTAAATTGCTTGATTTAATTTAAATTGTTTGATTTGAATATAATTTCTTGAAATTACTATCAATTGTTTGAATAAAACCCCAATTCTATTGAATTAGAGGATTTATAATTGATATGGAAATAAATTGGGAGAAACACCCCAAGTTCATTGAATTTGGGTGTGCTTGTGAAATGGATGGAAAATGGTTTAAATTTAATTATGGAATTTAATTGTTGAAATCAATTTGATGAATTTTATTTCAAATTTAATTTTAGAAAATGGATTAAATTTTTTTTATTGAAACCCAATGGTTTTATCATGGAAAATGTTATGTTTTGATTAAAAAAAATTATGGTTTATAAAAAGGAAAATTTTCTTATTTGAAATGGAGATCGTGATGTATTTTATTTTAACCAGTCTTAATCTTAATTTCCAATAATTAATTTTTTACTAGAGGACAGGAAAACCTAAGTAGTTAGTGAGTTATTGGTATATCACTCTATAAATATACAATGTTACTAAACATAATTGTATCAAGTCACATCCCTGATAGGATAATGATGAATTCAATTGGAACATTGTCAAAGGGATGTGTGTATACATATATTGTCTTTTCACATTGTGTGTGAGGGATTACCATATGCTAGAACTGTCATACCTTTTAGAACATGACCATATTTTTCACTTGTTTGTATTTTAAAGAAATATTCCATTGTTTCTGTAAACAGTTTTACATGCCTTGTGAATTTATATTAACTATTTTTATATAAAATGTTTTTTACGAAATATGTTTAATGTATTTCCATCATTTGAAATGTAATGAATGATTTGTTTGAATATTCCTTTGAAATTAAAAACCTATTTATTTATAAAATTGAAATATTTATTTGGCTGATTAAATAAGGAATCTTATTATGGAATCCATGGTGATACCTTACTGGGATTCTAGATCACATCCTACCTATGCCTTTGAGTGTTAGTAGATATATCCTTCTAGGTTAGATAATGGGAAAAGCACCACTTGGAGGTGGTTATAGCTATTGATATTTGGGATTAGCGATTTTAATCTGATGGGGATTGTGTAGTCCTTTCAGTTTTATGGTACATTGATATAGTACTTTGGGTTTATTTACCTGTTTGACTTCTGGTACACCACTCCCTAGGAAGTATTTCATGTATTCATACTATCTTGTTTATCTTACTTCCACAACGTTTATGGAAAATTCATTCCCACATTCATTTTGTATGATTCTATGTTCTAGTATCCAACCTGTGGGGATCAGGTATTCCCATTAGGCTATGTTAGTGCTAGATCATTTATCGGTTTACTAGGGTACCCAGGTAGGTTTGTGATAAAGTGGTATCATATGGAGGTTGACCTTTTGTATTGATGTTAGTATGGATTTGTGAATTTCAATCAGGACTTAGGAGGTAGTGGAGATTGAGTTCCCTACTAGATCTCACTGTGATGAGCATTAAGTCTCCATGGGTGGTTTGTAAAATATTTCTTGAGGATTAGTTCAAGTATTTTCCTTTATTTGGAATTAGATAGATTGAAATCCTAATCTTTTTTTTTCTATCTATTGGGATTGATTTCCCATATTTTTCTATTTGAGTTTCAATATGATGTCTTCAATGTTGTCTGGTATTGTTGTGAAGAATCATGCCTCTGAGAAGATGAGAAAATCAGATCCAGTAGGAATATTTTAATGAACCTCAGTGATCAAATCCTCTCACGGACCTGAGTCTAGTTGAGGTGATCATGCGTACTGTTCAAGCTCTGGGATAGGAACCACCACCAGTTCTTGTTCAAGATCAAGATGTGGAACCTTAGAGGTATTTTTTACAAATTATTTCAAAAGAGTTACTTCTCTAGAATAAAAAACTGTTCAAAGTCTCAAATGATCCTCAAAAGGTTGTGGAATGGTTGAGCAGGATGAAGAATTTTTTTTGGTTTCCTGGAGACACTCAGAAAAATCAAGGTGAAGTGAACCACCTTCGTGTTGGAAGGATCGAGCATGAGATGGCAGGACATGATGGTGAAGGTGAAGAAAAATGAGGACTTAGAGTGGAGAGACATCATGGTTCTTTTCAAATACTATTTATATCCAGAGATGATGTAATTGGACAAGGCAACTAATTTTTTCAAACTCGAGCATACTGAAAAGACCGTGACATAATATGAAAACTTTTTTATTGTGAATGCATGGTTTTTAGCTGATATAGTATCAAATGATAAGTTGAAAGATTAATGGTTTGAGTTGGGACATAGAATAGATATTTATTTTCAGGTTGTCTTAATAAATATTACTTCTTTTAAAGATGTGATGGATAGAGTACTAATGGTCTACATGGACCTAGCTGACAAGTCAGGGTTAACAAGATTATATTTTTCCCCCAATGGTAATGTAAATTACTTTACGGGGAAGATGAAGTGTGATGATTCTCAAGGTTTTTTTAACAGCATGGTCATTCTATAACTCCAACAGTTCCTGGAAGATGCCTTGTGATTTGTTACCATGGTTTCAAGATACAGAATTCAAATAGGATCATCACAGAGGTACCCAAGGTATGCAGTTCCTATATATGCCCAGGTCACTTAAAAAGTTTGATCGTGTTTATTACACTCCTCAAAGTGTAACGTGATCATCATCCCATTATAAATTTATGGTACAATAAAATTATTCTTGTGAAGAAGGATTCTAGCCATAGGCATCCATAATGAATCTTCTCCACGTAGTGGAAGAGTCTTCAGAGGAAGAAAATACGAGTCCAACGATCATGAGAGGTTCCATTACTACATCTTTATCATTTGTGGATTCTCTATTTGATACTGGTGCATCTCATTCATTTTTTTCAACCTGCACTATAAATATGATAAATCTCCATACACAAATTTTGTCTTTTGTAATGGATATTACTACACCCCTTAGTATGAACAGAGAGTAGGGTCTCCAAAGTCCTACTTGTGTTTTTTATTTATCATATGGTGAGATTTTTTGGAGTTTTTTTGTTCTCTATATGAAACCTCTTGAAATCCTATTTGGGATGGATTGGATCATTTCAAATAAATTATAGATTGATTTTTTATTTTTTATGGGTCTATTTTTATGCACCCGATGTGGTTTTCCAAATCATTCAAGGAGAATGGGACCCAAGGTTGAGTAGTGATAGAAATTCTTATCCAAATTTAAGGAAACTGATATCTATTTTTACTTTTGATCTGGATCGAGAATCTTTGAGTGGTGATCTCCCTCCAGTTTTCTTTGAGTTTCCAAATGTTTTCCCTTCCAACTTCTCTAGTTTTACACCAATAAGAGTGGTGGAGTTTTTTTATCAATTTAATGACTTGTACTCGGCCATCATCTATTACCTCTAACGGAATGTCACCAGCTGAAATGAAGGAGTTGAATTCTCAATTGAATGATCTTATAGAGAAATGATTTATACACCTGAGTGTGTCACCTTGGGTAGATCTAGTTCTATTTAATTATAAATATGATTGTTTACTTAGCCATTGTGTTGATTACCAAAATATCAATTGAGTTTTGGTAAAGAACAAGTATCTATCTCCATGGATTGATGATCTGTTTGACTATTGGAAAAGAGAGAAGTTGTTTTCAAATATTTATCTTCATCGTGGTCACCATCAATTGATAATAAAAGAATCTGACATTCATAAAACCACCTTTCGGAGCAAGTATGATCATTATGAATACCTTTTCATGCCATGTGGTCAAAAAAAAATCCCCTTCAGTCTTTATTTCTTTGATAAACAAGGTTTTCCATGAGTATATTTATACCTTTGGGGTAGTCTTTATGGATGAAATCCTTGTTTACTCAATTTCAGAGGAGGATCATGTGTGTCATATGAGAGCAGTTCAAGAATTATTGAGAAATCATGGACATTATGAAATGATTTAAAAATGTGATTTTGAAATCCAGTAAGTGAAATTATTTGGGAACGTGGTGTCAGAACATGGTATTTCAGTTGATCTTATAAAGGTAAAGGCTATTATGACATGGTAAAAACCATCAAATGTCCTCCATATTTTGATCTTCTTGGTATTATCTAGGTATTATCATAGGTTTGTAAAATAAATCACATGGTTGGATTCTCCAATGAGTGGTTTAACATAGATGGGGGTAAAGTTATATTGGGATGAGAAATGTTAGAGTTCTTTTTTTGAGCTAAAATGTCTTTTGACTATTATTCTAGTGTTGAATCTCCCAGAGGAAGGGTAGTGCTATGTGGTCTTCATTGACGTATTGGGTTCAGGTTTGGTATTCATTCTTATAATAGGTGATCAATTTTTTTCTTATGGATCTTTTCGTCTTAGTCCACACAAGAAGAATTACCCAAACCAGGACCTTGAACATGCAGTCGTGATGTACGCGCTTAAGAGTTGGTAGCATTACCACATTATAGAAAGGATTAACATGTTTTCAGGCCAAAAGATCTTGAGTTATATATTCTTAAAAAAAATTTGAATCTATGCTAGAGGTGTTTGGTGGAATACATATAATCATTCAACTTTGACATTGCCTATACCCCATGGAAAGAAAATATCATATCTGATTCTTTCAGAAGGAAAATTCCAACCTAGGAAGTGAATGAATCATAAAAGAGTGGAACTTGATGGATATATTTGCACATATTCATATTGGAGTATAAAGATCAGTGGATGAGGTTTCTTTAGAAAATGTTTAGTTTACCTCTCCTCTTCTCAAGATGATTCTTTAGGAATAACATCTTGATGATGAGTTCCACAAGATTAGAGACTCTCTTTATAGTGGGGATACCCTACCTGACTGGTCATTCAGAACTAAGGTAATTATATGTTATTATAGTTAATTTGTTGTGTCGTTAGCAGTAAGAAAATATGTAATGGTATATTTCCATAATTCCTAGTATGAAGTGCACCCATGAACCACAAAGATGTTCTATGATATGTGGAGGCAGGTTTGGTTGCCAGTTATAAGATGGGGAATTTTTGAATTTGTATCTCATTTTTACACTTTCCAATAGGTCAAGTTTAGGCACTAGAAACCATCAAGGTTTCTTAAGAAACTTCCAATCCTGACATGGAAGTGGGATGAGATCTCAATGGAATTTGTGGTTGGGTTTCCTTGTACCTAGTGAAAGAAGAATGTGATATGGGTTATGATTGACATGCTAACTATGTTAGAAAAATTTATACCACTTCATGATACAAACAATATTGAGGAATTTGGAAATAACTATGTGAAAGATATTTTTTTTTCATAGAGTTCTATATGCTATAATCTCTGATAGGGATACTTGGTTCACATATCATTCTTGGAGAGGCCTTTAAGAGGCATTGAGATATTAGTTCTGTATTTGTATGGCATAATATCTATAGTCAGATGGAAAAATAGAAATATATATACATATTTTTTTGAGGATATGCTCTGCTTCGACATCATTGAATTTAGTGGAGCTTGGGATGATCATATAGGGATGATTGAGTTTCATTAAAAAAATATATATTATAGTCCTTGATCAAATGGATCCTTTTGAGGAAATTTATGGCTAGCCTTGCGGATCTCTATTGTTTTGCTTAGACATTGGTTAATGTTCCATGGTTGGACCAAGATTGTTTTAGGATATGATAGAAAATATTTAGTTAATTATTCATAAAATGTCGATGGCACAAAGTAGGTTTAAGACTTATGTTGATCGTCATCATTGAGAATTGGATTTGTTTAGTTGGTGACCAGGTGTTACTTAATGTTTCACCCCATTTGTTTCATCGATGGTTTGGAAGGGAAGGGAAAATTTCTCCCCATTTTATGGAACTTTTTGAGGTTATTGGGAAGGTGGGGAAAGTGGATTATCTATTATCACTTCCACTATAGCCGACGTCGATACATATCGTGTTTCACGTATCTAAACTCCAAAATTATCCATCTGATCCATCTCTTGTTCTGAGCTAGAGTGATCATGAGGATGTGTCTAATTTATCCATGATAAAACATCCAATTAGGATAGTTAATTATGAAACCAAGGTAATTCATGGGAGGATGATACCTTTTGTTTGAGTTCTATGGAAACATGGTTATGATTTTAATGAGATGTGGGGAGGGAGGGTATGATGAGAAAGAATTGGCATCATATTTTTGGCATGGAAGATTATCTATAGGATTTCAGGGGATAAAATTTTTTCTATGGTGGGGAGATTGTAACTTCTTATTACTATTTTTAAGAATTCATAAATCCATTTTTAGCATGTTTTTTGGGCTTCATTTGGGGTTTCTTTGGGTGAAAATATGGACTTTTTTGAAAGTTTTGGGGTTGAGCATGGTTCGCACATGGTTTTCCAAAACCATGTGCCCTACTAAAGAAAACCATGAAAACCAAAGGAGTGTAATTTTTCAGGGTTGGTGCACAGTTTGAATAACTATGTTACCACATAGTAGTAACCATGCATCTATATTAAAGGGAACACAACTAAGGTGTATAGTTTTTACACACCGTGCAGATCTTCCAAGCTAACCATGCACAAGAGATTTTATAATCCGATTTTTAATTTTAAAATTCTAGAAATCCCTCTTTTAGGTACCCAATGGGCTGGTATGACCCAAAATCATTTTTTATTCCTTGGATGCTCCCAAGAGTAATTTTTGGCCCTTATAAACCCCTCTATAGGTGAATCAAATCTAGGATAATGACATTTGATCTTCTCCTAGTAGGTTTCCAATTCCGGTTTTCTTTCTCCCACTCTCTCCTTTTTCCTCCCAATGTTTTTATAGATCCCCATGTTGATTTGTGGATCTAATCCCCGCTATTTGGATTCTGAATATAGGGATCGATTCTTGGTTTCATGTTTTAACCATTATTTATTGAAGAATCCTGATTAGGGCTTTGTGAATCAAGATCCCTTGATCCCAAGGTAGCTGGTTCCGTTTTGATTATCCAATTTGATTTACCATAAATTGGTTGAATTAATTTCAAATATTTGATTTGAATTTGGTTTCTTGAAATTTATTTTAATTGTTTGATTAAAAATCTATTTCAATTTAATAGGTGGATTTGGACTTTATTTGGAATGAAATTGGGGGAAACACGAATTCCATTGAATTGGGGTGTGTTTGTGAAATTAATGGAAAATTATTTAAATTAAATTATTGAATTAAATAGTGGAAATTTATTTGATGAAATTGATTTCAAAATGTATTTTATAAAATGGATTATACTATTATAGTAGAAACCTAATGGTTTTATCATGAAAAAATGTATGTTTTGATTAAAAACCCAAGTTATGGTTTTAAAAAAGGAAAATTGGAATATTTGAAATGAAAAATGGGATGAATTTTATTTTAAGAAGTCCTATGATAAATTTAACATCATTGATATTGTTCTAGATAACATGGAATACTATGTAGTGAGTGACTTATTAGGATATCCTTATATGATTCTACAAATTTACTAAAACATAATTTCATCATGTCACATCCCGATGGGATGTTGATGAATTCCTTTTGACTAGTGTCAAAAGGACATGTGTATATACATATTTCCATGTCACTTTGGGTGTGAGGGATTCTCATAGACTGGACCTATAATACCTTTTGGAACATGACCATGTTGCTCACATGTTTTTATTTTAGAGATATATTACATTTTTTATGAAAACTATTTTACATTCCTTGTGAATTTATATAAACTATTTTATATAATACATTTTATTAATACATTTTTTTAAGTATTTACATCATTTGAAATGTAAAGCATGATTATTTTAACTATGATTTTGAAATGACTAAGCTGTTTATTTATGAAATTGAAATCATATTTTGGTTGTTTAAATGTGGAATCATATTATGGAATCCATGGTGAGACCCTACGGGAATTTTAGCTCAAACCCTACCCATGAATTCATGTGTTTTTAGATTATCTCTTTCTAGGTTCAAGTAGGAGAAAGGCACCACTTGGAGGTTGTTATAGATTTTGATCTTTGGTATTGGGGGGTTGAGTCTGCTAGGGATTGGGTTGTACTTTCAGTTTTCTAGTACTTTGTTGTAGTACTTTGGGTTTATTTTCCTGCTTGACTTTTGGTACACCTCTCTATGTGGAGTTTTTATTGTATGCATAATGACTATTTTATCATACTTCTTCAATTTTTTTGGAAAATTATTTACCACTTTATTTTTTTATTATTCCATGAGATAGTTTTCATCCCATGGGGATCATGAATACCATTTAGGATATGTTAGATTCGGCTCAGTTATTGGTTTACTAGGGTACCTGGGAAGGTTTGTGACAATTACTGTAGGATTACTATTTCATATATATCATATGTGTTTTCTAAAACCATCATTAAGAAATTCCTTTTAATGTTTGAATGAATCGAATCACTTTGAGGAGGCAGTAATCCACACAGCTACAAACAAATTTATCATGTTCACAAAAAATAGAAATCATGAAGGTATGCTTTATATAATAATTATTGAATCATAAATACATCATAAATATCATATAAATATATATCTTATAAAAACTAAGTGTCTATAATAATACACAACCATTAGAGGTGCTAAAAGAAAATTGAACAACATCATTTCGTGAGGTGGTAGTTCGTCGTACACTAGAATGGTAAGTTAGTTACCCATTATATGGAAGTGTGTGTAAGTGTAGGTAGAACCCTTAAAATAAAAAAATATTTGTATATTGAGGATACAATGGTTATTATATAATCATTTAACAAAATTATTTTAGGGGGTGGATAATGAAAATAAAACAAAGGAAATGGGTTTTAGAGACAAAGGGCTTGAGAGGTGAGAATGTGTGAGGGGATTGAGTTCCCTTTTATAATGGAGCAGGAGTGACATTATTGTAAATATAAAAAGGTAAGAACTATTGAGAGGTCTCCCTTATATCACGTGCCTCCAAAAATTATAAAAATTCTATAAAAGACAGTAATTAGTCTAAAAATGTCATGAAAATGGATTTTAGACATGTTTATAGGTCATTTGGCTCCTTAAGATTAATGTTTAACCATTAAGTAAACAAATTTTTTACCTTAATCACTATAATTAATTTTAATCACTTGCACTAATATTTTTGGTCAGAAACTATGGTGAACATATAAGAAATTATAAATTATTCTGATACCAAATATGGAATCAATTTTTCTAAATTATAATAATATAAGTGGAATCAATTAATTTAAAATTAATCCCATTGACGTGTCGCGAAAGTGGGTTTTTTTAAACCAAAATGTTTAAAAGTTTTCGATGTTTTTATATCCAATTTCAATGTGAAATAGTTTAAAATGAAATAAATTTTATTAATTTATATAAAATTAATCTAATTACACTACAAAACAAAAATAAAATAAAATTTAACTATATAAATAAATTTTACGAAAGAGTAGTTTTGAATTAAGGTTAAGTAATTATTACTATTCATCCAAAAATTTCGTTTTTTAGAAAATTATAAAAATACAGCCTAAGATAATTTTAAAATTATGAATTAAAAAATGAAATTTATTTTATCAAATTAAAATTATAAACGTTTCGAAAATTAATTTTTGTGTTGTTCATAAAAGGACTTAAAAACTTTTATTTGAGAGAATAGTATTTTTAATCATATAAAGACTACCAAAAATTATATTTTTTATTATCAATATGTTTTATTTATATAAAATCAATAAAAATAATATTTTAAAAGTAGTCATTAGTATTCATATTACTATGTTTAACATATAGGTTATAACTATCTTGTTTAAATAATTATAATAATAAAATGATTCTTTATAGAAACTCAGTGTTGTGTGTAGCGCAAGCTAAGTTGATGTTTCATTAAGTGAAACATAAAATTGTATAGTATATAACTAAACTATGAAATAATGTTTCATGAAATGAAATAAATAAAATAAAATCAATTTATTTTATGAGAAAAAAGGGTACATAAAAACTCAGGGTGTTACAGATTTCATAAGTAAAGTTGTATTTTTCCTCTCCCATATATTGAAGGAAATATTTCATGCCAACATCTTCCTTAACATGAATAATGATTTTTAATCCAATTTTTCCTATTGAAAATTATCTATCATATCAGGTATCTTACCTAATGTTAGTTCAAGATATTTCTGGATGAGATAGTCCTCTATCATCATATTCTAGAAACCGATGTCGGTTCCATTGAATTGACTGATATGAAGCCTTCCTTCATCTATTTACATATATTTATTTGAAAGTATATCCCCATGGTATTGAATTTGACTCTATGTAAAGTGATATATTTAACTGAATTATTGAGTTTTTGAAAATCTTATGTCCCTAGAATACAAATTTCTGAGGAAGAAGTTGCCTGAAAAAACCAATACAATCAGCAGCTGGTTGAACCTTGAGTTCATCAAAAAAATATCCACTAGTAGTTCAGCATAATGGGACATCAACTATAGGTTCATACCACTATATCTGAGAGCTATATAATTAGGTTTTTTAATAACACCCTAATCATTTCTCAAAAGATGACTCAGACACACACACACATGAATACAAAGAACATGAAAGGAAAATAATCAAAATTGGTTTAATGTGGTTCAGAGATGCACCATACATCCTCGGGAGAACATGGTTAATTATTTTTTGTTACAAGAAGTACAATATTTATAAATATTTTACCTTAATAATCCAGTTTTATAATTTTATTAATTGAGTACAGCCCTACTCAGTATCTAATCCCACCTCCTTTTATAAAGGTTCATTTTTGGTCAAGCATGTAACACCGACATTTGGAATTTTTGGCATTCTATTCATTGACTTTTAAATTACATTGAGGCTTCCAAAAAATCAACCATCCAATATGAGTCACAATTTACTATTCCAAAATACCATATAACAGAACATCCATAACAATTTTTCAAATAACTTATATCTTAACTTGTATGTTAAAGGTTCCTATTGCCATTATTCTGAAAAGGAAAAAAGAAAACTACCAAAGTCTTAACATATGAAAAGAGAAACTTCCATTTATTGAAGAAAAAAACATGATCCCAACATTGAATTGTAATAAGAAACCTATGATGAAATTATATGGGATTAATGAGAGGAAACCCTAGTGTATAGAAATGTGCGAACATAGGAATGTTGTTTGGATCATCCGGTTAGGTTAGAACGAAAGGGGTCATGGGTCGTGTGAGTTTGAAACATTACTATGGATTATGGTGGTAGTAAGCTCAAATAAGGTTTATTTCAAAATATTCTGATGAGATAATTTGGTACATGGACAGGATTATTAGTAATAAACTAGGTTCTTTATCACTAGTTTAAGCCTTTATTACTTGATCATTATGATTCTTTCCAGGACACCTAGTTCATTCTAAGGAAATTTTAGGTTATTTTTCATCTTTTATTGATTGTAATTCCCCACTTCATTGATTATATAAAAACATATATTTTTTGTTCTCTTTTATTTTATTCCTTTGACAATTTTGTGCATATTGTGGTTTTGAATCATTTTGTGAGTGATCTGGTTCACTTTCAAAAAATTTATTTCAAAATTAATTGGAAACTGTGGTTTCCAAAATGAATATGATCTAGTTATTTCTTAAATGGATTTTATTAAATTTTTCTTCATTATGGTTATTACAAAAAATTAGTTCTTTAATAAATATTTTAATGATTGATAATTGGGTGGTTTTGTGTGTTTCAATGATTTTAAAGGCCCTTTTTCTGTTTTCAAAATTTTTACCTTAAAATTTTAAATCATATGTTATTTTCTTTATAAAGGGGTTTTTTCTTAAACTTTGTCACAGGCATGTTATTTTACTTGTCTTATGAAGAATGTAAAAACCCTATTTTATATATTATGTTTAAACATTCACTTCATGAACCATGTTATTAAGGGATTTCTATATTTTTGGTAGGTGGATACCTACTAGGATGTTTATTTCTTTCTTACATAGCTTTTTGAGGATTTTTGTTCCCATATATCTTCCATTTATATAGTTTGGGATGGTTCATGGATGGATATTGGGATGTGACAATTGGTCGAGGTTCACTTGTAATGGTGTTGGAGGGATTCAAGTTTTATTTCCCTATTTGATTTTATTTTGGGATGTTGTATCAGCCTTTCTTCCTAGGATGTTTATTATTTTCTACTTCCACTATGTTTTTATTCTTACTATTTATCCCAGTA
Organism: Viscum album; assembly: GCA_963277665.1. NCBI lineage: Eukaryota > Viridiplantae > Streptophyta > Magnoliopsida > Santalales > Viscaceae > Viscum > Viscum album. Next base: position 1,304,831,402 of record OY728160.1, on the reverse strand, counting down.
TGAATGTTCATTTATTATGGACTTTTCAGTAGGTATATTTATAATTTTTAATAATATTATAATTTATATTTATATTTAAGGTGGAAGCAATCCCAAAGAGCATTCTTGTTCCCTGAGCATTAATTTCTAGCATGTGGTCATTAGGAATGGCCTTCAATCCATGTGTCAGGCGGAGTCAGGTGCCGATTCAGGTGTAAACCTGGAATGGTTTTTTACAAACCTAGTAAAAATAACTACATGTTGAACCTCACATAATTATATTGATTCTTTTGGAATGACTTGTTTTTGTTTGGGAAGTGGTACATAAGGAGAAATATAAATAGTAGGGATACCACCATAAATTGATCACTTTATTCAATTGGTTTTAGTGAGGAAGGTGGTTCATGACTAACCCATACCTACCCAAAAATGTATAAAAGGGCATTGTTGTAAATTTTAGGGAATCATTGTCAACCTAATTCTAAATATTTTATTTTATTATCAAGTATTAATGAGTCCGGTTGTGTGTTTTATACTCTATCTCCACTCATATTAAGGATATTTGGTTTTACCTATAGCCATGAAATAATTTTTGAGAGCCATATTTCCCAATTAATTCTTCTTATTGATAAATTTCTATCATCATTTAGTGGATCCCTGTTGTTTTTGAATCATGTCTCAAATTAGGAACGAAATCCTCTTCAATTCTGGGATCAACCATCTTTAAACATAATTTTTGGTGGTATGAAGTGATACTATGGGAATAATTGTAACACCCACAATGTCATTTTTATGTATATATTAATTTACATATTTTTTTTAGTTTTTATTTTGGATTTTTTGGTGTCACATTTTGGTAATTTTAAGAAATTTTCCAAATTGTATGGTTAAAGAGAATGGGCTTGGGTACTCTGTGGACACTATAAAAAGTGAATTGTTGTAAGTGGGAGGAATATTAATGATCTAAACATGGTCTTAAGGACCATGTGAAGATCGTGAAGTCTATAGGTGAAGGAAATTGGAGTATCCATGGTTATAGCACGATCCATCTCGACCGTGCAGTTCAACCATGGAACTCATTAAAATAGGTTTTATTAATTTTAATTAAATCTATTTTAAAGGAGAATTCTTCTAATTTACTCTACATATTTTCTTAATTCACCCACACCTCTTACTATTTCAACCCCCTCTCCCCTCTCTCTCCACTTGGATTCATGATTGGATTTCTCTATCAAATCACTAGTTATCTACATGTAAGTTACTATTATCTTCTTTATTCTTCATTTTCTTCCTTCTAGTTTCCACTTACCAATATCCTTGGAATTGAAAATCATGTAAAATTGTTCTTAAATTGGATATTTTATAATTTTTTGGTTTTAATAGATTTTTAATGGTCTATAATCCTCTACTATGGTTGAATAAATTAATCACATTTTGTTTACATTGAATTTGGTAGGGGGCTCCATGAGTTTCTATTTTAATTTTGAACCATGGGTGCATTCTTACTTTCAATACTTGTTTTTTACTAGAATAGATGCTATAATACTTAATAATTTCATTTTTTTTGTTTTTTAAAATATTTCTATTTGAATTTAATTAAAATATATTGGGTTCTTTATCTATAAAAAACTTAAATTAGTTTCAATGGATACCATGTACTCTAGTTATTCAATAAAATGGAAACATAATATTTTTATGAATTATTCAACGTTTCATATAAAAATGTTTACTTATGAATTATAAAGACTTTTCATCATATTTTTTCAAAGGATAAAAAGGACTAAGGACTTATTTCCCAATTTTTAATGTAAATAATTTTGTTCATGGAACCTCATTGTTGCGACTTTTCTTAATGATTAATAAATTTTTTAACAATGCTTTATATATGTAACTACATGAGTTTTACAATTTATTTTCAAAATTTATTTCATTATGAGGTATATTTTATAGATATAATTGATAATTTATATATTTTGACCCTTTAATTGATACCCTTATACTGTTGATCATGTGTTGATTCAATAATTTTGTTAAATTATTTTTTTATTTTGATGCTAAAAAACACAAAATATTTAGACTGAAAATGATGTTAATTTAAGTTAATTTCATGATATTAATTATTGAAATAAGTATTTTTATTCCAGTATTATATTCATACTTTAATCTGTGGGAGGATATTTTATTTATCAAAGGAAAATTATTTTAGATGTGTTTTATATGTAATCTAGAAACACTATTTATATTCTATTTTAAGTAGAAAGTTTGGTTTGTATACCCTACATTTGGAATAAAAGTATGGTTTAGATAACCTACTTTTGGAAGAAACCATAAATTTTAGGAACATATATATGGTGCATCATCCCCACTTTTTTTATCATCCTTATGTTGTATAACTTACTTTTGGATTTTATCACTATATAGTTAAACCCTACGTTTGACTTGGTCAAAGATAATGTTTTGAATTATGGTTTAGTTTTTCATTTTATAAAATGGTCTCTCTAGAATTAAATAACTCTTTAATTATGTTTAAATATTGATTTAAAGGATATTTTTCAATATATTAAATCATTCATATTTTTAAGGGAAGTTATGACTTTCTTTGAATGTATTGAATTCAAATATTTATGATTTATCATGAAATATTTCTAGTACTGTTTGACATGAAGGAGTTCAATTGTCATGATAAATACTGAGATTTCTATCTTCTATATATACAAATATTATTCTTTTGAAAACATAAAGATGTGAATTTGAAAATAATAATGTTCCTTTTTTCCTTCAGAGCTACACTTTGGAGACATACATGTTTTTATCCTTGTTTTTTTTATTGTTGATGATGTTACTATATATTATTTTTTAATATTTTACCCTAGTTAGAAAAATTAATTATCAAAACTTCACTTTGGATATATACATTTTTGATTATATACCCTGTTTTTTCTCTACTATTGTATAAATAAATCCTATTTCACGTTGAAGAATATTTTTATACTACTATGTTTATTGAAGATCATAAACCATTTTCAATTGTTTCTGCAAACCGTGTGCCAATGTTTTTTCAACATGTACATACTATTATATTAATTAATTTATAGTATTGGATTATTGTACTCAGTCATTAGTGGAGTTTCCTCTTCTCATAATGAGTTTTTGTTATTTTAATTCCTTGTAAAACAACCATAAGACCCTGTAAAAACCATGAATTTGAGGTGTCAAATACATGAACTCAGTTGTAGATGTCCTTTTAAAAAGTAATTTATAGTGAAAATCACCAAGCTCATTGAAATAGTTATGGTGGAGAGGATTATGGGATCTTTGTTCCTTAAAACACTATACATCACTACGTTCTTTCCTTTATTTATTTCTACCTCTCACTCTTCTCTAAGAGAGAAGTAAATAATCAGTTGAATCTCAAGAGGTACTATTGTAATTCTACCCTATACCAATAGTTTAAAACCATTGGTATAGGGTATATAACCATTGGTATATACTATACCAATGGTTCTCCAAACTATTAGGTATAGGGTTGCTGTAAAAATCCAATACTAATTGTTTTTAGTTAACCATTGGTATTGGTTCAGTAGAATTTTTCTTTAACAAATGGTTTACTTGGAACCATTGGTATAGACATATGAAAATGGTTTTAAAACATTTGTATTGACTTATAGAAAATATTCCATTTAATCTATTGGTATAGGTCTCTACCATTGTTTTTGAAACCATTTGTATAGACCTCCCAGTTCCCAGACCAGCAACACTCACACCCTGCCAATAGAACCTACAAAGCCACCAGAAGCTGGTCAAATAGACACTAGCCACAGAACCTGCTCAAATAGAAACCCCAATCCAATCCATCACCCTACCCTGTTCAATTACATGAAAAGAATACTAAACAATCTAAAAATAGTTATAACATAATAATTGAGAACACACATTCAAAACATCACATGTATTAATTCATAACTAATCATCAGACACAAAATGTTATAAATATCAATAAAAAATGTAAAGGACCAATATTTTCATCATCACCATCGCTATCATCACCATAATACTCTCTATTATCCTCAAATTCATCCTAACCCTCACCCTCATCCTCACCATCAGTCTTATCGTCATCCACACCATCATCCCTGTCATCATTCTCACCACCATCCTCGCCATTTTCATCGCCATCGTGAGGAACATAATTTTCCCAACCACCACTAGGAATAATTCCTAATGAACTATATAACATACACATTGTTTACATATATGAATCACAATACAGAACAGTATCTGGTGGAAGTGATGGACATAAGACTTCCATAAATTTCATAAACTCATCATTTTCTCTTTGATTTTGTTCATGCTCCTTTATGGACATTTTCTGAATTTTATGGCTTGGCCTGAGCCTGTGTTGCCCCTGCATTATATTTTTACACCTTAGTGATTCTAGAACTAGCACTTGAAGTGGTAAAATACCTCGTTGGTATAATACTCTTCTTTGGTCGACAACGTACTCTACCATGGTGCTCATCTCTCAAAACCTAATGTAAGTGACCGTTAGGCCAAAATTTGTCATCTTCTTTCACATAAAGGGCCTCCAAAGAACACTTTTACAAATTGTAATGGAATATTATGTTACAAAATAGATACTAAATTTTTAATTAACAAAGTAAAACTTACAATCTAATGTTTGGTTGGTTTGTTTACCGTAATTTCATCTTTTTTCTTTCTACTCAAGAAAATAAATTTTTCTCAAGGCACACATCCTTTAATATTCCAAACCTCTCTCTATAATGAAATTTAATTTAGAAAACCATAACTTAAAAGAAGTTATTAATAAATAATTTCATAACTGAAATCAAATATATATTAATTCTGTATGAGTAAAAAAGAAAAACATATGGTAGGTGAATTATAGTGAATATTTAAAACTTCTTTTTCCCTTATGAAACTCAACGATATATCATTCTAAAACAATATAAATATGAATATATATCATGTACCAAACAATAATAGCTGAAAACATCTAATTTTCTCAACTACCTATTCATTCCATTTACTTGGGGAGTGAAATAAATTAGAACTCTTGAAAAATAATTTCCGTAAGTTTATGTTGTCCTTCTTTCACCTTTAAACCCCATATATAGTGTATAATTTGAATTCCACTAAAATTATTTCATGAATATAAATTTAGGGTTTCATCAAATCATTTAATAAGATACCCTAAACATGTTCATCATGGTTTTCATATTTATCTTACATTTTAATAATCTATAAATGATCTTAAGTAAGGATACCTCAATATATTATTTATAGATAAATCATTATTGTGTCCTAAAAAGATGAGAAACATAATCACCATCTGTATAAAACTAAATACCATTTATAATGACAATATCAAACTAGTTAACTATAAGCTATCCCAAATATCAATAGATATGTATATGGTAAGAATGAAAATTTTCAACAATCTTTTAGGTTGTTTCCTATATAGTGGATATTTTACCACCATTAAAATGATCAAATCCCATTAGGTCATAGTTTCCCCCAAAACAAGTTCCCATTTTCTAATTCATTCAAGTAATTGGAAACCTATCATAAAAAATACCCCACATCCATTGTACATTGGAATACATTGGAATGATTAAATAATATGTCACACTCCGGCTTTTATGTTTGTTTTTATTTTTATTGTTTCATATCTTCGGTCAACCTCGTCGAGGTGTGGGTTGAGTGAGGGTCAAAAAAATTTAATGTTTGATTTTTTAGTGGGTTTTAGACCCGTGCGCGGTCACCACACGGTGGGCGGTAGCCACGCAATGGGATTAGTTGTCGTACAGGTGTTTATCGCTCGAAAGAAATAATGTTTTACGCGAATGAAATAAGTAAAATGTATAGGATTTAATTATAATAATTAATTATGGTGTACATAATAATGTTATTATTAAGGATGATTAATAATATTTTTATTATCTAAATTTTTCAATTAATATAATTATTAATAAATTGTAATTTAATTATAGTTTTTTTACTATTTAGATTCAAATTATTGTTTGATTGTTATTATTATTATTATTATTATTATATTATTATTATTATTATTTTTATTTTTATTATCATTAATTTTGGTTGTTATTTTTTTTATTTTTGGTGTTATTAGAATTATTATTATTATTTCTCTATAATAGAAGAAAATGAAAAAAAATTAAGAAACCCTAATCTAACCCGCTCAGCCGGTGCCCCCCTTCCCCCATTCATACTTCTCTCCTTCACAGTGCCGATCGACCAACCCTTGCTGCTCCCGCTCTAGCCCACCACCTTGCTACACCACTGTTGACCATCTCTAACCCTGTGCTCCAGCCCCGCACTCCGTACCTCCCTCCGCCCTCATAATCCTACCCTTTGCCGCATTGCCTCCCCGGTTTTCCCTGCCCAGCCGCCATTGCCCGCAGGACCCCACCCCCCTTGTTGCCCCCTAACATCCCAGAACTGGGTGCCACTCAACGGGTGCCCTGAACCCGGTTGGTCACATGACCTCAATCTCATTTCCCCAAATGGCAGAGACTTCCAACTAGTAATGAGGGCCCAAGTATGATAGTGGGGAAACAATGCCCTCATTTGTCAAAGTGTAGCGCAGTGGAATACTAGATAAAACATACAACAACAGTGGAAGCAATAAACCATACACATTTAAAATAAACAATTGTAGTAAAAGATAACCAACAATCATATAGATAATGATGTAACGTGTCTCAAGTTCTACGAAAATAGCCAAAACATGTTACACAACAATATGGTACAATACAATACAGCTCAAGTACCAGGTACTGTAAAACAAACAAAATAGCCGACAACATCATGAGACTAAGCTCGGTCCCATGCTCCCCTACTCCTCAGCAATAATAAAGTACATGTATAGGGACCCTTACCCTTATACACACCTGCAGAAACATAATCTGTTTGGGCTGAAGACATGACCCAAATAGGGTGTGAGAAATAAATCCTAGTAGGCACCCACCAAAGGCTCATGCCCAACTGTGTGAAAATATGCAACAATAGTGTGCATTAGTAAATGAAATAAACTAATAAGTACTCAAAAGTGACTAACTTTACCAGTTATATTTCGATTTTAATATTCATTTTATCCATTTAATATAAGACATCTCCTTAGTGAATATTTTAAGTAGAAAGTCAGTGTCACCAGACATGTAAACTCTTACCCTTTGGTAATCAGAAACCAAACCCTCAGGTAACTGTCCTGAGACATAACAGATATTTCCCTCAGGTGTATGAAGTGTCGTCCTCATGCACAAAGTCTATCACCCACAGCCATAATGAATATTTCCCTTAGGCTAAAATAACCACTACTCTCAGTCTAAAGGAAACACTGCCCTTAGGCTAAGCAAGTAATCGGGACACTCCCAACATGTAAACAAGCAATTCACATATAATTTCTCTCAATTCAATTAAATAATCATTATTACAATGGCATAACTTCGGGTATCCTGGACAAACAACTAAATAGTGGAACGCACCCCCGGGGTGGTCCTGGATCTAAGAAGCGATCCCAAATAGTAGTTTATTATCACATTTAATTACTTATAAAATTATAGGTAAATAAAACAGCCAAGGCCTCATCCACACGACACCCCAACATGGGTTCGTAGCACAATGGTACACACAAACGCACAAAAGTTAGAATTTAAACACCAAGCCACCTACCTCGATCTCCCCTAATCTGTATATGCGAACGACGATCCTCAAATCGTCCAAGAACGACATAGATTTGAGGTAAAAGAAATCCACGTTCAAACGTAAATAACTATCCCTCAGTAAATAATTGGTAAGAATGACTTAAGTCTAATGGAAGGCTTACTCGTACTGTTCCAACGACATCGACAGAGGTGGAATCGGATTCTCGGTGCTCAATCGGGCGGTTTCCAAAGTTCCAGCCATCTCTCCCAAGCCCTCCTCCGGTTCTATGCCTTCCCTATGAACATGGGAGGCTACTTCCCATTTTATGTTAAAAAAACAATATGGCGTGTACTATTGACTACACGGCGTGTACTTTTCTCATTTAACTATTCCTCTAGAGGCTACCTTTCCCACCACTGCACTGTTCATCCGTCGACAAGAGTACACAGTTTGTATTCCTAATCACAGGGCATGTAATGTCGCATGGATGGTCGGCTGCTTCCACCGCCTTACTATTTTCCTGCTAACTGACTACATGGCGTGTAAATACAAACTACTAGGTGTGTAGTTGGTTTTTACACCCTTTATTTCCAACATGGCTACACACCCTGTGTACTCATCCCACACGACCAAAGTACATGGCGTGTGGAATAGTACACGGCATGTAGTAACAAAATTTAGGATTTTTCCCCACTTTCCTTTTTTTTCTCAAAAACAATTTAGGAAAAGAGAAAAGAAGAAACCCATACCTCGAAAATAAGAACTGGGTTCTTACAAACTTCCCCCCTTAAAGCAATTCGTCCCCGAATTTCCCTTCCATGGGTGGTGAAGAGAAAGCTTAGAACATATCTAGCCACTTAGCACATATGTCGGTCTCCCACTCCCAGGATTCATCCAGCACTCGGCCATGCTTCCATAACACCCGTATGAGAGGAGCTGACTGGCCGTGGAGAACCTTCGTGCTCTTATGCACGATATGAATCGGATGCTCTTCAAAGGATGCATCGATCTGAAGCTCAGCCTCCACTGGCTAAAAGACGTGAGACATATTTGAATGATAGTGGTACGACTGACATACATGGAAGACGTCGTGCATGGCCCGGTACCTCTGTGGTAACTGCAATCAATAGGCAACCAGCCCGACTCGGTCCAGAATCTCAAATGGCCCCACATACCTCAGTGAAATTTTATCCTATCTTCTGATCTGTCTATGTCCTAACCTCGGTGAAAAACTCAAGAAAACCTGATCCCCGAACAAAAACTCCAAGGGTCATCTGTGGTGATCAACATAAGATTTCTGTCAAGACTGTGCGGTACCCATCTGCTTCTAAATCAACTGGACCTGCTCAGAAGTCTCCTCCATGAGATGTGGTCCCAGTAAAGCTGCCTCACCTGGCTCTAACCAGCACAAGGGTGATCGGCATGGCCTACCATATAAAGCCTCATAAGGTTCCATCTCAATAGTTTCCTGAAAACTGTTATTATAGGAAATCTCAAACAGGGGTATGTGCTTCTCCCAAGAGCCCCCAAATTCTAGAATGCATGCATGCAACATATCCTCAAGCACCTATATCATATGCTCTAACTGGCCATCGGTTGGAGGGTGGTAAGTTGTGCTCAGAAGCACCTGTGTACCCAGTGCCCTCTAAAAACTCTGCCACAAAAGAGACATAAAATGGGCTTCCCTATCCAAAATGATAGAATGAGGAACCTCCTGAAGATGTACGACCTCTCAGATATACAACATCCTGAGATCTTCAACACCGAAGGTCTCCTTGATCGGCAGAAGTGAGCTACCTTTGTGAGTCTTTCCACAACAACCCACACGACATCATTGCCTTAGGGTGACCTCGGTAACCCAGTCACGAAGTCCATCGTGACATCATCCCATTTCCACTCTAGGATGGGTAACTACTATAACAGTCAGGCGGGCCTCTGATACTCCACATTCACCTACTAAAAGGTTGAACATCTCGTAATAAAACCGGATATCTCTCTCTTCATACCCGGCCACCAGTACTGACGTCTCAAGTCACGGTACATCTTGGTAACCCCGGGATGAACTTCCCAAGCTGAAGCATGAAACTCCCGCATCAAATCCTCGTGTATATCCCCTGGAACCCATAATCTCCCATGGAAACACAGTATTTCATCATCGCCTACCATCCAACCAGGAGAAGGGTCCTCAATGGCCGCTGACTCCTATAGAACTAGGCCTTCTGAATTAGATAATTGTCTCATCCTCACTCTATCCAGGAGGGTAGAGGTCACTGCTAAAGTAGAAAGATAGGTTTTCCCCTGACTGTTTTGCACCTCCAAATTCATCTCAGAGAACAAATCCATGAGCTACCACTCACCATTGGCCTCCTGCACCGCCTGTATTTGAGTCTTCCTACTCAGTGCATCCTCAACTGCATTACCTTTACCAGGTGTATAGGAAAGCTCAAAGTCGATGGACTGAAGGTAATCGACCCACCTTCTCTGTCTCAGGTTCAAGTCACGCTAAGTAAAGATGTACTTGAGACTTTTGTGGTCGGTGAAAACCACAAAATTCTCTCCCAAGAGATAATGTCTCCAATAGTGCAACGCATGGACAACTACAGCCAACTCGAGATCATGTGTCAGGTAATTCCTCTCATGTGGCATCAACGTCCGAGAACCATATGCAACAACTCGATCTCCCTGCATTAACACTGCTCCCAACCCAATACCTGATGCATCACAGAAAACTGTATATCTCTTCTATTTCTATGGATGTATCAGGACTGGTGCTGATACCATCCTTCCTTTCTAGTCCAGAAAGGCTGTCTCGCAAGCTTCCGACCAAAAAAACTTCAAACCCTTCTTAGTCAAACCCATCAACGGTGCTACCAAGCGGGAGAAGTCTTAGATGACACATTTTTAGTAACCAGCCTGCCCTAAGAAACTCCATACCTCAAACATGTTATTAGGCTTCTCTCAACAAACTACTGCTCTCACCTTCTCTGGGTCTACTGCAACTCCTACCACTGAGATGATATGACCTAGGAAGTGAATCTGGTCCATCCAAAAGTGGCACATTGAGAGCTTAGCATATATCTAATTCTCACTCATTGTACTCAGTACGATCTCATGATGGGTGGAAAGGTCGTGTCGAGTGTGAGAGTACACCAAGATATCATCCATGAAGACTACCAAAAAAGAATCTAGATAATGATGGAACACACGATTCATCAAATCTATGAAAACTGTTGGCACGTTCGTGAGTCCAAAAGGCATAACCAAGTACTCGTACAGACCATATCTGCTCCGAAAGGTTGTAAGTGTTATGTCTGATGGTCTCACGTGCAGTTGATGAAATCCGGATCTCAAGTCAAACTTCAAGAACACTTGTTCTCCACGAAGTTTATAAAAAATATCATCAATCCTCATCAAGGGATATCGGTTCCTAAACATCAACTGGTTCAACTTCTGATAATCCACACAGAGTCTGAGGGTATCGTCTACCTTCTTCGAAAAGAGGACTGGCGAACCCCAAGGAGAAGTACTGGTTAGGATGAAACCATTTTCCTATAAGTCCTATAACTGCCTCTTGAGATCCTGCAACTCAGTTTTAGCCATCCTATAAGGAGAAATCGACACCGGTGCTGCCCTTGGCAAAAGATCAATAGAGAAATCCACCTCTCGCTCCAGAGGTAGACCTGAAAAGTTTTCCAGGAAGACATACCTGAAACGATCAACCATAGGAGGTAAATCCTGATGACAAGTTCCCTGATCATCCAGATATAAACTCGCAATCTGGGCTATCACACTACCTCGCCCATGATGCTCTGGTCTAGCTCGACTCACCTGAACATCCCATTCACCTTTGTATTGAAACTCTCCGCCCTCTAGTGATGTGAAACTCACCCTGCGACGATAGAAGTCTACAAAAGCTCGAAAGGGAACCAACCATTCCATCCCAAGAATGATGTCATATCTCGTCATCTCTAAGACATAGAAGTCCCATAGAATGTGACACCCACCAACCTCTAGGGGGAATTCCTTGCACTGACGCACAACAACCATTCTAGTTCCCAATGGAGTGTCTAGCATCATGACATCAGAAGAAGAAGAAACACAGAGCCCTAGGCTCTCCCCAACGGGCACAGATATAAATCTATGTGTATCAACTGTATCGAAAAGTACAGAAGATAAGATAGAAGCTACTAGAATAGTACCTATGACAGTAGAAGGTCCGGGATCCTGCTCATGCTGAGTCTATTGCACTACATATGCCTACCCAGTGTCACGACCCTGCGACACAGCCTGGCTACCCTGAGCTATCCCGCCCTATTGCCTCAGAGATCCTGGTTTCTAGCTGCCACGACCACAATCACCATCTTTTCCTGTACCCCCTGACGTATTCCAGTTTCTCAACTGGTAAGAAGCTGCTGGTCCTGCTCTCGTAGGCAGAGTCTACACAGAACCCCTCTCACTAGCCACTGGTGGAAATACCCTGCAAAAGCGTTGTAGATGACCCATCTTTCCGCAAGCTCAGCACTCCACTAGATCATGTGGACACTATGGTCTCTTGTGCCCCTCTTTACGACACGAGTTGCACATGACTTGACGACCTGAAACATTATTCTGGCTGGTTCTAGCACCGTGAGAGAAATCCATATGTCTCTTCCTCTTACTGGAAGAAATAGTACCAGAAACTGGTGTCGAACCGCCCTAGCCTGCACCACTAGCTTCTCAAAGGTTTCTCTCTGTAATCAGCACTTGGTTCAAAATAGCATGTACTGAAGGCAACCTGAAAACATTCACTAGTGCTCAGATGTCATAACGAATGCCATCCTCAAAGAGTCTGGCCCTCAACGTCTCATCGCCCACCAGAACGGGTGAAAAACGCTGAAGCTCTATTAAATAAGCAGAATAAACCATCACTGACATAACGCCCTGCTGTAGATTCATGAACTCTCTAGCTTTATCTGCCCTCAGCATCTCTGTGAATAAGAAGTCATAGAAGGCTATCTGGAAATCTTCCCATGCCATGTCTCTGTGATGCTCTAGCTGAGTGGTAACATCCCACCACCTCTTGGCGGAATCACGCAGCATATACGTCGCGAGCTTGACCCTCCGCCCTGGAGGCATCTCAAGATTCTTGAAAATAGTCTTCATAGACCTCATCCAAGACTCTGCAGCCTATGGTCCGCCATCCCCTGAAAACGTAGGCGGATGCTGCTGCTAGAAGATATGAGTAAGCTCATCCATAGATGTGTCAACCGATGGTGCTCCCTGAAAGGTCTGCATGAATCACATGAAGCCTTCACGAAACTGTGCATCCATACCTGTGTCCACTATAACAGCTGGTGCCACATCTGGCTTTGCTGGAGGATCCACTAAAAGCCCATGGATCACCATCTCTGGAGTATAATCATTGCTGCTCTCCTTGAAAACAACTCATGGTCATATCGGCGGCATGACTCTACAAGCTCAAACACACACCTTAGATAAAAATTATCATAGTCTGAAAAATGAGGGGACCAAAAAGGGAACAAGATGAAGAAGGCATTCAAGATTTGAAAAACAAGACTACAAGGCATGTATACTGACTACACGTCATGTAACTGACCTCTCTTCCCCTGCCTGGGTCCTTCTACACGGCTAAGCCATACGGCTCCCGTTGAACAAGACTACACGGCGTGTATATAATCTACACAGTGTGTATGGTTTAACTTTCCAACTTCTCGTGTCGTTTGTGACACGGCCGACTACTCGGCTTGATACTACATGGCGTGTTACACCCACACATGATGTGTACACCACCCCGTTTCCCCAGCCACACGGCTAAGTCCACACGGTCTCTCACCGGTCAAGACTATATGGCGGGTCCCACAGGTACACGGTGTGTTCAAGAAGAGGTAACACCAACCCGTGTTTGTTAGTTACGCGGCCGGGTCCCCAGGCCAGACTACATGGAATGTTCCACAGTGGACACAGCGTGTATGTCTTAAGCTCTCCTTCATCTGTGTTGTTAGTTACACGGAGGACTCCGAGTCAACACTACACGACGTGAATATTCGGCACAAAATGTGTTTTTCCCAAGAATTTCCCATCCCTGTGTGCCCGCCCACATGGTCTATGACACGAAAATAGATTACACGGTGTGTAATGAGGGTACACAGCATGTAATCCAAAAGTTTTCTTTTCTTCCTGAACAGAAGAACACATGGCGTGTGTCCAAGGAACTACACGGCATGTATCCTGGTTTTTCCGGAATGAAGGCCTCTGAAAGTACTCTGGAACCCATAAAATACAGAAAAACAACACCTAAGTTCCAAATTCTCATCCGGGAGGGCCCATACTCTCCAAGAATCAAAGTTTGGCATCTTATATGTGTTATAACAAGACAAACAGTCAATTATCCACCAAATTCCAGTCAATGAGGTCCCATACTCCCCAAAAACCAATGTTTGGCATCCATTGTATCAACAGAATCACAAAAAAATACCTCTCACGTATCAGGTATTTATCAAAGAACCTATCACAACAGAATTCTTTTTTCTAGCACAACAACTATCACAAAAACATGCTATTTATAATTCACCTACATGGAATAGAACTATGCATGACATGTGATTTCTAGCATGTCCCTAAATGATGCATGATATGACATACCCTCATCTCATCAGGTTGCAACTAAATAGAACCCATGGATAAAATATAAATAGCACAATCACAAGTGCGTCACCCAACGGTGAAATCAAATCCACTATAAAATTTGAAAAATCATAAAAATTGCAAAAATACGAGGTAGACTGGATTTTCCCTATACACTGGTTAGCTACTCCTAAGAACAGCTTATTAACAATTACTGTTCCCGTCCTATCCCTGACTAAGGCTCCAAATAGTAAGTCAAAGAAAAGAACCTACATTTGATACCACTTTGTAACATCCCGGATCCGGGTGCCACTCAATAGGTTCCCCGAACCCGGTTGGTTACATGACCTCATGCGTGTTTCCCCAAATGTCAGAGGCTGCCGACTAGCAGTGAGGGACCAGGTTTGATAGTGGGGAAACTATTCCTTCATTTGTCAAAGTGTAGCGCAGTGGAATACTAGATAAAACATACAACAACATCGGAAGCAATAAAACATACACATTTAAAATAAACAACTGCAATAAAAGATAACCAACAGTCATATAGATAATCATGCAACATGTCTCAAGTTCTAAGAAAACAGCCAGAACATGTTACACAGTAATTCTATACAATACAATACAGCTCCGTTACCAGGTACTGTAAAACAAAAAAAACAGCCGGCAGCATCGCGAGCCTAAGCTCGGTCCCGTGCTCCCCTACACCTCAGCAAAAATCATGTACCTGTATAGGGACCCTTTCCCTTATCCACACCTGCAGAAACATAATCTGTTTGGGCCGAAGACATGACCCAAACAGGGTGTGATAAATAAATCCTAGTCGGCACCCACCAAAGGCCCATGCCCAATTGTGTAGAAATATGCAACAACAATGTGCATTAGTAAATGCAATAAACTAAGCATTACTCAAAAGTAACTAACTTTTCCAGTTATATTGCCATTTTAAAATTCATTTTACCCATTTAATATAAGACATCACCTCTGTGAATGTTCTAAGTAGAAAGTTAGTGTAACTAGATATGTAAACTCTTACCCTCAGGTAATTAGAAACAAAACCCTCAGGTAACTGTCCTCAGAAATAAAATATATTTCCATTAGGGTTATGAAGTGTCTCCCTCAGGCACAGAGTCTATCACCCACAGGCATAACGAATATTTCCCTCAGGAAAAAATATCCACTACCCTCAGGCTCAAGGAAACACTACCCTCAGACTAATAAAGTAATCGGGCCATGCCCAACATGTAAACAATACATTCACATACAATTCCTCTCAAGGAAATTCAATAATCATTATTACAATGGCATATCCTCAGGTATCCTGGCCAAATGGATAAACAGTGGAACGCACCCCCGGGGTGGTCCTAGATCCAAGAAGAAATCCCAAACAGCAGTTTATTATCACATTTAATTACCTATACAATTCTAGGAATTTAAAACACCAAGGCCTTAGCCACATGACACCACAATATGAGTTCGTAGCACAATGGTTCACACAAACGCACAACAGTTGAACTTTAAACACCAATCCACCTACCTCGATCGCCCCTGATCCATATACGCAAACGACGATCCTCGAATCCTCCAAGAACGACATAGATATGAGGTGAAAGAAATCCCCATTCAAATGTAAATAACTTCCCCTCGGGAAAGAATTGGTAAGAGTGGATTAAGGAGAAGGGAAGGCTTACCCGTACAGTTCCAACGATATCGATGGAGGCGGAATTGGATTCCCGGTGCTCGATCAGGAGGTCTCCAAAGTTCCGGCCATCTCTCCCAATCCCTCCTCCGGTTCTAAGCCTTCCCTGTGAACATGGGAGGCTACTGGCCATCTTATGAAAAAAAAACAAACTACACGGCATGTACTATTCACTACATGGCGTCTACTTTTCTCATTTAACTGTTCCTTTGACGGCTATCTTTCCCATCACCGCACTGTTTATCTGTCGAAATGAGTACACGGTGTGTATTCCTGATCACATGGCGTGTACTGTCACATGGCTGGTCGGCTACTTCCACCGCCTTACTATTTTCCTGCCAACTGACTGCACGGCGTGTAAATACAAACTACATGGTGTGTAGTTGATTTTTACACCCTTCATCGCCGACATGGCTACACACCCTGTGTACTCATCCCACACAGCCAAAGTACACAACATGTGGATTGGTACACAACATGTAGTCACAAAATTTAGGATTTTTCACCACTTTCCTTTTTTTCTCAAAAACACTAAAGGAAAAGAGAAAAGAAGAAACCCGTAACTCAAAAATGAGAAACGGGTTCTTACATGGCCCTCCCTGCTCAGCACTGCCGGCAAGTGCCCACACATCACGCCCCTCCAGCAGCGCCTCCGCCTTGACCACAATGGCCCTCCGCCTCTCTCGTCCCTTGCATGACCTCACCCTCACGAACCCACCGACTTCAGCCACACACCCCAACTAGCCACGCACCCACCCCTACACCCTCTGTCCTCCCCATGCACCCACTGTCTGCACGTCGTTTGGCCACCACACCACCTCCCGACCCTACAGCTTACCTTTCCCTACTAGCAGCATCCCTTTCCCCTTGCCTCCCTCTCTTCTAGTGGAAAATTCCCCGCTGGGTAGGTTTTTTTTCTCTCCATCTCCATTTGATTATTTTCTGCTGCTAAGGTTTCATTCTTTTTTAATGTGTATTCCTATGTTCTGTGTTTAATCATACTACCTAGGGTCATTTTTAACATCCTTGGGGTGCGAATGATGTGCGTTTAAAGTTTCACACCAAAATTCTAAAAATTTATTTCTTCTTGAGGTTGGATTTCTTTGCGTTTCCCTTTCAATTTAGAATACTTTGTTTCCTTGAATTTCGCGCATTTATTATTAATTAAATAGTTGACCATGACGTTGTTTAATATTTTTAAAATGCTTTTCTTGCTTCTTGTTTTCATGTTGTGGCTTGGTTATGAGGTACGAGTTGTGTTTTTGAAAAGGGGCGGAGGTGTGCGCGAGTTGGAAAATGATTTTTTTTGAGATTGGATGGATTTTATATTTACGTCTTTCGTTATGACCCTTGAATGGATTTTATAAATTTTTTATGTGGTTTTATAAAATGTGTGAGTAGTGCGGACAATGTGGGAAATTTGTTTTGGGTGTGTAAAACTGTGACTCTCTTAGGATTTGTTTTATAAATTTTAAAGTGACTTATTAAATAGTACGAATGGTGCGAGTCATGAATTGAAAGTATGTCGAGGTAGTTCGGTTTTGTTGTTTGTTCATAGGTATTGTTTTATGTCCGTGTTCATGTATTTATTTGTCTTTGCGATTGCAGCGCATTGGCGGGGTAACCCCTCGTTACCATGATCATCGGTTTGTGCGTTCTTGTACACCTGTGCGAAGCATGTCGTGTTGTCGCGTTGTCGCGTTCGACCTACGAGTTGAGGTAGGTTCCCATTGAACTGCTTTTTTAAAATTTAAGTTACATTATTTCCTGCTGTTTGCGCACACTATTTGTTCAAATTAAAAATTTGATTAATTTTAATAAATGTGAGATAATATAAGACAATTAAATTTTTAATGATTATTTGGTGTAAAAGGATACGTTTATTTTATATAGGACACTTGAAATATTTTCTTGATGAACGGACACCCAGTAGTGAAAGAATGCCAGTTTTTCTTTTCAACATAATTCACAAAAGTTCAATTATAATTTTGGTTTTAATGATAAATGATTTCTTCTGAAGCATGAACAAGTGTTTTGGTTCTTTTTAAAGTGGTTATTTTGAAATGTATTTAATTCCCTCTGGGAAATTTATTGAAAATGATGAAAATGTTTTGATAAAAATCCTCCTAGAATAACTCTCATTCCTTGGTTTCAATTGACAGTTTGGGAGGCTGCGCTAAGAGGATCCCGAGTACTTGAGTAGTTTAAAGGCAAGAGGTTGTCCCATGGAGTGACTTGGGGTGAAGCCTATTGTGCTTTATATATATATCTGATTGGATGGTCGGTTGGCATCGGTTGGCTCACCCCCTTTCCAAACACATGAGACATGGGAATCTGGAATATTGAGAGAATATTCTAAGAATGATTGTTGCACTAGTAGGTTATGGTAATGACCAGTGGCCCATAGTATGTGGATATATTGGGTTTATCATTATGGGATTTTCCCTCGGCCTTCCTGAGAAAGGATGGTCGATCGTATTAGGCATTTTGATTTCATCGTGTGTGACATGTCAACGAGGATGATTTCTCATGTATTGGTGTCTTCTGGTTTATTCTTGATCTCCTAGGTCCACCCATATCTGTGGGCTTTTAGTTACTTCATGTGATGAATATGGTACTTGTATATATTTTCTTTTCATTTCCCTTACTGTGTAACTACTGTAGCATTTTCATGTGTACTATTTTTACTAGAAAGTGATGTGTGATTTTAAAGTGGTTTATGAAAACTATTTTCAATGAAAGGCGTTTTATACTTTTTGTGAAAATTGAAAATGTAAGCATCACTTCCCCTTTTAAAAATGATAATGTCTCACTAAAAGAATGACTTGGGGTTTTGAGAAATGAATAGGGTAAATGACTCGTACATTGTTTTTGAGTAATAGGTAGAAAAAGTTTCATTTATAAATTTTAGTTCAAACTTGAAATGGTGTTTCATTTATTTTACATGAATTGCATTGGGAATAGACATCGAGCTAGCCTACTAAGTTTTAATACTCAGGCCTATAGTGTTTTTCTATTTTTAGTTTTATTGTAGCCTTGACTTGAGCTTGTTCGTCATGGGAAAGAATTGATTGTGGTCTGGTGAGCGACTCTCGGAGTCGTGAGGAGTTTTGGTCATGGTCAGGTTAGTTTGTTGCAGTTGGTTATTCCTCCCTTTTCGTGTCATTTATTTGCCTTGTTTTATTCTAATTTTTTATGCTACATTACTTGTCTTTCATTTATGGGCCAAATAATTCCCTCTTTATTAGTTTTGATGCCCGACACTAGTTGCCATCCCATGGGGATCGGGAACGCCCCTCGGGCCATGTTGTGGGCTGAATCGGGTGACTGGTTCAGGGTCGACCCAGTTTGGTTCGTGGAAAATGGTATCAGAGGAAATATGCAGCCGGAAGTGCTTAGGAACTGCCTGGGTTTGAGGCTTGGGGTCCACAACAAGGGCATTGTTCTTTAAAGGGGTGCATAATGTAACACCCCTGAAAAAGTGAGACTTAAAAGGTTAAATGTTACTACCAATATCAACAAGGTGCACCTTTCTTTTCGGGAGCCTATCTGATTAAAACTCCATAGTTAATCATGCTTGGCCTAGAGTAGTAATCAGGATGGGTCACCTTCTGGGAAGTTTCCCAGGGTGTGTGTGAGTGAGGGAAAAACACAATGAAAGAACATGTGTTGGCATGTGGGGATAGTCATTAGTCTGATGAGCGACCCTAGTGAGTAATAGCCTATGGTGTGCTGGGAAGGAAACCAAGGTATTACAGGAGACCCATGGGGTCAGATGATAGGGTTCATATCCCGGGGAGGCGGGTCATGACAAATAGTATCAGAGCATGCTCTTGTTATTTGGGGTGTCCGATAGATGGAGATTAGGACTGTCGGGACTTTAGAGGTAGGTACGAGAAGGACGTCATGAACCCTCACTTGTTTCAAACCTCAAGTTGCCAAGGGTAGTCCGGGAATTGAGTTATTGTCTCGTTATGATTTGTTTTGGATTGAGGGATGACAACATAGGCAAACTGATGTTACATTGTGATTTTACATGGAGTAGTGACCCATGTGGAGTCCGCGTACACGGTTTAAGTTATTCCTAGTATTTGATGCTTTCTTAGGGAATGGACCACTACCATGTCTCTAGGTTAAGAATGACTACTAGTCCCTCTGAAAAAGTGAGACTTAAAAGGCTAAATGTTACTACCCATGTCAATAAGGTGCACCTTTCTTTTCGGGAGCCTATCTGATTAAAACTCCATAGGTAAGCATGCTTGGCCTGGAGTAGTAATCAGGATGGGTGACCTTCTGGGATGTTTCCCAGGGTGTGTGTGAGTGAGTACAAAACACAATGAAAGAACATGTGTTGACCTATGGGGATAGTCATTAGTCTGATCAGCGACCCTAGTGAGTAATAGCCTATGGTGTGCTGGGAAGGAAACCAAGGTATTACAGGAGACCCATGGGGTCAGATGATAAGGTTCATATCTTGGGGAGGCGGGTCATGAAAAATGGTATCAGAGCAGTCTCTTGTTATTTCGGGTGTCCGGTAGATGGAGATTTGGACTGTCGGGACTTTAGAGGTAGGTACGGGAAGGACGTCAAGAACCCTCACTCGTTTCAAACCTCATGTTGCCAAGGGTAGTCCGAGACTTGAGTTCTTGTCTCGTTATGATTTGTTTTGGATTGAGGGATGACAACAGAGGAAAAATTATGTTACATTGTGATTTTACACGGAGTAGTGACTCATTTGGAGTCCACGTACACAGTTTAATTTATTCGTAGTCTTTGATGCTTTCTTAGGGCATGTCCCACTACCATGTCTCTAGGTTAAGCATGACTACTAGTCCCTCTCTTCGGTGATTTGATGCAAGTTGTGTATTGTCTTGGTTCTTGTGGGTGTAAGTGAATTTTTGAGAATGAAAAAGGGTTTTTGAAATGAGAACGTTTTCTTTTAAATGGCTTTAAATTTGTGAAAGGGATTTTCAAAACTGAAAGCTCTTGGACTAAAAATCATGTGGCTACTTGGAACTGGTAGAGATATGGTTATGGTGAAACCTCAGGTACTCTTTATGAACCTTTTCACATACAAGGAAATACATGAGAAGTGTGTGTTGGTGCGTATGGATGAAATCGAATGAAGACATGTGCAACGATTCAAGGGATTACTGGGGTGTGCACTTGGAATTAAAGGATTGAACTTGTTATTCTAAAGTTATTTTAATAAAGGGAAAATTATTTTTTGAAAAATTGAATTTGGTTAGAATAGTGGGTTTGGTATTTGGAAAATGGACTTCAAAGAAGGCGGTTTTGAAATCTAAAATAAAAAAGGTATTTTTGTGTTGTGTTGGTATTTGTTTGGTTTTTGAGTTTCATATTTTGGCATGAAAGTGCTTTTAATGATATTTTTATGGCTTCATATTGGTTTTGGCTCTGTGTTTTATTGGTTGTTCAAAAAAATGCCACCCAGAAAGGTCTCCAAGGTTTCTGATAAGTCATGCCCAATATTTGGTCCTTCTCAGACATTGCATGTACTTAATGGTGATCGGGGTCTGTTAAAGGTAGTTATGTGGTTTGAGGAGGTCGAGTGTGCTTTTAGGACATTGGGAACTCCTGATGCTATCAGAGTGCACGTTGTTTTGAGATAGTTTGACGGTCCATATCTGGACGTATGGGTGTTGCTCACCCTGCCATCAATGCAAGTTGAGATGATATGGGATGTCTTTAAATCCATCTTCGTCCAATGTTTTATACCCGAAGAGGTGAAGACGAAGAAAAGGGAAGACCTTATGTGCATTCAACAAGGCCAACGAACGGTGAAGGAATATGTTGACCATTTCAAGGAACTTGTGTCCTTTTCTCCGGAGGTAGCATCACAGGATTTGATGAAGACTTCTCTCTTCATCGGGGATCTTCGTCTAGAGATCAAGGAGTGATTCCTCCCTTCTAGGGAACATCATTTCAAGAAGTTGGTGGATGAGACGTTCTTAACTGAATTGATCTCCGGAGCACATATGCTTGACAATATAGCGTATCTAGTCACTCATGAAGGTTCCCCATCAGGAGAGCAGGGTTTTCCAGAGGGACCTGTTTCTAAAGGGTCCTCAGCAGTGGTTCTGGCTTCCAGTTCATGGGATCATTCAGTGGTGTGCCACCAGTGTGACTAGTTTGGGAACGTGCAGCTGTCATGTCGCATCCCTCTGAAGACGTGCCATCGTTGCAGGTGTCTAGGCCATCTAGAGAAATTCTATAGGAAGCTTCTCCCAGAGAAGATGTTGTGACAATAGGAATTTTAGTACCTGACTCTGAGGCAGGAGATGCTTCAGCCATCAGAGCCCTAACCACAGGTCTTGGGGTGAAGCTCGCGAGCAGTCAGAAGTTGCCAAGGGTGTGAAGCCTCTGTTCGGGTTTTGTGTTCCGTGTTGGAAGTGGAACATTTAAAGTCTTTCCATTCTTGTTTTTATGTTGTTAAAGTCTTGACTTTGTTAGAAGTTCATTGTATCACTGTGGAGTTATGATGAACATGCTCTATTGTAATCTAAACAGTTTCGTTTGTCGGGTTAGGGTTTTCTGAGTTGTGTGTTTTTATTAAGAGTGTGATTGGCCCTTGTATTGGTCAATCTTGTTTTAGCGGTGTTCGTTTGGAGATGTAAGTGCCTGCGGAGGAGTCCATACATTGCAGTTATGCTCAAGTTTACTGCTTGGGTTAAGTTCTACTCAGTGGTTTTTCTTTAGTGTTCGGGCTTTCTTTGGTATGAGTCAAGAGTTACAAGTTTCAGCGGAGGTGTTCTTTCGCTCGTGCTATAGAGGTTAGTCTGGATTGGTTGGGAGTTCCCGTGTCGCCCCCCCCCCTCCCAGGGTGGTATGTTTGTGTGTTAAAATTTCCACATTAGTTGAGTTCTTGTGTTAGAGAGAACCCTCTTGTGTTCTCCCATTGTTTTATTTTGTGGTTTCTTCGGGTTTTATTTGGGCATGGACTCTTGTTTGGTTCATTGTTCGGATGGGTGACTTTCTAGGGGCATAAAGTGTTAGTGGTGGGGAGAATTGTCACACTCCAACTTTTACGTTTGTTTTTGTTTTTATTATTTCATGGCTTCGGTGAACCTCGTTGAGGTGAAGGTAAAATGTTTGATGTTTGATTTGTTTTAGGTGGTTTCAGACCCATGCGCGGTCACTGCATGGTGGGCGGTAGCCACGCGATCAGCTTAGTTGTCGTACAGGTGTTTATCGCTCGAAAGAAATAATGGTTTACACAAATGAAATAAGTAAAATGTTTAAGATGTAATTATAATAATTAATTATGGTGTAGATAATAATATTATTATTAAGGATGATTAATACTATTTTTATTATCTCAATTTTTTTATTAATATAATTATTAATAAATTTCAATTTAATTGTAGTTTTTTTGTATTTAGATTCAAATTGTTGTTTGATAATTATTATTATTATTATTAAATTGTTATTATTATTTTTATTATCATTACTTTTGGTTATTATTATTTTTTATTTTTGGTGTTATTATTATTATTATTATTGCACTATAATAGAATAAAATGGAAAAAAAATTAAGAAACCCTAATCTAACCCGCTCAGCCGGCACCCCCTTCCCCCATTCCTGCTTCTCTCCTGTGCAGCGCTACTCGACCAACCCTTGCTGCTCCCGCTCCAGCCCACCGCCTCGCCACACCGCTGCCGACCAGCTCCAGCCCGCGCTCTGTCCCTCCCTCTGCCCTCAGGCTCCTTCCCTATGTCGCGTTGCCTCCCCGGTTTTCCCTGCCCAGCCGCCTTTTCCCGCAGGACCCCTCCCCCTTGTTTGTTGTCCCTGCTCAGCACCGCCGGAAAGTGCCCACGCCTCATTCCCCTCTAGTAGTACCTCCGCCTTGACCTCGACAGCCCTCCACCTCTCTCTCCCCTTGCACAACCTCACCCTCATGCACCCACTTCCTTCAGCCACACACCCCAACTGGCCGCTCACCCACCCCAGCACCCTCTAGCTACCCGTGCACACACTTTTCGCACGTCATTTGGCTGCCGCACCACCTCCCAACCCTACAGCCAACCTTTCCCTACTGGCAGCGGCCCTTTCCCCTTGTCGTCCTCTCTTCTGGTGGCGAATTCCCATTTGGGTAGGTTTTTCTCTCTCCCTCTCCATTTGATGATTTTCTACTGCTAAGGTTTCATTATTTTTTTAGGGTGTATTCTTATGTTCTGTGTTTAATCTTACTTCCTAGGGTCATTTTTAACATCCTTGGGGTGCAAATTATGTTCATATAATGTTTCGCATAAGAATTCTAGAAATTTATTTCTTCTAGAGGTTGGATTTCATTGTGTTTCCCTTTAAATTTAGAATACTTTGTTTCATTGCATTTTGCATATTTCTTATTAATTAAATAGTTGACCATGACGTTGTTTAATAATTTTAAAATGCTTTTCTTGCTTCATTTTTTCATGTTGTGGGTTGGTTATGAGGTGCGAGTTGTGTTTTTGAAAAGGGGCGGAGGTGTGAGTGTGTGGGAAAATATTTTTTTAGATGGGTTGGATTTTATATTTACATCTTTTGTTATGCCCCTTGATTGTATTTTATAATTTTTTTTATGTTGTTTTATAAAATTTGTGAGTAATGCGAACAATGTGGGAAATTGGTTTTGGGTGTATAAAACCACGAGTCTCTTCAGATTTGTTTTATAAATTTTAAAGTGACTTATTAAATAGTACGAATGGTGCGAGTCATGCAATAAAAGTAGGTCGAGGTTGTTGTGTTGTGTTTTTTGTTCGTATGGATTGTTTTAAGTCTATGTTCATGTATTTTATTTATCTTTGCGGTTGCAGCGCGTTGGTGGGGTAACCCCGCATTACAGTGATCATCGGTTTGTGAGTGCTTGTGCACATGTGTGAGGCGTGTCGCGTTGTCGCGTTGTCACGTTCGAGCTGCGAGTCGAGGTAGGTTCCCATTACACTACTTTTTTAAAATTTAAGTTAAATTATTTCCTACTATTTGCACACACTATTTGTTCAAATTAAATATTTTATTAATTTTAATAAATGTGAAATAATATAAGACAATTAATTTTTAATTGATTATTTGGTGTAAAAGGAGCCATTTCTTTTATACAGGACACTTGAAATATTTTCATGATGAACGGACACCCGGTAGTGAAATAATTCCTATTTTTATTTTAAACATAATTCACAGAATTTCAATTATAGTTCTGGGTTTAATGATAAATGATTTCTTCTGAAGCATGAACAAGGATTTTGGTTCTTTTTAAAGTGTTGATTCTGAAATGTATTTAATGCATGTTTGGAACTTTATGGAAAATGATGAAAATGTTTTGATAAAAACCCTCCTAGGATAACTCTCATGCCTTGGTTGCAATTGACTTTTTTGGAGGCTGCGCTTAGAGGCTCTCGGGTGCATGAGTAGTTTAAAGGAAAGAGGTTTTCCCATGCAGTGACTCGAGGTGAAGACTATTGTTCTTTATATATATCTGATTTGATGCTCGGTTGGCATCGGTTGGCTCACCCCCTTTCCAAACACTTGATACATGGGAATATAGAATATTGAAAGAATATTCTAAGAATTATTATTGCACTGGTAGGTTAGGGTTTTGACCAGTGGCCCATAGTAGGTGGATATATTGGGTTTATTACTATGGGATTTGTCGTTGGCCTGCCTGAGAAAGGATGGTCGAGCATATTGGGCGTTTTAATTTCATCATGTGTAACATTTCAACGAGGATGATTTCTCATTTAATGGTGTCTTCTAGTTTATTCTTGATCTCCTAGGTCCACCCATGTCTTTTGGCTTTAAGTTACTTGCTGTGATGAATATGGTACTTGTATACATTTTCTTTTCATTACCCTTACTGTGTAAATACTGTAGCGTTTTCATGTGTAGTGTTTTTACTTGAAAGTGATGTGTGGTTTTAAAGTGGTTTATGAAAACTATTTTCAAATAAAGGTGTTTTATACTTTTTGTGAAAAATGAAAATGTAAACATCACTTCCCCTTTGAAAAATGCAAATGTCTCACAAAAAGAATGACTTGGGTTTTTGATAAATGAATAGGGGAAATGACTCGTACTTTGTTTTTGACTAACATGTAGAAAACCTTACTTTTATAAATTGTAGTTCAAACGTGAAATGGTGTTTCTTTTATTTTAAAGGTAGTGCATTGGGAATAGATATCGGGCTAGCCTATTGAGTTTATATACTCACGCCTATAGTGTTTTCCTGTTTTTATTTTTGTTGCAGCCTTGACATGAGCTTGTTCGCTGAGGGCAAGACTTGATTGTGGCCTCGTGAGCGACTCTTGGAGTTGCGAGGAATTTTGGTCTTGGTTAGGTTAGTTTGCTGTAGTTGGTTTTTCCTCCCTTTTCGTGTCATTTATTTTCCTTGAGTTATTATACTTTTTCCCGCTGCATTACTTGTCTTTCATTTATGTGCCAAATCGTTCCCTCTTGTTTAGTTTTGATGACCGGTACTAGTTGCCAGCCCGTGGGGACTGGGAACGCCCCTCGGGCCATGTCGCGGGCCGACTCGGGTGACCAGTTCAGGGTCAACCCAGGTTGGTTCGTGACATAAGATATTTAAAAACTATTCTCCCTCAATAAATACTATATTTGCATCTCTCATGTCATACTCTATTTATTAATGTATCCAATGTCAGTATAAAATGAAATGATAATATGAATCCATAATATTATATAACCCAATACATAACAATATATATATTAGGTACTTTGAATTACGTGTTCAATCACAGTCTAGCCTTTTAGAATAATAATATTATTAGGAATCATAAAATTTATTAGATAATATATTCAAAAAAATAAAAAAGATATATCGAACTATATGAGGATGACTTTAAAACTATATGAGGGTACTTTCAAAAAGATACTTTTAAAAACAATAAGTGGTTAATTTTAAAATGACATATCATACTATATGAGGATACATTTCAAACTATAAATTGATTGATGATGAAAAGGTATTTTAGAAATGAAAATTCAACTTCCAATATTATGTTTAAGAAGTTGGATAAATATGAAATAATAATATAAGTAAATACATGAAGTTTTATGGATTGATGAAATTCATGTAGTTTAAAAAGAATAAAATTCAATGGATAGTAATGTTCTGGAATTGTTGGTGAAATCTATTATTAAAATTTATAATTAAAGGAAATATTGTGGGGAAAAAATATTTCTCACGAATATGAAAATTCAAGGATCACTGATTTTAAAGACATAAAAGAATAAAAAAATTATTTAAAAAATACTACACATATATTTCATATTAATAGGATTGTGTTACGAGGCATTGGAATTTTTTTTGCAGGAATAATTCAAAATTTATAGTTACGGGATTGAAGAAGTTCAGGTGCTAAAATTATGACAACTTGTGTTTGTTGAAGGTAAGTAGTAATTTTATGTGTATGGTTGGAACTATGGAATCCTTGGGAATATGAAAAGGATATTTCTATTTTATTGAAAATATTTTTGTTACTCTTTATTATTTGGTATAATATATTTTAAGGGGAACATGTCCCCTTAAAGGAATAAATTTCAGTAGAAATATGAAAAAACATAGTCATAAATATGAAAGAATGAATTCCAAGTATATGTCACATGGGAAAGTGACCTATATAGAAATCCACATGATCTCAAAAAGTCATATGATTATTAACTCAAACCTAATTTCCATATTACCTATTAAATGGATACAAATTTAATAATGTGATTAGTGGTTGTATAGGTTCATGACATGCTCACAAACATAACCATTCTAATCCTGAAATTTCAGTACAAACTAAATTATTTAAATAACAAAATTACCAATAAATAATTATTTATCTATCACGATTAAAAATGGAATGAAATATGAATGAAAAAAATAAGTACATGTACTAAAGAAAAATTATAAATGAGTGTTCAAACTACTTCCTCTCATAGTCTAACATCATTTTCCTCCCCAAAGTGTAGAGGTATTTTATTTCATCCTTTTTTATTTCTTCCTAACACTTATTAGAAAACATTTTTCAATTATAAAAATAAAAATATTAATGAAAATAATGGTAATTTTAATTCAAAAACCTCATATAAGATTAATACCTTGAACTCAATACTCATCCTATGAGAAACCATTTCTAGATAATATTCTACCATATAGTCATTCCTGATAGGTGTGGCCTCTAAATCAATAACAACATTATCATTCAAACCACTATATAACTCATGCTTAAATGCTCTCCATAACTCACCTAATTCCATGAGTTGTGTTGTCCTCACAACCTCTCTATCAGGTAAATTAAAATGAATCTAGAACCAAAATATTAATTTCTATTAATAAAATAATAATATAACTTGAAATCCAATAAATTTTCTTACCCATATTTGTGGCCAAGAATTATCATTTAATTCATTTGGATGGTGTCTCCAGGAGAGTGGCCTGATAGGAATATTGTTAGAGTATTTGGAAATCATCCTCAAAAAACTCTTGCATTCTCACCCTATTTTAACAATCATTTTGTTTTCCTCATTGAACTTTACCATTATCTATGTGCGGTAGTTCCACACCACACACATGCATGTACAACCATGCCACCGATTGGAAGATCCAAATATTAAATAAGAAAACAAATATTATATCAATAAATCTTATAATGAAAATAAATTATGGTAATTTTTTACTAGGGTTATATAAATATACCTGAGGCAGTCTAATTAGTGATTTCTGCTGGATCCCCAAGCTCTGAAGGAACACCAACCTATATAGATAGAGTGGGACCTGATGTATTCTTTAAAGGCTCATAATCTATCAAAGTAAAATTAAAAGAAGTGGGAATGTAGAATCTTTGGGAGAAGGTGGTAGAAGAAAAAGAAGATGGAAAAGATATATGTGGAAATTCATAATATGGATCAGGAGTAACAACCACTATTGGATAAGGGAAATATATGAGATAAGTTTTAGATGAAAATAGCGGTGAAAACATAAGCGACCTAGATATCCTAGGTGTCTCTAATGGAATTTTGGGATCCGAAGGTGTGGTAGATGGTATGTCATGGGGCGATATGGGGCGTGATTAAGTATGCGGAGTAGAGCACGTAACTCTAGTACCGCCCCCTTGTATCGTCAACCTGATCCCTCAAAACACTTGGCTAGTCAGAGAGTAACTATCTCCTAGGAGGTGGATCCTAATTAAATATTAAAAAAAATCACAAGAAATTATATGTTATTGATATATACATATTTCAAATAAAATATTCATAACATGGACCAAAGGAAGGAAACCCATCTTTCTCATTCAACAATTATTTTATGTCATCCTTTTTCTTTGTATATCCTCTATTTTTTTATTTCATACATTTTAAAACAAATATGTAATTGATTATAAATATATAAGAAATGTGTAAGCCCAACAAGAGATAAGGTGATACATGAGTTAATTAAATAATACCAATTGTCACACCCAACACATGATACATAGTGATAGAAAAAAATCATTTTATGTAAGGCCCCATCCTTAAACATTAAATAATCTTGAATTAAGTTAATAATTCACATTGAGGATATTTTCAGGTTTACAGATTTATAGAATTAGGTCATAACTTATACATAACAACTTGAATATTACAAGTAAAAACTTCTAATCACTATCCATTTCTTTCATAAAACAAAAACACTTAAAAAAACAAGTCTAGTTCCGTGTTTTAGACATTATGACTATTCTTTGATCCCATCCTTGACCCAATTCATCTTTAACTTCTGTGAAAAACTTTTCAAAACTTTGGGTGTGCATAAAAATCTCATTAAGGGATACATAAAGGAGGAAAACTGTTAGTTTTTCAAAATAACATGTAAACCTGAATACATTATCATTTATTACCCTTTTTGTAACCAAAATATTACCATAAATCCCATAATAAAAAAAGTAAAACATATAAAGGTATCTTGGGATGTAAACCTACTTAAATGGATTAACAATATGGTCGACTTCCACACATATCACTAAATGGAATTGCCAAACAGCCGGCTTCCATACCCAATTCATTTGAGGTTATAACGTAACCACCTATCCTTGGTTTATCATGGAACTACCCATAATTTGGTTTATTGTGTAACCACCTGTCATTGGTTTATCATGTAACCACCAGTCAAATGTCCAAGTACCATTATATGATTATAAAACAAAAAATATTAAAAATATAAATATTTCATTAATAAGATTTCATTTGAAATCACGATAAATCATTTAATGATATTGAAATAATAAATCCATTTCAAAAACCATATTCAATAAAAAATAACCAAAAAATGAATAAGGGATTTCTTTTCCTTTTAAAAACATTAAGTCTTATAGAGGAATCCAAATAACGATTATGGTAGTAGAGAGGTCATTGTCTCCTCATAAATTAAAAACAATATTTTTTTCATTTATTAAAATTCTTCATAGAAAAAATATTCCCTTTGAATGAAAGTAAAATTCAAAGTTATTTATTATACACTATGTAAAATAAAGAGGTGTATATTATCAAAACATGCCTCAAAGGAAAAATATTGAGACGAAGTCCCTTAAGTCGTGTTCGACTTGACTCGTTCATTCTTTAATTTCTAGAATAAAAAACTTAAGAATAATTTCTACTTGCTTTAGAACCTTTTTAAATTATATTATTACTTTTATATCACTTATTTCCACATTATAAAAATTACATAATTATTTTAGTTAATATCTTTCATTTTATCGATATTGGGTACTTGAGTCAACAATGATCTTGTTATAATATCAATTTTTTAATGTGGTCAAAATTAAATTATCTCCAAAATATTATTCATATATATATAATATATATCTAGTATAAATTTATTTATAATATTCCATAACATTTGTAGATAAGAAATGAAATGCACAGTTCATGGAGACGGTAAGTCGTACATACGCATGAACATTGCATTCATTTCTATTTCATATTTAATGGAATGAAAAATTAATGATACATATGTATATTATAATTCCAGTATAATATAATATTTTATATATTCTACATAAGTTCATTAACTCCATCCTTTATACATTCCATGTATGGCATGAATGAGGTACATCACTTTGAGGGGGCGGTAATCTGCACTTCCTCAAATGAAATCATTGTATTTACACATCATGAAAAGTATAAAGGTTTGTTTTAAATAAAAATTACAGAATCATAAAAAAAAATATAAGCATAATATATATCATATAAATACATTTCCATCATAATTTACAACATGATAGGCGTTAGGAGATAATTTAACAATCCTCATTTTGTGAGGTAGTAGTTTGTCGTCCACAGAAACAATATATTATATATTCATTTGATGTAGGTTTGTGTGAGTGTAGTCATAATAATTCTACTAAAAACATACTAGTATACTAAATATAATGGTTTTGTTATAAAATAATGGAATAATGATGGTTTATGGGGTTGGGGAAGGAAAATAAATAAAATATTCTTAAGAGAATACAGTACCTCAAATATGGTAACTCCTTTTGATTAAAGCCAAAAGCCCTTATGGAATTTCCTTATGCACAAGGTAAGGCTTCTAGGATTAATATATGGGATGTTGGTAGATTATTTGGGTAGATTTGGGACAAGAAAAGGTGGCTTGAGAGGTGTGTGTACGGGTTATAGGTGGTGGCCTTTTATAAGAGGGAGGGGGGAATTTAGGAATATCATGAAAAATTATTTTATTATAAACTGAATTTAGGTTTTAAAAAAGTTTAAAACTCATTTAATTAAAATATAATATTATTATTGTTTAAAATACTATCATCCAATAGGTTTTATACAAGTTTTGGTTTCAAATTTAACCTTATCATGTATCATTAACCTTAGTTAACTAATTTAACTATTACCATGTCTTCTTGTATATTCATACTATATGGTTAATATATTTATCATAAAATTTTAATTGAACATAAATTGGTTCATTAATGACATTTAAAAAATTTTCTAAGTCATTTCTCATAATATTACATTTTTAGGACTATTATATCATTTAATAAAATAGTATTTGTTTTAAAAACTCATTTATGTCAATTTATATACTATTCATATCATGTCTTTTAAAAAATACATAACAACTTCATTATTGCTAAAAAATTTCATTAATTTAAATATTACAAGTCCTAATTATCCCAAAAATTCAAGGATGTCATAAAAAGGTTTAAAATAAATTTATTTTAATTTTTATAATCTCATTTATTTAAAACATTCATTAATATGGTAATCACTGCATCATCATTGTGTCATAAATGAATATTTTTATTTGATGTCTAAAAATTATAAATAAAATACCACGATGGATTAAATATATTTATATTTCTAATGACTATTTATAGTCTAAGATATCACTTATATAACCACATATAAAAATTGTTTTAGTAAAAGATATATTTTTATGTTATTTTCATTAACTTTAAATTAAAAGTAATTAAATGTCATTTTCACACACAAGTGGCTCAATGGGGTCCTAAAATCGACCGAAGGATTCCCATGGTCGTAAATATCTCTTAAAATAGGTTTAGGACATGTTTTAGGGTAATTTAATATTATTAAAATATTATATTTTTACTCTTATTTATAAGATTTACCCTTTAACCAAGGTAAATAAAATATTTACTGAAGTTACTGTTCATAATGTCTAAAAATAAAAGCGACCTATTTACAAAATTTAGACCTCATAATTCAAAATATGGAATCCATTTTTTAAAATTCAAAATACATAATTTTCAGATATTAATTTAAAATTAATTCCCATTGTCAAAACCAAAAAGCATGTTTTTAAGAATTAACAACTGCAAAAAGATTAACATACGTTTATTTTCAATTTAAAAGTGAAATTACTTATACTGGAAAACATTGGATTAAATGATAAGAATATAATCCAATTAAACTTTAAAACCGATTAAAATTGCAATCTAACTATATAAAACAATTAAATTAAAATGAAGTTTTGAATTAAAATGCCGTATTTTTCAGTATTCATTACAAAAATATACTTTAGCCAAAAAATACAAAAATTTCATGAAAAGTATTTTTTGATGTTCCGATTCTAAATAAGAATCATAATTGTTCCATTTAAACATATAAGGGTGTAAAAAACTAGATTTAAAAAGGGTTCTCAATCAAAACGTGGTAAAACTGCATTTTTAGAAAAATACTTCTTTTTTTCGGAAAAAATTAATTTATTCTTATAAAATATATAGAAAACATATAAGTTGAATTTAAAACATTAAATTTAATATAATTAATATATTCTTTATTAAATAAAAATGTGTAAAGGGTTATATGAAAACATAATTATTCTCTTTTAAATAGGTTTTAATAAAAACACTTCCATTACATTCAATTGGTTTTTATTTCCATTTATAATAAATTTGGTAACCAATGATTATTCATTTAAACAAATGTAAACGATATTTCTAAATTTATTTTATACTATTCATTCCCACCATTCCAATGGCTAGGAATTAACTACAATTTAAAATAATAATAATGTTATTGTATTATTTTTCAGTATAAATCAATGTTGTGAGCAATGTAAGATTTTGGAGAAGCCCGTTGTTGCGTGTCGAGCACGCTATTAGATAAAATGTTCCCTTTAACTTAAAATTAATATCTTATTCATAAGTATTAATATAAATAAAAAATTATTATTCTATAAATACCTTGGTTGTTACATTTTATATTTATTGGTAATAACATCAAAACATAAAAGACATGTTATAGAAAAAACAATACATTCAAATTAGCTTGTTTAGAAAGGGTATAATATAGTTTTATTATATTTTCAATTCAATCCAATTAAATTTTGGTTAGGAAATTTGTTTCATTTTGGTTAATTAATTATGTCATTTTCTATTTTTATTTTTATTTGGTCATTTGGTTCATTTCAGTAAGTTCATTAGGTAATTTATGCATTTTTATTTATCTTGGGTTATTTGGTTCATATTTTGGGTGAGGTCTTTTTTTAATTTTTCTATTTAGGTCATTATTTTCATTGGGTTTGAATTTGACATTAATTAGTTTTATATGTCCAATTAAATTCACCATGATTTTTTTCAATTTAATTATTTTAATTTTATTTGGTTTAGTAGGTTTGAATATAGTTCAATTCAATATTAGGAAATGAATCTCAAAGAAAATTGAAACCAGTAAATAGTGAAAATTCACATAAAGGTAATGTTGGATACAAAATATTTATAATAAATAGAAAATAAATTTGAATAGTACCATCCTTAACAACCAAAGATGAGCTGAACCAAAATAACTGAGAACATAGATGGATGATTATGTATATATCCCACCATAAATTCCAGTTCATAATCAACTATGACAACTGAAATATTGCATTCATCATTAGTAATAAATGGATTTGGGCCAATGAGACTATGGATGGTGTCAATTCCATTATCACCATCATAAAAAAATGTCTTGGGATTACTTTAATAATGAAACCAAATTTAGGTCAAATATGATCATTCACATAAAAAAACTTTTTTCTCAATTGATGCCAATACATATGGTTCATCAGTAGAAAGAGTGGGAGTCATGTCAATAACTCACAATCCACAAGTATCAATAAATATTTAATGAATCCTCATCGAATAAAACCAATTTCAATTAATCATAGTAACTCATTGATGGGTATAATAATCCAATATTTTTATTTTCTCAATGAATCCGTAAAAAGATAAAATTTTAAATCAAGGTGTACTATTTGTTACACTTGCATAACAGTCTATTGTGTAATTTACCATAAAACCATCTTTATTTTTTCCTTTCCATTTCTCATTCAATGATAATAAATCTATACCAATTAGTCACAATTTATTTTCATTCATGAACCATAAAATTAAAACCAAAATCCAAAGATCTTATTTTCTCAAAGATAGGGTATCTAGGAAAAATCAATACTTGAAATATAAATGAATATTAAGCTTAATTAAATATTGATTTTATTAAATTTTTTATTTTAATATTTATACCTGCAATTTAAACAAAAAAGAAAACCCTTTGGTATAAAAATCCTCTCTCCTTTTCAAAGATAAATAAATATGCTTTATATTTATCATTTTTTTATGTTCCCTACTAAAAAATATAAATAGTTTAACATTTATGTAAAATTATTTGAAATGATATAATATATACATGTTCAATTATCTTAATTGATGTAGTCTTCAAAGAAATCATAGTTAAAAAAATTGTGTGATGTTCCATCTCCAACTCTTCAAAGATTAATGTGGTCAATGTAATGGTCTGGGAAGTCCCCCTATTTAGGGATATGATAGAAAACTAGGTTCAATTTTTTCATACCATCCTTATTCATTTATCATTTGGTTTTTCCATCTCCTAGTCAGGTTATACAAATACATTTAATATAAATCCATAAATTCTTGAGCCAAGTAACCATTCATGATAAAACCTTTGAGATGATTGCTATTCTGGAAATAAAAATTCAACATGTATATATTTCACTAAGTTAGTTACATCCAATGAAAAGTAATAGGTGCCATGATAAGTATTTCGGTTGGAAGATGGATAGTTAGATGTAGCATGCATGTGAAAAATAGTGGATGAAATATTTTCTATAACTCACACAAAATTAATTATTCGTCTGCAAAAATTTTTAGAAAGAAAAAGATGGAAAAATTATTAGAATAAAGATCTCAATAAAAATGGAACAATCAAATAACTGACACCCTTACATTATTGGAAGGAAGATGATAGATTTATATTGTAATCAACTCATTCCGAAGGATGTGAAAATCACAAGTCTTCAATGTTATCAGCTTTAGCTCTCTTCTATTGAATCATTTAATTATATTTCTTGTATGGCCATTAGGAGCATTAATAGTCTCTAGTACTTCCAAAAACAGATTTTTTTCTATAAGTTTCATTATATAATAAGTACAAAAAACATTCAATTTATTTTCACTGATACACACAAGATGAAATTCTAGTCTGATTCCCCAATCCACCAAGTCATTTTGAGATCATAAATCATCATTTTTATTTACCTTAACATTTAAAATAATTGAAGGAAACATTTCACTTATATTATTTTTAATATTAATTACTTTTAATAAATGAAGTAACAAATTTGTTGACCAAAAGGAGAGACTTCTTACAATTATTGTTGGTTTTAGTAGAAACAATATTCCTCTTTATATAATACATCTGACCCTTCCCAAAGGAATAACCGAATTCCTAAAATCCATTAACCACATCAATTCCACACATACACTAGGGTTAATTGCTAGTCTCTATGGTATTATCAAATCTATGACTATTATTAATATATGGATGATCCATTAGCAATAATCATCGATTCCCTATAAAACTAAACCTATAATTATATTTAAGTATTATGGATCATGTATTCTTCATAAAATATGTACATGATAGTTTTCCCTTCGTGCTCCATCCATGCATCATTGCATAAATAGGATAATCATTGATCATCCACATAAGTGCATCAGACATCTGGAATATGTCTTTCGAACATGCATCATAAGTGTGCACACCCACATTACTAAGATGTTTCAACTCTTTTGTTAGTGTTTTCATGTATATATCTACATCATTTTTAGGGTTAGAAGGTCTAGATATGAGTATACTCATGAAAGTGAAAGGTTTTTTCAAACACATCTATGGAGGAAGGTTATAAATGTGGATGAAAACCATCCATGTGTTGTGTGAAGTAAGAATATTTCCAAATGGATTAAAACCATAAAAATACAAACCCAAACTCACATTATGAACATCAGATATGAAATTAGGATATTGATCATCAAATGACTTCAATGAAAATCCATCCTCAGGATAAACCAACTCATCATTATATTTCATTCTCTTAGTATCATCCCTTCACATTTTATTGATATTTCATCAGTCATGTAAAGATTTTGGATTTCGAGAATCAATGGAAAGTTCCAGATTACTTTCTGTGGCACATTGGATGGTGTTACATCAGCTTTTGTCTTCCATCATGATGTTCCACATTTTATACAATTATTCTTTTTAGCAATTTCCTCCCAAAATAAGATAAAGTATTTTAGGATATCATGATTGTTTAGAATATCTAAGTTCCTCAACAAAACACTATTCCATATAATGGTTTGAGTAAATATCTATATCATCTAGAAGTGTTTCATTCAAAAACATAATAAATTAATCAATAACTATATTAGCAACCCAATTCATGATTTTCCTATGAAATAGTCAGATTAAAAATTATGGATTTTCATTTTACCACATTGCTGATATACTGGTGTCATGGAAACATCAATCAATTTTTTCACCCTGTGAACATCCTAATTTTCATTACATACATCATGTGTGCTCGCATAAAAGTATTCATGGGTTATCATCCCTTTCTTTTCATGATTACGAATAAATGGAAACTGGCCATCTAATAAATTCTAAAATCCAGTCCTCTCATTTAAATCATGAACATTTTGAGATTTCATTTTCTCCTCATTGTGATACCACACATAGTAGTTTTTTTTGAAAAAAAATTGGTTATATGATATAAATAATATTCATTACTCAACCAAGGTCTTCCAACACAATTATAACATGGAATGTTTATGTGACCATTATCTGAAGCATTGTTAAATGTAAAATCTAAAAATATCTACATATTGTCTTGAAAATTTCTTGAGATCTCATCATTTTTCATACCCCCAACCTCTATCAACTATATTAAAATTTTTAAATTTATTGTCTTAAAATAAATTATAAAATATTTAAGTTTAATCAAAAATATATTTAAAAAAACAAGAATTTTTCAATTTATAAGAAACCTTAACTGGCATACTAGTCTATATGAGAATCATAATATAAAAGACAAAAAAATACTATATATATTACAAAATACTATAAATATAAAAAAATTATATTGAATTAAATTATATCAATGAGTAATAAATATACATTATACTAAAAAAATTGTGTTATAATTTCTATTTTTATTTTTTTCTCTAATTCTATTCACTTTTTAACTAATGTTATTCTTCTTCAATAAATTTATGTATAAAAGATTAAAACTTCTAAGTTACCATATTCAATGTAGTACAATCACTTAGTAACTTAATCAATACTTATGAAAATTTAAAATAAATTTATTATTTATTATAAATGTTCTAATTAGTCTTTTAGTAGTTCTTAGCCTAAGATATGGCCCCTTGTGTGAGGTAAATAACTAGTACACATAGACAAGCCTATAAGGCAATGACCAGGTGGTGATTAAAGTGGTAATTTATTTTATTAGAAGATAATTAGTCCTTCAAACCTACCCCATAAATATTATACATGTTTTTATATTCATTGGGATATGTGTGGTCTCTCAAAATTTTTCAATTAGACCTTTTTGAAATTAATGATTTATATAATTTATGATGATTTATATGGCATTTAATAGAACAATGTTCTATATCAATTGAGATTCTAGGATTTAATTATGGTAATGTGTCTTATAGAATATTAATACATAGGGGTGTTAATTAAATGGGATGTAATTGATTAAATAAATTGATGAGGCATAAATGACCTTCAAATAGGTTCCTTAGTGACTCTCCACATTAATTTGGTCTGGTTAAGGTACATTTGATTCAATTTAGTTTAGTTTTGGTTAATTCAATTTAATTAGTTTTATTTAAATTCAGTTTTAGTTAGGTTAGGTTAGGTCAGTTATTATTTATTTGTTCTAGTTTGATTTGGTTGGGGTTGTGTATATTTAGTTCAATTGCATATAGTTTGGTTCTATTTCATTTGGTTCAAACCAATTCTATTTGGTTTGGTTGAAATCAATTCTATTTTTTGGTTTGGTGTTGTTTCATGTTGTTCGGTTCAATTTGGTATAACTTGGTTATATACATGATGGGTCATTTTGGATTGGTTTAGTTCAAATATTTTTCTTTCTAGTTTTGTTGATAGGGTCGGATTAGTTTAAATCTATAACATATGATAATGATTATGGATAAAATGTGGCTAAGATTGGAGATGTGTATGAGCCATTTGACTAAATGTAAATGTCAATAGGTACCTTTAAAATATCCAATTGGACTCAATGAGTCATCTATATTTGATTGATTTAAATATGTATATGAGACATCAATTTTTCATTTGAGTAATATTTGTATATATTATTTAATGTTTTGTACGATTAATCTAAACTACCACATGATTCATCCCTTTATGAAATTTTTATAATTATATAGATGAAAGGAAAAGCATCTAAAATTTATATTCCGAATATGAAATTCATATAAAATCATTAATATGTCATGATTTTAAGATAAAAATATCATTACCCCTTTTATATCCATCATTTAATCTATGATTCGATGATTCTAACATGAGATGAGTTGTATGATGTTCTTAATTTATTAAACTAGGATTTCCATGAGAGATTATATAAAAATAAATAATTTTTAACAATGTATATAACAATTCAATCGATCTGAGATATGTTCTAAAGTGTTTTTTAATATCACAAATTCTATTTTATTTCATCCTGAGGAATGATAAAGAGTATATTCACCTAGAGGAAATGAGGATCAATATAGGATGAACAGTTCAGAAATATATAAATCATAAAATTCAGAAATTATTGATTAATTTAATCTGTAAATTAAATATTAATATTAATATGTAGTTATTTACCCAATTAAATATCAAAATGGAATTATGATCCTTACTGAAAATGAAATAGATGTCTTTTGAGATTTTACCTATATTTTATAGACATATGATTGAATTTTTAGTAATTTTTTAATAATTTCATGCTGTGAAAGGATATTCCAAACCTAATAATATTGCAACTGTATGAATTTAAAGTAGAAATATAGAGATTGGACCAAACTTACTAGAACCAAAATGAAGTAGAATAAAAAATAATGAATTAATCAAGAATTGAATAACACTAACCCAAACCAAATCAAAATGGTCTGAACTAACCCAAAATAACATTAACTAAATATAAGAAAGCCTATATCATTCCTGATTAATCAGTATCAAAACAAATTAAGTGCGCAAAAAAAAATATTATGTCATGGTGTTTTGGACAAAAAATAAAAATGAAATAGATGGTTGATAAAATAATTGAATGATTTGGAACCAATTAATTTAATATTTAAGAATAATGAAATGAAAACAAGAATATAAGATAGATCTTCATATCATAGGTTGGGAATAAAGTGGAATTCCCACTACTGCTAGGGTTCAGGGATATAACTTTATGGGAGGAGGGGAGGGGTGCCCATGCTATGTATTTCAGGAAGAGCTATGCCAAGGTTTTTTTAAACGGTTGGAATAGATATACTCTATCCCAACCGATTTTATAAACTATTTGTATATCCTTGTGGGTAAAACCCATATTTATAGTAGTGAGGGAAGTTTAGTTTTATAAATGTTTTAAAGGAACACAATCCACCCCGCACTTGTGTCTTCATATTTTTCATTCCAACCTAATAAGTGGTATCAGTAGTTGGTATCTTTTAACATTTAAAAGATTCATTTTGGATCTAAAAAGCCTTATTTAAAGATCCAGATGAGATTAGTTATCAATGGCTGACTTAGATATGGTATTTCGATAATCCACACACCTTATTTTCATTGTGATAATTATGGATTCTGGAAAGTACACATCATTATTTATCTAAAAAATTGTGGAATAATATTTTATATAAAGGTAACAAATACTTATGAAATTTAAATATATGATCTTGAAAAATGGAATGATTATCAAGAGAAAGAATATGATCTTAATTCAAGATCAATGAATGGTATTGTCTATGGTTTAGGAACTAATAAATTTAATCAAGTTTCTCAGTGTGTTACTATATATGAGATGTGGAATAATATTTATGTTTCTTACAAAGTAATTTATAATGTTAGAAAACTAATTTAAAATACAAAAAAATTTAATTTTGATACATTTTGGATGCATGAATTTGATAG
Source organism: Viscum album (assembly GCA_963277665.1). Classification (NCBI taxonomy): domain Eukaryota; kingdom Viridiplantae; phylum Streptophyta; class Magnoliopsida; order Santalales; family Viscaceae; genus Viscum; species Viscum album. Next base: position 1,304,790,429 of record OY728160.1, on the reverse strand, counting down.
AATCACTCTAATGAATGGAATATTGAAAGTAGTTTTCAATGATATTACTACTTTGGGAGAATATATTAAATAATAATATTAAGTTTTAAAATATATTATATTTTTACCCTCTAAATGAAATGGGATATGTGTTGCAATTCATCAATCTACACCAATTAATTAATTGACAATGAAAGAACTGATTATCACCTTGATGATGTATGAAAATGAGAAGAAATTTGAATCTAAAAATAATATTTATATCAAGTTATCTAGATTCAAGAAAATAATTGTGAGATCATGCTAAAATATTTGGAAATCATTATAAAAAGAGAAATTATAGGAATATAAAATATAGATTCTATGAATGCAAATAGAAATGTCACATAAAGTGTAATTGTCATGTGATTAAAGATCAAAGGAAATATAATTATAAAATAAATTATAATACAGTCATTAATACTACCAATAGTGCTACTTCTGATTCAAGTGATGAATCTATCGCAAACTATAAAGTTAATCATTAAAATAAAATGGATAATCTATGTATTATCACACAAGATGTTGAGGTATATACTTATAACTCTACAAATTATAATTCTGAAACATTTTCTTAACATGAAATTGATAAATATGGTATTATTCTTCAAAATAAATTTGAATATTTCAAGGAGCATAAAAAATATAAATTTTATGATACTATTTCTAGTGATAATGAATTTTTAACAAAACATATTTTTGTTTTAAAATATAAATATTCTTTTAGTTTTTATGAAAATAAAATTAAGGAACTACTATAAGAAATTAAAACATTAAAATAAACTTATAGAATTCTTATTAAAGTAGAAAATTATATAAATAAAATTATTGGGAAAAATAATATTCATAAATGAAAACTTGGTATTGATAGTAATAGATAAAAACCCAAATTATATAGAAATATTATGTTCATGTTTAAAAGAGTAAAATCATGTCTATTATTATATATTTTCACTGTAGAATAAATATAAATTATGGAAATTATATTTATTTTATAAAAACTCAATTTTATGATATTAATCATGTTTATTATTCGAAATAATTATCTAACATTAATTATGAAGTTATTACTCAAAACAAATAGATTTTGTTACCCAAGACTTTAATTTTTCAAACCACTAGACCCAAAAGAATATGGGTACCAAAAGGCACTTGTATTTGATATATTGAAAGTATAAACCACTTCAATTTATTGTTATATCTCTTAGTAGATTCATGAAAATTATTGAAATTTTTTTTGAATGAAAACTTCATTAAAGATAAAACGGTTAATCCATGAAGTATTCCATTTCTATCTTAATATTTGATTTGAATGAATTAACTATTGTATATAGGGAGAGTAAATTTTTATGCTTAAAATTTTTAAAACACTTCTAAAACTATAATTTTATATAATAGATAAATATATTAAAACATAAATTTTATTATATATAATATTTAAAAATTAAATATGTAAAAATATTGTTGAAATTTTCAAATATATATAATTTTTTTATATATCTCTATTAAAAATTTCTTTGGGAATTTATAATTCAAGGGGAGAAATTAGTACTTTCTTATATTTAATTTAAAATTATATAAATATAGGTTAATCGTAATGAAAAACTATGTTGATAATTTAATCTTTCATTTTGTAAAATTTTATTTTGAGATTTATTTTTCATAGAAATGTTATTCGTTTACAAAAAGTTCCCTTTCAAAATATTCATCTTGGGTAAATATATATTTTCAAAATTAAAATCTAAAAGTATTAATCTATATTACAGCTCAAGAATCTAAAATGTCACCAGCCATTTGTTAGAGTGAAATTTATCTTCTTACTCTTTGAAACTATATAATCTTCTTGTCAAACCCTCTTAAATATTTTTATCTTATTTATTTGAAATACCAAAATCAATAAATTATTTAGAAACTAGTCTAAGAAAATTTAATAGATCTATAATTTCAATATTGAAGAAAAGTTTTTCTCATATGATAATTCTAGTTAATTATTTTTCTTATCTGTTAGGAGAATAATTATTTTCCTTTGTTAAGGATTCCTTGGAAAAATTCTTCCAAAACAAGTATAGAAAGTCATGGTTTTAAAGAACCAAAAGTTCAAACTTCTCAATTTATTAGAAATGGAATACTCTCTAAAGAGTTTGTATGTAAGATTATTCTTTTAAATAGAGATGTAGTGAAGCTACATGAAGATTTAAAAGTTTCCAAAAAATCATATTAATAGTTGTACAAATTCTGATTCAAAAACTGTTTTGGAGACACTTCAATAGAAGTATTAAAATTTGATGTAAATATTAGTTTTTAAAGAATAATTTGATATGTTTAATTTCAAGATGATAATTCAAATGGAGTTACTCAAAAAAGAATATTTTACTAAGTAATCTATTGGATAGCTAAAATCGTTTTTATTTAAATAGTTCTCATCTTATTGAATAGTTCAATGATCCATCGATATTCAAAGGAGAATATAATAGTTGTCAAGAGTTTTAACTATGTTAAGAAAAAGAGATCAATGTTTTGAGATTATATATGAACCATATTATCACTTCAAAAATCCTAACTCTTTTACAAATGTATATTGTGTAAAGTCAAAGCCTAAATTTTGTAAAATCAAAATATTTTATTCTCTTAGTTCATATATTTTTTATTTTTCTTCAATGTTAAAAATGTATTTAACTATATCTTAATTTTTTATTTCACAAAAAGGGGATAAATTTATGAGATATTTATGAGATATTTAGGTTAATTTTAATATAAATTATGAGAAATTTATAGAATTAATTTTAATTATAAATAAAATTTTGAGGAACAAAAATGAAAAATGTAAATAAATAACTATATTAAAAAATTTCAAATATATGTTGGAAAAAATTATTTGTATATATTTTTTTAAATGGGGAGAAATGTTCTTGAAATTTATTTATTCCCATAATTATAAAATTTCATTTCTTATTTGTTTTAATTTTTAAGTTTATCTTATTGGTTTTTTGATCATCAAAAAGGGGATATTTTTTATCATGTGTTGATTCAACAATTTCATTAATTTATTTTTGATTTTGATGCTCACAAACTCCAACATTTATGTTTCCAATGTGGTTAAATTATGTTAATTTTAGGATATTAATTATTATAATAATTATTTTTATTCGGGAAGCATATTAGGTCATTAATCCATGGGAGGATATTTTATTTCTCAAAGAAAATTATTCTGGATGTGTTTTATAAGTTATCTTGAAACACTGTTCATTCCCAATATTTTAAGTAGAACATATGGTTTGTATACCATATGTTTGGAATAAATGTAGGATTTTTAAAACCCTAATTTTTTAAGTAACCCTACATTTGAGGAACAAAAGTATGGTTTATCATCCCTACTTTTGTAGTCATTTGTACGTTGTTAATTTTACTTTTGGAGTTTATTTCTATCTAATTAATCCCTATGTTTTACTTGGTCAAAGATAGATTTTTGAGTTATGGGTTATTTTTATTTTTAAAAAATGGTATCAATAAAATTTAATATCTCCTTAAATTCGTTTAAATATTGATTCAATGGGTCATGTTCATAAGATTAAATTGTTCACATTTCTAAGGGAAGCTAAGACTTTCTTTGAACATCTTGAATTAAAATATTCATGATTTATCATGAAATATTTCTTGAGATGCTTGAGCTGAAGGATTTTGATCGTCATGATAAATACCTAGATTTTCAACTTATATATATATATATATATAAATATATATATATTCCTCTTATAAAGATATATATCTGTGAATTTTAAAATATGAATGTATTTTTACCTTTAGAGCTACACATTAGAGACATACATGTTTTGATAATTGTTTTTTAGATGGTTGTTGTATCTTTTGTATATTATTTGTTAATATTTTACCAAAGTTCTACACATTTCGTAATAGGTAAGCACTTTAGAGACATGCATGTTTCAACATCTACCCAATTTTTTCTCTACCGTTGTCTAAATAAATGTTGTTTGATGCTTAAAACTATTTTGTTTCTATATTTTTTATTGAATATCATAAAATTTTTTGAGTTTCTCCTGCAACTATGTACAGAATCAATTTCAATATCTACATCATAATCTATTATATGTTTTATATTATTGGCTTCTTGTAATTATTCATTGGTGTATTGTAATATTATTATACTAAGTTGTGGTTATTTTAGTTCCCTACAAAAGAACTAGAAGGCCCAGTAAAATCCTTGAATATAAGGTGTCAAATACTAGCACTCAGTTGTATAATTTCCTACAAGAGGAATTTCTATTGTAATCACTAAGCTAATGGAGTGAGATTTTGTGGAGTGGAATAACGAGATATTTTTTCCCAAAAAAACTATGCATTGATGTGTTCTTTACATTATTTTTTTACTTCCCACTCATATTTCAACTAAAAGGAAAGAATCGATTAAATCTAAAGAGGGAAGTTTAGTATCTATCGTATTTTTAAAGGAAAAAAATTCAACCCACCTTGTGTATTTATATTTTCCATTCTGAATTAACATATAATTCTACGTGGAAGGGAAATTGTTATGTGAAATGAAAAGATAATGGAATGATTATAAAACGTTATTGTTATTATTGTATTGGTTTTATTATAAAAAGGGGAATGTTCTTAAAGGTGGTTCTGAGTTGGGGAAAGTGAGATATGTTTTGTGGTTATATGTTATATTTTTTGGTGAATTGTACTATATTTTATAGATCACATCCATTTGGGTCATGGGAAGCCTTGGGTAGGTATGATGGAGTTCTTGGTTCATGTTCTTCACTATTGTATGATTATAGTTTTACTTTTGGACCCATGACAAATATGTTTCTATATTAGGGGATTTCACCTCTCAGTCAGGACAAGGAGGGTAACACCAATTGTTTAGGAAGTTTTATCATTAAGAATGTCAATTAGATGAGTTCCATTACCATGTAGACGTAGATTTTATCCATGGATCATAGGTGTTTCCATAATGATTATTAGTTGTGATTAATATGATGATATTTATTATTATGTTCAATTATCTATTATATTATCACAAAATCATAATTTTTGTTGAATAATGAAATTATTAGTATTTACCTTAAATTATTTTACTGATTTTTTATCAATGTAAATTATTTTCTTAGTAAAAACCCTTATTTAATTTCTAATTTTATGGTCTCAATTAGTGTTTCTTATAAATTTCATGATTATCCCTCATCATGTTTTATCTATTTTTATTCTAAGAAATATAATTTTTCTTAAAATTAATGGAATATTGTGTTTTTTCAAAGTAAATGAAATATTTTTTACATTCCACAAAAACTCATGGTTTTACCTTAATGAAATACTTCGATATATTATTTCAAAAATTAATGGTTAAATTATTTATTATAATGTAAGGATTTATTTTTAAGAAATCCATTTTCATTGTTTTATGAAAATTTAAAACATATTTCCATATCTTTATTTCAAACTAGCACTTCATGGAATAATATTTAAAAGGTATGCATGGGGTGTGGGTAGGATATCTACTAGGAACTATTAAAAATGCCTATTATACTTTTGAGGCACAATAAATGTACCACTAGGATGTACCATGTTGTTGATAACTTTTTGTTAAAGGATTATGGTGATGATGAGTTAAGATCATTGCTTTTTTATAAAAATGGCGTTGGTAAGGTTTCCATTTAGTAATTTATTTTGGTTTATTTGGTTATTGTTTCACCATCACATTCTTCACTTTTTTACTGATTAGTTGGGTGTCTATATTTATTTTAATGTTTCTCCATATATCATTTTGATAACATTATGGTTTTGGGTTTTTTTATATATTTCTATGTTTTATTTATGAATTATTCTTTATTTGGCTTCACATTATTTTAAAATAACTTATTTTTCATTTGTGTGATTCCCCAACCTATGGTGTAGTCATGATGGACTTCTTGATAGAAACATTATTTTTAAATATTTATTTTTTTGGGTCAAACCTTTCCCAAATATGTGTTTTTTAATCCTAGGAACTATTTTTTATACCATGGGGATCAATGATTCCCTTCGATCCATGTCATGGGTCAGATCAAGTATCGGGCCCAGGGTAGTTGGTTGGTTCGTGACATTACCCTTTAATAAAACTTTCCAGAGATATTCATAACAATAAAAACATAAATTTATATCATGAAAATTCATCAAATAATTCATATTAATCATATTTAGTTATCAACCATAAATCACAAATTACATATTTATACAAATTGTCCATCATTTTCTAACATTACTCTACTTCAATCTTACACAATTAAAATTTTATTATCATAGAAGTATACTTCCATTCATTTACACATTTTTTCTTATACTATTTATCAGTTTTCAAACATTTTCTTCTGTAAGATAATATTAATTCCTAGGAAATATTATCTTGTTTATTTATTGGAAAAAATCCACATCCATTTATCTTTTTTATATTCAATTTAACTTCATTTTTATCATTCTAGATTATTATAAATTATCTACCTAATGAAAAAAATAAAAAAATTGAATGATTAAAAAGGATTATAAAAAATATAAGAATTTTGAGTCACATAACTTGATTCCATGATTAAAATTATTCTTAAATCCATTATCGATATCCTCCAACCATTTTTAAATAATTCAATTTCCCATTAATCTCTTAAATTTTCATTCTAACATGTCACCAAAATTCTGATAATTATCCCCTTAAGAGAATTTAGATAATGGTGAATTTTCCAATCAAATGAAAATGGTAGAAAATAAATTAAATATATTATTAATTTTTCAATTTCATCTACCTCATAATATTAATATTACACCATAAACATACATTAAATATTTTATTACTTTTCATTTAGTTCCTTTAATTCAAATCTTCTTTAATTCCTCTAATTATCCATGTTAATGAAAAAAAATACCTATTACTGCCATATCATCTAACATTTCCACGTAATCAACACCATAATTTATCAACTCCAAATTATTTATTTAATAAAAATAATGAATTTAAAATTATAAAATAAATTAACTAAATAATTGATAATAATAATCCATTATCACCTACTATATTCACGAAAACCAAATCTCTCTAAAAATCACAAAATTATTTTAGAAGGGTAAACCTCGCTTCCCAAATCCAATAGAATGGTTAGAAATACATTATGAGAACTGAAAATCTTCTTGTTTATCATTCTTAACTGAAATTATATTTTGTTTTTAAAACAGACAAAACTAAAATTATAATCCTTTATATTAATTTTCTACTTAAATATTTGAATTTTTTTATTATAATCTATTAATTCTATAGCATATAATAAGATAAATAATTTAATTGATGCTAAAAACCCCTTAATAATGAATTCCAAACATGAGTTTCTATAATTTTAACAAAATAAATAATGTTATCAAATACAAAAACCATATATATATATATAAACAATCACTACTATATTACTTCAATAGATAATATAAATAATTAAAAATGGAATTCATAGTTTGAATACCATATTTTTATTCTTTTTATTCCAATAAAATATTGAAGATATAAATCATTAACACATTTTCAAAATTTCTCATACCCTTAAATAGGAGGTTCATCTCCTATTAATTATTTTATATTTTCATTACATTTGTAATAAATCTATTATGATGAATACTAAATATTACCCTTAAATAAAAATAAAATGTATCACAAGAGAATAAATTCATCAATATGATACCAAGTAATTTAGAAATAAATCTCCCAAACTAAAACTCCTTAAAAAATATGGTATCCTTACTTTTCATTACTCTATCTAAAAAATTATACCCAAACACTTTCCATAAGGTATCTTAAAAAACATAATATAAATAATCATTACATCCTATAATTCAAAAAAAACACCCATAAAATAAATACAACAAGGGGATACACTCCCCCATCACGAGTTTAACATGTATGCAATTTAATTGTTAACTACCAAAACCACAAAGAATCACTCTTGATATAAAGTATCTTCAAGATAATTATTCATTATTTAAAATATATATAAATTTTTTCTAATAAATGTTGATATATACAATTATAAAGTTAAAAATCCACCAATAGACCATGATCTACTCCTTACTCAATTTTAAATTTTAATATGGAATCATGAAGTATGCATATAAAATCTCACTTCCCATTGTACCCATAAAATAGTCCCATTATAATTAAATAAAATGAAAACAAAAAAATAATTTTCATAGTATAAATTTCATAAAACCATAGGTATTTTCTTCTCATAACACTTTCTTATTCCAACCCTTAATGTTCCTTCAAATAAATTCACCACTAACCATTCACCATAACTGCATATCGATACATGTTCTAAATAGAATACCTTATTTTTTAAATAATAAACCACTAAATATAAATCACAATAAATAATGTAACATTATCATTTAGATTTATTTTAACATGATATATTTATCTTTAATATAAAGAATTATCTTTATATGATTTATAAATATTTAAGAATCATTTTATTAAAACCACATTTCCTTAATAATCATAAAATAATACTTCCTAATATGATTTATATATTAATATTTATCAAATTATATCATAGAAAACTAACACAACATCATATTACCATTAAAAATTTGGTTGAACATCACTTATATTGTTTCTAAAATAATCATTCTATCCATTTATTAATTTTCATAATATTGGGATTTTAAAAAATAAATTATTTTTATTTCAACATATCAAATTATCAATTCCCAACCTCATAAACATAAATTATAGATATTTATAAAAATAAATTTCAATGTGAAATTTTACCATTGCATGATTCCAAATAAATATATCATTTTAATAATAAAAAAATCCTTATATAAAGGAATCACGTATAACAATTCTAAATTTTATCAATTTAATCTCATGAATTTCATATTTACCGAATCCAAAAAATTTAATTGACACTCTTTCAAACTTCCATATATAGAAATATTCTTTTAATTTCATTACATATTATTAATTATATTATTAATTCAAAAATTAAAATTACTCAATTAACAGATGTTACCCTTTAGCTTTTAGTATGATATATTTCCATTGATATAAAAAATACTTTCCAATGAACTGATTTAATTTTAATATTTCCATAAAAAAAATAACATAATAATTCAAAATTAATAATAATAACTTTATAATTCATTAAATACCTAGTACAGATAATGATCATGTTGTAACATTGTATTATGTAAGAAACCACACCTATGTAATTATGCTATAGTCAAGATAATTTTCCCTAATAAAGATCTAAAGGTGATCATAAATCTATCCTTATAATTATATGGTATCTTCATATAGTTATTTTGTTTACTTGGTCTACTTTAGTCACTAGTTTCCAATGATACATTTTCATAACCAACAAAATGAAATTAGAACTAGTTTTTTCCCAAAAGTCTATCATAATCCACTCTCTAGCACCATTTGTTTACCACTTAGCTCCACCAGGACCCCTCTTGTGTTATTAAAGAAATCAAGTGTGACCCCTGAATCATGACTCTAACAGTACATGGGGATCCAAATAAAACTAATGGTATACAATATTTTTTCTAGGACACATTAATCTTTTTCTTAATAAAAAGTACAAAATAAGAACAACCACATATCTTAATAATCTCAATTGTAATATTTATAAACAACATTTAGTAATAAGAATGAACACATACATGGGATGGAACCTAAAATTCCACATAAATTTCACTTAATATAATCCATGAAACCCAATATGAAACAAAAAAATATTTAACCACCAAATGAAAAACTATTCTTAGCCATGTTAGATCACCGCATTCATAACCTATTGTCACGACCCGTCCTCGGGGCCTGTGCCGTGACTACCCCAAGCCCGCCTTCCATAGGCCAGGGGCTGGCGACTAGCACCAAGGCATAAAATCCCAGTAAACAGGGAAGGCATTGCCTTTATAAGTAACAACCACACAGAGTCAGCAAGCGGAAAGTAAAGTGCAGAAAAGTAAAGGGGGCCGGAATACAAGCCCAACTGAAAGTACAACAGGAAAAGTAAAGAACAGCAACTGAAGAAAAGACGGCGGCCTCGTGTCGTCCACTGGCAATCCCACCTGAAGGGTGGGTACAGATAGCCTCCAGGCTCCTCGGGTCCCACGTCCGCTCCGAGCACGTCCCGCCCAGTGGTCCACCTCCAGGTACCGTCCTGCTCCACGCCCCAACCGTGATCAGCGCTGTCCGTCGTCTGCAACCAACACAACAAGGTGCGGGCATAGCCCGTGCAGGGGTGAGTACAAGCTACTCAGTAAGGACCCCGAGACCCCCGAAGGTCTCCCGAAATCCACAAAGGATATAGCACAAAAAGAAAGATGCAATCACGAAGTAACATCTGACTCGACTTAGGTATATGCCCATAGATATACCTAAGTCCCCAATTCTAGCTCTGCTCACGAGCTCAAGAACAACTCAATCCACAATGGAAAGCAAGACTCAAATCCACAAGGAGAGTAAACAGTAAATCCACATAGGATAGTTCAACACAATCCACGAAGGAGAGTAACATAAGATTCAGCTCAACCAGGTATACTTTTTCAGATGACGTCAAAGATGATCACTGATCCATCTAAGTCGTCGGACCCACGAAGGATCGATAGGTACTAACCCCCGCAAAAGACCCACGTAGGATCGGGCTCACACAGAACCTGTAGGCAGTGGCTCACACAGAACCGGTAGTAAGGACCCACATAGGATCGGGCTCACACAGAACCTGTAGCACTGATCCACGTAGGATCGCTGAGTGCAGTAGTCGACGCAGTCCACTGAGGATCTCTGCACAGTCGTCGCCGCAGTCCACGAAGGATCTCTGCTCTGCCGTCGTCGCAGTCCACGGAGGATCTCTGCTCTGCCGTCGTCGCAGTCCACGGAGGATCTCTGCTCTGTCGTCGAAGTCACAGCCAGCACTAGGGTTCCCGCACATAGCGAGCTCGTTAGGAGGGTCCGCTCCACGAGCCGAGAGGCTGATACATCAACTGACACGTAGTCCGAAGTTGATGTATCCAAAAGTTCCGTATCGACAACAGGATCTCAACGCAACAGACGGCGCGTCAATCGGACGCCCGGTCTGAGAGTTATTGGCATTTTCGTCCCAGGGGCCCGGTTGGTTTTTAGGGCAAAACCAACCCGACCGTACTCCGCCTGTATCCGATCCTCGGGCGGAGTATGCCAAAAGTTCCGTCTCACTTAGAGGAAACTACCACAGCTGACGGTACGTCGATCGGACGTCCGTAGCTCGAGTTATGAGCGTTTCCGCTCCGAGGGCCCGGTTGGTTTCGTGTACGAACCAACCCGGCTGAACCCAAAGTCTTCCGAAACCTTGAGTATAATATACCGAAATGACCGTGTCGATCCAAGGATCGCGTAGCCGCTGACGGTTCGTCAATCGGAGGTCCCAGGCCCAAGATATGGGCGAAAGACCGAAGAGGGCCCGAAACGGGGGTTCTGGGCCCAGGGCGACCCGGCCCGAACCCCCCCTGGGTCGGCCAAACCGGGTCGGCCCGACCCGGCCCGACCCGGCTTGGCCGGGTCCGGTCCGGCCTGGGCGCGGCCCGGCCGACCGGACCGGCCGGCTCGGCTTCGGCCGCGCGGCCGAATGAGCCGCCGCGGGTTTGACCCGCGGCTTTGGAGAAACGCGGCCCGCGCGGGCCGCGTGCTGGGTGGCCGGACCGCGGACGTGGTCCGGCGGTTCGCCGCCGCCGCGGCTCGGCCGCGACGGACTCCTACGGCGGCGCGCCGGGCACCGCCGCCTCCGGTCGCCGGCGCCGCCGCGCCGGCGACCCGCGCCGCCGCCCCCTTCCGCGGGCCGCCGGAGTTGCTCCGGTGGCCCGTTTTGCCTCCCGTCTGCGCCGATGCTCCTCCCGGGGGCCGATCTTCACTGCGGGATCAACAGATCGCCCCTGCCACGCGGTTCGTCGTCGTCCGCCATATCCGCACAACAAAAGAGATCGGCAGAGGGTTGCCGGGTCTTGTTCGTTAGACCCGCACCCTCCGCGTTAGTCATAAACCACGGGAGGAATAATCAACAACAATTTTAAATAAATTAAAATTGTCGGAGATCATGTTCTTCACTTTAAAAGAATAAACACGGGGAAAATAAGATAAAATAATCCAACATCCCTTACCTTGTCGTCGTCGTTGCCGAACGAGGGATCGTCGCGGGATTGCTCGTCGCGGAAGAAGGGGGATCGTCGCGTCGTCGCGGTATCCGGCGTCGCGTCGCCAATCTCCGGATCAAGATCAAACGGATTTAATTAATTTAAATCCGTTGATATCGAAATTAAAAAGGGAGAATTCAAACGATTCGTTTCTCACCTTAGTTGCCGAACGAGGATCGGCTGCGGAAGAAGAGGCGTCGCCGAAGAACGTCGCGGGTAAAGCTCGTCGACGTCGCAGATCTCGGTGTGCGTCGTCGAATTCCGGTCGCCGGCGTTCTTCGCGTTCTTCGCGTTCTTCGTGGGGAGATGAAGAAACAAAGATCCTCTCAAATCCTTTCAAAGGATTTTTAGGTTGGTCTTATTTTATAAACATGCCAACAAACGCAAAAGCGTAAGTAACGACCCATCAGTTCGTTGAATTAATTCAACGAGCGAAACAGCCCATTTAATTTACGAAAGAAACAGCCCATTTAATTCACGAAATAAACCGCCCAATTAAATGGTCTGTTAAGAATTAAAGAAAACGCGTCGGTTGACTTTTCAGTTACTTTGACAGGTTTTTGCGGGTGCGTTACTTAGCGAAAGAAACGGCGGGGCTCGTGCGGGCCCCACCGCACAAATATCCTACCAAGGGGTAGGATATTTATGGATAGCATCCTATCCAGTTCAACTCAGCTCAGGCCGCCTTTAAGTGACTTCAAGTGGCTTCCAAGCAGCTTAAGTGAAATAAAATAAAGTTGTCGTACAAACTTTATTTTATTTCTGACTTAAAGCCGCAAAATTTAAAAACCACGTCTGAGCAAACGCAACTCCGGAAGAGGCGTTTCTAAGCAAATACCGGCGCTGCGATTTCATCGGTGCCCTCAGAATTCGATTCTGGGCATCGGTTCAAAAGATAGAAAAACCCGCTCGTCCGTTCACTGAACGTACCCGAGCCAAACTTCGGAAATTGATTCCGGGCACACCAGGCCTCGGAATCCGGTGCCGTCTGAAGCTGCGCTCTTGTAAAATTCCAAAGAAAATTAAGAAAAAAATTTCCTTGAAATTTGCGTGTCTTTACATTACTCCCACCTCAGGGCTTTACGTCCCCGTAAAGATACATCAAAAACTAGGGGAACAAATGGGGGTACTGAGCACGCATCTGAGCCTCCCGCTCCCAAGTGCTCTCCTGGAGGTTCCCGTGCTGCCATCTGACGCGCACAAGAGGAATCAACCGCCCACGTAGGACCCGCTCCTGTCGATCCTCGATCTCCACTGGGACCTCCGCAAAAGTCGCCCCATCGTCCACGTCCAGCTCCCCAAAGTCGATGATGTGCGTCGGGTCGTGCACGTATCTCCTCAGCTGAGACACGTGAAAGACGTTGTGCACCCGGTGCAACTGAGGTGGTAGAGCCAGGCGATAAGCCACCTCTCCTATCCTGCTGAGGATCTGGAAAGGCCCGATGAAGCATGGAGACAACTTGCCGCCTCGGCCAAATCTCCGTAAACCACGTCGAGGTGAGACACGCAAAAAGACGTGGTCACCATCCTCGAACTCTAGTGGCCTCCGCCTCCTGTCAGCATATGACTTCTGCCGGCTCTGAGCTGTCCTCATCCTCCCCTGGATGATCTGGACCTTCTCTGTCGTGGCTCGGACCATCTCTGGTCCCACGAGTGCTGACTCCCCAGGGTCTGTCCAGCACAACGGTGTTCTGCAGGGTCTGCCGTACAACGCCTCGTATGGTGCCATCCCGATGGTGGAGTGGTAGCTGTTGTTGTACGCGAACTCCACCAAGGTTAGGTGGTCCTCCCAGCTGCGACCAAAGTCGAGAACACATGCACGGAGCATGTCCTCGAGTGTCTGTATGGTCCTCTCCGTCTGACCATCCGTCTGAGGGTGGAAGGCTGTGCTCAGATGGAGCCGCGTCCCAAACGCCTCCTGCAACCCCCTCCAAAGACGGGAAGTGAAACGAGCATCTCGATCGGAGACGATAGACGATGGCACACCGTGAAGCCGTACGATCTCCTGGACGTAAAGACGTCCCAAGCTCTCCACTGAGCCCTGCTCTCTGATGGGTAAGAAGTGTGCCGACTTAGTGAGTCGGTCGACAATCACCCAAATGGAGTCGTGACCTCTGGAAGTACGTGGAAGTCCAGTCACGAAGTCCATAGATATGCCATCCCACTTCCACTCCGGGACCTCCAAGGGCTGTACCAAGCCTGCTGGTACCTGATGCTCTGCCTTCACCTGCTGACAGGTGAGGCATCGTGAACGAACTCTGCCATAGCTTTCTTCATGCCCGGCCACCAGTGCTGTCGTCTGAGATCCTGGTACATCTTCGCCACTCCGGGATGCACCGCCAAGGGAGAAGTGTGAAACTCTCTCAACACCTCCTCTCGTAAAGCGACTGGTACGAAGGTACGTCCTCTGAAAAGGATGTCGTGCTCTGCTCCAAGGGAGAAACCATCAGGCGCCTGACCTGAGGATATCAGTGCACGCCGGGTCTCACAGTCAGCGTCCCCACGCTGAGCCTCTCTGACCCGCTGTAGAAGTGGAGGAGAGACTGTGAGAGACTGAAGAAAGGCTGCTCCGTCTCTATCCACGAAGGATATCTGTAAGGAGGCTAGCTGCTCCGTCGCCTCCTCAAGTAGCTGAATGCCCGTCCTCCTGATGAGGGCATCGGCTACCACGTTCCCCTTCCCAGGAGTATAGACTATCTCAAAGTCATAGTCCTGGAGGAACTCAAGCCATCTCTGATGTCTCAGGTTCAGGTCCTTCTGAGAGAAGATATACCTGAGACTCTGGTGGTCAGAAAAGACTGTGAAGCGCTCGCCCATCAGATAGTGCCGCCAAGTCTTCAGAGCGAAGACCACTGCTGCTAACTCCAGGTCATGAGTGGCGTAGTTATGCTCATGCGGCCTCAACTGACGTGATCCGTAGGCGATCACGGCCCGCTCCTGTATCAGGACGCATCCGAGTCCAGTCCCTGATGCGTCGCAGTAAACTACGTATCCAACTCCCTCCTCAGGCAACCTCAAGATAGGTGCGCTGGTCAATCTCTGTCTCAGCTCCTGGAAGCTCTGCTGACATCTGTCTGACCGCACGAAGGGTTTCCCCTTCTTCGTCAACGCTGAGAGTGGTGCCGCAACTCTGGAGAAGTCTGGCACGAATCTCCGATAGTATCCCGCTAGGCCCAAGAAGCTCCGCACCTCAGTCACGCTCCTGGGTGGCTCCCAAGCTAGCACTGCCTCGATCTTCGCAGGATCCACTGCAACTCCCGCCTCAGAAATGACGTGCCCCAAGAAATGGACCTCACGTAACCAGAACTGGCATTTTGAGAGCTTTCCATAAAGCTGGTGCTCTCGGAGTGTGTCTAGCACAACTCGCAGGTGGTAGGCATGCTCCTCCTCAGTCGTCGAGTACACCAAAATGTCGTCAATGAAGACCACGACAAATCGGTCGAGGTATGGCTGGAAGATCCTGTTCATGAGGCTCATGAACACTGCTGGAGCATTGGTTACGCCGAATGGCATAACCAAGAACTCATAATGGCCATACCGACACCTGAAGGCCGTCTTCTGCACGTCCTCGTCTCGAACTCTGAGCTGATGATAGCCTGACCGGAGGTCTATCTTCGAGAACCACCGCGCTCCCTTGAGCTGATCGAAGAGGTCATCAATCCGTGGCATCGGATACTTGTTCCTCACTGTCACCTGGTTCAGGCGACGATAGTCGACACATAGTCGCAAGCTCCCGTCCGCCTTCTTGGCGAACAAAATCGGGGAAGCCCAGGGTGAAACACTGGGTCGGATAAACCCCTTGCTCTGCAAGTCCTCCAACTGTACCCGCAGCTCCCGAAGCTCGGCGGGGGCCATCCGATATGCTGGAGTAGATATCGGGGCTGTCCCGGGGTACAAGTCGATGTAAAAGTCTACCTCTCTACGAGGAGGTATCCCTGGAACGTCGTCGGGAAAGACGTCCACGTACTGGTCCACCACTGCAGGAAAAGCCGGACTCCGCACGTCCACTGCTCCTAGGATGAGGCTAGCCAACTGATGAGAGATGGGCTGCACTCTCCTCCGCGGAAGTCCATCCTGTGCTGCAAAGGTTCCCTTCTCGCCGGTGAAGGTAAACCTGCTCCCGTCGGTGCGAACACATCGCACCTTGCGCCTAAAACAGTCGATCTGGGCATGAAACGTGGATAGCCAATCCATGCCCAAGATGACGTCGTAAGGCCTCGACGCCGCTACAAGGAGATCCCAGCCGAAGCTCTCGCCTCCTAGAGTAAGCTCACACTGCCGGCACCAGTGCGTAATCGTCGAGTCTGCTCCCGTAGGAGTCTCTAGCCGTAAGGATCGAGTCAACGGCTCAGTCGGAATCTCCGAGCTCCGAACAAGGGCAGAGGCTATGAAAGAGTGACTCGCTCCTGTGTCTATAAGTACTGCAGCAAGGGTGGAATAGACACAGATCGTACCTCGAATCATCTCTGGCATATCGGGGTCGTAGGACTCCACTGCCTGGAGCTGGGCCTGTCCCTGCCCGCCAGCTCCCTGTGGTCGAGGTGGCCCTCCTGGTGGTGGTGGGGGTAGAGCCTGGAAGCGTCGCCCACCACCCGCTGCTCGGCCAGCTCCTCTGCCTCGTCCGCCTCCTCCCTGCGGACCACCACGGTCGACCCTCTGCCTCTACCTGGGTGGCCCCTCCACCGTCTGCTACTCCTCTGATCGGCGAGTCGGGCAGTCACGAGCCATGTGACCCTGCCCGCCGCAGGAGTAGCACATCCTGCCTCTCGGAAGGCTGGCACTCCGCTGTGTGCCCCGCACTTCTGAGCCGGTGTCCTGAGGCCGTCTGCATGGGGGTCTGGTCTGCCTGGACCCGAGAGTCATCTATCGGCTACCTGCTGCCGAAGACTCAGCTACCTGCCGCCCTGCGCTAGGTCTCGCCGCTGAAGAAGGCTCTTCCAGGAAGCTCTCGATCAGGAGGGCTCGCTCCAGTACTCCCGCCTGGGTCGGAATGCTGAGGGAGATCAGCGACGCCTGAATCTCCTGTCGCAAGCCCTGCTCGAAGGTCCGGGCCCGGAAGAAGGGGTCCCGTACCATGTCGGTCGAGTAGCGAGATAGGTCAGTGAACCTCGCCGCGTACTGAGCGACCTTCATGCTGCCCTGGCGCAGCTGGAGAAGCTCCTGGATGCGCACCGCTCGGAGGGTGGCCGGGACGAACTCAGAGCGGAAGAGGCTCTCGAAGTCCGCCCAGAGCAAGGATGCCTCATCGTGAACCTGGAGCATCAGGCTCCACCATCGTCCTGCCGCCGCCTGCAGGAGGCTCGCTGCGAGAATCACCATGAGATCCGTTGGTGTCCTCACTAGCCTAAAGATCCGTACCACCGCCTCTAGCCAGTCTCCGGTGGCCTGGGGGTCCACCTCACCACGAAACCTGGGCGGTCGCTGGCTCTGAAACTCATGCAGTGCCCTGAGGCGACGTGCATCGTCAGCGTCTGGTACTGGTAGCATCGGTGGCTCGGCGGGTAAAGCTACCGCCGGTGCCACTGCTGGCAAAGGGCCCTGCACCGAGGCCTCGTCGCTCGGTGGGCTGCCGTCGCGCCCTACACTCGGAACCCTAGCTGGCTGTCGTCGCGGGGCCATCCTGAAAAGGAGAACAAGAGCACCACAGTCAGAACAGTATACCTGGTGAGCTGGCACAAGTAATCACAAGGAAAACTTGAGACTTTCATGAAGCAGATCAGTATACCCGGTGAGCTGACACAAGTAATCACAAAGAAGACTTGAAACACACACGCAATCAATGTTTTCATGCATTAAGTCGGAAATCAGGAGTCAGGGTCCTGGTGTACGGATACGTCGGCCGCCGCACCAACACTGGGCTCCCTGGACTGATAACCACACTCAATACACTAAACACTATTGCTTCACATAGAAAAGAAAGACGATCAGAGTCTGCGGTAGAACCGACCGCTCTGATACCAATTTGTCACGACCCGTCCTCGGGGGCCGTGTCGTGACTACCCCAAGCCCGCCTTCCATAGGCCAGGGGCTGGCGACTAGCACCAAGGCGTAAAATCCCAGTAAACAGGGAAGACATTGCCTTTATAAGTAACAACCACACAGAGTCAGCAAGCGGAAAGTAAAGTGCAGAAAAGTAAGGGGGGCCGGAATACAAGCCCAACTGAAAGTACAACAGGAAAAGTAAAGAACAGCAACTGAAGAAAAGACGGCGGCCTCGTGTCGTCCACTGGCAATCCCACCTGAAGGGTGGGTACAGATAGCCTCCAGGCTCCTCAGGTCCCACGTCCGCTCCGAGCACGTCCCGCCCAGTGGTCCACCTCCAGGTACCGTCCTGCTCCACGCCCCAACCGTGATCAGCGCTGTCCGTCGTCTGCAACCAACACAACAAGGTGCGGGCATAGCCCGTGCAGGGGTGAGTACAAGCTACTCAGTAAGGACCCCGAGACCCCCGAAGGTCTCCCGAAATCCACAAAGGATATAGCACAAAAAGAAAGATGCAATCACGAAGTAACATCTGACTCGACTTAGGTATATGCCCATACATATACCTAAGTCCCCAATTCTAGCTCTGCTCACGAGCTCAAGAACAACTAAATCCACAAAGGAAAGCAAGACTCAAATCCACAAGGAGAGTAAACAGTAAATCCACATAGGATAGTTCAACACAATCCACGAAGGAGAGTAACATAAGATTCAGCTCAACCAGGTATACTTTTTCAGATGACGTCAAAGATGATCACTGATCCATCTAAGTCGTCGGACCCACGAAGGATCGATAGGTACTAACCCCCGCAAAAGACCCACGTAGGATCGGGCTCACACAGAACCTGTAGGCAGTGGCTCACACAGAACCGGTAGTAAGGACCCACATAGGATCGGGCTCACACAGAACCTGTAGCACTGATCCACGTAAGATCGCTGAGTGCAGTAGTCGACGCAGTCCACTGAGGATCTCTGCACAGTCGTCGCCGCAGTCCACGAAGGATCTCTGCTCTGCCGTCGTCGGAGTCCACGGAGGATCTCTGCTCTGCCGTCGTCGCAGTCCACGGAGGATCTCTGCTCTGTTGTCGAAGTCACAGCCAGCACTAGGGTTCCCGCACATAGCGAGCTCGTTAGGAGGGTCCGCTCCACGAGCCGAGAGGCTGATACATCAACTGACACGTAGTCCGAAGTTGATGTATCCAAAAGTTCCGTATCGACAACAGGATCTCAACGCAACAGACGGCGCGTCAATCGGACGCCCGATCTGAGAGTTATTGGCATTTTCGTCCCAGGGGCCCGGTTGGTTTTTAGGGCAAAACCAACCCGACCGTACTCCGCCTGTATCCGATCCTCGGGCGGAGTATGCCAAAAGTTCCGTCTCACTTAGAGGAAACTACCACAGCTGACGGTACGTCGATCGGACGTCCGTAGCTCGAGTTATGAGCGTTTCCGCTCCGAGGGCCCGGTTGGTTTCGTGTACGAACCAACCCGGCCAAACCCAAAGTCTTCCGAAACCTTGATTATAATATACCGAAACGACCGTATCGATCCAAGGATCGCGTAGCCGCTGACGGTTCGTCAATCGGAGGTCCCAGGCCCAAGATATGGGCGAAAGACCGAAGAGGGCCCGAAACGGGGGTTCCGGGCCCGGGGCGACCCGGCCCGAACCCCCCCCCCCTGGGTCGGCCGAACCGGGTCGGCCCGACCCGGCCCGACCCGGCTTGGCCGGGTCCGGTCCGGCCGGGGCGCGGCCCGGCCGACCGGACCGGCCGGCTCGGCTTCGGCCGAGCGGCCGAATGAGCCGCCGCGGCTTTGGAGAAACGCGGCCCGCGCGGGCCGCGTGCTGGGTGGCCGGACCGCGGACGCGGTCCGGCGGTTCGCCGCCGCCGCGGCTCGGCCGCGGCGGACTCCTCCGGCGGCGTGCCGGGCGCCGCCGCCTACGGTCGCCGGCGCCGCCGCCACCTTCCGCGGGCCGCCGGAGTTGCTCCGGTGGCCCGTTTTGCCTCCCGTCTGCGCCGATGCTCCTCCCGGGGGCCGATCTTCACTGCGGGATCAACAGATCGCCCCTGCCACGCGGTTCGTCGTCGTCCGCCATATCCGCACAACAAAAGAGATCGGCGGAGGGTTGCCGGGTCTTGTTCGTTAGACCCGCACCCTCCGCGTTAGTCATAAACCACGGGAGGAATAATCAACAACAATTTTAAATAAATTAAAATTGTCGGAGATCATGTTCTTCACTTTAAAAGAATAAACACGGGGAAAATAAGATAAAATAATCCAACATCCCTTACCTTGTCGTCGTCGTTGCCGAACGAGGGATCGTCGCGGGATTGCTCGTCGCGGAAGAAGGGGGATCGTCGCGTCGTCGCTGTATCCGGCGTCACGTCGCCAATCTCCGGATCAAGATCAAACGGATTTAATTAATTTAAATCCGTTGATATCGAAATTAAAAAGGGAGAATTCAAACGATTCGTTTCTCACCTTAGTTGCCGAACGAGGATCGGCTGCGGAAGAAGAGGCGTCGCCGAAGAACCTCGCGGGTAAAGCTCGTCGACGTCGCAGATCTCGGTGTGCGTCGTCGAATTCCGGTCGCCGGCGTTCTTCGCGTTCTTCGCATTCTTCGCGTTCTTCGCGTTCTTCGCGGGGAGATGAAGAAACAAAGATCCTCTCAAATCCTTTCAAAGGATTTTTAGGTTTGTCTTATTTTATAAACATGCCAACAAACGCAAAAGCGTAAGTAACGACCCATCAGTTCGTTGAATTAATTCAACGAGCGAAACAGCCCATTTAATTCACGAAAGAAACAGCCCATTTAATTCACGAAATAAACCGCCCAATTAAATGGTCTGTTAAGAATTAAAGAAAACGCGTCGGTTGACTTTTCAGTTACTTTGACGGGTTTTTGCGGGTGCGTTACTTAGCGAAAGAAACGGCGGGGCTCGTGCGGGCCCCACCGCACAAATATCCTACCAAGGGGTAGGATATTTCTGGATAGCATCCTATCCAGTTCAACTCAGCTCAAGCCGCCTTTAAGTGACTTCAAGTGGCTTCCAAGCAGTTTAAGTGAAATAAAATAAAGTTGTCGCACAAACTTTATTTTATTTCTGACTTAAAGCCGCAAAATTTAAAAACCACGTCTGAGAAAACGCAACTCCGGAAGAGGCGTTTCTAAGCAAATACCGGCGCTGCGATTTCATCGGTGCCCTTAGAATTCGATTCCGGGCATCGGTTCAAAAGATAGAAAAACCCGCTCGTCCGTTCACTGAACGTACCCGAGCCAAACTTCGGAAATTGATTCCGGGCACACCGGGCCTCGGAATCAGGTGCCGTCTGAAGCTGTGCTCTTGTAAAATTCCAAATAAAATTAAGAAAAAAATTTCCTTGAAATTTTCGGGTCTTTACACCTATAGATACCCAACACCACTATAACTTGATCATGTCTGATTAACGAACAATATATAGTAATAGAATGGGTATAAGGTATATACAAAATCTTCTTCCTCTAACCTATCTTATATAAGGTGAATAATAATAATGACACCTACATTAATGATATATATGTTTTCTATAAATTCTATGAATATTAAAAAATAATAAGAAAGAGTTAAATCATTTCAAACATCCACTAGATAAAATTCACCGTCTACACCATCCATGTCTATCAATCCATCACCATCATAACCCATTTTCTATATCAACACAAGTACATCACATCAAATACATCACATCATCGCCATCTATAATGATTGAATGATTGAAACTATAATAAGTATCCATTGTTGTAGGTACAAAAACACTCATTATAACTAATAACCATAAAACTATAAATATAATTACTCTATGGATGTATAATAATTGTGTACCTATAAAAATTTATATTATATGTGCTGATAATATGAGTGGAAGAAGTCCATATGTATATATTTTTTATCATACTTGTGGAGGATGATGGATATATGTGAATTTTTTGATACTTAGATGATTGTTTGAAAATGGATCATGATTGAATTTATTGTTGGATTTATTGAAAAAGGAAATAGAAGAATAATGAATATTAGAATGAATGAATGATGCTCATATTTATGGAGAATCCATGTTATATCACTTGAAGGAGTTCATAGAGGTTATCTTTAAGTATAAAGGAAACTTATAATGAATTTGGAAGAAATCTAGTTGAAGATTCTTGATTTGTCTATGTGTGAATTCCAGTAGTAGTGTAGGTGTCATTATAGCAAAGAGGTGTGAATTTAATAAAGTAATGGGATTTAAGTATATGTTAATTTACAAGGGATAAAGTTTTATTCTAGTAGGATATGTGAATTTTGAAAATTCAGAATAGTGAAGATGCATTTTTAGATTAATGTACATGGGTTTGTGGTCTATGTATGTGTCAAACAACATGAATGCGTTTGTTATTCCAGATGGTATTTGTGGTTTTTGAAAAGAAAGAGAGCATTTGTTGTATTGGTCTTGAACATACATGGGATTTTATGGATGTGTATGTGTGTCAAAAAAGCTTCATACATGTGATTAGTTTCATAGGTGTCATTCATACCTCAACAGAACTATCATCCCTTGATTCATAAGTGAGATTTAAGAGTTAATTAAATTTGAGTATCATTTAAAAAAAATAATTTCATTAGGTAATTTATTTTGGATTTAATGGTGATATTATTTGTGATATACCTGGAGGATATTCCCTACAATAAAATTATGAAAAAACTATTCTTAAATATTTTAAAAATCATGGAACTTAATATAGAATCCATGATCCAATTAAAAATAAAATTTTAGTTGAAATAATATTTTAGTGGAATAAAATACCATTCCATAATTTGAACTATGATTTAGGGTTATTCATTGAAAATATCTATCCATGTGTAAGACTTAAATATTACCTATTAGAGAATACATTCAATATTTTTTATGTTAAAAGATTCATGATTTATGAGAGATCATGGTTTTGGTGGGTCTATGTTATTTATGATACACACTAAGCATAAAATGGAGGTGGCATAGTTGATTGAGTTGTCACTGATTTGGGGAAAAGAAATGGTAGTGAGAAGTTTTTGTATTTGGCCTAACTGATAATTTAATATTTTGGTTGATACATTGAATAAAAATATATACTCATATCATTAATTTTTTAATGTGTATAAGGAAAAATATATGTGGATTACATATTTTATAAACATTGAAAATTAATATCATATGATGGTATTAGGTATTCTAAAAGGAAGAGTGGGTGGAATAAAATGTATAGAGATACCAAAGAGTATTGATTGACATATCTGATAAAATAATATAAAGAGACATTAGTACATAATATCGATAGATCTAAAGTTGGAGGAGAATGTGTTCACTATAATGGATGGTAGATGAATGAAGATGTAGGAATAAAACCCTAATATGGGGACTAAAATTGGATAATTTTATTATTAAGGTGCAACAAATTAATGAATCTATTATGTATTCATTATAAAAACAAGCAATATTGTTCAAGGAGGAGTTCATAATAGGTATATAAATGTGAATCCCACATGAATTACAATATAGAAACAACTTATATTGAAGTATTTATATATATTTCTATTTGTTATTAAAGGATATAAATACTAGTCCATAAACTATTGGTGATATTACATAGAGTAGTACATGAAGAAGAATATGGGTAGTGAGCCTTGAGTGATTATTAGACAACCAAAAACTATACAAGGAAGTGAGCCTAGGCATTGAGTGATCAAAAAATCTTGTATAAAAAATAGTGAGCCTAATGGATTCTAGAGAATCATCATAGTGTTAATAGAATTTTTATTGGATTAATCCATTATGGGTGAACCATGTAAAAATAATTATACACTGTCATGATTTACTTTTCTAAACATTTTTATATTGTTCAGTGAGGTTGAGTTAAATAAGTTTCATTGATCATAGGTCCTACATAATTAAGAACTAGATCTACAAATATAATATTGTTTAATAGGGAAAAATTATTTTTAATTGACAACTCCTTGATTCACCTAGCTCTCAAGGTGCATAAGAGACCTATAAGTGGTATCAAAGCTATAGGTTTTGACTATTTATTCAACCGAAGGAGCTGTTCTGGAGTTCTTTAAAAAATAAAAGCAATAGTTAAGATTCCATTAATCAATTTTACTAAGTTTTATAGGTGAAAAAATAGATTCATGGATAACATGAAATATGTAATGGAAGTTACCTGAGAGGTTTTTCAAGAAGGGATTGTTCTTTTGAGACAACATGAATTTATCTTTGAAATAGACCATAGGAACTTATATATTGATTCTTCAGTGAAGAAGGAGTTATAGGACTCTTTAAAATAATGCATTAATTGTAACACCCCAAGCTTCCATAATACGTTTCTCTTTGAATAATAAAATAGATTGCACTATACAAAAATTTGAGTTCTATCACACCACAACCAATCAAACCAGCTGTTATGAAATACCCAGTTTTTGAAATTTTATAAATATTATTTTCCAAATTGGACTTATTTTTTGTATTTTTAATATCAAAATTATCTTAGGGTGAATTTTTTGTATTTTTCTGAACACTTTCAAATTTTGATGAATAGTGAAAAACACTACGTTATTGTTTAAAACAGAATTTTTATTTAATTAATTAGTTATTTTATTTAAATTTATCATAGTTAAAAATAGATATATAATACCTATATAATTTCAATTTAATTCAATGGATTCTTTTTATAATAAAATTAGATGCATAAACTTTTATTGAAATTATTAACGTCTTTTACCCACCTTCTAAACACATTTGAAAATTTGAATAAAACGTAATTTTACCGCTTATTTGAATTTAATTTAAAAAATTTGAGAGTCATGGTTGACATTATTAAGTAAAATGTGGTTCAATAATATGAAAATAATTTTTTTGTGAATAGAAACTTTTGACTTTTATTAACCACAGTTAAAATTAAATAGGGTAATTAAAGGTAAAAATGATATTATAATTACCCTAACACGTGTCCTAATTCTTTTAGATATGTTTATTTCGACCGAAATAAACCTTATGAATAAAATATAATCCTTTTAGTCCAATTTGATTTGATTATGACATTTATTATTATTTTATTTAAAGACTTGTTAAAAGTGTTAAATTCAAAATTTAAAAAATAAATAATTTTTAATATAGGGTTATAGAAAATATAAATTCGACTATAAATATTAATTAGAAATATAAAAATATTTCCTACATATTGGTATTTTATTTATAATTTTTAGACATTATATAATTAAGTTTATTAATGACACAACGATTATGTAATAATTACCCTATAAATGAAAATATTAAAATAATTAATATTATAAAAATACAAATAAATGTAAATTAAGAATTTTGATGAATTAAAATAATTTTATAGGATAATAGTACATGTTGGGGTTTATTAAATAATTTTTTTCGAAGTGATAAATTTTTTATGACTTTCAGAAAAACAAAATAACAAATAGTGTCAAAATTGACAAAAATGAGTTTTTTAAAAAAATACTATATTATTAATTGATATAAAATTCATAAAAAGATATGGTTCGTCCAAAGGACATATATAAGGTTATATAGATAAATAATGAACCACTTAGGGTTCCTTTGAATTTTTATAGTAAGTTTATTGACCATTTATTATAATAATTCAAGAATACATGGTAAAAGTTAAACTATTTAACTAATAGTTAAATCTAAAATATAAGGTTAATATGGTGAGCTAAACCTATCTAAAACATATTGGTTGAGAGGTTTTAGATCCAGACCCACCTTATGCTCAAAATAAATTATTTTTAAGTTATTATAATTCCAAAATGATTGTAAAAGAAAATAATATTTCAAGCTTTTTCTAAAATGACCCTCACTCTCTTATAAAAGGGTACTTCCCCTTCTATCAAAATCACACCTCCAAATTCTTTTTTCAGGGAAAAAACCTACTAAAATATCTTCCCAACTACCCTAAATTCTTCCTAGAGGCCTTACATTGCTCATAAATCCAACCTAAGGACCCATTTTGATCAAATCAAAAGGAAGCACTCGAAGAAGAGGTAATAATTTTATTACCTCTTTCAAAGTTATTTTCTTCTTCCACTTCATCTTTCTTTGTTGTTTCCATACCAAAAGAATAAATCCAGTGAATTTTATAAACTGTGATGTTATTATAAATATGGTACAACAATATTAATTATTCTATCCATCCTATGAATGACAAAGTCACCATGCGTGCATATGTACGGCTTACCGTCTCCACGTCATGGTGTAGTTTGTTATTCAACACTTCATTATTTGGATGGGTATAATAATGAGTATAATTGATGTAAATAATAAATATAAAATTTTAATTATTCTATATATATGATATAACATCCAATTACATACTATTTCACCATCAGTAGAATGATATTGTCGCTCATGTGTACGTACAGATTACCGTCTCCACGAACGTGATGAGATTTATTCCCCATCGTAATCATTCAAGAATAATTTTCATTTTATGATTAAAAATAAAGTTTAATAAATTAATATCATTCTAGATATGAATCAAATAAATCCTATCCATAACAAACATGGCTTACGTAACCAAGAATATAAAGGAAAATGAATCAGTTAACACCCGAAACAATGATAAAGCTGAAATATTATTAACAAATAAATATTAGAAGATCATATATGATATCATATTTATTTATGTGGTTCTTGTATAGTTTAATAACAGTGAGTTAACTATTATACATGAGGTTTACGTACCCTCAATTAATTAAAAGTTCAATATAAGGGTTAGATCTGCAATCTCTTCATTATCTGTGGTTGTTTATATGT
The DNA here is from genome assembly GCA_963277665.1 of Viscum album. NCBI lineage: Eukaryota > Viridiplantae > Streptophyta > Magnoliopsida > Santalales > Viscaceae > Viscum > Viscum album. The sequence goes on along the minus strand of OY728160.1, from coordinate 1,304,763,387 downwards.
GAGTATCTACTAAGACCTCTTTATCATCCGCATTCCTGTTTCTTAAAAATGTATTTCAAAACATTTTTATTATTTTATAGAATATGGGTTAAAGTCATTTATAACCTTTTTTTACTTTTTATAAAAAATTTATAAAATAATATTTCCGTCATTTTTCAAACAAGGTTCTTTAAGACCTTCTCGACAAAATTAAGGAAAGAATGTTTTTTTAACTTATATGATGAGTGAGGATATTTTACACTATTATAAAACCTTCGAAGATTCCCTTACAATATTATAATAATATTTTCAAAATAAATGTTTTCTTTTATAATTATTCGACTTTTAAATGATTTCAAAATAGAAAGAGATATTTCTCTCAAAATGTTTTGATTTCATCTATGTCAACATCCTTTGATGGATTTTAAACTTGTTTTAAGTTGATTTATTATGATACAATCTTCCATATTGTATTGAAGGTTTTGTGATCTTTTTGATTGTGGATGTGTTAATTTTATACCATTTATGGTTTATGGATAAAGTATTGACATTTGTTATGCTAGTTTTAAGATGAATGTTTATGTTATGTTTCAACATTTTCATATGGGGAATGCATTAGACTTAGTAAGTGACGATTGGAGCCCGCTATAACTCCTCAATGCATCGGTAGGTCGGATGAGATAGACTAGTATCTTGGCATAAGGCCTTGACAAAATCTTATTTTTAGTCTTGGCACGAGGCCTTCACTATCTGGTTATGATGTCCAACATTATTCATTCCATCATTATGAAATTTTTTATTGACATTACATGTGATTATTCGACTAGTAGAATATCCATGTGAATAAGTAAATTGAATTATTTGATTTATCTTTTCCATATTATACTGAAGTTTAAGTTCAAAAGGCTTGTTTTTTAGACTTATACATTTCCTTAAATGTTTATGCTTATTTATGATAGTTTCCGCTAAATTGTTTTCCTTACTGAGCATCTAAGATCACCCCTTTCTTAGGTTTTATTTTTTCTAGGATGCGAATAAGTATGTTACAATTAACATGCAGGAATAGGCTAAGGGATATAAGAGTGTTCAAAGGGAGAACAATTATGTTTTTTAATTTCATGATGTAATGTAAAACTTATGTATGTATCTATTACTTTTAAGGATACTAAACTGATCGGTCTTTCGGGACATGATTCCTCGTATCATGCCAATGTTATGTAATAATGCACCGACTCTGGGTAACTAGTGTCAGGGAGTTATAGTTGGTATCATATGAATTTTATTACAAATCTTGGAAACTAGATTTATAAAAACTCTAATTAGAGAACATTACCCTAAGATAGAATTTGAGGATTAGTATAGAAGAACTTCCTAGAATTTTGGTAATGTAGATATTTTGGGTATTTTCCATGAAATGCATCCCGGTCTAGATACGAGAAGGTAGAGGTGGCTCTGGAACAAATGTACCTAGGAGTGAAAACTCTGACAAGGAGTATTGGGCCTGACCTGGGATATCCGGGTACACGGAAAAGGGAAATGCTACACTCTGGGTTATGACACTCTCTGGGGATATGCTTAGGATAATTCACATTTTCTTTACCAAACCATTATGAAGAATTTATGTGTAAATAATTACTCAAATAAAACATTTTTTATGATTAAATATTATATCCATAAATTGTTCAATTTATGTTTAGTGTTTTACAAGTTTGGAATTATGTATAGTTATTTATAAACTAATCTAGTGTATGCCATTATTTAGAAATGACACCTAGTGGAAGGAATGGAAACCGTATCAACACACGTAATCCATGTAGGGATTTTCCTCCTACTCAAGATAATTATATTGGAGCTGGTGATGCAACTGGTGCTGATCAGCTTATCACCATACTGGGACAATTCGCTCAGGTTATGAATAAGAACCTTACCCGTATGGATCACCCTGATCCACAACGCGTAGGATCAATGTTATACCTATTAATGGGGAAAAAAACAACATTAAATGGGACTAAAAATCTATTTATAGCTAATCAATGGATAAGTTCCTTAGAGAAAATATTTCAGGCTTTGGGGAGTAGCGAAAAGGGAAAAGGTTTTCATGTCATTTTATCGCCTCATGGGAGATGCAAATAAATTGTGGTCATTAATTAGAAAGAAAAGGAATATGAATAATTATAAAATATTTAATGGAGGGAGTTTAAAGATATTTTCTTAGAAAAATAATTTCCTCATGACCGTCGAGCGGATATGAAAAGACAATTTCTGAGTTTGAGGAAAAAGGAAGATGACTAACTGAAAATTAATTTTTTATTATGTAAACACTTTTAAAGAGAAAGTGAGAAATCGTACATCACATCACCAAACACCACTTCACAATTACACAATTTCACAACATCAGCACTTCATCGTTTCTCAACTTCATCACTCCACCATTTCACCAGGAAAAAGGAGGATGACAATGTCGCAAAGTTTGAGGCTAACTTTACAAGGTTAGAAAGGCATGAAGAAGATTATATATGTAACCCAAGGAGTATGATTGATCAATTATTCGATGGGTTAAAACCATTTATCCATCAAGCATTAGTCTCACAATCATTCTCATCTTACGAAGATATTGTCTAATGTGCTATCAAAATAGAAAAGAAATTCTCTAAGTCTAATGACCTTAAAACAAAGTAAGAGAAGAAGAGGTCTGTTGAACACTCTAGAAATGGAAATAATGGGAATAAGGGTAAAGTTGAATTTCTATCCTATGGTAAATGTGGGAAGAAACACCCTGGTACTTTCTTGAAGGAAGTGGGAGTCTGTTACAAGTGTGGTGAAAAATGGAACCATGCTCGTGATTTCAAGGGAAAGAAAGAGGCTGTCAATGTTGAATGCTAAAATTTTAGAGAAATAGAGCATTATGGAAATAAATTTCCTATACTTCAGGGAAACCTACATCAGAAAAGGCCAAGGGAGAAAGGCCAAGTTTATGCGATCACTACTGCTGAGGTTGAAGCTCCGAATGATGTGGTGGCAGGTAATTTAATAGTTTCCTCAATTTTAACCAATTATTTATTTGATTTTGGATCATTGCATTGTTTTATATCTTCCTAGTTTGCTAAGAAAATTAGATATTTCCAATTTGACTTAACAAGGGAGTTTTCAGTCAAAACTCTTAAGGGAAGTATCGTTGCAACAAAGTTTTTTGAATCAGTTCCCATTAGAGCATATAAACATGCTTTATCTACTGATCTCATCGTCATACCCATGATTTAATTTGATATAATCCGTGGTATGGATTGGCTTTTGGACCATGATGCGAAAATGTTTGTAAGAATAAGGAGGTTAAAATTTTCGATGATGATAAGGAGTACCTTACCTTTAGAGTAGAAACCTCACCATCTTATTCTTATCTAGATCCACCCTATGTAGCTCTACTAAATTCAATTATTAGGGAGGAAGAGTGTGAAATAACTATGAGAGAGGAAATGAATGTTCAAATAGAGGATATACCTATTGTGTGAGAATATTTGGATGTATTTCTAGAGGATTTACCTGGACATCCTCGAGAATGAGAAATTGAGTTTTCCATTTACTTAATTTCTGGTTCAAGGCCCATATCGAAGACCCCTTATATAATAGAAACTGTGGAATTAGTGGAACTGAAGAAACAAATAGTGTAATTGAGTAATAAATGGTTTATTCACCCTACTGTTTCTCCATGGGGAGCCCATGTTCTATTCGTTAAGACAAAAGATGGATCACTGAGGTTGTGTGTTGACTATAGAGAGAACAATGTTATAACAATAAAGAAAAAGTATCCCCTACCTCTTATTTATGATTTATTTGATCAAATTCATGGAGATAAATATTTTCAATGATTGAACATTGATCTAGATATCATCAATTGTGTATAAAGAAGGAAGAAATTCCAAAGACAACTTTTCATACCAAGTATGGTCATTACAAGTTTACAGTAATGCCTTTTGTACTGACTAATGAACCTTCTATTTTCATGGATCTTCTTAATAGAGTTTTCAAGGAATATATTGTTGAATTTGTAGTGGTATTTATTGATGATATTTTGGTTTAACCCAAAAGTTATGAAGATCATGAAAATCACTTGTGCACTATTCTAAAGACTCTTAGAAGAAATGGATTATATAGGAAGTTTGGAAAGTGTGAATTCTAGCTTCAGGAGATTTATTTTCATGGAAATATGGTCTCTAAGGATATAATTTATATTGATCCTTCTGAGATAAGAGAAATAAAAGAATGGCCAGCACCAAGAAGTATAACTGAGGTATGTAGTTTTATTGGTTTAGTAGGTTACTATAGGCATTTCATCCAGAATTTTGCCTGATTGGCTAACCCATTAACCAAGCTCACACTTAAAGGGGTTGAATTTGTTTGGACAAAAGAGTGTAAATAATGTTTTGAATAACTTCAGATAATATTTGTCAATGGTCCTATCTTGACTCTACCATCAGGGAATGATGAGTTTTTTTATTTATAGTGATGCTTCAAAGAAAAGACTTGGTTGTGTCCTTATGTATAATTATAGAGATATTTCATATGCATCATGATAGCTAAAAATTCATGAACAAAACTATCCTACTAAGGATCTTGATTTAGCAGTTGTAATATTTTCTTTGAAAATATGGAGACACTATCTCTGTGGTGAAAAATGTGAGATATATACTAATCAAAAGGGTTTGAAGTATATTTTCTCACAGAAAGAACTCAACATGAGGTAAAGAAGATGGCTTGAACTACTCAAATATTATGATTTCACTATACACTACCACCAGGGGTAGGAAAATAAGGTGGATGATTCTTTGAGCAGAAAAGACCATGAAATTTTTAACAATATGAGAGTTGAAAGAGATCCTATGTTCATGGATCTAGTAAAGATGGATATGGGAATAATCATGGAAGGTGAAACATCAATAATTTTTCAAATGGTTGCCAAAACAACTTTACTAGAAAGGATAAAATTTTCTCAGACAGATGATGAGGAGTTTCAAAAGAAAATTAAATCTGTGAATTATGGGAGATTGATTGACTTTGTATATAAAGAGGGAATTTTGAAATTTGGGTAGAGACTTTGTGTTCTCAATATACCAGATCTAAAAAGGTAATTGTGGGATGATGATCATAGATCTAATTTCTCTATACATCCTGGTAGCACAAAGATGTATTGATATTTAAAGGAACGTTTTTGGTGGGACAACATGAAGAGGGAGATGGATTATTATGTGTCAAGATGTATGGTTTGTCAATAGGTGAAGGCTGGAAGACAACATCCTAGAAGAGTCATGAAACCTCTTCCCATACCTAAGTGGAAATGGGATTATATTATGATGAACATTGTCATTAGGATACCAAAGAATCCTAGAAGGAATGATGCAATATGTGTCAATATTGATTGTCTTAACAAGTCATCACATTTTCTTGCTATAAGAGAAGATTTACCACTTGAACGTTTAGTAAGACTATATATTAATGATCTTGTAATACTTCATGGAGTAAACCTATCGATTGTTTCTAACAGTGATCTCCATTTTACATTAAGATTCTGGAAAAGTCTTCAGAAGGCCTTTGATACTGATCTTCCTGTAAGTACTACATACCACCCTCCACTACCACAAAATGGGGGCAAGGCCAGCGCCACACTTTTATCAGCACTAACGAAAAAGTGCTAATAAAGGGGGGGGGGTACCTTTATCAGTGCTAAAAAAAACACTGATAAAGGGTACCTTTAATAGGGCTAAAAAAGTGCTGATAAACGTAACCATTTTTTGCGCAGATAAAGGTACCCCCTTTAACAGCAATTTTTTAGCGATGTTAAAGGTACCCCCCTTTATCAGCACCTTTTCATTAGTGCTGATAAAGGGGGGACTTTATCAGTGCATTTTTTAAAAGCGCTGACAAAGGGTCGAATTCCAAAAAAAATTCATTAAAAAAAATATATTAATATTTAAATATATATATAGTTATATTGATATAAATATAATATATATTTTCTAAATATAATTTTAAATATATTTTAGATAAGTATAAATATACAGTTACACTTAATATATAAGATATTTAGAGAAAATGGCTTATAAAAAAATTAAAAAAATATTTTTAATTAATAATTTGCAAATTATTATGGAGTAATAGTTTTTTAATAACATTTTGAAGACTAAAAAAATAAATGAAATTAAAAAAATATCCAAAATATGTTGAAAACGCAACTCGAACTTCAAACGGCCATAACTTTTGATCCGGTTGTCTGTTTGAGATATACCACATATAAAATCAAAGCATGTGATGATCTCTACGTCGTTGTGACCTAAAAAACATGGTCAAGGTTTTTTCGAGGCCAAAAAAGGCCCTGAATTCCTCCAAAACTAAGTTTTCAGTCGGGGTACCCCGATTTTATAACATTTTGTGGATTTTCAGCCTCGTTTAAGGGGGTATTGTTGGCTGTTTTTGGTGGGGACTCAATTTATTCCAATGTATTACATTCATATTGATATTATGTCTTTGAAATTTTATCATTTTTTTATAATGAACTACTATTAATAATCAAATATATAACAATATATACATATTTTTTTATAAATTCATACATAAAAATTTAATTATAAATATAAATAATAAAATATATTTACATATAAAATATATTATCTTTATCTAAATACTAACTAATATCCATTTTATTTAAAATACAAATATGTGAATATTTATATACCTATATATTAATCTAACTATATATATATATTAATCTAAATATATATATAAATTAATATAACTACATATATATATATTAATATTACTATAAATATATATATATTAATATCACAATAAATATATATTAATATCACTATGAATATATATATTAATATAACTATATATATATATATTAATATAACTATATATATATATATTAATATAACTATATATATATATATATATTAATATAAATATATATTACTATACGAATAAATATAACTATATATATATATATATAAATAGAGATATATATTAATATAACTATATATATATATATTAATATAACAATATATATATATATATTAATATAACTATATATATATATATTAATATATATATATATATATTACTATACGAATAAATATAACTATATATATATATATATTATGAAATGGAAAACAAATAAAAATAGAGGAGTGGTAAGGGATTAGCCGCGCATGGGGGAGGTCATGAGTTCAAATCCTGGTGGAGGTAGGGGCGCACACACATAGGGGAATATGGGAGATAGCACTGATAAAGGGTAGAGGGGGTGCGTGGGGCGCTGGAGGGGGGCAGAAAAGCGTTGTAAAAGGGCGGATCAAGCGCTATAAAATCCCCCTGATTGGCATGATTTTTTTTAATTTTTTTTTAATTTTTTTAAAATTTTTAAAATTTTTAAAATTTTTTTATCTTTTATCAGCGATTTTAAAAAATCCCTAATAAAAGGGGTCCTTTATCAATGATAAAAAGAGAGTGCTGAAAAAGGAATCACTGATAAAGGACCCTTTTTTCAACGCTTTGTTTTAGCGCTGATAAAAGACCCCTTTTATCAGCATTTTCTTATCACTGATAGAAGCTGTCTTTATCAGCGCTTTTTGGAGCGCTGATAAAGGGGACCCCCCTTATCTTCACCGGCTTTAGCATCGCTTTTATAGAACTAATAAAAGGAGTTTTAGCGATGATAAAAGGTGTATTTGTAGTAGTTCTCAAACTGATGGACAATCAGAACAGACTATTCAAACCTTAGAAGACATGTTGAGATCTTGCTCACTTGACTTTCAAGGTATGTGGGATCAATATTTACCTATAGTAAAATTTTCCTATAAAATAGCTTCTATTCAAGTATTCATATGGCACCATATTAAAGCATTATATGGAAGGAGATGTCACACACCAACTTGTTGGGATGATGTTGGTGAAAGAAATATCATAGGCCCATAACATGTTGAGGAAACAATGGAAAAGGTGAAGGTTATCCAAACCCACATCAAAGCAGCTCAAAGTACGCAAAAGAGATATACCAATAACCAAAGGAAAGATTTGGAATTTTAAGTAGGAGATCATGTTTTCTTGAAGGTATCTCCATGGAAAGGACTTTTACGATTCAGTAAGAAGGGTAAATTGAGTCCTAGGTACATCAGACCTTTCGAAATTCTAGAACGAATTGGAGTTGTATCTTACCATTTGGAAATTCCTCCAAGTCTCTCCAAAGTTCATGATGTGTCCTAAGTATCACTATTGAAAAATACCTGTCTGACCCAATGCATGTACTCACCTATGAATAAAAAGAACTGGAACCTAATCTGTCTTATTGTAAAGATCCTGTCAGGATTCTTGATACTAGAGAACAAATGTTGAGAAACCAAATGACTCGTCTGGTAAAAGTTCTATGGGGAAACAATAATATAGAAGATGCAACATGGGAACCCGAGGAACTTATAATGAAGAACCACCCAAATCTTTTCATGCAGTAGTATTCCAGCAATTTCGAGGAAGAAATTATTTGAATGAGGGAAGAATGTTACACCCCAAGCTTCCACAGTATGTTTCACTTTGAATAATACAATAGCTTGCGTTGTACGCAACTTAGAGTTCTAGCACACCACGAAAAATCAAACTAACCATTGTGAATAGTAATACCCACTATTTTAAAATTTTATAAATTTTATTTTCCAAAATAGAATTCATTTTTGGATTCAGAATATCAAAATTAGCTTAGGGTAATGTTTTGGTATTTTTTTGAAAACTTTTAATTTTTGATGAATAGTGAAAAACACTGCGTTATTGTTTAAAACCAACTTTTTATTTAAATAACTACTTAATTTTTTTAAATTTATTTTAGGTCAAAATAGATACATAATACCTATATAACTTCAATGTAATTCATTGGAGTCATTTTACAATAAAATTAGATGTATAAATTTTTTTTGAATTTTTTGACGTCTTTTACCCACCTTCTAGGCACATTTAAAAAATTGCATAAAAATTAATTTTACTACTTCTGTGAATTGAATTTAAAAAATCCGAGAGACATAGTAGATATCAGTAAGTAAAATGTGTTTCAATAAGATTAAAATAATTTTTGGTGAATAGTAACTTTGACTTTTATTTACCATGGTTAAAATAAAATAGGGAAATTAAAGGTAAAAATGATATTATAATAACCATAACACATGTCCTAATTCTGTTGTATAAGTTTATTTCGACCAAAATTAACCTTAGAAATAAAATATGATCCTTTTTTTCCACTTGGATTAGATTAGGACATTTATGATTATTTTATTTAAATAAGAGTTAAAATTGTTAAATTCAATGTTTAATAAATACAACATTTTAAATATAGGGTCATAAATAAAATAAATTAGACTATAAATATTCATTAAAAATATGAAAATATTTTCTACATAATGGTATTTTATTTATAATTTTTAGACAATAAATAATTAATTTTATTTATGACACAATGATGATGCGACAATTACCTTATTAATGAATGATTAAAAAAATTGATATTATAAATATCCAGATAAATTTAAATTGAGACTTTTGATTAATTTAATCAATTTTATAGGTTAATATGACATGTTAGGGTTTATTAAATAAATTTTTTCGATGTGATAATGTTTTTAGGACTTTCACAAAAAACAAAATACCAAATAGTGTCAAAATTAACATAAATGAGTTTTTAAAACAAACACTATATTATTAATTGATATAATATTTATAAAAATCTATGGTTCATAAAAAGGACTTATATATTGTTAGATATATCAATAATTAACCCCATGGGGTTCTCTTGGATTTTTATAGTTTTTTTGTTGACCATATATTATAATAATACAAGATTACATTGTACAAGTTAAACTATTGAACTAAGAGATAAATCTATTTGATAAGGTTAATTGGGTGACCTTAACCTATCTAAAACCTATTGGTTGAGATTTTTTAGACCCATTAAAACAATATCCTTGAAATAAATCCTTTTGGATCTATTATAAACCAAATATGATTGTATAATAGAATACTATTTCAATATATTCCTAATGTGCCCCTAACCTCTCTTATAAAAGGATACTTCCCCTTCACTCAAAATCACACATAAAAAGACATTTGGATCAGCAAAACCCTACTAAAATAACCTTTAAACTACCATCAATTAGACCTAGATTCATTACATTGATCAGAAATCCAACCTAAGGGGCCCTTTTGATTAAATCAAAAGGAACCACCTGAAGAAGAGGTAATAATTTCATCACCTATTTCAAAGTTATTTTCTTCTTCCACTTCCTCTTTATTTATTGTTTCGATACCAAAATAAAAACATTGGTACCATCTACATACTGTGATGTTATTATAATTATGGTACAATCATATTGATTATTCTATCCATCCTATGAATGAGAAAGTCACCATATGTGCGTACGTACAACTTACCATCTCCACGTCGTGGTGAGTTTTTTATTCAACAATTAATTTTTTTGATGGGTATAATAATTAGTATAATTGATGTAAATAACAAATATAACAAGTTAATTATTCTGAATATATTATATACTATCCAATTACATATTATTTCACCATCAATATAATGATATTGTCGCTCGTGTGTACGTATGGATTACCGTCTCCACGAACGCGATGGGATTCATTCCCCATTGTAATCCTTCAAGAGTAATTTTCATTTTAAGATTAAAAATAATGTTTAAGAACTTAATATCATTCTGGATATGAATCAAATACATACTATCCATAAAATACATGTCTTATGTAACCAATCATATAACGAAAAATGAATCATTTAACACTTGAAACAATGATACTACTGAAATATTATTAATAAAGAAATATTAGATGATCCTATATGATATCATATTTTTGTATTTGGTTCTTGTATAAATTAATAACAATGATTTAAATATTATACATGAGGTTAACATACCCTTGATCATGTAAAATTACAAGATAAGGTTTAATTCTATAATCTCTTCATTATCTGAGTTTGTTTATACGTGAGTATCAACTGGGACCTCTTTATCATCCACATCCGTGTTTCTTAAAAATGTATTTCAAAACATTTTTACTTTTTACTAGACTATGGGTCAAAATAATTTATACCCTTGTTTTACTTTTTATAAATTTTTTATAAAGGAATCTCTCCATCTTTTTCCAAACAAGGTCCTTTATAAACTTTTTGATAAAATTTAGGAAAGAATGTTTTTTAACTTATACAGAGAGTGCGACTATTTTTGTCATTTTAACACCTTAAGAACATCCCTTACAATCTTATAAGAATATTTTCAAAAAAAAAGTATTATTTTATAATTATTTTAATTTTAAATTATTTCAAAATATAAAGTGACATTTCTCTCAAATAGTTTTGATTTCATCTATGTCAATATCCTTTTATGGATTTTACACTTGTTTGAAGTTGATTTATTATGATAAAATCTTCCATATTGAATTGAAGGTTTTTTGATCTATTTAACTGGGGATGTGTTATTATTATACCATTCATGGTTTATGGATAATGTATTGATATTTTGTATGCTAGTTTTAATATGAAACTTTATGTTATGTTTCAATATTTTCATATGAGGAATGCATTGGACTTAGTAAGTGACGGGTAGAGCCCTCTATAGATCCTTGATGCATCAGTAGGTCTCATGGGACAAAATAGTTTCTTGGCACTATGCCTTAAGAAAATCTAATTTTTAGTCTTGGCATGAGGCCCTGACTATGTAGTTATGATGCCCGGAATTATGCATTCCATCATTATAAAATTGGCTATCGATATTACATGTGATTATTCGACAAGTAGAATTTATATGTGAATAATAAATGGAGTTATTTGATTTATCTTTTCCATATTATGCTGAATTTTATGTTTAAAAGGCTTGTGTTTTAGTCTTTTACACTGCCTTAAATGTTTATTATTTTTTATGACTGTTTCTGCTATATTGTTATCCTAACTGAGAATCTAAGCTCACCACTTTCTTATGTTTTATTTTTCCCAGGATTCGAAGAAGTATATTATAATTAACCTACAGGAATAAGCTAAGGGATATAAGAGTGTTCAAAGGGGACACAATGTTATTTTTTTATTTCATGATGTAATGTAAAACTTTTTTATGTATTTAGTACTTCAAAGGCTACTAAACTGATCTGTCTTTCAGTACATGATTCCTTGTATCATGATAATGTTATGTAATAATGCACCGACTCTGGGTAACTAGGGTCGGGGTGTTACATCAATAAGGTATTTTCTCATGGAAAGTTATCAATAGATATTTGGGTGAATTTAGAATATTTTCACAAAAAATAATCCTTTTTGAATGATACTAATAAAAATATCATGGAAATATGAATCATTTCTAATGTAATAAATATGAAGAGAAACCAAAATAGGACTCCTTATAAAGATTTTTCTCTAACCATTATAATAAAATCTAGATCTACTTTCATATCTAATTCTTAAACATGTTTAGAGAATGTGTGTGTGTGAAAATTTTTATATTCTCTCATGGAGTTTAAAGGATGATGTAATTATGGTAAATAAGTGGAATCAATGTCAATTTTATAATTATTTAAGTGTCTATTAGTATCCAATAATAAATCCCCTATATACAAGAAAAGGTGGGATAATTGGAGGACATGTATGAAGTGAATTATTCTATTATGGAAGATTTTTACTTAGAAAATATTAATCTAAGTAAATAATATGTGCATTAGAAATTTGATATAAAAAATACGGGAGAAAATATTTAAGAAAAAAATGACTTTCTCAAAGAGGTATCCCAAGAAATAAAAAAACGATGATCACTAAAACGGTGATGAAGTCAAGCACTATTCCATTCAAGACTCCTCTTAAAGAAAGAAAAAAATAGAAGATGGACGCTTCCATAAGAATAAAGGTTATGTACACTCCTCTTTAAGAAAATCATAAGATTATCAAGTATCTTTAGGGAAGGATAAAATCATAAAAAGAGAAAAATAATAACTATCTGATGGAATCCCCAATAAGAAAAAAAATTATTAGAAAGCAATCAATAAGTAATAATATTTTTTTACTAATTTTTTTTGTGAGATGAATTTTTTTGAAAGGTATATAGGTGATTTATGTAATAATATGGTGGAAATAAAAACACCACTTTTTTAATGATTTGGGTACAATATGATAATTTTTAGAGAAACAAAATATCCAAAAAAGTGAAAGTGGAGGTTTTGTAAGCACATATCAACCAAGGTATGATCATAAGTGGTATATCATTAGTGAGGGTCTTATATTTATGCTAAATATGGTCACATGAAATTAAATTTCATTATATTGGAATAAAGTAAGGTTATATGGACATCCATAACTCTTATGACATATATAGAATGAAGTTAGTAGGGAAATAAAATTTTAAGCTGAAAAATAGGTTCATTGTTTTGCAGGAAAATGCTCAAACAGGGTATATCAAGCATAAAAATATAATTATTGAGATCATCCTTCCTAGAAAGAAAGAAATTTTTTTAAGACAAATAAAAATAAAAATTCCCTTTCTTTGAGATAAAGAAAGAAGATTAATAATAATGAACAAAAGAAATTGGTGGATGTATATCATGAACATCATATAAGTGGAACACCTAAGTGTTCTCAAAAAAACCATTACAAGGAATGATATGAAAACTATTATATTTTTTCAAAAAATAGATAAGGAATCTAGAAGAAATCTCCACTAAAATCATAAAAAGAGGATATTTTTAAAAGTGTAATATATTCTAGAATTGTGGGGTAGTCCAAGACAAGGAAGAAAAAGTGTTTTATCATTCATAATAAATTTATGTAAGTCATATCAAATAAATAAGGACCACTAGAAAAGGGTTTAATAAGATGGATGAAAATGTTTAACAAGATTAAGGGGAGGAAGTTGATGAGGTGTTGGAATTCGTCTCCATAAATATGAAAAATGGGTATATTTTGGTAAAAGAACTAGGGTCTATCGAATATGACTAGCCCCATTACTGAAGTTGTGGAAATATATCATACCCCTATCCCTATATAATTAAATTATTATTAAATGTTTGGGAGTAGTGAAGAATTTAGGGGGAGACACAATACATGTGGTAACTGTACTAAAAAAAGATCGTTTTGATCCAAAAGTAAATCTGATTAAGGTAAAAAAAACATGAAACATGTAGTATCAAGTAGTATGTATGTAGTGATAATGTTTTATTGAAGAATATAGTAAAAAAGTAAACCTTGTTTTGATTAAATCTACAGATGTTGAAAAATATTATGTTCCCATTGGTATCATGTTGAATCTATGTATAACCAGTGGAATCAATACATGAAATTAGTTGAATGTGTCTACTAAATAATATGAATATTTTAAAAAAATAAATACAACATAGAAAATTTTCATGCTTATTTTTTTTGTTCTTAATAATTGCTATCAGTTATGTATTGCGTACATGATAATAAAACCTATTGAAATATAGATGTTTTTAAAAACAAGTGTGGTCTAGAAAATGAATATGAATGTAATATATAATGATATGTAATTATGGAAGATTAGGTACTGAATTTTCAATTTTTTTATCTTATCAAGAATAATAAAAAGTATCTAAATAAATAGAGTTCAAAGTGTTATCAATTTTTCAGTTTTTATAGGTGATATCAATTCAATTGGTTTTTTCTCACACCCATGTATTTTGTTTCATATCAAATAATATTTTTTTTTGAATGTGTGGAAATACTTTAGGTTTATTTTTATTGGATAAAGTAAGAAGTTTTTTGTTTTAAGTGGTTCAATGGAAATATAGGGAGTGGCATGGAAAAAATTCATAAATCTTTCAGAAACACTAGTCTCCAACACCATACCCTAAAAAATTAGTATTAAAGGATCATTCAACTACTCAAAAGATAATTATTAAATCCACTTACCTTTTATCTTTGAGTTTTCATTTATAGATTTGAGGAATTGGTCTAGAAGTGGCTTGGAGGAGGTATTATGTATTTGATAAATCCAACTATAAATTGGATATAGTTGGGGGGGATTAATAAGTGTTTCAATTATTCCATAACTAAGTGGGAAAAGATAAGAAAATGAGAAGTTCTTCCCTATCCAAACATGGGATGAATTTGTAGTACCATTATCATGGAGCAAGAGTATATGCCTAGGAAGAAAACACACATATATTCTAAAGTCAAATGGGGAGTTGGGGAGTTCGTCCCATTCAGGGGGAGCTAAAAAGTGAGATCCCTATTATGAAAGGGAGTAAATCCGAAGACACTTGAAAGGGGGGATAGAAAAATGGATAATCAGTATAATTTTTCCCGTTTTTATTTCATTGATAAATGGAGAGATATTTTGGAGAGGATATGGTATTATTTTGTTAAAAAAAATATGAAGGGGGAGGTTTTTTACCCCCAATATATTTGTCATGGATTTTTTAGAAATGTGATTACAATAAGGTTAGATTCATAGTCTAATGATCATACTTCTAGAGGTGTTTTAATAAAAGATAAAGTGGTGATTCTTGGATTATTTTAGACAAATTGAGCCTAGTTTAATTTAATTTTTTATTTTTTTGATAAATACATGGATGTAAAAATCTGACCCAGGCTTGGGATTGAGCTAAAATAACCATAAGCACGCCACCATAGGCCATTGGTGGCGATAATCACAGAATCCACACTATACTCAAGGAGGCCTTATCCTAAAAACTTGTACACATTCACACATCCAAATAAATAAAAAATTGTAGAGGTAAGTAAATTAATAATGCAACACTACTGTAAATATAAAAAATATGTATAAACTAATAAATACCCAGAAGTACGGTAGTGTATACTAAAAATACATAGTGTAAAAATACATGCCCAACCCAAAAAGATGTCTTAACCTAAAAAACTAGAAAACAGTAAATATCCAATAGATCACAGCTCTTGTATCCCAAGCTATAACCACCGTACGTGGTCCAAGAACCCTATATTCGAAAGCACCTCTAATGTTATTATTGACTTATCCACCTTCTTAAAAAGACACGACATGTGTTGGGAGAATCCCGTGCAGGGGTGAGTATATACATACCCAGTAGAACACCCATAAAATGATGAAGAGGTAGCTGTAATAGATACAACTAAAGAGGAATGTATTAGATAGAACACGGTATAGTAATAGAGTACAATTAAACCAAACAATATAGTGAAAGTGAAAACACAAAAACAAATGGATCTCTACAAGGTGAGAAGATGAACTTCTCATTGAGTCTTTTCTACCTATTTTTGGAGAGTGGACTCCTACTACCACAAGAACCTAGACATTGGAAGAATGTGGCAAACCACACACTTCTTCGCTTCTCCTGAAAGGAGAGTAAGTACACCCACGGAGTGGGTATTGAAGTAGGATATATATTTATATATATATTCCCATCCAATGAAACCCAAACAAGAGAATGAGGGGATCTCCATCTCATAAATCATACGAATAATATGAGTAGATAACAGTTCCAAGGTAAAGTCCATCTATGATGCCCAACAACTCATGCGTCTTCACAATGCACACAAGTCAAAGGGACTCTATCACTACACCTTGATACTATCCACTTTGGGCGGAAGTGAATTGCACTCATGGTTTTAAGTCATGTCACAAGGAAACATCTTAGTGGGGAAAGCATCCATCTTTATCAGGATTCCAAAGGTTCATAAAACCACACATCATCACTACGCCGCACTATTGAGGGGTTACCAATTTTAGGAAAGAATAATATGACCTAGTATGGAGATAGGGTAAAACTCTAGTAGTCACTGTGGAATGCCACTAAGCAGCCCTACTGGAGGTTACCGCTCGGGAAGGTCATTGGGGAACACCACTACCAATCCTACTAAAGGTTAAGCCCAATGAGTTTTGAGGGAAGCTCTACTGACCATCCCAACTTGTGGGTTATGCCTGGAAGATCTCAATGGGGAACACCACCTCCCATCCCATCAGGAGGGTAAACCCAAAACATTGAGGAACTCCACTACCCAGTAATAGTGGAGGGTAACTCAAAAAGATAGTTGGGGAACACCACAGCCTAATCCTACAAGAGGGTAATCCCAGAACTGCCATCATAGAAATCCACCTCCTAGTCCTACTAGAGTGTAAGCATGGAACTACCATCATAAAATGACACTACCGAACCCAGCAAGAGGGTATGCTCTAAACATCCATCAGATAATTCCACTACTCATCCCAGCAGAAGGGTAATCCCTAAACTACCATTGGGGAATGCCACTACCCAACTCAGCTAGAGGGTAAGTCTAGTATTTTTATGGTGATTCTATAGGATCACTTCCATCATTGGTTGTCATATAATTTCATTAAAAACTATAAAAATTTGTCATCATATCTCTAAATCCTCTTCTATGGGAATCATCACGTTCTACATAGAAAAACACTTAGGATAGCCTACTCGCGGTCCAAAATTTGAGTTTAAATGAAAGGGATATGGAACATTGAAGCATCCTAAAAAATAGGTACATAACATGTCAGGGACCCACATGTTATGTGGTACCACTCTTCTACCTGGCCATTTACTCTCCAACACACAACTTGATGGATATGTAGTACTACATGGCGTATAGGGGTACTACACAACATGACTCAGCCAAAAGTCTAAAAAATGCACAGGGCTCATCATTGGTCTAAAGGGTAAAAATGTAATTTCACTAATATTCCACTTCAAATGGGCCTAGTCCAATGTATCACATTGTTTCAATACTCATGAAAAAATACCTGATATAGACTAATCACTTTCCTCAATCAGACACCCGGTGAAAAATTTTCATTTCACTACATCATGCTCAAATGATGCTTCGCGGGCCTGAACCACAAGTCAAAATTAAATACCTGATATTTTTATTGAAGCGTCTACCTTTATTTCTGGGTCACAACAACGCAGATAGTTTTTCATTCTAACAACGTATGAGTGAGATATATCAGATAAAATATCCCACAATAATAATAATTTTATTAGAATTGGGTGTTTCATTGTTTTGAGGCATGAGTCCAAAAAAGATATCCAACATTGATCTTAAAATGGATGTCTCAATTCTAGGGTCACACTGCCGCAGACAGTTCTTCAATCGAGTGTCGCACAGAGAAGTTATAGATGAAATGACGTTTTAATACAAAAATGTATTAATATTAATTATAATAATATTATTATAATATGATTAACATACTTAGATGAGGCGCATGACCTCATCACTCCACACTCAAAACCGCAAACCTCCCATGGAGTATGCACGTGCCCACCACTATTCTCACCATATGGTTTCCATGCCACTTAATTTTAATTATAAAAATAATAATTATATTATTATTATATTAATATATTAATATTATGGAAAGTGAGGCATTGAAAAATCCCCCATTCTCCTCGTGTAGCCGCCACACCCCATTTACTTTATTAATTCCCGCATATTAAATCAAATCCATTTAATTCAAAACAGTTTATCTTAATTAAATTAGAATAGTTTAATTTAATTATCCACACATTTTATGACACCGTCATTATTATTATTTAATATAATATTAATTAAAAATCAACCTTTAATTTTTATCTAAACACCGACTCTGTTATTATTATTAATAATATTAATTATTAATTATTAATGCACGTTGCATTGACAACATCTGACTACATTATCCGGGATCTGATTCTGACCATCATCACGTCGATGCCAAACATCCTCTTCTATGAGACTTCGCACACGACCTCTTCTCAAAATTGGCTTCGTCACACCGCATGTCGTCACCGCACACCAATCAGGAAAATATTGGTTGTTGGCCCAATCCAAAACAATCTTTAATCACAAATACCCACTCACAATGCTGATTTGATCTGTTCACCAAACACCATACCTCTAATTTATCAATCCATCCCCAAATCATCGATTCAAATGCTGTCAGTGCCATCGAAACGCATCTAAGGGTTTGAATGTATTCGAACCCACCTCATAAATGCCAAATTATGGCCCCATTGTATAATTATGAAGAATACGGAGAACAGTGGGGGAAATCACGAGTAACAAAGGTAATAAGAATCATTTTCCAGGAATTCTTGGAAAATGATTTCATAGTGGGGGAATCAAGTTGAGAAACATGGCATAATATGAATTAAATTGAAAGGATAATTTATTTTGATATATGGGATCATTAAAAGGCTCAAATTAAGGCAGATCAAATTGAGAGAATAGATCATGCTCAATATTTTAATTACAAGGGAGTAAAACCACATATAATGAGTCCTACCTCGATTATGGATTGATCATTGGTGAAGAAAACATCTACTAGTGATGAAGATTTTTTGTTGTGTCATCTGCCTTTCGAATCACCTCGATCCGATCACCAATCATTTTCAGGTCTCAATCTACCAACGGAGAAGGGGTGGAAGATCCTCTCAATAATCCCAAGGTTATTTGGCTAACCCTAGTGATTTTCTATAGTATCTTATCTATAAAGTTAAGTGGTTTTTAAAATTTAATTTAAAATAAATAATT
The DNA here is from genome assembly GCA_963277665.1 of Viscum album. Lineage (NCBI taxonomy): Eukaryota > Viridiplantae > Streptophyta > Magnoliopsida > Santalales > Viscaceae > Viscum > Viscum album. The sequence continues at coordinate 1,304,743,850 of OY728160.1, read as the reverse complement.
TATTTATTTATTTTAACTAAACGCACCTTCCAATAGCTACTTCATCTGAACGTCCTGAGTTGACCAACTTTAGGTCACACATTGGGAAATCACCGAATTATAAACTCAACAGGAGTCTCATATTTCCAATCTGAGTCCCCATTCATGAGTTATTTGGATTAGCATTAAAAAATAACAATTTTGTTTAATTATTTTTATTTACAGTTACGTCTTCAATGAATTTTTCTAAAGATGACCTGTGCTCCCAAAAGTTGTGTCGTGCCTAGGGTAAACACCACATTTCAGACTCAATAGTTCCCTTTTATTTTTGATCTAACCATCTATTTAGGAGATATTACATTATTTCATAAAAATGTGTTCCCAAAATAAAAATATATTTAATATTTTAATATTATTAATTTTGGGCACATCAGGCCTCATAATCGCGCTTTGTCTCAACGCATGGATTTTAAAATATTCTTAGAAATATTCTAAAATCTTATATTAGAAAAATTTGGTATCTACAGAGAGAATATGTATATATATTCTCATGTGGGAAAATTTCTCATATTTATGGATAATTTATGTCCCAAAACTTGGATGAGTTCATGAAAGTGATCTCAATGTCTATAGGTGAATTAGAATGGATCAAGAATCAATCTAGTTGAAGTTTCTAGATCTACATATTTGTAAATTCCAACAGTTAAAAAGGTTTCATTCTAACCAGGAGGTGTGAATTTGAAAAAGGCATGGTATATGTGTATGTATCATTAAAATAGTTATTAAGTTCCATTTTAGTTGTCTATGTGAATTTTGAAAAAGTAATAATAGTTTAGGTGTGTTTTTAGATCATAAAACATGTGTATTTAGTCTTTGTATTTGTCAAATAGTATCAATGTAATTGTCATTCCATTTTTCATATGAGAATTTAGAAAATGTAGAGATCATATGTATAACGACCAATGTATTTATAGAATAATAATTTTTGATTTCTATTAATACTTATGAACAAGATATAAATTTTATGTTAAAGGGTACGCTTTTTCTGATAGTGTACTCAACACGTAACAACGGGTTTCTTTGAAATCATACAGTGCACACAACATTTAGTTATACTGAAAAATAATACAATAATATTATTATTATTTGAAATTGTATTTAATGTCTAGATATTGTAATGGAAGGAATGAATAATATAAACTAAATTTTTAAATATGGATTACACATGTTTAAATGTTTATTAATTGGTTTCCAAATTTATTATAAATGGAAATAAAAACCAACTGAATATAATGGTGTGTTTTAATGAAAACCTGTTTAAAAGAGAATAATTGTGTTTTTATATAATGTTTATGGATTTTTATTTAATGAAAAATATATCATATATATTCAATTTAATGTTTTAAATTTATCTTATATGTTTTCTATATATGATATAATAATAAATTCATTTTTTGGGATAAAGAAGTATTTTTCTAAAAATGATGTTTTACCACCTCTTGATGGAGAACCCTTTTTAAATATAGTTTTTTAAACCATTATATGTTTTATTTGAAAAAAATAAGATTCTTATTTAGAATTTAAACATAAAAAAATTACTTTGGATGAAATATTCATATTTTTCTGCTAAAATTCATTTTTGTAATAAATAGGGAAAAATACTGCCTTTTAATTCAAAACTGCATTTTAGGATAATATATTTATATATTTAGATTGTACTTATAATTAGTTTCAAAGTGTAATTGGATTATATTTTTATTATTTAATCTAATTTTGGTCATTTTAAGTAATTTCACTTTTAAATTGGACATAAACGTATGTCAATCTTTTGGTAGTTTTTACTTCTTAAAAACATATTTTTTGGTTTTGACAATGAGAATTAATTTTTAATTAATTTCTTCAACTTATTTGTTTTGAATTTTTAAAAATGGATTCAATATTTGGAATTAGGAGGTCCAAATTGTGTAAATTTGTAACTTTTATTTTTAGACATTATGAATAGTAACCTTAGTAAATATTTTATTTGACATGGTTAAAGGGTAAATCTGGTAAATAAGTGTAAACATAATAATATTATAATATTATTAAATTACCCTCACACATGTCCTAACACTATTTTATGAGATATGTTCTACCATGGGAATCCATTGGTCAATTTAAGGACCCCATGGAGCCACATGTGTGTGAAAATGGAATTTATTAATTACTTTTAATTTAATGTTAAGGAAAATATATCCTAAACATATATCATTTATTAAAACATTTTTTATATAGGGTTATATAAATGAAATCTTAGACTATAAATAATAATTATAAAGATAAATATATTTACTACATAATTTTATTTTATTTATAATTTGTAGACATCAAATAAATAAGTTTATTTATGGCACAATGATGATGTAGTGATTACCTTATTGATGAATGTTTTAAATAAATGAGATTATAAAAATTAAAATAAATTTATTTTGAGACTTTTTATTCCATACACGAATTTTAGGGATAATTATGTCTTTTTTATCTTTGAATTAATGATGGTTTTTCGAAATAATCAAGTTTTAATGTATTTTTGAAAATTCATTATATGAATAGTATATAAATTGACATAAATGAGTTTTTAAAACAAATAAAATTTTATTAAATGATATAGTAGTCATAAAAATATAATATTCGGCCAAATGTCTTAGATAATGTTGTAAATATCATTAATGAACCACTTGAGGTTCTATTGTCATTTTATGGTAACAATATTAACCATATAGTATGAATATACAAGAAGACATGATAATAGTTAAATTAGTTGACTAAGGGTTAAAGGTAAATGATAAGATTAATTTTGAAACAAAAACTTGTTTAAAAACTATTGGTTTAGAGTATTTATAAAAATATTATTATTTTATTAAAATTAAATGAGTTTTGGATATTTTGAAAACAGAAATTCAGATTATAATAATACAATATTTCAAGATATTTCTAAATTGCCCCTCCTCCCTCTTATAAAATGTCACCAGCTCTAACCCTTACTCACACCTATCAATCCCCCTAGGCTTGTCCAACCTCTTCCAAAATAATCTCCCAACATCCCTTTCTTCATCATATATGACTTACCTTGGGAAGAAGGCAGTTCAAGAATTCCTTTTTCCTTAAATCAAAAGAAGTTATCTGATTTGAGGTAATGTCTTCTCTCAAGATTCTTACATTTATTTTCTTTTTCCAACCCCCTGAACTCTCTTTATTCCATTATTTTATAAAAAACATTATATTCAGTATAATAGGATTTTTATTATGATTATTAGACCTAAAATCACACACTCCACCATCTAATGGATTTAGAACATACTGTTTCTATGGACGACGAACTACTACCTCACAAAATGATGACTGTTCAATTATCTCATACCGCCTCTCATGGTTTCCTTGTGATGGAACTATATTTATATGATATATATTATGTTTATATTTTATTTATGATTCTGTAATTTTTATTTACAACATACCTCTATGCTTTTCATGATGTGTAAATACGATAATTTCATTTGAGGAAGCGCGGACTACTGCCCCCTCTAAATGATATGACCCGTTCTTTCCATACAGGGAATGTAGAAAGGATGGAGTTAATGAACTTATTTAACATATATAAAATAGTATATTATACTGGAATTATAATATAACTATTTATCATTAAGTATTAATTCCATAAAATATAAAATAGTAATGAATGTAGCATTCATGCGTTTATATGACTTACCGTCTCCATGAATGGTGCATTTCATTTCTTGTCTCCAAATGTTATGGAATATTATATGTAAATATATACTAGATATATATGATATATACATGATATAAATATATGAATATTATTCTTGAGATAATGTAATTTTGACCACATGAACCAATGGTAATTATAACATGATCATTTTCGACTCAAGTACCTAATATCGAAAAAACGACCGATATTAACATAAATAATTATGTAATTTTTATAATGTGGTAATAAGTGATATAAAAGGAATGATATAATTGAAAAAGGTTTTGAATCAAGTTAAAATTAACTTCATTATTTTTATTCAGGAAATTAAATAACGAACGAGTCTGGTCGGACACAAGGTAAGGGACTTCATCTAAATATTATTTCTTTGAGGCATGTTTTGATAATATAGACATATTTCTTTTACACGGTGTATAATAAACCCCATGGAATTTTACTTTCATTCAAAGGGAATTTTTTTTCTATGAATTGTTTTACTAAATGACAAAAATATTGTTTTTAATGTATGCGACGACAATGACCTCTCCGCCACCGTAATCGTAATTTGGATTCCTCTATAAGCATTAACGTTTTAAAAGGAAAAGAAATACCTTATTCACTTTTTTGGTGTTTTATTATTGAAAATGGTTATTGAAATGGATTGATTATTTAATTATCTTGAAAAGATTTTTTGTGATTGAAAATGTAATGTTATGTGTGAAATATTGATATTTTCAATATTTTATGTTTTATGATTATATAATGGTACTTGTACATTTGATAGGTGGTTACGTGATAATCCAATGATGGGTGGTTACGTGATAAACCAAATGATGGGTGGTTCCATGATAAACCAAGGACCGGTGGTTATGGTATTACCTTCAAAGCATTGGGTATGGATGTCGACCGTATGACTATTCCATTTAGTGATATGTGTGTAAGTTGACCGTATGGTTATTCCATTTAAGTATTTTTAGGTCCCAAGTTACCTTTATGTGCTATATATTGTTTTATATGGGCATTTTGGTAATATTTTGGTTTCAAAAAGGGTAATCAATGAGATTATATTTAGTGAAGTGTTTTTTCTAATTATTTAAGTTGAAAAGTATTACATCATGATAAAGTATTCATGGATTACATGTTGTTTTGAAAAACCAATAGTTTTCTTTATTTATGTATCCCTTATTGAACTTTTTATCCTCATCCCAAGTTTTAAAAAAGTTTTTCATAGGACTTAAAGATGAAAATGGTTAATGATGAGATCAAGGAAAAGTTATGTTGTCTAAACATGGAACTAGACATGTTTTTTAAGTGTTTTTGTTTTATGAAAAAAGTGGATAGTGAGTATAAGTTTCTACTGGTAATATTCAAGTTGTTATGTATATGTTATGACCTAATTCTCTAAATCTCTAAACCTGAAAAATCCACAATGTGAATTATTAACTTAATTCAAGATTACGTAATTTTTAAGGTTGGGGCCTTACAATATGTATTATTGGTACAAAACATACGCATGATCATCTGGCTATGTATGTATATATTCCATGTACCATACATGTGATAAGGATGAAAAAATTTAATTCATCCCTCAACCTAAGTGTCATCCTAGGCTACATAGGTGTGATTTGAGACATAGAAAAATATGAGTATTAGCTTGTAATAATATTTATTTAGAAAATTTATTAATGATAAAATGGTAATATTTATTTGACATTCATGAATGATGCCTTTTATATTAGACGATGCATGAAATGTTCTTAAATAGGTCAAACATCATTAAAATTTGAATGGAATCCATTATTGAATAAAAAATATTAGGATGTTTCCAATGATATTTAAGTGGAATAATGTATCACACAACATGGAAGGATTAAATATCATCTCTTTTAAAATAAATCAATTATAATTTTTTTTAAAATATGTTTGGTTTATGAGAGATTATATATATGGTGGATCTATGTAATCCACAATGCACACCTATAATAAAATAGAGGTGGTGTAGTGGAAGAAGTATTCCCAAATTTTGGAAAAGGAAAAAGTAGTGAGAAGTTTGAGGAGTTGACCCAACTATTAATTAAATATCATAGTAGATTTATTAAAAAAACACTCATATTGTCTAATTCTAAATGTAGTGAGCGAAAAGTAATTTGGATTCCATGTTTTATAAATATAGAAAAAGAATCTTGCTTGAGGTTTTTATGTTATCTAAATAGAATTGTGGAAAGAATAAAAAGAAGAGAGACTCTCTAGAGTGGTCATTTCAATATCTGAGAAAAGTAGAGAAGAGAGACCTTGCTAAAAAACATTTATATATTTGAAGTAGGAGGATAAGGTGTAAGGACCCATCCTTAAAAGTTATAGATTGTAGTGTTTTTTGAACTAGATTTCACATTCAATTATCTTTTCAGTTTAGAGTTTTCGAGAATTAGCAAAAAAATCATACAAAGTAATCCATACAATACAAATGGAAACTTATACTCAGTATACATTTTTTACACTAAAGGAAACCCTTTTAAAAAAACATGACATCATTTCAAGACAAATATTCAATACTTTCATCATTGCATATTATTTTCCCTTACCAATCTTAAGACCTATAAAAAACATTTTAAAACATGGAATGATAAAAAAACGCTCAGTAAGGGATATAAAAATAATTATAAACATTAGATTAGTACAAACTTGAAAAATCATATAAATTTTACCTTTATCATAATATTTTTTTGATTATATGAAATAAAACATTTTCATATGAAAAACAAATACACATTTTTCTCAAAGAAAATCATTTAAACCCATAACATAAAACTAAAACTCCTTTATGTGACTTATAGAATCATATACATAAAAACATTTCAAAACACATTCAATTGGAATAAAAATAAGTTAAAATTACAATTAAGATATTATGAGATTACCCAGTGCTATCTGGGCCACCCCATGTTAAGCTATAAGGTGCTTTCCCAGTTCTATCTTCCGCCCCCCCATGTTAAGCTATAACAGGATTTCCCAGTGCTATCTGGGACACCCCATGTATATGCTATTACAAGATCATAAATTTCCTATAATTCTCAAGAAACATATCATTAATAAAAAAAATTCATCATAAAACCCTTTGAAAAAATCTTTTAATCCCATATGAAAACACTTTTTGATAAAAACACCCATTTCTTTTGAGAACTCATTTTCAATACCAAAACCCCAGTTTCTTTATAAAAAATTCAATACCAGAATACCCAAAAAGATAAGGATTGTTTTTTCATTTAAGGATACATGTAATATTTCTAAGGAATAAAATAACAAAATAATGGTCACAGTGGTAGAAATTTCATTGTCACCGTGAGTGTTAAGAATGGAACATTCCTTTTTATTGTTTGTCCTAATGTTCTATATAAAAACACATAAAAAGATTCCATTTTCAAAACCTCTAAATGAAATTAAAAAAATATACATAAAATTTATTTTATAATAATATTATATCCATATAAATAAATATATAAAATAATATCAAGAATGTTTACATGGAGAAAAATATTTGATAATTAAATCTTTAAACATTTAAGGTGTGCCATACCACTTTGAACATTTAAATCATAATCTCCATGAAATATTTCATTTAAAAAACATTAAATAACATAATTATAGATAAAATATTGATATAAAATTTCATATTAGTTATATATTCACCATATAAAAGAATATAGGTGCATATCATCAATAAATTCTTCAATAAAAGGAAATTGAGACGAAACCCCTTACCTTGAGTCTGAATCATCACATATGTTCATTATCATCCTGAATAATAAAATCTGGTCAATTATATACTAAAATTAGATCATTTTTAAATATTATTATCCATTTTATATCACTGATTATCATGTTATAACAATTACTTAATTATTTAATTTCACATTGGACGTTTTGATAATATTTTGTACAAGAGTCCAAAATAACTTTGGAATGATGTCAATAGTAAATGTGGTCACTAGTAAATCAAATCCCATATAATATTCATGAAATAATAATAAATTTTATACATGAATTATACATTTAAAACCATTTCATTAAAGATTGATATGAACAATTAACTACATTACAACCATGGAGATGGTAAGTCATACGTACACATGAGTAACGTTTTCCATTTTTCAATGATCATTATGGAAAGAATGTTAGTATTGTTTCATATTTTCAAAATGATGATAATATGATTAATATGATTTTAATAATTTAAATATACTTATATATATTATCTATGTGATGCGGTGATTAAACATTAATCACATCGCTTCGTGGAGGTGATAATTCACACGTACCCAAGAACAACGCTATCATTTTTATGTGCAAGGAAAGTAAGAACATAATTGGAATATTAATATCTTATAATGATAAATTTTTCCAAGATATCATATATAAACATTAATTCCATCTTTATAACCAGTACTGAGATATGGTGATGAAAAATGAATTATATCAGTTTGTGGACGTGATAGTTCACACATACTCACAAACGATTAATTCTTTTCCCATTTGATGGAAGTGTAGATGGATTTAGGTGATGATATTTATAGAATAAAATATCAATATATTGAGGATACTGTATTTATTATTTAATCACAGCTGAAAAATATTATAATGATGTGGAAGAATAAATATAATAGAAACACTTAAATAAAAATGATACCCTTCAAAAGATCTCATTTGATTAACACATAAAAACCAATAAGAAGGGTTTTATGACCAAAATAAGTCCTATAGAATGTGGGGATGGATTATAGGAAGATATTTTTGTATATAAGGGCCAATCCAAGTAGGTTTTCATGTGTGAGGAATAGATAAGAATGTGTTCCCTTTAATATGAGAGGGGAGGGGAACTCTTGGAATTCTTCAAATTTTTGTAATTATATAAATTAATTTTATATTCCAAATTGTTCCAAATTGATTTAATTCTAAGGTAGGATGATTTTTGTTCAAATAAACTTAATTAAATGAAAATTTTATAAGTTTTGACTCTTTTTAGTCCATCCCTTTTTTTTAACACAAATTTAACCTTTTTAATTCTTACCGTGATATCATGTAATTTACAATTTCAGGGTTAATATAATTAATATAAAATTAAAAACATCAAATAAAAGATTAATTGATCAAATTTTAAGACTTATAATAATTATTTGGCTGAAATTTATATTTTTAATAATTTTATATCATTTAATAAAATATTTTTTTATTTTAAAACATAAATAATGTCAATTTTGACACTATTCATTTCACGACTATTTAAAAATATCCTAAAAGAAAGATAAATTATAAAAAAAAATCAAAAATGTCACTAAAATGTAAAATACATATATAAAATTAGTGTAAGACACTAATCATCTCAATTTTTTTTTCTAATATCATTTATTTGATTCGTCCATTAATTATAAAATTATTGCATCATAATTATCTTACCATTTATGATAATTATTTTATCACGAACCATTATAAATAAATTACCATGATGTAGAAAAATATTTTATCTTTCTATGTACTATTTATAGTCGAACATATCTTCTATATAACCCCATATTAAAATATTTACCTTGTTAAAAACCAAAATGTGACAAAATTAACTTTTCTTTGAATAAAATACTATAAATGTCATAAATTCATCCAAGTGGCTCCAAGAGATAAATTTTTTTTCCTAAGGATGATTTTGTTCAAAAATAAGTCATCCAATAAAATTTTGATATGTGTTAGTATAATATGAAAAAAAATTATAATATTATTTTTACCCGTAATTACCCGATTGACCTTTAACCGTGTTAATAAAAATAATTACTAAGGTAACTATTCATATTTTCCAAAAATGAAAGGGATATATTTATTAAATTTAGACCTTAAAATTACAAATATGGAATCTATTTTTAAAAAACCAAAACACTTAAGTGGCTAAAATTAATTTAAAATTAATCTTGTTGATGGATCAAGAAAACAAGTTGTTTAAAGTAAAAACAATTAAAAGTTTACAAAGTTTTTATATCCAATACTATTGTGAAATTTAATCCAATGAAAATAATTGGGTAAAATGATAAGACATTGAACTAATTATACTTCAAATATTTAACAATATAATTTATGTTTATAAATAAATTTTATTAAAATTTAGATTTCAATTAAAAAAACCAATATTTTTCATTATTCATTAAAACATGAAAATTATTAGAAAAATATAAAAAATTCAACCAAAGTAAAATATGATACTCCTATTTCTAAGAAGAAGTTTATTTTTTCAAATAGAACTAATAAAAGTGTTAAAACTAGATTTAAAACAAGTGAAACCTCTTAATGCGGAAAACTGCCTTTTTTGAATAATACTCATTTTATTTGTTAAATTGGATTTATTCATATGTCATGTCAAGAAAACACAAAAGTTTAATGTTAAATATTATATTGAATATATTAAATATTTATACTCCACTAATAAAATTTTAATATTTATTTTTTTATTTATTGGTATAAAACACACTTGTGCACATTTGAATGGTTTTTTTGAAAAATATTAAATTTTGTTATAAAAACGGTTTTTATATTAATTTATAATTCATTTGAAACAAAATAATTTATTATATATACATATTTAAACAATATTTTCATTGTTAAGTTAATCATGTTCATTTCCTCCATTCTGACGGCCAGGAAATAACTAACATGTTAAATAATAATATTTAGTTGTTCGTTTAAGCTCGATGTGGTGTTTCATGTATGATATAAAACATAGTAATTACTTTTCAAAATCCAAGAGGTTACATTCTACCCCATTTAGTAAATCGTTTCCTCTCAATTTTAACTCAGAATAAAAAACTAGTGGTTCGATTTTTCAAAATACCATTATCGAAATCCCACATCGGGAAAAGGATTAATGAAAATTCCACATTAAAATAAATAAAGAGAAGTACAAAGGTTAAGATTGATAACACATAGTAGGTTTCCATGTAGTAAAAATGGATATGGATGAAAAACTAACTATCATGTTCTGATGGTTGCTGGTAGAGAATCATGGTTATGAGAATGATAACTATTAGAAAACTATAAATTTGTGACGGGATAAAGGGTCATTGATTTCTTGGCAATAAAAGTAAATGAATAATTTTCTTCATTAAAAATAATTTTCCTAGAGTTAAGGAATTCGTTTCCTAACTATGAATAAAAGAAAATATACTTACTTGATATATTTCTATTTTATAAGCACATTTTCATTTTGATAAAATTCATAGAATTATGACGGACATCCTAAAAAAACAGTAATCATTAAAGATCACACAAACCATAAAGGTTATAAATACCTTAAAAATGATGTCCAAAAGTGAAATAATAAATCACATTAAACAAAATCATTAAATAAACATAAATCCAATAAAATTTCTAAAAAAGGCCCTTAATTACTTATGATCAAAACACTTAAAAACCCAGAAGGTTTGTCTAAAACATTGAACATATGGTTAAAATTAAAAAAATACTGGGCTTCCAGAATCAAAAAATACCGAGCTCCCATATATCTCAGCAACAAAAATAGTAGTAGAAAAATATTTTCAAGAACATTTTTGTTTCTTATCATAATTATTTCCTTCCTATGTAACTAACTTCGAACACACATTAGAATAATGACCCAACTCATTGACACTAAAACACCTCACCATTGGATTTCTATTAGATACCCAATTTATTTTCTATTCAGGGATATTTTCTTTATAGAAACATATTATGTGACCAAACTGACCACACTGAAAACAATTCCCTAATTAAGTCAAACATTGCATGAAATTTTTTTTTCCACACATGGAACATTTTGGCGGATAACCTCAAGATTTATTTACTGACTGGTTCCCCATTTCCACCCACCTTGACCATTTCTTTCTCTTATCATATTGTGGAACATAAGTACCAGAAAACTCCATCTCGAATTTTTCAGAACAAAAAACCACATTATCATTACTTTTAAATTCTCATGAGGCCAAATATATTCATAGACTTGGGTTCAATCTTCAGTAAAATCTATTAATTTTACAAGAAATGTCCTAAATAAAATTTGGAACATAAATTTCTAATATATTTAGGTCTTCTTCATAGACGGCTACTAAATCATAATCATTTTTCTTCAAATATGAGGAATGTTTTTCCATCCTATGTCAAACAGCCTTAGTAAAATATTTCTTAAGGATGATATTATTAAACGTTTCCCATAACATGGAATCAATATCATATTTCTCTCTAGTATTTTAAACCAAAGAACACCCTTAGCTAGCTTTACCTTCAAAATAATAAATAAAAAGAGTTACCTTTTGACTTTCTAAACATCCCATGACATAAAATATATTATCTAGGGAATTGATCCATCCTTCAGCTACCATTGGGTAAGATGATCCATTGAATGATTGGGAATGTTGCCTCTTTAAATGATCTACTATAGAAATTTTTCTTCATGGTAGATCGGGTACCTATCTAGCATGGACACCACATCCATTTATTGCATGGGTTAACTGATCCATCACAGCAACAAACTATTTTGTTTCAATTCTATCCATAATGGGATATAGATTTGGCAGGTTGTTCTCCTCTCATAGCCTTCCAACAACAACATCCTTCTTTCCTCTATGTAAAACCATTCTAAAATAGAATACTTTAGATGAAGAAACAAGGTAATCTTAAAATTATACTTTATCTTAACTTAACCATAAAGTAAAGTATTCTATATGCATGTTATTAACATTATCCTAACCACTATGTTATCTAAACCATCCTTTGATACCGACTATAATAACCTGTCCTTTAACATTACATATTCAAGTGTTTTTGAACTATATTTCACATTCGGGGATCTTTTTATTTTATAGTTTATGAGAATTAGGAATAAATCTTACAAAGTAACCCATAAATTATAAATGGAGAAGTATACTCAATATCCATTTTCCACCAATGGAAACCCACTAAAATTAAAACAAGCTTTTATTTCAAGACCAATATTCAATTATTTCATCATGAAATATTTTTTCCCTTACCAATATTAAGACCTGTGAAAAACATTTACAAAATTGGGATGAGCTCAAAAATCCTAATATGGGATATAAAAAGAAATGAAATACTTATTTCAGTAAAAACATGAAAAATCATAAAACGTTTACCTTTATCTTCAAATTTCTTTTAGTATATGATGTAAATCATTTTCACAAGAAAAAAACATATTTTTCTCAAAGAAAATCATTTAAACCCATATCATGCAATTAAGACTCCTTTAGGGGACTTATTGAATTGTATACATAAAATTTTATCAAAACCCTTTCAATTGGAATAAACATAATGCTCAATTTCAATTAAGCTATTAGAGGCTTACCTGACACTATGTGGGCCTCCTCACGTTAACCTATAAGTGGCATTCCTAGTGCAATCTGGGCCACCCCATGTTAAGATATAACAAGATTTCTCGGTGCTATCTAGGCCACCCCATGTATAAGCTATATTGGGCTCACCCATTTCCTATAATGCTAAAGTACCATATCATTAATAAATCACTTTCATCATAAAACCCAGTAAAAAACACTTTTACTCCCATATAAAAGCACATTTGGATCAAAATACCCTTTTTATTCAAGAACTTATTTTAAATACCAAAACTCACTTTTCCTGGAAAAAAACATCAATACCAAAATATGAAAAAGTTAAATATGTTTTTTGATTTAAGTAGACATGGAATATTTTAAATGAATATGATAATAAAATAATTTCCACGATGTTGGAAATCGATGTCACTGTGAGCATTAAAAATAGAATATCCCTTTTTAGTTTTTCAAAACATTCCATATAAAAACATGTAAAATTATTCATTTTTTCAAATCACTAAATGAAATTAAAAATATAAATCAAAACATGGAGAAAAATATTTGATAAATATTTATTTATACATTCATGGTGTCCCATACCACTTTCAATAATTAAATCATAATCTCCATGAAAGAATGAATAAAAACAATAAATAACACTAGTATAGATAAAATATGGATATAAAATTTAATATTATCATTATATACACCTTATAAAATATTAAAGGTTTATATTATCAATAAATTCCTCAATGAAAGGAGATTGAGACGAAATCCCTTACCTTGAGTCTGACCCATCTGGTGCATTCTTTATATTCCTGAATAAAAACCTAGGATAATTATATAATTTTATTAGAACCTTTTAAAATTTTATTATTCCTTTTATATCACTTATTATCATGTTATAACAACTACTTAATTATTTATGTTTAAGTTTGTTGTTTTGACAATATTCGATACAAGAGTCTGAAATGAATTTGGTATAATATCAATAATCAAAGTGGTCATTAGTACATCATCTCCATAAAAATATTCAGGACATAATAATAACTTTTATAAATCTATTATACATTGAAATATATTTATTAAATATGTATTTGAACAATTAATTATGTTACAATCTTAGAGATGGTAAGTCGTATGTAAGCATGAGTAGCGTTTACATTTTACAGTGATCATTATATAAAAAAGGATAGTATTATTACATATTTCCAAAATGATAATAATATAATTAATATTATATTAATAATTTAAATGTATATATATATATATATATAATATCCATGTGATGTGGTGATTAAAAATGAATCACATTACTTCATGTAGGTGATAGTCCACACATACGCATGAACGACGCTATCTTTTTTATGTGCATGTCAAGTAAGAAACAAATCGATATATTATTATATTAAAATTATAAATATTTCATTAATATGGTATATAAAAATTAATCCCATCATTATAACCATTACTGAGAGATGGTTATGGAAAACAAATTATATCATTTTGTAGAGGTTATTGTTCAGACATACACACAAATGGTTTATTATTTTTCCATTTAATTAATGGAAGTGGAATTGAATTTAGGTGGTGATATTAACATAATAAAATATATTTATATTTAGGATACTGAATTTTTTATTTCATAATGTCAGAATAATATTTTAATTAAATGGAAGAATAAATAAAATGGAAACACTTAATTAAAATTTATACCTCTTCTCTAGGTGATATCCTTTTATTAACACCTTCACACCTCTAAAGAGGGTGTTATACCTACCTTAAGGCCACTAGTATGTGGGTATGGATTATAGTAAGGGATTTGGGTATATCTTTTCCAAAAAAATGGTTTTAAAGTGTGCATAATAGAGAAGAATAGGTGCCCTTTTATAGGAGAGGGGAGGGGCACAATTGGAATTATTCAAATTATTAAATTATTATATATTAATTTTATATTTGAAATGGTTCGAAACTAATTTATTTATAATAAATGAATATTTTGGGTTGAATAAACTTAATAATTATAAAATTAGAAAAGTTTTGACTATTTTTTAATCCTTATCTTTTTTGTTTTAACACTTGTTTAACCTTTTTGATTCTTATCGTAATAGCATGTAATTTAAACATTGAGGGTTAAAATAATAACTATAAAATTAAAAAAGACCAATAAATGAGTCATTTATGACATTTTAAGACTTATAAAAATTATTTGGCCTAATATTATATTTTTTTTGAATTTTATTTCATTTAATAAAATATTATTTATTTTAAAATATCAACTATTTCAATCCTAACAATATTAATTACATGAATTTTTAAAAATATCATAACCAGAAGATAAATTAAAACCAATACTACTAAAACATAACTAACATGTCCAAATCACCAAAATTTTTATGACATTAATCATCCCAAATTATATTTATTTTAATATTTTTAATATCATTTATTTGATTCTTCCATTAATTAAACAATTATTGCATCATCATTGTGTCAAAATTTAAAATAATTATGTTTTCACTAAAAATTATAAATAAATTACCATGATTTAGATAAACATTTCATATTTTTAAATAATATATATAGTAAAAAATATCCCTTATATGACCTCATATTAAAAAAATTTACTTGTTAAAGAAAAAAGTGCGAGAAAATTGGCTTTTACTTGAATAAAATACTATAATTGTCATAAATTCATCCAATTGGATCCAAGAGCTCGAAATATTGACTGAAAAATGATTTTGGTCGAAAATAAATCATTCGATAAAATTTAGACAAGTGTTTGGGTACTTTTAAAATATTTTATAACATTATTTTTACTGTTAATTACCAAATTTATCATTAATAGTATTAATAAAAATATTTATTAAAGTTACTATTCATTTTGTCAAAAAATAAAATGGAAATATTTATTATATTTCGAACTTATTATTACAAATATGGAATACATTTTTGAAAATTTAAAAAAAATAAGTGGATAAAATTAATTTAAAATTATTCTCATTGATGGATCGAGAAAATGAGTTTTTTAAAGTAAATAATGTTCAAAAGTTCACAATGATTTTATATCCAATTTCAATTTTAAATTTATTAAAATGACCTAAATTGAATTAATGGATAAAAAATTGAACTAATTTTTATTAAAACAATTCAAAATATAATTTAATACTATAAATTAATTTAATGAAAAAATGATTTTCAATTAAAAATGAAATATATTTTTTTATTATTCATCAAAACATGAAACTTATCATAAAAATACAAAAATATCAACCAAATTAAATTTTTATACTCTACATTAAAATAAGAATTTTATTTTGTCAAATATAAATTATAAAAATGTCAAAAACTATATTTATAACAAGTTCTCCATTAAAAGGTGGAAAAACTGCCTTTTTTGAAAAATACTCTTTCTATCCATAAAATCAGATTTATTATTATATCTTGTATATAAGTAAAATAATATAAATTTTATATTTTATATTTATTATATTATATATATTCCCTTAATAAAATCTAGAAATAGTGATTTTATATTTTATTGGTATAAAACACAAATGTGCACATTTAAATAATTTTTCCGAAAAACATTTATTATTATTTTAAAAAGAGATTAATTTTAATTTATAATTAATTGGTCACAAAATAATTAATTATATATACATGTTTTACCATATTTCTATAATTCATTTAATCCTTTTCATTTCCTCTATTCGAACGGCTATGCAATAACTACCATATTAAAAATAATATTTAGTTGTTCGTTTATGCTCGATGTGGAATATCATGTATGCTATCGAACAAAGCGTTTCCTTTTAAAAACATTGGATTCTACATTAGGTGTTCACTACCATGGCTGGTTGGTCAAATAATATAAATCAGTCGAGTCATTAGAGGGTTTTTTGAAGAGGACTTGGTGATTATTATAGTGTAGCCAAGTGAATAAGCTATTCTAGATTCATTTTGGAAGTAAGTATGACTGTTCAAGGAGTATTTCACAATATTTATGTGATGGAGAAGCTCGAATGGAGTTCAATAGAGAATATAATTATATTCAAGGATTCATAAAATATCCCAATTTATATTTAATTATAGACATACACGTCTATAAACAATGGGTAATTTTCTACATAGTATTGTGTGAAAGAGAATAATGGTAGTGAGTGTTTCCAAAACTATGTAAGTCATTAAGTCTATACATGGAGTAACCATGACCATTTTTATCGACTGAATAGTAGTGAGACTGTTGGATTATGGTGTATCAGTACATCATTGATAACATACTCATTGGTTTATCCTAGTGTAAGTGAACTATGTAAAAATTATTGTGTCCCCGCGTGATTTACTTTCATATACATTTGAATATTGTTCGGTGAGGTTAAGTAAAATTAAATCAGTGGAAAACAGTTCCTACCAAATTGAGAACAAGATCCCAAATGATAATCTTGGTTAAGAGGGCCAAAATGGTTTTTTAACAGACAATGACTTGATTCAACCCCTGCAACTCAGGGAACCTAAGGGACCTAATAGATAACAACAACATAATATCATCACCTATATTTTCCATAAGGAATAAAACATATCACTATATCACCTCATATTTTAGGAATATAATATCCAAATATACAAGATTATTATAGAGGAAAAAACATCCATCCATACCACATCATTATCATTGAATGTAACCTCCTTCCATACCACATCAATGTCAACAAAGAATATCAATATTAAAAATCCCCATTACAACATCACTAACACACACAAAAATAAAAAATATCAATTAAATTATCAATAAAAATATCATACCACATTTCATAATATATTCTAGGCTTATTACATTCACCACCACTGAACATAATTCAAGGAAGACAATTTCAATAAATCGCAGGTCCGAGGACTTGACCCCGCAAGATTCCCCTCACCCCTCAAACCCTTACCACCCACCACTAATGGTGGGGAATACCAAATTTCATAATACGCCATCACTAATAAACAAATTCTATGTCAAACATATTTTTAGGTAATGTAAATCATTTTCTACCATTTATGATCATTATTTATCTTATTCCATTACATTTAACTAATATTCATATGATGGGTTTTAATAATTATATTGACACTTGGAATACCACAAAAGTATTAATAATAGAAATTCAAGATCATAATGAATAAATATAAAACATTAAAAATACATTAAAAATACATTTTTGAAAAGGTTTGGGTTTTTTAGATTATTTCTGAACTGATGAATTCAAGTCTCCTTAAGTATCCACTGATGATGATAATCATCAATTCCACATGAGGATCTTATTCTGATCCTAGTGATGTTATTAAATCCAAAAAGGTAAATGATGGATGCATGGAAATATAAAGACATTAGAATACCAATCAGATAAAGAAAAACTATAAACCCCCACCCCCCTAATGAGGAAAATTATAGGAATCTTTATCAAATGATAAAACCAGAGTACTCTAAGAACCATATTCACTTTCTCAAAATGGAATAAATACAGAGCTCATATTCCTTTCTATATACTTAAATATAAGCATTTAACAGCCACCTAGGAACCTAAATTCATAGAAAACCAAAATAGATGTATAAAATAAACTTCAATGCTCATTTGAAGCATTAAATAGCCTCTAAAAGTGTCTTAAGTACCAAAAAACCTTGTAAGGTTCATTAATGGTCCCCCAAATTGATTAAAGTTTGAGAAGGTGGTGCTTAATGGATATCTATAGGTGGTATTATGATTTTTTCGCATGTAATGGTCCTTATAAGCTCATTACTCCAATCCCAAGTCCATGTCTGATTTGTTCATTTTTATTTTCTCGAGTTTGTTTATTGATAATATAAATAGATGAATATATATATTATAACACCACATTAATTATTTAATTAATTAATTATTATTTAGTAATTATTATAAATATGAAATAAACAAATCATATTTTTGTTTATGATGACTATACGCATTTTTCACATGGATTAATCAAATGAGTTTGAAAAATATAAATTAGCATTACTTATGTGTGATTATAAGGACCTTTTAAAAATTGGAAATGATCCTCAATCCCATTTATAATCATAAACTAATAATAGTATCTAGGAACACATCAAAACTACATAAATTTTGAAGGGGTTTTGTGTGATATAATCATCCAAATATCCATTAGTAAAGTTCCTTTTCCATGACATCGATATTAATCATGAAACATGAATAATTTCAATCTTGTATATATTATTTAGTTTTTTCGATTCCCAATAAGAATAAATATTATATCATTATATCACAAGTAATTATATTTTCAGGGATGTGGTTTTACTTTGCAAAAATTAATCGAGGGACTTGATGCTATAACCTTTCATATGGGTGGAAAATCCTATCAATGTTAATCATAACCCTATGATTGATTACTATCATACCCAATTACCTTCTACTGATCCAAAATTTCAAATTAATTTAGATAGGTATCAAAATATGAAACCTAAAAAAGTAAGAAATGTATTTTAAAACCTCAAATTGATTGATCCACAACCAATGTTCACTTAAGTAACACCAAGTAATCATATATAACAATCCATGTGGTGTAATTTAAGAAGGAAAATTCAAAACCATGTTCACTTACTTATATCCCATCAATGATCAATTGTATATCTATATAGGATATCCTACTCATACTTATATAAATTTTTTATCACAATCCAATCTTATGATCATCAATTAGGGATAAACTGGTTATACATATATTCCTGAGGTTTTTATCATATAATCTCCCATGTTATATGAAAAAACATTAAATAATGATAAATTATTTCCATTATTATACATTACTTAATATAAGATATCCATATGAAAACAACACTTGGATGAATTTAGGGTGAAAATACTAACACTATATGTTCCTCGGAAATATATATCATTAAATCGTACATATCTCTATAACCCCTCCTAGAATCCCATTATAACATATAATGTTTAACTATATTATCTACGATTTTAATCAAATCATAAATAAAATAATAACATAATTTAAAACATCATAAGAATAATATAAAAGAACTATATTCTAGAAATTATCACTTCATCAATAGATCATAATGAATTAAGTTAAACCACGTGAATTTATTTTTACTAAATAATATCTTTCAAAAACTTATGATATGTGTTATTATTCCATGTACATATATTTTCAATAAAAGGGTGCCATATATATATAATACCCTTACACCATAATCAATCCACTCACATTAAACTCATTAATATCATTAAGTAATTTTACTAACTATTTAATTTAAAAACTATTCCCAAATACATATTTTCATGAAATCAATTTTTCAAAACACATTTCCCCAAAAGGATATTTATTATTGTTAGTTATATATGATAAAAATATTTACTTCCCACAAGATAAAAAATATTATACTAATTAACATGAAATGAAAAAATATAAATGCTTTGATTTACCACCTTTTTAATATCTCTGATATAATGTGTTGGCGGTCCCAGTGGAGGTGTGACATGGTAAGTGTTGGAGGTCCACGGTGGGTGGTGGGTCATCGTCAGCTTCGAGCGGCGCATGGCGGTAGGTGGGAAGGAGCGGAGACCTATCGATAGAGGGTGAATACGGTGGAGGAGGGTCTCATCATTCATTGGTTGGGTGTGGTAGCGATGTTTTAGAGGAATTGTTGTCATATTGGCTATGGGTGTAGGCAGATGGGATAGTCATGTAGTCTTGATGGAAAGGCTAGGGAAAAATAAATAGGAGGATTCCCAACGGTGCAGATCTAGATGGTGTTCATAGAAACTACTCCAAACTTTTCAAGACTATCATGTTGGATAAACAAGAGGGCATGACATATTCCATTAAGACCAGACATCGTGCACCTATGCATGAGGAAATTCTAGCTATGAAACCATACAAAGATTGTGAGTTTGTAAAAAATATATAAATATAATGGGTAGGTTCTGCTCTTCCAGTGTCTTTTTTGGGCCTTCAATGGCCATGTATTAGGCCTATGTGTATCTAATATTATGATCCATATAAGTTTACCCCTAAACCCAACTAAAAAGGGGAAAATAAATAAAAATTAATATTTTTTTGTCTTGGTGGATGAACTACAAAAGTTTATGATGGGACATGTTTAGTTTGAATAAGTCATTGAACATGATCATAAACTACACACCTCAACCCAAATAAAATGGTTAACATATTGGGGGATAAATACCATGATTCCTCTATAAAATTAGCTTACACCGACCATAATCAATAATTCTAAGTATACATCCTTATTTCCCTAAAAATAATGCTTTTTCGTAAGTTGGCATGGGATATAAGTAGTGTTTATAAACAATGATTCCTATATAAAAAACTCAAAAAATAAAATTTTCATCTCATATTTAACACACACTCTTAGGATAAAATCCATAATATCTAAGTCACTAATCTAAATAATCAAACACTCTCATTACTTCACATATCTAGAAGATAAATTTTAATCCATAAAAAATTATTATCCAAACCATGCATCCAAATTTACCTCAATGATAAAAATATACTTTATTACTCCAAAAATATAAAATATTAATTTTATAACTTCTAAATTGCATACCCATTAAACAATTATCATAAAAAATCCAAATCTTACAACTTTAGATGAATAAAAGCATTCACCAAATTGTAAGTCACTAGATGATATTTCCAATACAGTTTTGTCTATTGATGATTTATCAAGCTCTTGATTGATATAATAATACACCATGTGATCTTATGGAAACTTCATATTAACGATGGAAGTAACTTATATATAATAAGAAATATAGAGTATATATATATATGTATTTTATTTTAAAATTTTCAATTTGTTATTTCTATGGTAGTAGGATTTTCAGTATCCATTTTTACCATATCCTATTCTGTATACATAAATTAATTATCTTAAAAGGAGTGGAAAGAATCAAAAATAGTTTATATATAAATTTATATTAGAATAAATATCCATTTCTTATTGAAATTTTATATGATAAAAGCATGTATTTTGGATGGGTGATAATACTGAGAGTGAATGAAAACAAATTAAGGGTAACCATAAACTCTAAATACTATAATTTAAAAAATAATAAATTAAAATAAAATTAAACTTCAAATTTCAATGTACCATTATCATGAGTCACCCCAAATAGGACACAACCTGAGATGAAAATGAGGTTCAATATAAACCTTAAAGGCCACCTATAATAGTCTATAACGTGGTGATTGGCTCCCAGGGAATATCATCACACATAAATGGGTGGAATTACCATTTTTAAAAGATTAAACACCATCACCATAAATAAAATAAATATGTTCGATAAGTACAATATATTAATACATGTATATTAATACATGTCATGTCACACAAATCCAAACTACAAATAGAAAACCACCATAATTTTTATCATCTGTTATATGATTTTTGTAAGGTATAATGCAATACACATCTATTTGAAATAAGTCTCCTGAAACCTCCTCCAACTATATCAAGATAATATAATATAATAGTCTATATAAATTAGGAGTTAACATATAAATATACTTAATATTTTTGTCCCCATAACTCTCATGTGCTATATAAATGAATTATTCTAATGCATCTATGTATAAAAAAATTAACATGGATTGCCCAAAATTCAACCATCCAGACACATACATTACATAGAACATAATAATTTCACTTTACAAACCACAACACTTTTCCAATCACATAACATCATATATCCATTATTGTAATAGTAACCACCACTATTCTTCATCCATGAATAGAGTATTTTTCCTCTTGTAAGGATCTATCTACAATATACTCATGTAGTTTTCAACTGATAAAGTCCTCACA
Source organism: Viscum album (assembly GCA_963277665.1). Lineage (NCBI taxonomy): Eukaryota > Viridiplantae > Streptophyta > Magnoliopsida > Santalales > Viscaceae > Viscum > Viscum album. Next base: position 1,304,720,896 of record OY728160.1, on the reverse strand, counting down.
ATAATATAACCACCTCTAATTAGTTTTCCACCTCTATGGAGATCACTATAATATCACCACATCTATGTAGTTATCCCCTCACATGGAACACACTAAATACTGTTTTGGTTGGGCCATTGTCCACCCTCAGTGACTCGTGTTGATTTTAAGGGTGTCCACCCCCCGAGACTCTCATTATATTATCATGTGTCCACCCTCAAGGAATATCACATCCTTATCTTACAAAATCACCACCCGACAACATATATCTTCTATGTTTATCCATATCTTCAAAACCATGCTCACTATTATCATCATCATGTATTAAAAACCATTACCTCATCCCGAGTCCCAACATACAGTTCAGTAAGAAGTATCTCAAATGGATTCATAAATCCACTATCCATTTATTCTCCCACCTTGGACACTATATATATAAGAACCAGGGGAATAAAACCAACTTACATACATATATGACTCTACCACCTAGGATAACCATTGATCATATCTTAGGAAGTAATTCATCCCATCATTAACATCCTTATATTTTGGGTATAAACAAGTTCCATAAACTCATAAAGTATCCAACACATAACAAAATTGACCTTCACAACATGTCTCAACATCCATCACACATTTCCATGGTATAATATCTACATATTAACACAAGATAAGTTTATTTAGAGGTTTATAATATTTGAGTGCCACCATCGTTCAACTCGTACCATTATCAATGCAATCTATAAGCACTAGGTCACTCAACCCCTGATGGATATGTCCCAGTACCATGAACAGGTGCCACAAACCATATAAAATTCACACCACACCATACAAATCATAATCAAACAGCCCCCCCCCCCAACACCATAATATATCATGGACTTACACATAAGAGGAATGTCCCTGATATAATCCACTTCCAATTCATATCACACTATCACCAAAATACCTATTAGTTTCTTTTGAAATTTGCATAACCCTCATTCTTATTTGGAATGGGTTGTTCCAAAGGCTGTAATTCCTACCCACTCTCATCTTAGGGTATTTTATATAGTATTTCATTATTATAGTCTAAAAATTAAATTGTGTGGTTAATAAATATTACATAATTATCCATAAACTCTTATAAATGCCTATTTAAATCATAAATAACATATCAATTGTATCAAAAATTATTCATAACCAATATTCAATGCCAAAAGATCAATCTATTATCTATATCCACCTTTCATCATTTTCCAATATTGATATACTTCCATGTTTATCAATTTAAATTCTATAATCTATTTTAATATTCTATTTCCTCAATTTATCAATTACCATCAATAATTTATCAGAATAAAATATTTACCCATATAAAATATTCATATTTATTATTTATTCTACCCATTTCATATTTATCTATCAATTCGGTTTATAACAAAACACATAATAATTTTATCATATTATTGTCAATATATACCCATCACATAAAACAAAAGCATCGTAGATTCAAATAGATTAATTTAGAGTATGGTATTTTAATGTCATCTACCTTGATTGTATAATGAATATTAATCATTAATATTTAGATAATCACCAGATTTTGTTCATTTTATCTCATTCTTCATCTTCCACTTCTTTTAATTCATCATGAAACATCAATACTAAATATTTACCTTTTGAAAAAATAGATAAAATCAAGATAATATATGATAAATATCCCCTTTAAAGGGAGTCAATCAAAATGTGATTCAATTCCTTTAATTCCCCCATTAATTTTTGTTCCATAAATTCCAATGACTTTCCTTTTCTCCTCATCAATTTCCCCAATTCAATTCTCTCATTAACATCACCAGCTGGATATTACATTAACATAAATGAAATTACCACCAGTATTACTCTAATATTCATTTTTAATGAAACCAAATATAATATGTCATAATTATGAATTATTTTTTATAAAAAATCCATAAAAAAATAAATTGATTTAATAAATAGTTAATTAATCTAATTCTGCAATCACATAATAGTTATGTAAAATTACAACTTACATAGAAAATTAAAAAATTACCACCAAAGTGTAAACATCACATCTTAAATTTAATGAAACATTCATTTTAATATTAGACAATTTACTATTTTATACATCATAACTAAAAATAAATAATTTTTTACAAACCAAAAAACATAAAATTTTCATGTCTTTATACTATAAAAACATTTTAAAACATTTTTCCCTTGAAAATATTTAACTATAATAACAAAAAGTGGAACAGATCACATAAATAAATTATTTCAATTTTTATAACTTCAAAAAAAATTCCACAACAAAATAAAAAAAACTAAAAAAATGGGATATTGCACAAAAATTTGTGATTCCAACTCCCAAGTGATTTCCTCTACAGCACCATGCCTCTAAATAACTTTCACTAAGTCAATAACTCATCATGTAGAAATTTTTCTCTACTATTAAAAATTAGCACCATATACTCAGTAAAATTAATTTCTTTCTTAACATCCACATTGCTTGAATCAATCATATATGAAGGACCATGAAAATACTAATGAATCAAGAGACATATACTTTTTCGTAAATAATTTTTAATCATTTGGGTAGACTAAATAAAAAAGTTACATATATAACACACTCCATACCTTCAAAATGATCCATAAATCTAAGAAACAACTTATTTCCCTTTCCAGACCATCATTGTTCACACTGAGGGGAAACATGAAAAAACACATTATCTCTAACCACAAACTCAAATAGTATCCTCATCCAATCTAAATTTTATTTCTTTAGGCTCCAAGTAGTCTATATGATATCATAAATTACTTACATAGGTTTCTTTATATCCTACACCATATCTTTCATAACTAAAAAAACTTTACCATCATCAACCCAATACAATGGTGAATGAAATAGTCACACATAAAAATCCTCATAAGGATCCATACTAGGGGAGGAATGATAATTATTTCCCCATAATAATAAATGATCCACCCTTGATCAAAAAAAATAAAATATATATGCATTCAAAATATACTCTAATTTATGAATCATCCATTGATATTAACCATCATTATGTTGATAGAATGTAATCCTAAATCAGAATTAGGCATCAAAGGTGTGATATAATCCATTCCATCTCTATGATGTAAAATGATCATCTTGATCAGATGTTATCAACCTTAGAACACTATAACTCTTTACCAACTCCATCACATAATTCATATCTAATCTATCCAAATATATCAATTCTCTAATAAATAAAAATTTGGCTGACATCCTAAATCAATCCATGATAACCCCAATGGTGTTGATCCCTTTCATGGTATGAGGCGAACCCATAGAAAAATTCATAGAAATGTGTTTCATCTTCTATTATGTAATCTCTAAGTGAAACAAAAAATCCATAATAATTATATGTTTATCATTCACCTATCAACACATAATATTTGCACAAAAAAACTATGTTATAATTTTTTTTTGTCCTAGCCCACCAAAAACACATCTTTGAAGCACCATACATATTTTTTAACACATGGATGAATTTACAAAGAAAATTTATAAAACTGAAAAACCCATTTACTTCATAATCTAAGTAACAAAAAACTTCTCATGGAATAATAAATATTGTTACTCATACTCTCTCCAATCATCCATTTCATCACCATTCATAATAGAGTCTCTCAACACCTCAATATTGAAATATTCTAATTGAGACCCTTCTATATTATGTATGAATGAATATTTTACCATCATATGATAAAGACGTACTTCCTCATCGATCTACTCATATCCATGTAAAATAGGTGAAAAAAACTCCATCGCTTTCTATTCCACACTCATACACTAAGAATCATCACCCTAAAGATTCTAAATGAAAGTTTCAACAACCACCTTATCCTTCTCTATAATATATGTGAGATCAATATCATAATATTGGAGAAATATAACCCAAAATAAACAATTAGAACTCAAAAAATAAAAAAAAATATCATAATTTTATGTTTTTTATAAACTATAAATAATTATTCAAGTTGATAATTCTTACAAATCATAAACTTAAACACCACTACTAAGAGATAAAAATAATGATTAGAATAATTTTATTCATGATGATTTAACATTCTATAAATATAAAAAATTACTTCTCTCTCTTATATCTGGAAATATATAAAACCCAAATGGGATGTATCACTATATACCTTATATAGAATACATTCTTCAGGTAATATAAGATCTAAATCACACATTAGTTTCAATTTTAAACACTCAAAAATAGATTGAAACACCATTATACAAGAAAAAAATTCCTTTTTTTAGTCAAAGATAATAATGGAGTCACAATCCTAGAAAACCTTGGCACAATCTTCCAATAATAATAAGAAAAGCATAATAAATTTCTTACTTAAAAAATATTATTTAATGGAAATTATATAAAAACCACCATAATCATTATTATATCCTCTAGTAAATTATTATAGAAGATATCATAACCCATAAAATTCACCTCACATCTACAAAAAATATACTTAGATATCATTATATATAAACAATTATCCATGTGAAACTCCAACACCATATTGAGATGCTTTGAATGATAATCCTCTACTTCATGTAAACAAAAATATAAACAATGAAGATAATAAAAACATCATGATAGGTTTGTAACACCCTATTTATAAACCCCAGAAACATAGATAAAATATAAATAATTTAAAATTATATCAGAAAAACACTGAAATACGCAAACCAACATAGAAATTTTTTCTTATGAATCTATTAATCCTTAAATCTCATTTAGTGATATAAATGTTAAAAATAAATGTTAAAACACCAACCCAATCCATTTAAATGAGAAAAATAAATTGTCCTAGTAATATAATAATTATTAATCATTGTAAATTATTTGAACCACTAGTAATATATATCGAATCCCAAACACCCTTCTCTATTCTTCATAAAAAACACTAGAGTGACCTACTGTGAGTAACTATGAAATATAAAACCTCACTGAAAAGACTCATTATTTGATTACTCAAATATAGTGGCTCTTCTATAACTATGTAACAAATTTACATAGAAATAGGATAATCTCCTTGATACAAATAAATCCCAATATTAACCTCTTTCCTTCATGGAAAAATCATATATGCATTTGGGAACACATCAAAATAATCCCTCATAACTTCAGTAAACTTATACATATTCACATCAAATTTACATTGCAACAAGATCACAAAATGAGATTTAATAATTATATAACTTAATATATATCTTCCCCAAATAAAACCAAATAATCCAACAAACACCACATGATCACCATTCAAGATAGATAAAATAACCTTGTGTTGATAATAATAAAGAGAAGCCTATATAGGGTAAAATTAATCCCTATTAATGAAACCATCATATTTTTCAATCTATAAAAATAAAAGGTTCCATGATAATTGATATCTCCAAAAAAAATAAAAACTACACACCTCAAACAACCATATCTAACCTCCCACTAATTTCATTAACTCCAATAGATTCTATAGATTATTTATTGAATGGTAAATGTATATTACAAGGAAGGGGTAAAAAATGAATGTGAAGCACCTGGATAATTAAAAAGTAGAATTAATTGTGTATTAAATAAAAAATACCTCTAACTAAATTTAGTCTCTCAAATGCTTGAATTTATAAATCTTAGAGTTAACCTATGCCAACTCCATTCACTCATCGTCATTGTTTCATACCACTATCTCATTTTCAATAAAATCTATTTTCAAATAAGCAATGAGGTCCTTGTTAGAAACACCTTATTCTAATGATTAAAAATCAAGTTTTATATGTTTATAATAAGTTTAATTCATTATGATAGTAAATAATATTATAGTCGAATAGTGAAAATTTAACCAAGTGTTGATCTACCTTTAGTTCAAATGATCTAATGCTAGTTATACTTATTTACCATTAGTTAAGGCATGCTACTGTTGGATCTATTACCAAGGACCTACCACCAAACTGGTCTATCATTAGTTCAACTCTACCACCGTCAAGTGATTCTACCACCAAGACCATGATATCTCTAGGGTGAACCTAATGTTCAAAATATCTAATTATGGATGGATTTAACACCAATGGGGACCTACCGCCAGAATAAATGTACTCCAAGAAAGATCTATATCCGAAATATATCTAGAAATAAGATAAATCTACCACCAATATAGATCTACTACCAAGATAGATCCACCGCCATAAAATATCTACCACCAGGATAAAACTAACTGTAGAATAGATCTTCTAGCAAGAAGGACATACCTCCAGAATGGATCTACTCCCAAAATAGATCTACATCTAGTGAAGTGATATAACCAAAGTGCTACCATAGTTATCTAGAATTAATTTCAATATTAATTTCCTAATTCATAGTTTAAGGAAAAAAATTTATTCAGAGTGACGTGGATTTATGAATGATTATTATCATACCACCCCATGGAAGCATTAATGATAAGGCCAATATTTTCAGGGTCTGCTGCTTAGTATGAGGATCAAATTTTTCATTTATTATTCCTTAATAAATATTTTTACTTAAAGAAAAATAAATATATATAGTGAATCTACCTCATTCATGATGTAGTTTTGGAAATTTTATATAGAGGCACAATCACAAATAGACTCTCACATGATTGAAATAAAAGGAGCAAGAGACACTTCTTAGTGACTAATTCCAAGACTTTATAGATTGAAAGTTCAAATCTTTTTAGGCTTTCATGATACCATTTTTTTACTGAACTTGTGATCACATTGTTCAAATTACTTATAAAGACAACATCAAAGATTATTAAATAACTATGGTTATTCATACTTATAAAAACTTCATTTATTCTTCTCTAAACTCTCTCTCTGTCTTTTAGTTTATGTTGTATATTTAGGCTCTATGTTGGTTTTCTCTATTTATATGTGCACACCATCTCTTATACAAAACTAGTGATTTCATGACACTACCTATATATATTATTCATTTATATTACCATGAATAAATATAGAAGAGGTTAGGTGTGACCTATGCTTGTATTCATCCCATGTATAACTATGGAATATCATTTGTACTTGGACAACCTTGTGAGTTATTGTTTGTAAAACCTGATCTAGGTTGTGGATTAGTTTATTTTATAAAAAACTATTTGGTAGAAGGTGTTTTACAAGTGAATGGGAATATTTATTTACATGAGAACGAACCCCCTATTAATTTATTATATTCTTTATTTTTTTCAACTTCTTTACCGCGTGATTTTTCTTTTCTGTTTTCTTTATTTTAAATCAAACCATAATCAATGTTATTAATTGTTAAAAAACATTACTATAATTGTTAATCTTATATATATATATATATTTGGCTAATTAAATTATTTTAAAAATATTAATTACTTTAAATTTTATTTTAACTAATCCTTGATCCCACTTTTCAAAGGTTATTTGAAAAATAAAATTACTTATTAATATAGTTTTGATTAACTGGGTGTTTTTATCAAATTTTTGGATTTAGTATTTTTTTAACATAAATTTTATTATAAAATCAATTCATCCCATCCCCTCTTAATTTTTCCACCCTAAAAAATGTTTGGTATCAGAGGAATTTTAAAAAATATGTTTACCCTAATCTAGTTATATTTAAAGATCTTAAATTTATATTTTATCTAAAATTTAATTTCTTATGTATAAAAATAGAAAAGTTAGAAATTAAATCTATAATTCACCATAATTTAATGTAAATAATTATTCTACATAGATAATTAAAATTAAAATTTATTTATAAAGCTTGGTATTTCATATCTTGGATTTAATTGATGATAAATTTGAAAAACATACAACTGCTAGACCTAATTGGAGTGAGGACACTAAGACTTCCTATGAATGTAACTATAAATTAATGATTTATTAATGTTTTACCTTATGAGATGATGGATTTTATATAATATATTCATGTGATACTACCTTTTAACTTTTGGATACTCTTGTTATATCACATTAGGGAACTTATAATATTAAAGAAATTTTATTGAATACATAAAATATTTAATAAGATACAACCAAGATGAATCTTGAAGAATATATTTGTGATATATATCTCGAGTTAAATGTTATTTTTAACATAATGAATGCACTGTGAAATAAAATTGATGCCAAGGATCAAGTGGTGGGTTTTCGTAGAAGTTTACCAGATAAGTGTAGAGGAACCTTTGTTTCTAAATGGGAATCATTTAGTATAAGTAAGTTTATAGTTAAAGAGATCAATCGAAAGGTGATGACTTATGACGAGGAATTAAAAGTAAAACAATGGAAGTGGATGAACCCAATAATTATCCATTAGTCTTTTAGAATTATAACTTAAAGAAAAAAAGAAAATTTAGGTTGAAAGTTCAAGTGATGAAGAACCACCATCTGACAGTGATGAAGAAATTTAACACATGGCCAGTATATTTAAGAAGTTAAATAGTAATAAAGAGTTATTTAATAAATCAAATTATAGAGGAAATTATGACAACAAATATAATTTGAGAAAATATTGGAGAAAGTGTGATTCAACTGATTAAGTAATCTTATATGAATGCTAGATAAAAGGACACATCAAAGAAGACTGTCCCAAGATTAAATATAAGAAAAAAATGAGGAAAAAGAAAATAGATACATAATGTCTAGGAAATCCACTTGGAGTGACTCTGAGGATAGTCTAATTGAATTAGACTTGATTTGAGAAGAAATAAATTAAAAAACCTATATGTTTTTTATGATAGACACATGTGAGGTAATAAATTTGTTTCCAGAATCTCTTATGAATATTTATATTTATTATGAAACAAAAAATAATTAAAATATATATAGTGATGAATTATTTGAATATTATGACATACTGGAAGACAGATTTAATGAATTAAGAGATGAATATTTTTTTAAAGAAGTAACACACTCTACCTGGTAACTTTAAAACTAATCTTACAATAGAGAAGGATAAGAATTCTCAGTTTCTTAAAGATAATAATGATTGAAAATTATTAAATTTCTACTTGAATAAATATTTATAGAGGTTCAATAATTTAAGGAAAATAATAAACCAAATTCTTGGAAAAAAACTTCACCCAATTATGTCACTATAATTAGATATCAACCAATATAGAGTAAAATAAATAAGAATATATTTATACCGAGTTCTCATTCTATCATCTATTCAAGTATCTCTTATACTAAGAGACCTAATATGTTTTTCATTTAAATATATCTAATATATTATTATATTAAACTAGAAAAAAAATTATGTATTCCTAAATCACTTATTACTGACTTCTATGAATCCAATAAAATATGAGTACCAAAATTATTTTTGGATTAAATCATTTTAATGAAACTTACTTGAAAAGATCAAGTAATAAATTATGGTACCTAGATAGTGGATGTTCCAAAAATATAAATGGGGACTACTAAAGATTCAAAAACCTAATCAAAGTGTATGGTGTACATGTCACCTTCAGAGACAATGCCAAAGGAAAGATAATTGGATCCGTCCAAATCGGTAACTCAAGTACATTTTGAATTTCTAAAGTTTTATTAGTAGATGGATTAAAGTATAATTTTCTTAGAGTTTCAAAACAATGTGATGATGGTTTTTGTGTTATGTTTGAAAACAATTCCTATAATATTTTTAATTTCAATCAATCATTAGTTTCTACTACCATGAGAAATGATAATTTCTATGTTGTTGACTAAAATTTCCTATTTTTTCAAAATGTTTACTATTTATGTGAATTTTACAAAGAATATAGGTTTTATCATAGGAAACTATTACACTATAAAATCAAATCCCTTTTAATGATAAATAGGAAAGTTTTATTCAATTATCCCCCCAAACATAAATTCATAATGGACAAATTCTAAAACCCCTATCAAAAGGGAAAGAAGCGTAAAATATTTTTCAAATCAAACAATGAAGTTTAAACTTCTCAACCTTTAGACTTGGTTCAAATGGATTTATTTATACCATAAAATATTATAGTTTATTAGGAAAACATTATTCTTATGTTATACTGTATGAATATTCAAGATATACCTGGGAATTTTTCCTTTCTCATAAAAGTGAATCTCTTTCCTATTTTTCTAAATTTTCAAGATCTATAGAAAATCTTAGTGGAATTAGTATTTCGGCCTTGTGAAGTGATCATTACTATGAATTTGAAAATAATGATATCGAATCCTTATGATCACAACATTACTATAGTAAAAACTTTTCTTCAACTATTACTTGACAATATAATGTTGTTGCATATAGAAGAAGTATAACCCTTCATGAAATTTCTCGGACCATGCTCGATGGGTATGATTTGCCTATCTGTTTTTGGGAAGAATCTTTAAATATAGAGTTATATATAATTACTAGATTTTTAATTAGGTATCTGTTAAATAAAACACCATATTAATTATGTAATGTTATAAAACAGTAGGTTAATTACCTTATAGTTTTTGGAGTAAATCCATTATACTCAATACAAAAGATAATTTAGAATAGCTTTCTTGGTGAATTTTCCATGGATATTCTAGAACTGGGAAATCATACAGGGTATTTAATAAATGTACCATGATTGTGTAAGAATATTTTCATGTAAATTTTGATGAAATAGATCCACATAAGCCTAATACCTCCTCCAAAAAACTACAAGAAGACCTTTCTAGTTTATACATAAATTCTAAATCATGTGAGAATTCTACCATAACTCTTTCAAATAACACTACCAATTCTAATGGAAATCATGAACCTAAACCTACAAATAAAAACGATTTGTCAAGAAATTATATTCCTAGAGTTGTTAAGGCACTTTGATATGATCCCTTAGATGATGTCATGTGTGATTCAGATAAAGAAACTCAGGTAGGATTCTATCGAAGAAACCAAGTTGAACGGAAAGATTTATTATCACACCTAGAAATTGAAAACATCATATAAGTAATTAAGGATAAATTATGTGTAATAGAAATTTAAGAATAAGTTAACCAATTTGAAAGAAATTAATTCTGGGAACTAGTTTAAATACCCAAGGACATCCTAACTATTGGGACTAAATGCATGTTTAGAAGCAAGGTTGATGAGGTAGGAATAATATTTAGAAACAAAGAATGAAATTTTGTACAAGGATATAGCCAAGGAGAAGGTATAAACTATGTGGAGACCTTTGATCCATTAGTTAAACATGAATCCATCAGAATTTTTCTTTCTTATGTAACATATTTTTATTTAAAACAATTTCAAATACATTCATAGAATGTATCTTGAATGGCTAAATATTTTAGGTTGTTTTTATAGAATAACCCCTTATATTGAAAATGCCCAACTTTCCAAATCATTATTTTAAATTAAAAATTTAATTCATGGATTAAAATAATATCTTAGAGAATATTACAGTAGGCTCAGCTCTTTTTTCCAAAATTTTTACTAAAAGTATAGCTAACCAAAATTTATTTATTAAAATAATTTAAAATAATGTTTTAGTTGTGAAAATATATGATGAGGATATTATTTTTTGTTCATCAATAAATTTTTTGTCAAATAAATTATGAAAAGTGAATTATAAATAAGTTTACTGGGTGAAATCATGTTCTTTCTTGGTTTCTAGATTTTTCAAAATAAATATGGAATTATTTAAAATCAAAGAGAGTTCAATAAAGTTATATTTAAACATTTTGGTATGGATATAATGAAAGGTAGTGATACTTTCATGAGGATTTGATGCAGATTGGATCTTGATGAAACTGGGATACCAGTTGATCAAACCACTTATAGAGGTTTGATTGGAAGCTTACTATAAGTAACTACTATCTTACTGGATATAATGTTTAGTGTTTTTCTGTGTGACCATTTTCAATAAAACCCAAAAGGGTCACACTTACTTACTATCAAAATTATTTTAAAATACCTCAATGTCACAGCCATCTTAGGAATATTCTACTCTAGAGTAAAAAATTTTACTTAGTGAGTTATTAAATGATGACTTTGGTGGTTGTAGGTTAGATAGAAAAATCACCTCTTGAACATGTCACTTTTTGGGAATGTCTCTAGTTTCATGGTGTAGTATGAAAAAAAACTATATTGCATTATAGACTGCTAAAGATGAACACATAGTGGAAGGTAGTTTTTGTGCATATATATTGAGGATAAAACACACTTTACTAGATGATGGATTTAAAATTTTCATCTCCCTATAAATTGTGATAATGAAATTGTGATAAATATCTATAAGATTCATGTATATCATTCTAGAACCAATTATATTGATATAAGACATCACTTTTTGATAGATCATTCTCAAAAGGGTGATATAACACATGAGTTCATATATATTGATCATAATCTTGATAAAATATTTACAAAACCATTGAATTTTGAGAGATTAAGTTATATCTTATGTGAACTAGGAATGATAATATTTGGTTAGTCTTTTATCCATAGATTTATTTTTTATTCTATTATAAAAATATAGAAAATGATAATATATTATTGGTGATCCAATATTGGTTATATACCATTGGTGATCCACAATTTTTAAGAAACCATTGATGATCCACCATTGGTGACCCACCCTTGGTGATCCACCTTTGGTGATCCTTCATTGGTGATTAACCAATGAATATCCACAATTGGTGATCCAATATTGGGAATCTATAATTGGTGATCCACCATTGGGGTGATCCACCATTGGTAATCTTCCATTGGTGATCTACCTGTACTATTTTCAATTATTAAATGTCTATCAGCTTTATTTATTTGTAAATATTCTCATTATATTTAGTTTTTGATTTTAAATTCATAAATGAAGAAATTTCCTTAAAATTAGAATTTGATAACCCTGTCCCTTAAACTTCCTTTGAATTGTCCCTTATTATTTTCTCACTTGAACCAAAAACATTATTCATCGTTTAATTTAGTGAAAGGATGATGAGAGAAAAATGTTATGTTGTGCCATCTCTTAATGAATCACATCCCTCGAAGAAGACATGAGGTGATTTCAGTTTGTTTGGTGTTGTCGAATAGAAGAACCCAAACTCTTATCTTGATTTTCCATCACGGAAAAGAAAATTGACGTTGAATGACTAATCTCAAGATATTTTCTTGTACTAAAAGTGATCCATGAATAAGGATGTATCTAATGGTTCTCAAGGAATTACTGACCATTATATCCTAAGTCGGTTCACCAATTTTACAAGTCTGAAAATTAAAATTTTGGTGAGAAGAATGATTTTATTAAGACTTTTATTGATTACAAAGAATAAGCTTTTTCTTGGAAGTAATGGGATTGATGCCTCAATGTACCTCATAAAAGTATATATGATTATTTTCAAGGATCCATTGCCAAAAAAGTGATAATTTCATGTATATGGATTCTTTGTTGGATAGCATTGGAAATACTCTTATTCAAAGGATTATAACTATATATATTTATGGTGAGAGTATATTACTTTTCAAGTTTGTGTAGTATATTCTTTGTCCCAATACGGGAAACCTTAAAATCATGAGCTACCGAGCTATTTTTTCCATATTTCTCATGAAAAAATATAAGATAATTATTGTTGATATTTTGATGGTCTATATGATGGAAATGAGAAAGAAGTCATCTATGTATAATTATTAGATCTAACTAAAGTTGATTTCAACTATGTTAGAAGCCAAAAGATTATTGTATAAATGTAAAGAAACAATAATAAAATTCAGTGGATTCTATTTATGAAAGTTTACCAACAAGGGAATAATGGTCAATTGTAATTCCTGGTTGAAGAAATGTGTAAGGGATAATGGAAAAATATATAAGATATTTTACATAGTGAATCATCCCACTAGACTAGGAGACTTGGTTGAACCTAGCCTGGAACCACATAAGGTGGTGATATATTTCAATGATGAGGAAGTTGAATAAGAATTGGAAGAAGCTAGGGATGAAGAAATAATCAATATCTTTTTTAGTGGAGGAGGGAAGAGGCCCTAATTCAGATACGATCTTTGTAGTATCTTTTGGAGAATTTAGTCCTCCTCCCTCTCTTGATACCAAATAATCTTTTTTTAGAGAAGATTATGAGTCAGAGGGGACGAAGGTATATAATGGTTTTCTGCAATAGAGGACTTATTTTAAGACATGAGGATGTAATAGTGTTATCATATGACTTCGAGTATGATGATAATGGGGGATATGAGGGTGATAATTCGCATCCTTGTCATTATGTTATTGAGACTAGTAGATCTGGGCGTGGTGCATAATAAGGTAGATCACTATATGATTTAGCTATCCATGCCTCTAGTGATAGAGATGATCATGATGCCTAGGCCTCTGTTAGGTATTTTGAGCCAGCTACCTCAAATAGAGATGAGGATATAGAATATTCTAAGGGTAAGAAACCCCCTAAGACATTCTCAGCTTGGGATTCACTATTCATTGTCATAAGATATTGATGGTGATCAGGTCATCCCACTATAATATAGTGGACCTTCCATTTTGGATTAGTAGAAGAATCCAAAGGGATCTATAGTTGGTAGAATTGATGGTGTAGTATAGTTAGTGTCCTTTTATTTAGAGATACCTACTATGAATACTGAAACTGAGGGTGTTGTTTTTTCTATTTAGGAGAGTACTCCTACTCCTACTCCTACTTAGGCACCTCCTAATTCTATATATGTGACAAGGGATAATTTATTTTTATTTAAGGAAAGTCTACTGCTAGAATTTGGTGGTATTATTAGAACCTCTTCTCATTAGGTGTCTAAGATAAGTGATGATGATATGGGGATGATTATTTCATTAGTTATTGATCACATCATCCCAGAATTTTTTTGATGATTTAATTTTTTGTAGGTAGAGAATAAGCAGTTTGTTAAAAATATTGAGTCAATTAAGATAACCATATAGGATATGAGTTCTATATTAACTGGGAGGGATATCTCTCTTTTGGAGAGGTTGTAATCTCTTCATAATCCTAGATAATCTTCTTCCAAATATCGGCCACCTATTCTATATCTATCTTCAATGGATGTGGATTTGATCAAATCTATAGTCAGAGAAGATTTTCATGTAGTGATGGATGGTCTTTCTTCTTCTCAAGTATATGAGATTCACCAGATCAAGTCACACAGTGATAATATTTATAAATTAGTTTGATAATGTTTAAATGAGGTATAAAGTGATAGAAACACTATCACTAATGAAATTAAGTATAACCTTTCAAGGTTTTACACAATTCATCAAATTAATTCTCATTTTTTGTTTTTGGATGAGATCTCAAGAATGACTTTTATGGCTAGGGACTTCAAGGATAAAGTGAGCCGATGAAATATTTGAATCCTATTCTTAAAATATTTATGAAACAGAAGATATAATTTACTAGATTCATAGAGCATGGTTGATGAATTATCACTCACTTTAAATATTTTATTGAACCTTTTATGAATAATACCTGGAAAATCATTCTCCCTACAACAAAACCTTAGCTAGATATTACATTTAATGGATCCATTTATGCACTAATATTTGTACCTTCCTAGACTACCTCTGTTATGGTGAGACCCTTTTACCTCAATCATGTTGAAGTTTTGAGATATCTTAGACCCTAGCACCTCCTAGAATTTTCTTTTGGCCACCTGAAACTCCATCTTCACATACCTCCTCAAGTCTTCCTTCTGCCACTAGAAAAAGAAATGAGATAATGGATCCTACCTCTCTTAAAAAGAATGATGGTTCTACAAATTTTGATTAATCCTTTGATAGTGATTTAGTTTTTGACTTGAATCCTTTTTGTGATGTAATCTAATGATTTTAATCTCTAATGGCACTCTTATTTTATTCATATTTATTTCATTTTATATTTACCTTTATGATTTTACAAAATGGGGGAGTAGTATGTATGGAATTTCTTATGAGTTATTCCATAATGAAATTATATGCATTACATAATTTTAACATTCATAGATGAATCTAAGAAGACTCTATTTTATTCATATTTTATTCATCACTAAAATTCGTTTCATAAGATTATAAATTCTAGGATTTGTGATCATTAAAAATGGTAGATTGTTGGAACCTCCTTATTTTAATGATCCAAAATCATGTTTGTTATGTTTAGAATAATTTTAATGATTTATGATAGGATATCTTATTATTTAAAATTGAGAAAACATTTCTAAGTGTTGATCTACCATTAGTTAAAAAGATCTTCCACAAGTTATACTAATCTAACATAAATTAATGAATGATACCATTGGATATACCACCAAGAACCTATGTCCACACCATTCTACCACTAGTTAAACTATCCTACAGTCAAGTGATTCAATATCTGAGACCATACTACCTCTAGAGTGAATCTATCATTAAAAATATCTACTATTAGATAGATATACCACCACTGGGGAGCTACCGCCAGAATAGATTCACTGCTAAAATATATATATTTTTGGAATGGATCTACCACTAAGATAGTTCTACCACCAGAATCGATTTACCACTAAGATAGATCTACCACCAGAAAAGATCAAATGCTAAGATGGATCTACCATCAGAATGGATCTACTTCCAAGATAGATCTATTGTCAGTGAAGTGCTACCACTTGCGTACTACCATAGTAATCTAGAATTAATTTCAAAACTAATTATCAAACAGTTAGTTTAAGGAATTACATGCATTCATTGACACATGGATTTAAGAATTAATATTTCTAAACTAATATATTGATTCATTAAATAAAAAATCAATTTTTTCCAGATTTATTTGTTGGTGTAAGGATCCATTTTTTTTATAATTCCTCAATAGATATTTGTACCTAATGTGTTATAAATATATTGAGGCTACCTCATTCATGATGTAGTTTCATAATCAAGATATAATGGCACACTCATGAATAAAATATCCCGAGACTAAAGAAACAGTAATAAGATATTCATGTTATTGGGTGATCCCTAAACTTTATAAACTATAATATGAAGGATTTTTCAGACTTCCTTGACACCCCATTTCATTTCAAATTCTAAGAAACATGTTTGAAGTCCTTCTAAAGGAAATTTAATGGATTCTATAACAGCTAATGTTATTCAAACTGATCAACACTTCATTTATTTGTATCCTAAATCTTTCTCTTTCTTTTCATGTTGTACATTCGAGCTATGTGATATTTTTCTCTATTTATCTATACACACTATCACTTGTACAAACTTGGAGAGTTATTTAAACACACTCTCTATATTCTTCATTTATATTACAATGAAGAACCAAGGAAGCCGTTGGGTGTGAACTATGGTTGTATCCATCCAGTGTAAATCTATGGAAGAGGATTTTTCCTAGAAATCCTTGATGCTAAAACCCTTGTCAATTTCCACCACTATTTATTTTTTGTAACTTATTTGTTGTGTTATTTATCTACTCTTTTATTTATTTTAAATCAAACAAGGTTTGATATTATTTACTATTAAATAAAAATTTACTCTAATATTTAATCTTAATTCATTTTTTATATACAATGTTTGGTTAAGTAAATGACTTTCAAAAGTATATGCACTTTCAATGTTTTTTTAATGGAGACTTGATCCTTCTTTTGAGAAGATATTTGGAAAATAAAATTATATATTTCAATATTTTTGATTAACTCGTTGTTTTTTATAATTGGGGGATTTATTATTTAAATTGTTTTCAAAAATAAATTTTATTGTAAACTCAATTCACCCCCCCCCCCAACTCTTGATTTATCGACTCCAACCAACTATCCTCTTCTTACACTACCCTGTGTTGGTGGTCCCAATAATTTTATATCATGCTACTACAGTAGATACTACTGATGAGGAGGCTGAAGAAACTAATGGGGTGGTCTTTTAATAGTTAAACTTTGGTCGTGCCTCCTATAACTACCCTAAAATGATGGTTTTATAGACTAGTAATGAAATATACTACCACAATAGACTCATTAAAGGCCCTAGGTCCCCAAAAATAGTTGTGTGCTTCCCATACTATGAGAAATTAGATCTTGTTAATAGACAACTCTTATAGCATTTCCTATGCCTTGATTACATCAATAATTGGCATCATCCACCTCTATCTCTACAATGAGATTCACCTTTTCAATAAAATTATAAGAAAGATCCCATCCTAGTTAAAAACTATCTTACATATCATAATTTCCTAGAATATCTATAAAATAAATCAGATAAAATTTCCCCAACTACCTGTAGATCTTGGGCTGCAAAGATCTCTATAAATGAAAAGGTCTTATCTTATTATCAATCATTACATAATGGTAATAACACATCAATTACAAAGAGTATCACATGAAATAATTTAAAAAATAAATCCCTTGATTTATAACCAATAAATTGTACTATTTCTCAAGTCAAAGAATCTCTGATGATAATTTTTTTATACTTCTCTCTAAAATGAATTCTTATGATTATAACCATATCATAATCTTTAAATAATTTCTTCCATTGTTTACACACAAATCCTCATAAAAAACTTACTAATAAATGAAAATACTACTCATTTATTTTTTTAATAATCTAAAAATAGTTTTTTAAACACATTAAACCAATACTCAGTTTTAATTCTAGTGATAAACAAATCATTCTAAAGAAACTTTTACTATTAGAACTAATTAAAAGATATTTTACAGGCATGTCCAACCTCTGAGTATACTATCTTATGAATGTATTTAGGTACTTTATGCATTTCCTATTGTTAAAACTCATGATAGAATCAGATAACAACAGTAACTATAAAAGTATAAATCAAGCTTATCCAAAGGATATTTATGTATGAGGTTTGTCTAATCACACCACTACATAATTCACCGTTGTATTGACAATCAACCTAAGCACATCACACACACAATCATCATGACCTAAAATTACATGTTATATGAATATAAACCTATTTATATACATTTTAGTCAGTGATTATTTTATAATAATTATTATATAGGTTATTAATTCCTCTCTTAAATAATATATTACCTTACCAATCATGGTGGTATCTCTAGTTTACATCACATACTAGGTTGAATTAATATTTTTTTTGGTCCATCCATTAAATACTCACTATAAGCTACTAAAAAATCTATCCTAAGACACTCACTATGATAACATTCTATCACAACCCGACCTAACTAAGACTTCACCTATGTTGACAACATTTTGTAATGTGACCCCCAAAGATCGCCTTCAATAAGACAAATTTTGGTGACTAGCACAAAGGGTATATAATCACATGTAAATTAATGTCATTACCCTTTATAAAAGAAATAGCCACATCACCATGAAAAATATAAGTACATTTTCCAACCATAACACAATAATTGTTGATATCAATTCACGATATTTCATATAAATCCCTGAAATTTATGGAAAAAATAACCACAAATTATATCATATTCTCTTGTTCAATATGTCACCTATAAAAATATGTCTCTCATTTCTAGAGATAAGTTCTCCAGACACCTCCAAAAAATATATCTAGATTATATATATATATATAATGTAGGAGTGAGAATAGAAATACACATAGTAGGTTTATCATTGAAACTTTTATGTTTTTATATGAATAAATCATACTAGTGCATCTATGTATAGAATAAATAAGTCAAAATATTAAATCAACGCCAATATCCTACAAGTATACCACTGAACCACTTACATTATATACCATATAATCATCTCACTATATTAGCCACAATAGTTTCCCTGCCACACAACATCATAGAACCACCACTATATTAGTAACCCGCACTAATCCACATCGATGAACAACATGTCTTTATACTTCTAGGGACCTCACTATAATAATATCATGTAGTTTTATATTTATGATGACCACTCTATAATATAAAATCCTTTAAATATTTATTTACATGTAGGAAACTCACTATAATATTTACACATTTATGTAGTTATCAACCCACATGGAACTTTTTATATAAATTTTTTGGTTAGACTATTATCCATCCTCAGTGACTCTTACTAGTTTTTTAGGTATCCTACCTCACAAAATCTCCCAATCACACCTAAAATTATTTGGGAAGTTTTCCACCCTCAGGGATATTCACTAATTACTAGGTTTCCATCATCTAGGACTTTCACCTTCTAAACCCTCATTATCACCAACACACATCAAATATCAACTATGTCTAGACATATCTTACACACCATTATTCCCACCATCATCTCATGTATTAAAAACTATTGTCACATCAGTAGTCATAACTTCTATATCACTAAAAATTATAATAAATAGATTAAAACACATACGATTCATTTATTCATTCATTTAGTCCACCACACATATAAGTTCATAGAGAATATAAACCACCTCATAAAGATATACCACATTTTTACTAAGGCCTACCCAAAATTAAAAATCAGGGACTAATTTATTGAATCAATAACATTCATTTTATCATGGGTATAAATATGTTTCACAACCTCGTCATATATCCAAATAATATAAAAATACCATTTTAACGAAATCTCAAAATCAAAAACCCTTTTCAAAATTAAAAAAAAAACTATCTAATTACATGAGAGAGTGTCTTATCTCAGGGTTTATAATATTTTATTTTCAACACTACTCAGATAATACCACTATGAAAGAATATGATATTCATCCGGTTTAATGGACCCTCACTAATATGGAAAAGACCCATGCTCAGGTTGTAGGACCCAAGAAAAATTTATACCGACCTATGCAACTCACTAGAAAAAAAATTACCCAGAAAACAAAATATAGCCTAAAAATTTTCTTAAGTGGAATTCCCCCCATACAAATCGCTAAAATATTTATTTATGAAAATAATTCAACATATCTCATTCATAATAAATTCATTTTATTCCCTCACATATCTTAGGTATGAGAATTATTGTATGTTTTCAGTCTAACACCTCATTTCATTGAATTTGGAAACTATTTATTAAATCATCCAATTTATGAACATAATAGATCAATCATGATTTGGGAATAAAATTAATTGTTTATTATAAAAAAAATTCAGTTATTTTTAGTATTATAGATGATATTGTATCATGATAAGTATTATAAGTTGTAGGTAGATTCAAATTTGTAGGAAAATTATAAGATTTTGTTGATCAATATAAGATACCTTTTTAGACCAATAAAGTGCTAATTCAGGGCCTAAGGATATGTCAGGAGACTAACACAGTCTTTTGTTTGAACTCTCAAGTCTATAACCACCAGCCAATGAAACCCCATGGGTGCATTCCATGTTACATCTTAGGATAATTTTCTCCCACATTATAAATTGATGATATGATAATTCCATTGGAACCGTATATTAGATATTGAAAGTAAGTTGGAACTGAAACATAATCTTTTTTTCTCTATTGAAATACTTCATTAACTCCTAAAAAATGTTATGTTGACTTTCCAGGACTACATCGGTTTTAATAAAATTTTGGAAAACACATAAGTTGTCATCCTTACCAACACTTTCTCACGAATACTGTCACATCCCATGTTCATGATCCAATGTATTGTAGAGAGGTGATGCATGTAGAAAACACAATGAGACAATTTTTTTGTTGCAATCCAATATTGATAAGAATATGAAAAGTCAGGAAAATGAGGCTATGATCATGATCCAATTAAAATCACATCACATACCCAGGTTATGTCAAAAACAATTTGAATCACATTAGACACTACAAATATATCTACACTCCAATGTTATAATAGGAAAAATGAATGATTTTTTCATACTCTAAAATATCCCAAATGGAATAATAATAAAATTATTTTTCCTAGCCAATAATATGTCAGGATACACCAAATACTACATCAGATCCAATGGATTCTTCGGACTTAATTTCCATAAATTGTTTTATTTTGAAAATAAGACACAAGAATTGTTTATGAAAAGTTTATATGATCCCAGAAAAAATTATATGATCCTAATGATAAATATATATTTAATTAAATAATATGGTTTATTAAGAGTCATCAGATGAAAGAGATTCCATGTGGAACACATGAAACACATGTGGGGGTCAATGTAATATTTCATTCATCTTTTTTAATAAAATATAGAAATTAGGTAATGAACTAAAATGGTGGAACATGATCATTGGTATAGATAATATTATTGAGATCATATATGTGAAACCTTCACTTGTAAAATCAAGGGGGAACCATTTATTAAACATTGAACTAATCTAGGTAATCTCAATGACATGTGGAATGATCTAAGAGGGAGGAATAGATTATAAATAGGTATTTTAATCATCATTGAGGTAGTTTGATTCATTTTATAGTTCTACTAATTTTCTTATATCCCTTGTAATTTTCATGAAGTTCATTATTGTGATATATCACAAGGAGGGATAAACCCCTCATCAAATTTTGATCCAATGAGGGATATCCTTGTACTTTTTTGAGTTCTAATATATTTTCAAGTTATATATTTTTTTCTAATTAGAGTTAAAATTGTTGAATGCTTGGTTATTTACAATTGTAATTAAATTTTGTTTCATTTATTTATTCTTTATGGGATTTCAATCCATTATATCTTTCGACTTAATCAAGCATGTATATGATGGAATAGGATGTATTTAGTAGTGAAGTATTAAAAATTTATGGCATGTTTATGGAATATATATTATCAACCTCAGCTAATTTGTATCAATATCTCTAGGTTGGTAGAAACATTAAAAGATTAAGGTGAATTATTTGTGGGTGTATTGGGAGATTTATAATCACTCTCTATGAACATATAATGGGGGATTTCCTTAAAATGATTATTTAAGTGTTTAAACTCACAAGAACTGAAAACCAAGGGTTAGAATTATAGGATTATGGAAATATTCTTAATCAATAGTTGGAGAAGAACTCATAATTTAAAGATATTTGAAAATATTACCCTGATAACTCCAACACTTGGAACAATAACTATCTAATTTATTGATAGATTTTCAATGTTTATAATTTATTTAACTAAAAACAATTCAAACACAAACACACCTTATATTAACAATTAAAAATATAAAAAAAATAAAATTTTAACCTTCCATGGTGACAATCTGAGGTGCCCAACACTATATTGCTTCGACTAAATTTTTTTTTGACCACATAAAGATAATGTGAAGAGTTATATAATATCAAGTAAATTGGTTTCAATGAAATATAAGAGGTTCCAATTTCTTAAAATCTAATTTCACTTAATTTTCATTTGAAGATCTCACACTTACCACCTATTCAATTTTGATACAAATATTGATAGGGACTTACTATCTAGGGTAGAAGACTATGAATACTTGATAATCTATAAAATAAATTCCGGAATTGTTCATTAATTGAATCTAGTGAAACTAAATTTATTCACTATAAATATGAAATTAGGGGTGAAAATACAAAAAAAAATCTTTGAGATACATATGTGTACCTAACTTTTTTATGAAAACCCATCATATTGTAAACACATATATTCATGCTGATTTTGAATTAAATATAGCACTCATCCGAATTTTACCAATGTTTCATGTTCTTACTTGTGATAATCAACAAAAGAACATCAAGGTGTTAACCATGTTGTGTGATACATTGAATCCATGGGGTTTAAATGATGAAAAAGTTAAGTAGATATGATCCCCCTTATCACTAAGGGAAACCAATGAATGGTTGTATAACCAACAACTAAGAGAAGGCATCTGGTGGGATGAAAATTAGAAGAATATTCTTCATATATTCTTACCAACCTCATGTAGAACTACCATGAAGAAGGAAATTTAAGAAATAATAAATTACATAGGAGAGCCACTCTATGAATAAAATGAGATATTCAAGAAGATTTTTTTAAATTTTCTCATAATGTCCTGGACCCCTTTGGCTAAATTCCTTTGTGATAATTTGGTGTTTGAGATGTTTTGTGAGGCATCAGTTACTCATTTCAGAAGTTTTCCAAAAATCTAGTTTTCTAATTACAGGTGTCATTTGTCGGTGGAATCGATAGGTGGTGTTGGTAGGTGGAATTGGTAGGTGGTGTCAGTAGGTGGTGTTGGTATGTGGTGTCGATAGGTAGCACTGACGGGTCTTGTTAGTGGATCACTATTAGTAGGTTGTGTCCGTGGTTCATGTTAGTGCCTCATTGTCATTAGGTCACGTCGGTGGGTCACATCAGTTACTTTCTGTCGGTAAGTCACATCATTGACTCTTCTTTAAAACATTTTTTGAACATTTCTAAAGCATTTTTTAAGGATATTAATTATATCTTTAATATTTTGATTCCCCTGATACATTTAAAGGATCTAGCCTCATGGTCTTGGCCACGACCTGATTTTTAATTACTTTGAAATCATCTCCCTTCTATTGATATACGATCTGCACTTTTTCTAAACCCAATATCCTCTATTCATTAGACCCATCCATTTTATATTGGTTCACCTAGATCCTTTCTCCCCCATTGATTCATGTGTTGTGTTGTGTCCTTCGGATCCATCTTTCCATTGGAGTCTTTCTTGCAGCTTTCGCACCCCCTGTTTTAGTGCAAGGAGGATTTGTTGATCATCTGTTCTCAAGGAAAGAATTCCTTAGTATATTTTAATTTTTGTTTAATGTGGGGTGGTTATATTTATATGTACTTTTTAATACGATTGGACCCAATTTAAATGAAGTAATAAATGAGGGATGGAAGATGATGATAACAAAGATAGTCAGACATGTTTCTTTAGAAATAAATAAGTGGAGGGGAAGATTATGATGATGTTTTTATTATATTATCGGTTATCCTTGATCCTTTTATGATATGTATTTGGAATATTCCTTTTGAAAATCATGGTCGTTGGTGGCCTCTGTTTTTACACTTGTCTTGTGAACACTTGTTATTGAATGGCTGTGAAAATAAAAACTTAATAAAACAGATATATCTGGTTAAACAAATGGATTCCCTAAGATCAAACATGTTCTATGATTACCCTTTAATTATCAAAGTGGAATTAAATAATGAGTGTGTTAAATCTGAATACACCTTTCCTTGTTTGGTTTTGATGTGTGATGTGTGTGGATCTTTTCTATCTTGTGATTTTCATGGTTCATGTGGTGTTGTTCTTGAGAGAACAGTTGATTATATAGATGGTTTGAGGGTGTAATGGAAACTCAGGTTGAGAGATTGACTAATTGTGGAATGGATGGTCAGTTTTTGAGTAGTGGGGTTGTAGGTTATTCTTCTGCTATGTATATGTAACAGGGTATGATGGGTGTGGTGTTGTTATACACAGGGGCTATCAGGTTGGTTGTAATGAGGTGTGTTTTAGGATTTTTAAATAGGTTTGGAGTTTTTATATTGAGAGGAAGGATAGAGAAGAATGAATTTGAATAATGATGATTGGGTTGGTTATTATAGGTGTTAAATGTAGAGTAAATGTAAATAAGGTTGTTTGGATGTGTGGTTTTTTACTTTGTGTGTCTGGTGACTCTTTTCCTTCTGAGAACTATTGCTTTTGGTGTGCATGTTAGTTTCCTAAGTGGTAATGGGATGGATATAAAATTACATAATATATTATTAAATTGTTATAAAGGTTTGGATAATGAAATGAATGTAGAAAAATATGACAACACGAATGTGTGTAAATGTGGAATAAGCTTGAACCCGCATTAGTTCATCAGACATTTCACCTTCTAAAACAGATTATCTATTTTTTTTACTTTTATAAGTAGCAACAGAGAAGGAAGTATCATATGGTGGTTTATTTTTTTGATTAGAACACCATAGGTTGGGCTGATTGTTTGATTCATATATATGTATATTTTTACTTCCTAGTGAATTCTATATGCACCCCACCCTAGTTGATAACCATGTTTTGAACACCCCCATTTTTATGGGGTGGGTGTCTTTCCAAAAAATCCTAGTGGGAGGATGGATGACTGGCCACCCGCTCTTCCCTACTTTCCCTTCTAGGCAGTGATAGCCCAAGACATTTTACTTATGTTTTGGTTTGTGATTCCTAGGTGTGTGGGGGTGATTTTCCCTTCCCAGGTGTCTTTAGGACGAGATGTGTTGCGCTTCCCAGGTGTCTTCGAGATGTGGTGTTGTTTGTGGCCTAGGTGTCTGTGGGAGAGATGATATGTGGTTGTTTGGACCAGGTGTTTGGGGGAGGTATGTTCATAAGAGGAGGGAGAGCTAGAACACTTGCTGTTAGGGTCTAATAGCGTCTAATTAGTGGGAAAGTGGTGTCGAATACCTTATCATTGATGTTCTATATATTAATTTACTTGGATTTCATTATTTGGTGATCATGACTTTTGTTAGGATGGGGTGGATAGAATACATTGTTTGTTGATGTTGGTTTCTACTGATTTATCATGGGAGTATTAGTATGCTTCTCCAACCTGTGGACGAGAGACATGGGTTTTCCTACTGAGTATGTTTGTATAATCACACTACGATTATAAAACTGCTTTCAGGTTTCTAGGAGGACTATAGATACCATGATGAACATCACTAGCTCAGAATTTGGGATAGCTGTCATGTCACTTCTTATATTTGTTTTTAGGTACTTACTTTAGAGTTTTATTGTATTTCTATCATATATACTTTAAACATGCTTGTGGGGTGGATTTTGGATTCTTTTATATACATGTATTGGAGGTGTTTTAAGTATGATACATCTTATCTATCGATCTTGTTTTCTTATAAAAAAGGGTAATTCCTCATATTTTGTGAGATTCTATACCCTTGGTGTTAGTCTCCACCCTAGGGCCTACTGAAGGCGGGACTCAAGGGGTCATTTTCTCTATTCATTCATTTCCAGCATAAGAGGCTCATCTTTGGAGGGAGGGGTCGTGATAGAATGGTATCAGAGCTGATGTTTGTGATAAAGGATGGAGTTTGGAGTTAGGAACAATGAGGATTGAATGGGTTGGTAGGGAAACAGTGTTAGTTGACCATGGTGTTTGACATAGGCTATATAAGACTGGCTAGTACATGGGATTTTAGGGCCCCTCATGATCTGATTCAAGGAATCTAAGATTACCAAACGACTAGGTGAGGATACACTATTTGTAGGGTAGAGACCCTAGGAAAGGTACATGCATTGTGATGACTTCTGTTATTGTTTTAATTGGGGTGTTTTGAGGAATTTTAAATGGATTAAAAAATTAGTTTGGTGAGTTAAAATGAATCTTAGATAAAATTCCATACAACTCAGGATTAGGAGTTCCTTATTTACCTTTAATCTATGGAACCTGGTCATCGTCTATGAGTGGCTCAGGTAGCGGAGGATCAGTAGGCCGATCCAGCTAATCGATAGAGGGTTGATCTAGAGGTGGAGTAAAACTAGTGGCAGAAAATGTTAAGTGCTTTCCAGAGGTAGAACATGGGAAAGTATGAGGGAAGTGTCTCAAACATGGGGACAGAGAGTTGTCTTCAGTAACTTGAGCCCACCTTCATCCTAATCCTGGCTCTGACATAGTACTAGGTTAGGTTGGTGATCTGTTATATGAGGGTAGTTGTGAATTAGTGCTAGATTCTATACCTATGGGAGAAAAAAGAGGCTGATGTTCTGTGGCTCGATTTCCAGAAGGAGTTCGAGTGAAAATTCCTTTCTTTGACATGAAGGTTGAGAAGAAACATTATATAATCTCACTCTATAAGGGTAGTGTTTCGATACAAGAGATGGGGATAAAGTTCAAGGATCTCATTCACTTCACTTAAAATATCTTTCAGGATGAGGAGTCTCAGGTGAGATGCTTATAGGAGTATATTCTTCCTTCTCTCCATTATGAAGTTACTCCTTTCACCTTGCCAACATACATAGAGGTCCAGAAGAAGGTGGAGGTAGTTGAAAGAATACACTCGCAAGGAGGTCTGTACTGGAGGGGATCCAAAAGGGATCTTAGAAGGACAAGGATACTAGCGGGAGGTATCAGGAGCCATGGACATTAAGGTTTCGACTGTTAGTGAGTCAACCTAAGTAGTTTTTGTTTCATCCTTCTGGTCCTCGTTCCTATCCTTCAAACCTGGGACTGGTGTTTTTTATCTATGGAGTTCATGGGATCTTTCATAATCAGTACCTAATGGTCGTTCCAGCTCGGTATCGTGGAGGTGGGCAGGATCAGTGCCCGCCTCAGCAGTTGTTTCCAGTTAAGCTGTTTTAGAGGTAGGGATAGTAGGCTCTTTCACCAATGAGAGGAGACATGGTAGGTAGAGGCCAACCTCAAGATGTTCTTCATAGACCTCATCTTGAGTGTGGTCAAGGAGGAATTTTTTAGAAGAGTTGAAGGGAATCTGGGCATGGTCAGTTACACGTCGCATAGGCAGTAGTCCCAGAAGGGTTGGAGATCATTCGAGGTACGATTAGTTTGTTCAGTACTCTTACTAGGGATTTGTTTGATTTAGGAGCTTCTCACTCCTTTTTGGCACCCAGTCTATTCCATGCTCTGGGACGAGGCATATTGAGACATTATATGCCCCTGTTGTTGAGTACGCTAGCCATAGGTCAGACCATTTTGTTTGATGTATGTCCATGATGTAGACTGATGATGAGGATGCATCAGTCCCGTGGGGATATTTTCCTACTACAGATGAATCCATACAATTTCATCTGGGTTATTGACTAGTTTCACTCTATACATGGTATTATCAACTGATTCTAGAGGTGTTTACTATTTTTAGACATGGATGCCCAGCGTATGGCTTTTATTGGTGAGAAAAGTAGTCAAATGGGTAGTCAGTGTGTGGAGAGTTTTCATTCCTTGTTGGCTAAGATGTAATTGGATCTGCTGGATGTTTAGATGGAGGTGGTTCCCAGCATTTTTGGGATGTTTCTGGATGTTTTCCTCAAGTAGGTTGTGATATTACCCCATCGATGTGATTTTGAGTTTGGGATAGTCTTGCAGGCCGATGCCTCTCTGATTTCGATTTCTCTATATCGGATGGCACCTTATGAGTGGTGAGAGTTGAGGATTTAGGTGGATGATCTAATGAAGTAGGGATTTATCTGGGCCAGTTTTTCACCATGGGTTGCTCTAATCTTGTTTGTGAAAAAGTTAGATAGTGGTATGAGGTTGTGTATAGACTACCATAGGTTAAATCAGGTAACAATCATGAACTGTTACCCTCTCTTGAGAATATATGATATATTCAACCAACCTAAGGGAGAAAGTTGGTTCTCTAAGATCGATCTGCAGTATGGGTATCAATAGATGAGGGTGAAGGAAGGTGATATCTCAAAAACTAATTTCAGTTGCACGTATTGGAACATCAAGTTCGTGGTTATGTCGTTCGGTGTTATGAATGCACCAGTCATGTTCATGGGGCCCATGAACTCTGTCATTTGTGAGTTTCTGAACCATTTCTTCATCATATTCATTGATGATATCTTGATATACTCAAAGTCAGAGGAGGATCATATCGATCATCTCAGTGTAATCCTAGAGGTCCTTTGATGCCTCCAGCTCTACGGAAAGTTATCAAATTTATGTTTTGGAAGTAGGAGGTTCACTTATAAGGACATGTGGTGTCTTATAAGGTTGTAGAAGTGGACCCATAGAATTTCAAGGTAGTTTTTTCTTAGGAAGAAACCAAGAATTTTGTAAAGGTTCACAGTTTTGTCGGGTTGGATGGAAATTACCAGAGATTTGTACCTGATTTCTCTCAAGTAACAGATCTGATGAAAAACTTGACCGGGAAAGGATAGGACTTTGTGTGGAGTGACCAATTCTATGCATTGTTTGTATATTTGATGGGGAATTTGGTTATTTCTCCAGTTCTCTAGTTTCCAAATGAATGGGTGATATTTGAGGAGTTTTGTGAGGCTTCCCATCTGGGTTTGGGTTGTGTGATGATGAAAAAGTATGGAGTGATCTCTTATGGGTCTAGGAAATTAGATCCCCATGAAAGTAACTATTCCAATCATGATCTGGAGCTAGTAGAATTCATGTTCACA
The DNA here is from genome assembly GCA_963277665.1 of Viscum album. NCBI lineage: Eukaryota > Viridiplantae > Streptophyta > Magnoliopsida > Santalales > Viscaceae > Viscum > Viscum album. The sequence continues at coordinate 1,304,690,986 of OY728160.1, read as the reverse complement.
CTGAATTTCTAGAGACATTACCTCATTGGGGAGTTCTTTGTGGTATTCAAAGATCAGAGGATCTTGAGGTATATCTTTTCCTAGAGAGATCTAAACCTGTGACAGTAGAGGTGGATGGAGTTTTTATAGAATTACATCTTCAATTTATCTTAAACCTTAGGAAACGTAAATTTGCTGGCTGATTCTTTGAGTAGGAAGTCACAGAATGAAGTATTTTAGGAATCTGTGAATGCTTGGAAGGAGATGGAGGAATTGGACACCGTGCACTTGGATGTAGTAATGGATGGTAGTAGAAGATATTGTTTCCAATTATGGTGCAGTATTATCTAATACATCATGTGGAGGAGTCTCGGTGGGGAGACTTAGAGGAAAATGTGATGCGTGATCTCATTGACCATGGAAATTATTTGGAAGGATCGTTGGAGGATGGTAAAAATAAAATGTTTTTTCATGGGAAGCTGTTTGTTCTAGTGGAAATACATGAGTGAGTTCTTTGTGAGTTTTATAGATCACCTTCATATGTGAACCTAAGAGTTTCCAAGATGTATCGTGGCTTGGGGATGCTGTTTTGGTGGAACGTAATGAGGTGGGAAATGGCGGAGTTTGTGGAAAAAATCATATTGTGCTAGAAAGTGAAGGTTAATAACGATGTTTCCGATGGTTTTTTTGCATACCATAGATGTCTCTAGGTGAATGTTTGACGAAATATCGATGGATTCCATCCTAATTTTTCCCAATGCCTAAGAAGGCTGAGATTCAATTTTGGTAGAAGTATATCAACTGATGAAATCAGCTCACTTCTTAGTAGTTAAGGGGTTGAGGTAGTTGATACCTTGTCCAGGAGGTATGCAGATGAGGTGTTGTGGCAACATGGAGTTATGAGATCCATTTTCTCGGATTAGGATACACATTTTACCTCATGGGTATGGAGTGGATCACAGCATTCTTTTGGCACACAGTTACGCCTCAACACTACCTTCTACCCTCAAATAGATGGGCTAACAGAGTGGAACATCTAGATGTTGGTGGACATGTTGCGGGCACATGTCTTGGACTTTTGTGGATCTTGGGTACGGCACTTTCCCTTGGTGGAGTTCTCTTAAAATAACAATTATCACTCTTCCAATAAAAATAATCTGTTTGATGCATTGTATGGGTGACTGTGTCATTATCTGTTGTGATGGACAGAGGTTGGGGAGGCCATTGTTCATGGTCCATGCATGGTGTAGAGTATGACCAAGAAGGTGTATCTTGTTTGAGATGTGATGAAGGTTAAATTGGACCGGCAGAAGTCATACACCGATCGTAGGAGGAGGCCCTTGGATTTTAAGGTTGGGTACCATGTGTTATTTAAGGTTTCCCCTTGATGTTGGAAGTGGAGGTTTGGTAGAATGATAAAGCTTTATCCTAGGTTCATCAGACCATTCGAGGTGTTGGGGTGAGTCAGTGAGGTGGAATTCTGGTTGGTTTTCCACCGTAGTCGGAGAGATTCCAAGATGTCTGTCATGTCTCTAAGCTTCATCAATATCTACACTATGACTCCCACATCATAGAATGGGGAGATTTAGATATCAAGGATGACGTGATATTCATGGAACGGGCTGTGGAGATCTAGGATCTTTGGGATAAGGTGTTTTTTGTATAGACCATTCCTTTGTTTTGTGTGTTGTGGAGGCATGGTGGCCAATAGGAGAGTACATGGGACTGATAAGCGCAGATGCATGCCCAGTACCCAGAGTTGTTTTGAGTTTTTCTTGTGTTTTTTTCTTTTGGATGTAATTCTTTAACCTTATTTTTTATAATAATAGTTGTTTCCTTGTTTTGTGATGTGTGATGAAGTTATTTCAATGTGGAGATAAGGACCCAATTCTTAATCAAGACGCATTAATGAGGATGCGATTAAATCCATGTAGGCAAGTCAGTGCCACCTAGAGAGGATATTGTCTTTATATGGAGGAAGAAATTTCCTGATTCATGGGTCCAGATATTGTGACTTTTGGTTCCTGATTTGTGTGGTGTTTCCTAGAGTTGGTTGTTGCAATAGATTTCCAAGGAGGTGTTCTTGGATGCTGAGGTTCAAGATTAGCTTTGGAACTATAATGGTGGTTTATCCTTAAGAGGTAACTTATATGGTGGTTGTTCATATATCAATTTATTCTCATTTTGGTTTTAAATTCTATATTGTGAGAAGAGTTTGAGAGGTGTCTGATGTAATTTCATAGACCCCTCCAGTCAATTCCTTCGTGAAAATCTGGTGTTTGAGGTGTTTTGGCAGGAAATAGTGACTCATTTAAGGAGTTTTCTAAAAATCTAGTTTTCCAACGGTAGGTGGAATCGATAGGTGGAGTCGGTAGGTGTAATCAGTATGTGTCCTTGGTAAGTGGAATCAGTAGGTGGCGTCAGTGGTTCATGTTTGTGCCACGCTGTTAGTAGGTCGTGTTGGTGGGTCGCGTCCATGACCCGTTAACGGTAGGTCGCATCGGTGGGTCGCGTTAGTGGATCGATATTGGTAGGTTGCATCATTGAATCATCTTTAAAACCTTATTTGACTTTTTATGAAGTAGTTTCTAAGGATATTAATTATATATTTAATATATGGACACCCCGGAGAATTTAAAATGGCCCAGCCCCATGGTCTTTTCCATGACCTGAATTTTAAGAACATTAAAATCATCTCCCTTCAATTGATATAAGATATGGACTTTCTCTGATGATGAGATCCTCTCTTCCTTTTAACCTTCCATTTTCTCCTGGTGAACCTAGAGCCTTTCTTCCAAGCGGATTCATGTGTTGTGTTGTGGCCTTCGGTTCTAGATTTCCCTTATAATCTTTCATTATTCTCACGCACACCCTTGTTTTAGCGCAAGGAGGAGTTGCTGATGGTCTGTTCTCGAGGTAGGGATCACTTGGCCTCTTTTAATTTTTGTATCATATGGGGTGGGTATACTGATGTATTCTTGTTAATACAGTTGGATCCAATTTAAAATAAGTAACAAATGAGGGGTGGAAGATGATGATAACAAAGATAATTGAACCTCCTACTTTAGTAATAAATGAGTGGTGGGGAAGATGATGATGATGTTTGTATTGATTTATATCTTATCCTTGATCCTTTTGTGATCTGTATTTGTGATATGAAATTTTAAAATCATATTCGTTGGAGGCATTTTTTTGTGCACTTATCTTGTGAACACTTTTTATTGAATGAATGTGAACATGAAAACTTGATTAATCATGTATATCTAGTTAAATAAATTGAATCCCCATGATCAAACTTGTTCTATGATAACCCCTAAATGATAAATGTGGAATTAAAGAACGAGTGTGTTAAATCTTAATACACTTTTCCTTGTTCGGTGTAGTTGTGTGTTGTGTGTGGATATTTTCTGTCTTGTGCTTTTCATGGGTTGTGTGGTGCTACTGTTGAGAGCATGGTGGTGTGTGTGGATTCTTTGAATGTGTAATGAAAACTTATGTTGATATATTGACTATTTGTAGAATTGATGGGTATTTTTTGAGCCGCAGAGCTACAGGTTCGGATTTTTCAATGTCTATGTTACTAGATGTGATGGGTGTGATGTTGTTATACAACGGGGCTATTAGATTGGTTGTGGTGAGGTGTGTTCTGGGGTTTGATAGTAAGTTGGATTTTTTCTTGTTGAGAGGAAATATAAATAGTAATGACTTTAAAGAATGATGATGGGATTGGTTGGTATGGTTTTTAAATGGAGGGGAAATGTGAAGTAGTTTCTTTGGATGTATGGTTTGTTATGTTGTGTGTTTGGTGGCTCTTTTCCTTCTGAGAACTATTTCTTGGGGTGTTCATGTTAGTTTCCCAGGTGGTAATGGAATGGATAAACATATTTCTTAATATATTAAGAAATGGTTGGAATGTTTGGCTAACATAATGAAAGTCAGAAAATATGACAATATGAATGGGTGTATACATGGAAAAATATTGAACCCACATTATATCTTCAGACATTTTTCCTTCTGAAATAATTTTTGTTGTTGTACTTTTAGAGGTAGTAGTAGAGTTTTCAATATCGTAGGGTAGTTGATTATTTTATTAGAAACCCATAGGTTGGTTGGAGTGTTTGATTCCTATATATATATACTTATACTTCCTTGTGATTTATATATGCACCCCACCCTAGTTGAGCACAATGTGCTGAACACCCCCATTGTTATGGGGGAGGGTGTCTTTCCCAAACATCCTGGTGGGAGGATGGATGGATGGATAGCCGATCTTCCCTACTCCCTCTTCCATGGAGTATTATCCCTAGACTCTCTGAGTAGGTTTTGGTTTGTGTGGCCTATGTGTCTATGCGTAAGTTGTGCTTCCCAGGTTTCATTAGGATGATTTGTGTTTTTCTTTTGAGGTGTATTTGGGATGTGGTGTGATTTGTGGACATGGGGTCTGCGAGAAAGATTAGATGTGGTTGTGAGGCCCGGGTGTCTACAGGCCGGATGTGGAATGTTATGTTCAGAAGAGGTGGTAGTGCCAAGACATCTACTATTACGGTGTGAGTGAATCTAATTATTGAGAAAGTGGTGCGGGGTACCCTATCATCAATGTGATCTGTATTACATTACCTGGCTTGTGTTATTTGTTGAGCATGCCTTTGGAGAGGTTGTGGTGACTAGTATACCTTGTTAGGTTCCATTGGATTCTATTGTTTTCTCACGGGACCATTAGTATGCTTCTACCACTTGTGCATGATAGACTTGGGTTTTCTTACTAACAATAATTTTATTCTCACACTATATATAAAACTGTTATCATGTTTTTGAGGAGGACTACAAGGACTATTCTAGATATCACTAGCTCAGACTTTGGGACACCTTCCGTGTCACTGCATAGCTTTGTTCTGTTGGTACTTACTTTGTTGTTTTATTTTATTTCTAGTGGTTTTACTTTAAACATGCATGTGGGATGGATTTTGGATTATTTTATTTACATATTTGGGATTTACATCTTATCTCCCGATCTTTTTCCCTTATAAAAAGGGAAATTCCTCCCATTCATAATATTCTATACCCTTGGTGTTGGTCACCACCTTGGGGCCTATGGGAATAGGGACTCGATGGTCATTATCTCTCTTCCTTCATTACCAGCTCAATAGCGGAATCATTGGAGGAAGGGGTCATGAGAATTCTACACTAAACCAAAGGGGAACATCACTTTCTAGTGTTCTTGTACCAAATATTTTTAAACAATTATAGAAAATTACTATATGAATCATCCATAAGAGCACTAATTGATAATTCACCAGTGGGTTCCAAAGGTATGATAAGGAATATTATATAAAACTCAAAATATTTTGGAACCAATGGTATTAAAACTAGAGAAGTACATGAGGTAAAATAAACTAAATAACTTATATTTGAATATAAGTTGGAATTACTTACAACTACAGTATGAAAAATGGATCTCAAGAAATCTAATGAGAAATCAATCCATGTTATGGTATGTAACCATTTTTATTCTCTGAATAATTGTACTAACTAGTTTGTTCAAGTATAGGATACTAAATATTTTTCTATTGACTATCAATAGAAACCATTCCAACAAAACAATAAAGGATGAAGATAAAACCATCAAGCCTAATATAGATTCAAAAATCAATATAACCAAGAAAAAAAATCTCTTAAAAAATATTTTCATTAACTTGCACCATTATAAAAAAATTTAAAGCAACAATACCAAAAAACTACCCAACCAACCATATTTAAATAGATAAAAACCAATTATCAACCTTACTCTATTTCTAAACCACATATTTATAACCAAAAATACCGAAAGATTGAAGAATTTGAAAATAAAATGGAAGAAATGAAAATCTATCAAGATGGTCTATGGAAAATGATGACTAAGAACCTTGAAAAACTACAAGATCAAAAATTTCTAAATCTAAAAAGAAATCCATTCTTGGTAACTAATAGGATTGGTAAAGGAATTTATCATAACCAAAAAGCTAAATAGGAATATCCCAAAGAAACAAATGAAAAATTGGAATTTGATTCTAAAAATAATGAAAAAGAACTGATAACTCAATTTGAAAAAAAATTCTATCGAAAGAAAACATTCCAATTCTCTTTCTATCAAAGATGGATCAATATAAGAATATTCACAATGTATAAATTCAAAAAGTGATCCCAAAAACATTAAATTTTTTTGAAATAAATATACATATTCTATAATATCTTTAATATATTCCCAAATTATGTTATTTTTCTTAAAGAAATATGAACCAGAAAAAGGATAATGAATAAAACTAAAAGAGTTAACTTATGAATAAATTTATTAACACTGATAACACCCCAATTACTTATAAAATTACAAAACCATAGGACAATTTCCATTCCCTACACTATTAGATAAATTTTATTCATAGATGAATTATTTGATCTTGGATATTATATTAATTTAATGCCACATTATATATTTTCTACCTTATATATTGTTTATGCTAAATACAACAAGATTGGTAGTCAAGTTATATAATCAAACCGCTATATTTTTTATATAGAGTATATGAATATCTTCTTATGAGAACCTAGAACCTACGTTTTCCTAGTGAATTCAATGTCCTAAATATGGATATGGACCCAATAACCAATCATTATAGAAAGATCATTCATGAAGAAAAAAACCATCATCAATATATAATAACGTACTTTAACCACAGAATTGGGAGAAAATGTGGTTCATTTAAACATTTTTTATTCAACGAAATTCCCCCTAAAGAAATATTATATGTTCACACTTACACACTATGAAAGCCCATTTAAACCAGTGGAAAATGATATATTGAAAGTGATTTTTAATTTGGGAAATATGTTGATATTTGATATTTCAGTTGAAAATGATGAAATCATTGCACATGAGCTAAAATATGACGTAACAGGTAAATTATTTGATGGATATTATAATCTATTTTCATATGATGAAACTAATAATATAACTTTTTTATAAGAACTATATATGTCCAAGGTAAGTGAAAAAAAAGATTATATCATATCTAATTTAGCCACCCAATCTAGAATTAAAACCAGTGCTAAGAGAATTGAAATATATTTACTTAATGGGTGAAGATAATTTTCTTGTGATCATTGTTAGAAACCTTTCGACTAACCAAGAGCTCCAAATCATTAATATTTTGAGAGATAATATGAAATTCATAAGATAGAGTGACGGAGACATACCCTGAATATGTCTTGGAATATTTGTTAATAAAAATATTTCTTGAAAATTATACCAAACCAATGAAAAAACCTTAAAGGAGACTAAAATTTACCATAAGGAAGGTAGGTAAAAATGTAAATTTTAAAATTGTTAGTGAAATACATCGTTTATGCTAAAGAGAATAATAATTTCACCATCGGGGATACAAAAACCAAATTGGGAAAATCCTACTAAACTGTTATATAATAGTTTAAATTGTGTTGTAGGAGCATTAATTACACAAAGTATTGAATGGAAAATACATGTAATAAATTATGCTTCTAAGAAATTGGAATTTATCATAAGAAACTACATAGTAATTAAAAAAGGGTTTCCTTCAACCATTTATTCTTTTGGGAAAATATGATATTATCTTCTTTGATCTAAATTAACTATTTCTCTTAGGTGAAGTGTCTGAAGGACCATGATGTCATATTGTGAGGGGTTGGGGGTGAATCATGTGTGACATTTTTCACTAAATTATTTGTTCCTTTTACCCAATTTAAATTCAAACCTATGCCACCTATCAGGATTATTAGATCATGTACCTTCACTATCACATTTATATCACATGAAATGAAGAAAGTAAATGAGGATCTACACACAGTATTTACAAGGTTAATTTAAAATATTTAGTCTTTATTAAAACTATTTAATCCCATGGTTACAGATTCTTAACTATATGAAAGTTTTTACAATAAAAGAAATTCTCATTCCCATCATTATTGAGTCTCACAATGTTCTCACATTAGAATCCCATTTTTGGTTACAAGTTACCACTAAAAGGTTATATACATAGAATCCCAATGTTTTCACACTCTAAAGTAGCATTGGAGTCTTCCACTTCTCTTCAAGGTATGATCCACAATAAGAAAGGTCTCTGTCAGATTCTAGTTACTTCTGAACCACCTTAAGATGTAATCTTTCTCGACAAAAAAATGGATCACCTGATATGCTTGTGTACACTATCTCAAGAACGTTAGAAAATGGTGATAAAGTCTTCATAATATTTTTCATTGTTATATGATCATCAAATGATCTAAACCTTCTTAGTTCACAGAATACTGAGGCATATAAATAATTAACTTTTTATAAAGCTTCCTGGCCTCAGATTCTCTTTGAAATATATATATATTATCTTGAAAAAATTAATTCATATATAAATAAACATCGTAAAGGTAGAATAAATTTCATGGTAGTCTCAAAAAATATCCATGAAATCATAATTATTTCATGGATAACACTGCTTTATAGTTCTTTTTAAAACTCAAGCATATAAATCAATATTGTCCTAAATTTTATTTTTTGTCAGTTGCACACTACCTTCAAGAATAAATTCACTATACTCTTCTCATGAACACAATCTCACATAGATGTAAAATATTCACAGACATATACTATTAAAATTTTTATTCATTAAAACAAATTTTAGTGGTTCTACCTCAGTTCAGTCACACAATAAAGTCATCATGCATTGTATATTATAAAGATATTAATGTAAAAAAGGTATGAATATTATTCCTAAGAAATTACTCAAGAAACCTTAATCTTATGGATAAATTTCACTCAACCTCATTCATGGATATTATCAAATGCATTTATATCACAAGAAATTCATCACATAAGAGTGTGATGTCTCTGTTATTTTCTCACACAAATTTTATTTCTGAAAATAATTCATAACAAAGATCACTTCTTGTAGATCAATTCACATATTATTTGAAGATCTTAATGTACTTGTTTTACATAATAAAAAGTTCATGGAACACATATAATATTTATGCATCTTAAAAAGATTTATAAAACACCACATTAACATCACATGGATACCTCATGAAAATTTAATAGACTCCCAGGTCTATATATTAGTTACTCACACTCTTTTTATACTCTCATTTAACATTAAACTCTATACTATTGATGGAGATGGTCGGATTATTTATAAATTAACACCACCAACTTACTTCACTACCTCAACTCTAAGTGCACCACCTCTCTATACCTGCGTTGAACAACATTACTCATGTAATTCACTTATGTAGCATTAGTAAATCAAGTTACTATCTTTACTAAACATAAATCAATTCTTTTAAATAAGGGATTTCTTCCTCTCATTCTATCATGTATAGATTTATTCATTTTTTCATCTCATGTGTGAATCATGAAATCATATGCATGAATATCACACTATAACATTGTCATGTACTCATTTTTTCATTATGTAATACTTTATAGATCTATGTCTATAATTTTTGAGTTACGTATAATCTCATGTGATCATTCTCAAATCGATCATATACTTGGCTTGTTCATCGAAGATTTGAACAAGAAGAACCTGATGAACTGGAACCCTCGACATATATCAAAGGTTGAAGATGACATTGGCCTTGATAGGAACACCATGATAAAATGGATCAAAAAATATTCAAACAATGACTATCCTTTTATAAGAAGTAGCACTTTCATGAATCTTAAATCCCACATCAATAAATCAGCCTCTTTTTTATTTCATAATAAATAATAATATATCTTGATCATGATAGATTTGAGTAACCTTGTTTGATCAAGAATCCACTACCTCACCTCTATGATATTTCCCTTTGATGTGGTATCTGCATTCTGCATGCAAATCTATGTGCACACCATCCTTCCTTTGTAGGAATCAGCAATTAATCTCCAATGACTCTATGTGACATATGTGAGTTCTCTCTCTTGCGTGGTAGAGGTATTCTCCAACACCAATTGGATGGGGCCTATTCCTTAGCTCTGTTGGTCAGAATATTTTTTACTAAACACTAAAAAATATATAACTTATGATAATTCAAAATCTACGACTCAATATAATACTTTATTTCTTTTTTAAATACTCAAATAATCAATTCGAACTTCTCAATTCATCATTTAAATGATGAATAATCATTCATGATCAAAAAAACAATATATATCCCACTTATCTTTATGATTTACATAATTTGAATTCTCCCACACCTCTTAAATGTGTTATAATTTTCAATCTCCACCTTTGGATTTTTTTCAACACCTATTTTAATTTTAAGGTCAATGTAATCATATCCCTATATTATAAACAGATGAAAAGTTAAAAATAGGTAGGGTATTTTGATCTCCATCATTTAAATTTCAAGAAAAAATATCCTCCTCTTATAGAACTTATAGTATGATTTACTCCAGAGAAGCGTGGATCACAACTAACATATCAAAGACCTAAAATTAACTATATTTAAGTCTACATGACAGATTCTTGAGTTAGAAAAAAGGAGTGACCAATTTTCTCATCAATGTTTTCAATTATTATTTATAATTTGATGCCAAAATTGAAACTTTCTTTTAGGGTTTATTCAAAATATTTTTAACTAATGTCCTAAAATCATCTCAACAAACATATTAAAAAAATTAAGTGAGAGAATGTATTTCACCTTTTCAAATTTATTTTTCCTTTTTCCATCATGTTAAAAGTATCTCTTATTTATAGTTTATCTTTCATAATTAAAATAATAGAATATAAATAACGCTCCCCAATGATGAAAAGCTTCAATCTCTTAAATTTTTACATTTAGAATTATGATATACATCGATCACCAGTACATAAGATATTTATGAGATATTAACTCGAATATATATATAGAGTGGTTGTCCCTATCTTCTCTACCATTAGATATGAACTCTATAATTATTTATTATTATTTTATTTGTTAAAGATAAACTCCAAGAATCTTTATATATTAATTTAAATGCTACAAATGGGAAAAAATATTCCAATAGTAATCCATGATGAATAATATTATAGCTGTAAGATGTTAACAAAATTTATCAAATTATGTCTCCCCCTGAATATATGTTTCACCTTCAGTTACCGGGAAAAAAATAAACTCAATATATACCTGGGGATACAATGGTTCTTCAATCCTGCTTTGTTAATGTAATAGGGATGATAATTTCTTCTCAATACAACTATCTAATTAGATGTAATATGCTTCTTCACACGTACTAATAAGGAAATTTCAGTTTTCATTGATTTCTCAGTCTTAATAGACTCTTTGAATTGTTTTTTTTCATATGATCAAGCATTATTTAGGAACATGATCAGTATTCATTTCGTGTATAGAAAACTTTTCCCAATACTATTTTTATCTCAAGAAGTCAGAGGTTATTTTCCTTCATTCATTAAGAGTTATTCTTATAAAAGAATACATGTAAATAATTTTTTAGTTAAATTACAATAAATATTACACATTTCACACAAAACATTACCATGCATCAAGTTATCCATTTTAAGAATCTTTTCATTTTCTTTATTAGACATGTATTTCACAAAATCAGTATTATTCATTCTTTTCTAGATTGATTCATTCTTTGATTCTATCTAAATAAATTTACTATTTATTTTCATGGAAAATTTGAAATGTTCCATGATGTATCCTTTCCCACCAACAATAGAATCATCTATTATTTTTAGTGACAACCTTTTCATCACTCTTCACTATATTTTTGGTATTTTATTATTTAACAATATTCATATTTTTTACACATCCCAAGTCTGACTTGTCATCTTCTTTTCTTACCTACCTCCAGTTTTATGGTATTCTATTAATATCATCAAATTATTTGTACATGATTAGTACATACCATTACTCATCATAATATTGAGAACATCTATTTAAGTACTTATAGAAATCATCAAAGCATTTAAATCCACACTTTATAGATAGATTTATTTTCATTGGATTTTTATTCACTAGTGTAGGTCTTCTCTTCTCCTTAGATTTTTTCCTCATAAATGAAGTTATTTCCTAATTATCAAAAATTTAGAAATTGTACCAATAGTCTATGGTGAGATTCCAAAACATCCTAAAACACCAATAATAGATAACAAATATTGATTTCTTATTTCATGACACATTTTGAAATATTTTAACACATTGATAATTTTACACAACACAATTCTTATTTTATGTTTTCATTAGGGAACAAGAATTCATAATTTTTTTCATATCCATTTTTTAAGATATAGTAGATTCTTTAGAAATGTTCTTCATCTATGTTTTTATAGATTTTGATGTTTAATCTATACTAGTCATAGAAAAAAATTAGTATGAATAGATGTATCAAGACAAAGATTTATCTTTTTCAAAAATCCTACAATAGATTTATCTTTAGATTATCTCAAGATATTGTTACCACTATGATGTGTACTTTATGAAATATAAATCTTTTTAATATTATTCATCATAGTAAATTTATACTCAGAAGCTCAAGAAGTCGTAGCTTGTGTCTTTTTGAATTTATCAGTTTTAGTTATATTTCAAGACCATTTATATTAAGATGAATATTCTTGTCTTCAACTAATTTAAACATTTATTAAAGATAAATCTTTATCTTTGGAATGTTATCTTCAAGACCCAAATGGAATTCAGTAAAAAAATTAAGATCATGAATTATCTATATTTTAACATCTAGCTAACTATATTTAACATTCATAAATTAATTAGGAATATTTTCATGTTCATTAATAAAATTTGTAAAAATAAATTCTATTACATCCTTTATACATAAACTTCTTTTCAATTATTATTCAATGTAAGAAACCTTTATATTTCCATGTGACATAGTTTTTTATTTTTCTTCTTCAACCATTGTGACTAATTATAAAAGTAGAGTATCTTACTTGAATTTATCATGTTTTAATAGAGTGTTTCAGTTTTGAACCTTCTTAGATAATTTTCTTACATTACATCAAATTCCTCTTCCAGTTGTGATTTTTCATCAAGAAGTTCCTTAAAGAGCTTAACTACACAAGTACCCACTTCATTGGTAAATTTCTTCAAAATAATCTCTAATTTTAGAATTGAAAAAATCTTAAAAATTGCATTAAATTGATTCATCCTAATTATAATCAACTAATTTAAATAAAAACTTAGCTATCTATGATCCTTCATCTAGTAGTTGATATTCTTTCATCTATGATTTCTTATTCAGACACTTTTACACTATTTTCTTCCTATTTTTCTTTGTCTTAACTGAAACATATATATTATTTACATTAGTAATACAAATAGGGTTTTTCATCTTAAGATCTTTTTTATGTTATTTAGATTAAAATATTAACTTCATACATTTATAATATAAAAAATAGGATAGTAAATTAGATCTAACCCAAGGTGGAACCTTTTCTCTAGTACCAATTTAAGTTCCCAATGGATCTTAAAGTCACACTAACTAGGGGTGAATCATGTGATAATTATTTTACTAATTTTTTTTTATTTTACACCTTTTAATTTAGACCTATTTCAATATTTAGTATTAGTGGATATATTATATTCTCAACATAATTTAAACCATGTGAAATGAAAATTGAAAAAGATCTCTATACACAATATTTTAAAGGTTTGTTATAAACACCTACTCTGTATTACAACTAGTTAACTCCCCCCCAGTTATAAATTCCTCATTGTATACAAGTGTGTATAACTAGGGAAAGTCCCATTCCAATCAACACTAAGTCCCATAGTGTTCTCCCTTTATAATCTCATTAATTTCTATATGATCCCATTTTAGAAGTGATCAACATAAAATCCCATTGTGTTCTCACTCTATAGTCCCACTATATTCGTCAACTTATCTTCATGGTATGGTCCATAATAAGAAATATCTCTATTGTATTATGGATTCTTCTAAACCACCTCAATATGTAATATTCCTTCATAAAAAACAAGATAACCTAATCATCTCATATAAAATAATTCAAGAACATTTCTAATCAATGATCAAGCCTTTATGATCTAGATCATAGTCCAATGATCCTAAAATTATATGTACCTTATCTATTCAAATAATACTAAGGAAGTAAATATTCAACTATTTAAAAATCTAACTAGCATTAGCCTCTCTTTCAAATATGCAATCATTATATTCCAAAAATAAATGAAGTGTGACATAAACTTCATGAATATAGAATACATTACACAGTATTCTCAAAAAAAATTCACACAATCATTACTACTGCATGGATAACATTTCTTTACAGTTATTTACAAAACACAATCATATAAAACTAAATTTTACTTCATTGTATCTCACATTAGCTACACACTATCCACAGTAAAAAAAATTTATAATCTTCTCATGAAAACAATATTGAAAAGCACAAACATATTTATACATATATACTAGAAAACTTTTTTTCATAAAATGAAGGTTTTTGGTTCAGACTCGGTTCATTCACACAGTACAATCATCATGCATTGTCTCTTCTCATGATATTTTTTGTAAAAAATGTATGAATATTCATACTCAAAAATTTCTCACAAAATATTAATCTCATGGAAAATTTTCACTCAAACCTATGCATTCATATTACCACATGCATATACATCACTAGTAGTTTCTCATATAATATCTTTTTTTCTCTATCCATTCCTTGAAAAAACAATAAAGATTAAAAAACGCCTTGAAAACTCCTTTATCACGATTCAATTCATATATTCCTGGTGAATATTAATGAATGTGTTTTACACAAGCACATTTTCTCATAATGCTTTTCATCTTCATGTGGTTGAGAAGGATTTGGAAAGTCGAACATAAACATTGTGTGGATTCATCATATGAAAATAGAGGACTCTCAAGTTTATATTTTGGTCACTCACACTCTACTTTTAAAATGACCGAAATTAATTTATATACTATATATGGTGAGGTTTGAGGGTATTTATAAATGAACACCTATAACTTAATCCACCAACTCAATGCTATGTGCACCGCCTCTTTGTACCTGCACACACAGACTTAGCACACATACCTCGTTTACACATAGTCACTAAATCACCATCTTATCTTCACTAAAAATATCTCTATTTGATTAAACAAGGGTAGACCACTTCTCATGCATGAACGCACATTTTCTTGCATTTATCAAACTAATTCATCAATCATACGACCACACGAATGCATATATCACTATAACTTTGTCATATATACATCCTTCATTATAGAACACCTCACAAATCTCTATTTATAATTTTATTACTACTTAAAATATCATGTGATCATTCTAATGTTATTTATTAGATTTAATTTTTCACCAAATATTCATTCATGGAGAACCTAAAGAAGAGGAACCCTCAACATATATATTAGAGGTTCATGATGGAATTGGACTCTATCGAATAGCGCTGATTCAATAGACCAGATGACAGTTTATCTATGAATATCCTTTTAGGCATTGTGATAGTTTTTTGAATCTTGTATACCATTTTGATATCTCACTCACCATACTATCACTTAATAAACCATTAAGGATTATGAAAAATAAATATGTGTGTATCCTTGTCCAATTCAGGAATCCACTACCTCCCCTCTGCACTACAAGTCTATTGTGCGATCTCAGCCTTCTATGTGCAACTCTATGTGTACACCTACCTGCCAGTGCATATACCTTTAATTACTATTCTCTCTCTCTATGTGGTCAATATGAGTTGGATATACCATGTGGTAGAGGTCTCCTCCCATGCCTGTCGGATTGATCTAATTTCTCAGCTCAATAAGATGTATTTTTTTATTAAATACATAGAAATATATACAATATGAGAATTCTAAATATATCCCTCAATATAATTCTTCACATCATTTTTATCTTCCTAAATCATCAATTCAAACATCTCAATTCATCATTTAATTAAAGTAAATTCATTCAAGATCATTAAAATAAAATCTTTATCCACTTTTCTTTATTAATATACACAATTTTAATTCTCCTACACCTCTTTCATATTTTAGAAATTATGAGAATAACTGTATAATCATCACAATTAGAACAAATTGTACTTATATATTCCTAACATGTTAATAGAAAATTCAACACCAACATAACTTCACCTTAACTTGGGTTCTCCATTAAGTACCTATATAAAAATTAAGATGTTAATATAAGACTTATGGGATAAATATTTTTATTTTAAGAATTAGAAGTAGATATCAAAGAAAAAAATTTAGAACCCAACTTTTATATAAGGAAATAATCCATTATCTTCAATCTAAATCTTTGGTCTTGACCTAATATGGATTCCTAGTGAAGATATATAGTAAATGAGGGTGTCCAAAACTTTTTTGGAGCCTGAAACCTTGACTATTGGAAATAAACCATGGGACACATGGTTAGTGGAAACTTCACCACCCATCGCACATGGTTTCCCCTAACCATACATGGAATTTTATTTAGCAGAATAGGTCACATAATTATCCCTAACCATGTGACCAAGGTCGTATTCCCACGATGAATTTCTGGAATTTTTAGAAGAGGTGAAAATGATGGTTTGTCAATGGTTTCTCAAACCATGAGTATGAACTTTTTGGGTCCCCTATTTGGATAGTGGTCTAAGAATTGTTGGTGAATGTCTTTTCAAACCATCCATCCAAACTATCAAACCCAGAATGTTTTGGTGATTTTACCTTTTTTCTCTTAAGGGATTATGTGTTTCAATAATTCATTCTAATTTCCTCCTCCCATAGATATAGGCACCTCCTTCATTTTTTTGATATCCCAAGCCGCTTTTTTAGGCTTTGATACCATTTCATCATCCGGACTTCAATTTGAATTTTGATCATCTTATTGGATACACTTCAGTAATTTCCTTATTAATAATATGGATTTCATTATTTTGCTTCCTTTTAAAATTGTTATTTAGGTGCTAGCTCATATGCCTTATTTTCATGGTGTTCCTTTTTTTTGTCAATTTCATCTGGTCTAGACCAAAATAAAGGCTGAAACTGGAAAAGTTCTTCTCTACTGGAATAATGTAGGTGGTATTGTTTTTATCCATTAATATTGAGATGTTATATGTTATGTGTCATGATGTAACATGTTGGATTCTCCATTTGTTTCCTATAAAGTAAACAAAAAAATTAATTCATTTTACAGGATAGATATAGTCTAGTACCCCATAATTCAATTGGAATATGTTCCCTTTAATCATTTCCACCCCTTGAGTTGTGTCGTTGAAATTTCCATTGTTATTATTATATTTATATATGAAAAATCATATTTAATATGATTTTGGAGTGGATCCTAATTGTGATGAAAAATGACATTAATAGAAGTTAGTGGTACACCCACATCACATGATTAAATAGAACAACAGTTACGCCCTTATCAAAGAGGAATTCTATTGAACTATATACTCTCTAATTAAACCTTCCTAAAGACTCGACTTCTTATTATCAATTATTTTGTGTGGGCATTATGGTCCTTATTAATTATGATAAATGGTAATGGAGACCCTTATGGATTATGATACATGGGCATGACAGACCTATTTTTTTGATACAGTCATGGCGTCCATGTACTGTGATATGACCATGATGTCCCTATATTATGATATGGATATGGTGTCCCAATACTATGATATAGGCATGGAATCTCTATATTATGACACTTGGGTATAGAGAAACTTATGAATTATTACACACAGGTATGATGACCCATATTATTATGATACGTGCATTGAAACCCTACAGTTATGAAATTGGCTTGGAAATCCAATTAATATGATTTGGGAATGGTGACCGTATTGATATGATATCAGGCATAGATACCCTTGCTGTTATAATATCGGTATGATGTACCTTCTACTATTATGATATTGAGAATGTAATCCTTTATTATATGATATTGGGCATAGAGTCCCTTGAAAATTATGTGACTCATGCTACAACCCATGGAGGCCTGAGTTACGCCTCGGGTCTAGGATAGTAGCAATATCCACATATATGGTTTTACATGTAACTACATATACTGATCATATATATGTATACACATGGTTACTGGTTCATAGATTATTTGGCTTAAGCCGAAGCAAGTTGTGTGAGCCTAGTTTACACCGAGAACCTGATCCAAACCTTTACAGTTTATTTATTACTTACCATTATATCTGCAAACTGGACATACTATATGAACTAACTGGATATTTATAGGCACCATTGGTGGTGGCCTGCTGATTTTATCTCACACCATATTTAGGCCTCCAGTGGTACCCGATAAGATTATACGGATGAAATTAGGGATAGGTGAATGTTCCTAGTTGTTTATGATTGATCTAATTATAGCATAGGAGTAGTGAAGCACATGACCAAGATATGTCTCATAATGCTATTATAGATATATTTGTTGGTCTTTTTTTCTTTTGATACAAGTATTGTATTGGATTCCTGCTACCATGAAATCATATTTACATTTGATAGGGGCATGAAACTACATCATTTTATATATAATGATAGATAATATTGATGTCGGTTATTTGTTACATTTGGAGTATTTACCTTTCACTATTAGTTGTTTGTTATGATTATACACTTTATATATCTATTTCATCATTGATATACTCTGATCATAAGGTTATAGTCTCCCCACCATACCAAAACGAACTCTCAAAGCAAGTCAACAGCCTTTGGCATATGGGAAGGCATGTTTAAGGCCATGTGGACCATCGGTTTGGGGTACCATTTAGTGTCATATGGGTCTGTATTTTACGAAGTGTTATTTGAGGATCATTATTTTATTTTATTTTATTGTTTGGGAATATTAGACAAGTGATTAAAAATGTGTCATAATTTGGTAATGAGATGTGTCTTGGAGTAGTTAACCCACATATTGGGAAAGAAAAATTTACTTGGGATGGAATATTATATTGTAATTTATTCCTATTAGAGGTTATTAGATTCCATCATTGAGTCATGAAGATGACGTGTGTTTTTTATTATTATGATTGAGTTTTATATTTCCTCCTTGGCTGATATGGTAAGGGAACATGTTCATTAATCATTTTAGGCACATTATAGGATTTATGTGTAATGCATTATGTCATGCCACATTTAATTACTACGTGAATTTCTTGCAACATTTATAGTGTTTATTTCTATATCCATGAATTGTAATAACATTTCATATAGGGTTTTGATAAGTGTGTAGTTTCACTTAACTAGATTCCACATTTCAATTTATGAGGTGTATGGTCCCTTATAAATTGGAAGTTTCAATCCATACATTTCAACCTTTTTAAGAGAATTTATATATAAATGAGAATCAAATTTAATAAAATTGAATTCTAAAATGAAAAGCTCCCTATTAAATTGGGATGAAAATTACTATTTAAAGGGTATTTTGTTGTATAAATTTCAATGGTTAGTCTATATACTGGGATCATGAAATTATAACACATAGCTTGAACCAGAACCGACCTTAGTAGTTGGTTGTAGTTTACATTTCTTGTGTTCGATATAATTTTTCTTATCACACAGACCTGGCTTCATGAGTAGGCAGAGGGGCGTGATTGTTACATAGGAAGTCTATTACCTATCCTATTGCTGAATCAATGTTATTTAATATGATTGAACCAATCATTAAAGTTCTCTAGGAATTTTTAGATCTATGAAACCATGACTTACTCATGTTCTGTGACATGAGGGTGGTAGTGACCATGCTTTGGAGGTGGTGAACCTTGAACCAACAGTGATACCTCAATTAGTTCCACCTGTGGAAACTCTTGTTATCCCCGATGTAATAAATGAGGATTGGATTTGAGTGGAGTTTCCTTGGATTATGCAGACGATATAGGGAGCTATGTGACCTTACCCTTCTATAAGAGAGTTTATATTGGTGTTTCAATAGTATTGTCCACCTAATTTTTTAGGGATGGTGGCCCCAAGGATGTATAGATATGTATTGAGATAGCCTTATCTATTTTCAATCATTTAGAGACACCTCCTAAGAGGAGAGTGATAGTCACTAGGTATACGCTTTGAGGATCCACCAAACAATGGTGGGATAATCTGAACCATGTAGGTCAATATTGGTAAGTGATTTTGAGGTATTTCCAATCTAGTGTCTATAAATATATCATCTCTAAGACCCTAAGGGATGATCATTCCAGGGAATTTTTGAACCTTTAGAAAGGTTCCATGACAGTTATGGACTATATAGAACATTTTATTGAGCTTCAACCCTTTGTGCCTATCTATAATTCTGATGATCCAGTGAAAGAGAAATTATTTGAGGATGGAATTAGGCATCCTATTCATTATTAGGTTTATATTTTCTTATTGTCTACTATATTTGATATAGTAAACTAGGATCTCATCACTGAGTGAAACCTGATGGAAGTAGATATTGTGGGTGAAAGCACTTCATAAACTAGATATGTTAATGGTTCAATTGGTGATATGAAGCAACACTTTGAGACTGCACGTGTGAGTAGTGGTAGCTAGGTTACACCCAGAGATAGTTACATGGGTTTTCACCAGTGTGGTAAGCCTAAGAATAAGAAGCTCTCATGTCCCAGATACCCTGTTGAGTGCTAAGGATGTAGTAGATTGAATATCATCAGAATTTTTTCAAGACCTTCCCAAATATGCATAGTGGGAGAGGATCCATATCTGCTCCACTTATGGAGAAAGATCAGTAAAACCTCACTGGGAAGGTATATAGTGTACTACCATCCATAAAAGTAGAGGAGGAGGTTGTGTCTGAGGTAGCCAGGCTTCAGATATATAGTTCTAGGTGAGTGGACCTACTTCTGGTAGTCTAGTTTCCCCACATGGATATGGATCAAGACAGATTTATTTAGTGTTGCCTATAACAGAGGATCAAGGCATTGGGTCATATATTATATGAGGTACTATTCTGTTAGTCTATACTATTTTTTTCTTCCATATTTGATACAAGTAGTTCTCAGTCCTTTATATATATGGCTATTGTGGGAAGTCTTAGGATTGATATTGAGTACTCATGTGGTGTATTGATACTTTAAACACCTTTAAGCATACATTCATAGAGTGTAAGGTAGTTTAATTAATTTACCCTTGAGGTAGGAAGTCATTGTTTCTTATTGGACCTCTTCATCCTATTGATGAAAGGATTTGATGTCATTCTCGGGATGGACTGGTTCATCCTCTATCATGCTTATGTGGATTGTTATAACTGTATGGTGTTGTTCACATCACCATAGGGTAGAAGTTATATTCATAAGGGTGAATGGGATGTCTAAGAAAGTAGATATCAACCATATCATCTTGTGATAAGTCTAGTGAACAACCATATTGATAAAATTTATATAGATGATTAGGGATTACATCAAACTAAATTCCCTACTAAAGTCAATCATTTTATGTATAATTCCCCAATGAATTTTTTATACTATATCTAAAAAGATAGGTAGAGTTTATTATTGAGTTAGTTCCTAGAGCTTCAACAGTATCAATTCATCCTTACTATATGGATAATGTTGAGTTTCAAGATCTCAAGAGGCAGCTAGAGGATTTAGAAGCTAAGGGTTTTGTATGACCCAATACATATCCCTGGAGTTCACCAATTAATTTTTATAGGAAGGTGGATGGATCCCTTAGGATTTGTGTAGATTTTTAGAAGTTGAACCATCTTAATATTAAGGACCGATATCCATCACCTCACATATATGATCTCTTCGACCATCACAGAGGAGCGAGGGTATTCTCAAAGATTTGTTTGAGGTCAGGATATCATTGTGTGAATGTCATTCCTTTAGATATACAAAGTAGAAATTTTAATAGTTGCTATGGATTATATGAGTATATTTCAATATCCTTTTGTCTCATGGACATGCCATCCGTTTTAAGGGACATGATGAATAGGGTTTTCCACCCCTATCTGGATTCATTTTTCATGGTTTTTTTGGATGAAATCTTGGTGTATTCTCATAGTTGGAACAACCATACCAAACATCATGAGATTATTCTAAATATAGTAAGATATAATTTATTGTATGATAATCTTAGTAAATTTTACTTTTAGATAGATGGAGTGAAATTAGTTGGTCACATTATCTCAGAGGAATGAGTAGAAGTTGACCTAGAGAAGGTTAGGTTTATAGTTACCTGATAGAATCCTAAGAAAATATTTGATATATAGAGTTTCATGGGGATATTTGTTTATTAAAGGTTCTTAATAAATTACTTATCATGATTATAAGAACCTCTAAAAGTCTTTAATTATAAGGGTGTGAATTTGATATGGTATTAAGTCTGCATGAAAACCTTTCAAGAGTTAAATAGGAGACTAACTTCAATGCGGATAGAGATTCTTCCAATGCTGGGAAGAAACTATACAGTATATTATGATGCATAAGGTATCATTATAGAAGAAATTATAATGTAAGAAGATCAATTTTTTGTATACTGGTCGTATAATTTGTGGCATCATGAGCAAAATTACCTGATGGAAGATCTCGAGTTGGCAGCTGTTATTCATGTGTCTTTTTGTGGTAGGCATTAGCTGATAGGATATTGTTTTATGGTGTCTAAAGACCAAAAAATCCACAAATATATCTTTACATAGTGTGCCTTAAATATTATGAATGTAGTTGGTATTAATCCCTACAATCCTTTTAGTTAGAGCTCGCCAATATGCCCATGAAGGGAACTATTTTTTGGCAATGCTCTAAGGAGGAGGACTCAGAAAAAAATAGTCCAGGAGGCTAGTAGTGAGTGGGATATTATGCACTTATTTTCTAAGTTTCATAGAGTGTTTTAGGACCATCACAGATATTCTATACTTGAATAGCTATCAGTGACCACTTTACTTTTGGAGAGGGTAAAAATGATTAAATTTTAAGTCCCTAGAGGCTTGGTCCCACAAGAAAGTATTTCTAATGAGGACATGCCTTCATGTTTTTGTACTGATGATGATGGAATCCAATTTATTCATGGTTGTATATAGGTCTCTATAAATATGATAGAGGATCTAATGTTTGAATCACATACTTCTCACCCGGTGTTGGGAATAGATAGAAACAAAGGAACAAGATGCGATCACCCCACTTTATTGGTCCTTTGAGATCTTGGACATAGTCGAGTCTATAGCCTATCATTTTATATTACCTTAGATTTACCTTTCCTTGTAGGAAATCTTCCACATTTCATAGATTCACCATTATAATGCTAACCCATATCATACTTTTGATCTTGAGGAGGTTGAGTTAGATGTTGATTCTTTTCTTTAGAAGCATCCTATATGAATCATCGATATGAGAATGAATGCCATATGAGGTTGGTAGGTGCCTTTAGTAAGGGTTATATTTTAGCACGACAAGGTACAATATGAGACTTGGAAGAGGGAGACCAATGTATATGCTCAGTGGATTAATTTATTCTTAGGTGATGTTATACCACCCTTGGAAGGGTAACTCGATGATGAGTTCCTTTAAGGGGGATGACTGTAAGAACACAACATTTCTATGAAGTACATATCTTTGATATTTCTATCTTATTCTTTGTTTTTGAACAAATATGGATTCCTAGTTAGGATATAGAGGAAATGAGGGTGTCTGGAGCCTGTTCAGATCCCAGAACACTAGATGGTGGAAAATAAAATTGGGTCATTTGGTTTGTAGAAACCATGCAGCCCAGCTCACTTGGTTTCTCAAAACCATGTGATCCATTTCAGTGAAAAGAATATGGTTTATGGTTTTCCCTAACCATGTTATTATCACTTCACTCCCATGATGAAAATATTAAAATTTTAACACAGGATAAAAGCATGATTTGTGCATGGTTTCCCAAACCACGCACATGACCCATGAATTTCCTCTCTTTAGACAGTGGGCCAAGCATGTTTGGCACATGGTTTGGCCAACCATGTGGCCAAACCATATGACCCCTATGTTTAGGGGGATTTTACAATTTCCCCTTAATGGGTTATAAGTTTTAATCCTCATTTTTATTTTCCTCCTCCAGTAGACAGAGGAACCTCCTTCCTCAATTTTGGGATCCCAAACCTCTTATTATAGGCTTTGATCCTGTTTTTTCATCTCAACTCTGATTCAACTTCAGATAATATCGTTAGATGCATACTGGTATGTTCTTTATTTATCTTGAACCTTTTTTCATTTCTCTTCATCTCGATAAAGTTATTTAGGTTCATGATCATATGCCCTATTTTGTTGGAATTCATCTATTTTGTCATCTTCTTCCAATTTATACCAAACCAGAAGATGATACTGGATGAGTTATATTTTACATGCATAAGGAAGGTTTTTTATTATTTATCCATTAAATTTTAGATGTAATATGTCATGTTTCATCATTTCATGTGCTATATTCTTCACTTGTTTCCTATAAAATACACATAAACCATTTTTAATTAATTTTTCATGATAGATATAGCCTAGTACCCCTTCATACATATTAGGATAGGTCCCATTCAATCAATGACACCCCTTTTCGTGTTCCATTGAAATTTCCAATGTTATTATTATATATATAAGTGGACAAAACATCTTCTATATGGTTCTTGAGTGTCTCATAATTGTTATTAATAGTTAGATCAATATAAGTGAGTGGTGTGACCACATCACTTGATTAAATAGGATAATGGTTAAAACCCTGATAAAGAGAAATTCCATTTAACTATGAACTATCTAATTAGATATTCCTAAATCCTTGGTTTCTTAGTATCACTTATGATGTATAGGCATGGAGACCCTTCTTAATTATGAAAAATGGAATCATGAGACTTTTGGATTACAATACATGGTCATGATGACCCTATTGCTATGATACATGCATGGAATCCCTATAATGTAATATAGACATGATGTCCCTATATTATGATATGAGCATGGAATCCCAATACCATGATATGATCATGGAGTCCCTATATTATGACACTTGGGAATGAAAACCCTAATGTATTATGATACATGGACATGATGAACCATATTTTTATGATACAGGCTTGGAGACCCTACAGTTTTGATACAGTCATGGTGACCCTATTAATATGATTCGAGCATACAAACCCTACTGATATGATACTATGCATAATGAACCTTAATGTTATGATACAAGCATGATGTCCCTTATTCTATGATATTGGGTATGGAGTTCATTGACACTTATGAAAATATTACTACAACCCATGGAGGCCTGAGTTACTCCTCACACCCATACTACTAGCATTATTTACATATATGGTTGTATAAATCACTATGTATACATACAATATATATATACACATGGTTACTTGTAAATATATTATCCCTCCTAGGCTGAAGTAGGGAGTATCATATTAGTGTACTTCTGGAACTAGAGTCAACCCTTTACATTTTATTTACTTCTTACAATTATATCTACACACTATCTATATTATATGCACTGACAAGATATTTATAGACTCTATTGGTGGTGGTCTATTGATTTTATCTCACACCCTATCTGGGATGCTGATGGTACCCAAGAAGATTATGTTGATACATGTAGGGATAGGGTAAATCAACCAATTATTGATTCTTGATCCGATTATAGCATGGTATCGAGGAAGCACATGACCAAAATATGGCTCATGATGTGATTGGAGATATACTATTTGGTATTTTTGATCTTTTGATACATGTATTGTGTTGCATGTCTGCTTCCATTACAATCTATTTACTTTTTATAGGCACGTGAAATTAAGTCATTATATATATATATGATGATGGATATTGTTTAAGTTTATTTTTTTAACATTTGGATACTTTACCATCAACTATGAGTTATTTGGTATGTTTTCACTATTTCTCTATCTATTTCACCATTTTGATACTTTGATCATGATTTTATAGTCTCCCCATTATATCACCTTGAACCCCCATTTCTAATCAATAGGCTCTGATGTATGGAGAGGAACACGTGATTCCATGTGTCCCATAGGATTGGGGAACCATTTAGTGGCATTTGGGTCTGTACATCTCATAAAAGAGAAACTAAGTACCAAGTATTAGACCACATGGGTAGACTACCCCACACTACTGAGGTACAATTTTCGAGCCATGAACCAACTAATGATCACTTTCTAGGTGAGAAACTATTTTTTATTGAAGGATAAGTTTCTTTGTATACTAACATGGTAAAATTTATTGTTACTACCCAAAATTTTGTATACCATAATTCACATTGCATTTCATTATTAAAAGATGAATCCAAATTCAATGTATGGGATGGAACACATATTTAGAGAATATTTGGTGGCCAAATTATTAGGGGATGCCTACCTAAGTGTAAATTACCCTCGGTATATAAATTTTTCCTTACACTATCTTATATATGTCACCTTTTACCTCAATAAACTAATATAAAATTTATAAATATTATCTCATAAAGGAAACCACTATTTAAATATTCCCATTAATCTTACAAAAGGATATAATAATTCAAACTCACTGGAAATACCTCAAAAAGATAATAAATTCCTCAAAGACAAATGAAATTTTGTGAAATCTTTGTTGAATTGAGCAGGGACATTATGGGACCCTTTCCCATGTCATTTCGGAATTTATATATATTTATTATTTTCAATTATTTTTTAAAATGGGTATATTCTAAAGCGACCAAAATTTATGAATCATTTTTTATGATTTTTTAAAACTAACATCTTTTATAGATCTCAAATACCAAGGGATATTATCACTGACCATTGAGTAAAATATTGTAAAAAATCATGGAGGCCTTGATGAATAGATATTAAGTGAACTATTGATCATAAAAGCTATACCACCCCCCAAACTAAGGATATTTCTATGGTAACCAACAGAGAAGTAAAAGAAAATCATAAAAGGACCCCAGAAAATAAAAAGGAAGGATTAAACATAAAGGTTGGAAGATACCCTATGGGCTTATAGAATATTTTATAATTCCACCATTAGAATGATATCATATAGGATGTGTTCTTTGAAATGTTTTCACATTCCTATGTAACTAGAAAAAATAATCTACTAGGTAGCAAAAAAGATAAACCTAGACTTGGAGGAAGCTGGATATTAAAGGATTTTGTGGATATATGAGTTGAAATAAATTCAAAGATAAGACTTTGTGGATGAAAAAAATTATCAATGAGGAAGAAAGAGTAATACATTACATGCTGATATTGAAGATATAATTATATTCAAGTGAAAAAGTTTTTCTATACAAATCTAAGATGGAATTCATGCTAGTTAAACTTAATTCCATATGGTAAGGATGACTGGTTGTCACTATTGATCTAACTTTTAGATAAGAATATATTATTGTACGAGGAATAAGGAAACCCTTCTCCCCGAATGGGTGGAGAGTGAAGAATTACTATAAAATCCATTCAGATGATCCATTAAATTATGTTAAACTAATATGTCCATTTTATAAGTGAACCCACAATGTTTTCCTCCTATTTTACTAATTTAAATTATTTCTTATGTCTTTTTATTTCATGAATGTTAAAAAAACATCATTATATAATGTGGAAATTTCATGAAATAGGGGTGGGGGAAACGATAATTGTGTAGTTTATGAATTTTTTCACTTTAGTTTTTCATTTTTATGAAGTTTTGTGTGATTTTTATTTATTTTTTTGTGTATTGAAAAATAATGAGATATAATAAGAACCATTGTAAGAACTGAGATAGTGATACTCCCTAAATTTAGAGAAACTAACATCCTAGAAACTATTGTAAAAATAGGAATTTAAATTCAAACTTTGGTAACTTATCTTCTAAATAAATTTAACAAATAAGGGGGAATCGCTAAATGAAATTTTTATACATTATATTGATTTTACTAAAATTATAATATGAAAAATTATTTATAAATAAACCATAGATAACATGTAATAGTCTGTATGAGTAAAATCCTTTAATAATAGAAGAAACATTTGAGATCTTGTTCTACAAACACTAATTCCATGCCATTTTTCTAAAAAAATAACCAAAGAGGTGATTTATTTTTTGGAATGAATTAGTTTTAGATTATATTTACTCATTTAATAAGTGTTATGAACATTCATGGCTGGGTAAAATTCAATAAGTTTCTAGTTGTCAAAGAGGGTACACAAATTTGGCAGATTATGAACTCAAACAAATTAGAGGAAGATGGTGTATAATAATTTCATATAGGAAGTATCCTGGAAGTCTGAAATTATTCATTGGATGAATATCTGTATAAAGTTAATTTTTTGAGATTATTTCTTGAGCGTAATTTGATTTAAATGATCATTTTTTTACTTATCCTTCGTTGTCCAGAGACTGACAAGGGAAGAGGTGGAACCTTTCTGAAGCTTGTTGAAAGTGATTACTTGGGTACAAGTGATAGTTTATGAGTGGGAGAATTTAATTATACAAATAATTAGACATATCCTATTCATAATACATTAATTTTATTCCCCCACATATTTAAGGTACAATAATTCTATGATGTTTCCATTATTAAACACAATTTCATTAGATTTGGTAAATATTACATAGATTGGAATATTTTAAAACGTAGTTTATCAATCAAACTTTGGGATTGTAATTAATTATTTATTCGATATAGTACATTTATTTTTTGGTTATCAAGAAGATATTGTACTATGAGAGGTATTATAATTTGTTAGAAGATGTAGATACATTGAAAAATGATAGGATTTTTCTGATCAGAAAAAGATATGTTTCCTAGATAATGGCGTCCCATGTTAGGGTTTGAGGATACATTAGGAGACTAAATTAGTCTTTTGTTTACAATCTTGAGGGTATGTCTGCTAGCCAATAAATACTCATGGAAAAAACCCATGTTATGTTTAATTCCCAATGTCTTCCCATGTTAAAAATGTAAGATAAACTATTTCCAACAGAGGCCCACATTATATCCTCAATGTACATTAGAAATGTAACTGATTCCTACATTCTCTATCATGAGACTATACCTAATCATTAATGGACATTACATTAACATACCCAGACTACACCCTATTTAATATAATATAGGGAGAAAACTTGTGATAGTTTTCTCACTAACATTATCTTACAAACACCAACACAACCCCTTATCATCACCCAATGTAATGTAGATGTATAACACAAATTGTAAACTCGAAACGTTACTATGAATATTGTGATAATCTATTAGAAAGAATCCATTAATTTGGGGAAGGTCTGTTATGTTCATGATCCAATTTTACATGTGTCCAATCCTAAGGCTACATCCAAAATAATATGACCAATGTCACAATCCATAGATATGGTTGTACTCCAAAATAATACCAAGAAAACATATTATTCATCCAAACTCCAACATAAAAAATATGTAATTATCATTAGACTAAATTTTCTACCCAATAATAATTAGGATCCAACATAGGCAACATTATAACTAAAAAATTCTTCAGGCTCAAAATCCCCAAAATCATGCAGTTTGATTGTAAGATAGTGGATTTTCTTTAGAAAATTTATATGAACCCAAACACTATGGAATGATCCTAATGGTAAATCTATATGGAAAGATAGAAAATGGAGTATAGAGATACATTAGATATTTAAGATTCCACATGGGACACATGAAAAATATATTGGGACTAATAAAATCTTACATTCATCTTGTCTAATTAAATCATGAAATGAGTTAATGAACTGGAAAAATGTCACAAAATAATTGAGAGGTAGAATTATGTTGAGATTAAGTGAGTGTATATTTAACTCATGAAATCAAGGGGGAACTATAAATTACACATGGAACTAATATTGAAAATCTTGATAACTCGGGTAAGGATCTAGAATAGAGTATGAGATTATAAATTTTTACTATCTATCATCATTGTTAGAGTTAGGTTCTTTTGAGAGTTATACTAATTTCATTATATTAAATTTAATTTTATATATTTCTAGGGATTTGATCCATCACATAAAGGTATTAACCAATAATTTGTGATTGATCAAGTGGGGGAGAACATAGTACATGATCAAGTTCTAATACATTTCAAATTATGTTTTTTACCTATCATCTCTATTTCAACAATGTTATGCTTGGTTATTTGTGATTTTATTCAGAATTTATTTGAGTTTTTAATTTTACTTTGGTTGTTAATAAATTATTTCCCTCTAATAAATCAATCATATATATGAAATAACATGATTGATTGAGTGGTGAAGTGTTTTCGACTGCAGGCACATACTTGAAAAATAGATTCTCACCCTCAGCTGCTTTTGATCAACATCTCTCAATTGGGAGGGACTTAATATCTAAACATGGGTAATTGTTTAGAGGATTTGGTGATTTATCATCACTCTCCATGTACATAGGAAGTATTTCATCTCATAATGATTATTTTAGTGCTGAAACTCACCTAAAAACAACTAAGGGTGAGCGGAGCATGACTGTGGAAATGTCATTAGTCAATAATTGGATTATAACTAATCAATTTAAGAATTATGAAAGCAGTACATTGGAACTCCTACCCATAGATCATTTACTAGTCCATTTTTTTGATTTCATCTCCATGTTAACTATTTCTTTCACTATAATAAATTTAAACCTAACCACCCCCGTATTAAAACATAAAACTATGAAAAACTAAAATTCACCCTTCATTTGAGAAAATCTATGGTTCACTACGCTACATTCCTTCGATTTATAAATTCTTATTCCACAAAATTGTGAATTTTAAAAAGTATAATATTATCAAATTACACTTCATCTCGCACCACAGTCAATAACTTTGTATTTTTCTCCCAAAAATGGCATGACCCACATGCCTATTTAGCACGAACCATTCCAAAATAAATAATTCTACCCCAACCCTCATGTCTGTTAATGTATTTTATATAGTATTTTATTATTCTAGGACCATAATTCAATATCTAGATGAAAAATATCTTTTATAATTATATATAAATAATTATAAATATCTATTTCTAGTATTAACTATTATATTATAAATTTTTAAAATATTTATTTAATACATATTTATAAGGTAATAATTTTGTAATCCCATATTTGAGAGTGAGATATATTTCATGTGACATTATAAGGGAAAAATTATCATTATTTAAAATGATAATTTGACTCGGTAAAATCATGTAGTGATGGTGCACCTGAAATTATATATGCCCTCACAATCACTCAATATAGTTCAATAAAATAACACTTTTCATTTATCACATCACATCAATGAGAGGTTATTAGAGGAGCCAATTTTTTTATAGATTAATACGGTCATATGGAATTAGGCCAAAGCATGAATGGGTGCATGTATTGGACTGACCCAGTTCACCCCATAGGTATTATTTGGATCATGGACCTGATCATAAAAGATTTATTGGACACATCTATCCACTAATCATGTGTTATCAAAACCAATTAATCAATCAAATGATATCTAATAAAAATGATTAAATTTTTACAAGATATACTTTTATAAAATAGGTATTTACCAAATTTTAAAGGGTTGGACAACTTATCCAATATTTTATTCCCATACCTATAAAATGAGAGTCATTAGAATGAAAAAATAATTCCCAATTATTCTCAATAACCTTGAAAATCCAAATTCCATATTTTATCGTCAACAATTATTAAAGAGACTTTTTTTATGAAATTAGAAAACTCCTTAACTAGTCTTATTTTTTTCAAATATTCCTTCAGATTTAATCTCCACTAAGTATTAGTATTGAGTAATAAGGAATAGTTATATCCAAAAAGTGGATTCCTCATAGTACTACAAATTTGGTGGGGTGAATCTTCTGTTATGTATAGTGACATCATTACATGAATTGATAGTCGTCATATACTATAATTCATTTTGAGTTATATATTCCATAATTTTACATTCATATATCTTCGAAAATCATAAGATTATATCTCAAAAACATCGACATAGATATATTCAATAATAAGATAAATTTAGAGTCATTTGATGCAAAAAATTTAAAAAGGTGGGAAAGAGGATGAGGGTACTCCTTATAACTCTCAATGTGGTGTATAAAATTTCAATTCCAACACTCCCCATATCCAAATATAATACACACCATGATTATTGAATGAGAGAAAAAATGAGACAATAATTACACACCATGTTTATTGAATGATTAATAAAATGTAAGAATTATGATTTCATGTGTCAAGGAAACATACTCAAATAATTGACCAAGGATATAATTAATACTTATTAATACAATTAAATGTAAAAGTATATTTGGGATTCTTTGAAGAAAAAAACATCACTAAGGATACAATGAGAAAAACATTTTCTAGTAATGAAATTAATTTCATGTAAGATGATAAATTGTATGTCTATCAGAGAGAAGTTTTATGAAAAATAAATTATTTTATAACATTTAAAAAAATAAAATGTGTAATGATAACATAATTATCACATCCATCATTGATAAACTACCTCTTTATTGGAATAATGTTAGAAATTATCTAACTCATAATAAGAAAGATATTTCCCTCCATTAGTTACCCAACTATCATTAAATTGAAGAGGAATATACAATTTATAGAGAGGTAAATGAAACAAAGGATGATAAATACCATGAATGTGGGAGTTATAAAATAAAAATTCTCAATAGATCATAATTTTATATAAAAAACATAAAAGGGGGACATTACATTCAAGAATAATAACTTTTCATGTTACTTAAATTGAATGTTGGGATACTTTAAGTGAGACTATCATTTTTTTCAAGAAGAATAGTGGTAAAACACTATAAATACGCACATTATGACCATAATATTTGATTAAAATGTGATTTAGGAGACCTATTCTTGGTATATATTGGTACCAGAAATATTGGGCCATATAGTTTGCCTAAAACCCCTTGATATATCCTTTACTTTGATAATATATGTCAAGAACATGGGAAAAAAATATACTTCTGTACGAAGTAGATGAAAATTGGGATCTCCATTTTATACATGATCACTAACACATTGTGGTATAGAGATTTCTAAAAAAACATTTTCCAATTTTGTAACATGGTAGTGAGAACCTCTAACTAGGAGTATTTCATGTATTTTATCTGTTGATGAGGAAAATAGTTGTCAAAACCATAAAAACCATTTTGAAGAAATTGTAGGAACCTTTTTTCACTCTAAAAACACCTTCTATGGTGGAACCTAGTATCTAGGTGTGTATTAATTTCGTAGGATTTTATTTGACTAGTACAATAACCTATACTAATAATTGGATTAAAATTTATAGTTATTTGAATTTGGAAAGAGTTTTGACAGATTTTAATTTCATACCAAGGTGAACGTTACTTACATTCCCTGGTCTGCATGACATATATATTCATTAATAGTTCCATGTTCTCAAGTTAACATAACCTAGTGGTACGGACCTAAGTCCATGTGTATAGGTGTCATTTTCTTAGTTTATTCCTATAAATATTCACTACCCTTCTTTGAGTAAACCAATAGCATTCCCATGTAGCGTACCCAATTCCCTTGCATGAAGTACCATAATCTGGTTCACATATGTTTATAAATTAACCCACTTACACATATTATAGAAACTAAATGTTGGGAAAGAAAATGACAATGATCTCTCTTTTCCATGGTTATTCAAGAGCCCCCTCACTATGTCTAATGGACCTTATCCATCCCGAACTTTGTATACTATGGTGTCTCATTCCCTTACCATCCTCTAATATTCTTACATAATTGATCTTTCACCCAAGCCCCTATACTAGGGTGATACTTCACTCATTCCTCATATCAATTCAACACTTCTCCATAATCCTATAACTTGGTTGATCATTCTTCTAGGCTTACCAAAATAGGGAAATCCTACATCTATGTCACACATACTAGGGTTACCCTTTTCATATGTATTTTCCCCCAGGACTCCTATAAAGTAGCCAATTCCCCCAAACCATGCTTGGGATCCTAAACCTACCATACTAGTCCATAATGTATTGGATCTTCCCCTACACCACTTTTCAAAATTATTTAAATCCTTAGGGCTATTACCTCTAATTTTATCACTAACCCTATGAAAATTTTAGTGTGAAATGAACTTTTTTGGTCGGTTCAAACATGATTTGGGTCGCGATACCTAGGAACCCGACCTTAATTCAAGAAACTCTTATTGGTTTTCTCATATTCCTTGAATCATGATAATCCTCTTGGTTTCCAAAAATACCACGATTTTATACACACCTCTTGACACCCAAAATTACCTTCACCAATATCACATTCTAGAGTGAACACTACATGGGAATACTACAAGGTCAAAGCCTTCACTCTTCCAACCTTCAGCTATGTCACCGACTAGGTCACAAACCTCATGGAAATCCAATTCATAAGAACTTTTAATTATATTGTTGTTTCTAATTTTATTATGCAAGTTTCCTTTCTATAAGTTGTCAAACTGCAGAGACATTGATTTTGTAATATGAGAAAACCCAAACCATTCCCTATCTTGTTTAGTTACTATCAAATAAGATAAACCAGAAAATTAAGCTCATGTGTATATCCTAGAAAACCATTTATTATAATATTTTTCCTTGTATAAGTATGTACATGACTTTAAACCACATAGAATACATCCTTTCCTCATGACATTAAGTTGTGTGGTATGGTTCAATCACATGACTTTAAATTGTGTTACGTGAAGTACAAAGACTTTTATACTTATTAACAAAGATTAATAGGATGCCTCATTGAGGATAAATCTTAATATCCCAATGGTCTTAGATACATGGACTTAAAGAGAACTCCACTTATTCATAGAAAAATTACCTTAAAATTTGGAACATTACCCATTAATAGGCACTGATCTATGTGGGTTATGATTCCCATCTTAGGGATTAGTAGGAACCCATTTTCATGGTATTGATCCCAAAACTAGAAAATATACCACCTCCCTTAATGGAGATTAATTCAATATTTCTCAAAAATCTCGATTTAAACTATGACATCAATAATTAATAAGATAAATATAGAGAACATATAATATATATACAAATTTGCATGTCAACACATCCTCCGAATTGATAACTACCGTGTAGGTAACAATTATAACACTCAGATTTGGAAAGAATTCATGAATATCTATTAAATCTATAATAGATTCCCAATGTATGCTATAATTCCCTAGAAAATGGTGAGATGAGCCCAAAATCCCATCCTCATGAAAAATGAACAACCTAAAGAACCATTAGTAATGTCCCAGTGGCCACATTCCTTTAGAAATAATGTTTTTTTGACTAAAAAAATATAGGCACAATGAATTTTAGAAGCATAATGATTGATGTGAAATCCATTAAGTGAAAATGGTTGATTGATATCAGGATTCAGATATTTTATTTCATATGACACAATTCGATGTTCGTTTACTTGATAAGAGTAGTGTACTGAACCTTGTGTGACACAACATGTGTGAAACAATAAATCACTCTTCAATCAATAATAAGATTTCACTCCACATTGGTAACTCCACAAGCATACAGGGAAGGTTGTGGTCAATCTCAATTTTACCTATAGAAAGATCCTTCCTCTAAATTTTGTCTTGTGTGTACATGAGGTTTGTAAGAATTTGATTTTTTGAATCTTTTTGAACAAACATGGGTTTCTAATTTTTAGGGTAGTATATTTGTTGGAAGGGGTGTATGTAAGTTATATTATTTAAATTCAATAAAAATATAGTTTTTTTTATTGGAGTATTTTTTTCTTTATATAATAAATTTTAGGACATATATAATAAAATACATAACCTAGAAGAAATGGAATTATTACCTAGCATGGATAAAAGTGATCATAAATGTGTTACATTCATGGAAACTAAAATATTTAGAAAAAAAATATACTAATATAGAAAGGAAAATAAATTATTGAAATTAATACATAGTGATGCATGTGATTTGAATTATACACCCACTATTGGTAATAAAAAGTAATTTATTTATTTAATTAGTGGTTTTCAAAAAAATAATATTTAACTTTCAAATGGTAAACATTAAATTATATAAATATTGATTATTTATAAAAAATAATTCGAAAACATTTTTGGTCTTAAAATTAAATGTATTAGATCTAACCATCAAGGAGAATATTAATACACTCCATTTTTTCGAATATTATGTTACTTTACATGAAGTGGAATCTCCTTATACACCTTAATAAAATGGTGTAACTGGAAAATGAATTGAGAATTAATGGAAATTATTAATTTCATTGTATTATTCATAATTATTTTATAATTATATTGGGGAGGGGAACTGTTAACCAAATATAACAAACTAAATTGGGTTCCCATAAAATGGATTTCATTGTGTCCAAATGAATTATAAAAGAATATAAAACTAAATCCTATTTATTTAAAGGTATCGGGTAATCACATAATTCTAAAATAAGTTAAACCTATAAGGAAAAAAATAGGGAAAACTAGGTATTTTTTGCATATTTATTGGATATGTAGATCGTTTTTAATATTATAGATTAATATTTATAGAATATAATGATTTATTAGTTGTTCATACAATCATGGAATCAAGAGATAATATCATTGAGGGATCAAGGTTGACCTCTTTTTTTATGAAAGTCTAAATTCAGAGATCAAACATAAATGGAATAGTATCTCAAGAAGATATAGTTGAGGATGTTTTCAATGTTAAATGACCATAGATACCCAAAAAATATCGATAAAACTTATATATATATATATATATATATATATTAGACTCTTTTACTAGTAATAATATTTGTATATTAATTGATATTTCACAAAGTTCACAATATATAGGTTATAAATCAGTATTTAAAGGGAAGAGAAAAGTTTATGGAAGAGTTCAGAAATATAAATCTAGATTGGTGGACAAGGGTTTTAGTCAAAAATAAAATTATACTATTTCAATACCTAGGTTCTAAATATTTGGACTACTTGTATTAGAATCCTTCTTAGCTAGAATTTATAAATAATTTATAAATTTATCAAATAGATGTTAAACAAATATTCTAAAATGGGGAATTATAGAATATATATATATATAGTAAAAATAGAAGGATTCACAATACCTAAAAAATTAGTTTTAAATAGGTAGGATTACTAAGTGGTTTTCAAAAATATATAAAATAAGTCCATGAGAAATTTAATAAAGTAATTTTTTCAAATGGGTTTGTTGACAAGTAAGATGATAAATTTTTTATAATTTGTTTTATAACAATCATGAAGCTCTTTTTTTTATATTGATAACATGTTAATTTTTGGTAATAATATGAATCAATTAAATTATTATAAGTTTATTTTTTCTAGTTTTTTATATGTAAGACTTAGGTTAACAAAATTTCATATTAGGAAATAAATTTTTTATGAATAAAAAATATATTTTACATTTTCTATCTCATTGCTTTAAAATGGGTGTAAAGTTGATTTAACTATTTCATTGTTTACTCGTTTAAACCCCAAATTATTCTAGGATTAGGGTGTTACCAAATCTTGGAAGTGAAGTTACTCTAATGGAATATGAAAGAGTTATTGGGTGTCTCGTGTATTTTATTACTAGTAAAACAATCGATATTGAATATGTTTTTGTAAATATGAGAAGGTATTCAAGTAATACAGGTTATGCATAATGGAATGTGGTTAAAAGATTACATAGATACCAAAATGGTATAATATATTACTATATATGTTATAGTGGATACCCATGGGTGATTAATGATTTTCTCATACAGGTTTGATTATTAATTTTAAAGATCTATATTCAACATGTGGATGGGTTTTTACATTTAGGGTGGAGAAATATCTTAGGGATTGAATAAAATGACTTGAATAATATAGTCTATAATGTCATATAATTTGTTTTGAAAGAAGTTTCTACATAAAAATTACTTAGGTATGGGTTTAAAGGACTTTTAAAAAATTATCCAATAATTGTACCTCTACTTAACATGGGATAAAATTTCATTTAAATGTTAAATATAGACGATTATTTCAATTGTGTGAGGGAAATGCCAAAAAATATTACATCCAAGGATAATGGTGTTTGGTTACAATGAGAAAAATATGGTGAGTATTAAAAATTAATAATCAACTAAGGATATTAAACATATAATAAAACATGGGAACACATTTAGTTCACCTATGAAAATGTAGGATTTATTATAACACAAGTACCTTATAACTTTATCCCTCAAACATTCAGGAAAGTAAAATATACACATGGTTAAAATTATATCATATTATATAGGATGAATAAAGGAATTTTAACTAACATTTGTAAGATAGATTCATCGAATAGAAATATTCACATGTTCAAGGCTATGTACACCTATTTCATTATTTATACTTGATTTGTATCTACTATATAAAGGTTAAAATTATGAGATAAGTATATTTAAGGAAGTTTAATCCCAAGAGAGTATGATGCTATATTTATAAAACAAATAGTTTATTTTAAATATATTAAAATGGTAGGGAATTTTTAGATTTTAAATTGTTTTAAAATATTAATTTTGTTCATTTTTAAAGGTGACTACAAGTTTGGAATCCCAAAATAGAAAGTGAGAGAGAGTGGGGTCACTTTATTAGGAGAATAAATATGTCAATATTGAAAATGATAAATCCAATAGGATAAAATATTATAATGATGGTTCATTTAACCTTCCATTAATGTTTGTATAATTGTAGAAAGTGGTTCTATGGTGGTACATTTTTCAATTCACACATTTCATCAGTGTGGGGTGCTTAGAGTTACCTTTCTTTTTTCAATGGATTTATAGGGCTGTTCCAATTTGGTCTTACTCCTAAATGGGTGTGTCTATTTTGTTGAATAAATTCCACAAAAAATATGTTATTGATCCTAAATATAATCATATCTAATAGACACATCTATTCAATTATAAGGTGTGATTTGGGAAACATAATTGATCACATGTGATATGAATGAAAATATTAAAGTAAGATAATATATTCCTTCTTAGAATAGGTATCTACCCATTTTGAAAGGGTAGGATTACTTATCCAAAGGGGTATTCCCGTGCCTATAAAATTAAAATCAATAAGATGGAAAATTCCTTCCCAAGTATTCCTAATCATCTTAGAAATCAAAATTTCTTCTTTTTTATACCATAGATTTTAAAGATACTTTATTAGTGTGGATCAACAAAACTCTTCAATTTAGATCTTCTTTTGAAATATTCTTCAAGGATTATACTCCAATATACTAGTGTCTTGTAACAAGACACTATTATATCATAAATGTATATTCTCTTATAAAACATAGTACTACCAACTTTTTGGTGGAAAATCTACTCTTAGGAAAATTGATATCATAACATGCCTCAACAATCCCTGTATATTATCATCCAATTAGAGTTGTTTGTTATTTCATTTTCGACCCATATATCCTTAACATAAATAAACATAAAAATTAATCACACATTATTCATAATAAAGAATCAAAAAACACTAAACAATTTCTTATACATATGTATCCTTTAGCGTTTTACACTATTATTCTACTTTAATCACTATTAACTAAAATTATTCAATCATAAAATTATATTTTCCAACCATTTCAACATTCTATTTCCAAAATTTTCCAATTATCATAAATAATAAATAATAAAAATTTTAATCCTTATAAAATAGTTATTATGAATTTTTATTCCACCGATTTCATATTTATCAATATTTCCTAATTCCATTTTACCACATAATAATTTCTTTATATTGTTATAATTAAACAACCCATTGAAAAAATCAAGGTAGATTCACATAGATTAATTTAATGGATAATAATTTTGAGTTACTTACCATTATTTCATGATGAATTTAAATCTCAAATCCTTTGATGATCACCATTCGTAATTTATCTATTTTTATTCTTTATCTCATCTTCCTCCAATTCGCTACGATACACTGACACTGATGTTTTACCTCTCAAATGAAAAGAAAAAAGAGAGAAAAAATAGGTGAAATATCTTATATAGTGAAAATAAATCAAAATTAAATTAAATTATTCTAATTGTTGCATAAATTACATATCATAGATTCCATTGATTTTCCCACTATCATTATCTTCAATTTCATCCATTAAATTCTCCTATTAAAATCATTGAATAGACATGGAATCAATATAAGTAAAATATATAACCTCCTTCCTCTAATATTCCATATCATCCTCACCACTTATAGTATCCCATAATTCCAAAATATTTATTTTATACAAAATATTCTTTACAAAATAAATTAATTTTATAAACAAATAAATAATTTAATTCCATGATTACCCTTTATTCATGAAAAATTCCAACCACCACATAAATCACTATAATAACACATACTAAATCTAATAGAAAACTAAAAATATAATTTCATGTCCATAAAATTACCACTTTACCCTTTATAAAATAAAATTATTAAATTTTTAAAAACCTTAAATTTCTAAGTATCTACAACTATAAATATAATGTATAAATTTATGATGATAAGGTAAAAATTTATTATGTGGTTGTACAAGATTATAGCATTCCAAAAATTTAATTATTTCTTTAAAAAAATGGATAATGATCATACTAGTATCTTTTTATCAGCATAATACAATTTATCTTCAGAAATATCATATTTGATTTGTTAGTGGTATGGGTTATTGAAATATTAAATACCAGAAAAGTCAAATTTAGAGATATGTTTTAAGTAAAGAATGTAATTTGAGAGTTTATTTTCTAGAGAGAAACACTGATTTGAGAGAAACAATATAATGACTTTAACTGTTAATGGTGAATTCAATGAGAGAGGACCCATTTATACTAGTGATATCTATTATTCCCATTTTTCTATATTGATACCAAAATAATTTCTTATTTGAGTATTTATTCACTATTACAAAGTTAAATATTCAGATTTTTTTAATCATATACTATAAAAATAAATTTACCTTGAAAAAAATAATATATATATATATATGATTTCACAATTTAAAATATTAATTAAATTATATACTTTTTTAATATATATATTATTTAAGTGATAATTATATATATTCATTATAAATACTCTAAACACTATTCTTAGAATAAGTTTTTTAAAGGGCCTTTGATATTTTTGAAATGTAACTGATGAGTAGATATAAATTTACAAATATATATACTCCCTATATTTAAATGTTTTATATTGTTTTTGAGAGAGTTTCAAGAGATAAAAAGTGATAATTTATATCAAATAATTCCTAAATTCAATTTTATGAAATCAAATATCTATGAGTTTAATGATTTTATAAAGACGTCAATAAGCTAACTATATTTTCCAATAAACTCAACAATGATATATCTTTTTTGTCAATGATTATTAAAAAAATATTTTCCTTTATCAATGTATTTTTCATATGATTTATGTGCCAAATTTTTAGATGATGACATGTAATTGTTTTTATCCCACATAATTATAACTTATGTAAAATTGAAATCAAAATTGAAAACTATATGCT
The DNA here is from genome assembly GCA_963277665.1 of Viscum album. Lineage (NCBI taxonomy): Eukaryota > Viridiplantae > Streptophyta > Magnoliopsida > Santalales > Viscaceae > Viscum > Viscum album. Next base: position 1,304,649,523 of record OY728160.1, on the reverse strand, counting down.
TCATTCACAAAAACAATATTTAAAATTAATTTTAATTTCCACAAATTCATCTTTAAAAGTTGAAAATAAAAAATATTATTGTTTCATAATTGATCAAGATTAAAAAATATTTAATAAAGTGAAAAGTTCTAGAAGTAATATTTTTTTTCATTTTATAAACCCCCAATTCAACGTCTAAATATCTCGTATGTTTATTTTCTCATAAAAAGGATAAAATTAAACAAGTTTTAAAGTTCCTTTTAAATACCATAAAATCATTTGTTCAACTTATAAATGATTTTTTTATTTCATTGAAATTTTGTATATATAAATACTAAAAAAATTATATAGTCTAAATTCCATTAGATATAGCAGACTACTGAAACCCTCTGTAAATATTTTGTTCAATTAGTTTTAATCCTTTCATCCAAATATTGATTACTATAGGTATTGACCTAAATATTTATTCTAAATTTGTCTTATAATACAAATTATTTTATAGGATCAATAATATATTTTTTTGAGCTAAAATATTTCCTTTATGAGTTTGAAATTCTTGAAAAATGCGACAAAATTTCACCGAACCTGTCTGTTTCATCTCAAATATATTTTCATTAGTTTATAAAAAACGTTAAATGAGTGATTTTTGAGTATCTTTGATGCTGATATAATAAATATAAACCTAAAAAAAGAAGGGTATCCATGAAAACTTTTTTGAGATATATGATCAAACTAACAATTCCATTTCAAAAACAATTTCTTAAAACAATGTTTAGTGATTTTTCAAACTATGATTTCCCCATAGTTTAATACTTATTTTTTGTTATATCACTTTACAAAAATTATATTCTTATTTTATACAATTATTCCACTTTCATCACACTTAATTTATAAAAACCTATATTTCCTTAATCGAATAATACCTGGTATGTTTTTCGAGTGACCATAGATTGTTCTGTTTGAAATGGTTGAGAAATTTTTATATTTATTTCAAACAACTCTCATTACCCAGGGTATCATTCATAATTTTTCGTTTCAATTGTGAATTAAATACAAGATAACCACATAAATTTTATATGGAACTTCTATTGGTGATCAATTGATCAACATCAACAATTATGTTGTTAAAAATATGTACTTTTACATTAACTAGTTTTTGAGAAAAATGGAAAATTATTCATCATCATATTAAAATTAACCTTCTATTTACTTGATATTTTATTTCCTCAACTAATATTTAGAATTTTATAAATAATAGGGAGATTTTAAAAAAAAATTATATTTTCATTATCATACTAAATGTTTAAAAAGGTTTTTGAGAAATTTATAATATTCATAAATTTTCATGGGAATCACTTATTACATATCATATATCATTTTATTGAAGACCTTATAAAAACTATTAGTGGTAGGGTGGATTTGAATTATTCCATTTGTGGATTTCAAATTGAATCTCCAAAGATTATCACTGAAATTCAAATTTATATTATGCATCTAGAAACCCAAAGTATTCAATCATGGTATTTTTACCATTTCATGGCTCATAAAAAGTTGTATTTGAAATAAAATGATATAAAACTCAATTTAAAGTTTATCACGTTGTATAAACAACCTGAAATTAAATATATTTTTTAAAATAATATTCATAAAACATTATCTAGGAAATATTCTGAAGGGAAGTTTTCTTGTTTTTAGTATAACATTCTACAATGAGTTATAAAGTAAAAAATATTGTGTTTTTTACATTTTTTACTTTAATTTTTTTTAAATAAATATTTTTCCAACTCACCACAAAGATAAATTAAAATATAGATAATAATTAGGTGTTTTTCATTTTGAATAAGTGATGAAAACTTATTAAAAAAACTACACTGCTTAAATTTTTTTAAATATAAATATACACATGCATAATGATTATATTAATTAAATGGTACATACACATATTCTTTAATTTAAATAATTATATTTAGAGTTTCTCCAAAAAAAAGTTCCATATGTACTAAGTTTAGTGGTAATGTATTTGGAAAATCATCTACATGTTTCATGATAAATTTTTATATATTTTTTATATTTATTACGGATCACAAACATTATATAAACTAAACATTAACTCTTTTAGGTCACTAAGAGGTTTATTTCTGACGATTTTAGTTAGATTTTGATTGTTACTATGTCTTATAGGGGTTTTTATGGGTCATGTCAAGTCATTTCTGGGGGAATTCTAGACCCAACCCAATCCAAAGTGGTCAAGTCTGGTCATAGTCATTTTTCTTGCAATGAACTGACCCAACTCAACACGTGGTTGGTAAGTTTGGTTAAGTTGGTCCAGGTAAATAAATTATAATAAATACTAAAAAAAGTAAAACTACTTACTAAATTAAATCTCATAAAATTTATATCATCACATAGAGCATGCAATGATTCATGTAATTTATATTTATATATATATATAATAACTTATAATTAATATATATTGATAGATATAACATAAATTTATTTTAAATATAATATATAAAAATAATGTTATATAACATTTTATAACGTAAAAAAACATTATATAATGTAAATATAAAGTTATATTTACATTATATAATGCTATATTTCCAAAAATTAAATGTTATATAATGTAAATATAATGTTATATAATGGGAATAAAATATTATATTATGGTATATAACATAAATATAAAGTTATAAAATTTAAATAGAAAATAAATATAACTATGATATAATGTAGATATAATTTCATTTTTAAGTTATATTTGTGTTATATAACCACATTATTTATTATTTATTATTAATAATTATTGGAAGTTAATATTTATTAATTTTTATAAATTATTAATAATTATTATTTATTATTATAAAATTTTGATAATTAATTATCAATTATTAGTTTTTTAATTATATATTAATCAATATTAATTTTTAGTTATTATTTATTAAATATATGTACGGTTGGGTTGGTGAGGTCGAGTTGGTTCAGAATATTTCTAACCTGCGACCTGAACTGACCCAATCTAGACACAACCCGAACTATAGCAACCCATTTATACCCCATGTGTAACCTGATCGGGTCCGGTGGGGTCGATCGGGTCGGGTTAGGTTTGGACACCCCTAATATCTTATCTTTATATTCCAATGACATGATTTATTTTCCATTACCTTAAGGAAAGAAATATTTTAGTTTGACAATTATTCTAAATATATTTTATAGACACTATCATGTCATTTGGAAGATATGATTGGATCTACATGTGATTTTCTAATTGTATATTCATTATTCCTAAATCTCACAATGTACCCCTCAAACATAATTAACTTACACAAATGGGATTATAATTTGGGACGAAAACGTAATGAAAATTTGATATTAAAGGATTAGAAAATATTTTTAAATCATTGAGAAATACAATTCATTCTTTGGAAATTATTAAAAAATGATATTTCCTACTAATTTATTCAAGATCTAGAAGCTATCCTTTTCTATTATCATGTGTTGGGATAACTAATTATCTATATACCATTTTTTTTAAAAATTGATACATGATAGTTCATATTAAAATTTGTATCTACTCACTATGTATATATAGTCCAGTGAAGATTACAAATGTTTTCTACCTCTAGGTATAGTATGTTGAAAACTTTATAAAATAAAATAACCTTGGTGGAATTTTTATCTAGTGAAAAATGAATATCTAATTCAATTTTTAGAATTGGATGTTATTTAATGGATAACATATTGCAATAAAATATCCTTTATTCTATAATTTTTATATGGTCTTCTTGATACTCTCATTCCCATATTTCAATAAGATCATTTCATTATGGTTAGTGGAATGTTTTGAAATTATTGGTCTTTTCGTAAAATCAGTTATATGTTTTGACATCATTTTATTTTTTAAAGTCATACTGGAATCATTTCTTAAATAATTTCTCCCAATAATATTATAATTACCCTCAATATCATAAATGTAATCATTTAATTCCTCTATGTATGGGTTTTTTAAAAATAAATCACTAAGAATATAGGGATTTATATATTAATTAGTTAAAACATCATTGATTATATCCATGAAACGTGTTTTATTTGTTGATTTAATGGATATATAAAATAAAATGATTTGTAACACCTTCCAGACTTTACTTCCTTTTTTCTTTTTGAATTTTATCATATCCAACTTTTCTCTTCTTGTATAGCACAATTTTATATGATCGGGATTCTTTAATTCATAAAAAAATAATTCATTTGATTATGTTCTAAATTTTATTCTAAAATATTGGTCATATTAGACAATATGTTATGGTATTCAATTCCTTGATTCTTTATAAAAAATTATGCATTGATTGATGTGAGAATTAATCTTTTCTTAGACTAATTTCATTTTCTTTAATGGGAGATATAATTTTAGTATATTTTAAATCCACATGATTATTTATTTTCTATTTGTTCCTTATACCATTTTTAGTAAAAGATCATATTGAATCAATGATCTAATAATATTATTAGGTTTTACATTTGTAATATGATTCATGACTTCAAGTTTCATTCCCTTTGACTCCCACTCACTAGGTAGGATTTCAATAAATTTCTCAATTTTCTTATTATTAGTAATATTCGTTTCTCTAATAATTATTATCCAATTTATGATTTTGAAGAGGAATTGATATATTATTTAAAAAGTTATATCAATATAATGATAAATCTTTGTTATTATGCTCAAATAATAATTCTCTTTATTTTAAGAACTTATCTGTATCAAAGTGTGTATTTACAATATAATTAAAATAATATTTTTTATTTTTGATAAATATATTTTATAATAGATATTTCTTGAGATATAATATAACAATGAATTTCTAAATTCGTGATTTATCCTGACTTCTACATTCACTTCAATCAAAAATTGTTCAAGTTGTTAATATAAAATCTTATAATCCTTCTAAAAAATTACCCTATTTTCTATTAAAATATTAATGATATATGATCCCGTATGATTATTTTAGTAATAGTACTTTATTTTATCAATGAAAGTTAATGTATTTTGGGTTTCCCTTCCGGGTTTCTAATGGGTAAGTGAGTCACTATATGATTTTAACTATTTCAATGGGTTAGTGTTGGAAAAAATCACGACATAACACCCTATTTAAATTTCTCTCTTGGTATAAAAACTTGAAGAAGGGTGGAGTTGAATTTAAATATTTTAAATTTAAAGAATAAATCCACTAAAAAGTGTTTTAAGAAATAAAATAAATTCATAATTTTTTTAAAGTCATTAAATCTAGATAATTTATGATTTATATTTTCTAGTAAAATGTTAATTTTTTTTGAAAATAGATGGAATAAAACTAACGGAAAATGGTTATTGAGAACTAATTGTTGAAAATTATGATGTTTAAAAAACTTTATTAGATTTAATGGTAGAAATTTGTTTAAAATTTAGAAGAAAATATAAAAATGAAAATGGAAGGGAAAAATAGATTTTCAAGATAAGAAAAACCTCATTACTTATAAATCCACTATAGTTGTATATAAAAATTCCTCTTCCTATGACTTCATCAATTTAATGAAAATTTGATAATAGGATATTTTAATTAAATCTAGTTGATAACAACACTAAATAAAATTATTACCTACTTATAAGATATGTCCTTATAACTATTAATATTTCAATCCAAAGATCAATGAGTGTATAAGTGGTTGGTTGTAAATAGAAAATAACCTTACATAATATTCAAGTGTTTAAAATGTGAAATAGGTATAAAACGTTAAAAATAAGTCAATAAAAATAGAGAATTAATACATACAGACTTGTTCTTTGATAATATTCTTAAGGGATTTAGAGTTTTTTAATTAGTTTATTGATTTATTAGTATTATGGTTGATTTATAATTACTCTTTTATATATTCCTTATAAATATTACTATTGATCTTCCTGAGAATTATGTAATTACACTATTAAATTATTGATACATAAAAATGACTTTCGTATTACAAAATCTATGAATATTTAATTTAAATTGTCTTCATTAATAACATAACAGTGGCATAATTAATGTATTTTTTCATTCCATTTAATATTTTGTTTTGATATTTTATAGAAAAATAATATTAATGATATATAAAATGATTAATTTTATTTTGGGGGGATATTAGAAAATTATAGTCAAGAAATGAATTATTGGGGTAATGATTTAGTCATTACATGGAACAATAGTGTTGTTATACTATTTAACACAGTTTTTATAGAAAACTGGTTATTTGTGTATCCATAGAGGAGAAATTGGACAACTAATGAGCCATAAATTATCAAATACCTATATTCTTGAAGTTTTAATGGGTTACTACACCATGAATCATTATCTAGTTATTGTGAATGACTAGATGACTTACCATGATTGTTTGATGAAGCTACAATTCCCTTCATTAAAACATTCCAAAATAATTATGAAGTTACTGTGAAACTTGGGGATGCTACCATGAGTAAGGATCAAGTGATCCAAAATTCAAATCTTATGCTGAATATTGTCCAAGAGGTCTTGGAATTCCCCAAATTACTATGTATATGAGCTTCAACAACGTACCATGATCTATAAATTATAATGAAATAAGTATCCAAATTATCATGAATTCATGGTGAATTATAGAAGTTACTATAAGTAAATTTTGAATTGATCATAAATTTTACTCAAATAAATATGAGAGGGGTTGAAAAAAAATCAGTGAACACTATGTGATCTAGAATATTAGATTAGAATGGTTTCATAAAAGTGATCATGAGGTTATTCTAATTTCAGGGAGTTAGATTGGTATTATAAAATATGAATTTGATAGATTTTATATTCATAAAAATGAGTAGTGCAATTTAACTCAAATTATTGATGGTATTTAAAGTTATTTTATAATATGACTCAGATGATTGAAGATTTGTGGAATTAAAAATAGATCAATCATATTATATAAATGAGGAATATTATAATAAATATACTATACTATTTTTGAGTGATTTTTTATAATAATGTTTGTGGTTGATGAAATTGGTTTTATTAGTTATTTAAAAGACTCTCACATGTCACAATATTTCATATAATATGCACCAATTGTGGTTATATTAACTATAAAATTCAAAACTATATTTTTTTATGTCAAAGAGGAAGATTGGGTGAGGAATTTACTATATCGATTGTAATTCTTCCTTTATCTATATAATAATTATCGAAAACCTTATAAAGACAAATGTTATTGTAAGAAATATTTTTGTATATTAATAAAGTGTTTACAAAATAATTTATTATATTATCACTAATATAAAATTATAATTTATAGATTGTTTGAATCCTATTATATATCCCAAATGTTGGGTCCACATAAGGACTACTTTAGATAAAACCACTGGATTCTTCTCTATCATAACTTCTAAATGTAGAACAAAGTACCAAAATTAAATGGAAAACCAAAATTAGAAACATTTAATTTGAATTTCTACCAAATATCCACATTTCCTCACCCTACTTTTGGAATACTCAAACAATACAAAAAAACAAAACTAGAAGGAAACAGGAGAAAAAGAATTGCATAAGACATTATGGTGTTCATGATAATTCTCTAATCCATGGGTAAATACATATTTTACTTTTTTTAAAGGAATTGGATGATAATTAAAGTAATTTAAACATTATTAATAATAGGTGATCAAGCCCCCTTAAATAGAAGTATCCATATAGGGTTTCTAGTTATCACTGTCATCTTATTTTCATGGGATAAATTCAACCTCAACCGAACTTCATGGAAAATCCATTGTTCAGTCAATTATCTCTACCACCCTAAATTTCCCTCCTAATGAAAAATTATAGACTCTAAATTTATCATGGTTTCTCATTTTTCCCACACTTCCTGTAGTAATAATCTAATGATGGTTTGACTTCCAATATCACATTATAGTTCTATATCTTGTCTTCTATAATAACTAGTATTTTGTACAACATTGTTATAATTCTATAAAACAATCATATTTTTAGATTTAAATCCTTTGGATTTTTATCCTTTTATTAGTATGATTATTTTAGAATAAAAAAATAGTATCCACATACTAGAAATAGCCTAACTATCACGCACTTAGAAATCATCTTTTCTAGATTCACAACTATGTCTCTCTTCAACTTTTTGAACTATCCATCCATTATCTGAACATCCTTTTTGTAGAAACATGGTTTCCCAACACATCTTCCGATCGACATAGTTTAACTAAGGTGAAACATCCCATCAATATATCCTAAGTAACCAATTTTATTAATATTTTTTTATTTTATGTTATTTCAATATTAAATAAGCCTATATCCACATCATCCAACAACTTCTATATTATGTAAAACGTTAACTAAATATGATTTTTCCAAGAATGAAATTTCAGAATTTTAGTTAACTGAATCACACATTATGAATCGAAAAAGATCATCCCCTGAATTTTACTTTTTCCAAGATCCTCAAAAAATCTATTCAGCCAAATCAACCCTTTTCCTTCTTCCGTTAATATAATGCACTCAGATTTGGTTATTAAGACAGTGACCACTATTTAATGTTTGAACATCCAACTATCTATCCTTCCACTCACTGTAAATACATATTTTTTAAGTTTTATTATATTAATTATAATCCTCCCAAAAGAATTAATTAAAAAATACTATAAAATAATTATATGTTTTGAAGAAAGTTTTTATTCTTATAAAACCCATCAAGTACTAAAGAATCCATTTTTGTACCTCCAAGTTTTCTCTTTCTAGGTGAGACATGTATATTTTAATGACTCCAAGTGCATTTTCAATGCCCAAGAAAGTAAAAAACATGGAATATATTAGATTTATTATAGATTATTAATGGGTAGTTTTTTCTATGTACTCAATTTCTACATTTTCTCAAGGTGATTTATCCTTACTTATCTTGAAATGTGCAGCTAGGGGTGTGTTCACCAGTTTCTCTTCTCTCATGTCAAATCATTCCTACCGTTTCAAAATGATATCTTCATAATATAGGTAAAATGTTTCAAAAAAAAGGTCTCTCATGATCCAAATCCCCAAAATCCATTTCACCAAACCATATTCCTTCATCTCAAAGATTATAGAAAACTCAAATTTTGATGATCGATCTTTTATTTCATTGGACCCAATATAAGAATGTCATCTATGAAAACTAAAAGAATGTTGAAACTCCTATCATCAAAAAAATTTCTATAAAAACAATGGTCAACATCACTATATAGGAACTTCTATTACATCATGAAATCATTGATATTTTGATTTCAATTAATTGGTAATTTCTCAGGGCCATAAACACGATAAATTATCTTGAAAATTATATTCTAGTTTTGAAGTTTATCAAAAAACACTAGTTGTTCTGTAATGTTTTATAATTTTTAAGTACCTTTTAAGAAATTTTGTCTTTATGTCCATATTCTCCAGATAAAATATTTTTGATGAAACAACACTTAATAGCATTTAGATAGTTGTGTGATTAACTATCAAAGAATTTTTTTTATAGAAATCAACACCTTCTTTTAGTCTAAATACCTTAACAACTAGCATATACTTGTGCTTATTCCTTCCATATGACTCATCCTTTAGTAAAAAACCACTTTTTTTGCAAAACATTATTCCTAGAAGGTTTTCCCATTAACTACCATATTTCATACACATAGAGGGAATCAATTTCATACCTCATAGACTACTACCACTAATTCCAATATTACAAAATTCATACCTTATCCTTACTTGTGGGTTATTCATCATATATTAAAAGTAAGTAATTAAAATTAATTTTATACATTTTTACATAGAACCTTTCCCTAGTATACCTCCATAATTTTTCCTACTGTTGAGCTTCTTCCAGTACTGCTATGTCTATACTGTAACTTCCAATGCTCTAGATTCTATAGTCCATGAACTCTCAAGTACTTAAGGACTTGGAAACACCATTATAATTTGACCTATTTCTAGAATATCCTCTAGTTGGTCGGGTGTCTTCATAACTATCATGTTTTTTGGATTTTCCAAAATGTTTGTACCTTTAAGATAACAATCCAGGTGAACCTAAACATTCAATTATACTTTTATCTCACTAGAAATCCCTGATGGGTTTTTTAACATTTCACAAAATATATTCATTAAATATCACAATATGAATTTTTATAACCTTAAAACTATTATTATCCTAAAGTAAATAACCAAATTTATCATCATTATAAACTATAAAGTTCCAAACATGAGACTTTTCCTCAAACATGTATCATTTCATGGCATAAAAATGGAAATAATATATAATGTTCAATATTATAAGGTGATTAGATTAAACCTTCATTTCATAAAATAGTAATTTTTAGTTTTTATCTAATTAGAGAAGATAGACACTGGTTGATCAAGTAGGCATTGTAGTCCATAGTTTCTACCAAAAATCTTTTGAGAACTCCTATGGGAATCAATATACACATTAATTTCTATGACAAAGTTTGATTCATCCTTTTAAAAACTCCACTATGTTATGGAGTCCATGGAATACCCTTATAATATAAAAACCTTCTAAAATACTTTCTTCAATACCCCACAATATTTTTATAATATAAAAACATTAACTTACTTACATTATCCTTTTACACAATGACCATCTAGATGAAAAAAATATTGAACACCTAGAACCTATTCGTTTGAAAGTTCACCCAGACATTTTGTTTGGTATAATTGATTAGGGTCACATATAAAATTCAACCTCTCTAAGATAACACTAGATCTGGTACCCAATAATTTATGTGAACTAACTCCAACTTCTGATGCTTTTGTGTTTTCCCTTATATTTAGAAGGAAACTTTCCATGAATTTTTGAAGAAATAATCCTTGAATGTTTCAAAATTCACACTTTTATACATTAACAATGATACATTATAAAGTATCTAAATCCCCTTATGAGTGAGATTCCTCAAATGATCATGCCAAAAGATTGCTAAAGTTATTTACCCGGTATGATTTTCACCATATAAAACTCTGGTAAGGTACAAAGTTTAGTCCATCGATCCCTTTTAAAAAACTATGGATCTACATGAAATTTTAATTCCCCATATATAAATGGTTTATAGTAATATACATCATCTAGTTATGTAATGAAAACAATATTCTTCTCAAGGCTTAGAATTTTCTGCACATCCTTCTACTGCATCATAATTTCATTGCATATTTGGATTAAACAATTATCTTCCCCTATAATTTTTATATCCTTATCATCGACCAGATAAACATCTAAAAGTCTTATTGAATTATAAATACTCATACTACCCCTCTCACTAATTGTATAGAATAAAATTTTAGAGACTATAATCCAATACCCTAATGAAGTAGAGGAACTCAAGAGCAAGACACTCTTATCTTCCATTATGGGACTTACAGATCTACTTCTAGAGGATTATCCTCCAGAGTTTCCCTCTATTAATTGCAATACTTTTTGAGGTTTCGTTTCTTTACATATTTCCAAATTTTTGGAGCATCATCTTTTGAGCTACTCATGATATATCTCCTCATCCCTTTTCCTTTTTGATGAATTTTTCATAATTCATCCCTTTCTCTTACTTCCACCTTATAAAAATTTCTAGAAGATATGTGGATATCCTTACAATTAATTTTTTAATTAAAGATCATCTCATTCACATCCATGAATTTAAAGTCATAATTTCTATTATAATTCCTTAGAATATTCACCATCATATCCTATGAATCCAAATGAAAAATAAAGTAACAATATTTCCTAATTCGAATATCTGATGTCCACCTCTTGTGACTCCAAAAGACTGCAAATAAAATTGAATTCATTAATATGATCGATTATAGAACTTCCATATGACATTATCATACTGAAATTTATCCTTATAGAGAACATTATTTTTATCATGTGATTCTCACACATGACATCAAAGGTATTTATATGATCCAAAATAGTTTTCACTTCCTAGATAGTGTATTCCATGCTCTAGGAAAGTGACATTTTCATCAATCTAGGTGACTCATTATCAAGATCTCTCATTCCTCCTTTATCACTTATGCTTTAGCTCACGTTAACAGAAGATCAAGAATATTTTTAAGGTGATTATCATTTATCAACATTTCAAATAATGTAAAATTCATTATATAAAACTTATAAAAATATACCTTTCCCTCATCCAATTCCATTCTTCTATAATATGTGAACTCCCACTAATATCTAAATAATGTAACATAAAAAAGATCAAGAAATTTTTATCGAGGTTCTCCAAAAATACTAAGGGAATAATTTCACTACTTAACAGAGATATGAAACATTGAAATCATGGTTAATCATCTTTATCACTCTAGCAATGAGCTCTGATACTATTTTTTCCCCAAGAGGCCTAATTTTGAAAAATCCACTATAAAAATCTCCGTTGTAACTTATAAATGTGTAAAAAGTTCTGCAATTAACCCGTGCACAATAATATGGAACAAAAAATATAAACTTCTCTCAAATCACCATGCAACTACACCCTCCTTCTGGAAAACTGAAAAAATTCCAATATAAAAAATGATAAAAGTAATAATAAGTCATAGAACAAAAAAAGAGATTACATAGTTCATTTATTCACCCTAGTCCATCGAGAAATGATGGGTTTCTTTATATTTATAAAAAAATAGATGCTTATTACAATGATAGAAATTTTATTAATCAAAAGTTATAAACACTCTTTAAATTGAAGTATTCGGTTGATAATTTCAATTCTCACTACTATCTAATTTTTATGAGATAAAGTCTTCCTCAACTAATCATCATGTACAACCCTCTATTCAATCATTTTTCCACACCAACCCAACTTTACCTCCTAGTGAATAGTTTCATCTTCTGAATATATCTTTATTTATTATCTTTCACACACTTCCTCTGACGAGAATATTTTATTGTTTAAATTGTGGTAACATATACTGGTTCTATAATAGGTTCTCCCCCCTTTTTAATCTTCACTATGTTGCTTTCATTCCACCATAACATTTTTTTTGAAAGTATATCCTCTATAATTTTTTACTTTCATTAGACTCCTAATATTAGCCTAAAAATGTTTTCCAAGAATTAGAAATGTCCTAATACAAAACTAAAAACTTTTTAACAAAACAATATTCAATATCTTATTTCATGAAAACTGTAATCATTATCATACATGGTTTAATCACATTATTTATTTTAATTATAGTAACTTTTCATCAACCAACACCAAATCCATTTTAATTTTATTTCATTTTTATATAATTAATGTAATTGGTAAAATTTCATTTTAATAGCTTGATATTAACTAGATTTGTTGCTAAAATGACCCTGTAAAATTTCTCGAGTATTGTGTATTTATAATACATAATCATAACTCAAGAAAATTTGGAAATGTTTCTAAGTAAAATGGATATTAATTAGTTTATATATATTTTTCATACATTCTCTAATAAATTAAAAAAATACTACCAAAAAACTCATTCATCATACACAAATAAACCATATTAATTTTTATTATTGTTACTTCAATTCTAGGTACTTTTCAATGAATACAAAAATATCTCACTCTATTAATATTATACCATTTATTTAAGGGATGGATATATTTTTCTAAAAAAATTAATCAAAAACCATATATGAAATAGTATATAAAGAATAATCAAATAGAAACCCTATTTTTAATGAAACTATTCTTAATTTTTCCTCCATGGTAGGATGTAATAGTATAAAATGGTGTGTATATTTCACTAATACAAGTGGACATATAAATAACACAAGTAATTGGTAACCCATATTTTTTATGACAGTGTGAAAATAAATGTAATTAAGAGATAAAATATCATATCTTGGTGTACTTTATTACTTTTAATCAAATGACCACAAAATATTCCTATACTTTTATGAAATATTTTTTTACTATTGTAAAATATATTATACTATATGATTTGATATAGTATAAAATATAAAAAATATGTTTTCCACATTGAATAAAAGTCTAAGAAATGATTTTTTCATAGAAAGATGAAAATTATTTTGATTAATGTGATTAAATTTATCAATAAATGATTTTATCAAATTAAAAGAATAATTATTCAGATAAAAAGAATAAAGACTATCTTTAAATAAAAAATGATCCATTCCAAAAGGATTTGGAAATGTATAGAGAGTAATATTATCAATTCCCCTATCATGAATTTATAATTTATCTATTAACTAATTTATTTTACGAGGGATTAACAACCATGGGGAAAAATCAATTGACTAAACAATTATATGTCTATATAGAAATAAGGGAATATAAGAAAATATCTATTATGATATCCCTGAATTTGCAAATAAAATTTGTTAGAGGAATCAATTTTTTGAAATTTAAATTTTTATTAAAATTTAAGTGAGTTTAAAATTATCTAAAATCAAAAATCAAAAATAAAATTTTAAGTCAAATTATCATGAAAACAAGGAAAAATAAATTTATTATACCATGCTTGGAAAAAATAAATCCCAACGCATAAATTTTGGCATAACCACTATTTTAACTCAAATTCAAAAATTGGAATATGTGTATTACATGGGATATTTTTAAGGAAGGATTAAATTTAAAGTAGATCCATTTTTAAACACATATAACTCATGTTAGATTAATTATCATGATTTTCCTTGTAAAGAAAAATGAATTTTAAAGATAATAAGACCTCCTTGATATCAATAATAAAAGATCCTTATTAAGGAAAATTTCAATAATGAAATCAATTACAGTATACATCACTTATATTGATCTAGAAAAGGGTATGGATAAAATTCTAGATAGTTTATAAAGGATTTAGTAAAACCAAGTTTGATTTATAAAAATCATTAAGTATTTATTTGAAACACTAAAAAATATTTAAATAATTGATTCTATATTTGAAAAATTATTAAAAAATATTCAAGGAAAAAATAAAAATTTTGATGTCTAAATTGGATACTTCGAAATTAAAAATTATTCTAAAAATAATGGAAATTTTCTACAGAGAAATGAAGATAAAATAGGAAAATGAGATGGAAATCATATATGTGTTTGTATGTGTGTGTGTGAATTTCATTAGTGAAACCAGTAATTTTTTTTGAGAATAATTAAGAGGAAGTAGAAAAAAGATAGAATAAAATATATATGAAAACTTTAATGGTAAAATATTAGTTAAAATAGTAAAAGTTGATAAAGTGAAAATGTGGAGGTAAGATAATTTTGAAACTTTTATATTTGGCATTGAAAAATTAAAAAATGCAAAATATTTTTTAAGGGATAAGTGCATAAAAAGATTAATAAGTGTACATATAATAATTTCAAGTGGTTTGTAGAAATGTTTTTAAAATATTTCATTAATGATTCATTTGATGAAACACTTTAAAATATGTTATCCTAAAAAATTACTTGTAGAGAATCATTAAAAATAAGATAAAATTTAAAATATAATACAACTTTACCCTTATAGAAGAGTGTTATATAGTGATTCATAATAAGATCTAATAAAAATAAAGGATCCATGAAGTTTTAAAATTATTTATTAATTTGGAGGATAAATAACATTCACATGATTAATTGATGTAGAATAATGTATCAAAATGGTACCAAATTCATTATACGATGAGTTGAAAATTGGTGAGTTAAAACCAAGAATTGTTTCATTGTAGTTAGTTAATAAATCCATTATATACCAATAAAGGGTTGTTTAAGACCTTTTGGTATGAATTGGGAAACCAATTTTTCTGGTTTATTTATCAGTTATAGTCATAGAAACAAATAAATAAGTAATCATCATTTTAGGAAGAGTATTACCTTCAATAGGGGGATATATAATTATTATAACATAAGGTAAACTGAAATTTTAAATGGTTGAAGATAAAAGAAGTAATTAATGTGTTCTAAGCCAAAAAATAACTATAAATAATATATAATGACTTTCAGATTGATATCATCAATGGTTAGTGCAAATAAATTAGAAATATTTCATGGAAAAATATACTCTTGAAGAATTATTTTTATTAATATACTGTAAATTAGAAAAAATACCCTTTACCACCCTCTGTTTAAGAACCCCAACACCTCTAACTAAATTCATTTTTTTTGGAAATATTTATTTTTTGGAATCAGGAATAAATATAACATAATTATTTATGAAAAACATAAACAATATTAATAAGATAAGTTATTAAAACATTTGAAAATTATAAAATTTCTTAATCATATTCTATTTCTAATATAGAAGGGATTAAAAAATTAGTATACATGTATTATATTTTAATGGAGGAAGATTATAAAATAGTTATGGAATGGTAAAGGAGATTAAATACCAAAATGATTGAATTGTTCAAAAATGGAATTTTAAAAGTATTCGATATTAAGATAATTTATAATATTTTTGACATCTCTTATGTAATTCTAATACAACTTATGCCAAATAAAGGAAAAATCACATTTATCTCGAATGAATAGGGTTAGCATAGAACAATAAAAAATACCATTGGATGGATAATATGAAATGAATATAAAAAAAGAATCTTAGACACAAGAAAATATCATTTTATATTTTTATTCATTGACCAAATACTAAATAGGTTATCAAAGTAATCATTTTGTTATTTCATAGATGAGTATTTAGGGTATAATCAATTTGATATAACATTATAAGGATACGATAGACCACATATACATACCCCTATAGTATTTTTCTAATAATAATATTCCATTTGATTTATTTGATGGCCCAAATAAATTTAAATGATGCATATTTACAATATATTCAAACATGATTGAGATGATAGTTGAGATTTTTATACATGGCTTATAAATAATGGGATTGAAATTTGATTGGTATTAAAAGATATTTTAACTTTATATTTAACCATTTGTAGTGGATAATATTGTTTTTAATTAGGAAAATTTCTTGATTAACAAAATTATTGTGTTGAGTTAAAAAATTTCAAAAAAATGAATTGAAATTAACAGGGAAGTTGTTGAAGTCATACCCACCTCAAATTAACCAAATTTATTAAATATAGTGATAATATTTTTTGTCCATGATATTTTTTATATAATATTAATTAAATAATTTTCAAAAATATTAGAACTATATACTTATTTTTTTAATGAAATAAAATTTATTCAGTTTTGATATAAAAATATATGCTAGATTTGGATGAGTTAAACAGGGAGATAACTTCTACACCATCTATTATTGAAATGGGTTAGATTTTACATATTTAAATCATATATAAAGTAAATGATTTTTCAATTTTAGTTATTAGAGAATAGAACAAATATAATATACATCATTTGATTTACAGTGAAAGAAATTTGATGTGTTACCCTTCTAATTTATGAATCCATTGAAAAGGTTTCTTTTATTGTTTATAATGTAGAGAAGACTGATTTATACCTAATTGTATCCAATGTGATTGAGTAAAAATATCAGTCATCTTGGAATTATTTTTTTGACTAAAAATGATGTTAAAACAAGAATCATCCATTGGGATATACTTCTAAAATAATTTTACCTTCATATTACATTAAAAAGTATGTATTGAAAACATTGGTGTAATCCCTTTTAATATAGTAGAATGAAAAAAATCATTAAAGTTTTCTTCAATCATAGTAGAATTTCTTCACAATCATCATTTTACTATCCAAATAAAGTGTATTACATGCTATTATGAAATGGTAAAATAAATTGAAATTGTAATTATTCCCAAATATCCCCCTTAGAATAAAATAATAAAGTTTATTGTTAAATCCTTGCACTATTTTTAGGAATCAATACTACTATAAAAAAGTGTAGATTATGGAATCATTAAAATATGTTTTCAAAATGATTAAATGATTTAAATTATTCACCATTGTCATAAATTTACATATGTAGGTCATTAAAAATGTGAAAATATATAAAAAGGTGTTTTAATATGGATTATATTATCCCAATTTATATAATAATGTAAAATAATATGTTTCTGAATGAAATTGGTGTCGAAGGATATAATGTTTTTTATAATGACAAAATATTACAAACAATATAAATCTTGATGAGTTTTTTTTATGTTTTGGATTTATATTATTTTTTAGGAAGATTTTATAATTCTTAGGGAATGAATATATAATTTTAGAAAAGGAATATGCAGTATAGTGAGTGGAATCTTATACATTTCCTATAAATATTGAGAACATTGTTGTTAAATTTATGAATAAGAAATTATTTTCTTATTTTAGAGGGTGAAGATATTTGGTCTGTGAAAATTATGTTTACATTAAAAGTCATCAATTCATAGCTTTGATGGAAAATAATGTGTTCAATAGTAAAATTGGAACAATATACCACCCTAAACTAAGGGGAAAAGTTAAAGCTTAAAATAAATCCAACAAAACTAATTTAGTGAAATGTAAAAATAGTTTATAGGATTGTCTGCCAATCTAGATAATGAACTATGGTCTAATGAAAAAACCTACAATATCCCTATTGGAATATCCTTATATATATTATTTTTTCTAAAATATTATCACTTACCTATATAGATGGGACATAGGGATTTTTGGGTTATAATGAAATTTAATTATGAGTTTATATCCATTATAAAAAGTTATTCTCTAGTTGAATGAGTTAAATGAAATAAGAAGAAACTCTTAGAGAAGGAAATAATTTTCAAGGATATAGAAATTTAATTTTTATATCAATGTTCGATGAAGGTAATTAAAGTAATGATAATAAATATTATTATTCTATTCTGGGAAAAATATTTACAGTGAAATTAAATTCAAGATCTTTTGGATCATTCAAAGAGTTGAAATTTCATCCATTGGAGTAATAAAGATTATTAGAGATTAAAAAAGATCATTTTTGGTTTATGGTAAATTGATGAAACCAGGAATTAAAGTATAATCGATACAAAAACTAATAACCTCTATATTGAAATATTAATATTATGAAGATTCGTGGTTGAAGAGATAATACTTAGTTCTTCTGGGGGAATCTCAATCAAAGAATTTTATTTAATTTTCTAATGGGTTTTGTTTTATTTTATTTTATCAAAACTATTGTTAAATAATTGATCATTATTGAATAATTTCTAAATATTTTTTATAGAGAAGATGGCATGGATGAAACCCACTAACACCACTGAAAAAAATTATAACACAAAAAGGAATAATTATATTATTTACTATATTTTATTCTCTTAATGAATGCACTAAACTATTTTTTCTTATTTATGAACATCCCAATTTGAAATAAAAATTGAGAATAATTTTATATAATCATAGTGAAGGATAATATTATTTAAAAAATTCAATGTTCTATAACATAAAACTTTTAGTCCTTATATATACAATGATATTTTTAGAATGAAAATAGTGAAAATTGATAAATTGTTAAGAAAATTAAGAGTTACAAAATCTCGTACAAGGTTCAAGGACGCTAAATTTAAGCAATGAATTTTTAGTTTTGAGATAATGAGGAATGATCACTCTAGTATATGATTTGAAGAAATTTATGACAACCTTGAATCCTTTAAAAGTCACCCAAAACTTTTTTTTGATTCTAAAATTCCCAAATCAGTATTTTATTGACATATTTGATGAAATTGTTTTATTATGTTACATTTTTTATGATTTATATTAATTAACTATGATTTATTTAATTTAGTATATATTATTTATAAAATAAAGATTTCAAATGAAATATATTATTATTTTACTACTATTATTAATGTAAATTGATATATGGGATGGTTTTGTTAGTGTAGTTATTCAGGGTGGATATTTATTATTCTTATATTTGTGGTATTAATTTGTCTATTGGGAAAGATAAATTAATTTATATAATTTAATTTTATCAAGGTTATTATTTTTTATTATAATTACATGGGGTTTCCGTAAGAGGAGATAAACCGCACATTTTCCCAAATTCTTGGACAACCTTGATAGGGGAGGGGAAATGTTCTAGTCTTTTCTTCTTCCATTCATACAATTAATAATTATAGATTTTATATCTGGGTTTTCATGTCTTCTATTAATGAACTATATGAAAACCATGAGAGTCAAGGTTTTAACATTGGTTAATATAATAATTTATGTGAACACACTATTTACATGGTTTTTCACATTGGTTATCATAGGAACCGAAATAGAAAAATTCACTATCGGGATTTTCAAATTAATTATTTTAATAAACAGTGTGAATAATCACATTGATGATGTTTTAATATATATTATAATAATAAAAAAAATGAAAATTTAATATTTAAAATCATTTAATGTAAGAACCAACATAATAACTTTTAAAAAAATTTAAATACATGTATCTTTTAAATGCTAGATTTTATTCTATCAAACCCAAAAATCTCAAAACAAAAATTTCATGACTGGAAAATAACCTCCCGCTACATTATTCAACTAAATTCCATCATTTATTTTGTTTCAACCTTTTATTTATTGATTTTTCACTTATATCATTCTTGTTTCACTATCCATTTTCATTTTTCAAGATCTCAAAAGTGTTCCATGTATTTACATTGACTTCCAAGATCCTTGTCACAAATTATTTTTTCAATTGTTATCCCACCTAAATGTATTACATTTTTGGTTCTTTACAGCTATTTTAACTATATTTTTCACTAATATACTCCCTACATCAACATTTTTTGTGATGAATTTTTACATCATTATTTACAGATTTATTATACGTTTATGGTTATAATTTTAATATTCTGTTTTTAATTAATAATGATCTATCTTAATTTCATGTAATCTATAGTTTTTTATTTCTTTTTCTCTCTCTCTCACTCACTTTCATAGATATATTATTTGAATATAAAATTTTTCTATTAAAATTGTATTTTATTTTGTAATAATATTTGTTAAATGTTGTTTATTTGTAAATTATATAAATTTATTTGTTATTTTTATAAATTTAATATCCATATATTATATTTTGTTCCTTTATTTATCATATTAATATTTATATTGTATAATTTTTTGTTTTATTTTAATTTGTATGAAAAAATGGTTTTGATTACTTTCTTATTCCTTAATGGTGGGTTAATTTATTATATTGTATTTATTTATTTTTTATATTAATGTTTATTTTTTAGTATTTTATTTTTTGATTAAATGTTTATTAATAAATTGTAATATGAGTGTTTGTTTTGATTACATGTTTTATATATTTGTATACATAATATTAATTTATATGATTAAATTTCATTTCTTTATATATATTTTTACATGTTTATATGTTTTAATTCATTCATCTATTATATTATAATTTTAGACAATTAATGGATTGTAAATAGATGAATAAATGAATAACTAGTGACAAATATGAGAAAGGGGTTGATGTTTTTTATGAAATTTCAAGAAAAAATCATTAAAATAGAAATTTTATTTTCTATCTATGATTTAAGAGTTTGAATATGATAAAATTATGGTACATAAAATTTAAAGACCATATGATTTAATATGGTTATAATAATAGTTTACAAACTGGATCTGGCATGGTGAAATTTAAAAGAAATAATGACATAATGTTGATGAAAATGTTTATCATAAGATAGGGTATCATCTAGAACAATTAGTTTTTTATGTTAGTGTTGAAACCATTGAAAATTTATAATTTATTGAATAATCATATGGATATGATGAGAAAACATTATTCCCTGGTTTCAATAAATTTACAATTTCATTAGTAGTTATGAGATTGATTATCTTGAAAGAAAAAAAATGGTTGGAGTGAAAAAAGTTTCCCTAAACTTCATGAAAACGTGAAATAACTACTTAGATAAGAAAATGGTCTTCGAGATTATAATTATTAAGACAAAAAAATTTATGTCCAATTGGATTAGGGTATAAGAAAATACATGTTTTACCCAATTACTATGTGTTGTATATAAAGGAATATAAAAGTTTACCAGAATTTCTTTAATATGGGACACCATGATATAAAATTTATTATAGATTCAACTATTATTAATTATTAATAAAATGCACCAAACCTCCAAATAAAGAAATAAAATATCTTCCAATAATTCTTTATTTGAATCAAATATTTTCATATTCCAATAATGAAAAGTGGATAAGATGGAATAAATATGACTGAATCTCTAATGGAAAACTATATCACCCAGCTAATTCTCCACAATATAAGTTATTTTATAAAAAAATATTTATTTTGGAAATAATGTTAAAGTCTCGTGCATAGATGGAATGCACCTTTATTAAAGCCATGGTAACTAGCATAGTTCTTATCATACTATGTTAGTAGTGTTGAAATTGTATCCATTGATATGTATAAATATGAAATATATTATAATTAACTTTATGATTTATAGACCAAAAATATCTATAAAATGATATTGATGTTTATCGATCACTATTTTTTAGTATTCAAAATTTCTATAAGAAGTAATTGTTATTTGTTTTTATTCGTACAATAACGGGTGTTTTATTTTACATTATATGGTAATGTTTACTATAAAAAATTAATTATATTTGGAATCTTATCTAGAAATAGTTTTAAGGGTATTTATGTGTGTTGAATTTATGAATAAGGGAATTCATATCATCATTTGGAGAATTTTAGAAAGACAGTGTACATAGGACATCGATTTTTTTCAAATGGGTAATTCTTATATCGTATTAAAAATATTTATAGTGGTTAAAAAGAGTATTAATTTTCCTCACAAAGAATTCCAATAGAATAATATTATGAAAGGTAAACATAATAAATGTCACATTTGGAATGAAATGATGTTTTTATCCTAAAGAAAGTACATAGAAGAAATAGCCTATATTATTCAAGATACCTCATTAGATATTTTTTTAGGTTAAACATAACATTGACATTGTATATGTTGATAAAACGATATGTGATAGTTTTATTAGAAGTTTTTTAAACATAAAAGGTATGAAAAAAATATACATTGAATAAAATATTGGAATTAATTTCCATAGGAATAAATTTAGAGCTAATCCCCACTATTAAAGGAAACAAAACATATTTACCTTCATATTTTCACATATTAAGCATGAGAATTAAGATAAATGTTTTTCAATATATACATGGTATTAAAGTACACAGTGTGTTTTATTAAAATGTGAAAAATTTTGTTTCATTAAAGTATTTAATTTTGATAGTTATGAAACCTCATAATTACCATGTATTTTTGTAGAAAAATCTATCAGTTTCATTATGTGGCATATTATGAAGACCATTTAGAAATTTTATCACTAATTTGTGTTACTTTTTCAATTCCATTCACAGTAATCTGACTTTTTTATGTGTTTTAAATAATGATGTTATCGTTATACTTTCCTAATTAGAAATTTATTTTCCACCATAATTTTTTTGATATAAAGGTTAATCTGATGATTCATATGGTGTGAGAGATATGAATATGTGAGACTATGTATTTATATTGCATGTAAACAATTGAAATTTTTATGAAATTTGAAGGGGTTTATTAAAATATAAATCCAAAAAAAATATATCATTCAAAAATATATATTTAAAGAAGTAATTGTGTTCTGTATTGATTATTTTTATGAAGTGAAGCACATTGGTGTCCCTATATTTTGACATTTTATAATTTATGGTAAAGGTAATGGAATTTATTTCTTAAAAGTAAATATAATTCCACATGAGCAAGTGATGCAAACACATTTATACATTTTGAAAAACATAGTTCTGTTTCAATCATATATATCATAACATATTTCTATATTTAATGTAAGTTATCTTAAAAGAAATAAAAAGTAGTTGATGACTGAATATAAAAATATATTTTCTTCATGGTTTAAGGATAAAGTCAACATTGATTTATCTTCATGTGAAACATTTAAATGATTATAATTGGGACCAAGTTTTAATGTGATCACATGGTCATGTTTTGATATTAATGGTCACAAATTTTAAACAAAAAACTAGGATGACAAGAGTATAATTCAAAATAGTAGAGAAATTCTAATCACTGAATCACAACATTTTTGGATTGATAAAGGTAAAAAATTACTTTCTATAATAAGAATATATTTGTAAATTATTGATAATATAAAGGATATTTATTATACTAAATTTTGAGTCCTGTTGTTTAAGTATAATTAGGTTGACATTAGTAGTGGTGTGAAACATGATTAGTATAGATTTAAACTTTTTGATTTGAAAATATTTATTTATAAAGAGGAATCATTTTCCATAGTGATTCCTAAAACACATTTATTTTATGATGTTGAACCATCAAATAATCGGTGGTCCATTGTTTTTCAAGGGGAAAATAATTTAGGGGATGTGAATGTTAATGATATTAAGGATTTATATGATACTTTCACATCTATTACATGATTTACTAAGGATAATAATGACGGTAATGTCGATTTAGTGCGTGTAATATAACATGTAGAAGGGATAAGTGAAAACAATTCATTACTCTCCCAATTATTCAGGTAAATATCAATTTTCTATTTTTTTGTAACTTATACATGTAAAAACTATATTGTAGACATTCAAATCTATAGATCATGATCATTTTTGTCTTTTTTGTATTAAATGATACATTCATCAATTTCAGTTAAACATTTTCTCTTTAAAAAAACCATGACATCATTTTTTTATGATGTACACACATATAAAATTACTGTTTCAACTTGGATATTTAAATGTATATATGTTGATAATTTTTGTTGAAGAATCCCTAATATCATTAATTTTTATTGAAACTTACACATATAATTAATGAAACTATTTTTTTAAAAAATTAATAGTTAAATTTATGAATACTAATCATTTCGATTATTTTTTTATTATTTTATATATTCATTAATTTTAGGTACACATTTTATGTTTTAAGAATCATGATTTCATTAATTTTTTGTAAATATTTCTTTCATTTTATCCTTTTTAGATATTCATTTTTCATTAACTCTATTAGTTAACATAATAGATATAATTATTTTTTCTATTAATAAAAATATATTTTTTCCTTCCAAGAGACATTTATTTATTTTAAAAAATAGGTACATATAATTTTGTTTCATTTATCTATTTAAATTGTTAATATATATGTATAAGAAAAATTACTTAGGTATGTGTTTATTTTTTATATTAATATATATGTAATAATTAAATTATTTATATTTTATTTTATTTTTCAAAATTATTTATAGAAATATTGGTGATCCTCCAATGAAAAAAGTCTTATTCATATCTTGGGAATAAAATACCCTTATTTGGTAGAATTGAGATTTCACATTTACCAAAACATTCAATTACTCATGAGGATTCGAGTTTGAGAATTGAATTTGCTGATAATAATAATCCAACATGCCCAAATGCAAAAAATATTCAAAGTTATACAGTCATGCACAACCATTTTAGGATTAACATGTTATATCCAAATTGAAATAACATTAATAGGATAATGAAAGATTCATTTTGGGAATTCGTAAGTATAAAATTTTTCATCTGCTTTATTTTTTCTTACTCATCAAATTTTATATATTTTGTGAATATTATTTAATTTATTAAATTAAAAAAAAAATTGACTTTCACAATATGAATTCAATTTAAAATTTTATGTTATATTTTTTATCATTTCGATAGATATATTTTCAAAAAAAAATCACCTCGTATTATATTTTTATGAAATGATAGAATGAAAACTGATGTGGCATGTTTTTGATGCACTATTCCAAATCCTTATGAGTAATTAATTAAATATTTTATGTCAAAATGTGTCATTGATGGTGAATTATTAATGATTGTTTATTCTAATATTATATTAGCAATAAATTTAATATGTTATTGATAATGAGATATTTTAGCACGTAAATGTTTTAAGGTTCTTAATCTTAAATTTATATGTGTTTTAATAACCTATCTATTTTTTGGTTTTAATAAAATTCTAATTGAAACATAATTTTGAATTTATTTGGAAATAGGTTTTATTTTAAAAATAATTATTTCAATTTCTAATATTTAATTTTAAAAATAAATTATTTGAATTAATTTCTAGATTTGGATATTCATGAAAATTTTAAAAGTCCCATTTTTTGACTTGAATTTTTTTAAGATAACTTTTAATTATTTTATTATAATACCCTTCTCACTTTTTATGATTTTAAGGGGGAGAGCCCTAAATTTCAAAATGTGAAATCAAATCTACTAAAAAATGCAAGGGGAGTGGATCTAGAAGATGGGGAGATATACTGGAAGATTTTGTAGTTTCTAAATATGCTCAAGGTTCATCACATGATAGTCACACATGGGGTAGAATAATTAGTTACATGGTTCGGCTCAATTTATGTGAAGGGGGTAATGAGAAGTGACAAGCATGCTGTGTGGAAACTGAGGAAATGAGCATAGAGAAACTTACTATGATATGGAGGTTGTATTTTTCATGAAATGTATTCTACAAATAAAAACTAGGGACTCCATGATGAGGAATTCATATGAAATCATCACTTAAGACTGAATACTAGAAAATGTGGTTTATTATGAACTAGGTGGATCATATCTGTGGTGAGAGAGCTCAAAGAAAATAAAAATCAACTCAATATAAGAGATTCAATTTTACTCCTAGAAATTATTATTATATTTTATGTTTAACTTCTTATTTTAATTCTTTTTCAATGAATTCATTGTCAAAAATTTGTTTTTCTAAAAAAATATTTGCTAAACCATGAATAGGGAAGGATATTTTTATAAAAAAAATTCTTTGATCTTGTCAAATTTTCTTAAAAGATATCGTTTCTTATTGACATTCAGACTAAAAAAACTTATTAAATGTTTATAAATCAATGATGGTTGATCTTGTTAAAAATTTTAAAAACTATTAAGAACATTTTATTTTTAAAATATTATAATAAGAAATTTTGAAATCAATTATTGGAAATCACACTGAGGATAAACTATGGTTTTGTCTAGGTGATTTGATCCTCTCATCCTTCATGATAGTGTTGTTTTTGATGGTTGAAAATTTATAGAAAATAATATTCCCTGATCGTATCCTTGGTAATTTCATTAGAAAAAAAAGTTACAGTATGTTGGTTTAGTAAATTTTCACATGATCGAGGAAATATAAGAGTTATCTATCAAACGAAATTCCACTATCTCTTTTACTATTTGATCATTAATACTTTCTTAGATTTATTCCTTATTGAACTCATTCTTCTAGTTTTCATCTTATTTTCTCATTTAGTTGTTACTTTTTTTATATATTGGTAGCACTATTGTTTTATTGAGTTTAGTTTTTTTGTTTCTTGTATGTTTCTTATTTTTTCCCTTTGTACTTGCTCAAAAATTTTCATTACATCCCTTTAGATAGACCCTACCTATCTCCGTACTATTTTAAGTAATAATATAAATAAATAAATTTTCAGTTCAATTACCAAGCTCATAAATTTTTTGGAATCATTTTTGGGGATGACAAAGACAACCAAAATAGGTTCTTAAATAATCTAAATAATCAAAAATTCTATATCAGAGAAAAATAAAAAAACTATTTTTCAAAGAAAAAAAATTATAAGAAAACCTTTTTTCACATTAAAACTAGGAAAAAATATGAAAAAATAGATCATTTAATACCTAAAATAGAAAAAAAATATTATTTAAAAAATAAAGTTAAAAGTAGAAGATAATATGGTGGTGGTGGATCACTAAGAAAATACAATTCCACCTCAGCATAGAGAAAAGGTCATTTAGAGGCATAGTCATAAAAAGTTTCAATTACCAACATTATCAAGTAGTCCTTCATGAATTTGTAAAATACATTAGTCTATAAATTATGAAATAAAATATTCAATGTTTTCTATAAATCATTCATTTAATGGATTTCCTAATAAATACTTTTTCAACTTCATTAGGGACATCTATAGTGTGTTGTAAAAGCTACCACTACAAGGTCTCAACGAGGAAGTGTTGAAATTGAGAGTATTTTTTTAAAAAGGGTAATTCTATAATATAATTCCAATAGTTATAATAACTATTTATTGACACTAGGTATCCAATCTCTAATTAATTTTTTATAAAGTTCTACATTGGGATGACAATATCTAAAATCAAGCATTAGATCACAAGTTTTATAATATATGAGGATGATATGTTTCGGGAAACCTAGGATATATTTATGGGTATTATTAGAAAATTTCTTAACCATAATTTTTCACAACATTTTCTCAAGGAAACCATTTCTAATAGTCTCACACATTACGATCAGACATTTTTTGAACAGTTTTCTGGAGGAATGTATTATGATAAAACTGTGGAAGAGTTTAAAAATATTGTAACTAAACATTATAAAAATTAACATTAAAAAATTATATATATATATATAACCATTCACAAAAAATACAAAAATATATTCAAGAAACCCATCCATAGGCTTCTATGGTTTTTAATGAAAATTAACTTAGAGAGAAATGCCACCAATGTGGTATGTTTGGTCATTCTGACTATTATTATTTAAACATTGATATGCATAACCAAATACATTAAAATTATCATTTTAAATATTATAGACCATGAATTCATCCAAGGTATGAAAAAATTTCAAATTATTACAACCAAATTTATATAAATCATCAAAAACTCTCCAAGAAAGAGTAGGGAGTGTTTAGACAAGTTACTGCACCTTGATTTCCACCACAAAAAAAACTAAAATTCTATAACAAACATAGAATGAGTTTTCAAATTATAAAAAAATAAGGCCACATATTTAAACATATTAGAATAATGGATTATTTATATGAAATACATAAAGGTGATATAGAATCTTATAGAACTTATTTCGAAAATGATGTGAATAATTTGAAAAATCAAAATTAGTCACATAGAATGAAAATTAAGAGAAAGGGGAAATGAAAGATACCAAGTATAAAAGAAGTAAAAAAAGTATAATATCTTGTTAATGACCACAAAGAGTCATTTTAAAACTTACGAGTAACCTATAATAGACACTAGGATTGTTTAGAATGAAATTTTGGAATATTCTTGACACCAAAATATATAATCCCAAGGATCTAGAATTATGGAAAATGACAGTAAAAATTATGGTAACAAAATTTTTCATTTTAAATATGAGAGTAAAAAATGTTCCAAAATGATAAAGAATAAAGGGAAGGAAAATATTTAAGAAAAAATTTACAGAATACCCAATTTATTGAAGAATTATGCTCCACCCATCCCAATCCTTAAAAATTTGAAAGAAAAAAAAAACACAAAATTAGGAACTTCTAATGTTGGGATTTTTAATAATATCCAAGTGAACATTCAATTCATTAAATATTAAATATATATTCCTTAATATTTGAATCCTTTTTAAAAAATTATTTCTAATTAGAAATCACTTGTGGAGTTTTTTATCAATTGCCTTACTATAGAGTGGAGTGTTGACCTTGAAAATAACATCTCACCAAAACGTAAGGATATAGGGAGATTTATTATAACTTGTACTTCAAGAAATAATGGTCAAATAAATTTCTTAAATAGACATGTATTGTGAATTAATTTGATCCCTTACTTTCTATTTCAAATGATGAGGTTAGGAGAACTGTTGTATACCCCTTTTGTCTTAAAACTAGATAACTGGTCAATCACACACCCTATGGGAAGGGTATATGATCTTATTATTGGTGTTGGAATATTTTTATCACATAATATTTTTCTCATCATATAAATGTAATTTTAAAAGGGATTATCTATAATCCTAGAAATCTATTTCTTTCAACATGAAGAGTTATAATCAAGGTTCTTATGGAGAAATTGTTTTTCAATTGTAGTGAACAAAACTAGAATTTTAATTTTTTTTTAAATCCTAAAGAACCTAAACATGAGGAAAAATAATCTATAGTTTAAATTCTAGAATATTGGGACTTTTTTGTCTTCTTGGGGAAGATTGATTAGATATCATGGAAAAGATCAGGATTAAACCTTCAGTTGAGGAAACATGGTTTGAGGTTAATGTAAGTTAAGTGGAGAAACATTTTGATGAGTATGAGGGTGAATTTATAGACCATTATGATGATTCTTATGATGAATTCATCTCTAATTCAAATCATAATATCAGTAATGTGTTGGTTTCTTGGGGAACCGAGGAACAATTCATGATATGACAGAAGGTATTCCCTCCAACTTCTGTAGGTGCGGTAAATGGCCTTTGTTACAGAGCATGGAAATCTCAGTAATGGTAAGGAGTCTTCTTCTTCATTTAAAATAATTTTACCTAGGATCTGAAGGAACATGGAGAGTGATCATGGTAAGTAGGTGACATGGCCTTAAAATGAATGTCTTTCCACATCTTTTTATTATGTTTTTAATCATTTAATTAATTAATTTTTCATATTCTATTAATTAATTTCACTTTAATAATTTGAGAGTTTAATTTATCAAATAATCAGTTTTTATTATTAATCTTGTACTTTTAACCATTAAAATAATTATTTCTATTTTAAAAATTTTTCTCTTTTTTTAATTATCGAATAATATTTTATGTTTTTATTCTTTTTTAAATATTAATTTATTTTGGTTCAATTCATTAAGAATTTTTCTATTATTTACATTTAATTAACTAAATCATTGATTAAATTTTTTATTATTAAATTTTTTTCTTAAAATAAATTAACTTTAAATATCAATTTATGTAATTTATTTCACTTCAATTCATACTTTAAATTCTTTAAATTTAATTTCATAATTCAATTGAATCTTTGATTTTCGAAATAAATTATTTCTTCTTATTTTTAATTGTAGTTAATTTCTAGTTTAAGTTTTAAATTATTTTTTTCTATTTTGAATTTATTTATTATTATTTAATTTTAAATTTATTTAAATTTATTTTCTAACATGAATTTCTTTTATTTAATTAATTTTTTTAAAAAAATTAATTTTCATTAATCCTTTTATATTTTTTTAAAATTTTATTTTTTAATTGATTTTGGTATTAGTTTACAATTTAATTATTTAGTATATCATCATTATTAAAAATAATCCACCACCATCAATTTTCTCTTTTCCATTTTTATCTCACTCACAATTGGTTGTACCAAATGATGACTCCCCCTTCAATCCTTTTCCATTTTCACTTGAAACGCCCCCAACTCTCCTCAGAAACCCACCATCTAGTGTCACACCAATCTTGCTTCAACAAAAATAAGGCACTGCCACATACCATATCTGCAACCCACCATTTTAGATCACAATGAATTTCCATCAAGGTGAGCCACCACTAAAGCTATTCACCGTCATCTCATTCCCACAAGACACACCACCATAATCAATGGTGCCTCCTCACACCTTTGCACATCTTTCAGAAATTTTCCCCATTGATAACACCTCCCCCTCCTTTGTCAAAGAGGGGAAGGTGGTGGTAGGTGGTTGGCTGCCAACCCCACAAAACTCACAAGTGGTAGAAGCCCACAGGTAGGGGTGAGATTTTCCTATTAATGTTTGTGGGATCTCTTGGTTTCTATCATTGGCTTTATCTTCACATCACTGGTTCTTCCTTAGATTGATTGGTATTTCATGAGTTAGTTTCCACACATATTCAAGAGATATATTATGAGGCTTTTTTCCTTGTAATAGTGATGGATTGTGTACTCACATTTTAACCATAGTGATCCGTCTCTTTAATCGTGGTTTTTTACCCCTTTCATATTGGGTGTTTTTCAACATTACATCTAGTGTCCATTTATTTCCACATTTTTTACTTTATTTTATATCATGATTATCGTTGCACTGGTGGCCCAATCATTTACAGTCCCAAAAAGTGATATCATAGGGCTGGTTTTGGCTGGGTGTTATTCACGTTTTTGAGTACTAATAATTCTCTAAATTTTTATTATGCTATGTGATTATGAATTTGGTTGATATTTAACATCATAAAAAAACTATTAAGATGATAAAATACACCAATGTAAAATATTGGAGGTTATGGACTACTGTAGTTTCTATATGGTGACAAAATTCATGATCAAAAAATTCAATGGAAAAATTTTCTGTTGTGGGAAATGAAGATTCAGGCAGTTCTATAGAAGAAAAATTGGAAACTATAAATTAGTGAAAGATAGGAATATGTGATTGTTAAGTGTAATTCTATATGGAGTTATAATTATGACATGGGTATTAATGTGGCGAGTACTTCTTGGAATAGATATATACTAGTCAGTGAAGCGGTGATGATTGCAAGAGGTTGGAAGCAACTCAACGATGCATGGATACTCGACTTAGGAGAAACATGGAAAATTACATCCTGATGTGAATGGTTTGACTAGTATGAAACTATCCTAGAATACTTTTTTACATGGTGAATGATCACACCTTGAAGATTTATGGAGTTAGTTCCATAAAACTGGAGATAAATGATGGTATTGTTTGAACCATACATGTAGTAAGCCATGTGAAGGACCAGAAGAAGAACATATTTCCTTTGGGAAAATTTTATGACATCAGATATAAGACACATACTGAGAATAGAGTGATGAGAATTGTGAAGGGAGTGCTTCTAGTAATGAAGGCGGAAATGATATCAAAGAACTTTTATGTGCTTATGGGTGAAATGTACAAGGAGGCAGAGATAGTTGCTGCATCATCTACCTCAATGGAAGCATTGATGATGTTATGGCTTCGTAAGCTTGGTCATATTTTAAAATAAGGGCTGAATATTCTTACCGATTAGAAGTTGTTTTCTGGTATTACAAATTTATCCTTATCATTTTGTGATAATTTTGTTTTGAGCAAACAACATAGGTTAAAGTTCAGGACATCAACAACACAAAGCAAAGAGATTTTAGAGTTGATCCATTCCAACATTTGGAAAGCCCTTATTATATACCTGGGAAGAGAAAGGTACTTTATATCATTCATTAATGATTATTCTAAGATATTTTGGGTGTACCCAATCAATCATATGGTGGATTATTTTGAAGTCTTCAAAAAATTCAAAGTGCATAAGGAACTTGACTTTGGAAATAAGATCAAGTGTATAAGGAATGATAATGGAAGAGAATATACAATCAAGGATTTTGATATTTTTTTGATGAGAAGGAATCAAGAGACATTTCATGGTGGCATAAACTCCTCAATAGAATGGAGTGAAAGAGCAGATGAAAATAACCTTATTGGATAGAACAATGGTGATATTGAAGACTTCAGGAGTTTCCAAAACTTTTTCCCAAAAGCAGTGAATACTGCCTATTATGGGGTTAAAAGTTCTCCTTTATTAGCGATTGATCTGAAGAAATTGATGGAGATGAGGAATGGTAAACTCTCTGACTATTCTAAATTATATAATTTTTTAAGTCTTTTATATGCATTGTTTAATGACCAAGAAAGATCGATGTTGGATTGGAGATCCAGGAAATGTATCTTCTTGGGGTATGCTGATGGTGTGAAGGGGTATCATTTCGGGGATGCCATTGATCATAAACATATCATCAGCAAAGATGTCATTTTTCAAAAAGACAAGGTGAAAATGACAATTGATGAAGACATAGAGAATTATAATACAATAACTACAATAGCTTAAGTAGAGGAAAATCCATGGAAGAACCAGTTTCCTCTAAGGCATTATTAGAGTAGGACAATCATGTATGGGTTGAGTTTGGACCACAATGGTCAAATAGTGATAAAAGAGAACTAATATGGCACTTAGACTATGTCACTAAGTGAAATATTTCATATTTCTTATTAAAGTAGGATGGAGAGCCATCTTCTTTTGTGGATTTGACCCAAAGTCCAGTTGTATCCTCATGAATGGCAGCAATGCAGGAGGAACTTGAAGCCATGCACAAGAATAAGAGTTGTGATCTTATTCCATTACCTCATGGAAGGAAGGATATAAAAAACAAATAAGTATTTAAGATCAAATGGTATGGAATGGACCAGGTGTAACGATATCATGAAAGTATAGTGGTCTAAGGATACGCTCGAAAGGAACATATTGATTTCAATGAAATATTTTCTTCTATTGTTAGACTAGAGATTATTCGTATAGTTATGGTGATGTGAGCTATATATAATTTACATATAGAGAAGATATATATGAAGATAAATTTTCTATATAGTGATCCTGATGAAGAGATCAATATGATCCAACCTAAACGTTTTGCATAATAATGGAAAGAGAACATCATTTGCAGGTTGAACAACTCTTTCTACTGTCCCAAGAAGGCACTGAGGTGTTGGTACAAGAGATTTGTTTCATATATCATGATCATTGGATACCAAAAAGTTCATTCAAATCCTTGTTCATATTTTAGGGGTTTATATGGTAATGATTTAATCATTCTTCTGTTGTATGTGGATGACATGTTGGTTGCAGGCCCCAACAATGATCATATCCAATAGAAAAAGGGTCAATGTGGTAGACATTTTGATAGGAATGACATGGGACTATAAAACCAGGTTCTTGGGACATAGATTTACTAAAATAAAAATATTGGGAAAAATTGGATATCATAGAATAGTTACTTAATAAAATTATTGTAATGATTTAACATGAAAGACTATAAGATAAACTCTACCAAAATTCTTGTTAATTTCAATTTATCCTCTATGATGAGTCCAAGATGTGAATTAGAGAGGAAGAAGATGTCTAGAGTACCTTATGCATCAACAAAGGAGATTCTGATGTTCGTTATGGTTTGTACTAGACAAAACATTGCACTTGTAGTGGGAATATTTAGTCAGTGCATGAAAAATCTAGGATGGGAGCATTGGAACACAATGAATATGATCTTGAGATACATCAAGGAGACCAAAAATGATTCATTTTGTTGTGGAGGATCAGATTTAATTATTAGAGGCTATGTTGATTCATATCTTTTAGGAGATTTTTGTCGGAGGAAATAAACTACTGGTTATGTGCTTACTCTTTAAGGATGAGTTGCGAGCTTGATTTTAAAGATACGTTCAGTTGTGGTGTTTTCCACAATGGAGGAAGAGTACATGGAAGATACATAGGCTTCTGAAGAGGAAATTTGTATGAGAAAGTTGTTGGAGGAGCTCAAGTAAAAATATTAGTAGATTCCATTGTTTTGTGATAGTCAGAGCACCTTTCACATTATAAGGAATCCATATTTTCATTCCAAGGAAAAGAAGATTTGGGTACAATATCACTTTTTCTGAGATGTGGTGGAGGAAGGAAGTCTGAACGTTCAGAAAATCCACACTAAAGAAAATATGGCATATTTCATGATGGTGTCAGTTGACTCTAATAAGTTCAGATGGTGCAAATCCTAGAGTGGCCTTGCTGATATGCGAGTTGCATGTTTGGTGGATAAAAATGATTTTTGGAGATATGATTGGGTCTGAATAAAATATCCATGTGGGAGATGTGTTGGAAGTTTTCCTTTCTGATGTCACAACCCCCTCCTTTATCAAAGAAGGGAAGGTGACAGTTTGTGGTTTGTGGATAGCCCCACCAAACCCACTAGTTGGAGGAGGCAACAGGCAAGGGTGAGGATTTCCTATAAGAGGAAGTGGGATATCGTGGTTTCCATCATCGGCCTCATCTTCTCGTCACCCGTTCTTCCATAGTTTGAGTGGTATTTTGTGAGGAGATTTTCCCATATATTCAAGAGATATATTATGAGGGTTTTCCCCTCATAATAGTGGGGGGTGTGTATAATGTTTTTACCCATAGTGATCTCTCTCTTTCCCCTTTGTTTTTTACCCCTTTCAATTTGGGGGTTTTTCTATGTTACATCTAGTGACCATTTATTTCCTCATTTTGAACTTTTTTTATCTCATGACTATCACTACACCAGTGGAGCGATCATCTATAGTCCCAATAATGAATCAAGTCCCATGATCCACCACCACATCCTACATTCCACCACAACCAATAATCCACTCACTGTTTCACACACCATTACTAAAGAAACCTCCACACACCGCCACAAATTGATTCAAAGAAAAGAAATCAAAACACTTCAACCCATGGAGATCGAAAATCCACTAGTTCCATAGCCATATTAAATAGAAATTGAACGATAATCCACACCTCTAATTGAAATCGCAACAGGTCAGCGCACCAAACTGATCGTCACCATTGCATGGAGCCACTACTGAGGAACCTTTGCCGTACTGAGCCTTGGAGAAGGAGCTCCAATGATGGGATGTAGTCACTACCATCCAGCAGTGGAGTGTCATTGTAGATGTGGAAAGACTCACCTAGTGAATGAGACTACACTATCTCTCGCCGATTCAGGTGTACCATACCACCAAGGCCGCAACCGTCCAAGTTACGAATGCGTGTTGTACTTGAATTCTCCACCAAGGATAAGGGTCACCACCATGGAGACCTGTTGAGGCCAAGTTTTCCTTTGGGAGGAGATAATCGTGGGAAGTTCTGATTATGTGAATAAGAAAATAATAAAACAAAAAATAAAATAATAATACAAAATACAAAATAATTAATAAAAAATTGTTAATTATAATAATAAGAAGTGGTATATCAAATGAAATAATTTAAATAATGATTTAAACTGAAAATTAAAATCATAAAACTATAATAATAATAATAATAAATAAAATTAAAAATTTAAATTTAACATTATAATCTAATATATAATTAAAAAATAATAACATTAATTATTTAATAATTAATATTTATAATTAAACTTTATTAATAAATTAATAATTGTAATGTAAATATTAAATTAAATAAGTAAATATAAATTAATAAAATTAATAAAGTAATAACACTTAATAATATTTAGAATTTAATAAAAAATGATTAAGTGATAAAAAATACTAATAATAATAATAATAAATTTAAATAATTTAATTGAAAATAATGAAATAATAAAATGATTAATTAAATTAAAATAATTACAGTAATAATACTAATCAATTTAAAATAATAATAACAAATAATTATAAATTAATATAAATTAATTAACAAAATATTTTAATATTTTAACTGACATAATCATTATTTATTAATAAAAGTTAAATTTTTTAAAAAGTTTAATTATTAATTAATTACTATTTTTTGTTCAGAAACCATTTCTATATTACATAATGGTTCTTCTAAAACAGACCACCAATGAGTCTGTTTAGTTTTTTACAAGAGGGATGTTTTAGTCACGAAAGTTGCATAAGGGTGTAATACATGGGTGATTCAAAAGAAAAGACCGACTTAAGTCAGTGATTGATGTTGGTGACCAATAGTGAGACGACAGGGGAATTCTAAAATTTTAAGGAAAAAAGACAGATATAAGGGATTCCAACATTCAAAATTCATTCCATTCATATAATCTTTAACATCTAGAAGGAGAAGAAGCAGAGCAATAAACCAATAGAATGAGGATACAGATGAGGAGGAAGACATAAACTTGATATATGAAGCAGAGTTTTAGAAGCACATTATAGTCAAAATTTTGGGGAGATTTATTTCCCATATTATTTATCCTTTCTCTCAAATGTATTTCTTACTATTTAGATCTATTTTGAATATGAATCTAGTCTAATCATTTTTTTGGGGTATTTCAATTATGCTGGGTATTTCATTTAATTTTTCACATTATTCTTTTTCAAATTTTTTAATTAATCGATGAGATTGATTCTGGACTCTATAAAATAGTTTCCCTACCTTTATTTTTCAAAATATGAAATTTGAAAATGATCCAGGAGATTTCTTCCTACAATTTTTCTACTATTTTAATTTCAAAAACATCATAAAAAATTGGTGAGATTGTTTCTGATCACATTTACATCAAATTAAATTGCAGTTTCATGCTTCTTAGAGTGAAAAACTTTAAGATTCATTTTTCTACGTGATTAGACTCCTAATGAGGGAGAGTGATCCATCCCATTTCCATGGTTTCAAATTCAATAAAATTTAAGTTAAAGAAGAAATCATATCAACCTAGTAGTTTTACCTATTTTCTGGGGATTTATTTTTTTGGTATTTCTTAATTCTTTGTTCTTGTTTCCTAATTATCCATGCTTTTGTTTCATGACTCCATTAATACAAAAAATTACCCTATAAATCTATTCCTCATACATTAATTTAATTTTTTTTCTTGTTTTTTTCATAAATTTTGAGAATTAATAAGCCATAAAAAATCCACCCACCATCCGTTGGGTTCATCCATTCACTTCTTTGCTTGTGTAGGTATAAAAATTATATTTTGAAGGTCGGAATAACCATCAACCTTATCAGTAGAGAAAATTGATAAATTGGTTTCTGCCTATTTCAGGGTTGAAATTAAATGTTGAAGGACCATGCATGTTGGGGGAGATTATAGGGGGAGGTATGGTGAGAGATATAAGGTGTTTTGTTATTATGTATTTTAGTTATTTTCATAGACCAGGTCACTCTCTCGAAGAAGAAGCAAGATCCAGGGATATCAGATTTATATTCTGAAAGATTTATAATATTTTGATTACTTAAGTGGAATCTAACTCTTCCTTTCTGATTTAATTTATACAAGGGAAGGA
The DNA here is from genome assembly GCA_963277665.1 of Viscum album. Lineage (NCBI taxonomy): Eukaryota > Viridiplantae > Streptophyta > Magnoliopsida > Santalales > Viscaceae > Viscum > Viscum album. The sequence goes on along the minus strand of OY728160.1, from coordinate 1,304,611,061 downwards.
TAGACCACCGTGATAATTGGGATATATTATTATGAATTGCAAATATTTTTTCAACCAGAGCATTAACGTTGGACGTACCTGGAGGGAAGGAAACCATGCAGAATATGTCTTAGAAAACAAAGGGAGTCAAGGGAATAACATTATCATGTACACCAGTTTGGGGACCTTTCCTAACGATTATATTTTGTTTAATCGGTGATTCCGTTGGACTTCACCATTTCTTTCTCCCTTGAACTGAGGCGGAATGGGGGTTCCTTTTTATCTGGTTTCCTTAATTAAAAGTGATATTTCAATTAGTAAAAATAAATATTGAATACCTTGGGACACCTGAACCAAAGAGTATCTCTTCCAGTCAAGAAGAAGAACATGTTAAGCTTAATACACTCCCTTCTCATTTTAAATATTTATTTTAAGAGAAAATTCTACATTTCCTATAATAATTTTAACTAAACTTCATGATATTTAAGAGGATTGGATACTAGGTTTTTTGAAAAGATCAAATATGTTATAGCCTAGAATATCTCTAATATCAAAGGGATTAACCCTTCATATTTCATGCATAAAATTCCTATGGAACCTGATTATAAACCAAGGATATAGGAAAAAATGAGGATCAATCCTAATATGAAATAGGTCATGAGAGAATAGGAAATTAAATTTTTAGATGCTATAATAAAATTTCGTATCATACATAGTTCTTGGGTCAACCCTAGTCATATTTCTCCTAATAAGATAGGTATCGCCTATATTAAAAATGGAAAAATGAGAAAAAAAATAAACTAGGGTCTTTACCAATTGGAGAGTTTATATAGACTATAAGAAAAATAATCCATATAATAGAAAGGATCCTTTAGAAATTCCATTATTAGATCAAATGCTTGTGAGTTAGACTATTAATAAAGATTTTCTATTTTCTTGATGGTTATTCTTAATAAAACCATATTCTATTAGCCCTTGATGACCATGAAAAGACCACTTTCACTTGTATATTTGGGACATTTACCTACCTAAAAATTCCATTCTAAATTTTTAGTGTAACAAACACCTTTTAGAGGTACATGATGGTTATTTTCATGGAATTTATTAAGGTTGTAAGTGTAACGCCCCGACCCTAGTTACCCATAGTCGGTGCATTATTACATAACATTGGCATGATCACAAAAGATCAAGTCTCGAAAGACTGGTTAGTTTAGTAGCCATGGAATCAGTAAATATATTCATAAGGTATACATCACATCATAATGTGAAAAAACTACAACAAAATCTTCTCTTCATAGACCACACTCATATCCTCATACTATCCCTGCAGGTCATTCATAAAATACTTATTCACATCCTAGGAAAAATAAAACATAGAAAGGGGTGAGCTCAGATTCTTAGTAAGGATAAAAATATAGCAGAAACTTTCATAAATAAGCATAAACATTTAAGGAAATGTATAATGAAAACAAAAGCCTTTTAAACTTGAACTTCAGCATAATATGGAAAAGATAAAATGAAATAATGTTATTTAATTATTCACATAGATATTATACTAGTCAAATAATCAAATGCAATATCAATAAGCACATTCCTAATATTGGAATGCATATTTCCAGATTATCATAACCACAAAGTCAAGGCCTTGTGCCAAGACTACAAATAAAATTTTTTCAAGGCCTTGTCCCAAGACACTAGTTTGTCTTATGAGAACTATCGATGCATCGAGGATCTATAGCGGGATCCACCCTTCACTTACTAAGTCCAATCCGTTCCTCATATGAAAATTTTGAAACATAACATAAACATTCGTATTGAAACTGGCATATGAAATTTCAATACTTTATCCACAAACCATGAATTGTATCAAAATAACACATCCACAATAAAACATAACTCATTAAATACAATAAGGAAGATTGTATTGTAACAGATTTACCTCAGTCGAGAATAATGAAGGATATTGACATAGATGAAAATAATCATAAAAACTATTTGAGAGAAATATCCCCTTTTTCTTGAAAACATTTAAAATTCGCACTATTTGTCAAGAAGCCATTTAAAAATAGATTTTTGAATCAAAGTGTCCAATAACACTTTGAAACTTGTGAAAGGAGTTTTAATTTTAAAACTTTAATGTTCATATAAATAAATCTTTAAAACCATTTTTAAAACATGGACATTAATAAGAAATATTTATAATAATAAATCTTTAAATCATTTAAAATGATATTTTAGTTATAGTTACTAACCAAAAGAGTGAAACTTGAATAAAAATAATCGAGGTAATAAAAACATTATAATATCATGAGAATAAAGGGATTCATGATATACTATGTCAAAGTACATTATATACACCATATAAAAGTGATTTGGTGTATAACAACAAAGAAGTCTCAATGGAATGTAAATTGAGATGAAATCTCTTATAAAGACCGTATCCTTAGGTTAAGGATAAATCAACAAAATAATTATGTGTGACAAATATAAATACACTCAATATTTTTGGATATTTACTGTAAATCAATCAGAGCACATTCACACATATTCTTGTAAAAACAACACCAATTAATTGGATATTTAACTCGACAAATGGATATTGAGTAAAAATTACTCTTATCAAGTTCATATCAATGACTTGAGAATTTATAAATTGAGTGATTATGTATATCAAAAGTATATCCACAGTATGGGGAGTGGCAATTATGACATAAGAAAATGAATAGTGATTCCACACATAATCTTGGAGTAAAATAATCAATGAAGTATGCGTAAAGCTGAATGAGTGGAAATTGAAATTTTGAATTCCCTTATCCATTTGGTAACTTACGAAACATACGCCCATGAAAGAACGATCAAACAATGATGATGTATATGTCCATAAATTAATGTCTATTTCATAATGAATATAATCATGGGAATTACACACACCACATGCAATAAATAAGTGGTGAACAATGGAAATCTCACGGAATTAAAAGTGAGATAAGAAACCCCTTACTTTGTAATTTTTCCTTGATAGAGGGTAGGTTAAACTCTTTTATAATGGTTAAATAATAATTATTGAATTATATAAGAATAATATAAATTAATATGATATCATATATGATCTTTTAACATTGATTTGCTGATAATATCTTATTATTATCATCGTTTTGGGTGTTAACGAATTCCTTTTCCTTTATATTCTTTGTTATGTGAGCCATATTTGTTATGGATGGGATGTATCTTATTTCTAACCAGAATGATATCATGTCTCTAAACATTTTTTTAATCATAAAATGAAATTTAGTCTTGAATGGATATGATGGGGAATGATTCTCATCGTGCTCGTGGAGACGGTAATCCGTACATACACACGAGTGACAATATCATTATTTTGATATTAAAATAATATATAATTGGATGGTGTATCATATATACAGAATAATTATCATGTTATATTTATTATTTACATGAATTATACATCATTATTTTACCCATCCAAATAATAATATATTGAATAACAATTACACCACGACGTGGAGACGGTAGTCCATACGTACGCACGTATGGTGACATGTCATTCAAAGGATGGATATAATACTGAATATGGTTGTACCATATTTATAATAACATCAAATTATATAGAAGATACTAGAGTTATTATTTTAAATTGGAAATAACAAAGAAATAAGAAGTGGGAGAAGAAAGGAACTTGAAAGAGTGTGGTGAAATATTTAACTCTTCTCCGGGTTCTTCCTTTTCATTTGATCAAAAAGGCTCCATAAGTTGGCTTCCTGACTAAAGGAAGGCCTATAGGATGAATTGATGGAAGTTTAGAGGATATTTGGGAAGGGTTTGGCCAATACAAAAGTCTTTGAAGGTATGAGTTCGAGAGAAGAGGAAGTGCCCTTTTATAAGAGGGGTGAGGGGCACCTTAGGAAAAACTTAAAATATTATTTTATAATAAATTCATATTCGGTTTATAATGTCTCCAAAGAGACTTATTTTTATGCTAAGTTGGGTATGAGTCGAAATCCTTTCAAAAAATAGATTTTAGATAGGTTTGGGTCACTATATTTACCTTATCATTTATATTTAACTCTTAGTTGAATAGTTTGACATTTACCATGTTTTTTTGTATTTTTATATTATATGGTTAATAAACTTACAATAACTTTCAAGAGACCCCCAAGTGGTTCATTAATGATACACCTATCATTACATAATTCTTTTGTCCAACCCGTAGATTTTTTGGATTATTATATCAATTAATAATATAATATTTGTTTTAAAAACACTTTTATGTCAATTTTGACACTATTTGGAATTTGATTTTTTTGAAACTCATAACAGCATGATTACTTCGAAACAAATTCATATAAAAAACCCTAATATGTAATATTAACCTAGAAAATTAGCGGAATTAAAAAAAAGTCTAAAATTTTATTTATTTGAATATTTATAATATCAATTATTTTAATATTTCATTAATTAGGTAATTACTGCATCACCATTATGTCCTAAATAAATTAAATAATTTAATGTCTAAAAATTATAAATTCAATACTATTATGTAGGAAATATTTTTATATTTCTAATTAATATTTATAATCGAATTTTTCTTGTGTATAACACTATATGAAAAAAAATTTAGTTATTAAACTTTGATTTTAACTCTTTTAACTCTTCTTTGAATTAAATAATAATAAATTTCCGAATCTAATCCAAGTAGACCAAAGAGGTTCATATTTTATTCCTGAGGTTTGTTTGGTCTAATTATACTTATCCAATAGAATTAGGACATGTGTTAGGGTAATATGAATATCAGTTTTACCCCTAATCACCCTATTTACTTTTAACCACGGTAAATAAAAGTAAAAAGTTACTCTTCACCAAAAATTATTTTTATCTCATTGAACCACATTTTACTCCTTGATATTAACTAAGTCTCTTGGATTTTCTAAATTACACTCATAGAAGTGGTAAACTTATGTTTTATTTGAATTTGCATATTTTCTTAGGAGGTGGGTAAAAGACGGTGAAAAGTTAAATAAAATTTTTATATATCTAAAATTATTCTAAACTGACTCCAATGAATTAAATTGAACTTATATAGGTATTATGTATCTATTTTGAACTTAATAAAATATGAATAAAATAAATAATTATTTAAATATAAATTTGGTTTTAAACAACAACTGAGTGTTTTTCACTATTCATCAAAAATTGAATGTTTTTAGAAAAATACAAACAATTCACCCTAATCTAATGTAGATATTAGGAATCCAAAAATGAAGTCCATTTTGAATGATAAAATTTATAAAATTTCAAAAAGTGGGTATTACTATTCATAACGGCTAGTTTGATTGGTTGTGGTGTGTGTTAGAACTCAAAGTTGCGTAGAACACACACTATTGCATTATTCAAAGGGAAACGTACTGTGGAATTTTGGGGTGTTACATTCTCCCCTCTTTCAATAAATTGCATCCTCTCAATTTATGTTTGGTATAGGAAACTTGGGGTTGACATTTCAAAATATCTTAGTTGAAATCCCACATCAAAAAATGGATTAATGAGGCCTCTATTTAAAATAAAGAGTGGTAAGTATGAAGGTTACCGAAAATAACGCATACTAGGGTTCCATGTTGGAAAACATGGATATGGAAGAGAAATATAACCATCAATATCTGATGGAGAGTAGTAGAGAACATGGCTATGAAAAGGCCGACAATCACAAAGTCATAAATTTGTGATGATCTAAGGTACCATTTTGGACAACGTTTTTGTTCTAAGTTCCTTTTCTTAATGTTGAGGAATTTATTTTTAAGATTTTATAAGATTATAAGAAGACATACTTACTTTTTAAGCAGAGTTTCATCCTTTAATAAATTTCTACTACTAACTCATTTTTTTAAACGATGAGTATTCAAGAAGACTTGGTCACACTAGAAGAGCTAGAATAAAGTTATATATAATCACATGATCCACGAAGGATAAACTATATATTTACCTTGTATTTAGAGATTAATCAAAACCAAAACGGTTAGTATAAGGTCTGATGATCCCACAAAAGTATATTCCATTACAGAAAGAGATAGTTATCTTAATCTCTAAAATTAAACCAACAATACCCCAAAGTTAAATAAATACCTTTCAATAAACAATTGTCTTTAAAATCCTTCAATATAATCCAAAATAATAATGAAACCCAAAACATAGAAGAATTGGTTATGTAGTCTTCCACGTTAAATTGTATCTTTAAATGACATCAACTACTCTTAAAGTCACAAATTTAAAAGTAATTAACCTGATCACATGTTCTCTATTATAGGTTAATCATTTCAATAAATAACCTAAATCACTATAAAATCACAATAAAAACATATATGAAAATCCAACATTACTAATCAAATGAAATCCCATAGTATTCTATTTTCTTTGGGCATATAGTGTTCCCAACAAAGCAAAAATCTTCCAAAATAACATTTATCACTTAATCACCAAATCATTTTCCTATACTAAGGGTATTCACTTGATAAGACACAAGATCACAAATCAACTTATTACTGATCAATAAAATCATTTAACAAAAAATAATTAGTCACACTTACCAGGGACTTCACGTAGTCGAATGGTAGACGATAAATCCCAATCGTACTTTGGTTTTGGGTTCGATTCCCACAGCTTTGTCTGACGTGATGGGTTGTCACACAGTCTGCGAGTTGTCCTTTTTCAAAAAATATATTTTATAAGATTACCAAAATGAGATAAATTACTCAAAATAACCATAAAATAATTTAACCACAAATGTTATCTCATACCTTGCATTTTCATCCCAAAATATATTAACTTATAATTGCCTCAAACCCAACGATCATATAAAACCAAATGGTTATTTATAACTATTTCCACAAGTGAAAAGATAAGTCTTCCTCAAATATCATTCTCACATGGAAAGTTGTAGGGTTAAAAATACAAGAGTAAATTATTCCAATGTAATACCATCAACAAGGAGCACTAATACTTTTAAACATTTCTCCAACCATTTATTTCCACATAGCTACTTTTTTGTCCAAGAAAATATCCTATAGAATAGGGCATTCACTCGGGTAATGGCCAAGTCCCCTACATTTACTACAAATAACTATAAATGGATTCTTCGAGCCATTTTTATTTTCTTCCATAGTACTCTTCATTTTTCCTCAGTAATTCTTCACTTTATGTCCTTATTTCCCGCACGTAAAGCATTTCTTTTTTCCATTGAGACACTTTCCTGGGTGTCCCTTCCACATTTCCTGCATGATGGAAATTGAGGATTCTTTTCTCCATGGTATCTCCTACTGGAGATCTTATCATTCATCGCCTTTCTCTTCTTTGTTGAGTCTGGGAGTTGTTTAATATATATCATGTTGATCATATTTTTTGAAAATTTATTTGGAATGAACACAATATCTTTTATACCTATCAACATTCCATTTTGTTTCTCATTTCCACCACCACTCCCACCTTTTACATAATTCTTAAAGTTACTATGACTTCCTAGGAATCGACCCATTTAATAAAACTAGAAATCATTGTGGGAGTAACCATAGTCATAAAATCATTTAGAGAATATCATGACACAATATTCATTATTTGAAACACCTTAGGATTATCCAAGGTCATTTATTCTCATCTTATATTATACTTCAAATCGGTTTATAAAGAAAATGTAAATTATCATAAGCATATCCCCCAGTAGTGTCGTAACCAAGAGTTCATCAAGGCATGTTTTCGTGCACCAGTTATCACTCGAGTCTTGCTCAAAGCGGTGTTTTCAGGTTTTACCCCTAGGTACATCTGTGCCAGAGCCGCCTCTACCTACTTGTATCCAGACATGTATTTATTTCTTGGAAAACTCACAAAATATCAACAATACCAAAATTCTAGGAAGTTATTCTATACTAATACTCAAAGTATATCTTAAGGCAATGTGCTCTAATCAGAGTATATCTAAATCTAGTTTCCAAGGTTTTTACTAAACTTCCTCTGATACCAATTGTAACACTCGGACCCTAGTTACCCAGAGTCGGTGCATTATTACATAACATTGACATGATCATAAAAGATAAATTATCGAAAGACTGATTAGTTTAGTAGCCATGGAATCACTAGATACATTCATAAGGTTTACACCACATCATAAAGTGAAAAACTACAAAAACATCTTGTCTCCATAGGCTGCACTCATATCCTCATACTATCCCTACAGGTCATTCATAAAATACTTCTTCACATCCTGGGGAAAAAATAATAGAAAGGGGTGAGCTCAGATGCTCAGTAAAGATAACAATATAGCGAAATAATACATAAATAAGCATAAATATTTAAGGCAATGTATAACTAAAAGAAAAGTCTTTTAAACTTAAAATTCAGCATAATATGGAAAAGATAAAATGAAATAATGCCATTTTCTTATTCACATGGGTATTCAACTAGTCGAATAATCACATGCAATATCAATAACCACTTTTCATAATAATGGATTGCATAATTCCAGACTATCATAACCACAAAGTCAACACCTTGTGCCAAGACTACAAGTAAGATTTTGTCAAGGCCTTGTGCCAAGACATTGTCGTGTCTAATGAGACCTACCGATGCATCGAGGAGCTATAGTGGGCTCCACCTGTCACTTAATAAGTCCAATGTATTCCTCGTATGAAAATTTTGAAACATAACATAAGCATTCGTATTGAAACTAGCATACAAAATGTCAATAAATTATCCACAACCCATGAATGGTATCAAAATAACACATCTACAGTCAAACATAACTCATTAAATACAATATGGAAGAATTTATTGTAATATATTAACCTCAATTGAGAATAATGAAGGATATTGACATAGATGAAAATAATCATCAAAACTATTTGAGAGAAATATCCCATTTTTCTTCAAAACATTTAAAATTCACCCTACATGTCAAGAATCCATTTAAAAATAGATTTTTGAATCAAAGATTCCCATACCACTTTGAAACTTTTAAAAGGAGTTTTAATTTTAAAACTTTAATGTCCATATAAATAAATCTTTAAAACCATTTTTAGAACAAGGACATTAATGAGAAGGATTTAGAATAACAAATCTTTAAAACATTTAAAATGATATTTTAGTTAGAGTTCCTAACCAAAAGAGACACACTTGAATACAAATAATTGAGGTAAAAAACTCTATAATATCATAAGAATAATGTGATTCATGATATACTATGTCAAAGTACATTATATACACCATATAAAAGTGATTTGGTGTATAACAACAAAGAAGTCTCAATGGAATGTAAATTGAGAAAAAATCTCTTATAAAGACTGTATCCTTAGGTTAAGGATAAATCAATGACATAATTATGTCTGAAAAATATAAATACACTCAATATGATTTGATATTCAGTGTAAATCAATCAAAGGACATTCACCCATATTCTTATAAAAACAAAACCATTGAATTGGATATTTAACTCAACAAATGGAGATTGAGATAAAATTACTCTTATCAAGTTCATATCGATGACTTGAGAATTTATAAATTGAGTGATTATATGTATCAAAAGTATATCCACAGAAAGGGGAGTGGAAATTATGACATAAGAAAATGAATAGTGATTCCACACATAATCTTGGAGTAAAATAATCAATGAAGTATGCGTAGAGCCGAATGAGTGGAAATTCAAATATCAAATTCCCTTATCAATTTGGTAACTTATGAAACATACACCCATGAAATAAGGATCATACAATGATGACTTAGATATCCATGAATTAAATTATATTACACAATGAATACAATCATTGGCATTACACACACCATATGCAATAAATAAGTGGTGAACAATTGAAATCTCACGGAATTAAAAGTGAGATAAAAAACCACTTACTTTGTAATTTTTCCTTGGGAGAGGGTAGGTTAACCTTCTGTATAATGGGGAAATAATTTTTATTGAATTATAGTATAATAATATACATTAATATGATATCATATATGATCTTTTAACATTGATTTGTTGATGATATCTTAGTATTATCGTCGTTTCGGGTGTTAACAGATTCCTTTTCCTTTATATTATTTTTTATGTGAGCTATATTTGTTATGGATGGGATGTATCTTATTCATATATATAATGATATCATGTCTCTAAACATTATTTTTAATCATCAAATTAAATTTAGTCTTGAATGGATATGATGGGGAATGAATCTCATCGTGTTCATGGAGACGGTAATCCGTACGTAGGCACGAGCGACAATATCATTCTTTTGATATTAAAATAATTTATAATTGGATGGTGTATCATATATAACAAATAATTATCATGTTATATTTATTATTTACATGAATTATACATCATTATTATACCCATCCAAATAATAATATATTGAATAACAATTACACCACGACGTGGAGATGGTAGGTCGTACGTACACACGTATGGTGGCATGTCATTCAAAGGATGGATAGAATACTGAATATGGTTGTACCATATTTATGATAACATCACTATATATAGAAGATACTGGAGTTATTATTTTAGAATGGAAATAACAAAGAAATAAGAAGTGGAAGAAGAAAGGAACTTGAAAGAGGGTGGTGAAATCTTTACCTCTGCTTCGGGTTCTTCCTTTTGATTTGATCAAAAGTGCTCCATAAGTTGGATTACTGAATAAAGTAAGGCCTTTAGGATGAAGTGAGGGATGTTTATAGGATATTTGGGTAGGGGTTTGCCGATCCAAAAGGCTTTGAAGGTATTAATTTGAGATAAGAGGGGGTTCCCTTTTATAAGAGGGGTGAGGGGCACCTTAGAAAAAACTTAAAATATTATTTTATAATAAATTCATATTCGGTTTATAATGGCTCCAAAGTAACTTATTTCTATTCTAAGGTGGGTATGGGTATAAATCATTTCAAACAATATATTTTATATAGGTTTGGGTCACTATATTAACCCTATCATTTATATTTAACTCTTAGTTGAATAGTTTTTCATTTATCATGTCTCTTTGTTTTTTATATTATATGGTTAATAAACATACTATAAAATTCCAAGTGACCCCAAAGTGGTTCATTAATGATACACCTATAATTACATAAGTCCTTTTGCCAAACCTTAGGTTTTTAGGAATATTATATCAATTAATAATATAATATCATTTTTAAAACCTCTTTTATGTCAATTTTGACACTATTTGGAATTTGATTTTTGTGAAAATAATAACAACATGATTACTTCGAAAAAAAATTATCTAACCAACCCTAATATGTGATATTAACCTAGAAAATTATTTGAATTCATAAAAATACTCAAAATACATTTATTTGGATATTTATAATATTATTTATTTTAATATTTCATTAATTAGGTAATTACTACATCACCATTGTGTCATTAATAAATTAAATTATTTAATGTCTAAAAATTATAAATAAAATACCTTTATGTAGGAAATATTTTTAACTTTCTAAGGAATGTTTATAATTGAATTTATATTATGTATAACCCTATATTAAAAATGTTTTAGATATTAAACTTTGATTTTAACTCTTTTAACTCTTCTCTGAATTAAATAATAATAAATGTCATAATCTAATCCAAGTGGACAAAATAGGTTAATATTTTATTCCTAAGGTTTTTTTTGATCGAATTATACTTATCCAATTGAATTAGGACACATTTTATGGTAATAATAATATCAGTGTTACCCTTAATTACCATATTTACTTTTAACTGTGGTAAATAAAAGTAAAAAGTTTCTATTCACCAAAAATTATTTTTATCTAATTGAACCACATTTTTCTCCTTGATATTAACTATGTGTCTCGGATTTTCAAAATTCCACTCACAGAAGAGGTAAAATTGTGTTTTATTTGAATTTGCAAGTTCTCCTAGGAGGTGGGTAAAAGACGGTGAAAAGTTCAATAAACTTTTTATATATCTAAAATTATTCTAAACTAACTCCAATGAATTACATTTAAATTATATAGGTATGATGTATCTATTTTGATATTAATTAAATTTGTATAAAATAAATAATTATTTAAATAAAAATTCGGTTTTAAACAATAACTCAGTGTTTTTCACTATTCATCAAAAATTGAAAGTTTTCAGAAAAATACCAAAAATTCACCCTAAGCTAATTTTGATATTAAAAATCCAAAAATGAAGTCCATTTTGAAAGATAAAATTTTTAAAATTTCAAAAAGTTGGTATTACTATTCATAACGGCTAGTTTGATTGGTTGTGGTGTGTGTCAGAACTCAAAGTTGCGTATGACACACGCTATTGCATTATTCAAAGTGAAATGTACCATGGAAGCTTGGGGTGTTACAGTTCGAGGTGTTTTAATGGATGATTTTTCTATTGTTAGAATCTCTTCTAAAAGTTGACTACAAAATTTTGATTTATTTTTGGGAAGATTTCTAGAGACTAACCTTGTGATTAATTGGGAAACATATTAGTTTATAGTCACTGAAGGAAAAGTACTTGGTTATAAATTCTCTAAGAGGGGAATTGTGGTTAATGATGGTAAAAATAAGTTTATTAAAAAACTTCCCCAACATAAAATTTAAAATGTATTATTGGCTTATTGAGGAATTATGGTTTCTATTGAAGGTTCATAAAAGAATTTTCAAAAATAAAAAAGAACATTTTATAACTATAAGTTAAATATTCACCCTTTCCTTTTTATGATAAATGTATAGATTCATTCAATATTCTTAAAGACAAAATCACTTATTCCCACATTATTACTACCACCAATTAGAAATTCCAATTTGACGTTATGTGTGATGCTAGTGATGGGGTGGTAGGGGTATTCATATATCAATGAAAATAAAGTAGGTTACATGTGGTATTCTATGAAAGTAGGTTTCTAGATGATACTCAAATAACTTACCCCACTACTAAAAATGAATTACATGATGTTGTTTTTTCTCTTGAAAACATTAGGTAGTACCTGATTGGTTTAAATGTATTTTTTTACTAATCATTAATCTGTATAGTATTTACTATAAAATAATGACGCTAATGCCAGATTGATTAGATAGATACTAAATTTGAAATAAATTTTACTTAGAAATCAAGGATAATTTGGGTACTGAAAATGTAGTGGATGATAATTTTTCTCAAATTTCCAACACTTATAACAATGACCCTATATAGATTAACTCATCTTTATCGAATGAAAACTGTTGGTGTTGAAATATTTTCAGGCTATTTGGTTTGTTTATTTTTCTAATTTTATAGTTATGGGAATATTTATATAGATTATAACACAAAATCAAAAAAAATTAATTTATTTTTTAGATTAAAAATTACATTTGGGATGACCCTTTTCTATTTATACGGTGTGTTGATGGTATTCTGGGGATATGAGTAGTTAATGAAAAAATTATTCCGATTCATTAGAGTTTTCACTTTTTATCAAGGTTTTCACATCATGGAGGATAATGGATTTACCCAAAAAATTATTGTAGGATATTTTCTATTATCCTATATTATACAAGTATTTTAGGAGTCTTTTGATTTATTGTGATAAGTTTATAAGGTTAGACAATGTGGGTAGAAAGAAATAGCGGCCACAAAAATGAATTTTAAAGGTTGAAAATATTAATTTGTGGGATTTAGATTTCATGGGACCATTTCAATATTCTCATAGGAATTAGTATTTTTTTATTTTTTTTATTATGTCACAATGTGGGTTATGGGAGTGGCACTTCCAAAGAACCAATCTACTAGTGTTTTAAAATTAATCATGAAGAAATTCTTTTATGGGTTTTGATTTTCCCAAGTATTTTATCACATATAATGTAACCAATTTCATGAAATTTAATTTAAAATATATATTGAAAAAATATTTTTGTGTTCATAAAATAAGAACTAATTACCATCAACAATAAATTAGAAAATCTAGGGTATAAAATAGATAATATATGTAAATTCTAGAGAATTTTTTGTAGAGATCTAGGAAATAATTAACTTTAAATAAAGATAAGTATTTATGGTCCAATATAATATAATTTAAATCTATTATGGGAAAGTCTCTATGTATAATTATTTTTGGGATAACTTTTCATTTTATTGTGGAGTTTCATCATAATTGTTTTTGGGTTTTCAAGGAATTAAATTTTAAATTTAAAAATACAAGGGAGAGTAGAATTAATAATTAAGTGATCTTGATGAGTTAATAATTTATTCTTATGAAAATGTTATGATATAAAAATAGATAACTATGGATTTATATGATACCATCATTTAGAATAGAAGTTTAATGTTTTGAATGAAAGTGTTACTTTTAAATTATAAGCATAAGAACTAATCTAGGGATCTGACACTAGTACAAAAAAATGTTTTTTTTTATTTAGTACTTTTTTTAACATCCTAATTTCAAGGGGAATAATTTCAAGTACCATAGTAAATATATCATTAACATTGATTTTTAGTAACGAATGACAAAAAAATAGAAACAAATAAACACTTTGAACATCAGTTATTTACATAAAGGATGCCCAATGTTTCCAAATTTTTTTAATATTTCAACACAGATTCATCCCTTATAAGATAATACAAGATGAATAAGATTTAAAATTTTGAAAACAGAGGAAAACAAGAAAATAGATCTTAAATTTTTTACTTCAATTCCATGAATATGGTGATGTCCTTCATAATTTGTTTGAAAAGAACTCATAAGACAACGTCAATTGTGGTTGGGGAGGCACTATAAACAGTTGATTATAAACACCTTGCAGAAGTTTTATATTTTGACCCCAATCAGAATAATAATTATTCATTAAAAAAATATTTTCAAATGTTAAATATTTTATGAAATCTAATCATAATAAATTAAATAATGAGATAATAATTATTAGCACCATAGAGAAATAATTTAAGAAAGAAATAATAGAAGGGTGTTATGGATTGAAGTATGATTATGTTAAAAATTGTGAAAAATAGAGGATAAAAAATTATATAGAGGTATTTAAAACATGTTCTATAACCTAATAAATTCAAGGAGGGATTTGAAATGTCAAAAGGTGTGTTATGAAAAAATTAAAACATCACTAGTGTGTGATGAAATTTTTTTCTATTAACATCACTTATATAAATAACCTCCATTAAAACTCTTATATCTTGTAGTTTTAACAACGATTATTTAAAATAAAACTTTAAAACTGAACTGTAATGATTGTTTTTAAAATGACAGACATTAAAACATGATTTTTTAACATCATTTTTTAAATAACCAACATTATAACCCATACCCAAATGGACTTAAAATTTATTATCTAGTAACGAATATTAAAAACCCACAACCAATGTGGTTTAATATTGGTTATATAAATAAATTAAATTAAAAACATTTTAACATTTATTATTGAATAATCGATGTTAAAACCATGATGTGAAAGTTATTTTTGTACTAGAGTTAAATCAATGTGATAGGAACTTATTATAATGTTAAGGGTGTTGGTTAATTGAGATATTGAGTTGGTATGTAAGAAAAATATACCATTATTAGTTCGAAAAAGGATTAAGACATAATTATAGGGTTATTTAAATGTACTGGGTATTGTTTTTTCCATTGATATTTTAGATCTCAATATGTTTAATTGATGGATATAAACTAGGTGCTTCATAGAATCTAACTCGTGGTTTTTTTTTCTTTTTCCCATTATTAAATAAAAATATTTCTTTTTTTTCTCATTAGATTTTTATAGTCACTAACTATCTGGAACGATAGGTCTAGCACGATTGCTAGTTTTTTGAATTGTAGATCCAATACTTATTACATTTTCTATATGTTGAAGACTATATCATTATGGTCACTTGAATTCATTAATGGTTGATTTTATTTTTATTATGTGGAAAATAGACCTATCACAAGGTTTGAATTTGGATCATTTTTTCATTATATGTTTGATCATCTACATAGTTGATCTAGTACTTTAATCATATTTATTTGATAATGCAATTTGTTTCTTCTTACGGTCAATTGTAGTACTGCAAGAGTCCATAATCGATTGATATACCATAAGATTTTATGGTCACTTGTCTCCTCGTATGGTGTGTTAGGTTGTTCAAAACGTATTTTATTAGCATCTTATTATTGGCTTCTTCTTCTTATTATGGTTGATTTTCTTCTTTTTGTTAGTAACTTAACATAGTCACTTGGACTCTCATAGTTAGTTGACCTTACATAAGACCCTCACAGTTGGTTGTATACATGATCAGTTAAAGATATTTTTTAGTCACCATGGGAATAATTTAAAATGTTCTTTAAGGGATAAAAGGAGTTTCATTGTTGTAGAAACCTTGGATCACTTACCTCTCAAACTAAACTCTCTTCCCATTTACTCTAGAACTTAAATTTATGGTTTACTGTGTTTTTATACTTTTCATTATTGGATAAATGGGATACTAGTTTCTATTAGAATAAAAATAAATTGTGTATAATAAATTCAAATAATAAAAAAATTATTATGGAGAATGTTACTGTCTATTTGCATTAATCTTTTCATCTATTTTGAAATATCTTATCTATTGTTAATTAAGTGTGTGGAATTTTTCATGACTACTTGAGATGATTTGTGTGAATCTATGATTCATTTATTGGTTGTTTATCTTGATTATTTCTAGGTATATGAAAATAAAATTGAATCAAAATTTGAAATCATGTTAGCACCTTTAAAGCTCCTTTTGACTCCAGTTTTTCATTTTGTGTAAATCATTAATTATCATGCTACTTATAATCCAATTTATGAAATATTTTTTACAATGTAATTGTATGAAAATTTTAAAATATATTTTAAAAACTAATTTGGAAATGTGAAAAAAATTTTGTTTTGAAATTTCTCAGGACCTATTCAATTAATCTTTGAACATCAAAATTGAAAATTATTTTGTCCCAAATTTTATTAATATTTATCACACATAGGATTAAATATTGAGAAATGTTTTGGGTTTTATGTATGGGGTGTGTGACTTTATATTAGTTTGACGGCATTTTAATGTTGTACACATCAAATATGAAACAAAAAATGTTTTGAACATGGTTGTATTAATGCATTAGTTTTTACTTTCATTGGGTGAAAAAAATTGAAGTTTGAAGGTTATTTTTCCACTTTGAGGAGATTAATTTATCTACTACTCCATGTATTTAATCAGGAAAAACATTTTACAACCCATTGGAAACAACTTTATTTCAGGAAAAGTTTCATTGTACGTCTTCTAATTATCATTGGATTTGAACTTTTTGATTTAAATTAAACTTGTAATATATGTATCTATATGGAATATGAAATGAATTCTCAATAATGGTTGAAATATTATTAATTATTATTTAAATTTTAGATTGGTTATTTATTCTACAAATTATCAAATCATTCTCATCCAATAGTGTGTCTAAATTATTCTATGTTTCAAAATTATATGTTAATTTTCAGTTTAAAAAAATGATGTTTGGAAGATTTGGTTGGATAAAAATTTATGTGTGTTTAATTATTTTCAAATAATTAATTTTAATTATTTATGTAACCCATGAAGCAAATTTTTCACTAAAACCATTTAATTTTAATAGTTAAATGACATTTAATAATTGATATGGTTCATTGGGGAAAATATTTTTTAAAACCAATTCTTTATGACATTTGACCTTATAAATATTGAGATTTATTTTCTTCAACAGAACTTGATAAATGGATTTTTTGATGATAATAAATTTACTAAGTGTGGAAGAATTTGTTGTGAACTATTTTTTATGAAATTTTCCAAATCCTTTTTATAAATTAATTGAATATTTTTTGTTGAAAGTTATTTTTAATGGTGAATTATTGATTATTGGTTAATCTATTGGTTGATATTTAATTCATTGAATATTTTAATTATAATGAGTAATTTTGGAACATAAATTTTTTAAGGTTATTTATCTTAAATTTTTATATGTTTTAAGAACTAATCTATTTATTGTTTTTAATGAAATAATAATTATAATATCATTGTGTTGTGATTTTGGAATAGATTTTATCTTGATAATAATTATTTAAATATTACATTATTTATTTTTGAAAAAAAATATTTGAAATGAATTTATATGTTTAGATATTATTGAAATATTTCATATTCCCATTATTTTAATTGAATTTTATTTTTTATTAGAATGTTGTTTATTTTAATATAACATCCTCCTCACTTCGTATGAATTTTATGGGTGAGATTCTTAAATTTCTAAATAGAAAATAATACATGATAAAAAATTCAAGTCAGAGTTGGATCCAAGATTAAAGGATTATATATACACATGATGATTCTAGAAATTTCATAAGATACACTAGGTTCATGACACCATAATCCCATCTGTGGGAGTGAAATCAGTTATATCATTTAGCTAGAGTCACATGAATTAGATGATGAGTTGTGGCAGGCACACCACATAGAAACTAAAGAAATAGGTGTGGATTATCTGATAGTGAGTTGGAGACCAAAGATTCTACATGAATTTTTTTAATGGGAACTAAGGAATCTATATTGGTAACTTCATGTAGGATTATCGCATGAGACCGGATACTAGAAACCCTATGAAGTATGAAAGACCAAGTAGATCATATTTATGGCATGGGATATTGTAGAGTATGAAAATAAACTCGATAGAGGAGATTATTTTTCTCTCTTATAATTTATTCTTCTACTTTTTATATCTGCTTATTTTACTTCTATCTTAATGAATTAATTGTTGATAAAAAATTAATAATTTATTTATTGTCCAAATTATGCATACGGAATAAAAGTTTTATGATTATTTTATTTCTCTTTAATCATATCATCTTCTATTATTAGATCATTTTACTTATTATATTTTTCAATGAGATAAAAAATTTCAATTTTAAGAAATCAATGATAGATTATTGTGTTTTCAATTATACAAAATATTAAGAAAATTATAGTTTGAAAATATTTTGAATTTTTTGTGTAATAAATTGAAGGAAAACGTATCAAGGCTGAACTACAATTCAATATATGTTATTTCATCCACCCATACATTATGAAGGAATTGAGTCTTATAGGTTACAATTTATGGATATTAACCTTATATTTCCTTATCCTAGATAAATGGAGTGGTAAAATAATTTAGTGGATATTATTTCAATAAATTTTCACTTGGTCGAGGGAATATGAAGGTTTAGTAAATTGAAGTTTCACTTTCTCTTCCACTCTTTGATCATAAATCTTATGCCTATATTTTGTTCCCAGTTGAACTAGATATTCTAGTTTCTATGATATTTTCCCATTAAATTGTTACTTATATTAACTCAATGCATTTACACATATTTTTACATTATTTTTAAAATAAATATTCAATAAATAAAAACTAAGGATCAAAGGGCCTAGTGTATTTGTTGTACAAGGTACATAAAACACAAAAATGAAACTAAAATAGATTTTTTTTATATCTATAATGATATCCTAAATCAAATTGAGATACTAAAACTATATAGGATAACCTGGTGGATAAAAAAACAAAGCGGGTGAGAAACAAATCCCATTATGGGATTAAACATGATAATGAAGTGTAGAAAATGAGTCAAAAGTCATAACATGATATCATAAAAGATAATACTTAGGAATAATCATATGGAGGCATTGTATAAATAAAATGGAATCATAATATTAGGGAATCATATTATTATTGTAGAATTATAAATCATAGAATAGTCATTATTCAAGGCTAACCACCAAGACAACATAACATGGTGGATAGAGTCCCATCATGGATTAGGGTCACTTACTAATCCTATAAATATCGTCTCAAGAGACAAAAAAATACCCAATTAATTAGATCACTAGATTTCTGAATCCATAATAACATGTATATGATTATGTGTTTCACAAAATTAATTCATTGATAATTCGAAAAGATAATAATTACCCATGGAAATAAATGAGTAGCATAATCTTAACTTGTATCATTATCAAAATATATTTCATAAAGAATGAATTAGAGAAATGAAATTAAGGAATGTATTAGCCCATTAAAATAAGGGATAATAAGATTGGTATATATGTGAGAAATATCTATACTTAATTTTGAATCATTACATAACATTAAATAGGGAGATAAAGTGAGTTAGAGAGAGAAAGATCATAACCCAAAGAAAAAGGGTTGTTTTGAGAGATCCCTTAACTTATGGTCTAGAATCAGTATGCACTTTAAATTAATGTACTAAATAATAAAATTAAATTCAATAAATATGAAATTCATAACTGTTTCCATATATATTTGATATACTATAATTTTATTATATTCTTTTATAAACATTTTTAATGAGATATAATGTTTAATTTCATTGTTTTGATGGCGTTCATTCGAAGGTTTCATGGTCAGATCGCTTGTGGATAATTATTGAAGTTATTTTCAAATGGGACTGAAATTACATAAGTGAAATAAATTGGTATTAATATAATTACAAAAATTCAAATGGTCCCATATATTATTTTTTATTATATAGGGATTATTCTTTTAGGATAGAAGTTAAAATTATCAGGTTAGTTCATTTAGGAAAATTAACCAACCTTCATGAAATAATTTTTTTATTTATTAAATGATCATAAAAACATTTTATAAAAAATGGGTTATATTTTATTTATTATCATCTTATCTTACCATAATAATATTTTTTTGACCAGCCTTGAAGGTAGTGCAGAAAAAAAGTGTTTTTTTCGTGGAGGTACTGAACCAACCATATTATAAAAAATGTTTTCATTTTAGAATGAGGACAGAAGAGAAGAAGATAGATTATAGATATCACATTAACACAATATAATTCTATTATATTTATGATACTAGAGATATTATGTCTTTTTGGATAAGGGAGGTGAGGAGAAGGTATAAGAATAAATCAATTTAAAAGAGGTAAATTAAGAATATTTCATCTTAAATGTTGTCTCCTTGAAATACTCATTAAGGAACCCAGAAATGGTTCTGACATGATACCAGTTTCACTAGTATATGGGGGATATTATTGGAAAGTTAAATGGTCCGAAATTTCGAAAACACTAAGGCTTATAAGTTATGCGGAGAAGGCGTGGTGAGAGGTGGTATTTATAAGTGGAGGAGATTGATGTTTTGGAATATTATATTCATTAGTGTATTATTTTGGCTAAGTACTACCAATAGTATTTAATATTGGTACTATATATAAAAAATGGATCATATGAGTTCAAAATAATGTGTTTTTACACCATTCATGGATTAAAAACTCATTTATTTAGCTTATAATGTTGAATACTATATTCCACTATTGAACAAAAATTCAACTATTTTAGAAGAATACTAAAAATTACACCTAAACATTTTTTCCATTTATATTTTAAAAAATTAATTCCATTTTATGAAAATAATTTATTAAATATTAGATATTCAATTTAAGAAACCCTTATTTATTTACAAATAAAATTTTAATATTATGATCAATTTTTTGAATCTTTGAAAAAATACTTATGGTCTCCCAAAATTATCTTATCATTATAATACAACATAATATTTTTTTTATATTCCCATTTTATGAAAATAAAATTTCTTTTAAATAATTTTATTTATTATAAAAGTTTAGTTAAAATAATTATGTTTTAGAAAAAAGAAAAACCTTAGTTCATCATTTTTAAAGAATTTATTGACTTGTACCATAGTATAAATATACTATATTTTTATCTTATAAGATACCAAAATATTATTTTACATTTTCATAGGTGAGTTAAATATTCTAATGGCCATGTTACCATTCCTAGTGATCATATTACTATTCAAATGATTATATTAATATTCCAATGGTTAATTTACTATCCCGACGGTCATATTTTTAATGGTCCTATAGGTTCTTAGATTCCTATAAATACCTCATATTTCATTAATTATTCATTCACTTATATTTACTCTATATGTTATTTATATTTTTATTTTCAAGATGAATATTATTTTACTAATACTTTTTCTTATTTCTATAGTGTTGTTTATGAACATAGTTATTCTGGTGGATCAATTAGATCCGAATTTTAATATTTTAGTTGTCTTAATTTTTTTTATCCCATTGTACTATTTTGAATTATTATAGAAATTTTGATTCCCTAAATATAGTGTTAAAATTAATATAATAAGATATTGTTAATTTCATCATGTGGTACAGGTGCTTTATACTATACTACTAAATATGTCATAATTATAAGAAGGGAAATTCCGTTGATAAAATTCTAGGTCAATATATACTTCCCACTAATGAAATTTCACCCTCAAATTTTTTTTACATAATAAGGTGAAAAAAGATAAGGATACTTATACATAATGTATTCCTTGATTTCCCATACTACCTCCTAATACTTACAGTTTCACCATAATTCTTTGACTAGGTGAGTTTTCTTATTTTTTAGAACATTATCCCTACATTCCAAGAACATAATTGGTTTCTAATCATAAGAGAGATAATTTTATAGATATACCACCTATTTATTTAGTGCATGTGAGGGATCTGGTATGTACTTATCAAGAAGGATACATAGAATATATTTTATACTTTTGATAGGGTTAGTGGGAGTTCTAACCGATAAGTCATGGCTCTGATGTGATCAAAAATCTAAAAGGCGATGATGTATATAAGAATTTGTTGGGACCAGTTTGTATATAAAGATTGTGTTTGTTGTCAATGAGTGTAAATGGATGTAAATGATGATCAAATTGAAGAAGGAAATCTCCTAAGTAAAATGGAGAATGGAAATGATATGTTGGTTGAGCTTGATCCTAATTTTTTATATATGTGGACGGAGTAAAAGAAAAATAGAAGAAGTGGTTGTGGAGGAGGTTTGGCATTTTATATTTGTAAACACTTAGTTTTACACTAATTAGTTATTTTATTTATATGCCTTTACCAAAAAGACAAGGGCCATCCATGGAGTCCAGTCGAGGTCCTCGCCTCAAGCCCATGCGGGACCTGAGGGGTCAACCGTGCTAGATGGAAGCACTTAAGTCCAGCCCGTATGAGGCAGGTTGTGCGACAGTCATGTATAAGCCTACAAGTTCCACATGGTGGTGAACCTGTGAAACATGGGTGCTAGGAGCGCACACGAGAGGAGCAGAGTGGGCGCTAAGATCACACCCATAGGTCGAACACAGTACAGGGCAGTGCCGTGAAGGGGGGAAGAGTTATATGTACCACTGCTACCATAGATTGATTGATAAACCGCAAGAAAACAACATGGAATTTCAATGTGGGACAACGTTTTAAAAATAGGGAACTAATATCAACCGTTGATCCCTCAGCCACACATGGTCTATCGTTCGATCGATCGCAAGATTGATCATGCACATCCAAGCCATCCATATGATCTCTTTGTTTCGCAAGTGAAGTAGGGTCATCTGATATCTTGTCATCGAGGTTGTCTTCAACCTCTGGCTAGCTGATGTGAACCAATGCATCAGAGAAGCACCAAACCTCCATGATTGATTATCCATCCACTATAGAAGAGCAGACCCACTGTATGAGCATCGTCTGAGAAAAATGATACCATGCATCCAACTACCCTTGCATGCATTCATCGAAATATGGGAGAACGAGCTTTGGAAGATGGAAACAAAGTTACCATAGGTCATTCCATCTAGAGCATTCAAGGAAAGGAGATCGGTAGGCATACCTCTTCGCATATGCATGAGGAGGATTACAACTTGAAATCTGAAACAACCAAGAAACATTGCGTATCTCATGACTGAGATTTGAATATTTCAAAACCATGATATTTTGGAAATATCTCATGGATTTTGGGTGAGGAATTATCTTATCTCTACTTATAAAAAGAAACATGCTAATTTGAGAAGATGCTACTACTTCCAAGGTTTCGAGGGATCCTGTTTTGAGAAATAGTTTATATCCACTCTTCTAGTTTTGCAAGGGGAAATTGGGTGTCATGAACCATTCTGGGTTCATGTAGAGTAAACCGCGAACCACTCTAGTCCAGTGAAGAGAAGGAGTTCTGCGTACTTCTCGGGTTTGCGAAGAAAGGAACCACGTACCGCTTCGGTACACGAGGAAGGAGATTTGCGAACCATTCTTGGTTCGCGAAGAGAGTTCATGTGAACCATTATTGGTTTGTGGGGAAATGCTACCACATACCATTTTGGTTCTACGAAAAAGGACTCCCACAAACCAATAGAACTGTGTACCACTCAGTACGCAAAGGAGGCCAACACCTTCAATGCATAGGAGTTCCACGCATCCCATGCATGAGGAGGAGATGCAAACCATCCTTGTTAATGAAGGAGGCTCTCACACACTGAGAAATTCATACCCTCAGTGTGAAAGAAAAAGGGGAAAACATAAAACACAATAACAAACCCAGGTAATGATTGTGTTTAAAGAACAACTAGAGAGCACATGTATAATGAACATGTAAATCATATGCATGATTTGAGACTCCCAAGTGTGAAAGAATAGACTAAACATAGACTACCCCCATTAGATTTGATGAAGAATATTATTTGATAAATATATACATAATGAATAAAATTGAATGATCTAAATAAGGCTTTGGGGATGCCCTTGAGAAAAAGACAAACAAAATAACGTATGTGGATGAACGTTTCATTTGAATAAATTCAAGGCAGCATGTGGGTGTATTTGTGATGAAAGAATACTTAAATGGTGGAGCGGATTTTTATTCTTACACACATATGTTAAGACCATTAAATAAAGAGACACAATCGTGGGTGCATGTGAGAAAAGAAGTGTAGAGGAAGAGCATATCTAAATTGTCACATGCATGGTCACATGCATACATAGAATAAGAAGGGTTGATTTTGATGATACCTTGTGAGTTGTTTTTAAATGTTTGAACAATCACAAAAGAATTTTTGATTCTGGGAAAGAAGAATAAGAAGCCTTAATACATCTGGTTTTTTCACAGGAGAAGAATATTTAATGTTAAAGAGCATCAAATCAGGACCTCGATGCAAGAAAAGTCTCATGCTGATCAAGAGACAAAGACTTTCATGCCTATCTATTGAAGGGACATTTACGTCCATAAATTGAGTGTGAATTCACTCAGGGTAGTGAGACAGGGGATTCAACAAAAGTGATCTGAGGGAAGTAGTGAGATATCCCTGAACTTTTGTAAAGGCAGTGTTCCTCAGACAGAGTGACTATACCTGAACCCTGTAATCCACAACTTGTGATGATTAGTTGAATTAGATATGAATAGAAACCTGTCAGTGTATAATCCTTGGACATATCCCTTAGTGGTGAACCATGTAAGAGTGTCATGTTGTCCTTCTGCACGAGAATGTTTTAATTTCTATACATATCCATCATAAAGGTTTAATTAAGTTCCTACCAATGTGTGAGTAGGATCCAATAAACCTGAGAAAACGTTGACACCCTGATTCACCCCCCTCTCAATGTGACCTAGGGTCCTTCAATTAGTATCAGAGAGAAAGGTTTTACATATGTTGGATACATTATCGTAATTATATTAGGAAGAGTATTTGAGTTTCTTTCCTAATTCAACAATGAAGAGAAGTCTTGATGAAAGTTCAGTTATCTCCAAGCAGAAATATACACCCAACAAGACCATGATGAATAGGAAAAATAAAGAGAAGAAGTAGTTTAAGAAGTCTATCATGTCCAAAGAAGATGCATTGTATGGTTCTAAATTCCCTTCCAATAATAATGAAATATCAAGCTTGGGAAGTAAAGAGAATGTGGATCAGGTTTCAACCAGAGAAAAGGAAGACACTTCTATCTCATTTTCAGGTGATCATGAGAAATTAAGAAACTATTTTCATGATATTATTGAATAAAGAGTTTCTTTTATTTGTAGAATATTTCAATGCATGCAGGATGAAATCACTCGACTGGGAAGAGAATATGATAATATGGGGGAAGGCTGGGTAAAAAATTATGAGAATGTTATAATCTCTCAAGATGTATTGAAGCCCTGGAAGAGAAAGATGGAGTCTATAAGACTCTAGATGGAAAGATCCATGCATTTAAATTTGGGCTGAAAAAGGGAATTGATGTCAAGTTTATAGATTTGAAAAAAAACATCCAAGAAATTTAAAGAACTTGAATCATTTTTACAAACCAAATTCAAGTTGCATAAAGTTGGGGTTGAAAGATTGAAACAGGATTGTGATGAGAAGATGATCATGATTAAAGATTAGAAGATCATATTCAATATGGAATGTCTAAAATTGGAAGCCCAGTTTACCAATATTGTGAAGAGACATATTGAGACTTCACTAAATAATGAAACAGTTGTTGTAGGTATTCAATGCTCACTGGTGGATTCTTAATTCAAAAGACCTCAAAAATGTGATAAGAAGATCATTACTTCACTCAGTGATCCAACAAAAGTAGCTAATAAAGTTAAGGTACCATCCATACCAACTTGTACTATTGATTCTAAATATGTTTCTTATAAAAGTGTAGGTTAGAATAAAAATTTTAAACAGGTATGGATAGGAAATGGTGAGGAGAAGAAACTTATCACTGTGGCTAGGGTGGATAGAAAGAAGCTGTAAGACTATTCCTCAAATAGATCACAACACATTAAGAAGAAGGCCCAAAAAAATTATACCAAAGATTTCAAGAAGACAAGATTTGTGGGTCAATTTTGGTGCTACCACAAATTTGGGCATTGTGCACTGGATTGTTGGTACAATCCTTTAAATGAAAAATAATAGATAAAGCCTGTGTCAAAAGGGAGAAATCTAGAGAAGAAGAAGCAACATCAACGGATCCAAAAAAATATGTATACTACAAACATATTTGGAATGATAGAAAACATCTGTGATGTATGCAATGGGATTGGTCATAAGAATAAAGAATTCTTATCTCAACACCTATCCCGAGCTAGTGAGATCAGAAGATCACAGAAGCTAGCTAAGAGATAAGAAGCTAACTTGGGAAGAAATCAGAAGAAAAATTCAAAAGAAAGGTCTCCCAAGAAGACTCTAAGAAGGAAATGTGGTAATTCCTTGGATTCAAAATCCAAAAAGTTTAAGAGTTGTGCATCCAAAAGAATTTATAAAAATGATGACACTCTAAAGAGTCTATGTGGAAAACCCAAACTTATTTCCATTGTTCCTCGAGACATATTGTTTTTTTGGCCTAAAGACTTAGAAAGAATGAGAATGAAAGGATATGCGCTGGCTAAGGCTAGTGCATTAGAAAATAAGAAGATTTCACGTGATGATAGAAAAGTCATATGTGTGAGTTGCAACAAGGTTGGTCACACTGTTAAGAACCGTAGTGCATTTATTCCAGCCCAAGAACAATTCCTCAAGAAGATGAAAGTTACACCAGGAGATTCTAGTGCGTTGAAAGCACTTGAGTAAAGAAGGTTCACACACAAAGAAATCAATGAAATATTGAGATCTACACAACCATATTCAAAAATGAAACTCAAATGTCCAAGTGTGAGGAGTGAAGAAAACAGAGCATCATGGTTTAGAAAATCATTTCATCCTTCCAGGTCATATTAAAGAAGCAAGGAGGATCCACCTTATTCCCTTAACACTTTGGGTATTGTACTAATCATACATGGAATTGAAGGTGAAGAAAGAACTCTGGGGGAGAACCTGAGAAGTATTCCCTTGAGGGGGAGACACATCAAGAAGTTTTAATATTTATTATTTCAATTAGTATCAACTTCAATTGGTATCAAATTCAACTACTCTAAAGATTGTCTGAAGATCATGTCATTCGAAATGGTATGTCATCTCTCAATCTTAGTTACTCAAAATAAAATTATTTTACCAAGGGGGAGTAACAATGTTAATCAATGACATAAGAACAATGGAAGTGACCCAAGGCCACTTATCCTTCCCATTGCACTGGAATGTTTTTTATCTATTTGTTGAAATGAGCGCAGTATTTTTAGGTTGATAATCTCATATCACATTTATTATCCTCGTCCTGGAATGAAATCGAAAAAGGTCTTGAAGAAAAGCACATAAGTTCTTATCACTATAAGGTATCATGATCAGGCGCTAATGGATAGATTTATTGTCAAGATCAAATCCTATTGTTTTCTACATAAAGCATTTCTCAAGAAGACTTAGAGAGAAATGACTGATGGTATAATTTTTTAAGTATAGACAGATATCCTCTCTACCTCAAACTTTGTATTTCTTGTATATAAGGGGGAGAGAAACTATAATGAAAGATGAAAAGTGAAAGGGAGATAGAAGATCGTTTTGACATTGACATGATCATTTTAGAGAACGTTGAAGTATAGACAACAAACACAAAGGGGTAGATTATTGGGACCGGTTTGTATATGAAGATTGTATTTGTTTTCAATGAGTGTAAATGGACATCAATGATGATCAACATGAATAAGGAACTCTCCTAAGTAAAATAGAGAATGGAAACGAGAGGTTGGTTGAGCTTGATCATAAGTTTTGATATATGAGGAAGGAGTAAAAGAAAAATATAAGAAGTGGTTGTGGAGGAGGTTTGGAATTTTATATTGATAAATACATAGTTTTACACTAAGTAGTTATTTTATTTATATGCCTTCACGAAAAAGACAAGGTCCATCCATAGAGGCCATCCAAGGTCCTCGCCTCAAGCACATGTGGGACTCGAGGGGTCAACTGTGCTCAAGTGAAGCCCTCAAGGCCAGCCCCCAGGAGGCAGGTGGTGCGCGGGCTATGTATAAGCCTATAGGTTCCACACAGTGGTGAACCCATGTAGCGTGGGCACTAGGAGTGCACCCAAGAGGAGTAGAGTGGGTGCTAAGAGCGCGCCTGCAGGGTGAACACAGTACGGGAGGTACAATGGAGGGAGGAGGAGTAATATAAGATACTTCTTCCATGACTTGATTGATAAACCATGAGAATATAGTGTGGGGTTTCGATATGGGACAATGTTTGAAAAATGAGGAACTAATCTCAAGCATTGATCCCTCAGCAACACATGGTCTACCATCCAATCGATCACGAGATTGATCCCACGCATCCAAGACAACCATCTAATCTCTGTGATTCAAGATTGAAGCAGGGTCGTCCAATATCTTGTCATTCAGGCTGTCTTCAACCTTTGGCCACCTGATGCAAACCCGTGAATTAGAGAAGAACAAAATTTCCATGATCAAGTCTTCGGCCATTATAGAATAGAAACCCCACTGCATGAGCATCATCAGAGAAATATGATACCATGCATGAAACTATGTTTTCATGAATGCATCAAAATAAAGGAGAACAAGTGTTGGCTGAGGCAAATGAAGTTTCCTGAGGTCATGCCGTGTCGATCTCTCAAGGAAAAGAGATCATCATGCATACCTCTTCACATACAAATGAGGATGATTACACCATGAAATCAAAAAGAACTAAGAAACCCCGCGTATATCATGAACAATATTTGAAGATTTCAAAACTGTGATCATTGTGAAATATTTTGAGGATTTTGGATGCGGAAATATCTGATCTCTACTTATAAAAAGAGACCTGCCGATTCGAGAAGAGGCAGATGTTTCCAAGGTTTCAAGGGCTCATATTTTGAGAAATAGATTTTCTACAATCTTCTATTTTTTCTTGGGGAAAGAAGGTTCCGCAAACCATTCTGGGTTCGTGAAGAGAAAACCACAAACCATTATGGTCCAACAAAGAGAAGGAGTTCTACATACTTCTCAAGTTTACGAAGAAAGGAACTGCGTACCGCTTCGGTACGCGAGGAAGGAGAGCCACAAACCATTCTTGGTTCTCAAAGAGAGTTCCTGCGAACCATTACAGGTTTGTGAGGAAACAGTACCTCATACCTTTTTAGTTCTGCGATGAAGGGCTCCCACGAACCAACAGAACCGTGTACCACTCGGTACTTTAAGGAGGCCTGCACCATCTGTGTGTATTTGTTCCATGCATCCTTTGTGTGAGGAGGAGTCATGAACCATCCTGGTTAGCGGAGGATGATTGCACACAATGATAAATTTATACCCTCAGTGTGAAAGACAAAGGGGAAAACATAAAACACCATAAAAATTTTTTGTAGTGAGAGTGTTTAAAGAACAATAGCAGAGCACATGTATAATGCACATGCAAATAATATGCATGATTAGAGACTCCCATTTTTGCAAGAATAGACCAAATATGGACTACCCCCATTTGGGTTGATGAATAATATTCTAGGATAAATATATATAATTCATAAAATTGAATTATCTAAATAAGGCTTTGGGGATTCCCTTGAGAAAAAAGACAAATAAAAGAACGTATGTGCACACACTTTTCATTTAAAGAAATTCAAGGTAGAGTGTGGGTGTATTTGTGAAGAAAGAATAATTCAATGGTGGAGGGCATTTATATTCTTACATGCATATGTGAAGACATTTAAAGAAAGACCCACAATCGTGAGTGCATGTGAGAAAAGAAGTTCAGAGGAAGAGCATATCTAAATTGTCACATGCATGGTCACATCCATACATGGAATAATAAGGGTTTATTATGATGATGCATTGTGAGTTGTTTTTCCGTGTTTGAATAATCACAAAAGAATTTTTGATTCTTGCCAAGAAGAATAAAAATTCATTGTAGATTTGGTTGTTGCACTAGAGAATAATATTGAATGTTAAAAAGCATCAACTCAGGACCTCAATGCAAGCAAAGTCTCAGGTTGAACAGGAGACAAAGGCTCACATGCCTATCTTTTGAAGGGACCTTCACATACATAGATTGAGTGTGACTTCAACCAAGAAAATGATCTAGGGGGAGTCAACGGAAGTGATCCGAGGGAAACAGTGAGTTATCCCTGATCTTTTGTAAAGGCAGTGTGCCTGGTACAGAGTGACTATAACTGAACCTTGTAATCTAAAACTTGTGAATATTAGTGGAATTAGGTATGACCGGAAACCTATCAGTGTATTCTCCTTGAACGTAGCCCTTAGTGGTGAACCAAGTAAAAGTGTTGTGTTGTCCTACTGCATGTGAATGTTTTAATTACTGCACATATCCATTATACAGGTTTAATTATGTTCCTAAAAACATGGGAACAATATCCAATAAATCTGAGAAAAAGTTGACACCCTGGTTCACCCCCCCCCCCTCAGGATGACCTAGGTTCCTTCAGAATTCACTTTCCATTATTACAAAATCTCATGGCTATATTCCAAGGAAATATGAAGAGGAAAACTATATCTCTATCCTTGAACTTCTGTTCTCATCATTGATTTTTATATTAGATCTTATATCAACTTTGAGCAGCCATGATGTGCTGTTAAATGGTCATGACCTATTCTACCATTCCCTTAACCATTTTAGGTCTCATCAGCATGTGTTGGCCAACAACATCTTATCTTGAAAGTGTTCATCATATCTTCCTATAAAGGGCTTCAATGGTGCAATTTGGATTCATTATTGAAATATATTATTATATGAGAACTCAACTAGAGGAAGATGTCGGTATTATTCTCCTTCTAATCCCATCAAGAATTTTCTCAACATGTATTCTTGTGTCTAGATAGTCTTCCCATATTGGTCATCTGTTTGTTGGTAATAAGTTATACTAATGTTTATCTTAGTTATAAGATAATTATGGAGACTCTTTCTGAAATTGGAGGTGAATTTAAAATCTAATTTGAATATAATCGATAGTGGTGTTCCATGTTGCCTAACCACTTCTCTAATGTATATCCTTGCAATTTGATCCAGTGATAAGTCCCCTTGAATTTGAATGAAGTGAGTAGTATCTTTAAGAAAATCCACCTTAACATATATAATATTATTTCTTCTTAATTTTTTTATAATAATAAAGATAATGTTTCATGGTGGTGTTTTATGATTTTCATATAGGAAAGGGTAATAGTAGAATCATCCCCTTGGAAGTCTTCATTTCAAACATTACCTACTAACATACCAAGTATTATGATATATATTTTATGATCTACTTTATTATATTTTCCCACTAATAGTGTTATTAGAGATATCAATACATCATTATGCTCCTTGGGTGGATAGAAAAGGTTGAGCTATGAGTATCATTCAAAAAATCCTTTATGTCATGATTTTATGGTACGCAATATCATGACCCAAATCTTAAAACTTCTTATTCATTGATTTTGAACTCTGAGGAATTAGCATTACTTATAGCTTCCACAATATTCTATATTTCAACATCATCTCTTTGATAATACTTAATCTTCTCCAGAAGGGATGGTTGAGAAATTATTTTTGAAATTAATGGTTATGTTCCTTTCCCTTATGATTCCAATGTCCATCATTTTCATGTCTACTAAGATTGGATCATTCTCAATTATTGTCATTGATAAATTTGTCATATCCTTTCTAATTAGATCATTTTATACTTTATTTAGTTTTGCAGGATGTTAATAGATTGATCAGTTGTAATCTTTTATTATATCAATCCATTAATGTTGGAATATATTAATCTCTTTCTATGTGAATATATATTTTAGGATCTTATAATCTGTATATATCAAACACTTCTCCTCAGAGAGATAATGCAACCAAATTTTCAATTTGAAGATTACTAGAGCCATCTCCAGATCATGCATTGGATATTTCTTCCCATAAAAATTCAAC
The DNA here is from genome assembly GCA_963277665.1 of Viscum album. Taxonomy (NCBI): domain Eukaryota; kingdom Viridiplantae; phylum Streptophyta; class Magnoliopsida; order Santalales; family Viscaceae; genus Viscum; species Viscum album. Next base: position 1,304,578,488 of record OY728160.1, on the reverse strand, counting down.
TACCATGAGGCTTAGGCTATGAATTTATCATTTTGAATCAGTAAGCATTCTAGTTCCTTATTTGAAGAATCTCTAAATACCACAGTAAGTTCCCCACTTGTGGGTAGTATATGTACTGGTGTAGTGATAATCCTCTTTTTCAATTTCATGAATCACTCTTCACATTAATCAGTCCAAAAAAACTTTAAAACTTTAAATGTCAACTTCATTAGTGGGTTTGAAAAATGTGAGATGTTTCTCAAAAATCATCAGTAATACTCAGGTAGTCCAAGGAAACTACAAATCTATATTATAGATGTTGGTCTATTCCACTCCTTAATTTCATTTTTTTAGAAGGGTCCAAATATATTCCTATGTTAGTGATAACATGAACCTAGAATGATACTCTCTCTATTCATAAATCACAATTACCAAATTCACTAATAGCTTCCCCTTTAATAATTTCATTAGAACAGTATTCAAATACTTCTCTTTATCCCCCATTGTTTTAGAGTTTATCATAATATAGTCTATAAATACTACAAAAAAATCAAGGTAATATCTAAAGACTCTATTAATTAATCCCATAAATATTGTGGGAGTTTTAGTTAGTCTAAATGGAATCACTATGAACTCATAGTTTCCATACATTTTTTGAAAGTTAGTCTTGGGAATATTTTCCTTCTTCACCTTTAATTGGTTATATCCCAATAGAAAGTCCAAAAAAGTGAAATACTGATCCCTTTGTATTTTATCAAAAAAAATATTTATATATAAAAGGGGATACTTATTCATTATGATGATTTTTTAGTTCATGATAATCAATTAAGAGGCATATTGAACCACCCTTCTTATTAATAAAGAATACCACAACACCCAATGGTGTAGCACTCAATCATAAAAAACCTTTTTTTTATTCTCTTGTACCTTATTCTTCGGTTCTCCCAACTCAATTGTGGCTATTTTGTAGGGATATTTGGATATAATAAGATATATGGGTACAATTTAGATTCAGAAATCAACATCTCAGTATGGAAGAAGATTGGGAAACTCTTCATGGAACACATCATTATAATCCATCATAATGGGCATTTCATAATTCATGATTCTCTCATTTGTCTTAATAATTTGAGCTTTAAATTCTTAGTCATTGATAAATAATATCCGTAATTGATATGATGATTCCAAATGAAATTCACCCTCGTCATTATACTTGTACATATTTGGATTATGACACAAGATGTGAAGAGTTATCCCCCTCTATAAATAGTTGATGTTGGACTTATATAAGGATTATAAATCAATTCCTAATATAACAACAAACTCCACTAAAGTAAGTAATAAAATATTTTATGGGAGGATCAGTCCACGAAAATTGACCAAGTATGAGTTATATATTTGAAATTAAATAATTGATCCATTTTTTAATCTAATAGATAGCTCAACCCCCATGTTTTGAGGTGATTTTTGAATATTTTTCTTAAATATTAAAGATGTGAAAGAATGTGTGGAACTAGAATAAAAAATTATGTATATTATTCTTGAAGGAATTACTAGCATACCTATCACCACATCATTATTGGGATCCACCGCATAAGTAGTGATAAAATATATCCTACCTTTCTCTCTAGGACTTGGGGTTTGTGGTTATTAATTATCCCCAACAACCCTTGGGTTGGGTAATTGGTTCACATAATGCTTGTGTTCCTTGTAGCTAAAAAACTAGACTACATGCTGATTGTTGATATGAAACTTCTTTTATTCAGTCGTGTTAGTGGGATTATTCATATCCCTTCAGTATTGATTATCTTGATGCCTCATTTTTTCAAATTTCAACCATCTTCCAATTCCCTTGAAATAGATTCTGATATGCTTATTCCCATGCTTTTGACATGTGTGTAGTTGGTTTTTCTTTCGTCCTTGGGATTTATACATTGATAATATTCAATTAAACTCTATTTTGAACATATTATCTCGAGGACCATGAGACCAATGAGAGTCCCAAATCTCTATATTGAAAATGAGGCAATAAGAATAAATCTATTCATAGCTATCAAATTTCTTGAATCACTAAATATTTTTATAGAATAATATTTAATCCACTAAAGAAGAGGTCCGCCTTGTTTTTTGGTGTTGATGAAAAGTCACCCTGATTGGAACATCTTATTTTTTTCTTCATTATAAGGAACTCTCTTTATTTTTTGATGTAGGGTTCATGGAAAATATTTATCGAAAAATATTTTTTCAAATCCTTCCAATTCCATGGAATCAATTTTCTCTTTGGAATTTGTGTTCTTGGTTAGTGTCCACCACTAATCAGCTTCCCCTTGAAGATGATCAACCTCCAGCTTGAATTTATCTAGTTTTGAGAATTGGTGGATAAATAATATATTCTCAATGAAGTTAATATAGTATTTCATGTTGAGGGGGTCTGAGGATATACTAAAGGTAGGAGGCCATTTCACATAATGAATTCAACCAAAACATTCTCTTTCTAAGAAGATGGATGGTGTTCTATATGATTCATGTCATTAATCATAACATGAGTTAATTAAGCTAGTATTTCCATGAAGTTTCGAACTCCCACTCCCCTCAGGTAATTCATCTCATTTGTTCAATCATCAAATTTCCTATCACATTGGTTTTTGGCACAATTACTCATATTTATTTCCATTAACTAAAATAAAGGAAATTAGGTATTAGAATTTTTAAACTAATGAAATCGTATACAAGGTAAATTATGAACTTATAATTAATAACCTATAAATAACAAATAAATGATATATTTTGAGTTTCTAAGTTTCAATATAGTTTATCCATGGTAATTTTTCATATTATGATTTCTAACCTAACAATCTATTCATGTCTTTCATAATGGTTTGTAATGCTTTTTATGAGTTTTTCAAGGCATATCCCCCAAGCGTTCTAAACCAGGTGTGTTGTAAGGCCTCTTTTTCAGGAACTAGGTAATTATTAAGTTAATACCAAATATAACCTTTTTGGGGTTATCACCATTATATACAACTATTCTAAATCCACATCCACTTTTAGTATCCAAACAGTGATTTAATTTCTTGGAAACTACTACCTCTTTACAATACCAACATTTTAGGATATTTTAATACAATTAGACGTATCCCTAGGACTCTCACAAAAGCTTTATAATCATAATACTAAAAAATATCTATATCATACTATAATACAAAATATAGTTACCTAAGCATTTTGTAGGTATTATTACATGATTTTTAACATAAATATTCCATAAATACAAACTAAGGATCAATTTTATAAGTTTATTTGGAGGAATAGTTATGTAAAACATTAAAAATGAGAATTAAATAAAGATTCTTTATTTTAATATCCATAAAGATCTCCTAAATCCATTTATGCTCATAAAACCACATAGGATAACCTGGGGTATAAATAATTAAATGGGGTGATCTAAAATTCTCAGTAAGGTAATAAACATGATAATGAAGCATTAACATATCAGTCAAAAGACAGAACATGATATCATAAAAGAAAAGGATCATGAATAATCATATAAAGGAATAATATAAATAAAATGGAAACATAATATCATGAAATAATATGAATATGGTGGAAACATAAATAAATAACAAGCATAATTAACAGCTAACCTCCAAGATGACATCACATTGAGGATGAAGTCCCATCATGGATTAGGTTCACTTCCCATACCCATAAATATCACCTTAAGAGTCAAAAACAATACCCAATGCATTGGGGAAAATTTTTGGATCACTAAACATAAAATGTAAATTCATATTTTTTCTAAAAAAGGAAATACATCATAATTCATAAACATACTAATTACCCATGGAAAGAAATGGGTTTCATAATCTTTCCTCATATCATAATCAAAGGACATTCCACAAAAAATTCATTTCAGAAATTAACTAAATTCGTGTATTACCCCCATATAATTAATTGAAAATAAATAGGTATATTTTTGATAGACACATATATATAATTTAGAATCATTCCATGAAATTAAAGTGGGACAGAAAGTAACTTAGAGAGAGCAAGATCCTAACCAAAGAAAAATTATGGTTTAGAGAGATCCCTTACCTTATGTTTTAGAATCGTTCTTCAATTTCACAAAATATAATAAATAATAAAATTATATTCACTAATTCCTTAATTTAGAGAATTTTTCATCTATATTTTATTTATAATAATTTTATTATGTTCATTTATAATCATTTTAATGAGATATAATGTTTAATTTCTATGTTTTGGGGGCATTAGTTCCATATTTTCAATGTCAAATCACTTGTGAATAATTATTGAATTTCTTTTCAAAATGGACCACAAATATAGATGTGAAAGGAAATGGTGTTAATATAATTACATAAATATAAATGGTCCCAAATATCCTTTTGTGTTCTGACATAGGGATTATTCTTTTAGTAAATGCGTTAACGTTATTAACTTAGTTCATAGAGGTGGATTTACAGACCTTCATGAACTAAATTTAATTTATATAACTAAATGATCATTAAAACATTCCAAAACTATAAATAAGTTATATTATACTTATTATCATATTATTTTTTTCATAATAATATTTTTATGACTAGACTTGGAGGTGGTGGAGAAAAATTAAGTGTTTTGTTCATTAAGGCGGTGAATCAACCATATTGTAAACGACAATTTCATTATAGAATTAGGATAAAATATAAGATCATAGATGATTGATATTGCATTAACATAATGAAATTATACTATATTCACGACCCTAGATTCATTATGTGAAATTGGATTTGGGAGTTAAATAGAAGGTAGAATAATAATTGAATTTAAAAGAGGTAAATTGATAATATTTCCTCTTAAATGTTGCCTCCATGAAATACTCCATAAGGAACCTTGAAATGGTCTTTGGATGAGACCAGTAGCACTAAGAGATGGTGGAGATTATTCTAAATGGAAATGGTCAAAAATTTGTCAAGATCAAAGGATGGGAATTTGTGAGGAGAAGGGGCATTGATGGGTGATATTTAAAAGAGGATGATATGGGTGGTTTTGAATATTATATTCATTAATTTAATATTTGGAATCAAGACTACGAATAGTATTGATTCTTGGGACTGTATATAGTAAAATTTGCATGTTATTTCTAAAAAATGTGTGCTTATATCATCCATAACTCAAAAAACATGCGTTTAGCATATAATGTTAAATACTGTATTTTACTATATTTCACTATTCACTAAATATTTAACTATTTTATAAAAATATAAAAAATTAACCCCAACCATTTTACAAATCATATGTTAAAAGATTGAAATCCATTTATATGAAAAAAATTAAAAATATGAGAAATTTATTTTTTTAATTAAAATCATCATTTATTTGAAAAATATCAATTTTAATATTACGATCGATTTTATAACCCTTTGAAAACTTATTTATGGTCTCATAAAATTATCTTATCATTGAAATAAAACATAATATTAATTTATCAGAATATTTTATGAAAGTAAAATTTAAGTTAAATAATTATATTTATTACAATATTTCAATTCAATAATTTTCTTTTTATAAAAATTAAAACATGTTATCATTTTTAAAATATTTATTTAGATGTACCATGGTATAAATAAACCATATTTTCATTGTATAAGATACGTAAATATTATTTTAAATTTTCATAGGTGAGGTTACTCTTCTAACGGTCAAGTTACTATTCTTAACAAATATGTTACTATTCCAATGGTTAGATTACTATTCCAATGGTTAGATTAGTATTCCAACGGTTATATTTTTAATGGTCATATGAGTTCCCTACTTCTTATAAATACCACATATTTCATTAATTATTCATTAATTTCTCTTTCCTATCAAGGTTATATATATTTTCATTTTCAAGATAAATATTTTAGTACAAATATTTTTCCTCATTTATATAGTGTTGTTCATGAGTGCAGTTATTATACTGGATTGATCATATTGATTGTTCATATTGGAGTTATCTTATATTCTATTTGTTATACCGTTGTTATATTTTCAATTTTTATATCCATTATCATTGTCTAAGTGTAATTCTAAAATTATTAAAATAATATTTTTTGGGATTCATCATGTGGTTCATGTGTTGTATACTATATTACTAGTATGACATAATTAAAAGAATGTAAATTCCATTGATAAAATTTCATGTTGTTTCAACACATTCTTGCTAATAATTCCTCACTATTTCTTGATTGAGTTAGTATTTTTTTGGTTTTACTTCATGTTTTTAGTTTGTTTCCATAGTATTTTCTTGAACATAGTTATTCCTTACATATGGATCTACCCTTTCTAACTCTATAATAATATTAGGTATTAATATAAATAAATAAATTTTAGATATTGATGACCTAGATCAATAAAAAAACCATTCATCAAATATGGGTTTATAGATGTAGAGACATAGTAAAATTTTGTTCAGTTGGTGGAATCCTTTTTTAGTATGATAATTATTGATTATAAAATAAATTTTTAAAATTATTTTTCAAATACATAAAAATTTATTCATTTATTATTATATTACAAGACTATAAAAGATATAACAAAGAGATCCATATGTAGAATGTATACCCTCAAACTTTATCATGTGGAGGGTATCCATTTCTAGGGGAGCAAATGATTTCTAAAAAGTTTGATGAATTAAGATCTAAATACAGTAGTGTCATGGAAGAGGATTATTTTGGGCCTCCATCTCCCCCAATGTCCATAAAAAATGGAAAATGGTTAGGATATAAAAATTTTTAAGTTTCTTGTGGATCCATAAAGAGAAGTAACTGATAGGATATTAAAATATAATTATTATTTTCATTAAAAATTAGTTTTTTATAAATTCATCAAACTAATATATAATTTTCAATTATTATTTTAGGATACCATTAAGGAGTAATTATACTAAGGTACCTTTATCCCTGAGGGTGGGAAGGACATTCTAGATACTACTTTAATAAATAAGGTTACGTAAGAAGAAATGAGGTGGGTGTCGTTATTAAAAAAAGTGTTCATTCTAGTAAGACATCAAGGGAGATATAATACACGGGGGGAAATGGATTCCTTTAATTATGAGAAATATGAGATGAATCAGTCGATGAAAGATCAAATTAAATCATCAGTACGAGCTAGGTTTATAGAAATGATGAAACAGACACAACCTCCTTAGCCTCCCTATATTACCCATCCTACCTATCTTGTCCCACCACCTCCACATTCATACCCACCTGTGTGTTGTGAGTTACATTATGTGGATCCATATTTAATTCCTGTAGTGTATGAAATCATACATGATATGTGGGCGTAATTACATCACCAAAGTATTTAGTTAGATCATCTAAGAGTATAAGTTCATGATATTACTGATCCAACTACTCCATTTTTTGTTTCCTACCAAGGTGGTGGCCACAATTGGATAGAGTAAGGGTCATTTGTTACTTTGGTTAGCTAGTCTTTATCATCAATTTACATATGAGTTATGTGTTATTTAATAAATTCTAATTTACATTCAAATTTAAATTACATGTATTTTTTATTATATTTACCTTATATATGAGTACCTAAAATTTAGGGATTCATTACATAAAAAAAGTCTCAAGAACCCACACATTTTGATACTTATTTTATTTATCAATTTTTTAAAAAAAATAAATGAGTTCTTTTATATTGGATATTTATTATGATTTTTCAATGATTTTAAAAATAATTGGGAGGGACTATGAATTAAGAATATTTTAATAAATACATTATGGATGTTATTATTTTCAATGAGATCTTTATACCCATGGTGTAGTAGTTTTCTATTTAAGTAAATTTCAATTTCAGTTTTCATTTCTTAAAATAAATATAAATTATAGTGATTTAATTTATTAATTTTATTATTTTCCATGAGTACAATTTTTTATTTCAATATGAGAGCAGCTATATTTTGGGATTTATGGATCCATAATTTATTTTAACAGATGTACAATACATGAGGAAGAATGTTAGAGTCCAATATATAGTCAATGGATTGGAAAACAAAAATATATTTTTTTGGTTTCTTCTATTTCATGAGTAGTAAGAATACTTATATAATAATGAACAAATATTCATTATAATATCATTCATTCTGAAATTATTATGTTCTAGTGGAAATTGTTTTTCATGCACAGTCTACCCACAAGAACGCACAACATGATCATTATGCTCTTTTCTATGTGATGTTCATGGAATTTTTTTAGAATTTTTGAATTTATATGTTTTATACAATTTTATTAATATTTTAATCTAAAATTATTCATATTATATATTTTTTATTAATTAATATATGAAAACACAGTAGGTAATGCAAAGAGTTTAAGAAAACGAACTTGTCTATAAAGCACCTATAATAAATTAATTATGTGAAAGTGAAGTTATATATCTTTTATAATATAGTTAATACTTTTTTTAAGTATATGGTGTGTTTTATTTTTAAATTTTTAGTTCATAAATTTAGTGTCAAATTCAAAGAGGGTATTTTGTAACACCCGAGACTTTTATGTGAAATATTTTGTTTTTATGTTATATAAATCATCAAAGTAATATTTTACTACACACAACACTAGCTTGGCTTGCTTTACACGCAACTGCGGCCTTCCTCGATAGCTTGCGTCGTACGCAATACCGAGTTTCACTAAACAACGATATGCTATTAAAATATTATTAAAACTAGCCGTTATGAATAGTAATAACCACTTTATGAAATTTTATAATTTTTATTTTTTAAAATGGACTTCATTTTTGGATTCGGAATATCGAAATTAGCCTAGGGTGAAATTTTGGTATTTTTCTAAAAACTTTCAATTTTTGATGAATAGTGAAACCACTAAGTGGTAGTTAAAAAAACTGAATTTTTCATAAAACTTAATTTTACCGCTTCTGTGAGTGGAATTTCAAAAATCCGAGAGACACGGTTAATATCAAGGACTAAAATGTGGTTCAATGAGATGAAAATAATTTTTGGTGAATAGTAACTTTTTACTTTTATTTACCACGGTTAAAAGTAAATAGGGTAATTAAGGGTAAAAATGATATTAATATTACCCTAAAACATGTCCTAATTATATTGGACAAGTGTAATTCGACCAAAAACAACCTTAGGAATAAAATATGACCATTTAGGCCCACTTGGATTAGATTAGGACATTTATTATTAATTTATTTAAAGAATGGTTAAATAGTTAAAATCAAAGTTTAATAAGTAAATAATTTTTAATATGGGGTTATACATAAGATAAATTCGACTATAAATATTCATTAGAAAGATAAAAAAATTTCCTACATAATGGTATTTTATTTGTAATTTTTAGACATTAAATAATTTAATTTATTTATGACACAACGATGATACAATAATTATCTTATTAATGAAATATTGACATAATTGATGTTATAAATAGACAAATAAATGTAATTAGATACTTTATATGAATTACACTAATTTTATAGGTTAATATGAAATGTTATTATTGATTTAATTAACTTGGTTCAAACTAATCATTCTGTTTTTAGTTTAACAAAAATAAATTACTAAATAGTGTCAAAATTGACATAAAATAGTTTTTAAAACAAATATTATATGATTAATTGTTATTTTATTCCTAAAAATCTAAGGTTCGGACAAATGACTTATATATGGTTATATATATTAATAATAAAAAACTTGGGGTTCGTTTGGCTTGATATAGTAAGTTTATTAACCTTATAGTATAAGAAAACAAGAAGACACAGTAAAAGTTAAATTATCTAACTTAAAGTTAAATCTAAATGATAAGGTTAAAATTGAAACCTAAACTTGTCTAAATTCTATTGGATGAGATTATTTCGACCCCTACCCACCTTATATTCGAAATATATCAATTTGGATCTATTAAAACCCAAATTTTACTTTATAATAAAATAATATTTTTAGTTATTCCAAAGGTGCCCCTCTCCTCCCTTATAAATGGGAACCTCCTCCCCCTCTTCCTCACACCACTTTGAGCCTTCAAGCTCGGCCATACCCTGCCAATTTCTTCTCTCCACTTCCCTAGAAACATACTAGAGGTTCTGGTCTTCTTCAAAGACCTATTTTAGTGCACTAAAAGGAGGTCTCAAAGAAGCACTTCAAAGAAGAGGTAATGTCTGTTACCGATTATTTCATCTTTATTTCTTCTTCCACTTCTTCTTATTTAGTTGTTTCATTATGAAGTAATAACATCAGTATCACTCACATACTGATATATTATTATAAGTATGAAACAACCCTATTTCACCATCTATCCATCCTACGGAAAAAGAAATCACTGCGCGTGTGTACGTACGGAATAACGTCTCCACGCCGTGGTGTAATCTATTTTCCACCACCAACTTAATTGGATGGGTATAATGGTGTAAATAATTACTATATATGACTATTATAAAGTGATATTGATTCTGAAATAGTATACATACACTCCAATACAATTCCACGATCATAGGAACGATATCATCACTCATGCGTACGTACGGAATACCGTCTCCACGATGTGATGCGACTCGTTCTACATGATCTTAATTTCATAATGATTATATAAATGAATTGAATGAATGAATATGATATATATTACACTAATACCATTCTGTAAATGATGTATCTATAACCTAAAGAGAAGAAGAAAAATTTATTTGACAAAACACGCATAAGAACAAAAAGTTATAAACACCCGAATAACAAGTGGCAATGAAATATTACTACTAAGAAGCTAAGAATATGACCATATATGATATCATAACAATAATTATGATTCTGGAATAAGTCAATAACATTATTTAAATTATTATACAAGAGGTTCAGACACTTTCGAAGCAAATCGGACCTAAGGTAAGGGAAATATCACAATCTCATTTTTATCCCAGATTGTTTATACTTTGGTATTTACTGGGGTGTATTTTATCATCAACATCCATGTTTCTTAAATATTTAATATTATTTCCATCCACCTACAATTGTTTAAATCCAATTTTACCCTTTGGTGATATTTTAGTAAAAGATATGAAAGGAATCTTTTGTCGTTTTTCGTACGAGGTAGTTTTTGACTTTCCGACAAAAGTACGAGAAGAATGTTTTTTTAACTTATACGGCATGAATGGATTTTTAAAAAATTATTTCCAAGAAGATTACCTTACAAGTTTTCAAGTTTATTTTTAATCAAATTCTTTTAGTTTAGAATTGAATGACATGTTAAGAAAGGAAAAGTGTTTTTGAAGTAGAAAGGATATTTTCCTCGAGAATAGAGTTCAAGTGTTTTATCAAAATTATTTTCCATCTAAGATAATATAGAGTTTTGTTTATATCCATATTATTACATTGATTTTATTATGTTGTGATGGAATTATTTTTATGAATTCCTTTATCTTATATGAATTGTTTTATGATGTCATGTTGTTTAAGAATCCCATTTTTATTACATGGGTAATGCAATGATGTATGATTTATGATTTTCTAGCACACATAAGAATGGTATCATTATGAGATTGGTGGGACCTATATCTCCCTCCAATGCATTGGGTAAAGATTTTATATCTCATGAGATAGACATGGCTGGAACGGTAGGTTATACCGGTTCAGTGAAACAGGACTGAAACGAGGAGTGAACTCGGTTTAGAAATGGACTTTGTCCATTAAGATAGTCTTGGAAATGAGTCTTGACTGATAAGAAATGATTCTTTATGATTATGTGTGTATGCCACAAAGTTTCATGTTTTAAGTTATGATTATTGGGATTCCATTTCACTACTATGATTTATCCCATGTTATGAAATTATGGTCTCTTTTGTAGGTTAATATTTCCAAAAGTTATGTTCTTATGAATATGATGTGATTGATATTTATTTTGTTTACCCTTAATGAGAATTTGAGCTCAACCTTTTGTATGTTTTCTTTCTCCAGGTCAGGAATAAGGTTATTAAGTAAGATATGCCAAAAGGGACTATAGATATGATGAAATAAATGGGAGACAGTGTAGACGCTTTATAAACCAGTTGTTTATGTTTCCCAGTTTCTAAAGACACTATACCTATACGGTCTTTTCGTGGTTTGGTTATATGATGTAATAAGTACGCTTCAATTTTGAATTATTAACAATGTATGTAAAGTATGGGTCGTTATAGTTGGTATCATAGGAAAGGTATAGTCAACCTTTGGAAACTAGGATGTGAAAGCCTTAGTAAGAACCCTAGGGATAATTCTAAGCATAGAACACAATCTTAGTGTTTTTGAAATGGCAATGAATAACCTAGGATAATACCTTAAGTGTGAAATTTTATTCTTGATTATGTGGTTTTCCTATTATAATTAGTGTTGCTCACACTATTCTTCTTGGTTTTAATCAATGTCTGGAACCCGAAGGAACCGTGTTAATGCAGAATGCGACGGGCAATGAAATGATTGTCCCCCTGAGAAACCAAACGTTATGGGAGATGGAATTAAAATTCTTGTAGCCATGCTCACACAACTTTCTCAAGATATGAATCATGCAGGACTTCCAAACGAGAAAAGGAAGGAGCAACATTCTGTTGAATCCTTCATGAGACAGCGTCCTCCTTCATTCAGCGGGTCTACTGATCCATTAGTTGCTGAACAAAGGATTAGTACTACTGAAAAGATATTTGCAGTTCTTCAATGTTCTGAGCATGATAAAGTCATCTTAGCAGTGTATCATTTGGAAGGTGATGCTGATCAATGGTGGAATCTTATTAAGAATACAAGGAAAATGGATGAAATTGAGTCCATGGAATGGGATGAGTTCAAGAACTTAGTTTTCAATAAGTACTTCCCTCGTATTCTCCGAAAAAAGATAGAGAAAGAGTTTCTTGAACTGAAGAAAAAGGATGATGAATCTGTTGGTACCTATGAAGAAAATTTTACAAGACATGCAAGGTACAATTCTGGTATTATTATCCAACCTGAGAGTAAGATCGATCGATTCTTTAGTGGCTTAAAACCAAGTCTTCGAAGGGCCTTAGCCATAAGGGACTTCAATAGCTATGAGGAAATTGTTCGATGTGCTCTCAAAGTTGAGATGGAGATTGGAGTAACCCATCATTCATATGGGTTTGATAAGAAGAGGAAAATAGAATTCAAAGGAAAATATAAAGAGCACACTGAAAAGAAGATGAGCTTTCCCTTATGCTCAAAGTGTGAAAAGAAACATGGAGGGAGTTGTCTTAAAGGGACAAGTAAATGTTTCAAATGTGGAAAGGAAGGTCATCAGGCATTTGAATGCCGCGATGATGGGAAGAAGAAGTCTAATGATGCAAAAAAGGAAGGGATACACAAAATGAACCTACTACACTTCAATGTTTCAAGTGAAAGGAGATGGGGCATTATGCCAATAAATGCCCTAATCCAAGGGTTGATGATGATGGTCGACGTCAACAAACTCTTAAGGCTAAAGACAAAGGAAAGTCACATGCAATTTCTATCAGCGATGTGGAGTACGATAACGATGTGGTGAAAGGTACACTTAACATCCACTCTAAAGTAGAAAATGTTTTATTTGATTCTGGATCCACACACTCTTTTATTTCTGAAGAATTTTCTAAGGGTATCACCGTATTACCTCAAAAATTAGATGTTAAGTTAGCTGTGACAACACCTAATGGCACAACAGTCGCATAAAAAGTTTATAATTCTTCTCCAATCGAAGTTTGTGGGAAAGGGCTTCCTGCAAATCTTGTGATCCTTCCTATAGTGGAATTTGATGTGATTCTTGGCATGGATTGGCTTTCTTTATATGGAGCTCATATCAATTGCCAAAGAAGGGAAGTCACATTTCATATTCCAGATCAATCTATGATCGTCTATCAATGCAAGGATGAATATAACCATCTAGTGGAAATTCCTTCTACCTTATGGGTCTTGATTCCACTAAATTAAGGTTATTTATCTCAAATGGTTGGTGAGAAACTCACGATTAAAAATATTCCCATTGTACAGGCGTTTGATGATGTCTTTCCGGAGGAATTACTGGGTCTTCAATCAAATCGTGAAGTTGAGTTTTCAATAGAACTTGTACCGGGTGCTTTGCCTATTTCAAAGACACCTTATAGAATGGCCCCAATTGAGTTGCAGGAATTGAAGAAGCAACTCCAAGATAATCTTGATAAGGGATTCATACGCCCTAGTGTGTCACCTTGGGGAGCACCTGTTCTATTTATTAAGAAGAAAGATGGATCAATGAGACTCTGTATTGATTATCAAGAACTTAACAAGATCACTATCAAGAACAAATATCCTCTCCCACGCATTGATGACTTATTTGAAAAACTACGCGGAGATCAGTACTTTTCCAAGATTGATCTTCGTTCAGGGTATCATCAATTAAGGGTCAAAAGGGAGGATATACCAAAGACGGCTTTCTGTACAAGGTATGGACACTATGAATTTATAGTGATGCCATTTGGTCTTACTAATGCCCCTTCTATCTTCATGGATCTGATGAATAGAGTCTTTAGAGACTATCTTGATCAATTTGTGGTAGTCTTTATAGATGATATTCTTGTTTATTCAAAGAGCAAGGAAGAACATGAAGATCACTTGAGAATTATATTGAAGACCCTGAGAAAGGAGAAGCTTTATGCCAAATTTACTAAGTGTGAATTTTGGCTTAAAAAGTTTCATTTTTGGGTCGCATAATCTCAAAAGAGGGGATATCTATGGATCCAGAAAAAACAGAGGTTACCGAAAGATGGTCGAGACCAACAACAGTAACTGAGATCCGAAGTTTTCTTGGTTTGGCTGGATATGATCAACGTTTTGTGAAAGATTTTTCACGATTATCTAATCCACTCACCAAGTTGACTCTGAAAGGATTTAAATTTGTCTGGACGGAGGAATGTGAAGAGAATTTCAAGGAGTTGAAAATAAGGTTATCCAGTGCACCTATGCTCACACTGCCTTGTAGTGGAGAAAGGTTTGTGATCTGTAGTGATGCATCCATGAAGGGATTGGGGTGTGTTCTTATGCAAAATGATATGGTGATAGCTTATTCCTCATGACAGTTGAAAATCCATGAGAAAAATTACCCAACACATGATTTGGAGTTAGCTGCAGTAATCTTTGCATTAAAGATTTGGAGGAATTATCTTTATGGTGAAAGGTGTGATATTTATACTGATCATAAAAGTTTAAAGTATATTTTCACACAAAAGGATCTGAATATGCGTCAAAGAAGATGGTTGGAGCTGATTAAGGATTATGACTGCTCAATCCATTATCACCCTGGGAAAGCAGACAAGGTGGCAGATGCATTAAGTCGACAAGACCATGCCAGTTTATCCATGATGAGGATCACAAAAGATCCAATATTTATGGATTTACAAAGGATGGATCTTGGAATTATAATGGAAGGGGAACAATCTTATCTTTCTCAAATGAATGTTCAACCATCTATACATGTGAAGATTGAAGAGGCACAGAAAGAAGATGTCGAGTTACAAAAGAAGGTGAGAAATGTTCCTGAATTCAACCTTGATTGTGATGGGATAATAAAGTTCAGGAATCAGGTTTGTGTTCCTCCCATCCCGGAATTAAAGAAGGAGCTGTTGGATGAGGCTCATAGTTATTCATTCTCCATTCATCCTAGAAGCACGAAGATGTATAGGGACGTGAAAGAGTACTTCTGGTGGGATGGCATGAAAAGAGATTTTGCTGAATATGTCTCTCGATGATTGGTTTGTCATCAAGTTAAAGCTGAGAGATAGAAGTCTAAGGGGATTTTACAGCCATTACCCATACCCGAATGGAAATGGGAAAACATCACTATGGACTTTGTCACAGGACTTCCTAAAACATCCAAAGGAAATAATGCTATCTGGGTCATAGTTGATCGTCTTACCAAGTCTACACACTTCATTGCTATTAGAGAGGATTTCTCTCTGGATCAGCTTGCCAGGATATATGTAAAGGAAGTGGTAAGATTGCATGGAGTACCACTTTATATTATATCTGATCGGGATCCGAGATTTACCTCGAAGTTCTGGCGAAATCTTCAGCATACTCTGGATACAGTGTTGAGTTTCAACATTGCTTATCATCCTCAGACAGACGGTCAGTCTGAGAGAACAATTCAAACCCTAGAAGATATGTTGAGAGCTTTCAAAGGTGGTTGGGATCAACACCTAACTTTGGTGGAATTTTCTTATAATAATAGCTTTCACTTCAGTATTCAGATGGCTCCTTATGAAGCTCTCTATGGAAAGAAATGTCGGACTCCGACTTGCTAGGATGAAGTTGGGGAAAGAAAGCTATTAGGACCTGATCTCGTTGATGAAATGGAAGAAAAGGTTAGATCTATTCAACAACACATAAGAGAAGCTCAGATTCGACAGAAAAGTTATGCCGACAACCGAAGAAAAGACCTAGAGTTTTAAGTGGGTGATAAAGTGTTCTTATGAATATCTCCCTGGAAGAGAGTCATGAGATTTGAAAAGAAGGGGAAGTTGAGCCCTAGATATATCGGTCCTTTCGAAATACTGGATCGTGTTGGGAAGGTAGCTTACCGATTGGCACTTCCACCGAATCTCTCTCAAGTTCACGATGTGTTCCATGTATCTCTCCTAAGAAAGTGCATACCTGATCCTTCACATGTACTTAGCTCAAGAGTTGTACCGCTGGAGCAAGATCTTTCTTATGAAGAACAGCCGATAGAGATTCTGGATCGTAGCGATAAAGTCCTACGAAGCAAGACCACTCGATTGGTGAAAGTTTTATGGAGGAACCACCAATTAGAAGAATCTACATGGGAGCTTGAGGATATGATGAGGGAGAGGTATCCTCATCTGTTTGTTACAAAGTGACGAATTTTGAGGGCGAAATTCATTTTAAGGGGGGTAGAATGTAACACCCAAGACTTTTATGTGAAATATTTTCTTTTTATGTTATATAAATCATCAAATGAATATTTTACTACACACAACACTATATTGGCTTGCTTTACACGCAACCACGGCCTTCCTCGATAGCTTGCGTCGTACGCAATACCGAGTTTCACTAAAAAATGATATGCTATTAAAATATTATTAAAACTAGCCATTATGAATAGTAATAACCACTTTTTGAAATTTTATAATTTTTATTTTTCAAAATGGACTTCATTTTCTGGATTTGGAATATCAAAATTAGCCTAGGGTGAAATTTTGGTATTTTTCTGAAAACTTTCAATTTTTGATGAATAGTGAAACCACTAAGTGGTAGTTAAAAAAACTGAATTTTTCATAAAACTTAATTTTACCGCTTTTTTGAGTGGAATTTCGAAAATCCGAGAGACACGGTTAATATCCAGGACTAAAATGTGGTTCAATGACATGAAAATAATTTTTGGTGAATAGTAACTTTTTACTTTTATTTACCACGGTTAAAAGAAAATAGGGTAATTAAGGGAAACAATGATATTATTATTACCCTAACACATGTCCTAATTCTATTGTACAAGTGTAATTCGACCAAAAACAACCTTAGGAATAAAATATGACCATTTATGCCCACATGGATTAGATTAGGACATTTATTATTAATTTATTTAAAGAAGGGTTAAATAGTTAAAATCAATGTTTAATAAGTAAATCATTTTTAATGTGGGGTTATACATAAGATAAATTATACTATAAATATTCATTAGAAATATAAGAATATTTCCTACATACTGGTATTTTATTTGTAATTTTTAGACATTAAATAATTTAATTTATGTATGACACAACGATGATGCAGTAATTATCTTATTAATGAAATATTGACATAATTGATGTTATAAATACCCAAATAAATTTAATTAGAGCCTTTTTATGAATAAAACTAATTTTATAGGTTAATATGACATGTTAGTATTGATTTAATTAACTTGGTTCGAACTAATCATTCTGTTATGATTTTCACAAAAATCAATTACTAAATAGTGTCAAAATTGACATAAAATAGTTTTTAAAAAAAATATTATATTATTAATTGTTATTTTATTCCTAAAAATATAAGGTTCGGCCAAATGACTTAGATAAGGTTATATATATTAATATTAAACAACTTGGGGTTCGTTTGTCTTTATATAGTAAGTTTATTAAACTTATAGTATAAGAAAACAAGAAGACACGGTAAAAGTTAAATTATCTAACTTAAAGTTAAATCTAAATGATAAGGTTAAAATTGATACCTAAACTTGTCTAAATTCTATTGGATTAGAGGATTTCTACCCCTACCCACATTATCTTCTAAATATATCAATTTGGAGCTATTAAAAACCGAATTTGACTTTATAATAATATAATATTTTTAGTTATTCCAAAGGTGTCCCTCTCCTCCCTTATAAAAGGGCACCTCCTCCCCCTCTTCCTCACACCACTTTGAGACTTCAAGCTCGTCCAAACCATACCAATTTGTTCTCTACACTTCCCTAGAAACATCCTAGAGGTTCTGGTCTTCTTCAAAGACCTATTTTAGTGCCCTAAAAGATGGTCTCAAAGAAGCACTTCAAAGAAGAGGTAATGTCTGTTACCGATTCTTTCATCTTTATTTCTTCTTCAACTTCTTCTTCTTTAGTTGTTTCATTATGAAGTAATAAAATAAGTATCATTCACATACTGATATGTTATTATAAGTATGAAACAACCATATTTCACAATCTATCCATCCTACGGAAAAAGAAATCCCCGCGCGTGCGTACGTACGGAATACCGTCTCCACGCCGTGGTGTAATCTATTTTCCACCACCACCTTACTTGGATGGGTATAATGGTGTAAATAATGACTATATATGACTATTATAAAGTGATATTGATTCTTAAATAGTATACATACACTCCAATACAATTCCACGATCATAGGAACGATATCATCACTCGTGCGTACGTACGGAATACCGTCTCCACGATGTGATGTGACTCGTTCTACATGATCTTCATTTCATAATGATTATATAAATGAATTGAATGAATTAATATGATATATATTACACTAATAACATTATGTAAATGAGGTATCTATAACCTAAAGATAAGAATAAAAATTTATTCGACAAAACACGCATAAGAACAAAAAGTTTTAAACACCCGAATAACAAGTGGCAATGAAATATTACTACCAAGAAGCTGAGAATATGACCATATATGATATCATAACAATAATTATGATTATGTAATAAGTCAATAACATTATTTAAATCATTATACAGGAGGTTCGGACACTTTCGAAGCAAATCGGACCTAAGGTAAGGGAAATATCACAATCTCATTTTTATCCGAGATTATTTATACTTTGGTATTAACTAGGGTGTGTTTTATCATCCACATTCATGTTTCTTAAATATGTAATATTATTTCCATCCACCTACAATTGTTTAAATCTAATTTTACCCTTTGGTGAGATTTTAGTGAAAGATATTAAAGGAATCTTTTGTCATTTTTCGTACGAGGTAGTTTTTGACTTTCCGACAAAAGTATAAGAAGAATGTTTTTTTAACTTATACAGCATGAATGGATTTTTAAAACATTATTTCCAAGAAGCTTCCCTTACAAGTTATCAAGTTTATTTTTAATCAAATTATTTTAGTTTAGAATTGAATGACATGTTAAGAAAGGAAAAGTGTTTTTGAAGTAGAAAGGATATTTTCCTCAAGAATAGAGTTCAAGTGTTTTATCAAAATTATTTTCCATATAAGATAATATAGGGTTCTGTTTATATCCCTATTATTACATTGATTTGATTATGTTGTGATGGAATTATTTTTATGAATTACTTTATCTTATATGAATTGTTTTATGATGTCATGTTGTTTAAGAATCCCATTTTTATTACATGGGTTATGCAATGATGTATGATTTTTGATTTTGTGGCACACATAAGAATGGTATCATTATGAGATGGGTGGGACCTATATATCCCTTCAATGCATTGGGTAAAGATTTTATATCTCATGATATAGACATGGCTGGAATGGTAGGTTATACCGGTTCAGTGAAACAGGACTGAAACGAGGAGTGAACTCGGTTCAGAAATGGACTTTGTCCACTAAGATAGTCTTGGAAACGAGTCTTGACTAATAAGAAATGATTCTCTATGATTATGTGTGTATGCCACAAAATTTCATGTTTTAGGTTATGATTATTGGGATTCCATTTCACTACTATGATTTATCCCATGTTATGAAATTATTCTCTCTTTTGCAGATTAAGATTTCCAAAACTTATGTTCTTATGAATATGATGTGATTGATATTTCTTTTGTTTACCCTTACTGGAAATTTGAGCTCACCCTTTTGTATGTTTTCTTTCCCCAGGTCAGGAAGAAGGTTATTAAGTAAGATATTCCAAAAGGGACTATAGATATGATGAAATAAATGGGAGACAGTGTAGACGCTTTATGAACCAGTTGTTTATGTTTCCCTGTTTCTAAAGACACTATACCTATATAGTCCTTTGTGGTTTTGTTATATGATGTAATAAGTACGCTTCAATTTTGAAGTATTAACAATGTATGTAAAGTATGGGTCGTTATATATTTGGAATGTGGATATTATGTTTTATGATTTATTTTTGAGACTATCATGACTATAATGGTTAATTTTTTTGAGAAGGTTAGTTCAATAATATATCTTATGATTTAAAAAAATATGTTGTATTGTGAAGTTTGTTAAATTTATTGTTTTTATAGGTTTTTTTATGATGTTTAATATTATAATAATAAATACTTAAAACACCTTTGAGATTTATTTTTTACATATTTTATAGGATTTATTAATTTATTGATGTATAAGTAAAAGTTTCATTTATGTGTATATTATCTTTTAAAAAGGTTATATAAAACTTTGTATTGTATTTTTATTTGTATTTTGTTGCTTCTGAGGGTTTTCTTTTTAGTTTTTGCTGCTATTTCTGGTTTCTAATACAATTTTTTTGGTATGTTAATACGGACGAGGTATTGTATTTCTCAAATATTAAAAAAATTGATATTCAATGTCAATTATTATAATAACCTAAGTTAAGATAATCTTTTGGAATCATTTATTTTATAAAACTAACATCGAAAATCACTTTAGATGTCTTTTTCTAGAATTTTAAAAAAATCAATTATAACTGACATGTAAAGGAGATTTTGATGTCAATTATTTAAAAAACTGACATCAAAAATCTCTTTCATGATATTTTATTTAGATTTTCCAAATAATTTTTTATAACTAATGTGAAAGAATTATTTATAACATATTCTATAGTGATGTCACTTTTTAATCGATATTAGAGATTAAAAATAATCGATGTTAACAGTTTTTTTACAGTATTTTCCATATGGAAGATCATAGGCATGACTCTTCTTCACCCCCCCCCCCCACCCACTCCTCCTCTCTCTCTTCTCTCCACCTCATTTATAGATTTTTTTATCATCAATGGATTCTAAAAATTAGGGTGTCTTGTATGACATAGTGAATCCTTTGGGAAATTGTAATGACCCAAACTGTTATGAATAAAATCCCCTTTATTTTAATTAAATGACTTATGGATATAGAAAACACATGCACTCATTTTGTTTTATTATATCCAATTGGATCTAAATGACCGTTAAGTATTATTACCTTTCATAATATATTCATTGAATAGTGATCAGGTGACTATTATAAATATAGTGTTTTAACAAATCCTTTTGACATGGACAAAGAAAGTGATGACCTCAACCAATAGGATCGTACCCTATGAAGCCCAATTATTGGATCTTCTGAGGGATATAACATTTCTAGTATTCTCCCAAGACCAATCCCAATCCTAGATCCAACAACTTTAGAATGGTAGAAATTGTTTACAAGAGAAGTTCAAGCTCATTGAGATCATAGCCCAAACCATGTTCACAAAATGGCCCCATGAAAGCCCCCCTCCCCATCGCACACCATACTCTTAAGGTGTATGTTGGTGTAATAAAAGGATATGTAACAATACCATAGTATTCTGATTATGGGCATTATTTTTGCATATATTAATAAATATACTTTCATTATATTATTGTTACATTGTAAATTATTGTTAAAGCACAAAGATTATTTTTGGTAAATATTAAAATTTAATTATGAAATATATTTTAATGAATTAATAGATTTTTTTATTAAATAATATTTTAATAAAATATTAATATTAATTTAATTTTATTAAATATAAATGATCGTATAATTTTTATGAAGTCAATTTTAATTTTTATTAAGGTTTCAAAACTATTTTTATCAAAACCCGTCAATTTTAAATTATTACTGGTTGTTATTTTAAAATTGAAAATTATCATACATTGAAAATTATTTAGATAAAATGAATACTATTTTTGGAATTAGGACGTCGGAATTATCCAATGGTGAATTTCTCATAATTTTCTGAGATAGTCGAATTTCTGGTTAAAAATTAAACACCGTATAAATATATAATGTGTTTTATCACATCATAATGACCCAATAGTGATGTAATAAAATAATATAAATTGTATATTCTTCCAAATATATTTTTACATTTAAAATATTATAATTTTAGGTTTACTTGATTTATTTTATGAAGCCTTAGTGAATCCTCCAAGACATATAAAATATTTTGAGATTTTAAAAATCATTTCCTTGAAAGTGTGACTCACCTCCATATAAGAAATGGAAATATTTTAATATCTTTGGCCCTTATAATTTTAAAACAATATATACCACTCCCATTTTCCATAATATATGGGCAAAAACCATGGGATGGTTTGTGGTTTTTAATATTTTAGTGTGTAGGGTCCAAAACCAAAATAATAAAGAATTCCCCCACCTTTCCTATATTATCCCAACCAAGAACCCATTACTCTTTACTAAATCTATTTAAAACTATAAAATACTATTTCTACTACTCTCTAGATTCCTCCCAAGGTTTTTTTAATCTCCCAAGAAGCCTCTCCCAAGCCTTTGGGATCACACATCCATGTAAGGGATCCTCACCTTTCTCTCTTCCTTTCAATTAAAAAACCTTGTTTGAAATTTGTCATTTTATTTTCAATTGGTTATATTTTAATCCTCTTGTAATCAATTAAAAATATCAATTTTATGTTATATTAATTAGGGGAAATTTATCGCCCCCCCCCCCCCATTTAGACCCTTACCTACGCCATTACTATGTCAAAATTCCGTAAGGGATTTCACTCTTCTCATTTCCATTTCAAGCACTTCATTTGTATTATGCATCTTAATGTCCATTTAATATGTTGTGATCTTTTTTTCCATGATACCCTCATTTTCCATTCATTAATAAATGATTATATACCCCTTTATCTCTCATCTACCCATTTTATGAATTTCCATATGACGTTGTTATGCTCCTAAAATTGCACCACGATTTTCCATGTAAAAATCATCATGTAGTGAATACCATACCCATTCCACTATCAAGAGTATTCAAATTTATGCACTGTCACGACCCCCTCCCACCAAAGAGGCCCCTACTGAGTTGGCAATGGTTAAAGGGAGATAATGACCCCCGAGTACCGCCTCCAGTAGGCCCTGGGGTGGCGACTAGCACCAAGGGTATGAGTTTTCACAAATATGGGAGGCATTACCCTTTTTATTATTTAGGATCGGGAAATAGGACAAGTCAACTACCAAAAAGGAAAATAACAAGTGTATAGAAATACACCCAAACCAATCCCACATGCATGTTTAAACAATTTTATAACAAGGTACAAGTACAAGAAATTTCAAAGTACAATACCAAAATAAAACAAACGTACAACAACAACAACAACAACTCCAACTGTCCGACTAGTAGGGTCCCACACTACCCTGGCAGTCCTCCTGGAAACCTAAAAGTAAACGTAGGGTGAGAATACAAGTATACTCAGTAGGGAAACCTAAAGATCTCATGCACAAGTGGGGAGACATCCTAATGTCCCGTGAGAACAACAGAAGAAACCTACCAAGGAATTCTATCCACCCAACCTCACCAGCCACACTCACCAAAACACAATCACAACAGGTAGTAGTAGTATAAGAACAAGAGTATTGGGTACCCCACACCATTTCCCTTTAGTTAGATGCTCTTCCTAACGACGAACGTCGTGACGCTGCCACACTCTCCCCACCCGCACACACCTGGTCCCCACAACCACGTATCCTGCCCACACACACCTGGGCCTCACAGCCACGTATCCTGCCCGCACACACCTGGGCCTAACAACCACGTATCCCGCCCACACACACTTGGGCCTCACAACCACGTAACCACCCGCACACACCTGGGCCTCACAACCATGTATCCCTCCCGCACACACTAGGGCCTCATCCCGAAAATTATTGGGAAATAGTAGAACCTGCCCGAAGAGTCTTGGGCTAAAACCACCCCAATCGAAACCTACCTGAAGAGTCTTAGGTGTAAGGTTTCCTCAAACCATCACAGCCTAGGGGAGAAGGAGCAGGAAGGAGCTAGTAACTAAGGGTAAAACACCCTCTCCCATAAAATGGGAGTGTTCGGCACTAAGTGCTCAACATGAGTGGGGTGCGATAAAACACAAAAGATACAGATATATATATATATATCAACCACACAGCCCAACCTATGGATTCTAAAAACAGAAACTGAGCATGTTCCTTGGCACTGCTACTATTAAGCATGCATACAACAAACAAACCCAGCCCCCTTTAGGTTTTCACATTTCAGTAGAAATAATTATTTAGTTCCTTAACTACTGGGAAACTATCCACAACTAACCATACCAATCGTTCGTAAAACATATCCATGTCATCCACAAAACAAGTTAGGAAAAACATAAGCAACATAACCAAGTCCTCTTATTAACCAACCAACCCCATTGATTATTAAACCCATTCCATTACCATGACCCACCATTCATTAACTCTTCCACTTTTTATTTTATAATCACAACCCATAGCCCGTTCACATTCAAACCCATCCCCGCAGCCCCGCTGCCAACCGTCATAACCACAACCGCACCGAACCCCCTCATCATCATCCCTTTAATACCATTTATCGCAGCCCCACTGCCCACCCTATCCACAACAACCCAAAATACACCCCCATCACATGCCACGTAACCAAGCCAACACTCACATGTTCATTATTCCATTTTGTTTAACTGGGGTGATCACACAAGGGTTCCAGATTTAAACAGCCAACTTTACGTGATTAACCAATTTCCACATTCCACAAAGTTCCATACATAAGAAAATCTAGAAGGAGAGGGAAACATTTAATTGCGTAAGCAAAGGCCCCCAATGACTGTGATTTTCAGTAGGTAGAAGTTCATTCAATTCACAACATAATATCACAGGATATAAAGTAACAGCAATCACAACTTCACATCCCTGTTATATAAGCTAGTTATTATCTTTATTAAACTAGTTCAAAATTTTTTCACATAAACAATAGAACACCCACCCCGCATGATGCAAAAATTAAAGAGATGAAGGTAATATCCTTACCTCAACAGGTTCTGATCGCAACGCTCCCCCAGATCAACCTTAGAAGACATCTGTCGGTGTACGTCACTTCTGTCGGTCCCAGAAAAACCTCCTTGAGTGGAGGTCGGAAAGGAAAGGCCGAAAGAAAGACAACGGATCCAATCTCGGAAGCTCCGCCTTGTCGTTACGATCCCGTGGCCGCTGACAGATTGTAAATTAGAGCTCGTACGAAGAAGTTATGGAAAGAAGAGCCTTCAAGTCTCTTAAGAGAGCTCTGCTGAGAGGAGAGGGGAGGAGAGGTGTGAGTTAAAAGGAGGAGGGTACCCCTCCTTTTATAGGCGTGAAAATCAAAAGTAGACGGCATGTACTTTATGGTACACGGCCTGTACTTGGTTTTTTCACACGGTCTCCACGGGGCTTCCAACACGGCTATGCGGCCGTTGACTGGTCAACACACGGTTTGAGGGTAACGCATACGCGGGGAGGGACTACACGGTGTGTAGTTTAGACACACAGCATGTACTCATTTATTGCACATGGCAAGGACACGACTCTAACACGGTACAAAACCATTGACTGGTAACGCGTACGCGGGGAAGGACTGCACGGCGTGTAGAACTGGTCACACGGCGTGCACCCATTATTCTACATAGCAAGGACACGGCTTGCAACACGGGGTATACCTGGAAAGGGGGTACACAGCATGTACTCAAACTTCATGGCGTGTAGTTTCAAAAATTTTGAATGTGTGGGAAAGGTCCATCTTATCCTCTAGAACACTTTTTGACCTTATTTTTGACAAAGGAAAGGGCCGGAGAGGTCCGAGACATTACATCAGATACCTCTTAAAACATTCTCGTCCCTGAGAATTCAAAAACCAACCCAGAGGAACCCAACAAGATACCTCTTAGGGTTCTCGTTATAACAGGAACCCAACCAACAACCCTAATCATATGTGTTGGGAATTACTTCTCCTATGTCGAGATATTATCCGCTTTAGGCGGCACTGACTCACCTATACGGGTTTAATCGCATCCTCATTAATGCATCTCGATTAAGAATTGGGTCTTCCCACTTTCATACATTAGTATTTTTCAACTCGCACTAACCCCAACACCACACAACCAACACACTTCCCAAACACATGGGTTTGGGAAATTCCTTCACCTATGTCGAGATATTATCCACTTTACGTGGAACTGACTCGACCGCACGGGTTCCATCGCATTTGCATTAATGCGTCTCGATTAAGGATCAGGTTTTTTTCCCTTTCCCACACATCTGAACATGTTACACACTACCAGGAAACAAAGAAACAAAAGGCCTCACAACTGACAAGACAATCATTCCATATAACAAGGGTATATAGTACAACATCAACACAAGATCAGAAGAACAAGGGAAAAACACAAGTCAAAACAACTTCGGGTACTGAGCGTGCATCTGGGTCTCCCGCTCCCAAGTGCTCTCCTCGAGGCCGCCATGCCTCCACCATTCTATCATGACCCCCTCCCACCAAAGATACCCCTCCTAAGCTGGAAATGGTGAAAGGGAGATAATGCCCCCCGAGTCCCGCCTCCAGTAGGCCCCGGGGTGGCGACTAGCACCAAGGGTATGAGTTTTCACAAATATGGGAGGCATTACCCTTTTTATTATTTAGGATTGGGAAATAGGAAAAGTCAACCACCAAAAAGGAAAAGAACAAGTGTATAGAAATAAACCCAAACCAATCCCACATGCATGTTTAAAAAAATTTATAACAAGGTACAAATACAAGAAATCTCAAAGTACAATACCAAAAGAAAACAAAGGTACAAAAACAGCAACAACTCCAACTGTCCAACTAGTAGGGTCCCGCACGGCCCTGGTAGTCCTCCTGGAATCCTGAAAGTAAACGTAGGGTGATCATACAAGTATACTCAGTAGGGAAACCTAAATCTCTCGTGCACAAGTGGGGAGACATCCTAATGTCCCGTGAGAACAACAAAAGAAACCTAGCAAGGAATTCTATCCACCCAACCTCACCAGCCACACTCACCAAAACACAATCACAACAGGTAGTAGTAGTATAAGAACAAGAGTATTGGGTACCCCGCACCATTTCCCTTTAGTTAGCTGCTCTTCCTAACAACAAAAGTCCTGACGCTGCCAAACTCTCCCCACCCGCACACACCTGGGACTCACAACCACGTATCCCGCCCGCACACAACTGGGCCTCACAACCACGTATCTCGCCCGCACACACCTGGGACTGACAACCACGTATCCCGCCCACACACACCTGGGCCTCACAACCATGTATCCCGCCCGCACACACCTGGGCCTCACAACCACGTATCCCGCCTGCACACACCTGGGCCTCATCCCGAAGATTCTTGGGAAACAGTAGAACCTTCCCGAAGAGTCTTGGGATAAAACCACCCCAATCAAAACCTACCCGAAGAGTCTTAGGTGTAAGTTCGCCTCAAGCCATCACAGCCTAGGGGAGAAGGAGCAGGAAGGAGCTAGTAACTAAGGTAAAAAAACCCTCTCCCATAAAATGGGAGTGTTCAGCACTAAGTGCTCAACATGGGTGGGGTGCGATAAAACACAAAAGATACAGATATATATATATATATTCCAACCACACAGCCTAACCTATGGCTTCTAAAAAGAGAAATTGAGCATGTGCCTCGGCACTGCTACTACGATGCATGCATACAACAAACAAACCCAACCCCATTTAGGTTTTCACATTTTAGTAGAAATAGTTATTTAGTTCCTTAACTACTGGGAAACTATCCACAACTAACCACACCAATCATTCGTAAAACATATCCCTATCATCCACAAAACAAGTTAGGAAAAACATAAGCAACAAAACCAAGTCCTCTTATTAACCAACCAACCCCATGGATTATTAAACCCGTTCCATTACCATGACCCACCATTCATTAACTCTTCCACTTTTTATTTAATAATAACAACCCATAGCCCGTTCACATTCAAAATCATCCCCACAGCCTCGCTTCCAACTATCATAACCACAACCGCACCAAACCCACACATCATCGTCCCTTTAATACGATTTATCTCCGCCCCACTGCCCACTCTATCCACAACAACCCACAATACACCCCCATCACATGCCACGTAACCAAGCCAACACCCACATGTTCATTATTCCATTTTGTTTAACCGGGGTGATCACACAAGGGTTCCAAATTTTAACAGCCAACTTTACGTGATTAACCAATTTCCACATTCCAAAAATTTCCATCCATAAGAAAATACAAAATGAGAGGGAAACATTTAATTGCGTAAGCAAAGGCCCCCAACGACCGTGATTTTCAGTAGGTAGAAGCTCATTCAATTCACAACATAATATCACAGGATATAAAGTAACAACAATCACAACTTCCCATCACCGTTATATAAGCCAGTTATTATCTTTATTAAACCGGTTCAAAAGTGTTTCACGTAAACAATAGAACACACACCCCACATGTTTCACAAATTAAAGAGACGAAGGTAAGATCCCTACCTCAACAGGTTCCGATCGTAACGCTCCCCGAGATCAACCTTAGAAGACGTTCGTCGGCGTCCGTCACTTCTGTCGGTCCCAACAAAACATCCTCGGGTGGAGGTCAGAAAGGAAAGGCAGAAGTAAAGACAACGAATCTATGCTTGGAATCTCTGCCTCGTCGTTACAATCCCGTGGCCACTGACGGATCATAAATCGGAGCTCGGACGAAGAAGATATGGAAGGAAGAGCCTTCGATTCTCTTAAGAGAGCTCTGCTCAGAGGAGAGGGGAGGAGAGGTGTGAGTTGAAAGGAGGAGGGGACCCCTCCTTTTATAGGCGTGAAAAGAAAAAGTACATGGCATGTACTTTATGGTACATAGTGTGTACTCGGTTCTTTCACACGGTCTCCACGCGGCTTCCAACACGGCTCCGCGACCATTGACTAGTCAACACACGGTTTGAGGGTAACACATACGTAGGGAGGGACTACACGGCGTGTAGTTTAGACACACGATCTGTACTCATTTATTGCACATGGAAAGGACATGACTCCAACACGGTACACGGTCATTGACTGGTAACGCGTACGTGGGGAAGGACTACACGGCGTGTAGAACTAGTCACACGGTGTGAACCCATTATTCCACACAGCAAAGACACGGCTTGTAACACGATGTATACCTATAAAGGGGGTACACGGCGTGTACTCAAACTACACGGCGTGTAGTTTCAAAATTTTGGAAAGTTTGGGAAAGGTCCATCTTACCCTCTAGAACACTTTTTGACCTTCTTTTTGACAAAGGAAAGGGCCGAAGAGGTACGGGCCATTACATGCACATATATATATTGATTGGGTAATTACGTGTATGTATTACACATTATTATATCATGGAATAAATGATGATGTTGAATGAATCCATGTTATATGATCTATGTGGAACACTTAAGCATGAGGTTGAAATGATTATGAAGGGTACGCCCTGATAGCACTCCAATGCATTGGTTAATGTTTAGTATCACGGGACATCATGTTGGGATAGGGTTTTACCTGATTCTTTTATAGGACTCTTTTACACCATTTTCTTCAAGGGTTTACCTAATTCCATTATGTTAATGATGCATTGTTTTAAGTTTTTTCCACATTTCCATGTTATGATAATCATGACATATCATTCATTTATGTTAATGTTTCCCTTATTATCCATTTATATCTCTATTTCCTAACATATATTATATTCTTCATGTTATTCCTTTTTTACTCCCTTATTGGGCTTTATATATCACTCTTTCCTTATGTATGTCCTCAGGTTATCCCATGAAGTGTTAAGTATGAATGAATGATGTGGTCATGTAAAAACAATTCAATAATGATTTTGTATTTCGTGTTTTATGTTGTTATGTGATGTTCATAAGAACCAAATACACTATACCTCTCAATATTATAAGTTTTATTAATTGAAATTTTATGTAATAAATCCTGTTTAAATATGAAATAAATAGAAGGGTTATTATAGTTGGTATCATAGTATAGGTTTAGTTAATTTTTGAATTAGGACTAGAAAAATCTAGTGAAATTATTAGAGATGAGACTATGTATAAGAAAATAGTCCCTAAATTTTGGTGAGTATATATTATGTGGTTTATTAAGAAAATACATCCATTTCTAGATATGAACAAGTATATGTTTCTCTGGAATAGATGTATCTAGGGGTAAAACCCGAAAACACGGCTTTCAGTTGGACTCAAACAAGAACTGGTGCATAATAATATGTCCTACTGCACTCTTGGTTCAACACTCCTGGGGGGTATGCTTCGGTAAATTCATAATCTTAGTATGAACCATTATTATTGGAATAAAAAAATTCATCTAAGAATATATGTTAGGAAGAAGATCATGGATAACATAAATTGAAGCCTAAAAATTCATAAGTTAATGAAATCAATTTAATTTATAAGTTATCCATTTAATGTCATTGGATTCCCCTTTATTTGTTTAAAAGTTTAAAATTACTCATCCCAATGTCTATATTTGATAGAGTATAACCAGAATCAAAAAACATAAGGTAGGTTTATCACTGATAGTTCTACACATTCTTTTATATCCTAAAAGTTTTGTACAACAATCTAAACGCCACCACAAATCATGGAAGTAGAGATATCAGTGAAAATAGAAAATGAGGCAATTATAGAATCTGAGGCATATGACTCCTCCCCTATTAAAATTTGTGGATTGAACTTCCTGGAGAACCTCATCATACTTCCCTTGGTGGAAGTTTATGAAATTATTGGCATGGATTGGATTTCCAAATATAGAGGAAACATTAATTACCACGAGAGTTAAATCACTCCTCATATGGTGAATCGACCCCTAATTCTATATAAGTGGAAGGAGGTGTGTGAATATTATTTAGAAAAATCATCTTAGGAATGGATATTACTTCCCTATGATAACATTTATCTTTCTCAGATGATTTTGTATAAGGAAATAACTATCCTCGAATGCATGCCTATTGTTATGGAATTCACAGATGTGTTTCCCAAGGAATTGTCTAGTCTTCCTCTGAGAAGAGATGTCGAATTGTCGATTTATCTTATACCTGGGGAATTTCCAATATCTAAGAATATTTATATAATGGATTTTCTAGGTCTTGAGGAGCTAAAGAAAAAACTATAGGATAATCTGGATAAAGGGTTTATATTCCCAAGTGCTTCATCATGGGGTGCACCGGTCTTTTTCATCAAGAAGATGGATGGGTCAATGCACCTTTCCATTGATTATCATGAGACAAATAAAATCCTGATAAAGAGCAAGTATCGTTTTCCACGAATTGATGACCTATTCGACTATCTTTGTAGAGTACAATACTTCTCCAAGGTGGATTTGTAGTCGGGATATTATCAAGTAAGGGTAAAGAAGGAGGATATCCCAAGACTTCTTTTCATATATAGAACAGGCACTATGAATTCATAGTAATACCTTTCAGACTCTCTATTTCTCCATCAATATTCATGGACTTTATGAATAGATTCTTTAGAGATTACCTCAAAATAAATTGGTAGTCTTTATAGATGATAATCTAATATACTTCAAAACCAAGGAGGAGCATGAGGAGTATATGAGAACTGTACTAGAGACCTTTTGAAAGGATAAGGTCTATAAAAATTAAATAAAGTGTGGGTTCTAGTTAAATTAAGTCTCATTCTTATAAAATATCATCATAAAAAATGGTGTATCTATGGATCCTTCCAAAACAAAATCAATTGAGGGATGGATAGGGCCGAAATCTTTGAAGGATATCTGACACTTTATGGGGTTGTCTAGATATTATCACCGATTTTTGAGAAATTTATCACAATTATAATACCCTCTTACCAAGAAAACTCAGAAGGGAGTCAAGTTTTATTGGAATGATGAATGTGGAGAAAGAATCATGGAGTTAAAGAAGAGGCTTATCAGTACCCATGTTCTCACACTACCCACAATTGGGGAGATTTTCGTAATCTCCGGCGATGCCTTGAAGAAGGGAATGGGATGTGTTTTGATGTAGAATGAAAAATTCATTGGCTATGCTTCAAGGAAGTTTAAAATTCATGAGAAAAACTATCCCATGCATGATCTGGAGTTGGAAGTGGTGATCTATGTGTTGAAAATATGGAGGTATTATCTCTTTGGGAGAAGTGTGAAATATATACAGATCACAAAAGTCTCAAATATATATTCACATAGAAAGAGTTGAATATACACCAATGAAGATGGTTAAATATCATCAATTATTATGAATGTCAATCCATTACCACCCTGAGAAAGTGAACAATGTGGCAGATGCTCTTAGTAGAAAGGAACCATCAATTCTATCATTGATGAGAATTGAAAAATATCCAATCTTCTTATATTTGATGAATATAGAGATGGGAATCATAAATAAGGGAACATCATAAATCCATTCACAAATTATTACTCAACCGTCTCTTTTTGAAAGGTTAAAGGATTCTAAAAATGATGATGAGGGAATTACAAATAAAGTGGAAACTATCAAAAAATGGAAATCATCATACTTCAATGCTAATTAGGAAGGAATTGTGAGATTTGGTTCAAGACTTGTGTTCTATAAATTCCAAAGTTCATGAAAGAAATTTTGGGTGATGCACATTGTTTGAATTTATCCATTCACCACGAAAACATAACGATTTATTAAGATCTCTAAGAGTAGTATTGGTGGGATAAAATGAAGAAATAAATCTCTAAATATACATCAATGTTTCTGGTATGTTAGAAATTGAAGGTTGAGTGGACAAAGTTTAAGGGGATGATGCAACCATTACCCATACCAATATAGAAATGGGAAAACATCGCCATGGAGTTTTTCACCAGACTTCCAAAGACATCCAAATAAAACAACACTATCTAGATTGTTGAGAATCATCTTACAAATACTTGACACTTCATTATAGTTCAAGAGGATTTCTCATTTGATCAAATGGAATGGATATACATCATAGAAGTGGTAAGGATGCATGGATTACCTTTATTGATTGTGTCTAATAGATATCCAAAATTCACCTCTATGTTATGGAGGATTATCCAATATTCTCTGAACTCTGAGATAAACTTCATTGAGACCTATCACCCTCTAACTGATGGCCAGCCTGAGCAGACTATCCAGACACTTGATCATATGTTCAGATCTTGCTCAATGGACTTAAAAGGTGGGTGGGAACAACATCTTCCTTTGGTGGAGTTCTCTTACAAAAAAAATTTCCACCCAATAATCCAAATGGATCCTTATGAATCCCTTTATGGGAATAGGTATAGAACACCAGCATTTTAGGATGAAGTTGGGGAAATAAAACTTCTAGGTCCTGAAATGGTCAAAGAAATGGTGGAGAAGGTAAAGACTATCCTGCAACACATCAAAGATTCTTAGAGTCGACAAAATAGCTATGATGAAAATTGTCGATGAGACCCAGAATTTGATGTTGGAGATATGGTATTCCTTCACATATCTCCATGGAATAGGGTTATGAGATTTGGGAAGAAGGGAATGCTTTTTCCAAGGAACATTGGCCCTTTTGAGATCCTTGATCGCATCGGGGCAGTGGCCTATCTACTGGTACTACTACCGAACCTATCTCAAGTAGATGATGTATTCTATGTATCACTCTTAAGGAAGTATATACCAAACCCACCAAATGTACTCAATCCAGGGGTGGTACCATTGGAGATATACCTATCCTATGAGGAGAATCCGGTGAAGATCTTAGATTATAGAGAAATATTTCTACGAAATAAGACAATTCCCCTCATAAAAGTGTTGTGGAGAAATAAAAGGTTTGAAGAAGAGATGTGGGAACTAGAGGATGTGATGAAGAAGATTTAACCTCATCTATTTTATATTGGTAAAATTAAATTTTGAAGGTGAAATTTCTCAAGGGGTAAGTTTTTAACGACCCAAACTGTTATGAATAAAATTCTCTTTCTTTTAATTAAATGTATTATGGATATATAAAACACATGCACAACTTTTTATTATTATATCCAATTATATTTAAATGATTTTCAAGTATCCTTACCGTTGAAAATATAACCGTTGGATAGTGATCACATGACTAGTATAAATATAGGGCATTAAAAAATCCTTTTGACATAGACAATGTAAGTGATGACCTCAACCTGCAGGATTGTACCCTATGAATCCCATTTATAAGAGATTCCAAGGGAGATAGAATTTATTCTCTTTTCCCTATACCAAGCCCAAGATGAGATCCAATAACTTAAGCATGAGAGAAACTATTTAATGGATAAGTTCAATCTCATCAAGATCATGGTACAAACCATGTTCATTGAACATCCCCATGAAATATGCACCATCACACACCTTGCTCTTAGGGAATATTCTAGTGTAATAAAGGGATATGTAAAAAGACAATAGAATCATGATTATATAGATTAATTTTCTCTATAATAATGAATATACTTTCATTCTATTATTGTTACTTTGTAAATGAATTTTAAAGAATAAATAGTATTTTTTGTTAATATAAAAATTTAATTAAGAAATGTAGTTTGATGAATTAATTTATTTTTTAATTAAATAATATTTTAATAAAATATTATTATTAAATTACTTTTATTAAATATAAATTATCATATGATATTTATGAATTCAATTGTAATTTTTATTAATGTTTGAAAACTATTTTTATCAAAACCCATCAATTTTCCATAAATGTTTGTTTACATTTTAGAAGTAGAAATTAACATATTTAGAAAATTATTTATCTAAAATTAATATTATTTGAGGAATCATGATCTTGAAATTATCCAATGTTAAATTTTCCATAATTTTTGAAGATTGTCAAATATTTGGGTAAAAATTAAATACTATATAAATATATAATGTGTTTTATGACATCATAATGAACCAATAGTGATGTAATAAAATAATATAATCGGTATCTCCGGCCAAATACATGTTTCAGTTTAAAATAATATATTTTTAGTTTTATTTGATTTATTTTATAAATCCTAAGTGAATCCTCCATGACATATAAAATATTTTAAGATTTTGAAATAATTTCCTTGAAAGTGTGACTCACATCCACATAATAAAGGGTAATATTTTAATATCCTAGTCCCTTAATCTTTTAAAATAATTTATACCACTCCAATTTTCCATAAACCAAGGTAAATACTATGGTATATTTTGTGGTTTGTCATAATTTAGTGTGTAGGGTCCAAAACCAAAATAATAAACAATTCCCCCACATTTCCTATATAAACCCACCCAATCATCCCTTCATCTTAACTAAATATCCTTTAATATCAACCACCCTCTTCCCCCTACTCCATATAGTGCTCCCAAGATGCCCCTAAACTCCCAATAAGCCTCTCCCAAGACTTTGGGATCACACATCCATGTAACGGATCCTCACCTTTCTCTCTTCCTTTCAATTCAAGAACCATGTTTGAAATTAGTCATTTTAATTTCAATTAGTTATATTTTCATGCCTTTATAATAAATTCCTTACTATCCATTTGATTTTATTTCAATGAGGGATCATTTATCCTCCCCCATTTAGACCCTTTCCTATGTTGTTACTATGTCGAAATTCCGTAAGTGATTTCTCTCTTCTCATTTCCATTTCAAGCACTTCATTTGTATTGTGCATATTAAAATCCATTTCATATGTTGGTATATTAATTTCCATGATCCCCTCACTTTCCATTTAGGTATAAATTATTAGAGACCTATTTATCTCTCATCCACCCATTTTATGAATTTCTATATGACGTTGTTATGCTGTGAAATTGCACCACGATTTTCCATGCCAAAATAATCAGGTAGTGAATACCATACCCATTCCTCTATCAAGGGTATTCACCTTTATGAAAATATAAATATTTATTGTGTACTTACATGTATTTATTTCCCATTATTCGATCATGGAATAAATGATTATTTTGAATGAATCCATGTTATATGATTTATGTGGCACACTTAAGCATGAGATTGAAATGATTATGAAGGGTGTCCCATGATATAGCTCTAATGCATTGGGCAATGTTTATTATAATGATACATCATGTTGGGATATGTGTTTACCAGATTCCTTTGTAAAGACCTGGAATTTCAGTGGAAATTTTTTTCTTAAATACATGAGAATTTTACAAGTCCGTGAAAATTTATGGTGCTTGATTCCGAGGCCTGGTGTTCCTGGAATCAATTTATGAAGCTTTGTTCGGATATGTTCAGTAAACATACGAGCGGGATTTTATAACTTTTTAACCGGCACTCGGAATAAAAATCCAAGGGCACCGTTGAGCTCGCAACATCAGTTATTTCTTAGTGAAACCTTCACCGCATTTGCGTTCTAACGAGAATGAAAGTTAGTTTTTGGGGTTTTTAAATAATTTAAATAAAAATAAGGTGTGAAAGTTTTTTCTATTTTGCTGGTTAAAACCTCCACGTGGAGGTTGGGGGTGGGGGCCACCACACCTTAACCTCCCATGAGAGGTTATGGTGGTGGGTCCCACCAGAGCATAACCTCCCTTGGGAGGATAAATTTCAGTGGGGACCACCCAAGTTTATAACCCCTTTGGAACCACATTTATGTGGAGAAGACTCTTAACCTTCTCCACTAATTAATTGAGCCTACACCACCCTCATTAATTAAATGGGTTGTCTCATTTAATTAAACACAACAATTTGAATTGTTGTGCTAACAAATAATAGATGACGTTTCCATATATTATTTTGTTGGCATGATTCATACATTTTGTTTGGAGAATTAATGAGAGGAAAGAATGTGGAGTATTCATTTCTCTCCAACGAAGAATGACATAAATCTTCCACCTTCTTCCTTCTTTAACTGGGACAAAGGTGGGAGCTTCTTCCTTCAATAACGATGACGACATCATCCTCAACATCTTCGTTTTCTTTCTGACGTCAATGGAATAATGTTATCTTTTCTTCCTTCATCAATGATCATCGACAAACAAGGTAGGGGTTGGATTTTGAGTATGACTATATTCCCAAGTTAGTATTTTTTTTAAAAAACAAATAGCGTGGATGTTTTCTTTTGCGGGTTGGGAATACTCTTTGTAGGAGGTTAGGGTTTGATTATCTCCTTTTAAGTTCTTGTTGAGTCACATGTTACCGCTCTAATGCGGAGGGTGCGGTCCAAAATAACATGGCCTGACCCCTCCGTTGTTCTTCTTGAATGGTGGTTTCTTCGCGATAGAAGGTGGCGGCATTGCGTTGCGTTGATTAATGGAGAACCCCCTTCGATCAACCAAGAATCCCCTTCGATGTACCTCCAAAACTCGCTATAGAGCTCCCCCAACCTCTGAAACCTAGAAATCCTACATGAGGCATGAGTGGGAGGAATAACGGGGGATATATGGGAAATCCTGAGTGGCCTGGGTCTTAAAACCCTAATTTTAAGTGACTGCATGGCTTGGACACATTGTTTGGGAAACCGTGTGCCAACCGTGAGGTAGCAACTGTCCCACCTGGGGACATTTCATGGCTTGGAAACATGGTTTGTAAAACCGTGTGCCAACCATGCGGTTTCTACTGTCTCACCTAGAGACTTCGCATGGCTTGGCCACACGGTTTGTCAAACCGT
The DNA here is from genome assembly GCA_963277665.1 of Viscum album. Classification (NCBI taxonomy): domain Eukaryota; kingdom Viridiplantae; phylum Streptophyta; class Magnoliopsida; order Santalales; family Viscaceae; genus Viscum; species Viscum album. Next base: position 1,304,540,410 of record OY728160.1, on the reverse strand, counting down.
CTTCCAACTCGGCAGTTGCTACTGTCTCACCCAGAGACTTCGCATGTCTTGACTGCACAGTTTGTCAAACCGTGCACCAAACATGCGGTTTCTACTGTCTCACCCAGATACTTCGCACGGCCTGGCAGCATGGTTTCTTTAGACCATGCGCCCCTGCACAAACCTCCAAAACATTGGCATCGGGCGTCTATTGGAAAAACCGTCAGCGGTGCTAGAATCCTTGGAAAGAGAAGGTGCCTTGAGTATACTCCACTAGATATTTGGCTTGAGATAGAGTATCGTCAGGTTGGGTCGATCACAAATCCAACTAGACCCTGGAACGGTAATGCCAATAACTCACATACCGGGCATCTAATTGACGCACCATCTATTGAGTTGAGACCCCAATGACATGGAGAACCTCTGAGATACTTCTACATGGGACTTCGTGACAGTTGGAGTATCGAAAACTATCTTGTGGATCAGATATTCTAGAAACAAGCAGGCATTTGTGCGGGAACCTAGTAGCTGGATGAGACTTGATGACTTCTGATCGATTCAGCTCAGAGTGATTCGAGTATCCTATTGGGTAGTGCCTCTGTTTGAGCAAGGCAGAACCACGGTGGGGAGTGCCTCTGTGTGAGCGCAGCAGAACCACGGTACTTGACATGTGGAGTACCTCAGCAGGCTTCCAGGGGACTGCCTCTATGTGAGCGCAGCAGACCCACGGTGGAGAGCGCCTCTGTGAGAGCGCATCAGATCCATGGTACTCGACAGGAGGAGTACCTCAGCAGTCCAAGTTAGTGGGAAGCACCTCTATATGACAAGGCAGGCCCACTGTACTCGATAGAGGAGGAGTTCTCTTTCTGTCGAGGGTTCAGTTTAATAAAAATTATGGTTTGAGCTGAGTCAGTGACTTTTTTTTTACCTCATGATTGAGATGGTTTACTAGATAAATTAGATATATGTATGGTAATATAGCTAAGTAAGGGTTATCTATTGTTTATTTACTTTCTGGTTATCCTTGTTGGATATTGTGAGACCTTGAGGGTCTCAGGGTCCCTACTGAGTATCGTTATACTCACCCCTGCACGGGCTATGCCCGCACCTCGTTGTGTTGGTTGCAGACGATGGACAGCGCTGACTGAGGCAGAGAGTAGTAGGACTGGATGGTACCCAGAGGTGGACCACTAAGTGTGATAGTACACAGAGTGGACAAACGGACGTAGAGTGATGGGGAGGCCATCAGAACCCACCCTTCAGGCAGGAACCCCGGAAGATGACCTTGTAGCTGCTTAACTTGCTTTCAATTGAACTTTCTTTCATTTGTACCTGTACTTTACTGTTGGGCTTGTATTTCTGGCCCCTTTTACTTTCCATCACTTCTTCTGTATACAGCATTTCTTAGTTTTTTTCTTCCAATTGTATGCTCTGATTGTGTGTGTTTACTTTTTATAAAGGAAATTCCTTCCCATCCTAGGTATTTACGCATTTAGTGTTAGTCGCCAACCCCTGGCCTATGGAAGGCGGGCTTGGGGTAGTCATAGCATGGGTCTCGAGGACAGGTCATGAAAAATTGGTATCAGAGGTGTCGGTTCTACCGTAGAACATATGACTCTGATCATTATTTTTTTGTGAAGAAATAGTGTTAATGGTACTAAGTGTGGTTTTCAGTTCAGGGAGTCTAGTGTTGGTACGACGGCCAACGTATCCATACACTAGGACCCTGAATACTGATTTCCAACTTAGTGCACGAAAAAACTGATTGTGTGCGTGTCTTTAAAAGTTTTCTTAAGTTATCTCAACCAGGTCAGCTCACCAGGTATAAACTTTTGACCGTGTTGCAACAATTTCATTCAGGATGCCTCCCCGTAGAGCCCTGAGAGTCGTATGCTCTGACATCCCACCGAGCGACGAGGCCTCGGTGTAGGGCCCTTTTCCAGTGGAGGCACCAGCGGCACCACTTCTCGTTGGGAAACTGATGCCACCAGCCCTAGTAGCAGATGATACACGCCGCTTGAGAATTTTTCATGAGTTCCAGCTCTAGAGGACACCCAGGTTCTGGGGAAATATGGACCCACAGGTGGCTGAGGATTGGCTAGAGGCCATGGTGAGAGTTTTCAGGCTATTAGGCACACCAACAGACTACGTCGTGATCCTTTCTGCCATTCTCCTTCAGGAACTAGCATGCAGATGCTGGAGCCTGATGCTCCAGGTTCATGACGAGTCGACCCTACTCTGGACAGACTTCGAGAGCCTATTTCAGGCAGAGTTTTTTCTAGCCACCCTTTGAGTGGCGCAAATACAGGAGTTACTGCATCTACATAAAGGTAGCATGATAGTAGCACAGTACTTAGCGAGGTTCACTGACCACTCACGCAACTCCATAGACACGGTATGGGACCCAATCTTTAGGGCCTCGACCTTCGAGCATGGGCTCAGGTGAGAGATCATAGCTCCGATGATCTCACTTAGCATCCTGACGCAGGCGAGGGTGTTAGAGAGAGCCCTCATAGTATAGTGTTTTCTTGCTAAGCAGTCACCAGCAGCGAGACCCGCTACTAGTTGACAGGCAGTGAAGTCTTCTTCAGCTAGAAGTAGAAAGACGTCGCAGATGTCCAAGAGGACGATAACTATAGGTTGATGACCGCACGACTCAAGATCGGTTGTGCGGGGCACCCAGAGTAGAGACAGATCCATAAATGCCGATAGTATGAAGTGTTACTCAAGAGGCGGGCCTGGTCACATGGCACCTGACTATACGACCCGCTGTACTGACGATCAACAGATAATTGAGGGACCTCCCAGGAAGAGGCATAGGTTCTATTGAGGCAGTCCGCAGGGAGGAGGTGGATGTGGAAGAGGAGATGGACGATCATCTGGTGGTGGATGATGATTCGAGGTGTTGCCACCACCACCACCAGGAGGTCCACCCTGACCGCTGGGAGCAGGTGGATAGGGGAGAGCTCAGCTTTAGGTAGCTGAGGCATACGACCATGGTGCTTCGGAGATTATTCGAGGTATGATCAGTGTCCACTCCACCTTAGCTGTAGTTCTTATAGACATAGGTTCCAGTAAATCTTTCATTGCCTCTTCCCTCGTTCAGAGCATAGAGATTCTGATGGAGTCATTGGATCAATCCTTACGGCTAGAGACTCCTACGGGAGAAGACTCGATGATTACGAACTAGTGCTGGTAGTGTGAGATTACTCTAGGAGGCGAGAGCCTCGGCTGGGATCTTCTCAGAGTGGTGTCGAGGCCTTGCGACGTCATCTTGGGTATGGACTGTTTATCTATAGTCCATTATCAGATTTACTATATTAGGTGCAATGTGTGGTGTGTCTGCACTGATGGGACCAGGTTCACCTTCACCGGCGAGAAGGGAACCTTTGCAGCACTGGATGGACTTACTCAGAGGAGGGTGCAGTCAATCAATCACTAGTTGGCTTGCCTTACCATTGGAGCAGTTTATGTGGAGAGTCTGACTTATCCTGTAGTAGTGGACCAGTATGTCAATGTATTCCCGGATGATGTTCCAGGACTACCCCCTTGTAGAATGGTGGGATTCAACATTGACCAATACTGCAGGACGACACTGTTATCTACTCTAGTATATCGGATGGCTCCTGCCAAGCTTCGTGAGCTGTGGGTACAGCTGGAGGACTTACAGCGAAAGGGATTCATCTGACCCAGTTTTTCTCCCTAGGAAGCCCTGATTATGTTCTCTAAGAAGGCGGATGGGAGCTTGATGCTTGGTGTTTACTACCATCGCCTGAACCAGGTAACCGTGAAGAACAAGTACCCCCTTCCAAGGATTGACGACCACTTTGATCATCTCAAGGGATCTCGATGGTTCTCAAAGATAGACCTTAGATCAGGCTATCACCAGCTCAGAGTTCGAGACGAGGATGTGAAGAAGAAGGCCTTCAAGTGTTGGTATGTCATTAGGAGTTCTTGGTTATGACCTTCGGCGTAACTAATGCTCCAGCAGTGTTCATGTGTCTCATGAATAGGATCTTCCAGCCTTACCTCGATCACTTTGTCGTGGTCTTCATCAACGATATACTGATCTACTTGACTACTGAGGAGGAGCATGCCTACCATTTGCAGGTAGTACTAGACACACTTCGAGAGCACCAACTTTATGGTAAGCTCTCTAAGTGACAGTTTTGGATTTCAGAGGTTCACTTTTTGGGACACGTCATCTCGGCGGCTGGAGTTGTAGTATATCCAGCGAAGATTGAGGCATTACTTTCTTGGGATCCACCCAAGAGTGTGACAGAGGTACGGAGTTTCCTGGGTTTGTCTGGATACTATCAGAGGTTTGTTCCAGACTTCTCCAGAGTTGTAGCACCACTATCATCCTTGACGAAGAAGGGGAAACCCTTCGTGTGGTCAGAGAGATTCCAGCAGAGCTTTCAGGAGCTGAGGCATAGGCTAACTAGTGTCTCCATCTTGGGGATTACAGAGGAAGGCGTAGGGTATTTAGTCTACTACGATGCATCAGGGACTAGACTCGAGTGTGTCCTGATGCAGTAGAGAGCAGTGATTGCATATGGTTCTAGGTAGCTAAGACATCATGAGCAGAACTATGCTACCCATGACCTGGAGTTAGAAACAATGGTCTTCACCTTGAATATGTGGCAACACTATCTTATGGGAGAATGTTTTACCATGTACTCTAATCACAAGAGTCTCATGTATATCTTCTCTCAGAAGGACCTCAACCAGAGACAGTGGCGATGGCTCGAGTCCTCCAGGACTATGACTTCGAGATAGTCTATACTACTGGGAAGGGGAATGTTGTTGTAGATGCGCTCAGTAGGAGGACAGGTATTCAGCTGCTAAGAGAGGCGACAGAGATACTGGCTGCCTTACAGACATCTTTTGTGCATAGATATGGAGCAGCCTATCTACAGTCTCTTACAGTCACTCCCCCACTACTTCAGCAAGTCAGGGAGGCGCAACATGGGAACATTGACTGTGAGACACGACGTGCTCATATATCCATAGGGCAGGCACCTGATAGATTTTCTGAAGGTGGGGAGTGCGTCATTCTCTTTAGAGGACGTACCATAGTACCAGTTACACATCAGGAGGAAGTGTTGAGGGAGTTCCACACTTCCCCTCTAGCGGTACATCCAGGAGTGGGGAAGATATACCATGACCTTCGGCGATGACACTGGTGGCCAGGTATAAAGAAGGCAGTAGCAGAGTTGGTCTCATGGTGCCTCACCTTCCAGCAAGTGAAAGAAAAGCACCAGGTACCAGCAGGCTTGGTACAACCCTTCGAGGTCCCAGAGTGGAAGTGGGATGGGATATCCATGGATTTCGTGATGGCTCTTCCACGTACATCTAGGAGTCACGACTCGATTTGGGTGATCATCGACCAACTCACCAAGTCGGCTCACTTCCTACCGATCAAAGAGCAGGGATTAGTAGAGAGATTGGGATGCCTCTATGTGCAGGAGATTGTGCATTTACATGGAGGACCTTCTTCTATAGTCTTTGAATGTGACACACAGTTTACTTCCCGACTATGGAAGGGGTTGTAGGAGGCTTTCGGGACACAGTTACGTTTGAGCACTGCCTTCCATCCTCAGACAGTTTTCCAGACCGAGCGGACCATCCAGACCCTCAAGGACATGCTCTGTGCTTGTGTCCTCAACTTTGATCGCAGGTGGGAGGATCACTTACCATTATTAGAGTTTTCCTAAAACAATATTTATCACTCTACCATTGGGATGGAACCTTTTGAGGCCTCGTATGGTTAGCCTTACAGATCGCCACTGTGCTGGACAGACCCAGGGGAGTCAGCACGAGTGGGACCAGAGATGGTACGAGCTACTACAGAGAAGGTGCAGATCATCCAGGAGCAGATGAAAACTACACAGAGCAGACATAATTCATATACTGAATGGAGGCGGAGACCTCTGGAGTTATATTATGGTGACCACGTCTTCTTATGGGTCTCACCTCGACAACGTCTTCGGAGATTTGGCCGAGGTGGCTTGTTGTCTCCACGATTCATCAGACCTTTCCAGGTCCTCAACAGAGTAGGAGAGGTGGCTTACCACTTAGCTCTTCCACCTCAATTTCACCGGGTGCACGAAGTCTTCCATGTATCTCACCTGAGGAGATACGTGCACGACCCATCCCACATCATCGACCATGGGGAGCTAGACATCGATGACGGGGATAATTTCAAGGAGGTTTCAGTGGAGATTGAGGATCGATAGGATCGGGTCCTAAATGGACGATCGATACCTCTTGTTCACGTTCCCTGGTAGCACGGGAACCTCTAGGAGAGCACATGGGAGCGGGAGGCTCAGATGCATGCTCAGTACCCCCATTTATTCCTTAGTTCGAGTTGTAGCTTACAGGGACGTAAATCCATGAGGAGGGGAGAATGTAAAGACCTGGAATTTCTGTGGAAATTTTTTTCTTAAATACATGGGAATTTTACTAGTCCGCAAAAATTTACGGCGCTTGATTCTGAGGCCCGGTCTACCCGGAATCAATTTCTGAAGTTTTGTTCGGGTACGTTCAGTAAACGTGCGAGTGGGATTTTATTACTTTTGAACTGGTGCTCAAAATTGAAATATGAGGGCATCGGTGAGCTCACAGCGTCTGTGATTTATTAGTGAGACCTTCACCGCAGTTGGGTTCTAACGAGAATAGAAGTTAGTTTCTGGGGTTTTTAAATAATTTAAATAAAAATAAGGTGTGTAACTTATTTTTATTTTGGTGGTTAAAACCTCAAAGTGGAGGTTGGGGGTGGGGGCCACCACACCTTAACCTCCCATGAGAGGTTATGGTGGTGGGTCCCACATGAGCATAACCTCCCGTGGGAGGATAAATTTCGGTGGGGACCACCCATGTTTCTAACCCCTTTAACACCCCATTTAAGTGGAGAAGACTCTCGACCTTCTCGAATAATTAATTGAGCCTACACCACCCTCATTAATTAAATGGGTTGTCTCATTTCATTAAACACAACAATTTCAATTATTGTGCCAACAAATAATATACGACGTTTCCATCTATTTTTTTGTTTGCATTCTTCATACTTTTTGTTGGGAGAATTAAGGAGAGGAAAGAACTTGGAGGAGCCATTTCTCTCCATCGAAGAACGATGAACATCTTCCACCTTCTTCCTTCTTTAACTGGGACAATGGAGGGAGTGCCATACTTGAAGAACAACGACGATGTCGTTCTCAACTTCTTCATTTTCATTCTGACGTCAATGGAACGATGTTTGATTTCCTTCCTTTGTCAACGATCATCAAAAAACGAGGTAGGGGTTGTATTTTGAGTATGACTATATTCCCAAGTTCTTCTTTTAAAAAAACAAATAACATAGATGTTTTCTTTTATAGGATGGTAATAATCTTTGTGGGAGGTTAGGGTTTGATGATCTCCTTTTAATTTCTTGTTAAGCCACATGTTACCGCTCTAATGTTGAGGGTGCAGGCCAAACTAAAATGGCCCGAATCCTCTGTTGTTCATCATGAATGGTATGTTCTTCACGATGGAGTGTGGTGGATTTACGTTGTGGTGACGAATGGAGAACCCCCATCAATCCACCAAGAAACCCCTTCGAGGTGCCTCTAAAATGAGCAAAGGAGCTCCCACATCCTCTGAAAACCGGAAATCCCGCATGAGCATGAGTGGGAGGAAGAACAAGGGAAATATGGGAAATCCAGAGTGGCCTATGACTTAAAACACTAATTTTAAGTGGTCGTAGAGCTTGGCCGCACGGCTTGGGAAACCGTGCGCCAACCTTGCGGTAGCCACTGCCCCACTTGGGGATTTCGCACGGCTTGGCCGCATGGTTTTTCAAACCGTGCGCCAACTATGTGGTTGCTACTATCTCACCCAGAGACTTCACACGGCTTGGCCGCACGGTTTGTCAAATGGTGTGGTTGCTACTATCTCACCCAGAGACTTCTCATAGCTTGGCCGCACGGTTTTTCAAATAATACGCCAACCGTGCAGTTGCTACTGTCACACCCAGAGAATTCGCACAGCTTGGCCTCATGGTTTTTCAAACCGTGCACCAACCATGCGGTTTCTACTATCTCACCCAGAGACTTCACATGGCCTGGTTGCACGGTTTGTTTATACCATGCGCAAACCCTGCGCCCCTACAGAAACCTTCATGACTTTGGCACCGTGAATCCATTTGATGAACCGTTAGTGGCGCTGGAATCCTTGGAGTGAGATGGTGCCTTGAGTATACCCCACTAGAGATTTGGGTTGAGATGTAGTATGGTTTGGTTAGATCGATCATGAATCCAACTAGACCCTGGAACGGTAATGCCAATAACTCAAAAATCGGGAATCTGATTGACACGCTGTCTATTGCGTTGAGACCCCTATGATGTGGCGGACCATTGATATACTTCTAAGTGGAAATCCATGATAGTTGGAGTATAAACTAGTATCTTTGGGAGAAGATCTTCTAGAGATGATCAGACATTTGTGCAGGAACCTAGTAGTTGGCTAAGACTTGACGACTGCTGACCGATTCGACTCAGAGTGATTAGACTAGCCCAGTGGGGAGAACCTCTGTGTGAGCGTGGAAGACCCATGGTACTCGACACATGGAGTACCTCAATAGGATTCCAGGGGATCGCCTCTGTGTGAGTGCAGCAGACCCACGGTGGAGAGTGGATTTGTGTGGGTGTAGAAGATCCATGGTACTCGATAGGAAGAGTACCTCATCAGTCCAAGTTAGTGGGAAGCACCTCTATGTGATGCGGTAGGCCCACTGTACTCGATAGAGGAGGAGTTCTCCAGCAGCCGAGGGTTCATTTTAATAAAAATCCTAGTTTGAGATGATTTAGTGACTTTTGTGTTTACCTCATGATTGAGACGGGTTACTAGATAACTTAGGCATATGTATGGGAATATACCGAAGTAAGGGTTATCTGTTTTTTATTTACTTTGTGGTTATCCTTGTTGGATATTGTGAGACCTTGAGGGTCTCAGGGTCCCTAGTGAGTATCGTTATGCTCACCCCTGCACGGTCTATGCCCGCACCTCATTGTGTTGGTTGCAGATAAGGGACAACGCTGACTGAGGCAGAGAGTAGCAGGACAGGACGGTACCCGGAGGTGGACCACTTGGATTGATGGTACACGGAGTGGACAGATGGATGTAGAGTGCTGAGGAGGCCATCAGTACATATCCTTCAGGTAGGAACCCCAGAGGATGACCGAGTAGCTGCTTTACTTTCTTTCAGTTTTACTTGATTCCAGTTGTACCTATACTTTACTGTTGGTCTTGTATTTTCGGCCCCTTTTACTTTCCATCACTTCTTCTGTATACAATATTGCTTAGTTTTTTGCTTCCAATTTTGTTCTATGATTGTGTGTGTTTACTTTTTATAAAAGCCATGCTTTCCCAGCTTTGGGTTTTACGCCTTTGGTGCTAGTCGCCAGCCTCTGGCCTATGGAAGGCGGGGGGCTTGGGGTAGTCATGGCACGGTTCCCGAGGATGGCTCATGACATCCTTTATAGGACTTTTTTCCACCATGTTGGTATAGGGTTTCACCTGATTCCTTTATGTTAATGATATACTATTTTAAGTTTTTGCCGCATTTCCATGTTAGGATAATCATGCCATATCATGCCTTTATGTTCATGTTTCTCTTATTCTTCATTGATATCTCTATTTCCTAACATGTATTATATTTTTCATGTTATTCATTATTTACTCCCTTAATAGGATTTATATCTCACCATTTTCTTATGTATGTCCTCAGGTTATCCCATGCAGTGTTAAGTACGAAGGAATATTGTGGTCATGTAAAAGAAGTTTTCAATAAAGATGTTATATTTCCTATTTTATGTTGTTATGTAATGTTCCTCATCCCCAAATATACTGTACCTATAAATCTTTTTAGTTTCATTAAGTTAACTTTTATGTAATAAAACCTATTTAAATAATAAATAAAGAGTATGGTCGTTATAGAAATAACAGTCTTTTAATTATTGAGTCTATAAGAGACTTTTTTGAGTAATTTTTTACTACATTGGAGATTCCATCACTTCCCTATAGGCTTCTATTAAGTGTTTTTTTACTAAAATCTTTGATATATTACTTTAATGGGGTTTTCTTTTAGATGAATGATTTGTTTACTTTTCATATGCATATGTTGTTTATGTTTATCAAAATTCATATTAGTAATTAATTGGACTTATTAAGTGATTTTTGGGGCCCTCTATAGCTACTAGATCATTGGTTGGTCTCATGAGTGAAACTAAACTGGGTTTTTACACATTATGTATGGTGTCTTGGAAGAGGCCTTGACAGTTTGTTAATGATGTCTGACATTATGAATTCCATCATTATGAATCTAGTAATTGATAATCCATGTGATTATTAAACTAGTATGATATCCATAGTAATGTTTTAATATGTTATTATTTAATTATATTTTATTCCTGCCAAATTATGCTCAGGATTATGTTTTAATATCATGTGTATTTTTAGTTATTCACCATGCCTTATTAATTATGATTACATTGTATTATGTACCCTTACTAAGAATATGATCTCACCCATTTTATTATGAATTGGTATAATAGACAAGGAAGTAATATCCCAAAAGACCAAATAGTTTAGTATTTTTGGATAACCAGATAAAAATATGAGTTTTAAATTACTACTTTGAAAGGAAATACAATACCGAAATTCCATTGCAAACATTTATAAATCCTATATTATCTCTATAACTCATTCGTAATATTCATATTCACATCCTGGGGGAAAATAACTCATAATAAAATGGGTGAGATCATATTCTTAGTAAGGGTACATAATACAATGTAATCATAATTAATAAGGCATGGTGAATAACTAAAAATACACATGATATTAAAACATAATCCTGAGCATAATTTGGCAGGAATAAAATATAATTAAATAATAACATATTAAAACATTACTATGGATATCATACTAGTTTAATAATCACATGGATTATCAATTACTAGATTCATAATGATGGAATTCATAATGTCAGACATCATTAACAAACTGTCAAGGCCTCTTCCAAGACACCATACATAATGTGTAAAAACCCAGTTTAGTTTCACTCATGAGACCAACCAATGATCTAGTAGCTATAGAGGGCCCCAAAAATCACTTAATAAGTCCAATTAATTACTAATATGAATTTTGATAAACATAAACAACATATGCATATGAAAAGTAAACAAATTTCCTCAATTTTTGATCATAATCACTAACCATTCTGAGTAGTATGGTGAATGGTATCGAGATTGCACATCCATAGTAAAACATATAATAGATCATTTAATAAAATATGTTGGATTATAAACATAATTTTTCAATCTAAATAAATAATAAAATTCAATATAGGAGTTTAAATAAATTAAAATACTCTTACAAAATCATTGAGAAATTCTTGAGATAAATACATCTTTTACATATCAAAGAAGATTTCATTTACAAAACTCATTTATATTTTTCAGGATTGTTTTTATAAAACCAATAATGAACTAATATATATTTTCATGAAAAAAAAGTGATTTTGGGAAAATTATACTATCTTAAAAAAATTTATGGTTCTTGAAAATGGGTAATAAATTTAGATGTTCCCTTTAATCAAACTTGGGTATCGGGAAGAATTGAGAAGGGATCCTTGTAAAATATGTATTTTCCCACAAATTAAAGATGAATTGATTATAATACATGGTTTTATAACATATAATAATAATTTATAATAATTTTATAAAAGAAATAAATAATTCAAATAGGGTATAGAGGAAGAAAGTGTAACCCGAATGAAAATGGAGGTTCGAGAAGAAACCCCTTACCTTATGTCTGAATATGTTCTGCACTTGACCTTAATTTCTATGATAATAAAATTAAATTTGTTAATTAATTAATTTAGAACCATTTATACCAATTTTTTAATTTTTATAATTTAATTATGTTCATTTATGGCATTTTTTATGATTTATGAGATAAAATTTTATCACTCGGGAGCGTTTGTTTACTTGGTTTTATTGATCGGTATACTTGTATATGAGTATGGATGTTCATATGGAATGGGTATAATTATATATAATTGAATTTTTATTATATTACTAAAAATATAGATGATAAATGGTTATATAATTCATTTTTCTATATAGTATGATGATGATTCATTAGATAAAATATTAGTGATAATCATTTAGATTATTTTGGTAGTTTTTCAATCATCACAAACTAGTTTTTTCATATGAATTAATATTATGTATATAAACTTGTTATAGAAAATTAAATAGGTTTTAATACATATATAATTTTCATTTTTAACCATAATTTTTTTTCCATTACCATCCTTGAAGTAGAAATTAAAGAACAAAAAATATGTCGTCCATGAAGGCTGTAAAGCAACACCTCACAGATGATGATTTCATTTTTAAAATAAAAGTGACAGAGAATGGATTTTAATGAATGATATTATAGTAACATGATATAATTCCATTATATATATTATATTGGATTTATCATGATCATTTGGATATTGGAGGTTAGGAGAGGATATGAAATGAAAATGGAAATTAAAGGGAAATTAAAAGAAAAAAGAATGAGGATTTACCTCTTCAATTCTACTCTTTGAGAACATCCTTAAGGCACCTTGGTTTTGTCTTTGGTTTTGACCATAACCACCTGGATGTGGGATAGAGACATGGAAATAAGATTTGGGAAGAATTTGGACAAGATTAAATGCTTAGAGGCGTGAGGAGAAGTGGTTGTGAGGGGTGGTATTTATAATGGAGGAGAGGGGTGTTTGTTGAATATTATATTCATTTGTTTGTTATTTTGGCTCAAAACTATGAATAGTTTGAGAATTATCATAAAATATATTAAAATAATGAAGGTAGGTTTGAGATTATGGTTCTTACATAATTCATGACTCAAGTAATATTATATTTAACTTATAATGTATTTATACCGTAAATTGTCGTATTTTACTATTCACAAAAATTAAAATATTTTAGAAAAATCCCAAAAATTAACTCTAAGAGTTTTTCAATGTTTATAATTAACAAATGAACTCAATTTTATAAAAAAATACTAAATATGAGAGATTTAATTTTTATTTAAAATCATCATTTACTCAAAAAAATACAAATTTTGAATTTATAATTCATTTATAACACTCTGGAAAACTAAACAAGGTCTCAAAAAATTATCCTAAAATAATAAGTTTAAAAACTATTAATTCATGAATACATTTTATGAAAATTAATTTACTTTTAAATCATTTTATTAATTATAAAATGGTAATTAAATATTTATGACTCACAAAAACAATAACACTTAATAATTTTTAAAATATTAATATACTTACACTATGATATAATTATGTCATAATTTCATTTATAAGATGCATAAATTTTATTTAGACTTTCATGGGGGGGTTAATATTCATTTGGATGGTTTACTATTTGGATGGGTCATATTACTATTCCTAAGGTCAAGTTACTATTTCATCCATACAAGTTTCTTAAATTCTAGAAATACATATTATTTGATTCATTCTTCATATATTAAGTTTTTATTGTGTTTTATATGTGTTTTTATGTGATCTCTACTATATGAAATAAACATAAGAAGGTAAATCTCATTGATATAATTCTAGGTCGTTACATTCTCCCCTCTTATAAAAATTATATCGTCAAAATTTTCAGATTATCCCCCCATAAAAAGATTTGGGTAGTTCTTCATCATAATCTCCATAGGTTCCCACATATCCTTTTGAATTTTATGATTTTTCCAATGTACCTTTACTAGTTGAGTTATCTGATTCCTCAACACCTGTTTTTTAGTGTTTGGAACTTGGATAGGCTCTTCACAATAAGATAAATCATGTTCCAATTCTAATTCTTCAGAAGTGAGGACATGAATTGGGTTTGGCAGGTATATCTGTAACAAAGAGATGTGAAAAACATTATGAACTTTGGAAAGGCTATGCAGCATTTACAAATTATAATATATAGCTCAAATTCTCTCCATAATTTCAAAAGAACTAATGCATCTAGGTCTCTGTTTACCTTTCTTACCAAATCATATAACACCCTTCCATGGAGATACTTTTAAGAAACTATGATCTACTACTTAAAATTACAAATCCTTACTTTGATTATCGACATGGATATTTTTCATACTTTGAGATGATTTGATATGGGTTTGAATAGTCTTTACATTTACTGTTGTTTCCTTCACATGTTCTAGGCCCATAAGATTACTTTCACCAAATTCATCCCAACAAGTTCATGTACAATATATCCTTCCATTAAATGATTCATATGGTGTCATTTGAATAAAAGAATTAAAAGTATTATTTTTTAAAAAAATATAAGAAAAGATAAATAATAATCCCACATACCTTAAAATTCATGTGAGAATGATCTAAACATATCTTCTAAAGTTTGAATCATCCTTTCTAACTTCCTATCAGTTTGAGGTTGATAAGGAGTACTAAAATGAAGCTCAGTATCTAAATATTCCTAGATACTTTTCTATAATTTCATTATAAATAATGGATCATGATCAAACATAACTATGTTAGGTGCTCCATGAAGTTTGATGACTTCATTAAGATAGATTTTTTCGAGGAACTCTAGTGGAAAATCCTCCCTTATAGAGAGGAAATGTGCAAACTCAGTAAGTCAATAAACAGTTACCCATATTGCATCATTCTTTCTTAGGGGTTTTGTTAATCCAGTGAAAAAATACATAGTAATTTCATCCCATTTCTATGTAGGAATAGGAAGGGGTCGCATGAAACCTCTTGGTTGTTGTCTTTCAGCCTTTACTTGGTGACAGACTAACATCTTGATACATAACAATCAATTTTACACTTCATATTATCCCACCAAAAATGGACCTTCAAATATCTATACATCATATTACTACCAGGTTGTATAGATAAATTCTCGTTATGGTAATCATCCAATAGCTCCCTTTTATCTAGGGTATAGAGGGAACACATAGCCTCCTCTCAAATTTAATAATTACATTCTCACACAAAAATTATGGAAACATCCCTTCATTCACAGCTTCAATTTTCTTTTGAAGATTCACATCATCACACTGAGAACTTTTAATTCTTCCCAATAAAGTTATTTGGGAAACTAGTTGAAAAATTGATGATGTTTCACCTTCCTTAATATTTCCCAAATCTATATTTTCTAGATCCATGTACATAGGATCATTATCAATCCTCATTTGGTTTAGAACTCCATGATCCTTCCTACTCAATTCATCTCCTACCTTATTCTCCTTTCCTATGTGGTAGTGTTTTAAAAACTACTAATCCTTGACCAGCTAGAGCAATCTACTTTCCCTCATGTTGAGTTCTTTCTGTGAGAATATTTATTTTAAACTCTTTTTATTTGTATATATCTCAAATATTTCTCCATATAGATAGTGTCCCCATATTTATTAAGAAAATATTAAAGTCACTAACTCTAGATAACGAGTCTTATAGTTCTATTCATGAATTATAAACTACCTTTATGCATAGGAAATAACCATATCATTCAACATGAGGACAAACCTGAGTCCATTCTTTGACGCATCACTATAAATCACAAATCCACCATTTACCAATGGTATAGTAATGATCGTAAAATTCACTAATCTCCTCTTAAATTATTCAAAACATTATTCACATTATTTTTTCCACACGAACTTGACCCCTTTACAAGTAATCTTGGTTAATGGTTTAGCTAATCAGGTAAAGTTATGAATGAATTATAGATAATATCCTGCTAAAATAATAAAACTACATACCTCAGTTATTTTCATTGGTGTTAGTCACTCCTGAACCACCTTTTTCATCAAAGGATCAACTAAGATTCCATCCTTTGAGACAATATGAAAAAGAAAATAAATTTATTGAAGTGAAAATTCACACTTCCTAAACTTCCCATATAATTAATTTCTTCAATAAGTCTTTAAAACAATCCA
This sequence comes from Viscum album, assembly GCA_963277665.1. NCBI lineage: Eukaryota > Viridiplantae > Streptophyta > Magnoliopsida > Santalales > Viscaceae > Viscum > Viscum album. The sequence continues at coordinate 1,304,524,429 of OY728160.1, read as the reverse complement.
TAAGTGATTCTCATGGTCTTCGTAGATTTTGGAGTATATCAATATATCATCAATAAATACTTCAAAAAGTAATCATGATATTCCTTGAAAACTATATTCATTAGATCTATGAAAACAGAGGGTGCATTAGTTATTCCAAATAGAATTACTATAAACATCATAACGCCTATACCTGGTTTGAAATGTTGTATTTGGAATATCATCCTTCCCCACATGTAATTGATGATATCCAGATTGAAGGCCACTCTTATAAAATTTTTGAGCTCCATTAATTTGATCAAATAACTCATAAATGTGATATAATGGATACTTGTTCTGTATTATAATAGCATTAATTTCTCTATAATCAATGCACAACCTCATCGATCCACCTTTCTTCTTAAAAAATAGAATAGGGGATCCCCACGGAGAAACACTAGGGATAATAAATACTTTATCCCTCAATTCCTCTAGTTATTTCTTCAGTTCTATTAATTCCACAGTGGTAATTCTGTAAGGATTATTTGACTTAGGTCTTGCACGATGAATTAAATCAATAGAGAACTCAACTTCCCACTCTAGAGGATGTCTGGGTAAATCCTCTGGAAATCAATCTATATATTCTAGCACAATAGGTACATCATAAATTTGAATATTTCCTTCCTCATCCATAGTTTAAGTTTTCTATTCCTCTCCTAGGATTTCATTTAGAAGAGATACTGGGGGTGGTTATGGATAAGAGTAAGTTGATGAGGTTTCTACTCTAAAGATAAGGGATTCTATGTCATTATAAAAAATAATATCTTCTTTCTTCTTGAGATATATTTTCACATAATAATTCTAAGCCAATCCATATCAAGTAATATGTCAAAGTCAGTCATAAGTATGATGAAGAGGTCAATAACTAAATAATGTTTGTGTGTTATAAAGGGGACTAACTGACACATCTTTGTTGTAACGATACATCCCCTATGAGTTTTTAATGAAAAATATTTTATTAAATCAAAAGGTAAATTTAAATTTTCCTGGTTAACTGGGAATATATAAAATAATTTGATGATGTAGAATAAAATAAATATTTGGACAATTTTGAGGAAATGATTTATGTACCTTCCACCACGTCATTAGAAACTTCAACATAAACATTTGTTACTGTATAATATTATCCATTCTCCCTTTTCCTTATTTGAGGAAAGTTTCCTTGACACTTAAGAAAATCATTTGAATAATTTCCGATCTCTTTGAAATTGTATCATTGAACATTGGTAACTTCTTTATTTCCCTTGGAATCATGGGCTTGGTGGCCTTTTTCTCCACACTTGTCCCAAACACCCATACACTTCTGGAATGTACCAAGGTTTTTCATCCCAAAATTATCACAGGATGGAAAATAAACTTTTCCATTCTTCCCCTTTTCCTTATTTCCTTTTCCAGAGTGTTAAGAGGCCCTATTCTTCTCTTGATTTACTTTGATGTCATTTGACATAGAGAATACTTTTTCTGCCTTAATAGCACATGAGATAATATCTTCATATGATGATAAATTTTGGGAGACCAGTGCCCTTTAGAAGAATATATTCAAACTATAAAATAGTAAATCAATATTTCTTCTTTTATTATTCATGTAGTCTATAAAATTCCTTGAAAATATTATAAATTTATATTTGTACTTCACAATTTTTTCATCCTCTTTCTATCTTTGTCTCAGTAATTCCCTCTCCAAATATACTAGATATTCTAGAGTAAAATAATTTTCTAATAAAATTTCCTTATAATACCTCCATTCCATATTTTTAATTTATTTCTCATACATTGTGTTTTAATTAATGACCACTATTGATCTACATTTCTTGATAGACGATAAACTGCCATGACAACCTTCTCCCTCTCATTACATACCATAGCGATAAATATATTCTCTAAAGAATGTATCCACTCCTCTGCTACAAATGGGTTTTTATCCCCACTGAATGATGGAGGTTGTTGTCACATAAAGGAGTATAACATTTCTACTCCATGTTGTAGAACATGATGCTCTATATGGGTAATGTTATTTTTCATAACTTGAGTTAGTGGTCCCAATATAGTTATAAGATTCTCAACACTAGTCAAAACTCCAATACCAATATTATTATCTTTCATAGGATAGAATTCCCTATATGGGATGTGTGTGTTGATACAGTTTACATTCCTTACACAAGGTTCCATTTATAAAAAATGGAATACACTAGATTCGGTTATGAATCATTATGAATTTCCTCAAACTAGAAAAACACTTAAACATAAATATAAATTTTATGCACAGATAATATCATAACAATTAACATGGATTCATTGGGGAAATATTTACTTATAAATAATTCATAATGGTTTTTAAATAAAATGTGACTTATCCTAATAATATTCCCCCAGGAGTGTCAAATCATGTGCAAAGTAAGGCTCGTTATCCTGTACCAGGTTACCCCGAGTCAGGTCCGAGACAAGTTGTTAGAGTAGTTACCCCTAGGTACATCTGTTTCAGATTCATGTCCATTTATAGTAACCAGATAGGAATATATTTCTTGGATGTTCCAACTAATCTCTACCTCACAAAAATTCAAGGATGCTCGATTATTCTTATACTCAATGTCTAACTTAGGGTTATGTTCCCTAATCTAGGTTTTCTAAATATATTTTCCAAGGATTCTACTAAACTTCTTATAATACCAACGGTAAAGACCCAAACCCCTGTTTCCAAGAGCTAGTTCCTTATATTAATTTTTTTATAAAATACAGGGAATTTGTATCTCGAAGAGACAAATAGTTTAGTAGTTTTGGAAAACTAGATACAAACATGAGTTTTACATTACAACTTTTGAAGAAAATACAATATAGACATTTCATTTGAAACATTAATTACTCCTACATTATCTCTATAAATCATTCAAAATATTCATCTTTGTATCCTCCAGAAAAATAAAATATAACAAAAGGGGTGAGATCAGATGCTCAGTAAGGGTAAATAATACAGTGGAAGCATAAGTAATAAGGTATTCCATTAAAATATAATCTTCAGTATAATATGGAAGGAATAAAAGTTGACTAAATTATTCCATAATAAAACATAACCCTCGAAATTATAATAGTCGAATAATCACATGGACTATCCATTACTATATTCATTATGAGGGAATTCATAATGTCATACATCATGATGATATCGTCAAGACCTCGGATAAAACACCATACATAATTGGTAAAAATCCAGTCTAGTTTGTCTCATGAGACATACCGATGCATCAATGTGCAATAGTGGTCCCCACCCATCACTTAATAAGTCCAATGCATTCCTCTTATGAATGGGAATAATCATAAAGAATATATACATACTAAATTTAAATAACTTTCCCTAATATGGAAATATAATCACTAACCATTCAGAATAGTATGGTTAATCGTATCAAGATAGCACATCCGTAGTCAAAATTATCATAAATCATTTAATACAATATGGTGGATGATAAACATAAGTGATAAATCTTAATAAAGAATAAAATTAAATAGATTATTTTAAATAAATGAAAATACTCTAACAAAATCATCAAGAAATTTTTGAGAGAAATACCCCTTTTACTTTACAAAGAATAGTTCTTTTATAAAATTCAATTATATTTTCCATGATTGTTTGTATAAAACTAGTAATGAAAAAAATATAGTTTCTCATGAAAAAATTAGTGAATTTAGAAAAATAATACTATATTAAAACATATTATGGATTGTACATGAACATGGGTATGAAATTTAGTTGTTCTCTTTAATCGGGCATACGTGTTGGGAATAATTGAGAAGGGATCCTTGAAACATATATTTTACCACAAATGAAAGATGAACTGATCATAATACATGATTTTGGAAGGTATAATCGTATTTTTTAGGAATTATATAATATAAATGAAAAATTAAATTATTATATAGGGGAAGAAAGTGTAACCCGAATGAAAATAGAGGTTTGGGAATAAAACCCTTACCTTATGTCTGAATGTGTTTTGAACTTGACATTAATATCCTAGATAATCAAATTAAATCAATTTATTAATTAATTAATAACATTTTATGCAATTATTTGATTTATTAAAATTTTATTATGTTCATTTATGGCCTTTTTTATGAGTTATAAGATACAATTTTATCACTTGGGAGCGTTTGTTTCCTTTGTTTTCACAAATGGTATACTTTTATATGAGTATCAAAGTTCATGTAGAATGGGTATAATTATATAGAATAGAATTTTTATAATATTAACGAAAATATAAAAGATTAAATTTTTATATAATTCATTTCTTTATATGGTATGATGATGATTCTTTAGATATAACATCAGTGATAATAATTTAGATTATTTCTGTGGTTTTCTGATCATCACAAACTAGTTTTGTCTTATGAATTAATATTATGCATATATACTAGCTCTAGAAAATTAAATAGGTTTTAATACAGATATTATAGTCTGTTTTAACCATAAAAATTATTTCATTACCATCCTTGAAGTACAAATTTAAAAAATAAAAACCTCTCATCCAAAAAAGTTGTAAGTCAGCACCTCATAGATGATGAATTTATTTTAAAAAGAGAGAGAGATAAGGGAGTTTGTTGAAGGATATTCCATTAAAATTATATTATTATAGTATATTGATGATACTAGATTTAACGTGCTAATTTTTAAAGAGGATTTTATTAGAGGATAATAAATGAAAAATGAAATTGACCAAAACCTCTGGGACATGGGGGGAGACTTGGAAAGATTATTTGGGTAGAATTTGGAAAATATTTATGGATTAAAGGTGTGAGGAGAAGTGGTGGTGAGGGGTGCTATTTATAGTGGAAGAGAGGGGTGTTTTTTTGAATATTTTATTAATTTGTTTATTTTTTTGGATCAAGACTACGAATAGTTTGAGACTTATAACAAAATAAATTAAAATAATAAAGGTAATTTATATATTACAGTTCTTACATCAGTCATGACTCATGGAATAGTTTATTTTACTTATAATTTATTTATATCGCAAATTAACATATTTTACTATTCACCAAAAAATTATGTATATTAGAAAAATATGAAAATATTACCCTAACAATTTTTCAATGTGTAGAATTCAAAAATTAAATCCATTTAATGAAAATAATTTTCTAAATATGAAAAATTTTAATTTTTATTTAATATCACTATTTACTCAAAAAAATACATATATTGAGTTTATAACTGATTTTATAACACTATAAAAAAATAACTTTTTTCTCAAAAAACTAGCCCATAATCATAAGTAAACAAAATATTAACTTATGAACACTTTTTATGAAAATTAATTATCTTTTAATTCAATTTATTAATTATAAAATTGTAATTAAATATTTATGACTCACAAAAATACCAGCACTTAATTAATTATTTTGAAAATATTAATTTACTTACACTATGATATAATTATATCATAATATAATTTAAAGATGCCTAAATTTTAATTATACTTTCATGGGTGAGGTTACTATTCATTTTATCAGTTTACTATTTGTAAGGTCCATATTACTATTCCTAAGGTCAAGTTACTATTTCATCTGTATAAGTTCCTTAACATCTAGAAATACTTATTATTTCATTCATTATTTGTATATAATGTTTATATTACGTTCTATATGTGATTTTATATATTCTATACTATAGGAAATAAATATAAGAAGGTAAATATCATTGATATAATTCTAGGTTGTTACATTAAACCAGTAATACTCAATAAATTTCATCACGTACTGACTAGGTATGTGTCTCTATATTTTCTCCTTTCTTTATACAGAAAGTTTCTTACACATGTTTTGAAATTTATTATTAATGTCTTTATCGTGTATAAAATTATACCTAAATAGTTTTTTTGCATCTCATGTTGTAAATAATTATAGTTTCAATTAATATACTCTTTGTTTTGATATTTTAATAAATTATCTCCTTTTCATGATTAATAAAGGGGTTTTCAATGTGATATAACATTTTTCTCGATAATAAGGAATTTTTTAGATTAATTATACATATTTGGTGGTTGTGGTATGATTTCATTAAATAAACACACACCACACACATAGTCTGAAAATACGGGCCATAGCCCACAAAGTGATATCCCACCCATCAAGCCTTATTTATTCAGTACATGGATTGAAGGCCCGATGGTCATGAAGCCAATTACATAGCCTAAAGGCCAAAAAACTAGCCCAAAGGCCCAATACAACGTCATTCCTGCATCATAATGCTTGCATCATTAGGCCTACATCATGTGACTCACCAATAAAATATTTAAACCAATACAAATTTTTTTAGTCATTATCACTGATATAAGTAAATTTTTATCTTTGATACGGGATAGTTTGTTAGAGATGGATTTCAAGTGATTTAAGATGATAATTTTTTATGAATATATATGTTTATTTCGTGGTTTAGAATTTCATGCGAGTAAATATGAATCTAATTGGGGAATTAGTATTGAGTTCTTCACTTTTTATGATTATGAATTGATAAGTTTTTAGATATGATCATTATCTAACAAGTTATAAGAAAATCGATCAGACCTATATCTGATAATATTGGTTTCAAGTTAGATCATATTTATGATAGCATAATGGATTTATTTAGTCAATTCTTAGATAAATCCACTAGATACTGGTGGGATTATTTCATTGTAAGGCTAATGTTTATTCTTTTGTTTGTTTTACAAATTATGTGGGTATGTGTTTTATAATTTTATATTTATAAAATTTATTACTACTGTTATGAAAATGGATTTTAATTGGAAATATAAAATTCATTTTTTAACATGTAAAGTTATTATTATATTAATGTAAAGTTATTTATTCATTTGTTTTAAATTATATGGTGGGTTTTACTATTTAAAAATATATAATATCTAGGGGAATCCTACTAAGTTATATATTCACTCCATATATGTGCTCCAAATGTGTACATATACATGTTATTTATTTTATCTCATGCTGGTATAAGAAGATGTTTCCCATTTGATAGTAATTAAACTATAGGTTCTATGTTGAGATATGAATTTGATAACATGTGGATATAACCATGTGTCGTCAGGGGAAAAATATTTTACTTTATTTATATTTTATGTGAGATGTGTGTGCTTTCCACATAGGCATTTCCATTTATATGTGTCCTATCATTGTACCATGTGATGAACTTCTATGTTTTTACTTACAAGGTTTGATTTTCAATTTATTTGTTATTCTAATTCCTGTTTTGTTCAAGTTCAAATACCTATTTTTAATATGGAATGATGAGTCAAATATATGGAAGATTGGATTGTGCATGATAGCTCAGTGAATTATTGGTTGTATAATTCCATGAAAATTTACTTTTCTATTATGATATACACATCTATACACATGTGCACTTATGTTGAGGATTCATTAGAAGTGTCTTGTTGAGTTTATACTTAGGCCCTATATTGTAATCCTTGTGCACATACAAACTTCATGATCTGGGATCTAGAGAAGAGAAAGGGACTTGTGGGAGTTTACATAGGATCTTGGATTTTGGAGATGTATACAGTACTAGGAATTCCTCTAGATAATTCTCAAAACAGTTTTATTTACTATAATTTCTAGTTTTACATATTTTACATATTTAACTACCACATTGGGTCCCTTTTTATTATACTTTTATGATGCGACATGGAATTTATTATAGAATCTTTTTATGTTTTCTTCTACTGTGAGGCTCTTTGGGCTTATTTTTATATTGTTATTATTCTGTAATGGATATTATTACCAAGGGTATAGTCTCCCCATATCAATTTATACCCTCACAACTTGTCGACAACATCTTGTGTATGGGTTGTTGCACATTAGATTATGTAACACTTAATATTGGATCCAATGATTTGAGTTAAGGTGTCAAAAAATTGAATCAAATTCATAAAAATTCCTTTCTCTTCTTATTGGCCTGTGGTGAAAAAGGTGATAGGATGTGTGGAACTCGGGTAGGGAATTTTCCATTTTCCTAACCATATCATTTTTCATATAAATCCAAGTTACCATTTATTACATTGTTTTCACAATTTTATGGGATTTGGGTGAATTCATGCATCATGTATAGGAACTTAGGATCACATTTCATATATATATATATATGCATGTTATTGTTAGATAGTAGTTCTTTAATTAAATTCATTAACTTTTGTTATATGTTTTGTATTATATCTATAAAATAATTAGTTATTTGATCTTGTGGGTGAAGTTATGATATATATATATATGACTATAATTAACATAAAGGTGTAGAGGACTAGGCTAGAGCCTTTGGTGGAACTAAGAGGGATATATCTTGTGTGTGGTTATCTCCATGGATAATTCTTATTATATAAATCCCTTATGTGTGAATTATGACTACTTAATTTGTTCTCGTAATAATTTTTTTATAGGTGTTCTAAATTTTTATTTTTAATTTAAAAAAATTCCACCTTAGAGACGTCAAAATACTCATGCTAGGGAGGACATCCCAGTTATACCGTGGGCTATACAGGAGGAATCACCTAAGCGAGTTCCCTCACTAGCTCTAGTGTTTCATACAGTAAACCCACCATATCCCAAAGTCTTATAGATAATTCCTGCTTAGTGAGAAGGGGTGTAGAGGATGATGGTTGGATATACCTAAGACATTCATCACAGTCGTTCCAAGGAACTGGCGGTCCTTGAGATTTTGAGGACTGAATTATAAATATAAAGGTAATAATTGGCCTGATAGAGACTCATGAGTATAGGAGGGTTAATTTATATGACTTTATTCTTTAGGGACGTGAAAGTAGGTGGTGGGGAATTATGGTTTTGATAGAAAAGTTTGATGATATTACTTAGGAATCCTTTAAAGATATGTTCTTCAAGGACTTCATTCCTAACATGATAAATCTATAATGAGCATGTGATTTTATAGATCTTTATTATGGGATGATTTTAATTTCTATATATTCATCTCGTTTAAAAGAGTTTCTACACTACACTCATATTTTGGCTGGGAATGACGCACAGAATACTTGGAAGCCTTATTCCAAGGATTATATGGTAGGTTAGGGGATTTTATATGAAGATGTATTCTAATGTAATTAAAATGGTGATGAATTTTGAGAAAGGACTCATGGAGAAAAATCTTGTGGGATTTCATCCAGCATGTAGTAAACTGAAGACTGAACATCCCAGTAGTATAGTGAGTTTCTCTTAAGGTAGTAGGAATAGTAAGTACAAGGAGGTACAATAGGATGGTTAAAAAGTGCAGTAGATTATGGATTATTCTACTCCCTCAATGGTTTGAGGCTCGACCAAGTTCAATAACTATTATTGAAGTAGAAATTTTAGTACATTATGCATAAATACAGCTTGGTAATGTTAATGATATGTAAATTTGGTTCATCTACAATAGTTTTATTCTAAAGTTTCATCTACAGATTCGAGGAGGTCAGTTTAGAGTTTAATTGGGGTCCTCAACATCAAACTCAGGAACCAAAAACTTTGAGGACTCAAGTGATTCATGCACTGTATCGGCAAGTTTTTATCCAATGATGGGAAAGATGTATGAAATAGATGAGGTTACAACCATTGGTGGAGAGATAACTTCTATATTCACAAGCATGATATTGATCACCTCTATGTTGTCTACCACTTTTATTATAAAAGGGCTTCCCAATATTTCATATCTTCTCACATAATTTTTTCTCAATATTTACCTATTAAGTTTTCTTATGGGTTTATCTCTCTTGAAATGCCTTTGTTAAATATAGTATAACATCTCTAGTGATGTCTTAAATGTACCATATTTATTTCTGGATATGAACATTTATCAGAATTTATGATCTTAAAGATAAATAGTTTTGATGTGATATTTGTAATGGACCGGTTGACCAGTTATCAAGTTCATATTGACTATTATTAGAGATGTTTTTCTTTTACCATGCCTAAGGGATAGATGTTTGTGCTTAATAGTGAGTGTGATCTTGGAGTAGGTAGGATGGGATAAAATCTATGATGGGTTGGACCTATTGTAGGGAAAATATAAATCTTGGATCTCTCTACATAATCACTTGTAGCCCCCTCTATCTTCCCTCTAGTGGTAGATCATTATCATAATGTATTCCCAAATTAATTCTCATATATTCCTCTAGATAGAGGAATAATGATTAGGATTTCACTTATACATGGAGAACAATATATATTTATTCTTCCTTATCATACAGAACCAGTTGAGTTGAGATATTTTAAGGTACCATTAAAGGATTTGGAGGCAAATGGATTTATCAAACCAAGTACATCTCCTTGGGATACTTCCATATTGTTCTCTAAGAAGGAATATGGAAGCCTACAAATCTATATTGAATATAGGATTTTGAATCAAGTAACAGTGAATAATATGTACTCTTTACCTAGGATTTATAATATGATTGATCAATTGTGATGATCCCAGTGGTTTTCCATGATTAATCTTAATTCTAGATAACATTAGCTACTAGTCATAGAGGTGGATATTCCCAAGATAATGTTTAGGAGTATATGTGGAATTATGAGTATATTTTAATTCCTTCTGGGATAAAGAATTATCTAGTGGTGTTAATGGATCTCATAAATATTATTTTCAATCCATACCATGACTCCTTCATTATTGTATTCATGTATGAAATCAACCTATATTTTAGGACATCATATATGAATACTAGTGACAATTAGATTATATTGAGTACACTTTGATCACATCAGCTAAATGATAAATTATTGAAGTGACACTTTTGGAATTGAGTGGTGTGGTTTATTGGTCATGTAATTTCTATGATGGGGATTTTAGTAGACCCAGAGAAGGATGAGGTTGTGATTTTTTGGGAATTAACTAGGACCATGTTTGAGATCAAGATATTATATCATCTTTCTAGGTACTATTGATGCTTCTTCTAAGAATTTAACTATTTAGAATCACTGATGAAAAAGCTAACCTAAAAGGGGGTGATGTTTGAGTGGTTTATCATTTTGAAGTGGTCTTCATAAAAATAAATAAGAGATTTATGATAGTAATTTTTTTACCCTTCCAAACACTAGGATTGGATATGTAGTGTTTTTTATGCATTGAGTGTTGGGTTGGGATATGTGTTGATGAATAAAGATCAGGTAGTCACCTTTAGGTCATAACTACTACAACCCCATGAGCATAACTACCATATGCAGGACCTATAGTTTGAATCAAAAGTTAATTCTCTAAAATTTGAGGACATTATCTCTTTGGAGAGAGGTTTATCATCAACATGGTATATAAGTGATTTTGATACATATTATCTCAATACGATCTCAATATGAGTTAGAGGCATTGGTTGGAGTATCTATATAAATTCAACTTTGAGATAACCTATGCTCTATGGAAAGGTAATGTCGTTTCAGATTATATTTGCGGGAAAAATTTTGAGACTCGGGAACTTGGAGAGTTGCCTCCATATGAGGAATAAAATCGGATGAGTTTTATAGTTTAGTGGCTAGTGGATGAATCTGAGAATCATGGATTAATGACATTTACACCCTTGGTTATCATGTATTTTTTTAGTTGACTGAGTGAAGCCTATAAAAAAGCTATATCCTAGGTGTGTAGTGATGTGGGAGCACTTGGTAGGGGATAACTCAGTCCCAAGGTGGTCCTTAGATGATGAATAGGTGATCTACATTCCAAAGAAAATTGTTGTTCCAGATAAATTGAGAGAGGATCTAATAAGATAATCTAATTATTTTAAATAGATAGTTCATCCAGGGTGGATGAGGATATAGCATCAAATACGCTATGATTTGTTCTAGCCATGTATAAAGAAATACATCACTGCTTTTTTTACAATACCTTACCTACCATAGGGTAATGTCCATGAAAAAACATCTTGGTTTTTTCTTCATACAATTCTAGTTCTTATGTTGATGTGTGATGATGTAATGATGGAATTTTTAGTGGGTTTACCCAGGACCTTGAGGATTCTTGATGCGATTTGGGTAACATTCGATCGAATGATGAAAATAGATCATTTATTACCAATTCAATAAACTTTTTATTTTATTATTTGGGAAAATTATATATATGAGAGATTGTATTCCTACATGGAGATCCATTTAGTATCATATTAGATAGATATTCATGATTCATACCATAATTTTGTTAGGGATTATATAAGGTCTTAGGTACCCAGCTAAAACCGAGTATAATGTATCATATTTCGGTGGATGGATAATAAAATATGATGATCAATATTTTAGAATTTATGATATGGGCATGCATTAAGGAGCTTTATGAAGGTTGGGATGGTCACATATCCTTGTATATGTTTACAAAAAATAACATATTTCAAGCAACAATTAAAATGGAACCTTTTTAGGATCTTTATTTTTGGTCATGTCACTCACCACTATGTTGGAATGAGGCTAGTTAGGTAGTAGTTTTGGGGATTATTATTGTATAGGATACCTCCAAGAGAGTGTAGTATATCTAAAAGGAGTTATTCACCGCTAAAAGTAGGCATAGATCATTTTTTGAAATAATGATAAAGGCCTTGGAGTTGACTGTGGGTGACTGGGATTTCTTGTAGGTGACTCCTCATCTTGGAAGTCGATGATTTCATTAGAAAAGGAAGCCATAACTTAGTTTTTTTTTTGGAATTTTTGATATTTTTGTGCATTTTTGGGAAGTGGAATACCATTTGGATATTTCTCCATGGTATCAAGTAATGCATGATGTGTTCCATGTCTCTCAATCTTAATAGATACATGTCTGATCCTATACATGTGATCGTCCGTGAGGACATTGATATGCAGCATAACACATCATTTATTAAGTTCTCAGTGCTACAATAGACTGGAATGAAAATGTATTATAAGGAAATATGGTTCCACTTTTCAGAGTCTTTTGACATCATGTACATATCAAATAAGAGACATGGGAGTGGGAATCAGATGTAGAAACTCAATGGAAAGACTCTTTTGGGTAGAAACTCTAGTGAAACTTCATTAGGATGATAATTCCTTATATGAGTAGATTGTAATGGATTTGAGTATTTATGTACTTTACACCTTATTTTCATCCCTTATTTAATTTTTTTGAGTTATGATTTTATTGGTATAAGTATCTGGTAGTTTCTGGTTGATTTTGGAGGATTTTAGTAGCCTCAAAGGGGATTCGCTATTAGCACACAGTTGGAGGAAACTATGTGTCTCTCCCTAGGAAACTGTACAAATTGATTGGAAAAGGGCAGTGGGAATGAATGGTTTGCATAGAGTTAGATCAAATAGTGTGAAATTACCTAAAAACCCTAGAGTCTCAGGATAGAGGAGAAATCAATCTGGGCACACAGTATACCAAATATTGAGGACAAATATTGAAGGTTCCTAGGAGAGGTATAAAGACTCTCATGGCTAGAGCAAGATTTAGAAAATCATGTAACCAAACCATGTATGTGGTATTTATTAATCTATTTTTTTTATTTTATACCCAAAACCCCTATAAAAACTCTCATTTATTCTCTTATATGATGGATTTTAAGACTAGGGACTCTATTAGTGATTCTTGGTGGTTCCTCTCTCTCTTAACTCCAAATCTGAAGGATCTAAGAACTTGACTCAGGTGGATAAATATGTGGGAACCAATTAAGGTAATATATCTCCTTTATAAGCATAATAATCTTATTTTTTATCAATTAATCATAGATTAAATGCATTTTTCTAGATCTATGAATCTTCAACCATATCTAATGGAGGGTTCATGCTTGACTGGTAGATCGGTGGTGTCATATTATGACATTTTGTGGATTCTCTTTATTTGATTCTAGATCTACCATTGAATATGAATACATTTTGGTAATTTATTATAGATTAGACCTCTTAGAAAGAACTATTTCTATAATCCCAATAAAATAAACTCTATTGATATTTTTTGGGTCATGTTCTAGTGAACGTTGGAATGTTGATGTGATTCGGGTATCATTCCTCAACAGATCTTGGAATTTGGAATCAATACATTAATGGTAGTAATTATTTACCATCATGAATATTTGTATATAAATTAATAGCATGTTTGGATTATGTGTATATTCCTAGTATAAATAACATTTCATGATATGTATGTTCGGTGTGCTTGGGTATCCCATGATACCTTATCTTGGTATGTCTTGATTGATCCAAACTTTGTTGTGTATTTTTATGCAATATTTCATAATTCCTGGAATGTTTGATATACCATAGTTTTTCTTTACTATGTTTTACAATGCTTTTGAACTATTCATAGTTTTTGGAATATTTATTTTCATATGTTTTTCATTACTATTTCATTCTTTATATGTTTATATTTTCATAGCCAGTGGGACCTTGTCTTGATGTTCAGGTTGATAGATGGCCCTGACAAACATTTCAAGGTTTTTAGAGGGAGAACATGGATGAACTGACTTATTTTATGTTAATATATGTATGGTGGTTAGTGTATGATCTTATCCTATGATTTGACTATGGTAGTATAATATCAAACACCTTTGGAAGAGTTTGTATAGGATAGAATGATCTGATGTTGGGAAACGTTCATGTGTATGTATAGATGCCCACAATTCAGGACTACCAAGTATATATAACATTAAAGGATAGTAGGTAAACATGAGTCATAGATGTTACATTCCCTTAAGGATGGGTGTGGAGTTGTTCATTATTTTTAAAGTGTGAATTCTTCTTAAATATAGATGGATTTTCAAATAATGATCTCTAAAATGTTGTAATTATTTATGATATTATTCTGGCATATCACCGAAGAAGGTATGGTTAGAGATTGTGGAAGCTTGGTTAGTTCATGATCACTTTATACATGTTTCATTGTATGATTATATGGATATTTAATTTTCAATTGTGACATACACCATTATATAAATGTGAACTTATGTTAAGGATGCATTGGTCGTGTCCTACTAGTTTTATACTCACAACCTTCACGGGAATCATGGTGCATGTGTAGACTTCACGGTTAGGGATCCAGCTATAAGAAAGGGACATGTGGTAAGTTACTATGGAGATTAAATTTGGGATATGTATTTGGTTCTTGGAAATATTTCTCATAGCTTTTCAAGAAATTTTATTTAGTATCATTTCTAGTTATACTATTTTTACTTATTGATATGCCACATTGGGGTCCATTTGATTATACTTGTATGACCTGACATGAAATATCTTATAGAATATTATTATGTTGTTTTCTTGTTGTTTTTATATTTGATTTTATGTTTATATTTTCATTGTCTAGTAATGGATCAGATTAGTTGGGGTATAGTATCCCCACAACACTTCAGACACTCACTATTGTTTTGGATCCTCTTATGTACATAGAGGCACACATGAGGTTATGTGGCACTTTGGGTCATACCTAGTGATTCAGTTCAGGGTGTTACATAAGTGTTATTAAACAAAAATAACAGAATATACTTATTATTGAAACAAGGTCATACCATATTAGACTGGGTTGTATTATCCATACCATTTAAATCAGGGAAGTATCTTTTAATATGGTCTGTTTGAACACTCTAAAAACACTTAAATTTATTAAACCAAATTTTATCCTTCCATTCTATACGTGTTTATAAACTGTCCCCTAACATTCACTAACTAAAGTTCAAACATCACCCCACTAAGATCCTACTTCAAACCATGTGTTTAATGATCTCGGGATAACACAGATGCCTTAACCTCTTATAAAGTAATAGAATCTCTACTATACACTATGTAATATATTATAGTGTTAAAGGAATCATCAATATAATTCAACTAAATTGTATATTGAAACACATCATTAATACCCACATTTTTATTAGCTAATTTAATAATAACCTTATTAAAATCATGGAGAAGAGCACAAATAGAAAAACCATGGGCTATCTTAAAGGTATAAAGTCACATCCTAATATACAAATGACCAAGTATAGACTTGTACATATAAATATATTTGAGTTTAATCCATATGTAATTAGAATTAGTTTAATGAAAGACTTTCTAATAAAATCTATCTCCTAAGGTCAACCAGAACCTGTAATGGTCATTTTCAATAAGGATAGTTTCTACATCAACATAGGTGGTGGAAGGTCATCCATTGGTATAAAAAACTTATTTTAGAATATTAGGACATAAAATAGAATCTATGTTTCCATTGTGGATAATAATTTCCCTCATCTTAACACTTTACATATTAAATTCATTTTCACTATTGAACTGCTTATCATATAACTTAACGGAAAAAATTTATAAATTAGCATAATAGCTATGATATTAATTATGAGGGTGGATCTTGGTATAAACAAGACAAAAATATATAAACAAGAACATAGAAATGAATATCAAGAAATAAAACTTATTCAGGAATAAGAGGCAAAGAATAAGTAAAATAGAAATGATAGAAACAAGAATGCATACAATGATGAGGAAATATATAAAGGTAAAGAACATAGAATATTTACGTGATTCGGACCATATTGGTCCTACATGCATAAAAATAACATAATCACCACATATTATTATTATGAAAAAAATAGAGAACATACAATATTGAAAATATAGAGATAAAACAACAAACATGACAAATAATGTTATCTGAGAACGTATACCATTTCAATCCAAGAACTACTGAGGAACCCTTGATCATGGATGCTAACATACACTTCTAAACTATATTAACTCACTGATGAAACCCCGGTAGGATATAATTAAAGCCAAAGAAACAAGGAATCGTTAAATAATAATGAAATGTATAGTCTTTTAGTCCCTTGTCTAAACCAAGAACCTAGATATCCTCACCGTTGAAGATGAAGAAGCACTTCCAGGTCCAAAACTCTATAGATGAATCCCCATTCCACCCTATAACTCACAATGATCAAGCTATCCACTAGTTAATCCATTCAAAATATTCATAAGAATGCTGGAAGAATAGTAGATCCCCCTCCTCTATCTAAAAAACTATCTTCCCTAAAATTGAAATTAATGGAATTTATAAGAACCACAATTCATACAAATCAAAAGGAAAAGAGAACAAATGAAGAAATTTACAATATAATTATGAGAAAGTGGAATCATGTGAAGCATCTAGCGTAACTTATTTGGTGGTATGGGTAGATTACTCAGGGTATGTAAGAAGGCTATAATGTAAGGATGTCATGAAAAACATTTAACATCATTAAGAACACATAAAAAAATCTGAGTGGAAGAGTGGTGAAGAAAAATATTTCCCATGATTCAGTCTATGAGAAAACACATAGATAAACAGAAATCATATGAATTAGATCCACATTATATATGTTAATCAATAGATAGAATCATTTGATAAGGAGGGATATAGATAAATCCATGGAGAAGGCCTATATAAGAAAACAATCCACCCAACATGAATCCCAAAAAACTAAAACTAGACCAAGGATAAATAAGTAAAAGAACCAAATATTAAAGGAAAGTGGGGATCTATAAAAATATCCCACAATCAAAATATATTTTTCATAATAATAAAATTCTTTTAAATTTTTCATCAAAAAAATTTAAATACACATTTTATTTGAAAACCAAAATCATCTTCAATGATGATTATAAGTGGAAACCACCAATTTGTTAGCTCTATATACTCCGAATCCAAAAAAACTAAGAGGGAAATAAAAAACACTAATAATAAAAAATATAAATATTAGATAGATTTCTTGTGAAAATAAAATAAATGAACAGGATTAGCTTTGTAGAGGAGTCACAGACCAAGGGGATAGGGAGGACACAATAATAAGTCCTTAAAGGTTACAACTCAATAAATATTTAGGAATCCGTGTATTATTTTTTACAATTAAAAAATGGAATGCATGTTCTAGTAATAATATCCCTAGTGTAGATAAACTTTTGTAAAAAAATTAATGAAATTATTAATTCTCAATGCATGCATAACTGGATACATAGAGTCACCCTAGAAGGAATAAATTGGCTCACCAACCAAAGTTTAACTCGTACAAGAAATATTTATCTAGTATGTTTTATAAAAATTCCACAATAAATATATGATATATTAAAAATTATAAAAAAATTAAGTTAAAAAATAAAAATAGGTACCAACATTGAATTTATGTGGTAGATATCCTCTCATTTACCCATATTGGTTATATTACACCTTTTTTTACACCACATAGTCTATAATAAAACATTCATTCTCCATTTGTTTATATAAATAAAAAAAATTAATTATAAAACTGTTATGAAAATTAATATACATATAAAACCAATTTATTAGTTTATATATCATTCATATCATATGCTCACTAAATGTCATTCTACAACCTCTATGTGTGAAATGGTAATGGAATTTATTTTATACTAGTGACTGCATCCTAATGTGTCCTCTTATCCAATGGGTGTTTAATATCTCCCTTAAATCTATACTCAGTTTTTTATGGAAATAAGTGATACATCAATGACTGAATACTTCTAAACTAATTATTTCATTTATTTCTTCCGCGCATTATGAAAGTAATGACTAAAATGATCATCCATGTAAGTATTCTAATTTATCCCATAAAAATTGTTGATCAAACTTCTTTATAGGGTAATAAAGGCACAAATAACATGAATAATATTTCCAAATAATTTTTTAATGTAATTAAACAAATAAAATAACTTTTTAAATACATTATATTTATGTTCTATCTAGTGATTGAACATATAGAGTTACATCTCCATAGATACGTTCTCTAATGTTGGTCATACATCATGAATGTAATAAAAAAGTATAAAAACAACCTCAGTAATATCTTGATAATATGAATTAAAATTATAATTTCCTACATTATCAATATAAAATACATCGGTAATAAAGAACATAAATATATAATTCCAATACAATTAACATTTGTGGCCTTATGATCTAACCATAGTGGATGTGTAATTATTATTATAGATCATCAATGTGGTATGTAACAATAATTTAAAAAAATAATAGACTATTTCATTTGGATTTGGTATTCTAATTGTAATGAATAGACTCAGGATACCCTCATAAACTGGTACCTTTTTCGATCCTCCACATAACCGAAGGGTTTTCCCAGTTCCCATGGGTTAGAGATTAGAACTCGGGCATCCAACAACAATGAGAGGGAACTATTTATCCAAACATGAAGTAGAAGAAAAGAAATATATAAATAATAGAAAGAAAAATTTGAAGGAAAAATAGTTAAATATATATTCTATAACTGAAAGAAGACAAAAAAGTGATAAAACTCAGAACAATTAGAACAGACACAATATACAAGTCCAATAGTAACAGAAAACAGACAGAAAATGACTATTCTATGTGATAACATGGGAAAATTCCCATAATATCACCACTAGTTTCTCATACTTAGAAAACAAAAAACATCACCACACTGTTATGCCATTCCTTTTATTACATCAAAATACATAACCAGGTATACACCCCACTAATGGAGTGTGCAGGGTGTGATCTAAATAGGATCGGTAGGAACCCACCAAAGTGTTCCATATCAAGTATCTATAGAAACTATTGAAACATGATTATTTTAAGGGAAAATTCTGTGGTAAATGATAAATAAAATTATATTTAAATCGTGGTAAATATTTCTCTTTTCCCATAGTTCCAAAACTAGTTCGGAAAACAATTTGAAAACATAATTTCTATAAACATTAATCAAAGTCAAAGAAGGTATATCAAAGATACAATAATAGAATTCCATATAATAGGTAAATCATACTAATGGATTACAATAGGGTATCCTAGTAGACTGCTCACATCATAATCAATGACTAGTTCTCACCAAATTCCTTAGATCATAGGCCTAAGGAGAAAAATAACTCCCCATGAGTGAACCCCCCCCCCAAATTTCTACATCATGTCCCTAGAACAATGGGCCTAGAGAGAAGAGGATCACCCCATGAGTGAAAACCCTGAAAATTTATGGATGATAGCCATATGTTTCACCTTCCACTAATGTTCTTAAGGCTTCCCAGGAGTCAAATTTTCCCAAATCATTACAAAAGGTCTTTTCACAATCAATTTCAAACAACCATTTTCTTTTATCAAACCTTATTTGAAAACTCATTTCACAATTATATGAAAACACCCATCTTTCCTTTACCGAAAAAATAGAACACTATATTTTTATTCAAATCCATTTACGTAAAAAAAATCATTCCAATTAATTTATAACACAATTTATAAAATAGTACAAGTCATGGTAAATTTAAAAAAGTCTAGAGACAAACCCACCAACCTAAACTTAGGTCTCACATGCCACAAATGGATCCACTAATACTGAATGTAATTAAAATATGAAAATAGAGGCCCTAGAGTTAATTCCCATGTCATGGAATCAATTCAACAAGAAAATTTTTTGGTGGAGAAGATAAAACAACGCATACCTCAAAAAACCTAGACACTACACCACAATGAGAATGAGGGTCAACCTATGGGAGATGATTGAATAATGGATCTAGGAATGGTAAAATGAAACATTGCCATAGGGTCAATAAATCCAAAACAAATCACCATTACTCTAACATGACCAATAGAAATGAATAAGTAGAAATGCACCTTTCCAGAAGAAGTGGCACAACTGCCACAAAGATCAATTGATGAATAGAGGAACTCGTAAGGAGAGAAGATCACCAAAATCACACCTGAAATTTCTTATGGTTCAATAATGGAATGAACAAACTGAATGAGTGATGTTTTATGTGTGTATAATGAAAAAACCTATTGGGCCAAGGTTTTTTTGGAAACACCCTATTTACCATGTAAATATCCCATAACTCATATACACTGAAGAATGCATTGCCACAATTTGAATTTACCATAATTTTGATTTTATGGCATTAAAGAAGGGATTATGGTGTAAAAGGAATTTACGACATAAAAAAATTATTTTATGGATTGAAATATTCTTGGGTTGTAAACCATGTTACAATCAGTTCCTAAAAAAATATTTACGCCATAAGCCAAAACTTATGATGTAAAACTGTCTGGAAAAAACATTATACCCCATGTTCTGTAGAAACTCCCAAAAATAGCTCTTAATACATCTAAACCTATCAAAATGCTCTTAAACATTAAATAAAGAGTGTACCTTAAAATATAATATATTAAAATATCCCCATAATAAGACTTTCCATCCCCAGGAAGTTATATGAAAGCAGGTTACACTGGAAGAATTGAGGCCATGACTCCCTCACCAATGATTCACGCTCTCAAGACTCATGAGGACCCGATTCATCTTTCCATAACACTATGAAAAATGGGGTAAAATTAACACACAATAATTTCACCAGTGAATCAACGATCACCACTAGATTCTTTACAACTAAATTGTATGAATCCAAAATTGATATCTTCCCAACTCCAAACATGAGAGGGGTTAGGATGGTACTTGTGGAGTTGATATATGTGAAAAAATCATGGATTCCTATCAATTGACCATGTAATTATAACTAATACACAACCTACCCAAATATCATAGTAACCTCAAATGGTCCATCATATCTTGGATCCAAATGTCCCTATTTCCTAAGCCAATAGTTACCCAAGTATAAAGAAACTTTCAGGAAATCTTAGTCACCATTGAAAAAATCCAAACAACAGTATTGACAGTTTGCATATGGTCTTTACTGACTCTACAATGTAACCAGATGGAAACGTATATCATGAATACTCATCAATTTCTCATGAACAATACTAATTCCCACAAGAGATTCCCCACCCACCTTAGCCCAACAATGTTGTGACCTGCATGGGTGGCTATACAAATCCTCAAAACGTGTTATTCTGATCAAGAACTTGTAAATTTTATTTTAAGTAATCTCAAACAGTCCTAGATGGCTATTCCATATTCCACTACAATCAAAAATACAGGAACATGGTATATCCTACAAGATCTGAATAGAATAATCCATCTAACCATCCATCTATGAATTGTTAGTAGTACTCAACCAAACCTGAGTCTCCATTACCTCTTAGGGAACCTTCCAAAACTGGTAGGTAATCTAAGGATCTCTATCCAAAATAATGGAAAAGGGTACCCCATGCGACCTAACAAAATTATGGACCAACATCTTACCAAGATCTTAAACCTTAGTGTTTTCCTTGATCAAAATAAAATGATCAGATTTCATCAACCGATCAATCACCAACCAGATAGAATTATTCCCTCATGGATTATGTGGTAGACCAAAAAAATCCCATCGACCCCTCGTCCGATTTATAAACTATCACTAGAAGAGGCTTGAGATAACCATAATGATTTTAATTATCAATATTTATCTATTGGTAGGTGTAACAATGGGACACATAATCTACAATTTCATACTTCATACCCATCCACCAGAAATGGTCTCCCCGCCCTAGATGGTTTATCAAATTCCCCAGAATTCATCATACTACTGCTGAATCTATAGAATAAACTCAAGGGAAGATGAATATAGCTAAAAACTTCTTATAACCATATTAAAACCATCATCTTGAGTGTATAGATGCATCAAAGTGAACAGTCTCATCATTTTATACTCTTCCTTTGATTCCAAGGAAACCCGCGTTGGTACTTTCTTACTAAGAGCGTTTATGAAAACATTCCCATTCCTCAAGTTGTATGTGAGGTTAGAATAGAGTTTCTAAAGGTATTTCACCCATCTCCTCTATTTTGGAGTTAATTATTAATGAGAAAAGATACAAATCAGAATCTTATGGTCAGAAAAGATTATGAATATCTCCCCAAAAAGATATTTTCACCAATATTTATGGCTTCCATAATCATAAAAACTCAAATCATGAGTAGGGTAATTCTTCCCATGTGTCCAAGAAATATGTGATTCATATGCCACCACATTGTCACAAACCAGGCTGGGTCGCCATCCGACCCGATGCCCAACCCGATTCGCGACATGGCCCGAAGAGCGTTCCCGGTCTCCACGGGTTGGCACAAGTTCCTGGGCATCAAATGAAACAAGAGGTAATGATTTACCCAATTTAGAACAATAAAAATAACCAATATTTCCCCAAAAACCAGATATGAAAATTTTATCCAAACACATTTAATGAATTTCAAGATTTAAATTTTTCAACTAAACAATTGTCAAAAAGGACAACGATCCCAAGGGAAACCAAGACATCACAACAAACTTTCGTGCAAAAAGAGGATCAACATCCTCAAGCCGCTGCTGACAAGATATGAAAACCAAGCCCTAAAGAACGAACTGCCAACCTGACACATCATGCCTTAACCTAAAACACAGAGACAATAGAGTCTGCATACACCCAATGGTGTATGTAGGGTTTGAGGTAAAGGTTTAGTAAGATACCACCAAATAAAAGGTTCCATGCCACAACATCAAAAGATAATTTAACATGCTTATTTGAAACCATAATTTTAAAATGCTTTTAAGGAAAACATTTAAGAGCTGAAAGTGAAAAGAAAAGTGTACTGGAAGAAAAACTATTTCACAGATTCTACTTTAAAGTGGATGAGAAAATAAATAAAGAACACACACATACTCAAGTGGTCCTACATATTCCAATGGAAGGCACCACGTCATGAATAGTAGATCATTGTGGGTAAATCCCCTAAGGCGGCTAGTATGTGTGGTCTGCTAGAGACATCGTACCTCGGTGTAAACATGGCATAGGAACCAAAATAGTCAACGCTCCCATGCACGAGCCACTAGTAGGGAAACACATCCATAACCTAGTGGTCTCCAATAATCACAAAAGTTTAGTTAGTGTTGTAACGTCAATCTTGCTAGATAAAACTGGGACGAACCACTTCCGTAACATCTAGTGTACTAGTCCTAATCCGCCCACCTAGGTACCCGGGGTTTTCCCCTGTTCTCAAACAAGTTCCACATTCACATAGTATATCACTGTCACATGTGACGAACCAAACATAACATTACACAAAAAAAATCGCTACTTTCACACCAAGTCACCACTTCAAAGACACATACACAACAAGGACATGTCTCATTTTATATAAATACCCACTTTAAAAATGAGTGTGTGTTCAACTCTTTCAAAATAACATTTTAGTGCCATATAAATGTATCTAGAAACCATTTGAGTTATTAATAAAATCATTTCAATAAGAACCAAGAATACTTTACACCAAAAACCACTTGATTCCATATAGAGGCGTCACTTTAAAACTAGATACATGAAGTAACCATATAAAAACAAGTCGTCCATTATTAAAGAAATTTTGTATTTCAATTTCAAAAGTACACCACAAGGAAAACACACCAAAAGTGATGTATTTTACTTTTTTTTTAAATGTCTATTTAAATACACAAACACTTAAAGTGGCTTGAAAAAACCTTTTTCACCTACCAAAAAACCCCTAGAAACCTTTCAACCATGTTTCGCATTCCAATCTCCACTTAAAAGAACAATTCTTCAATTTATAAACATATCGCATGAAAAAAAAACCATTATAAAATCATTTTTACAATTCAACCCTTCTAAAACATTATTGGCACTCCATAATAAATTTAGTAAACATTTCAAGAATTTACCACAACAAGGTCGAAATAAAAAAAGCATGAAAATTTCTAAAAGAAAGTGCAATTTTCATCACGCACGCATGTCACAACATTTTTAAAATGTATTTTTTACAACCTATAAAGTAATACCAAATGACTCAGTGAGAGTTTAAAAAACATTCCATACTTCATATAAACATGGTTATTAAAAAAAATTAATGCACGTTATAAAATTTCAAAAATATAATTCGCATAACAAACACAATATAGAAAATTATTTACACAATTGAAAAACATGGTCGACGTTCCCAAAAATGATTCGCTACTCATTTAAAATCCACACTGAAACCTACACACTTCAAATACCCATGAAAACATAGTTTTCACAACCCAAAAAATCCCCAAAACCCATTTTCAAAACAATGCATCAGAGAAACACCAAACATTATCACTTTCTTAATAAAATTTTCACTTATAACTAACAAGCACAACTACAATCTTTTAAAAAAAACATTCTCACCACAAAACGAAACTAAATAACACACTTATAAACTCAAATAAGCATAATAAATTTACCAAATGAAGATATGTCATGGAACCACCTACCTCGGTGTTGATTTTTCCAAATTCTTGTGCGGATCTTCATCTGCACCTAATACGCACCACAATCAAACTCAATGAAATCCTAAAACAAGAAAAAGACCAAGAGAACATCAAAATCGGACCAAAAACCACCTAAACCCTAACGTGATAATATCCGAGAGGAAGAAATTAACCAAGCGAGGTAAAACATACCTGCAACAAAGGAAGAGGGGTTGTCAAATGAGGTTGCTCCAGTAGATACCGCACTAGCAGAGGCTGCGCTTGGGGAGGATGCACGGGAGGAGGCTAGTGCGGTGTGATGCGAACTAGAAGGGAGGTCTGGTGGGGTTCTAGGCTAGAAACGGGAGGGGAGGTATAGCAGGGTTCCGATCCATAAGCAGGAGGCAGTAGGGTGCGGTGCGTGGGCGGTGCTGGCTAGGAGAGGAAAGAAAAGCGCAGCGCGCTGGGCTGGTTTGGCGATGCGAAGTCCGTGCGGCGTGATGAGGTCGTAACGGAGTAGGGCGCAATGCGGAGGGCTGAGCAGGGCGCGGCGTAGCGGGCGTCCGGGACAGGCTGAGGAGGGGGGATGGGTTGTGGGTCACGTCGGCTTGGAGAAGTGAGGGGTGGTGCGCGATCTAGGTGGGTGGGGGAGTCCGACAGGGAAAGGGGGAAAACAATTAGGGCGGCCTGGGTAGGATGGTGCAGAAAACAATGAAAATAAAGGGTGAACCCTAAACAAAGGGAGAAAAGAAAAAAAATATAAAATAATAAAAAATGACAAAACTAATAATAATATTAACATTAGTAATAATATTATTCTTAAACTAAAACTTTATAGAAAATAATAATAATAATAAGAATAACAATAACAAAAATAGCATAATAAAAGTTATATCCTTAAAATGATTATGTTAATTAGAATGTTAAAACTTTTAATGAGAATAATTAAGAATGATGATAATAATAATTTATGGTGACAGTAATAATAATAATGACAAGCATAAAAAAATAATTATGTTCTTAATAATGATAATGAGATTAATAATATTAGTAATTATATTAATATCCTAATGCAAGTAATAATCATATTAGTAATAAAAATAATTAAAATGCTAATGATAATATTAATAACTTAATAAGATTTATATTCCCAATGCTATCAATAATAACAATAATAATATTCTCAAATAATATTATTATTATCATCATTAAAATAATCCGTTATATTTTACCACACTTGTTTTTATTTTATCTACTTATTATTATTCATTGCATTTATCTGCCTTAAACACCGGGCAGGGTGTGCGGTGAACAGGGCGAGGTCGCGCGGCGACACAGGCGAGGCCGCGTGGCTTCGCCCGCGGTGAGCTGGATGATGTCAGGACAATAACATGTGTTTTTAAATAAGAACTCAAGAAAATTTTAAGTCAGGCTTCAACCCAAACTACCTGATACCCAAAAAATTAATAAAATAATTTATTTAAGGACGACAGGTGTGACAATTCTCCCCACCATAAATATTTCCATCCCTGGAAAGCCACAAATAAGGATGAGACCCAAAGTAGAAACCAACACCCCCTTAAGGTTTAAAGAGGATCCCAACCAAAAATAAAGTGAAGAGAGGTAAATGCATCGTGCTCAGAGAAGGTGACTAAAAAGTAAACTCAAGAAACTTGTAAAAAGACTTTCGGATATGTGTCTCATGCCCCAAGGAACTAGAATGCCTCCAGTTGACTGATCGAGGGAAGAAACTCTCACACCCACAGAAACCAACATCACGTGCTGAAACATCTCAAGCACTATCAAACGAAAACCACACCATTTGGCTAGAAAGAACAAACAAGGTCAAACCACATTCAAGGAACACTCTTGTCACCTTCCACCAAGCCATCCTTAGAAACATAACCAAAAGGTCAACAAGTGGACGTCCAAGGGGCTTCCCACCATTAATAACCTACCAACACCCAATGCAATATTAGAAGACCGAAATGGGGAGGTCCGAGCGGACTCCCTGCCATTAAAGAAAATTCCAACATCGATTCATTCAAGATACATTTATGCAAGACCCAACGTGGATCTCCCCACCATTAGAACTAACAGAAGATATCGAACTTTGAAAACTTCTTAATGGTGACCAAACCCCCCACCAAAAGGGGGGGGGGAGGGAGGGGCCCAAATACCGGGGCGTCAAAATCATGTCCTAAGACAAACCATCCTTTCCACATTCCTGGACGAGCACCATTCAACTTTGTGACCAAGTTACCCAACAAACCCCATAAGGAGCACTAAAAGTGATTACATCTGGTGGGACACAACCCCTAAGACACTAAGGAAATGAGACAAACACGACTCCACATAGTCACAAAAACCATACTCAACCAGATGGTTCGTTCGAAATGGAACAACCATAGAGAACAATTTAAGCTGCTTTTACTTTCAACACCGATGACAGAAATAAATTCGGGGTCCCATACACTCTCAGGGTTACTAACCACGTGCCAACTTCACTCCGAGGCCTATGGATAGAGCCCTGATGTTTGAAGTATCTCCCACATCATAGTCAGTCATTGAATACTTCTGAACGGACCTCTCCTTTCACTGTCACACACAACCACACAATAACTGAGACAACACCAAAAAACACAACACACCTCGACATACGACTAATCCCTCATAGAACATCCACCAGAACATAGGTTTAGATGATACACATGAATCACCTCTTCACCTTAACCATGAAACATAAGAAGGAAAGACGCACGATAAACACTCCCCCTCCAAATAGAAAGTTAGAACTCCTTAAGAGGAGGACACACTCCTAGGAAAACAGGGATTCTCAGAGGGTTCTACGAAATCCACTTTTTCACTTCAAGAGAACTCACTGCAAGACGTCACCAAACATGACCCTTGCGGCCAATGAAAGTACTAAAAAGCCCTTCAAGACACTGTTCAACACTGATAATTCTGAACTTCCTTCACCCTTCCCTGCTGGAATTCCTTTCATCGCTTACGGGGGAAAACCTTCAGACATGATGATGTCAAACTTCATACCTGAAATCTAAGACAACTCAAGAGACCAAAGCTCCTATCAATTTCCCTCACATCTTTCATCCCGCTGTGAGAGGATCCGCTTGAATGAAAAGAAAAAAAATGGATAGATATAGAACTATCACTCAAAAGGGAGAGTCCTTGCTTTAATTAACTAGAGGGTCGGCGAACGATGAATTACCCGTCACCGCACTTCAACCACATGTTAACGCTTTATGGGGGGGTGGCGTTCACTAGTAGAGAAAGAAAACCCTGGACCCAGTCAAACTAGTCCAATGGCCAAGACACATCACAAGTGAACACTAAACGTGTAGGGGAAACCACCGTAAGGGCTTCTTGAAACACCTTTCAAAATAATTCACTAACCACATGCTTTCATACTAACTTACAAATAAAAAAAATTCAAACTCAAGACACACATCAGTCAAAAAGGATTATCAGCTTGAAGCACCCCACATACAAAATTCCAAAATATAAGGAGATACCACACAACCACCAATTATTAAAACACTAAAACATTTTTACTTAAAAACATGATTTCCAGGAATCCAAAACAAAGAGATGGGGAATGATGCAAGAGAAGACATGTGTGGTTGGGTGATTGAGACATATGGTTGGCAGTCATACGCCAATCACCCCACAACCACAGAGAGTATTCTTAGGACAACTTCCCCGACTCCACATGGCTTTCCAGGCCCTGTGAGATCATCAGGACCACTGACCCTACTCCTTTGTCATTTCCCCTAAACAAGATTAACCATGGGGACTAAAGACTCAAAGAGACCTCAACTTACCTTGGTAACTCGAGTCCTGTCACAAGGTGTGCTAGCCAGGAACCTAACTCATAGCTAGGACATCAAGTCCCAATAGCCTTAACTCCAGTCTACCATCAATCTATCCCGAAAGAACATGACCCAAGAGAGAAAACCACCTCTGATACCATTTTGTCACGAACCAGGCCGGATCGCTATCCGACCTGACGCCCAACCCGATTCATGAGATGGCCCAAATAGTGTTCTCGATCTCCACGGGCTGGCACACGTGCCTGGGTATCAAATGAAACAATAGAGAATGATTTACCTAATTTAGAACAATAAAAATAAAAAATATTTCCCCAAAAACCAGATCTGAAAATTTTATCCAAACACCTCTAATAAATTCCACGATTTAAATTTTTCAACTAAACAATAGTCAAAAAGGACAAAAACCCCAAGGGAAACCAATACAACACCACAAACCTCCATGCTACAAGCGGAATAACATCCTCAAGCTGCTGCTGCCAAGATCCCAAAACCAATCCCTAAAAAACAAACTGCCAACTTGACACATCATGCCTTAACCTGAAGCACAGAGACAACAGATTCTGCATACACCCAAAGGTGTATGTAGGGTGTGAGCTAAAGGATCAGTAAGTTACCACCAAATAAATGGTTCCATGCCACAACATCAAAATATAATTTAACATTCTTATTTAAAACCATACCTTTAAAACTCTTTTAAGGAAAAAATTTAATAGTTGAAAGTGAAAAGAAAAGTGTACTAGAAGAAAAACAATTACACAAATTCTACTTTAATGTGGATGAGAAAATACATAAAGAACACACACATACTCAAGTGGTCCTCCATATTCCAATGGAAGGCACCACGTCATGAATAGTAGAGCACTATGGGTAAATCCCATAAGGTGGCTAGTATGCGTGGTGTGCCAGTGACATCGTACCTCGGTGTAAACATGGAATAGGAACCACAATAATCAACGCTCTTGTACATGAGCCACTAGTAAGGAAACACATCAATAACCTAGTGGTATCCAATAATCGCAAAAGTTTATTCAATGTTGTAACGTCAATCTTTATATATGAAATCGGGAAGAAACACTTCTATAAAATCTAGCGTACTAGTCCTAATCCACCAACCTAGGTACTCGGGGTTTCCCCTTGTGCTCAAACAAGTTCCACATTCACATAGTATATCACCTTCACATGTCACAAACCAAACATAACATTACACAAAAAAAATCACTACTTGCACACCAAATCACCACTTCAAAGACACAGGCACACCAAGGACATGTCTCATTTTATATAAATACCCACTTTGAAAATGAGCGTGTGTTCAACTCTTTCAGAATACCATTTTCGTTCCATATAAATGTATCAAGAAACCATTTGAGCTATTAATAAAAACATTTCAAGAATAACCAAGAATACATTACACCAAAAACCACTTGATACCATATAGAGGAATCACTTTAAAACTAGATACATGAGGTAACCATATCAACACAAGTTGTCCATTATTCAAACAATTTTTTATTTTAATTTCAAAAGCACACAACAAGGAAAACACACCAAAAGTGATATATTTTAATTTTTTGAATATTTCTATTTAAATACACAAACACCTAAAGTGACTTGAAAAAACCTTTCACACCTACCATACAACCCCCAAAAACCTTTCAACCATGTTTCGCATTCCAAACACCACTTAAATAAACAATTCTACAATTTATAAACATATCGCATGCAAAAGAAACCATTATAAAATAAATTTCACAATTCAACCCTTATAAAACCTTATTGTCACTCCATAAGCTATTTATTAAACAGTTCAGTAATTTACAACAGCAAGGTCGAAATAAAAAACATGACAATTTCTTAAATAAAGTGCAATTTTCATTACGCACGCATGTTGCTACATTTTTAAAATGTATTTTGCAAAACCTATAAAGTACTACCAAATGACGCAATGAGAGTTTAAAAAAATATGCCATACTTCATGTAAACCTGGTTCTTAAAAAATATTAACGCACATTATAAACTTTCAAAAATATAATTCGCATAACAAACACAATATAGAAAATTATTTAAACAATTGAAAAACATGGCCGACGTGCCCAAAAATGATTCGCTACTCATTGAAAATTCATACTGAAACCTACACACTTCAAATACACTTGAAAACATAGTTCTCACCACCCAAACAATCCCGGAAACCCATTTTGAAAACAATGAATCAAAGAAACACCAAACATTATCACTTTCTTAATCTAATTTTAATTTATAACTAACAATAACACCAACTATATTTTAAAAAAACATTCACACCACAAAACAAAACTAAAGAACATACTTATAAACTCAAATAAGCATAATAAATTTACCAAATGATGATATGGCATAGAAACACCTACCTTGGTGTTGATTTTTCCCAATTCTTGTGAGGATATTCATCTGCACCTAATACGCACAATAATAAAACTCAATGAAACCCTAAAACAAGAATAAGACCAAGATAAAATCAAAACCAAACCAAAACCCACTTAAACCCTAACCTGATAATCTCCCAGAGGAAGAAATTAACCAAGCGAGTTGAAACATACCTGCAACGAAGGAAGAGGGGTTCTCATAGGAGCTTGGTCTGGTAGAGGCTACACTAGTAGAGGCTGCGCTAGAGGAGGATGCACGGGAGGAGGCCAGCGCGGTGCGATGCAAACTAGAAGGGAGGTCAGGTCGGGTTCCGGGCTGGAAACATGAGGGGAGGTCCAGCGGGGTTCCGAGCTGGAAGCAGGAGGCAGCAGGGTGCGGTTCATGGGTGGTGTTGGCTGAGAGAGGAAGGAAAAGCGTAGCGCACTAGGATGGCTTGATGATGTGAAGGTTGTGCGGCACGAGGTGGTCAGAACGGAGCAGGGCGCGACGCGGAGTGCTGAGCAGGGCGCGGCGCAGTGGGCGTTAGGGACTGGCTAAGGAGGGGGGGAAGGGCTGTGCGCGGTGCCGGATTTGATAAGTGAGGGGTGGGGCGCGATCCAGGTGGGTGGGGGAGTCTGACGGGGAAAGGGGGAAAACAATAGGGGTGGCCTGGGTAGGAGGGTGCCGAAAACAAAGAAAAAAAGGGTGAACCCTAAACAATGGGAGAAAAGAAAAAAAAAAGATAAAATAAAAAAAACAAAACTAATAATAATATTAACATTAGTAATAATATTATTCTTAAACTAAAACTTTAAAGAAAATATTAATAAAAATAACAATAAAAATAACAACAATGGAATAATAAAACTTATATCCTTAAAATTATAACGTTAATTAGAATGTTAACAATTTTAATGAGAATAATTAAGAATGATGATAATAATAATTTATGGTGATAGTAATAATAATAATGACAAGCTTAAAAATAATAATTATGTTCTTAATAATGATAATGAGATTCATAATATTAGTAATTATATTAATATCCTAACGCAAGTAATAATCATATTAGTAATAAAAATAATTAAAATGGTAATGATAATATTAATATCTTAATAAAATTTATATTACCAATGCCATCAATAATAACAATAATAATATTCTCAAATAATATTATTATTATCATCATTAAAATAATTCGTTAGATTTTACCAGACTTGTTTTTATTTTATCTACTTATTATTATTCATTGCATTTATCTTCCTTAAACACTGGGCAGGGCGTGCTGTGAACCAGGCGAGGACGCGCGACGACCCAGGAGATGTCGCATGGCTTCGACTGCGGTGAGCTGGATGACGTCAGGACCATTACATGTGTTTTTAAATAAGAACTCAAGAAAATTTTAAGTCGGGATTCGACCTGAACTACCTGATACCCAGAAAATCAATAAAATAATTTATTTAATAATGATGGGTGTGAAAACATGATCATTATAAATAATCATGAAACCCAAAATAACACCAAAAACATCACAGAATACAAAATACCCCATAACAAGCTTTGGTAAGATCAGAATAAGAGATGATGTGATAAGCTATTTCAACACAACAAAAGATGACTCACACTTCACATCCCATGTGAACCCCACCCCATTCCTAGTAATAATAGTAAATAGTGATGCCATTTTCTATAATTCATTGAAATATCACCGATAGTATCCACAAATAAAAAGGAATATCTGAATATCAATGAAATTACATGGCTCCTTCCACGACAAGACAAATTTCACATTCTCTAGATAATATAATAATTCACGCTCATAATTCATGTTCTCTAAGAACATTTGTTATTAGATCTAGAAATTTCATTTTAAAAATCATTCCATTAAGACGGTGCCTCCTCGAAATCTCTAAAACCAAACATTGATGGAGCTCATGCTCATAATCAGAAATTGAATAAACTAAAATATTATCCATGAAATATTCCACAAAATTATTGATAAACTCATGGAATATTCAGTTAATCTATGAAATAAAAATGGGAGGATTGTTAGTCAGACCAAAAGGCATAAAATGATATTTATAATGGACATACCTACTCTTTAAATCTATCTTCAGTTTCTTAAACTCCCAAAAACTATGCTGATGATAACCTGGATGAAGATTCATTTTTCAAAACTACTTTCCACCCTTTAACTGGTCAAAAAAAATTCACTCTGGGTAAAAGATACTAGTTCTAAACCATCACCCAGTTCATCTTTCGATATTCAATGCACAATAGAAGTGAACAATTAGCATTCTTGTAAAAGAGCACTGGGGATGCCCAAAATGAAATTCTAGAGGAAATAAAACCTTCCTCAATCAAACATTCCAACTGAATATTTATTTCTCTTAGATACACTATTCCTATATGATATGTGGGTATTGATATTGGATGCATACCCAAAACCAAATCAATCGTAAACTCTACCTCCCTCTCTAGAGGAACACCTCAGAATTCATCCGAAAAAACATCAAGAAGGTCCCTAAAAACCATGGGATGATCAAAATCTGACAAAATAACTTCAGGATCAACTATAATAGCATACAAAAAAACTCTTAATATATGGATAGAGAGGTATTACATGACTATTTCTCAGATCCAACTCTCCCTAAAACACCCAAAAAGTCTCATCGACAACAAGTAACGAGACAAGATGATGATACAAATCAACATCAACATGATGAGTTGCAAGATAATCCATATATATGATATTTTCAATCAAGTACAGAGCAAGAGAAATGAAATCCCAGACTAAATCTACTTTATCTATCGATTGTGAATAGGAAGGAAATAGAAACCCCTAATTTTTCCTCTTCCCATGAAGTGTCGCTAAATCCTTGAAAATGTCATGATTTCCATTGGAAGTTTCAACACATCAAAAAATAATAAGATATAAATGAGTGGTATCCATTAACATCCAATAACATAGTCACTATATATGATGTAACATAGATGGTACCTATCCCTATCGCTAGACCTGAAACAACCTCCGCCAGAAATTCACCCACCATGTGAAGGTGCTTCACTCCTAAGTCATGTGGGTAGATCCCTATAGAATTTAAATCATCTGACTATGCCACACTGGCCTTTCGAGATGAATATCATTGACCATAATGAGGCAAAGAAAAATCCTGGAAGAACATATGTATATTTTCACAGATTCAACAACCATTTAACATATTCATAAGAATATAACAATAACTTATAGTGTGCCTAACCTTTACACACTGATAGAAATTATGGGGTAAAGAACTAGATATAACGGATGGTTCAGAAGAGGCCTAATGTTGAGAACCGCCTCCACCACTCTTGCGATGTTCATTCCACTTTCTCTTCTTTCGTTACAGTCCACTAAAGTTTCCACTATGTGAAATAGAAGGGAAAAACAGTATTTAATATTGTTTTCATCTTTTCCATCATACCCTTATTTACCATCTCTTAATAGGTATAATTTTTTATCATAAATACCTATGATCATATATGTGGTTGAAAAACATGAAGGTAATTTTGAGCTTTTAGCTGGTCTTTCTTTACTAATTATGGTGAAAAATGAACCATATCTATAAACTTATTTGTGTTTTTCAATACTGAGTGCTCTTCCTATTGAAAATATAATAAATCTAGAGGAATTTCCATCATTAGAGACTCTTGGAAAAAATGATAGAAGAATAGTGTCTTGAAACTCTTATAATAAAAATCAACGTTTCTATCTACCTGAACTATTGAATCCCACCCTTGATTACTTGGACCCTCAATTTTTAACATTTTTCACTTCATGATGATATTCATAGATGTATCTAGGATGTCAAATATCTGATTGATCTTGTACAGCATGTCCTCCACCTCTTAGGGATGATTAATACCTTTAAAGGATAGTGGTTTATTATATAAGAACTCCCAATGTTGATCCCATTATTTTCTAGCACTTTGTTGTACCTCAAAAACTATTTTTTGGACTTAGGGAAAACTTTAGACTATAGCATGAACTGCTTACAAGATAACCTCCAAAAGATTCTCATCTAAAGTTTGATTCCACTAAGGAGCTGATACTACACCCTCCTATATAACCAGTGGAGGACATATCAGAGACATATCATGGCACACTAAAAAATGAATAAAAAATCAAAAAAATAGGATAATATTAGTTCAAACCCAAAAAAAATCCATAAACAAAAAATTGTGATTAGGATCAAGAACTTAACATAGGAGACACACATCCCAATATCTCATGTTTAATTGAGTCTCATCACAATAAGGGATATATAGAAACTCACTAAAACCTACCTCTACAGTCATGAAAATACTATATCCTATCTAAGAACTACCCAAGACTGAGAATAACCTCCCTTTTATACCATTTTGTAACTAACTGGCTCGGGATACCCTCACAAAATGGTACTCGGTCCACTCTGCCACATACTCAAAGGGTGTTCCCAATCCCCACTGGCCGAAAACTAGCTATCGAGCATCAAAAAACAACTATATATAGTGATTTTACCCAACTTGAAGAAGAATAAATGGTACAAATATACATAATTGAAAGAAATAGTGGAAGAAAAAACCCAAAGAAAATATATATTCCATAACAAAATGGAGACAGTATAAGTAATAAAACATTGAAAATTTAGAAAAAAAACCTAGATTATTGGTACAATAGCAAAGTAAAACTGAAAAAATGGCTTTCTCCCTGAGATAATGTGGGATACATCCCATTATCTCAACTCTAGATACCCATACCGAGCTGAAAGAAAACCGAACAGCCTCAATGTGATTCCTTTCCTTTTCCTACATCAAATGACATAACCAGTTCTACAACCCACTAAAGGGGTATGTAGGGTGTGGGCTAAATATGGTCTGTAGGATCCCACTCAGGTGTTCCATATCAAGTCTCCATATAAAAAATCCAAATATTCTCATTTTAAGGAATACATAGAATTATTAATGAAAAAAATAGTATATATAAAAAGCATGGTAAATATTTCCCTTTTTATATAGTTCCAAAACAATCAATAAAAATAATTTTATAGAATAATTTCTATAAAAATTTATCAAATTAAAAGAAGTTATATCAAAGTTAAAATAATTAAAATCCAAATTAGAGGTAAATCATGCCAAGGGATCACAACAAGTCAGGATAGAAGACTACAGATGCCAAAATACATGACTAGTACACATCCATGTCCTCAGATTATAGTCCTAAGGAGAAAAGGAACATTACATGAGTAAACACCCCACCAATGTCAAAATCATGTCCCTAGAACTGTGGGCCTAGGTAGTATAGGAACATCCCATGAGTGACCCCCCAAAAATACATAGACAATGTTACTAAGCTACAAATTCCACCTATATACCCAATGATTCCCATGTACTTCATTTTCCAAAATTATTTAAAAAGGTATTTTCACAATAAATTTGAAATAACTATTTTCTGTTATCAATCCTTAGTTAAAAAATCGTTGGAAAATGTATTAAAAACACACAATTTTCCTTTACCAAAACCATGGAAAACCTATATTTTACTTCAAATCTATTTACACACAAAAAATAATCATAAAATTAATTTATAAAATAACATATAAAATAAGAGAAATCAAGAATCATTTAACAAAGGATATAAAAAAACAACCTACCTCAACTTAGGTAGAACATGCTCACAATGGGATCCACCAAAACCAAAAGGAAAAAAAGACAACAACAGAGGACCAAAAATTTATTTCCACATCTTAGAATCAATTAAACAAAAAAATAACTCGGTGGATAAGATAAAACAACACATACCTCAAATAACCCACACAACACACCACAACCAATACGAGGGTCAGCCTCCGGAAGATGATTTCATGAATAATCTAGAAAGTATGAAACAAAACATCACTATAGATTTGATGATTCCAAAATTCAGTTCCAACTACACTGCCACAACCAATGGAAACAAATAAGCAAAAAAGGCCACTTACTAGGAAGAACTGACGCAATCACCTAGAGATCGAACTTTGAATGAAGAAACTAAATAGGAGATAAGATCACCCAAATTGCACTTAAAATCACCTAGGGTTCAAGGATGGGGGAAACAACTGACTGAGATAAAGGTTAAGTGTGAAATATGATAAAACCCACTCGATAGAAGGATTTATAGGGTAAAACCCCTGTTTGTGAAATAAATATCGCATAATTCATATACATCAAAAAAGATGTTTCATCAATTCAAATTTACCCAAATTTATGATTTTACATTGTAAAAGAAGGTATTATGGTGTAAAAAGAATTTATGGTGTAAATTTTTTGTATGTAATGTAAGATTATTGTTTTGTAAAGAGTTATATGACCAGTTCCTATCAAAGGATTTATAGTTTAAGCTGAAAATTAGGATGTAAAAGTATCAGGAAATCTGTTTGCATCCCAAGTTCTACAAAAAACTCCAAAAAAACAAATCTTAATCCCTCCAAACTTAAGAAAAAAATATTAAAAATTAAAAAAAATTCATACCTTAAAATCTAGGATGTTGCATTGTAATTTACATTAAATAACACACTATAAATACATTTAATCAAATCCTAAAATAATAAGTTTATTGCCCATTAGTAATTAAGTACATCATACATGAGAAATACTATTATATTTATTTAATAATTTATAATATATATGGTCATAATTTATATTACATCCCTAAAACTTTTATTTCTTATTGTAACTCTCAGTTCTATAAAGATTTTCATCAAAGTGAAAATGGTGAGATTAGATGGTTAAGTAATATTCATCACTATGGCATAAAAATTATCAATAAACATTCTTGAATCATGATAGGTATAATTAACAAATGTTATATGCATATGAATTTATACATTTTGAATATATCATTAAGTCTAGTAGTCAAAAAATCATATCGATAAGACTACCTTCCAATAAACCCTATAAAAATGGGAAAGGATAACTACTAGTTCCCATGGTATCTCTAGAGATTTATCATGTTGGTTTATGTTCTCAATCCAATCAACATGTGATGTATCTAATGAAATTATTGTATCACGATATCATTATTTATAAATTAATAAAGATAATTTTTCATTATATCCTTATATCAGGCTGTGAAATAGAAATGAGATATGATCTGATAATAGATCCTTAGGAATACACGATATAGATGTGGTTATCAATAGGGGATTATTATAATGGAAAATTGGTTAAAATGATATGTTAAAACTATCATGAGTATTATTGATAGCATAAAAAATCCCACTTTGAACACTATTATAATATCCCAAACTCTGAAACCTAGATCCAATAGATATATTACATTATTTATATGAAGTAAAAGATTTTCCAATGGATCAAAAAGTTTAGTAGTATTTGAATACCAGATAAATACATGAATTAATCTTGAAAAATATAAGATACAACATGAACACATAGTGAGAACATGATTATCCCTTCCTTCACAACAAGTAAAAATAAACATAGTCTTCCCCAAGGTTTCTTAGGGAAAGAAAAACAAATAAGGATGAGCACAGATGCTCAGTAAGGAGTAGTATACAATGGAATCATACATAACATAAAAATTTCATAAGTGATATGGAAAGAATAAATGAATAACAGGAATCCATAATCAACTAAAACTGAGGGCATGATATATCCATGGAAATAAATGAAAACTTGTATAATAATAATCATTAATCTCACAATAATGGAATGCATAATTTCAAACATCAAAAACTATTTGTCAACACATTTTGCAGAGACACTTTACATGTCATTGAGATCACATTCAAGACATCATGTCGCCAATGGATCTCACTAAGACACTATCCTATTATATTATGAGGAATACACTAAAACACAACCAGTTTTTTTTTCATGAGTCTATCGATGAATTGAGGGGCTATATAATGCCAAGCCTATCCATCACTTATTTAAGTCTAATATATTCACCATAAAATTCAACAAGACCATTCATAAAATTCTTTGAGAAGCCACTTGGTGAATAGAACACAGTTATCCATGTATTGAGAAATAGTAAAATCAAATAATTCCCTATTAAATAGAATAATGTGCATGTCAATAATAAAATACCTTAATCAACATAGATGTTATGATGTATCATCAAAGTGACATGAAGTAACCTTATTAAAGAAATATATTGTTGAGGGTAATTAAAAATTAATACGTTATCCACCGAAGATAGTAATTGGATTCAATAGATTGCATTGGTAGGTGACCAAGTTAATGGTAGGAAAAATCCTTAATCATGATTCATTGAGAGTGTGTTACTATTACAAATCATATTACCTAGGAGTGTTACTCCAGGTGTGCAGTCATAGGACCACTCATCTTGCATCATGTTGATAATTTAGTCAATGACAAACAAAAACCTTTTTAGGTGATTATCCCTTGGTGTATTTGTTCCATAGTCACATCCACTTTCTAGTATCCATATCGGGATTTATTTTCTATGAAATTATGCACAGTTTTACGTTTCCAAAACATAGGATAATTTTACACTAATAAAATTTTAACACTTGAATCAAATGAATATGGGAGAGGGATAAAAATATATAATTTTAAATACGTTAAATTTCATGAGTAACATAGAAAAATTATTCCATGGAAATTTACGTACCATGAAAAAGAAAATACGTTTTGATTACAATATGATTCCCAAAGAATGAAAATTGGGATGCCAAATCCCACTTATGGATTGGGTAGAAGTCCAGTAACAAAATCATAAAAATTGATTAAAATAGATCTTAAAATAACATGAATAAAATAATTTTATGATATAATATCTTAAATAGGTATTATATATAGAAATTAGTGGAAATCAGGTGTATATTACAAAACATGACTCGAGGAGAAGAATTTAATATAGAAAACCCTTACCTATTGTCTAAAATTATAGGAACATACTTTAAAACTATGCATAACTAGAATATATATAATTGTAACTTAATTTATAACATTAATCATATCCATTTTATTTTATACTCTTCCTAAATAGTTATTCTTGAATTATTTTTGATTTTCCACATCTGTGTTTATAGTTTTGGTCATTTGTAAAAGTTTATACTAGAGATTTTTGTATTTACTATTATTCCAAAGTGTAATATTTTATTGGCCATTAAATTTACCATTAGGGGTTATTTATAATAAAATATTTTGTTTCAAATCCATTTCATGAGTGTTTTATACATTATCCTTGAAGATTAATTTGATAATAAGAATGTTCTAGTGATTTTTGATGAACAAAGGGTGTTTCCTTAAATTAGGGACTATATTTAGTTATAATATATTTAGAACTAAAAAATTGTTTACAAATTTATATCATATTATACTATTAAATATCTTCTCGTAGTCATCCATGACATAAATGTACAGTATTTTTCAAGTTGGTGTTCAAATCCACCCAAACATGAACCTACCCTGATTAGTGGATGATTATGAGATAGTTTAATAATGATATCCTTATAAAAGGAGTATGATGATATTATTTAGTGTTTATTAATTTTATATATCATAATTACAAGTAATTATAAGAAGTTTTAATGGATATGAAAAAATACATAATTTGAATAAAATATTATCCTCTTAGTATGCTTATTTTAAATGATTAAACTAACGATGATTTTTTATTATCCATATCATTAATAGGTTCATAAATTTGTCACAATACAAACATAATGATATAATAAAAATAATAATTATCCTTTAATTCCATCCTTATATCTAAAATTTTATGGAAGTTAAGGAAAATGAAACATGTTACGTCATGGAGGCGGTAGTCCCCACAATACCCGAACAACGATTTTGTTTTTCTTAATTGATGGGGTATGTGAATAAATAATTATAATAAAAATTAATATAGTTAAATTAAATTATATAAATTATAATAATATCATTATATTATTTTGTATATAATAAATATTAAATAAGATAATTGATAATAAAATTATGTAAGTGATAATACTCACATTGAGGGATTGAATTTTCCTTGGAATTCTCTTTGATTTTGAAGGGATTTGGATAACTGTAACTGAAAAATGGAGAATTTTATTTATATAGGGTTATAGGGTGAAAAATATTATAGTTTTTAAAGGATAATTATAATGTTATGTGTTTCTTGAAGTGTTAAGGATATTCCCCTTTTATAATTGAAGGGAAGGGTAGTTTTGGGAACACTTTTACATTTTTATTTTATGCCATGACACTATTCCAGGTTCAACAGATCAAAATGGAAAAACAATTATAGTAAACATGTATTGTTCAATCAAAATCTCATCCATTCAATCATATTAATATTTTTAAAATTTTTTAGTACTTTTACACTAGGTTTAACTCCATTTACCCTTTTTACTTTTACTTAGTTAATTATTATCTTATATTAGTAATTAATTTTAATAATAATGATTAAGACCGACCATTTAATAAAATTTTATATTTCTAATTTAACATTATAAAAAAATTTAATAAAACATTAAATGGTGTGAAAATTTTATATTTAAATAAATATTATTAATCATGTAAAAACTGCTTTAGAGAAATAACATTTTTATGCTTTAGATTTTTATATAATGGAAAATTATTTTGGATAATGATTTTACAGAACTAAATTGATTTATTATAAATAAATCAAGTATATAATGCTTTAATGTAAATAAAACATCGAATATCTCTTGAAAATACTTGATTCAATGAAAAGACTTAAAATGGTTATGATATTAAAGTAACATTTTAAGTAATTCTAAAAATTCTATCCATTGGTTTTATAAGTTCAAATAATATTTTAAAATGTAAAATTTTATTCCTAAAATTCATATTTTATTACTTAAATAATTTTATAAACCTATAGTTAATTATAATATAATAATAAAATCATACAAATTACAAGTTTCACAAAAACCATAATTTTTTACTAAAAAATGACATTTTCAGAAAATGATAAAAAATTCATAGTAATGTAATTTTGATATAATGAATTCAAAAATGGAATTAGTTTAGTCATTTTAAAATTATAATATTTAATTGTTAAACAAAGTCTTGAATAAAGTCTCCTTAAATGGTTATGCTTCCAATAGATTATGATACACTATTTACCTACTATAGTAGAGTCTCAGGTGTTACAATCTCCCCCCCCCCTAATTAATTTTTTTTCCTTTAAATTGGGGTATATATTTTCTATTGAACATATGTGGATAATAATTAATTATATATTATTCATTATCTTTGGTTTACTAGTCTAGTTTTTTATTTATCCAATGGACTTTCACCAAACGATCTTTCTAATTATGAAATACTTACTATCTCATGCCAAGAATCTTGACAAGCTCCTTGTTATGATTTAAGTCATGATCCAACTATTTTACCTCATATGTGAGCACATGAATTGTATCTCTCGTGTATTTCCTCTGTAATGAAACATGCGGGACATTTTTTACTTTATTAATATTGGGTGGCATAGCTAACTACTAAGCTACAATATAATTCTTTTTAATACTTCAAAAGTCCCAATATACCGAGTGCTTAAGTTAGATTTTTTTCCAAATCTTATGAATCCATTCCATAGTGAAACCATCAAGAATAAATGATCCCAAAACTGAAATTCCTAGTCTTTCCATTGATTATAAACATATCGCTTTTTTATGATTTGGGATGCTTTATTTTGATCCTGAATAGTTTATACTTTTACAGTTGTATCCTCCATAAGATTTGGGCCAAATAACATTCTATCTCCAAATTATTCCTAGAAGGTTGGAATAAAACACCTCTTCCCATAAAATTTGGTGTATATTTCCATAGGGATACTTTAATTGGAGCTATTATTTTATGAAAAATCAATAAAATATAGATATTGATCCCATATACATTGGAAGTCAAGAGAACAAGATCCCAATATGTCATCCAATGTCTTGATATTTCTTTCTGACTGTACACTGGTATGAGGGTGACAGATGATGCCTAAATTTATCTTTGTGTTGGGATCACTTTTAAAACTCTTTTATTTATTTGAAGTGAATTGATGGTCTTGGTCAAATACAATGAATATAGGTTCCCCATTAAACCTTATGATTTCACTAATATAGATTCAGGTCAGATTCTTAAGGGGTTTATCTTCTCTTATCACTAGTAAATGAGAAGACATAGTAAGATGATCAAAGATAGCCCATATATAATTGTTATTAATTATGTTATTTTGGATTCCATTGAAAAATTCCATTGTAACATTGTCCCACTTCCTTATAGGTATGGGAAGAGGATGCATGAATCCCTTTGGATATTGTAATTTAACCTTCACCTACTAGAATACTAAGCATCTGGACACATAATCCACAATTTCACACATCATACCATCCTTCCACAAATTCCCTCCTAAATACCTATACATATTTATGTTTCTAGGGTGTATAGAGAAATTTGTGCTAAAATATTTATCTAGCAGCTCTCTATTCAATTCTAGTATGGATGGAACATATAACATCTTCATAAACTTCAACATTCTATCTATGTAGATGAATTCCATAAATTTCTCCCCACAATCTATTTTAATCATCAATTATATGTTCTCATCATCCTTGGGTAACTTCTCAATACTTTCTATTAATTATGGTTTATAAATTATTTGGAAAAGGAATAATGGTCCCCCTTTCTATGAAATCACCATATCCATCTTTAATAGATCTTTGTATATAGGATCTTTGTTAATCCCCACCTTGGTTATAAATCCATAGTCCTTCCTAATCAATACATCGTACACATTTTCTACCTTCCTAGGATGTTAGTGTATCATGAAATCATAGCCATTTAGTAGTCACAACAATATTATTTTCCTTATGTTGAGATCATTATGAGAGAATATATATTTCAAACTCCTTTGGTTGGTATATATCTCACATATTTCACCATATAGGCAGTGTCTCCAATTTTTCAAAGAAAATATTATAGAGTCCATTTCATATTCATGAGATAGATAGTTATATTCTTGTATTTTTAGTTACGATCATGAAAATAAAATCATTCTATCATTTTACATAAGGACACATCCAAGTCCTTTCTTTGATGAATCCCTATAAACTCAAAACCCTTCCATGCCTGATTATAGATTTAATACCAATGAATTAATTGGTCACCCCATTATCTCATTAAAGTTTTCCTTACATTCTC
Organism: Viscum album; assembly: GCA_963277665.1. Lineage (NCBI taxonomy): Eukaryota > Viridiplantae > Streptophyta > Magnoliopsida > Santalales > Viscaceae > Viscum > Viscum album. The sequence goes on along the minus strand of OY728160.1, from coordinate 1,304,479,883 downwards.
TTAACCATTTTAATTTAACCCCTTTATGTGTTAACATGGTTAACAAGTTAGACAACCGGATTAAATCTTGGAAAATCAATCTATATTAACCTATTAAGCCCCCAAAAACTTCAGATATTGATAATTTTTACTGGTGTAGTCCAATCTTTGAATACCTTTATCATTGAGCAGACAACAAATATATTATCTATGGAGACAATATGACCAAAAAAATTCATTGTTAAAAAATTCATACTTATTAGAAATCCCATATAATTTTTTTGAGGGTCTCTAAAATTAATTGCAGATGACTCTTGTACTCATGATAGATCCTAGAGTATATCAAGATGTCGTCGATGAATAAAAACATAAATTTATCAAGATAATCCTTGAATATTGTATTCATCATATCTATGAAGGTATAGGGTGAATTATTTAATCCAAAATTAATTATCTTAAACTCATAATGTCTATACCTTATTCGAAATGTTTTCTTCAGTATATCATCTTTCTTCACCCTTAACTGAGGATAACCAGAGCGAAGATCAATCTTTGAAAAGTACTGGTGTCGTTTAAGTTGATCAAAAAAGTCATAAATTCATGAAAGAAGATACTTATTATTAATATTGATGGAATTGGTCTCCCTATAATCGATGCACAATATCATGGAACCATACTTATTTTTCTTGAATAAAATAAGGGCCCTCTAAAGTGAAATGATAGGGCGTATGAAGCCATTTTCACACAACTCTTGTAGCTATTTATTTAACTCCACCAACTCCTCTAGTTCCATTTTATAAGTATTTTTAGATATATGTATTGATTCAATAATGAGTTCAATGGGGAGCTTAACTTCACACTTGTGGATGACCTGGTAAATCTTCTGGAAAAGCATCAATAAAACTTTATACCATGGGTAAATTATTTATTATTTGGATACCTTCACCATCCATATATTTCAATATACATTCTTCTTTACCCAAAATTGCATTATGGATATCTACTTATGGTGGATCAAAACATGATTTAAATGATGAACTTTCTCCTCTAAATATAAGAGTTTCCACTTCACCTTCACGAATCGTAATCTCCTTCTATCAGAAATAATTTTTTATATATACTTTGAAAGAAAATACATACCAAGGATCATATAAAATTAAACTATGTGAATGATTAAAATATTTTCCAAAAGGGTATACCCATTCATCAAAATTGTAATTTCATTACATATCTTTGTTTCTATAAGACTTCTAATTAGTGTCTTAAATTATAACTCCCTTACTAGTGTGCTAGGTAAATAACTAATGGTTTTGGAAAACATGGAAAATATAAAAGAGTGTGAAGATACAAAATCAAATTAAACGTTATCACACATTGAGGAAATGATCACTTCCACCACATCATTGGATACATCAAATTTAGTCATCGTAATCACATAATATTGGCCTTTCTCCCTATGCCTAATCTATAGAAAATTCCCATAGAATTTGGGGAATTGGATTTCATAATTTCCCTTCTACCTACAATTAAATCAATAGATGTTAAAATATTCTACCTTTTTATTACATTGGTGATCTTGAGGTACTTTTTCTTCACACTTTTAAAAAACTATATTTCCCTTCTTGCAATCTTCAGAGTGTTTCTTCCCACATTTATCACATGCGGGAAATCCCATTTTTCATTTATTCCCCTTAACCACATTGTTCTTACCATGATTCTTAGCCGACCTCTTTTTATCCTTATTTCCATTGAATACATATATCCTAGAAAACATCTTTTCAGTCATTATGGAATTTCAGACTATATCCTCATTTGAAGAAAAGGTATGAGTGACTGATTACCTTTGAAGTATCGGCTTTAACCCATCAATGAAATGGTTAATAATGATTTTCGGTAAACATACAAAGTCGATGTAATGCCTATATAACACTCTAAAGTTAGCCTCATAATTAGAAACATTTTCCCCCTCCTTTAATCTATGTTTTAGGAATATCCTTTCCATAGACTATCTATGCTCTGCAGAATGTATTGTTTATAAAATACCTCTATAAAAGTTCCCCATATAATGAACTTGAGATAATATTACTCTTTATTGTTTTGAATTATTAACCACCACTACTCTACTTCTTAGTTTATACGGTAGACCACCAAGATTTATTTTTCATTTCCACTACTTCCCAAAGTGAGAAAGATCTTCTCTATGGACTTTATTCACTATTTTGGTATCAATGGATTAGAATTTCCACTATATTATAGAGTATGCTATCACATGAATTGATTCTACATATCTACACCATGTTGTTGTTTAGTAGGATTCTTTGTAAAATAAATATTATTTTTCATAACTCAGGATAGCTTCCCAAATATAGATACAAATTGACTAGCCTTATCTCCATCTTTGTTTGCTTGTTTAGGAGAATATACCAATACTAACTATAGGTTTTGATATTTTTCTCATTACTCCCATTATTCACCATATTTCTAAACATCATTATATATAATTAGCTCATTTTATTGTAAAATAAAATTCCTACTAGGTTTTTTAGAATATTATGTGTAAATCTCGAGAGATTTTCATAATAATTGCGTTATCTTACTTGGTTTATCTAAATCTAATTCCTAATATTTTTATAAAACTTACTTATATACAAAATGTAACATCCCAGTCTCTAGAAACCTAGATTCAACAGTTATATTACTTTATTGGTACAATTAAAAGAGTTTCTGAAGGATAAAACAATTTATTAGTCTTACATGACCAGATACATACATACATTATACTTGAAAATAGAAGATACAATATAAACATATTATGAGAACATTAATATCCCTTCCATAATATCCCTAAAAATTATACAAAGGTTTCCTTAAGGAAAAAATAAAATAAGGTTGAGTTCAGATTCTAATTAAGGAGTAGCATATAATGGAATCTTATGTTACATAAACATGGAATAAGTTGAATAGAAATAATAAATGGACATCATGAATCCATAATCAACCAAAACATAGGGAAATTTAAATCCATGGAAATAAATGAAAACATCGATAAAAATAATCATTGATCTCATACTCATTGAATACATAATTTTGGACATCAAAAACCTATTTTCAAGGACTTATGTCAAGAACATTACTTATCATCAATATTTTAGTCAAGAAATCCTATTGTTGGGGATTTTAACCATGAAAAAATGTTATTATGGAAAGTGACATACACCAAAACTCAACTTATTTTTTCCCATGAGACTTGTTGATGCATCGAGGGGCTATATATTGTTGGGGGCCACCTAACACTTTTTTAATTACAATTTATTTTCCATAAGAGACATCAAGAGATTTATTACCATTACCTAAGAAAAAATTTCAAAATAATTTTTTTTTATTTTTATATTGAGAAATAAGGACATCAAATACTTCTTCTTTCAATAAAATAATATGGATGTCTTGGATAAAATCCCTTAATTAATTTAGATTTCATGGGTTATCATCAATGTAATATAAAGTACCCTTATCAAAGAAATATAGTTGAGTGGTTACTTAAAATGTGATAGGTTATCCATGGAAGATAGCAATTGGATTAAATATATTTAATTGGTTGTGACTAAAGAAATTGTTGGAGACACCCTTCATTATGATTAATTAATGGTGTGTGAATATTCTAAAGAATATCCCCCAAAAGTTTCTCCTTAAGTGTGAAGTATTAGCCCCACTCATCATGAGTCAAGGTGATTATTGATTCAATTATCAACCAATCCATTTTAGGGTTATTACCCCTAGGTTAATATCTTCCTAAATTGCATCCAACTTCTAAAATCTATATAGGGGTGTATTTACTAGGAAATTACACACAATTTTACTTTTAGAAAAAATAGGATAATTTCCACCATGGAATAAATGAATATTAAATCAAAGGAATATGAGATATTAATAAATATATAGACTTGTAAATCCATTAAATTTCAGGATTATTATAGAAAAATCATCCATGATAATGTATGAACAATACAAAAGGAAATTGGTGGTGATTACAACTGAATCCCAATGAATTAAAATTGAAATGGAAAACCCCACTTATGGTTTGGGTAACAACTCAATCATAAAATATTAATAAAATGGTATTAAACATGATCTTATAATATCATTAATAAAATAATGTCATTATATATCATCTCAAATAGGTAGTATATACACCAAATAATGTGAATTTTCTGCATATTAAAAAACATGTATAAATAAGAGGAATTTTATATGGAAAACCTTTACCTCTTATCATGAATTCCATGAACGTACTTTAACATATTGTGTTATAAAAAGTATATCATAATCACTTAACTCATAACCTTAATCATATAAATTTTCACCTAAACTCTTCATAAATAGTCATTATCTACATGAATTCTTAAAATTTTCCACATCAATGTTTGTAGTTCTAATCATTTGTACAAGTTTCATGGAAGTTGGGTTTGTATTAATTATTATTAAAAAATATATATAATTTATAGATAATTAAATTTACTATTAGGGATTATTTATAATTATTTAAGATGTTTAAAATATATTTCTTTAGTTTTTTAGACATTATCCGTGGAGATGAAGTCGATAATAAGATTGTTTTGTGGATTTTTGATGAAGTAATGGTGTTTACTTAATTGATGAATTAGATTTTGATAAAATATAAAAATAATCAAAAAAATCATTAGTTGCGCATTTATATCATATCATTCCAATTAATTATTTCTCATCATCATCCATGACATAAATTTTTATTATTGTTGATGTAGGTTGTTAAACTAACCAAAAAAAGTACCTATAATGATTAGTGGATGATAACTAGATAATTTAGTTATAATATTATTATAATAGGGGTATAATGATATTATTTAGTGTTTATTATGGTGATTAATAAATAATTATAAGTAATTATAATAATAATTAATGGATATGGAATGATTATACAATTTGAATAAAATATTACCCTCTTAGTACACTTATTATAAATGATTAAACTAATGATGATCATTTGTGGGTCATATCATTAATAATTTCTTAAATTTGTCACACAATAACATTAATTATATCAAAAAATTCGTATTTTTACTTTAATACAATCCTTATATACAAAATTTTAAGGTGGTGATGGAAAAAAAACACATTATGTCGTGGAGGTGGTACTCCACACAATGCATGAACAATGGTTTTTTAATAGATGGGGTATGTGAATAAATAATGATAATTTCCATAATATAGTAAAATTATTATATATAAATGATAATTATATCATTATATTAGTGTATATAGAATAAATTTAAGTAGATAATTAAGATTAAAATTAAGTAGTTGAAAATACTCACGTTGGGGGCTTGGATTTCTCATAGAAGTCTCCTTGAATTTGAATGGATTTAGATAACTATGTGTAACCATGGAATTATATAATGGGGGGAGGGTTATAAGGAGATAAAAATGGAATATTTAAAAGGATAAATTAGAATGGGGGGTATATCATGAAGTGGTTAAGATTTTCCCCTTTTATAAGTGAAGGGAAGCATAGTTTTGGGAACACCTTTACATTTATCAATAATTTAATGGTACTATTCATGGGTCAATGGATCAAAAATTAAAAAAACTATTGGGGACACATGTATTGGTCAAAAAAAGCTAAAAAAATTAAATTATATGCATGTTTTTAAATACTTTAGGAATGTTACACTAGTTTTAACTCAATTTAACCCTATTACTTTTACCTTCATAAATATTTTCAAATCGTAGTAATTTATTTCAATGATAAATATTAAGATTGGCTATTTTACTTAATTTTATACTTTTAATTTCATATTTGAAAATCATTTTATCAAATAATATTTATAAATGTATGAAAAGTTAATTTTAAAATATATATGCTTAATCGCATAAATTTATTATTATAAAAAAAATAAAGGATATGAGGATTTCAAGGAAATCATACACCGAATATCCCTTCAACATATGTGATTTAATTGAAATATTGAAATGGTTTTTATAGTAAAGATGAATTTTAACTAGTTTTAAAATATTTTCCATGGATTTTATAAGTTCAAATAATATTTTAAAATGTATATTTTTCTTCCTAAAATGTATATTTGATTACATAAAGGTTTTTTAAACCTCTAGGTCATTATTATATGTTGATAAAGTCCTAAAAATTTCAAGTTTCATGAAAACCATAATTTTTTACTAAAAATCAACCTATTCAAAAAAATCTCTAAAATACATATTAAGCATATATTGATAAGATGAATTCAAAAATGGAATTAGTTTGGTCAATTTAAAAATATTAAATTTAACTCATAGATAAAATCATGAATAAAGGATTTTTGAAGGGTGAATTTTTGTAATAGTTAATGATATGGTATTTATGTGCTACAATAGACTCGTAGGTGTTACGACTAGACCACACTCCCAACTACTATCACAAAAAATCCCTAAAGTGAGTCAATCCATTGCATCCTAGTCGAAAAATCACATTTGTGGTTCTTATAATGAAAAGGAAGAGGCATCCTTCGACACACATTTGGATTCAGCATCATGGAGACAAGAAAATACCCACACCACCTTTCTCTAGTATCTCATCCAAATAATATTACCAACCCCTTATAGAGATCCATTAATTAGGGTTAAAAAAACTTAATCCACTCTAAGAGAGGCCTATCCAACTAGTATGAATCCCACCCAGGTCTAGCATTTGACTCCCCTCACACTCCATCCCGATGTGAAAGATATTTTATTTAACCCGACCACCATGTGGACTTGATTTGATTTTTGAAAATCGGTTACAAAAAAGTGAAATATTGTCTTGTTTTCACCAAAATCTAAAAAATTTTGAAACATAAAATTGCTTCACATTTTTAGTGTTCAGGGTGAACCAAAAATAATGAACCATTTCATGTTTTTTAAATATTTTTTATTAAAAAAATATTTTTATTTTTTATTGTTTTTTTATAAATATAATAGAAAATTCAACCGTATTTAAAATACAGTTGTATTATTTTTAAATACTAATATTAATGAAATCTCAAAATATTTCTAAAAGCCACACTCGGGGCTCCATTTTATAAGGGAAGAGTTATTAGCATCTCCCGAGAATTTTCTATAGAATAATATATTATTAATAAGTAAACACAAATAATAATAGGTAATTAATAATAAAATCAAATAAAATAAAATATGATTAATATAACTAATAATTAATAATTATAATAATTATAATAATTAGTATAATAAATAATAAATAACCATTTGTAAATTATTTCAATTAAGTAGTATATTCTGAAATAGATCGAACACTAATTAAAATAATAAATAATTTTAAAACTAAAAATGTATGATCAATTGTGGGAGAAGTGCATCATTGAATAAATATGCATCAAACCATTGGGATGAAGTTTTTTAATGAAAACAAATAATATAAAACAAGTAGATAAGAAGTAGAGATGAATTATAGATGTCCAAAGTTATTATTTTATTTATATAGAGACATGTATATATAGGGTACATGAAATTGCAATCAACAGATGAGATTAAAGCATGTATCCCTTATTATATCCAATGGTAGTAATTCAAAAGGTTTTGGAAATTGAAGTGTTAGTCATATAAAGGATATTTGTTAGTAATTGGGGATTCATCGTATTTATTTTTATTATAACATCCTCATATTAATGATATTTCATAACACACCCACTTGAATTTCATAATTTCTAGGAATATAATATAATCCTTACTTAAAAAACTATATGGGAAAAAAAGTAAAGGAAAAGTAATTGGATTTCATAACATGTTTCCTCGTTATAAACCTTATCCTTAAAATACAATGGAAAAACATGAAGAAAAAAATAGTTCACAATTCCCAAATCACCCTCATAATATAATGATTGAATTGTCAATATCTCCATCCCAATTTTATAAATTAGTTTTTCAATTAGTAATGAATTTGTGAATAGATATCAAAAATTATCATAGGACCATATTTTATGGATTTAAATTCACCATTGTTTTGATGTTTATTACTAAAAAATAAATTTGGTGATATTTGTTTTGTTCTATTAACATTGATTTACTCACCCTATAATTATGTTATACAAGAATAATTATCTTTAAATAATATAATGTGAATATCATTTTTCATTTCTAATCAACTATAATTCAAAATATGATAAATTCAAAGGACCTCATTATTACAAGTTATAAAATTCAATGGAAATTTTATTTTTTGACCCATTAAGGGTTATTTTGGTGAATTTGGATTCAGATTACAATCAGAGAGATGGTTCCACTTTTTAGAAGTGTTTCAAGTGTGGTTTAAGACTTGCGAGGCAATGTCACACTATATGATTTTTAAGATAGGGACATCATGTTAAATAGAATGTATGAAAAACAATCATAATATTAAAAGAGAATATAACATTCCATGAATTTATTACATATATTCATTTAAATAAATTTAATCACTTTGATAGATTTCAATTCATGCAACACCTTGTTTAAATGAAAATATTCTATTAAAATATTATTTAAATGTGAACATTATATCCTAGCCATTAAGTTGGAGGGTATTAATAGTAATAACTAAATTATGAAAAATATATGGTTTATACATGTATAAAATAAAATAAATTGATATATTTTAATTATAAATAAAATAATAATCATTTTAAATAAAAAGAAATGTTTTCTAAAAAAGTAATTTTTTAAGAAAATAGTTTCATCACTTCTTGCGCACTTATCATAAAATAATTTTTTAACGCATTTATAAGATTTATTTGAAAAATTTAAATATATTTTTGAAATTATAATATCATTATTATCTTAGGGTGATTTTTTGGGTTCTTTCTGATATATTTCATTTTTATGAATAGTGAAAAATATGGGTTTTTACTAAAAACTGCCTTTTCAGTTAAATTATTTACAAAGTTAAATTATATTTTAAATTTGTTTTAATGTAAAATTAGTTCAAATATATATTAATTTAACTAATATATATCATTGGAATCAATTTCATATTGAATTTTGATATTAAAACCTTCTATACTTATGATATTTCTCAATTTGAAAACTCGCTTTTTCGTTGCATCTACAGGTATAGTTTTAAATTGAATTCTTCAACTTATATGAGTTGAATTTGGAAAAATATATTTAATATTTTTAATAAGAATAATTTATATTATATAATAAATTTAACTTAATTTTCTACCAAAATGAATAGTTAAAATAGAAAAAATTAATTAATGCGGTTAAGTTAAAAATGGGTTTGTTGTGGGGTTAATCTAAGAAGATAAGGGTTTAAATGAACTACCAACATATCAAAATCATATTTTATAGAAATTTTTACACCTTATACTATCAAAAATTCAAAACTAAGGTAATTTAGAAGCATTTTATATTTGAATTAATTTATCATTTTTTATTCTTTTAGGAAATTTCCATGTTATTTCTAAGAGGGTTCCCATTCCCCACTTATAAAAGGACACTCCCTCCCATAACTTATTCACACCCATAAATACATTTGGATTGGAAAAATCCTGAAAAAAATATCCCTAAAATAATTATACATATTTCATAGATTTTTTTATCCAAAAATACCACCCCTATGATCATTTAGAGGAGCTCCAAATGAGGTTCCCTTAGAGAAGGAAGTTATCTTAACAAATCACTTTCATTTTATTTCATATTCTTCCACATTAAATTATTTATTAAAACTTACAATATAATAACATCATTATATATCATTTAATTATACTTTATTATGTTTATGAAATATCAATTATCCATCTCCACTTCCACTAAATGGGAAATGAAATCATCGATCGTGCGTGCTGAGGACTACCACCTCATGAACCAAATTAGTTCATTTTCCATCAACACCATTAAAGGATGGATATAATTATGGGTTCAACACATGTATATCATATTTATAATATGATTATACTTCAGTAATTTTGATATCATATATACCTTTTTATGTTCTATTCTGTTTCAAATATGATAACATTGTTTGTGTGTGCGGCGGACTACCATCTCGCGAAAAGATGTGATTTATTATTCACTTACACTTTACATGGAATGTAATAAAGAAATATTAATGAATATATGTGAAATAAATGATATGATATTTATTCTTTAAAATTAATATATCAAACACTTAATTAACTATATACTCATTAAAGGAATGATATCGTCACCCGTGCGTACGTACGGCCTACCGTTTTAACGAAGTGATGTGATTCATTTTCCATGTACAACTTTCAGAAATAGTTTTAAAAAGTTATATACTGAATAAATATTATATTTATAACAGTATTATAATTTTAAATATATATATATATCTTATTCACAAGAAAATTAACTTTCATGACAAAACACACATGAGAAAACATGGAAATAAACACCTGAAATAGTGAAAATAATGAAATATTATTAACGAATGAGTGGTAAAATGTTATAAAATGATAATATAAGATATTATAAATATTATTATAGTTATTTTATAAATTAATAACATTATTAAAACCATTATAAAGTTCGTATGGAAACGTATGAAGAAAATCATACATGAGGTAAGGGTTTCTCGTCACACTTTTAATTCCATGAGACAAATGCCATATTCACCCCTTATTTCATTTTTTTGTTTTATATACTTCCCATTTGATATGTTATATAATGAATCTATTTATAATAATGGTGGTTAATGTTTAATTTTATGTCAATTATTCAATGGGCTCGTGATTCAAAAGTTACCAAATTGGTAAGAGTTTATTTCAAAATCATATCATTATTTGGGATTGTTTATGTTTACATCTACCATGGAGGAATTATTAGATATTTTATTTTCAAATAAATATATTTTCTTTGCCATTATTTATTAAGGTAATTTTCATGTAATATTTCCATTTTTCTACTCATTGGTACTTAAATTTATTGGTAAAATATTTTTAGGAAAATCTATCTTTTTTTCACTGTTTAGTCGCAAATCCTATTTCATCAAAACCAATGTTTTCTAAAAATGTTTTCAAATTTGTTTTCAACCTTTTAAAAATGATTTATCAAATATATTTTTACGCATTTTAACTTTTTACTAAATTGTTTGAAATTAATCTTCATATCTTTTTCAAAATAATGCTTATTTAGCTTTACCAATAATGTGAAAGGAATCGTTGTTTTAATGTGACATGAATGAAATTTTTCACCATCATGACCATTGAAGGTTTTATTTATTATTTTAAAGGTTTTAAAATTTTATTTTCAATGAAAACTGTTTTCAAAATTTTTTGTGAAACTTTTGTTTTAAAATGTGATTTTTCGTATGCAAAGGTTATTTTTCCCAAAAAAAATTTAATGAATATTTTCATGGTATTTATTTTCATCATAAACATCAACCCTATATTTTAGTTATGACCCATTGAAGATATATTATATTGACACCATTCTTATTATTTCTCCAAATGGTTTATGATCAGTTTGACTAGAGATATAAAATTTTATTACCATTCACCATTTTAATCTAGATGGTTTATTATTATGTTTATTGATTGGGGTACGTGTTAACATTTCATATGTTAGTTTTTCAATAGGTTGTTTTTTATTAGGTTTTAACCCTTCCATATTATTAATGAAAAAGAATTAGTAAGTCATGGAAAGGGAATGATATAGCCCCTTAGTGCATTGGTAGGTCTCATGAGACAAACTAGATTGAGTTTTCACTAAAGCCTCACCCATTTTTTTAGAACTTTTGGCATAAGGTCTCGAAGATATGTTTTAGATATCTGGAATTATTCATTCCATAATTATGAATTCAATTATTTATATTCCATGTGATTATTCGATTAGTTATAATATCCATGGTTAATTTTCAATCGTGTGTTAGTATTCACATGATATTATTTGATCATCATTTATTTATGTTGTATTATACTCATGTTATTGATTAAATGGAAAGTTCTTTAGTTAGTTACCTTTTCATATTTATAATTCCTTATTTATTCATAGCTTCTACTATACGCATTACCTTACTAAGCATATATGATCATCCTTTTTTTATGTTTTATTTTCCCCAGTATACTAGGAAATATTTTATGATTGATATATATGGATATAGTAAATGGAATAATAAAATTCTCAAGGAAAACACTTTGTTTATTTTATATTTTCAATTATAATGTGATATTCTTATATGTGTATTTTTTACCATCGCTACTAAACAATTTTGTCCTTTGGGATATAGTTCCTTATATCTTATACTAATGTGATAAACTATAAACTATCTCCTCACTACTGGGGTTGGCATTGCTATAGTTGGTATCAGATGAAGTTTAGTAGAAACCATGGGAACTTGATTTTAGAAAATATATATTATGGATCATAACCCTATTATATAATTTGAGTATACAAATATAATACCATCCTCATGTTTTGTTAAGAAATATATTATATATTTTTTCCAGGAAAATATATTTTGGTATAGATACAACAAGTGGATGTTCTTCTTCCACTAAGGTACCTAGGTGTAATAACTCTGAAAAGGGTCCACTGAGTTTGACTCGATCTTCACATAGTGCACAAAAATGGGCCTTACTACACATCTTTTTTGACACTACCATGTGATATGATTAGGATAAACCTCATTATTGTTACAAAGCATTGTGAATGAATTGAAAATAAATATATCCCCAAAGAAACACTGTTTATAATTATGAGATTTTATATGCATGAATTTTTCAATTTATGTTAAGTTTTTAACTAGTTTTGGGATCATACATTTTGGTTCATAATTTTATGATCTAATCTAGTGTATGGAATTATTTAGAAATGAAACTTAATTGAAGGAATGTGAACTAATCAATGCACATACCCCATCTAGGGATTTCCCCTTGGGAAACCTAATGAATCTGGAGTTTGAGTTGAAGTTGGAACTCATCAAATTGAAACCATATTGAGGTATATGACTCAGGTTATGAGTAATTGAAATTATCATATAGAGAATCTTGTTGATCCATATTGTGGTGTAATGATGATAGTCCACTTCATGAATTAGAAACCTCCATCATTCAATGGGACTAAAAATCCATTTTTTGTTGAGCAATGGATGAGTTCCTTAGAGAATATGTTTCTTGATCTGGGTAATAGTAAAAGAGATAAAGTTTTTATGTATGTTTATGATCTATTAGTAGATGCATAAAAATTGTTATCACTACTTAAAAACACTTAGGATGAGGGGAAAATAGAAAATATTGAGTAGATGGATTTCAAGGTACTATTCTGGTAAAAATATTTACCTCATGGTCAATCAACAGATATGGAAAGATAGTTCTCAGGTCTACGAAAGAAAGAATAGGAAATTGTTTCTATGTATGAATTCAACTTTACAAGGTTATAAAAGCATACTGTGAACTACATACATAATACAAATAGAAGGATTTACTATTTCATTGATTGTCTTAAGATAATCCTCTGAAGGTCACTAGTATCCCAAAATTTATCCTCATATGAGAATATTTTTTCAAGTGATATCAAAATAGAGAATGAATCCTCCAATTATTATGACTTTGAAGGGAAGAAATAGAATAAGTAGTTGACAAAGAAAAATAAAGATAAATGGAATAAGAGAAAGAAAGATTTTTCAATATGTTATACTTTTATAAGGAAATGCCTTATTCCATTAATAAAAGGAAAAAAGTTTACTACAAGTGTAGAGAAAAATTCCACCCTGATAATGATTTTATGGGAATTAAAGAATATTCTAATGTTCAATGATTCCACAATAAGGATATGGGGCACTATACAAATGAATTAGTTAATCATCAAGGGGATATAACTTAAAATAAGGGATCAAGGTCAATATTATGCTATTAATATAGACGAATGGAATGATTAATGTTCTTGTGTTTGGATTAAAGAATTATTTTATTGAAGTATTTTAATCAATGATATTCTTGTTATAAGAATTTTGAAATGTATAAGGATTGTATTGTAACAGTATTTCATTAAAAATTTAAAATCTTGTCTTTAATGGTACCAAGAAAATTGATTCAATGGAAAGTTGAACAATTTTTAAAACACATGATTAAGGGAGTATAACACTTAATATGTTTCCAATGTTGAGATAAAAATGATAAATACATTTTTATGTAGATATTGGTAAACTTTAGGGTTTATCTAATCCTTTATGTTAAGGTAATTATGAGATATTACAATTTAGTAACATCGTAAGAATTATATTAATGTGATTTTAGGAAAATAAAAACCCACATGTTGAGTAAAAACCTTTTGTATCCAGTAAGGACATAGGTCATGAACCCACAATATAGGGATGATAAAGGTTTATCACCTACCACTAACCTGTGTGATTCTTTGGTTATTGTGTCATTTTTTTAGTTAAAAAATTTGATGGATAAATGTTAATGATGAACCAGTGGTCTTGCTATTTAGTTTTAGATATTAATGTATCATATTGGATAACTTGTGATAACCATATTTGTTTTTGGAAATATTTATAAATAGACAAAAAGGATTTTTACTATTTTATTGATATTATGATCCATTAAAAGTTAATTTTAGCTCTTCTGGAATAAAATAATCATCTTGGATATCAATTTATTATAGTAATAAATGAAGTGGAAAATAATCTAATCACAAACAAAAGATTAAATTATTCCAATTAAATTAGAATATATCAATTAAGTATATATTTTTTATATTCTCATTCTATATGGTAAAGGAATTACAAAACTCTAGGAAAAGGGTATTAAAACAAAATGTTATCCTAATACCTTCATTTATGCTAAAATGATGGTATTTTAAATCATAATTGATTTATTGTTTTTAGTTCCTCAACTTTCCATTGATCATTCACTTTCTTCTGATCAGTTACCTCTATCACTCTATATAATTATTTATACCTTTCTTCCATGTCTATATCTTCACATGCCACCAATGTTCTCCTATATAGAAAACTTGTTATGTGTTATTTCATATGTACTTTGTAATTACCTTTCTCTCTTATTAAGAGGATTTTTTATTAACTCTTTTTACAATGTGCGTTTTCAATGATGGTATTTTAAAATTTCAGACCCTTTATTATCAAGATAAATTTTAAATTGTAAGGACACATTTTATTTAAGGGGGAGAGCGTAACACCTCGAAATTTTAAAAATTGGATCATCATGTTTGATACTGTTTATGATGCACAACACCAATATTAGAATAGAATATAACATCATGAGACTTTAAAACATGTTTCCTCTTAAATAAATGTGATCTCTTTGATAGCTTGTGATGCACATAACACCAGGTTTAAATAAGAAATATTCTATTAAAATAATTTTTAAACATGCCCATCATAACCTAGATGTTATGTTGGTGGATATGAATAATACTAACTAAATTATTAAAATTATATGGTTTATAAATTTATAAAATAAATTAAATGGATATATATTGATTATAAATAAAATAATAATCATTTTACAGAAAAATAAATGTTTTTTGAAAAGCTATTTTTTTAAAAGAAAATTCTTTCATCGCTTCTTGCGCACTTTTGATAAAATTAATTTTTGACACTTTTAAAAAATAAACTTCATTTTTTGAATCATCATATAAAAATTATCTTTGGGTAAATTTTTGGGATCTTTCTCAAATGTTTTATTTTTCAATGAATTGTGAGAAATGTCGATTTTTACTAAAAGATGCCTTTTCATTACAATGTAAAATTATATTTTAAATTTTTTTTAAAGTAAAATTACTAAATTAAATTACAAGTTAACTAATTTATGTTTTTTAACCAATTTTATATTTTATTTTGATATCAAAACATTCTATATTTATGAGAATTTTCACTTTGAAAACCCGATTTTTTGATTTGTCTATGGGAATAATATTAAATTAAAATATACCAATTCTATGAATTAAATTTAGAAAAATGGATTAAATATTTGGAATTAGAATAATTTATATTATATAATATTGTCAACTTAATTTTTGACCAAAATGAAATGTGAAAATAGAAATAAAATAATTACCACAGTTGAGGTAAAAATGGGTTTGTTGTGGGGTTTAACTATGGAGATAGGGTTTAAAGTGACCTTACAACTTCTCAAAATATTATTGGATGGCCATATTTCCTCCTTATCATATCCCAAAATAGAACCTAATGTTATTTATAATCTTTTTTAATGTGAATTACTTTATCATTTTGGATTATTTTTTGGAAATATTCATGTAATTTCCAAGAGGATTCCCTTTCCCCACTTATAAATGGGAACTCCCTCCACTAACTTATTCACACCCCTAAAGACCTTTTTATTGTTAAAAAACTAACAAAATCTAACCCCAATATCCTTATACATGTTCTAGAGACTTTATTCCTCCCAAAATTAAACCCTTTGGTCCTTAAGAGGAGATCCATGGGAGGTTTCTCTTAGCGAGGGAAATTATCTTAACAATTCTATTTAATTTTATTTCATTTGTTTCCACCATAAATAATGTAATAAAACATAAAAAATAATAATATCGGTATATCCCATATCTTTATATGTTAATATGATGATAGAGTAACATTTATCCATCTCCACATGTAACACCCCAGGTAAATAAAGAATATGACATTTTTATATTTATCCATATTTGTGAATAAAATATTAATATTACTTTAAAGGGGATTCTATGCTCGATGGCGTACCCAACACGCAACAACGAGTTTCTTGGGAATCTTACGTTGCACTCTAATAATAAAATAATATTATTTTAAATAGTAGTTAACGCCTAGCCGTTGTAATGGCGGGAATGAACAGAACTAACTAAAAAATGATTATATATGTTTGTCAAATATTTTTACTTTTTACAATAAATGTTAGAGGATTAAAAATGCAAATGAATTCAATTTTAAGCGTAAACATTCTAATATTCTTTAAAAGGTCGATTAACCGCCTTTTAATGGCGAACCTCTTTTAAATCCAATTTTTGACATTTTTATGTGTTATATTTGAAAAAATAGAATTCTTCTTTAGAATTGGGACATCAAAATTTACTTTTTGTAAATTTTTGGTATTTTTCCGCAAAAGTTCAATTTTTAATGAATAGTGAAAAATGTTGTATGTTAATTCAAAACCTCTTTTAATCTAATTTATTTATATGATTAGATTATCTTTTTAATTGGTTTTAAAGTGAAATTAGAATATATTTTTACCATTTAATCCAATAGTGGTTGTTGGAATTAATTTCAATTTGAAATCGGACTTAAACTAGTGTCAATCTTTTGATACATTTTGTTTCATAAAAACACGCTATTTGTTTTGACAGTGGGAATTAATTATTAAATTAATTAATGCAACTTATATGTTTTGAATTTTGTAAAATAGACATCATTTTTGAATTCATAATATCAAATATAGCTTAGGGTGAACTTTTGGTAATTTTCTGAAAAACTTCAATTTTTGATGAATAGTGAAACCACTAAGTGGTACATATAAAAACTGATTTTTCCGTTTAAAAGAAAATTTTTCATCCTTGTGTTTTGAATTTCAAAAATCCAACATACATGGTTGTCATTAAGACGTAAAATGTGGTTCAATGGGATTAAAATAATTTTTTTTGGTGAATAGTAACTTATTAAGTTTTTAATCGCGATTAGAGGTAATTGGTGTAGTTTAAGGTAAAAATAATGTTTTAATAAAATGAAATGACCTAGACCCATGTTCTACCCTCACTGGATGTGTCATGGCCGACCAAGAAAATCCATGGGTCAACTTGGGGACCCCATGGAGCCACTTTGGTTGGAAAATGACATAAATATCTTTTTATTTAATGTTAAAGTAAAAATGACACAAACATGAGATGTTTTACTAAAACAATTTTTACATGGGGTTATACAAGTCAGATTTTTGACTATAAAAAATAAATGGAAATCTAAAATGATTTCTTACATCATAGTAGTTTTTTTATAATTTTTAGACAATAACAAAATTAAATTATTTATGAAATCATGACGATGCAGTGATGACCTCATTATTTAATGATTTAAATAAAATGGAAAGATAATGTAAAATCTAAGACCTACAGATGTCAAAAACATATTGGATGGGTGTATTTCTAACCCTTATCACCTTAGCCTCTAAAAAAATCAATGTGGGACCATTAAAATCCGAAACTAATTCTAAAATAAAGTAACATTTCTTTACTTTCCAAGAGTGCCCCTCCTCTCCTCTTATAAAAGGCCCCCACCTCTACCTCCTTACCCACACTTCCAAAGCCTTTGTCTCGGCCAACCCCTGCCCATTTTGTCTCTCCACATACCTTTCTAACTCCTTGAAGCCTCACTTTGGGCAGAAGTCTTCCCAAGGAAGCCTTTGAGCTCAAACCAAAGGGAGTTACCCGATTTTAAGGTAATGTCTTCACTTGTGTCCTTTTGTTTTATTTTGCCTCTCCAACCCCCTAAACTCTTTTTATTCATTTTATTTGTAACAACTACAGTATCTTCAATATACTAGGATGTTGTTATAAGAATTATTCGATCTACACTTACACACACCTTCGTCTAATGGTTAAAGAACATACTATTTCTGTGGTTGGTGATTTTCTGCCTCACGAAACGATGATTGTTCAATATTCTTTTAACACCTTTAAAGGTGGAAATTAAGATGTCAATATATTTATATATGATATATAATATGTTTATGTTTTACTTAAGCTTATGTATTTTTCTTTTGTGGCATACCTTGATGGTTTCCATTGTGGGTAAACACGATAATTTCATTTTAGGAAGTGCGGACTACCGCCCCCTCAAAGTGATTTGATTCGTTAATGCCATATGTGGGATGTATAAAGGATGGATTTAAAGTTATTATATATGATGTATGTTAAATATAAATGATTAATATAATTATGGAATTAAAATATAAATACCTCTCATTTAGTTTTAATTTCATTAATATGACATAGAAATGAAAGTAGCGTTCATGCGTACGTACGGCTTACCGTCTCCATGAACGGTGCATTTCATTTCTTACCTCTAAATGATTATGTAATATTATAAATAAATGTATATTATGGATATATATGATACATATGATATCCAAATCATGAATATAATTCTGGATATAATGAACCTTTTTCCACACGAACAACATGTAATTATAAGATGTCCACTTTCGACTTAAGAGCCAAATATCGACAAAACAAACATTATTACCTTAAATGATTAGATAATGTTTATAACATGGAAATAAGTTATATAAAAGGAATAATGAACATTAAAAAGGTTCTTAATCAAGTATAAATTAACTCAAGTTTATTATTCAGGACGTTAAAGAATGATGGAGTCAAGTCGGACCCGAGGTAAGGGATCCTACTCCTCTCTTTCTTTTTAAGTACACTCTTTTATGTCATTCTTTTTAAGATCATATTTCTTGTGATTGGGATGTTATTTTATATTAATCATACTGTAATTTTTATGTACAAATGATGAGAGACCATATTCTCTCTCATAAATCCATTTTGGAAGTTTTGAGTGGCGCCGTTAGGCTGCCGAATTTTCGTAAGAGATCTAACCTCTCTCTTTATTTTTAAGTACTCTCCTTTAGGTCACTTCTTTTAAGATCCTCTTTGTTATGTTGGGGGATTTTATTTTATATTCCTCTTTCTGTAAACTTTATTTTTATGTGATGAGAGACCCTATTTCCTCTCATCAATCCATTTTGGATGTTTTAAGTGACGTCGTTAGGCTGCCGAGTTTTCGTAAGAGATTTTTCATCTCACTTTTATTCCCGTGAGATTTATGCTACATTTTCCACAATTTCCTTTGATTGTTTTATGTACTGCCCATTATTACACTCATTTTGTAATATAATTCCATTTATGGGTATTTACATATTCATTGTATGACACTTCTTCAATGGGGTGTACTTTTCAAAAGTTACCCAAGTCGGTAAGGGAACCTTTCACCCTCCTCTTTTTAAAAGACTTCATTTGTTATGTCTTTTAATTCACATACTATTATGTTGGGATATGTTCTTATATATCCTGATTGATGTAAATTTTATGTCCAAGTGATGATATTCCCTTTTTATCTCTCATCAACTCATTTTCTGAATTTTTGAAGTGACGCCATTAGGCTGTCGAATTTTACCAAGGGAACTTTTTAACCCAATTTCGATTTCTTTGGGTTCAACATGTAGTTATTGAATATGAAATCCATTGAATATGTGTGAATGAAATTTTATTGTTTTACACTTAATATCCAATTATATTGGGTGTATTTATATTTGTCAAACATAATTTTGAGATTGATTTATCCTTAATTTAAGGATACCTTCTTTATAAGGGATTTCATCACATTTTACATCTCTATTGAGACTTCATTATTGTTATGCACCAATTCACTCTTATATGGTGTATATATTGTCCTTTGGAATATTATATCATGAATCCATTTATTCTCATGATATTATAAATTTCTGACTAAATGTTATTCCTCAATTATTGTATTCAAGTGTCTCTAATTTTGGTAAAACCGCTTTAACCAAAATATCTCTTTAAATGTTTTAATTATTTGTTCTTATTAATATCCATGTTTTCAAAATGGTTTTAAGGATTTATTTATATGGATATTAATGGTTTAAAATTTTAAAAGCTTCAAGGTGGTATGGGACACTTTGATTCAAAAATCTCTTTATTAAATGTTTTAAATGGTTTTAGAAATGGTTTCTTTTTGAATGGATTCATTATTTCTATATACTAAAATGTTATATTGTGATTAAAATGTGGAAATGTTATTTTTCCTTTATTCATGTTTTATGTGATACGTTTATGTTATGGTTCTTGGGCATTGTTATGAAAATGGGTGGTTCCGTGATAAACTAAGGGTGGGTGAGCCCGATATAGCTCTCCAATGCATTGGGTAACGCGAAGGAGTGAAACGTTAAGGTTTCTCCAAAGAGATTTAGGGAATATACTGTGGTGGGTATTCCAAACGTAACCAAGAGGGTTACTCCCTACGTAAGAATGTTATGAATGCCTCAAGTTACCTTTTATGTCTTATTATTTCTATGATTTATTCATGATTTGATGAGGTATGTTAAAGTGCCTATGTTTTATGGGTAAAGTATGATTTCATTCTTATGTATATATGAACTCATGTTTCTTTTCCATATTTTTTTAACCATTACTGAGCTTTTTATGCTCATCCCATGTTTTTGAAATGTTTTTCACAGGTCAAGGGAAAGGTAAATGATGTGATGATAGTGTCAAGGATGTGTCAAGAAAGAATCCATGTTTTATTTTAAATATGTTTCCGTTGATGGGAAAAATGAATACTGTCTTTTATGGAACCACTTTGCTTAAATGTGGAATGTAACGAAAGTTTCATGATCTAATTCTCTAAAACTCTAAACCTGAAAAGATCCTCAATGTGTAATCTTGTAATAACTTAAGATTAAGTAAGGTTTAAGGCTGGGGCCTTATAGTTGGTATCAAAGGTCAGTTTAGATAACTTTAGAGGTTAGGGTATTCTCTAAGCATAAGTGACAGTACCATAATGGATAGTATTTCAGAAAGAGTCCTAGTTTTAGATAAAGTGAATGATAAAGTATATATTAGTGGTTATCTCCCTCATTAGTACATGTTGGTTTTGTTGATATACTCACATTGAAATTTATGTTTTTAGTGAATGTATGGATCTAAGAGGCACCAATGTGACAATAGGTTTGAAGGAAACTGTGGTGGTTCTCTGATTAAGAGACTGGATGAAATGGGGTATTCAATGAGGAAACTCGTGGTTGTTCTAAACCAACTATCAAGGAGTCATGATCAACCACTTGAACCTTGGTATTATCTGTAATGCATCATGTACGAGATGACAAATCAATGTGGAAGTTCAGGTAATAATTATAAAGGTAGCCATTAGGGTTTATATGATCCTTAGTTTTGAGGTAATTATGGGTTATTATATGTTATGATGGAAAATGAAAGGCATGAGATAAACTTGAGGTTAAAATATGTTATGATTATTTTTGAAGGTTTTACCTCGTTTTGGGGAATGTTTTGAGAATTATACAGTTTTGGAAAAAGGACAACACACAGACCGTGTGACAACCCGTCACGTCAGACAAAGCTGCGGGAATCGAACCCACAACCAAAGTGCGACTGGTATTTATCGTCTACCACTGGACTACGTGAAGTCCCTGGTTAGTTTGACTGATTCTTTTTAGTTAGATGATTTTATGAATTAAGAGTAATCTTATTTTGGGTTATCTATGGAAATGATTAACCTATCATCGAGGATATGTGATTAGGTTAATTACATTTCAATATGAGAATTTAAGGGCAACTGATGTTATTTGGAGATAAAAGTTAATTTCTACCTTGGAAAACTTTGTGATTAAATCCATCAAATATTTGGGTTTCAATCTTAGTTTCGTTTACTTTGAATAATCTTATGGACAAATTGTTTATCGAATGGTCCTTGTTGAACTTTGGGTTTTGTTGGACAAATTTTGGAGATTAAGAATAGATTTTCTTTTTATAAAGGTTTATCCTTTTCTGGATTATCTGATCTTGTACTAACCTTTTTGGTTTCGGTTTTGGTTAAAGTCTAAATACATGGGAAGTATATAGTTCTATTTTGTGGATTAGGTGACTCTATAGAAGTTTACTATAATACTCTTAATGTGAACAAGTCTTCCTAAATACTTGTCTTTTGGAGAAAATATGAGTTTGTGTAAGGAATCTAATAAAAGTTGAAAGTCAACATGATAAGTGATTATGTTTACTTATGAATAAATTCCTCAATAAAAAGTAACTTAAAACAAAAATGTTTTATATTAACTTTTCCTACTGGGGAATCGAATAATGTTTAACCCATCACAAGTTTGTGATTTTCTTGTGGTTAACTTTCTCCTAAACATGTTTTCTATCACTCTCCATCAGAACATGACCCTATGTTTTCTCCTCCATGTCCATGTTTTCCTATATGGAATCCTAGTATGGGTTAACTCGGGTGACCTCTGTACTTATCTTTCTTTATTTTAAAGTGAGTGTTTTACCGACTCTTGTTCCGATGTGGGACTTTCAAGGATGTTTCCAAGCTCAATTTTAAAATTTCGAGGACGCAATTCCAAAAAGGGGGGAAGGATGTAACACCCCAGGTAAATAAAGAATATGACATTTTTATATTTATCCATATTTGTGAATAAAATATTAATATTAATTTAAAGGGGATTCTATGCTCGATGGCGTACCCAACATGCAACAACGAGTTTCTTGGGAATCTTACGTTGCACTCTAATAATAAAATAATATTATTTTAAATAGTAGTTAACGCCTAGCCGTTGTAATGGCGGGAATGAACAGAACTAATTAAAAAATGATTATATATGTTTGTAAAATATTTTTACTTTTTACAATAAATGTTAGAGGATTAAAAATGCAAATGAATCCAATTTTAAGCGCAAACATTCTAATATTCTTTAAAAGGTCGATTAACCGCCTTTTAATGGAGAACCTCTTTTAAATCCAATTTTTGACATTTTTATGTATTATATTTGAAAAAATAAAATTCTTCTTTAGAATCGGGACATCAAAATTTACTTTGTGTAAATTTTTGGTATTTTTCCGAAAAAGTTCAATTTTTAATGAATAGTGAAAAATGTTGTATTTTAATTCAAAACCTCTTTTAATATAATTTATTTATATGATTATATTATCTTTTGAATTGGTTTCAAAGTGAAATTAGAATATATTTTTACCATTTAATCCAATAGTGGTCGTTGGAATTAATTTCAATTTGAAATCGGACTTAAACTAGTGTCAATCTTTTGATACATTTTGTTTCATAAAAACACGCTATTTGTTTTGACAGCGGGAATTAATTATTAAATTAATTAATGAAACTTATATGTTTTGAATTTTTTAAAATATACATCATTTTGAATTCGGAATATCAAATATAGCTTAGGGTGAACTTTTGGTAATTTTCTGAAAAACTTCAATTTTTAATGAATAGTGAAACCACTAGGTGGTACTTATAAAAACTGATTTCTCCATTTAAATGAAATTTTTCCATCTTTGTGTTTTTAATTTCAAAAATCTGACATACATTGTTTTCATTAGGAATTAAAATGTGGTTCAATGGGATTAAAATAATTTTTTTGGTGAATAGTAACTTAGTAAGTTTTTAATCGCAATTAGAGGTAATTAGTGTAGTTTAAGGTAAAAATAATGTTTTAATAAAATGAAATGACCTAGAAACATGTTCTACCCTCATTGGATGTGTCATGGCAGACCGAGAAAATCCATGGGTCAACTTGGGGACCCCATGGAGCCACTTTGGTTGGATAATGACATAAATATCTTTTTATTTAATGTTAAAGTAAAAATGACACAAACATGAGATATTTTAATAAAACAATTTTTACATGGGGTTATACAAGTCAGATTTTTGACTATAAATAATAAATGGAAATCCAAAAATATTTCCTACATAATAGTAGTTTTTTTATAATTTTTAGACAATATATATATTAAATTATTTATGAAATCACGATGATGCAGCGATGACCTCATTATTTAACGATTTAAATAAAATGGAAAGATAATGTAAAATCTAAGACCTACACATGTCCAAAACCTATTGTATGGGTGGATTTAGAACCCTTATCACCTTATCCTCGAAACACATCAATTTGGGACCATTAAAATTCGATTATCATTCTAAGATAAAGTAACATCTCTTTACTTTCCAAGAGTGCCCCTCCTATCCTCTTATAAAAGGCCCCCACCTCTACCTCCTTACCCACACTTCCAAAGCCTTTGGCTCGGCCAAACCCTGCCCATTTTGTCTCTCCACATCCATATATAACTCCTTGATGCCTCACTTTGGGCAGAAGTCTTTCCAAGGAAGCCTTTGATCTCAAACCAAAGGGAGTTACCTGATTTTATGGTAATGTCTTCACTTGTGTCCTTTTGTTTTATTTTGCCTATCCAACCCCCTAAAATCTTTTTATTAATTTATTTTGTAACAAATCCAGTATCGTAAATATACTGGGATGTTTTTATAATAAGGATTAGATCTAAACTTACACACACCTTCGTCTAATGGTTAATGAACATACTGTTTCTGTGGTTGGCGATTTTCTTCCTCACGAAACGATGATTGTTCAATATTCTTTTAACACCTTTAAAGGTGGCCATTAAGATGTCACTATATTTATATATGATATATAATATGTTTATGTTTTACTTAAGCTTCTGTATTTTTATTTTGTGGCATACCTTTATGGTTTCCATTGTGGGTAAACACGATAATTTCATTTTAGGAAGTGCGGACTACCGCCCCCTCAAAGTGATTTGATTCGTTAATGCCATAGGTGGGATGTATAAAGGATGGATTTAAAGTTATTATATATGATGTATGTTACATATAAATGATTAATATAATTCTGGAATTAAAATATAAATACCACTAATTTAGTTTTAATTCCATTAATATGACATAGAAATGAAAGTAGCGTTCATGCGTACGTACGGCTTACCGTCTCCATGAACGGTGCATTTCATTTATTACCTCTAAATGATTATGTAATATTATAAATACATTTATATTATGGATATATATGATACATATGATATCCAAATCATGAATATAATTCTGGATATAATGAACCTTTGTCCACATGAACAACATGTAATTATAAGATGTCCACTTTCGACTTAAGAGCCAAATATCGACAAAACAAACATTATTAACTTAAATGATTAGATAATTTTTATAACATTGAAATAAGTGATATAAAAGGAATATTGAACTTTAAAAATGTTCTTAATCAAGTATAAATTAACTCGAGTTTATTATTCAGGATGTTAAAGAATGATGGAGTCAAGTCGGACCCGAGGTAAGGGATCCTACTCCTCTCTTTCTTTTTAAGTACACTCTTTTATGTCATTCCTTTTAAGCTCATATTTCTTGTGATTGGGATGTTCTTTTATATTACTCTTACTGTAATTTTTATGTACATATGATGAGAGACCCTATTCTCTCTCATCAATCCATTTTGGAAGTTTTGAGTGGCGCCGTTATGCTGCCTAATTTTCATAAGGGATCTAACCTCTCTCTTTCTTTTTAAGTACTCTCCTTTATGTCACTTATTTTAAGATACTCATTGTTATGTTGGGGGATGTTATTTTATATTCCACTTTCTGTAAAATTTATTTTTATGTTATGAGAGACACTATTTCCTCTCATTAATCCATTTTGGAAGTTTTAAGTGGCGCCGTTAGGCTGCCAAATTTTCGTAAGAGATTTTTCATCTCACTTTTATTCCCGTGAGATTTATGCTACATTTTCCACAATTTCCTTTGAGTGGTTTATGTACTGCCCATTATTACACTCCTTTTGTAATATAATTCCATTTATGGGTATTTACATATTCATTGTATGACACTTCTTCAATGGGGTGTACTTTTCGAAAGTTACCCAAGTCAGTAAGGGAACCTTTCACCCTCCTCTTTTTAAAAGACTTAGTTTGTTATGTCTTTTAATTCACATAATATTATGTTGGGATATGTTCTTATATATCCCGATTGATGTAAATTTTATGTAAAAGTGATGAGATTCCCTTTTTATCTCTCATCAACTCATTTTCTGAATTTTTGAAGTGACGCCGTTAGGCTGTCGAATTTTACCAAGGGAACTTTTTAACCCAATTTCGATTTCTTTGGGTTCAACATGTAGTTATTGAATATGTCATCCTTTTAATATGTGTGAATGACCTTTTATTGTTTTACACTTAATATCCAATTATATTGGGTTTATTTCTATTTTTCAAACATAATTTTGAGATTGATTTATCCTTAATTTAAGGATGCCTTCTTTATAAGGAATTTCATCACATTTTACATCTCTATTGAGACATCATTGTTGTTATGCACCAATTCACTCTTATATGGTGTATATACTGTCCTTTGGAATATTATATCATGAATCCATTTATTCTCATGATGTTATAAAGTTCTGACTAAATGTTATTCCTCAATTATTGTATTCAAGTGTCTCTAATTTTGGTAAAACCGCTTTAACCAAAATATCACTTTAAATGTTTTAATTATTTGTTCTTATTAATATCCATGTTTTCAAAATGGTTTTAAGGATTTATTTATATGGATATTAATGGTTTAAAATTTTAAAAGCTTCAAGGTGGTATGGGACACTTCGATTCAAAAATCCCTTTATTAAATGTTTTAAATGGTTTTGGAAATGGTTTCTTTTTGAATGGATTCATTATTTCAATATACTAAAATGTTATATTGTGATTGAAATGTGGAAATTTTATGTTTCCTTTATGCATGTTTTATGTGATACGTTTATGTTATGGTTCTTGGGCATTGTTATGAAAACGGTTGGTTCCGTGATAAACTAAGAGCGGGTGAGCCCGATATAGCTCTCCAATGCATTGGGTAATGCGAAGGAGTGAAACGTTAAGGTTTCTCCGAAGAGATTTAGGGAATATACTGTGGTGGGTATTCCAAATGTAACCAAGAGGTTAATCCCCACGTAAGAATGTTATGAATGCCTCAAGTTACCTTTTATGTCTTATGATTTATATGATTTATTCATGATTTGATGAGGTATGTTAAAGTGCCTATGTTTTATGGGTAAAGTATGATTACATTCTTATGTATATATGAACTCATGTTTCTTTTCCATATTTTTTTTAACCCTTACTGAGATTTTTATGCTCATCCCAAGTTTTTGAAATGTTTTTCACAAGTCAAGGGAAAGGTACATGATGTGATGATAGTGTCAAGGATGTGTCAAGAAAGAATCCATGTTTTATTTTAAATATGTTTCCGTTGATGGGAAAAATGAATACTGTATTTTATGTAACCACTTTGCTTAAATGTGGAATGTAATGAAAGTTTCATGATCTAATTCACTAAAACTCTAAACCTTAAAAGATCCTCAATTTGTAATCTTGTAATAACTCAAGATTAAGTAAGGTTTAAGTATGGGGCCTTATACCACTTCCATAGAATGAGAAACAAAATCATTGATCTTGTGTACAGAGAAATGCCACTTCACAAACGGATTTAGTCAATTTTCCATAAAAACATTTAATGGATAGATATAATGATAGATTTACCACATTTATATGATATTTATAATATTATTATACTTATTTAATTTTAATATCAGATATACCTCTTTACATTTCATTCTATTTCAAATATTATAACGTCGCTCAAGTGTATAGCAGACTACCGCCTCACAAAGCGAAGTGATTTATGTTTCACTTAATATCTACATGGAATATAGTAAGGATAATATTAATGAATATATGTGATATATATGAGATGAAATTTATTCTATAAAATTAATATATCACCCACTTCCTTAACCTTTCAATCATTTAGGGAATGATATCGTCACTTGTGCATACGTATGTCCTACCATCTCCATGAAGCGATGTGATTCGTTCTCCATATACAAAATTAATAAACTGTTATAAAAATGTACCTAATGTGTATATAAGATATTTATAAAATTATTATAAATCTTGATATGATATATATATATATATATATATCTTATAAATAAGAACTATAACTTTCATGACAAAACATGCATGAGAAAACAAGGAAATTATCACTCAAATCAATAAAAATAATGAAATATTGTTAACAAATGAGTGGTAAAATGTTATATAGGGATAATATATGATATTATAAATATTATTATTGTTATTTTATAAGTTAATGAAATTCCTAAAACCATTATACATGAGTTACAGATACGTACGAAAGCAATCGAACCTATGGTAAGGGTTTCTCGTTTCACTTTTACTTTCTTAAGACATATACCAAATTAACCACTTATTTCATTTTTGAAGTGTATATAATTTCCCTTTTATATTTTATATCATGAATATATTTATATCCATGGTATTTAATGTTTCATTTTTTTCATTTTTTTATGTGGATTACGATTCAGAATTTTCCAAAGTGGTAAGGGTTTATTTCACAATCTGATCATTATTTAGGATTGTTTATATTTACCTATCCCTTGGAAGACTTATTTTATATTTATTTCTGAAAATAAATATATTTTATTAATTTTTTTATTAATAAATTTAAATTAATATTAAAAAAATTCAACTATTTTATACTTAAAATGATTAAAAAAATATTTTGAAGAAAATCTGACTTTATTTCTGTCTTTGGTCGGAAATCATTTTTCATAAAAACACATGTTTTATAAAATTGTTTTTAAAAATGTTTTAAAATATTAATAATGATTTATTAAATAATTTTTTACCCATTTTTAATTTTTTACAAAAAATTGAAGGAAATATTATTGTTGTTTTCAAAATAATACATGTTTGGCATGTACTAAAAATGTAAAAGGGATATTTGTTTTAACGTGTATGGAATGGATATAATTTTCCATAATCATGACCAATAAATGTTTTATTACTTATTTAATGAGTTTTAAAAAGTTATTATCAATGAAAATTATTTTCAAAATGCTTTGTGAACTTTTTATTTTGAAAGGTGGTATTAAAAATGAAAAGTTTATTTTGATCAGAAAATGTTTTTAAGGAGATTTTCATAGTATTTATATTCATAATAAACATAAAAACTCTATTTTACTTATGATACACTGAGGATATATTGTATTTATATCATCCTTATTATTTCTCTGGATGGTTTATTTAACACCCCAAGCTTCAACGGTACACTTCTCTTTGAATAATATAATAGCGTGTGTTGTACGCAACTTCGAGTTCTAACGCACACCACAACCAATAAAACTAGCCGTTATGAATAGTAATGCCCAGTTTTTTAAATTTTATAAATTTTATCTTCAAAATGGAATTCATTTTTGGATTAGGAATATCAAAATTATCCTAGGGTTAATTTTTGGTATTTTTATGAAAACTTTTAATTTTTGATGAATAGTGAAAACACTAAGTTATAGTTTAAAACCGAATTTTTATTGGAATAATTATTTATTTTATTTAAATTTATTTTAGGTAAAAATAGATACATAATACCTATATAATTTCAATGTAATTCATTGGAGTCAGTTTATAATAATTTTAGATATATAAAAATTTTATTGAACTTTTCACCATCTTTTACCCATCTCCTAGGAGAATTTGAAAATTCACATAATACATAATTTTACCGCTTCTGTGAGTGGAATTTCAAAAATCCAAGAAACATGGTTAATATCAACGAGTAAAATTTGGTTCAATAAGATAAAAATAATTTTTGGTGAATAGTAACTTTTTTACTTTTATTTACCACGGTTAAAAGTAAATAGGGTAGTTAAGGGTAAAAATGATATTATTATTTCCCTAACACAATTTATAATTCTTTTGTCTAAGTATAATTAGACCAAAACCAACCTTAGGAATAAAATTTAAACCTCCTTGGTCCACTTGGATTAGATTAGGACATTTATTGTTATTTAATTCAAAGAGGACTTAAAAGAGTTAAAATCAATGTTTAATAAATAAAACATTTTTAAGATAGGGTTACACATAAGATTAATTAGATTATAAATATTCATTAGAAAGATAGAAATATTTCCTACATAATGGTATTTTATTTATATTTTTTAGACATTAAATAATTTAATTTATTTATGACACATTGGTGATGCAATAATAGGCTAATTAATGAAATATTAAAATAATTGATATTATAAATATCCAAATAAATGTAATTTCAGAATTTTTATGAATTAAACTTATTTTATAGGTTAATATTAAATATTATGGTTGGTTAGGTGAATTTTTTTAGAAGTAATAATGTTTTTATGAATTTAGAAAAAACAGCATACCAAATAGTGTAAAAATTGACATAAAAGAGTTTTTAAAACAAATATTATATTATTAATTGATATTCTATTCCTAAAAATATAAGGTTCGGAAAAAGGACATATATAATTATATTTTTATCATTAATTCACCACTTGGGGTTCTCCTAGAAATATATAGTAAGCTTATTAACCATTTAATATAAAAATACAAAGAGATATGGTAAATGTCAAACTATTTAACTAAGAGTTAAATATAAACGTTAAGGTTAATATAGTGACCCATTCCTATATAAACCCAATTTTCTGAGTGTTTTTAGAACCATACCCACCTTATATATTAAATAATCTATTTTTGAGCCATTAGAAACCGAAAATTATTTTATTATAAATTAATATTTCTAGCTTTTCCTAAGGTGCCCCTCACCCCTCTTATAAAAGGGCACTCCCCCTTCTCTCTAATTCACACCTTAAAATCCATTTTTCTCGGCCCACCCCTGCCCAAATACCCTCCCAGTTGTCCTCCCATCATCCTAGAGTACCTACTTTAGACAGAAAGACAACCTAGGGATCCCTTTTGATCAAATCAAAAGGAGGAACTCGAAGAAGAGGTAATAATTTCACCACCCTCTTTCAAGTTCATTTCTTATTCCACTTCTTATTTCTTTGTTATTTCCATTCTAAAATAATAACTCCAATATCTTATCTATACTATGATGTTATTATAAATATGTTACATCCATATTCATTATTCTATCCATCCTTTTAATGACATTTCACCACACGTGGGTACGTACGGATTACCGTCTCCACGTCGTGGTGTAATTGTTAATCAATACATTATTATTTGGATGGGTATAATAATGATGTGTAATTTATTTAAATAATAAATATAACATGAAAAGGATTATTTATATATTATATACCATCCAATTATATATTATTTTAATATTAAAAGAATGATATTGTCTCTCATTCGTACGTACGGATTACCGTCTCCACGAACGCGATGAGATTCATTCCCCATAATATCCATTAAAGACTAAATTTCATTGGATGAGTAAAAATAATGTTTAGAGACATGATATAATTATGTATATGAATAATATAAATTCCATCCATAAACAATATGAATCACATAACAAATAATATAAAGTAAAACGAGTCTGTTAACACCCCAAATGACGATAATACTAAGATATTATTAACAAAGAAATGTTAAAAGATCATATATGATATCATATTAATGTATATGATGCTTCTATAATTTAATAAAAATTATTTCACTATTATACAAGAGGTTAACCTACCCTCGACCAAGGAAAAAGTATATAGTAAGGGGTTTCTTGTCTCACTTTTAATTCCGTGAGATTTCCATTGTTCACCACTTATTTATAACATGTGATGTGTATACTGACCATGATTGTATTCATTTGTGTAATATACTTTAATTTATAGATATCTACATCATAATTTTATGATCCTTCTTTCATGGGTTTTTGTTTCATAAGGTACAAAATCGATAAGGGAATTTGAAATTTCAATTTCCACTCATTCGGCTTTACGCATACTTCATTGATTATTTTACTCCAATATTATGTGTGGGATCACTATTCATTTTCTTATGTCATAATTTCCACTCCCCTTTCTGTGGATATACATTTGATACACATAATCACTCCATTAATAGATTCTCAAATCATCAATATGAACTTGATAAGAGTAATTTTAACTCAATCTCTATTTATTGAGTTAAATATATAATTCATTGGTGTTGTTTTTACAAGAATATGTGTGAATGTCCTATGGTTGATTTACACTAAATATCCAATAATATTTAGTGTATTTATATTTGTCACACATAATTATTTCGTTGATTTATCCTTAACCTAATGATACGGCCTTTATAATAGATTTCATCTCAATTTACATTCTCTTTTGACTTCATTGTTGTCATAAACCAATTCGCTTTTATATTGTGTATATAATGTACTTTGACATAGTATATCATGAATCCATTTATTCTCATGATATTATAAATTTTTTATTACCTCAATTATTTTTATTCAATTGTCTCTCTTTTGGTTAGGAACTCTAAATAAAATATCATTTTAAATGCTTTAAATATTTATTATTCTAAATCTTTCTCCTTAATTTCCATGTTTTAAAAATGGGTTCAAGGATTTATTTATATGGAAATTAATGTTTTTAAATTAAAACTCCTTTTAAAAGTTTAAAGTGGTATGGGACACTTTGATTTAAAAATCTATTTTTAAACGGATTCTTGAAAAATTGTGTGACTTTTAAATGTTTTCAAGAAAAAGGGGTATATTTCTCTCAAATAGTTTTGAGGATTATTTTCATCTATGTCAATATCCTTCATTATTATCGATTGAGGTTAATCTATAAAATCTTCCATATTGTATTTAATGAGTTATGTTTGACTGTGGATGTGGTATTTTTATACCATTCATGGTTTGTGCATAAAGTATTGACATTTCGTATGCTATTTTTAATATGAATATTTATGTTATGTTTCAAACATTTCATATGAGGAATGCATTGGACTTATTAAGTGACGAGTGGAGCCCGCTATAGCTCCTAGATGCATTGGTAGGTCTCATGAGACAAACTAGTGTCTTGGCACAAGGCCTTGACAATATCTTATTTGTAGTCTTGGCACAATTCCTTGACTATGTGGTTATGATAGTCTGGAATTATGCATTCCATCATTATGAAAGTGGTTATTGATATTGCATGTGATTATTTGACTAGTAGAATATCCATGTGAATAAGTAAATGGCATTATTTCATTTTCGTTTTTCCATATTATGCTGAAGTTCATGTTTAAAATGATTTTGTTTTAGTTATACATTGCCTTAAACGTTTATGCTTATTTATGAAAGTTTCCTCTATAATGTTATCCTTACTAAGCATCTGAGCTCACCCCTTTCTATGTTTTACTTTTCCTAGGATGCAAAGAAGTGTATTATGACTGACCTTCTGGGATAGTCTATGGGATCTCAGTGTTGTATATGGAAACAATATTGTTGTATTTTTTCAATTTTATGATGTAATGTACACCTTACGAATGCATCTAGTACTTCCAAGGCTACTAAACTAATCGGTCTTTTGAGACATGATCTTTTATGATCATGCCAATGATACATAATAATGCACCGACTCTGGGATTCTGGGGTCGGGGTGTTATCATTGGTATTAGAGGAAGTTTATTACAAACCTTGGAAACTAGATTTAGAAAAACTCTGATTAGAGCACATATCCCTAAGATAGACTTTGAGGATTAGTATAGAGGAACTTCCTAAAATTTTGGTATTGTAGTGATTTTGTGAGTTTTCCAAGCAATACATCCTTGTCTAGATACGAGCAGGTAGAGGCGGCTCTGGAACAAATGTACCTAGGGGTAAAACCCGAAAACACCACTTTGAGCTAGACTCGAACAGGAACTGGTGCACGACAACGGGCCTTATTGCACTCTTGGTTACGACACTCCCGGGGGATATGTTTAGGATAATTTACATTTTCTTCACAAACATATTTAAATTATTTTAATATAAGATGAGAATAAATTACCTTGGTTAATCCTAAGGTGTTTCAAATTGAAAATATGTTGTCATGATATTCTCTAAATGTTTTTATGAATACTGTTACTCACACAATGCTTTCTGGTTTTTGTCAATGGCTGGATTCCAAGGAAGTCATAGTAACATTGAGAATGATGTAAAAGGTGGGAACAGTGGTAGAAATGAGAAACAAAATGGAATGTTGGTAGGCGTAAAAGATATCTTGTTCATTCCAAATCAGTTTTCCAAAAATATGATCGACAGCATATATATTAACCAACTCCCAGACTCAACAAAGAAGAGAAAGGTGATGAATGATAAGAGCTCCAGTAGTGGAGACCATGGAGAAAATAGCCCTTAATTTCCATCATGTAGGAAATGTGGATGGAGACACCCAGGAAAGTGTCTCAATGAAACAACAAAATGCATTACGTGTGGTAAAGAAGGACATAAAGTGAAGAATTTCCGAGAAAAAATGAAGAGTACTATGGAAGAAAATAAAAATTGTCCCAAGAATCCATTTAGAGTCATTTTCCATAAATGTAGGGGACCTGGCCATTACCCCAGTGAATTCCATATTCTATAGGATATTTTCTTGGTCAAAGAAGAAGCTATGTGGAAATAAATTGTTGGAGAAATGTTTAAAAGTATTAGTGTTCCTTGTTGATGGGATTGCTTTGGAATAATTTTCTATTGTATTTGTAACTCTGTAGTTGTCATCTGAAAATGATATTTAAAGAAAAATTATGTTTTCTATTGTGGATATAGTTTTAAATAACTATTTTGTTTTATATGATCATTGGGTTTGAGGAAATTACAAGTTATTATATTTTGGGATGAAAATTCAAGGTATGAGATAACATTTGTGGTTAAATTATGTTATGGTTATTTTAAGGAATTTATCTCATTTTGGTAATGTTATAAAATATATTTTTTAAAAAAGGAAAACACGCAGACTGTGTGACAACCCGTCGCAATGGACAAAGCTGTGGGAATCGAACCCACAACCAGAGTGTGATTGGGATTTATCATCTACCACTGGACTATGTGAAGTCCCCGGTTAGTGTGACTAATTATTTTTAGTTAAATGATTTTATTGATCAATAATATGTTGATTTGGGATCTTATGTCTTATCTAATGAATACCCTTAGTATAGGAAATGATTTGGTAGTTAAGTGATAAATGTTATTTTGGAAGACGTTCCCTTGGTTGGGAACACTATATACCCAAGGAAAATAGAATACTATGGGATTTCATTTGAGGAGTAATGGTGGATTTTCATCTATGTTTTTATTGTGGATTTATAGTGATTTGTGTTATTTATGGAAATGATTAACCTATAATAGAGAATATGTTATTAGGTTAATTACCTTTAAGTATGTGACTTTAAGAGTAGTTGATGTCATTTGGAGATACAATTTAACGTGGAAGACTACATAACCAAATTCTTCTAAGTTTTGGGTTTCAATAGTAGTTTGGATTATATTGAAGGATTTTAAGGACAATTGTTTATTGAATGGTATTTATTTAACTTTGGGGTATTCTTGGTTTAATTTTAGAAATTAAGATTAGTGTTTCTTTCTCTAAAGAAATATCCTTTTGGGGTATCATCAGATCTTGTACTAATCATTTTGGTTTTGATTAATCTCTAAATACAAGGTAAATATATAATTTATCCCTTCTGTATCATGTGATTCTCTAGAAGTTTATTCTATCTCTTTCGGTGTGACCAAGTCTTCTTGAATACTCATCATTTAAAAAAATTATTTAGTAGTATAAATTTATTAAAGAATGAAACTCTTCTTAAAAAGTAAGTATATCTCTTTATGTTCGTATTCAATATCATAAATAAATTCCTCATCTTTATGAAATGTAACATAAATCAAAAAAATGTTGTCTGTTTACTTTTCCTACTGGGAAACTAATGATCATTTGTCCCGTCACAAGTTTGTGGTTTTCTTGTTGTTAACTTTCTCATGATCATGTTTTCTATCCCTCTCCATCATAACTTGACACTTAGTTTATCTTCCATATCCATGTTTTCCTACATGGAATCCTAGTATGGGTTATCTTGTGTGACCTTTGTACTTCTATTTCTTTCTTTTAAAGTGATAGTTTTATTGACTCTTTTTCCAATGATGGACTTTCCATTATATTCCCAAGCCCAATTTTAAAAATTATGAGGAAGTAAGTTATTTGAAGGAGGGAAGAATTTAACACCCCAAACTTCCACGATATGCTTCTCTTTGAATAATACAATAGCGTGTGTTGTACGCAACTTCAAGTTCTAGCACACACCACAACCAATCAAACTATCCGTTATGAATAGTAATACCCACTTTTGGATATTTTATAAATTTTATCATTCAAAATGGAATTCATTTTTGGATTCGGAATATCGAAATTAGCCTAGGGTGACTTTTTGATATTTTTCTGAAAACTTTCATTTTTTGATGAATAGTGAAAAAACCCTAAGTTATAGTTTAAAACTGAATTTTTATTTAAATAATTATTTATTTTATTAAAATATATTTTAGGTCAAAATAGATACATAATACCTATATAAGTTCAATTTAATTCATTGGATTCAGTTTATAATAATTTTAGATATATAAAAAATTTATTGAACTGTTCACCGTCATTTACCCATCTCCTAAGAGAATTTGCAAATTAACATAAAACTTAATTTTTCCGCTTCTATGAGTGGAATTTCCAAAACCCAAGAGACATGGTTAATATCAATGAGTAAAATTTGGTTCAATAAGATAAATATAATTTTTGCTGAATAGTAACGTTTTACTTTTATTTACCACGATTAAAAGTAAATAGGGTAATTAAGGGTAAAAATGATATTATTATTACCCTAAAACATGTTCTAATTCTATTTTATAAGTATAAATCGACCAAAAACAACCTTAGAAATAAAATATGAACCACTTTTGTCCACTTGAATTAGATTTGTACATTTATTGTTATTTAATTCAAAGAAGAGTTAAAAGAGTTAAAATCAAAGTTTAATAACTAAAACATTTTTAAGATGGGGTTAAACATAAGATAAATTAGATTGTAAAAATTCATTATAAATTTAAAAATCTTTCCTACATTATGGTATTTTATTTATATTTTTTTGACATTAAATAACTTAATTTATTTATGACACAATGGCGATGCAGTAATTTCTTAATTAATAAAATATTAAAATAATTGATATTATAAATATCCAAATAAATGTAATTTCAGAATTTTTATGAATTACACTTATTTTCTAGGTTACTAGTACATATTAGGGTTGGTTAGGTGAATTTTTTAGAATAAATAATGTTTTTATGAATTTAGAAAAAACAAAATACCAAATAGTGTCAAAATTGACATAAAAGAGTTTTTAAAACAAATATTAAATTATTAATTGATATTCTATTCCTAAAAATCTAAGGTTCGTCCAAATTACTTATATAATGATAGGTGTATCATTAATTAACCACTTGGGGTTCTCTCGTAAGTATATAGTAAGTTTATTAACCATATAATATAAAAATACAAAGAGACATGGTAAATGTCAAACTATTTAACTAAGAGTTAAATCTAACATTTAAGGTTACTATAGTGACCCAAACCTATCTAAAACCAATTTGTTGAGTGGTTTTCGACCCATAACCACCTTATCCTTTAAATAATACATTTTTAATCCATTAGAAACCTAAAATTATTTTATTATAAAATTATATTTCTAGTTTTTCCTAAGGTTCCCCTCACCCCTCTTATAAAAGGGCACTCCCCATTCTCTCTAATTCACACCTTAAAAGCCATTTTTATCATATAAAACCTTCTCAAATACCCTCTCAACTGTACTCCCTTCATTATAGAGTCCCTGCTTTAGTCATAAATACAAGCTAAGGATCCCTTTTAATCAAATCATAAGGAAGAACTTGAAGAAGAGGTAATAA
Source organism: Viscum album (assembly GCA_963277665.1). Lineage (NCBI taxonomy): Eukaryota > Viridiplantae > Streptophyta > Magnoliopsida > Santalales > Viscaceae > Viscum > Viscum album. The sequence continues at coordinate 1,304,441,540 of OY728160.1, read as the reverse complement.
TTTCACCACCCTCTTTCAAGTTCTTTTCTTCTTCCACTTATTATTTCTTTGTTATTTCAATTCTAAAATAATAAATCTAGTGTATTATATATAATTTTAGGTTACTATAAAAATTTTACAACCATATTCATTATTCTATCGATCCTTTGAATGACATGTCACCATACGGGCGTACGTACGGATTACCGTTTCCACGTCGTGGTGTAATTGTTATTCAATACATTATTATTTGGATGGGTATAATAATGATTTTTAATTGATGTAAATAATAAATATTACATGATAATTATTCTTTATATATGATATACTATCCAATTATATATTATTTTAATATCAAAAGAATGATATTGTTGCTCGTGCGTACGTACGGATTACCGTCTCCACGAACGTGATGAGATTCATTCCCCATCATATCCATTCAAGAATAAATTTCATTTTATGATTAAAAATAATTTTTAGAGACATGATATCATTCTGGATAAGAATAATATACATCCCATCCATAAAAAATATGACTCACATAACAAATAATATAAAGGAAAACGAATCCGTTAACACCCAAAACAATGATAATACTAAGATATTATTAACAAAAAATGTTAAAACATAATATATGATATCATATTAATGTATATGATTCTTTTATAATTTAATAAAAATTATTTCACCATTATACAGGAGGTTAACCTACCCTCGACCAAGGAAAAAGTACAAAGTAAGGGGTTTCTTGTATCACTTTTAATTCTTTGAGATTTCCATTGTTCACCACTTATTTATTGCATGTGGTGTGTGTACTGCCCATGATTGTATTCATTGTGTAATATAATTTAATTTATGGACATATACATCATCATTGTATGATCCTTCTTTCATGGGTGAATGTTTCTTAAGTTTCCAAATCGATAAGGGAATTTGAAATTTCAATTTCCACTCATTCGTCTTTACGCATACTTCATTGATTATTTTACTCCAAGATTATGTGTGGGATCACTATTGATTTACTTATGTCATAATTTCCACTCCCCTTTCTCTGGATATACTTTTGATATAAATAATCACACCATTGATATATTCTCAGGTCAACGATATGAACTTGATAAGAGTAATTTTAACTCAATCTCCATTTATTGAGTTAAATATCAAATTCATTGGTGTTGTTTTTACAAGAATAAGTGTAAATGTCCTCAGGTTGATTTACACTGAATATCCAATCATATTGAGTGTATTTATATTTTTCACACATAATTATGTCGTTGATTTATCCTTAACCTAAGTATAGGGTCTTTATAAGAGATTTCATCTCAATTTACATTCCATTGAGACTTCATTGTTGTCATACACCAATTCCCTTTTATATGGTGTATATAATATACTTTGACATAGTATATCATGAATCCCTTTATTATCATTATATTATATAGTTTTGATTACCTCAATTATTTTTATTCAAGTGTCTCTCTTTTGGTTAGGAACTCTAACTAAAATATCATTTCAAATGTTTTAATGATTTATTATTCTAAATCATTATCATTAATGTCCATGTTTTAAAAATGGTTTTAAGTATTTATTTATATAGACATTAATGTTTTAAAATTAAAATTCCATTTAAATTTTTCAAAGCAGTATGGGACACTTTTATTAAAAAAACTATTTTAAACTTCTTTTTGGCAAATAGTGTGACTTTAAATGTTTTAAAGAAAAAGGGGGATATTTCTCTCAAATAGTTTTGATGATTATTTTCATCTATGTAAATATCCTTCATTCTTCTTGATTGAGTATAATATTTACAATATTCCATATTGTATTTAATGAGTTATGTTTGATTGTGGATGTGTTATTTTTATACCATTCATGGTTTTTGGATAAAGTATTGACATTTCATATTCTAGTTTTAATACGAATGTTTATGTTATGTTTCAATATTTTCATCGGAGGAATGCATTGGACATAGTAAGTGATGGGTGGAGCCCACTATATCTCCTTGATGCATTGGTAGGTCTCATGAGACAAACTAGTGTCTTGGCACAAGGCCTTGAAAAAATCTTATTTGTAGTCTTGGCACAAGGCCTTCACTACGTGGTTATGATAGCCTGAAATTATGTATTCCATCATTGTGAAGGTGGATATTTATATTGAATTTGATTATTCAACTAGTAGAATATCCATGTGAATAAGTAAATGGAATTATTTCATTTTATTTTTTCCATATTATGCTGAAGTTCATGATTAAAAGTATTCTGTTTTAGTTATATATTGCCTTAAATGTTTATGCTTATTTATGAAAGTTTCTTCTATAATGTTATCCTTACTGAGCATCTGAGCTCACCCCTTTCTATGTTTTATTTTTCCAAGGATGCAAAGAAGTATATTATGACTGACCCCCAGGGATAGTCCATAGGATCTTAGTGTTGTCTATGGAAAAAATTTTGTTGTATTTTTCCATTTTATGATGTAATGTACACCTTATGAATGTATCTAGTACTACCAAGGCTACTAAACTAATCGGTATTTAAAGAATTGATCTTTTATGATCATGCCAATGATACGTAATAATGCACCGACTCTGGGCTGCTAGGGTCGGGGCGTTACAGTTTATGGTCAGTTTGATTGGGGATTTACAATTTTATTATCATACACCATTTTTCTCTGGATAGTTTATGATTTTTTTATTGATTGGGGTAAGTATGAAAATTTTATATGTTAGTTTTTAAATATGAATTTCTATGTTGATAATGTTTTACCCATTTCATATGTTGAAATCATTAGACTTAGTAAGTGATGGGTGTGGCCCAAAATATCTCCTTGATGCATTGGTAGGTCTCATTAGACCAACTAGATTGGGTTTTAATTGAGACCTTAACCATTTATTTATATGTCTTGGAACAAGTACTTGACCATATGTTTTAGATGTTAGGAAATATTAATTTCATAATTTTAAATTCACTTATTGATGTTCCTTGTGATTATTTGATAAATTAGAATATACATCGTTAATTTTCAACCTCTTGTTATTATTTATATGGAATTATTTGACCATCATTTACTCCTAGAATATTATTCTCAAGTTATTCATTAAATGGAATGTGTTTCATTTATTTACCTTTCTATTTTTATTATGACTTATTTATTGATAGCTTCCACTATACACATACCCTTACTGAGCATCTAATCTTACCCCTTTATTATGTTATATTTTCCCCTAGATACTAGAAAATATTTTATGATTGATATGATGGGATATTATAAGGAGAGTAATGATGTTCTCAAAGAAATTTTTTTTTGTATTTTATGATTTCAATTTTAATTTGAGATTCATCTATGTATCTATTTTACCAAGTCTAATAAACTATTCAGTATTCCGGGATGTGATTCCTTATATCTTATGCCAATGTACTAATGTAGATATAGAATCTAGTCTAATGGGGTTGGGATCACTATAGGCAGCTCATGTGCTCGGTTAAAGCTCCAGAGCATTAGGCGTGAGTTGGGGTTTTATGATAGTTTTTGGCATGGCATATGATTTAATGTGAAAGACTTAGTGAAAACCATAAGTCCCTTTGAGGCTCGTGGTGTTTTTAGTTCTTTTTATAATAATTTTTTTAGATTGACTTGTACACTATTAAGGTCAAACCATGTGGATTAAAAAGAAAAATATGTGGGGTGGGTGTCTTACAAGTCTAGGTTGCACGACTTGTAAATGATTGCAGAAAAAACATATGATGTGTTTCAAAGGGGTTTTAGTGTTTTTTCATGGTGGGTGAATTATTACAAAATCATATGACCAAAATGTGTGATAGTTGTTGAATTGGGAAGTTTCTACCACATGGTTGGCACACGATTTCGAAAACCATGTGGCCAAATCACGTGGCTTGTCTAATTGGGCTAGAAATCAAGGAAAGACCAAAATACCCCTATTACTATAGTCATTCCTCACTCCTCATTCTCTATTTTTCATTCATCATCCAACCCCTCTCCATCTCTCTTTCTTCCTTCAATTCTCCTTGATCCTGAGTGGATTATTTGTTCATGCTTCAAAATTTTGAGGTAAGAATCTCCATGCACTTCCCCCTTTCCCCTTCCTCCTAAATTGTAGTTTATTTTATTTTTCTTAGATTAGGATTTCAATTAGGATTTACCTAGAGTAAGGTGGAATTGTATAAGAATAAAGATTATTTGCGGTGGCTTAGTGAGGGAACATCCTAATATGTGGTTCACATATCGATGCTCGCATTTTCTATGAAGGTATGATTCCTAAGGGGTTTCCCTTGAGTTTTCTATTAAATTGAATTGAATTTCCATGTAATTTTGCATTATGTGTTAATTATTTTTCTCTCCTCAGTGTTAGAGGTGTTTTTCAAGCCTTTAACAGATATTTGGTTTAATTTATAGATAATAGATAAACCTCGGTGAGTTTTTAAGCTCTATTTATCTATGAATTTTATTAATTCGTTAGTTTTTAGTTGCTTTAATTAATTTAATTTCATTGTATGGCATGAGTTAAGTGAATCAGTTGTTAGTGGTGAGGGTAATGGGCTAGCAATGGAAGCTTGGTGGGTTAGGGAATTTAAAATTTTTCTTCATCGGGATAACGATACTTATAATCTCTGACTATCCGAGCCCAAGTATGGTATGAGGATCTCATTTAAATTAAATAGATCAAAAAACATAACATAAAAAATTACCTCTTTAGAAACCGAAGTTGTGATCGATATCTACTTGTTTTTGGTGATCAGTGCTTAAAGGTTCCGAATAAGTATCCCTTTATATCATCCACACCTACTTCAAAAATCTGCTGGAGCACATATCATTGATTTCTGGGTGCTAGAACAGAGATTTACTGATGCCTTCTACACCCCTATGATCACTGCATCAACGTACCATCAACGCATAGATAAGTACTCGATAAAATCATCTGGATCAAGATCTTGTCACTCTAAAAATTAGAATATTAGATAGAGGCTCTATAATTCTCACCATGAGTAATCACTAGAGAGAGTCTCTCTCTACCTATTTATAGTGGATGTCCAAAATACTCGGTAGGGCTCCTCAACCAATATTTTATTTAACACCCACTAAATAAATAATAAATAATTATGATGAACTAAACTATATCAATATTATCTATTGTTTTATCATATAACTATAATATATGTTAAATATATTACGTGATAAAATCGTGTCATTAACTAGACTCGTAATTCCTTCTTAATATTAAACAAACCTGGCATATTAAAATAATTTTTGTTTTCGAATAATTTTTTCTCGTATTTACTTGACATGTAAATACATTTAATAAATAAATTCAACCAAATTATTCTTATCTTGAATAATAATTTATTTATTTATTTATCAGGGAACGATGACTTGGACAGCACTTGAACCCCATAGTGGGGTCCACCATGACCGAAATACTTATTCAATAGAATAGGGTGGATTTTTGAATACGCTATTGTGTGTGACCCTCTAAGAACTTATATCAATAGTTGTGAATAAAATCCACAGACAAAAAGGGGAGTCTAAAAACCCATCAAGATGCATAAAGATATAAGGATAATAATATAAATGAAAACCAATATATGAACACATACAATGTAATATAATCTATTTGTCTTTAGAAATATCATAATGTAGGATGCACACTTATGTCATCTTCCTTTTCTTGATTTGTCATTTTTTGATCTAACTGGATGGATTAACCCTCAACTTCCTTGGACATGGTATAATGAAGGTACTTACATCTTGATCAATAAGGACTAATATATATTACATCCTAAACCAAGAAGTGAAAAATTATTTCTTGACCATTCAACCATTGCCATACCAGTAATGATGCACCCAACACAAGCTATCTCGCCATGATTTCATTATCATGGTTTTTGCCTTTCATCAAAGTATACGATCAAATTTCACACCCTGGTAATGATCTCAAGTCGGGAGACTAGTACAAATACCCATACATAGGATCAACCAATGAAACATTAAACATGTTTTGTTCATATTGGTGGGTCTATCCTCATGATCTCACGGCTAGAGATAACCAAGTGTAAACTTCATGATAATAAGTCTCAATACTTATGATCCCCCAGCACCTGATAGTCAAACATATATTATTTCTAGTCAATAAAATGTATCTAGACTATATGACCTTTATTTGTGATGTCATATTATCTATAGGTTCTCATTATATCATGAGATCTACTATAAACTTTTGATAATAAATTTAATCTATGTACATTAAAATTAAACAGTGGATAGTGGAATTTGTACACTATAATGGTAAGAATACATCTTTTATATTTAATTATATACATGATATGGTAATCTAAAAGTACTATATAGTTGGGTCTAGGGAACCCACTATTACAACACTCCCACTTGAACTAAATCCAAATTGCTAACAAACCTTGTTAGCTCTCACATGATAAAGATAATTTTGTTGTAGAGTAGTGGATTTAGCTACTAGGTCTTCCATGTTTCCACCACATGGATATTTTTTTATATACGACCTAATATCCTTGAGTAAAACTTCTCAAGAGATGGTATCCCCAAGTAAATCCCTTTTTTCCTCTATAAAAGCTTGATATCTTGGCTATTACCAGTAACTAAATTAAAATAATGATAATCCTTTACTTGGTAGGATAAATTCCAAGAATGGGAACAAATATTTGCATTTGATAATTTCTTCTTAGCTACCTCATAAGCTGAAACATGCTTGGTTTTATAGGTATGGATACCACTATATTTTATCAGATTGTCTCTATCATCACCTAATCCTAACTGTGATGCTATATCAAAGTGATCCAAACCAAAATTCATTTGTGTCACACTATAACTAGTATCCATTCCTCTCAACATACTAGGTATATATCATTTGTACTTGCCCATGTAAAATCAGATAGTTCTGACTGGTTTACTTTCACTTCCCCAGGATAAAACTAATATTTTTCTCATTCAAAGTACATATTGCCTATATAGTTTCTTATACACATCATGGAATACATGATTGATACATCATTTATGCGTATGGAACACAACTAGCCACTTAATCTCCTCCTATTACATTTTATATATACTTAGAGATATTTATTCCATGTGAAACTGGAAACAATTCATTTCTTGAATTATTCCAACTTTTATTTTTCAATACTATATCAATATATGTACAATTGAACATGTCTAAGAAATTTTTAGACCTACCTTAGTTGATCCTATTCCCAAGAACATAGGTTTCTATATGAATTAAATCATTGGAGGATTACCTTCATTTTTGTATCAACTATCTATAAGACCAATATCTATTTTCTAGATGTTGCTGAAAATATTCCACTTGAAAACAATAGTTCTCCCACTAACCTCTATTAAACACATGGAAAAAATACATTCTAAATGAATAATCTAATATATTGTTGCATAATTTAATCGTTAACTAGATTTCAGTAACTTCCAAGCCGTATTCGCATCCTACATTGTCTCCATCCCTTTCTGGTTACATCGTATAGAAACCTTCTAAGAAATACGGTCTTAACATCCAATGTCCAATTGCGTGATCTTAGAAAACAACCATGACAAAAATAAATCTATTTGATTTAGGCATAATGACTTGGTGTTACCCATAAAGCCTTATTAGTACATAACTTGTACCATCCATGTATTATATCACTTGAATACCCACTTTAGTATTTAAAATAATAATCCCCTATTCATTTTGATACATAGAATCCATTATTAAATTTTAATAGACATTTTCAATCTTATCTCACTTCCATATACCACCTACATGTAGGATTTATTATTCTCAGTTAATAGTTTATCACCGACTGTGGTGAATATAAAACAATCACTATGGTTTTAACCTTTATACAAATTATGAGTCTCTAGAACATTACTTTTCCACATGAACTTGTGGAATTTGTTCCTATGCCTACTATATGTTCATCTCTAGAATTAACTAAATCCAAGTTAGTATTTATCCTAGTATCTCAAGAGGATATGTTCTCCTATATATAGAAATATAGTTAATAACTTTGACTATCTCTTTTCTATATTATGGATTTATTTAATATACAAACCACCTTTTAGGATAATTACCTTATATATACATTGTGTTTTTATTTATGAAAGTTTGTTTATATCCTTAAAAAATGATATGCATCAAAACACATACTCTTAAGAAAATAGATTTATATCATACTATGTCTCATATGATACATATTTTTCATTATAGTTGGCATATGGTTATGGGATATCACTGTTATTTTCAAATCACATCTTGAAATATAATAGAAATTTCTGCAGGTTGCAAAATTGATACTACTTAAATTAGGACTTTGATGTATAAAATGTGAATTTAAAACATTATACATGCTAAATTTTGTGGATCAAGGTTAACATTTAAAACATATCATCGATCCTCATTAATATCAATGTTTTGATGTAGATGAGGTAATGCGAATTTCAAAATTGTTTCATGCTACATTATATTGATTGATAAATTCTTGGTCAATATATTCTTCAACATGCGAGCCTGAATCACCTTATATCTTTTGACCATGCATATATCATTCTTCACTTTATCATTACTTAATTAATTAAAGGAATATAATGAAGTATATATACCACTAACTCACCCTTGAAATAGTTCACTCTCTCTTGTTGAACTAATTCTAGAAGCTCTGTGGAATACCTTTATTTCTAAATTTTTCTTTGTCCAAAATAAATACATCGATAATACTAAAGGTGTTTGGCTCTACTGAGTCAAAATACCAAATAGGTATATCCTTGGTGTTTAATTTTAGTTTTTCTTTAAAAATATTTATCTTTTTACAACTAGGTAAATGAGTCTTATATTTTTATAATCATCAAGTATTTCCTATGATTAAAGTATGACTAAAATATTAGTTGAGTATGAAATACCCACAAACAAAATTTGCTCCGGAACTTGCAATAACGTCTCCTTATGAACAATGGAAACATGATACAATTTTTTTGGTTATAATCAATAATATTTTGACTTAAATCATCAACTTGGAAATTAGAAGTTATGTGTTTCTCACCGCTAACTAATGAATCAACCTTTCTCAACCTCTTAGAGAATACACGTTACTCCTTGTAATGTTTCTATTACATACTTTTTTCTTATATTTCAATACACATATGTGAAATACATATTGTATTTAATACTAAAAAATTATGATTGAAATTTTACATTTTATTTTGATGAATATACTTGAAGAAGAAGTGATAACTTGCTTCTTTAATTTAATTCACTATTATTAAACTTCAATAAATTTATTTTAGGATATGCAAAGAAAATAACCTCCTATTTATTAACCAACCTCATTTCATTGAAGGAAGTTTCAAATTTTCATTTGGAGTTTCACTTTCCATTAGAATTTTATCCTTTCCCTTAAACATTTTTTCCATAAGAATTAAATATGGTACATTATTTAAGTTATTATTTACATGGAAACCCATTTTTAAAAGGTAATGATGTGTTTACTCCATTCTATTCTTTTTGTAACTTGAATAGAAACTAGAATAATTATGTGTCCGATTTGGATTCCTTGAAATATCATCATCCTTATTTTATATTTACACATAATACAGTGTAATTTATCACCCTTATATCTCACTTCACCTTCTCCTCATAATCAACTAAGATATGAGACAACATGTGTAATCATATATGTGTCGATGGTGTATCCACAACAATCATCAAACGTTGATGATGATATAAATACACAACCATCATATTCTCTATACATGAGTCTCATGTAATCATATTTCTTACCCTCGCTTCTTGAGGTGGCTTAACATGTATTGGGACATGAGCACCTTGAATTTTTGATATAGTATTAGTGTGCACAAGCACCTATAATACACTTGGAAACTCATGCTAGTTTGGTCATTTACTTTGTCCAATTTTTATAGAAGTTTATCTTGTGGTATTACGTTCCATTTTCTACAAAAAAATAATATTCTTGGAGATGTAAATTTTATCATGATTACCCAATTTATACATTATTGATTAATTATATCATTAAATGTATCCCAATATTTTATCAAATTCTAGGAACCCTCTGTACTAGAATCAGAATAATATTTATCTTGAGTATTCTAGTGGAAAGGATCCTAAAACTTCCCCTTATAGTCTATAATATATGGCTACACCACTGCTTGAAGATTTAAAGGTAGTCTTTTGACTATCCAACAATATTAACTCGTGATTCATTGATATGTTTAGTGAAGTCCAAGATTCTAAAATCATAAACATGATTTTATCAACACTTGCCCCTAAAGTGATAGTAAGTTATTTATGGATAATCCCTACTATAATTTTAGTTATTTAAACTTATAATTCTTAAAATAACTCCGCAACAGTAAGAGGCACCCTCAGTTGTGGCTGGTCGAGCATCCTAGACACCTGGTTGTATTCAAATTCAAACAACAGAAGGCGTTTGGGACTTGATATTTCATTGAGGGTTTTATATTTTTTATATTAATGAATTTAATAAATTTTTATTAATATTTTCCATATACGTTGTTGCACATATAATTTAAAATTAATCGAAAATAAGTCACTACTTATTTATGCATTTTATTATTTATTGTTTTATATATTTTATTACTATTATAAAATTCATAAAATAATAAATAAATTCATAATGAAAACCTACTATCCAACTAGTCTTGAGAATCTAATATTGGTTGATCCATTTTAATTTAATGGACCAACCACAACCTATGGGAATCATACCAGAGTCATTGCTTAACTCGTGATGTAGCTCGGCCCCATCTTGTATGTTTGCTTCTCATTTGGGTTTTTCCTCGACTAGGCATTGTCTACATCATGCATCGTCTTCATCAATATGTACCACCTCATCTTCAGGATATCCACATCCAAAACCATCTTTTTCATATGTACAAATAATAGTCACAGATAGGTGAGAGGAACTAGGGGTAAAATGTATATCAGTTGAATTTGGGCATGCATGCTCTTATACAAATTGACCAAAAATAAACGATGATGCATAGACCATGTTAGTTAACTAATTAAAATCATCACACATAGTTAAAATAATTAATTAAAAAAAGTGCAGACATACATTGGTCAGTTCATTGCTCAGGACTGGTCAGAAAAAATTTAAGCGCTATAAAATTAAATTGCATTAAATAATGTATGAGGTTATTTTAATTAAATTAAATTAATTAAATAATTTAAAATAATTTAATTATTTTTTTATCCTCTATTAATTTAATTTAAATTCCAAAAAATAAATAAATTAATTAATTTAATTTAATACCACAATTAAAAAATTCTTCCCGGGTATTAAAATTATTATTATTTAAAAAAATTAATATTTTAATTAATTTAATTAAATATTGAATTAATTTAAGTAATTAAATTAATTTTGGTTAACCATATTCCCAAATTAGGTCATGTCAAACCAGCGTAGACTTGTTTTGGACGGCAAATCATTTGTTGGGCCTTCCAAGCGGGCTTGCCGAGACCCATTTCGGGTTTGTAAGATCTTTTGAGGCCCATGGTATGGAATATTTGACCCAAAAGATACAGCGGGGTCGACCTAGGTTATCGGAAGGACTTCGGGTGCTAGCACTTGCTGGAGAACTACTACAAGTCATTGGTGCAGTCAAATATGGTAGTATCCAAGGTAGTCAAAATCGTGAGTTAACTCGCAAACTCGGACGGGTTTATAGATAAGATCACCCCCAGTGATTCTACTCGCATCCGGATTCGGTTTTGGGAAAAATCAGCGGTAAATACACAAACTCGTTATAGAATCGTTCATACGTGCAGAATCTCCGATTGAGACGAGTGAGTAAGCAGACATTTTTTTAATATAAAAACTTTTGCTAACAACGCATTGTGCACACACACAGCTGCCTACCTAGGGTTTCTATTTTCCTCACTGATGCTCTTCCAGCATTTCTTTACACAACCACCCCATATTCTCTTTCGGTGCTGCCTCACACCGGCTGCCTCACACATCCCACCCCCTCTACTCCGCCAGCGGTGTGTAGTCGATCCCCTATGCTCCACCGACTTTACGCAACTGACCCTCTCCGCTCTACACTACCTCTCTTGCACCCAATTGTTTTTTATTCAATTTCTTCAATTTTTCACCTGAAGAAGATGCAGGTGTTTGGAATCCTCCCCAGGTAATTTCAGAACTTTGGGAATATTTCCAATCTGGAAAAACAGTCATTGGGTTTGGGGTTATACAATTATAATAGAATAAGGGTAAAATTTCTTTGCTGGATATAGACTAATGCACATAAAATGCCCGAAGAGCTGATGGTGATTCTTCAGAACCAGTTGATTCTCAAACATATGGAATCCCTGGACAGGGAGGGTGCTCGGTTGCTGTTGACCACGCCTCAAATAGTCTAATTCGATCATGTTAGTAGCCCTCAATGTGAATGATTCAAACATTGGTCTCTCATATGATGTTAAAAAAGGTATCCAACCAAATCATAATGTTTCTAAAGAAGGATTTAGGAGGGTGGTGTCTGTGGTGGTTTGTTTTGCTGCTGTTGAATTGTTGATGCTGATTATTTTGTATCTCAGTGCTACTGGAATTGGTACTTCCTTGGCGAGATACAGTTGTTGTCACTCTAAACCAAGAAAATCCTCTTCCCATCCATGGACGGTTTCCCTTGCTGCTTCAACAACTTGATTTCATCACAACCATCCTCCTCTCCTCTATATCCATTTTTTCCACTATAATCATTCCAAACCAGAATAACACAAGAAGAAGAAGGCATCCAGTCTGTGGAACTGTTCTCGATTTTGCATGAAACATTAGCAGGACTCAACACTACCTCATGGACCTTTCTTTGAAGCACAGATCATGAGCCTGGTCTTCACCGAAGAACCTACAAATGTGGAATACACCATCAAGACCAACTTCCCATACTACTTAAAGGTACTGGTGAATAGTGGTGAAGCTTTTACACTCCCATTAATACATATATACATATATATATATATACTTGTGAAACTTGCTTTGTGTGGGGAGGGTTCCAGTAGGAGACTCCTGAGCAACTTGTTGGGTGAAGGGATCTTCATAGTGGATGGGGAACCATGGATGCACCAAAGAAAGGTTTCTAACCATGAGTTCCACCCCAGAGCACTAGAAAATTATAACATTGAAGTCTCCAATGGATACGAATCCAAACATGCTACCATAGTGTCACAAACCACATCCTCTAATTAATCTGTTGGTACATCAAAGTATGATCCTTTCAGAAAATAGTAATTTTCATTTGAATCCCCCCACTCTCTTTTAGCATTATTTTCCACACACATAAGAAACTACAATTCACTGGTATTTGGGTTGATTCGCAGGATTTGCTAATGAAGTATGGAATGGAATCCACATTCAAAATCTTGTTAGGGCATACAACATGATTACATGTGTGGAACCAATGAAGGGGTAGTCTAGTTTTCTAATGTTTTTAATGATGCAAACCTTCTAATCTCTCTTTGATACAACGATATCTTTTGGAAGATAAAGAGGTTCTTAAATATAGGAATCAAAGCTAGGCTGAGAAATTGCATCAAAATAATCGATGAATTTATGTATAAGTTGGTTCGAAGAAAAATTGGGATGAAAGGCAATCCATCGTTAGTGAGATCACTCAAATTTTTATACTTATGGAATGAGCTAACCATTGAACTCATGCATATTTGGTCGTGATAGGAGGAGGATGACATCATGACATGGTTTCTTCTTTCAATTGGGATGATGGATCTTAAGTTCTCGGTGTGGTTGTCCAGGAGGTTGGATGAAGGTGCATATTTGAGTATGCTTCAAATGGTTGATTGTCTAGGAAGGTGGATCAAGCTTTGGATTTGTGCACAAGGCTAGATGAAGGGGAAAATTTGAATAATATTCATATTTGAATTGAGACTTATCAGTAAGATACAACTTGGGTTGATAACCTTGAAAGGGAGTCTCCGATGATGGTGTAGGTTGGGTTGAAGTGGAATCTTACATGTATACGAGTCACGTCTATGAGTCGAGTTTGTCGTCCTCGAACAAGTCTGATGGGACTCTCGAGTTTAACTACCTTGGTAGTAGAATGGTAGTCGCTAGCTGGGTTTTTGGTGATGGCGTCGGTCCGAGGTGAGGGGAGGAGGCTATAATGGTCTCACTAGGAGGCATCTTTGTGGGAGGTGTGGTGTCGAGATCCATAGAGTGGGTCACATATAGCGTTGTGGTCAGGGTAGCTGAAGGAAGGAGTCAGCGTCAGATGACTAGATGACACACGGTGGACCTCTAGTGAAGCTGCTCCAAGTGGTGGTTGAAGGGGATGTGGACAACGGTGTGCCCAGGTGGCCGATTGGGTGAGAATGAGGGTGGAGGAGGATCATTCACTTACATGGGAGATGCTGGGGGAGAAGTACTCAGAGAGGGGATCATGTTACGTGAAGCAGTGGTAGCCGACTACAGGAGGAACTAATGGAGGAGACCTAGCTAACATAGTTGGATGAAACCCTTTATTTTTTTCTATTTTACTCAGGTCATTCCGCCAGCCCAAGTCTCCTCATTTAAAAAATCCCCATGTCCAAAATATTTCCAAGTTCTAAAAATAGAATTTTAATTATAATAATAATAAAATTATTATAATGAACTAATAATAATAATAATAATAATAATATTATTATTATTATTATTATTTGTTAAAAAAATAATCCACAATTAATTTGAAAATACTAGTCACCTGATGGAGTAATTCCGGCGATTGGAATCTGACATGTAACCAATCAGAATCACAAAAATATTTAAATTACCATTTAAATAAAAAGAACTTGATCTATTATATATCATGTTCTTCAAGATTTTTATACCTGAAAATAATGAAATCAATTCTATTTTAAAAACATTAGATGACTGTAACATGGTCATCTAATATCTTATTGACTTGACGTCAATAGTGCCAGAAATGAAATTATACCCTCTACTTAAATTCAATGCAACTTAATTTTTCTAGGCTCAAAAAAATTACATGATCACTATGATACCAATTGAAGGTACTAGGGTCATAGCATAATCTCAATGGTCTAGGGAATTTAAACTTTTTCATCTTCAGGATGATGAGCCACATTGTCTCAGATTATCCAAGCCTAGTATGGTATGAGGATATCACATAATCTAAACAGAGAAAAAAACATAAATCGAAAACATACCATTTTCGAAACCGAATTCACACTCGACATCTTCTTGTCACTGATGATTGCTTCTTGATGGATCCAAAGTAGATATTCTACATTCCCTTTCAAAAATTCACCAGAACATCGATTGTCAAATTCTAGGTGCTGGTATGGAGATCTGATGATGCATTTGAGGCCTTGATGATCATTTCATCCACGTATCGTCGATGCATGGAGAATTACTCAACCAAAAAACCGAGATTGATAGCTTATCGCTCTGTAATGCAGGAGAGGAGAGAGAGGATTTGTAATTATCTCCGTGAATAGTCACTAGAAAGAATATATCTCCACCTATTTATAGTGTTTGTCCAAAATACCTGCTATGGTTACCCAGATCTAATTTTATTTATCATCCACTAAATAAATAATAAATAATTCTAACGAACTAAACATTTTCAATATTATTTTTTATTTTATCACATACTTATAAAATATATTAATTATATTACATGATAAAATAGAGTAATTAAATAAACTTTTAATTCTCTCTTAATATTAAACAAATCTAGAATATTAAAATAATATTCTTTCGAATAATAATTTCTCATATATACTTAAATTGTACATACTTTTAATAAATAAATACAACCCAATTATTATTTAATTTAATAATAATGAATTTATTTATTTTTCAGGGATCAATGACTAGGACAACACTCGGACCCAGTGGGGGGGCACCATGTCCGAAATACCTATACAATAGAATAAAGAGGATTCTTGATTATGCTATTTTGTGTGACCATCTAAGTCCTTATCTCGATAGAAGTGAATAAAATCCATAGAACAATAGAAAACTCTAGAAACTAATCAAGGTACCTAAATAAATAAGGATAGTCATATCACTGACAACCAACCTACAAACACATATTGTGTTCCATAATCTCTTTGTATTTAGATATCTCATAAAGCAGGATGCACACTTGGTTCATTTCCCTTTTCTTTCTTATTATTTATTGAACTAACTGAATAGATTTTCCCTTGACAACCTTTTCCAAGGTCTTATAAAGGTAATACCATCCTAATCAACAAGTCTTGAGATATATTACTTCCTCAACCCAAAATATACAAATCCTTTCTTTACCATTCCACCAATTCCATTCCACCTATGACGCACCCAACACAAGCTACCTCATGGCGATTTCAATATCATGATTTTTTCCTTGCATAAAAGTATGTGATCAAATGAAATACACTGGTAATTATCTCAAGTTAGAAGACCAATACACATGTCCATAGATAAGAATAACTAATGACACCTGAAACATGTGGTGTTCCTATTGGTGGATTTTTCCTCATGATCTCACTACTAGAGATCACCAAGTGTGAACTTCATGAGAAGAAGTATCAATTTTTATAAGCCACCAACATCTGATAGTAAAACATATACTATTTCTAGTCAGTAAGATGTATATAGACCATTGTACTTTTGTTTATGATTATTTTCATAATATCCCTAGGTTATCATTATAGACTGAGATCACCTATAACCTTTTGATACTACATTTAATCTATAGAAATTACCATTAAATAGAGGATGTATAAATTTCTATAGTATGATGGTAAGCATAAACCATATATATCTTACTATTTACATGATATGGGAATCTAAAATTACTATATAGTTGGGTATAGGGGACCCAATATTACAATAGGTGGATCATGGGTTCGAGCCCGAAGCTTCAGCGATTACACCTTGAGGTAGGTTAGGGGGTTTATTTTGGTATTTTTTCAATGATTCATAATAATTTAATTATTTATCACTTATTGAGATACCTATGAGTTATTTTGTATTTCAATTGATATAAAGGCTTGGGTTTGGGTCTTCTCATGAGAGGTTCTTTTCCAAAACCCCCTTCTTTCTTAGCTTATATTTCGAGAAAAAACCTTGGGTGTGTTCTAGATACATGAGGTAGCTAGGGGAGGGGGTATATTGGATGCCCTACTCATCTCTGAACCATGATAGGGATTGATTATAGTCCCCTTCGATTGATTCCTTCCAAGTGGAATGTGTTATTGTGGATGGAGGTCACTTAGGGGTCATAGAGTGGTTTTATGTCTATATCGAGGTTGGACAAGAGATTCCCCTCATGGTTTGGGATTTAGAACCATCTAACTGACAGTCGTGTTCTCATTTGTTGTCTTTTATTTGTATACCAAGAGGTTTACCCTATGTTCTCTCTTTAGGGATATGCAGTTACGAGCTAGTTGGGGGTCATATGCATTTTGTTAACCTATCATGGAAATGTCATGGGGGTTTGGATTGAGGATTATTAGGGTGTTACTTGGATGATTGGACTAATTTCTCATTCTTTGAGTAGTTTAATTTTAGATACATTTTCTTGGAATCTAGTTTAATTAGATCCCTTGGGATAGGTTGACAAAATGGGGTGTTGGGTGTAGTAGTGTATCTTTGAGCTAAGTATTGAGAAGATTCTAGGGTATTTTTGAGGATTCCACTTAGGGACATGCTTATGAATTTGAATTTACTTTTAGGAGTGTTGTTGATCAAGGATCAATGGTTTTCTATTGAGGTATTCTTGAAGATGTTTCTCTTCTCATGACTTTCCTATGGGTTGGATGCGATAATGAGCCCCCCATGTGGTATCTTATTTTATATTTGTAAATGCACTCATGGGTGTGATTGTGGTCATGGATTGGGTTGGGTGTCAAGTCACTGGTTCAGTTTTATTACATTATGTGTCGCATGTGTTTTGAGATAGATGCTATCTAAGGGAATTTCTGAGCCATATTCTTTGGTTAACCCAGTGGTGGGTTGGTTCTTACTCCACATTGGTGACTTCAGGTGTCACCCTAAAACCTGAAGGCTGGAAGTTTGAGACCTCAATGGTTGTTTTGGTGTTTTAAGGGACCATGTGAACCCAAATATTTTTTTAATATGAGATGCATAGTGCCAATGAATTAGCAGTTCGGATAATGGGGTTGATAGTTGAAAAATTCTTGTCTTATTAGCCTTTATACATGATGTTTGAGGTAGTTTTTTTCAAAGGATTTTTTTTTGTGGGTGGATACTTTTGGGAGATCTTTAGAATGGGTGTTGGACTTGATATTTATCAATTCCTCTCCTCCATTTTATATTTGTGGTTAGACAGATATATGGAGCTAATGGATGATCTAGAGGAGTGAATCCCTCACCTAGGCCAATAGATGTTTTACCCTGGCTAGAGGTTGGGTTTCTATGATACCAAACATTTTAATAGACCCAAGTTATAGGATATTCCTTCCATGAATTTATATTTTATGGAGTAATATAGTTATGTAGGACTATCCAGATTTGGATAGGTTCTCTTAGTGTTAATATAGTTCATATCTCCAGTTTGGATCATGAAATTAGTGTCTTAGAGCCTGATAGTGATGTGTTTTAACATGTGGATACCTATGGTTATACCCTAGTGTCTGGAACACATTCATGTTACATTTTTAGACATCTTAGATATTCTTTATAAATCCATTGGATGTTCCTAGTGTCATGTGGCTAAGTGAGCTACGTGGTATAAATCCTCTATCATGGGCCCAAAGTGGGGGTATATTTACCTAGGTTGTCACCCAAGATCCCAGGGTTGTTTGTTTTTTTATCCCTATATTATTTAATTTATAACAAAAATTGTTTTTATTTAACTAGGATGGTAATATAACATGTTGCATACACTTGTTATAACAGTAGATTATAGGTTCTCCATTTGTGGTGGCCTACCAATATTCATTTATCACCCTCTATGCATACACCTTGGTGAACATGTAGAACTGTATATCTACAATCAGGTTGAGTATAGTTTGTATCGGATGGGGTTGAGTCAAAATATTGAATGATTGAGCAGGACTACTCACACAAAGTCTGAGTATTGTGAAAATACTGCTCGATTTTTTTCCATAGATCGGGTATGAGGATTAGATTAGAGTTGGAATAGAGACTTTATATATTTTTTATTTATTTACTGTCTATATATGCTATCATCCCATTGGGAGATCAGTTTTTATTTGTCATTATTTGAGTCTGTATGACTGTTTCCACATTTCCCTTGAAATAGAATATTGTTTCTTTATTTATATATTATGGAATGTTCTAATGTATACTATATATGTGGATTTTTTTGGTTATTTTTCTATTATTATTGAACTATTACTAAGGTTATAGTATCCCCACTATATCTTTGTAGAACCTCACCAATAGTTGATAGCCTCTGAAATACAGGGAGGAATGCTTGAGGCCATGTGGCGATCATGGTTGTGTGATGTGTCTAGTCAACTTGGGCTAGTTCTTTAAAAGATGGTATCAAGTCATATCTTTATTTCCTAATTTTGTGAGTTTGTAGATAGGTGGTTTTGGTATGTGTTGAATCCAATGAGGTACCTCATACTAGTGATTCACAAACAAATTTTCTAATATAAATCCTAGGTTACGATGGTAATGGGGTTGTTATTCTTGGTTTCCAATTTTATTGTTGTATGATTTCACCATGGGTGAAGCACTTGTGTTTTTGGATTTATAGATTTTTTGGGTTTGGATCTTGGTTGGCTGGAAAGAGGCCTGTGTACATACATCATTATAGGCATATAGGAATTAAATGACATATTCCTATCTATGTATGGTTTTACTAATGATTGAGGTTTAGTTGTTTAAAGTTTCTATAATGACCTATATGGTGTTGTACCATATAGCTCCCTGGTGGAATTATAATCAACTGAACCACATGAATTTTTCTTTAGATGATATTTAATGTGAATCTTTTGGTGAGGTGTATGTCTGTGATGGAAATAGAATCCCTTTATCAAGGTATGTGTGGAGAAACCTAGTGGTTCAGTGTAGGTTTTAAAGGCCCTAGTTATGGAAGATAAGGGAAAGGATGTTTGAGAGGTTTTTAGATTAGGCTCAAATTTCCCTAGTTTAGATGATTAGCATTGAGAGTGATGGTAGTTTTTAGGTTTCTTGAGAGGGTAGGTTTGTTTATATGACTGGTCATATTCATTTATGGCTACAATTATAATGGAATAGCGGGAGTGTGGTTAGGATCTCATAGTTCAGAATGATGTTTGGGTGCTGATTTATCATATGGTTAGACATAAATAGAGTGTGAGGTGACTTGGTTTTAGTTGAGGAGAATCAAGAGTGCTTCAGTTAGTGGGAGATGACCTATGTGAGGAGGTTTGTTAGTGTTTAAGGTTGGGATAGTTTTCATAGTTTGTTCATGGGGGAATGTGTGTGCTAGTTTTTCGTAGTGTTAGTTAGTTCATAGATCAGTGGAATGTACCATGTGTGAGTCTATTGGGAATTTTTGGGTCTTATAAAACTACATATGTTTTTCATGGTGGTCCCATTGAGGTTTCTTATCTATGAGTATATTAATTAAGCCTTATGGTTGGGTGCCTACCATAGGCAGTTTTAGGACACTGTTCCCGATGATTCCGAAATGGGTGGTAGATGTTTTTTTCGGTTTGGTGTTTAGGTAAGAGCTAGTAGACCATGTACAATAATAATTTGTGGTGTTTCATATGCCATGGTCCATAGATCTTGGAGTTTTTTTACAAGACGATGATGATGGTACTTCTATAGTGGGGAGTATCCTCCCAATCATGGTTTAGTCGTAGTAGGTTTGGAGTTACGGTGTGTGGTTGGATCCAAAGGGATATAGTTCCATGGTAAATTCCATATTCAAATTTAGATACAATGTTGGATGGATTCCTAATGTTACATCAGTATTATGGTAGTGTTTCCATGACCCTCATGTAAAATGGTTTGATGGTGTCTCGATAGTTGAGGTTGAGTTTTCTTGGAGAATTCAGTCTAAAAAGATCTTGCTACCATTTTTCCATAGATTTGGATAGGGTGGGGTGGAAATAGAATTGGTAATGTCATTTTAGATAAGGTATAGGTGGTTTGAAGATCAAAATTATTCTTTTGGTAAAGGCCCATTGTGTCCAGTCTTAGTTCTTTGAGCAGCATGGTGAATGTATGTTTGGTATTTGGAGTCAGAATGTTGTCAGTTATTAGTGAGATGGTGTCCAAGGTAGGTCATGATTTTTTATTTTTTAACCAAAAAAAATTCTTAGTTATGATAATCATTTATGGTATTAAATTTTTAATGATCCTTATAATTAGAGGTTATAAATTTTTTTAGGAAATATGATTTTTTGGCCCATTTAGGCGTCATTCAATGAATACATATTTTAATTCGAGTTCTCATAGATGGAGCCTATTTTTGTATGTGTTTAAAGTGCATATTAATACCCTAGAGGTGTACCATGTGGTTGGGAGATTAATTGGAGATTTAAGTGACAATTGGAGTTATGGGATGTTTTTGTCCTGGCACTCAGTTTAGTGTGTATGGATTAGTGAAAACCATGTGCCCCTTATAGGCCAAAGTAATTTTTAATTAATTTTGTTCTTGCAAGGTTTTGTTAGCCTATCATGCAAATGAATATGTTCAACCCATTATAATTCTAGAGAAAATTTTATGGGGTGAGTGGCTTTCAAGTCCAGAGTTCATGGCTTGTGCCTGATTGAAGATAAACTGTGTGAGGTGTTATAGAGGGGTTTTAATGATTTTTTCATTATTGGAACATGGTTAGTAAACCATATAGACAAACCATATGAGGGGTGTTTTAATGGATATTTCTTACCATACTATTTGGAAAATCATGCAGCCAACCCATGAGGATTGGCTGTTTTGGTAAAAAGTTAGGAAAAGAGAAAAATTCCCCATTATGATTTTATCCTCTCCCCACCCCTCTTTATCATTTATTCTTGAAAACCCCATCCCCTCTTCCTGTCCCTTTCTTCCTTCAATCCCCCTTGATCATGGGAAGATTTTTAGTGCACTCTTTGGTGTTATGGTGTAAGAATATTCCACTCCTTTCCCCTTTCTCCTCCCTCTTTCCTTATTGATGATTTTATTTATCTATGGTCAGATTTTTTGTTATAATTTCACTGAATTATGGTGGATTCGACCAAGAACAAAGGTTCTAGGTTTTCCATAGTGAGAGGAAGTCTCGAGATGTAGTGAAAATAATGTTTCAAATATTTTTGGGGCATGTATGATTCCTGATGGATTTTTCTTAAATTTTCAATTAAAATTAAAGGAATTTTTGTGTAATCGAGCATCATGTGTTAGGGATTTAGAACTTTTTACTTCCAGGGGTATGTTTCAGGACTCGCATATGGTTGGTCGTAATTGCAAATATGGGATGTGCCTCGATGAGTTTTTATGCTCTATGCCTCTTTTAATTTAATTAATTAATTCATTATTAATTTGTTAATTAATGGACTTGCATTGTGTCTTGTGAGTTATGTGATTCGGTTATTAGTAAAGTGTGGGTCCATGACTAAAGCTTCGGTGGTTATTCATTGAGTTATTTTGAGGATTTTATTTGGTTTTGTTTTCATACCTCATAATCATTAATTTTTTTAAAATGGGTTTTGACCTATTGAGATCCCCATGAAGGAATTTTTGTTTGGTTTTAGGGGAAGTCTTGGTTTTATGGTGTCTTGTAGGGTGTTTTATTTAGAAAAAACTTCATTATTTTCTTATATTTTGAGAACACACCAAGTGTGTGGGGTGGTGATACATAAGGGTAGTGAAGTGGAGGATCTAAGATTCCCTCCTCATCTCTAAACCATGGGAGGAATTAGATACTGTGTCTTTTGAGTGTATCCTCCTGAGTGGGATGCAACGATGAGGCCTGAAAAAACATAGGGTCTAAGGAGTGGTTCATTGTGACAATTGAGGATGGATAAGAGTTTCCCCTTGAGGTTTTGGGTTTAGAAACCAATAATTAAGGGTCATGTGCTTGTTGGTTGTCTTGGATTGGGATTCCAAGAGGTTACCTGAATTGGGAATTCCAAGGGGGTTTGGATTGAGGTTTCTTAGGGTGGTCCTTGGGAAATAGCAGCACTTTCTTAGTAATTAAGTGGTCACTACATCAATTAGAGAATTTAATAGTGCTAGTAAAAGGTATTTATCAGTGATATACTGATAATCTAAGAGATGTAAAAGGGTCATATTTAACAGCGCTCGTAAAAAGTGTTGATAAAGGCCCCCTTTAACAGTGCTAATAAAGGGGTCTTTATCAGGTATTTTTTTAGCACTGATAAAGGGTATAATTTTTTCCATGCCCCACACCCCTTATCAGAGCTTCTCCCACTCCTTTATCAGCACATTATATAATCCCACCCCCAGTAAGCACCCCAACCTGTATTGAGTTTTGAACCTGAGACCTACAGCTTATAAACCATCACCTTTTCCACTCCCCTATACTTTTTTGTTTTAAATTTTATGATATATATATATTGTTATATTTTGTGATATTTTTTTATTCGTATATTTATAAATTTATATATATATATATATATATTAAGTAGATATTTATTTATATATATATATATATATTATAAAATGGATATTATTTTTTATTTAGATAAGATTTATATACAGAGAAATATATTTTATATGTAAATATTTTTAATTGTTTCTTTATAAGGTTAAATTTTTATGTGTGAATATATAAAAAAAAATAAGTATATATTGTTATATATTTGATTATAAATAAGAGTACATTATGAAAATTAATAAAATTAAAAATCCATAATATCAATATGAATGCAATCCCTAGAACTAAATTTATTCCCCAATGAAAAAGGGAAAAAATATCCCCATAAATGAGGCTTAAAATCCATCGAATGTTAAAAAATTTGGATATCGAGGCTAAAAACTCAGTCTTTATAGTCGTATAGGCCCTTTTGTCTCAAAATAGGTGATTGTGGGACCCAATGGGTCACCTAGGCATAGTTCGCATCACAATGTTCGATTTGATCTGTGGAATATCCTAAACAAACACTTGGAGTAGAAATTCTGGCGGTTTTAAAGGCCATCAAATGCGAAAAAAGAGAGATACAAGGAATATAAACTCAGTTTTCTCTTCGATAAAGGTGATTGGGGGTCCACATGGGTTATTGGGGTATATATATTAGCACAATATTCAATTTTATATGTGGTATAGTCTTAAAGGACACCCAAATCAGATGTTATAGCCATTTTATTTTTATGAAATTGGGGTATCCCGACTAAAAACCCTATTTTCAAGTCCTTTTGGGCCTTTTGTGGGTAAAAATATATAACCTGATCTTTATGATCTCATCACTATCCCACCACTACATAGGTATCATCATATGATTCAATTTGATATGTGTTGGTGCCCAAATGTAAAATCATATCCAAGGTTATGTCTGTATTAAGTTCATGTTCAATTTACGACTTTTTTTAACTGTAATATATTTCATTACTTTGATTATCACATGATTTAATTCTCATGTAGTTTTATCTTGATTTATAATTTTCTATTTGACTTGTTTTGGAGTAGAAACAGACTCTCATATCAAAAGTTATGGTTGTTTTTATGTTTTAGGGTTTATTAACATTTTTGTCGGTATTAAGGGTTTCTCAAGTTATTATCGGTTTTCTAGGTTTTTTTAGGATTTTAGGAATTTTCTAGAGTTATAATCCATTTTTACTAAATATATTATATATGAGGTGTAAATGCCTCTTTATCTTTATCTAAAACATATTTAAAAAATATTTATTATTTTATATCAATATAAATATATTTATACATTAATATATTATTTTTAATGATTTTTTTGTTTGAAATATTACCTTTATCATCACTTTTTTAGAAGATCTAATATATTCTATTTTTATCAGGTTTTTTAGTAGTGATGTTAAAGGGGGGGCTTTATCAGTTCTTTTTTAATATCATTGATAAAGGTCCCCCTTTAACAATGCTTTTTTTAGTGTTGTTAAATACCCCGTTTAATAGCGCCTTTTCTAGAACTAAGGAAGAGGGTTCTTAACAGAGCTTTTATCTAGTGATGTTAAAACCCTAGTGTTGGATAAAACCAATTTTCTAGTAGTGGGTTTATGTTTAGACATGGTTTCTTGGGGTTTATTTCTATTGGGTACCTTGGTCTAGGTAAACACTGAGGGGTGTTAGGTGTTGCAAGGTGTCATTGATCTATGGATTTAAAATAGTTTGATGGATTATTTAGGATTCCCCTCATGGTTATTCTTATGCTTTTAGATACCCTTTTAGGCATACTATTGATCAAGGATCTATGGTTTTCCATTGAGGTCTAGTTAGAGATGTTTCCAATGTTGGACATGTCCTATAGTTTTGGTGTGAGAGTGGAACAACTCAAATGGTGTATAATTATATCTTTATGAATCCCCTCATGGGTGAGATAGTGGTCATGGTGTGGATTGGGTGATGAGTTGCTATTTGAGGAACGGTCATGGCCTATGTTTTGAAAAGGATGTGATATAGGGGACCGAGGGAGCTTCATTCTTTGATTTACCTATTAAGGGTTCAGTTCCTGGTCAGTGTTGGCAACTACAGTTTTCACTTTGTAACCCAAAGGTTGTTTATTTGAGCCCTTAGTGGTTGTTTTAGTGTTTTTAAGGACTTTTGGAACCACAATATCTATTCAAATTGATATATGTGGTTCTAATGAAATATCAGTTTGGATGATGGGTTTGAGAGTTGATCAACGTTTTCCTAGTTGGGATTTAGTCAGAATGTTTGATGTAATTTTTTTCTCAATATTTTAGTGAAGGGGGAGACTTCTGGGACATATTTAGACTAGTCATTGTATATTTTTTTTTTCAATCCACTATTGGATATTCTTGGGTAAAAATGTAAAGGGAGATAATGGTTGGTCTGAAAGAGTGAATCCCTCTCCTAGGCATTGGATGTTTAACCCTTGCTAGATTTTGGGTGACTATGGTCTCAAACATTATGATGCACATGGTTTTGAGGATATACCTTTCCTTAAATTATATTTTATGGATTTAGTTAATTTTGAATGACTATCATGTTTTGGATTGGTTCTCTCAATGTTAGTATAATTCTTATTGCCTATTTGGATCGTGACATTAGAGTCTTAGATCCTAGTTGAGATATATGTTTTCATATTGATCCATGTTGTTATTCTATAGGGACTTTCACTTGTTCTTGTTTAATTATAAGACTTCCTAAAGTTTCATTGTGGATCCATAGTATGCTCCTGATTTTTTCCACTGGGTTAGATGCCTACTATAAATAATCTAGAATAGGGATGGAGTGGGGGTTAATTTACATTAGTTGTTACCTTAAATCATGGGGTTCGATGTTTCATTTTATTCTTTTTATCCCATTATTGTTTACATTATTCATGTAGTTGTTTCTATTTAACTAGGTTGGGAATATCATGTGGTGCATACACTTATTATGATAACTAATTATAGGTTCAGAATTGGTATTGGACTAGTAAGATTAATTTATCACACCTTGTACATGTAACTATATGTGAATGATGAAACTTATGTCTAAATTCATGTTGGTAATAGATTTTTGGGGATGGGGATAAGTCCTAGTGATGCATGATTGAGATTGACCGTTATTGTTGAGTGTTGGGATCAGATTGTTACAACTGAGCATTTTTCTAGAGATTGAGTAAGAGGACATTCTTAAATTTTTCTGTAGATACCGTTTATTTTGTTTTCTTTATTTACTAAATTTATATGTGATCGACTTAGTGGATGATGATTTTTTTAGAATGAATTGATTTTTTATGTTTGTTTCTTCATTTCACTTGATATAGAATATTGTTACATAGTTTATCTATTATGGAATACTCTAATGTCGACTATGGATATGGATGTGTGTGGTAATTTTATGATGTTATTGAACTTTTACCAAGGAAATTTTCTCAGCACTTAATATTTTTATATCCCGTTCACTATTCGATAGCTTCAACTATATAGGGAGGCCCGCTTGAGGACTTGTGGCAAGGTGAATCTGGTGACGTGCCAGGTTGACCTAGATCGGTTCGTTACAATGAAAAAACAATCTCAACCAAATGAATTGTTAACTTATTTATTGAATCATAATAAACTCAACATTATTATAAGATTCTATGAAAATGTTTTTTATTTAATTCCACAAAATATAAATTCCACCATATGTGAAGAAATTTCTAATTTCAGTTCTATCTTTATTTGGATTAGATATATATCCTACCTCGGCATAACTAACTAATTTTGATTTTAATTTTGAAATAAGTAATCCTTATACCATTTTAATTATAATGAGTAGGTAATAGCATTACATTCATTAAATTTATCCTAATAAAATATCATATTATTTATGATATAAACAATTTCATGTATATCGTTTAGAGATAAATAAAATATGTATTTATATTTAATCCTTCTAGGATAAATAAGTTATTCAATATCCCCTCATGTATGAAAGATATCATTACTGAAATAACGATATTTAATTATTCATTAAAGTTATTGACATGAAATTATAAGATCTTCCAAAATTTAAAACATTATCTTTTGAATGTTTCATTTAAAAAAACAAGGACATTCCTTACAATTTTATGATCAAATAATCCATTTCTTTCAGAAGATCCTTAGAAGTTTTGTTTATTTTCAAATATCTTGATAACATGTGAATAAATAAATTTATTTATACAAAAAATCTGGTGATAAAACAAATTATATATTCTTACTTAATGTATATATGCAATATATCTTATTTAGTTCACAACTTATATCAATTTATCATATTGGGATCAACTTTAATGGTTTTGAAAATGTTTCAGGAATTTTGAACCCATTAAGGATTCATATGTGGATGTTGAAATCAATGTTACCATATATATATAATGACAATATAAATTGGACATAATAATAATATTAATATCCAAATTAATAAAGAATAAATTTACTTATAATAAACTTATATACATTCAATAGTCTTATCAATTCATAAAACTAATCCAAAGATCTATATGTTGAATATAAAATATACTACTTCAATAATTCTTTTAGACAATTATTTTGATGCCAAAATATCTCAAAATTAATTATCATCGAAGAGTTTTTAAATCATTAAAAATTGAAATATATCAGTAAAAACGTTAAGTGAGATCACATAATTTATCTGGTACCAATATCACTTCAAGGAAAATATCTAAAAAGATATTTATTAAATATTAATTTTCCTCTTCAAGGGAAAAATATTTATTACTTTCCACTCACGATGAATGATGATTTTATATAATCAGTTCAACTACACTTTTTGTGTGTATAATCATACTATTTATTTTGGAAACATTGTAACTAAATTTATCATATGAGTGTTGTGAGTATATTATTAATGGTTCTGCCAGACCATTTTGTGTATGGTATGTAATGCTCATCATTTATTTTCATTTAACAAGTGTAAAATTCATTTTATACAAACCAAAAAATAATAATACACATGACCATTTAATAGAGGAATATTTCATATATTATTTAATTTTTTCCCATGGTAGGCAAGTGCACCCATATTTATATTTCATAATTTATAGTTAATAAAAATATGGAAAATTCACTTCCAATATTTTTTGTGAGGATATAAATGATATACCATAATAATAGGTAACTACTGGTAAATCATTATAGATGGGTACTTCATAATAACATAATTAGAATGAATAATTATCTTATAAGGGATAATTTATTAGACATACATCCATTCAATAAATTTATCATTCTCACCATAATAGATGTCTACTATTTTATCAAAAAATTAATGTTCACATATACTTGTGTAAATATTTTTTGTTTATAATTGATCTTGCACGACCAAAATCATCATGTCATGTTTTTAATGTACTGGGATCAATAAAATTATGGTTTAATATAATTGATTCAATTTTTCATAACTATTTTATAGAATAAATTTTTTAATATTTTGAATGATTATTATATTTAAAGGTACTTATCGCCTCTATTATCCAAAGTCTCTATATAGTATTAATATTAATGAATATAATTGATGTTTAATATATCTCATTGAGACTTTAGATATAAAAAATTAAATATTTATTCAAAAAATTGTACCACCATATTGGAATATATTCACTATTTTGGTGCCTTTGAATAATTGTCACTATTGGTAAATGTACTTATATGAGCATATATTAAATCATCAAGAGTAGTGATTAATAAAAAAAATATTCGTTCGATTGAATAATTTAATGAAAATAATATTTACAAATATTTTACTTCAAGATAGTCATGTATAAGATATTTAGGGACTTCTATTATGCATGCTCATATTTATCCATATAATTTCCACTTATTTTTGTCGAGGAATTCAGAATATAATCATAAGGGGTTAGGTCCATCACTCAGCTGGTTATTTTTATATTTTTAAACTTCTATTACAAATTTTATATAATATTTATATTAGGGAGAGGATCCCCTATGTAATTTAGGGATAGTGAATGTTACAACAAGAAACAATCTAGAAAAATCTTCAGGATTGACGGTGCACATATCATCATGAATGTAGCTATAATTCATACATAATTTTTATAATAACATTCACTTTATAAAATTAAGGATAAATAATAACTTTCAAATATTTATGATAAATTTCCTTTACATGTAATATAAATCATATCATGTTTTTTGTAAATAATTTCATTCACTTTAAGGAATGAAATAAAAGAAATTAAAATTACTTTCAAAATAGGGAATGAATTCCTTCATTGGATGTCATGATTCATGAATTTTAATTAATTATTTATTAATAATGATAATGTTCTATAAAAATATTAATTTTATTTATCCTGATAATAATTATTTAACCAATTCATGTGGTAAAATTACTTTCATAAAATATAATCGATTTTAAATGTTATGAAATTTTATTATTACATATATGAACTAAAAGAAGAATAATATCCACTTTAGGGGATAAATATGGATAAATTACATGATATGATATTGATAATATATAAGCAAGTGATAAACAATAATTTTTCTTGATATTGCTTCTCCATGTGTGAAAATTGATATGTGGAAAATATTATTTAAAATAATTAAAAAAAACTATTTCCATTTCATCCTTTAGGGATACATGAAATATTAATTGAATTCATTATATGATTTAAATATATAAGGTCAAAAAAAACTTTTGATGGTTATAGTGTTTATTTTTCTTCTAAATAAAGCACAATGATCATTGTAAAATTTCATATTCACCTGAAACATGATTTAAAATAAAATCACATATATTTCCATTCATTTCATGGAATGAAATATAATTTTGTTTAATAAAATTTCATCTTCACTTACGGAAATAGAATAAAACCATTTCCTCAGGTTTTATGATTCCATCAAGATAATATCATTCATAGTAACATTATTATTTTCATCCACATTGAGTTATATAAGATAATAAAATATATTTATGTTTTTATTCATGAACAATTAATTTCTATCAGATATTTTATAATAAATAAAAAAAGAAAGAAAGAAATAAATAAAACAATACAGTATTTATTTAAAATGCCAACAAAAATTAATATATCCATCATGAACATTTATACATAATAATCATGTTTTACACCTATAAGGTGTTCATGGAAAAATGTGATGTCGAATTTAATGTTCTATGCAATGATTTGAGAATTTCACTTTAATAATTCAGTGTATGATGGGTACATAATGTTCATTATTCAACCACTTCTAGTGCTGAAATTTTATCTTTTAATTTGACAAATGTTGTATGTCTTGGAATCAATCATATGCATTATAAAGTTATTTTGATAATAAATAACCACATCCATTTCAGGGAATAGAGTGTTATTTGACATTTTTTATTCATCAATTCTCTTCATAAGCATAATATTTTCCCTGAAATAGAATATTTGGAAAATAATTCATATTTTTATCAATTTTATCAAGTGGTTAGAAATATATTTAACAATATATGATATATAAAATACGATTGACCACATAATATGACATTTTGAATGGGTGGAGTTAATGTACACATGAAGGATCATACCAAAAGAAGAATATCTGAAAAAACATGTGACATACCTTTTTCATGTAAGAATTATTATACCTAGATGATAAATATTAATACAGTATTATCATGATGTGAAATAAAGTCAATGGGATCATGATGACAATGTGTTATGAAATAGATTGAACACTGTTTGAAACTAAAAAGAATTTTGAATGTATAAATGCATAATTCAGTGTGGCTAAAGAAAATTGTTGACAAAATATGGGTAAAGAAATTTTGATAGTGATGATAAGTAAAAAATTATAATATAAAATAATTATACAAGAAATAGAGGAAAATTATATAAGTCTAATGTTCTTATTCCATTGACATAGTGTAACATATATATTTGGTAAATAATATTTTAATAAATAAATGAGATTAAACCCTATACCACTTTTTATATCCAACAATTAGAATGGAAATAGTTATGACTTTTGAAAGTTTTTCCATTTAAAGGGAACTTTCTATTAATTGAGTCATCATTATTATTATCATTATAACATCCGTATATAAATTATATTTCTTATCATATTATAATTCATAATAAGAAAATATTGAGTATAGAATGGTTGTGGAGATCATGTGATCAAGATTCCATGGGGACTGTTAGGGAACTTCCTCAAAAGATGGGGTTTGAACATTATATTGAGTTGGATTTGGTGTCTGATGGTCATCTCTCTAGTTCTCCTTAAAATTGGGAGAAGGAAGATGTTTTATCCTCCATTCATAATGATTTTTCAAAACCTGTTTCATATAACTATAACTTCTCTTTTCTAAGAAATTGATCCCCTATAGGATCATTAAACGGGGTAAGAAAACTCATATAAATATGAATCAAGAATCTATATTTGATAGATTTAAGATTCATCAATTTCTATTTCACACTTTTTCTTGTAATTGGGGAGTAAGTTGATTATGGTTGATGATTTGGTTGGTCATATTTTAAAAATTTAGGGCTTCAAGGAATGGAAATATATTCCAACAGGTTATGATTAATACCACTTGGTATTTACCTCTAATGATTTGGAAAATTGAGCATAGGACTTCAGGTATATCTTCTCAAAGCAAGTCATATTGTGCATTCATAAATGGGATGTAAAATTTTACCCATATACTTTAAAAAACAATTTCACCTCATTTCAGGTCAGAGTGTTTGGTTAGAATTAGATCTTATGAAACCCATGAATTCTCTATGATATATATTCATTAGTGGGAATACCTATAAAATTGGATAATTCTACTTATAATGCTATATTTGGGTATTTTTGTAGAGTTCTGGTTGAATTTGATTTGAATATCTTTTTAATTAAGCGGGTATTTCTATCTATTAGTGAGGAGGAACTCAATCATAAAAATATATAAGACCATTTTCATGATTTATTCTCTCACTATATGAAAATTTGATATTCCAAGGAAAAGTTTCCTAAGGACATTCTTTGTGGGATTTTTTTCTCTCAAGGTGCATTGTTTAGAAAACTATCAACCCATGAAAGTTTGGGATAGTGGAAATGTTGTGGATGGCACAATTTTTGATGATTTTATAAATACATAAGGGATGGATTCAGGATATTTTAATATTTACCATCTTCCTATTAGTAATGGTGACCCTATATATTAAGTGATTGTAGTCTCAATGAATATAATTTTTGAACATCATGTCTCTAGAGCTGATTTAATTGGAGATGAAGCTTATAAATGAAAAGGTCCATTAGTTTCTTTGGTTGTAAATAAATCTAGGGAGATAACACGTTATTTCATGTGGTTTAGTTAAAGGCCTTGTGTGGGTTTATAAATAGAATTTGAGTATGTTTCAGCATAATATGTAGGGGAAAATTTAGATTCAGGTGCTAAGGTAGGTGGCTTGTGTGGTTCTAGTGAAGGATGGATCTCTTTGAAAGGTCGGTGAATAGATAACTTTCAAGAATGTACTTGTTAAGGATATTCAGATGAGGAATCAATTTGATCTTGATGTGTTTGGAAAAAAATTAGCTACACAAAATGAGGTCGATATGTAGTTTATTGGGGAGAAGTTT
Organism: Viscum album; assembly: GCA_963277665.1. Classification (NCBI taxonomy): domain Eukaryota; kingdom Viridiplantae; phylum Streptophyta; class Magnoliopsida; order Santalales; family Viscaceae; genus Viscum; species Viscum album. Next base: position 1,304,408,360 of record OY728160.1, on the reverse strand, counting down.
TTTCATGATTCTTATAATCACAATTGGATGAAAAAGATTAAATATGACTCTATTAAGAAAATAAAATACCCAAAACGCTCTAATTGAGTTTAAGGGATGCTAGGATATAATATCAAGGAGGTATAGGGTGGGGATTATCTTAAAAACACACATTACACTACTATGAAGGGTGGTTACAATAAGAAACAAAGGATGAGGGACATTTCCTCTGTCCCTATACCAGGGTGTAAGGTTTTGACCTATAAATTTTTTGATATATTAGATGATATCAAATATGAATCTAATATGACTACTGAAAACTTTTTGGTATCCCCAATGAATCTACAATCACGAGTGGTGGTTATAATACATAGAATTTTGGTCCAACTGAAAATATTTGAAAAAACAATGTTTTCTTCAATAAAATTTCATCGGATGATGAACTTTTGGAACAACCCAATATGGGGAAGAGAGGATAACATCCATGTAGTGGAGCTAGCCCTTATAGTTGATGTGATCAGAGGGTTCTCATAATGTGAGTCTTCTCCACCATAATAATTTTATTATAATCCATGTATTCATTAGTTTTCTCTATGTATGTTTTTTTTGTTTTTATGATGAGAGAAATTTTTCATGTCTAAACTCATCTCTTCCCTTGTATTTTTATTCTTTTTAATTAATGGGAAAGTTCCAACATACCCTATCATATTGTTATTTGTAAAATTAATAATAAAATTAATACTAATTACTATAATTTATAATATATTTTAGAAAATATTTAATTATTATATAAATTAATATTGTTAATAATATAATCAATATTATAATTATCAATAATTAATAAAATTTTAATAATATTAATAATATTAATAAATATTAATCATATTATAAACATCATCTTTGTGGATAGCTTCATGGCGATGATCAATTAACTTTTCGCAAAGCAGGCTAATAGGATGTTGTGACAACATGGGGATATCGGCTAAAGGCATGTGAGGTATTGTTGATAGTGGAATGTGGAAGCATGCATGGAGTGAGATGCAGGGACACCGACATGAACACATAGGAGATGAAATCTCTGTCAAAAAATGCAATTCTTCCTAGGAATTTGTGGCTTGTGGTTGATGATTGTCATGGGATGTGAGGATGAGAATCGTGTCAGGTGGCATGTGGATGGAACATGGGGACATTTCATTGAGGGTGGGTACATAGGTAGTTGTATTCCTAGAGAATAAAAAATGGGTATGTTTGAACCAATAAAATATGGATCTAATCATAGACCATGAAAATGGGCCTTTGGGTCATTCAAACTAAGGATTCATGCCTATTTACAAGGGGGACTTGGTAAAATATTTTCAATTGAAATAATAATTAGAGTGTTGTTTAGTGGTAGCAGTTATTGTGAGGGATTAGTGAGGTATCTAGTTTGAGTATCATCATGTTATTTAATACTGGCCTTGTAGGATTTGTGTTTTATTTATTCTCTTTTCTAGACCCTTGAAAATAATAAATGGGTCAGGCTTGGGAGAGATAAATCTTTATGGGGGTGTCTAACTATCTTGGTCCTTGGGTGAATGTGTATTTCAGTCTACTTTGTAACACTTCTATCAGATATAAACATATTAATTTTTAATTATAAATTCTCAATTATATTATTAACTATTAATCATATTATTATTAAATAAATTATATCATTATTTATTAATTATTTCATTACTTGTTATTACTTATATTATTTATTCTTATTATTTATATTATAAATATTTCATATAATCGAATTGTATTATTAATTATCAATTATCATTTATATGTTATTATTAATAATAATATATTAATAATAATATATTATTATCTTGATGTTGAAAAATTGAATGGTGAATCATAAGTGAATAATTCTTAAATGATGTCGGACTCTTACCTTATAAAGGGGAGTCATGGTAATTGTTTTCTTCTCATTTTTTGAGATTACTTTAATGTTAGTGATCTTGAATAAAATAATTTTATTTCAAATACTATTTAAATTATATATATATGAAATAGATTGATGGAAGGACCCATTTATTTAGAGAAAGGAAGAAATACTTTTCTGAAACTGGGTTAATGGAGAACCTATTGGAGATCAAGGATCCCAAGACATAGAAAGCATGAATGGAAAAAAATAGGATGACCCAAAGTATCAGAGTCACATGGCCTTAAAATTTTTGGTGTCCTAAAATCCCATTGGTATAATGAACATAAAAATGGTCTGAGGGTCTAAATAAAAACGCTAGTGTCCAAAACCAAAAATCTCATTCCATAGAAGGCCTAAGAGATCCAGAAACCAATTTTACTAATGGATATATGGCTCTATCCCCACCTGCAACCCTTCCACAGTTCCTTCCCAATCTACCACAAGAACACCTCCTCCACCAAGGATGAATCATCTATATAAAAATTATATCTCATGGTTCTGACTTTTAGTATCCAACCTCCTTGTAGGAGATGGTGAATATCTCGCCTCTGTAACCCTCAGTCAAACCCGAGGAAACTGAATAAAACACAGTTTCTGACATGGAGAATTATTATTAGGAATTACTATTTATATATCTACACAAGTACCCCCAATAGATCCTAGAAAGAGGAGGAAAATCTAGTTGAGTAATAGGTATTCCCCCCACCCACAACACCTCTACATCGTCCAACTAGACAACCACACAACCACCGCCCCAACTGAGGCCAAATACCCTCTGCGTACACTAAAACTATGAAGTCCTATATTTGGATTTGAGAAATATGAAATATGGATCTACAAAATGAAATATTTATTCCACATTACCCCACCAATAATCCAAATACTATCATTTCAAATGAAACATCGTATTTTCAAGAGACTAAAGCTTCGCTAGGCATACCTAATTACACATCAAGCATGGAACCTGCAACAGGTCCTTGAAATAGGAGGAAATAAGGAGGGTCTATAAGGAATGCATAGAAATATACAATAAGAGAGACTATAACTATAAATCCATAGTCTATCAAACTAAGGCATATGAAATCAAGTACAAAGCCTCTTTTGTCTTTGGATTTTTGGTTTCTAGGCCAAATAGAGGTCAGGAAAAGAGAGATTCTAATTGATTGAAGTAGGAGGATAATTAATAACTGAGGAAGGTCCACCGGCTCTCAGATGTAGGTTGGAAGAGTACTTTTAGGTTAGTAGGAACCATCATCTAGTAGGGGGAGACCTGTGGGAATAATCTCACTACATGTACCCACCGATCGGCCGACGGTTGTTCAGCAGCTAGCAAGTGATGTAGTTGGGTGTGAAGTAATGTAAGGGATTAAATGTTATTCTCACCGAAAATATTAATTTAACTCCTCTAATCAAACCCTATCAACCCTAATTTGATCTTTTTTTTCAAAGGCTCCTTAGTGATGATTCTAACTCTCTCCCTCTTCCTATTGGTGGATCTGCGTGAGAGTTTAAATCTTGGACCTCCATTGTTTGTAATATGATTAGTTAGATCTATTATAATTTTTGTATTCCTGTTATTATCCATTCATTTGAGTATTTATGAGACTATATCACTATATCTATCATGAATATGGATAATTGATGTTTTTTCCATTGGATATTGGTTATATATGATCCAATTCTTCCTCTCCCATCATCGGTCTTGGAGGAAATTGGTGTTTTAATTATTATTGAGATAGGTTTCTTTATACTATGGTCTATCCCTCAGTATTCTTTCAGTTCTTATGATTATGTTTGGTTTTGATTTATGAAACTAATGATTTTGAAGTCCATGAGAGGTGAATTTTATCTTTGAAGGCTGTGGAAGTGTTTTCTAAAAATTGGGTTTTATTGAAAACTATTTTGGTGAACATGACGTGTTTGATAAAATGACTCAAATATGGTTTGGAAATGGTAATAGTTTTTCAAGCATGGATGCATTGTAGAACCACTATGAATGTTTTTTAAATTTTATCTTGGTTTTATTGAAACATAATGATCATATATAACACATCGGGATACCTTTAGGTATTGGGAGAAACAAAACATTTGAGAGACTTAGTGGGATAAAATATTACTTGGGTAGGTACTTATGATTCCATGGTTTCAAGTGGGTAGATTTTTTAGGGGACCGAGGTTCCTAGACCTTAGGATTCACTTTTTTAATCTAGTGTTCTTTTGGGTGCCTTAATTGTGTACATGCTCATTTTATGGATTTCCCTTCGGTGTTTATTTTGATACATTATGTGCATGTTTATATGATATGTATATTTTCCCACTTGATATGGATATTTAGGAATAACGTATAACCCCAAACCAACTCACTCTATGAACAGAAACTAGAACGGTTCACCATAAGTTGTCAGGCATGCCTCCCTATATGCCAAAGGTATCCAACAAGTAGTAAGGTCCTATGAAAAAAAAGTGGTGAGACTATACCTTCACATCAGAATATAATAATAGTAGTAATGATATGAAATATATAATATCTATATAAACATAAAAATAAATAAAGTGTAAATGAATAAATACCACCAATAGATGCAATAATAAATGAACATTCCGTGTATACTGAATCACCCATGGGAGGATCAAACAGAAGTAGTACAACCCTATCCCATAATTCATACCCATTACTAACATGTTGTTATCAATCATAAATGATTGAGTTGGATTCTTTTACAATAAGAACTGAAGCATTAACAAATTTCTTGATGTGATGGTATCTCAATGAAGAAAATTGGATTTTTTTACAATATAATTACTGACAACTTATGTTAAAGATGAATAGAGTTATGAAATGATGAACCAAAGATAGGTTTATCCCAATAGTGATTTCCAATTTGGGTTATTGAAAACTATATTAATTGATATTCATGTTTTCTTTGTTCAATAAGGGAGATTGGCTAAGTGTTTGAAGTCCAGAGGAAATCCCGAATTGTAACACCCTGAGTTGAATTTTAAAAATGTGAAAAAACATTCAACCAGGAAGACCACACTCGCATCATAGGGAGTATTTTCATGTAAATTCCTAACATGGATAGGTTAGATGTGTCTATAAAATGGTGTTATGTTTTAATGGGAATCTATACGGACTTCGCCCATGGTTGAGGGCATGTTGCTATGAAGATGGGCTAACACATCATAGAGTGGTCATGGTAATCATGGTTCAAAGTAAAGAAGAAGAAGTTTGGTTAACCATGAACATTTAATAGAATGTGTTGATAAGATTATGACCCAAATGGAAAGTTAGAAATGGACCACACTATAGTAGTACCCATGTAAGTGTTCTAGTGCACCAGTGAAAAAACAAACAAATCCAATATGGTCATGGTGAAGGATGTGATCAAAGTATCATACTACATTAAAGATCTACATTTAAATAAGGGAAGCATAGGAATGAACACACCCATGGTGAGTTTCATGGTGGTTGTGATGTATCCCTGAGAGAAATAGGGATCCCAAAAATGGTCATGGTGGTTTTCTAAGGAGGAAATGGATGAAAAGTGGAGTAGAAATACCAAATGGACAAAGTAATACACCATACCCATGGTGGAAGAATTCATGGTAGATAGGTGGAACTATAATACAAAATGGCCAATATAAGAAGACCAATCCTATGTTTTTTGTCATTTTGGAGGCAAAACAACCAATTATTTTTCACTAGATCTTGGTGCAAGGAAAGTCTATTGGTGATGGATAGATTTTGAGAGAAATAAATCAGGCAATTCATGAGTTGTATGCTTAATGATTGATATATAAGGGGTGTCAGTTTTATACCATTATATGAACCATGACCAAAGATTATTTTTAGAATAGATTATGGTAGATTACATAGATAATTTATTCATGCTATAAGAGGAAAGATAATCCCATGAAGAATTTAATTTTTATCTGATAATATTGGAGATCGTGGAGGAGTTATGAAGGAGTTATGGGAATTTTTATTACCTCATAATGATGCTGAAAAGTGGTTGCATGATTTGTTTCATGGAATCACCATTTGAATAAGGGGATATTGAATGACAGTATATAAGAGAGGGACCAATTCTTATTTTTAATATCTGAATCTCTATGATGAAGAGAAATGAGTTCCAGGCGAGGGGTAGTAATCTTGAAAAATAGGTACCATTTAAGATATTGATAAAATGTAGGAGTGACCATTGTTTTATAGTAAATATGGTATTCTAGAAATATTCTTGAAAGTGAATAAGAAGGTACCACAAAGGTGGAATTCACAATAATTGTAGTAGCCCAACAGGGCTACAATTGGGAATTTATCCCAATTTGAAGGTTCATTCAATGATAATGTGAAGAGGTATACCTATCTATAAATAGTGTGTAGATCCTTCCTAGAGTAGTTAGTATAGGATGATCAAGAAAAGTTAGTGAGTTTGTAGTAATCCTTGGAAAATAGTGAGTCAACCCTAAACATTGTAATGTAGTGAGCCTGGTAAAGGGACAACCTATCCCAAACCTTTATAAAGGGAGTGACCCCTGTGATGAGCAGTGATATCTATAGTGATTTTTGTGTTTGTAAAAATGTTGATTCATTATCCTTGGTCATATCTTAGTGAGTGTGTACCAAGTATATTATTATGTCCCTATTTACTTTATTCATGCATTCAAAAACAAATAAAGAAACCTAAAGTACATTTTCAAAAACAGTATAACAAGGGACACTCAAGTTTTATAGGAAAATATATATTTTTAAAAAGTGACACATTTATAGGAACAATTATTTTAATTGGAAAATACATTTCATACCCTAATTTACCCTCGATTAATCTCACTATAATCCCTTATTGAAAGACTAACATAATCCCAAAAAACAAACGATCAATATCTGGGCTTGACCTATACCTATCCCAATATAAAATAATAGTGTCTTCTCAGGTACCTATGTGTAAATAAATCCCATGAAAGGTGTGAGTATAACTCAATAGGTAACCTCCAATGATATCCCTAAAAAAGACAGTCTGATAAGTGGTTCATGAAAAAAAATTATAAGTAGAAAATTCAAGAATTTTAATATAATTTTTATTAAAATCAATTACAGCCATTGATTCCCTAGGTTCGTGATAACACCCAAGTCCATATATACCATTTTTTTCACTAGTTTCATGACCCTAATCGACTATACCATATCTGGATAGTGCCATGGTATCTCTAAGGACATATCGATGGTTGTACCAACCAAAAATATCCATATGGAATCCAGGAGGTCATCCTTGAATTTTCCAATATCACGAGGTTTCAGATAGAATCTGAGCACTCATCTTGACATTCCCCAATAATCAATCATCCTACAAAATCCAAAAAATAATCTTGGAATTCCCATGTAATCCAAGATGTCATCCTGACACTCCCTATCATCGGTCATCACATGAAATACAAACACTCATCCTATAATTCAAATGGAATTAGAACACTCATCCAATCTTTATCAATCATAAAGTCGCACATGGGTATAAGAACACCTCCTAGACTTCTTGATACATTATCCATCACATGGGATTAGATTTCTCATCCCAACATTCCCAACCATTGAAAAACATATGGAATTTAGGTTCTTATCCCAAGATTACAAATTAGAATCTATAATATGGAATCCAAGGAGATCATCCTAGTATTCCAAACCACCAGAAATCATTTTAAATATTTACTCATTTAACAATTAATTTTATTTCATTCTCATTGGGCCTAAGGACACCAAAATCCATAGTCATAATTTCACATTTTTGGTTCCATCTCGGAATTCAAAATCATTATTTATTATTTATCCAAAACCAATCCATTTAATAAAACAAAAATCCCAACCATAATTCTTAGTAGGCTTTATATAGAATAGGGTACTGATTTACATCAATCATAGGAAATACCATTCTAAATTACACACCACCAGACCAATTTCTTTTATTAGAGAATAAGACATAATGTAATTTCAATTATCCTATCATATAGGTTTTATCACTTTACCCATTACATTAGGTACATTTCATTTTAAGGGTCAAACACATTCTCAATTATTGATGTTTTTTTAATTCTATTTCAAACCCATTAATTGAAACTTGGTTTCCTATTAAATCATTTAAAACATAACTTTGGAATTTAAATACATAGGAATATTTCAAGGATATCCTTCCTCATTAATAAATCCATTTGAAACTACTATTCCCTAGGTACAAGGAATATTAAATGGGTCATTAAGTAAGTTAACTCAAACTGGAACATTTTAAATTTAATTGGATCAAGCACGATGAAGATGATGTGAATGAACCATGAACACACTCAAAAAATAAGGCAAGAATATGGGTTAAAACAGAAGGACCACCTCCATTATCTTCATAGGAGTCTACTCATCCAGTATCAGCCTTCGGTTTGAGCTTAAATGATTGAAATTGAAGAATAAGAAAAACTCCCTTAAAAAATATGGAATATCCCACACAAACAATGATAACTAAAAAGGTGGTGAAGAACAATAAAAAAAATAAGGGAGGTATAGAGTCACCCATAGTCTTTAAATACAAGATACAACACTATGAATAGGTGGGAATAAATGGATAACCATAAAGAAGATGAAGAGGGTAAGGGGTTGTGATGGAGGGTTTCTATCCAATAAGGATCTAAAAATTAGGTAAAAGGTGTTTTTTCTTGGAAGGAAAAAAAGTTAATTTTTTCACTTTTTAAATAGGTTCATATTTTTATCACACGGTTGGATAAACGATGTTCTAATCATGAATTAATCACTATCCAAGACCAACCACCAGGAATGGTTACAAAACTTGTTTCTACAAAATATGCACCAACCACATGACATACGTTTAAAACTATTTTTAGGAATTAACAAAGTTTCCAAAGACCCTTTGAACAATTAATAAATTGTGTGCTTATTAATTTCAAGGCACATGGTTGGGATGCATGGTGATCTTTAATCATGCACTAACCATGCTCCCTAGGATGTAACATCAAATAATCCTAACACTGAGACCCAACCCCTAGGACACTTCTGAGACATATGAACCCCCTAGTTCAGTTCATTGCAAGTCCAAAAAGTCTCTTTTGAGATATTACAACCCTCTAATTTCAATTCTGACACCTGGTTCAAAATACATATTATCCACTTTTTTAAAATTTCAAAACTCCCTATGAACTATGAACACCCAAATGGATATAAGTCCTTAAAGAATACCCACCATAACACTTATCATCTCTATTAAGTCTCATTGGTAAATTATTTTTAGCTTCTGACCTACATCAGTGAGTGATTTAAATCCAAATAGCCTTGTACCACTTCTAACTTCCCAAATCATACCCAAGGAATAACCTTAAACCAAGGGACACAAATCAGAAGAACCCGAGTGAACATCTATCATCACATCTAAAACACCAAGATGTCTCTTACATGAGACCATTTACCCCAAAACACCAATGGTGTCTTCATTCAAACACACTATGGGTCTGTGGTGGTTCCCACCACAAGCTTCAAACAATAACACTAAATTATGATACTTTAGTGTATCCTCTATTGGAAATCATATTAAAACACAACTCCCACATTCCAATGACATTCCCAGTGTTTTTTATAACTCACTGCACCTAAAAATCCATAAGATCTCTACTCAAATGTGAGAACCCACCCTCACTACCAAATTCCTACTAGGATATATGCATAATCTTCATCCACTAAAGATATAAGAATAAAAAAAATTCTTAAAAGATCCATTTATTTTCTAAAAAACCACACTGAAATTAAAATGAAATGTTGTATTTGGATTGAAACTTGCCACATCCATCTCCATTCATGAACACAAGTCACCTCATCCTCAGTTGACTCACCTCAGAATGTCTGACTTGAACTAAAGATTTGTTACCAAACCACTCGATCGTGATTCATTCACACCCAAATTCTTTCTGAGATCACTCAAACACATCCATTGGAGTTCATACCTGACTCCAAGTGAGGTCCCATTATTATATCCTTAATGATTCAAAACCATCATAGTGCCTTGTCACATGCACTGATGTACATCTTATCCAAGCATCCTTGAATCATTTTAACTCTGCCCTGACCCTAAATCCATTGCTCTGTCTTGATCAACCAAACCTACAATCTCAAATTTATCATTAATTAAGTAATCGAGGTACAAACTATATTATTTTCACTCTGGAACCCCAATTCCACAATAGACACCTCACATTCCACTCAACATTCCAATGACCTTTTTTGAATAAGGGTCATATAACCATAACTGATAAATCATTCACCACTACAGAAGTTTAATTTTCATCACTTTACTCAAGAATATATTAAATTATAATGGAAACACCCCTTTAATAATAAAAATAAATGTTTTTTCATTGCTTTTTCACTCCCATCCGAGAAATAAAAGGACTAAAAAGTAACACACATTCTTGTTTTTCAAGAACAACACCCACATCATTCGTCGATATCTGGTCTGTAACAAGTACCTATATTTACAATTACATATATTTCACTACCTACTATATGGATTTACTCACACTTCTCCATGAGAATAACTGAGAAGGTTCTAGTTTAAAACAATGTGTTCCTCTCTTCTAAGACATGCTCAACCCATCCATTTACCACTGACACATCCTTCAGGGTCGAACCTGAATGTATGTTCCCCAAAACTCTGATGCATCCCTGATGTCACCTCCCACTATAAAGATATCTCAAAATCCCCAACTCAAAGTACATGGACCCTTCTTCCCATAATCATCACATTAACTCTTAACTGAGACCATACATATATCCACAACCCTCTACCAAGAACATCTTAACATGTAACCAGCACCACCGCACCTCTTGAGCTTCACTGAGACCCATAAGATTCTCTATTGAATGAAAATGGTATTTCTTACCATTAAAAGACCAAAAATACCCACACATATCTAATGAAAAACACCTTGATCTCAATAAAAACAAAGGGTTCTTTCTCTGGATCCACCCAATCATGTTACCCCAAACAACATCATGCATCTCCCATACGCACCTAACCCCATGGTATCATAAAACTCTAGGGTCAAATGATCCATTAATACCATTCAAAAAACCTAAATCCAAAACCCATGATCTGTGCATTACTAGAACTATGCATAATGCTCACTCAAGCACCTGGACATTCCACTTGACACATCAGTCTCACCAGACTTGAGACATCAATGTTTCTTTCACCCAATCAGCTTGACATTTCTCATTAGTAAATTGTTTCCACATGACCACCCATTGACTGGGCATCATTTCAAGATCCAAAGTTTCTACCCCTACTTTATAATACCTCAAACCATCCACCAATGGTGAAAACTCATTACCATATTATGACAACATCAAAAATTAGGTTCAGGCATATGCATAATCCTAGCCTTTGAAACTAAACTGAAACCCAAAACACAAGCACTCAAGGTGCTTCCCTTAGAAAATTCCCAAGGCATAACAACACCTTTCTCCAAAACTTGTTTTCACCTCCTATGAATCAATACCACATGCCAAACCATATACTGAAACCTTACAAAACTAAAACACCAACAACACTGGGATATCACCTCTCATAGTTACCCTTGTACATCGACCACCTCAACTCGACACTACATCAAGAAGCAAAAAAAGATCACCGGGATCCCACACCAATCCCCTTAGGTCTGACCATACACAATTCACTCCTTATGGTTGACACTCTCACCCTTGTCCCAAAGCACACTATATCTAATGTTACATGTCCAACTGTCCACCCTATTTCACACACACCCCTAGGTAAACGACCACTATAACAAAACTAGGATACAAGACACGTACTCTAGGGTCTAACACATGCCACAAGGGTCACAACACATAAGTTTTAAATAAACTATGATAAAAGGACATATCAAGAAACCCCATTCTCACTTCCCAATTGAATGAATAATGAGTAACATCCCACTATCTATTACCCCTAAACCCAACAATATTTCACAACCCATATCTAATATTTTCACCACTTAGGATCTCCCTATATCCCCAAACTACCCATATGTTGTGTCCAGTCATAAACACAAGGAATTCTCATCACTAAGACTCGTAAAGTTTCTATCATTTCTTATTTTACATTAATTAAACTTCACAACTTAAAACTAAAGGATTCACATTTTATAAACATTTTCATTTCCCATCATCTTAAAGATACAAAGATTTATTAGATTTAACATTATAGGTTTGGTTAGATTGAATGTAATTCATAATTTATAAGGGATTAATCCTTAAAATTTTCATACTAACATGTTATTTGACCAAGACTATCAATTTATAATTCATTTATACCTTCTTATTTTATAAAAGTCACATGGGGAGTAGGTCAATTAGAATTAGACCATACACTTATATGTAAATAATATATGTGGTTGTATATAATTTAAATACCAACCATTGTCATTTATTTAAAACCATATGTATATATTAATGGCCATCAACCATAAGCCATAAATAGATTATAAAATACTAACACATGTGAATCACATTCAACTATCAATCACTAGAAACATATATATTCACATAGAACTTATGTGTCTAGCATGATTCATGAACACACACACCAAATCATTCTGTACCAGTATAAGATAAAAAATACGATAAATCAATTACCTCGCACCCAAGTGAACAACACAAAGTGTAAATTAGTTAGTTGTAAGAAATAAAATCCAGAACCGTAATTAAAAATCCAAGAATCTCATATTCCTCCTCACAGGTGAGGCTACAAGAACCCATGGATGATCTCATTAACAAGATCCAACAATGTCTAGTCTCCTATCTACCATTCAAAAATAGTATTACAGAATAAAAATAAATAGGTTTTGATACCACTCTATAAGGTCCCAAACTAGCTCACTCGATGAACATTAACCACACAGGTTCTTTAGAAGAACTGAAGTGAACCTCCTCATATGTCAAAGGTTTATGAATAGTGGTGAGTGCCTATGAAAACACTATGGGGATATTATGTATTAATATCATATTATAATTGCAGTGGAAATAAAATGAAACATATAACTTCTTTCTAAAAATAAAAATAGGAAAAGTGTCGATAAATAAATACAACCAACATATGAAATAATGAATGAACATTCCATGTTCATAGGATCCCCCATAGGTATATCATATCCAAGAAGAAAAAAAGAAAATAAAATAAAAATAAGGATAAAAACCTATCCCCAATGGTCCCAAGTCCCACTTAGTCCCATCATCTATACATTATACTAGAATTTCGAAAATAAAAAAAATCAACATCATGTCTTTCCCTATACATTTCCCTAAAAAAATAAAAAATTATTCTAGGTTACCCATGTTTCATGGTGGCCCAATAAGGTTTTTAGTATAATTCAGTAGTTCACCTTCATTGGAGTCATTAAAATAAACAATTTGATCAGTGCTATAGGAAAAATCACTATTAATCGATATTTAAAAAACTTAATATAATATATATGAAAATCAATATCAATAATTGATGCCTTGGGTTCACTATAACACATGAGGTTTTCTATAAAATTGTTAATATCTAGGTCCATGAACATGATTTACCATACTTACTTCAACTAGTACTAGGGAGTCTCTAATAATTTCTTGATGACCATGCCAACCATAAATATCTATATGGAATCTATGAGGTTATTATGGAATTACCCAGTATCATGAAGTTTCATATGGAATCTGAGTGCTCATCCTAGTATTCCCCAGTCATCAATAATAAATTATAATCCAAAGTCTTATCCTATAATTCCCATGGAATTAGATCTTTCAACCTAGAATTCTTCATCATCAATAATCACACAGAATCCAAATGCTCATCCTAGAATTCAAATGGAATTAGGGTCCTCATATAAGAAGACCTAATAATAAAGTACCAAATGGTTTAATCATGCCTCCTAGCCTTCCATAGTCATTATCAATCTCATGTAATCTGATAATTTATCCAAAAATTCCACCCATAATGTATCATATAGAATTTGGGTGACCATCATGATATTACCAAGTAGAATCTATCATATGGAATCCATGGATCTCATTCCAACATTCCTAACCATAATACCTTATTTTAAACATTTGATAATTTAAAAAATCATTTCATTTAATTCTATTTAGTCCCAATTCCACAACAATCTAAATTCATCATTTCCCATTTTTTGTTCCATATAAAATTTTTGAATCATGGTTTATTATTTTTACAAAACCAATCCATCTTCTTAAAAATAGAATCTCATCCACAAGTCTCAGTAGGCTTTATAAATCATAAGGAACTAATTTACATCAATCAAGTGATATACCATTCCAATTTACCCACATCCATACCTATTTTCATAATTAGATCCCTATCAAACATGTAATTTTAGTTCACCTTTCATATAGGCTTTATCAATTTTTCTATTATTTTATGTTCATTTAATTTCAAGGTTCAAACCCATTCTTAATTATTGATAGTTGTGAAATCCCATTTCACAAACATCAATTAAAACCATGTTTCCTCTCAAATATTATAAAAAATATCTTATAAATTTAAAGACAAAGATACATTTCAAGGCTATCCTCACCCATTAATCAATCTTCTTGAAAATACCATTACCTTGGTACAAGGAATATAAAATGGGTCATTAACTAATTTAACTCAAACTAAAACATTTTAAATTAAATTGGATCAATCATAATGAAATCACAAAGACCTCACCATGAACTTACATGGAAAAATAGGCAAGAAAAGGGGTTTAAATAGAAGGACTACCAAAATAAACCTCATGATAGTCTAATTATTTGGTATCTACCTTTGGTATGATATTAAATGATAGAAATCAATGAACCATAAAAACACCATAAAAATAGGATAAACCCAATTTAAATTGTGAGAAATAAAAATATAGTAAAGAAAAAAATGTATTAATAGGAGGGTTATATTATACAATTTAATTAAATGAAAATAAATTACACTCCAAACATGTGAGCATCTAGGTATAACCATGAAGAAGAGGGAGATGGGATAGCGGGTTCATGATGGAGGATTTATAGAATATAAAAATCCCAAAACTCAGTAAATGTGGATTGGGTTTAGAAGGGTAAAAAGTTAATTTTATCACTCTTTAAATACGAACATGGTTTGATAACATGATTGGATAAAACATTATCCAACTATACAATCCTCACTATCTAAGACCATCCAATGTGTGTGGTTATGGTAAAAAAAATTAAAACCCATGTTCTAGTGATGTGACATGCCTCTTCAATTGTTTGTAGACATTCATATGGTTTCTAGGGACCCTTGTTAAAATTAAAAGACCATGTTACTATTCATTTTGAACCACATTATTGGGGTACACGTTCAATACTAACCATGTGATAATCGTACTCCCCATACTGAAACTTCAAAAAAGTATAACTATGACCCCTAAAACCCCGGGTCACTCCTGAGACGTATAAACCCCCAATAGAACTTTATTCCAAGTCCCAAATGTCTCTTTTGAGGGTTTATAGCCCTCATAATCCTATTTTTATGCATATTTCAAAATATGGCCCATTTACTATTTCAAAAATTTATAAATTCCTCTTCAATTAAAAACACACAAACAGACACAAGACCTTATATATTTTGTATTTTTTAAAAGTTTGGGGCCAAAGCCTCATTTATTATTAAAGCAAAGTAAAGGCCTATTTAACTGGGTAGAGGGAGACCCATTACATAGCCTGAAGGCCTGGTGGTCATTTAGCACATTACATGGCCCGTAGACCCAATGTTTTGGCCCACGGCCCATTCTATGAATAGTTCAACTACAGTACCCACACTGCTACTATACTGCATAGTACCCACCACTACTATAGTACCCTGCCGCCACTACAGTGACCTGCCATCGCTATAGTGCTCGCCATTGCTACAGTGCCACCACTGCTATAGTACGCTACAGTACCTGCGCCCAATGGGTTTTGAACCCCCATTTTTCATGTAGGATTAAGGGGTTATTACCACTAATCCAAACCCAAACTACAGGACCTATATATGAAAACATGTTTTATTCATCTACTTATACATAAATAAAATGTGTGACTCCATATTTATCTAATGATTATAATATTTTATATTTTTGAAAAGAAAACCAATGAATTATTTAATATACTAAACTAATTTCATTTGAGTATTTCTTTAAAAAATATATTAAGTAATAGATGTATGTGGATAGATATTAAATATATTCTTTTGTTGTGTCATACTGAGATTTAATGATCACAATATATTTTTTCCTTTGGTTGATTGTAGATTTGGTTTTATAGGATATATGTAAGGATAAGAGCTTCATGTATAGAAAGACTCTCCTAGATCATATTGCCTTCCGATGAGTTGGGATGGTGGTGACATATAGTAATATAAATATGTAATCATGGGTTGATTCGAGTACCATGTTTTTTGTCTTTAAATTTGTTCATATATACCTTTTTATCTAGTTGTTGGATGTTTCCTTTTAATCATGGTTGTTTTGGAATATGATGTATTTTTTATATATTTTGTGGTAGTCTAATTTATATTTTATTATTATATGTTTTTTGGAGGGTGAAATCATCTCCATTTTTCTTTGTATGATACTCAGGTTCTTGTTTTCAGCTTATGATGATCGAGAACATTGTTTAGGCCAAGTCGAGTGACATTATGGGTTAAACAAGTTGGGTTAATTACAAATTTTTATCTGATTTAGGTTATCATTAAATCATGTGGTTATACTTGTGTATCACCATCTTGTGTCTTTGAGTTGTTTATAGAATGTAGGTTGGACCATCAAAACTCGAGTGGTTATGTGGGAGTGTGCTTGACCAACTCACTTTCATGATAAAAATCAAGTAACCATGGGAAGTCCAAGGTTTCCTATAATTATTTTTTTATAATTTTAACCTTTTAGATCAGTTTGTGATATATGATTTGAATTATTTTTTCTTGGGGATTTTCATTACCTTTGTTTTATAGAATATGGATCCTTCAATAAGACCATTTATGAATACTAGAGATGAAGTTGTGAAGTGATCCCCACAGGTAAATCCTCTGTTTTACTAGGTATTAGTAGAAACTATAGTATTAATGATATATTCCTCTTTAAATGTATCCATTGTTTAATTTGAATGGAAGTTAGGTCATTCATTGTAATTTAATAATCACCATACACTAGTCTCTCATTGACACAAGGGACTATAATATTCAAAAGAATGGATCGAGAGGATTGACAGGATTTAGCACTTATTAAAAACTCTAGAAGACTCAAATGTTGTTCTCAAAACTTATAATATTGAGGGGCCTAAAAGGAAGTGGTGGGAATCTACTCTAAAATACAAGTTTCATAAAGATCTCACCAGGACTACTTTCCTGAAATTCATCAATCTAGAGTTATATCTTTAGACTCTGAGAGTGGTAAAGGAACATGATTTTGATAAATTATATCAGGGAGATCATTCTATCATGGAGTATTCTTCTTGGTTTTCTAATTGGATGAACCTATCTCCAGAGCTTATTTATAATGACTATATCAAGTTGTGATTATTTGAGATGGGTTTGAGGCCAGATATTTGATCTATGTTGATTATTATGTGCCTTCCCACCTTCACTGATGTTATATGTAAGATAGATATGGTGATTATATATATATATGGTAATATAGTACTTTATGGGGCATCAATGATAGTAAGAGGTATCCAAATTTTATTTTATAGCTAGAAGAGGAAGCAAGGTGATCTGCACCGAAGTGGTGGTAGGAGTGTGAAATAGATGTCAGGACATAGACATGTGGTCTGTTATCACTATGGGATAAAGGGACACCTCAAACCTGATTATAAGTTTGTTCCCATGTTATTACATAAATGTGGGAAATATAGTCATCATAAATGTTTCTATGAGAGAGAATCCCATTGCAGTAGAGTTGAATCCCCCTTCACCAAGGGATATCAGTTTTGATCTGATACGGTAAAATGGGTATGATCTCAACATATTTCCAAGGGTGATGATCAGGTTATAAATAAATGGTAGAATGAATCTATACGTCTATATTATGTGGAGTGTGCAAAAAATTATTTAGATGTGGGATCAACTACTGTGAGAGGTATGCTTTTTATTGCATCTTCTATGGTTATGGAATTATTTTATACTAGTTAAACTCATTCCTTTATCTCTTAAAAACTCATTTATGCATTAGGTTTTCATTTAGAGCTTATTCCTTTCATTATGAACCATTCCACTACTTTAGGAAAAAAATTTAATGTATGGTTTTAAATATCTTAAGTGTTGGGATAAGACTGATTACCATCAAATCATATGGGATTTTTTTTATTTCTTGATATTCACATCTTTTACCTCATCATTGAAATGGAGTTGATAACTATCTATAAATACTGTATTGATTATTATCATTTCTAGGTTTAGTAACTTTCATATTATGGACTCACTCATGTCTTTTAGGGCGAGTGGGATGCTAGATTTTAGAGATAAGTCCTAGTTATCCCTAGTGAGGAGATGATCTCATTCCTGTTATGAAAGAAGTTTCTTGATTTTGTTGATCCAAGTATTAGTGGCCCACATATTATGGTGGTGAGTGAGTATCAAGAAGTCATTCTAGATGATTTCTCTACGTTTACACCTTATATTTATCCTAGTGTTTCATGTTGAGAATTATTTGTACAATTTTTAAATAAGGTGGATAGGAGTCTCTGATTTTTTTTTATTATCTGAAACACAACCCTAGGATAGTTTGAAAAAAATATACTTAACTTATGATTTATAACATTTTAAATCAGATTAAGGGAACCCTTTGGTTTTCAAAAATTGATCTAAGATTGAGGTACCATCATCTAAGGGTATGAGAGGAAGATAATCCTAAGATTTGTTTTAGGATAAGGAATGGAAATTATGAGTATATGTTCAATCCATTTGGACTTACTAATGATCCAATGGTATTTATGGAATTAATTAATTGAATATTACATTAGTTATTAGATTCTTTTGTGGTTTTTTTTTTGATTGTATCCTTATATATTCCATTTTGGAGGAGGATCATGATAAGAATTTTATTATCATCCTTTGGATATTGAATAATCATCATCTATATAAGAATCTATCAAAGTTTTATTTCTAGATTCAAAGGTAAAATTTCTAGGCCTGGTGATTTCAAAGTAGTGTGTATCAGTAGATAAGGAGAAGGTTTGGGTAATGATGCCTTATAATTATACCATAAATGTAACTTAGATCAAGATTTTCTTTAGATTAAATGGTTATTATAAAAATTTGTTCTATAATTCTCTAAACTTACATATCATATGACACATTTTACACTTATGGGTGTGATGTTTTTTAGAGGGATCAATTCCATAGATCTTTTCAGGAGTTAAAATTGAGATTGACTTCATATCTAATATTGATCCTTCCTAAGATGGTTTTGAGATATGGTGTCTACTACAATGCCTCAGGTAAGCTTTTGGGTAGTGTTCTGATGCAGGTAAGATAGGTGGTAGCTTATGACTCTAGTTAATTATTCCCTCATGAAAAGAATTACCACATTCATGATACTGAGTTTTTGGTAGTGATGCATTCCCTTAAGACTTAGTACCATTACCTCTTCAGAGATTATTTTAATGTATATTTAGACCATAATTTCTCGAATCATATATTCACTCAGAGTGATGTGAACTTAGGATAGAGATGTTGGGTGGAGTCCCTTAAGGTATTTGATTTTGATATTACATACACCCTCAGAAAAGGAAATGTGGTAGAAGATGCTTTAAGTAGATAATTACTGACACAAATATTAAAGGAATCAATAGAAGAGTGGTATTTAATGGTATTGTTTGTTGATATGTTCTTTTATAAAGTTATATCTGATATAATGGTATTATTATCTTGTTATTACCTTGAAACATTTATGGATGATCAAATTCAACTTAAACAAGATAATGATGAGTATTTTTGGTGCTTTAGTAGGATTATTTATGGTGGAGATGCCTTAGGTGAGTTCACTTGGTCTCCTAATGGGGATTTTCACTTCTGAGGAAGGATGGTTGTTCCAATATACCTAATATAGAAATTGATGAATAATAGACACTGATCAAATTGTTCTGTGCAACCTAGAACTACCAAGATGTACCATGACTTGAGACGTCACTATTGGGGGTTGGTAATGAGATGATCGATTATAAATTTTCTTTCTTATTTCTATCCATTTTAGATAATTAAGGAAGAACATAAGAGGCCTACTAGTTTTATTCAAACTTTACCCATTACACTATATAAATGGGATGTGATAGCCATGTACTATTTTATTGGGCTACCTCAGACTCTAAGTGGTAAGAATGTGATATGGGTTATTATTGACCAACTCACAAAATTAATGTATTTCTTACCTATCAAGGAGTAAATTAAGGTAGATTATCTTAGGAACTTGTATGTATGGGAGATTATTTTACTCCACGGTGTGTCATCAACTATCCTTTTGGATAGGGATCCTTACTTCACATTTTTTTGGAGTGTATTTTATATAGTGATGGGTTCTTAATTTAATTTGAATATAAAAAATCATCCCTAGAAGTATATCCAAACTAAGAGAGTCATCCATATTATTGAATACATTCATTAGTCATGAGGGTTAACTTCATTGGATCTTGGGATAAACATCTTCCCTTAGTAGATTTTCCCTATAAAAATTGTAATCAGATATCAATCAAGATTGTTCCATTTGAGGAATTCTATGGTATTCATTAAAGGTCGCCTCTTTTTTGGGAATAGTTTGGAGAACAATCATTCATCACACTAAAAATTTTCCAATAGAAAAAAATATTGTGAAATAATTAGGAGTTGGTTAGTGAAAACATAGAGTCACCATAAATCATATACTTATCGTTTTCATTTTTTATTGTAATTTTAGGTAGGTTATCAAGTTTTACTAGGAGTCTTTACTTGGTTGGGACATAGACATTTGAAGAGGTCGGTGAGTTAACACCTCATTATGTAGGCCTTTTTTAGAATATGGAGCAACTCGATTAGGTGTATTATCAATTAGAAGTACATTATCATTTGACTTTTATTAATTATTTGTTTCATGTTTACCAACTGAAGAAATACCAACTAGATCAATCCCATGTGATTGAGTGAGAGGATATTCAAATTGAAACCAACACATTAGTAATTGAAATTCCTGTTGAGATAGTGGGCCGTTAGGATAAGGAATTGTGAGGAAATATGATCCCATTAGTTCAAGTGAGATGGTAGTGTGGTACAAACATCCATGAGACATTGGAGTGTAAGTCCTTGAGGATGAAACAATGACCTTATCCCTTATCGGGTTCATGAGTCTAATAATTTTGAGGATAAAAATATTTTATGGTGGGGATAATATTCATCATTCAACATGTGTAATCAAGTTTGAATCCTCTTTTTCCTGTGTCTACTTGGTTTCCAGGTCTTGAGAAGGTTTTAAGAAGATAGTTTGGCATTTTCTGGAAGCAAGAGGCCATTTTCTAGCTAGTGAAGGCCCATCGGTTAGCCGATGGAGGTTAGAATAACACTTGTATGTCTAAAGGTTCCAATGGATATTGTATGGAGAATTTTTGGTATAAGATCACTTCTTATACCCACTGTAAAATCAACTAGACACCACCAGCTGACTAGTGGACCACTGGCCCACTGGTGACTATCTAGTGGCTCATAGGTGATGTCGTTGGGTGTGTGGTTATGTAAGGGCCTAAATATCATTTTTTTGCCAAAAAAAATAATTTAACTCCACCAATATGACCCTTTAAACCCTAATTTGACCCTATGTGGTTTCAAAGTATCATTGGGGACCATTTTGGATTTTTCCTTCTTCCCATTGGTGGATGTTCATGCGTGTTGAAAGATTGGGTCTTCATTGTTTAGAACCTGGTGATTTGGATCTATTATAATATGTTTCATTATTTTCTTCTTTATGATCTTGATTCTTTATAAGAATATATCACTAGATATTTAATGAATATAAAGAACTGATGTTAGTTTTATCAGATCTAGGTTCCCTTGGATTTGTTCTCTTCCTCTCCAATTACTAGCCTTGGATGTAATGAGTTTTTCATTATTCTTTAGGAAGTTGTCTCTCTCTTATGTTTTATCCCTTTCCGTTATTTTTTTTTCTTATGATTCCATTTGGTTTTTGTTTTTGAAATTGATGATTTAAAATCCATGATAGGTGAATCTTATCTTTTATAAATATATAAATGTTTTCTAAAAATGGGTTTTGGTGAAAACATTTTTATTTACTTGATGTGTTTGATAAAATTACTCAAAGACAATTTTTAAATGGAAAATTATTTTAAAGCAATGACTTTGTTTCAAATCTCTATATAAAATGTTTTTTCAAATATGGGATTTATTTTATTGAAATGTGTAATGACCCAGACCTGACCATCCACCCGAACAGTTCTAAACGGGTCGGGTGCTACTACCTTAGGCGCACCTCCCCAAATGCCAAAGGCTGCTGCCTAGCAGTGAGGGTCTTATAGGTATATTGGGGAGGTTATACCCTCTCGAAGGATAATCATAATGGTACTAGTCCAAGTATAATAATAAGGATGAAGCAAAATAAATGACTCAGTAGACTCGAACCAGACTCGCAGAGTGAAAGCACATTTAATATCAATAAATAGCGAACACAGTAAATAGAAACAACAGCAGCAGAAATAAACACAACAACATGCTAATCACTTGTAACCACTACTAAGCCACAAAACATGGATCCAAAGAAGGTAATTCATATCTAAATATAAGGGCGCCAATGGCTAACCAACTGTATCTATAAAAAATCATGCTGATACAAAAAAATATGCAAAACATAGTAAACTCCAACTAGGAAATACCTCAAAGTCCATACCATCTCCATGCAATAGCTAATGCATCCCAGCTCCTGAAGATGGCCTCTTTCCTGCATGTCAATCCATAAAGTCTTCACGCGTCCCAAAGGGCATGTGCAGAGTGTGAGACTAATCTCAGTACAATACCACCCAATGGTGCGTACCTAATATAAATTTTCAAGCAAACATGCATTTATAAGTAAAACAGTAAACAATACGATGCACATATAAATGCAAACTCTACTGGTGCTCAGCAGCCACGATGGAGTGTCACCTGCTTCGGCCAATGCAAGAATCTCGGTCATGTAGCTCGGCACCATGTTCCCCCTGACACCGCGTGTCTCAATTACCAATGTCCCGAAGGCATGCCGAAGAATAGTAACTCGGCACCTTGTGCCTCCTGACACTCTGTGCCTCAAGTATTGATGTCCTGAAGGCATTCCCAAGATGTAACCCAGAGGAACAACGATGTCTATCCTCAAATAAATAACCGGAAGGACATTGATGTATGCCCTCAAATTAATATCTTGAGGGACAGCGATACCTGCCCTCAAATCAAGTAACCGGAGGGACAACGATATCCTCCCTCAAATAAGTAACTGGAGGGACAAAGATACCTGCCCCCAAATCACGGCGAGCCTCAGCCCCCAACCCGATAGCCTCAAAGCTATCCCTTCTAGGCTCCTCACCTCCCATGTGGCTTTCTACGACAACCACCCCCAACCAAAGTACCTAAACCACATCTACGGGGGCCTTTACCCACACGAGTGGTCAAAACCACCTCATCATGGAGTATCTCTGTGTGCACACAACTCAAAGATTTGGGTGCGTGGTTATCACCAAAATAGTACCTAATCCACCACACATCTGACACCTCATCTCCCTGCGACCATGATGCTCATGTCTGATGGCCTCTCCATCCCAGTAACACGGGCCATGCCCAACCTGATAGTCGTACTGCCTCAACCCGTCATCCATGATGCCAAATCCTCTGGTCAAAACCACCCAACATAACTCAGGCCAAGTCCAACATGTGATCAGCATCTCTCAACAGTACCAAGCACATCCCAAGGGTTCTAGTATATGCAATATTACACATCACATATACAATCAAGGGAAAATACTTAAAATAGGAAAAAAACTAACCTGTTGAATTCCCTAACCAAAAACTTCCCCATACCATAATTTAGGTCTTTGGAACCTCTAACAATTTATATCAAGGTATAATTAACTAAACTCAAAAGTTAAAATAATATAGTTCAATTAAAACCATTTTGGCACCCCGGCAAAAAATGCCCCATATGAGAAACGGCCTCTCGCCCAGCCCTTCTCAATAAAAAAAAGACAAAGGGCATACCCAAAGGTATCCCATAAGTCAAACAAGCAACTTAATATGCAATAGCAGATAAATTAGGGTCTCTCTCAAAATACCCAAAAATGCGCCTTAGGTCGTGCCACCCAAATGTCCACAAAAACATGAAATAAGGTATGCACCACCTACCTCGTACTAGTACGATGATAATCCTCCGATATAAGCCTTCAATTTGGCCTAAAACGCGGTAGATCTACAAAAGGATCAAAACCACTCAAACCCCAAGAACACTTTCTAGAACAGAAATCAAGAAAAACGGATCAAGGGGAGTCAAGGTCTTACTGAGGGGGTTCTAATGGATCAAATGATGTTCAAAAAGGACTTCAAACGAAGATCCAGGAAGGATTTGAAGGTCCGGCTGGCTCTCCCCACGTGAACCACAAGAGGGAGGAAGAAAAGAGAGAAGAACGGGAAATCCTGAGCGGCCCGGAACTTAAAAATCCTAACTTTAAGTGGATGCACAGTTACTCCGCACGGTTTGGTAAACCGTGCACCAACCGTGCGTTTGCCACTGCCTCACCCAGGGACTTCGCACGACTTTCCCGCACGATATGACAAATCGTGTGCCGCCCGTGCAGAGCCCACTGTCAAGGGTGCACGGGTTCCTAGGCTGGTCGCACGGTTTTTTCAGACCGTGCACTAATAGTGCGCCCCTGTACGACTTCCACAGCTTTAAAATTTTTTCCTAGATTCTCCGAGTTTTCTCAGAACAATCCAAAATTCAAACATGTTTGGGATTTTGTTCCATTCTAAAAACCCAGGTTCTTGCAATCTCTCCACCTTAACATAGCTCATCCCCGAGCTATCAAACAAAACCCAGAGATGGCACCGAACAAACCACCTCGATCAAAGCAACCTGGACTTCCCCGGTCACAAGGTTCTGACTAAATTCCTCAAGGGGGCTCCCCACCTTAGGAATCGCCTAACTCGGTCTCAACCCAACAAAACTCATAATAAGCAAAGGTCCGCTAACCTATTTCCAGACTCAAGGTCCTCTCGTGATGCATCGTCACCCATGTGCCTCATTGTCACCCCTGTGCCGCTTCCAACATCCAACGTATCTCACACTGCATCGGTGTCTGCCTCCACGAGGTCCTGCATCCCATGGATGCTCAAAACGAACCTCGTGCCTAGCACCTCAAGTAACATGCATCCCTGATGCCCCAATTCCCATGGCACCTCATGTAACCCACATCCTCAATGCCCCGATGCCCAAGGCACCTCAAGTAACCCGAATCCTTGATGCCCCTTATTCTACGCATCTCATACATATATATATATATAAATATATCACACACCTGATATGGCGCCAATCCCACTGACTATCATCTAGTTAGTCCACATAGATCATGTGCATCACATGCACACAAAACAGACATGCCTCTATAGGTCATTCTAGAAGAGAATAAGGAAATCACAGCCACACCCATGGTGTACCTCTAACCATCATCGGCTAACCAGCCTGCTCAGCCTCTAGAATCTCCAAACCGTCCACCTGGCATGAAGTACGGTTACCTGATGCCTGAAAACCCTGCGGTGATGCTCTAGCCACCGGCCACTAACCCCCCAGTTGGATCCCGCTGTCTTTTTCATGTCCTCTAAGTGCAGCTGAACCTCAGATACCCTCTCCTGGAATCGAACCTGAACCAAATCCATATGCCACCTTCTGTCCCGGTCCCTACCAGCTGGCTGTCTGAGAAGGCTTCCTGCAGAACCCCTCCAGATGCCCGAACTGTCCACATGCCCGACACTCCATTGGAGGCCTATCGCACTGGGTCCAAACATGTCCTGGCTTCCCACACTGAAAACGAACCACTGAAGAACTGCTATGAGGTGGTCTAGCTGAGTCCTTGGCCTGATTTCTCTATTGGAACTCCTCACGTCCTCGCTTCCTACTGTAAGAACCACTAACTAAAGCTGTCTACTGGCCCACCTGGGGCATATCCCTCTGATTGCCCTCTGCTATGAGTTCTTGGTTCACTACCTCTATGAATGAACCCAACCTAAAGATGTTTACCTGGATCTGAAGGGCATGTCGCAAGCCATCCTCAAAGTTCCTCACCCTTGCCACGTCATTGCTTACCATACTGGGTGAAAAGCGGGACAACTCGGTGAAAGTAGTTTCATAGTCCATGACGGACATGTCTCCATGCTGAAGACTCAAGAACTCCTGAGCTCTCTCTTCCCTTAGTGTCTTCAGGTAAAAGTGCTCAAAGAACCTATCCTCGAAGTCCTTCCATGCCAGTACCTCATGCCTACGAGCCTAAACCTGCACATCCCACCATCACTTTGCTGGTCCTCGCAGCATGTATGTCGCCAGCTTGACCCTCCACCCTAGAGGCATCTCGAATAGCTCGAAGATCATCTGCATGCTCTATATCCATTTCTCATCCACCTACAGACCACCCTCACCCTGAAAAGGTGGTGGGTGCTGCGACTAGAACTCTCACGTCAGATAATCCATAGATGGATCTGTACCCTGTGCACCTCTATCGATCCCCTGAAAGAAACGTATCAGGCGAACATGAAATTACTCGTCGAGCCATGGTCTGAACACTGCCAAACCCAGCTGTTGTCCTGCCTGCACTAGTTCCTGAACCTATTCATGTCCCTGATCTTGTACCTGTGGCTCTTGCTCTTTCTGCACTAGATCCTGAACCTGATCTTGCACCTGCAGCACTGTGTCATCACCCACCTGACGCTCCATCGAGACGTCTAAGAGGAACCTGATGAATACTATAAATGTTTAGAAAACCCACATATATATATAAAAATATATATTCTATGCAGATAAGAAAATTAGTAAAAGATAGTGTATAACTACTACCCTTACTCCCCCTCACCGCAACCCATGCCCCGGGCATCTCGGCCTCATGGCCTCCTTACCTGCCCTTATCAGAGCCAAGTATCAAAAGTACCTCGGGCCATGCCTGTCCTGAAAACCAAAATTTCCTCAAACTAACAACCAAGTTTCCCAATCCTTGTGATCAAAATCACCTCAACCGACAATACCTGCCTGGTCGTACCAGAGCCAGACCCAAAAACCCAGTCACATGCAATTATACAATATATACAACATGGCATACACATTGAAACAAACAAGAAATTCTACCAGGAATATCACCTTTTCACATTTCAAGAATACAAAGCATGACAATTGAAATTTTCTTTATATGGTATTATCACATCACAAAGCATGAAAATTGAAATTTCCTCTATCATTGTTTGATCATTTAGATTCCTCATTTGGCATTTTGTGTTTTGCGATGTTCCTAACCATGACGAACGCTATATCTCATCTCCTTGCCACTTCCACTGTGACTCCTCTAGGTTCATGTAAGGATCATAAAGATGTTCCATGATATTAGTCACCAGTTTTTGTGGCCTGTAATCATGAAATAATCATAGTATTCCTCTCTAAATTTTTTACCTATAATCCAGGTGAGGAAAAATATAAAAAACCAATAAGTACTCTTTCAATAATTTCTTTTCATATTAAAAAAAGGGATGAAATCCTGATGGATTTCTAAACCAATTCTTCAAGACCAAATAAATAAAAAGTTTTAGTGTGGGTTATAGTAGATCACCTAACTAAGATTAAAAACTTATTACATATTGAAGAGGATTCCTCAGTTGAAAAACTCGATTAATTGTATGTTAAAGAGATAATGATGCAACTGGGTGTCCCATCTAGTGTTGTATCTGATTGGGATATGATGTTTCTATCTAGTTTATAGTAAGGATATTAATTTTCAATGAGGTTATGGGTGAAATTTTACACTTTCATTATTCTAGAGACTAGTAGTCATTCTAATCAGACTATCCTGATATTAGAGGATATTCTTTGAGCCTTAATTCTTGACTTCAGTGGCTCCTAGAAGGATTAACTTTCTTTTGTGTAATTCTATTATAAAAATAGTTATCAATCACTTATGTAGATGGACCATATAAATAATTATATGAAATACATTTTCACTATCCTTTATGTTGGATAAGTATAAAAAAATATCTTATGAATAGACCTAGTCTTGTCCAAGAAATAATACACCGATTGATTTTAATTCAAAAACATTTTGAAACTACTCAAAGTCAACCAATGTACTATAGTGACCATTAAAGGTGACCCTTGTAATTTAATGTTAATGATAATTTGTTTATTTATGTTTCCTTGAGATTGTTTCACTAATGAATTAGAAAGAAGAGGAAATTAATCTCTAAATACATCAAACCTTTTAAAATTCTTGGAAAAGTCTAGGAAATTTATTAATAGATGTACTTACACATATGAAAACCCAATGGTTGACTCTATTCTTTAAATAATCTGGTTAAATCTTATTGAGTATTAAATTCTTGAGGATATAGACGTTTTAAATTCCCCATCCAATCTAACCTTTTCATCCCCTTTATTGTTAGTATCTTATTCTCATTTTTGGTGTATTTTGTGTTGAACAAGAGTTAAAATAGGGGTTAGAGGATTTTATAGGAGAGAGTGGTGAAGATATATATTTACCCTTGTGCGGTAGGCACTGAGTACCTGATGGAATGGAATCAGGTACCTGTTGATAGGTTGTTATATGTAGGGAAACTATTAACACAACTAATAACCCAGGGTCCTAGTATTATGTATATGGTTTTACTTTTTAGATTTGATTAGTGATGGGGTTTTTGATCTTTTTAATCGTAGTAAAATCATATACTAAGTAAATTATGTCCCACTACCATGTCAATGGGTTGAGCATTACTACTAGTTCCTCATTCTTGTGGTTTAACAAGAATTGTGTCTTGTTTTTTATCTCGGTTTTTGTGAGTAATCTTTTAAAATGAATTCAATTTTCCAAATTAAAATAATTTCTTTCCAATGGTCATCAATTGGAAAAAATGAATTTTAAATAAAATGTTTTGGATTGAAAAATTGAAAAATTATTAGGTTTAGTGATAAAGTGGTAAGTTTGACCCTTGATATTACTTATGAGTTTTTTTATATGTGTGGGTATGTGAAGAATTTATTATGATCCTAATTTTATGATTTTTTTTATTATTCAGAATATGCCACCCCGAAAGGTCCCTAAAGTTTCTAGTGGGTATTTCACTATTTCTAGTTCTACTCAGTTCCTACCCATATTCTATGAAAATTGAAGTTAAATAGAGACAGTGATGTGGATTGAGTAAGTTTATCATGTATTCATAGTGTTGGGAACTCCCAAAGCTGTTAAAGTTGTTACTATTCTAGGTCTGCTTGGGGGTCCAGCTTCGGAAGAATTAGAGTTTTTTCCCCTCCAATGATGCAAGTTGGGATGACATCGGAAGTTTTTATGTCCATATTTTTCTGATGGTTTATACATAAGGAGGTTAATAAGAGGAATATGGAAGAGATCATGAGTGTCCAGTACGGTTAGCGGATGGTAAAGTCTTACGTTGAACACTTCAAAGAGCTGGTTTCCTTTTATCCAGATGTGGTGTCATAGGATATGTTGAAATCTTATTTTTTATTGGGGGTATTTATACAGGGATCAGGGAAGGTGTCCTATTATACAAGGATATCCATTTTGAGAATATGGTATAGTAAGCATTTTTTATGAGTTTTTGTGAAAGAAGCATACAACACATTGGCCCAATTTTTCTCTGCCGTGTTGGGGTGAAGATTTTTGGAGTTTCATCATTTTTGTTTTGTGGTTGTTGTATGTTCTTATTTCATTATAAAAGTCTTATGAAATCATCCATTCATAGTTCAAATGGTTTTATGAATGTGAAACATTAAATTTTCAGCCTTTCATGAATGATTTCCCCTCTATCTATCATGCATATTTGGAGATGTCTACTTTATGGAAATCACTCTTTGTGCCTTGTGTCTGGGTTCGTTGTTTGGTTTGGGATATTCTTTTTATTTTTTTAAAAAAAATTAGGGTTTTATATGATTGGAAAAAGAGGTATATGGATGTGTTTACTTTTTTCACACTTAGGAAAAAGATCCCTAATTCATTTGAGTTGTGTATAAATAAGATGCACCTCAATTCAACACATGGTGTGACTCCTATGAATCAATTTGTCGTGACTTTTCAAGAATCAACCTCACCTAAAAACCAAATAAACACATTTATATTGTTTGGACACTTTAGTTCAAAAAATTTCACTCATTAAAAACTGATCAAATGAACTCGGATGTTCTTGATAATTTAGAAAAACGATTCATAAGTCATTTGTGACGTGCATGAATCCATTTCACATCAAACCGATACATGATGTGATCATAATGAGTCATAAGTGTGTGTTTCCAGTTTAAAATGAAATATTAGTAATAAAATACAACTGATGTACTCAAAATAGAGAAAAAAAAATTCATAATGTTTTGATACTTTATGAAAATGATCCAAAAGTCATTTGAGACATGTTGGAATTATCCACACTATAATATAATGCACAGTGTGACCGGAATGACTCCAAGTACATATTTTTATATAAAATTGACATCAATTTTAGTAAATTTAACACTTTATACTAATTTATTTCTATATATTATTACTAATATAAGAATTTTTTCCTTATATAGGTGTGTTCTTTTGCTCAAGAAGGGGTGTTTGTTTTGAAATAGTGTGAGTTAGGTCAAGATTAAAATATAAAGGAATATTGATGTCTTTTAATATATGTAATAATTTTTATTTATGTAATTGTATAAACAAATGTTTGAAATGTCTATAATATAGTATTTTGTATTTTTTTGTGTTGTAAATTTCATTCCATTTAAATCCAGTATTGGGACTTTCTTTGATATCTGGTGTGTTTCTGGTGCTGCGATGTGTTGTTACACCAGACTAAAGAATGGCCCTTTATCAGTGCCTTTAAAAGAACTAATAAAGGCCACATTTATCAGTGATTCTATACAATCTAATAAATGGTTCATTTAGAAGCTTTAAATTGAAGGGCTGATAATGGTCCCATTTATCGGTGTTTTTTAGTGTTGATAAAAGAAACTTTTATCAGTGAGTTTTTAGCATTGATAAAAGACGAGAGATTTTAACCTCGTTCATGTATTCATTACTTTTTTAATGCTGATAAGGGCCATTTCTATCATTGTTATAAGCCTATTTTTTAGTAGTGACTCTAAAAGGGTGATAACGCCTTCATGGTTAGTGATAAATGGAATTTTGTGGACAAAGAGATTTTTGGAAAGGCATAAAAATCATCATAATATTCATCTACCAACGTGATGGATTTTATACCTTATATATATCCATTCATGATGTGTTTTATCCAATGAATCATGTGGGACATATGCCACATATTGGTATATATTACTCCCATTGTAATTTATTCATTGAACCCATTCAATGTGAAGTTCTCTTTTATTGAAGTTATCTTTTTTATTAATCATATTTGTTTCCTAGTGATTTTCAATGTAATTTTGAAAAGTTAAAATTCATGGGTGTTGGATTGGAGCATCCATCCAATGAATGAAGTTAGAGCCACCCATAATTATTGGGTAATTGAAAGAGGTATTTTCTAACCAAAGAACATCTGGATGGGAAAGATCGAAAAAAATAGCTAAAAATCATATGATTTTTGACATCATATGTATGTCAAATAAAAGTAATATATGTTTTTATGTCTTGACTATAATTGATTGTAATACATAAATAATGCCCTAGAACTTGGGGATATTGAAGATCTGTTATTCATGATGAAAATCTATCATAGTGTTGTAGAATCTATCATTGAGTAATTGTGCATTAAGGCTACTATTAGTATTGTTTCATATCTCTTGTATTTTTATATGTAAAGGCCAAAGTAGAGCTAAACTTTATAAGGTAGAGGAGTTGGTGTAGATACTCTATCTTGAGTATTTATTAAGTTTCAAGTATTTAGAACAAGATTAAAGGGATTTGGAATTATTTTAGTAATTATAACAATTACTTAAAGTGGCTATAAAGTGACTTAATTTTACTAAGATGTCCAAAAGATGATTTGAAGATTATTAGAGTTAATTTGACAAAAATATATAATTACTGTTCTTGACATAAGTAGTTGATAAATGATAAATGAATTTGTATTATGCATGATAAATTTTACCTATGTGGAAGATAATTTTACATAATTTAAGTAAATGCATCTATGCAGAAAATATTTTGTTCAACATGTAAGTAATTTATCTGGTGCATAATCTTCTTGAGTCACACATAGGATATTTTTTTCTTGTCCGTATGTGAATTGAGTTAGACGAGGCACTCGTAAGACATTTTGTCTGGGGTTGGAGTTTTGAGAAAATTCTAATGGAGATTGAGATATGAAAGGTTCTTAAAAGAAAATTTTTTATAAGATAAATAATCTAAATGGAGGTGATTTTACTAGTGTGAAAGAGAATCCATCTATCCAAAAATTAATTGAGCCACAAGTATAAGTTTTTTCTTATATGTAAGTGAATTGAGATGAATATATGTCATTTGAGGCTCCCATGTGATATTTGACTTTTCTATGTTTTAGGAAAGGATGATCCCAAAATAAATTTTGTAAGGTTTCATAATATTTCAGACTATGTATGCCTTTTGACATAGAATATTTTTGAGAGTACTATTGTAAATGAAAATATCCCACAACGTAAGATATTAAATTTAGAAAAAAGGATGAGTATCCAAAATTAGGATATTCTGAAGAATATATATTTGGATGATTAAAGAGATACTAGATTAGCATTATAAACATAATAAACACTCAAATGACTGAGTGATACAAGAAATAAAATTATGAGTTGTTTATCTTTAAGTTGAGGGGAAATAAGATCAAATCATAAAGAAATTATGCATATTCAAAAGAGCTAAAATGAATTTATTAGATTTTTAATAATAATATATATGTTTGTTATTTAAATCATGACATATCCACCATATCTTAAATTATTTATCAAGGTATATATTAAGTGATAAAAGAAGGATGAGTTTCAGTGAATTGTTTCTATCCTAAAATAAGGACTTCCATATTTCACAAATCTAGAAATGCTAAATCCGCTTATTTGTGATGTTTCATTAGAGTTCTTAAATATTAAAAAATATTTTTTTATTTAAAATATTGGAATTTAAGAAGAAAGATAAGGATAGTATACAATAATAAAATATGTCCTACCACTTGAGGTGTAGCAGTTGACTATTTCTGGAATACCAATTGATACAAGAAGGTGTGTAAAGGAAAATGGAAATTTTGTATAGGAGATCATATGATGAAACTATAGGCATAAAAAGTGATTTTTATTATACCCCATGACGAAACATTAAATTTTCCTTTTATGGTATATTAAAAAAGACCAGTAATTTAATGCATCCACTCAAGCATCTGGTTTTCAAAGAAAGATAAGAATAGAAGAGAATTTGAGTTGGATGATTGATTTCTATAGGATATATTCGGTCAAGAAAGAAGATGAAGAATAATAATTTATGGAAAGAATGGCATATTGTGTATGTTTTGATATTCTGTGTCAATATATTCATTAATTTAAAGAGAGTGAAAGAGTTAGTTGAGTGATTCCTATGAAGATATGTGAAGCTGGTTTGGAATAAGGATCGAGTTACATGCACTACTGTTAATGAATTTCTGGAATAATAAGACCTTATATTGTAGAAAATAATATAATATTTATTAATGTAAAATCATCATGTGAAGACTTGATGATATACTTTAAATAAGGATATGGAAATACCACAATGTTTTACATAATGTAAGACGCCATGAAACTTGGGAGACTCAAGGAATAAAAGGACAAGTGAGTGTGAAGATTTAATTTCAATTTTGAACTGAGTTTATAGAGCTCCTATGAATAGAATACAATTGTATGCATGGTTAATTTATATTAATGTGTGGGAATCACCTAAAATTAAAGTGAAAATTTATTTATAGTGGAGAAACCATGGTTGGGGTTAATAACCAATCAGAGAAAGAAGTAGGCCTTTGAGCTGAACATTGTAAAAATACTTCATGTATTCTTTATTATTTTACTTGTATTGTGCACGGTATTTGTTTTTTGGATAAAAGTTAGATAACATTCATTAATATACTAATAGGTAACATAGGTACAAATTAAAAGGGGTAAGTACTTAAATTATTTATTAGAAATTGTTAAAAAAAATAGGCAACACCTTATTCACCCTACTCTCAAGTGTCTATTCTAATTCAAATGATGATTTCAATTAGTATTAGAGAATATGTTCACACTAGTTAGATATTACTCTAATTTTTTTGGTATTTTAATCATAGTTTGATGAAGTGTATATTTGATATTCCTAATGTAGAGCCTCAGATGAAAGCCATAATTTCAATTCCTATTATCAAACATGTGGAAGTCTCTTCCAATACTATGTAAAATAATAAAAATAAAGAATCCAAAAAGATAAAGAAATTTAAAATAATATATAAGAATATAAACTACATGAATTTAAACAAATTGGTATGTTTATAACTAAATCTATTTATTTGTATCCCTCTAATGAAATAACTTTGAGTGTTAAAGGAGAGGAGTTAAGTAATAAATTACTTTATAGTTTTTATTTTTAATTCAAAGGATGCCTTAAAAAAGTTCCTAATGAAGTTGTTTCATATATATTATCTCATATTAAAGGACCACTGAATGAAAAATCATTTATTGAAGAGGAATGTGTTTCTATGGAAGAGGAGTTAGTTAAAAATTTCAGCATAGGAAACACCCTCACAAAACTGGTGAGAGAAAAGGATGAAAAATTATAACTTTTTAATGAAAGGTATGTTCACGTTATTACATAAATTAATATATTAATTTTTGAGAATTATGTTTTCAAAACTATTTTTATTAAAGTAATCCATGCATTGGATAATCCTTATAAAGTATCTAGGAATGTCAAGTATACCCAGTTAAAAGTTAAATAAAATATGGCGAAAGAGTTGGATATTTTCTCATAGAGAAAAGGAAAAAAATGATAATAAAATTTAGAATATGAATAAGTATTGGAAAGATTACTTGATATCATATAATAATTATAAGTATCCTCTCAACATGAAATTTATAAATCAAGTAGTGGAACCAAACAATCTGGATGTGGAAAAACCTAGAACTTTCCAAATAACAGATAAAATAACTACTACCACACAAACTTTATTTGAGATTCTTACTTTAATAATGACTATTCATGGTGGAAACAATAGATGGAGATCATATGTAGAAACATCCATGTAATATACCTCAATAATTCATGGAGGGTTAAAATTTAAATTAATTTTATTTTTGTGTATTTTAATGGTTTCTAGCTCATTGAGGGGTCAAGAGATGTTTCAGAGACTCATTAGATGATTCTAGGACTACAATAATCTACTTTAGGTCTAAAAAATAGCTATTACATGTCTATTGGATAGATAGTGGACAATCCAACAGTTTGGATAGTCTACCTGAACCCACTGGTTGGACGGTGGCACCATTGGAAAGAATTTTTAAAGTGATTGTTCTGTAACTTCACCCAAATCTCTTATTTCACCTACTAATCCTCTTCCCCAACCCTTTACTACAATTTATAGTATGAGAGGAATTTTGGGGTAGAATTTGGCCCTCCAAAACTCATTTCTTCCCCAATTTGAACATAGTTTGTTGCAGTGGGTTCCTCTGGGTAAATCTAACATTGTTATAGCTTATAATCATGGTTTATTCTTTGTTTATTTTAATGTAACTCAAATTATATGAATTTCGGGATGTTTTTAGTGATTTAGTTTGTTATTCTTATTCCTAAAAATGATTATTGGTGGTTTAGTCTCACCATACATAAGGTAGGAAATCCCTTAACATTTTATAATGATTATATTAAAGTTTCATGTATCATTTTTTGTATGGGTGTGTGGGTAAACCATGAGACATCCTACCAAGGTTATAATGCATCTGTTTGGTCCTTTATAAGTGTATTGGACCCTTTAGAGTGGTATTTATATGATAATGCATGGTTAGAGTACAAATTTAACATGGACTTGGGGATGAAATAGGGGATTTCCACTTGGAAACTTTGAGGTCAAACGATCCATTCAAGATCTGTTGGTTCTGGTTAGGCCCGAATAAATAATTGATGATATGGCATGGTGTTTACATTTATTTTTAGGTCATTTTTTATGAAAAAATTTAATACTTTCTTATTTATTTGGGGGGACTACCAATAACCTTCGGGATGGATCGTGGTAATAGTTTGGACCTCCAAAGAACCTTTGGAATTAACTGGGGTGATACGTTAGACCACCAAAGAACCTTCAAGATGAACTGGGGTGACATAGTTGACCTATCAAGATCCTTGGGAATATAATTTGTTACAATTGAGGTAATGACCTAGGGTACATGCATGGTTCATGGGTTAGGCTTGTCTATGGCGGTTTTAATATACCTGCTTTTCAGTATAGAGTAAAAGTATGCATGCTCAAGGTTTGAGATGTATTTTTTAACACGCGATGACCTGGAAACACTATAAGTTGATTGTTTATTTATTTTATGTTGATAAATAAACCTTTATACACTTTCTTAATTTATGTTAAGTGATAATTTTTGGCATCCTACTTAGATTATTCTCACACACTACATGAGAATATCAATGCACATATAGACTTTATGATCAAGGTCTCAGCTAAGGTAAAGTGCCCTGTGATAGATTTCCAAGTATATACTGGTGGTTGGGGATCCATATGACACTGGGACACACTCTAGGAGTATCGATGCTCCTTTATTTTCATTGATTTTTTTCCTTTTGTACACTAATCTACCACTTCTGAGGATCCATATTTACTACTTGAATGAATCTAGATATATACTTTCATTTTGTTATAGTATGATGTATTTATGTCATTATTTATATTAATTTGATTCATTTATTATTTTATGGACTCTCCCATTGGTTATTGATTTTTTTGGATGTGTCACTCTGATATTTATAGATACTAAGGTCACAGTCTCCACATATATTTTTAGGCCCTCACCGCTATTCAGAAACCACTTGTATAGGGTGAGGAGTGCATGAGGATACAATTCACATTGGCCTAGACTGAGTGATTTGGGTTAGGTTGTTATAATCCACCTGTATCTCATAAAAAGTGGTAACCCATTGTCTAGTTAAGTAAGTTAATACTAAATCTCTTTTTCTTTAAATTCAAGATAAAAGTGAAATTCAATACAAATGTGTAAGTGTAAAAATACTAGACAACTCACCAATAAGTCAAGGTATGGGATAATCATTACAAATAAAATTCCACCACCCTCCCAAAATTATTTCAAAATAGTGGTGTTCTATCCCAAAATAATCAAGGAACAAAATCTATATATATTGCATCTAAATATAAAGGAATAAGGTTAATTAGTATATGTTGTGAAACTAGAGGTTTGGGAATGTGGCCATAGATTGATGGAATCATATTTCAGCATGTGGAAATTATATCATACTAAAAACAAGTTGGATCAAGGTTAAATAAATTACACAATTCTCTAGCCATAATCAGATTTCAAAAATAATAAATAATTAGACTTTAAAAATATATTTTGAATCTTTGAATGATTTTTTTATTTTTACAACATATATGGACACAATTATGATGAGTGTTAGTAAAAAGAAACTCATTTAAACTCTTATTTTTATTATAATAGAAATAAGAAGTTTAAGAGGATGTAGGTGAAGAAAGAAGAGTTCCCCTAATAATTTAGTGAAGAGTAATTAGAAGGATGTTCAACCTACAGGGAAGAATTTATTCTACTATGGAAAGAGAGGTAATATCTTGGAACATTGAAAGATGACCATGAATATCTATGTAAGTTGTATTAAGAATTAATCCAAAAAGATATATTCAATCCAACAAAGATGTAGTAGATTTGATATGGTTTTGGACATCCCTGATGAAGATTTTGAAAATTTTCTTAATAAGGGTAGCTTAAATGTGATTAGGGAAGTGTGTGGAAAATGCCAATAGGCTAAAAATAAGGCTAAAAATGTATGATTGTTATTACTATTCAAATAAGTAAAAAGGTAAAATCACCAATGAATCTTTCTATAAAGAAGGATTTTTTTAAAAGTGATTCAACACATAGAATAAAATATAAGAATGTAAACAAGTATTTTCTAACAATATAGCTAGATTAGATGGAATTGAAATAAAGATGGAGCAATCTGAAAAAGGTAAAACCGATTTATTTCTTAAAGTTGAGAAACTTATTTCAGCTAAAGATAATGATAA
Source organism: Viscum album (assembly GCA_963277665.1). Taxonomy (NCBI): domain Eukaryota; kingdom Viridiplantae; phylum Streptophyta; class Magnoliopsida; order Santalales; family Viscaceae; genus Viscum; species Viscum album. The sequence continues at coordinate 1,304,369,945 of OY728160.1, read as the reverse complement.
AATAAATAATAATTTCATAATACCCAAGGGTGAACTGACCTGTAAAATTAAGGATGAAGTAATCATAAAGAGTTTTATGCACTTTAAACTTTAAAGGAACAAGTATCTGTGATGAGAAACAAGTCTTAACCCCACTACCCCAAATAATAAGGTAAATAAGACCCACCTTATACTCAAATAAAATTGGTTAAAATTAAATTATGGTAATTTAATGTGATAAAGGATGTAAATAATTCTTTTAGGGGGAACTATCAAAATGTGTGAAGCTTCCAGAGTTATATAGTTCTTTTGATTCTGTAATTTTAGATAACCCCTTGAAAATTGAAGAAAAATGTATTTTTTTCAATCTCCCTTCACTATCTTGATTTATGTTGAAAACATTTATCAAGGGGGTGATTATCTAACAAAATGGGGTATGATAACCTTGTACATGAAATGTTTTTATGTTTGTATTCATGTGAGTACAGGTTATTAAGAATTATTACAAATCAATTTCCTTGGCCTATAAGCAGTGGATGTTTGAGTTTATATCACATGGTATTTTATTTATTAATAGCCCTGTTTTCTAATATTTTCACTCATGTTTTTAGTAAATGGTTATCTAACATAGACTTAGAGTTGATTTTTTTATGGAAAAATTCTAAGGAAATTATAATTCTACCATTATATCATGGAAATGATTGAAAACTGGGATGGGGTAGGGAAAAATGGGGTCAATATGAGTTTCATAAAATTATAATAATTATAGTTTTATAAATCCCCCATTTCAATTATTGTAATAATTAAGAAGTAGATGAAAATATTCATTTATTCAATATTAGGTCCCTAAGATATAACAACTTCTTTCCCTTTTCATTTATTTTCAATCAAGGGGAGAAGAGTTATATTGACATTTTGAGAAAATTCATAATTTAAAACAAACCAATTTGGTAAATTGAAGTAACCATGGGTTGATATTGTCTTTCATTTCAATAAAATTTGTTTCTTAGTAATTTTCAATGTTATTGTACAAAGTTAAAATTCATAGGTGATGGAATAGATTATGCAACAAATGAATGAAGGGAGAGTTTCCTATATTTTTTTGTAAAGTAAATAGGCATTATTACACAATGAAAAACTGGTTGTATATGTTCATAGAAAATAGCTTAAAAATCAAACAAATTTTGATCTAGTATGCATGTCCAATAAGACTACTAGAAGTGTGGAAGTATTTTATATTAGAAAAATTGAAATATATAAGGAAGGATATATCAGTTAGAGAGGTTGAATATCTATTTCTCATGAGGAAAATCTAGTTGAATGTTGTAGAATCCATCCTTGAGTAATTGATCATGAATTATTCTATTTATAGTATTTTATATCAATTGGATAATGTTTTTTGAAGTATGAAGTGGATATAAACTTTAGAATGTAGAAGAGTAATTGGAAATACTGTATATTGACTATTTATTATGCTTCAAGTCTTTAGAACAAGATTAAAGTAATATGGAATTATGTTAATAATTACCTAAATTATTTTAAGTGGTTATAAAATGATTTATGTTTATTGATATTTCCAAAAGATTAGATGAATATTCATGGAGTTCATTTGAAGAAAATATAGAATTATAGTTCCCAACCTAAATATTGGATAAGTGATAAATAAATGTATCCTACACATAAGACATTTTATCTACATGGAAGAGAACATGAAAATGCATTAGTAAATTAACCTATATAGGAGATATTATGTCCAGTGCATAAGTAATTTGTTACATGTAATATAATTGAGCCACATGTAATATATTTGTCCAACATGTAAGTGAATTGATATAAGTGTGGCGCCTGTAAGAAATTTTTTATGGATATGATGTTTTGGGGAAATTCCAAAGGATATTGAGCTACGTGAGGCACCAATGACGAATTTTTTCTAGGTGTAAGAAAATTCAACTACATGGAACATATTTTATGAGTGTTAAAGAGAATTAATCTACAAATAAGTCGATTGAACCGTATATAGGATATTTTTAATATGGTTAATAAAATTGAGATATGCATAAAAATTTTAAGATCCCATATGATATTTTATTTTCCCTTATTTATAAAATGGTTAAAGTTGTAGAACTTTTTTTGATGAAATTATGATATATAAGACCCTATAGAACTTTTGACTTTTAAGATTTTTAAGAGTACTATGAAAAGAAATATTTATTATAGTTTATGATATTTTACTTAGTGAAAAATTTGTGTCCCTAGAATTATGAGATTCTTGAATTTGTATGATGAAAAAGTTTTTATCAATGTTTTAAACATAAAAAATTCAAATGAGTATGTGAACTAAGAAATAAATTTATGATTTTATTATCTTAAAGCCAATATAAAATAAGATCAATAAATGAAGAAAGTGTTCATAATCAAGTGAGATGAAATGAATTTACTATATTTTCATTAATAATGTAGATATTGATGAGTTGAAGATCCACCTTTTAATGAGATTGTAACTCATTTATGAAGCAAGTTGTTTAAGAGAGAGAGGCATGTTGAACTTTAGTGAATTATTTCTATCATAAAATGAAGTATTATATATTAAAAAATATTGAAATGATAAATCTACCAATTTTTTTCATTCTTTTATTGTTATATAAAATTTTAAAATAAGTTATGATTCAAGATTTTTAGAAGGAAGATAAAATATTAGGTTGTTGTACAATAAAAAGAATAACATATATTCTGCCATGTGAGGTGTAATAATTAGTGGTATTTTCAGAATACCACTTTTGATAAAAAAAATATATAAAATATATGGAAAATATATATAGAGGATTGTGGGAAAGAAATTATATTCATGGAAAAATGATTTTTCTTATTCCCCAAAATGCATGTTGACATTTCCCATTTATGAGAAATTGAAAGTGTTCTAGAATTTAATGTAACCGCTCATGCACATGAAATGATGAGAATATCAAGGAGGAAAAAATAAAACTAGAATAAGTAGCAGTATATGTAGGAAGTGGGAAAGATATTGGTTAAGAATCCGATAGAACCATAGAATCTCAATGGATGAAAATGAAATGGGATCTGTCGTAAGCTATATCAAGGAATACGAAGATAATTGAGCTTGTATAACCTATTGGGTTTCAAAGAAAGATATTAAGAAGAATATATTTTGAGTGGGTTGAATTTTTTTCTATATAGATTCAGTAAATGATGGATATAAATAATAATAAGATAATATGAGACTGAACTGATATTAACATTTTTGATATTTGGTTTCTATCTTTTTATTAATTCATAAGTGAGTGAAAAAGTTAGGTGATTAGTTTCTATGAATATATATGAACCTAACCTATAAAATAGATCAATATTAATGTATTGTTATTAAATAATTATAATAATTTGAAGTCATATTTTTGGTGAACAACATATCAAATTTATTTATCAAAAGACATCATGTGTAGACCTAGTGATCTACATTAAGAAAGATATGGAAATAATAGTTGTGTATACATGGTGGGATTTTGTAGAACCTTTGAGAATTAGTGTATAAAAGGATAATAAAATGATAATATATGATTTTAGTGTGATGATATTTTTATGGAAGTCCTTTGAGAAGAAATAAATTTTATGCACAATGAGATTTTATACAAGTGTGGGAAGCACCTACCATTGTAGTCAACATTTAATTATCACAGAGAAACCATGATTACAATGAATAAAAAATCATGTAAAGTAGTGGGGATAAATACTTGAAGGAATAATTAGAATTTTAAAAAACTAGGAAACACCTTTTTCACGCCCCTCTCATGTGTTCTCATTAATCCAAATATGGTATTTTACAATGAAAATGCATGTTATGATAAATCCATTAATATTGGATTATGACTGATGAAAACCAACTGGATAAGGAAATGGTATATTCTTGAATCATATGCATAAAAATTGTGATGTTGAGTATTGAACACAACATCCAAAATCACCACCATAGAGGGGTTCTTCCTATTTTAGTTCATATCCAATACTCTCCCACTTAAACTAGAATCCTATAAGGAATTTATTAGAAACTACACACCTCTTTTGAATACATATAATGTCTTTTGGATATGATTTCATTGAACCCTATTCATATTGGGACAATTTTTTTCTCAAAACATAATATTTATCCAAAATCTTGACCGTGTGACCCTATAGGAACTAATATATTTTGAAACAAATATTAAATCCCTATTTCATAGAAGTAAGCAAATAGTGACCTATAGAAAAGAATCAGTTCCACTCAAGCTACTAAGGGGTCTGGTGCGACCTCTACCAAAAATGAAAATATATCTATATAAACATTTCCACCCAAATATGTATCATATAAAATTTATGTACACTCATATGAACCATTTTTTCATAACATCTAGTGATCACTAGACATGAAATACCTCAATATAATATAATTATTCTAATATTTACTTGATTCTCTAGAAAACTATTACCATGTCCATGAATATACTACATGTCACTTATCATATAAATTATTAAATCACATGACCCTCATCAAAGTAGTTGATCATGTCTTATGTCACTAAACTAAGTATGACCATGCATTTCCTCAATTTAATTAAATAAAGGGATAGATTCATTTACTCGTCACGCAAGTGAAAAAATCCCATATTGGTTGTGCTCTAACTGATTAAATGATAAAAAACATACCTAATCACCCCTAATTATCTAACTCTCTTTTTTTCATACATAATTAAGGTATCAAATTATAAATGTGCTTATTCTAGGTATCTCACCAACCTCAGTTAAGAAGGACTGGTAATAAGCACACACCCCTAAGTATACTACTGATTGCATGGAATTCCATGATATAAACTTTGGTGGTCCAATCCAAGTAATGAATACCCACTTATTACCTCATGAATCTACTCATGGTATCTTATATAAAAAACTTTCCAAAAATTAAATGTTTCTATTCATGTTAATTTTTACATATCATCACAACCCATACTACTTTGTGATGATCATCAGCCAGGGAAAACTATAAGATTATATTTTTAAGGGATATTATCATATGAATGTTCATATAAGGAAAATTACGACACATGTGAATGAATAATACATGAAGATTTTATTTATTTTAAATACATGATACATTTACATCCATCATAGAAATCTATCAAGTATTGAATGCCTAAACACCTAACTTGACCCTCATTTTTTTGATGTGGTAATTTTTATGTCAATTGATATGCTATATTATTATCTATATCCACCCTACAGAAAATAACATCACCCCATTAAAAAATATCTCATATGATATAGTATTTTAAGTGAATATGTTTGGTCCTTTGGTGAGACTAATGTTCCTTACCATGAGTAAAAGATCCATTATTATTACAATAAATTGTGATCACTTCATAAATGATAAGAAACACCTCAAGTTTAGAAATGAACCACCTTATTCAAATAACATCCATTATAGTATCTGATATAGTGATATACTTTACCTCTACTATTGAGTATACTATAGTGGATTGTTTGGAACTCTTCAAACAAATAGATCCACCATTTATAAAAAACACAAAACCAAATTGAGATTTCATATCATTTGAATCATATTGGAAAGTGGCATCCATGTAACCTTTTCACAGAGCTAATACCCTCCTCTAAAGATTAAGAATATATCCTTAGTTCCTATAAATTACTTGATAATGTTATTTATAAGAATATATTCACTCTCACCATGATGATATTAGTATCTACTGGTAATACTTGGGGCATAGGCTACACTAGGTTGAGTTCACAGAATGGCATTCATGATAGATCCTATATCGAATTCATGAGGTATCATATCCATCCTTTATAGATCTTTATAAGGATCCCTAATCATCCTAATATTTTTTCCATATGATACTGTTAAACTTTCCTTCTTGGATTTCCCCATGATAAACCTATTTAGAACTTTACCAATATATTTTTCCTGACTCAATTTGAGAAACATCTTCGATTTATCTCTATATATCATCACACCTAGTATATGGGCTTCTTCACCCATGTCTCTCATTGAGAATCATTTACCCAGACACATCTTCATAGATTGAAGTGTCAAGATATCATTTCTTGTAAGTTTTATGTCATCAATATACAATATTTGAAAAACTACAACACTCCCACAAATCTAATTATATAAAAAATATTCATCATATATTTTGATGAAACCAATACATTTTATTATATTATCAAACCTGATATTCCAACTTTAAGAGTCTTGATTCAGTCTATAAATAGACCATTGCAACATTAACACATTAACAGTCTCATATGGAGCTTTAAAACCTTCAGGATATATCATATACACATCCTTAAATAAATTATAATGATGTAAAGTGGTTTTAACATAAATATGACATACTTGATAATTAAAATGAGTTGTTATCGCTAGAAAAATATAAATGATCTCTATCATTACTAGAGGTGAAAAGGATTGTTTATAGTCAATTTGATGAATTTTTAAATGACCTTTTTTCACTATGAATGATTTATAAAAAGAAACTCATGTCGTTTTTCTTATGAAAAAACCAACTTTCACCCTATGGGTATCATCCCTCTGGGCGTATTGACCATGTTCCAAAAAAAATTAATGTATACGGAGTTTGTTTTAGATTCAATGAATTTTAACCATTTATTGCATCAAAACTGTTGATGGTCTCATTATATGAATTCATATAATCTTCTATTTAAATTAATTCATCATCATTTACGAGGATAAATCCATATTTATCAGGTTTCTGATGAATCCTACCGTACCCTAGAGGTTCTTATGTGACTTAAGTTGATTCTTCTTCAAAAAATCTTTACATAATTAACTCAACATCCATATAAATAAAACATTATGTTTTTTGGTCATTATCTTCTCTATGTTCATCTTTCCTCACATTGAAGACTTAGAATATATTATACTTCTCAATAAAAATCTGCATTTTAGGCTACAAAAAACTTTTTGATCTGTATGATTATTGAAATAATATCCCATAGTTTCCATGGGATAACTAATAAATAATAATTTATTTGATTTGGGGCCTATATTATCATAATTAAATCTTCCTATGAGTTCTTCAAAACACCAAATCATTATAAAAGTAATTTTATGATTCTTCCTAATAAATATAGTATATGGTTTCTTTATGAATTCTTAATATGGAATGTGGTTTAGTAAAAATTTTGCAGCCTCTATACCATAACCCCAGAATGAATAGTAAGTTCATATAGAGTTATCAAAGACCAAACCATATCCAACATGGTATGATTACACCTTTTAAAAACACCATTCCATTGTAGTGTTCTAAGTGGAGTGAATTATGAAACAATTCCACAATCTCTGATATAATCTACAATTCTTTTCTCAAGTATTCACCTCCTTGATATGATTGGAGAATTTTAATACTCTTTCCCTATTGATTCTTAATTTCATATTGAAAATATTTAAACTTATCAAAATTTTCATACATATTTTTCATTATAAAAATATAGCCATTACAACTAAAGTCATCAAAAAAGGTATTGAAGTACCTATAACCACCACTCTCTTGTGTTATCATTGTTCCAATAACATCACTATGTATGAAATCGAATAGTCCACTATCCATTTAATCGTTTCTCCCAAAAGGAGTATTTATAATTTTTCCTAATAACAAAAATTCACAAGTATCAAAATATTCATAATCAAATAAGTCTAAAAATTTATCTCTATTGAATCATTGAACATATTTATCATTTATATATCCAAGGTGATAATTCCAAAGATATGTGGGATTAAAATCAACTCTGACCTTCTTATTTTGAACATTATAGATTGGGTTATTCATATATATAATAAATAAATCATTTACTATATCCACAATTCTATAAAACATTTGATTGTAATATATAGAACCAATCTTGTTCTTAATAGTAAATGAAAATATAAGATTTTCCAAAAAAGATATAGAAATCAAATTTTTATTTATGGTGAGAACATAATAACAGTTTTCCAAATCTAGAACTAATTCACTTGGTAAAGTTAGATCATATGTACTAATCAATAATGTGGTAACCATTACTCCATTGTCAACATAAATTTATTCTTCACCCTTTGTTAATTATTTATTATCTTTGAGTCTATGTTAGTCAACACAAATGTGTGATGCACACCTGGTATCTAATACCCAAGAGTTAGAGTTGGTGGAATTGATCTCTATAACATTCAGATTCAGGATCTCAGAATTCTTTACCATGAGAACACTTCACAACCCTAGATACCAACCTATTACTATTTTATAGATCATACCTATAATTGATCCCAATATTACTATCATAAATTATTCCATAATCTATAATAAGGACTTTTCATTGGGTGAGTATCAATTTTTATATCTTTTCACCAAGGACTTTTAATGAATGTGATCCCAATAAAAATGATGACCTCGTACATCAAATATTTTTAGTGATCCAAGATCCATATTCCACTAATTAATGAATCTACTTCAATTTTCATATTATCACTATGTTATTTTTGTAGAAAAACATACCAATCATAAAAGTTATTATTTATGTATAGTTGAGTTGATAACACAGTATCCCAATCCATTATATGGATATACTCAACTCTATTCCTGTGGTATCCTAACCATTAGGGTTTCCCAGCTAATTTAACCCAAATAAAATTCCAAAAAAGACCCTAATCATTTGTGAAACATTATATCTTGATTACTATATAAAAGATGATCTTGTGGAACCCAAATTCATCATGAAACTACCCAGTTGGATTCTCTAGGTCATGAAAAGTTCCACTTTTGATGGAATCTCATGCTTAGTATTTGAGGGGTTTTATTAGTCTCACAAATTTAATATACATCATTTTCCTAATAAATTTTATAAATATTGAATTTAAAAAAATCATTATCTTTGAATGTTTTATTCCATTGTGTATGCATGATTCTAGTTATTTTGTTTTGGAATCCCAATTCCATCCACCAAATTAACGTGTAACTCTTTGCACAACCAAGATTTTGTGTTAATCACCTAAATATTCAGGAAAAATTATTCATTCATATCCAAATTCATCTTATGAATAAGGTATATAAACTCCTAATGTGAAGTTTTAAAACTATATGAAATTTCAAGTATCCACATAAGTAATCCTAGATCCACATTTATCCAACCCTACCATTCTATAACAAGATACAAGCCTGCAAGATAGTGGGATGTATGACCTAATGTCCCTTTACCAGGGGATACTTTACTCAATATATAATCCAATTCATGATAAGTCTAAAACCAAATATGAATAAACTATACCCAACTACTAAATTCTAGCTAATAACTCTATTTAAAAACTAATCTCAAGGTACATGAGAACTAGATATTATGGAGTCATACCTAGAATATAATGCAATGATTTATATGCTAGAATAAATTTATCACATAAAATTTTCATATAAGATATTCGCATTTCATTAAAATTTTACCAAACAAGAATATTAATGGAATTAAACAGATAAATAAACATTTATATAATTTTTAAAACATAAGATATTATATAAACGTTACATATTTAATTTAGGCATGTAAAATTTAATTGTAAAATTTCTAACACTTATAATTTATAACCAATCTATAAATAATAATTTAATTTATCAAATGAATTATTTAGACCATTAAAGGACCACAAAAAATTGTTCCACATTGTGGTCCTCATGTTTGGGGCATTTTTTCCAAGACCAACATGTCATAGATCCTGCTACGGTGCATAGTGAAACACACAGATAAAAAATCATACTCTAGTAAAGGTGGGTGTTTTTAGGGTTACCAATCATATAAACACAACATGTAGTATGTCTTAATTAATTTAGTTGTATTTATAATTTCCACTGGACCATGAAGAGGACAATGAAAAACCTTCTACATGGTGTATGCCATGGTGTCTTGTGAATTTTTAGTGAAGAAAAACCACTCCTTGACCATGGGAAGGCTATATAATAGTTCATATTGTAGTTTCTATAAAATTTTCCAACAAAGAACTACCCTGACTTGAAAGGTAGTGTGGGGATAGAGATGAGATAATTTTTTAGTCCCTACACTGGCTCCACGAGGACTTCCATTCCATGGTGTTGGTATGTGTTCTTTAAAATAAACTGATTTACACATTTAATTCTTCTAAAACAGGGCTTTGATATCACTGATGGGTTTTTTGGAATCATCCAATGATTTTTTCAAGTGGAACTTTTAGGACCAATAGGGGCCTCGATACCCTGAGAGGGGGGTGAATCAGGGTATGGATATTATTTATCAAAATTCTTCCTACCCCACTAGATCTTGACCTCTTTATTATTAGGGTCAAATTGATTTCTATTCTGTTATTATGTTGATCACTTATGTTTATCTTTATCTGATGGTGATTCTTTAGATGAAATGCAGGTAATCAACTAGGCAGACACAAAGTTTTTTACTTGGTTCACCCTCACTGGACTACGTCCAATGATCTTACAATGACGATGTGCCATTGTACAAAATTCACTAAATCTCACTACCAATAATGTTCGGGCTAGATCAATTCTTCTCCTAGGCTCACTGCCTTTAGAATGCTTAGGTTCATCTCACTGCTTTCCCAAGGGTCACTCACTATTTCTCTCTCGCTGGCTCATTGCCTGTAGAAAGAATGAACTTCTTCCTCTTCCTCTGCTCATTGCACATGGAAGGGATCCATTCATAGTTTATAGACCTGTACGTCTCTTCATTACCACTAATAAATGAATCTTCCACTGTATATAGATACTATATTGATGTCCAGATTTCTTCCACTGATGAATAACCCTTTTCCCCTTAAAACTGAGCAACAACCTTTGGGAAGTGCCTTCGCAAAGCACCCTACATCGCGAAGCTCCCAATTTCGTGAAGCTCAACCAAGCCTTCGCGAAGTCCCTACCTTTTCGTGAAGCTCAAGCCTTAGAAAATCATAGGCAATCACATAGCTCAAGTCTTCATAGAGCGACTTACCTCACGAAGCCCACTAAGCCAATGCGGAGCACACGACTTTTGTGGAGCTTGATTAGCCGCCGCAAATCTCTTCTTTCACGAAGTACGTTTTCTTTGTGAACCACCATCGTGAGATAAGAGTGAAATATTTTCTTCAAAAATTCTCTCTACTTCTCTCGATGGGGTCGAGGCCTATTTATAGGTGATTCCACTGACCCTCGAACCTTCCGTGCGAAGTCAGTTCCACGTCATCTCAAATCACGAAGCTCCAAAATTTCCACCAAAAGTCTATAAAAATCACGAAGCACCATGACAATTTTCCGATCGTCGAGCTCGTCGTAATGGAAGAACATTCTGTCAATTTCTTCACGCTGCCACCACGAAGCTCCCTCACATAGCCTTTCATCTTTGTCGTTCGTGAAGCTCATCATAATCACGAAGAATCACTGTATTAACTCCTGTTTCTCGTAAGTAATCCTTGTTTTATGCTTTTTAAGTACATGAAGCATATGAGAAATGGTTCGGAAAGTTTGGAGACTTTTAAAGTGTTAAAGGGAAAAAAGTGGTGACGCACGGGCTTTGCACGGTTTTCCCAAACCGTGCGGAAGCCATGCGGGTGGTGGTCAATTTGGACAAAAGAGACCGCATGGTGTGTGCACGGTTTGGGAAAAACGTGCGAGGAGGTCATGTGGAGCGCCCCTTCCAAGCAGTGACTACCTCACGGTTAGCGCACGTTTTTCCTAACCATGTGGACTAACCATGCACGGGGTCAACTTAGATCCTATTTTTAAGTATCTAATCCATTTTATCTTTAAACCCACTCGTTTTTTCTCCTAGACGGCCCTAACTCAGGATCTCTCTCTGGTGAAGGTGAGAGAACACTTACTAGGCATTTTGAAAGCAATCCGGAGGTTTTCCTTGGCGTTTAGAGGCCGGTTGATTGAGGTAAGTCTCATTTCCTTTAGTTTTATTAGATCTCCTTCTTCCTTCTTGAGGGATCCTTATATCTACGCCCAAGGTGGGTAGATCTAAGGTAGTGGGTGACTTTTAAGTCGGTTTTTTGTCTTGTTGGTGATAGGGTAAGGAATAAAAGGAGGTTTCGTGGTGTTTCGACCCGATTCTTGGTTGGTTTTTCCTAATTTGTTGAGGTAGGTGGATTCACTCCCAATTCCTCTTTCTTAGAACGTGAAGGCTTAGTTTCAAATTGTCTTCCTTGATTGAAATGGTTTTTTTATCTACTGTGAAATAATGTTTGAAACCCTTTTTGAGTAATGGGTGATGGGAATTGTGTGATTTTGGAAAGTGTTTGTGGAAGTGAATTTAAAATGGTGATTTTAAACTGGTTATGGTTTTGCTGCAAGAAAGAAATGGTTTTCAATAAAAGGGTTAATGATTTATTGAAATGTTTTGAACACACTTAGTTTTGGGCATGGGTTGTGGTGTGTGTTCATATTCATTGGGATGGATAAGGGTGAGAATTACCCCCATAAAATTTTTGGGATGGATAAGGGCAAGAAGTACCCCCATCAAAAGGGACAGATAAGGGAGTGAAGTACCCCCGTCCAGGTATTCCACTAAGTGACAGCTTAGTGGAAGGATTACTCACCACTTGCGAGTATAAGAAGGTCCAGGTTTCATGCATGGTTGGTTGTGTGGATTTTTTAAATGGAATGAAATTTCCAAAATGGAAATGTGAATTTGATTGGAAACATTTCTTGGTTTCTTTTCTCGAGAAAGATGTTTTTTGTTGGAAAATGGTTTTGACATTGATCTTGTTATATTGTGAACTATTTTGGAATTGTTTTATATAAATGTGCTAACATGTTCTATCATAGAGGCATGGGTTGGGAAGTCATCGGGGAAAACATTCTAAGTTTCATTACTCACCCTCTGCTTTGGCATGTTGGGGATTTTTTAGATGTCATATACCAGGATGTTGGAAAAGGAAAAGTGTCACATATTTATAGCACTACTCCGTAATACTTGGGTTGGTTTGTGTTGTTGGAGCTTGGAGCTTGTGGAGCATAGGGTTGGGTTGTCATCTTGTGGTATTTTAGTTTGTCTTTCCACTGTTTACTCTGATTTAGTGTTGGTTTCCGCTTTGGTATTCTTGGTTGGTTTATGATAAAATAAATGGTCGAGTTGTCCTAGATTTTGTCATGCATCATTTAGTTGATTGGTTTGGTTATGTTTGTTGGTTCTGTGGTATGTTCTAAAAGGGTAAATCGTCCCCCACTTGTTTTGAAACTCTTCAGCATTTATTTCCAGCCTTTGGCACCTTGGGGATGTCTCTTAAGGCCTATTAATGACTCTGCGTACTCTCAAGACAATGAGAATAGGCGGGTCATTACAAATGGTATCAGTTTTTTCGGTCCTTGGGGTATAAATGCAATCAGCTTGTTCCTTTCCTTGTGGAACAAGTAGTAATCAGTTTTGTTGGTCTTGGCGTTGAATTCTCATATGTCTATTCCTTGGGCGGTCATCTTAGAAAGAATTAGTATTGTCGTAACTTGGAATGTAGAGCATAAAAAGATGTAGCTAACCTTTTTATTCTGAAATTCAGGTTACCAGGGACTTGGGTACATAATTGTTTTGGAGACACTTATAGGATAACAAATCTCATTGTCATGGGTTTAGCTAATGAGATGAGCATGACATGCATTAGAGGAATGACTTCCCACTAGGAGTGCATATATCATTTTGAGAAATGGATTATGGTTTGATGCCAAAGTGTGATTTCTGAAAATTTTAAACTTGTTTTCAAATGAAATATTTTAAAAAAAGAATGGTTGATGTATTTTGAAAATAGATTGATTTTCAAAAGAAAGAAAAGATTTTTTTAGAAATGGGTAAATGTGTAAAATCATGATGGTTAGAAATCAATGTTGTCAGAGTTATGTGATAGAAAATTGAAATGTTAAGCCTTCAGTTGCTAGGAAGTGAGACTAACGGCATGCGTTATTTTTATAGAAAATGGAACTTGTTAGGCGTCGTAGAAACCAAACGGAAGAGGCTACGAAGAATGTGGTCGCACCTAATCCACAGGTGAACCAATAGCTAGTCCAAATTATAGTTCAAGAATTTTAGGCTGTGGACACGGGTAATCGGAGGGATGAGTCAAGGCATGTAGACCATTCCGTCCAGTTCCAGAAGCAGAATTCACCCATATTTCGGGGTGATTTTGAACCTGAAAGGGAGGAGGTGTGGCTGAGTAGGATGAATCGTATCTTTGATTTCATCGGCACACCAGAAGAACTGAATGTAATGTCGGCGACATATATGCTGAAGGATCTTTCATGATAGTGGTGGGAGCTAGTGGTGCAGGCTAAGGTGGATCAAGGCTTGGGCTGGGAGTAATTTGAGGAATTTTTCAATAAAAAATTCTATCCTCAAACGTTCTAGATCCAGAGGACGACGGACTTTTTCATCCTGAAGCAGGAGAATCTCTCTGTCATGGAGTATGTGGCTAAATTCAAGAATTTAGTGCGCTTTTCACCAGAAGTTGCTACAAGTGCATCGCTGAAGGCACGCATCTTTGAATCAGGGTTACGATAGGAGATTCGCTCGAAGATAGTTGTGCTCTGTATTACGAATTATATAGAGATGGTAAACAGAGCAACAGTAGTTGAAAGAGACATCTCAGGAGTTATGGGAGGAGGAAGTATGATGATACCCACGAGAAAAAGTGGGAACTCTAATGTTGGGAATAAGAAGAAGAGGGACACCTACTTCCAAGGTGGGAGTGTGAATCAGAATCAGATGACTGGATCAGTGAATCTTCCTCCACGACCCATGATGAAAGCTAGGTGTTTTTAATGTGTCTCGATTGATCACATGAAACGAGAATGTATAAAACCACAGAGAGCATGCCACAATTGTAACAAGATGGGGCATCTTCAGCGGTATTGTCGCAGTGCTCCACGGTCGGGTGTTTGTGACACTTCTTAGGTGTCGCAAGCATCTTATGCTTCGACGAGGCGAGGACAGCAAAATCAGTCTCGTTAGTAGAATAGAGCTATCTATGTGATTCTAGGAATACCATGACTCCTCATGCAGGGCAATCTCAACAAGGAAATAAGGAGCAAAGTGCAGCAACAAATCAATTGTATGGTGCAGAATAGGTGATAGTGGATGACCAGTCTGGACTGTCTACAGTGAGAGGTATGATTCTTTTGAATTCTACCCTCATGCAAGTGTTGTTCGATACTGGTGCATCGCTTTCTTTTCTTGCTTCTCATATTGCTGATTTGCTAAACTTAAAACTTGAAACGATTCCTTCTGTGATGAAACTTAAAACTCCTCTCGGTGAAAGAAAATGTAGATCCTTCGTGTGTAGAGCATGTTCTATAACTATTGATGGAGTTAAGCTGAAATGGGATTTCTTTGTGATGAAGATGGATGTCTATGATATAATCATGGTTATGGATTGGTCGACAGATTTCAGGGCTCACATCGACTGTTATAGCAGAACAGTCAGTTTCACGACTGAGGATGGCGTCAAGCATATCTTTAGAGAAGAAAGAGTGGTGAAGGTAGGTGCAACAGGCTTGTTGGAACTAGTAGTGGCAACGATATCTTACTAGTTGGCTTCGTTAAACATGGAATCGATGGACGAGATCGTGAAAAACAATTTTCTAGTAGTCGTGGATCAATTTCCTTCAATTTTTTCCTGAAAAATTCTCATGGTTACCACCTATAAGAGAAGTGGAGTTTATGATTGATCTACTTCCAGGGACCAGTTCTATCTCACTTCCATATTATAGGATGGCACCAATGGAGTTAATGGAATTGAAAGTGCAGTTGGAAGAACTGTAAAACAAAGGTTTTATTCGGCCAAGCGTGTATCTGTGGGCAGCACCAATTTTGTTTGTAAATAAAGAAGATGGAACTTTGAGGCAATGTGTAGATTATCGTAAACTTAACCAAGTCACGATAAAGAATAGATATCCACTTCCACGCATTGATGACCTGTTTGATCAATTGGAGGAGCCCAGTGGTTCTCTAAGATTGACTTGCGATCAGGATATCACCAGTTGTGAGTTTGGAAGGAGGATATTCTGAAGATAGACTTCAGAAGCAGATATGGACACTACGAATATGTAGTCATTCCTTTTGGTCTTACGAATGCACCAGCAGTATTTATGGCATTGATGAATCGTATATTTCAGCGATATATGGAATCTTTTATTTTGGTGTTTGTGGATGACATATTTGTGTATTCAAGAACAAGGGATGAGCATGAGAAACACTTGGCGATAGTAATGTAAATCTTAATAGACCATCAGTTGTATGCCAAATTATCAAAGTGCGATTTTTTGGATATAAGAGGTATTCTTTCTAAGCCATGTTGTTTCTAAGAAAGGTGTTTTAGTGGATTTAGAAAAGATTGAAGTTGTTCTTTCTTGGAAACCGCTGAAGAATGTCTTTGAAATAGAATGTTTTCGTGGTCTACTTAGTTATTACCAATGCTTTGGGCATGACTTCTCACGACTAGCTTCACCTATGATAGTATTGACAAAGAAGAACAATGCATTTCAATGGACTAAGGAATGTCAAAGATCTTTTCAAGAGTTGAAAGTTCACCTTACATCAGCACCCATCTTGATTTTTTTGGAATCAGGACAGGGGTACGTGGTGTATTGTGATGCTTCAGGATCTAGGTTGGGATGTGTTCTCGTGAAAAGAGACCATTTTGTTGCTTATGGCTCAAGACAGTTGATAGTACATGAAAATAACTACCCAACACATGATTTATAATTAGCTACAGTTGTCCATGCCTTGAATACATGGCCTCATTATCTCTTTGGTGAGAAATTCACTATGTTTATGGATCATAAGAGTTTGTAGCATATTCTCTCACAATGAGATTTGAATCTGAGGCAAAGGAGATGGATGGAGTATCTTCAAATGTTTGAATTTGACTTGATGTATACATCAGGCAAGGGAAATTCAGTGGCTGATGAATTAAGCATAAAGTCATATGCTCAGTTGGCGAAAGAAGCTTTAGATGAGTGGCAGTTGATGTCGGTCCTAGCCAACATGCGTATGGGATGTGAAGATCGAGCTAATTTTGTGGTTTTCTTTCCATTTTCACTTTTTCCTGATGTGGTTGAGATATTAAAGGAGGAACAGGCATCTGATGTAGACTGTGTTGCAATGAGTTCAAAACTCAATGGTGGGGAGACCATTGAGGGATGGAAGATAGATGGGAGTTCATTTTTGCGGTTTCGAGATTGGATAGTTGTACCTTTAACTGATCAGGAACAACTCCTTCATTCTTACCACGATTCTAGATGGGCTGTTCATCCAGGAATACAGAAGATATATAACGTGATAAAGGTATAATTTTGGTGGAGCGGCATGAAACGAAAGGTATCTGAATTTGTTTCAAGGTGTTTAACTTGTCAGCAAGTTAAAGAAGAACATCAGCGGCTAGCGGGTATGTTACAGTCTCTACCAATTCCAGTGTGAAAATGGGAGCAGATAGATATGGATTTTGTTATAGGTCTCCCAAGAATGGTCATAAATCAAGATTCCATATGGGTGATAGTGGATCGACCAACCAAGTCGGCCCATTTCATCCCTATTCGTTAATCTAATACGGTGGGGGATGTTTCCAAAATCCATATCTGAGAAGTGGTAAAGAGACATGGAATACTAGTTTCAATCATGTTAGATAGATATCTGAGGTTCACATCTCATTTTGGTGATCCTTACAGGAAGCCCTAGGAACTCATTTGAATATGAGTACGGTGTATCATCCTCAGACGGATGGACAATCTGAAAGGATGATACAGATGTTGGAAGACAAGTTGTGGGCTTGTGTAATGGATTTCGGTGGCTCGTGGGAGGAGCATATACCCTTAGTGGAGTTCTCATACAATAAAAACTGTCAAGATTTGATACGCATGGATCCATTTTAAGCATTGTATCGGCGTCCTTGTCGTTCTCCACTTTTTTGGGTGGAAACAAGTGAGACTTCACTAGTTGGGTCGAGCCTTGTCCAATAAACAACGGAGAAGATTCAACTGATAAAAAAGAGGATGGAGACGACACAGAGTGGTCAGAAATCTTATGCAGATCATCACCGAAGACCTTTGTTGTTTGCGGTGAGTGATCATGTCTTTTTGAGAATCTCTCCAAGGCTTGGACATCGTCGTTTTGGGAAGCAGGGAAAATTATCTCCTCAATATATAGGCCCTTTTGAGATACTGGAATGGGTTGGAGAGGTGGCGTATCGTTTCGCATTACCACCAAGGTTCAGTGTAGTGCATAATATGTTCCATGTATCTCAGTTGAAGAAGTATCAGCCTGATCTTGACCATGTGATCAGATGGGATCACGTTGACCTAGATCCGGATGATTCATTGGTAAATATTCTGGTGCGGATTGTGGATAGGCAGGATAAAGTCTTGTGTGGAAAAAGCATCGGTCTAGTGCTGGTTTTGTGGAAACATGGTCAGATTCAGGAAGATACTTGGGAACACGAGAAAGAAATGAAAGATCAGTGGCCAGAACTCTTTCAGGCAAGCGATGGTATTCTACATTCTAGGGACAGAATGACCAATGGTGGGGAGAATGTAGTACCCCTGGTTTCTGGTAAGTAACCCTTGTTTTATGCTTTTTAAGTACATGAAGAATATGAAAAATGTTTGGGAAAGTTTGGAGACTTTTAAAGTGTTAAAGGGAAAAAGTGGTGACGTGCGGGCTTTTCATGGTTTTCCAAAACTGTGCAGAATACGTGCAGGTGGTGGTCACTTTGGACAGAAGAGACCGCACTGTGTGCCCACGATTTGGGCAATCTGTGCGAGGAGGTCGTGCGGAGTGCCCCTTCCAAGCAGTGACTACCGCATGGTTAGCGCACAATTTGACTAACCGTGCAGACTAATCGTGCGTGGGGTCATCATAGATCCTATTTTTAAGGATCTAATCTGTTTTAACTTTAAGCCCACTCTTTTTTTCTCCTAGACGTCCCTAACTCGGGATTTCTCTCTGGTGAATGTGGGAGAACACTTACCAGGATTTTTGAAAGAAATCAGGAGGTTTTCCTTGGCGTTTAGAGGCCAATTGATCGTGGTAAGTCTCGTTTCCTTTAGTTTTCTTAGATCTCCTTCTTCCCTCTTGATGGATCCTTAGATCTACGCCAAAGGTGGGTAGATCTAAGGTATTGGATGACCTTTAAGTCAGGTTTTGGTCTTTTTGGTGATAGGGGAAGGAATCTAAGGAGGTTTCGTGGTGTTTCGACCTGGTTCTTGGTTGGTTTCACCTAATTTGTGGAGGTAGGTGGCCTCACTCCCAATTCCTCTTTCTTAGAACTTGAAGGCTTAGTTTCAAATTTCTTTCCTTGATTGAAATGATTTGTTTATCTTCTATGAATGAATGTTTGAAACCCCTTTTGAGTAACGGGTGATGGAAATTTTGTGTTTTTGGAAAGTGTTAGATGAAGAGAACTTAAAATGGTGATTTTAAACTGGGTATGGTTTTTTTTCTTGAAAAAAATGGTTTTTAATAAAAGGGTTGATGCTTTATCGAAAGGTTTTGAACACACTTGGTTTTGGGCATGGGTTGTGGTGTGTGTTCATATGCATTGGGATGGATAAGGGTGAGAAGTACCCCCATCAAAAGGTTGGTATGGATAAGGGTGAGAAGTAACCCCATCAAAAGGGACGAATAAGGGTGTGAAGTACCCCCATCAAGGTAGTCTACTAAGTGACGACTTATTGGAAGGATAAATCACCACTCGCGAGTATAGGGAGGTCCAGGTTTCATGCATGGTTCTTTGTGTGGATTTTTGAAATGGAATGAATGTGCCAAAATGGAAATGTGAATTTGATTGGAAACTTTTCTTGGTTGCTTTTCTTGAGAAAGAATGTTTTTTTTGGAAATTTTTTTTGACATGGAACTTGTTATATTGTGAACTGTTTTGGAATTATTTTATATAAATTGTTTTATATAAATGTGATAACATGTTCTATCCTAGAGGCATTGGTTGGGAAGTCATCGGGGAAAACCTTCTGAGTTTCATTACTCACCCCCTGCTTTGGCACGTTGGTGCTTTTTCATATGTCATATACCGGGATGTTGGCAAAGGAAAAGTGTCACATGTTTATAGTACTAATTCGTGATGCTTGGGCTGGTTCATGATGTCGGATCTTGGAGCTTGTAGAGCATGGAGTTGGGTTGTCATCTTGTGGTCTTTTATTTTGCCTTTCTGTTGTTTACTCTGATTTAGTGTTAGTTTCCACAGTGGTATTCTTTGTTGGTTTATGATAAAATAAATGGTTGAATTGTCTTAGCTTTTATCATGCATCATTTAGTTGATTGGTTTGGTTATGGTTTTTGGTTCTGTGGTATGTTCTAAAAGGGTAAATCATCCCCCACTTGTTTTGAAACCCTTCAGTATTTATTTCCAGCCTTTGGCGCCTTGGGGATGTCGCTTGAGGCCTAGTAATGACTCGTTGTACTCTCAAGCCAATGAGAATTGGTGGTTTATTACAATCACTATCAACATTCTTCTGTTCTTTGCAAAATCCAAACCATGAATCCTGTCTTCACAAAACTCATGCCTTTTCCATATTTAAATTAGATCTTCAAGAAAATCCAATTTTTTCGATGCTCGCCAAACTCCAAATTTTGGACCCCAAAAATTTGGTAAACATTGGAAAACAGCACCACCATGTATTAGTTCTTTTATACCACCTCCAGATCTTATATTCCTTTTTCATGGGTCTTTGTCAATATGGATTTCCAACAACATCTTTAGACCTTTACAATTCACCATGGAAACCTGCTTTTTCAACAAACACAATCAACCCAAAAATGCTGCAATGTTAACTTGAGGGATTTTTTCCCAACAATCTCTCCATTTGGGTTTGTTGACAACTCTTCTTAGAATGATTGTTTGCACTTTTATACCTCACTAAGTCTCCTTTCGTCATCTACTATCCTTCTCCTCTTGAAATTCAGATAGCGACCAAAGATTCACTCACCATATACTCTAAGCCCACATGAGCAATGCTCGGCGTGAAAAACAAGAGTAAATGAAAAGATGATCAATGAATCACTTCATTTCAAACACCAACTATTTCCACCCAACTGATACCAATTTCCAAACTGATACAAATTTTTGATACCACACTGACACCAATTGGTGATAGATGGAAACCTTCAAACACCATTCCAATATCACTCTTCTGCTTTTATCATGATCCTCAGCTATCGTGATATCCAATCATTGATCGATCACTTATAGCATCGTTATATTTAATACTCTCCCTTTATCTTATTTATCCCCCTGTCTTGCTATCCCACCTATATGCTTCTCCCCATATCATTCATGATTTATCAAATAGACACACTGTCACACTGTCCGCCCCTTGAAAAATCACTGTTTTTTATCCCTTTTTCAATGAACCCAAAGGGCACTTTTTTGCAGTATATAATAGGGAAAAACACAAATTACGTCATTAGAGAAAAACACATCATACCTCGGAGAGAGGGGAAGTCCCACATCCACACCTTTTCAAGTGAGGGGAGTCAACTGGACTCCCAAAGCCATTCGATGCCTCTCAAAAGCTTCCTTGGGTAAGGCCTTCATCATAATGTCTGCAACCTTTAGTCCTGTAGGCACATATTCTAATTTCATGATTCCCTTATCAACATTCTCCTTGATAAAATGATACTTTATCTCAATGTGCTTTGTCCTTGGGCGATGGACTGGATTTTTGCTGAGATTTATAGCACTAGAGTTATCACACAGGATTCTGATCGGCGATTTCACTTCAACTCCAAAATCATCAAGTTGTTGCTTCATCCACAATAACTGTGTGCATGCTTGAGTGGCGAAAATATATTCAGCTTCTGCGGTGCTCAATAAAATGAAATCTTACTTCTTTCTTAGCCAAGAAATAAACCATCCATCATGATAGAAAGCACCTCCTGACATTGATTTCATGTCATCTGCTGAACCGGCCCAATCTGTATCAGTATATCCCAATAACTCTGACTGAGATCTATCACTATATCAAGTCAAAATCCATCGATACCTTGATATACCAAAGTATGATTTTCACTAAAAGAATGTGTATTTACTTGGGATTACTTTTATATCTCTTTATTTGGCATGTGGAAAAAACAATATTAGGTCTTGTCGCTCTTAGGTATAGTAAAATCCCAATAATCTGCCTGTATTTTGTGATATTAACTGTCTTGCCATTGTCATCTTTCGATAATTTCATCCAGGTAGCAACTAGAGTCTTCATATCCTTGGAATTTTCTATTCCAAATCTTCTAATAACCTCCTTGGAATATTTTTATTGAGATATAAATGTTTCATTCCTTCCTTGTGTCACCTTTGAACCAAGAAAATTGGTCATCTCACCAAGCTTCTTCAAATATTGATCAGTCCTTGAGTATCATGATCTTGGTGATAGTTTCAACCCATATAACACCTTATTCATCCGAAAAACCTTTTTATCATCCTCATGAATGATAAAATCATCTGGATGCTCGATATAGACTTCTTCTTCCAGAACTCCATTCAAAAATGCAGATTTGACGTTCATCTGGAACACCTCAAACTTTATTTGCACTGTAATGCATGGAATAATCTGATTATCTCCAGCCTTGAAACTAGTGAAAATGCCTCATAGACATCACTTCCCTCTATCTGGGAGTATCCTTTGAAAAATAGTCATGCTTTGTTACAAATAATTGTTCCATCTTCATTCAAATTGTTGTGAAAGACCCATTTAGTCCTGATGAAATTTTTATCAGCTGGCCTCAAAACAATCTCCCACATCTAATTCTTATAAATATGATATATCTCTTCATTCATAGCTTGAAGCCAGTGTTTATCTTCCAATACATCAGCAAATCATTTAGGCTCTACCTGAAATAAGAAAGATGTCTGCTACAGAGATTTCATTGTTCTTGTCTGAACTGGAGCTGACTGATCACCAATGAAATTCTACCTTTCAATTACAGGTCGACTCTATGGCTTCTGTGTAGATACGTATTTTACTTCCTTATGCTCATCTTCAGTATCTTATTCTGAATCAGCATCATCCACTTCTACTCCCCCTTAGTCTCTTTCATATGATTAGGATATATAGATCTCTTCCTTTTTTGGGCACTGATTCTTGTTGTTGGGACCAATGTTTGGACCCACAATCATTCTCCTTCTCTTGCATCGTTTATTCTCATCTAGCACTTGGAATTGATCCATCAACAAAAACTCCAAGCCTATTAATTTGAATCAGTATAAAATATAGAGCTTATCAGCTCATCCCTTCGCATCTTTAGATGCCACTTCCCCTTGGATCGTATCTCTATAAAACCTGAAACACATGAATCATTATTTTAAAGCATTTATATACATAGGGAGAGGGGACATTCTGGATTCCTCAAGATGAGTATTTTGGTTGATCCTAATGGGTCAACCCTTTGATTCTTTCTTGCAGAGTGTCACACTCCTTCCTTTCTTCTTCTAGCTGCCTAGCCAACTTCAACTACTCTGGCCATATGACTAAGAATTCATTACCCACATGATGAGTCTTTTTCTGGAATGTGGATTTTGCAGGCTTGGCCTTTCTCACACTTTGAGGTTTAAACCTACTTGTCGAAATTTCCTTCTTCGATGTTCTACCAATATGACACTTCCCCTAATTCCTTCTCTGAGTGGGAATCTCTCTGCTTGTCATCTTCCCTTTCTTCTTCCACCATTACATAGATTTTCCTTTTTCTTCCACTTCTCTCCATGTCACACAATATGTTAATTTATCAAGACATTCTTTTTTTCATATTTCTTTTATCAGATATCTGATTTACCACACTGTTTTGCACTGGTGGTGAGTCCTCCACTGAATGTACATTATTTTTACTCACAACTGGAGTAGATCTACCCTTAATCTTTCAGGTTTGTTCACATTATCTCCACGAGAGCTGTTCTGGGTGTGATAAGGAAGGAGATTAATACACCTTTCTTTCAGATCCTTGTTATTTCCATGGGTTTATAAGATTGTTCTTCATCTTACCACTTTGTCTTCCAGTACATAATTTCTTATCTTTCACCACTAGAGTCGAGAATCTATTTTTGAGTTTTTTTTTCCTTTCTTACTTTCTTCTTTCTGCAATTTATTTCCAAATACCCATAATCAGAACATATAAAACATTTTCCATCGAAGTAATACCTCATTTTATCATTTCTCTATCAAGATGTTGATGTAACTTGAGTTCTTCCTCTGAAATTGATCTCCTGAGCTTCTTGACACATACTCATGGTGTGTCCCATTCTTTCACAATAATAGAATCTAATGAATGCTTTCCTCTGAGAGAATCCACTTTATAATTTATCATGACACATATTCTTATTCTGAGATTTAGTAATTTTTCTATTTTCACAGCCTGAAATGTATTCCAAAGCCTCTGAACAAAATCTTGATGTGTGGCCATGAATCCCACAGAAATATCACATGTCGTCACTACTTCTTTTAATTGTCCTCTTAGGCCTATCTCCAGCACCTACATATTTTTCCCCACTTCTAGAACTATTCACGGTTCGCATTCTATCATGAATGGGAGGGGATTCATCAAATCCAATGCCAGTTTTTCCCAAACTATATGGTCATTGAGATGAGAAAATATGTTATTGTTTCTCTTCATAAATATCATATTAGTTCTTCATTTTATTATCACTTTTTTAAGGATAATCAAATAGTAAGTGCAAGGCATCCTTTAACTTGGGATTTCCTTTGTCTTTTGATATCTCCATTTCTTTCTTGGTTGATTATATATCATCCTCCAATTTTTAAATCTTCTTATCTCTTAATTCAAGTTGAGCATTGAATTCTCTTCTGAGATTCTTTCCACTACTCATCTCATCTTCCAGTTCTCATGTGATCTTATCTACCATATCACATTGCTCCTTTATTTTCAATTTTTCTTTGGCAATAGAATTAGAGACGGATGAATTCTATTATTGTAGATTTTGATTCTTCTGAACTAATTCAGAGAGCTATGTAGTAATATCATCATTTCAGGATTTCAGATTCATAATTTCATATGAGTTCATATTCATTCCCTTAACATCATCTTTGAATTTTTCTCTCTTTATAGACAACTTTTTTAGTTCTTCGGCTTGAGAATCATTCTTCTCCCTCGGATCATTAGCCACGTCAATTAGCCTTTTATTTAAGCCTCTTAGCTTCTTGACCTCAATTTCCAGTACCTGGATCCTTATATCTTTACAATTAATTTCTTCACCCAATTTCAAATCCTCATCCTTTGTCTCATGGACAACCTCCACTTTTTAACTCCTTGGAGTTTCTTCATCATCAAATGTTTCATTATCGTTTTTAATTTTAAGTACTTCACTTGTTCCAACATCATTATTGAGTGAATCTATCTTTTCCCTATCAGATTCATCCAAGCATTACCTCAGCAAGATGTTTGATTCCTTTAGTTGAATCACACTTTTTCCATATACACTTCCAAATTGAGGAATACTATCTGACTTCTGATTCTTCTTTGATGTTTTTTCATTTTCCATGGCACACCAAGATAAGAGAAAACTGAATCTTTGACCACACAAATTGACTAACCCAAGACATAGAAAACAAATCTGATAAAAGAAACCTTTACTTTGATACCAATTGTTAGGACCAATAGGGTCCTAGATACCCTGATATGGGGGTGAATAACGGTATGGATATTCATTATCAAAATTCTTCCTTCCCCACTAGATCTTGACCTCTTTATTATTAGAGTCACTTTTTTTTCTCTTGTGTGCTTATGTTGATCACTTATTTTTATCTTTATCTGATGGTGATGCTTTAGATGCAATGCAGGGAAGCAACCAGGCAAACATAGAGATTTTTACTTGGTTCACCCTCATTGGACTACGTCCAAGGAGCATACAACGACGATGTGCTGCTGTACCAAATCCACTAAATCTCACTTCCAATAATGTTCAGGCTAGATCACTTCTATGCCCAGGCTCTCTAGATTTACAATGTTTAGGGTTAGCTCACTACTTTCCCAAGGGTCACTCCCTGTGTCTCTCTCACTGACTCACTGCCTGTAGAAAGAATAACCTTCTTCCTCTTCCTCTTCTCACTGCACTTAGAAGGGGTCCACTCATAGTTTATAGACCTGTAGGTCTCTTCATTACCACTAATAAATGCAGCCTCCACTATATGTAGATGCTTTATTGATGTCCAAATTTCATCCACTGATTAATACCCCTTTTCCCCTGAACACAGAGCAAAAACCTTTGGGAAGTGCTTTCGCAAAGCACCATACTTCGCGAAGCTCCCAATTTCGTGAAGCTCAACCAAGCCTTTATGAAGTCCTTGGATTTTCGTGAAGCTCAAGCCTTCTCAAATATTAGTCTGTCCCAGAGATCATGTCATTGCAGAGTGACTTACCTCATGAAGATCACTGAGCCAACATGGAGCACGTGACTTTTGCGGAGCTAGATTAGCCACCGTGAAGCTCTTCTTTCATGAAGCATTCTGTCTTTGCGAACCACCTTCGCGAGCAGAGAGCAAAAGATTTTCTTTGAAAATTCTATCTACTTATCTCGAGGGGGTCGAGGCCTATTTATAGGTGATTCCACCAACCCTCGAACCTTCCACACAAAGTCAGTGCCACGTCATCTCAAATAGTGAAGCTCCCAAATTTCCACTGAAATTCTCTCAAAATCGTGAACCACCATGGCAATTTTCCGAACGCAGAACTCATCGTAATTGCATAGAATTCCGTCAATTTCTTCACTCCACCACTGCAAAGCTCCCTCGCATTTCCCTTCAACTCTTCCATTCGCGAAGCTCATCGTAATCGTGAAGAATCACCATTAACAATCTTCTGGTCTTCGCGAAATCCAAACCATGAAGTATATCTTCGCAAAACTCATTCCTTTTCCGTATTTAAATTATATCTTCAAGGAAAACCAATTTTCACAATGCTCACCAAACTCTAAACTTTGGACCCCAAAAATTTAGTAAACACTGGAAAATAGCACCACCTTGTATCAGTTCTTTTATACCGCCTCCAGACCGTCCATTCCTTTGTCCTGGGTCTTTTTCAACATGGATTGCCAACAACATCTCCGGACCTTGAAAATTCACCATGGAAACCTACTTTTTCAACAAACACAATCAACCCAAATATGCTGCAATGTTACCTTGAGGGATTTTTTCCCAACAATATCCCTCTTTGGGTTTGTTGAAAACTCTTCCCAAAATGATTTTCTTCACTTTGATACCTCATTGAGTCTCCTTCCGTCATCTATCATCCTTCGCCTCTTGCGATTTAGATAGAGACCAAATATTCACTCAACATATACTCTAAGCCCACATGAGCAATGCTTGGCATGAGAAACAAGAGTAAATGAAAATATCATCAATGAATTACTTCATTTTAGACACCAATTGTTTCCACCCAAATGATACCAATTTTCAAACTGATACCAATTTTTGATACCACACTGACACCAATTGGTGATAGCTGGAAACCTACAAACACCATTCCAAAATCACTCTTTTTCTTTTATCATGATCCTCAAATTTTGTAATATCTAGTCTTTGATCGATTACTTATAGCATCGTTAGATTTAACACTCTCCCCTTATCTTGTTGATCCCCCTATCTCAATGCTCCACCTGTCAGATTCTCCCCATATCATTCATGATTTATCAAATAGCCACAATGTCACACTGTATCCCCTTTGAACAATCACTATTTTCTCCCCCTTTGTCAACGAACCCAAGGGGCACTCTTTTGCGGTTTGTAACAGGGTAAAAACACATATTAGGTCATTATGGAAAAACGTATCATACCTCATAAAGAGGTGGAAGTCCCACATCAACACTTTTTCAAGTGCGGGGAGTTGACTAGACTCCCAGAGCCAGTCGATGCCTCTCAAAATCTTCCTTGGGTAAGGCCTTCATCATAATGTCTGCAACCTGTAGTTCTGTAGGCACATATTCCAATTTCATGATTCCCTACTCAACATTCTCCTTGATAAAATTATAATTTATCTCAATGTACTTTGTCCTTGAGTGATGGACTGTATTTTTTCTAAGATTTAAAGCACTTGAGTTATCACACTGGATTCCGATTGAAGATTTCACTTCAACTCCCATATCATCAAGCAGCAGCTTCATCCATAATAACTGTGTGCATTCTTGAGTGGCAGTAATATATTCAGCTTCGGTGGTGCTCAATGAAATTCACTCCTACTTCTTACTTAGCCAAGAAATACACAATTCACCAAGATAGAAAGCACCTCCTGGCGTTGATTTCCTTTCATCCGCTGAACCGGCCCAATCTGCATTAGTATATCCCAATAACTCTGACTGAGATCTATCCCTATATATCAAGTCGAAATCCACCATGAACTTGATATACCAAAGTATTATTTTCACTGAAATCATGTGTATTTACTTGGGATTACTTTGATATCTCGCTACTTGGAATGTGGTGAAAACAATATCAGTTCTTGTCACTGTCAGGTACAGTAAAATCCCAATAATCTGCATGTATTCTGTGATATTAACTGCCATTCCATTATCATCTTTTGATAATTTCATCTGGGTAGCAACTGGAGTCTTCATATCCTTGGAATTTTCCATTACCAATCTTTTAATAACCTCCTTGGCATATTTGGATTGAGATATAAATGTTCCATTCCTTCCTTGTGTCACCTTTAAACCAAGGGAAAAGGTCATCTCACCAAGCCTCTTCAAATACTGATCAGTCCTTGAGTATCATGCTCTTGGTGCTAGTTTCAAACCATATAACACCTTCTTCATCCAAAAAACCTTTTTATCATCCTCGTGAATGATAAAACCATCTGGCTGCTCGATATACACTTCTTCTTCCAGAATAACATTCAAAAATTCAGATTTGACGTCAATCTGGAACACCTCGAACTTCCTTTGCACTGCAATGCATAGAATAATCTGATTGTCTCTAGCCTTGAAACTGGTACAAATGTCTCATCAACATCACTTCCCTCTATCTGGGAGTATCCTTTGCAAACAATTCATGATTTGTTTCAAATCATTGTTCCATCTTCATTCAACTTGTTGCAAAAGACCCATTTAGTCCCAATGAAATTCTTATCAGCTATCCTCGAAACAATCACCCATGTCTGATTTTTCTCAATCTGATATATCTCTTCATTCATAGCTTAAATCCAGTTTTCATCTTCAACTACATCCGCAAAGAATTTAGGCTCTACCTAAAATAAGAGAGATGTCTGCTGTAGAGATTTCATTGTTCTTGTCTGAACTGGAGCTGACTGATCACCAATGAAATTTTTCCAATCAATTTCATCTTGACTATATGGCTTCTATGAAGATGCAGATTTTACTTCCTTATTCCTATCATCATTATCTTTTTCTGAATCAGCATCATCCACTTCTACTCCCCCTTATTCTCTTTCATCTGATTAGGAGATATAGATCTCTGCCTTTGTTGTGCACCAATTCTTGTTGTTGGGACCAATTTTTTGACCCCCAATCATTCTCCTTCTCCTGCATCATTTATTCTCATCTAGAACGTGGCATTGATCCATCAACAAAACCTCCAAGCCTATTGATTTGAATCGGTTTAAACTATAGAGCTTATCTGCTCGTCCCTATGCATCTTTAGATGCAAATTCCCCTTGGATTGTATCTCCATAAAACCTGACCCACAAGAATCATTATTTTACAGCATTTATAGAAATAGGAAGAGGGGACATTCTAGAATACTCAAGATGAGTATTATGGTTGATCTGAATGGTTCAACTCTTTGATTCTTTCTTGTAGAGAGTCACACTCCTTCCTTTCTTCTTCTAGCTACCTAGCCAACTTCAACTACTCTGGCCATATTACTAATCATTCATTACCCACATGCTGAGTCTTTTTCTGGTATGTGGATTCTTCAGGCTTGGCCTTTCTCACACATTGATGTTTAAACCTATTGGTCGACATTTTCCATCTTTGATGTTCCACCAATATGCCACTTCCCATGATTCCTTCACTAAGTAGGAATCTCTCTTCTTTTCATATTCCCTTGATTCTTCCAACATTGCACAGATTTTCCCTTTTCCTCTACTTCTCTTTGTGGCACACAATATGTGAATTTTACAACACATTCTTTGTTCATATTTCTTTTAATGGATATTCGAGTCACCACACTGTTTTTCACTGGTGGTGAGTCCTCCACTTAATGTACATTCTTCTTACTCACAGTTGGAGTAGATCTACCCTTAATCTTCCAAGTTTGTTCACATTCTCTTCGTGAGAGCTGTTCTAGGTGTGACAGTCAAGGTGATTGATACACCTTTCTTTCAGCTCCTTGTGATTTCCATGAGTTTATAAGACTTTTTGTCATCTTACCACTTTGTCTTCCAGTGCATAATTTCTTATCATGCACCACTAGAGTCGAGAATCTCTTTTCGAGTTGCTTTTACTTTCTTTCTTTTTGCTGCAATGTCTTACCAAATGCCCATAATCAGAACATATAAAACATTTTCCATCAAAGGAATACCTCATTTAATCATTTCTATGTCGATATGTTGATGTAACTTGAGTTATTCCTCTGACATTGAGCTCCTAAGCTTCTTGACACATACTCATGGTGTGTCCCATTCTTACACAATAACATAATCTAATGAATTCTTTCCTCTAATAGACTTATCTTTCCGATTTCTCCTGACACAACTTCTAATTCTCAGATTTAGTAATTTTTCTATTTTCATAGCCTGAAATGTATTCCAGGGCCTCTAAACAAAATCTTGATGTGTGGACATGAATTTCACAGATATAGCATATGTTGTCACTACTTCTTGTAACTATCCTCTAAGTCCTCTCTCCCTCACCTACGGGTTTTCTCCACTTCTGAAACCATTCACGGCTCGCATTCTATCATGAATGGGAGGGGATTCATCAAATCCAATGCTAGTTTTTTCCAAACTATATGGTCTTTCAGATGAGAAAATATGTTGTTGTTTCTCTTCAGAAATAGCATATTTGTTCTTCATTTTATCATCACTTGTTGAAGGATAATCAAATAGTAAGTGCAAGGGATCCTTTAACTTGGGCTTTCCTTTGTCTTTTGATATCTCCATTTCTTTCTTGATTGATTCTATATCTTCCTCCAATTGTTGAATCTTCTTATCTCTTGATTCAAGTTGAGCATTGAATTATCTTCCGAGATTCTTTCCACTACTCATCTCATCTTCCAATTCTCGTGTGAGCTTATCTACCATATCACTTTTCTCCTTTATTTTCAATTTTTCTTGAGCAACAATATCAGAGAAAAATGCATTATATAGTTGTAGATTTTGATTCTTCTGAACTAATTTATAGAGCTGTGTAGTATGATCATCATTGTTGGATTTCAGATTCTGAATTTCATTTGAGTTTAGATTCTTTCCCTTAACATCAGCTTTGTATTTTCTTCTTTATAGAAAACGTTTTTAGTTATTCGGCTTGAGAATCATTCTTCTTTCTCAGATCATTGGCCATGTCAATTAACCTTTGATTTAAGCCTCTTAGCTTATTAACCTCAATTTCCAGTACCTAGATCCTTATATTTTTACATTTAATTTCTTTACCCAATTTCAAATCCACACCCTTCGTATCATGGACGACCTCCACTTTTTTACTCCTTAGAGTTTCTTCATCATCAGATGTTTCAGTATCACTTTAGTTGAATCACACTTTTTCCATAAACACTTCCACACAGAGGAATAATATTTTACTTTTGATTCTTCTTTTATGTTTTTCCCTTTGCCATGGCACACCAAGATAAGAGAAAACTGAATCTTTGACCACAAAAATCGACTAACCCAAGACAGAGCAAACAAATCTGATAAAATAAACTTTCACTCTGATACCAATTGTTAGGACCAATAGGGGCCTAGATACCCTAAGAGGGGGGTGAATCAGGGTATAGATATTCTTTATCAAAATTCTTCCTGCCCCACTGGATCTTGACCTATTTATTATTAGGGTCACTTTGTTTTCTTTTGTGTGCTTATGTTGATCACTTATTTTTATCTTTATCTGATAGTGATGCTTTAGATGCAATGCAAGGAAGCAACTAGTCACACATAGAGATTTTTACTTGGTTCACCCTCACTGGGCTACATCTAAGGAGCATACAACGACGATGTGCCATTGTACCAAATCCACTAAAGCTCACTGGAAATAATGTTCAAGCTAGATCACTTCTATGCCAAGGATCACTGGCTTTACAATGTTTAGGGTTATCTCACTGCTTTCCCATGGGTCACTCCCTATTTCTCTCTCACTGGATCACTGCCTTTAGAAAGAATAACCTTCTTTCTCTTCCTCTGCTCACTACACTTTGAAGGGATCCACTCACAGTTTATAGACATGTAGGTATCTTCATTACCACTATTGAATGAATCATCCACTGTATGTAGATTCTCTATTGATTTCCAAATTTCATCCACTAATGAATAACCCTTTTCCCCTGAACACTGAGTAACAACCTTTGGGAAGTGCCTTCATAAGAACCCTACTTCGCGAAGCTCCCAATTTCGCGAAGCTCAACCAAGACATTGTTAATTCCCTACCTTTTTGCAAAGCTCAACCCTTCACAAGGCTTAGGCCATCACGGAGCTCAAGTCATCGAATAACAACTTCCCTCACGAAGCTCACTAATCCAACGTGGAGCACTCGACTTTCACAGAGCTAGATTAGCCACCACGAAGGTCTTTTTTTATGATGCACGCTGTCTTCGCAAACCATCTTCACGAGTCAAGAGAAAAATATTTTCTTCAAAAATTCTCTCTACTTCTCTCGAGGAGGTCAAGGCCTATTTATAGGCGATTCCACCGACCCTCGAGCCTTCCATTCAATGTAAGCGCCACATCATCTCAAATCGCGAAGCTCCAAAATTTCCGTCAAAATTCTCTCAAAATCTCGAAGCACCACGGAAATTTTCTGATCACGGAGCTTGATTAGTCATTGAAAGTGGCTAATATTAATTGTTAATATCTTAATATTAATGTGTTTAAAAGTTCATAAACATCAATTTTATTCCAATTCAGAAATTGAACTTCATTTCCCATCATTGTGCAATTCATGCTTAAAGTGTCAATTTGGGCCCACTCAATAATTTTCTTGTTGAAATTACAATATTCATCATTTTAATTTGATATTTTAGTATAAGATTCATCACTTTATTTGGAACATTTTTTCTTTTAGGTCTTATGGATTAATCACAAGTGAAATGGGGATTTTTTCCCCTGAATGCATAAACTTGCTGGAAAAAGCATAATGGGCCTAAGGCCCATCAAAAAAATGTGGGGCCCACATACCAATCCCAATGAAGCTAAACTTTATACATTAGAAAGATAAAAATATGAGGATCATTTTATTCAACTGTGGCCAGAGCTAATTCTAATGTTTTCATTATGATAAAGGGATCTGAAGTTGAGATTAAAATGGGGGACCCGACATTAATGCACAGAAATCCGTCCCACCATTTAGACCATAACATCCTAAAGGATGAGCCAAATGTCCTGAAATTTTTACAGATCATATAGGACATATTAAAGAAGATATGTTTCTTCTACAACCCCTCCAGATTCGGCTTTCCTCAATTACAAATTTACACGTCAATATGGTGGACGAATCTGGACAGTTTTCCGGGTCAACTTCGAAACATCAATTTCCTTTTGATTATTCACCCTCATTTTGACTCTATTAATTTTTGGGGGGTGAATTGATTGTGTGGGGTCGATATAAGGCTCCTAATATGCCTATATAAAAAGCTAGTGGTGAAGGTAATAGTGGATATATTTTTATTATCATCTTTTGTTTCTTGTTTCATTGTAAGGTTATGCTTCCAAATTTCCTTTGTAATGTTTCCCATTTCCATGTAAGTTTCCTTTTTGTATCTTTAAGTTCTTAATCAACTTATTTCTCTTATATATTTTCCATTTCATTTATTAAAACTTTATTATCACAAATCATAGTGATATCTCTGTGTTGTTGTGAATTAGTTCACACATAGGTGTGAATTTCATTCACACACACGGAGGAGTGCTCATTATTTCC
Organism: Viscum album; assembly: GCA_963277665.1. Classification (NCBI taxonomy): domain Eukaryota; kingdom Viridiplantae; phylum Streptophyta; class Magnoliopsida; order Santalales; family Viscaceae; genus Viscum; species Viscum album. Next base: position 1,304,335,882 of record OY728160.1, on the reverse strand, counting down.
GCGGTTTTAATTTCTTCAATCCAATTCTTGTTAGTCATCTTCCTCCCACCATTGAAAGTATACCATCAATGGAGGGCTAAACATTTAATGGGTTTATCTTAGGAGGATACAGAGTCTGGATTTAATGTTATTTGATGAACGAATTGTTGTTAATTGGATAATTAATTTAAGACATCCATTCTTCAGTAATTTCTACTCTTCATCTTTACTGTGTTTGAGAAAACTAAATTCAATTACTAAATGACCATATAACTCGGAGAGATCATGAATTTGGTTCTCTAAGTTTATAGGGGATTAGTAATTGTGTTTATTAGGCACCAAAATCAAACCCAAAGTTGTCTACTTCATAGCCCATCCTTCACCAAATCATAGCGTCTCAAGGTTACTTCTTCGGTCCCTGTGGATTCGATCCCTACATGTACTACATCGAATGCTTTTACCAATAGGGTAAATTTGGGTGCAACCAAATTTTGGCGTCATTGTCGGGGACCCAAGTAAGTCACCTCAGACACTCATCTTCTTTTCTCACCCCAAATTCTCTATTCCCACCCTAATTTCTTTTCTCTTTTCCCCTTTCTAGTTTTTTCGACTCTTGAAAATTACGATTCAATATTTCCAAATGAATCCAATGGAGTATAATAATAAATATCCATTCACAAACTCAGGATGGAATAAATTAGAAAATCCACATTGGTAATCACTAAACTTTTTTAATTACTTTGATCAAACCTTAATTGAATACACCAGACAAGATGAGATGTACAATCAATGTGATGTTGATTACTTAAAGGATCAATTTCCATACCTATCGAGAATGATTGAAGAAATAAAAATTAATTATGTTAATGATGTCCAAACATCTATCAATCCTAATTCTGAAAAAATTATTGAATATTTGTGTGAAAAACAGTTAAAATGAATTTAGAAGTTTCATCACTGAGATTAGAAATACAAAGCATTGAGACTTGTGGGGAACCCATTCTTACTCAGGATGTCTCTTCCTCATCACTAATACAAGAATCTTGTCTCCCAAAAACCTCAAATGAATTTATTGAAGAACCAACCATTGGATTTGGGATATTTGAAGATAATCAAGGAATTTTTGATGGGTGCTTAAATCAAGAGGAAAATAATTTTTTGTATTCACAAGAGGGAAAATTGACATTGTGGATGGAGATTCCTGAATATTTCTCCATTGATGATTTTTCAAAAACACAAATCACTGAACAATTGGGAGAAATACCAAACATTGATCCCATACCCAAACCTCAAATTCAACTAGACACTTTTGGGGATGAATCATATTTTAAAATGGAACCAATTATTTCTTATTTTTTTGGAGAAGAAACTGACTTTCATTCAAATTGCCAATCTTTATTTGGAAATTGCAATCGACCAGAACTCAAAATCATTATCCTTCCTTCCCCAGACAAGAATTCCATCATAGGTGATAAAAAAGACCTTGCAGTTTTAGTTCATTCCTCTAAAGAAGCCAATAATTTTGGAATGGTCATTGATGTCTTAGGAAGGAATATAAGTTCAACTCGATCAACCATTTCAGATATTCCTTGGATTTTACCAATCATTGTAGAAAATAGGATTTTACAAGAAACAAATTTCAAAAAAATAATCAATCTCAATCTTATTGAAGTTGAAAAAGATGGGTTAATTAAAATGTCGAAAGTTGGAATTGGATAAGTTGGGGGGTACAAGTTGAGCTAATGACGTTAAAAAAAAGCGCTACACAGGAGGCAACCCATGGGTTTCATGTTTCCAATATTTTTGGAATCATAGTTATTTTTCAAATAGGATTAATAAATCATTTTGATATTTTAAAAATAAAAAAATAAAAAATAGACTGTTGACATGTTCTTCTTTTATGAGTAAGGATGGGTATGAAAGGGGATCACCGTATTCATCCATGTCACGCGGTGTGATCCCCGAGTAATACCTTACCCAGAAAATATAAAGAAGACAATGTATCATCAGTTTATTTTATTTTATTTATGTTTTTGTAGGTTAAAAAATTAGACTCTTGACCTATTCTTCTTTTATGAGTATGGATGGGTATAAAAGGGGAGCACTGTATTCATCTGTGTCACGCGGTGTGATCCCTGAGTAATACCTTACCCAGAAATTTAAAAGAATACAATGTATCATTAGTTTGATTTAAAAAAAACATGAAAACCCATAAAAATGATGATACTTGGAATTAAATAAATCATTGCGTTATCTGTTTTGTCTACTTTGTCCTTCTTTTTATGGTTCAGGAACTATTCTGGGTGATACATGTTCAATCAAGGAGGTGCCTACATCCCCCAAGAGATCAAAGGAGTAATCTGGAGCATCATGAACTTCAACTTCAAAAACCAGGTGAATTTGTTCCATGTTTATCATTCTCAATTTCATCTTTTAACTCCTATCCTACCCCCTTATAACTTTTCTTTTCTTTAAACACTAGGGAAAGTGTTATTCTAAGTTGGGGGGAGATAAAAAATGACTTTTTTATTTTTTTTATTTTTTGTGAATAAAAACATGCAGGAAAAGAAAAATTCCATTAACCTTGAACATGATAACACACATTGCAAACTCTAAAATTGGATATCAAATAATTTTGTATGCCTTGATTCTGATTTTAATGCAAGTTTAAGTTCATGAGCATAGTTTTTGGAAAGTGTGGTTGTCTGATGTGATTTTTCAAAGTTTACATTTTCATCCTCTTAATAAAAATGCCACAATGCACGTCTACTGTATCGTGGGTGTAAATTTGAGTTCTTGGGTCCCTTACATTATAGCATAGGGTTCTGGGGTCACTTTTAGTTTAATTTGAGTATCCAAAAAAAACAAAAACAAAAAAACAAAAAAACAAAAAAAAATAGTGATCACATAGGGAAATGTTTTGTCTAAATGCGTGGTGTTCGACACTTGGGGATCATGACTCCATATTTTTCTTTGCCCAGAGTTAGGCTTTATATCTCTATTGTAGAGCATAAAATTGACAATATGTGTGGCGTCCGGCACTTGGGGATCATGACTCCATAGTTTTCTTGCCCAGATTTAGTCTTTTCATATCTATTGTGGATAAAAAAATCATCAAAAAAAATAAAAAAAAATGGATACTCATATTAAGGTTTAATGTGATTCCCACCTAGAACTTCCATTTTTTCCCCTTGAACAATAAAATGGGCCCCATATCTTTTGTGATGCACAACACTTTATCATGATTAATTGAAATTGGATGAAATGTGGCGATGAATTTGAATAAATGAATGGGCTTGGGATTGGGATATGCTTATGGACATAGCTTATTTTAAATGATTTTGATGGGTTCCATTTTTTTTTGGTATTATGTCTTTGGGTGAGCAATGTGTATTTAAATTTTTTTGGAAAAAGGGATTTGAATTTCATATTTGTAATATATTTTGCTCGGGAATAGCAAAACTCAAGTTGGGGGTGTGATTAGTCACTGAAATTGGATAATATTCATTTTTAAGATCTTAATATTAATGTGTTTAAAAGTTCATAAACATCAATTTTTGTCCAATTCATAAATTGAACTTCATTTCTCATCATTGTGCAATTCATGCTTAAAGTGTCAATTTGGGCCCACTGAATAATTTGCTTTTGGAAATTACAATATTCATCATTTTAATTTGATATTTTTTTATATGATTCATCAATTTATTTGGAACATTTTTTGTCTTAGGTATTGTGGGTGAATCACAAGTGAAGATGGATATTTTTTCACCTGAAGGCAGAAACCTGCTGGAAAAAGCATAATGGGCCTAAGGCCCATTCAACAAATTTGGGGCCCACAAATCAAGCCCAATGAAGCTAAAATTTATACAGTATAAAGATAAAAATATGAGGATCATTTTATTCAACTGTGGTCGGAGCTAATTCTAATTTTTGCATGATGATAAAGGGATCTGAAGTTGAGATTTAAATGTTGGACCCGACATTAATGCACAGAAATCCGTCCCACCATTTAGACCATAACTTCCAAACGGCTGAGCCAAATTTCCTCAAAGATTTTAAGATCATAGAGGAAAGATGGACTAAGATATTGTTCTTATAAAACCCCTCCAGATTCGGCCTTCCTCAATTACAAATCTACACGTCAATATGGTGGACGAATCTGGATAGTTTTCCGGGTCAACTTCGAAACATCAATTTCCTTTTGATTATTCACCCTCCTTTTGACTCTATTAATTGTTGGGGGGTGAATTGATTGTGGGGGTGGATCTAAGACTCCTAATATGCCTATATAAGGAAATAGTGTTGAAGGGAATAGTGGATATATTTTTATTATCAGCTTTTGTTGCTTGTTTCATTGTAAGGTTATGCTTCCAAATTTCCTTTGTAATGTTTTCCATTTCCATGTAAGTTTCTTTTTTGTATCTTTAAGTTCTTAATCAACTTATTTCTCTTATATATTTTCCATTTAATTTATTAAAACTTTATTATCATAAATCACAGTGATATCTCTGTGTTTTTGTGAATTAGTTCACACATAGGTGTGAATTTCATTCACACACATGGAGGAGTGCTGGTTATTTCCGTGGTTTTAATTTCTTCAATCCAATTCTTGTTAGTCATCTTCCGCCCACCATTTAGAGTATACCATCAATGGAAGGATAAACCTTTAATGGGTTGATCTTAGGAGGATGAAAAGGCTGGATTGAATGTTATTTTATGAACGAATTGTTGTTAATTGGATAATTAATTTAAGACATCCATTCTTCGGTAATTTCTACTCTTCATCTTTATTGTCTTTGAGCAAACTAAATTCAATTACTAAATGACCATATACCTCAGAGAGATCATGAATTTGGTTCTCTAAGTGTATATGGGATTATTAATTGTGTTTAGTAAGCATCAAACCAGAAAATGATGAAGGTAGTGTTATTTTTGAATAATGGATTCATCAAGAATTAATAAAACCAAAATTGTCTAAAGAAGTAAAATTCATTCAATACACCCTGAGCATAATCCTAAGATCAACCCATTTTATTTGAATTGAATTCACTTAGATTTATTAGTGTTCTTTAAACCATCCAAAATCAAACCCAAAGTTGGCTACTTCATAGCCTGTCCTTCACCAAATCATAGCGTCTCAAGGTTACTTCTTCGGTCCCTGTGGATTCAACCCCTACATGTACTACATCGACCGCTTTTACCAGTAGGGTAAATTTGGGCGCAACCAGAGCTCGTCGTAATCGCAGAGCATTCCATCAATTTCTTTGCACCACCGCCGCGAAGCTCCCTCGCATTTCTCTTCAATTATGTCGTTTGCTAAGCTCATTGTAATCGCAAAGAGTCACCATCAACATTCCTCTGGTCTTCGCAAAATCCAAAACATGAAGCCTATCTTTGCAAAACTCATGTCTTTTCCATATTTAAATTAGATCTTCAAGGAAATCCAATTTTCGTGATTCTCACCAAACTCCAAATTTTGGACCCCAAAAATTTGCTAAACACTAGAAAACAACACCCCCTTGTATTTGTTCTTTAATACTGCCTCCAGATCATCCATTCCTTTGTCATGGGTCTTTGTCAGTATGGATTTCCAACAACATCTCTGGACCTTGACAATTCACCATGGATACCTTCTTTGTCAAAAAACACAATCAAACCAAAAATTCTGCAATGTCACCTTGAGGTATTTTTTCCCAACAGGAATCAAACCCAAACATAACATGATCTATATTCAAGGAAATAGAGCATGAAAGAAAATTAAGAATAAAGAAAACCTTGAATGTAGTTGTAATGAAATATATCTTTCTTCTCTATTGGAGTGTGTTTGATGATGACAACCAAAGCATCAAATAAAGGCTTTTCAGGTTTAATATAACTACATCATCTTTTATATACCAAAACATTTTTTGAGGATCCTAGTACTATGAAGGGGTAATAGAACCTTCACAATGAGTGATAAATAGAGTAATGGGGATGAAGAGAGTTTTAGTAGGGAATTCCACTCATCACAATCTTCATCTTCCAAAAAGAGAGATCATGGATTCTTATATTGTTCTTTATGATGAATTTTATCAAACGAATCACATTGGTGATATGAAGCATATAAAAAAACATTACTCCTATTGGAATTTATTCATTAAAAACATTCAATGAAAATTCATTCCATAATAAATCCTTTTAAAATTGATGATGACTAATGAAAACCGAGTAGGGAGAAATCTATAATATGAACACATCATGTGCATGAAAATGGAGGCATCGGCTATCGACCTCGAAATCCATAAGAACAACCATGTCATGGTGCTTCCCACTTTAGTGCACATCCAAAAACTCACTTAGAAAATACCACATCCAAGTATAATAAATTAATATCGAATCTTATAGAAAAATTTTACCCCACAACCACTTCCCTGTTAGTTTTCTACTCTCACACCCTAATGTTAAATGTTATGTTCTTTCATACCTTCCATATAGATATCAAATCATACCTGATGTGGGTTGGACCACAGCCCTACCTAATCCAACCCACATTGGGTGCAATGTTTTTCATTGGCACCAATCCATATCAAAAACCACATTTACACATCATACCATATAACCACATATCCAGGGCTACATGAAGCATGTCCATATCTCAACCGCACATCACTTTTCCATTATATTAAGGTATCATTAACATAAAGGATATCAACTTCATTTACTCCTATTAACATATACAACCTCCCATTATATTTAATACATCATCATCCCATCATCATCACATCAATCAAATTATCAACCTCTGGCCACACAATCATACCATGTCTGAAGGGAGAGTGTGCAAGAGGGGGTATTCAACCATTCATTCATTCTAGAACCAGGATGTGGGGGAAAACCCCCAGAACCCAAAAAATTTGGGCATTAGTGAGGTCAACTAACTTGGGTGGAAGTTCATATGAAAATATAGGATAATAAATATATATATATATATATATATATCCACACACAAACCCAACCAAATAATGTTCCTACAAAGTCATCACTACCATGCCCATCATAAACATTACATAATGTCATCATTCACTAGACATTTATTTATATATAAAACAATAACCAATACCATCATTCACACACAACAACCACATCATAATTAATAATTTCTAATTTTTGTTGAACCACTAACCTGTTTATAGAATTACTGTTTTTCCAAATTTATTATGTTCATTATTCCATTCATTAGCAGTATTCAATACCAGTCCATTCAATAATTTATGTTCTAATTCATGAATATATTAGCATGCATTAATCACAACCATTACAATCATTATAATTTCATTTCACAACATAAAATTGTTAGAAAACATTACATATTCAATTCTAGCCCATATTAAATATTAATTACTCATTAACTATCAATTACATATAATTTCACCCATTATTTCCAATCAAATACAAGCCATTGTACTTCTATAACAATATTCCACATCAGACACAAAACCATTAAATCATCATATCAACAACCCCACATGTTCCAAATAAAGAACCACAATATAACTGCCACTTATTTTCACATAAATCACTTGAAACCAACCACCATATTATTCTTCTATTAGAAACATTTTTCCACGTCCAACTATTTTCTCATAAATTCCATCTTTCCACATAACAATATATTATATGCTCTATGTGATTTATCTAATTATGAAGGTGAGAATAAGATCGAAATTAGTTTACAATGTTATCATAGAAAAATACATCATTCACCCACATAATCACAATAAAAAGAAACAACACTGTAGAATAACACCAAGTCACACCAATCAATCCCTTTTAAAAAATTCCTTCATAATAATTTGAGTGTGGCAATCAAAACTTCATTACCATTATTCCAGGTTCTTTAGAAACTATTTCATTTCCATATTTACATGATTATACTTTTATAAAGGTGAATAAAATACCTAAACCACAACAAGGTACGTAATCCATAGCAACAATCAAAACATCCAACATTATGCCAACATTATTTTTTTGTGGCGGTTTTTTTTGTTTAGCGATAGTTTAAACTACCCCAAAATCAAGTGCCAGAAATCATTTAATAGTAGTTTTTTAAAATCATCACAGAATTATTTAGTGGTGGTTTTTTAAAAACTGGTAGATTTATATTGCGGTGGTTTTTTATTTTTTAAAATTATTTCTTATTATTTTTAATTATTTATCATTTATCATTCATCATTTATTTATTACATATTTATTAACATCACACGTCATATCCACATTCATATGCCTTGTATACCTAACATAAATTCAACATATAAACATGTTGGGTGTGATTTGAACCCCTTACCTCTTCGTTATTCTACAATGACATTATCACTCTAACAAGCTCTTCATGTGGTGAGTAAATAGAATTTAATATTCTTATATATATAGATAAAAAATAAAATAAAAATTTTAAAGAATAATAATAAGTAATAAAAAAAGAAGTAATGCATAAAAAATAAATATGAATTAAATAATTAATAATTAATTAATTAACTAATTAATGTTAATAAATGAATAATAAATAATAAATAAATAAATAGTAAATAAATCATAAATAAATAACAAATAATAAATTGATAAATTAATAATAAATTAATAAATAGTAAGTAATAAATTAATAATGAATATATAATAAATAAACATATAAATAATAACAAATAACAAATAAATAAAAATTAAATCTATAATAATTAATAATTAATAGCTAATAATTCATAATTAATAATTAATAATAAATGAATAAGGAATAAATAATAGTAAATAATTAATAAATTATTAATAAATAATCATTAATAAATAATAAAAATGATAAATAAAAAAATAGTAAATAAATATATTATAAATTATAAATAATTTAATAATAAATAAAAAATCAATCAATCAATCATTCAATAATAAATAATGAATAGTAAATAATAAATAATAAATAATAAACGAATAATAAATAAAATTTAATTAATTAATTAATAATTAGTTGTTACTAATTAATAACTAATAATTAATTAATTAATTAATTATAGATAATAAATAAATAATAAATTAATAATCAATAATAAATTTATAATCAATAATAAATAATGTGCAATAATATATAATAAATTGATATAAATATCTATAGATATATATATATATATATAATGAGATTTACATAAATATATATAAATATAAACATTTATGTTACAGAAATATATATAAACACACACATATATATAATTATATGTTAATATAAATATATATATATAAACACAAGTAAGTATAAACTTATCTATATATACCCATGTAATATATGAAAATATATAATCATAAATATGTATAAATATTTACAAATGTATATATATATAGAAAAATATCATACATACATACATATATATATAATAGATAGTAAATCACCAAAATAGAGAAGGCCACAAAAATTTCAAGACCATCAAATAAATTGTAATGTAAATCTGTGGAATAAAATCTTAGAAAACCCAACAATCATATGAAGACACTCTTAAAAGAAGCTGAAATCTCATTGAATGTTCAAAAATCATGGTATCTCAACCAAAAAAACTCAATTTTGTAAGCCTCCCAAACCTATTTTTACATTCAAAAAATAGTGATCAGGGTCCCCCATAGTCATGATGATGTAGATCTCATCTAGAAATTTTATTTTATATATGGTAGAGCGCAAACGAACACCCAAATTAAAAGTTATGTCCAATTGAAGTTGAAGTTCGATTTTAAACTTCTCTTAAAACATTAATAAATTTTATACTATTAATTATTAATGAAATATTATCTAATTTTATTTCATTTAATTTCTTAATATTCGATTTTACTAGTCGTCTTTCTAAAACGTATATCCTGGTCAAAAGTTATGGCCATTTGATGTTTAACTCTAATTTTCAACTTATCTAAACATTAATTAAATTTCAAATAACTATTAACAATTACTTATAAATAATTATTAATTAATACATTATAATAACTTAAATTTTAAATAGTAAAAAATAAATTATTATAATTAATAATTAATAATTAATAATAATAAATCATAATTAAATATTTAATATTTAATATATTTTTTCATTAATTTGGTGGTGTTTTTTATTAATTTTCATTGAAAATTAATTTGAATGATTTTTTTAAACATGAAAAAATTATTTAACCATGGTTTTTCAAAAACCACCACTATAGAATATTTGAAAAAAAACAAAAAAAATACCACATTTAGTGATGGTTTTAAAAATTTATGTGGAATTTGTTTTCACAAAATATTTAGCAACGATTTTGGAAACTACCACTAAAAACCTACTGATAAATTCATTTTTTCTTGAAGTATAGTAGCAATAACAATCAAACACCAATCACAAGATAAATAACATAAATCATATAATCACAAGTGAATCACCGCGTCCCCATTGATTTATTTTAGTTCATTCCATTGTCTTTTTTAATACAATACATATTATCCACCCAATAAAATCAAGAGCATGTTAATTTCATAGGTGCATAAAAATAAAAGAGAGGGAAGCCCTAAATACACCAACTTAACTAGAACATCACAAGTTTCTAGAAAATAATGGGAGTAATGATAAGACCCTAAGACCAAACCCACACAAGGGATACATCGATCAACCTAAATAATAGAATAATCCATCAAAATCCATAACCTAACATCTACCAAATTAAACCATAATTTTTACCAAAAACTCCCAAGACAACAGAATTAGAGAAAAGTATCATAAGATAAAATCTCTCTTTAGACCATGAACAAGGGATATTCAATAGTCAAGGATCAAAGCTAAGAAAAATGGCACTAAAATTTGCCCTAAAAATGCACTTATTTCACCCAAGTTCTAGGGAAACAAAATAAGTTGAATGATATCCAATGGTGTTTTTTTAATTTATATCTAGGATGGAAAAAAATAAGACCATAATGAAAGGGGTGTGGGTCACATTGAAATGGGGTGAAATCAAATGAATCTATGGGAATCATGTTGTCCATCCACACCTTAAACTTGGATAGACCATTAATTTGATATAAGTGGGGAAAGTTCCACGATGTTATGACTATCACCACTCCATAATATTTTAACTCCTAAAATCACAGGGAAGTCCTTCAATACTAACACAATGCAACAAAAGCTCCATGAAATAAGGACATCAAAAAGGACATATTCATATAATTGACCACTCCATTATCTACAATGAACTGTGGAAAATCACTTCAAATATCCATAGATTTCTCCATATTGATCAACCTAAGACCATAACTATGATGTATGTAAAGGAACACGGTGTAGGGAACCCCAAAAGGAAGAAATAAGGAATTTAAACCCTTGAGATCCACAGAATAGCTTAACCACCCCATGATGAAACACACCATAATAAAAAATTTCCCTCTTTTAACTAATCACCCATGGAGAAAAACTGAGGACCATACTGTAATGCACTCTTCTAAGATAATACTTTATCTCCAACTCTACCTTCATTCCTCAATCCTTCTCCTGACATCCCCAACACCCAAAACATGAAATTTAATAGGATGGAATGGTATTGGTCATTACATTAGATACCTGTTACATAATTTTCACCCCAAGACTAAAAAATCCCCCCAAAAAAACAACAACCACAAAACCTAGAACTTTTTAGGAGATACATCTAATTCAGTGGAAACACCATTACCAAGAATGAACATTAATCATGAAACAACAACCCCAATACTAATAACACCTGATAAATCATTTCAAAATCACTCAATATGGGGAATAAATCATCTTTAAATAGAATAGATATAGTAGAGACCTCCCTAGTAAGATCAACACTATAAAATGGAACTACTCTCCAAACTCAGGGAGGAAAAAAATATCCATGGTACCATCATATAATTCCGAGGGATTACTACATTCAAGGTAAAACAACAACTACACACTAACCATACTTGAATTAATAAATATATCGCAACACCAACCCTATTTTAATAATTAAATATTTTAAAACTTTCAGCTGAAGAATATAATATGACATTAATATTATTATTATGTAATTCAATATGCCTAATCATATTAAATGATTGGATCTGTTAATAGGTTATGACATATGATCCCATGATTAATATTGTCTCACTCAATCATAAGATATGATTGAATGTAAGAAATAAGGATGGATTCAACTTCTTATTAAATCATATTTTATGATTAAAGGTTTACCATAAAATAATTAAAATAGTTTTCATATCACTAATAATATCATAATGGTGGAAGTCAAATTCCTTTTCCTTGTAGACATAAAGTACAAATTAATTTTATATTTATAAATTATTGAGGTGTTAAAATCATAACCCCTAAACATCCTATATGTTTTGTTTTCATAAATAAACCATTACAAGAGTTTTAACACAGGGTAGATAGCCTATGAATACAATGCATGAGTTGGTGACTAATGCATTAACTCAGAGATTGTACATGCATGAGTTAATGAATGCATGAAAATTCAAGGGGAATCTTAGAGGGTTATATAATAACCCACTTCCATTTGATGGAAGTGGATGTGTAATTCATTCTTGGCGCTTGACTGAATCTCCCTAACCCTGAAGATATTTCTTATTCTTCCTTAAAACATTGAGGTACTAGCACACTATAAAATTTAGGTGATTCCTACATGTATGACATGTGATTATGTTTGGTCCATGGATACATCATGGATTGGGAATATTATATGGATACCCTTTTTGATAATGATCATATACTAACAAAATTGTTTGATATGATGTCGTGCCCTGACATTGAAAGGTACACAATATAAAGAAGTCATTCATTTCTAGTTTTCATGTATTTTTTTCTATTCATCTAGATTCTTGATATGGTATTTGATTACTTATTTTTATTCTATTAAGTGTTAATGGATCCATAGAAATCATAATAGTGTTATCAAATATCCCATATCTTTAGATTTATAAAAACAAGTGTGAAATTATGTTTATAAAAATCACATTACAGATCATTTACACGTCATTAAATATGATATCTAGATTTTTTCAACTAGTTTTATATTATAGGATATGATCTATGACATCATAAGTCATGAGGAAACTTAAAATCACATTTTTCTACTAGTCGTAGTGTATGACCACTGGGTATCAAAAAATATGATAGTCGCATAGTATGTTTCAAAAACCAAGCATCATATCATTACTAAGAATTTATTTATATCATTAAATATGATATAAATTAACCTAGGGGTTATTTTGTATGCTACATATTATCTATGATAAAATTTGATAGATAATAATGTGCACCTTCAATTACAGTATGACCAAAATTTTAAAATATTACCAGTGAAGAAAATTTTTATTTTTATTTTTATTCAATTATGAATTGAATAAATTATTTATAATTTTTTTAAATAATTATAATATGTATTTAATGTATATTTATTAATTTGTAAAGATTTTATCAATTAATTATTTATAAAGAGTAAATATTTAAATAAATAAGTTTTTATGTAACATTTATATTAAATATTCCTTAATATTACAAGTTAATATTAAAATAATATTTATCTAAAATTATATAGCACACCATGTGGTTAAAAAATAAAGTGTTTATTTAGAAATTGGACTATTAGTGACCGCCATTGGCGATCACTAATGGTATTTAGAGACCACCTTCCAGCCGCCAATGGTGGTCGCATTAGTCCAGTCACTGTAGGGCTATAGCGACCGTCAATGGCGGTCGTTGTAGGTGACCTAATACTTAGCTGAATAGCGGCTGCTATTGGGTCGAGCTATAGTGACCTCCAATGGCGGTCGCAATAAGTAACCTAAAAATCGGCCTACAGCGACCGCCAATGGTGCTCGCTAGACTCTGGAAAATAATCCACCCATTAGCAACCACCATAGGCAGCCTCTAACCACGGAATTTTTTAAAAAAAAATTATAGTGCTTCTTCTTGAATAGAAGAAACAGAGCTAAAATCATAAAAAATAAATTCAAAACAGCAGAAACAGCTAGATCCTCAAAAAAATAAATGATAGGCATACTTCTTCACATATCTAGTGATCCAAACAGCTCCAATCCATTCCAATCTTCTGGTTCAATAAACCTATAATAAGATGCAAAAGAAATAACTAAACAGAGAAAATGAAAATTTTACATATTTATTCAGTTAGTATATATATATAATAATCAAATTGGGCCATTAGGCCATTTGGGTGTTAGGATTTTTGGGCAGTGGGGCATTATCCTATTAGGGCGTTAGGTCATTAGGGCATTAGGCTGTTAGGGCATTAGGTTGTTTCGGGCATTAGTCCATTATTCCATTAGGGTGTTAGGCCATTAGGGAGTTTGGCCATTTGGGTATTTGGGAATTTGTACAATTGGCCAAGTCTCCATTTATCCAATTGGCCATTAGGCCAATTTTTACATTACGCCATTAGGCCATTAGGCCATTAGGCTCACTACTCTACTCTAGTAGTGACCTACTGCGATGATTGTACGCGATGAGGAGGTTTGGAAATAGTATTGGAAAAAAATTTGGATATGTTCGCTCAACATTGGATATATAGAGTAATGTTAAATACTGAATAGCCCCCCAACCCCTCCCCCTTGTACATCCCCCCTCCCAAACCCTATAGCCCCCACACTCCTCCCGGACACCCCCCCCCCAAAAACTCCCCCTAGATTGCTCCCCCACCCCCGGATAGCCCCCACTCCCCCCAGAAAGACCCACTCCTAACCCCCAACACCCCCCAAACAGCACCCACACAGAACAACCCACCCCCAGATAGCCCCCCCCCAGAACAACACCCCCCAACCCCCACTCAAAACCCCCCTTGGACACCCCCACTCACCCCAGACAACCCCCACCCCCAGACAGCCCCCACCCCCAAACAGCCCCACTCCTAACCCCCCCCCCCCTCGGACAGCCCCCCCACCCAACCCCTTGGACAACCCCCTCTCGCAGCCCCTCACTCCCCCAAACCCCCCCCCCCATCCCCCACCCCTGGACAATCCCCACTCCCAACCCCCCTCCCCGGACAACCCCCCCAAACATTACTCGGACACCCCCCACCTTCATAGCCTCTCCCCTCCACCCTACAGCCCCCAACAACAGATTCATTTTCAATTACACATGCTCAATGCGTCACTTTTATTATTATAAGATTATAACCAACCCCAGATTCAGTAAACATGACTCTTAGTTCTCTATCTAATTAATTATCAATCAATTTAGGCTTTACATTCTTTTCCAATTTCTATCAAGAACAACAAGCTAATCTACTACATAACAAAACTTACAAACAATAATAATATATATAGTTCACTATCTAGAAACATAGTAGGAAAATTGTTATCATGGTATAAAGAAACAACATTGGCCATTAGTTGATTAGGTCATTTTTCATTTGGTAAAAAGGCCATTGGGCCATTTGTTCAATAGTCCAATAGGATAATATTCCATTAATCCAATAATACATTAGGTAATTAGGACATTATTCCCTTTGGTCATTGGGATGTTAGGTCGTTGGTTAGTTGGTTCGTTGGGTGGTTAGGCCATTGGGGCGTTAGGTTGTTGGGCTATTAGGTCATTGGGGCATTAGGACATTAGGCCGTTAGGCCATTAGGATGTTAGGATATTGGGCCATTAGGTAAGTAGGACATTAGTCCATTTGGAAAATTGTTACATTGGGTCGTTAGGCCGTTAGGTAATTAAGACATTACTCCATTTGGCCAATTGTTCTATTGGGTCGTTGGGTCGTTAGGTCGTTGGGTCGTTAGTCTATTGGGGCGTTAGGCAGTTGGGGCATTAGGCCATTGGGGATTTAGGACGTAAGGGTGTTAGGTCATTAGAGAATTAGGCAGTTGGGCTGATAGGCCATTTGGATATTGGGTCGTTAGGCCATTAGGCCTCTAGGGCATTCAGTCGTTGGGCCGTTAGGGCGTTAGGCCATTAGAGTGTTAGGCCATTGGGGAGTTTGGGAATTTGGGAATTTGAACATTTGGTCATTTGGGAATTTGGCCAATTGGCCAAGTCTCCATTTAGCCAACTGGTCATTAGGCCAATAGGTTAATATTCCATTAGTCCATTTTATCATTAGGACAATACACTAATATTCCATTAGTCCAATAAGACATTAGGTAATTGGAGAATTAGTCCATTTTTTCAATTTTCCATTAGTCCATCAGGTTGTTGGGTTGTTAGGTCATTGGGGAATTAGGTCATTGGGACGCTAGGGTGTTAGGTCATGAGGGTTTTAGGCCATTAGGGCGTTTGGACATTGGGGAATTTGGGAATTTGGCCAATTGACCAAGTCTCTATTTATCCAATTGGCCAATATGCCAATTTTTACATTAGGCCATTAGTCCATTAGTCCATTAGGCTCACTACTCTACTCTTGTATTGAACTACTATTCTACTCATACGCAATGAGGTTTTTTGGAATGATGTTTGGACAACCATTTGGCTGCGTTCGCTCGACATTGAACTATATAGAGTAAAGTTTAGTACTGAATATCCCCGCCCAACCCCTCCCACTTAAAAATACCCCTCCCAACCCCCTGAAACCCCCACACTCTCTCCCCCAGACAGCCCCCCCCCCCAAAAAAAACTCCCCCCGGACATCCCCCCACCCATAGACAACCCTTACTCTCCCTGTACATCCCCACTCTCAACCCCCACACCCTTAATAGATCCCCACTCCCAACCCCCCTTGGACACCCCCCCCAAACTCCTCCGGACAGCCCCCTCCCCCCCCCCCACTCACCCCAGAAGACCCCCACTCCCCCCCAGACAACCCCACTTTCCCCCACACACACTCCCCCAACCCCTTGGAAACCCCCCCCCCCTCACATCCCCACACTCCCCCCAGAATCCCCCCCCATCCCACACCCCTGGACAACCCCCCTCCCCAGACAGCCCCCCCCCCCACACAAACTTTCCCCAGACACCCTCCACCCCAAATTTCCTCAGAAAGCCCCCCCCCCCCCCACCTGCACATTCCCTCCCCCTCCACCCTACATCCCCCAACAGCAGATTCATTTTCAATTACATATGCCCAATGTGTCACTTTTATTATTATCAAATTATAACCAATACTAGATTTAGTAAACATGACACTTAATTATCTATTAAATTAATTAACAATCAATTCAGTCTTTACATTCTTTACCAATTTCTATCAAGAACAACATTCTAATCAACTTTATAAAAAACTTTCTAACAATAATAGTATATATAGTACACTATCAAGCAACAAAGTAGGAAAATGGTTATCATGTTATAAAGCAACAACATTGGCCATTAGGCGATTAGGTCATTTTTTCATTTGGGAAAAAGGCCAATAGGACATTTGGTCATTATTCCAATAGCCTAATATGCCACTAGGCCAATAGTATATTAGGTAATTAGGGCATTAGTCCATTTGTCCAATTGTTCCACTAAGTCGTTAGGCTGTTGGGCCCTTAGGCCATTTGGAATTTAGGTCATTGGGGAATTAGGCCATTGGGGTGTTAGTCTGTTAGGGCATTAGGCCGTTGGGGTGTCCAAATGGCCATTGGGGTGTTAGTCCATTTTGGCATTATGTCGTTGGGTCGTTATTCCATTGGGCCCTTAGGTTGTTGGGTTGTTGGGCTATTAGGTCATTGGGTCGTTAGGTCGTTTGGACGTTAGGACGTTGGGACCTTAGGCCGTTGGGTCGTTGGGCCCTTAGGCTATTGAGATGTTAGGCCTTAAGGCCTATAGGGCGTTAGGCCTCTAGGGAATTAGGCCTTTATGGCATTAGGCCATTAGGGCATTAGTCGATTATGACATTACGCCATTAGGGCATTTGGCCATTTGGGCATTTGGCCATTTGGGAATTTGGGGATTTGGCCAATTGGACAAGTCTCCATTTATCCAATTGGTCATTAGGACAATAGGATAATATTACATTAGGCCATTTAATCATTAGGCCAATAGGATAATATTCCATTAGGCCAATAGTACATTAAGTAATTAGGACAGTAGTCCATTTGACCAATTTTCCATTAGGCCATTAGGCCGTTGGGTCATTAGGCCATTGGGTCATTAGTCTGTTGGGTCGTTAGGTCGTTGGGGTATTATGTCATTGGGGAGTTAGGCCGTTTGGGAATTAGGCCATTGGGGTGTTATGTCGTTGGGGTGTTAGGACATTTAGGCTATTGGGTTATTTGGCCATTTGGGTCGTTGGGCCATTGGTCTATTCAGACATTCGGTCGTTAGGCCAACAAGCTTGTAGGCCATTCGTCCCATAGTCCAATAGGCCATTAGGCCATTGGTCCATAAATCCATTGGTTTATTAGTCCATTGGTCCACCTAGCCTAATTATTATCCTCTAATGGGGATTCTAAGAAATTATATATCACAATAAAGTATTACTGATCATACTTGTAAAATTAAAAATATTTGGAATTTTTAAAAACATAAATTGATCTAATCACAAAAAATTCTAAATTTAAAGTATAAATCAATATATAACATTAATTCAATAATAAATATAAAAGACACACACCTTGTGAATATGATGCCTCATGGATGGTCATGGTTTCTACCTCCATCCGGTGTGCTAGGGGCCTAAAAAAATAAACATTATAAAGATTTTAATAATGAAAATAATAGAAAGTAAATAAATAAATTCATTATAAACCTTCATCGTTTGATCCCCTACACTATCACCCGGACGCATATATTCCCACAGTGTTCTAAACCCAGTGATCAATTGCGCATTTACCTCCTCAGAAGTGCACAATCATGCATCGAAATATGATAGTTGATGTGTCATTTGAGCAAAAGTTGGACTGACAACCTCAGTGCATGATACTATAGAATGAGGAATCCTTGTTCCATAGGTCAAACTATATTCATGCCCGTCACGACCAATAATGCAATGGAATATCTCATCGCTTCGCATGGGAAGCTGTCGTTGGTCCTTTGGAAGCTATTCTAACTCAGCTTCAAATTGAGCATGTGAAATATTTAAATATATATACATATATGTGTTTATATACAGATTAATGTAAGTATTGGTAATGAGTACAAGCACTTACTATAAGAGTCGAATCCACTAGATCATTTCGATCATGAGTTCTCATCCACACCGACATTTTATCAGTCTGTGCACCTTGCTCCCATAACTGTATAACAATAAAATATAAAAATATAACATAAAACCATATTAAATAATAAATTAAAAAATTAATAATAAATACATCATGTCGGATCTGAGACACGTGATGAGTCCTGATCTTATTAGGTGCTCCCTGCAATGCTCAATTCTCAGAATGGTGTGATAACACCTACATTTGATTAATTCAAATTTCAAACAAATATAATGTCACAAATTATTGAAAATATATATACCAAAATAAATATACTAACCGCAACGGCCTTAGTAGAAAAATATGCAACTAATTCATGCCATTGATATGGGAGAACACCTCTCGAGAATTCTTCCAGAATGTTTGGGGCACCCACATTTGGTACCCAGTGCTCCCTCTTGACTTTTCCTTTATAATATTTCCAAATCTTACAAAACTTTCCCATACACACTAGACAAAACTCATTGGGGAACACATTCAGATTATTCTATTTAATAAAAATAATCACACATGTTAGTATTTTTAAACATAGAAAAGAAACTAAAATGGTCTTCCTACTTGAACTTCCCTCCAAAGACGATCTAATATATCCTGAGGGATAAAAGCCCAGTCACGTGTGGTCAATGGAAATAGATGTCGGTCACATATGATATGACCCAAATGATGAATAAATGTATGGGTAGTCAGTCCCATAGGATGAAATCTCTCGTCAAATGAAACATCAAAGGTTGTGTCAGAATTCCATGATGAAATGCCATGGACAGGGCCTCTCTTGTGAGAGGAAGAAGCGGTCAAGTCTGATCCTATTGAAAATAATTTTATACATAATTTGATAGATGTGCATATATGTGTGTGTGTGTGTGTGTTTAGAAATTACTTAAAAAAATAAACACAATTACATTCAAACATACCTCGACCCTAAGACGTAGATGGATCATATAGATGATGTGGATCTTCTACATGTTCCCCTAGCATGCTTGCAGTCATAGAAAACATTACTAAGGGGACTATCCAATGTTTCAAAAAGATAAATTGGATTTTTTTTCAAAAAATAAAACTTTTACAATTATTAATAAAATAAAAAGGTATAGAATAATTAGTTGTAAATGGATTTTAAAAAATTAGAAACTTAACAAAACAAAAATAAATTTACTTAAAAAAAAGGTTTGTATTTAGAGGGTTATTTTAAACTGAAGTGATTTACTATAGTGGAATATTTTACCTAGTTACTAAAAATTCATATAATATAATACTTTATAGCTTTTCTTGTAGAAATATCTTTTTAATTTTTTAGTAATAAGTTAAAAATTATTTTATCATGGGTAGGTGTGGGGCTGTAGGGGGTTGGTAGGGGGGATGTCCAGGGGTTGGGGGCTGATCAGGGTGGTGGTGGGGGTTATAGGGGTTGGGATTGGGGATTTCTGGGGGGGGGCTATCCAGGTGGAGGGGGAGGGGTTGTTCCAGTGGGGGGATTTCTGGGAGAGTTTTGGGGGGTGTGCTGTCTAGGGGAAGTTTTTTTGGGGGGGGCCGTCCAGGGGGGTTGGGAGTGGGGGTTTTCTGGGGCTGTCCAGGTGGAGGGGGAGGGGCTGTGCAGGTGGGGGGGATATCCAGGGTGAGTTTTTTGGGGGGATGTCTGAGTGGGGGGCTATCCAGGGGGGAGTGGGGGATGTTTGGGGCTGGGAGGGGCTGTCCATGGGCTGGGGGTGGGGGGCTGTCTAGGTGGAGGGGTTGATTCTGACTAATAATAAATAACAATTATTATGTACCAAATTAGTTTTGGGTTGTTTTAATCAATTTTTAAAAAAAGGATTTAAACTAAAGAACAAGAAAACAATTATACCTTTCATTAAACATGAAAATCAACCAATTATCCTTCAAAGGACTGTCTAACCCAGTAAATATCTTCTTCACATTGAACTATTGTATGTTGATCTAGTTGTTGGGAAACAAAGGTAAAAGTCTCAGGTTCATCTTGTTAAAATAAAAACACTCATCGTTGGGACATTTTCACAACAAATTGCCAACTAGGATTCGAAGGCAAAGTAACGAAGAATACTTGTTCCTCTTGTAATGTCAAAATGAAAGTTTCATTATAAAATCTTTCATTTCTGTAAAAAATATAGTTAAAATTCACCAATGTAAACTAATATTGATCGAATTTACTTCCACGCACTAGATCAACCCAATTACACTTTAACAATATGTACTTCAACCCGTGTGCATATACAACTTCAATGATGTCTTTAAATTGGCCATAGTAATAACCAGAATCGACAAATGGAAAACTGATGCCACTATTTTGTGTTTATCATTTTCCTTCAACATCTTTAATGAAAAATCGAAATCCATTATCATATATATCTTTATAACGATGAGCCATTTCCAAATAAACCCTCAGCTAGTTGGATAAATTTTTCAGTTAGTGTGGGGTCACATAACTCCATCAGGTTATGAAACCACATAATTCACAGAATTCAATAAATATTTCTATATAAATAAATTAGTATAATACTTCACTCATAATTAAAGTAAATTTATACGTACAAAATCCTTGAACCAATCATAAAATGACACAAAATGAGATTTTTGAATTTGATACTCAGTCGCACGATACACCTCTTCTTTTAGATCATTAATGTGTTTCTTAAAAATAATAATGCAATGTTTAAATGATCAACTTATACAAAAAAACATGTAAAATTTAAACAATAAAAGTGATAATACACTTACTGCATTAATGGTTCAACTGATGGAGTATTGAAAAAGATTTATCGATGCGCTTGTATCCACTCGATGTTTTCCATATCAAATACAGTTCCTTCTCCAACTGGACCATCATGAATTCGAGAGGGATTATCTATTTTTTTCAACATATATAAGATATTCTATACAAAAATTAGTACAATCATCCATCAAATAACCATTGGATATTGATACCTCCAGACAAGCTCTGTTGCGTACAAATCATTTAAATGTATTCAGATACCACTCAATAGGATACATCCACCTGAAATGCACTAGACCAGCATCCATTACTTCATCAAATAGGTGCACTTTCAAGTGAACCATAACATAGAAAATTTATGGGGGAAATAGTTTATCAAAGTGACAAAGAATTAGTACAATTTGGTCCAGAAAACTTTTTAAATCACTCATTCAACAATTTCTTAAAAAATACTATCTAAAAAATTACTCATCTCAATCAATGGTTGAACAACATTAGGGGATAAACAATCAAAAATTATGATTGGAATCAACTACTGAATTATTATATGATTGTCATGACTTTTCAACCCTTGAAATGTCCTACTCGTTAAATTTACACACTTTGAAATATTAGAAGAGTAACCATAAAGCACCTTGAGCATATTAAAAATGGAATGAAATATCTCTTTCTCCTTTGTAGTCATCGTATACTGTGTAGAAGGCATGTATGCCTCGTTTCCCTCAACTAACTGTATTGCAAATATTTCCTTAAACCCATTTCTTATAAATCATGACATAAATTAACATGGTACTTTTATTTTCCAATGACACCTAAAATGGTCCACAATATATTATCACAAACATTTTTTTCAATGTGCATGGAATCCAAATTATGCCCTAGCATGTTAGTTTTCCAATATGGGAGGTTGTAAAAAATAATTTTCTTGCTCCAATTGTGACTGCACTGTCTACTCGCACCACGAATATTAGGTAATAGATGAGCCACCAAATCTTGAAATTCATATACCATGCGAATGTTTTCTTCCTCAATAAGCGATAACATTTCGACTCTTTTCAGGATCTTTGGTGCTAGGATGAACTCTCTAGAACCATAAAATGTGACTTTGTCATTTCTGAACCTGTGCTAAGGGGGGAGAAAACGTTTGTGACCCATGTATGCCCATTTTTTGTAATATTTAATCCATACAAATTTTTTACTTTTTTTACAATAAGGGAAATAAAATTCCCCGTCCATACTCTAGCCTAATAAATTTTCATAATCTAGGAATTCATTGATTGTCCACAACAAAGAAGCCTGTAGTTTGAACATTACATTCATTTCATAGTCATATGTTATCACAATATCACCCCAAAATTCATTCAACTCATCAATCAAAGGCTGAAGGTAAACATCAATCTTATCCCCCAGACTTCTAGGTCTACCAATAAGAGTGGAAAGTAATAATTTTTTTTGCTTCATACAAAGTCACGGAGGAAGATTATACGAAACCAACACCACGGGCCATGTGCTATGAGTTGCATAAATTATAGACTTGAATTGATTGAAACCATATGCTTATAACCACAATCGTACATTACGAACATATTTTGTAAATCTGGGGTGTCTCTTATTGAAATCCTTCCATGCACGAGAGTCTTCTGGGTGGGTTAACATATCACCTTCTTATTTCTTTATATATGCCATCTCATTAAATTAGAAACTTTAGATGACATAAAAAAATATTGTCAACCTCTTATTTAGGGGAAAGTAATGCATTTTCTTTATGACAATCAGTTTTCCCTATTTCGCAGTCTGACTTTGATGAGTCTGATTTCCGATGTTCTCTTTCCACCTAGAATCTCCATAGAATATATAAATATCCAAATGGGAAGTTTCGTTTTTAAAAACATATAGTTGTTTTCACATGCATCTAGGGTCTCATATGTAAAACCTAAGTTCTCTGTCAACTTACGAGCATGGTAATATGACTCAGGAATCTTAGCATTGATAGGAAGAACTTTTTTCAATAACACCAACAACATGTCGAATGATGTGTCTGACCACTGATTGAAAGTCTTCAAATGAATAAACTCTATGATAAATGATAATTTATTGTAAGAAGTACATCTAGTATATAATTACATTTTTTCATCATCAAGTACTTCATAAAACCTCATCGAACCATGATCTGCACCAGAGCATAGATTTATCTCATCGGTCTCAACATTCTGGATGTCAATGACTTCAGGATCCAACCCACGTACCAATTTAGTAAGCATTTAATGCATTGGATCATTCATCCTCGCATCAATATCCATCTAAACTACACCCATATTTTCACAACGAATATATTATTCCCCATGATGAGTCCAACTATTATAATTTTTCATAAATCCATTCAGGAATAGGTGCTCCCTCAAGGTATCTCATGTTAATTGATATCTATTTGCACATTTTCTACAAGGAAAACTAATATAGTAACTTTTAAATCCTCTAGTTAACTCAATAAACTACATAATTCCCTTTAAATATTCTCCAGATGTTCGATTTGTAAGATCAATCCAACTCTTATCTATAATAATATATGTATAACAAACATTTACACAAGACTTCATATTACATGCATTTTTCATATCAAATATATTTAAAATAAATACTGACTAATTTCATGTGGACCATTGATAAAATAAAAAATTTATGTCACTGAATAATAAACAAGAGAATAGATAATGTAATGGAAGTGAAATACCATGTCATATCCACCATGTTGGTATGGTAAATCTAATGATAATTCTATATTCAAGATTCCCTAATCATATTTTGATTAAAAATTTAAAAAAATTGAAATTAAAGATTTCATAAATCCTGAAAGATTAGATGAAAATATGTATAATGAAGATACTATATTGATAATGAATTCGGTCTATAATTCCATTGATTAAACATTTTTCAAGAAAGTGATATTATAGTTATGGCAGCTCATTATTCAAACATCTGGTATACAAATTTTTCTTCACAACTGTTTAATTTTTCACAATCATTGGTTAATTTTTATCCTAAGGTAATTGATTTTTTCCTACACAACAAGCTTTCCAGCATTGAGCTATGAATTTCAGGTTTGGTTCTTAAATGTGTTTCCATAAAGTGACTCACAATTATCATATTATCCTCCTGTAAACATGATCATTGGTTCCCTTCAATATATTTTTCGTCATAATATAGAGTTGGATAGATCATGGGTCATATATAATCACATCACTTAACTCATTTGATCTAATGGGTTGGGGAGTCGATCAGTTAAGAAACAAAATATATTATATATTGGGTATACTAAAAAATAGCAAACCAATTTGAACAATAAGGAATATTTTGTCCACTAATATCATAATGCATAAATTTTTATACACTATAATCAAAACATATAAAGCTACTATCACTATATAAAGTCAAATGATGAATCAAAAAAATGAAACATAACATAATAACCTGCACGCGTATGTGGTACAAGAAAAAATTCATCAAATACCAATCTTGAAATATCAACATTGGTGACTAAGTTAATTCCTACCAATAAATCAACAAATATAATTTGTGTTGAAAGTGACCAAAATCAATTAGTGAGGGAAGTGGAAATTTTATATTTCTACATACATGTACATTGTATGTCATTCATACATGTATGATGGAAATTATATTTTCAAGTATGCATGTCCTCACATGTATGTGTATTCTATGTATGTACAATACAAATCTTTAATTTTCATAGGGTGTGTATAAGACATTGTTCACTTATTATTTTCTTCACACACACACCTAGTTCACACACATTTTCCACTTATTAATTTCTTCATAGACACCTTCTATGCACAAATTTTCCACTTATAATTTTCAATGCACATTTACAATTATGTGTGAATATCCTCTTTCTTGTTCATTAACCTAAATAAGTATGCATGATACCTTTTCAAACCATGTGCCTTTTTAAATATTGATCAAACAGTGAATACTTCATGCAAGAATATGTAAAGTCTTCTCAAAATCAAAGAAACTGTATCTTTGTACAAATAATGTCCCATTGCTTCTTGGATTCACACGGCCTTTGTTCCATCATAGGCAGTAAATATTAACCATCAAATATATAAATCAATCTCTAATTTATGGAAAAATAACTAATCTATATCAAGGATAACATAAAATATATACAATTACATAACAAAAAAATACCAATTTATCTTGACTTATGTTATCAATAGAGAATATGTGGGACAATGAATGTGATGCCCCATTCTGAATCACAGGGTCCAAGATAGTGTTCCTCATGGCCTCAAGCAGATATCTTTTTATGCAAGATGTTTGTTACTAGAAGGGTATGAATGTCATCGGGAAGAAAATATACCCTTTGTATAAATAAAGAAAAGTATAAACAATAACATAATAGATGAAATAAACAATTAAAAAACATAATCCCCAGTAGGTATCTCAATTCATATAGTAAAAACCCAAATACCCCCAGAGTGTTAGGTTAATAAAAGTGCGGTAAATTACAATAATGTGAAAAAATATTGATACATAAATCCAAATTCCATACCAATTCTACCTCTAAACAAAATTTTCTATATCCTATCCCCTATCATCATGGCCTTTCCCTTTCTTGTATCCCAGACTATGAAGTCTTCACATGCATCGAGATGCCCATGCATGGTGGGAATATGAAAGTAGTAGGAAACAACTAATTTGTCCTTAACACATGTTCAATGGTATAAGAGTTTATGTTGTGATAATAAATAAATTTACATGAAATAAAACACGCAACCATGTTCGGAGTGGTCATGTGTTAAAAAAACTTTGGATCCGTGATGGAAATGTAGTTATAACAAAATTCATGAACTTAGTCAACCACAATGTCACGTCATCAATTCCAAAACAAAAAAAGGTAAGATTATTTAGTCAAACCATATAAGTCCCTCGAGCCCCATATCTCTCTTAGTTAATCCATAATGCCAACACATTTATACACTCCATTGGGCCCTCGTATCTCAAAACTACGTCTCAAGTCATGTCCTTGAATACCATCATGACCCAATGTCACATCAAGGTTCAGATCACATAAGTCTACCATGGCCCTATGTGAGGCTAAAAAAATATAATATACCCCATCATATATTTCAATCCAATCTTCATAGAACATACATAATCTTATCACGCTCCCCCTTAAGGGATACTGATCCACGATGAGTACACCGGTAACATTGGTACCATGCATAGAACAACACAATATAAAATATACAAAGTACGTCACATTGAAACATGAAATATCATATAGAGGAACAACATATAATATTAATAATAACATATAGTATTGAAACACACACATGTGATCAAACTCAAACAAGGTTCTCATGGTCTATGAAAGCACATGCATGTGGTCAAACTTAAAACATTTTCTCATGGGATACACATACACAAAAAGGCATGTGATAAACTCAAGAATGTTATAAATCAAATAACAAAACAACCTAATATCAATCCAGTCAACATATACATGGAATCTATATTGTATGTAACTTACAACCTCAAGTAAAGTGTGAATTCTTCTTATACACACACTTTCAACACACATTTTTTGATAATTCTTCATGTACACAAGCCCGTATACATGTGAAATTCCATTTTCATAATTTCTAATCACACACAATATTCATATAATCTTCATCCATGCCAAATTTGTTCTGTAAATTTCCAAAAATCAGAACCCTAAAATTAAAATTAGGGAATACCTGATAGCGCAACAAATCCAGAAGGGAGGGGAGCCAATGGTGATGCTGCCAGGGAGAGGAGGGGTAGTGGAGGGGAGCCGGAGTCGGAGTTGGTGCGGCGAGGAATTGGATGGGAGACGACGGTAGTGGGGATCCAGAGGAGGAGGCAATGAGGTGGAGGCGATGCAGCGAGGGAGGGGACAGGCAGTGCAGTGAAAGAGGGGACGGGAGATGGTGTCATTGGGGAACTGGAGGTGGTGCGGCGCCGGCGGTGCGACATCAGTGGTGTGGATTTAGCGGTGCAGTAAGGGAGGGGACAGGCGGCTGTGGGGGTGTAGGGTTTCAGGATCGGGCGTGAGGGTGGGGAGGGCGATGATTTTTTTTGGAAGACTTGCGACCGCTAATGGCGGTCGCCTGTGTGAGGGGTCTCCAAAGCCTCATTTTATAGTATTCATAAAGGGGTAATTTATAGAAGTATTTTTAAATTAAAAATTTTGGAAAATTATAAAGTAATTATATTTATTATGAAATTTCATATTGATTAATTCGAATTTTTTAAATACAAATAGCCTTATTTGGAAATTATTTGAACCTTATAGAAATATTTTTGGTAAATTATATAATAAAAAGGTTTAAATAATGATTAATATATGAATTTTAGATTTTATAAAATGTCTACATAATTAAAATTGAAATATAAATTTTTTAAATTTCATAAAAATATATTATATTAAAGTAAAATGACACGTAATGAAATTATTAAGAGTTCCTATAACAAAATGAATATAACTATTTTACATTAAAAAATTATGGAACATCTATAATAAATAGATTAATTATAAAATGTTTATCATAAGCTTTAATTTATGAATTGGTCATAAATGATTATCTCATGTTTAAATTTATTAAATGTTTTTTTATTTAATGTTTATTACCTTATATATAATTCATTATTATAATTTTTTATATATTTTGAATAAGTGTATGCTTTAGTTTATTTTTTGTTAAACTACTTATTATAAATTTTCAAGCCTTGAAATACATGCTATGAATGATAATATAAATTTATTTTCCATCTACCTTGACCTTGGTTTTTAATTTAAATTATATTATTGATTGTATTAGTTGATCATATTTAGTTTTATAGTTGTGATGAGTTGGATTATCTCTTGACTAAAGTCTCCATGGGGATAGGTAATTGGGGTCAGACTACCCATTAGACTGAATGATTATTCTTTATTATAGAGAGGTGAGGGGATATTTATCTATAACTCTTTAATTTATTAAGTGGATATTACCAATCTCATATAACACTAATACTTTTCATGAATAGTTAATGTGCCTTATACATTATAATCATTTGAATATGATTGAAAATGTTTTATTTTTTTATTTTGTTGAGTAACATAAAAATGTGGGTTTTGTAAAGAGTTATACATCAATATGGTTTTAACATATTGGTTTAATCATTTGTATAAGATTAAAAAACTAAATCCTTAGAATCTGCACAAATAAAAGTGAATTTCATGAGATAAGATGGTGAGATAAAATCCCATTCAAAATACTATGGGTTAGATTTCTTCCAAAGAGGTACTTTTCAAAACCTCGATAATTCAACTAGGTAGGTTCTACCAAATCAAGGTTCCCCTAAATTATCTCGTGTAAGGAAAGAATGTAATGGGTGACGTTGGATCATCTATGGGTAGGTTCTGCAAAAAAAGGTTCCCTTGGATTTTATTTTGTTATCCTTGTTCATTGTATATAATTTGGACTATTATTATCTAAGAAAACAAAAAGGGTTATGATGCTAGAGGAATAAATTTAATGAATCCATATAATTGATTTGGATAATCATTTATTCACTAAACTATCCAAGAATAATATTTTTTGATGGGGATGATTCCCAACCTAAATATCTAATTGTTGAGATAAACACTAAATTGTACTCAAATGTTAGTGAAATATGGTTCTTTTCCTACTAATAGATATGATGTATACAAAATGGGTCATCATTTTAGTGGGAGACCATTTAGTAAATGTTCTTATTAAATGGTAAAAAATATGATTTACATCTGATAAAATCTTCTATTGTTCATAAATTTAATTATCATCATCAAAAATTAATTTTCAATATCATAATAAAAAATGAATTTTTAGTTAATCATTTAGGAAGAATGTGAATAATGTAATAAACTCCTATAATGGTAATATAAGAAATTTTCTTTCGAATAAAATCTATGTGTTAGAGAAACTCATTCTTGAGTAAACAAGTGTTGAAGTTGTTCAATAGGTGGATCTATTTTCTTTTTAAGCATAATATGATTCATTTAAGGTTTAAAATATATTATATGAAAAATAACCTAACAATTTATAGTCCCATATACTCAATAATATTTGGTATATCAATTATTCTCAATATTATTGAGTATTCCAATGACTTGGTGAGACTAGAAGTTTCCTTAATAATTATTCTAGTTAAAGGATTCATAATATTTACATCTATGCAGATTTTATGATAATAAGATTGAGTTCAGGATAATTCTACATGATATTCTCAAAAAGATAAGTAAAATGAAATAGGCATGTGATGTATAGGTTTTGGTGTTGTAGAGCAAATACAAGTATGTAATAGTTCAAACCAGATGAAGTAAAGTTAGTTGGAGAGTCCAACAAAGTTTTTTCAAGAAATCTAGTCAAGGCCATGGAAACTTAATGGTGTTATCAGGAAGAAATGAAGATTCTATAAGATGGTATTGTTCAAGGCGCCTGAAGGGGTTTTGGAAACTCTATGGAATTTTCATGTCAGGTTTCAATGTTAAAGAAATTGATTCTTTATTTTTTAAGGTAATGTGATGTCAATTGTCTATTTTATAAGAGTTTAAAATATAAATGGATTCAAAGTCAATTGAATAATTTATAAAGATTATAGTTTTTATTCAAATTATTTAGAAATAGTTTCTACATCAAGGATTTGAATGTAATGGAATATATCAAACTCATAAGGATCTTAAAAGTATTTTTATATTTATCTCATTTCTCTTAGGTGATAAGTTAAGTTGTTCGTTAAAAAATAATTTTTATAAAACAAATGAGACTATTAATTATATAAACATGGTTTATGATTAATTGGATTTTAAAATATGTTTTAAGAAGTATATAAGGTTAAGAAAAATTATCCATGATAAAGTGTTTATCCAAATGTTTATTCAAATAAGAGGGAAGATGTTCACACCATCCATTGATGGAAAATTTTAATAATTTTTTCCTTTCAGGGGAAAATGATCTAAATACATAGAATATAAAATATGATATGGAACAAATAGTATATTTGTTAAATAGTCATACTAATAGGAAATGAGATTTATTTACTACACAAAATAGTTTTCGTATATTATCATGATATTATAAAGAAAATTTAGTTTCTAAGAGGCTATAGGGAGTGGGTTTAAACTTAATAAATTCAAAATTAATAAGTAAAAGTTTATACTAGTCTAAAGTTAAAGTGAGTACCATAAAATATCCTTAATTTTTTAGGATATGTAATGATAAAGAAAAATTTGAAGGTCTTATTGAGTTATCATGAAGATTGAATATCTATTTTCCCTCAAGGATTATACAAGTCAAAATAAAGATTTAATTTTATTTTATCCTAAAGGATTTTAGGATGTGATAGTGAATATTAATGTAAATAGTTACATTATTTTTTAAGGAATATATTTAATGTAATAGGTTCCAATTATGATGATGTTAAAATTAAAAATGTATAAATGGAATATAGAAGTTGACATTATAACATTTTTTTATGAATTTAAGGACTTTGAATATGTTTAATGAATTTAACATTAGGAATATGATTCCTAAATCTAATCATTATTCAAATTTTCTTTTTCATAGATGTTTCTCACTAAATATTTTATTCGGAATATTTTACCACATGGTAATATAGGGATGTGGAGAGTATTACATATAGATTTAATATGTTAAAAAATACAAGAAAGTGTAGCAAACATAAGGCTGATCTGGTAGTCTATCATATACTATGTGGTAGACAGGTTATTAAATAGGGTTTTGTTAATTATTATTAGTAGAGTTTTAAGAATAAAAAATGTATCATATAAAAGGTAAATTTTAGATTATTGTTCATTCGTTTTTGATATATAAATGTATATATAGATATATATTTTATGAAATGAAATAATAATTGACTTATCAAAGAAAGACTTTGATTTTTTACTAACTAATGTTCATCATGAATTTTTTTAGGTTGTATTGAAATGTGAAGGTTATCATGAGTAGGATTCTTGTATAAGATACAGTTTATTCTCACAAGGAATAAAAAATATCTTTTTGTACTAGATGATCCATTGTGTATACCATATGGAATGTCATACCCTATCTTTAGTACAATAGGGGTGAATGTATCATATTAGATCCCTCTCACCTATGTTTGGTGAGATAATTAGGATTGGAAACCTCATACATTGATACATTTCTAACACAATTCATTGTGACATAGCTAATCAGGGGGTGTTTGGGTATATTTATAATCATTTTATTAGTTGGAGCTTAGCCAATATGGAATTTATCCACTTATATGAAAAGTATGGAATCTTTCCTATATATTGATATTGACTGGGAATTTTTTATCCACACTTAAATATTACATATGATGTTATTGTCTATTATAATGTGGGGAATGTGATGTTATCATCCAAAAAGATGGATGACAAGTGATGTATTAATCAATAAGGTTATTAAATACTCAGAGATTATAACACCCCAAGATTTTATGATATTTATCTTCTTAAATAAATTCAATTTATTCGATATCTTACATTGCACGCAACACTGATCTTAAATGTACTATGATATACTTTTAAATATTGACATGACTGTTGGAACAGTTATGTGACAGTTCAAAAGAGTAATGTGGAAATTAGAATAATATCATCACCTAATAAATTATAATTAAAATTTAGGTACTTCATAAATTAAAATATGATATATTTATATCATATAATAAGTAAATTAATGTTTTTAAAAATGATAAATCAAGTGTTGCTATTTTTGTGAAACGTAATTGTTTATTTATAATTTTATAATTAATATAATGATTTAAAAGAAATTTATTTTCATAAAGTATACTCATAAATTAATATTTTTTATTATAATTATAAGATAATTTTATGAGACCATAACTAATTTTTCAGATTGTAGTAAAATTGGTTATAATACAAAAATAAGTATTTTTTGAATAAATAATGATTTTAATAAAAAAAATTATATTTATAATATTTTAAAAAATATTTTCATAAAATGGAGTCCATTTTTTAAATCTACACATCGAAAATGGTTTGGCTTAATTTTTTTTATTTTTTCTAAAATAGTTGAATTTTTGGTTAATAGTGAAATACGATAATTTATTGTATTTAACCTTATAAGTAAATAAATGAATTTTGAGTCATGTATTAAGTATGGATGAGGTAAGAACCCATTAGTTTTAAATATCATTCACTATTTACTATAATTAGTCATAATAATCAACACTATTGATGATCTTGAGCCAAAATATGAAACAAATGAATAAAATAATCAAAAACACCCCTCTCCCCCTATAAATACCACCCTTGCTCCTCACACCTCAAAATCATTTTATTTGGTATAAATTATTCCCAATTACCTTACCAAGCTTCTTTCCCACATAAAATACCTTCTACTCTTAATAAAAGATCAATACAAGTTCATTAAGGATGTTCTCAAGGAGAGAATACTCAAGAGATAAAATCATCATTCTTTCTCTTTTAATTTCTTTTCTTTTATTATCCTCTCCTTACCTCACCTATCCAAAGTGGAATGGTAAATTCAGTATCATATATATACAATAATGATATTTTATAAATGGAATATCCATCATATAGCATCCCATATTTTTATAACATAACTTTCATTCCATTACACAGAACTGAAGATCTTTAAGGTTTAGTGTCTTGGAAACAAGTAACATAACACATGAAACAAAAAAAACATTCTTCTTAAACACTTGAAAGGCTTCTCCTCATGTTCACCATAGGCTCATTACTACATCTCATAACCTGGGGACATACATCAAAAGGAAGGGTGAGCAGAAGGCCCAGCAAGGGAAACAAGAGAAACATTTTACATATGAACTTGAGATAAATCAATAAAGTCATGAAAAGAACTTTAAGTCATGAAAATGAAATCATGAGGCATATCATAATAAAAATAAAACTTGTTCATAACTTGAATATGTGGCTGCAACATTTAATATTGAAAATCGTTTCGTTTCACCAAGGTCCATCCCCAAGGTGTCGTTAAAAATTACCAAGGTTATTCACCAAGGCGTCGTTAAAAATTACCAAGGTTATTCACCAAGGCGTCGTTAAAAATGGTCATCTCTAGAGATTAAGTCTTTACCCAATGCATTGGAGCACTATCAGGGCGCACCCTTAAATTTGCCTTTATTATCATGTGATCCACATATATCATCATC
Organism: Viscum album; assembly: GCA_963277665.1. NCBI lineage: Eukaryota > Viridiplantae > Streptophyta > Magnoliopsida > Santalales > Viscaceae > Viscum > Viscum album. Next base: position 1,304,301,809 of record OY728160.1, on the reverse strand, counting down.
AAACATTTCATAAATAACACATATATCATAAAATAAATGGGTTTCATTTCATAATCACAACATTTTAAAAACTGCTTTAAAGACATAATCTTTACGTCACTTTAAAACCCACAGAAAAGGAAGGTGGGTCTCATGTATGTAAATCCCAGAATTTAAAATAGAACATTTTGGTATATATGTGAATACCCATTTAGAAAAAAGAGCTTTGAGTATTCACTTAATAATGTAAAATAACTTTAGAAAAAGAGAGAGACATTTTGAGACGGAAATTCTGCAGCATAACGGCTATGTTACGAGGTTTTAGAAGACATTAAAAAGAGAGGGGAAATGGGTCAAACATTCATAAATGACCCATAAAACAGTAGATGGACAGAATAAGAAGGATACATGATCATGGTAATGAAATTTCAAGGACATACCATTTGAAATGAAAAACATGGAAGGAAGACAAAAAATTAGATTTCTCTAATGAAAGTTCGGCAGCCTAACGGCGTTACTTAAACTTCAACAAAAATGATTTGAAAAGATCAAATAGGGTCTCCCATCATGTGAAAATAAGATTTCAGGATGATAGATATAGAGATAATTCCCCAACATAATTAAAAATGAACTTGAAAGACTTGACATGAAAGTAGAACTTTGAAAAGAATGAGAAGGGTGAAAGAATCCCCTAAAATTTCGGCAGCCTAACGACGCCACTTAAAACTTCAAAATACTGAATTGAAGAGATCAAATGGGGTCTCTCATCATATGAACATAAGATTCCAGTATGATAGATATAGAGATCACAACCCAACATAACAAAAAGCAACTTGAAAGAATTGACATGAAAGTAGAACTTCAAAACGAGAAGGGTGAAGAACCACTTAAAAATTCGGTAGCCTAACGGCGCCACTTAAAACTTCAAAATACTGAATTGAAGGAGATAAAATGAGGTCTCTCATCATATGAACATAAGAGTTAAGTATTATAGATATACAGATAATTCCCCAAAATAATTAAAAAGGAACTTGAAAGACTTGACATGAAAGTAGAACTTTGAAAAGAATGAGAAGGGTGAAAGAATCCCCTAAAAAATTTGGCAGCCTAACGGCGCCACTTAAAACTTCAAAATACTGAATTGAAGAGATCAAATTGGGTCTCTCATCATATGAACATAAGAGTCCAGTATGATAGATATAGAGATAATTCCCCAACATAACAAAAAGGAACATGAAAGAATTGACATGAAAGTAGAACTTCAAAACGAGAAGGGTGAAGAACCACTTAAAAATTCGGTAGTCTAACGGTGCCACTTAAAAATTCAAAATACTGAATTGAAGAGATCAAATGGGGTATCTCATCATATGAACATAAAATATCAGTATGATAAATTTAGAGATCATACCCCAACATAATAAAAGGAACTTTAAATACTTTACATGAAAATAGATCTTGAAAAATGAGAAGGGAGAAAGAATCTGTTACAAAAATTTCGGCAGCCTAACGGCGCCACTTAAAACTTCATAAAAAGAAATAATGAGAGTAAGAGGGGATCTCTCATTATATGAACATGAAAAGGGAAGTAATAGGAGTATAAAATAACATCCTCCAGCATAAGAACATGGAGCATAAAAGGAATGACATAAAAGAGATTACTTGAAATTAAAGAGAGAGGTCGGATCCCTTACCTTAAAACGTAACTCTTAAAACTCAAAGGTTTGGACTTTGAGGGCTTGGGGGCACCTTGGGAGGACTCCTTGGGAGGTAAGGAGACCATAACTTCGTTGGGGGAGAGTGGGGAGTCGAATGGATGAGAGGATGGCTTGGTATTTATAGGGAAAGTGAGGGGACAGGCATTAATGGCCAAGGGACACCTCATTAGTGGTTTTGGCAAAACCATGGGCTTTCCCATGGTATTTGCCCATGGTATTGGCCACTTGGGACACCTCATATGATATCTTACTATTAAAAAGTCGACCATATTGATTACATACTTAATACATCATTTAATGATGTCATTAAACACCCGTAACTTAAAAACTGTATTTTCACTATTCATCGAAAATTCAACTTTCTCAGAATAATCCCAAAATTTCACCTTAACCAAATATCAATGCTCTGATTTCAAAAATGAAATCCATTTTATAAAAATAATTTTCTAAATATTTTTAATTAAATATTTAATTAAAAACACTATTCATCGAAAATTTATTTTTTTTCAGAAAAATCCCCAAAAATTTCTTCAACATAATATCGATGCTCTGAGTTCAAAAATGAAGTCCATTTTATAAAAATAATTTTCTAAATATTTTTAATTAAAATTTTAATTAAAAAACACTATTCATTCGAAAAAACTAATACTTGAATAATAATTTATGAAAGCGTTATTTAACCATTTTATTGAATCACATTACTTAATCAAAGTGCCTAGCTTATTTTAATAATTTCTTTAAGTGAGATTACTAATCCATTTGGACACATTATTAATCCTAATCATAAAATCACTATTCATAATTTACTATTCATCAAAAATCAATTTGATCTTATTATACTCTAAATTTTGTACTGAACATAATTGTAGAAGACCATTTTTTGAAAATCATTACACATTTTTAATTATTTAGGGTTTACATAAACATATTTAAAATATCTTTTTTCTAAAATTCATCAAAAATATGCATACTATATTTATCCGGTCATTTGAAAATTCATAAAAGAAATCAAAATTTTTTATTTAAAACAAAGGATTACACAAGACAGTTACGGTCTCCTTACATATCCCCTTATCACACCAGCATAGGACCTAAGTGTAAGGTGTGCTAAGGTGAGAGAATCCGAGGGAGGCTCGGCCAACATCGCACGAGTAGTAATTTCTATCAGTTTGAACTTCTCACGAAGGCGATCCCGTTCTAGCTTTATACGATGAAGTTCAGCTTGGGTTTGGTCCAGAGCAAAGCCCAGTGGTGCTACCTCCTTCCCAAGTTCTGTTAGATGGGCTTCGATCGGTCCAAGACTACTGGGTGAGGCCATCGAATATTCTTTCTATATTAATTAACCAAGATTTCTTGTATTTAGAGACAATAGTCAAAACGTTTAGTTTCCAGCGGTCATATTGACCAATGGTCAAATAACAGTCAAAACCCAACAGTCTCATTTTAATTATACTCATGTTACCAAATGAAACATTTTTGTTGAGTATAAAAATAAAATAAAATAACACATAAAATTAGGAAAAAATATTTATTTAAAATTTCGGGTCGTTACACATCATCAAATCTATTCTCTTCTGTATTTATTTTAAAAATGAAAACATCATCTGTGATTGTCGATTCACCGCCTTCATGAACGATGAGTTTTAATCTCCCATTACCACATCCAATTCTAATAATAAAAACATTATTAGGGATAAATAATACTATAATATGTAATTTATAACTTTTTTTATGTTCTTAAACTAATATACATATAATATTAAATAATAATAAAAACTATATCCTCATGATGAAAAAACCTCCAAAATAAAGTAAACATTTTGCATTCACATTTTATCTAATGAATCATACTCATACCATATAACTAAATTATATATTATAACATGTGAAATAATATAATTATTTTAATATCATTTCATTCCAATTATAGAGGATTTCTTTCATTTTAAAAGAACTTTCATAATTATACACAAGGTAACCGACCATAAAACCATGAAACGAACACTCCTAAAAAACATAATTAAACATTATAACTCATCAAAACGACCATAATTTAACTTAATAAAAGTATAATAAATAAAATATATGTTTAATATATTTTTAGTTAAGTAATTTATGAATCTAATTTTATTATAAAGTACTTTAACTATAAGTGTATGACGCTTTCAAACATAAGGTAAGAGTTTTCTCGTCTCAGTTTTAATTATGTGGGATATATTCCTTATTAAACCCTTATTTAATGTGTGTGGTGTAAATAATACCCTTTGAAATATCATATCTTGATTCTATTTATCTTAATTTTATTAAATGTTTAATTTTATTATTATTAGTTTTATGGTTCATATGATTCGACTGATTACAAGTGGAAAGGTATTTCTTAACTCAATTTTCATTCATTGGGTTATACATCTATTTCCTTGATTAGGTAATGGTAAGGTTATGTGTTAAATAAAATTTTATTATATTATGTTTAATTTAAAAAAATTTATGTCAATTTATATTGAACGCACATAATCTTGTCATTATATTAATGATATGATCCTTATAAGGGCACTTTCCTTAATTTTCACTTCACTGTGGCTTACTTGGTATTGTGAACCTAATTTTTATGTGGTTTAATTATATTTATCTTAAATATCCATATCATGGATATCATGGATATGATTATTTCTAAACCGTATAAAATTTTTATATATGATGTTTACTTTGAAAGTTATTTGATTATATTGGGAAATATTGATAAATTTTATCCTCTAATCAATACAAATATTTTTATAAGTCATGTGGTACATGAATTAAAACTATGTATGAATAATGATTTGTAATTATAGTGATGGTTGGGACCTGACATTATATATCCCCCCTATGCATCGACAAGTCTCATGAGACAAAACAGTTGGCGACAAACCCATCACATTTGTTTCTAAGAAGAATCAAATGGTTTTCTAACCACATACTTAAATCATCTTGTGAATGGTGTTGATGGTATCTAAGTAATGTTCCAAATAATTGATGTATGATAATTAATCATTTCCTTTAATAAATATTTGGTTATTATTATCCATGATAGTTTCATATGACATAATTTATTGATGCATTTTCATTCTCAGTTTGTTGATTAAATGTCATGTTTTTTCAATTATTTACCTTGCAATATTGATTATTACTTATTTATTATAATTCACTTATTATTTATTCATGTTTATACTATATGTAACCATTACTCATCATTTTATCTCACCCTTTTATTTTTTTTCTTTCCCTAGGTTATGAAGATGAAATATTGTAATAAGTGTCAATGAAGTAGTTTATTTTCCTTTTCATATTATATATTTAATTATTAATTTAATATGGAAACCGTGTATGTATCATGTTATTAAAAATTAATAAATTGATTTACACTTGGTGGTGTGATCTCTTTTATATATTCCATTGTAATAAACTGACCACTGACTCTGTGCTATTGGGGTCGGGGTTGTTACAGAGAGTCGAGAATATATGAGTTGGATATATAGTATTGACATTTACCATTCCTCTAGTAACTCGTTATCTTAGAAAAAGAAAACATATTAGAATTTATGCTATAATGAGATATGTCTAGTGTTAGGGGACATAGGTATTAATATAGTTGTTTTTAATGGAGATCAAAAAATATCCCTTTATAACGTGAGTACCATTGATTCTTTGCTAGAGGTTTATCATTTCTTACATTTATGGATATAAAAATTCCTATTTTTTACAATTATATAATGTCTTATGGGGTTATAATTTATGGTTTACTGAATGATGATTTAGTTAGACTCCATGATATTCTCTAAAAATGTTATAGAGTTAATACAAATTTTTTTGGAATGGAGTTCACAAGGTATTTCATATGATGTGATACAATGTGGAATTTTATGATATATTTCTAAAATAATTTTGGAATATATATAAATGATTTTTGGATATTATTTAACATTTTATTTTATATGATAAAATATAAGGTGAATTGACACTAAGTCTATAAAGCATTAGAGAAAGTGGGAGACTGAAGGAGATGATATTCCCTAAATATTTTTAGTATGTGATGTTATAAGCCCAATAATATTTAATGATTGGAGAATTTTTATGGTATTTAATATGATTCCATGTTATATACTATCTTAATCAAACATAAGGTATTATTAGGTGTAATAAAATTTCTTTAAATTTTATATCCTTGGAAACCACCTCAAAAATAGAAACCTCATGACCATGGGAAGCCTAACTCCATAAATAAATATAACACAAACCAATTTAGCCTAAATCTCATCCTTATTCTCACTAAATCAATATCCTTTCATAAGGGTAAAATAAATTTTTTAAATTAAATTTGTAGGAAAATTTATCCCTTCTAACCATGAATTTTAGTTTTCCAATAATCTTCATGCATTTGAGTACCCAGAAAACAACTTCCATCTTCACTTATGAAATCATTCAATTTTAAATGAACACACCCACTGAATCAATTAAGTTCAAATGTATTTTTTTAAATCATTCTAAGTGGAATAGAAAGATAATATGACAAATTAAACACTTTAAACATAAATTTTAAAGATCATTCAAAAATAAGTTTATTATGAAAGGAATAAGGTTAATTACTAAAAATATACTATTGGACTATCAAACCAAAGATAATTCATTAAAAATGATTACCCATTAAATCCCAACAATATTATGGAAAAAATAAACCACCTCACTCAAACACAGAAACACCATAATACATGGGGCACTCAATCTGTCAATGCCCCACCACACCACAACAAAAAACATTGAATTACCTGGTACAAGATTCCTTGAACTATATATTTATGAGGCTCAAGGATGTTCCCAAACCTTAATCAACCACTTTACATCTTTCCTTGATTTACTAATATCCCCATATATTGAGGTTCCACTTTAAACCTTATCAGTATATAAAATAATACTCTTTAAATTACATGGGTATGATCCATATCTTATATCCAGGGATTTAACCACAAACTTTACATAATTTATCAAATTTATAACCTCAAGGAAGAATCAAAATACTATGTGTGCATGTATTTATTATATAATATGTCCATAAATTGGGTATACAAGGTAAAAAAGTGAACCCTAAGACCATGTTCACTAGATCCTCCCTACTGGAGATCTGAATTCTTCTTTAGAAGTTTATCCCTTTGGAAAGAGGAAAAAAACTCTTTCCTGACCAAGATAAGGAATTATTCTAAGGAAACCCATGTTAGCTGACCATGATTCTTCTTAAAACATACTTTAGCCACCCCTTAATGTGATCCTACTTCTAAGGCTACTTGGAATTTATATATTGTCTTTCTTAGTTCAAAGGAAACATCAATGTCTTCTAGAAAATCCTCAACATCAAGTCTCAACACCCCAATAAAAAATATTGGTACCTTCTACAGTTGATATATTACCATAACCTCATCCCATGACTCCATATTCTTCCTAAACACAATCCTTGATAATGATCCAATGACATTTATTCAATCCAAAGACAAAATTTAATAAGGTTAAAACAAACTATAGAGACCCAGGCTTCTCATACATAGATATTTCATCTTTTTATATGAATATTTATTACATTACAAAAACACATTCTTGATAACCACAATAGTTCAGTGAAATTAGAAACATGGCACAAAATATTATTAAATAATGAAATATCTTCAATGTCTCCCATAAAGATATTCTCCTTTAGTACTCTTCACAAAGATACCCTACTTAAAAACTTTCTTCATAATGAGGGGAAAGGAAACACAAGGGGATATTAGATACTCATTAAGGTTATATAAGGTAGATATGTAAGATTATCATGAGAATAAGGGTACGATAACATGAACACAACATTTTAAAACTATACTCTTCATATCAAAGATCATAATCTTGAGTTATAGAATAAATATTGATTGTTTATAAGACATTAATCATAAGAATAGAAAAGAAAATGAGCCATGAGAGAATAACATTGGCATAAGACAAAGATTTGTGTCATACACCTTATCTTATAACATTGTGAACATGTATAAATAGAGATATGTTTAGTCATTAATTTAATGACATGAAATAAAGCCTTCACATCAACTTAAATACATGAGACTAGGTCCCTATATAACATTATGGACATGAAATATAGATTCATTTATAACATTATGGACATGAAATACAGGTCCATACATAACATTATGAACATGTAATAAAGTTCACATATAATATTATGAACATATAATCAGGTTCATACATAACATTGTGAACATGTAATCAGGTTCATTAATAATATATTTACTCATGAGTTATCCATATTTACCCAATGCATTGGAGTTATATATAGGACTCACCCATCATATAATGAAAATCATACATATGTGTTCCATAAGATCGTAAAACATTCATCATATCACAACCCTTGAAATGAAATGAGTTTCATGAGAATTACATCATATCATAACCTATGGAAAATATAAAGGTTTCATAATAATTTGACCATTCCATCATGGAATAAAATATGGAAAAAATCAGGTGTCATAAGAATTATATCATGGTATAACCCATGGAAAAAAGAAGCGTATTTTACAAACATCATATCAACATAAACAAAGACCATTCAGAGAAATAATACGAATGGTATAATTGGATTTTGTCCCAAATAAATCATAGGTAACCACAAAGTATGTTACCTTATATGGATTTTTTTAAAGAAAAATAACATGGAATATTTCTTGTGGAAAATAACCTTTCTTTGAAAATATATTTTTAAAACTAATATTTACAAAATATTTTGGAAATAATTATTTTTAAAATAAACATTGAAAACATATAAATGAGGATTTCAAAAATAATTTAAAACATTTATTGAGGAAAATATAATTTTTTATTTGAAAAAAACCATTTAAAATATAAAATATTTTGAAAACATTTTTAGAAAACATGGTTTTGGATGAAAAATGGTTTTCAACCGAAAAAGAGATTTTTCAAAAAAAACATTGTATTTGAATTATTGAGAAAATGGAGAATAATATTAAATTAAAAAATTTATTCTCATTACATAAATAGATGAGAATAAAATTAATGAGTTTATTGAGATATGGATCATAATATTTTATCATTGGAAACATAATCGTAAACAATCCTGATAAATAATGAGATTGTAAGATTAAATCATTCCCACTATGGTATCTTTCAATCGTAAGCCCCATGAATGAATAACATAAAATTTTAAATAATATATTATGTGGTTAAATAAATTCATGATATTAGAATCGAAAGGGTATTTATATACACCTCATTAAATAATATAGGTTTATAACATAACATGCTTCTCAAATAAGAAAATTTGAGATAAAAAATCCTTACCAATTTAGTAATATTTTGAATCACAATCCAAAATAATGTATAACATAACATAAAACTTTAAATATAAATAAAATTATAGTATTCTTGATATAACATATAAATTGATTGTTGAATACACCACACAAAAGAAACGGGTGGTGAATTTTCACATGTCTCTTAGAAATAAAAGAGAGAGTAGAAATCCCCTTACCCTAAGACTTAATATTTGTCGTACATGTTCAAACCTCCTATATAATAAATATAAGATTATTATAAATATATTTAAGAACTATAATTATATATATCATACCATTAATGATTTACGTATTATCTTTTATTTCCCATTTATTAAGAATTCTAGGTTTAAATTCATGTTTCGGGTAATAACTGCTTTATTTTTCTTGTTTATTTTGATTAATTATTTTGGGTCCTATTAAATTGATCATTGTTCCATTATATCTATAATTTTAACCATCACATAAATATAATATATATTTAGTATATATGTATTTATATTAATCCATAAAATTTAGTGATATAAAATGAAATACACCGTTTATGGAGACGGTAGGTCATACGTATGCATGAACGCTCATTCCATTTTCTTGTATGATTAAATGAAATAAAGGTAAATTATATATTATCATTTTAGAATCATTTATATGTCACATTTATCACATATTATCATTAATCCAATCTGTATTACCTTCCATGTAAAGCATGAACGAATCGTATCGCTTCATGAGGGGTTCACTACTACAAATAGGGATTTTAATAGCGCTAAAAACCGCCTTTAACAATGCAAAAAAAGCGCTATTAATCATGAAGATGATAAGGGGGTCCCCTTTATCAGTGCTAAAAATATCACTGATAAAGGGATAATATATCAGTGCTAAAAATATCACTGATAAATACCACCTTTATTTGCACTATTATGAGTGCTGATATATTAGACATTTATCAGCGCTTAATTAGCACTGATAAAGGCCAAATTTCTTATGCAAACCTAGAACCTGCACAGCTAAGACAGAACCTGCACACATAGCCCAAACAATACCTACACACAAAGCACAGAAGAACAAAAATTCTATATACATTTACATTAAATCATGAATACAAAACAATACTCTGCTATATACATTTCAAAAAATGTTTAATTGGGTTACAATTACAATTATCCAACAAACAGTTAAAAACATTGATGTTTCATCCTTTTTGCATCCATGATCCGCTCTAAAAAATTGTCGTCCATGGTATTAGTTTCCAAACAAAGCATTCAAACTCAAGAAAAATATTTCACCTATATAAGAAATCAAATATTATATTAGTAATATAATAATGAAATAAATTAAACATTAATATGAAATAATACATTAATAAAATGTCAATTGTTACATGTTACAACCTTTACATGTCCATATTTCCTTGGATTGAATTAATATTTTAGAAGAGGCTCAACATGATTCATTGAATTATAAATATTGTTTTGTTATGATTTCATGGATGAGAAAATAAGAGGAATAAATGTCCACAACAACATGTAATCCCAAATGTTTCATTTATTGACAATAAAAAATGGAGGAATCTCCATAGGTTATACAATATGACATATACATGATGGAGTATTAAATTTCATGGGAGTATTCAATTTTAGAATAAATTATAACATTTTCCTAGTGATACCACCATTCTAGATAGGTTATAAACCTAATAGTTACATATATCAAGAGCCTCTAAGAGTGTACTCTCCCATGCCAGGTCAAAGGGAATGAGTGCTAGCACGCCCGCATCAGACATGGGGTCCAACCCTTCTTGGACCCTGACCACTTATGCCTCTCCAAGGACCCTATACAATATATAGGGTCTCGTTGAACGTATGGAAGGGATGTATTTCTCAATTATAGAGAGGTCCTAATTAGAAACCACACAATTAGATAGGCCATGATCATACTGGTTCACTTTTCTCTTGATCTCCTTGTTATATAGTGTGATTAGACAACCCCCCCCCCCCCATCCCCTCCCTGACACAACCCCCCTGGACAGGCCCCCTGAACAGCCCCCTCCTTACCCCTGGACAACCCCCCTCCCACCACTCCACCTGCATCCCCCCTCCCTCCTCCTGGACAACCCCACTCCCTCCCCTTGCATCCCCCTCCCTTTCCATGGACAGTCCCTTCCCACATCCTAGACAGAACCCCCCCCCCCCCCACCTCCTCTCCTGGACAACCCCCTCCCCTCCTGGACACCCCCATCTTCCTGGGAAACCACCCTACCTCCCCTCCCCGAGACCCCCCCACTCCACCTACATACCCCCTCCCTCCTCATGAAAACCCCCTCCCTCCCCTTGAATCCCCACTCCCTTTCCTGGGACAGCCCCCTTCCAACCTCATGGATAGCCCCCACACCCCCCTCCTCTCTTGGACAACCCCCCTCCCCTCCTGGACACCCCCTATTTCTAGGACAACCCCCCTCCCTCCCCTCCCAGATACATCCCCCCTAGAAAACCCCTTCTCTACCCCTAGACACCCCCCTACAACCCCCCTCCCTCCCACCACTCCACTTGCAGCCCCCTCCCTCCTCCTGGACAACCCCCTCCCTCCCCTTGCAGCCCCTTCCTTTCCCCGGACAGCCCCCTTCCCACCTCCTGGACATCCCCCTCCTCTCTTGGACAAACCCCCTCCCCTCCTGGACACCCCCTCCTCTCCTGGATAGCCCCCCTCCTCTCCTGGACACCCCCTCCTTCCTGGAAAACCCCCTCCCTAAGACATCCCCCCTAGACAGCCCCCTCTCTACCCCTGGACAACCCCCCTCCCCTTGCAGCCCCCTCCCTCCCACCACTTCACCTAAAACCCCCCTCTCTCCTCCTGGGCAACCCCCCTCCCTTCCCTTGAAGCCCCTCCCTTTCCCTGGACATCCCCCTTCCCACCTCATGGAGCCCCCCCCCCCATCTCCTGGATAGCCCCCCTCCCCTCCTGGACACCCCCTCCTTCCTGGACAACCCCCTCCCTCCCCTCCCTAAGAAATACCCCCTAGACAGCACCCTCTCTACCCCTATATAGCCCCCCTCCCCCCACTCCACCTACATCCCCCCTCTCCCTCCTCCTGGGCAACCCCCCCCCCTCCCTTCCCTTGCATCCCCCTCCCTTTCTCTAAATAGCCCCCTTACCACACCCTGGACAGCCCCCTTACCCTCTTGGACAGCCCCCTCCCCTCCGGGACACCCCCCCCCCCACTCCCGGACACCCCCTCCTTCCTAGACAACCCCCTCCCTCTCCTCCCCGAGACAACCCCCCTGGACAGAACAGAAACATATTGTTCTGCAAATCTATAGTGAACTTAAACCAGAAAAAACCAAATGATATATTTGGACAATGAAAGAAAATCAACTTCAAATCTATCAATGAAAATAGTAACAATAATAATAATAGATTTTAGTGGGTATGACCAAATGAACATATTGTCATAAAACACTTTTCTGTTACAAAAAGAGGAAGAAACCCTTGAAATTTTCAAAATTAAGCTATTGTATCCAAAATGGAAGCTCTCATGTTTCACTAGCAGCGGTGGGATCAATAGTAGTGAATGTGGGAACATGATTTGACGGAGTAAGATGAATACTTAAAACACACCACTAAACTTCTTCACAACATGGAGAAAGTGTCGCAACAATAGAGGGATCGACTTATATTGGCGATGAGAATGACTGAGACGCAGGAAAAGGAAGACGATTGGTAGATGCTGGCTACGGAGGAGACTGACATGTTCTGGTGGAGGTGGAAATAGGGAGATGAATGGGAGAGATGCAATCGATATGCCAGTTGCATCTTTGGCGGAAAATGTGACTGAAACTGAGTAATAGGATCCGTCTATACTTTCTTTTTCACAGGACCACATGCGGCAGTCGTAAAGTATGGTGAAACTGGAAAAGCACGCATCTGGACTCGAAGAAACTGAGGAAGACAACGCTCGGTCAACAGTGATCATGGAGGATACAGCACAGAGGTGAGAACAACATGGAGAACGTGATCACAGTCGTATGCGATGGGAACCAAGTTTCCCAAGGAACTAAAAAACCTTTGTTTGATGGAAGGGAACTATGTATATGGGACACATGAGTGGAAACATGTGAGAACTTATCCATAAAAGATGTTTACACTGCCATTCAGACCGCGGCTGATTATGAATCAGTGCTGTTTAATCCAATGTTACTGTCTGACGTTCTTGTTCGGAGGCAAAAACCCCACTGATGGAACCACACCATCCCACTTGAGACAGTGAACTGTAACAACTTCTTATTTTAATCTCCTAGGTGAAACTTTTGGAAAAAACCTAGCACAGAATGCATGGCTTCTACATCATACATTTGAGTGAATTTTATTCTTATCATTTGGGCTTTTTAGTCATGTCTTTGATGGAATAAATGAAGATATTAAATTCTATTTAGAGGAAACACGGTGATCTTGTTAAAGGCTCAAAATAGTCTTTTATCATGTTTTCTAATCATCCTCGATGCTCTGGTTAACATCAATCCCCCTCCCTACCCCTGGACAACACCCCCCCCCCCACTCCCACCACTCCACCTAAATCCCCCTCCATCCTTCTGGACAACCCCCCTCCCTCCCCTTATAGACCATTTCACTAGAAATCCCCCTTCCCACCCCCTAGATATCCCATCACCTCCTGGACAGCCCCCTCCCCTCCTGGACACCCCCCTCCACTCCTGGACACCCCCTCCTTCCTGGAAACCCCCTCCCTCCCCTCCCCGAGACAGCCCCCTGGACATCCCCCTCCCTACCCCTAGACAACCCCCCTCCCACCACTCCACTTGTACCCCCTCCCTCCTCCTAGACAACCCCCCACCATCCCCTTGCATCCCCCTCCCTTTCCCTGGACAGCCCCCTTCCCACCCCCTAGACAGCCCCCTCCCCTCCAGGACACCCCCTCTACTCTTGGACACCCCCACCCACCCTCCCACCTAGACATCCCCTCCCTCTTAGACACCCCTCCCTCCTAGTTCTTTAGTGTATACCCATTAATATCCTTCTTTATACAACTATATTTTCATCATCTATTTGATAATGGAATAAATATTATTTATACACTCCCCCCTCCCTCCTTCACACCCCTCCCTCCTAAACACCCCCACCCACCCTCACACCTGGACACCCCCTCCCTCCTGGACACACACCCTCCTGGACACCCCCCCCCCACACACACTTTTGGACACCCCCTCCCTCTTGGACACCCCCACCCACATATAAGGGAAACTAATTAGAAAATTGAAAATCCAAGATATTGGTTCCCATCAATCTTTTAAGATGCTCATGAGTGGACTGAATGGCTATGAATTGGTCGACTTCCACACTATCAACCAGTGTAGTCCAATGAGTTATGCTTTACTAGAAAGACAAATCATTTCTAAAACCATTCTTCAAAACCTAAGGATATAAAACATAATAAAGGGTGATCATATATTCTCAATAATTGTAAACAAGGGAGATATCAATGATCATATATGGATAACATAAGTAGTAGGAATTTACCTTTATCCTATTTTTGACCAATATTTCATCAGGTATGCTTCCCATTCATTTCTAAACACATCTATATCATCTTGTGAATATGACTTTTTGTGACAGTCATGGTAGTACTGAAAAAATATAAATACACAAAGGATTAATCAATATTTTAAATGAACTCATAAATATTTTCGAAAATACCTCGTCTGGGATACTAGTTTGTTGATGAAATACAATCTCTTTAATAAAATTACAAACATAATAACCACAGTCCTTTCTGTTTGTTTGTTTTGGAAACTGCAGAATCATTGAAAAAAATAAGTAATTTGTTTTGATATGTGTTTAGATAGTGAAATGTTATTATATACACTAGGATAATTTTCCACTTGTAGATCTTGTAGGAATTCTTATCCTTAGGCCCTGGATTCATTCCATGTAGTAGACGATATTGATACACCACCCTATCATAATATAATACTCATTAAAAGATAATATAAATTATATAACTAGATGTTTTGTTTCAAAATGTTGGATCTAGTGTATTAAAAATTAACAAACACCATCATGCGTGGTCGGTTTGTTGGATATCCACACATGGAATCCAGAAAGTAAATCTTTAGAGTATCCAAATTGAATGAAATCAACATCCAATTCTTCCTAAAAACACAAAAAAGGAATAAGTAAACAAAGAAATGAAAATATATTTGATATGATTAAATTGTATAGTTTTACCCCTGCATCATTGGTATTAAAAAGATTCTATCATCTGTAATTTTTTTTCAAACAATTTGAGCAGGAATGAGATTTTTGAAGCCACTTTATCAGAATCTATTTCCTCTTTTGAAGAGGGGATGTGAGGACTAACGAGTCCAAAAATTTTGTTCAGGGGGAAATCCCTTCAATTTTTTTCATATATATGCCTACGAAAAATATGAAATATTTTTAGTCATAGTTATTAGAGTATATCAACTTTTGTAAAATAAAATCCTGAAAACATGCCTCATGTATACATTTACAACTGAGGCACCTATCCATTCATACTTGAGGATTTCATTTACATTTTCAGCACTAATGAAATATGATGTTTCCTCTCCATACATATTTTTTTCAAAATCAACTATGTGATCATTTCTTTCTATCAACTTTGTATCCACATGAGCCTAAAATGATATTAAATGTGGATATAGAATGGGCGGGGTGAAGGTTCTCTCAGTAGACCATTTCAATTAGTTGGTTGATCCTTGAGATAGTTTTGAGCTGATATTTCGTTTCACCCCCTTCTCTTTTTCATTCTGTAATAACATTCATAGGTTCAGAACTTTTTTCATTAAATGTTAAAGGTCCAGCTTGAAAAATAAATTGGAAATGGATACCTCCTTGTCGACATGTTTTATTAGAAGAATTTTTGGCCATGTGATGAATGTTCCAACAGCTTGATCAACCGTATGAATGTCATTATCATCATTTCGAATAGGCATCTCGGAACTTGTCTAATTAGATATGTTAATTGACACTCTGAAATGATCTATTGGAATTTTTCTGTTGTGTAGCATGTCATTCTGTGTATTGAACACCGTAGCCCTCACTACAAGGTGATAGGTGGGAGTTGATAGATATAAATCACAACCATTTTCACCCTATAGAATATTAGTACAGGAAAGGTATCAGTGTCTATGTGATTCACATTTCATAGAAACAATTATTAAAACATTTATTACCTCAGCTAATTCAGGTTTTTTAGGGGAATGGCTCACCTCAAAGATGGTGGGGGTAGGGCGGGATCATCACGCATGGGTTTTTGTTGAGTTATTTCTTCTCTTTCCCTCTCTCCCATCAAACTTGCTATCATCTCTCTCTTTTATGGTAATTCCTCTTGAAAAATAGCTAATTTTTCTTGAACCTTTTCCATTTTTTCATTTTGATCCTCCACTTATTTTTGTTTTTGAAAATGTGTTTGGGGTGTCACCCCAAAACCCGCACCTCTGATGTGGCCATACTATTCTGGCTGCTTCAAGGCCACTGAACGTATGTCTGCATCTGGTGCGGGTACTGTTGATTCCTGTGACTATGTCAGATAGAAAATATAGAAAAATAATTATTCATTGTTATGTAATAGCTATTTAAAGAAAATCAAATTTATATTATGTCATACTTACACATGTTTCCCATAGTTTTTGTGTGTTTTCATCTATCATTATCCCCTCTTTATTTACACGAGCCTCATTTCATAGCACATGGTGTGGGATGGATATGGATTTCAATTTTGATTCATCAATCTTCTTATAAATAGAGAAACATGGTTATGGTGTTGTTTTATGTCACATACAAGTAGTACGGTAGATTTAAAAGACGTACAAATTTTTTCTCAAGTGAAGCTTACCCCATCTTTTCTTTACAATAAGGGTATGCTGGTTTTGTTGCGCATTTTTTATTTTCATCACTCATTTGCTATTTCATAAATAAAAAACCATCAATCAAAGTGATGAATACAAGAAATATCAAACAACATATTACCCCACACAATGTACCTGAAAAGTCTGCTCCCCACGATGGTTTCTAAAAGCATCCCACGCTCCTTGGGATATCAAGTGTGCATAGAGGAGGTGGGTGCAGCTTGATTTTCCCTTTATCTTCTTTAAGATGATATTTCGTTAAAATTGTGAATAAACCTCTATGAATCCTTCCTGCAACTCTTAATATATATTACTTATGCGAGGAATATACTATAAATTCACTCTGAAATGGATGATGAAGAGTGAGTCAATGTTTTCGTATTTTATTTTATTTTAATATATTAAAAAATGATATCATAATGTTATTGTAATCTCTTCCCACACTAGTGTCTTGAGCCTGGTGATAACATAGTTCCACAACTGTACATCAATTTGCATGCGTTGCTGAGTGAAGATTCCAATGTAGCTACTAAAGATGGCTCTGTTGGGGTTAACATGTTGGCCTTGCATATTCCATCCCACCTCAAATTTGATTCCTTTTGTTGTTTCCATAAGGATTTTGGGTAACACTGTCAAAATACAATGCTCTTTTTTTCTTTGCACTTTCCGGGTTTCATTTCCTACCATTTCCTCAGAAGTATCATCATTATGTTCCTACGAAGCGCTAGCATCGGCACTAGGACCAGCAACAACAGGTTGAGAAACCTGTTGTACCTCAGCACTGGGACCAGAAGAAATAGGTTGAGAAACCTGTTGTACCTCGGCACTGGGACCAGCAATAAAAGGTTGAGAAACCTGTTGTTCCTCTGCATTGGGACCACCAGCAGCTGGTTGAGAGACCTTTTGTGCCTCGGGATTGGGCACATCAGCAGGTGTAGAAGTCATTATCTATAGAAGTGGTTTAACTTTTAATTTAGATTACATACAAGTAGCAGTGAAAAGATAATAACATAACCCAACACAATTTATATTACAATAAACAAATAATCTAATTATTGTACTATCATTTTTGTAAAGGCTGAAGAGATTTAACCCCTTTATCGACTATGTAAATCCCTTCATTGTGGTCTCCACTGACATACAAAATGTCATCTACATTGGGACCGCTATGAAATGATTGTGAAGTCCCTATAAAATGGTCATCCTCCATTGAACATTCATATGAACCTTCATTTGTTTTGGTCGATAACAGAACAATTGACCAATTTCGGTTTGCGGGGTCTGGAACATAAAATAATTTTACTGCTTGTGATGCCATTATAAATGGTTCATCTTTCTCCCCTTCCCTACTGAAATCAACTTTCACGAATTCTAATTCATCTATTTTAATAGCACTCATGTTGTCAACCCATTTTCATTGAAAAATTGGAACTTTGAATTTCGTATAATATAACTCCCATATTCATTTGATGATGCCAAAGTATAACATATTTTCATAAATTGGATTTCTATCCTTATCACCGGAAACATGCATCTCCCCAACCGTAAGTGTAACCGCACTATTCTTCATGGTATTTTCTTCATCATGTTAATTATTATCGAATGTATAACCATTATCTGCATAAGCATTGTAAGATAATATATACACACTTACTCCTTTGGCTAGCTATTGAATTCATTCTGAAATTGAGTCTGGATTTTCATCTAACTTCTTAAAAATATGGTCCCAAAACCATCCTATAAACTATTGATTATGTGTATCTGTTATCCATTTTTCATCCCTAGAAGGATTTAAATGCCTAATAATTTCTTTTTGGGTTTGAACATATGGGTCAACGTCGAAACTGTTATGAAAAACGTAAAGGTGAGCCTACTCCAGAACTGTAATATTGATTTTGACAACCTCTCTTCTAGAAATTCCTTCACCCTCAAGCTGCCCAGTGTGACGAGATTTCGGTAGGACAACATTTTCCACACCAAACAAGTATTCGGTACAGAATTCAACAGCTTCCTAAATAATATATTGCTCCGCAATATAACCCTCTGGCCGAATTTGATTGTTAACATACCCTTTAAAAATCTTCATATACCGTTAAATGGGGTACATCCATCTATAATGTACAGGAACACATAGTTGAATCTCTCTCACTAAATAAACCATCAAATTAACCATCATATCAAAAAATGTCGGCAGGAATAACATTTCCAATTCACATAATTTAATGACAATTTATCTTTCCATAGTTTGTAATTTCACCGGGTCTATAACATTGGTTCATATAGCTTTAAAAAATAAACAGAGCATCGTTAATATATGTAGGACATTATTGGTAAAAATGCAACGTAAAGCTATAGGAATTAGATCTTGCATCAAAACATGGTAGTCATGTGATTTCAGACCCTTTAATTTTAAATCTCTCATTGACATGATGTTCTTGATATTTTATGAATACCCCTCTGGAATCTTTACATCATTCAAGAAGTTTAAAAATTGATATCTCTCATACCTGGAAAGAGTGTAAGTAGTAGGAGGAAGAAATTTTCGTTTTTCACCCTTCACTGGTGCCAACTCTTCTCGTATTCCCATATCAACCATGTCCAATCTAGCCTTAATTCCATCCTTTGTTTTTTAGAGTGCATTTAGAAATGTGTTGGTGACACTACCACATTTATTTATTTCAACATGAATAACATCAAGAAAATTTCTAACATACAAACAATTCTAGTATGGTAATTCAAAAAAAACTGATCTCTTTTTCCAACCGGTTTTCGTAAGGTTTTTCGAAAATTGTTTACCAAAAGTAGTGTCCAAATATTTTACTTTCTCAAAAAATTGATCACCTGTTAGAGGAGAAGGTGTTGTGCATTCTTCTGAACTTCCATCGAATGATGTCATCCAAGATAGGTACTTATGTCATCAGGGTAGAAATTTGTGATGTCCTAGAAACATGGTTTTTGATGAATGATTCAACCTAATTGATTTTGTACCTTGTTCGCAAACGGGACACCCTTGAGTTCCTTTAATTCTATATCCTAAAAAATTTCCATAAGCAAGAAAGTCATTTATCATCCCGTACAACATGGCTTTCAAAGTGAAATCTTCATTTTTGTAAGCATCATACAACAAAACACCTGAATCCCATAATATTTTGAAATCCTCGATCAATGGATCCAAATAAACATCAATATCATTACTCCGTTGTTTTGGTCCTGATATAATCATAGATAACATGATGTATTTTCTTTTCATGCATAACCACGGTGCTAAGTTATAATTTAACAACATAACCGGCCATGTACTATGACTGCTGCTTTGAAAACCAAAATTATTCACCCCTTCTATAGATAACACCAGACGAAGGTTTCTTAGCTCATTTACAGATTCAGGATACTCATGATCAATTATCTTCCACTGAGGAGAGTTTGTCGGGTGATGTAGTTTCACATATTTAATTATTGTATCTACATGCTATGTCAATTGTCCAGTAGTCTCCTCACTTCCATATAGGCATCCAAACCTTGGAATTATTGGAAAGTACCATACAACTTTCGTAGGACTGGAATCATCTTTATTGTGTTGGGAATCACCGCACTTTGGTAATTCTTTAAGTGATTTGTGGTCCTTGAGAAACAATATACAGTCATTCGGGTAGGCATGTATTCTTTCAGAGATCATACCCATCGATTATAGCATTCATTTGGAATCATATGTTCGGCTTGGGTGCTCATTATCTTCTGGGAGCATATCCTTTAGGAGAGAAAGTAGTTCCGTAAAACTGGCGTCACTCCACCCACTGCCTGCTTTCAAATTATACAGCTTTAGTATGGCTGACAATGCTATATATTTAGTGAAACCAACATACAATGGTGTTTTTGCATAACTCTTTAACTTCTCAAACAATTTTAGGCAATCATGAAGTTCATCTTCAACTATCCTTGTCATTTCCCCAATACAATCTCCATCATCATTCACATCTATAATCACATCCTCCATGCGATCATCTTCACTGTTAACACTTGTAATCATATTAGATGATCCATAAAATTCTGTGTTATCCAAGCCACTACCTACATTCGTTTTTCCCCGTGTTTATTACAACATGTATAACTTCGATCTATTTTGTGACAGATCAGGTGTTCTTCCAACTCCTATGGACTAATTTTTCTTGAATAAAAAAAACGTAAACACAGACAAAGTATTTGAGAAGGGTCACATGCATGATCTTCTGCAAACTTGATAAACTCGTTCACGCCATCTTCATACTCTTTTGTCAACTGATTGGCATTAATCCATTATTTATTCATATTCATCATCTTTATGGGTTCGATCTCGAACTTGCCTAATATTATGTTTTAATTAATCAAGTAGAATTGTTTGGGTTTTATGAAAAAATCGTGGTACAAATGCCTCTACCATGAACCATCATTGGATACAATTTAACTGTTACTCAAACCTCACCAACTCTAGGTCCACAAATTTCATCTCCAAACTATAAAATATAAAAATAAACACATCACATGTGTTTATAAAGTCCATACAGGTGTGATTATAAACATAATCAGTAGGACTCCCTCAAAAAAATGTAAGGATATAATGGTCTACTCATACATAAAATAGAGGAACCTACCCCAAAACATGTGAAAGTAATTGAACACTATCTATATATGGGGGATTGTGCCCTGTCTTTTGTATATCTCCATGGAGTACCTAAAACCTATACAAGGAGGAATATTCACCGAAACATGGGGGAGTACCATACTCCATATTTTCACCAAATATCTCACTTGTCACTTGTCAACTCTCAAGCATAGTGAAGATAATTAAAATATCCAAACCACATCGTGTGCAATTTTCAATGATTGAGGGAATCATACTTTTTTGATCTACATGAGAAGATGTTTATAATGGGATACTCATACATGAAATACTACCATATAAGTGAAAAATAAATAATAATAGTGAAAATAACATAGCACACAATTTGTTCAATGGGTACACAATGTGTAGGGTTCTCAGTCAAGGTTGGTTGTATACTACCATTTCTAAACTATTGTGAAATCCATATACATGGTGTGTCCAGTAGGGTGAACATCATGTATGGATAATATTTACCTGATTTAATCTGACATATATCAAATTAATTCCAAGTTAGTCTTCCAAAGACTGCGTGATGCCTCTAAAAATTGATGACATATAGAACAACTTGAGCTAAAGGATTTTACTTTAGATACATACTGATTCACCTCATTGTCTATGCATCACATTTTTTTGGAATACATGATGTGTAGTCCTCACATGACCACTAGGGGTGTATGGTCTATACACATCAAGTTTCTATGGTATCTATACATGGTGTGAGTGAAGTAAAACACATATCATGTGGTTCTACCATTATTTCACGACATGTACATGGTTTCATGGTGATGTATATGTCTTGGAGATACATTGTGTGTGACCTAGACTCACATGACATGTAAAATTTAAAATGAAACTTATTCCAAGATTGAGTCAGAAGATGAGTCATGTGGTGTAAATTTTGGAGAAAAATGTTGTGTGGCATTAAAATCTATATGAAATCCATGTATGGTGAAGCATGTTCCATTTAACAAGACTATGTACCATGTATTTTAAAAATATATAGAATCTTAAAAACATCATCTTCACACCATACACACCACTTTCACATCCTTTCATAGTTTTGTTTCTATTACCGACCAAATTTGTCACCCTTATAGCATCCAATGCACTTTATGGGGTTAATATATTTCCATCTATCATTGTCTAATCCATCATCATCCAACTGTTCTTTAAAATACACCTAGAACTCACCATATCATTATCATCATGATTCTAAACCCAAGAACTCTTCAATTTTAATCTATTGTGACATTGCAGAATAACCATCAAACTCAAATGTGTATTACATCTGAATATTTGTGACGGTGGTGGTGGAAAAAATACTCAACCACCCATGGGTGAGCTCATGTTTAGTTTCATCAATGAACATTAGTATTATACAATATTATAATTCTCTATTCATGGGGGAAAAGTTTCTTAATGTATTACAATTATTTGAACTAAAACGTATTCCAAAAAGAAATAAATTACCAAATAATAATATTATTGAGGATAATTTTTAGTTTAAATAATCATCAATATGAAAAACCCCACATTATAAAAAAAATACAAGGAAAAATCTATGAAATAAAATTTTTGAAAACATGTGAAAGCTTTTTCCTTATGTTCATCCTATGCTAGAAATAAAATATTAAAATAATTAAACTAGCATGAACATAGGTAAAATTTAATCAAAGTAAAAAAAATACTTTTTATGTGTTTAGAAAATAATATAATTCAATTATTTAATCTCATTTTCTTTAAAAACATCATTATTTACATGAAATAAAAAGCCTGAAATAATTAAAGTCACATAACGATAATTTTTTTGGGAAAAGATGAAGTATTTAATTTTGTGCACCTTATGAGAAGAAGAAGAATTTATTTGATTATTATTCATTTTCATTATTTTCCCACTATAATCATTTTATCATAAAAAATGGTCATCATTGAAAAAAAATTTAAGAAGAAGAAGTGAATTCTAGGTTTGTGGATAATGAGTCAAACACATAAATAATAAAATCATATCTCATTGGAATTTCTCTAAAGCTCGATGATCACATCACATTCCTCAATTTTTTTTTGTCTCCACCACTACATTGAAAATGAGAAACATAAAGAATTATTTTTTCTATAAATAGAGAGGCATGTATGTTTTTATTCTCCAATAGTTTTTTCCACACAAAAAAAAATTAGGTGAAATCCATTTTTGACCAGGGTGTCTATAAAGTGTCTCATAGAGTCCTCTAGAAGTGGTTTTCTAGGATTCAGTGGAATCGCACTAGTAAAAAAGTGGTGGTTCCATTGAAATGGGTAATGTTTGGATTGATATTAAATAGTGGAAGAACTACAACATGGAAAACAAATGGAATATCAATCATTCCAACAACTTTAACACCATACAAACACACAATCGTGCTCACAATCGCAACACCATACAAACCAAACAATCACAATTTCAGATTTCAAAAAGAATCCCTTATTCAATTTTGTTTGTTAATTTAGGGGTTATAATAGAAGTTTTATAATCCTTGAGAATTAATTAATATGTCAAGTATATGTAAATTACCAATTTTTATATTCAAATGTTCAACAGGAACCAACCAACATGCAATTCATTTAGTGCGCAAACAAGGACCACCAACGGCCATGGTTTTCAGTGGGGATTTTAGCCCATACATTTCACATTATAACCATCAATATAAAACATTAATAACATGAGAACAAGAGGAAACCAATGAGTAACAGGAGAAAACTCACCGTGAAGGTGTCGTTCAGCACACGGTAAAGGTGCGTTCATGGCAGAGGAGAGGCGCACAACAGATGATATTTCCAACTAAAAAGAAAACATAAAATAGGGGAAACCCATGAGAATAAAATAATATAAAACCTAGAACACCATTTACCACATCCCAAAAACCCCATGAACCCACTAAAACTGAAATCAACCCACACCATTGTTAAACACACCTTAAGATAACAAGAAATTATAGAGCCCACCTTCGATAGAACGAGTTCAACAGACTTTTAAAATATAAAATATGAACATACAATGGAAACAAGTAAACTTTAGATATTACATTCCCATTGCTAAATATAGGACCTTGGACAAGGTTTCATACAGTAGAGGCAGCAGTGCCGGAGGCAGCGGTGGAGGAGGCAGCCGCGGCGGAGGCAGCCGTAGAGGAGGCAACTGCAGAGGAGGCAACATCGCTAGAGGCAACGGTGCCGGAGGCAGTGGCGATGGAGGCAGCGGTGGTGGAGGCAACAACGGTAGAGGAGGATGAAAGTCACGACAGAGGAAGAAAACCCAGTGGTGGTGGAGTATGAGGAGGAGGAGGAGGAGGAGAGGTCACGGTGGAAAAGGGGACGAGTTCAGCTTCCGCGAAATCTTGAACGCGTGCAAGAGAGGAGGGGCCTATTACTGTTCTTAAATAAAAATCGTTGGAACCTTTATCAGTGATCCTTAAAAGTACTGAAAAATGTATATTTTATCAGCGCTTTTATTTTAGCGCTGATAAAACATACCTTTATCAGCACTTTTAATGAGCACTGATAAAGGTTCCAACAGTTTTTATTTAATAATTTATTTATATTCTTTTATATTTATTTAAAATGACATGTAAGATAATTATATATTTATTTATTAATAATTATAACAATAAAGAGTATATATTTATAAATATTGGTATATAATTGTTAATATATACAAAAAAAAATTATTTTTTATTATAAATATTATAATCTTATATAAATTAAGAATAAAAATATTTATTAGCACTAATAATAGCGCTGATAAATGTTCCCTTTATCAGCACTAAAAACGGTGATAAAGGGTATACCTTTATCAGTGCCTATTTTAGTGCTGATAAAGGTTAGCTTTATCAGCACTTTTATCTAGTACTGATAAAGGCACACCCATTTATCAGTGCTTTCTGTTTAGCGCTGATAAAGGGCAGTGCTTCCCTTTCCCTGTTTTGTGGTAGTGGTTTGTCCACAGTACACATGAGCGATGTTGTCTTATTCCCAAAAATTGAAATAATTAAGGCATGTATGATATAAAAATTCCATATGAATAATAATATCTTAAATATCATATATAAACAATAAATCTATCATTATAACCATCCTTGATAGGTTGTAATGGAAAAAAGAATTACATCGGTTCACAAGGTGGTATTATTCTGTACACATAAATGATTATTTTGTAACCCATTTGATGGAAGTGGAGATGGTTGTAGGTCATGAACATAACATAAAAACATATTAGTATATTTAATATACTAATGTTTTTATATCATCCTGGTATACTCATAAATAGATTAGGTGGAGGAACAAATAAAACAGAAACACTCGTTGATGAACGTTACCTCTTCTTCGATTATCCTCATTAAGTTTACTCCAAAATCCATCCTAGGTTGGAATTATGTTAAAACTAATGATTCTAGTATGATATGAGGTAATATTTTACGTCATTTGGGCAGGTTTTATTTGATCCAAATGGATGCAGATGTGTTAATAAGTCTGGGTAGGGAGTGTCATTTTATAATTGAGGAGGAGTGATATTCTTGTAAATACCAAAAACTATTCACTATTGGGAGGTCACTATTACCACATGTGCCTCAAAAATATATCAATAGTTAATTTTATTGATTTTTTTTATAAAAACCACCACCACACAAAATAAAATCATTTTTTATCATGTCATTCCTTAGTCTTTAATTTTACACAATTTTACCTTTTCAGTTTTTACCGTGGTAACTTGTATCATTTTATTTACCTAGGTAATTTATACTTTATTACTAAAACTAAAATGATATATATTAGATAATTTATACCTAATTATTCTAAATATTAAATCCAATTTATTAAATAAAAATCCTATGTGTGGGGATAACTAACTTTGACACAAACACATGTAATGTGCAAACCTCGTCTTAACCTTAATCATGGTAATTTATTTTAACTCGTTTCACTAATAATTATTGTAAAAAAATTAATTTTACCATATTAGATAATATAAATTATTATGATTCCAAATAATTAATCCATTTTTCAAAATTGTATCACATAATTGGTATAATTTAATTTAAAATTAATCCCTTCAAGGCGATGAGAAAACAGGCTTTCAAACACAAATGTTGGAAAGTTTACAATTTTTTTATATAAAACTTCAATATGAAAATGATTCCAATGAACTGAATTTTATTAATATATATATAAATTATCTAATTTTAATTTAAAATATTATTTGAATTTATAAATAAATTAAATCAAAAAGGTAGTTTTCAATTAAAATTCAGTATTCTTCACTATCCATCTAAAGATTTATCTTTTAAGAAAATTATCAAAAATTCACCCAAGATAATTTTGGTATTATGATTTGAAAAATGAAATTAATTTTGTAAAATAAATTTTCTAAAATTTAAAAAAAATTAAAATAAGTGCAGCAAAGGGTGACAAAACTACTTTTTTAGAAAAATACATTTTTTAGGCACAAGATTGGATTTATTCTTATCTATTATCTGGAAAAAAACAAAATATGAATGATAATAAGTTGATTGAATATATAATATATTAATTTTATTAAAATAATTCATAAAAATTCATTTTTTAATTTATTTAAGTAAAAAAAATCTGTATTCATAAAAAAATAGTTTTTTAAAGAAATATTTCCTTTATTTTAAAATTGTTTTTGTTTTTATTTTTAACAAATTGGTAAAAATAATAATTCATTATATATACATTTATAAACTGTATATTTTCATAATTTAGTCACTCATATTCGTACTTTTTATTCTAATGTCCAAGTGATAGCAATCATATAATAATATTTTAATAATATGACATGTTTCATTTAAACTTGGTGTTGCATGTAATGAAATAAATACTCAAGGTTGTGTGTAACACAATACAAACTCAGTATTTAAATTAATTAAAGATAAATATAGTGTTTCATATAATGAAAAATATCTAAAATCTTAAATTTATTGGAAAAAATATATTTCAAAAAATCTTGGGGAGTTACAAACACAATCAAATCACATATCAATAGCAATGAAACACAACTATAACATAAGAATCACATCAACTGTCACACAACATCCTCATCACCCTTATTCTACCTTCTATCAATCCATCAAGTAATAAAACATCCATTTTCTACTTACAACCAATCATATCAAACATAAAATGAGTGAAATAATCATATCCAGACAATGGGCATTAATAATACTCTCTAAGGAAACAATAATCCACCTTATAGAATTTTAATCACTTCAAGCATGATCATAAGGACCTTAAAAGAATTAATTCAAAACATGAAAACTTTTCCTTGGAATCCACACATTTAAAACATTTTAAATTAACAAAAACATTTTAAACATTGGAAATCAATTCAAATGAAAACCCTTTTATAAAACAAAACCATTATTCTAAAACAACCTCGACCCATTTAGAAACACCAATTTTAAAAATAAATAAATTTCATTGAAAGAAAATATTTCACTTATTTAGGAAAAATTATTTACCAAAATCACATTACCATTAAATAAAATCTAGATAAACACATTTAAAATCACTTCACGTACCAGTAAATTTTTTTAATGAAATCCAAAAATTCATTATGCTTAAATTTAAATCAGTTTTATAGAACAATATCATTATAAATTTAGAAAAACTCGATCTCACAATAGTATAACTAATTCAATGTATAATTAATAAGAGGATATTAATAGTTCATCCAATGTTACATTAAAACATCAGCATGTTTCCTGTCAGTATATTTAACAACCATATAAAATATAAAGTATATTAAACATGATAACTAATGTACCATGTTATACATGATATTATTAATAACTCACATGTCCTGAATTAGGAAAGGTTTCATTCTCATATCATATTCCTTTTATTCAACTAATATTACTCTATCATCATATTTTGAAATTAAATATCAATATTCTTACCTTAAAAGATAATAAATCCACATTAACAAAAGATTATTTTAAAAAAAATTGAGGTTGTGAAAATTAATTTTATTTAGTTCAATTGTTCTCCAGTTAAATATCACATCGACAGTTATCAAGAATACACCATGGAAATTTTCCACAATTTCAAAAAGAATAAGTTCAGTTTTAACAATTCCAAGATTTTTATTTACCATTTATCTTAGATGAAATTCATTATTACTAATGTTTTCAAATAAATACTAAATTTTACTCCTTAAAACATAACAAACACATAATATGACACTCATATATACTTTTACATATTCTCATGTATAAATCAATCAAGATAATAATTAATAATACAACATAGAGAAAAGACACACTGAAAATGTAACACTATCCAGGTCACACGTACATTTTATTTTGAGAATTATTTAGTTATTTATTTATTCTTGGATTTTATAAAGGTTATAGGTCAAGAGACTCCATTTTTGTGAAAATATTCCATGTATCATGGATAGTGAAATATATGTATAACCATGCGAGTGGTATTTTTAGGGGATAATAGGGTTTCACATGAATTGAACAGAGTTTTTATAACTATGTGAGGATCTCTCGGAACTATGTAGGTTCTATTTTAGGGATACAATGGACCCTATATAGTTAGCACATGGTTTTTCTAACCATGTTGTCAAACCATGTGGTCTGTATAGTTCATTAAAAATAGATTTTAACCATTTTATCCTTTCAAATATTTAATGGATTATCCCTCATTTCCTCCCCCGTGAGTTCATATCCCTTACCTTGTCCTTGGAGCTTCTTCCCCCATCATTTTAATTTTATCCTTGGATATTTAGTGTTCTACCTTGAGTTAATCCGAATTTCTACAAGTTTCCTCCTCCCTTTACCCTTTTTATCACTATTCCTTGATTTTCATGTAAGGTAGAATCCTTGTCTTATGATTTGTTCAAACCTATGGTTTCTATGTTGGTTTTTTTGTTTCTTTGTAGTTTAGGTGTGTGAGTAACTCTCCTAATTGAATCTTATGGTAGTCATCGAAGATGGTGATATTTGGTTTGATTTCAATGTAGGTTTCTCTAATTAAGGGTTATTTTATATGGTTTCCAATTTATTCTTTATTAAACATTGTTTATTTGTTAAATTTTCCCTAATTAAATCTATTAGTGATGGTTTATCCATTATTATTATGATCATTGAAAGGGGTTGAAAATTTAATGGTTTAAAGTGTCTTTTATAAGGGATTCACATTTTATTCACTATACTTGTTTGTTTAAATGGATCAAAAATTTATTATGTTTTCAAATGAGTTTTTGAATCGGTTTTCAAAGTGGTGTTTCATGGTTTTGACTACCTTAATTTTTTTGGGGATAAAAGTTTTATGAAAATTTATTTTAAATGTATAATTAAATTGGCACTTGTTGATGTTTGTAAGTTATAAATTATATAGAACATAGGATACCTTGTGTGTGTCTATGATTTTGAATTACTTACACAAATATATCCTTAGCCAATTTCTTGGACTATCTAGGGAGTGTTGTCTAAAGGACTAAGGGAGACTTTGAGAAAATATTGAGTGGGACTCCAAAACATGGTTATGTGGACCAAGAGTTCCCATTGAATTATGGCTAGTCCTGTGGAAGACTAAGAGAGATTTTAAACTTTTTATAACTTAATTAGTTGAATAGAAAAACCATTCCTTAGAATAATCCACATGAGACCCTGTTATTTATAGCCCTTGTTGTGTATTACTTGCATCTGGTTGGTTTTCATATTGTTTATGCATGATGGTAGTTCCATGTTTGGTTGTGATGTATTTTTCATATTTCATCTATATTATTTTGGTATATATATTGAAATTATGATTTTCCCATGCTCATTCCATTTTTTGGTTTATTGATCCCTTTTATGTTAGGTGGATTTGTTACTTTATTTGATCCTTGTTAACTATGTTTTGAAAATATGTTCTGTTTTTAGAAAACACCAAAGAGGTTTCTAAAGTATTTTTCTCAAGTGAGCTTGATTTTGAAAGTGAACTTTGTTTTTAAAATGAATTTTTAAACTATAATTAATGGATTTCATGGGTAAATACCTTATAGAGATTCATGGTGGTGTCCTAGTTGGATTTGTGCCTCATTCATTGCATATGAATTTAGGAATATATTGAACATGTTTTATAGGATACAAGTAAGGTAAAGGGAACCTTATAGTTCAGTGCCCCTTCTTGATTACTGATGTCCTTTATTGGTTAAGATGGAGGAGATGTGGTCTCACAGGGTTGTCTCATGTGGAGCATTTAATAGATTTTGTTTCATTGGACTTATATGTATTAGCTTTTTGGATATATTTTGTATGTTGAGTTTTGACTATGGATATGATAAATATATATATATATATGTTTGTTTATTACTTTTGATTTTATGATGTTATGATATATTCTCTTGGACATTACTGTATTTACACTATTATATATTTATATCTATTATATCTATTTTACTTGTTTGTTGGTTGGCATGGTCTTCCACATGATCAATGGTTCATGATGGATTTTCATGGGGGAAACTGTTCCCAAATGGTTATCTGTGATTCCTTGGTGTTTTTCTTTATCCCGTGATGACTAGAAATGCACATCAGGTATTGTGGCATGCCATCTCTATTGAGTCAAAAGTATCTTTTTTACTTCTCCATTCCTTTTTTTTCAGAAATCACAATCATTTTCTTAAATAATTAATTACTAACTCTTTTGTAACCAA
Source organism: Viscum album (assembly GCA_963277665.1). NCBI lineage: Eukaryota > Viridiplantae > Streptophyta > Magnoliopsida > Santalales > Viscaceae > Viscum > Viscum album. Next base: position 1,304,270,511 of record OY728160.1, on the reverse strand, counting down.
AGTTTTTTAAAAAATTTCTCATACTTTGAAATAGTTTTAAAGTATTCATGAGTACAAGAACACTTTATTCATTATAATTATTGTAATGACTATAGATTGGATATTGATCAGATTCACCTTTATGAAATTTAATTTAATACATTTCATCTTGTCTTCATACTAACAAAAGTTCTTGTAATCAAACTTGATATCGAAACCGACAAACATCATATTTACTCAAAAAATTTATCATAATGACATATGTACATCCATCGAATTGACAAAAGGATAAAATCTAAATATGGAAAAACAATATTTTATCCTAATGATATTTCTTTTACACTGTAAATGTGTAAATAAAAATTATTTTGGACATTATTTTATAATATGACTGTTTATGTTACAAGGGTTTATGTTCTTTCAAAAAACTCAGAGAAAATATGATCATTAGAGGATCAAAATGACCGTTGCAAGTGTGCCAATAAATACCCGGACATTTGAAGAGTTTGGGACTACTAATTCAATTTCTCTCTCAAATTTTCTAAAGTGTATAAAGCGTGAACAACTTTTTCTTAGTCTATTGTATTAATTTAGAGAGTTTCATTATTAAGGAAACCTTTTCAGGTTGTCTCTTTAAGAATCTGTATTGTAATTTTATTGTGTGTCCAATTGTGTGAATACGATCGATGATTTAAGAGTCTAGGAATATAAAGATCTGATTTACTTGATTGAGAGACTGTAGGGAAAGTAAGACAGAATCCAATCCATCATATTAGGGGCTTTTAGGGATAGGTAGACAGAGAATCTGATCATCATATCGAGGGATCACAGGGATAGAGAGATAGACCAGTCATCGTATTCAGGGATTTCCCTGGTAAGGGTACTTCATAGTTTATTTTTAGTATAAAATAAGGGACCTTCATCATAGGTTATTGGATACCCTACTATTTAATGTAAAATAATTATATTCTATTGTATTACTTTATTTGTTACAAGTATGATATTTCCACTTCATATAATATAAGGTGACACTTTTATATTCATCTTTCTATTTGTACCTTTTTTATCATAATAGATTTAATTATGATATAATTATTCCACTCTGATTATAATTGTATATTCTTTTAGAAAGAATCACTACTTTTTTAATAATCTGATTTATTATGAACATTGTGATTGTGATTCATTTTGTGTTTACTCTAATTAAATCATTTTCTTCTATTAATATGATTAAAATCTGAATACATTACCACTTATTACTGATTATGATTCTACATAATGTGAAGGTAGAATCCTTTTCTCATTGCGACCTATATATCGAAATATACTTGATTACGATACTTTTATTATCAGACCCAAGGGCTAAGTCCGATTAAAATTTAAATACTTAAGAGGTGTTGTGAATATGATTTGTTTAACTATGTTAAACTAAGTTTCTTTTAAGGTTAAAAATGAATTTTTTTTAAACATAAAATTCACCCCCCAACTTTTATTTATCCATCTACATATACATTATGAACAAAAATTGATATCAGAGCCAAGTTTTTGTAATATTGATTCTAACACTTCGTATCCAAGGAGGTTTCCACTACTTCTAAGGAATATATTATTTTTTTTAAAATATTGTACTATTGAGGAAATAATAGGAGATGAATTTGATGAAACTAACCCATTTTTAAACAAATCCAACCAACATCCACAAATTTTTTTTCAAAACTGATCCTGAACCTTTATTAGAAGATTCTTCTAATAAGGAAAATACTCATGAAATTATTTCTAAAGTTTTTACTCAATAAGAATTTCTACCTTATGTTGATGAAAGTAATTTACAAAAACCCAACTCAATTTTTTCTTTGCAATCATCCTATTGATAATATCATTGGAGATGTGAGTCAACCATTTAGTAATATAAGTTCCTTAGGAAATGAATTAGAACATATTTATTTCATTTCTCAATCTGAATCTAAAAAACATGATGAGGATTTAAGTGATTGAGGATTAGATCAAGTCTATTCAAGATGAAAAGCTTCAGATTCAAGAGTAAAGGTTACAGGATATAGAAAAGAAAAATTTGTCTCAGGAAGAGTTCATTACAATTATGAAAGAAGATCAAAAGGAGATCAAAAATTTAAAGTCTATTATAAGATACTTAATGCCGAAGAAAGATTAATTTTTTTCTTCAAAAATATTATTTTAATTTCCTTTTGAAAACCTTTTTATATATTGAAATTAATAAACTATTATTCTCATTCAAATATTATTATTTTAATGTTTTCCCAATTCCAATTGGTTAAATATTCTTTCATAATTTTTATGAATGATTAAATATTTCATTATTTTTGTTTCATATAATTGTTTCTCTAACCCTTTTTAGGTATTATAAGAATATTCCACATACCTTTTTGAAAAAAAAATGGTAGTAAATTTATACAAAGGGGTAGAATTTTATAGAAAGGGGGATATATTTTAGTAAAAGAGATTGATATATTTAATGAAAAGAATACGTTCTTTATGGGGATTTCTTAACGTAAGGGGGATTTAGTCATATTCATCACTTCATTAAGATGATTTATAATCTCAAGGGGAGATAAGTATTACTATCTAAATTCTGAATACAATTCTCCTAAAATATAACAGACTGTTGTTTTTTAAAAGTTATTTCTTATTTAAGTCTTTAGGTTTTTTATTTCCAAAACGGGGGAGATTGTTGAGTCAAAAGTAAATTTTTAACTTTTCCATTCATTTTATTTTGGAAATGACAAACACTTTCATAAATACATAATTATGAACTCTTTCAGGACCAATTTTTTTAATAATTTTCTCATAATTAGAAGTATTTTTTAATTATTCATGATTACAAAACTACTTTTTTCATTACAATTATCTTAATGAGCATAGATTTGATATTTATCAAATTCACCTTTGTCCAATTAGATTTAGGAATTTATTTATTGTATTTATACTGCGAAAATTTATTATAATCTGAATTGATATCAACATCAATATACATTAGATTAACTCATTAAAATTTTAGAAATACCATTTGTAAATCCATTGGATTGACAAAAGGTTAAAATAGGAATATGGAAAAATGATATTCTATCATAATGATATTTATTTTACACTATAATTGTTTAAATAAAAATGATGTCAGACATTATGTTATAATATGATTGTTGAAGTGCTAAGATTCCACATCATTGAGAAAAACTCAGAGAAAATATGCTCGTTGGTGGATCAAAATAAACATTGGAAGTGTGCTTATAAATACCCGGTCATTTGAAGAGTTTTGGGCTACTGATTTGATTTCATTATCAAATTTTATAAAGTGTACAAAGCCTGAACAACTTGTTATTTGGGAAAAACCAGGTCGGGTCACCATCCGACCCAGTGCCCAACCCAGTCCACGGCAAGGCCCGAAGGGCGTTCTCAATCCCCATGGGCTGGCACAAGTGCTCGAGTATCACAAATAAAACATGAGAACGGTTTACCTAAATAAACAAACATGAAATAATCAGAAAGATGAATAAATTTAAAACTAAAGTCAACCACCAAACATGCCCATAAACTAGGGTCAAAATTAAATTTTACAACTTGACCAAAAAAACCAAAGGGGGTGAAAATAAAGGGAAAAAAACTAAAAGTCACTAACTCAAACCTCTTCGCAACATGAGGAGTCACATCACCAAGTCACGTCCACAAAACCGCCATGAGGGTTCCACTGATAACCCAAACCACCCATGCTATGCTCGATGCCTCAACCTTGAAAGAAAAGGAAACAGAATCTATATACACCCAAAGGTGTATGTAGCGTGTGAGCTAAAAACCTTGTAGGATGCCACCAAGAAAAGGTTTCATGCATAATTATTAAATGAAAAATACATTTTCAATTGAACAGAATAAAAATTAATGAGTGCTTACATAATTTTAATGAAAACAGTTTTTAAGGAAAAACTACTCTAAAAAGAAGACAACTTAAATTAGCCCACACACACACACACACACATTCTTGGTAACCCCAACACCACACTGTGTTCCGACCATGAGCGTAAATCAAAAGAGGATCAAAATACATGGGAAAGGCCCTAAAGATACTAGCGAGAAGTGGGACCCTTGAACATCGTGTCTCAGTGAAAAACGGTATAGAAACACAACAATATACATTCTCATGCATGAGCCACTAGAAGGGAAACACATCCATAACCTAGTGGTCTCCCAATATCATCAAAAAATTTAGTTAGTGTTGTAGTCGTCAATCCAGCTAAGTGAAATCGGGCTGATGCAACTTCCATATCACTAGATCACTAGTCCTATTCCTCCCACCTAGTACCTAGGCTTCTCGTTTGTGCTTAAGTAGTTCAGAGTTCATGTCACATGTCATAATCACATACTCAACCCAAACAAGACACTACGCATGCCAAAAACCACCATTTTCACACACAAAATCCATTTGAATAAGATGCACACTAAAAATATCCCAAAGCCAAATCCATATCATTTACATAACCAAATTAAAATGACTGCATTGTTAAAGAAAACCACTTTCATCATCAAACACAACATTAAAAGAATTTATTAAACAGTTTCCACTCACATCGCATGACTTTTCCCACCAAAAACATTTACACAATTTAACCAAAACAAATTTCCCCCATTAATAATTATTTAATAAAAGAATTCAAATTTTCGTAAATAAATTTTAAAGAGTAAAACATAGATTTACATGCTAGGCCGACCCTAACCCCCTTACATGACCACACACACACAACACGACCTCAAGAACACAATCTGCATCACACATGCGGTTAAAGAAACCACCCACATAGTTAAAAAGACTATTAAAAAAGTTAAGAAAAACCACCATAAAAAATGTCAACCCATTTAAAATTACTCTGCAAGACTAAAACACCAAAAATACACTCAAATGGTCATTTAAGACAGAATGCATACCGACGCAACACTAAAACACCAACTGCAACCCTTGTACATCCTAACAAATAATCCGCACATTTTATAAAACACTGGTGAATAGTCAAACATGGGTTTTCACAACAACAACATACTCATATCATCTAAACACACTAATAAACACATTAAGACATAGTAATCATTAAGTAAAAATTAAAGCACACCAACCAAACTAATTAGTAGGCTAACCTCACAAAAAAACTAACAATTAACCAGAAATGACATTTAATCAGCAAGTACACATATTATAAAATTGCTCCCAAATAAGTTAAACTGTAAATCAAACCTCATAAAATATCGACTTCACACTATATCAATTAATTAAATAATTTTCTAAATTAATTAAACTTTCAAATTAATTAATCAAATAACAATTAAACATGGAACCACCTACCTCGTGGTAGACCTCCTTCACAAAAATAGTGCGGAAAGTCCACCGCACTTCCAAAACATGTCAAAAAATACAAATAAACCCTAAAATTAAATAATCAAATCCATCACATAATAAAGGAACCGAATGAAAAATCGAAACCCCAAAAAAATATGAATTACAACCGAAAATTGGGGGAGGAGGGTTTACCCGGAGGAAATCCATCTGGGAGAAGGGTAGCGGGGTGCCAGAATTTGCGATGGAAGGAGGCCTGTTCAGTTTTCCAGTGGGCTGGAGGTAAGTAGAGGGGGAGAGGGTAGGTGATTGTGACAAGGAGTTTAGTGCGTGGGTGCGAGGTCCATCCATGGGAGATGGGGTAGCATGTAGATATTACAGACCGGAGAGGAGGGTGCGTGCGGCGATTCGGTGCGCCGAAGAAGGCTGGTCGGGGTGCAGGGGAGAATGTCGGTGGTGTTTCTATAATAGGGAGAGGCGGGGCTACCATGATGGATGAGAGGTAGGGCGTGACCCAATGGTGGTTCGGTATGAAGGTTGGTCTCAGGACGACGGTGCGTCGAAGGAGGTCAGCGGGGGGGAAGCGGTCCGGCGAAGAGGTGAAGGGAGCAGGACAGGAGAAGCACAACCTAGTGGTGCTAGGGTTGAAAGGGGAAAGGTTATGCGAGAAGAAGAGGGGAGAAAAATGAGGGAGAGAAAAGAAAATAACAGAGAGAAAATAGAATGGAAGGATATAAAAAAAATAAGAGAATAAAAAAAATAAGGAATAAAAAAAAGAATAAAACAAATTTCAAATTAATAACAACAAATTTTTAATACTAATAATAAAACATAAAATAATAAAACTAGAACAATACAAACAACCAAACAAATAATAATATCATTATTATTGGGGCCAGAAAACGCACACGATCATGTGCAAGGTCGTGCACCCAAACAATAAAACATTTAGTAATAAAATGTTCCCTAATTAATGATGGGAACTACACACAATCACATGTATGGCCACGCACCTGTGTATGACCCCAAATTTCCTTTAAATTTAAATCAACACAACTTGTGGCTCAAAAGAGAAACCCAAAATAATTAAAATAAAATAAAGTGTTTGGTCGGGTTGTGATAATTCCCCCCACCATGACACTTTCGGTTGGGGAGCCTCCTCATCTGGCCCTGATAAATATTTTTTTATATCTGGTATCTTTAAAAAAGATATTTTATATCTTTGACAAGATATATCTGATATCTTTGAGAAGATATATTTTATATCTTTGATGAGATATATTTAATATCTTTAATCATATATGAGAGATATTTTAAGAGATACATGAGATATCATCTTCTATTTATATGAGATGTGCGGCTCCTCTCTCGGAAGTTGTTGGAGGCAGTGCATTTGTGTTTTTAATGAGCGATTTTCAGATCTGCAACTGGTGGAACTACTCTGATTTGATCGGCTTTTATCTGTAGTGGTTTTTTATCTGATCCCGGTGTTTTTCATCTACACTTTTGTTCGGACATCAATCTTCTTCTTTCACGGTCAGATCTATATGGGTTTCTTTAGCAGGCTGCTTTCTTCATTTCAGGCTTCTTTCAGACTGCATCTATACTCCGACTTTGATCCACTATTTTTCTAAGTATTACTTTTGAGATCCCTATTATTTTTGGGGATTCTCTACCATGTACTTATCTATTTTTAGTGGATCCCTCTTTCTGGACTAGGTCCCGTGGTTTTTCCCTTTTTGGGTTTTCCACGTAAAAATTTCTAGTTTCAATTTTATCTTCTGCACCTATTTTTGTCGCTATGCATCCACTGTTTGAGGGAAAGATTTCTCCACTGCGTGTTCGTGTTTTTTGTTGTTTGCACGTTCATCACTTTTCATCTTTCCCAACATCTGGTATCAGAGGGTTTGGTTTTTATTTCATATTCAATATGGAAGCCAATTATAGTCGGATGATTTTATTTAATGGTACCAATTATCATATGTGGAGACTTAAAATAAAGGATCTTTTTTTTGTCAAGCGAATTCATCTTCCAATGTTTAGTACCCAGAAGCCAGAAAGGATGTCAAATGAAGAATGGTCATTCGAGCATGAGATGGTTTTTGGTTTCATTCGTCAATGGGTCGAAGACAACGTGATGAATCACATTTTCAACATCTCTCACACCAGAACATTGTGGGAGAAGCTCGATACTACCTATGCTTCTATGACATGAAACATTAAATTGTTTCTTCTCAAAAAAATGATGAATTTGAGGTACAGAGAAGGTATGTCTATTTCTGATTATTTAAGTTAATATCTGGGATGTTTTGATCAGTTTTCTGGCATGGGTATTAATTTTGAAGATGAGGTTTTAGAACTTTTATTGCTTAACACGTTACCTGATTCTTGGGAGAATTTACATGTTACTCTAATAGGTTATGCTCATAATGGTGTTGTGACATTCAGTTTTGTTAAGTCTGCTATTTTGAATGAAGAAGTCAGGAGACATACTCAAGAGAAATCTTCAGAGCTTTTAGTCACAGAGAACAGGGGGAGAATCCAGGAAAAGAATCAGGGAAAGAGTAGTCGAGGAAAGAGTAAAAGCCGAAGAAAATCCAGATCAAAGCAGAGAGATTTGGAATGTCATCATTGTGGTAAGAAGGGGCATGTTAAGAAGTTTTGTTATCAGGTGAAAAGAGAAAACAGAATGAAGGAAAATCCGCCAAAGAAGAATGTCTATGGAGATGATCATGTTGCTACCGCTACAGGGGGTGATCTTGTTATTGTTTATGACTCCATTAATATTGCTTCTGATCATTCTTGCTGGGTTGTTGACAGTGGTGACTGTTTTCATGTGACATCAAATAAGGAGTTATTTTCATATTAAAACCCAGGTAATTTTGGGATTTTGAAGATGGGTAATGATGGTCATGTTGATGTCGTAGGTATCGGGACTGTTTGTTTAGAGACCAGTACTGGAAGTAAGCTAATTTTGAAGAATGTTCAACATGCACCAGAGGTTTTCTTGAATCTTTTTTCTACCAGTGTTCTTGATGATGAAGGGTTTATCAGCACATTTCTTGATTGTCAATGGAATCTTTACAAGGGCTCTTTAATTGTGGCTCGATGGAAGAAACAGTCAGGTTTGTACTGGACTAGAGAATCTATTTCATGTGATACTGCTTGTGTTGTTGAGTGCAGTGGTTCATCCAAGTTGTGGCACAAGAAGCTCAGTCATATCAGTGAGAAAGGTCTTGGTTGTTTGGCCAAGTGAAATCTTCTTCCAGATTTGAAGAGTGTCAAATTGTACACATGTGATCATTGCATGGATGGGAAACAGAGCATAGTGAGTTTCAGCAGTCATCCTCCACACAGGAAGTCACAGGTACTTGAATTAGTACATTCAGACGTTTGTGGTCCTTTGAAATCTAAGACCTTTAGTGGCGGTCTTTATTTTGTGACATTTATTGATGACTACTCACGGAAGCTTTGGTTTTATGTTTTGAATTCCAAAAGTCAGGTGCTTAGTGTTTTTAAGAAATTTCATGTTTCTGCTGAGAGAGAATCAGGAAAGAAATTGAAATGTATTTTCACTGACAATGGCGGAGAGTATTATGGTCTATTTGATCAGTATTGTAGGTAGGAAGGTATTCGGCATCAGAAGACACCTCCCAAGACACCTCAGCTAAATGGTGTAGCTGAGCAGATGAACAGGTCTTTGTTGGAAAGTGTCCGTTGTTTGCTTTCAGAAGAAAAGTTTCCTGGACACTTTTGGGGTGAGGCTTTACTTACTGCTGCATATATTATCAATTTATCTCCTTCATTTTCTTTGCATACAGACACTCCTGATAAGTTTTGGTATGGAAAAAGGATCAGGTACGATCACTTCAATGTTTTTGGTTGCAAGGCTTTTGTTCATGTGCCTAGAGATGAGAGATCTAAGTTGGATGATAAGTCATGGAAGTTTTTTTTATTGGCTATGGACACGATGAGTTTGGGTACAGGTTTTATGATCCTGATTTGAAGAAACTTGTCAGAAGCCGAGATGTAGTGTTTAAAAAGGACCAGACTATTGCAGATATTGATAAGGGAGAAAAGTCCACTTCTCCAACTTCTGATGGCTTTGTTAGTCTTGATCTAGGTTCTAATTCACATTTACCTCATATTGTTGATTCTGATGATCACATTGATGTGCAGAATGATGCTCATGGTGAACAGGTTGGAGTTGGTATTCCCGATGCACCTTTTTTTCTAATGATCCGGTTCCTGGGGTTATCAATGAACCCACAGTTACACTCTGAAGGTCATCTCGGCATCGTACCATTTCTACTCGGTATTCACCTGATGAGTATGTGCTCCTCTCTGAAGGGGGAGAACCAGAATATTTTGATGAGGTGATGGAAAGTGAACAGAAGGACAGATGGGTTGCGGAAATGGATGACGAGATGACATCATTGCACAAAAACCACACTTTTGAGCTGGTGAAGTTACCGACAGGTAAGAGAGATTTTCAAAATCGATGGATTTATCGGATTAAGAATGAAGAATCAAGTTCTGTTCCCTGATACAAGGAAAGGTTGGTTGTTAAAGGATTCCATCAGAATAAAGGTATTGATTTTGATGAGATTTTATCACCTGTTGTCAAAATGTCTTCTATTCGGGTTGTTCTTGGTTTGGCTGGTAGTTTGGATCTTCAGATTGAGCAGATGGGTGTGAAGACATCTTTCCTCCATAGAGATTTAGAGGAGGAGATTTATATGGAGCAACCATAGTGTTTTTTTTGAAATAGGTAAAGAGAATCATGTCTGTAGATTGAAGAAGAGTTTGTATGGTTTGAATCAAGCTCCGAGACAGTGGTATAAAAAGTTTGAATCTGTCATTTCTCATCAGGGTTTCAGGAAGACATCTTCTAATCATTGTGTGTTTGTTCAGAGATTTACTGATGATGATTTTATTATACTATTGCTTTATGTTGATGATATGCTCATTTTTGGCCATGATGCTTCTAGAATTGACAGATTGAAGAAGGATATTTTCCAGTCTTTTGTGATGAAAGACTTGGGGTCTGCACGACAGATTCTTGGCATGACAATCTCCCATGATAGGAAGGCCAAGAAATTGTGGTTATCTTAGGATAGATACATTGGGAAGGTTCTTCAGATATTTTCTATGGATAGAGCTAAAGTGGTTAGTACTCCTCTTGCTTTACACTTTAAGCTCAGCACCAGTCAGTCACCTTCTACTGATGAAGAGAGGGAGGAGATGCAACACATACCTTATTCATCTACCGTTGGCTGTTTGATGTATGTTATGGTATGTACTAGACCTGATATAGCTCATGCAGTTGGTGTGGTCAGTCATTTTCTATCGAATCTAGGTAGAGAGCATTGGAGGGCAGTGAAGTACATTTTTCGTTATCTTCGTGGTACTTCTGATCTAAGATTGTGTTTTGGAAAAGGGGAACCTGTGCTTTGTGGCTTTACAGATTCAGATATGGCAGGAGATATCGATTCAAGGAATTTTACTTCAGGCTATTTGATCACTTTTGCAGGGGGAGCTGTATCTTGGCAGTCTAGGTTGTAGAGATGTGTTGCTCTATCTACCACAGAGTCAGAGTTTATTGAAGCTACAGAGGCGTGCAAAGAACTATTGTGGATGAAAACTTTTATTCAAGAGATCTATTTTAATCAAGACAGATATGTTTTATTTTGTGATAGTAGTAGTGCTATTTGTTTGGGAAAGATTTCCACTTTTCATGGGAGGTCGAAACATATCGATGTTCGGTATCATTGGATCTGTAATGTTCTTGATTTGAGACAGTTAGAGCTTGAGAAGATTCATACTGACGATAATGGGTCATACATGTTGACCAAGATTTTACCCAGAGGAAAATTTGAGACTTGTCGACTGATTTTAGGATTGGCGATGATCCCCAGTTGAGTCGGAGGGGGATTTTGTTGGGGCGCCTCCTCATTTGGCCCTGATAAATATTTTTTTTATCTGGTATCTTTAATAAAATATTTTATATCTTTGACAAGTTATATCTGATATCTTTAAGAAGATATATTTTATATATTTGATGAGATATATTTAATATCTTTAATCAGATATGAGAGATCTTTTAGGAGATACATGTGATATCATCTTCTATTTATATGAGATGTGTGGCTCCTCTCTCGGTAGTTTTTGGAGGTAGTGCAGTTGTGTTTTCAAGGAGCGATTTTCAGATCTGCAACCAGTGGAACTACTCTGATTTGATCGGCTTTCATATGCGGTGGTTTTTTATCCGATCTCGGTGTTTTTCATCTGCACTTTTGTTCAGACATCAATCTTCTGCTTTCACAGTCAGATCTATCTGGGTTTCTTTAGCAGGCTGCTTTCTTCATTTCAGGCTTCATTCAGACTGCATCTATACTCCGACTTTGATCCACTATTTTTCTAAGTATTACTTTTGAGATCCCTGTCATTTTTGGGGAGTCTCTACCATGTACTTATCTATTTTTAATGGATCCCTCTTTCTGGACTAGGTCCTGTGGTTTTTCCCTTTTTGGGTTTTCCACGTAAAAATTTCTGGTTTCAATTTTATTTTCTCCACCTATTTTTGTCTCTATGCATCCGCTGTTAGTGGGAAAGATTTATCCGCTGCGCGTTTGTGTGTTTTGTTGTTTGCGCATTCATCGCTTGTCATCTTTCTCAACACTTTCTGACCCCAGAAATTCCCAAAAGACTTGACCAACTCCAAATTCCAAGCAAGACCGTGAAGATACCTAAATTAAAACTCAATCACTCGATGACCGACCATTCAAAACTCCCATGACCTAAAACTTCAAAGAAGTCAAAACCAGAATCACCAAGAAAAACCACCAACAACAAATAATTCACCTCCAAACAAAACTAAAACATGTAACACCCCGAACCCTATCTTAGGATTCACTAGGGTCGCTCGAGATCTCCATGAACACTTGTCAAACGATCCATTACCCGAGCTACTTAATTAGAATGGTTGAGGTCATACAGAGCATAAGTAAGGGGTTTCCCCGCCAAGCACACTTTGAAGACAACGTTTTTTTTCACTAGTTCATAATATGGTGGTCTCCCCACCATATTAGTATTTTTTTTCAAACATTGGTTCTCAAAACCAAGACAACTCACAAACCCAGACAAACCTATAACACTGGCTTGACCTTCCAAACTCCCTAAGTTAATCCAAACCAACACAAGAAGAGACACCGGCGAGACCCGCATGGGGTCTCCCCACCATTTAAAAATTTCTTAACACCACAGAACCCGTGCTGGCATTCCTAGTTTATTTTTGAGCGATACGGACTGAATTCTTCATCATGAACTCACCAACACAGGCTTACTTGCACCGATTATTCCAAAAGTGGACAAAACTCTCCTTCATGAGATGGTTTTGATAGAGAAAACCCCTAACCTAGTGGAAAAATATGCATGCGCGTGTTAGTCCCACAAGACAAAAGCATCTCCTAGATGAGTACAATTCTGATCCCTAACTGACCACAAATGGTTCACGGAGCATGCCCACCGGGGGAACTCCCACAAACTAAGACTGCAACAAGGATACACATCCTCTATACCCATCACAACAAAAACGAAGCCTTCAGAGGCGATACCGCAATAAGGAAATTTAAGTTTTCCCCATCCGTCACTGTGGACTTATCTCAGACCAAGATCACACCACATTCGATGAGTTTTGACTGCGCACAAGCTTCACCCCAAGACCTATGGCTGGGGCCCTAATGTCTGAAGCATCTTCTGCCTCGTAGTCATAAGCAGAACACCTCTGACTAGAACTTCCTTCGCTGGAAAAGAAGCATGCTTACTTCTCCTCGTGCCCCAAGAAGCCACTTATTCAACTTACCAATTGAGAATTTCGACGAACAACTTAGAGTGTCCGACTGACCACACTAAATATTGGAGATTGGGCTATCTGTAAAACACACTGCACAAACTGACTGAAGGAGAAATCTAAGAACAATCCCCTTTGGTTCACACCCCTCATCAGATGAGGGACCTACACTTACCACAATATGAGAAAGACCATAGTTATTATGAGTTTTAAACTGACAGTTCCACACTACCTCGGGGGAACATGGAACTAGCTCATCAGAAAGGTCAACACACCTCCTTCGCCACATGTTGACTGGTCGATCACCTATGAGATCAACCACTTTCCCTCTCCTTCGCTTCTTTAGGTGCAACCTCAAGATGAAGGTAGTATCGAGGATTGCACAAGGAATGCTTATTCATAGTGAAATGAGATGATCGTCATTTACTAGTCTAGTCTCACTCCTCCAAACATAATTGAGACAACTTATGCCTACACAACATCTGGAGTTCCTCAAAAACTGGAGATGCTCCTAACATCCCAAAGCATTCAACAATATCCAGCTGACCTTGACATCTAGGAACAATCGACACTGACAAGCAGAACCCAACTATGCCACTCCACTGGGAGTCTGGGTTGAGCCAAGAACTGAGAGACTTGCTGGAAACCCATGGGACATTTCTAGGGGGGAATATCCCAAAAAATAAACAAAAAAATCCTTCCACAAATCCAAACACATCACAAAACAAACATCCACTCCTCATACACAATTCCAGTAATTCCAATTTGAAACATCAATTCATTCTTAAAGAAAAACACATGCTTGAGGAACCAAACACAGTACACAAAAACCCAACAACTTTTTTGAACTCATCGCTTTCACTCCAAACTCAAAACCATTTTCCAATTTCGAAAACCATTTAAGCACAAAAACCCAGTTTAGAGAAAACCCCACTTTTCAGGAAACAAGAAGCAGCTTTAAAAATCAATCACTCACCACTGACATTCCTGGGTGCCTCGCAGATTTTCATTTTTGTGCCACTCACGCACTCATCCACACGATCCACTAACATTCCATCAATCACGTCCACATGCATACGTGAGCATCCATTTGAATACCACTAGAGAAAGAAAGGTTCTTCCACTTTCAAAAATGAAACATTCCTAATATTTCAAAAATAATTTTTTCCAAACCATTTCAAAAATCCAAGACATATTTTAAAAATGCTTCCCATTTCAAAAATAACTCACTTCAATTTCAAATAACCAAATACGTTCTTTTAGAAATTCAATTTTCAACAAATCAAATTCCAAATTCCAAGGGAAATGCACCCCAAAAATCATGTCGAACACACACCAATGTAAAATAAGAGAAACCCCAAGGTCCGATTTCCATTAAAAAAATAATAAAACACTTTTGCGCCAACCCAAAACAGAAGCAATACATCATGAACACTAAAGCACCTGGACTGAGAACTAGTGGTCATGCCTAACCTAGCTACATGATTTAGCAGACCATGCCCTAGGAAAGCACCACCCACTAGGAGTGTCGAACTGTACTCTTGAGCATCACATGGGTCACTACTCCATGTGAGACTGTGCGCAGTACCGATTTACTCCTACTGTCATCCCCCATCCACATAGACCAAAGTCAAAAACTTAAATCTCATACAACCCCTAGTTACTCAAGGATCATAACGATAAGGAGTTCACGATGATCTTATAGCACCTTCCCCTCGAGTATCGATATTCCTATCCTAGATCTACCTAACATCCCAAATAACAAGAACAAATCCTCCCTCTGATACCATTTTGTCAAGAACCGGGCCGGGTCGCCATCTGACTTGGCGCCTGACCCGGTCTGCGGAAAGGCCCGAAGGGCGTTCCCGATCCCCACAGGCTGGCACAAGTGCCCCGGTATCACAAATAAAACATGGGAATGGTTTACCCGAATAAACAAACATGAAGCAATCAGAAAGATGAATAAATTTAAAACTAAATTCAATAACCAAACATTCCCTTAAACTAGGGTCAAAATTAAAGTTTACAACTAGACCAAAAAACCAAAGGAGGTGAAAATAAAGGAAAAAAACTAAAAGTCACTAACTCAAACCTCTTCGAAACATGAGGAGTCACATCCCCAAGTCACGTCCACCAAACTGACATGAGGGTGACACTGACAACCCGAACCACCCATGTTATGCTTGATGCCTCAACCTGGAAGGAAAAAAGAAACAGAATCTACATACACCCAAAGGTGTATGTAGGGTGTGAACTAAAAGCCCTGTAGGATGCCACCAAGAAATTGTTCCATGAATAATTACAAGATGACAAATACATTTTCAATTGAACAGAATAAAAATAAATTGGTGCTTAAAAAATTTTAATGAAAAAAGTTTTTGAGGAAAAACTACTCTAAAAGGAAAACAACTTAAATTAACCCCCCCCCCCCACAAACACTTTCTTGGTAACCCCAATGCCACAATATGTGTCGATGGTGAGCGCAAATCGAAAGATAAGCACAATAAATGGGATAGGCCCTAAGGATACTAGAGAGAAGTGGGACCCTAGAACATCACATATTGGTGAACAAAGGTATAGAAACAAAACAATATACATTCTCGTGAACGAGCCACTAGTATGGAAACACATACATAACCAAGTGGTCTCCCAATATCATCAAAAAGTTATTTAGTGTTGTAGTCATCAATCCAGCTAAGTGAAATCGGGCTGATTCCACTTCTATATCACTAGCGCACTAGTCCTAGTCCACCCACCTAGTACCCAGGCTTTCCGTTTGGGCTCAAGTAGTTAAGAGTTCATGTAACATGTCATAATCACATACTCAACCCAAAAAAGACACTACGCAGGCCAAAAACCACCATTTTCACACACAAAATCCATTTGAATAAGATTCACACTAAAAATATCCCAAAACCAAATCCATAACATTTACACAACCAAATTAAAATGACTGCAGATTCAAATAAAATCACTTTCATCATCAAACACAACATTAAAAGAATTTATTAAACAGCCTCCACACACGTCGCATGACTTTGTGCACCAAAAACATTTACACAATTTAACCAAAACAAATTTCCCCCATTAACAATTATTTAATAAAATAATTCAAAGTTTCATACATAAATTTTAAAGATAAAAACATAGCTTTACACGCTAGACTAACCCTAACCCTCTTACATGACCACACTCACACAACGCCACCTCAAGAACACAATCTGGATCACACATGTCCTTAAAGAAACCACCCACATAGTTAAAAAGACCATTACAACAGTTAAAAACCGCCAGAAAAACATGTCAACCCATTTAAAATTACGCCGCATGACTAAAACACCAAAAATCCAGTCAAATGATCATTTAAGACTGAACGCATACTGACGCAACACCAAAACACCAACTGCAACCCTTGTACATCCAAACAAATAATCCACACATTTTATAAAACACTGGTGAATATTACAACATGGGTTTTCACAGCAACAACATACTCATATCATCTAAACACACTAATAAATGCATTAAGACACAGTAAACCTTAAGTAAAAATTAAATCACACCAACCAAAATAATTAGCAGGCTAACCTCACAAAAAAACAAACAATTAACTAGAGATGACATTTCAGCAGCAAGTACACATATTATAAACATGTTCCCAAATAAGTTCAACTGAAAATAAAATTTCATAAAATATCGACTTCCCACTACAAAAATTAATTAAATGATATTCTAAATTAATTAAACTTTCAAATAAATTAATCAAATAACAACTAAACATTGAACCACCTACCACAGGGTAGACCACCTTTACAAAAATATTGTGTAAAGTCAACCGCACTTCCACAACATGTCAAAAAAAACAAATAAACCCTAAAATTAAATAATCAAATCCATAACACAATAAAGGAACCGAATTCAAAATCAAAACCCCAAAAAAATATGAATTACAACCCCAAATTCGGGTAGAAGGGTTTACCCGGAGGGAAGCCATCCTGGAGAAGGGAAGCGGCGCACCGGAATTTGCGATGGTAGGAGGCCTGTTTCTTTTTTTAGTGGGCCGAAGGCAAGTAGAGGGGGAGAGGATCGGTGATTGTGACAAGGAGGTTGTTGCGCGGGTGTGAGGTCCATCCATGGGAGAGGGGGTAGTGTGCAGCTATTGCGAACCATAGAGGAGGGTGCACACGGTGATTTGGTGCATCAAAGGAGGATGGATGGGGTGTAGGGGATTCAGTCGGTGGTGTTGCTGCAATAGGGAGAGGAGGGGCTGCCACGATGGATGAGAGGTGGGGTGTGACCCAGTGGCGGTTCGGCATGAAGGCTGGGTGCGGTACGGCGGTGCGCCGAAGGTGGCCAGCGGGGGGGAGCAGTCTGGTGAAGAGGTGAAGGGAGCAGGACAGGAGCAGCACAACCTAGAGATGCTAGAGTTGCAAGGGGAAAGGGTTCGCGGGGGGAAGAGGGGAGAGCAATGAGGGAGAGAAAAAAAATAAAAGAGATAAAATAAAATAAAATAAGAAAAGATAAAAAAATAAAGAATAAAAATAAAAGAATAAAACAAAGTTCAAATTAATAACAACAAATTTTTAATAATAATAATAATACTTAAAATAATAAAACCAGAATACAACCAAACTAATAATAATATCATTATTATTGGGGTCAGACAATGTGCACGATCATGTGCAAGGTCTCACACCCAAATAATAACACATTTAATATTAAAATGTTCCCTAATTAATGATGGTCACTACACACAATCGTGCGCATGGCCACGCACCCGTGTATGACACCAAATTTCCTTTAAATTTAAATCATCACAACCTGTGGCTCAAAATAGAAACCCAAAATAATTAAAATAAAATAAAGTGTCGGGTTGGGTTGGGTTGTGACATTATTAGTCTATTTTATTGATTGAAAGAGACTAATTCTAAAGGAAACCTTATCAGGTTATCTCCTTAAGAATTTTTATTGTAATTTATTTGTGCGTCTGATTGTGTGAATACAATTGAGGGATTCTAAGGCTAGGAAGAAAGAGATCTGATCTGCTTGATCGAGGGATTGTAGGGATAGTAAGATAGAATCTGATCCATCAGGTCAAGGGCTGACAAGGATAATAATATAGAGAATTTTATAATCATATCAAGGGCTTGTGGGGATAGCGAGATAGATCAATCATCGTATCGATGGCTTTCCCTGGTAAGGGAAAGGCATACATTCTTATAAGCATAAAACAAGGGGCCTTTATCCTAGGTTGCTGGATACCCTACTCTTTGGGATAAAACAATTATATTATTTTTTATTAACTATATTGTTACATGCCTTATATTTCTATTTCATATAATAGAAATTGATAATTTTATATTCATCTTTCTATTTGTATATGGTTTATTGGAATAGAATTAATTATGATACAATAGTTTCACTCTAGTTATGATTCTATACACTATAAGATAGAATCACTAATTTATTATACTCTGATTTATTATAATAATTTTGATTATGATTTTTTTTTTGTTTACTCTAATAAAATAATTTTCCACTATGAATACGAATAAACTCTAAATACATTACCAAAAATTACTTATTAAGATTCTACATGTTGTTAAGGTAGAATCATTTTATCGTTATGTCCTATATATGGAAATCTACTTGATTATGAAATTTTTATTATCAAACCCAACGGGAAATTCCGATTACAATTTAAATACTAAATATGTGTGGTGAATATGATTTGTTTTACTCTTTTAAACCAAGTTTCTTTTAATTTTAAAAATGAATGTTTTTAAACAAACAATTCACCCCCACTTGTATTTAGCCATCATCATATACATTATGATCAAATAATATCAACTAACATGTTAGGTCATCCCATAATGGTTCCCTATTAAATAATATTAAATTTTCTAATTTTTTGAGGTTTAGTGGTAGATAGTAGGTAGGAGTGTCGATGATCAAGAGGTAAGTGTAGAGGAGTGCTTGGATAGCACTTCTTCAAGCCAAAACATGAGTTTCCATGGGTGGTACGGAATATCATTTATGATTTTAACTTGGTTATTGGTTTTTATTGATATTTCATGCTTTTCATCATTATATGTGGTTTTTGGGAATAACCCAAGAGTGGCATTGAGATATCTTGAGTTTTGGGGTGAAATAGGGGAGAAAAGCATAGGCACGTGTTTTAGGAATATGATTAGTGGTAACCATTTAAAGAATTTGTAACAAGTTCTATAATATTCTTATACCCCTTCACATGTTTGGAACATTGCTTACCTGATCATGTGTCTAAACCATTCATCAGTGGAAAATGTTTAAAACTTTTACATTTTCAACCCTTATTTTTTTTAAACGTCAATTATGTTAATGTTGTTTGTTTGAGACATATAATAAGATCCTTTTGTAGTTTATTTGATTTTTTTTAATATATAATTTTTTATTGAATAATTTTTTCCATGTTTTTATAGATAATTCCTCCCATAAGGACCAATTTTAGGTTTAGAGAGGGATCTACGGAGCATGTCCTATTGGTTACCCCTCTTGCTGATCCCATTTTAGTGGAATTGATGATCTATACAATTGAGTACATAGGCTAGTTGGGAAAACAAAGTTAGGAACAGTTAGTAGACAATGATCAAGGGTTTACTAAGAATAATCCACTATTCTTCTATGGTGAAAAAGGTACTCATGATCATGAGGAATATATAAAGAGGATTGAAAGTAACTTCCATTTTCTAAAGACCCTTAAGACCTCAAAAGTGGGATTTCTCACTTATATTGGAAGGAACTAGTAGTAAATGGTTGTAATCAAGGGTGAAAGAAAAGTGGTAGGGAGATATTACCTAGAATAAATTTAAAAATGATTTTAATCAGTATTTTTATCCTTAGGCACTAATGTTAGTGAAGTCCCATTAGTTTATGATGCTGGAGAAAAGAGGCCATTTGGAAATGGAGTAAGCTACTTAGTTTTTTGAGTTGTTTCATTTATATCCTAATATCCTTATGAATGACTATCTCAAGTTGAAACATTTTGAAATGGTATTAAAGTCTAAGATCATATCATTATTTATTCTCTTTTTACTAACCACTTATTTTAGGGTGGTTAATAAAGTGGGTATGGTTGAGGCAGACTTATACAAGATGATAAGCCTGATTAGGGTTTCTTTTGTACTGTTTGGTAGCCAAATTTAATCTACTATCCAGAAGATAAAGTGTGATGAACCTCATTTGAGTAGTGCATAGGGTGATCAACAATCATTAGGTTTGTTCCAGAGGTTTATTTAGGGAATATGTTGGTGACTTACTATTAGTGTGGGAATTCTGTCCATACTATGTAATGGTCCATAACTTACTGACCTGTTACTTTTTTGGGTTATAGTGTTGGAGGTTCATGGATGAGGTCTATAGCTATCCTGAAGAAGTATAGTTATTTGATACTAGAAGTAGGGAGAATAAATGACATGTAAATATTACATGTCATGTAATTATGGTTCATGGATTGGGAAGGAAGGTTCATGGGGTGTTACATGATGTGTATATTTTTCAGGATTAAAAAATAAAAATATGATGCATTTTTCAGAGAAAATTGAACCCCATCATTTACATAATGTGTAAATGGTTTACATTCCATGTAAATCTACCATGAAACATTTTTATAAATGTTTCAACTGATTGGGATTTTCTCAAACCCTGCACTCTCTCTCATGGATGGAGGCCAATGTCCCCCCTTTTAGGCATTTTGAGATTCCTTTTCATGGTGGTTGGTTCTCAGCTTCCCTTCTTTGATTTATATTGACTTCTCCTCTCATTATCATCCATTTCCTTCCATTATTTTTTTGAGTTTCACTGTAGTGGTGCAGTTTTTTTTGGGTTGTGAATTTGGGATTCATTTTGATTATCTTTGGGCATGGTGTAGGTTGATCTGCAATATCTCATGGTGCGGTTGTGGTTTTTGGCCGTTCTTCTTCACCCTAAGGTGTGAATAAAGTTATCCAATCATCTTTGAGGTAGGGAATCCCTCATTTCAGTCTATGGTGTATCCTACGGGAGGGGTTTTCTTTTTTTACCTATGGGTTATGGTTGAGAAAGATTATTTAAATATAAAGAACCATTTTAATTGAAATTTAAGGGAAAGGGTTTTGGTTTGCATTCTTTTATGGCTTCGATATTATTTTCATATTCTGGATTGTAAGGTCTTGACGCCCCACTAAAAATTGTTGATGTTAGAGGCTTTGTTTTCACTAGATGATATGTGTTGTGATTTCTTTTTTTTTTGTGATGTCACCCTAAAATGGAATTTGTCTAACCAATTATATTTGACTAATAAAATGGTTTCCCTAGGATTATGGTTTGTGTGATAATTCCCCTAAAATAAAGTGTAATGTGTTAAAATACCCTTTTTAAATTTTTATAATGATCTTGATGCATTGTGATGTGTGGTCATTATTTTTGGGGTGGTGATGTGTGGTTTGGGCATGTAGGGGATATTGTTATGCCAGTCATTATTTTGGGTTGGTGATGTGGTTTTTTATGTATTTTGGGAGGTGAGTTGGTGGTTTCTTTGTGTTATATTTCTGGGTATTGATGGAATAAACAATTTTTTAATATTGATTGAAATGACATGGGTTTTTTGGTTAATGGGATGAAAATAGAGAATGATAAATTAAATGACGGGTTGTGTGGTTAAATGTGGTTAATTCTAAATAATGAAATGAATTTGATGGATAATGAGAATTTTTTGGAAATTTGAAATGGGGATTATGTCTTATTTTATGATGTTATGCTTATAAAGGTGGAAGAAAAAGTGATGGTTTTATGAGTTGGTAAGATTTTGGTTGTGGACCCATAGTTTAGGCTTGAGTTTTTGAAATTATATATACTTTTATATTCTTGTGATTTTTATACGCACCCTATCTATGTTGAGTAATATGTACCGGCACCTTCATAGTCATGCAGGGGTATTTTTCACAATATCTGGTGAGGAGGATCGATGGTTGGGTTCCTTCTCTTTCCCTCTCTCTCTTCCAGGTGAGTTAGGTATTTCAAAGGTCTTGATGGTAATTGGTTTGTTATTTCATTAGATGGTGATGGTGATAGACTATGTGTTTTTTGGTGAGTTATGATCGCCCAGGTTTTTTTGCGTGTGATGAGATATGACCGTGCTTGTGTGGTGGCTTCTTGTGGGGGCCATGAATTGTAGGAGGAGGGAATGATGTTGATGTACCACATGTCTACTAAAGACTACTACTCTGGTTATTGAAATGGTTTTTTGGGGCCCATGTTTTTTCGGGTGAGATGTGTTATGGCCATGCTTGTGGGGTGGTAGGCCCATGTGTCTTTGGAAGAGGTGTGGTGTGATTATGCTTGTGGGGTGGTGTGGTATACTAAAGAGATGGGAGCACCAAGACATATGACATTAAGGTGAAGCATACCAGTTGTAAAGTGGTGTGGGGTAACCTTATTGAGGTGATTCTTATTATGTTATATTACATGCCTTGTGTTATTTGGTGAGTGTTCCTTGGTGAGGTTTGGAAGGATAGTTGATCTGTATAGGTACTATTTGTTTTTTTTTCTCACAGGTGCATTAGTATGATTATTTCACATGTGCATGAGAGACTTTGTTTTTCCAATTGAGTATACTTGTATGCTCACCCTATGTATATAAAAATATTAGGAGGTTTCCTGGAGGATTATGTGGACCATGATGGACATTACTAGCTCAGACCTTTGGATAGCTACTGTGTCACTAACTTAGCTTTATTTTTGGGTATTTACATTGTATACTTTTATCTATATTAGTTTTATTTATACATTCATGTGGGAATGGTTTTAGGTTTATTTTATATTATTTCATGGAGTTTTTAGTGGATAATTCATCTTATCTCTTAATCCTACATTATTATAGAGGGTAATTCCTCCCATTTCATGATATTTTTATACCCTCGGTTCTAGTTTCCAACCTGAGGCTTACTGGAGGTAGGAATCAATGGTCATTTTCTCTCTCCCCTCATTGTGGTATCTTTTGAGGGAGGTTTCATGATAGACTGGTATCATAACTTATGGTTGAGAGATATTATGGAGTTTAGAGTTAATCACATTGAGGATCACACGGGTTGGTATGGAAATAATGAGAATTAACCTTGTTCTATGACATATTCTAGGGAGACCAGCTAGGAAAAGCGATTTTAGGGCCCCCCATGATCCAGTGCACGGAATCTGAGATTATTGAATAACCATGTGAGGTGGAACTGTTTGTAGGGTATATAAACATCAGAGGTACATGAAACATTATTACTTGTGTTCTTGTTTGAATTGGGTTGTTTTGGGAAAGAAAAAATGAATAAAGTGAATTAAAAACAATCTAAATGAAATTCTATACTACCTAGTATTATGAAATATTTGTTTTCCTTTTCATCTGTCTCATTTTCATTATCAACTTCTGGATCAGATAGTTGAGGTTTAGCAAGCTGATCTAGTTGATCATTGTAGGGTTCATCCAACAGAGGAGGATGAGGCTTGGTATAGGGAGTGGGGTTCTTTCCAGCGGCATTCATTGGGAAAGTATGAGGGTTGTATTTCATATGTTGATATAGATAGATGGCTGGTGAAGTTTGAGATGTCTTTTAGTTTGATTTGGGCCCTAGTGGGATACTGGGTTCCTTTGGCAGTCAGTCAGATGTGGGGATATTTACATTAATGTTGGATGTTGTATCTGGGGGAGTGGAAGCATGAATATGTTTCATGGGTTGAGATTTACAAATATACTTGTGTAGGGTTTCTTTCGTCGACTATGAAGGTAGTGAAGAGTAAGGAGCTTATTTCTCTTCAACATGGGAGTAATTCATTGCATAAGATGAGAATCAAGTTCAAGGACCTTATTAATTTTTTCCAAAAACATTTTCCAAATGAGGAGTCTTTTTTAGGAATCTAGAGGAGGCACTAAATCCTTCTATCCATTATGTAGTTACTCCTTTTATTTTTCCAATGAATCTGGAGGTTCAGAAGAAGGTGGAGGTGATCAAGTGGATTAAATCCTGAGGAGGTTTACTGTGAGAGGGTAACTAGTAGGGATCCTCAAGGAGAAAAGTTTTTATTGGTCGGTATGAGGTTCCAGGACCATCAATATTTTGACCAGATAGGAGTCGACATCAGTAGCTTCTTTTCAGCCTTCTGGGGACAGTGGTTTCCATGCTCTTTTTGGGGTCTTTGTTTTAGTGTGTTTTGGTTTTAGAGTTTGAGTACATTTATAGAACTAGTGCATAGTGATTCCACAAGATCAGTTTGGTGGAGGTGGATAGGTTTAGTGCCATCCACTACAAAATTTTCTAGTAAGACCATTTTAGTAGTAGAGGAAATAGGTTTTTTCTTCATCGATGGTAGATGATGTAGGTAGAGGTCGACCATAGGATGTTCCTCATGTTTAGTGACCTAAACCTGAGAATGGTCATGGAGGTGGTCATCATCAGAGTGTTTGAGGATATGGGAATGTTCTATTTCATGCATTGGAGGTAGTAGTTCTATAGGGTTCATATATTATCAAAGGTACTATTAGTTTGTTTAGTACCATTGTTCATGCCTTGATTTATTTAGGATCTATACACACCATTGTTTCACTTACTCTTTCCCATACTCTCGGACTATATATAGAGAGTATTCCCATTACCCTAGTGTATACTATGAAAGTATAAGGTCATGTTCACTTGTTTGATGTGTTTCAGGGGTTTATATTGATTATGGGGACACATAAGTCTCGTGGGGATTTTTATTTCTATAGATGTAGTTGTGCAATTTTATCCTCATCATTAAATACTTTTATTCCATACGTGATATTATTGAATAAATTTTTTGGATACTTGTTATTTAGATATGGATGGTCAGTGTGTGGTTTTCATTGTAGAGAAGGGTTTTCAGGTGGGAACTCGGTGTGTGGTGTCCCTTATTTCCTTGTTGGCTGAGTTGTTAGTGGAACTAGTGAATGTTGGGATAGTGGTGGTCCTTAGGGTTGTTGGATATTTGTTGTATGTTTTCCTTGAGGATGTTGGGATGAAACCCCCTCATCGAGATGTTGAATTCTGAATAGACTTAAAGCCTAGTGATTATTTGATTTCAATGGATCCATATCAGATGGCACCTTATGAGTTGTAGGAGTTTAGGATTCAAATTGATGATCTTTTGTCGAAGGGTATTATTCAACACAGTGTGTGACCATAGGGTGATCTAGTGTTGTTCTCCAAGAAGGTGGATGGTATTATGAGGTTGTGTATAGACTACCATAGGTTTAATTAGGTGATGGTCAAGAACCATTACCATCTCACAAGGATATAAAATATTTTCAACTGGATAAGTGGGGTGATTTGATTTCCAAATATTGATCTTTGGTCTGGATATCACCAGTTGATTGTGAAAGAGGGTGATATCATGAAGACTGCCTTCATATGTAGGTATGGGAACTTAAAGTTTTTAGTCATTCCATTATCTGTTAGGAACACACCAATTGTGTTCATGGGGCTAATGGACTTTGTGTTCTATGAGTTCCTGGAATAGTTCATCATCATAATCATCAATGATATATTGATCTACTCAAGGTCAAAGGAGGAGTATTTTGAGCATATAAGAACTATTTTATAGTTTCTTCGACACCAATGGATCTATAGAACCAAATGTAATTTTTGGACACAATAGGTTCATTTCCTTTTACATGTGGTGTCTTAGCTGGGTGTGGCAGTAGACCCATCAATGATCGAGGAAGTTGTTTCATGGGAAGCACCTAATAATGTGGTAGAGATTCATTATTTCCTTAGTCTCACATGATATTATTGGAGTTTTTTTCCCAATTTATTTTCTGTTTCATCCATGTTGATAGTGTTTATGAGGAAGGACCAATATTGTTTTTGGACTATCCAATGCTAGATAGCATTCAGTTACCTAAACGGGACGTTTTTCTGTGCTCATGCGCTTTAGTTTCCTGAGGAGGGTGCGTTGTTTAAAGTGTTTTGTGATGCTTCTCATTTGGGATTGAGATTAATTTTTATTTAGTAGAAGTAAGTGATATATTATGGGTCTATAATTTATGTTTCCATGAGAATAACTATTCCACCCATGATCTGTAGCTAGAAGCAGTGGTTTTTGCGCTAAATGTTTTGTGTCATTACCTCATTGGGGAGCACTTTATGGTCTTCACAGATCATAAGATCTTGAGGTATATATTTCCTCAGTGTGATATAGTCTTTTTTCAGTATATTTGGATGGGGTTTCTTCAATATTTTGATTTTGCGATCTCCTACACCGCAAGAAAGTGTAATTTTGTGGGAAATGGTCTCAAAAAGAAGTCAAGGAAGGGTGTTGTTCAGGGTTATGGGGATTCTTAGAGAGTGATGGATGAGTTGACATCCTTTCACTTAAATTTATGTTTGGTTGGTTGTAGAGGATATTTGTTTCATATGATGGTGCAGTCTTCTCTAATGCAGCTGTTCAAGGCGTCTCAGTGGGGATACTCAGAGGCAGAGGTGAGGCATGATCATGTTGTCCATGGTGATGCTCTAGAGGGATGGTTGGAGGATTTTCGAAACTAGGTTTTGTTTCATGGGAGGTTATTTTTTATGTTGGTGATGTTTGGGGGATTAATTCATTAGTTTCATATAAAACCTTTGGCAGTACACCCAAGAGTATCCAAGATGAATCGTTTTTAGGGTGCAATTTTTCTGGCCCGGGTTGAAATGTGAAGTGGTAGCTTTTGTGGAAATTTCTTGGTTTTCTAGCAGGTAAAGGAAAATAATCATGATCCTGGTGGTTTATTATAGCATTTGGATGTTATTTAGTGGAAATATAATGAAATATTGATAGATTTTATCATAGGGTTACCTAGGGCTCAGGTAGGTTATGATACTGTCTAGGTGACCATGGATTGGTTGATGAAATCATCCCACTTCTTAGCGATCAAGGATTCAGGAGAAGTGGATGCCTTAGCTAATAGGTATGTGGATGAGGTGGTGTGGTTTCATGGAGTTACAAGATCTATTATCTCATATCATGATAAACATGTTATCTCATGATTCAGGAGGGGTTTACAAAATTCTTTTGACACTTACTTATGCCTTAGCACTTCTTTTCACCCTCAGATGGATGAGCAGATGGAGCAGACTATCCAAACATTGGAGGATATGTTGCAAGAATTTTCCATGGAATTTGGTGGATCTTGGCTATGGCATCTGACTTTGGTTGAGTTTCTTATCATAATATATATCACTATTCAATTTTCATGGCTCCTTTTGAGGCTTTGTATGGGAGACCATGTAGTTTTCTATTGTGATGTATGGAGGTTCGAGAGGAAGCTATTATTGGTCCCAATATGGTGTAAAGAACAAAAAAAATGTTTATTTTCTTTTGAGATGATGAAAGTAGTGAAATACCAAGATAATTCATATGTGGATCATAGCAGGAGTCCCTTGGAGTTCAAGTTTGGAGACCAACTGTTCATAAATGTTTCTCCTTATTATGGGAAGAGGAGGTTTGGAAGGGGAGTAAGCTTTATCCTATGTTTTTTGGGCCCTTCGAGGTATTGGGATGAGTTGGGAAGGAGAGGTATCGGTTGGAATTTGCACCATAATTATAGTTTATCCATGACATCTTCCATGTTTCTTAGTTTCATTGATATCTATATGATGACTCCCATGTCATTAACTGTGGAGAGTTGTATATTGGGGATGACACAATTTCCATGGAGCGTCTCATAAGGATATAGGATTTCTAAGAGAATCCACTAAGTTTATGGACCATTCTTTTGGTTCATGTGTTGTAGAGACATGGTGGTCTATAAGAGAGTACTTGGGAGCGAGAGACACATATGTGTGCCCAATACCTGAAGTTAATTTGAGTTTTTTATTTTCTCTTTTTTTCTTTGTGATGTGATGTTTGGGCCCTTCTGTTTTATCTATTAAGATATTTCACCCTTTTTTTGTGACGTATGGTGTGTGATAAACATTCTGGCATATGAAAATGGGAGAACCTAATTCAAAATTGAGACACATTAACTATGATACGATTAAACCCATGTGGGTGATCCATTGCAGACTAGAGTGGATAATATCTTAACATTGAGGATGAAATTTCCTAATTCATCTGTTTGGGGTAGTGTTATTTTTTTCATGTGGTGGATGTGTGGAAGTGTGGTTGTGTGAGAGGAGATGGATTGTGGTTGTGTGCTGATGAGTTTTTTGTGATATGTTTGTGGCTGTTTGGTTTGGCGTGTTTTGTTGGTGGTTGAGTTTGTGGTATGATGAGATCCTTGAGAGGAATCTTACTGATTGGTTATTTGGGACCCTTTTCTTCTAGGATTGGGTTTGGATTATCAAGGGTAAGAATCATTTGATAGGTATTTTGTGTAAAGGTTTGTGCCTTACTATCCCATTACATTGTTTGGTTTTGGTGTTATATGTGCTTGGATAAGTTCTAGAGTGGTCCTAGATGAGTTTGGTTACTAAATTCTAGAATCAAGGTGAATACATGATGTGTAAAGATTACACACCAAGTAAGTGAAGTTCATGGCTTATGAAGTTTGGTTCACGGGTTGTTACATGATGTGTATATTTTTAGGTATAAATAATAAAAAGACAATTCATTTTTCAGTGAAAACTGAACCCCAACATTTATAGTATCTTTGAATGGTTTACACGCCATGTAAATATCATGTGCAGTGTTATTATAAATGTTTTAACAGCTTATATTTTTTTCAAAACGTATAATCCCTCTTATTCCATGTGGTCATTAGATCCCCTTTTATGTGTTTTGAGATTCCTTTTTTGGGGATTGGTTCTCATCTTCCCCTCATTGATTCTTTGTGATTTCACCTCTCGTTATCATCCATTTCCTTCCATTATTCTTTAGGGTTTTTCTGTGGTGGTGTGGTTTGGTTTGGATTGTGTGTTTTAGAAGAATTTTGATGATATTTGGATACAGTGTAAGTTGATATTCAGTTTATGATGGTACAGTTGTAGTTTTTGAGCATTCTTAGAAACATGAACATATCCTAACCAAACATCATAAATGGTGGGACAAGAGCATTTTAGGATATCATAGCTGGTGGTCCCATTAAACATCTATGAGGAATCATCTCTGCAATGTGAAGAAACATTAGGAACATGAACATATCCTAACCAATCTAAGGTATCAAATAAGGTTATCCTAGGAATCTAACCATAACCCAAGGTACATCCCTATTAGCACTAACTATGGTATCATACCTATGTAGTATTCACATTCATATATATACTAAAACATAACATCATTCACAATTCATCAAATAAATTCCAATAAAGAAATATCACAATATTAGGGAAAAAAATATATCACAAAACATTGAAACTATCTCGAAAAGATAACACAATTAAAGGCATTAAATTAAAGAACTATTATGTTGTACAAAAATTGGTATATATAACTCATGATAACCTTTGTTTCGAATCATGATGCTTGAATTCACCCCAAATATCATATAAATAGTAATAAAAATCCCATCCATGGTAACTTAGAGGTCCATTACACATGTCCTGGCCAGGTACATGGAAACTCACCTACCCAAGTCCCACGAAATTATCTCCTTTCTACCACGTCCTATGTTGGTCTAAAAAGAAAAATAAGAAACTGTGATCTGATACCATTTTGTAACATCCCAACCCAAACCATTAGGTCGGGGACGGAGTTCCACATGACCTCATGTGCACCTCCCCATACTTAAGAGGAAACCAAATAGTAGCATGGTTCTATGTCCATATGTGGTAAAACTATACCCTAATTATCATTTCATAGAGTAGATAATAATAATTAATAAGATAATAAATAATTATATTAATCATATAGAAATAATATATGTAATACATGTCATATAAATAAATATATAGACCCCTAATGTGGAATGAAAAACCAATTAAAAGAAGCAGCATATAAATAAATAAACAAACAATGAGGTCCCCTAAAGACCATTTTGGTCCTCTATTATCTCAGTACTCATCTTCTCATCCATCTACCATAAGGACCTTACCCTTCTCTAGGTCTATAGTTATGAAGTCTACAATCTCGCAAAAAAATCATGAGTATGGTGTGAGTATAAGATTCAGTTGGGAACCACCAATGCATCCTTGACATAAGTGCATAATATAAATAATAGCATATTCTATGGAAAAATAAAATTCTCAAATAAATATACAATTATACATGTTTTGAGTTATTGTGTGTTGAACAAGATTTTATGAACCTCATCCACACCTTCTTTAGCTTGTATCTGATAAGGATATCAGATAAGTCGACCAAGTATCCCATTTAATGTAACACTGCACACCCCACCCTGATGGTGGTCATCATTATTAACACTGCATACCGACTTATAATCATCCATCAAGTCACTTGTGCACATATCTATACTAGGATAGTAATTCCTTTAAGGATCTTTGGACCATGTCATCGGTCAATCATCCATCCAACCACATATGTACATCCCTATACAGGGATAGAAGCACCCACCTTTAAGGACTTTCAAACTGCATCTGGTTGGTTAAAATTCCACCTATACACATCCCTCAATAAGGATATCCACACCCACCTTTATGGATATTTATACCGCATCAAACCAACCTCAAGGATTAACTTGATCATCATGATACCTAGAGCACAGTTTCATAGGATATACAACATAACAAGAAACACATTTCATATCAAGGAAAAATAGGTCATATCAATAAAAAAAACATTGGGATCTACACATAATCACGTCACTATAATCAACAAAACCTCATAGCCACTCACACACCTACATGAAACATATAATAATCATGGGTTAATCAAGCATAAAAAAATATATCATGTCAATATTAAATACATAGTACAAAAAAGGTAATGAACTTCCTACCTCAAGGTTATTGATGTTAGTGTCAAGGTTATACCACCCTGTGTAGTTTGAAAACTGGAGTTTAAACCTCAACATCCAAGAACACATCCTCCTAGGACTTAAATTTTTTGACACATTAGTGTTCAAGGTTTGTTGGTTCCTAGAAACAAAACTATCATTTTATTTTAAAAAGAAATAAAAAAATACAATTGATGATATAATTCTATCTTTAAATAATCCAGAATAATTATGATAATTCCAATTTTTGATTCTTGATAATTTTATATTATTACTTTATGATCTTATATGTGATAATAACCCTTTCCCCAGAATAATTCGGGAAAAACCTATTATTATTTTTCATGAACCTAGATTTTAATCATTTTATGAGTATGTTATCATTTTTCTGATTGGATTCAAAATAATAGTTCATAAACTAGTTATTAAAAATTTCATGGGAATATTACTTAGTTTTAACCTTGAGAAAGGAAACATCCAAAAAAGGAGAGAGAGTGTGGTTCTACCTTGCTAGGAATCCAAATGGAGAACTGGGTTTGGAAAAGTGAAATCTTACCACATTTGAGCAATGTATATCCCAACTATTAAGACTCAAATGATCGATCAAAAAATAAGGGAAAAAAGGATCGTCCACTTTAGAAATAATAAATTTGTATATAATTATTATATTAAAACTAAAAATTAAATATAATTATTTAATTAATTTTTCTTTTAAATGATTCTTCATTTTATAGAGTTTAATTCCATCCAATGCTATACGTTATAGTTTAAATGAATCCCTAAATTCAATTCCATGATTTTTTGTATTTATAACCATTGAAAATTCATATAGTTTCAAGCTTGGGAAGAAAAAGATAGGAAATACGAAAAAAAACAGGGAAACATTACACTTATGCAAGGAGTAGGTGATTCATAAGGGTAATCTTGGGTTTAACCATATGGATTGGTAGATACCCTTATATGGATTTTAAAAAACTTGGGTTACCCTTATATAGAGACCCTTATGCGAGTCAGTACCCTTACACAATGTGTCTATACCCTTGTGCAGTACCCTTAAATGAGTGTCTTACCATTACATAGTGTGTCTGTACCCTTACATAATACACTTATGTGAGCATCTTACCCATACATAATTCTAGAATTCAATTATCACCCATACAAAAAACATTGTTACCCTTACTTAGTGGCTTGTTACCCTTACGTAGGCACTCTTATGTGGCTAACTACCCATATGCAGCACAAGACAACCCTTAGCAATTATTTTCAGGTCCTACCCATATGTACCACATCCTTACCCTTATAGAGGGCTAACTTGCCCTTATACAATCCATATAAAGGCTCCTTTACCCTTACACAAGGAATTTAAAACCATTTTATCCTTATGTTGTTTCTTAAAATCTTGTATAAGGTGTTTTTTATTGAAAAATTTATATTTCCAAATAAAATAATTAAAAATTACAAACAAAACAGGGTTTTATTATCATTTAAAAATTAAGAATATTACATATTCAACCACTTATTTAGCTCAAGAAATTCATCTTCACATTAGTCTAACCAATGTAACTTCACACCCTTCTTCATTAATGTAGTTAAAGGTTCGTATAATTGGGATGAGTACTAAATAAAACATCAGTAATATCCTGTTAAACCTAGAAATCTCTTGTTCTTGAACACATTCTGGGAACATTTCTAGGACATCACTACCTCCACTTTCTCTAGGTCAATGGATAAACCGGTCTCAAACACCACATGCCCCCAATTACTTCACCTCCATAATCAAAAGTTCCATTTTGATAACTGGGCATAAATTT
Source organism: Viscum album (assembly GCA_963277665.1). Taxonomy (NCBI): domain Eukaryota; kingdom Viridiplantae; phylum Streptophyta; class Magnoliopsida; order Santalales; family Viscaceae; genus Viscum; species Viscum album. The sequence goes on along the minus strand of OY728160.1, from coordinate 1,304,237,626 downwards.
TATGAGCACAAATAATACTTGGAACTATCTTAATATGTTCAGCATGCTTCTCTAAGGTTAGGGGATAGATAAGTATGTATTCAAAAAACACCATGGTGAATGAGTCAATATATGGGTGTAAGATCATGTTTATGATATCCATTAACACTTATGGTGTATTCACTAATCCAAACAGCATTAATAAGTACTTTTATATCCCATACCTACTCTAAAATTCCATATTCAATATTTCCACCTCCCTTACCTGTAGTTGGTGATCACCACGTTGATGATCAATCTTAGAGAACCATCAATATCCCATTAATTGATCAAAGAGATCATAAATCCAAGGAAAAGGATATCTATTCTTCATTGTAACATGGTTCAGCTTATAGTAATCTTCAAAAAGTTGAAGACTACCATCTAGCTTCTTGGAAAGAAAAACACGTACTCCCCATGGTGAAGTAATCGGGATGATAAATCCATTATTCTCCATGTCCTCGAGATGCACCTTAAGATACTTTAACTTAGTCTGTGCCATGTGATAATTGGGTATTGAATTGGGATACACACCTAGAACAAGCTCTATCTAGAATTCAAATCCTCAATCAGGGGGAATTACTATGAATCCATATGAAAATATATCATAATAGATATCAACGAATTGAGGAAAAGGTGAGAGGGATTCCACTGATCCTTCCAAAAGATCCAATCTTGCAATCTATGTTGTGATCAAATCATGATAAATAGAGTTTTGACCATCTTTATCTGCTCCTAGTTCCCATTCTTTGGACATTGCATACTTCTCTCCCTTAGGAAAAGTAAAATATACTCGTCTCCGATAGAAATCAATGTATAATGAAAAGATAGCCAGCCGGTCCATACTAATAATCAAATAAAATATCTCTATCCCCAATATCAATAAGTCCCACATATTTCCATAAACAACAACAACTATATGATACTCTGGGAATTTCTAAATATGGTTTACTTTCATTCATAACAATTTATTAATATAAAGTAACTCATAGGATAACTTGATCTGTAATCCAATTCCAGCAACAATTACTACATATATGAAGGCATGGGAAGCACCGATATAATAAAAGGTAGTAGATAAAGTATAGGTGATAAAAATAATACCTTGAATAGTATATGTTCCCTCACCCCCATCTTTTGAAGTCTGATCTACTATGTAAACATGACCTACCTCAACTCCATGACCCTATTTTTGAGTAGTATGACCAGTCTGGGTCATCATCTGAGTATTCTAATAAGGACCCCTTCTGGTTACATGGGATATAAATCATTTATTTCTTCCACTCTTGTAGAACCTCATCCTTGAAGCACTATAAAAACCTATGGGATATTCCCTGCCTTATAGTTCTAATGAAAGGTGGTCAGAGGTTTTGTACAAAACATGCGATAATGAAAGACCTTTTCACAGTTGAATCACTACAAAAATCCTCCTCATGGGGATAAATAATCCATATTAAGCTACACCAACATACCACTACTCTACTGCATGCCCCCAGTTTTACACTTCTTTCAACTAGAGGAGATACTCACCAAAACTGTGGGAGGTTTACCCACTTACATACTAAATTGTGGAAGAAAACTAACAACTAGATCTTCCTCCAAAACCTTTTCAATATTCATTGCCTTATATAGAACCTATGGGTATGTAACTAGGTAAAATCATTTAACCTGATGTCAAATGTTAGGATAAAGTTTGATCTCAATATTCCTAGACTTTTATGCCTCATTTCTAGCCAAGATTAGAGAAAAATAGAGAATCTTTTTAAAATTAGTGGAGTATGAAGATACTATTATAGACCCAAACTATAGCTTCATGAACTACTGCAATCTATCTAGAAAAAGTTTATAAGGAAACAATTCCCTATATAAAAATGCCTTGAATGTATTACCCTCAGTTTCTGGTATGTAACCCTTACTTGATACTTTTCTTGTTGTAAAAGTTAAGGGTGATGTTTGGGAGATTTAGGAGATCCTGGTTTGATGTTTGAAGTAAAAGGGGAAGGCACACGGGTAGTGCACGGTTAGTCTAAACCATGTGGCCAAACCGTGCATGGATGTCTGGGGAGGAAGTGGCTTCCGCATGGTTGGCACACAGTTAAGGTAAACCGTGCGATGAGGTCGTGCATGAAGGATGGCCGACACAGAAGCTAATGCATGGTTAACACATGGTTTGTCAAACTGTGCGTACTAACCATGCGGTCACTTAAAATTAGATCCTAGAATTGTGGATCTAATCCGTTTTACCTCTAATTGCCTCATTAAAGCTCTTAATCGTCCCTATCTCGGGATTACCCTCCCTTTAAGGTTGGAGGACTTCTCCCAAGAATTCTGGAGGTGATTCGAAGGGTTCTCCTGGCGAATCGAAGCCGGATTCTTAAGGTATGTGATCGTTCTTGATCGGTTTCTTATATCTACTTAGATATACTTCTCCTCTTCTCTCATTTTCTTAGATCTACTCCCTTTATGGGTAGATCTAAGGGTGTGGATGCCAAATATTACAAGATTTGGACTTGGTTGTGTTAGGAGAAGAGATCTAAGGAGGGTTTTTGGAGAATCGGCTCGGTTTTGTTGGCGTTCTTCGTCCGTGGTTGGTTTCGCCTAATTTGTTGAGGTAGGTGGATTTTCTCTCGATTCCTCTTTCTTATAAATTGAAGGATTAGTTCAAATTGAATCAATTTCTTGGTTTTGATTGTGAAATTTTGGTGCAAATCATGTTATAAATCTTCTTTAGTGTTGATTTATGGGTTTTGATGAAATTATGGAAATTGAATGAATGGTTTGTACAAAGTGTTTTGGTTTATTGATTTTAAAATGGTGATTTTAAAATATGGATTTTATGGATTTGGAAAATGGTTTGGGGAGAATGGTTTTCAATAAAAGGGTTGTTTTATTGAAATGGTTTTGGCATGGTTAAAATGGTGTGGTTTTTGGGCATACTTGGTATGTGTGTTCATATTGCATTTACGAGGCTTGGTTGAAATATGACATTGTGATCCGTGCCAAAAGTGTAATGGAACATGGGGAATAATTTCCTTGTGACGACTTGGTAGATCTAAGAGATACCACTCATGAGTATGGAACTGTCATAATGATGCATGCATGGGTAATGATGTGATTATGTGGAATGGAATGGTCATGCCCAAGTGTAAATGTGGTTGTGATTTGGAAACATTGCTTGGTTGCTTTTCTTGGAAAAGATGGTTTGGTTGGAAAAATGGTTTAGTTGGAAAATGGTTTTGACATGAAACTTGCTATATTGTGAACTATTTTGGAACTGTTTTATATAAATTGGTTTATATAAATGTGCTAATATGTTTTATACTAGAGGCATGGGTTGGGAAGTCATTGGGGAAAACCTAATGTGTTTCATTACTCACCCCCTGCTTTGGCACGTTGGTGCTTTTGAAGATCTCATTTTCTGGGATGTTGGCAAGGGAAAGGTGGCAGACGTGTTTAGCACTACTTCGTGATTCTTGAGCTGTTTGGTAGAGTTGGAGCATGGAGCTTGTGAAGCCTTAGAGTCTTTGTTGTCTTTGAGTCTTGCCGGTTGTCTTTCCGCTGTTTACTCTGATTTTGTTTTGGTTTCCACTGTTGCACTTTGGTTGGTTTATTATGAAATAAATGGCTGAACTATCTTGGGTTTAAATCATGCATCATATAGTGGTTTCTTGGAGATGTTTATTTTGTTTTCATGGTTTGTTGGTTGTCTTCATTTTATGGGTAAATCATCCCCATGTGTAGTGAAACCTTTCATTATTTATTTCCAACCTTTAGCACCTTGGGGATGTCTCTTAAGGCCAAGTAATGACTCGTTGAGCTCTCAAGCCAATGAGAATTGGCGGGTCATTACAAATGGTACCAGTCTGGACCTTCTTTGACATACAAATGGTCATTGATGTTCTTGGTCTTGGAGTTGAAATTCCTTCTTGTCTATTCCTTGGGTTGGAATCTCAGAAAGGTGTAGGATTGTCGAAACTTGAAATGTATAGAATAAAAGGACTTAGCTAACCCCTTTATGCTGAACTTCAAGTTACTAGGGAGTTGGGTACATAAGTGTTTGGAGACACTTCTAGAATGTTGAAAATCTCACTGTCATGGGTTTAGCCAATGAGATGAGCATGACATGTATTGTAGAGGAATGACTTCACACTAGGATTGCACAAATCATTTTTATAAATGAATTATGGTTTGATGCAAAAGAGTGATTTCTGAAAATTTTAAGCATGTTTTCAAATGAAAGGATTTTAAAAGACAATGGTTGTTGTATTTTGAAAATAGATTGATTTTCAAAAGAAAGAAAAGATATGTTTTAGAAATAGTTGAAAATAAATGTTGTGATAATGATGTGATAGGAATTTAAATGCTAAGACTTCAGTTGCTAGGAAGTGAGACTAACGGCATTCATTGTTTGTATAGAAAATGGCACCTGTTAGATGTCGTAGAAACCAAACGGAAGAGGCTGCGGAGAATGTGGTCGCACCTGAACCACAGGTGAACCAGCAGCTATTCCAAAGTATATTTCAAGCATTTCAGGCTATGGAAACGGGGAATCAGTGGGATGAGTCAAGGCTTGTAGACCATTTCGTCCAGTTCCAGAAGCAGAATCCACCCATCTTTCGGGGTGATTTTGAACCAGAAAAGTCAGAGGTGTGGCTAAGCAGGATGAATCGTATCTTCGATTTCATCAGCACACCAGTAGAGTTGAAAGTAAAGTTGGCAATGTATATGCTGGAGGATCTTGAACGACAGTGGTGGGAGCTGGTGGTGCAGGCTAAGGTGGATCAAGGCCTGAGCTGGGAGGAATTTGAGGAATTTTTTAATAAACAATTCTATCCTCGCACGTTCAAGATCCATAGGACAACTGAATTTTTCATCCTGAAGAAGGAGAATCTATCTTTCACATAGTATGTGACTAAATTCATGAATTTATTATGCTTTTCACTGGAGGTTTCTACAAGTGTGTCACTGAAGGCACACATTTTTGAATCAAGGTTGAGATAGGAGATTCACTTGAAGATAGTGGTGCCCTATATTAAGGATTATACAGAGATGGTAAATAGAGAAACAGTAGCAGAAAGAGACATCTCATGAGTTATGGGAGGATGAATTATGATGATACCCACAGGAACGGGTGTGAACTCTAATGCTGGGAACAAGCGGAAGAGGGGAACCTACTTCCAAGGTGGGAGTGCGAATCATAATCAAACAGTTGGATCAGTGAATCTTCCTCCATGACCCATGATGAAAGTCGGGTTCTTTCAATGTGGAGAAATTGATCACATGAAATGAGAATGTACAGCACCACCGAAATCATGTCACAACTGCAACAAATGGGGCATCTTCAGCGATATTGTCATAGTTCTCCGAGGTCGGGTGCGCGTGACACTACCAAGGCATCGCAAGCATCCTATTCTTCAACAGGGCGAGGACAGCACAATCAGTCTCGCCAGCAAAACAGAGCTAGTTATGGTGATTCCAGGAATACCATGACTCCTCAGGCAGGACAATCTCAACAAGTCAATAAAGAGAAAAGTGCACCAACAAAGCAATTGTATGGAGCAGAACAGGTGATTGTGGATGACCAGTATGGATCGTCTACGGTGAGAGGTAAGATTCTTTTGAATTCTACCCTCATGCAAGCATTGTTCGATACTGGTGCATCATATTCTTTTCTTGATTCTCGTATTTCTAATTTTCTAAACTCAAGAGTTGAAATGATGCCCTCTGTGATAAAACATCAAACATCTCTCGGTGAAAGAGAATGTAGAGCCTTTGTATCTAGAGAATGTTCTATAACTGTTGATGGAGATGAGCTGAAATGGGATTTCTCTGTTCTAGATATGGATGTCCATGATATAATCTTGGGTATGGATTAGTTGACAAATTTCAGGCCTCACATCAACTATTATAGTAGAACAGTCAGTTTTGTGACTGAGGAGGACATCGAGCATCTCTTTAGAGAAGAAAGAGTGGTCAAGGCAGGTGAAACAGGCTTGTTGGAACCAACAGTGGCAACAATATCTTACTAGTTGTCTGCGTTAAACTTTGAATTGATGGACGAGATCGTGAGTAACAGTTTTATAGTAATTGGGGATCAATTTCCAGATGTTTTTCTTGAAATCTTTTCTGGGTTACCACCTGTAAGAGAAGTGGAGTTTATGATTGATCTCCTTCTGGGGACCAGTCCTATCTCACTTCCATCTAATAGGATAGCACCAACGGAGTTAAAGGAATTGAAAGTGCAGTTAGAGGAGTTGGAAATCAAAGGTTTCATTCGGCCAAGCGTGTCTCCATGGGAAGCACCAGTTTTGTTTGTAAAGAAAGAATATGGAACCTTGAGACTATGTGTGGATTATCGTAAACTTAACCAAGTTATGATAAAGAATAAATATCCACTTCCACGCATTGATGACATGTTTGATCAATTTAGGGGAGCTTAGTGGTTCTCTAAGATTGAATTACAGTTAGGATATCACCAGTTGCGAGTTTGGAAGGAGGATATTCCAAAGACAGCCTTCAGAAGAAAATATGTCCACTATAAATATGTAGTCATGCCTCTCGGTCTAACGAATGCACCAGTGGTCTTCATGGCTTTGATGAATTGGATATTTCAACAATATCTGGATTCTTTTGTTGTGGTGTTTGTTGACGACATATTGGTGTATTCAAGAACAAGGGCTGATCATGAACAACACTTGGCGATAGTGTTGGAAATATTGAGGAACCATCACCTGTATGCCAAATTATCAAAGTGAAATTTTTGGATACAAGAGGTACGTTTTCTGGGCCATGTCGTTTTCTGAGAAAGGTGTGTCAATGGACCTAGAAAAGATAGAAACTGTTCTTTCTTGTCCACCGTCGAATAATGTCTTTGAAATACAAAGTTTTCTTAGTCTAGCTGGTTATTATCGATGCTTTGTGCATGACTTATCACAACTAGCTTCGCCTATGAGAGTATTGACAAAGAAAGACAGTGCATTTCAATGGACTGAGGAATGTCAAAGATCTTTTGAAGAGTTGAAAGTCCACCTTACATCAGCACCCATCTTGATCTTGACAGAATCAGGAAAGGGGTATGTGGCGTATTGTGATGCTTCAGGATCAAGGTTGGTCTTTGTTCTCATGCAAGGAGACCATGTTGTTGCTTTTGGGTCAAGGCAGTTGAGGGTGCATGAGAAGAATTACCCAACACATGATTTAGAGTCAGCTGCAGTTGTCCATGCCTTGAAGACTTGGCATCATTATCTCTTTGGTGAGAAATTTACTGTGTTTACGGATCACAAAATCTTGAAACACATTTTCTCACAATGAGATTTGAATCTAAGGAAAAGGAGATGGATGGAGTATCTTCAAATGTTCGGCTTCGACTTGATGAATACACTGGGTAAGGGCAATTTGGTGGCTGATGCAATAAGCAGGAATTCATATGCTCAATTGGAAAAGGAAGGTTCATATGAATGGCAGTTGATGTCGGTCTTAGCCGAAATGCATGTGGAATGTGAAGACCGGGGTGATGTTCCAATTTTATTTCCTGTTAAGCTTGTTCCTTATTTGGTGGAGATAGTAAAGGAGGCACAGGAATCCAATCTAGACTGTGTTGAAATGAGTTCAAAACTCAATGGTGGGGAGACAATTGAGGGATTGAAGCTGGATGGGAGTTCAGTTTTGTGTTTTAGAAATCGGATGGTTGTAACTATGGCGTGTCAGGAACAACTCCTTCAGGCTTACCACCATTCCAGATGGGCGGTACATCTGGGTACACAAAATATGTATAAGGCGTTGAAGGCATAGTTTTGATGGAGCGACATGAAAAGGAAGGTGGCCGAGTTCCTCTCACGGTGCTTAAATTGTTAGCAGGTTAAAGAAGAGCATTAGAGACCAGCTGGTATGTTACAGTCTATACCTATCCCAGTGTGGAAATGGGATCAGATAGCAATGGATTTTGTTACAGGTCTTCCAAGAATAGTCCAGAAACACGATGCCATCTGGGTGATAGTGGATCTTCTGACGAAGTTGTCCCATTTCATCCCTATTCGTGAAACTCATACGGTGGAAGATATTTTAAAAATATATATCCTAGAAGTGGTAAAGAGGAATGGTGTACCAGTTTCTATCGTGTCAGACAGAGATCTAAGGTTCACATCTCATTTCTGTAAATCCTTACAATAAGCCCTGGGGACTCAGTTGACGATGAGAACAGCGTATCATCCTCAAACGGATGGGCAATCGGAGCAGACGATACAAACGTTGGAAGACATGTTGCGAGTTTGTGTAATGGATTTTTGTGGCTCATGGGAGGAGCATATACCCTTAGTGGAGTTCTCATACAATAAAAGCTATCAAGACTCAATACACATGGATTCATTTGAAGCATTGTATGGGTTTCCATGTCATTCTCCACTATGTTGGGTGGAAACAGGTGGAACTTCACTATTTGGGATGAGCCTTGTCCAAGAAAAAATAGAGAAGATTTAGTTGATTAGAAAGAGGATGGAGACGGCTCAGAGTCGTCAGAAATCTTATGCAGATCACCACCGAAGACCATTGTCATTTGCAGTGAGTGATCATGTCTTTTTGAGAATCTCTCCAAGGCTTGGACATCATAGTTTTGGGAAGATGGTAAAATTATCTCCTCTATATATAGGCCCTTTTGAGATACTGTAATGAATTGGCGAGGTGGCATATCAGTTGGAATTACCACCATGATTCAGTGCAGTGCATAATGTGTTCCATGTATCGCAGTTGAAGAAGTATCAGCCTGATCCTAACCATGTGATCAGATGGGATCACGTTCACCTAGATCCAGATTCTTCGTTGGTACATATCCTGGTACGGATTGTGGAGAGGAAATATAAAGTCTTGTGTGGAAAAAGCATCGGTCTAGTGCAGGTTTTATGGCAGCATGGTCAGATCCAGTAAGAGACATGGGAGCGCGAGAAAGAAATGAAAGAGGAGTGGCCAGAACTCTTTTAGGAAACCCATGGTTTTCTACTTTCTGAGGACGGAAAGGCCAATGGTGGGGTGAATATAGTACCCCCCGTTTTCTGTTATTTAACCGTTACTTGATGATTTTATTGTTTTAAAAGTTAAGGGTGACGTTTGGGAGAGTCGGGAGATCCTGGTTTGACGTTTTAAGTAAAATGGGAAGGCGTAAGGGTAGCGCACGGTTAGTCTAAACTGTGCGGCCAAACCGTGCATGGATGTCTAGGGAGGAAGTGGCTTCCACACAGTTGGCGCACAGTTAAGGTAAACCATGTGATGAGGTCGTGCGTGAAGGATGTCCGAGGTAGAAGCTAATGCACGGTTAGCTCACAGTTTGTCAAACCGTGCGGGCTAACTGTGCGGTCACTTAAAATTAGATCCTAAAATTGTGGATCTAATCTGTTTTTCCTCTAATTGCCTCATTAAATCTCCTAAGAGGCCCTAACTCAGGATTACTCTCCCTTGAATGTTGGAGGACTTCTATCAAGCGTTCTGGAGTTGATTCGAAGGGTTCTCTTGGAGAATCGAAGCCGGATTCTTAAGGTATGTGATCGTTCTTGATCGGTTTCTTAGATCTACTAAGATCTACTTCTCCTATTCTCTCATTTTATTAGATCTACGCCCGTTATGGGTAGATATAAGGGTTTGGATTTGAAATATGACAAGATTTGGTCTTGGTTGTGTTAGGAGAAGATATCTAAGGAGGGTTTTTGGAGAATCAGCTCGGTTTTGTTGGCATTCTTCGTCTGTGGTTGGTTTCACCTAATTTGTTGAGGTGGGTAGCTTCGCTTTAGATTCCTCTTTATTAGAACTTGAAGGCATAGTTCAAATTGAATTAATTTCTTGGTTTTTATTGTGAAATTTTGGTTCAAAGCATGTTATAAATCTTCTTCAGTGTTGATTTATGGGTTTTGATGAAATTGTGGAAATTGAATGAATGTTTTGGTTTCTTGATTTTAATATGGTGATTTTAAAATATGGATTTTCTGGATTTGGAAAATGGTTTAGGGAGAAAGGTTTTCAATAAAAGGGTTGTTTTATTGAAATGTTTTTGGCATGGTTGAAATGGTGTGGTTTTTGGGCATACTTGGTGTGTGTGTTCATATTTCATTCACTAGGCTTGGTTAGAATATGACCTTGTGCTCGGTTCCAAAAGTGTAATGGCACATGGGGAATAATTACCTTATGATGACTTGGTAGATTGACGAGAGACTGCTCATGAGTATGGAACTGTCATAATGATGCATGCATGGGTAATGATGTGATTATGTGGAATGGAATGGTTATGCCCAAGTGAAAATTTGGTTGTGATTTGGAAACATTTCTTGGTTGCTTTTCTTGGAAAAGATGGTTTGGTTGGAAAAATGGTTTAGTTGGAAAATGGTTTTGACATGGAACTTGCTATATTGTGAACTGTTTTGGAACGGTTTTATATAAATTTCTTTATCTAAATGTGCTAAAATGTTTTATCCTAGAGGCATGGGTTGGGAAGTAATCAGGGAAAACCTACTAAGTTTCATTACTCACCCCCTGCTTTGGCACATTGGTGCTTTTGCATATTTCATTTACCGGGATGTTGGCAAGGGAAAGGTGGCACATGTGTTTAGCACTACTTCGTGATTCTTTAGCTGTTTGGTAGAGTTGGAGCATGGAGCTTGTGGAGCCTTGGAGTCTTTGTTGTCTTTGAGTCTTGTCGGTTGTCTTTCCGTTGTTTACTCTGATTTTGTTTTAGTTTCTGTTGTTTCACTTTGGTTGGTTTATTATGAAATAAATGGCTGAACTATCTTGGGTTTAAATCATGCATCATATAGTGGTTTCTTGGAGATGTTTATTTAGTTTTCATGGTTTTTTGGTTGTCTTAATTTTAAGGGTAAATCGTCCCCCATGTGTTTTGAAACCCTTCGAAATTTATTGTTAGACTTTGATGCCTTGGTGATGTCGCTTAAGGCCAAGTAGTGACTCGTTGAGCTCTCAAGCCAATGAGAATTGGTGAGTCATTAGATTGAATGCCTCCTAGTTGAACACTTGTGTCTTCTAGTCTATCCCACGATGCTCCAACAACACTTGGTGGGTCCCTAGATCATGAACACTACTAGATTCACCTTCCTATCTTAATGTGACTCAAAAAGGTTTAAGACACCCTCAATGAGGTCTATCCGGACATCAGCATCATGTTGTACACCAATACCCTAAAAGGCTGGTGGATACTGGAGGCTGAAGCCTCTAATGTAGTTGACCATAGACCTTAGCAGTCCTATTCCCTGGGAAAGAACTAGAAGGAGTATTATTTTTAGTGGGATTACATCATGTGATACCATAGCAGGTCAAGGGGAATTCTCTACTGCACCTTCCTGCACAGTAGGTAGCAGAACGAGGGCATTCTTTCTAGTTAGAGTACCCTGACCCATGTTAGCTAGTAGTCCCATCAGTCTTCTATGAGGTAGTATCTTCTGTAACACAAAGGAAAAAATCTAGGACAATCCAGACATATCCTAATCATTCTAAGGAATCACACAATGTTTTCCATAGGATTCTACCCATAACACACACTATAACCCCCAAGCACTAAACAAAGTTCTCCATCCATTCATGTTAGTCACAGTCATATATATATATATATATATATATCCAAACACAACAACATACTCAAGTTCTAATAATTAATGCTAAAAAATATATATCACAAAATAAATTCAAAACAGATATATCACATGTTCATAGAATACATGTTTATCTCAAATAGATAACAAAAATCTAAACATTAATTTAATAACTAGTATGCATCAAAACAATTAGTATATATATATGGAATATGATCTTATTTTCTTAATCATGAAACATGAAAACACACAATTCTCATAAGACTATAATGGAAATCCCACTAATGGTAACCCAGAGGTCCACTACACATGTGTTGTCCAGCCACATGAAAACTCCCCTACCCAAGTCCTACAAAACTATCACTTTTTTACCATGTCTCAGACTATTGAAAAAGAAAAGAAGAAAAACTATTATCTATTTATTTTATAATTCCCTGTCATGAACCATTGGGTCTAAACCAAAGTTCCACATTACCTCATGCATGCCTCCCCATAAACAATAGGCTTCCAACTAGCAGTGATGGTCTAATTCCATCAACGAGAAGACTATACTCTTATTATCATGCCTATCCACAAATAATAATATAATAGAATATAATAAAACATAATAATTATAGAAAACATGTGTAAACTATGTAAATGGATCACATGTCATATAGGTAAATAAATAGGCTCTCAAAGTGGAAAGACAAACCAGAGTATAAGTGTAACATATAAAATAAATAAAACTGTGATTTCTTATGGTGTACTTCTCGATACCACTCCTAGATCCATGCTTCTCAACTCAATTATCTTCTATAGGAAATTTATCATTGATCAAATCCCTACACATGATGTCTGAAAGTGCATCAAAATAAACATACATGGTGTAAGTAATAAAACCTGGTAGGAAAACACCATAGTATACTTAACAAAAGATCACATATATAACAAGTGTATCACATGATAATAATAAATGTGAAGTAAATAATAAAAAATATACAATCGCATAATAAGGATCCATGTGCTAAACAATATTCCATAATCTCTCAGTCATACCTACTCTATCTCTATACCATAAATAAAATCAAGAAGATGGAAATTATTAAGAACTATCCACAAGGTTATCAATATTTCACTCAGTGTCCACAAGACATCAAATCTCGAGTCAATCTGTAAGGATAATTAGTGAGAACGTACTCAGTATCTCTAAGGCATTGAGTTTTGACATGTCTACATAGTATCTATAAGATATTGAGTTCCATCTAGGCCATAGGGATATCATTCTGCTTCACCATGTAAGAGTCCACCATCTTTTTCACCACACATTGAGCATGCTCCCCCACTAAGGGGTAACCATACCATGATAGTACACCAATTACAAACAACAGAAAAACTAACTTCAAATGAATTATATATACATAATAGGATACGGCATACAAGAATGGAATAATATGTCATCATGATAAATATAGTAGAAAAGTCACATTTATTCATTATTAATAATTTTCAACAAGGTATAAGTAATATAATAGAATTAGACATCATAAAACAGCCTAATGGGATATACACACACCCGCATGTGATCACACTCTAGCATAGAAAAAAAATCCAATACAATAATCACACCAAGAAAATAAGTGTATAAAAGATCTCTAATAGGTAAGGAACTTCCTAACACAAGGTTTTTGATGAATAATTCCAACGTTTTTCAATGACCAAAGAATGAATACATTACAAACCCATGAAGAATGGCTCACACATAAAGGATGTCTATCATAGGTTTTCTTTACAAATTAATATATATATATATATATAATGAAGAATAAATATAATCATAGTTCATGAATAAAATTCCATAATTACATGCATTAAGGTTTCCTTCAAAGAGATCAATTCTAAGGTATTTCAAGGAGGGAATTCCAAAAATCACTGAATCCATCATCGATCGAAGAATGGATTGAAAATTCATTTTTGATTCAATAAGTGTGCATAAATTCTAGAAAATGTTAATTTTTCCATCATGAATCCTTCAATATAAAATATATTTTCAAGATGAAAATCAAAAAATAAAAGATCTCACAATGATCATTTTAAATAATCTTTCCAAAAAACATCATTGTTCTTGAAGAATTTATCTCATATAAAGGGAGGTTATCATTAAAACATCTATGTAACCACCAATATACCATAAAATCATTAATTGATTAAGGTTATATCATCAATATAAATCAATAAGAGGTCTAATCTAATGATTCATCAACAATTACACATTGAATGCTTGTTGTCAAAGGTAGATCTCAGTTTGATCAAGAAACAATGTCAACACAATAGATCCACCACCCATATATGAAGAAATAAGGAATTAATCATTGGATCATTAAGGAAAAAATAGATTCAAAATAGATACATCAACATATCTCAATGATGAATAAGTATTTGTTATGTATATAGAGTAAAACCCAATCATTCTTGTGTCCCAGATTGGTCGATGATTGGAGAGACAAGGGGAGAAGTATTAGATAGTTTTAGGACCAAGGGGGGGGTCTCAAAATTGTATTAGTGCCAATATGGTCATAAATTCCTATTAATAAAGTTATATAATGCATTAAATTAAAATCCACATGGTGAATTTAATACACCATTGGAATGGGAACACCAGAAGGCCGATGGAACCACTAGTTGGACACTGGGATCAATTGTAGCTAGAAGACCTATCGGAACCCCACCGGCTACCTGATGGGTTCCGCCTACTAGTTGGTGGTTGTATTCCAGCCAACACAAGGCCATTACCTACCTTAAATCTTCCACCTTGAATTCGTAGGCCCTTAGTAACTAAAAACCATCCTCTTCACAATCCATATTAGTGAATTACAAAAAATTAAAATGATAATTTAATAAACTTAAAATATCATTCATTGAAAAAAGTGCTGATGTTACACCATGATTCAACTTCAACTTAAAGCATTTATCCATGCTTCATTAATCCTAGACACTCCTATTAAGGACCAACTCTGACCATGTCATTGAAACTCCAAAAAAAAGATAATTGGATAGGCATCTGAATGATCCTACCTACCAAAAAAGCTTTAAATCTAAGGGTGCTAAAACACTAATTGTTTTCCTCACAAGACCTAGGGAACTAAAATATTTGAAACTATACAGCTGGAACCAAATTTTAAGCAAAAATTCCAAATGTTAAATATTCCATCCAATATCCATTCATATAACCACACAAATAATGGGTTATTCCCCTTCATGGTTCACCCTCATGAATCACTAAGCATCAAATCAGTAAGAAAAAGGGTCACATATAAGGGTCATTAGGTCATTCCAACTATCCTAGACACCATAAAATGTCAATATATATCTATCACCAAACAACCCCATACATGTCTCAAGATCACATGACACCTTTCAGGCCCAAACTTACCATCATACTTAAGGATCACATACTGATAAACATCAATATGCATACCATAAAGGCATCACAACCTAAGATATCACTCTATCCCAACCTATCTATAAATAGGGCCAACATCCACTATACATGGTCACAAGATGGGTGCTTCCATAATGCACAATTAATACTCAAGGACATAAACCCTTAATCTGGAAGAATTTATACTTTATCATTCACATAGGGATCTCATAATTTCATAGGTTTACATTTTTAAGTTCCCTTATCCAGTCTCACATTTCCAAGTTTGGTTAAATAATATTTTGTTCAAAATTTATAGAGGAAAACACTTTATAATTTTCTTCCTGAAATTTTATTTAACTTAAATCATTATTTAATTGTATGCATGTTGTAAATACAATACACATTTAAAAATTTATCATCTCTTAGTTCCCTTAAAATTTAAGATTATATCTACAAGGTTTCATTATATGATGGTTAAACCAAAATTTATAGAGGAAAACACCATTGAAGTTGTGATTGGAACCCCCATTAAATGGAAAACAATTATATTTAAAATTTGGAATGCATATTCCATCATTCCAATGGATTCCCATTCAAATATTTTCATTATTCAACAAGATTACATGTTCTTTCCATTTATCATTTATTTAGATAGCCCATTATAGGTTTGGCTAGATAGGGTAACATTCATAAGTTATAGAGTAAAACACTTTATAAGTTTCTTATTAGAACCCTTTTAAATTGAATTCATCACATTAAGGACCCATTTATATCTTCCTAAAATTTACAATGGGTTGATTTAGGAGTTTTCTAAGTTGAATTCCACCATACACTTACATGTGAGAAGAACCATATAATTAGATACAAACACTTTAAATAACCAACCCTTTTAAATTATTTAAATCCAAGTTAGATACATATGTTTATCAGATATAATCCATATAAAATTTACAAAACACTATAACATGTCAATAGTAGACAACTATCTATCATAGGGAAAATATAAATCCTATGTTCTTATCATGATGAATGAATACACACACCCTCATAACATACCATCCAAGAGTTAAAATACAATGAATCAATAACATCACACATAATTGCACCACTCAAGATGGAAATCAATCAAATATAAAATCACAAATAAAGAATAATAATTCTTATCTCTGGAAACTCGGTTTCTCCCCCGTATGTGGGACTGTAGCACCCAGACATGAGCTCATTACCAAGCTCCGACAACATCATAGTCTCTTTTCTACCACTCCCAAATATCACTATAAAATAAAAAAATATACCACATTTTTATGACACAAACTAGATTCCACGGAACTAGTGGCCCAGGTTGGTGAGCCACATGGCCTCAAGAAAGTCACCCCATATGCTAGAGGCTACCAAATAGTGGTGATTTCTAGTGAGGTTATAGTGGGGAGACTTTTCCCTCATTACCATAGTGAGAAACATAAAAGTAAATAAATAATATACAACATCATAGATAATAATCACATATATAAAATTTAATCAGTGGATAAAAAATAAAAAATCACATCCCATGAAATATCATAATGATACGATATACATAATAGGCATGGAAATTCATAATAATTTATAAAAACCATACCAAAAGTTAATAAATATTAGTAGACTAAAATATATCATAAATCTAAAAGTCTCGAGCTCTAACCCAGCTACCATGCTCCAAACTAGCCACACAATCATCAATCATCAACCTCAAACCATTCCCTAAACCTATAACCTATGACCAAGGTGCATCTTCTTGGGTACCCAAGTACCATGGTGTCCCAAGAAGGGTGTGAGTAAAAATTCATAGGAAACCACCAATGGTTTCTAATGAAAATTAATTATGTGAAAATAAATCATAAAGGTGTGAAATAAATAAATGAAGCATTAATAATATCAACTTATGAAAATAACTATAACCCAGTCATTCCTTGGGTATCAAGGGGACAACCCAAGATAAAACTACCTACTTCGGAACAAGTGTAATAATCATGTATCAATATGGTTCCAAGTTGAATGACTGAGGAAACCATGATCATGTCACCTGATTGGAACCCAAACCACTCATATGGGCATTCCCACCCAGTAATTCCCAAGGAAATAATCCTATGTATGATATAAACTCAATGGACCACCCTTTACATTCAAAAAGTATGAATCGATTAGAATCCATGGATCACACCCAAGGAATTCCTTACCAATAATAATCAATATAAATCTAGGTATCTAATCTCACAAGATTCAATAGGGGTATCCCTCAAGAATCCATAACATTAATTTGTGGTATTTGATAAGTGCAGACATTACTTGAATCCAAGGGGGGTTGGCCCCATTGAATTCATGGTAATGAATCTAATTAGAATCCACTAGCTCACCCAAATAATTACATAGGATTGGACCTCATCAAATCTAATGATATTTACACTTTAGGTAGTCACATTATCCCCCTAGGTGAATCCAAGGCTTACCCATTGAATTCTACACCAATACATTTCATAAGAAATCCAAGGATCTTTCCGAGGAATTCTAATTATCACATATAATTCCAAAAATAAAAAACAAATCCAAAAATAAATACAAGGTGAATTAACATTTGAATACAAGGTTCACCACTTTTGTCAATTCATATAAAACCCATTTTAACACTTAATTGAAATTGATAATTCCATTTATAATTTAAAAATCCACAATCACTACCAGTGTCTAAGTATCATTCTAGGTTAACATCATTTCTAAGAAAAACCATTACATTACCAAGGTTAGTCTTAAGCCACCTAAATCAATCTATCCAATTCCAAGTAACCAACCTAACCCACAACTTATAGTTTTCAAAAAAGGTCTTCCCAAGATAAACATGTTTTCCGTAAACCATATTATACTTTAATTCATCGAAAGGGAAAATGAGATTTTAATTTAATTATTAAGTCAATAATCCATTATGTTGGGGTGACTTCACAACCCGAAATGCAATATGGCTGCATGAATTTAATGGAAAATAATTTATATCTCTTAACTTAACCTCAAAGAACTAATAATTATGATATCATCATTGGGTTTGAGCCAAAATAGAGAAATAGAAGAAACAAAAAATGTCCTTGGAAATTGGAAATAACCCAGAAAAATAGTGGGAAGCCACGGGATACTAAAAGAAATAAGTAATAAAAGGAAGGGAATTATTATCCTTAGATATATATCTCTAATTAATCTGAAGTAAAGATAAATTGATAAGAACCAGGGGAGATCCATGGATGATAAGGGGAGGAAAAGAAGGTCTTCTCTGCAGCTACAAATGGCTTAGGACCACCCAAAATTTTAGAGAAGAAGAAAGGGGATGAAGGTCCATAATGAACCTTTTTTAGTCTAAAAAAAAGTTACCTAGAACCCATTGGTTGACTATTTCTAGGCTCATTGGCTACCAAGTGTTGGGATCACTAGATAGCTAGTGACCACAAGAAAAATCACAGCCCTACTAGAAGGCCACTGGAAAAATGGTGGCCTCTGGAACCTCAGTCAATGGCATTGGTGCCCCTTATTGGCATGTCTTGGTCACCACTAGAGCTTACTAAAAACACCCAAGACCCCTTAACCCCATGGATAACTTCATTATATTACGAAAATTTCCTTTTTGATCAGTTACAACTATTATAACCCAAACTTTAATATTGGTAGAAAAATTGGCCTCCCCACTAAATGAACACTCAAACATTCCCTCAAAAACCAGACACCCATAAAAACATGAGGATTTACAAAAAACTAGTTGAAAAATATTAATTTAAACAATTTAGCCTTAGTTATATACTAATGGGGGTTTTATTTTTTATTCTCATGGATTTATTTTAGTATTACAATTGCAATTTCTTCATCTTCTTTCATTGACTTCACTTTCTATTCTACTGATATTCCCCACCCCCACACACCATATTCTTTTTTTGACTAATAATAACTTTATTTTTCACTCTCTCACTCCAACTGGTCTAGTAAATGGAAAGATACCAACCACATATTTTTTTTATAAATGGTTAATATATTTGTGTCATAAATTAATAATCATAAAAAATTAATATATATATACATATGTGTTTGTGTGTGTTTTCCCACACCATGCCTATATTGGTGTACTCTAATTAATATAGTCAGTGATTAAATACATAAAGAAAATTAGGGGATACCACCACATATTTAAGTTTTATAAAAATTTTATATGTGTGTGTGTGTTTTCCCAACAATTCCTCTAATGCTGACTTTATTCAACCACATATTTGAAGGTTATGTTCCTAAAATCCATTATGCATATATTGAATTTATTAATATCCTATTTTATGATATGAATATATTTTAAATCATTTTTTCATGTTACTACCCTTTTAAGTCATATTGTAAGACAACCTATATTGTAAGGAATGGTATACAATATCATTCAATTGTATTCGATTGGTTTTGTGGTCAAATGATAATTGATATCAATTTTGAAGATCTTCTACTTAAGATATCATTTAACTAATAAATTGCATAATATGAAATATATGGTAGAGTTATCATGTATGAAGGTTTAATTTTATGTAACAATATGCATTAACTCAAAACATATAAGTTAATTCATTTTCACTTGAGGAGAATCCTCGGGGGATTTATAAAGGGGAATTCACCAATGATATGGTTTGAGAATTATTGCCTAATCATTGATCAAATCACTCATATCTAACCTATTTTTTTCCCAATGAGTCACTATCATTCCTTGTAGGGTAGATGATCTCACATGAGCATCAAGTGATTTAGATCAACCCATAGATATCTCTATGTGAGGGATACCTTTTGGATAACCCTACTATGATCTTCATCAAGTGTGGATGAAGAAAAATATAGTTTCCATATTTAGTAAAAGGTATAAAATTTATTCACTTATAGTTATTTATGATTTCATTTATCTACTATGATTAATCTTTGAATTTGGTTTTTTTTATTGCTTCTATTGTTTTAAATGAACGTCGTTAGATCCTTTGAAACCCGATAGTGGAACTAAATCCTTAAAATTCCTTTTGATTCATGAAATCATATTAAAAATTAATTTTTTTAAGTTTTATTATCTATCTTATTCCCTATCATTAAATATGACTAGAATTTTTGTTTTCATTGATTGATTCACTGCTTAAGATATGGGGATATCATAGTCAGTGACTCAAAAAAAATCCCTCATAATTGTATTAGTCATAGTATATGAGTTTAGTATATTTTATTATATGATAAAAATGTGCCTTGGCTTCTAAAATTGATCATTGTATCAACTTTATAGTATCAATGTGAATTGTAAAATATGATTTGGTAAGGTTTTTACTATTAATACACAAGGTTACATCCCTGCATATGTAAGGTTTTTCCTTTATAGAAAAACTAAAGAACCTTAAGTATACCACATTTTATATTCCACAACAGGACTATCCATATTAAAATACTATTGTTTACACTTAAAATTTTTAAGAATTTATGTCTATCAACTATATTCTACAATTAAACCTTAATCTTTAAATATGAAAAAAGAGAATTTTTTTTCATAAAATTCAATTATCAATTGAATTATATAGTTTATAAATTGTATCTAAATTATATCAAATATTATTTTAGGAAATTTATTATTTTATAAAGGTTTTTATAAATTAATTAATTATAAAGTGTTTATAACTAATTAATTATATGTTTGAGAATCATTAATTAATAAATATTTCATAATAATAGGTGTTGATATTAAAATACCTTTTAAATGTTATGGAAAGCCTTATGAATTAGTAATAAAGTTATTATTTAGAAATAATAAGAGTAATTTATAAATTTTTTATAAATTAATAAAATTATGATAAATTATAAAAGATTTATATATTAATTATGAATTGTTTATGATTAATAAATTTGAATTTTCCAAATTTAAAAGTATTACTTTTTTATTATTTAGACCAAATAAAATAATTTTTGATTGTAGAGTTGATCAATGTTTAAATAATATTAATATGTGATGTTTAGATTAGGTAAAATGTTTACATAATATAAATTGAAATATAAAATGTTTATATTTCATGAGATATCTTATATTAAAAGTAAAATGACATATAATGATTAATTTGAAATAATTCATATTATAAAAAGAATATAAAGTGTTTATATTAATGATTATGGAATATATATAATGAATAAAAAATTATAAAGTTCTTCTAATTATATTTTATTTATGAAATTTTCATTAATATTCTTCTCATGTTTAAATATATGATTTATTAATTTATTTAGAAGTTTTTCCTTTAATTATTATTAATTATGTTTTTTATATTATTAATATGCATTTTATTTTTTTAAGGTTTTTAAACTAATTTTAAAATAAATTAAATATATTCACTTAGCTTTTGATCAACAGTAAGAGATTGGACTCAGTGTGAAGGCAACAACAGTCCCTCTGTTTAGAAACAGTAGGGTCATCCGATTTTTTTATATTTTAATGACATCAAAGAAAATCTATAATTATGTTTACCTCTGTATAAGTAATTCTCTAAAAGGAATGATCTATAAAATTTTACCAATGTAAGATATTAAGGTCAGTAGTGTTATGATTGATCAATAGAAATATTCCATATGGAGGCTCTTCAATGAATTTGGGAAGGTGGTGGAACCATGAGGCACCCCAGAACCATATTCCCAAATCGAGTGATAAAAAACATTATTTAAATACAATATTTGATAAAAATAGAGATGAAACAAGCTAAAAATATATTTATTTTACCCCATTTCCATAAGTTGAATACCACGTCTCACAATAACCACATAATCTCAAGAATGGAAGGATTGTTTTCTTTGAGGATATGCTACATAAGAAACTTTTTTATGATACTTGTGAATATTTCTCTATAATAAAACCATAATAGATCCCCTTTTGGACATCTCCTATGTTATACTCTCATTCATAACATGGGGAATGGAAACATAATAAAGGGGTGATCTCAAATTCTCAGTAAGGGAAAAACACATCAATATATCATCAAAGAGTTAAATAATAATCATATGAGAAAATATGTCTAGTGAAAAAATATCATATTAAAAATAACATCGAGTAATAGAATTTGTCCATAAGTCATGATAAAAGGACATATAATATAAATTGAACAAACAAGTACCACAGAATAAGAGTGTGAGATAATAAACATGATCCCTAGAGAATAACCATATGCATGTTAAATTGAAATATTGGATATCATTGAAACATATCATTATAGGAATTATTTTATAAAAAATAAGCATTTGGAATCATCATATTATGAGCATATCCAAGAAGTACCAGCCGTTAAGTTTTTAGAATATCTAAGAATGCTCAAAATATATATTATGAGTGTAATCCAAGAAGGATCATCCTTTATGTTATGATCATAATATAAGAAGTATCACCCTTTATTCTTTAAGCTTAATCTAAGTTGGATCACCATGTTTCTTATGAGGGAAATCCATAAAGGCTAACCCTTTATGTTATGAGCATAATACAAGAAGAATCACCCTTTATATTTTTTAGAATAATCTAAGAAGTATCACCCTTATTTTTTTTATCATAATCTAAGAAGTATCACCCTTTATTTTTTGATTTCTATCCAATAAGGCTCACCCTTTATATTGTGGAAAATACAAGTATATCCATGATTCATTATCTAATGAGATTTAAAACCTTTAACAATGAATTTTAGGTGTTTAATAGAACCAATAAATTTTATGGAATTAACATACCCAAACCATATCACAATGAAAACTATACATAATTGTTTCACAATATCATAAAATTTCATCATTTCAGAATAGCTTAATTAATTTATGGGAAATAAATTATTTTTCGTTAAAGTTACATAAAAAACATCATCAAAAACCCTCCATAGAAAGATAATGGATGGTATCATAAGATCATATCCCAACTATATCATACTATAAATAAAAGGATATTGACATAGATGAAAAATAACCTTTTAATATTATTTGATAAACTGCTTTGAAAAATAAGAAGAGATTCTCCTTTTGAAATGCTTAAAAACTACAAAAAAGTATTTTCTTTAAAAAAATACTATGTACTTCATAAAAAATTTAAAATATTTACCATTTTAAACCAAAAAGGGTTTTTAGAAAACTAATTTTATAATATAAACTTTCTTTCTAAAACATTCATTGATAAGACATAAAAATATAGAATATTTTTTATTAAATACCTAAGTCTTTAAAATCTATTTAAAAATCAATAATTGATTTTAAAATAAAACATTTAATTTTAAATAATTCTACAATATTTCCATTTTATTTTCTAAATCATTAAATATAAAAATAATTTTTAAACCCATTTAGGAAAATATAAATGAATATTCATAAAAAATAATGCTCCAAATGGTGAATGAAACCATAAAATAGTTTTTAGAAAACATTTTTACCATCGTAATAAAAGGTGAATATATTATTCATATTTAAATAAATCAAAATGGTGAATTGAAAACATTTTGAAATTTTAAATTTTAAAAAAAAGTCAATAATTGATCCATATAAATACATAATATTTTTCTATAAAAAATTTGGAGTGAAATATACAAATTTGAAATTGAAATGGAAATCCTTTTTAATATTTTGAAAATAATTTTACTAAAACCCACCTCATAAATAGAGTGATAAATATTAATTTTGAAAAGTTCTAAATATAAATTTTAATATTTACATAAATAAAACTTATTTTTATTTCAATATAAGAAATGATACTGTTAGTGGGAAGAGTGGATGTGGATATGGAAGAAAGAGAGTTCATTTAGAGAGAATATGAATTATTCTTAATATCATCAAATTTCATAAAGAAATAAATAAATCATTTAAATTAATAATAAAATAAGGATAAAATTAATTATAATATCTTTATATAATATAATAAATCCATTTTGTAAATATGTAATCAGAGATGAATCATTATGCCTCCAGAAAAAAAGTTGTGTCAAGAAAACCCCTTACAGCTTCAGAAACACTTTAATAGAAACCCCTTGAAAGTGATAGTTTGAAATTTAAATAAAAATACAATTAATAAAAGACAATTCATGATATTATATATCCAATAGGAATTGTACATAGTATTTAAATTAAATTATTTGCATAAAACAAAACATTTCACAAAGAAAGGAAATTGAGAAAAAAAACACCCTTAAAACTTTCATAAAATTTGATTCCCAAACTATTTGAAAGAGAAAACATGAAATTAAACATTATATAAAATATATATATATATATATAATAATTATATTATAACAAATATTTTCATCATAAAAACCATATAAACAAAAATAGGTTCATAATACAAAGCATGTGTCAAAGAAATAATTTGTGATATAACCCTTACCATGTATTCTTATTTAGTTGAATGTGCTATAACAGCATATATAAAAATAATAACCCTAATAATAACTTATTTAATAAACATATTCATTTATTTTAACTTTTATACTCTTAAATTTTAATTATTTGTTATACATTTACTAGTTAGTTGTGGTTTATTTGTATCATCACATGTTATATATTTTCATTATTTCTCGCATACTTTAATGTGTTGATGTTGATCTATATTATTTGATACCAAGTTAATAGTTCATATATTATACAAGGAACTATATTATATTATTAATAATTATTTATAATGTTTTAATTTTATTCCATGATAATTTTAATCAAGATTCGTGAATATGGAATCAACGATGATCCTGTTTTAGAAATTTTTTATGCACAAAAGTTTACATGTAAATAATGTGTGAAATATTAATTTAAAATTAATAGAACCTTTTAAAAATTAATTTTTAATTAATTTATAATAATATTTATGTTTCCATATTCATTCATGGAATATTTTTATAGAATTGTTCATGTAGGTACTTAAACTGACCCAAAAAAGAACATGTTATAATCAATGGGTAATTATAGTTGGGAATGTGATTACTTTAGAATAATGTAATTATTATAGAATTATAATAATATTATTTATATGTTTTAATTTTTTGAATCATATTTTTATATATTTTTATAAATAATAAAATTCTATATGAAAAATGGAATTCATTATTTCATGGAGGATGTAGTCTGAACGTACACACATGTGCCATTATCGTTTTCTATATAAGATAATGAAGGTAGAAATTGGTTTATATTTTCAGAATATTAATAATATTTTAAATATAATATTTATTCCTTAAATACACCCTTTTAAAAATAAATGTGATATAGTTATTAAAAATGAATCATGTCACTTATGAAGACAATAGTCTGCAAGTAAAAAAGCAACATTTTTTTCAAATTGTTGAGTGCATGGTAGAAAATAGTTACCCATAAACATAATAACATTTTTGTATACTTTTTATAGTTATGTAATTATTTCAACATGGTTATATTATATTTGGATGATTTAGATGAAGAAATGAAAATAAATGAAACAAATGAGTAATTGAGAATTTTACCTTACTCCTTGGAAGATCTCCTTTGTAAATTGGATTAAAGATTTGATAGATGATAATTTGGGAATAAAATAACCCCTATTAAGTTTCTATGAGTCTTTTGGAGTTATTTAGGGTGTTTTTTGGTCTAATATAAGAGTCTTGGGGTGTTAGGATAAGTGGGGTGGTGATGACTTCATTTATAAAGGAGAGAAATAGATTTTTTGAAATAATATAAGATCTAAAGTTAAATTTCTGGGTCTTGTGGATACAATAATGGAAAATAATGGAGTAGGGTATTGGATAAGGTCAATAAATAATAAAAAATATATTTTCACACATCATTTTGAAAAAAAATTTGTATTTAATTCTTATATTTTTTACGTTTTCCATTTTGGATTTAATCATGATAATTAATTTTTACATAAATAATTTACTTTTAATAAAAAATTAATGTGGTACTTACTGCATAACTTGGACACAATTATTCCAAATATTAAATAAATTTTTTAAAATATAATTTCTAATGTTGATAATAATTAATTTTAATATTATCGCACATAATGTGTAAAAACAGTTTTAATAAAATGTGTATTTTATGCTTTAAAATATTATTATTAATATAAAATTATTAATTTTGTTGATTTATATAAAATTAATTGGATTATTATTAACAAAATAATATTTATTTTTCTTCAAAACTAATCCAAAATGGAATTACACATTTTGGATACTTATTTAAAAGAAACATACCAAAATAGTTTTTATTAAAGTAAAATATTACTTATATTTGGAAAATGTTGAACATTGGTTTTATAAGTTCAAAATTTTATTTTCAATTGCTTAATTTTTTCTTATATATTCACATTGTATAGAAAAAAAGGGTTTTTATAAACTTTCAAATCATTATTGTATTATGAAAATGTCATAAAAATGACAGTATTTGAAAAATTGGTATTTTCGCTATTCACTAAAAAATCAACCATTTATGAAAATTATAAAAAATTCCTCCTATGAAAATTTTGACATACTAAACACAAAAAATTAATTTTATCTTATAAAATTCATATTATATAATTTTTAAAATTTAATTATTAAATTATAATACAAAATATAAGGAAAACTTACTTTTATTGACACCAAATATGTTTTTAAATGTTCTTTAATATTATTTCATATGAATTTATAATTTAAATAATTTTAATATATTAGTTCATATAATATTTTAAATTTTTAAATTTAATTTATTATGATAAAATATACAATACTTTAAAAAATAGTAATTTGAGAAATAAGCATCCTTTTTAGTATTAAATCATATTAATTATTTATCCTCTAAATGTAAGAAATTTTAGTCGATTAAAATATTTTTATTTATTAGTGTTATTATTATACTTATAATTTTATTAATATAATTCATATAACATGTCACAGATAATTTTAGTGTGATGTTTTTTGTGGATTAAATTATAGAAAACATTATATTTATTTAAAGGAAAAATATATAGTGAAATCTTGGGGTGTTACATTCTCTTATCCTTAAATAAATTTCTTCCTCATAATTTTAATTATTGTTGACTAATGAATGAATATAAGGGATACATAATAAAATAAATATATATTTTATGTTGAGATTTCAACCACATAATCTCATATAGTATAAGTATCATCATTTTTAGTAAAATAGGCATTTATTGATATTTTCATTTATCACAACAATTTATATGAAATATGATTCCTTAGTTGGTTATAGATGTTTCAACAGACATGCCTTTTACATATTCATTTTCAGGATATTGTTCCCAACTAAATAATAAATCTAAAATGTTTGTGAAATAATATAATAAAATAGAATAAATGTTCATATAAATATGAAAACTCAATCTTATGATTTATTCTCTAATGACAAATTCATTTAGACCTAGGATACTTATATTTCAACTATGTCATACATGGTCATCCTATAACTCTCTTGGTTCAAACTTGGTTATCAATTCTCACACCATTATTAGGTTCTTTAACATAAATATATTAAAATCCATAATAATGTATCATAAATTGAATGTGAATCAACCGAATAATATCCCTTGGGAGTGTCAAGTTGGGTGTATAGTATTCAGACCACTCATTATACGCCAAGTGAAGAATGAGTTGATATTCAACAAGACATTTTCAATGAGATTTCCCCTAAATGCATCTGTGTCACAACAACATTTTCTTTCCAGTATCCATACATGAATTTAATTTCTTTTGAAATAAAAAACACATAAATCTACAAGAATTTGAGTATTTTCTCCTATAATTATAATTTTCCTTAGGTTTTTCATTAAAGTTATCTCATTTTAAAACTAAAAATAACTAAACTAACCATAAAAAACAACTAAACCTTTCTCTGATCCCAACTTAGGTGACTCAAACATCTAACCTCAGATATTATGCTTAAAACACTTTCTTTAAATAATAGATTAAATATAAGGTTATATGAAATAGGATAAATGTATCTTTATTTTAAATCATTCTCATAAGTTAATCATTACATCTCACAATAATCACACAATCATAAGAACAAATTATTTTTGTTAATGGGGATCATATATATCATAATTTTATTTTATGATATGTTTAAAAATTTATCTGTAATCGCGCCGTGATAGTTCCACTTCTATACATTTCCTATGTTATTCTCTCCTTCACAATCCTGGGGAATGTTAATATAAAAAATCAGTGTACTCAAATGCTCAATAATGGAAAAACAATTGTTACAGTGTTATCAAAGGTTTATATCATAATAATGTGATAAAACATGACAATGGGAGAAATATGTTATTAAAAAGAACATGTAATAATAATAAAAATTCAACAAGTCATGATAGAAGGATGTGTAACCTCAAAAAAACAAAAATATACCATGGAATAAGAGTGTTATATAATAACCATGATCCATAGAGAATAATCATGGGTAATTTCATAGAAATATCTAATGTGGTTGAAACAAATCATACTAAAAAATTATTGTGTAAAACATAAGCATAGGTAATCATCATATTGGGAGAATATCTAAGAAGGATCACCCTTTAAGTTGTGTGAATATCCAAGAAGGATCACTATTTATGTTGTGAGTGTAATCAAAGAGGGATCAACCTTTATTTTATGAGTGTAATTCAAGAAGAATCACCCTTTATGTTGTGATTGTAATCTATTAAGGATGAAATTTATTCTATGGTTGTAATCCATGAAGGCACACTCGTTATGTTATGAGTGTAATCCAAGAAGTCTCTCCCTTTATGTTGAGAGAGTAATCCAAGAAGGCATACCTTTTATGTTCTGAGCATAGTCCAATAAGGATCACCCTTTATGTTATGGGAATAATCTTATAAGGATCACTCTTTATGTTGTGATAATAATCCAAGAAGTATCTCCCATTATATTGTGAACAAATACAAGTATATATACACTTCGTTATCTCATGTGATTTGAATCCTTAACCAATGGATTGGATGGTTTTAAAAAACCCAGCCCATCTAGGGGATTTAATATACCCAAATCATAAATAATTGTTCCACGATATCCTAAAACATTCACCATTTCATCATATATTAATTAACCTATGGGAAGGAAATGAGTTCTAAGGAAATTTCCTTAATACATCATCATCATAAACCATCCAGAGAAATAAAGTGGAAGGTATCATAAGAATATATACCAAGTATAACATAAGTAATGTTAAAGGATATTGACATAGATAAAAACCTTTTATGAATACTGGATAAACCACTTTGAAAAGATAAGAAAAATGTCCCTTTTCTAAATATATAAAATATCCTTAAAAGAATTTTCTTTAAAATTAAATAGTTTGTAATTGATAAAAATTTTCAAAATTTATAATTTAAAACCAAAAAAATTACTTTGAAAAAAAAATTAGAAGATAAATTTTCTTTCGAAAACATTCATTGAGAAGATATGCAAATATTGAAGACTTATTTCTGAAAAATATAATTTTTTAAAATCCCTTTAAAAATCATCAATTTATATTAAAATAAAACAACTAATTTTGAAAAATATAAAAATATTTCCATTTTATTTTGAAAATAATTATTTATAAAAATCATTTAGAAAAACATTTTGAGACATATAAAGGAATATTTGTAAAGTGGAATTCTCAAAAATGGTGAAAGAAACTGTAAAAGAGTTTTCAGATAATGTTTTTATTAGATTTGTAAAAGACAAAGATATGAGTCACATTAAAAATAAATTTTCAAAAATTCAAAGTGAATACTTTTGAAAACTTTTACTTTTAAAAATAATTTTCTATAATAGATCATGTGAAAGACATAAACTTTTTCCATAGGAAATGATGACTGGAAGATAAAAATATAAACCTGAAAGGTAAATCCTTTTTAATATTTTGAAAATAATTTTATTGAGACTCACATAATAAATAGAGTAATAAATTTTACATTTTAAAAGAGGTAAATATAAATTTGGATATAAAAAAATATTTTGATTTCATTATAATAAAGGATAACACTAGTGGGAAGAGTGAGTATGGATATAGAAGAAAAGGATCTAATTTGGAAAGAATTGGAAATATTATTAACATCATAAAATTATATAAATAAAAAACTCCACTAATTTAATTCCCCAGAAAATGAGGAGAAAATTAAATATAATATCAACATATAACTGAATAAAACAATATTGTAAAACCTTAGTCAAAGAGGAATCATTATGAGTCAATAACAGAATTTGAGTCAAGAAAACCCCTTACGACTTAAGAAATTTTTTAATAGAAACCCCTTGAAAAAGATAGATTTAAATTGAACTTAAAATACCATTAATAAAAGAAAAATCATGATATTATATATCAAATAGGTATTATACACACAATTTAAATGAAATTAGGTGAATAAAATAAAACATGTCTCAAAGCAAGGAAATTGAGATAAAACACCCTCAGGACATTCATAATTTTTTATCAAAAAACTATTTGTGAGTGAAAAATTGAAATGAAATGTTAAATAAAATTAATAAATGTAAAATAATTATATAATACCATAAAGGTGCATAATTTACACCATATAAACAAAAATATCTGCATAATATAAAAAATGTCTCAATAAAGTAAATTTGAGATGAAACCATTACCTTTTATTCCCACTTAATCAAACACACTCAAAGAAAATGTATAAACAATTATCTAAATAACATATTTAATAACATTATTTTTATATAATTACTTTTATACTCATAAAATATAATTATTTAATATATATTTACCATTTAGTTATGGTTTATTTTCACCATCGAATGTTAGTGATTTTTATTTTTTCATGTATTCATTAAAGTGATGATATCGATACCCATTATTTGATACCAAGTTCATAATTTCAAGATTATCTATGGTATATTAAATTATTATTTATAATTTTTTATAATTTTTTAATTTTATTACATGATAATTTTAATAATGATTCAGGATGATGTAATCGGCGACGAGCTTGATTCGGTAATTTTTTATGAACAAAATTTGGTATGTTAATAATGTATTAAATATTAATATAAAATTTAAACAACCTTAATTAAATTTTATTTTCTCATTAGTTTCTAATAATAATAGTTGTTATGTTATGATATTCATCCATGATAAAATTTGAAACATTGTTCACACATGTGGTCAAACAGACCCAAACAAGAACATGTTATAATTGATGCTTAATTATGGTTAAAAAAAGTAATTCCTTGGGAATAATATCATTATTAAGAAATTATAAGTATATTATTTATATTTTTTAAGTTTATAATAATATTTCAAGATATTTTTATAAATAATAGAAGTTTAAATGAAAAATAAAATACATTGGTTTGTAGAGGAGGTAGTATGCACGTACACATAGGCATCATTCTCATTTTCCATAGATCATAAATTAGGTAGGAATTGGTTTATATTTTAATATTGTTAATAATGTTGTAAATATCATATTAATTAATTAAATACCTTCTTTAGACCATCCATGTAAGACAGTTATGAAAAACAAATCATGCCACCTATGGAGGACATAGTCTGCACGTAACAATGCAACATTTTCATTTTTTGAATGGGTGGGAGAAAGGTAGGAAATGATTGTGCCATAAATATAAAAACATTTCAGTATAATTATGATCCTTATTTAATTATGTAAATAAATTATATAATATTTAAAGGAGTTTTAATAGTATATAGTTGATACTAAATGAAAAAATGAGTAATTGTGACTTTTAACTTACTCTTTAGAAGAACTCCTTTAAAAATAAGATTAAGTATTTAAGTGGTGGTTTTTCGGAATAAAAAACCTATCTTAAGTGTCTAAGAGTTTTTTGGAGTTATTATTATATTTTTTTGAATCTAATAGGATTGAGGTGTGAGGATAAGTGGGGTGGTCGTGGATCCTTTTATAAGGTAGAGGAGTGGAATTTTTGAAATAATATAAAAGGTAATGTTACTATTCTAAGGTCAAGTGGATCTAATAATGTAAAATAATGGAGTGGGGGAGTTTTATGGTTGATATTAGATCGATCCTAAATCTTCACACATGTTATTAACATGTTTTTAAGTATTGTACTCTTAGATATTTCAATTTTACTATTTTTGGTTTTTACCGTTGTAATTAATTTTTACCAAAATAATTTACTTTCAATGCATGAAATAAAATGTTCCATAGTAAATAATTTTATCCTAGAGATTTGAAATTTTAAAAAAATATTATCAAATAAAATTTCTAATGGTGATAAAAATTAATTTTAATATTAGCGCACATAACGCGTAAAAACCTTTTTTAGGAAGAATATTTTGATGCTTAAATTTTATGATTAAGTTAAAACTATTAATGTTATAGATTTATATAAAATTAATTGGATTATTATTAATAAAATAAAATTTATTTTACTACAAAAATAATCAAAAAACGAGTTCCACCTTATGGATACTTAGTTAAAATAAACCAACTGAAATACTTTTCACTATAAAGTAAAATATTACTTAAGTTTCCAAAATGTTAAACATGGGTTTTATAAATTAAAAATTATATTTTTAAATGATTTATTTCAATTTATAAATACATAATTTGTATATAATTTTTATCATAAACTTTAAAATCATTCTGGTATTATGTTAATGTCATAAAATAGAAAAAAAATCAAAATTGGTATTTTCCACTATTCACTAAAAATTCAACCTTTTCATAAAAATATCCAAAAATTAATCTTAATATAATTTTTTTGATAAAATTAATATCCTCTAATTTACAAATTTATTTTTAAAGGATTACACAAAAGATGCGGAAAAACATCTTTATTATAAAAAAAATTAAAGTGTTCTTAAAATTATTTCATATCAATTTATAATTTATGTATGTTAATATATTATTTTATGTAATATTTTAAGATTTTTATATTTAATTTATTATGAAAAAATAAATAAAACTTCAAAAAAAATATTTGAGAATTAACAATCCTTTTAGTTTTAAATCATATTCATTATTTATCCTCTAAATATAATAAATTTTAGATGGTTGATATTTTTTTATTTACTAGAGGTTTTATTATTCCTATAATTTTATTAATAATATTCATATGATATTTCATGGATCATTTTAGTCTTGTGTTTTGTGTGGAGAAAGCAATAGAACACATTATATTTATTTAAAGGGAAAAAATATAATAAAATCTTGGGGTGTTACAGACCAGAAAAATTGGATGGGATTCCTTTAAATAGAAGTGTGGATTGACCATGAGTATTGTATCTATGGTTCACACAACTCATCCTGATCTTCAATAGTGTAGACAAAATATACATGATGAATTTGATTTTTTATAGGATGTTAATCATTCTATAATGAATCTTACTAACGGTTTTGTCAGTTTCTTGAAATATGAACTTTCAATAATATTATAAATTCATATTGGTTTCTCTCTTGCATGTAGGACATCTCATCTAAAGAACATTAATATCCTATTTTTATTTACTTCTTTATGTACTTTTTTCATGTACTTCCATTTCTTGAGGTTTTTTTCTTATATGTTTGTGCTGAGGTGTGTGTCAGGTTGACATTGTGTGGTGGGTAGGGTAAAGTGGCATCCTACTTCTAGTCCATCTATTCAAGTGGAGGATATGATCTGGATGCTCTGTTATCTATTTAGTTGATCTATATATGAAATGTCGGTGGTTCAACGATCATACATCCAATCGTTTTATCAGTATTACAATATTTGGGTTTTTTGGAATTCCCTCTCCAAAAGTGTTATGAAATATAAGTTCACTATTCTAGGTTATACACACCGAAAGAACAAAAAGTATGGAATAAAATGAAGGGAAGATCCAAATCGATAAATATAATGGAAATAGATTTGAATTCTGTAAGATGAAAATTGAATACTATCTGATTCAAAAGGGTTTGGAAATTCTATTATCTGGAGTGAATTCAGTGTTGATGGAGAAAGATGAATGGGAGTGATTGGAGTTGAAGGATTTGGCCTTGGTAAGGATGTATCTAGAATGAAATTTTTCTTTCAATGTTTGGGATATGAAGACTATAATATATGTTATAAAGCCCTTAGAGTATATGAGTGAAAATATTACATCCCTTAATAATGTTTTCATGTTGTGATGGTTGTTCATATTAAGGTTTTTGGAAAGAATACCAGTGGTATATCATGTGAATGACTTTAATATGATTCATGGGAAACTATAATTGGTAAAGGTTACATTCTCTGATAATTATGGGTATTTATTATACTATCGTCACTTTATTATAATTGGGATACTATAGTTACTGCAGTTTATAACTCCAACAGAGAAAATCTGTCATTTCATGATATCCTGAATTTTTTCTTAAATAATTTACTTATGTGAAGGTAAGTTTTGTAACTATCCTACAGGTTTATTAATGTTTACAGAAGGGGAAATTTACCCCATTATAATCAAGTCTACCAAAAGAAACCAATGAAATAAATTTCCCATGAAAGTAGATGAAGTAAGTCATCTGGTCCTAGAACAACCTATTAGAAGTGTGGTAAGAAAGGGAATATAAATAACAATTGAAAAAATCACAAGTAGAACACTATAAAATCAGAAAATTATGGTATTTTAGTTTCCCTTAATACAACATAAGATAGCGATGGTTATTTTCAAACTGTGAATACTCCATTAGAATATTCGGTGATTGAATCTATATCATCCAATCATTAAACTAGTGATAAAGTATGAATAGATAACTATGTGTCTAAAAATTTGGGAAAGTCCATCTAGAAGATGGTTAAACCCTAGAGGTTGTTGGAATGGGATAGGTTAATATTTGGATGGATAATGGATGTTTATTGAAGTTAAAAAAGTAAGGAATAACCCTGGACTTATAAAGAATCTATTTTATATTGGGTAACTTGATTAAGGTCATATAACTACATTTGAAAATGGGGTGTGGAAATTTATATAGGGATGTGGTGATTTAAAAATAATAAAGGATTAGACCCTTTTCATGGCCATAAATTTGGATGGGGTTACAGCTTCTAGAAGTATAACTTCTAATATTCAGTAAGTATAGAAGTGTAGGTTTGTTCACCTTAGTAGAAGAACATGAAAGATATAAACGATAAAGGTACAATAAATTTTGATCATATTGAAATTGGAAAGTTTGAATGTTCTATACTAGGAAAGTAGAAAAGAGTTTCCTTCAACTTAAATGGTTGAAATCCTAAGAACTGGAAGTTAGAGATTATACATTTAGATGTTTGGGAACTTTTCCTTGTCTATTCCTATGGTAGTTGACTCTAATTTATTACTTTAATTGATGATGATACTATAAACTTATGGATTTATTTTTTTCAAATAAAATCCTATTGTATTTTATTTGTTTACTTAGTGGAAATAATTGGAAAAATGGTAATGAAATCCAAAATTAAAGTGCATCTAGATAGAATATAGTGGTCAGTTCAATGGGAATAACTTCCAAAAAATCTATCGAAGTAATGGAATATTGATTGATATGATTTTTCCTAGAACCCTATAGTAGAATGGAGTAGCTATATGAATGAATAGGAAACTAATGGAGAAATCCAGAAGCATGGGGCTTCACTTAAGAATTCCTAAGGAAATTTTAACATAGTAACTTAACATGGTGTCTTATCTCACTAATAGAAGTCTATAATTGGTAGTTGGTAGGAACTTTAATAAGTTTTTTGGTCTATAAAACAATCAAAATTTAAATTACTTTGTGTTTTTAAGATTATTATATATACCAGTAAATGATAAGGATCGGAAAAAACATGATTCAAAATAAAAAATGTGTTTTTTCTTGCCTATAGAGATGAGTGTTATAGATATTGGTCATGGGATAGTAGAATAAAACAAATCATCAGGAGTGGATTTTTTGTCTTCAATTAGTTTTTTTATAAAGATAATAACTTGGTAGATCATAAAGTTAAAGGAAAATCAATTTTAGAAGTTCAATTTAATCAGAGTATCAGTAGCTCACAAAAAATGGATAACTCAAATATAAATTCTAAAGGAACCAGAAGTATATGGAGTAATAACATAAAAATAACATAATGTTATAGGGTTCTAGAAGTACAGGCTCTAAAATTTCAAGAACCAAAACTCAAGTACGAGAAGAAAGAGCAAAGCTAAGATGTGCAGTTCAGTCGATTTGGTTAAGAATAAAAACCAAAATTAGGAGACCAGTTAAAATGTATAGGGACGATATAAACTTTATATTCCTAATAGATGTAGGATAACCTAAACATTTATATGAATCATTTTTACTTAGTGACTCTAAATAATGGGAGTTGTCCATGAATGAGGAGATGTATTTATTAAAGTTTAACACAACTTTGGGGATGGATAATCTTCCAGATGATATAAAGGGACTTTCAAATAAGTGATTTTACTATATTAGGTAAGAATATAATGGTATGAAAAGACAAAAAACATTACTTATGGTAAATGGGTTTCAATATAAGGAAGTATTATATTTCCTAGAAATTTTCTTGCCACTAGTTAAACTTTTTATCATATGAATGGTGCTAAGTATTATGGCATTAAAAAGTATATATATCTGGAGAAGATAAATGTTAATACGGATTTCATTAATGGTTATTTTTAGAACTAAATATACATGAATTATAAAATAGGTGTAGTAGAATTTGATAATTGTAATTTAGTATATAGATTGAAGAAAATATTTATATCTTGAAATAAGAACTATGATAGTGGAATAATGAATTAAATGGATTCAACTTGGAAAAAAGATTCAATTTTTGTCATAATGTTGAGTTTTGTTAGTGAAAGTAATGGGATGATAGTACTTTCATAATTTTGATGTTTTATATGGATATTATTTTTGTTTTTTGTATTTTATTATTGAAAGATTAAAAAATAATGAATAAGTTCTCTAGAAGATTTGAGAAGACAGATCTCTAGAAACTTAATAAAATCTTGACAATATAAATAGAAATAGATATGAATAAAAAATTTGGTTATATTTTAGAAGGGTTGTATTCATAAAATCATTGAAATATTTCACATGTATGAATAAAAACTAGTGATTTATCTATTTATGGACACTTTAAATTAACCTAGGAACAAGTCCATGGAGAAAGTTTCTTATTCTTTAGTTCCCATAAGTATAATGTATTAAATTATTTGTAATCAACCAGATATATTATTTGTAGTGGTATTTGTGATAATATGCATTTCCAACCCTGTAAAGGAATATTGGGAATCTATTAAGAAGATCCTATGGTATTTAAAAGGAATTAAGGATCAAGATCATTGTTTTTGGGAGAAAGGTATATTATAAGGATTTGTTGGCGAAACATTTTATGGAGACTTAGAGAGTAAAAAGATCATAATAGAATTTATATTTACTTATAGAGTAACAATAATTAGCTTAATGTCATGGATGCAGAATATTTTCACTTTAAGTTTAGTAGAAGAAGAGTATTAGGAGCAACAAAAGTTGGGAAAGAGATTGTTTGGTTGAAGCAAATTTTAAGGATCTCATAAAAAATTGGGAGGGAGGGATTATTTTTTATGATAGCCAAAGTGTGATCCATTTGGATAAATATATTACATTCCATGTGAGTAATAAGAACATAAACCTAAATTAACACTTCATCATAAACATATTAGAAGATAAAATGTCAGATCTCTAGAAGATCGTTGGCAGCTAAAATCTAGAGAACAAGTTCACTAAGCCTTTATCTCAAAAAATTATGAGGAAACATCATGCCTCAATGGGTAAAAGGCCATTAAAGGGGTCCTTTTATTAGTGCCTGTAAAAAAATGATGATAAAGGCACCTCCTTTATAAATTCTAGTAAAAGGCCCTGATAAAAAAGGGTCCTTTATCAGTGATTATAAAACAATGCTGATAAAGTGGGGCCTTTATCTATGCTTGAAAAAAAAAAGTGGTGATATGAGGTCTTTATCAACGCTTTTTTACAAGAACTCATAAAGACCCTCCTTTTATTAGCACTTTTCTACTAGCACTGATAAAAGTAATATTTCAAAAAAAATATTAAAAATAATATATTAATATTTAAATATATTTATATTGATATAAATATAATATATATTTCTTAAATATGTTTTATATAAGGCTAAA
This sequence comes from Viscum album, assembly GCA_963277665.1. NCBI lineage: Eukaryota > Viridiplantae > Streptophyta > Magnoliopsida > Santalales > Viscaceae > Viscum > Viscum album. Next base: position 1,304,199,508 of record OY728160.1, on the reverse strand, counting down.
TAGGTATTTACACATAATATATGAGATATTTAGTGAAAATGGCTTATAAAATAATTAATAAATATTTTTAATTAATAATTTACTAGTTATTATGGATTAATATTCATTTAAAAACAGTTTTAAGATAAATAATAATAATAATAATAATAAAAAAGATCTAAATAAAGTTGAAAACGTAACTTAAACTTCAAAAGACCATAACTTTTGATTTGGGTGTCCGTTTGGGCACTTCCACATATAAAATCAAAGATTGTGACAAGCTCTACACTACTAGTGAGAGAGGTAAACCTATTTCTTGTTTTTAGAGGACCAAATAAGCCTAAAATTTCTCCAAAATTTAGTTTTTAGTTGGGGACCCCAATTTTTTATCATTCGATGGATTTTCGGCCTCGTTAAGGGGGATTGTTTTTTCCTTTTTCAGTGGGTAATGAATTTATTCTCATGACTTAAATTCATATTGATATTATGGATTTGAAATTTTATCATTTTTTATAATGTGTAGTTATTTATAATCAAATATATGACAATATATACATGATTTTTATATATTCACACGTACAAATTTAATTTTATAAATAAATAATTAAACTTATTTACATATAAAATATATTTATCAACATATAAACCTTATATAAATAGAACCTAATATCCATTTTATTTAAAATAAAAATATATTAATATTTACATACCTATACAATTAATATATATATATATAATGTTCATATATATATTTGTGTGTGTGTATTAAAAAATAAATATATATTTATCTATATATTATAATATATGTATATAAATATTAATATATAAAATAGGTAAATAAATATAAACCGGTATAATTATATTTATAGATGCACATATATATAAATATATATGTATAAATGATATATTTATGTTTTTATATATTATTTTGTATATATATTTAATATATATATATATATAGATATATAAATAAATAAATATAAATATATGGACAAAAAATGCAAAGAAATATATAAAAATATATAGATATATCAAAAATGTGAAACAAAACAGGATAGGGGAGTAGAAAAGGTGCTGGTGTATAATATGGAGGTCTCGGGTTTGAAACTCGTTGAAGGTAGGGGCTTGTGCGACAGGGTGAGATTATCTAAAGCACTAATTAAGAGGGGTGGGAAGTATTGAAAATCGGGGAGCACTAATAATGGGGGGAGGGGGTTGGGGCCTGAAAAAAAAAGTGCTCTTTATTAGTGGGGCCTTTATCGGTGATTTTTTAGCGTTGTTAAAGGGGGCCATTGATAGTGCTAAAAAATCACTAATAACGGTGACCTTTAACAAGGATATAAAACATCGATAAAGGCCCTCTTTATCAGTGCTAACAAAAACGTACTGCTAAAGGCCCCTTTTATCATCGATTTTTTTATCACTGTTAAAAGGAGCCTTTATCAGCACTTTTTACTATTGCTATTAAAGCTAACCCTTTAACTTCTCTTACATTATTAGTGCTTCTATAGAGATGATAAATACCTTTTACAAGTGTTGTTAAAGTCCTGATTCACGGTAGTGTTCGGAGGGTTTCTAGAGTTTCCATTAAACAATGCTTCATGTGGGAGATTTTTGGGATGTGAATCCTTGTTTTAGATCATTAGTGGTCTAGATAAATGAAATAAATTCACTAGAAAATTGGTCAATGGTGGGAGGATGGAGTCGATGTGAAGGAACTGGTGGTCCATGTCTTTAGTAGAAGTAGGGTAATTATAAGTTCACATATTCCAATGAAATCCATCATGAGTGAACTCTATAGAAGGAATTATCTTAAATAAAGATTCTATAAGTGTTTACTAATGCAATATATTAAGGTCAATAGTGTTACAGGTGATTAATAGTACCATTCTATATAGAGTTTCTTCTAGTAATATAGGAAGGAGATGTAACTAAAAAAAGTAGATAAGATTCTTATAAAAGGAACTAGGTATCTACACTAAATAGTGTATATATGGTACACAGAGTGCATCCTTATCATGAATAGTTCATGTGAAAATTACATAGTGAGTCAAAGTGTTTCAGGGTGTTAATCATTCTATAATGAATCTTATGGATTATAATGTAATTTTTTTGTAATATTTGTACTTATGGTAATATTATAAAGTCTTAGTGGTTCCTCTCATGCATGTAGGACATATCATATAAATCATGTTATTCTTTTTTTCATTTACTACTTTATGAACTTATATTTCATGTACTTTAATTTCTTTAATTTTTATTTCTTTATATGTTTGTATTAAGGTGTGTGTGAGAGTGACTTTGTGTGGTGGGTAGGGTGAAGTGACTTTCTACTTATAGTACTCCTATTTGAGAGGAGGATAATATTAAAAGTTTTAGTTATCCCTTGTGCTAATATATATAGGAACTTTCATTGGTTCAATGATCATACTTCTAGTTGTTTTATCGGTAGTACATGGGTTCAGTTTTTCGGTGTGACCTCCCAACATAATTTTAATCTACTTTGAACTCAATTTTTATTTAAAGTAATTTGCTTGAATATAGTTATTTAATATAGATTACACATATTAGTTAATAAAGTTACGATGAAGTAACATCTCTATTGAGTAATGTTTCTCTGGGTAAATGGACTTTGGGTCAGACTTCCCACTATCCTGGAGGCTTATGCCTTGTTTTAGAATGGTGGGGGTTTCTATCTATGGACCTGGTCATACTCATGAGAGGATTTACAATTTTTTATAATTCTAAAACATTAAATGAAAATTCCATGTGCATTATACATAGGGTGTATTTAGATATGTGTAAATATATTTGTATTATTTTTTGGGTGAGTAACAAAAACTATGGTTTGTGTAAAGAGTTACACATTAATATGGGTTGAACATATTAATTTATTATAAGTAATAGGATTCCAAAACAAAATAATTAGAATAATTCATATATACAGGTAATAACATGATATAATATGTTGAGATTAAATACCGTTAAAAATAATAAGTGTTATATTCCTCCCAAATTAACTCTTGTCAAGACCCCAATTAGCTAAATGGGTAGGTAATTTCATAGCTGGGAACCCATGGATTATCTTGTGTGAGGAATGAAAGTAATGGGTGACCCTAGTAGTATTAAGTTCATGTTATTAGAATTTTTTGGGATAAAATTACCCATGAGACCCTAATAGTATTGGTTTAATATATTAATAGTGTTGAGTTCATCTATTTGATGGATTGGATAAATATTTTTCCACTCAACTATTCAAGAGTCATATATGATATAATTGAGATTATTCACCAACTATATTACTATTTGATGTGTGAAACACTATAATGAACTAATTTTTTAGTGAAATATGGATCTTATTCCATTAATAGATATGATTTGATTCTAAAGGGTTCATTAATTTAGTGGTAACCCAATTAATAAAATTTCTTATTAAATGTTAATAAAACATGATACACATATAATAAAATATTTTATTAAGGATAATTACATCATCCTCTTAAAACATAACTCTAAAATTAATCCTTAAAATTATAGGCTTAATGTAATAACCTTCTATGAATAGAAACACACATATATTTCTTATATAAAGATAAATTCTATGTGTCAAATGAACACCTTCCTGAGTAAATAAGTTTTAAATTTGTTCCTTACTTCCTTTAAAATAAGTTTTTATTTTTATTTATGGATAATAATATTTTAAATTTGGAAGAGAAGTAAACCTTACATGACCGAAAATCCCAAAAATATATGACCCAAAGTCCCAATATTGGGTCTCTCAAAGACCCAGTGGAAAAATATCAAACTATAAAACCCCTACCACTTTCCTATTTTCAGCCCATGAAAACCATATACTCAAAAGAATCATCCATAGACTACCATCACCACCCCTAATAGATGCAAGATGGCCATATTAGTTATAGTATTTAATCATATACTCAATATAATTGGGTAGAAGAACCATATGAGACTAGATGTTCAGTTAATGTCTTTTTCTTATTATGAAGTTCATTATATTTTCATTGATGAAAAATGTTATAATAATGCGAATGGGTTCAATAAATATTTACAGTATTATTTTCAAATAATTTATAATAAATGAGATTTTCATATGATATTTAGGTTCTTATGTTGCGTTGATAGTAAAAGTGGGTAAAATTTCAAACTGAAATAAGAAAAGTTAGCTCAAGGGTCTAACAATGTTTCTTCAAGTATCCAATCATGGTTATAGTAATCAATTATTTTATTTTTAAGTCTATAAGATACCAAATGTCTATTTTATAAGTGTTGTAAATATAAAGGAGTTCAATATCAATTGAAGAATTAATAGAGGCTATATTTTTCATTAAAGTTATAAAGAAAAGATTTGTTATATTAATGATTTGAATAGAAATGAATATATAAATCTAGGATGAATCTAAATAAAAATATGTGTATTTATATCCTTTATTTTATATGATAATAGAGTTTTTTTGTTAACAAAGTTTTTTTGTGAACAAATATGAGAGGATGAATTCAATACACAAGGTTAATTATTCATTCCATTATATAACTTGTTTTTAAAAGGAGACCTATATAAAAATATTTTATCTAGGATAAATGTTTTTATCTAGATATTTGTTAAAATATGAGTAAATATTTTTCTTCCACCCATCAATGGTATATTTTAAGGAACAAAGTCTTCTTTTCAAAGTAAAATGATCCAAACACATAAAATATCATATATGATATGGAAATGATAGTTTATTTGTACAATATTCCTAATAAATGGAAATAAATATTATTTCTTATCATAAAAGTGTTTGTGTATATTATCATCATATTTTATAGAGAATATAGTTTCTATGAGACTAGTTGGAGTATGTATGAACTTATATAAGTTCAAAGTTAAAAAATAAAATATTATGTCAGTCTATATTCATGTTGAATTTAACTTATTATCCAAAATAATTTTAGGGTATGGTAGAAAATAGAAATTTTAATAGTTGCATTTAGTTACCATAACTAAATAAATGTAACTTTATCCTAAATTAGTTTATGATGTATTGATAAGTAATAATGTAAATAGTTACATTAGCTACAATAAGGTTCCAAAGGAATGATTTGATGAAATCATTCCAAGGATGATTAAGTTAAAATTTGAAGGATATCTAAGTATATAATAGAAGTTGACATCATAAAATTTTATGTTTTAAATATAAGGAGTTTGAATATATTCACAGAGTTGAAAAATAGGGATATGATTCCTAGATATCACTATTATTCAAAATTTCTTTCTTTATAGATGTTAATCACTAAAGAGTTTAGTGAGTGGGTTTTATCATGTGTTCATATATTGATGTGGTCAAAATTATATATATAGATATATATATATATATAATGAGTTAACAAAACCATAAAAAGTGAAGCAATCATAAGGATGATCTAAAAGTATGTCATATATAATTTTTAGATATTCACTTATATAGGGTTTTTTATGTATTCTGAAAAAATTTAATGAATAAAAATGTATCATATAAAAAATAAATATCCATTATATCATTTATTAATATTGTTTGCATATATGTATATATTGATATAAATTTTATAGAATGTAATTATAATTGTCCTTTAAAAGTATAAATTTAAGTTATCCCTAATGGATGTTCATCATGGAGTATTATAAGTTACAATAAAATGTTATGTTTAACCTGAGTACAATTCATGTATGGAGATATGGAATATTCTCACAAGGCATAAAAATTATTTTTATACACTGGATAAACAAGTAAATATATTACATGGAGTTTCATACACTATATATTTGGTATACTAGGGGTGTATGAATCATATTTGGAGTCCCCACCACCTGGTGTTAGTGGGATAACTTACATGAAAACCATCATACTTTTATACATTTATTTTGAAATCCTTGAGGCTTATCCAAACTAGGGGATGTTGGGTATGTTTATAATAATGTTTTTAATGGAGAACAACTAAGATGAAATTTTTCCACTCATATGATGAGTATGAAATCGAGTTCCTTTTTTAGATAGACTATGGGAGTGTCCATCCACACTTAGATAGTACATCTGATGTTCTTATCTATTAGGTGAGGGGAATGTGATGTGCTCGTCCATAAAAGTGAATAACATATGATGTATTTATTAACCTAGATATTATAGACTTAGATAATAGATAACGTATGAGTTTACTATGTGTTTTTGACATAATTTGTGCCTCATAGTCACTTGATGTCCTGGATAAAGGGAACACATGAGAATAGATTCGTGTATATAATGAAACTACACATATAGATTAATATTTTTTTAATAAAGATCACACCAGATCCCTTTATAGCTTTAGTATCACTAATTTTTTTCTATAGGATACTCTTTTCATATATTTATGGATCTAATGATTCAAAACTTTTTTAAACACTAAAAATCCTAGTGGGTTCACACTTTTTGGTTGGTGGATTAGGGAATGAGTTTCACTCAAAGAGATACTCTAAAAAAATTTAGAGTTTTTTCAAAATATTTTTGGATGGGTATTAAAAAGGTAATACATATGATGAAGAATCTAGTAAATCTAATGATATATTTCCAAAATTTATTTAGAACATATCCAAAAGGAGTTTTGGATATTATTTCAAAAGTTATCATATATGATTTTATATAAGGTAAATTAATATAAATACTATAAGTGTTTATTTAAAGTTGTATATTTAAGACATGCAACTTAAATCCATTATACATATTATATACTTGGAAATGTAATATTATATGACATGGGGATATCATAAATCATGTTTTTATGCTATTACCCATTCATGCCATATTATATGACTATTAATATCATAACGAACTGTATACAATACCATGAAACTATCTTCACTTATTTATGTGGCTGAATAATAATTAATATCATTTGATAATATAATACATGTAATCTATTTCTGAACTAATATGTTTTATAAGATGAAACATAAGAGAGAGGAGGCATGGTCAAAGGTCACATTTGATGTAACTGCATGAATTTACTTATAGCATATGAGTTAATACATGTTCACTCAAGGAGAATCCTTGAAAGATTTATAATGTGGTGTTCACTATGATATGGTGTGTTCATTCTTAACCAATCCTTGCCCAAATCACTTCTTCCTATAGCTCTATTCTCATCTCTATTTTACACCATGAGGCACCAGCATGTCGTGGTGGGCGGATGATACCTCTTGAGCATTGAGAGATCAATCTCAACCCACAAATATGTTTTTAATGAGGGATTTATTTTGGATACCTCTTTTGTGATCTTCATCAACCATGGATAATGATAAATCTGGTTTCCATATATAGTGAAATGTGAAATTTTTCTTCATATAGATTAACATAAGATTTCATTTATCAAGCATAGTAGATCTTGAAATTTGGTTATCTTTATTTCTTATGATCTGTTAATAAAGTGACATTAAATCATTTTAAACCCATAAATATGTATATTTTTACCCACCATACCTCTACTCATGTACTCCAACCAGTCTAGGTATTTAATTATTGATTATTGATAGTGGGTGAAATTATAAAACATACATATGTGTAAAATTATTCTCATATTCTAACTAGTGTTGTTAAATGGGAGGATATAGACCAGATATGATTCTTTATAAAAGGTTGATATATATATATATATGTATGTATGTATGTTTTTTCCCACCATTCCTCTACTTATTTACTCTAACCATCCGGGGTAAATGAGAGGAATTCGACCACATAAAGTCATGGGTTCCGCTAATTTTTACTTTTTAACTTTTTTATAATTATTAATTCATGATATATATATATATATATATATATATATTAAACTTTTATAAAAAATACATATGTGGTCTATATCATATTATTTACCCATACTAGGTGATATCTTAACCTTTTAATAATTAATTATTAATTATAAAACAAATGAGCAAAATTATTCTCATATGTGTGAAATTATTCACATACTATGACTAGTATGGTTAAATTAGATGATATCAATAATGTATATATGTTTTTTAAAATTTAAATATATATATATTAACCTGTTATAAAACACGCATATCTGATTGATATCCTCTCATTTACCCAGATTAGTCGATATCTCATTTAGCCACAATGATTCTTCAAACTCCATGTTCTTGTAGTAATTAATCTGAGGGGTTGATATCATGGGGCTTCCATGGTGTTCTTAAGTCCTTAACTTTATTTTTTATATGTTTATATTCTATTTCATGGTGGGGAGTGAGGGTGAGATGGCTCAAACTAGTGTTTTACACCCATGTATCCCACATACATATAATCACCTCTTCCAAAACTAAACCCATTCTCCCTCCCTTCTATTCACTTATCCAATATACATTTGAGTTGGATGGACTAACAGATGAAATGAAATATAGTGAATATAGGTTTAGTATGGTATCACACTCTCAAATGAGGTGTGTTTGTTAATATTTATCATAGAGGAGTTGGAAGTTCAGTGGCTCTGATATTCATTAAATCTCATTAAATCCCCAAAACATATATAGTAAAGGATGGTTAGAGAATCGTATTTCATCGGCTAATGAGTGGAATTAAGAAAAAATTGTGAACACTTAGGAGTCCAAAAGACTCTATTAGGGATTAATTACTTTATTCTATCTTATGTATTATTAGATCATTCCCTTATATTTTACATTTTATAAAAGTATTCCCTAGTTTTTTTAAATTGAAAGATGATTATTGTGCCACTATAAGAAAAATGGTATTTAGCGGCGGTTTAAACCACTATTAAATAATTAATTATGGGTTTAAAAAAATTATTTTAATTTATGTGACAACAATCATTTTATGGTGATTTTTTTAGAGTATTAAAAACCACCACTAAATGATTAGTGATAATTATTTATTTTAAAATATATTTTTCTAAAAAAATATTTTTTATTTTTTTTTATTAAAAATATAATTTTAAAATATGAATAATTTTGAATTATTTAAAGTATATTTTTTATTTATTTACCACTTATTATTAATTTTATAATTGTAGTAATATTTTTATATACAAAGCACAAAAAATATTAGAATGTTTCCCATCTTTAGACTACCCATTTTTTAATATTTTTTACATTACACAACAACTTCTTAATATGTCACTCATATTGACAGTACTACTAGTCATTCTCACTTAACTCTATCAGTACTAACCTCTATTTATTTTTTATTTTATTTCCTATATAATCCATATTTTTAGATGGGTTAAGGGGGAAATTTTACATATACCTAAATCCCAAGAGTACATGGCCCGAAGGCCCAGAGACACAAAGGCCTAAGAATGGCCAAAATACCCAAACTATCACAACCCTTACCTCTTTTTGGTCATCCATTCATGCCCTCATATTAGTGTATATAACCCCAAAACCATCACCATAATATGTTCTATGATTTTATAGTTTTTTGGTGCTACTAGCGATTTTTTACACTATCATTGATCCCTCAAAGATCTTCTCACATCTATTTGATTCATCAACAACCTCCTATAACAATCCTAGACCCACTCTCTGGGGTATAGTAAAAAAAACAAAAAAAATACATCTCTAGAATTGATACACATCTATGATTTCAAAATATTTCTCTCATTTACAATCCAAGGACCATTTTGTTTATAGTTTTAGAGAATTGGTATAAATCACTAACTAATAAAACTCATGTATTTATGATCCATTTAACACGTTTTCCACTGTATAAGAAGAAAATAAATATATTATGGGCCTTAAAAGTCTCCCATAAATTCTACACACAAGATACTAATCTAGGATTAGGATTCTCAATACTTTATTTCATAAACAAAAGAAAGGGAACCATAAGAACAGGTGAGATCAATCACTCAGTAAGTTTAAACATAATAATAAATCATTACATGGGATAGATGAGGAAAAACAAGATATCATGATGAGGATGATCATAATCATGGAATCATAGAATAAATAGATTATATAAAACAAACATGGATTAAAAAAATTATCATAACATAAGAGAATGGCATCATATAAATGTGTTGAAAACATAAACATGACCTCATACACATAAGTTAAGGATCCCTACCTTATTGACATAGAATAGTTGTCTAGGATAACTTCCCATGCACCATAGTTGGCTTGGAATATTTTCAATGAACCATAATATCACATGGGGTGGAAAAAATTACAAATGAATTTAAGGGATATATAATTCTAGTCTGACCAATTATATAATGAAAATACTACATATGTGTATCGTATGGTTTCAATCAACATATCATAAAAATATATAGAAATAAAATGGGTTTTATATCCTTTTCAAGTCGTTCCCTATGAAATCATTCATTATTTCATCAATAAACATGACATGATCAACCCATGGAAAAGAAATGGGTATCCAATAAATTTGAGAATAATTATTGGTAAATACAACCCAATAAAGATGATTATGGATATTGTATTTATAGTGTATAGGAAATGGATATGCAGTTTAGACAATAATTTCACAAATCAATTGATTTAGTGGTAATCTAGGTGAACATCATTCCAACCATTAATAGAAAATTGGGAACTCACAAAGGAAAGGTATTTGATGTAAATAATGCCTATAAAACTGGATTATTAAGAAAGAAAAATAAGTTATAGACCATACCATAAATGTAAAATAGAATTTTGTAATTTATCTAGATAAACAAATTAGATGGTATCATTTGAAGAATACCTTTGATCAAGAATACGACATATATGAATAACACTCTTATAAGAATTAGGAAAATTACTTTGAACAATAATATTTTTCATTATCCATTGAAAAAATTTAAATGGAATATTTTATTAAATCATAAAAATAATAATTTCATTTTTTTTAACTTGGAATTCTGGATAGGTATTCTCTAAGAAAATGATTAATGTGGTGGAAAGATACGTTCAAATGGAAATGTGTAAAAGATATTATTTTTTATCAAAAAAACCCATACAAAAAATTCAAAAAAATAATTTTTAAAATATATTTTTTAAAATTCAAGGTATTTTAAGATTAAATTTTGAAGAAATTTGTAAAGAATGAATTTTGAAAATTTTGAAAAAATAACTTTATAATAAAACATTTTTGAAAAATAATCGTACAAAAATTGTTTAAATTCCATTAAAACATTTTACTGAGGACCAAATAATAAAAATTATGATAAAATATTTTATTAATAATAGGTGAAGATAATTGTTAATTTCACTTTCAAAATTATAAAAATACTTTTGATAGGTAAAACAAGGATATGGAAGAAAAATATCAATTTGAAAGTATAAGAGTTATTCTTATCAACATCATGATTTTATTTTAGGAATAAATTCCTAAAATGGTATGATATTAATGAAGATATTTAATATCCCAAGATAAAAAATAAATCTAAATTTTGAAAAGATAATGTTAGTAAAAAGATACTTGAGGATCAAAATCAATAATATATTTCACAGCTCACGAGAAAAGGGACTTGAGTCCATAGAACAATCATGAATTTAGTAATATTTTAATCAAAAACATAGACGGGGTAATGGAATAAAAATGAACCTAAAATAAAATGAATAAAATATATTTCATGATAAAATGTCAATTTTATATCATATAGACCATATAAAATTAAATTGGTTCATAAAGTAAAATATTTCCCAATAAAGGGAGTTTGAGACAAAAATCTCTTACCCAATTTCCCCTCTTAGTTGATAACACTCTAAAATCATATAAAACAATCATAACTATATTAAAAATATATTTCATAACCTTATTCATCTCCTTAACCCTTTGATATTCTTAATTTATAATTATTTACTATGAATATAGTGGTTCATTGTAGATTATTTTTAACATAGGGTGTTAGTAAGTTTTATTATCTTGCACATGCTTTGTAAGGTTAATGTTGATCCTTTATATTTGATAAAAAATTAATAATTCCATGATTACATATGGTTATTTAATATATATCCCATGATTATTATTATTTTCCACATTCATTCCATGAGAGTTTTAAATATGTCTCATGAAGATGAATCTTAAGACAAGTATGTTTCAGTAGTTTTTAATGAATAGGATGATATATTATAAAAATGTTTAGAGATTAATATAATAAATAAATAAAATTAAAAAAAATACCTTATTATTAAATTTAATTATAATTATATAACATTACTTAATCATTTACTATATAAACCTTACAACATCACTAAAGTAAGCAGTAAGCCGACCAAAACAAAAGTGTGTCGTAATGATTGAATGAGTAAGAAATTCATATAAAATATTGTTAATATAAAATTTAAATAAGTTTATATATTTAATATATATAATATATCTCTAAAATATATATTTTTATAACCATTAATTTTTATTGGTGTTGAAAAATGAAATTCATCATTCCTGGATGTGGTAGTCTGAACATACACATGATTAACAAACCCATTTCTCGACGAATGGTTAAAGTTATGGTATATGAAAAATTATCATTTAATAATTATAATAATGTTATAAAAATGTTATAATAATAATATTAGATCATTAATTTTACTTTTAGTTCCATATATTTTAGGTGGTAAAGTGAAATGAGGCATGTCATTCACGGAGGCGGTAGTCCGCAAATACACGTGATTAACGATCTCATTCCTTAACGAATAAAAAAAATGAGGTTAAATATAAAATTTTATAATTTTTTAAATTTATAAGTGATATAAAAACATAATTATTCATCAAATCCATTATTGATACCATCCCCAATAGGCAGTGGTGAAAAAAAAACCACATTGTGTCGTGAAGGTCGTAGTACACACATACACACAATCGATGCATTTGTTTTTCTTAGTAGATGATATGAAATGAATGAATAATGATTGTAAGATTAATATAATTAAATTAAAGTATATATATTATACTGAAGTAATTGTATTAAAAAATCTAGTGATGATTAGGAATAGAAATATTAAAATGTAAGACTAAGAAGAGAGTAATACTCACGTATGGGACATTGATTTTCCTTGGAGTTATCCTTGGAAATAAAGAGATTAGGTTAATTAAGGGTACAAAAAAGCTATGTATCATGGGATAGAGTTATAGGATGAGAAAATGGATATATTTTCATGAAGTAATTCAAATGTATGGGTGCGTAAAGAATGGGTTTAAGTGTCCCCTTTTATAAGTGAAATTGAGGGTAGTTTTGGAATTACCTATCTTATTAAATTATTTCCTAGAATTATTCAATGTAAAAAGCTCTCATATTTAGTAGATATGTATTATAGGACATTATATTAACATAAATACTACCATATAATCATGTTAGTGATATATTTGAGTTATTTAGGGGTTTATATTTTCACTTTTCACTTAATCCATTTGTACTTTTACCTAGGTCACTTATACTTTCACACATGTTAATTAACTGAAATGGTCTTTATTAATATTGATATTAAAAATTAATTTGATTATTATAATCATATATATTATATTAATTTTTTCAATTATAAATTTTAGGATTAATAAAATTTAATTTTTAAATACACGTGCTTAATGTATAAAAACAGTTTTTAAAACAATCGTGTTTTTAAGCATAAAAATTATGTATGAGTTAAAATTATTAATGTAAAAACTTTTTATGACCTAAATTAATTTATTATAAATAAAATGAAGTTTATTTTAAATTTAAATAAATACATAATTGAATTTAACCAAATTATTATTTAATTTCAGGAAAACACATAGAAAAGTTTTCTTTATTAAAGTAAACTTTTTAAATTAGTCCTAAAAATTTTCTTCATGGGTTCTCTAAGTTAAAAAAATATTTTAAAATTCATAATTTTATTCCTTAAATTAATATTTAATTACTTAAATTTTTTTATAACCTTTTAGTTTATTCTTATATATTGATAAATTCATAAAAATAATAAGGATTGTAAAAAACTATATTTTCAACTAAAAATTAATAGTTTAATAAAATGATCAAAAATTACTACTAAGTACATTTTGATATTCTAAACTAAAAAAATAATTTTATCTGATTCTATTTATATATGTTATATATTTATCTTTTAAAATAAAATAAAAAACACAAAAATAATCATATTTTTTTTTTAAATAACCTTCTTAAAAATTAAATGTTTCCAACATTATTTCATATCAATTTTATAATATAAATAATTATAACTTTTTATATATTATATATATATTTTATTTTATCATAATTAAGTTTTAAATATTATTAGTTTAATTTACTTATATATCATTAACTTCATTTTAGTACGTGTGAAGGAAGATATCGCACTCGGAATTATTTAAAGGAAAATATATATATTGAAATATCATGAAGTTAAATTCATCCCCAATTAAATAAATAACATACTAAAAATTTTTTAAAATTAAACTAATTAAGTATTTAAAAAATAACTACATGACTTAATTTAAAATTTCAAATGAAATTTCTAAATTAATATCTTAAGTAAAACTACAAGAAAAAGATTCTTCCTCTATCGAGTAAATTGAATGATTAATTTTTCCTCAAGGGTTTGACGATTTATGTCCTCTTTTTTCACACATAAATAATTTACTAGTTCCTTTGAAATATTCCCCATTTTTTCCTATATTTTTGATATGAAGGAAATTATACCTTTTTTCCTTCATCATCTTTGTCACCTGAATTTTCACAAGACTCCATACTTCTCTTATTTGGTGTGATATGTAATTAAACAATATTAACTTTGTAAATAATAATTCATGATAGTTGATTTGGAATAAAAAAAGATTTCTAACCCCAGTTCATAAACTAATAGATTATAGTTTGGTACAATCATCATATTATCTTTTGCATCCATTGTTATCTTGATTCCTTCTTTCTCCAACCATTACTTTAAAAGAAATTTTAGGAATGAGAATACTTAAATTAGAAAATGTAAAAAGAGAAAACTATTTGATTAGAATAGATAATTAATAAATTATATGAATGCCCTATCTTATGATTCTTTATATTCAATATAGGTTATCCATGGTCATTTTACTATTATGTTATATAATCTAGTTAACTTCCTTAAAATCACATGTTCAAATCCCTCAAAATTGGTTTGTAAAGAGAATATGGTTTAACCAAAATATATCCCCTAGGAGTGTCTATCCAGGTGTACAGTTGGGGACTATTCATTTTTCACTAGAATGAGGAATGAAATATACTCAACCATATATTTTCAAGGTTGTTACCCCGAGATGATTTTTTTCCAAAACTGTATCCATTTTCCAATATGTGTATAGAGATTTAATTGCTTGGAAAACCACACAATATCCACTCTGGAAAACTTTTAGGAGGTTATCCTATACATAGACTTATTCTTGGGGTTTTTACCAAAGTTTTCTTATCATAATCCTTAAAAAACATAAAATATTCCACACTTCCAACCAAAACATTTATCTACACTATTTAAATTAAGATTATCCATAACTCATAAACCCTCGATTTCATTCCTAAATCTTAAATCATCCTCAACCAAAATCAACACAACCTATAAATTTATCTAAACACTATTCTGATATGAATTATAGAACCCCTAGACCTTTGATCCCAAATCCAGTGCTCACAACACATAACATACAACACTAGATTTGATACACATATATGATTACAATATCATTATCAAATTTACAATCCAATGACCTTTTAGAATATAGTTTTAGAGAATTATTAAAAAATCACTAACTAAAAAACTCATGTCTTTATCATACAATAGAAATTTTTTTAACTATATAATAAGATCATAAATCTATTATGAGTCTTCAACGTAATCCATAAATTCTTCACAAAAGATACTCATCTAGGATTAGAATTATTAAAACTTTATTTCATAACTTGGGTAATGGGAAACATAAGAAAGGGTGATATAAAAAATTCAATAAGGGTAAACCTAATAATAAAGGATAACATGAGAGATTTTAGACATAACATGTAGGCATGTAATTTTTTCTCAGCGACCTGAAAGAATGACTATCCCGGCTCGACAAAGCCCAAATCGGGTTGATGATTCATTAGGTCGAACTTGGGCCTCTCTAGGAAGGCCCGTAGGCTGGGATGGGCTAGGTTGTCCTTCCCATTAGCTCATATGAATCTGAGCCTAAAAAATCCCTTATGTTCTAAAAAAATAAAATAAATAGGAAACTGCTGGTAGGGTGACACAAACCCCCTACCACACGTTTCCAATGTTATGCATGGACCAACTCATCTAGGCGGTGCACCTGGTTTTAAACTATAAAATCCTTAATATGTAACTATCTACCTATATATATTATATACATATACATATATACATATATATACACACACATATAAATGATACATATATATTTATAAACATACTCACAAACATATATATATATATATATATATTATCAATATATATATGTGTGTGTGTGTGTAAATATATCCACCCATCTATCTATTTATAAAAACTAAAAGACAACAGTATGATGGTTTTATACCCCACCCCACTAAATTTTATTACACTCCCCACACACCACCTCTCATTCCATATTAAATTATTTTAGGAAAAAAAATTGTCAAATTCCATATTAATTTATTTTAATTAATTTTCATTCAATTATTTATTTAAAACAACCTAAAATTAATTATTTTATATTTATTTTATGATTTATAATAATTATGAATGTTATTTATTAGGATGATTGATATTTATTTAGATGGGATATTCACTTCAGGTTTTATTTTTTAAATTGAACTTTTTCAAATAAAATATTTGACCTTTAATAATTTTAAGAATTGGTCTGTATTTTATATTTTAATTAAATAAAAGAAAATATTGTTTTTATAATTGGTATGTGTTATTGAGGATGAAATATATTATAAAACGTATTAAGTGAGTAATTTAAAACATATAATTTTTTCGAAAATTAAATGAAAAACATTTCAGCTGTAGAATGTTAACAAAAAACAAAATAAATGTTTTAAAAAAATAAAATAAAATTAAAGAAAACTTTTATAAGAAAATTTCTAAAAAAAATATTTAAGAATAGTTTTATAGAAATATTTTAAATAATATATTAAAAATATTCTTTCAAAAAAAATTTAAAAAGGTTTTTTAAAATTTTTTAAAATAAATTTAAATACATTTTACAGAATGTTTAAAAAAAATGTTTTTAAAAAACATTTTAAAAAATTTCTTTAAAAAAATTAATAAAAAATTTGATAAAAATTTAATTTTTTTAGGAGATTATTTAGAAAAAGTTTTAAAAAAATGTTTAAGAAAACATTTAAGAAAAAATTCGTACAAAAGTTTCAAAAAAATATTTAAAAAATAATTTAACATAACTTTTAAAAAAACATTTAAAAAAAGTTTAAGAAAAAATTTAAAATAATATTTTAAAAAAATCTTTAAAAAAATCTTTAATAAAAAATTTTTAAAAATGTTTAATAAAATTTGAAAATAAAAATCATAAAATGTCTAAAAAATGGTTTTAAAAAATCTTTAAAAATGATTAATAAAAAGTTAAAATAAAATATTGATGAAATGTTTAAAAAAACATTTAAAAAAATTTTAAACAACATTTAAATGAATAAAACATTTTTGAAAATAATAAAATCATGTAAGGGCCTCCTCATAGACCAGACCAAAAATCTCAGCCTAACTCGATGGTTGGGGAAAGCCTAAGGCCTGGATCAGGCCACCTCATGTCGTTGTTCGGGCCGAGTCTACCCGACCTGAAAAGTGGTTTGTAGTACAATTTTTTGGAGGGAATGCTCTGACCAACCTGACCGATTCCAGGCTGAAATTACAGCCTTAATAACATGATATCATGATGAGGATGATCATAAACATGGAATCATGGAATAAAGAGATGATATCATATGAACACAAATTAAATAATAATCACAACATAAGATCATGTCATCATAATAATTTAGAGATAATATAAACATGAAATCATAAGAATAATTCAAGGATCCCTACCTTGTTAACATAACATAGTTGGTTAGGCTAAATTCTCACACACCATATTCGGTTGGGCTCACTACCCATGCACTATGATGTATTATGAGATATAAACATTACCCAGTACATTTGAGGGTTATATAAATTTGGGCCCACCCATTACATAATTAAAATCATGAATATGTGTGTTGTATGGTTTCAATCAACATATCATAAAAACCCAAGGAAATAAAATGGGTTTTATATACATTTTAAGTGGTCCCAGAAGGAAGCATTAATTATTTCATCAATAAATGTTGTATGATAAACCCATGGAAAATAAATGGGTATATAATGAATTTAATAATTATTCATGGTAAATAACACTAAAAAAGATGATTATGCATATGATTTTTACACTGTATAGTAAATGGATATATGGTTTAGACAATAATTTCCCTAATAAATTGATGTATTGGGAATTTAGGTTAACACTATTCAATGAAGTAATGGAACATAGGACATTCACAGAGGAAAGTCATTAGAAGTAAATCATTCCTATAAAAATGGATGATTAAGAAAGAAAAAAGTCGTGATGAATCATAATGTAGATGTAAAATATAATTACAACATTCATCCAGATAAAAAGAGTGGATAGTATCATTTGAAAAATATCCTTGATCAAGAATACGACATATATGAAGAACACTCTTAGAATCATTAAAAAAATATTTGAAAAATAATATTTTACATTTTCCTTTTAAAACATTTAGAAGTGATATTTATTAAAACATGAGATTAGTAATTTCTTTTTTTAAAACTTGGATGTGTAGAGAAGAAGTTTCCTAGAAAATGAAAATGGTGGTGTAATGATACGTTCACATGGAAACTTGTAAAAGAGATTCCTATTTTTCAAAAAAACATAAGAAAAACATTTAAAAATATTTAATTTAAAAAAAATAGTATTAAATTCAAGTTATTTAAAAATTAACTTTCAATATTTTTATGAAATAAGTAATTTTGGAACATTTTAAAACATTACAATAGAAGAAAACATTTTTGAAAACTAATCATGTAGAAAACATTCAATGACCATTAAAACATTTTAGTGAATCTCAAATCATAAAAAGGATAATAAAAACATGTTATTGATAATAAGTGAATATAAGTATGAGTTTAACTTGAAATATTATAGAAAATAATTTCTATTGGTAAAACATGGACATGGAAGAAAAATATTTATTGGAAATTATATTATTTATTCTTATCAAAATCATGATTTTATTTGAGGAAACTTTTCATAAAAGGGGAGATATTAATTAAGAGAAGTAACATCCATAGATAAAAAAGGAAATCAAGTATTTGAAAAATATAATGGTAAAAAAATACTTGTAAGATCAAAATCAATAAGATATTTCACAACTCACAGGATAAAGGACTCGAGTAAAGAAAACAATTACAACTTGAGTAAAATTCTAATAAAACACTTAAAGGGTGAAGGGATTTAAATTGTGCATAAAATAGAATCAATAATATCTTTATCATGATAACATTTCAATTGGGTAGAATATACACCATATAAATGTAAATTAGTGCACATAGTAAAATAGGTCTCAATGAAGGGAGTTTGAGACAAAAATATCTTACCTTATTTTTCTGATTAGTTGATCATAATATAACATCCCATTAAACATAAATAATTATATTAATAATATATTTTATAACCTTATTCATATTCACAACACTTTTATATACTTAATTTATAATTATTTACTATGAATATAGTGGTTCATTATAACATATTTTTAACATCGGGTGTTAACAATTTTAATTGGCATGCACAAGATTTGTAATGTTAATATTGATCATTATTATTTGATATCAAGTTAATAATTACTTGATTAAATTTTTTTATTTAATATATATCTCATGATTATTTATAATTTTTTACTTTCATCATATGAGATTTTTAATTACGACTCATGAAGATGAATCTGGAGACCGACTTGTTTCTGAAGTTTCTAATGAACAAAGATGGTATATTATTAACATGTTTCAATATTAATATAATAAATCCAAAACCTTTTAAAAAAATTAATAAATTTTTATTGTATTTAATTAACATTATATAAAATTTCTTAATCATTCAACATATAAATATTACAATATCTATTATATAGGCAGTAAACTGACCAAAAAAACGTGTTGTAATGATCGAATGAGTAAGAAAGTGATATTATATAATATTAATATAACATTTCAAAAAGATTAATAATGTAATATATATCATATATATCCATAAAATACATTCATAAAACCATAAATGATCTATGGTGTTGACAAATGAGATTCATCATTTGTTGTAGTGGTAGCCCGCACCTACGCGCGACTAACGAACTCATTTCTCAATGAATGAATAGAGTGGCGGTACATCAAAAATTATTATTTAAGATTTACAAAAAATTTATAAATATAATATTAGTTAATTTATTACACTTTTAGGTTTATACATGTTATTTGGTTAAGTAAAATGAGACACATCATTCATGGAGGTGGTAGTCCGCACATATGCATGGTTAAAGATCTCATTCCTTAACAATTGGATAAAATGAAGGTAAATGTAAAAGATCATGATTTTATAATTTTATAAGTTAAATAAAAATAATAATTATACATCAAAAACATCCTTTATATCTTACCCAATATTTGGTGATGAAATAAAAATTGTATTGTGTCATGAAGGAAGTAGTCTACATGTAAGCACGATCAATGTGTTTGATTTTCTTAGTGGATGCTATGGAATGGATGAAAAATTGGTGTGAAATTAATATAATGATTTTTAATTATATATATTATTCTTAATTAATTAAATTCACAGTGTTATGGAATATTAGTAAGATCAAAATTAAAACGAAATACTAGGAGGGGAGTATTACTCACGTCGAGAACTTAGATTTTTATTAGAATTATCCTTATAAATGAAGTGATTAGGATAATTAAGGGCAAAAGAAGAATATGTTTAGTGGTAGAGGTTTATAGGATGAAAAACGGACTAGAGTTTCATCAAGTAATTCGAATTTATTGGTCCTTAAATAAGGGGTCTAAGTGGAACCTTTTATAAGTGAAAGGAAGGGTGGTTTTTGAATTACATTATCTTATTAAATTATTTCTTAGC
This sequence comes from Viscum album, assembly GCA_963277665.1. Lineage (NCBI taxonomy): Eukaryota > Viridiplantae > Streptophyta > Magnoliopsida > Santalales > Viscaceae > Viscum > Viscum album. The sequence continues at coordinate 1,304,178,410 of OY728160.1, read as the reverse complement.
ATTATTCCTAGTAAAAGTCTCCCAAATTACATGGGTATAAATTATGGACCATTATATGACCTAAAATACTCCCATAAACGTAATTTGAGGATATATTAGAGTGATTTATGGTTTTATACTGTCACTTTTCATTTTACCCATGTGTACTTTTTCATAGGCGACTTTTACTCTTACGTGTGTTAATTAAATAAAATTTTCAATATTAATGTTGATCTTATAAAAAATTTGAGTATTATAATCCCATATATGATATTGAATTTATGAATAAAAAATAATATGATTAATGAAATTTAATTTTAAAATAAACATGTTTAACGTTTACCAATAGTCTTTAAGATAATCGTGTTTTAATCATTAAATTTATGTTAGTTAAAATTATTAATTTCAATATTTTTTATGAAATAAATTGATTTATTATAAATAAAATGAAGTTTTTTTTATATTAAAAAAATCCATAACGAAATTTAACCAAAATATTAATTAATTGAAAGAAAATACATAAAAAATTGTCTTTATTAATGTAACCGTTTACTTTGGTTTTAAAAATGTTTTCTGTGGGTTCTCTAAGTTCAAATAATATTTTAAAATTCATAATTTTATTCATTAATTTCATATTTGATCGCTTAAATGGTTTTTTGACCTTGTAGGTCATTCTGTTATATTGATAAAGCCTTGAAGAATATAATTTTCCTAAAAACTATATTTTGGACTAAAAATCAATATTTTTAGAATATGCTCAAAAAATAATTCTAAGTAAATTTTGATATTATAAATTAAAAAATAAATTTAATTTTATATAATTATATTTATAAATTTTATATATTTAAATTTTAATATAAAATACAAAATTTAAAGATAAACTGATTTTATTTAAAAATGACTTTCTTAAACATTAAGTGTTTCTAATATTATACCATACCAATTTGAAAATTTAAAGAATTGTAATATTTTATATAATATATATATATATATATCTTATATGTTATCATAATGATATTTTAAAGATGATTAATTTAATTTACTTTTGTATCAATACCTTTATTTTAGTTTGTGTGAAGAAAGATATCACACTCAGAATTATTTAAAAGAAACTTTATATACTGAAATCTCAGGATGTTACACCACCATCACATCATCGAATAGTTTACTAGGTTAAAATATTCTCAAATACATAGATTGAAGGCCAATCATATGATGTCCCAGAGGCCCGGTGACCTGAAATCCAAATACATGGCCTGAAGTCCCATATGTGATTAATAGTATCAATGTTATAGTACCCTGCTACAGTACATGCAATGTTACAGAACTACCATATTTCTATAGTACCATGAAAAATACACCCATGTATAGGTTTTATATAGAATTATGGGATGAATTTACCACTTAGTTAAGCCCTAACTACCACTCTAAATAATAAAAACTCCTCCAAATGAATTTAAATGTAATAACATGTTAATAAGTGTTATTTATCTTATTCGATAAATAAAAGACCAGATATAAATTACTAATGAATAAAATTATAAATTCGTAATGACTAAAACATTTTTAACAGTTATTAATTATTAATATTAACTAATAAAAAATTAATTAATTAATAATAATTTCATTGATAAATCGTAAGTATTAATTAAAAATTCATTAATAGTAAATAATTAAAAATAAACAATTAATTAAAATTCTAAATAACATATAATTTATAATTATATATAATTGATAATTAATAATTCATTTTTTTATTAATAATAAATCATATATAATGAATAATAAATAATAAACAAAAATTAGTAAATAATTATAGATTTTAAATTATAAAAATATAGAAAAATACATTATAATTACTAGTTTCTAATTAATAATTAATAATAAATAATTTAAAATTGATATTAATTAAGAAAATGAGTAATAAATATTAAATATTAAATATTAAATAATTTATAATAAATAATTTATATGTAATTAAAATTATAATTAATTATTAAGAGTAATTAATTATTGAGAAATAGTCTTTTTAATTAATAATAAATTCATTAATAAATAGTGATTATTAATTAAAAATTCATTATTAATAAATAATTAATAATTAATAACTAAGAGGTAATTAAAATTTTCAATTACATATAATTAATATTCAATTCTTAGTAATTAATAATTAACCATTAATAATTAATCATTTTATTAATTATATTTCAAATTATTTATTATTTATTATATTATTAATTATTAATTACATTATTTGTTTAATTTATTATAAATTTTCAATTATTTTTTTAATTATTTATTATTAATTGTTATCAATTATTCAAAAAAAGTTGAATTCAATGCCCCTTTATTAAAAACCAAAAATAAAGACTAGGGGAGGATGCGGTTAGACAAAGAAAACCTACCCTCATTCCAAAACAAGAAAACTGAAAATATACACAAAATCCCATAAAAAAGCTTTAAATTCTTAAACTCTCCATAAACTCAAATTAAGGGAAAAACCTTGTATTGTACGGATCCCCCCCCCCAACTTCCCCAACCATGGGGGTGATGCCCTCATCTGTAGTTTTTTTCTCTTTTTCAAGTTATATCATGATACTTAGTATCTCTTTCAGTGGCATTCATAATGGGAAGTGGGACCTCCTCCAAAACTACCACTATAGCCACATCCTTTTTATTATCAACCTTCGATTCAAGAGTACCTTCCATTTGTATTAATGAATTTAGGGAAATGTAGAAGGAATTACAACTACTTACCTGATATTCCACCTTACTATGAATGGGTGAAGAAATTTGATTACCATTATTTCAGGCCTTATAAGTGAAAGATTGTGAAACTACTTCAAGCACTATCGATGAAACTACAGCTTTATAATGTACTCCTGAACTTCCCTAAGGTTTTTTATAAAGAGAAACTATAGAAGCATTAGGGCCCACTGCTATCATTTGATCATTTGGTGCTCCCCTATCCAGGACCTCCTTACTGGTAAAGGAATCTTGGTGACCTAGAACTCTAATCCTGCCATGAGTCTTGGTTGGAGTAGAAATTACTCCACCCTTATTGTTTTTAGTTTATAGAATAGATCAAAACCATTTAGACTTATGAGTTTATGATTTTTACATTATTTGAGAATCTAAATCAAGATTCTTCTTCCCTTAGAAATCACAATAATAAGCAATGGTTTCTCTTGAAAGAGTTTCTTATCATACTTGTTCTGTATATCTAGTTACCTATTTCGTTCTTCATGGTTAATTTTATCCCTTATCTTAATAATCCTAAAAAGAGAGTCCTTTAAGGATAATCCTTTATCATCAATTTTATCCCATGTATCTTCAAATCTATTTTGATACTATTAAGCAGTGAGACCAAGATCATACTAGGACTCTAAAGTAAAGAAGCACTGCCTCTACCAAGGACCTACTAGAATATTAGGAACACTCATTATCCTAAAGATCAAGGCCATTCAGAATAGCCTCCCAACTATGAAGAATGTGCATCCATGCTTGTGAAAGGTCCCTTATTCATTATCTCAATAACCCCTAAACAAATCCCATATTTAATTTGAGTATAGGACCCCAACTGGTCACACAAATTATTATGATCTACAACACTCGCAATGTAAGTAGTCCTCAATACCTAGATAGCCTTAAAATAATCTAAGTTTTCAATAAGTTTCAGATGCATAGGTTCATGCAGAATTTGATCACTATTTTTAGAACTATCTCCAACTGTCTGAAATACCTACAATTAATGAGAGGTAATCAAACTTGTTTAGAAATTAGAAAATTTACTAGATTCTATCAGAGTCCCATTCAAAATAGTAGTTATAAGAGTTATAAAATTTCCAAAAATAGCCCCAACATTACTGTGATCCTTGTTTGGAATCTTTCCTCAACATTCATCAACATCATTCCCACTCAAGGAGTAGATTGAAAAAATAACACCCATCTTATAGTTATTCTTAGAGTGACTAGTTACCTTTAGTCCAGACAAAAGGGTGTGAGATTATCACAAAAAATTATCATGTTCAAATCCTTATTATATTATGATACAATATGATTGGGTTCAAATTTAAGAGCTTCAAGCATAGAAATATTGTTTTATTGTTTGATTTATAGGATTTCCTGCTTCTATGGAATTATCGATTGATTCAATGGTGGTCGAGAATATGGCATCCAGTGTCTTATTGATCGGACATGAATTGGTGGTTCTAGAACCCATGATGAGTGTTTGGTTTCTCAAGATGTAGATATTATGGATTATTTATCTCTAAAAATTTGAAATCAATGTTCTTTCTCCCAATTCAAGGATTTATCTTCTATATTCATCCATTAAAAAGTTAATATTTCTTAATTTATGGATAATACAGATTCCATTTTGAAGAGGAATGAGTTATGGAATTTTTTTTATTATTACTAATTTAATTTTATCAAGGGGATTGAAGCCCTAGATATTGGTGGATTAGGTCAAGAAGCTTACTAATATATGGGTCTTCTTGAATTAGAAGTGTGTCTCCATGGTTCATTGTTTTTTTCACTTAATTTTCCCTTCAAAGGAACTGGAAATTCATGAATATGGTTTTGGTTTCGTGTCCCTAAATCCTGATCCATTGCACATATTTTAATTGGATTATAAGTTTAATCCCATGTAGTTTATTCATTCTTCAGTCTAATTCTAGGTTATGGTGCATGGTTTAAACTATATTCTTTGGAATCATAGGATTTTTTATGATATTTCTTTAGTAATTGGTATTCCTATAAAGATGGAAAAGGTTACTCAGAATATAAATTTTTTCTATTATGCTTGACTGATAGTTGAATTATATTTTTATTTTACATTGGTTGAAAAAATATCTCTTTCAATTGATCATGATGAGTTTGGATTGTTGATAGAATATGAAAAAATTACTAAATTCTGTATGGATTATAATGTTTTTGGTCATGGTAAAATTAATTGCAAGAGGTTTTTTATTTATTCATTGTGTTTTTATTATGGTAATGATGAGGATATGTCTATTAAGAATAGAAAATGATGAATACCAAGATAAGAAGTTACAAGTAAAGGATCTGCTTCTTAGGTTTTTACTATTCCTATTAATCATTCATTATCTAGGAATGTTGTGAAGAATATAGATCATCCTAAAGATGGAGTATTTGAATTTTCCTCTTATTTTTTGGGAGTGAATACCTCTTGATCAATGGAGTATTTTTTTATTTGGTGCATACAAATAGGGGAAGAGTTATGGTTTTGTTTTGGCTATGAAAACGGGCGGTCAAAACCATGATTGTGTCTCGGTTTTTTGTGTAGGTGATAATGTTCAACATGGGATATCAATTTCATAGGGGGGTATATCAGGAAAAGGATAGTAATATTTATAAGTATTCGAATGGAGGAAATGTTGTTGATTTTAGTTTTGGGTGGTAAATTCATAGTTTCCCTAGGAACCTAATTGTTGGTAGTATGGACACTCAACATTGATTGTATACTTCTTGATTAGCCTGGATTAGGAAATTCTATGGTTCATATTTAGGGTAAGGCCACATTTTTTCAAACTATTGATATGGATTACTTTGAGGCTTATTTGGAGGACTCTCATGATTTTAAAATAGCCAATATATAATTTTTCATCATTAAGTCATTATGGATCAAGGAGTAATTAAAATAATGGGGAAATAAAATCAAGATCCCAAGGCCACTAGAAGTGGTATTCACTACTCTTTCAAGGATGTATAGAAAAAGGCATGAAAAGGTGGTTGAAAATGAAGGCTTCAGTTATGTACCATTAAAAGGGGAATCATTCAAGGATTACTCCAATATCCCAAGGAATGTTTCTACCATATCATCCACCAAATCTTCAAAACTAATCATTCTTGTATGTGAGGGTTGATTCTGAGTTTTGGAGGTTAATTCACCAAGGTAACTCATATTCTAAATGGGAGGAAACTGATGAGTATGATTATGGAAATTTTTTACTATATTATTATCACTAATTTTCTTTATATCCTTTCAAATTTATGAGGTCATGTCCCTATATATGACCCTTTCCATGCTCTTTTTCCCTGTACTTGTTTTCCTTTTTTAATAAAGTGTAGGATTCTTTTTGGCCTCTTATTCAAATCATTTTTTGTTAATTATACTATTAATAATTAATTATTTAATTAATTATTAATGGTTAATTATTTATTGTGAATAATAATTATATTAATTTAATTAATTATTATATTTAATTGATAATTATGTCTTTTCTAGGTGTCTCATAGAGGATGATGGTCACATTTGATTGCATTGCCAATTTTTTCTTTCATATGGAGAATCATTGTGGATCAATTAGAAATCGATCATATAATGGACAACTATATTCTCGATCTATTGAGGAGAGTATTCTCCATTATAATTTTAGATCAAAGTACGAATATACTTTTCTGTAAAACAACTAAAGCCTTTTGGTTTATCTGGAAATATGAAAATGGTATTGTTTATGATGGGAAGACAGGAAATGCAAGGGATATGATGTTGTATTTCATGGTTGTGATGAAGTAAGCTAACTTACTATAGAATATATCTATTTATAACTCAATAAATGAATTAACTATTTATAAAGTACATTAGATTTTTGAGAAATTTAAATATCCAAGGGGATTTGTTAAGAAACCACCAGTTCTTGGATGGATGAAGATAAATATAGATGGGGCCTTGAAGGGAACCTAAGTAAATAAAGATACAGTACTATTTTTTAAGATCATTAGGGATAGGTTATCAATTGTTTATTTTCTAACTATATATACAACTATGACCTCAAAGTTAAAATATAGTGGATAATAAAGGTAGTACATATGAAAAATAAAAGAAGATGAAGGAATATTATATTGAAGTGTTCTTAGACTTTCATTTTTTAAGCCATCATGAAAAGATATATCTTCCTATTTTGACCTCTTGTCCTTCAATTTTTATGTGACACGCAACTTTAGGGAATAAAAATCACTTGTTGATTAACTTGTTAATGAAGTTGTGAATTATAATTCCACTATGAAGTTGGATGAAATGTCATAAATATGCACTACATGGTGGAGAGGGATAAATGTGGAAATCCAAGTACCATAATCTCATAGTCTTTTTCTTTCTATTTTATTTGGTTAATGATACATTTCCCCCTGATTTCCTTTTTTCATTATTAATTATTATTATCTTTATTGATAAATATTATTTATATTAAATATATTTTAGTTTAATTAATTATATTATTATTTATATATTATTATTTATGTTTTATTATTTATAATATATTATTATTTGTATGTTTAAAAAGTGAAAGTTGAGTCACATATATAAAATATTTAAGTGATACCATGTGTAGGCCGGAGATAGGTAAACTAGTAATAGGGGATGAATTTCTATTTAAAAATGTTAAAGAAAAACAACCCAATTTCAAAAACATATTTTAAAAATAATAAATAAATTAAAACCTTTTGAATATAAAAATAAAAGGATCAAATTGATATCAAAAAATATAATTAAATAGAATAAAAAAGAAAAGGAATAAAATGAATAATTATTTGACAAAGTGATTAATAATTAAATGATTTAAATAGATAAATAATTGAAAAATAAAAAAATAAATGAGGAAAGATATTTGGTAAGATAATTTGGAAATAGTAATTAAAGGTGCCCCTATATCTCCCGCCTCAATTTATTGAGGATTTAATGGATTCGACCCTTGTATTTAATGATATAAATGATATCAAAATTAACCCTTGATTCTTAGTTTATATCATGAAACTAGATACAACAGACACTGTCTCTTTAATAGTGAAGATAGAAATCATAAATCAAGTAGTCCCTTACCTTTTTAAAGGAAATGTCAAGAAAACCATGGACCCTTGATTTAATGGTAGTAAACACTAAAGATAGAATAAATAGGAATGGAGGAGATTCTTAGGAAGCAATATCTTTGTGGACTTGTCTCAATTCACCCAAATAATATGGTTAACACTAAGGTATAATGAGAAAAATGGAATAGAGTGAATGGATATTACAATTTTTTTACACTCTAGAAGGATAAATAAGATATGGAATGAGAGATTACTTTGAGAGAAATTGAGCATGTCAGTGGATGAGAAATATATATTTTTTATGTGTGGTGTAGATTTACAAGGACTACAAAGGTCTCTATTTATAGCCTTCAATTATTTCAGTAAAGTTATGGAATACATCAGGATCCTTTATGTAACACCTCGACCCCTCTAGACCGAAGTCGGTGCATTACTAAGTACATTGGCATGGTTAGAAGGAATGAAATCCCAAAGGAATGATCAGTTTAGTAATCTTGAAGAAATTATATACATATATGTAACTCAAATTACATTGGAAAAGGTTACAAAATACAATTCATAACAAAAATTAAAAATTTCATCCACAGAAACTCAATAAATGATCTCCTATTCATAACTTATTAAAGGTAAACAAATGAAAGGGGTGAGATAAAATGCTCGGTAAGGGTTAAAAATAGTGGAATCATGAATTCAATAATATGTGAGTCATAAACAATTTGACATAATCAATATGGCATAGTGAATAAATGAAAAACTCATGCCATTAACAAACTGAGAATGAAACAATATCCATAGATTTTTTCGTATTAAAAATCTCATGGATAGTAATAAATGATAATGAATAAAGATAATTCTTATTAATTGGACATAATTTATCTGGTACAAGATACCATAATACTGTTAAAATGGTTTCGTTCTGTGGGTAGAAACCCGTCTGATTTTTGGAAATAAACTCGAAGGGTTTTTCACCAAACTGATTGTCTCATGAGACCTGTCGATGCATCGAGGGGCTATATAGGGTCATGATCATCACTTCATGTCCAAATAATTATTTATACATTTAATTAATAAAATATAAATACAAATTTCAATATCCATATAGAGTATAGCATACAGATTCATCAATATTTCCACAGTTAAAACAACATTCCACATAAACATTGTATGTAAAATGGAATATGGTTTAGAAAATAAAAATATCCATGATTTGAGAATATGTATATTTAATAGAAATATAATTTCAAATTAAAAGTGATCTCAAATGGGCAGTAGGTACACCACATAAGAATTATTAGGTGCACAATACAAAGTAAGTCATAACAAAATGTAAAATGAGACAATGTTTGTTGCCACATTGTAGTCAATCAAATCGTATGAAAAAAAGTTAATAACCATAAATTCAATCATTAGATACCATGAATATAAATATAATCATGATATTTTACATCAATATGTTGTACTCATATACCACACACAAGAAATAAGAAGTGAACAATGGAAATCTCACGGAATTGAAAGTGAGATGAGAAACCCCTTACAAACATTTCAGCATGGTACAGGTTTTCTTAAGATGGCTAAATGAGAGGTAAAGGGGTATCCCATAATTTATATATCATTAGTGAAGTATGGGGGTGGTTAAAAAACATATCCCATCATTATTAATTAAAAATAAAAAGGACACAACATAGGGGGAATTCTTGAATAAAAGTGAGAGAGAGGATCCCTTACCAATAACGTATCATTAGATTGAGGACAAATAAATGAAATAATTATATGTGAAAAACATAAATCCACACAATAAAAGTGGGTATTCTGAATAAAACAATAATAGTTCATTCAAAAATATTCTATGAAAATTCAAAACCAATGACATTTATGTTTACTCAACGAATGGAAATTGAGTTAAGATATCCCTTACAAAGAACATATCATTAGATTGTGGAAAAAGCAATGAAATAATTATGTGTGACAAGCATAAAAACACACAATAAAAGTTTATATACATAATAAAACAATAATATATCATTCACTCATATTATTGGAACAATGTAACCAATGAGATAGATGTTTAACTCAAAGAATGAAAATTGAGTTAAACAATCCCTTACCTTATGCTCGAAGGTGTTCTTGACTGTTCTTAACAACCTGAATAATCAAATTCATATTAATTAATTAATAATTCCATAACCTCATAAACATGTAATTTATATTTTATAACCTTATTAGGTTCATTAATGTCCTTTTTGATGGGTTTAAGAGGTTCAATTTTATTGTTTTGGAAGAATTTTCTTCCTTGGTTTTCATGACCCGTTTACTTGTATTCATGAATGGAAGTTCATTTTAAATGTGGTTAAACGTCCATAATTGTTAATATATAATATTATTGAAATTAAATAGATATAAATTATCTTATAATGATTCTGGTTATATACCATAATCATGACTTATTCGATGAGTTATTGATAAACGCTTTGATTTGGCTTGGCGGTTTTGTGCAAAATGAACTTGTTTTGTGTTATTATTCCATTTTATGAGTGTGTAAGGACTAAAGAACATTAAACAAGATAAAATACATATATAATTATCTGGTTAAACCAATGAAAAGGTTTCATGACCAGTCTTGAAGATAGTAATGCAAATTGAAAAACTATCTTCCTTGAGTATGATAAAGTAACACATCTTAGACGGTGTTTGCATTTATAGTATAAAAGGAAGAGAAAAAAGAGAGATTATGATGAAATATTCCATTATAATAATAAAAATCCAGTACATGTATGTTATTTTAATTATAATGGAATTTTTATGAGGGGATATGAGGAGAGATCATCAAAAGAATGAAACTTGTAAAAGAAATTAAAAGAAAAGAGACGAGAGGTTCACCTCTTGAGTACTCCTCCTTGAGGAACTCCTTAAGGCCTTTGTTTTTGGACTTTTGGTGAGACCATAAGGTCTTGGACTTGGGGGAGGAGGTTAGGGAGATATTTTAGCATTATTTAGGCAATTCTTGAAGCTTGAGTGGTGTGGGAGGAAGAGAGGGTGAGAGGTGGTTTATATAGTGGAGGGAGGAGGGATTTTACATTATTCTAATTATTATTTTATTATTTTTGATCAAGACTATGAATAGTATTGATTTATGTGACCCTAAATATTAATAATGGAATGTGAGTTCAAAAAAAGTGGGCTTACATCATCCTTTCATCACCTATGATGCATTAAATCAAGTATTTAGCATTTATCGTAAGTATTTTACTATTCATCAAAAATTCAAGTATTTCAGAAAAATCCCAAAAATTTACCCTAACCATTTTTCAATGTTTAGAATCCAAAAATGAACTCCTTTTTTAAAAAATAATTTTCTAAATATGATAAATTTAATTTTTAATTAAAATCATTATTTAATCGAAAAGTACAACTACTTAAAATATTCATCTTCATTTTTAAGGTGCCTAAATTTATGTATACATTCAAGGGTATGGATACCATTTATAAGATTAAAATTATTATTCATAAGGGTAGGTTACTATTCATAAGGATAGGTTACTATTCACATAAAATTGAGTTAATTCTATCAAACTCTAAATATCTCCCTGAACACAACTGTGTATGTCATATTTTCAAAATTCAAATCACAAAACAGGAAAATTTACGTTTAATGGATATGTTATGACTATATACTATAAATAACCAAGTTTTTTTTCATAAAGGCTCAGTTATTTATGAAATATAGGGTATGAATAGAATGTATTTAAGAGAAACATACCATAAAATGTTTGGGGTGCTACACTTTTAGCTGAAGACATCCAAGTTTGATGTATTTTGACCTGTATTTAAAGTATTCAAGATATTATACTTTTATATAGTGGAAGGGATCACTATTTCATGGAGGTTAAATTTTTAGTTTATGAATTATACCTGCATCATGAATTCTCAAAGTGATATTTTATGGTTTATCCAAAAATGAGGTATCTATGATAGAGCCTCTAGGCTGCAGCATCGAGTATTTTTATGGTTCTGTAAAATTCAATGTTGTTGTGAAGTATCCAATAGAATGTTGTGTGGAAAAATTCTACAAAGAAAACAATTATTTTTAGGATATACCTTATGGAATAGAGATAACTGAGATTGTAGGAATTGAACTTTTATTGTGGTGTGGCCTCTGAAATTTTCATTTAAAATCTTCATAGTAGGATTTGACCAATCTAGGTTGTGGCGTGGTACTAAGAGTTGCACTATAATCTATATTACCAAATAAGGGTTACCTAAAAACCACATTCTCTATATAAAGGTACTGATAAAATAATTAAGGCTATATAAGAGTATTCAAATGATGGTATAGTTGTATAATGGTTTTCCCATATTTCTAAATCTCATGTATGGATGGGTATCTTTATACAGTGTGGTTCTTAGGACTTCATCATAATACTTAATCTATGGTATGGTGCTATTTTTTCATTGTATTCCTTTTTCAAGGAGTCTAATAATACATAAATAAGGACTCTTTAAAGAGTACTATTATGATGAAATCAATCTAGTTGTACACTACTTAATTGAAAATATTTCAACACTTTAAGATTATTTTTTATCACTAAAATAAAATAACAATGAGAATCATAAAAATCTCCCCCTTTTTATGATCACAAACACTTGACTAATAATTAAATTAAACAAGATTGTAAAAATGAATCACATTATAATATCAAGATATAAAAAGATATAGTGCCAAAATATCAAGATGAAGAAACTTCTCCCCTAAACATGACTTCTCTGTACAATTATTTTCTTAAAAATTTCTACCCAAAAAATAAATTTCCCCCTTTGGGAGACATACTAAAATTAATATAATAAAAATATATAATTTTACTCCTTTTAAAAAAGGAGTTATAACAAGGGTAAGATAATAAAAGAATTTAATTTATGTTTATAATCATTAATAATATTTAGAAAGAGATTAAAATGAATTTTTGAAAAGAAATTTTTAAAATGTCATTGATTTTTATAAAATCAGAGTTTAAAAGTTAAAAAAAATTCAAAAAAATATTTTTTTGGAAAATCTAAATAAATTTTTTTGAAAAAAAAATTGGAAAATGATTTTAAAAAATAAAATGACTCTTTTAGGATCATATCATTATAAATAAGATTAGATCCCTCTCAATTAATTCATCAAAAGAGTTTAAATGGATCATCACCATTAAAAACAAAGACTAAAATAATAAAAATTCTTAGAAAATAAATATTTTGTAAAATAATTCAATTATTATAGTTAAGTAAATATTTTATTAATAACCCAAGGAAAATTTTATTAGAGTGTCAAACAAGGTGTGTAGTAAAGCTCAATCACCGTGCCCATGATGGATAAAGGGTTAACAAAACCACTCAACTCTTTTCAGGATAAATCTATAGGGGAATATACTCTAGAAAATCATGAAATTTTTTGTATCTAGACATTAATGTTTTTCTTGGAGTTTCATACTTACTTCAGTTTTCCAAAATTATGAAAAAATTTCAAAAACCTTTTATTTAATTTGAAATCCATTTTTTAAATTTTTAAAAAAAGATTAAAAAAAATATCAACATTTCCAGGATAGAGAGATAAGTATAATAAGATAATCATACCCAAATAACCTTTTATAAAGTCAAAGTGGTAAATATGAAGGGTCTTAGTGAAGATATCAACAAGTTAACAGTTTTTCAAAATGAAGTCAAGAATGATATCACCTTTTTGAAATTGATTTAGTAGGAAATAGTTTCTCAATTCAATGTGATTAGTGTAAGATTATTTATGGTATTTTTAGAAATATTTATCACAATAATATTATCCCACTAGATATATATATAGGATAATATTTTATCCTAAATTACAAAAGATTATGTTTCATCCATATAACATGGGCCCAACAACTCCCAGCAGTTTTGTATTCTGCTTCAGTTGTAAAAAGAGAAAAATGGTTTCTATTATTACTACTCTATGATATGACGGGTTTACCTAGTATACAAAAATTAACACTAGTAATTTTCTTATCTAGTTTAAATCCTCCAAAATAAAAATCTAAAAAACAAGAGAGTTCAAAATGGGTTTCCTTAGGATAAAATAATTCAAGTTTTTAGTTCTTTTCAAATAGAGGAAAATTATTTTGAGAGATTTTTATTTTGATTCATTAAATTTGGATTGAAAATGAGCATAAAGGAATAAACTTATCATGATTTACATATAGTCCACAGTAAGGTAAAGTTTACTTCCAATCATTTTTTGATAAAGCGTGTATTTGACCAATTGACTAATATCATCTAACATCAGCTTATATTTATTGCACATGGGAATTCTAATTTTCGTAGCATGATCCATGGAAAAATTATTTAGTATTACATTAGTTTATTTACACTGGTTTTAAAATGTTTCATCAATGTTTTGGGAAATTTGAAAACTAAGGAAGAATTTATAGTTCTCATATAAAAAAATTTTCAAATTCTTTATTCATTCAATCAGAAAATTAATTGAAAATAGTTTCATTAGTTGAACTAAAAATAACATCATCAACAAAAATTTTAATGACTAAAAAATCATTTGAAATGGTTTTAAGAAAAAGGGTGGAATCATCATTTCCTATTTTGAAATAATTTGTTAGAATAAATTTGGTTAACCTCTCATACCAAGATCGAGGAACTTATTTTAAACTATAAAGAGATTTGGTTAACTTGAAAATATAATTTTTAAATTAAGGATTTTTAAAATTAGTTCCTTGGTCCACAAAAAATTTTAAAAATAAAACCACTTAAAAATAGCATTTTACATTCATTTTAAAAAAGAGTAAAATTAAATTGAGTAGAAGATTCCAAAAAATTATAATGGATTTGAGTCGACCAATGACTAAAAAGGTTTCATCATAATCAATACCTTGTTCTTGATTATAGTCTTTAGAAACAATTAAATCCTTGTTACAAAGAAAATTTCCTTGATTGCTATGTTTTCTTTGAAAAACCTACTTGGTTCCAATATTAAGAGGATTATCGGGATGTTCCATGAGATTATATATATTGTTCCTTTGAAATTAGTTCAGCTGCTATTTCATATAAAGTATCTAATTCTCATCATTAATATTGTCTTCAAAGAGATGAGGTTCAAGATGAGATATAAAATCTTTATATTAAAAATCATTTAATACAAAACTTCTAGTATGAGTTTTGGATTTTAATTCTCTAATAACATTATCAAGAGCATGTTCTTTGGAATAAATCCAATAAATGGGTAAAGTACATGATGGTGTTTCCAGATCATCTTCAATTATTTTAGAAGATTTATTTTTAGTAAGGTTCAAACTATGTTACTCAACATCATTATCACTTTGTGGATGTGATTTACGATGATTATCTTCAAATATTATGTGAATTGACACTTCTAGGGTTATGTTCCACTTATTCGAGAGTCAGAAGTAATTACTTGTGTTTTTTACCCAATAAAAATTCCTTTGATGGTTTTAGGATCAAACTTTCCAAAATTATCATTGGTATTAAGGATAAATCACTTATAGCTAAATACTATAAAGAATAAAAATTTTGGACTTTTCTTTTCTAAAGTTTATAAGGATTTTTTCCAAAGATGTGTCTTGTGAGGAAATGATAAGGATAAAGAATGAAATATTGACTACCTCAGACAAAAATAATTGAGTAAGGGAAAACTTGTTAAGTATTGTCTTATAAATTTTTTAGAGGGTCATATTTTTTCTTTCAAAACCCCTATTTATTGAGGTGTTCTAAAGGATGAAAATAAGTGATGATAACCTTGAGAGTCAAAAAAATCATTAATTTTTTTGTTATTAAATTATGCACTAAGTTCACTTCTAAGGGAAAATAGTTTGTAACATTTTTTTATTTTCAGGTTTCCTTGAAAAGTTGAGAAATAAATTTCAAGACTCATTATTACAAGCTAATAAGAAAACCCATATAAATATTGTGAATTCATCAATAATTACAAAGTTGTAATTTTTACCTTTGATATATATAACTTGAGTTGGTAAAAAAAGATCAAGGTGGACTAGTTTTAAGTATTTATAAGAGGAAATAAGAATTTTCTATTTAAAGGAATATTTTTTTTTCTTTATAAGTTGGACAGGTTTACAAAAAAAATATATATTTAAAAGAAAATTTAGGTAATTATAATAGTTACATATTATTTTCACAGGAGAATAAATAATAGAATAACCTAGTCATTGATTACAAATCCAAGAATCATTCTCTTAAACAATTAACATTTTTGACTTTCTATAGATTTTAAATCAATAATATAAACATTTTTAAAATAGGATGCAATAAATAAAATCATTATTTTGAAATTTAAAACATTACAAAAATAATTTTTGAAATTAATTTTAAATCTTATATCACATAATTTATTTATACTTAGTAAAGTATGATTAAATCCTTTAAAAAATAAAAAATCATTAATTAATGTAGAGTTGGAGAAACTTATCAGACCTATACCAGTAATTTTTCATTTAGAATCGTCTAAAAAGGTGAAATTTCCTCTATCAAAATACTTTAGTCAATTGAATTCAGAAATATCACCATAAATTTTTCCTATGAACCCATTATCCATATACCATGAAGCTTCTTTGGTTTTTATCTTTGTCTATAAAAGATTATAAAACTATATCTTTTGGTACCCATATCTTGGGTCCACTTATGTTAGCTAATATTGTTTTTTTAATACACACTTGTTTAGAACAAGTTTTTACATTTCAAATATGAGAATAAATACTAATTTTTCTAGTTCTACCATATCTATAATTTAAACAATTTCATTCATAAACTAGATGACAAACATTCTAACAACAACTAAAAATTTTATTTTGCAAAATCCCTTCTAAAAAATTAGACTTTTTAAAAAGGTTGGTAAATTATATTGTTTTTAAAATCCAAGACCATTGATATATTTTAAAGGTTGTTGACAACCCCAAATATTATTTAAATTTTATTCCCATTGGTTAAAATGAGAAAGTGTATTTTTAAGATATTTAATTTGAAATTCCAAATTTTCAATATTTTTTTATATTTTGATTTTAAAATAAAATACTCCTTTTTATTTAAAATTATATCTTTTTTAGAGACCAAAAAGTTGTGTTTCTTTTTAAGATATCTGAATTTATAAATAAGATCACAAAAGGAATTTTTAAGTCCATTTTTAGCATTAATAAGATATTTTTAAGTAAAATAAGAGTTAAAAGAAGTGGAAGAATAGGAATAGAAATGATAATTAAAGAGAGTAATTTTAAAACTAACCTCAATTACATCCTTGATATGTGTCATGAGACACTTGAGACATTCATCGCTTGATTCATATGTTGAAATTGACTCCTCACAAGCACTCCATACCGAGACCTTTAAATATTTATTACCTTGATTTTTGTATTTTGGATTTTTCTTACTGAAGGGAAAATATAGTTTGATGTGTCCCTTATTTTTAAAACTGAAACAAGTTACCTAAAATTATTTATTTTCAATTTTTAAATTTTTGAGTGGATATATTCTTTTTCTTTTACTTTTCTATTATCTTTGTAAATTTTGATATATCACAGTCACTCCCAGATGGGACATCATTTTTTTCATTTAAGGATATAGTCATTTTATTTTCCTTGACCTACTCAGCCTCCTTTTTTATTATCTCTTTATTTTTATCTCATATGTCATGGTAAAAATAATGAGTACCCCAATTGGCATATTTTTTACATATTTATCTTCTTATATTACAGTTACTTTTAGAGCCCAAGTACTTGGTAAAGACCAAAGGATTTTCTTGACCAAAATTTCTATATAAAGAGTGTCACCAATATATTTTAAACCATTATAAATATCAGTAAATATAGTAAACATAAAAATGATATACCTATTTATATTCATAGATAAACTCTCAAAGTCTTTCCAATATTTGACATTCCTTGTGTCCTAAACTTTATTTGTACCTTCATACACAACATATAATAATTTCTAGATCTCATGATCAATTTTTCAAGAAGAAACTATATTAAACACATTAAAATCTAAACAAAATTTTGAATTATTCATAGCTTCACTATCTAGTTCAAAAGAAAAATATCATCAGGTGACCATTTTCCTTCTTTGTCAAATGAAAGAGTATAGTAATGAATAAAAAAATTTATAAATATGATGGCCAATAGATATAAGAAAATTATACATTATAGATTTATAATAATCATAATTAGTACCATAAAAAATGGAGTATGACCAAATGATTTTCCTTTGGGACCATCATGAGTGTTTGAAAAAACTATTTAAAATAGAGATATTTATTTGAAAAACTAGGTAAATATTTTGAAAATAAAAACTTGTAAATAATTTGAAAAAAAATAATTTCCTTAAATAAAAACACTTTTGATACCAAATGTAGGTTATAGAGAGATAAAATTATAGGATAAGGGTTGAATTTCCCTTTAAAAGGGTTAAAGTAAAATAATCCAATTTTAAAAACATATTTTGTAAAAGATTGATGAAATTAAAACCATTTGAATATAAAAAATAAAAGGATAAAATTGAAAGCAATACAATATATTTAAATATAATAAAAACTTAATAATAACATAGAGAAAATTTTGATTAAGTGTTTAATAATTAAATTATTTAATGTGGTAAACAATTGAAAATGTGTAAAGTAAATGACATAAGATATTTAGTGAGGAAGTTTGGAAATAGTACCCCAAAGGAATCCCTATGTATCTCACCTCAATCTCTTCAGGATTTAATTTATTATTACCTTGGATTTAATGGTAGAAAATATACCAAAACTATCCATTTATTTTTAGGTTATAGTAATAAACTAGATGAAAAATACACTAGGTATTTAATGATAAGGCTAGAAACGACAAACAAAGTTGTCCCTTTCTAATTTTAAAGTAAATGTAAATAAAACCATGATCCATTACTTTAATGGTAGTAAGAACTAATGACATAAAAAAATAAGTGAGGATATTTCTAGGAAGAAATATATTTGATGATTTTTCTCAATTCCCCCAAAGAATATTATGAACACTATGGGAGAATTATAATTTTAGAATAGACTAATTTAATATTACAATTCAATTCAGATTATACAAGGAGAAAGGAGATATGGAACGAAAGAGCACCTTGAGAGAAATTAATCACATTGGAGGATGATCAACTTATTTTAATTATGTTTGGTGTAGATTTATGAGTACTTTTAAGGTATATATTTATAGCCTTAAATTCATTCGGTACAGTTCTAGAATCAATTGTGGGTCTTTGAGATGAATAAGTCCAAGTTCTATGTATTTTGACCAAAATTTAAAGCATGAAGAATCATAGCCTTTTAACCATGGAAGGTATATCTATTATATGGAGTATATATTTATGGAATAGGAATTATAACTATGGAGTGAAGTCTCAAAGTGATAATTTTTGGTTCTGGGAAAAATGAGGTAGTTGCAACATAGCCTCTAGGCTGCGACGTGGAGTCCTTTTATGGTTATGCCAAATTCGATGTTGCTACAGTGTAACCTATGGGTTGAAACATGGAAATTTTTTGTAAAGAAAACATTATGGTTTAAGATATATCTTAAGGAATGGATCTGATCAATATTGTAGGAACTAAAGTTTTATTACGTTGTGACCTTCGGAATTTTTGCTGTAAATCTCAGAATGGGGTTTGACCAAGCTAGTTTATGGCGTGGTCCAGAGAGTTGTGTAAAAATCCTTGTTATTTCATGAGGGTAACCAAAAAACTCATGTTTTGTGTAAATATACCACTAAAACCCTTTAATTATTGATAAGGTTATTTTCATGAGGGTAAAACTACATAAGGGTCATCCCAAGTTTCTAAATCTCGTATAAGGGTAGGTATATTTCTGCAGCGTGGTGCTTAGGGTTGCACCATAATAATTTATTTTTGGTGTGGTTCTATGTGTTGCATCGTATTCCTTGTTCAAGGATTCTAATAATACTTCAAGAATTAATCTTTATAGAGTTCTATTATGATGAAATCAATCTATTTTTGCACTATTTAATAGAAAATATTAAACACTTTAAGAGTGTTTGTGATCATTAAAATCAAAGAGCGGTGAGAATCACAACATCAAGGACCATTCCTTTATAAAAGGGATACCTAAGTGAGGTTTTTAGTTATATTATAGGATTAATTTAATAATATTATTTCCAAATAAAATAACATTGATTTAAATAGTGTATATAATTTTGTTTTATATATTTATATATAATAAATTTTTTAAACAAAATATGAAATCCATGAAATGCTTGCATTCTTTTGATTCAAATGAAACACTAAAATTATGAAACTATTTCATTCTTTTAGAATCCTTTATATTTGAGTAAAAGCATGAAATTTTTTCACACTTTTATTATCAATTTTGGAAAATAAAGTTAATATGGACCAAAATGAATTAGAAAGAAGAAAACCACGTATGTGTATTTTTATCAATGATCATGCGATGGGAATTATAGTGAGTAAGGTACCGATTGAAAAAATATTTTCTAAATTTATGAATTTATTTTTGAGACTTTTCTAACAAAAATTTCCTGATGAAAACTAGTAGGAAAATATGAATTTATACAATTTAGTCGTAGCTTTAGACTATGGGTGGTTTTATTTTGTATTATCATTGTTAATTTTTTTATTATAGTAACATTTTTTTATCATCTTTCATTGAAATAAATTTCAATTTTGTAAATATTTTCCTACCATTATGACTATTCAAAATCCATGTTCATATAGTGACTAATCTGAGGGGTTGATCCTTGGGGAATTCTATAGTGTTTTGAAGACCAACTCTTAATTTATTATATATTTTTATTCCATTTCATGGTGGGCAGTGAGGTTGAGATGGATCATACTAGTGGTTTCCACCCTTTTATATCACATCCTTGGCCTCAACTCTTTTACTATTAAACTCGTTATTCTTTCCTTTTATTCCCTCCCCCAATATACTTTTGTGTTGGAAGGGTTGGGTAATGAAACGATATAGGGTGGAGATGGGTTTAATATGGTATCATGCTCTTTGTCGAGGTTTGTTTGTATGTGTATATATATATATATCATGGAGGAGTTTGCAGTTCAGTGGATTTTAAGTTCTTTAAATCTCATTAATTCCCCATAACATAAATAGTAGAGGATGGTCATAGAATGGTATTAATGTTGGATATGCATTAAAATAAGGGTATATCATATTATATGATATACATAGGTCATATACTATGATATTAAAATGATACTTATCGTAGTCTACAATATAATTATATCATAAAGGGAATGGGTTGATTTTTTGGGATTATATTATAGATTACGATAAGCCTTTTGAAATATGTTTCATGGGATGGGAGTGTATACATCACTCCCACGTTCACCTACATGGTTTTCATTAGTTATGATTCATAATATGATTCATTTATGGATTTACATATTCGTTGAATTGTTCAGTGAATAATACTATGATGCGAATAAATTCTCAACTACCATGAGATATTAGTCGATGCTCCAACCCTTTGATACCTTTGGAGGTGGTTATAAAAGGGATCAGATCCCTCCTATTAAATTACATTGATCAGATTAAATCTAAATATGAATATCTATTTGTTCCCAAGAATCATTTGTCTCACAGAGAAGGATATAAAACTCCTTCAGTAGCTTGGAATACTCTCATTGTATACAAAGATCATTGGATGGTGTATTCCCTCAAAGGTTAGAAGCATTTAGTTATTTCTATTGTGATATCCATTAAGAATACATTTAAGAGTAAAAGATGGATTATAGAGTAACCAAGGAATTCTTGATATGCACTTCATTATATATCATGATGAACTATTGAAGATGGATTTGGAATATCATGGGTTCTTTCACTTCTGTAAGATTATTAAATGATCCCCTAAAACCCATCAGTGGTATCAGAGCCACATTCTTCAATGAATCAATATATTTTTCCTATATTTTTTCTATAAAAATTGATATTATAATGTGCATGATGTCATATCATAAAATAAGATATGGTGTGGTTGAATTTCAGCCCTTGAATTTATATTTTTCTTAGTCATAGTATAAAACTAATCTATATCATAAAGTATGATATAGTGTAAACTCATAAACCTGTTCATCATCTTAGGATATGATATACGATATTGTAATCTACAAAAAAAATTTAGGTTTCATAAAAATTAGGGTATCATAACATCATTATGATATACATGATATTATAGAATAATATTGACGCGTTATGATATCACCATACATAAGTAGTGACATCGATCATAATGTATTATTGGTATTGTATCATAAACTATGATTGATATGCACAGATTCCCTTATATATCAATCATATTTTATGACTTATAATTTATTATTATCAATGATAAACTATGATATAGCCAAAAAATTTAAAAAATTAATATTTTGGCTATTTTTCTTATAGTTTATAAAATTTTTATAAATGATGTGAATTATGGATTGAAAAGAGGATATTTTCAATCCTAAATTAATTATGAAAAAATTCATATTGTTATCTCATGTTTTGGAAACTGAATAAATTGTTTGTTTATTTTTTTCTATTCATATAGAATACCCATGTTTATAAATGTTTAGAAATTGTGAATATTATATATGATGAATTTATGTGATGAATTTTTTTTAATAAAATATTTATCAAGGCATTATATTCCATGTAATACATCATAAGATTTAGTTTTTATCTACCTTGTCCTCATTTTTAAATTTGAGTTATTAGCTTGAAATTATTTGTTGGATATAGTTTGATTATATTAGGATTTATAGTTATAATGAATTGGATTCTACCTTGAGTAAAGTATCCCTAGGTAGAGGGAATTTGCGTTAGAGTTCCCACTAACCTAGAGGCTTATGTCTTATTCTAGAAAAGTGGGGGTTGGCTATATGTGGTTTGGGGATTACTCATGTGAAGACCGTCAATCTCAAATAATTTAACAGCTTTACATGAATATTTCATGTACCTTATACATATGATGTATTTGGATATGTATGAATATATTTGGCTTCTATATTTGGATGGGTAATAGAAACTATGGGTTTTGTATATAATTGAACATTAATGTGGTGTGAACACATTAATTTAGTGGATGGAATATGTATTCTAAAACTAAATCATTAGAAGCATGAATTTATAAAGGAATAAAACATGAGATAATTAATATTTCCTATGATTTAATATATATGAATTTAATATACATATAATTTATGTTAATTTGGTGATGATTTTAAAAGAATAACCCTAAAATATTGAGTTTGAGATTACTTCTAAAGTATCCCTTATTAAGACCTGAATCATTCAGTATGGGTGGCCCTAACTACCAATTCCCATGAATTATCTTATGTAAGGAAAGAAATTAATGATGTGACCTTAACCGTTAGGTGACCTTTTCTTGATGTTTTTTAAGTTACACTTATCTTTGAAACCCTAGCCATTTGTACACTAGAAGAATAGAATTTAGTGAATCTATATGATGGATTTGGAGAAATAGTTATCCACTTATCAATCTAGGAATCATATATTATATGATTCATAATAGTTGTATACTAGATATAGTCAATGCTTATTTACATGATACCCAATGTAAGTTATGATGAAATATGGGTCATGGGTCACTAAGTGGATATCTTGTATTGGGAAATCATTTTTAGTGGGAGTACATTCATTAAAAGTCCACGATGAAAAGATATAAAACATGATACTCACCCATAGATGTTTCTTTATTGTAGATTATGTCATACTTCATGAAAATCATATGGAGAACTCTAATCAGTATGACTTGTAGAATAGTTCAATATTATTATCTAGGGTTGAGAAGTGCTCTAAAAGAGAATCATTCTAAGCATCTAAATGTGAATGTTATATCACTATAGGAAAAATGGGTATTTGCAACGGGATAGTCTTCCATCACAAATAGTCCATTGATAAGGACTATTTGTGACATGATTCATTTCGCATCATAAATAGTCATTGCTAAATAACTATTTGCGATGGGAATATACTTTCGTTCCAATTACCTTTTATCGGTATTGTTATTTGTAGCGATATTTACTTCCCGTCGCAAATCATCTATCGGTAGAAGTGTATTTTTGATGGGACTCATCGCAAATACCTTCCGTCATTGTTAGTATTTGTAACGAGATTTAATTTTCATCAAAAATAAAATTTCAAAGGAAGGGTATTTGCAATGGATCCCATCATATATAACTTTTTTACCATTAATGTGGATATTTATTGTGGGTACTATTCATGATGGGACCCGTTGCAAATTATTTAACCTCTATATACCCTAACCCGATTTTTTTTCACTTTCTCATCTTAATCCGGACCCTTTTCTTGCTCACCTCTTCTTCTCCTTAAATTTTTAAGAGTTTAAGATTTTATAGGGAATAAACTTTTTTGGCTTAGCATCCGAAAAAAAGTTTCGTTTTAAGGTATTTGTTTAATGTATTTAATTTTTTGTTAATTTTTTTATTTTATATTAGTATTAATTAATATTAATTTTTCGTAATTTGTTTTAATTAGAATTATTTTGTTTTATTTTTGACTAATTAGTTTTATTTATTAGTTATTACTTTAATTATATATAATTAGTTTCAATTATTAATATATATTTTTAATTCGAAATAATTAGTTTAAATTAGTAGTTATTAATTTTAATTGTTAGTATGTTGTTTTAATTATCAGTAATTAACTGTAATTATTAGAAATTAACAGAAACTATTAAAAATTAGTGTTAATTATTGGAAATTAATGATAATTAGTAATAAAATAGCAGTAACAAGTGGAAATTAAAAAAATTAACTAAAAAGAGTGATAATTAATAGAACTTGGTAATAATCTATAGATCGTAGTAATAAATAATAATTTGTTTATGTAGCTTTTACTAATCAGCAGTAATTATTAATTAATATATTTTAGTAATTAATACTAATTTTTCATTATTAAAGGTAAATATTAATAATTATAAAACAATTAGTAGAAATTAGCGGTAATGAGTACAAATTAGTGATAATCAATAAAAAATCAACGATAATTATTAAAAATGATTGGTAATTATTAGAAATGAGTAATAATTATTATAAATCTGTGGTAATTGTTTGAAATTGGTGATAATTACTAAAAATCAGTAAAAAATAGTAATAATTAGTGATAATTACATCAAAGTTAATGGTAAATACTAATAATTAAAAGTATTTAGTAAAAATTTATGGTAATTAGTTTAAATTACCAATAATTAGAGGTAATTACTAAAAATTAGTGGTATTTAGTAAAAAATAGTGATAATTATTAAAAATTAGCAGTAATTATCAGTAATTAGCGGTAATTAGTAAAACTTAGTGGTAATTAGTAAAATTTATGCTAATTAGTAAAAATTAAAAGTAATTAGTAAAAATTAACGACACTTGGTAAAAAACAATAGATCTTAGTAAAAATAGTTGCACTTGGTAAAAATTAGCGGTAATTAATAATAATTATCGATAATTAGTTGTAATTACTAAAAATTAGTGATAATTAGCAGTAATTATAAAAAATTAGCGGTTATTAGTAGGATTTAACGGCACTTAGTAAAAATTGTTGGTAAATCAGAAAAATTAGACGTATTTAGTAATAATTAGTGTAAATTAGTAACAATTTGTGACATTTAGTAAACATTAGTTTTAATTAAAAAAATAGAGGAACTTAGTAATAATTTGTGTCAATTAGAAATAATTAGCAGAAATTAGAAATAATTAGATAAAATTAGTTAAAATTGTAAAAACTAGTGGCAATTAGTAAACATTAGTAGTAATTAGTAAAAATTAGCATCACTTAGTAAAAATTAGCGACACTTAGTAAAAATTAGCAACACTTAGAAAACATTAGAGGAACTTAGTAAAAATTAGTGGTAATTACATAAAATTAGTAGTAATTGCATAAAATTAGTTATAATTACATAAAATTAGTGGTTATTATTAAAAAATAGTGTTAATTAGTAAAAACTAGCAGTTCTTAGTAAAAAATAGTGGTACTTAGCATCACATAGTAAAAATTAGCAGAACTTGGTAAAAATTAGCAACACTTGGCAATAATTAGTGGAACTTACTAAAAATTACCAACAATTAGTAATAATTAGTGTAAATTAGAAATAATTACTAAAAATAAGAAAAAATTAGTTGTAATTACTAAAAACTAGTGTTAATTTCAAAAAATAAGCTGTAATTCGTAAAAATTAGAAGCACTTAGTAAAAAATAGTTGTAATTATAAAAAATTGGTGTCACTTAGTAATAATTAGCGGAAATTGGTAATAATTTGTGGAATTTAGTAAAAAATAGTAAACTTAGTAAAAATTAGAAAAACTTAGTAAAAATTAGTTGTAATTATTAAATATTAGTAGTAATTACTAAAAATTAGCAGTAATTACTAAAAAATATCAGTAATTAAATTCACTTAATAAAAATAAGCAATACTTAGCGGCACTTAGTAAAAATTGGATAAACATAGTAATAATTGGAGACACTTAGTAATAATTAGTGACACTTAGAAATAATTGGAGATAATTACTTAAAATTAGCATCACATGGTAATAATTAACAGCAATTTGTAATAAATTAGCAGTAATTGGTAATAATTTGTTCCAATTAGTAATAATTAGCGGTACTTAGTAAAAAATTGTGTAAATTATAAAAATTAGTAGCACTTAGTAAAAATTGGTGATAATTACATAAAATTAGTGATAATGAGTTATAGTTTACCATAAATAGTAATAATTTATGATAATTAACAATGATTAATAAAATAATGTTAAATATTATAAATTATTTTTAATTAGTAAAAATTACCTATAATTAGAGGTAATAAATTTTAATTAGCTGAAATCATCACTAATTAGTAAAAATCAGTGATAAATATATCAAATTGATAATATTTACAAGAAAATTATAATTTTTTTTATTTTTTACTCTTTTTTTGATCTCCTTTTTCTTATATCAAATTAATCATAAACATTTTTTTATTTTCTATTTTTTAGAGAAATATGGAATAAGGAAGTTGAAAATAGACTTTATTACATGATATTTATTGGATAAATCATCGTAGGAATCCAAATGGTTCTAGTATAAATCCTATATATATTGAGGGTGTTAAATATTTTTTATCATTTTTATCATCAAAACCATAATTGTTGTAGAATGGAAAATTAATTTTCTTTGTAAGAAATGTGATATGCGGAGGTTTGACACATTTGAGAACATTGGGGGTCATCAATTGAATTTTGGTTTTCAAAAAGTCTATTTTTTGGTATCAACATGGTGAACACAATTTCATAGAATATATTATTAATTTGGTTTTAGATCCATAATGGTTTCAAAATTTAGTGTATGATGTAGTTAATCTATATTTTCAACAAAATGAAAATCATAATGATATTGATTTCACTCATGTGTTAGAACTTTCTTGATATTATGAGTTGCTAAATTCTACCAAGGATGCCTTATGTCTTGGTTTTAAGATAAGAAAATTTGAAGGTGTTGCAAAATTTATGGCTATTAAATTAGATAATGGATTAAAAAATAGCTATTTTTCTCACATATTCTCTTCTATTAAGTCACTATTGCCTAAAGGAAATGTGTTTCCCCCAAATTTCTATGATTCCAAGAGGCTGGTTCATAATTTGAGTATTGGTTATCATAAGATTCATACATGTAAAAATGATTGTATCTTATATTATGGTGAAAATTAGTTGTTAGTTATTTTTCCTACATGTGAAAAATCAAGGTACAAAGTAGCTCAATTAGGGAAGTCTATATTGATACTTGTTAAAAAATTGAGGTATTTTCTGATTACACCCAGTTTTCAATGTCTATTTATGTCTTATAAGACAATATCATTGATGTCGTGGCATAAATACAATATTTCAACTAGTAAAATCTTAAATAATCCTTATGATGGGGGTTCATGGAAACATTTTGAATATATACATCCTTATTTTTCATTAGAAGCCTATAATTTGTGATTGGGTATTTCTACTAATGGTTTTTACTTATTTGGTTCTTACGGTAGTCAAAATTCTTATTGACTTTCTTTGTAAATCCATACAACTTACCTCATTAGATATTGATGAATGAAAAATATATCTTTTTAACATTATTAATTATAAGAAATCCTAGAAAAATAACAATGTTTAGTTGAATCCATTGATTGATGAGTTAAATTTATTATGGAGTAATGGTTTCAATACATATGATGTCCTTATGAAATAGAATTTCATAATGAAAGTTAATTTAAATTGGAAAATTAGTGCATTCCCAGCATATGACATATTATTTGGATGGGGTAAACAAGGTCCAAAATCATGTATGTATTGTATGAGTGACATAAAATCATTTATGCTTTTTAATGGGAGAAAAACTTATTTTTTTGACCATCATCGTAGATTTCTTACTATTGATAATCCTATAAAAAAGAATATAAATCATTTTAGAAAATATACTATTGAAATAGATGGACCTTCAGAAATGATCTCATGTATTAATTTAAAATCTATTATATCCTCATTACCTCCCATTACCTTTATACCGACTATAAACCAACAAAAAATAGATGGATTTGGGAAAGATCACAATTGGATTAAATGAAGTATTTTTTGGGATCTTCCATATTGGTCTGATTTTTTTGTCTGTCACATATTGGATTTCATTCATATTGAGAAGAAATTTTTTAATAATATATTTTATACAGTTTTGAGCACACCTGGTAAGACCAAAGATAAATATAAAGGAATGATTAGATCTTTACCAAACTTGCAGGTAACTATATCTTGAGTTCTTTGAAAATGATAGATCATAGAAGTTAATGAAGTCAAAGTGGATTGTACACTTTTCAAAGATAACCATTTATTATTTTTTAGTGGATTGTTGATTTGAGACTATCAGAGGGTTATCTTTCCAAATTGGCTAGATGTGTTAGAAACAGTCATATTACTAGATTAAAAAGTTCTGATTGTCATTTTATATTAGAAATAATTATACCAATTTGATTTAGAGGTCTGATGAATTATTCGATTTGGTATGCGCTAATAGAAATATAATATAATTTTATGAGACATATATACGGTGAAAAATGGCTATGTTTCACTTAGTATACTGCAATAATATGTTTTTTAATTTTATGTATCTTGAAAAAAAATTCCCCCCAAATTATTTGATTTAATGGAACGTTTGATATTACATTTTTTGTATGAAGAAAAATGTTGAGGTCTGGTATAGTTTTGATGGATGTACCAATACAAGAGATGCATAAAAAACTAAAGAAAAAGGTACGTGACAAAGAATTAGTTTAAGGGTCAATTGTAGAAGCTTATTTATAGGAGGGAATTTTTTTTTTTCTTATCCCATTATTTCCAACCTAAATATCCTTCCAAACATAACCAAATGAGTCGTAATGAGTGAAATGCTGACGATGTGCTGAACATTCAATTATCAGTTTTTAATCAGTCAAAAATTGGCTTTGGTGGAGTTCATGAATGATGGATTTCTGATAATAAATATCACAAGGCTCATACATATGTTCTACTTAACTGTGAATAAATTACATGATCTTTACAATGATTACTACTACCAAATATTCTTTAATTTTTTTAAAAAAATAAATAAATTAATATTCATTTATATATAAATTATATGATGATCATAGAAAGAAATATTTTCCACAAATTACATCAACTTCTCTAATATAATGTTAACAACATATTTTTTTCTATTCATTTCAAAGCCTGGTAAAGTAAATTGTTTATTTTTTAACAAATGCAATCAATTTATGGTTTTTTATATTGTTAATTTTTTCCAATTTTTTAGGTATCACAACACGATGATAAAATTCATAATTGATTTTGTGTATTGAGTAAACCACCATCCAAAATGGTAAAATCTTATAATACATATGTGGTGAAAGATTTTTTGTTTCATACACGTACATTTAGTGAATCAAAAAAAAACAATGAATAAAGGTGTTTTCTTGATAGGACATCATCATAGAGAAAGTCAAGTTGACTTTTATGGCATGCTGGATGAAATAAGTGAACCATGTTATCTGAGACCGAATTATGTAACAATGTTTAAATTCCAATGGTTTGATACTGATTGAGGATTTCATGTTCATCCACTACAAAAAAATGACCACTTTAGAAGAGGTTATTTTTTACATTAGAAGGGGTTATAACCCCTTCTAAATACATTAGCTACAGTTGTGGGAAACCGCCGCTAATGTGTCTGCCTACTGTTAGTAGAGGCAGTTGTGAGAAAGCGCTACTAAATTCATATTGAATTTAGCAATGGTTACATTAGAGGGGGTTTAAACCCCCTCTAATGTTGCTTGAAATTTACCACATTAGAGGTGGTTATAACAAAACCCGCATTTAATATATGGATTTAGGGGCGGTTCAAACCACCCCTAATGGTGATTGCACATTGGGCATTAGAGGCGGTTTTCAGACAACCGCCCCTAGCCCCTTGACATGCCAAGACACCAGCGCCCCACCTTGACACCCTCGTGAGCCACACATTGACACCCCCTTGCGCCCCACCTTAACACCCCCGTGTGACACCAGCACACCCTGGACACCCCAACGCCCCACCTTGGCACCCCAACGCCTCAACCTAACACACCCAGGACAACCCTGCGCGACCCAAGCTCACCGCCGACACACACCATGACACCACCCCAGCCCCCCCCCCCCTTAACAACATGGGAAACCCCTGCACGCCCCCTTGACAACCCATCCCCCCCCCCCACCCCTTGACACCCATGGACACCTCGGGACACCCAGCGTGCCCCCTTGACACCAAAGTGTGCCCCCTTGGCACCCAGTGCGCCACTGAAACACCCCTTGACACCACCCCAGCGCCCCCCCCCCCCCCCCAACAACCCGGGACACCCCCGTGTGCCCCTTGACACCCCATCGCGACACCAGCGCGCCCCCTGGACACCCCAGCGCACCACCTTGACACACCCGGGACACCCCCGCGCACCCCCGACACACCCACTTGACACCACCGCAGTGCCCCCTTTGACACCGCAGCCCCCCCTGACAACCCAGGAAACCCCCCCCCCCCCGGACACCCAGGGACCACCCATTAGAGGCGGTTATAACAAAAACAGCCTTTAATATATGGATTTAGGGGCGGTTCAAACCGCCCCTAATGGTGATTGCACTTTGGGCATTAGAGGCGGTTTTTAGACAACCGCCCCTAGCCCATTGACATGCCAAGACACCAGCGCCCCACCTTGACACCCTCGTGTGCCACACCTTGACACCCCCTTGCGCCCCACCTTAACACCCCCGTGTGACACCAGCACACCCTGGACACCCCAGCGCCCCAACTAGGCACCCCAGCGCCTCACCCTGACACAACCGGGACACTCCTGTGCGACCCCAGCTCGCCCCCGACACACACCATGACACCACCCCAGCGCCCCCCCCCCCCCTTGACAACACGGGAAATCCCCGCACGCCCCCTAGACAACCCATCCCCCCCCCACCCCTTGACACCCATGGACACGCCGGGACACCCAGCGTGCCCCCTTGACACCAAAGTGTGCCCCCTTGGCACCCAGTGCGCCACTGACACACCCCCTTGACACCACCCCAGCGCCCCCCCCCCCCCTCAGACAACCCGGGACACCCCCGCGTGCCCCTTGACACCCCATCGCGACACCATCGCACCCCCTGGACACCCCAGCGCACCACCTTGACACACCCGGGACACCCCCGCGCGCCCCCGACACACCCCACTTGACACCACCACAGCGCCCCCTTTGACAACCCAGCGCCCCCCTTGACAACCCAGGAACCCCCTGCTCCCCCCCTTGACAACCCAGGAACCCCCCGCGCCCCCCCCCCCCCCTGATACCCCATCGCCCCCCCCCCCCCCTGACACCCAGGGACCACCCAACGCGCCCGCTTGACACCCCGGGACACCACCTTTGACAACCCAGCGCACCCCCTTGGCACCCAGCACGGCACGTCAGTGGCATAAAAAGGATCATAGTGGGATTCGAACCCTGAACCTTTTGCATCTAGAGTCCAGTACAGAACCACTAGGTTGTTCATGATTGTTGTTATAATATAAGATTCATTATATTTAATTAAATCTGGAAGTATTATATTATATTATATTATATTATATTGTATTATATATATATTTGTGTTTAGAAATATAAAAAATATAATATATGTGTATATATGTAATATATTTCTCTATAATATAATATATATTTGTGAATAATATTTATATATAATATGTATTTATGTATAATTATAATATATTTGTGCATAATATATATATATATATACATATTTGGGTATATTTAATATATATATATAAATACATATTTATACATATATTAATAAATATATTTATATTTATGTGTGTGTATTTTTTGTATTTATAGATATAATATAATTATAATATATATTATACATATATTATATTAAATAAATTTATATTATATATTAGTGTATTTAATTATATACATTTATATTATATCACCAACAAACATATATACACACACACAATTAAATGTGTTCATATAATTGTAAATAAAAAAGATAATTAAATGATATATATATATATATACTAAATTAATTTATAATTAATATGCTATACTACAATATACATAAAATAATTATACAATACATATAAATTTATTTATAATAAAATATTTATAATATAATATATAATATAAATAAATAATATATTTATATTTATATTTATATTTATATTTATATTTATATTTATATTTATATTTATATTTATATTTAATTTTGTCAAAATTAATAAATTAGTATACATAATCTAATATAAATGTATTTATACATAAGTATACAATACAAATGTATTTATGTATGCGTGTGTGTAAAAATAATATTATTAATTATTATATGATATATATATATATGTACTAAATTAATTTATAATTAATATTCTATACTACAATATTCCTAAAATAATTATATAATACATATAAATTTATTTACAATAAAATATTTATAATATAATATATAATATAAATAAATAATATATTTATATTTATATTTATATTTATATTTATATTTATATTTAATTTTGTCTAAATAATGTAAATTAGTATGCATAATCTAATATAAATGTATTTATACATAAGTATACAATACAAATGTATTTAAGTACGTTTGTCTGTAACAATAATATTATTAATTATTATATGATATATATATATATATACTAAATTAATCTATAATTAAAATGGTATGATACAATATATGGAAAATAATTATATAATATATATATTTATATATAATTAAATATTTATTATATATATAATATAATTATATAATATAATTATATAAAATATATGTGTTTAAGTAAATTTATATTTAATGTTGTCTATGTAGTTGGGGTTTGGCTTAGTGGTAAGCACCTCGTAATTCTACATGAAAAATGGGGGTTCAAAACTCATTGGGTGTAGGGCTGTAGTAGTATTGTATCGTACTGTAGTAGCACTGACACTGTAGCAACGGTGGGTACTATAGTGGTGGCATGGCACTATAGCGGCAGAAAATCACTGTAGCAGCAGTGGGTACTGTGTGGTACAATAGCAGGCGGGTACTATAGCAATATATATATGTATACATTTTTGTTTATATGTATGAGTGTTTATTTAAAATATTTATATAATGTCCTTATATATATATGTGTGTTATAAAGTATTTAAATACATTTATAAAATGTTTTTATGTAATATATATATACACACACATGCACACACCAACATATATTTTAAATTTTTTGAATTTATATGAGATTTATTTTAGAAAATAAATAAAAATTTAGATGGAGTTTAAAACTCCCTCTAATCAAAGGGATTTCCAGCGGTTCATAACCCCCGTCAAATTTCATGAATTATAGGGGGTTAACAACCCCCTCTAATGTCGTAAATTATAGGGGGTTCAAAACCCCCCTCTAATTTCTTACACTAGAAGGGATTCAAAAACCCCCTCTAATGTCATAAATTAGAGGGGATTCAAAACCCCCTCTAATGTCATCAATTAAAGGGGGTTCCAAACCCCCTATAATTTCTTAAATTAGAAGGGGTTCAAAACCCCCTGTAATGTCATGAATTAGAGGGGGTTAAAATCCTCCTCTAATGTCATCAATTATAGGGGGTTCAAAACACCTCTTAATTTCTTAAATTAGAAGGGGTTTAAAAACCCCTCTAATCTAAGGGATTAGCGGCGTTTCATGAACCCCCTCTAATATCTTACATTAGAGGGGGTTATGAACCCCCACTATTTCGTTTTAAAAAATAAATTATATATATATATACATGCATGTATGTATGTATATATATATATATATATCCAAACAAATGTTATATATATATCTCCCCTAAAATCCAACAGAATATATATGGCCATTAATTATTAAACTAGCAGCGGTTTTGATATAACCTGATATAAAATCAAACCAAATATTAAAAAAACAATGCAAAAAATTTTAGAGGGGGTTGTGCATAAACCCTCTCTAATTTTTATAGAAAAATAATTTAGAGGGGGTTTATAACCCCCCCCCCCCCTCTAGATTTTATGATTAGAGGGGGTTGTGCAGAACCCCCTCTAATGTTACAGAAAATGAATTTAGAGGGGGTTGTGCAGAACCCCCTCTAAATAACCCCCTCTAATGTACTGTTTTTTTTGTAGTGATATGCACCATGAAATCATCAACAATAAATATAAATTACTTCTTATAGTAAATGAACCATTTTTATTGGCTCATCAAGCACACTAAATATATAATGAAAATTATTGTGCTTATTTAAGAGAGTGAATTGATTGGTGGAGCATTATAAAAAATAAATCCCATGAAAATCAGTTTATGCAAAGTGAATGTGGTTTTATTGAAGTGAAAGGAATTGATATTTTTTAAGAGAAAACTAAAAATACATATTTTCAATGAAAGGACAAAAATATAGATTATTCCATCCAATAATTACTGGTCTATAGTAACGATGATGTTCATGATGTCTAAAATGAATTTGAATTAACAAGTTATGATTTAGCTAAAACTTATATGGAAATCGATGATACTGAGGAGGAAGATGAAGATACCGACACCTTCATATATGAAGATGATGATGAAGATGAATAATTACACAATTACTTATTGGTTGTAGTAAAAATAAATAAATATATATATATATATAATAGTCATCTTCAATTATTTTCTGACAACTTTCTTTTCATGTTTCAAATGGATGATGAGGCATGTGATGAGATCTTTTGTAGCCTCTAGAAGGTTGTACTACCTAGTGATGAGCCTTATGATATGTCATCAGACCCTCATTTGCAAATGATGTTTCGACTCATAGGGTTCATGGTCTTAAAATATTGATGATCCCCAACCCTATTCTAGAGTGACTTTCACATCTATATTTTGATCCATGCATATGGAGGCGTGTTCAATTGTGTAATTTAGTTAATTTTCATTATCTTTTATTTTCATTAATTTATTTATGAACTAATTATTTTATTATCTATTATATTTTCCCATATTTGTTCACATATAGTTGTTTGATAGGGGAGTTCTATTATATAGAATTATTTTTCTAGAGAATTGGTGACATGGGATCATATTCCCATTGATGTTCGGTGGAGAATGTTTGATCATTGGATGGTATATAAATATATAATAGTTATTTGGAAATTTATTTAATTATTAAATTGATATTATTATTTATTTTTAGGGTTTATGGTATATTATCTATGACTACATGAGGAACTCTATATGGGTGTCCTGGGAGGCTTATATGCATGACCAAAGTTGTTAGTTTTTTCACAATCTGAGGAAGAGATCCCTACAAAAAGTTGGAGTCATAGTTTTTGACTAGTCTTACTACACCCATCAACCAGATTACATATCCTCTCATGTTTGGGATTTATTTTGATCATATTGGTTGGTAGATAGTTTTTAGAGGATATCATCATTAGGTCGGTAGAACCAGGGAGACAAGAGGTCACTCATAGAGCTAGTAGTCGTATATTTAGTATTAATAAATGAAATATGGTAAGTAATTTTATTTAATAATTTATATAAATTTAAATGTAAAATTTTTAGTTTATTTTTTATATAGTATATTGATCAATCCAATATTATAGAGTTTTATGTTTAGAAGAGGATGTACATGGACCATATCACTGGAGATATTTCTGGTGTTCGATGGCGCCAGATTGTGGTAAGTATTTTTCTAGTTTCAAATTTAACTAAAAATAATATTTAAACTATTTTTATTTCAAATTTCATTTGAATAATTCATATGAGGTCGTGACTTCTCACACCCATGATGATAGTTAGGTTGAGACTGAGGATCCAGCCACCAGTGCAGTGGGGTTTGATGACTTGGCATGGATGCAAACAACTCAATATGCCTTTGAGAAAGGTTGGGTTGTTGAAATCAGCACTCAATTGATGCATTAGAGTTATTATGGTATTGTTGTGATATTTTCATATTGATCAAGGGGGGATAATGGAGATTTTTCATCATTGGATGCACAAAATGATGATAAGTTTCAAGTGAGGTATTATCTTATAAAGACCCTACGTAGAGAGTATGATGAGTTTCTTCGACATCATGAGTTCGAGAAGAATGAGCTACATCGAGCGCATGAGTAGTAACAACAACTAATGGTGGAGTACATGTGGTGTTTAGTGTAGGGTATAGGAATGAAGTTCCTTCCACCACCACCTCTTCCAGATGACCCTCCCCCACCCCTATGATTTATGTACTTTGTATATAAATTTATTATGTTAAACATTTGAGTGAATTTTTTTTTGTAAATATTGTTATTAATTATGAAATTTATAGTTTTTTATATTACATTTTTTATATTATTACATTTTTTTATTTTTTATATCATCGTGATGTTTTATATTTTTGTTTTTTCTTTTTATTTTTTTTATTTTTTTTATTTTTTTTATTTTTTTAATTATTTGTGATGGGAAACTAATACTATCCTAAATAGTTTTAAAAATTATTTGGGATGGTATTATTTTCCTCTATCATAGAGTATTTTTTATGGGAGATGTCTCCCATCGTAAATAATTGTATATATAAATCTTTTAAAGGTTTTTTATGACAAGGAAGCCTCATTCGTAAGAAATGTATTTGCAATGTGATTTTAAACAACATGCCATTTGCGAGAGGTCCCTGTCACAAATGACTATTTGAAATGATATCCCATCACAAATAGCCCATCTCAAATAAATCATAATCTTGAAGTGTATAAATAAATTTCTCCAACTTTGATACATGGTTATTAGATATCAGGTGTGCATCTGGTCACTTACAGGGCATCGTTATTTCCCCATAGGTAACTGATTTAGAATTTATAAATATGGAACATACAAAAACACTAAATTATGAATGGGTAGTATAGGTAATATAAGTTCGTGGTTGAATCCACAGAGACTCAGTGGAAGAATATACATTAATTCAATAATGAAGATTGTAATTAGAATGGGAAATAACTAAACCTAACCTAAAATAATGAGAAAAAATGATGAGAAGTCATTCGGAAATTATAAGATCAGGTTCATAAAGTAAAAAATCATAACTAACTAATGAAATATCAAGAATTTTTCTAAATCGTATGTAAGAAACTCCCTTGTTCTAGGTAGTTGCTCTCCAATCATTGATTTCCCCTTTTCTCATGGTCAGGTACTTCGGTTATCTCAACAATATAGTAACCCAAAACCATGTTTAATCATAACACACAATAAACCCAATGGTCAAGGTGAATACTACATTCTAGCCATGCATTATAAATCGTTCATTCAATCAATCAGCAAAGGTCATGCATGATGAATGAACAAGTGATTTAGAATAAAAATATGAATTCATAACTCAACATGATAGGTCATTAAATATATAATAACTCAATTCATCAATTCTATTTCCATTAAAAAACTGAACACAAGAAACCACCACCTCACATTGTCTATAAGGGGGAGAAAAATTAAAACCCTATTGTATGATAGTGTAATGGATGAAGCAATGACCACTGATAGTAACAATCCTCTCATACTGGACCTCCTCCCTCTAATAGAAAAATAACTTAAAAATTATTGTCCTAGAATCCTCTTAGGTTTGTAATTTTATTTATAATATATCATATTCAAATTATCCCAAACAGTTTATTGTTAAACTAGTGAAAATACCTCAAAAATCATAGAAATATAATATAATTAAAATTTACTTGATTGAAACCCTGACAGTGAAAACATGGATTCATATCATGGAAACTCCTTCATATATTCCTATAATTAAACAATTACTTCATCACGGAATGATGAT
Organism: Viscum album; assembly: GCA_963277665.1. Lineage (NCBI taxonomy): Eukaryota > Viridiplantae > Streptophyta > Magnoliopsida > Santalales > Viscaceae > Viscum > Viscum album. The sequence goes on along the minus strand of OY728160.1, from coordinate 1,304,140,202 downwards.
AACCCAATGACCCTATGGCTCAATACTATCTCAATATTCCTATTCATTTTTGGAATAATACAAACCATCATAGTGTGATCATTTCTCCTAAAATTCACAAAGGAATTAATATTTAAGAAATCATCAAGGAACCTTATGAACTCCCCATTATGAATCTATATTCATCTACCATGAATACATAGAACAATCATATTCTTTATGATGAACCATCTTCATACATGTTCACAACTCCTATGGAATCCTCAACAGCTTCAAGGTGAGACTGGAATAGGCGTGGTGTATTCTATTCATACTAGCTTCTTTCAGGCATGAAAGGATTCTTATCATGATGAAACTCTGTAAAGCATGGTGAAAGATCATATCATCTTCATAAATACACTTTTCTTTATATCCTATGACTTCTAATGGAGGTTCTAGGCTTTATAATGGTGGTAATTGGTTCCATAAATTCTTTCATGGTAGTCCTACTCTTTATGGTGGCCCAACAAATCAAGCCCAGCTCCATTGAACTTCCTCCACATGAATCCATGATGGTTATTCATCACTTAATGGAGGTTGGGTTGAGAACATCCTTTGTTGATTATGGTGGATCGTAACATTTATTAGGATGGTGTGGCATGACATAGTATAACCCTAGAAACCACATAAAGGAGACAGGAAAGACGATGTCGTACCATGACATTCCTAAGTGAGTTTTTAAAAGATAAATAGTACCCAATAAAACCTTGTATCACATCATATTTCTACATTAGATGGAACTGGTTTATAACTTGAGTGTTCCAGGGAATCTCATTGCCCCACCATTGCACTGAATTGTACCTTGGTTCCCTTGCCAGTACCACCCTACACCGATGCTTTCCTTATATTTCTCCAATTCCACCCCATGCTAGCCCATGCATCTTCTCATTTGTTCCACCATGCCATGAATCATGTTTGAGCTAGGTAAACTACCAAACATTTTCTAGTTAGGCTCTTGCAGTTCTAGCATTTCAGCTTTCATATTTTTTAGACATAGAAATATTCTCTAATTAGATAGCTTTTCCAAATATTCCTCAAAAACCCATAATTATCCATTTCCTTCATTTTTCTCTGAAATAATGATTTAAATGTATCATGTGATAAAAAATGAAAAATCAATGTAAATTAGACATAAAAAAATTAATTAATCATTAAAATCAATGAATTTAATAATAAAAAATAATGCATGAATTTTAGCTATCAAATCCCCCGCCACTTAAATTATTTATTTTTCCTAGGGAATTTAATCTAAACATAATCACAAATGAAATATCATCCTTCCAATATTTAATCATCAAGGTTACAAAATAAACTAATCATTGACAAGGGGAAATTTTTCAAACATCACACGAGGAAATTTTTTCAGCTCTTCAATTTTTAAGGAAACAAAGTCAAATATGAATTTTACTTTCCCCATTTAATGTGATGATTCCTTTATTAACATTCATTCACATTATTCAATTTAGTATTTCTATGCATTAAATTTTTAATCTACCTCACCGTGAAAATATTTCACCCATTATTCAAGGTAAAAATTTACTAGAGTTATGTGTATACCTCAAGTGCATGTATTATAACCATAAGCTTGAAATGAATAAAAAATCACCACATCATAAAGAAAAATATCAAAATTAATTATGATGTATTCACAAAAAGGATAAAATGAATCTGAAGTCAGGTTTGGTAGGTAATTAATGTAAAAATATTAAAAAAACTCAAAGAGGTGGTTAACTCTAACCATAATGCATGATAAAGAATAGAAAATCATATTGAAAACTCCTATAATAATGATGGAATCGGCCCCACTTCCCAACTCAAAGAAAGTCTCACAAAAAATAATCCAATTAAATATGCACCCCTTTTTTCTTTGTTTTTTTGGAAGTTTTAGTTGGAATAAATCCCACACCCATTACCCAACCTATATCTAATCTCATCACAACACTAATTAAAATAGTTATAAAAATATCATAGGCTGAGTTAAGAGTGGTTTTGACCTACCCAAGACACAATATATTTTTTCCTTTTTCTTTATTTTCATTTTCTATGTTTTTTACGTTTTTTAGAGGGTGGACAATGAAATGTCTTGAATAATAATCATAAACCTTTCCCTACTCCAAATTAGAACACTTCACATTACTTCTCAATAAAAAAATTATCTTCCATAATTGAAAATCTATTCCCCCTCACTTAAACCATTTCATATCATTAAAAAGTACCTAGGGTAGGGTATGAAAAAAAATAGGATTATAATATAGCTTACCAATCAATTTTATTCATGTATTATATCAGATTAAAATAATGATTCAATGAAAAGGTGGGTCTCAAGGATAAGGGGCTCAAAAATAAAAAAAGCCTCAATCATATTAATGTGACTTTTTGTTTCATATATTTTAAAATATTCAATTCATGTTCTATAAGTCTACATACCCTAAGTATCTCTCAAGAAATGGGTATAAGAAATAATATTAAAAACTTGTCCTAAGACCCTCTTAGAAATAGTAACATAATAATAGAATACAATCACTTGTGGAACATATAGTTATAATACACCAATCCACATAAATCTCAAAAAATAAAATCATGAAAAAACTAGGGGGTTTCATTGGCACAAATCAACTAGCCCCCCCCCTAGATTTTGAATCATACAATATATTCCCACATGATTTTCTTTACTAGTTTAGCCCCCATTTTTCTCATTTGATCTTACTAATGATGATTTTTAAAACATTTCAGGATGAGATTATTAAGGTATTTTTTAATCATATATCAAAAATAAATAAAGGAGTTCAATTGTGGCATGGAATTTTATTTAAAATTCAAAAAAATCATTGGTGAATAACAAGAAATTCAAAATTCAAAATTTTAATCCCCTTTCCTACTGAAGTTCTACCTCTTCTTTTCCTTATCTTATCAATTAAATATAATAGACCAGATAAATCAAAATTAACTAGTGAAAGCATAAGGTCCATGCATTAAAACTCAAAAATATTAATGGTAATTGAAAAAACTTATTACTAATATAAGTCCTCAAAACTAATTCCTAATTCCCTAGAAAGAAATAAAAACTCAGTTTTCCTCTCACAAAAATATTTGTTTAAGGTTGTTTAGTTCGACCTTATCTCTTTTTCTCTTGTTATTTGAGTGTGGTAAGATGTTAAACAGTCTTGATTTGTCCAAGTATAAAATTATAGCTCATCCAGGGTATCTCCCTTCCTTATCCTCCATAAATGTTTTTTAGTAATTTATGGAAGATGATCCAAAAATCTATATAGCTTAAGTGATTTTACTTGAGCTGTACAAACCTGATAGAACTCCTCTTTTTCTTCTTCTCATGGTTTATTTTATATTTCATTAATGTAAATCCATATTTCAAAATTTTTTCCTTCATACTAGATACTATTTTCTTATTTTTAGGTGTTTTCCTCTTTTTCTTCCTCCTATTGACCACCAATTATGGGCATTTTTTTCCTAAAATTTTTAAATTCTACATTAGAAATGGAAATTACCTCTGATTTATCCTTGAACTTAGTATCTATTTTGAACATCAACTACAAAAATTATTCTAAGTGGGATTCCTCCTTGGTCATCACCTATGATTGCACATATTCTCCAGATAACTATTCTATATCTTTCCATGAATCTTTGAAAATGAACTTAAGGTTGTAAAGGAGTTCCTCTTCATCACATGGGTACGGTTGTGGGTTGTAGCCTCCTTCCCACTAAATATTCACCTTGAGTTGGTTAATATGATGAATGATATCCACCACTTGAGTAGGAAAGTGTAGGTTCTCTATTTATCTATAATCTACTCCTTCTATCACATAATGAAAACACAAAACATGTAAAAATAAAATAAAAATAAAATACTAATCCAAAATCAAAAGGCATAAAAGGGATAGGGAAAATACTTTGTCATAACTATTAAATAAAAACTCTCATGAACCATGTCCCTAACAATGATTTCAAAAAATTAATCATTCAAAGGGTTTCATTAGTTCCCCACAAATAACTGATTTAGAAGTTATAAACATAGAACAAACAAAATCACTAAATTATGGATGGGTGGTATAGGAAATGAAAGTTTGAGGTTGAGCCCATGGATTATAGGTGCAGAAAGATACTTTAATTTAATATTCAAGACTATAATTAAAATGTAAATCAGGTAAAATAAATGAAAAATAGTTAGGTATGATGACGAGATGTTTCCATTTAATTATAAGATCATGTTCATGAAGTATAAATCATAAATAACTAATGAAACCCCTTGAAGTTATCAGAATCAAGTATAAGAAACTCCTTTGGTATTGGTAGTAACTTTCCCATCAATGAGTTCCCCTTTTCTCATGGTAATGTAATCTAGTTCTCTTAGTGATCAAGTAAATTGAAATAACGTTTAAATATATCATGAAATAAACCCAATTTCCATGTTTAATACTACACACAATTCATGTATTATATTTCCCTCCTTAAACCCATTTTAAATGGTCATGCATGATGAATATAGGAGATATGTGGAAGAAAATGATGAATGAATGACCCAACATGACTAGTAAGTAAATATTAAATACCTTAATAAATAAATTCTCTTTACATTATAAACACCTAGCATATAAAATCACCCCCACCTTCTATCCAAGAGGGGGGATAAAAACACAACTGTATAGTTTTGTAGTGCCTGAAGAAAAAACCTCCAACAATAGCAGTCCTCCCAATCTGAATCTCCTCCCTAAAATATCATAGAAGCCAACAATTTATAGTCTTAAAATCCTCCTAGGATTGGATTTTTCTATCTAAAATTTCATCTTAAAATTATTACACAAAATTCACTACCCTCATAGTAGCACCCCGATAATAAATTGATGAGTATGTACATTGTGGATATCAGAAGGTGGATCTGACCACTGCTATCATTGGGGTATGCTAGGAATGTGGTGATCAATGACTTGGAATTGGTAGCACATCGGGATATCATGGATGGGATGAAAATTAGGGCCAGCCCAAAATCTGGTTCGGCACCTTTACAAATATATTTTACTAAGGTTGGATCCTCTGACATTATGATGCATCACCTGATTCGGTGGTGGATTCTCATGTTATAGATGAATCACCCAAAACATATCATATAAAATGTCCTCTTCCATCAATATAACTAGAATATCACCCTAAAGTATGCCAAAATACCACCCTCATGTATCCTGTGATTTTTTATCAAACCCTCGGGCATCTTGAAAAATCATATAATATTCCCTTTAGCATCTAGTACGAGTTCCCCTAGCCCTCAAGAGGTATGAAAAACATTCACCAAACCCTTAGGCTTCAACTTAATCTTATTTCTTATCAAGAAAATCTAAACATGCCTCAAATCATCCCACCCTTAGGAATCAATAACATCAATGTAAAATATGCACAAAAGATACGAAAACAAAATCACAAGTCAAAAACACACATACCAAATATATCATCATGAGACACAATGATCAATTTATCGAATTATCATATGTTTAACCGAATATATATCATTAATTCACGTTCCTAATTATCACCATGATTATATCAAATCTATTTCATTCTTAATTTAACCTCAAGTTCATTACTATATCATTTAAAAAAATTAGATGATAGGATTCTTCCTTAAGCAATCTCATAATTTACATGTTATTTAAATTCATAAAAGTAAGACAACAATTAATCAATTTTTTCCAATTTATCATAGGTATATAATTTCAAGTAAACCAACTCGTAGTGAAGTCTAAGTCTAGAAAACCTATTGTGTGATTGCAGGTTGTAGTCTTCATTTAAAGATATTAAATTTCAAACATATTTTAAATTTTAAAATATAATAAAAAATGAATAAATATTATTCATATAAATTACAATCATATTTAAAACATTATTCACACACATGTACACATGTCCTATATATATGTACATCCCACATACATTGAAAAAATTCTCATTGTTTCTTCATTTTTCTCCAACCTCATAGTTTAAATGTCTCATGCTACCAAAAATTAAAAATAAATGGAAATTTGACTGAAAAATTTAATAATAATCAAAATTAAATAATATACTAATAAAAACTAATGCATGAATTTGAGCAATCATCATTACACATTTTTACTGATAAAAAATTACTTAGAAATGGGAGGGAGTTGATAAAGAGATAAATATATCTTCATTTAGTAATAGAGAAAGATTTTTTGCATTAAAAGTCATCACTTAAGAGAAAAGTTGACCCAGTATATCACTTCTGAAATTAGAGAACTGTTATTATGTTTCTTCTATTAAAAAAAATTGATTTCTAAATCTTGTTTGAGCAATAAGGGATTTTCATTCATCATTATGGAAAATAGTTGTTTTATATGTTTGAAATATATGTTTTATGGAAATGGGAATATGGAAAATGGTTTATACATTATAGATATGAATAATCTTGTCAATAATATTCAGAATAATAAGTTTAGTGTTGATTCTAATCTCTCATACCTTTGGCATTGTATCCTTGGATATATAAATGAGAAACACATCCAAAGATTCCATAGATATGGATTTTTGGAACAATTTGATTATGAATCATTTGACACATGTGCATATTGTTTATTAGGAAATATGACCAAATAAACTTTTAGTGGAAAAGGTTAAAAGGATATTGGTTTAGTGGATTTCATACATAGAGATGTATGTGGGGCAATGAGAAAACAAGTTAGTGGTGGTTTTAGAAACTTTTTTTCTTTTATAGATGATTTTTTCAGTATGGTTATGTGTTTATAATATGAAACAAGTCAGAAACTTTATAAAAGGTTAATTATTTTCAAAGTAGAGTATAAAATAAAATGGGAAAATTTATTAAGATTCTATGATAGGATCAGGGTGGTGAATACTTGATCCATAAATTCACTGATCATTTCAGAGATTTTGGAATTGTTTCATAACTTTCCCCACCCTGAACTCCATAGTGTATTGGTGTGTCTGAGAGTAAGAATAATACCATGTTATACATGGTTCAATCAATGATGACTTATTGTGACAAACCTATTTCAATTTTTGGTTATTATATGGAAATGGGTGAATCCATACTTAGTTTTATTCTATCTAAACCAACTATAAATACTTCATATGAGATATGGTATAGGAAACATCCTAATATGTGTTTTTTTAGGATTTGGTTCTATTAATAAATTCATATAATTTTTATTCCTATAAACTCATCCCTAAATAAAAAAAAATATTTTTTGGTTATCATAAAGAAAATGTAGGATATCACTTTTATAACCATATTGAATACAAAGTGTCTATGACCAAATGTGTTTTTCTCTTAAGAAGGGAAAAATGAGTTGATGTGTTGTTGGGATGAAAGTTAAACATGGATAGGTTTAAGACCAACATATAGGAAGTGTTCTTGAGATAGAAGTTGAGTTGGTTCCAAAAATATTTGTGGAATACTAATTGACTCAAGTTATATAAGAACCTTGAATGTTTTGTTTGATTTCTTAGGATCTTGAGAGATGTAGATTTATTTTAGAAAATAATGATGATCTAATGTTCATTTGAGATAAACCTACTACATATAAAGAGGACATTGAGGTATTTGATTTTGAGATATTATTAAAAGACATGGAATCTGAAATAGAATCCATGTATACTAACGAAGTTTGGAACTTTGTGGATGCACCTAAAGGGGTGATACCCAAAGGGTGTAGATGGGTTTTCCACAAGAAAACTAACATGGATAATAGAGTGCCTACCTATAAAGAACTCTTAATGGAAAAGGGTTATAAGAAAATTCATGATATTGACTATGAAGAAACCTTTTCATCTATTGTGGTGATAAAATTCTATTTAGATATTTATCTCCATAATAGATCATTTTATTAAGTGATATATAAAATGGGTATCAAAATAACTTTACTTAATGAGAAATTTTTTAAGGATGTGTATATGATATGATCTAAAGGTTTTGAAGTGCCCAAAGTGTTTTATAAGGTATGAAAGTTTCAATTGACAACTTAATGACTATGGAAAGATTCTAAAAGTTTGAATGTTTGTTTTGATGATGCCTTTAAATAATTTGGTTTCATAAATAATGAAAACAATTCATGTTTATATAAGTGTATTTGTGGGAGTGTGTTAGTATTTCTAATGTTTTATGTGGATGGAATAGTACTTATCATAAATGAAATCTCGACTCTTTACTATTTGAATAGGTTGTTAGGTAAATTCTTCTCCATGAAATACATGGGTAAAGAAACCTACATAATAGGTATAAAGATCTACAGAGATATATATAATAGGCTTCTTAGACCCATTCTAGGCACTTACATTGGTAAAGTACTAAATCAGTTTAGCATAAAGAACTTCAAAATGGGATGTTCACCAGAATTCAACAATGTGAATCATATAAAAGTTCCAAGTCCTTAAAATGGGTTATAAAGGATTGATATAATTCTCTATGAATTTTTCATAGGTTATATCATGTATTCTTTACTAGGAACTCAGCCTGATGTCACCTATGTGATTAGAAAAAACAATAGATTCCAATCCAATCTTGGTGAGAGTCACTGGATTACTGTCAATAATATCTTAAAATATCTTAGAATGACTAATGATGTATTATTGGTATTTATATGGGAGGATGAGCTTCTTGTAAATGGTTACACATATGCTAGTTTCCAATCCTAGAGAAATGATATGAAATCTCAATATGGGTTTGTGTTTTTTCCCAAACAGTGGAGCTATCACTTTGAAGAGTTCAAAACAATCCATTATGGTAGATTGGACAAAAAATCATATTAATTCGCTACATAAGATGTTTTGAAGGAAGTTTTTTGTATCAAAATGTTCATTTATAAATTTTTGGTGGTTCTTAGTATTAAGGGAGAAATAAATCTTTATCGTGACAGCAATTAATCCACTGCTTAGGCCATGGAACTCTGGACTCACCAAATCACCAAACACATCCTTAACAAATAACATCCCATACAAGATATCATGGAGAGGGGCGATGTTAGGTTATGTTGGGTGGCTATAGAGGATAATATACTAGATAAATTGATGATTCCATTACTACATCACCGACTTGAGTGTCAGGTTAAATAACTTGGTATATGATATATAATAGATTTATATAATGGTTGTAAATGTATCATGATTTTAAAAAAAATTAAATAAATACTTAACATTCATTCCTGCATACTAAAATATATTTTACATGAATAATAGAATGTTAAAATCACCTCAAAGTGAAAATTTTGAGTTATCCCTAGTCGATGATCATTATGAAGTATTATGGGATGTGATGATATCATAAGGATAGTATGAATGGAATATTATAATCATTACAAATTTTTTATGTGAGATTCTAAATAATAGATTCATGAGGTAATAATTTGAGACTTATTACTTGGACTAACTCAAGAAATTATTTCTCCTTGAATGTCATACAACCTAGCAAGAGAACCTTCATACTTTGATACCTTTCTTTTGAAATACTTGAGGCTTATCTAATAAAGGGATAGTTGGGAATATTTTTGATCATATCCTCAGTTGGACCTCAAACAAGATGGGATTTTTCCACTCATATGATGAGAAAAGTAATTTGGTCCCTTTATTGAATTAGACTAAGGAAATTCCTAGCTATTCTTGGTTGAGTCACATATGATGTGTTTGGATACATAGATGAGGGGACATGTGATGTTATCATCTGTTAGATGAATTAAATGTGATGTATTGATTTATTGGGTAAATCTATTTCAAAGAATAATAAATGGATTAGATGGACTATACTAGATTTACATGTGTCCATGTCTAGTGGTCATTTGATGTCATGGATAAAGGGATTTTATAATCATATATATGATGTATATGATACATCTTGTGGTAGATATATTCTAATGAAGATATGAGTATGTTTGATCGAGATCACACCAAAAACCTTAGTAGCTTGAGTATTATTGATGTTTTACTTGATGTCACTCTTTCCATAGATTTATGAAATTATGATTTCATATTTTTTATCAACACTACTAAGGCCTAACAGGTCACACAATTACACCTTTGGATAAGGATTAAGTTTTGGACAAAGTGTTTATTCCTTAATGAAGACAGTTTGATAAATTGTATCCAATAGAGTTTTGGATTAATTCATAATGAGTTGTGTTGTTTTAAATTAATTATTTATGGAATTTTAGTGTAAGTGGAATATTTTTTTATATTCCCACTAAATTAAGTATATATCATATTTTATGATATACCTAGGTTTTATACTACAATATGAATATGATGCATATTATATCCTACGATATAGTTATACCCTAAAGGGAATGAGATACTTTGTTTGGTTTATATCATAGCTTTCAATAATCCTCATAATATACATTACATGGGATGCAACTTATAATAGGCCTTACGATATATGTTTCATGGGATGATTCATTTGGTTTATATCATAGATTACAATAATCCTTATGATATAAATTAAATGGGATGTGATTTTGTGCATCACAACCACATTCTCCCATGTGTATTACATTGGTTATGAATCATAAGATGATTCATTTATACCAATTCATTTTCATTGAAGTGTTCAAAAAATAATAATTTAATGGGAAAAAATGCTCAGCTACCATGATATGTAAATAGATACTCCAATGCTTTCATACACTTTGAAGTGGATAAAAAAGGGATCACATACCTCTTATTGAGGTACCCATGTTGCGTGCAAGAAAAAGTTGAAGCTCTATTCATTCTTGGTCATCATTTGTCTCATTAATAAGGTCCTAGCACCCCTTTGGTGATCAAGAATCCTCTCATTGAAAATGCGGATCCAAGGGTGGTGTATTTCCTTGGAGGTAGGAATCATTTTCTTACTGTTATCGTGTTCTCCATCAAGTATGCATCGAAAAGTAAAAGATAGATTATACAGTAATTAATGTATGCTTGATGTGTTATTTGTTTATAGCATGTTTAGTTATTAAAGATATATTAGGAATACCATGCATTATTCCACTTCCCTTAGATGATCCCTAAAACCCATCAATTGATTCAGATAATGAGTTTGATTAAGACCACAATTGTGAACAATGAATGCACCCATGAGAGACTATTATGGATGAAAACCATTCTTGTAAAAAAAATATTTCATGTAGTTATGTTTTATATTTCCCCTTTTTTTTAAATGTTGTCACATTATTAAAAATAAAAAAAAAAATAGTTAGTGAAAAAACCCAGGAAAAAAATATCGACCCACTATAATAAAAATTATATTTAGCAGTAGTTTAATAAAAGTGATCCTTCTATAAAAGGATAAAAAATTATTCTTTCAATTTGGAATGTGGATCCACTTTAGAAACAATGAAATTGATGAAATATCACATGACCATAAATCAAAGGGACCCCAAGGTACTCAAAATAAAATTCACTTCTGTTAAGATAGGACCACATCTCAAGGAATTATTTCCTCTTTCATGAGATATTACCTTAAACCAAAAAACTGAACTTGTTAAAATTAATGGTCTGGACAATCTATAAAAAATACGGTTTGATAAGATCCATGAATCTGGAAATGGATTTATTTTTTCCATTAAATAAAACAAGTAATTAATCTATATATAAAATATGAGAGGGTCCTTGGGTCACAAACTAACCAAAAAAACACCCAACCATCCCCTCATTTATGAAGGCATTTAGGATGTTGCTAAATGCAACATGGGAAATAATGAGAAGTGATATGGAAATTGGACCACCTTATCAAAGACCTGATTTGAAGAGGACATAAATTTTACCAATAAGGGAGATTGGCATCCAAGGAGATGAAAGAAACCAAAATAGAAAATCACAAGCTAGAGAAAACTTGATTTTTCTTCAGGCTAGTGAAATGAAACCACATTCCATATTATCATAATTCTTTTCCATATCAATCTTGATCATCACATTTCCTACTAGAAATTTATAGTTCAAAACTATAGTCACTTACTGAGCCAAGATTATTTCCCCTTATATCCCCCTTCCCTTGAAAAAACTATGTTTATCATCTATGATGATAAATGGGAGGACCAGAGATAACTTGTTGTTAATAATTTTATCCATTATCTATTAAGAAAAATTTCAAAGGATAATCCACCCAAATTGTTGGAAGAGATAAGGGTGATTAATTTTGGGAATTAGGACCAGAGTGGTGGCCACTAAAGATCGAGGGATCAGGAAACCCCTAAAAACCCCTAAAAACACTCACAAAATCATCTTGAATGATATCCTAAGAAAACAGAAAAAAGGATCTCAAAAAAACTATCAGGTCCAGGGGAACTCTCTGAGCCCAACTGTTTAACAGCTTTATATATTTTTTATTCATCCAGAACACTAATCATATCATTATTGTATTGGTTCCTCATTGAGGATATGTTATCTATAAAACCATTCCCTCCATCAGCTTATCCACACAAGTAAGAATCAAAAATAGGGTCAATAAGAGTACCAACAAAGTACCTAACTTCTAATACTCAAATATTATCAACATCAGACTCAAATGAACCATCATCCTTTATATATTTGTACTCTCTAATAATCTTTCATCATTGATTCATTCATGAAAATAAGTTTGTTTGTGGTCACCTTATTTCAAACACATCACACAATACATTTCCCATGCATGACTATTAATCTCCAACAGGAGGGATCCAAGAAGCTCCTGCTTCTGATAAAAATCATCATAGACCTATAGTTTACAAGTACATCATAAACTCTTATCCTTGTACTCAATCACCCTCAAGATATTCCCAATCCCATCTGTATTCTTGATATGATCATACCATAACTTTCAAATTTCTTTTTTAAGCCTCTTCAGCTTTCCTTGTAATTGCAGCATGGGAGGAACAACTAATTCCTTATTCTTGGAAGAGAAGATAACCATATAGAAGATTTCTTATTTATATCAAGACTGGGAGTACCTGAATCCTCAATTCATACTAGGCTATATTCCATGTTGAAGATACAAAGATGAGTGATTAAACAAACAACAGGGGAGATGAAAAACCTTAATTCTACCGAATGTGATGTCCCAGGTATGTTTGACATAAAATTTTCAAGCCCAGGCTAGAAAATTTATTTACAATGAATCCCATATCATACAATTTATTATCAAAAATGAACACATTAAATTTATCCATAGATTTCCTAGAATAATCATAGCCTCCCCTCACCTCACAAGTATCTGAGATAGTATTAAAATCTCCTCCCACTGACTGAGGAAAAAGTTAGGGGATAGTTAGAAATAACATTTAATAGGAACATCCTTTCCTACATTTTGCAGTGTTTAGAAATAAAATTGAAGTAAAAACCATGTTCATAAATTATTATTTAAACATAATGTGTTTGTCCAAATAATTTAAATAAGAGATACATTCCTTATATCTATATAATCCAAATACAAAATTTAGTTATAGAATCGTGCATGAAGTGTTTGAAGAAAAGTTTAAACACAAAACCCTTCAAATAAACCTCTTTTTTATTCAGTTATAGTTGCACCAAGACCTTAGATACTCACACATGGAAACCCCCCATGTCCCCTTATAATCTACAAAAGGACTGACATTAAAATGATTTCATATGTTTAAAATAATTGGAAGCTTCTCCGCCTTCATCCTCTAAAGAGATAATGAATTTATTATGTTCTTAATCAATTTTAGACCAAGAGAGAGTTTGAGTTCTTCCATTACCATTTTAATCCAAAGTAATCTTCCTAGATGAATTCCTCCTCTTACCCCTGATTGTTGGAGATAACTCAAGATTATGACCAATATCCAGGAGGTTGAAGGAGTTATCAAAAAAATACAACAAGAGGATAACGCACACATCATCCCTTTGATTGTATAATATATCCTTCTTAGTTAAGACCCTAAATGAAAAGGTTATATTCCATGGGTAGTAGGTTAAGGAGGAACCTTGAAGGTTGCATCACAATCCGGTGCAAAATTAGACATTGAAACATCTATCAAACAAAACACATGTCCTCATAAGAAAACAATTCACCCCCAGATGAGGAACATACTAGGGGAGACTCCAAAGATAATCCCTCCAAAGGAAAAACATCCACAACAGGCCCATCACCTAGAATAGATGAGACCAAATGAGGAAAAAGGTCCAGATCTATGCAAGGATATTTAAGAATCCTAATAAGATTCTCATCAATGAGGGGTTCCTAAACTGATGCGTAGAATAACCCCACAATGGTGAAGGAAAAATTGGATTATCCCCCTTATATCGAGTGGATTTCCTATACTATTAAATGATGTCGCCTTGCAGATGGAAATGCAAGTAGAAAGATAGACCCTTATCAAAATGAACTTTTTTCAACCAAAAAACACTTCCCTAATCCTTAACTAAAGATGATATGGGAGAGGTTATGAGATATCCATCTCCACATGGATGTGTGGCTCCATAAGTTGAAGAAGATCCAGTGTATATTTTTTAACCCATAGGAAGCCTCCCAAGGAGTTGTGAATACCTATGAGAATAGCCAGGTTTTGGAATGTAAAAGGAAGACCAGGTCGCCAAAGCCACAATGCAGTTTTACAAGGATCTTTCCACCAATGTATATCCAGAGTCTGCTTGAAGAGGTGACAGCATGCATGAGAAATAAATGAGGTTCCCAAGACAATACGACACCAAAGTCTTCCTCAGAGCGAATAAGGATACAAAAGTGGCCATAATCAATGGAAAAAATAATATACGGAGATGAAAGTCAACATTTGGAGTTAACGCATTGAGAAAACGTGAGCATAATAGGACAATCACGACTGATCTTCAACATAAGGGTACGTTTGGTCATGTTTTTGTAAGAAATGATTTCTTAATTCATAAATAAATAAAATAAAATAAATAGATTTTATTTCTCTTCTAGAAATTTAGCAAAATAAAATAAATGATTGCAATTTTTTTCATCTTGTTTAGTGAAAATTATTAAATGAAAAAAAAAGTTTTCAAAATATGAAAAAAAATATCCCTTATTAAAAAAATATCGTTTTTCAATACTCAATTATTTCAAAAAAAAGTATTATAATTCTAATCGTATAATATTTAGAGACAGATTATATTGTAAAATTTAAAAATGGTTTCTCTCCCACTATGATTTCCATACTTATCATCCCATTTTTGGGTGATTATATAACTATAATGGAAGATAAATGGATCTATCTCCATCTCTTCCCCACTTATTTCTCTCCCCCATTCATTGCTCACCAAATGATGTAATTTTTTAAAATTACTCTATATCATTTATTTTCCACCTGAATTTTTCATGACAACAAGGTGTAAGAGCATGAAATGCCACAACATCCAAGAATTTAGATAAAGATGGGCCGAAACCAGGGCACCATCAACAATAACCCTTTTGTTGAGAAGAAACCTCTCTTAGGGGAGCTCATAGAGATCACATTGGAGGAGTTGTGACCATCGAGCATGGGTTGACCCGAACCTCCATGAATGAAGGATGATGACAGCCCAAACCTACTAAAGTTAAATAGTGAAGAACCCCTCCCCATAAATGGTTGAAGGAACCAAAAATCTAAAGTTTTTTTAATTGGTTTTATACTATTGAAAAAAAAATTAAAAGCGATGTGGTTGAAAATATTTTTAAAATTGGGTCAAGAAAGGTGTGAACTCTCTTCACACTTCTCCATTGGGTAAAGAAGCATGAATAGGGTTCACGCTTCTTGGTCACGACCAATGAGGCATGAACCTCATTCCCGCCTCTTAGTGTTTTTTTCAATATTAGTTATTAAGTAATATTTATAAAAAAAATTATAAATCATTATGAATTTTTTATTTAATTATTCGCAATTTATTAATAAATAATATATATATTAATTATAAAAGGTATTATTTATTATTAATTAATAATATATTATTGTTTTATTTATATAATTAATGGTATTATAACTAATATTTATTGTTTAATAATAAAAATTAAATAATTTTTATTGAAAAATATATTTAATAGATAATAATTATATTATTTTTAATATATTTTGGTTTATCACTATTTATTTATTTATTTAATAAAAAATATAATATTTATTATTAATATTTAATAATAATTTTAATATAGTTATTTATTATCGACAATATTGATAATAATACTAAGAAGTATTAATATAATTAATAAAGAGTAATTATTATTATTACCAATGTAGTTATTAATATTAATGTTTCATAGTTGTAATATTTAAAGATTATTATTTATAAATAAATATGAAATTTTTTGTTGATATAAATATTAGCAATTTATTAATTAGTAAAATATTTATTAATTATCAATTTTATTATTCTTTGATAATTCATATCATGTAATTATGTTATTAATTAATTAATACTATAACAACTAATATATATAAATTTTTATTTATAAATCAATGTGAAATTTTTGTTGATATAATTATTTTTAATTTATTAATAGGTATTATATTTATTAATGATCAACTATATTATTTATTATTAATTAATAATATATTATCATGTTATTAATATAATTAATAGTAATATAACTAGTATTTATTATTTAATAAGGTAAATAAAATAATTTGTATTGAAAAATATATTCAATAGCTAATAATTATATTATTTTTAATATATTATGTAGTATTATAAATTAATTACTTATATAAAAATGAAATAATATTTATCATTAATATTAATAATCTTTATAGAATTCAAAATAATAATGTTATTAATATTTAATAATAAATTTAATATTATTATTTATTATACATAATATGGATAACAAAACTAAGAATTAGTAATATAAATATCAAATAGTAATTATTATTACTACAATTTTAGTTGTTAATATTATTTTTTATTAACTTTTTAGAAATATTTTTATGAATTTTTAATTATATCAATTTTTGTTTTATGTTAAAAAATATAATATATTTGTAGGTTTTTAATTAATGTAAAAGTAGTGATTTAAAAAATAATATAACATATATCAGTTTAATATACATTGGTTGTAAAGACCCGAAAAATTCAAGGAAATTTTTTTCTTAATTTTCTTTGGATTTTTACAAGAACGCAGTTTCTGACGGAACCTGATTCCGAGGCCCGGTGTGCTCGGAATCATTTTCCGAAGTTTGGATTGGGTACGTTCAGTGAACGAACGAGCGGGTTTTTATAACTATTGAACCGGTGCTCGGAATCAAATTACGAGGGCACCGATGGAATCGCAGTGCCGGTATTTTCTTAGAAACGCCTCTTCCGGAGTTGCGTTTGCTCAGGTGTAGTTTTTAATTTTTGGGCTTAAAGTTAAGAAATAAAATAATTGGTACGACAAACTTTATTTTATTTCACTTAAAGCCACTTGAAAGACACTTAAAGGTGCTTAAGATGAGATGATGCGGATAGGGTGCTATCCAAAAATATCCTACCCTCTTGGTAGGATATTTGTGAGGTGGGGCCCGCACGAGCCTCACCGTTTCTTTTCCGCTAAGTAACGCACCCACGAAAACCCGTCATTATGAAAGTCAACTGACGCATTTTCTTAAATTCTTAACGCACCATTTAATTGGGCGGTTTTATTCATTGAATTAATTCTATGAATTAATGGGTCGTTATTTAACTTATCTCTTTTTTTCGTTGGTTGGCATGTTAATAAAACAATACCAACGCTTTATTCTTCTTAAGTGTTGTTCGTTGAGAGGATTTGACAGAAACCTCAAGTTCTTCATCATCCTTCGCGAAGAACGTGAAGAACGCGAAGAACGCGAAGAACGCCGACCTTCGACGAAGGGAGATGAAGAACATCGAGCCCTTGGAGATCGACGACGCGACGCCAAGTACCGCGACACCGATGATTCTTCTTCCGCGACGTTCTTCCGCGACAATCCAACCTCGCGACAACCTTCAATCGACAACGACAAGGTAGGGGGGTTGCGCTCCTTTTAAATTCTTTGTGGATTTATAACAACAATATGGATTTAATTAATATTAATTAAATCTATATGTTCTTGAACCTCGGAGTTCATCGACGCGACACCGTATTCTGCGACGACGCGATTCCCTTCCGCGACGACGCGACGCCCTTCCACGAAGCGACGATCGCCTCCTTCCGGGGCGATCAATTCCGCGAAGAACACGCGTGCGACGACTTGACGAGGTAGGGATTTTTATTTGAGAACAATCTTTAATTCCCGTGATTGTTTCTTCTAAAACAAGGAACCCAGTTTCATAAGAACAATTTTAATTTATTAAAATTGTTATTTGTTATCTTTTCATGTGTTGAATATTTTTTTTATTCCCGATTGTTATCACCTAACGCGGAGGGTGTGGGCCAAACAAACACGGCCCGACAACACTCCGCAGTTCTTCATTGATGTGCGGATTGGCGGGTGATGGAAAAACATGCCTCAGGGATGATCCGTTGTTTCCCCAGTGAAGAACGGGACCCGAGAGGAGCTTCGGCGCAGACGGGAAGGAAATCGGACCACCGGAGCAACTCCGGGGGCCCGCGGAAGCCACCGGCGGCGCGGGTCGCCGGCGCAGCGGCGCGGGTCGCCGGCGCAGCGGCGCGGGTCGCCGGCGCAGCGGCGCGGGTCGCCGGTGCAGCGGCGCGGGTCGCCGGCGCAGCGGCGCGGGTCGCCGGCGCAGCGGCGCCGGCAGCCGGAGGCGGTGGAGCCCCGGCGTGCCGCCGGACAGGGCCGCGGAGGCTGAAACCACGGCGGAGGCAGCCAGCGGACCCGCGACCGCACGGGTCCGGCACGCACGGGACGCGGCAAAGTCGCGTCCGCTGACTCCAGCGCGGCCCCACGTGGGCCGCGGCACCTTCTTCCCACGGGGGCAGCGCCACCCCCGGCTCCCTCGCTCGGCCGCTCGCCCGAGCCGAGCCTGGCCGGCACGACTGGCCGGGTCACGCCCTGGCCGGACCGGGCTGCGCAGAACGGGGTCCGACCCGGTTCGGGCCGACCCAGGGGGGTTCGGCCGGGTCGGTTCGGGCCCAGACCCCCCGTCTTCGGACCGTTTTCGGTCTTTTACCCGTATCTTGAGCTACGGGCCTCCGAACGACGTGCCATCAGTGGCGATGCGATCCTTGGATCAAGACGGTCGTTTCGGTATATTGCACTCAAGGTTTTGGGATTCTTTGGGTTAGGCCGGGTTGGTTCGTACATGAAACCAACCGGGCCTTCGGAGTGGAAACGCTCATATCTTGAGCTTCAGACGTCCGATCGACATTCCATCAACTTCGTTGAATTCTTATAAGTGAGACGGATCTTTTGGCATACTCTGCCCGAGGTTTGGACGCAGGTGGAGTACGGTCGGGTTGGTTTTGCCTTAAAAACCAACCGGGCCCCTGGGACGAAAGGCCAATAACTCTCAGACCGGGCGTCCGATTGACGCACCGTCTGCGACATTGAGTTCCCGATGAAGATACGGAACTTTTGGATACATAAACTCTGGACTATGTGTCAGTTGATGTATCAGCATCTCGGCTCGTTCAGCGGACCCTTCCGAACGAGCTTGCTGTGTACGGGAACCCTAGAGATGGTTGCGACTGCTACTGTGACGACGACGACTATGCATAGATCCTCAGTGGATTCGACGGCGACGACTACAGCACTCAGCGATCCTTTGTGGTTCAGTGCTACCAATCCTGTGTGGGTCCGATCCTGTGTGGGTCAGTGCTCAGCGGTTCTGTGTGAGCCAGTGCCTAC
The DNA here is from genome assembly GCA_963277665.1 of Viscum album. Lineage (NCBI taxonomy): Eukaryota > Viridiplantae > Streptophyta > Magnoliopsida > Santalales > Viscaceae > Viscum > Viscum album. The sequence continues at coordinate 1,304,120,490 of OY728160.1, read as the reverse complement.
AGGTCCTGTGTGGGCCCGATCCTGTGTGGGTCTTTGCGGGGGTCAGTTACCTATCGATCCGTTGTGGGTCAGATCCTTTGTGGGTCATTGCGGGGGTTAGTACCTATCGATCCTTTGTGGGTCCGATGACTTAGATGGATCAGTGATCATTTCTATCGTCATTCGAAGAAGTATACCTGTGTGAGCTGAAACTCTGTTTTACTTTCCTTTGTGGATTTTGTTGAGCTATCCTGTGTGGATTTACGTTTTACTTTCCTTTGTGGATTGTGGTGAGCTATCTTGTGTGGATTTACGTTTTACTTTCCTTTGTGGATTGTGTTGAGCTATACTGTGTGGATTTTACGTTTTTCTTTCCTGTGTGGACTGGGTTGTACTCGAGCTCGGATGTTGGATCCGAGCGAGAATTGATGACTTCGGTATATGTATGGGCATATACCTTAGCCGTGTCGGATGTTACCTCGTGATTATATCTTTCCTTTGTGGTTTATCCTTTGTGGATTCTAGGAGACCTTCGGGGGTCTCGGGGTCCCTACTGAGTAGCTTATACTCACCCCTGCACGGGCTATGCCCGAACTACATTGTGTTGGCTGCAGACGACGGACAGCGCTGATCGTGGTGGAGGCTTGCGGAGCAGGACGGTACCTGGAGGTGGACCACTGGGCGGGGTGTACTCGGAGCGGTAGGCTGGACCCGAGGAGCAGTGGAGGATTTCTGTACCCACCCTTCAGGTGGGACTTCCATAGTATGGCTCGACGTTGCGGCTTTACTTTTCAGTTGCTATTTTTCCCCTTTCAGTTGTACTTTACAGTTGGGCTTGTATTTCTGGCCCCCTTTACTTTTCTGCACTTACTTTTGTACCAGCTTTTACTTAGTGTTTACTTTTTCCGCTTGCTTACTCTGTAGTGCTTGTTTACTTTACAAAGGTAATGCCTTCCTTGTTTATAGGTATTTACGCCTTGTTGCTAGTCTCCAGCCCCTGGCCTATGGAAGGCGGGCTTGGGGTAGTCACGACACGGGCCCCGAGGACGGGTCGTGACAAATTGGTATTAGAGGTGTTCGGTTCTACCGCAGACTCTGGTCTTTCTTCTATGTGAAGCAATAGTGTTTAGCGTATTGGGTGTGGTTATCAGTCCAAGGAGTCCAGTGTTGGTGCGGCGGCCGACGTATCCGTACACCAGGACCCTGACTTCTGATTTCCGACTTAATGCACGAAAACATTGATTTCATGTGTGTTTCAAGTTTTCTTTGTGATTACTTTATGTCAGCTCACCAGGTATACTTTTCTGACCGTGGCACACCTATTTCCTTTCAGGATGGCCCCACGATGGCAGCCAGCTAGGGTTCTGAGAGTGGTACGTGACGACAGCTCGTCGAGCGACGAGGCTTCAGTACAGGGCCCTTTGATAGCAGAAGCACCGGCAGTACCTCTACCCATCGAGGCACCAATGCTTCCAGCACCAGCCACTGACGATGCACGTCGCCTCAGTGCACTGCATGAGTTCCAGTGCCAGCGACTACCCAGGTTTCGTGGGGAGATGGACCCCCAGGCAGCCGAGGACTGGCTGGAGGCAGTGGTACGAGTTTTCAGGCTAGTGAGGACACCAGCATACCTCATGGTGATCCTCGCAGCAAGCCTACTGCACGCAGTAGAAGGACGATGGTGGAGCTTGATGCTCCAGGTGCACGATGAGGCCTCCCTCATCTGGACAGACTTTGAGGGCCTCTTCCGTTCAGAGTTCGTTCCGGCCACCCTCTGTGCGGTGCGCATCCAGGAGCTTCTTCAGCTACGGCAGGGCAGCTTGACGGTCACCCAGTACTCGGCGAGATTCACCGATCTCTCGCGCTACTCGACCGACATGGTACGGGACCCGTTCTTCCGGGACCGGACCTTTGAGCAGGGATTGAGACACGAGATCAGGGCATCACTGATCTCCCTCAGCATCCCGACCCAGGCAGGAGTACTAGAGCGAGACCTTTTGATCGAGAGATTTCTTGCTGAGGCTTCTCCAGCGGCGAGACCTACTGCGGGGCGGCACGTAGCAGAGTCTTCCGCAGCGGGTAGTCGACAGATGACTCAGGGGTCCAGGAAGACTAGACCCTCATGCAGACGGCCTCAGGACACTGGCTCAGCAGTGCGGGGCACACAGCGCGGAGCCAGTCTTTCGAGAGGCAGGCAGTGCTACACTTGCGGCGGGCAGGGTCACATGGCTCGTGACTGCCCGACCCATCGTGCCGAGGAGCAGCAGACAGTTGAGGGGCCACCCAGGCAGAGGTAGAGGGTCGACCGTGGCGGTCCACATGGGAGGAGGCGGACGAGGCAGAGGAGCTATCCGAGCAGCAAGTGGTGGGCGATGCTTTGAGGCTCTACCACCACCACCACCAGGAGGTCCACCCCGACCACAGGGAGCTGGCGAGAAGAGACAGGCACAGCTCCAGGCAGCGGAGGCCTATGACCACAGCGCGCCCGAGATGATTCGAGGTATGATCTGTGTCTATTCCACCCTTGCTACAGTTCTTATAGACATAGGAGCGAGTCACTCTTTTATAGCCGCTTCCCTTGTTCGGAGCTCGGAGATTCCGACAGAGCCGTTGGCTCGATCCTTACGGATAGAGACTCCTACGGGAGTAGACTCGATGATTACGCACTGGTGCTGGCAGTGTGAGCTTACTCTAGGAGGCGAGAGCTTTGGCTAGGATCTTCTTGTAGCGGCGTCGAGGCCTTACGACGTCATCTTGGGCATGGATTGGTTATCTACAGTCCATGCACAGATTGACTGTATTAGGCGCAAGGTGTGATGTGTACGCACCGATGGGAGCAGGTTCACCTTCACCAGCGAGAAGGGAGCCTTCGCAACACAGGATGGACTTCCACAGAGGAGAGGAAAACCCATCACTCATCAGTTGGCTAGCCTCATCCTAGGAGTAGTTGACGTGCAGAGTCCTAGTTTTCCTGCAGTGGTGGATCAGTATGCGGACGTCTTTCCCGACGACATTCCAAGGCTACCTCCTCGCAGAGAGGTAGACTTTCATATCGACTTGTACCCCGGGACAGCCCTGATATCGACTCCATCATATCGGATGGCCCCCGCTGAGCTTCGAGAGCTACGGGTACAGTTGGAGGACTTGCAGGGCAAGGGTTTCATCCGACCCAGTGTTTCACCATGGGCTTCCCCGATATTGTTTGCCAAGAAGGCAGACGGGAGCTTGAGACTGTGTGTCAACTATCGTCGCCTGAACCAGGTGACAGTGAGGAACAAGTATCCTCTACCGAGGATTGATGGACTCTTCGATCAGCTCAAGGGATCACGGTGGTTCTCAAAGATAGACCTCAGGTCAGGCTATCATCAGCTCAGAGTTCGAGACGAGGACGTGCAGAAGACGACCTTCAGATGTCGGTATGGCCACTATGAGTTCTTGGTTATGCCTTTCGGCGTAACCAATGCTCCAGCGGTGTTCATGGGCCTCATGAACAGGATCTTTCAGCCATACCTCGATTTATTTGTCGTGGTCTTCATCGATGACATTTTGATATACTCGACGACTGAGGAGGAGCACGCCTACCACTTACGGGTTATACTAGACAACCTCCGAGAGCACCAGTTTTATGGAAAGCTCTCGAAGTGTCAGTTCTGGATACATGAGGTCCACTTCTTGGGGCACGTCATCTCTGAGGCGGGAGTTGTAGTGGATCCTGCGAAGATCGAGGAAGTGCTAGCTTGGGAGCCACCCAGGAGCGTGAAGGAGGTGCGGAGTTTCTTGGGACTAGCTGGATACTACCGGAGAATCGTGCTAGACTTATCCAGAGTTGCGGCACCACTCTAAGCTTTGAAGAAGAAGGGGAAACCCTTTGTGTGGTCAAACAGATGTCAGCAGAGCTTCCAGGAGCTGAGACAGAGATTGACCAGCGCACCTATCTTGAGGTTGCCTGAGGAGGGAGTAGGGTACGTAGTCTACTGGGATGCATCAGGGACCGGACTTGGATGTGTCCTGATGCAGGAGCGGGTAGTGATCGCCTACAGATCACGTCAGTTGAGGCCGCATGAGAAGAACTACGCTAACCATGACCTGGAGTTAGCAGCAGTGGTCTTCGCTCTGAAGACATGGAGACACTACCTGATGGGCGAGCGCTTTACAGTCTTTTCTGACTATCAGAGTCTCAAGTACATCTTCTCGCAGAAGGACCTAAACTTGAGACAACGGCGATGGCTCGAGTTCCTCCAGGACTTTGACTTTGAGATAGTCTATACTCCTGGGAAGGGGAACGTGGTAGCTGATGCCCTCAGCAGGAGGACGGTCATTCAGCTACTTGAGGAGGCGACAGAGCAACTAGCCGCTTTACAGATATCCTTCGTGGATAAAGATGGAGCAGCCTTCCTTCAGTCTCTCACAGTCACTCCTCCACTACTACAGCGAGTCAGAGAGGCACAACGTGAGGACGCTGACTGTGAGACACGGCGTGCACAGATATCCTCAGGACAGGCACCTGATGGATTCTACTTTGGAGCAGAGCACACCATCCTTTTCAGAGGATGTACCTTGGTACCAGTCACTTTACGAGAGGAGGTGCTGAGAGAGTTTCACACTTCTCCTTTGGCGGTACATCCTGGAGTGGAAAAGATATACCAGGACCTCAGACGACAGCACTGGTGGCCAGGCATGAAGAAGGTTGTGGAAGAGTTCGTTTCTCGATGCCTCACCTGCCAGTAGGTGAAGGCAGAGCATCAGGTACCAGTAGGCTTGGTACAGCCCTTGGAGGTCCCGGAGTGGAAGTGGGACGGGATATCTATGGACTTCGTGACTAGACTTCCACGCACTTCCAGAGGTCACGACTCCATATGGGTGATTGTCGACCGACTCACCAAGTCGGCTCACTTCTTACCCATCAGAGAGCAGGGATCAGTGGAGAGCTTGGGGCGTCTCTAAGTTCAAGAGATTGTACGGCTTCACGGTGTTCCATCATCTATCATCTCCGATCGAGATGCTCGATTTACTTCCCAACTTTGGAAGGGGTTGTAGGAGGCGTTCGGGACGCGGCTTCGTCTGAGCACCGCCTCTCACCCTCAGACGGATGGTCAGACTGAGAGGACCATTCAGACTCTCGAGGATATGCTCCGCGCATGTGTCCTCGACTTTGGTCACAGCTGGGAGGACCACCTACCCTTGGTGGAGTTTGCGTACAACAACAGTTACCGCTCCACCATCGGGATGGCACCATACGAGGCGTTGTACGGCAGACCTTGCAGATCTCCTTTTTGTTGGATAGACCCTGGGGAGTCAGCACTTGTGGGACCAGAGATGGTCCAGGCCATGACAGAGAAGGTCCAGGTCATCCAAGAGCAAATGAGGACAGCTCAGATCTGGTAGAAGTCTTATCCTGACAGGAGGCGGAGGCCACTAGAGTTCGAGGATGGCGACCACGTCTTCTTGCGTGTCTTACCTCGACGTGGATTATGGATATTTGGCCGAGGCAGAAAGTTGTCTCCACGCTTCATCGGACCATTCCAGGTCCTCAACAGGATTTGTGAGGTGGCTTATCGCCTGTCTCTACCACCTCAGTTGCACCGGGTGCACGACGTCTTCCACGTATCCCAGCTGAGGAGATACGTGCATGATCCGATGCATATCATTGACCATGGGGAGCTAGACATGGATGATGGGGAGACTTTTGTAGAGGTCCCGGTGGAGATCGAGGATCGACAGGAGTGGGTCCTATGTGGACGATCGATTCCTCTTGTGTGCATCAGATGGCAGCACGGGAACCTCTAGGAGAGCACTTGGGAGCGGGAGGCTCAGATGCGTACTCAGTACCCACATTTGTTTCCCTAGTTTATGATGTATCCTTACGGGGACGTAAAGCCCTAAGGTGGGAGTGATGTAAAGACCCAAAAAATTCAAGGAAATTTTTTTCTTAATTTTCTTTGGATTTTTACAAGAACGCAGTTTCTGACGGCACCTGATTCCGAGGCCCGGTGTGCCCGGAATCATTTTCCGAAGTTTGGCTCGGGTACGTTCAGTGAACGAACGAGCGGGTTTTTCTAAATTTTGAACCGGTGCTCGGAATAAAATTATGAGGGCACCGATGGAATCGCAGTGCCGGTATTTTCTTAGAAATGCCTCTTCCGGAGTTGAGTTTTCTCAGGTGTGGTTTTTAATTTTTGGGCGTAAAGTTAAGAAATAAAATAATTGGTATGACAAACTTTATTTTATTTCACTTAAAGCCACTTGAAAGCCACTTAAAGATGCTTAAGCTGAGTTGATGCGGATAGGGTGCTATCCAAAAATATCCTACCCTCTTGGTAGGATATTTGTGAGGTGGGGCCCGCACGAGCCCCACCGTTTCTTTTCTGCTAAGTAAAGCACCCACGAAAACACGTCATTATGAAAGTCAACTGACGCGTTTTCTTAAATTCTTAACGCACCATTTAATTGGGTGGTTTTATTCGTTGAATTAATTCTATGAATTAATGGGTCGTTATTTAACTTATCTCTTTTTTTCGTTTGTTGGCATGTTAATATAATAATACCAACGCTTTATTCTTCTTCAGTGTAGTTCGTTGAGAGGATTTGATAGAAACCTCAAGTTCTTCATCATCCTTCGCGAAGAACGCGAAGAACGCAAAGAACGTGAAGAACGCGAAGAACGCGAAGAACGCGAAGAACGCCGACCTTCGACGAAGGGCGACGAAGAACGCCGAGCCCTCGGAGATCGACGACGCGACGCCAAGTACCGCGACGCCGGCGATTCTTCTTCCGCAACGTTCTTCTGTGACAATCCAACCCCGCGACAACCTTCGATCGACAACGACAAGGTAGGGGGGTTGCGCTCCTTTTAAATTCTTTGTGGATTTATAACAACAATACGGATTTAATTAATATTAATTAAATCCATATGTTCTTGAACCTCAGAGTTCGTCGACGCGACACCGTATTCCGCGACGACGCGACGCCCTTCCGTGACGCGACGATCGCCTCCTTCCGCGGCGATCAATTCCGCGAAGAACGCGCGTGCGACGACTTGACGAGGTAGGGATTTTTATTTGAGAACAATCTTTAATTCCCGTGATTGTTTCTTTTAAAACAAGGAACCCGGTTTCATAAGAACAATTTTAATTTATTAAAATTGTTACTTGTTATGTTTTCATGTTTTCATGTTTTCATGTGTTGAATATTCTTTTATTCCCGATTGTTATCACCTAACGCGGAGGGTGCGGGCCAAAAAAACACGGCCCGACAACACTCCGCAGTTCTTCGTTGATGTGCGGATTGGCGGGTGACGGAAAAGCATGCTTCAGGGATGATCCGTTGTTTCCGCAGTGAAGAACGGGACCCGGGAAGAGCTTCGGCGCAGACGGGAAGGAAATCGGACCACCGGAGCAACTCCGGTGGCCCGCGGAAGCCACCGGCGGCGCCCCGGCACGCCGCCGGACAGGGCCGCCGCGGCTGAAGCCGCGCGGGTCCGGGATGCACAGGACGCGGCAAAGTCGCATCCGCTGACTCCAGCGCGGCCCCACGTGGGCCGCGACACCTTCTTCACGCGGGGGCAGCGCCACCCCGCGGCTCCCTTGCTCGGCCGCTCGGCCGAGCCGAGTCGGGCCGGCCCGACCGGCCGGGTCGCGCCCTGGCCGAACCGGGCCACGCCGAACCGGGTTCGACCCGGACCCGGGTCTGGCCGACCCAGGGGGGGTTGGGCCGGGTCGGTCCGGGCCCAGACCCCCCGTCTTCAGACCGTTTTCGGTCTTTTACTCGTATCTTGAGCTACGGGTGTCCGAACGACGCTCTGTCAATGGCGATGCGATCCTTGGATCGGGACGGTCGTTTCGGTATATCGCACTCAAGGTTTCGCGATATTTTGGGTAAGGCCGGTTTGGTTCATACACGAAACCAACCGGGCCTTCGGAGTGGAAACGCTCATATGTTGAGCTTCGGACGTCCGATCGACGTGTCGTCGACTTCGTTGAATTCCTCTATGTGAGACGGATCTTTTGGCATACTCCGCCCGAGGTTTGGACTCAGGTGGAGTACGGTCGAGTTGGTTTTGCCTTAAAAACCAACCGGGCCCCTAGGACGAAAAAGCCAATAACTCTCAGACCGGGCGTCTGATTGACGCGCCGTCTGCGACGTTGAGTTCCTGATGACGATACTGAACTTTTGGATACATCAACTCTGGAGTATGTGTCAGTTGATGTATCAGCCTCTCGGCTCGTGGAGCGGACCCTCCCGAACGAGCTTGCTGTGTGCGGGAACCCTAGAGCTGGCTGCGACTGCTATTGCGACGACGACGACTGTGCAGAGATCCTCAGTGGATTCGACGGCGATGACTACAGCACTCAGCGATCCTTTGTGGGTCAGTGCTACCGATCCTGTGTGGGTCCAATCCTGTGTGGGTCAGCGCTCAGCGGTTCTGTGTGAGCCAGCGCCTACAGGTCCTATGTGGGCCCGATCCTGTGTGGGTCTTTGCAGGGGTTAGTTACCTATCGATCCTTTGTGGGTCAGATCCTTTGTGGGTCATTGCGGGGGTTAGTACCTATCGATCCTTTGTGGGTCCGACGACTTAGATGGATCAGTGATCATCTCTATCGTCATTCGAAGAAGTATACCTGTGTGAGCTGAAACTCTGTTTTACTTTCCTTTGTGGATTGTGTTGAGCTATACTGTGTGGATTTACGTTTTACTTTCCTTTGTGTATTGTGTTGAGCTATCCTGTGTGGATTTATGTTTTACTTTCCTTTGTGGATTGTGTTGAGCTATCCTGTGTGGATTTTACGTTTTTATTTCCTGTGTGGACTGGGTTGTACTCGAGCTTGGATGTTGGAGCCGAGCGAGAATTGATGACTTAGGTATATGTATGGGCATATACCTAAGCCGTGTCGGATGTTACTTCGTGATTGTATCTTTCCTTTGTGGTTTATCTTTTGTGGATTCTGGGAGACCTTCGGGGGTCTCGGGGTCCCTACTGAGTAGCTTATACTCACCCCTGCATGGGTTATGCCTGCACTACGTTGTGTTGGTTGTAGACGACGGACAACGCTGATCGTGGTGGAGGCTTGCGGAGCAGGACGGTACTTGGAGGTGGACCACTGGGCGGGGTGTACTCGGAGCGGTAGGCTGGACCCGAGGAGCAGTGGAGGCTTTCTGTACCCACCCTTCAGGTGGGACTTCCAGAGGACGGCTTGACGTTGCGGCTTTACTTTTCAGTTGCTGTTTTTCCCCTTTCAGTTGTACTTTACAGTTGGGCTTGTATTTCCGGACCCCTTTACTTTTCCCCACTTACTGTTGTACCAGCTTTTACTTAGTGTTTACCTTTTTCGCTTGCTTACTCTGTAGTGCTTGTTTACATTACAAAGGTAATGTCTTCCCTGTTTACTGGGATTTACGCCTTGGTTCTAGTCGCCAGCCCCTGGCCTATGGAAGGCGGGCTTGGGGTAGTCACGGCACAGGCCCCGAGGACGGGTCGTGACATTGGTATCCCAAGTGCTCCTTTTTTCCACAATCAGGTTTATAGATAATGTGTGCATGTCGTGTCTATTGACATTTATGCTCCGATGTATGAACCTGTAGTGTAGCATCTCTAACACCTACCTCAACATATTCTTGTGTGACAGGCGGTGGATTTATAATATCATCACCTATACTTTGTCCTAACTTCAAGGATAATGACTACTGATTAGAACTCTCCCCAAACGGTAAAGAAGATGACATATATTTAGCAGATAATTGTTGATTGGAGGAAAATAAAGACTACAACATATATAAGTCAATATCTATTGATGTAGAAAAATATTCCATACTAATAGACTGTGATGCATCGGGTCCCTCTGGATGAATAACATGTGGGTGTGTTTGTGGGTTTGGTTGTGAATCACTTGCAATAGGAAGTGAAGGAGCATCTAGATGATTGTGATGAGCTTCCTCCTCTTATGCCACATCTGTATTATAAATAGCCTTGTTACCACCTAACACATCTATATTAGGCTCAGAATCCTCAACATCACCTAACACATCAAATGAAATCTCATGATAAATCTCATCCTTGGGAAGAAGCAACTATGTCACGGCTCTATGAAAATAGGTCTGGTCAAGTGTGTCTTCCTCTACGGGATCATATATTTGAATTAGCTAACCAATACAAGCATATTGAAAAAACAAATCATGTAGTTAACTAAAGTTAATAAAAAAATTAAATAGTGGAAGGTGAAATTATTATTAACTTATAATAGCATCGCTCATGCCGCATAAAATATCTCACCGAGGACATGTGGTACTAGGGACTATAATATAGCATATCTGATAGATGAATATGTATTGTATCACCCCCTCATAATCAGTACTCATGTCATTTGTCCCACATCTCAATATAGCATGAATGATATCTCCTCTAGTCAAAGTCTCGCTTCCCAGACATCTTCAAGGAATGAAGTGAATATAACTGACTGAGCGATTCAGGAATGGACTGAAAGAAGCCAAACTGCCTCATAACTCTATCAATATGATTCCACTCAACAATATGAGAATGAATTACAGGTATGTTGCGTGAGCTGACAACAAGAATCATCTTATAGTATAGTGGGAGACTCTGGATGATAGGCTCAATATATAACATCCATAAAACAAGAAATATCAAAAACTGATTAATAAATTAATAAATGATTGAATCCACATATTTTACACAATAATAATTTTAATATGTAATTAATAATCACACACACCATCTGGTTAAATACTTTCCAACATAAGTCTATAAGTGTGGAAATCATGTCTAGTGGTATCTAAATATTGATGTTCCTAACTCTACCTACAGATAACATTTTTATACTTATATTTCAAAGTAGAAAATTATACATTTGATTTTCACATAGGAAGGAAGGAAAAACATGTCATCTTCTATGTGGGGACTCCCGTAAAATATCAGTAGGAAATGAAGCATGAGAATGTGGAGCTAATCATGATTTGTACCCCCATATCCACATCTATAAAAAACACATCTTGTAGTTTTCATGTTACTGATGTGACATGAACTACATAGAACTTTGTATGTATATGTAAGACATGAATACCCCAACTATACCTCCATGTCAGATATAAATCCTCTAGTAATGGTAAATACATCAAGTGGACAAATGTAGTTGACTAATATATGAATATTGTGCTGCCAATAAGTCTTAGATTGTATGAATGTGAAAATCTCACAATATGATCTCATCAACATCATCATCTAGATGGAAAAAGTGATCGTCTATCCATGTCATGCATAATCTATTCTTGATGAAGGACTTTTCATCTTCATGAACCTCAATTCCCAATAGTATGTGAACTAGATCAAACCAATATGCACCAACTTATCCCATCACAACCACATCGTTGATGGGGAGGCTCAATATAATGGACACATCCTTTAGTGTAATAGTCATCTCTCCCTATGGAAAATGAAATGTACGTGTCTCTAGAATCTGTCTCTCTACTAGGGTAGTAATGAGATAATGATCCATTAATGTGAAGTCACACAACATGGAAAATATGAGGGATTATGATAAGATTTGGTGCAACATGATGAAAATTATGAGACCTCCGTACACTCAAAGATGAAACTATACATTCCTCTATGACTATCCATGAAACATGTCTATCCTAGAATGTTAGAAAAGGAGGGCCCATTATCTCTGCATATGGTATCACTGTTACTTTTTATAGTTAATTCAATATAATTTATAAAATATTTTCAAAAAAATATAAGAATAAAAATAAGGTAGACAATTAACATTCATAATTAAGAATTATGATGAAACATTAGGTAAAAAAATATATGTGATTGATTTCATTCACTTATTCCATTAATTTATCATTTTAATAATCTCCAATAATGTTTAATCTATTTCTAAATAATTTAGTGTATATCGATCATGAAAACAATATCACATTATACAAGAAACTACTTGATATAATCAATAGAACATGTGATTTCAAGGATAGATTTAAATACAATTCATTTAGAGGCTGAACATATTATTATTCATTTATGTTATCTATTTAATTTCTAAATATTTTATGTTGGTATAAGTGAGTAAATCAAGAGGGGTGTGGTGAATAGAGTTCCCAATCAAATTTAAGTTAAAAATAAGTTTAAATAAAATCCTCCAATTTAATTAAAAATTCCTAGTTAATTAAAAAAATAGTTTAATATAAGTTTGATCTTTTAAAATGTTTCTCAAAGTGTTATTAGGGATTATTTAAAATAATATTTGAAATTACTTTAAATTTTGAAATTTATTTACTTAATAAAAACAATTATATAAACATGGGTTATGATTAACTATCAAATTATAAATTTTTTCTAATATTAGAAACAAATGGAGTTTAAGGCTTTGAAATTAAGAGAAACAAAACTGAAAGATCACATGGAAGAATAAAAAAGGGATTCTATCTCAAGACGATACCTAATCCCCTCCAGATGGAAATCACCCACTAGTAAGAAAATTATTTTAACAAATAATATGATCCATATCCTAGATTGAGTATAAAAACAAAATCACACAGGATTTCATGGCTCAAAGCCTATTCCATAGTTATACATGGGAATAAAAACAAGACATACCATATATGACATATTAAAAAGTTTTTGTGGGTATACAAATAAAAGAGGTAAGATATAATATCATATATTCTCCAGTTCAAGTGTAGGCAATGGTGTGTATAAAAGAATATAGAATAAAAACACACATCTTGAAAGTAAATCAAGAATATAGGGAGAAAATAAATGATAGAAATATGTAGCGCCACTCGGTATGTGATGCTTAATATTCTTGTGGATCCTCATATTTTTGTTAATGAGGATCTAGAATAGGTTTCTCTAAAATTTCAGTAAATCAGAGTGTCATAAGGTTCTCCTTTATATCTTCATAGATCTAATGACTCAATGTAGGAAAGGTTCTTGTTGTTTTGTATTTTCTACACTTTTATATTCTCTTGTATTTTAGCATGTAATCCACACACCCATTCATGAGGGATATCTCTAAAATATATATCTATGCAGGATCAATTATCCATTAAAGAAATTAATATATCTTGAATCATCATACTGAGTAACAAATTAGGAAACCTATGAATTAGTCTAATGCATCCATGGAGTGGTTTTGGGATAATCATTAAAATATCCACATGAGGGTGTAAGAATGAACTTCCATAAACTATCACTCGAAAGAATTAAATTATAATGAAGTAATAAAAATTCTAGCATGACTGATGGTAGATCATCTATGATGGCGGAATAGACCAATGGCAGCACGATCTAGTGGAATCACAAGATAGAGGTATATTTAGAAAAATTTTGCACATGGCTGGAAGTAGCACATCTAGTGGTAGCATAGATATGATAGTGGAATACACCTAATTTTGAAATAACCTAGTGGTAAAAAATTATTGAGATGGAATATTCCCGACGATGGCATAACTTGGTGGTAGAAAAGTTTAGAGGTGGAATTTTCTAGATGGTGGAATTTGTTGAACTAACTGTGGAACATATTTGATGGTAGAAAATATGGAGGTAGAAATATTTAACTAACGGTAGCACATTTTTACTAACATTAGTAAATTTTTACTAACAATATCACATTTTTACTAATGGTAGAATATTTGAAATAATGGTAGCTATTTTATATAGTTATCCAAATTTAATCTATAAAATTTTCTACTATCATAAAACATTAAGATCATTAGAAACATAATAAAAAATATTTTTGAGCATTAAAATAAGGAGGGCCTAAAAATATCCCCCTTTTTATGATAAAAAATAATGATATTTTATAAACCATTTATAAAAAATCATAGGAATAAATATATGAATTTTAAGAGTAACAACTTTCTTAACATTTCAAATTAAAAATGTGTGATACAAGGATTAAATTTTGAAATATATTTGAAATCTTAAAATGGAAATCATAAACTTTTAAACATAAACATTAATTACCAAAACAATTTATCCCCCTTTTGAGATTATTAAAAAGACAATACAATAAAGAGTAAAGATAAATAAAGACCACATGAAGTAGAATATATAAGTTTCATTAAGAATAAAATTCATTAGATTACAACCAAAAGGAAATACAAGTTAATACAACATAGTCCCTATCAAAAACTAATCCTAATCTAAGTCACCCTTAACTCGTTTAGTGGTAGGATCAACATGAACATTGTCTTTTACAGAGGCAGGAGGTAGTGATGGAGATGCTAAAGGGGATGAGGTAGTATAAGGAATTTATAGGGTTACTATTGGTCTAATATGTCTAACTCCTTTGGCTGGAAACATGTTGAAGTACTGAAACTGAGGAACAAGAGGAGCATAACAAGGTGCATCTGTGAGGGCTGACATGGGGATGGCCTCAGGTGAAACAACAAATGTAAAAAATACATAAAATAGTGGATTATTGAGATTAAAAAAGTCCATGATTATGTTTCCACCTATCTCCATAGCACTTAATAATACCTTCTTCTCTTTCATAAACAACTTGATCAGAAGGGTCATGACTTTGAGATGGTCTACTTATTCCTCGAAGGCCCTAGTAACAGGTGGCATCCTTATATTCTCATATAAAAACCTAAAATGATAATTAAACTCATTCTTTGTATATAACTTGGAAAGGTATTATTTTATAGTATTGGTGATGGTTTATCCATCACTTTAGGATTTTTACAAACACTCCCTTATCAGTTTATATATATGCTCACCATGTTATCAAATATGGAGAATATCATCCTAATGAGATAAATGAACATCACCAATAATGGCTTGAAACTATTATTTAACTACAGATTTGATCATCTCACTATCAAATGAGGCTGAAGGAGGTGGAGTAGAAGATGTACAAGAAATATCTAGTAATCTCTCCAACCTCTCCAACATAGTATACTGGATAGAAACAAAGGAGGTTCTCATCTCCTCCACAACAGATCTCATGGATTCAATCTCACTATCCATTCTTCCATTATCAATTTCATATTCCTAAATCTTTAATACCGTCCTAGGATAAATATGAAAGATAATCAACTCAAAAAATTCATGTAATCAACTTCACTAAGATAAGTAATAGGAGGTGCCTACAATCTCAAAATACCTATGAAATCATAAAGTAATATCTCTCTAAAGGAATCCAAATCATATCTAGTCATAAAATCTTATTGAATAGAGGAATCAACAGAAAGACGTTGAGAAACTATCTTAGGAATAGGATAAAATTCATCTTTATGCTATGATCTAGTAGGTGTAATATCGGAATCAAAGGCATGAATCTCACCAGCATCATCAATTTGCACAACTAATGATCCCATAGGATATGTCCCAATAAAAATTGATACAATAGGTCCACCATGATCTGGTAGACTTATGTGATCATCATCACCTCCATACACTCTATTTGAGTTTGGATAAGTAATTCCAATTAGCTTCAAACTAGGTGAAGGCTAACCCTTAGATGTAGCTCCATCCTCAATAGAAATAGATGGCACATCTCTCTGCACTGACTTCTAGCTGATAGAATCTAAGGATTCCTTACCCTAAAAAGATGCCCTCGACTCACCTCTAAGAGAGGTAGAACCACCAGCAGATTTATCTAAACCTAGTCTCTCCACAAACCTAGCCAATACAAAAACAATATGAGAGGGATGATGTGACTGATCCCTCTCAACATCATCATCAACATCAACAACATCACTATTACTATTCTCACCATTATCTTCATTCCCATCATCTGACACTTAAATGACTTCTTTAGAGGTTTTAGAATAACTATTAATTTTTTATTCTCTAAATACCTTAGTATCCTCATCTTCTCCTCCACTCAAGTGACTCCTTCTAGCAGGGAGAGAAGCAGGTGTAATTTTAGGTCCATAAGACACAATTGGGATCTTGGAAATGTTTGAATAACTACCTTCTTCAAAGGAACCAGAAACCTCTTCAACTTATTCCACTTATTATTTCTCATCTTCATAATAATAGACCACAATCTCATCTATATCTAAGCTAGGATCAACAACATTCTTAGGTATGTTAGGATGGTCTATAGGATTAAAATCCTCATAGAGATTATCATTATCTTCAACCCACTTTTTCATCCAGGTATTCCAATTCACTTTCATTATCTTATAGGTATTTTTTCTTAAACAAAAACCACCACAAGTTACCTATGCTTCTTCTTATTCATCAACTAAGACCTTGTCTTCTATCATAGCTGAGATCATCTTATGATAAATCAATGATTTTGACCTAGAGTATGAATTTAATATCTCTATCATGTGCACCATAAGATATCTATAAATATTGATTTTATCCCCTCGTTACATAAGTAATAAAAGATAAACATCTTGATACCCCATAGTACTAAAATACCCTTTACTGGGACATAACATATGATGAATGAACTCAAACAGGAGTTTCCATTCTCTATCTACTTCAGTAGAAGTAGGGAAAATGTGTTGATTGGTTACTGGTATGCAGTGGTTTGAAGCTCAATGTCTATGGTTCCTTTATGGATGGGGAGATGAGGGGTGGTGGCCTGGTTAGAAACCTGAATGGATCTGTCATTTTCAACTTCAGTTCCTTTTATGTTTGAGGTTCATCATTGGGTGTGGAGATTAGAGCCATGATCACTAGTTTAACCTTGTGTTAGAAGTTCAATATCAGGCTGGAGGAGATCGAATCAGACTCATAATTTATTTTTCACTTACTTAGAGGGAAAGATAATCCTCATTAGGACTTATGATGCCTTTTTAGGATATATAGATCTAATATCAATCATGGATATTCTATCCAAAATAATTGGCAGGAAGGGAATTTTGTAGTGGACAAACTGTCTTGTTAAGAGATAGCTGATGCAGATCTAATTATTTATAACTTCATATGATCGATTCCAAAAGGAACCTATCAAATCATTCTTGGAAACACTCTTAGAGTGTACCACTTTAGGCCATCATGAGTCCTGTGGGGATTGTACTATCATTTGTTGTAAGTTTCCTTCTAATTTCAATAAAAAAGTTAATTTTTAATTAGGTATATTGAAAAACCATTCTCATTCTATTTAATAACAACTAATATATTCACCATCTATCATGATTTTAGTAAAATATTTCTTTTCTCCAAAACTGATCTCTACGTATTGGAAGAACTGGTGAACCAACCTTGGATAAAAAGTTCCATAATTTCTTAAGAAACATGCTATCTATACCTAGTATTAGATCACCCTGAGTACCAATTATTTTCTCGAAAATAACTATTATGCATCTACTACTTTATTTTCAACAACCACATAGTTCACATGTTAGGGGGTTTCAACTTAAATGAAACCCATCTAAGTTCTTCATGAGATCTCTTAGCATAATTTGATACTTTAGGAGTTGAAACTAAATGGAAATTGACTCTCACTATTGAATTGAAACAAATGGTGAAGAAAGGGTGAGATAATATTGAAGGGTGGGAAAGAAATAGAATGTGAAACAACTTGATTAAGTAGCAACGACCGAGAGAGACTGACATAAAATTGGATTTTATGTTGGATTTATCTTTTAGGGATTTGAATTCAAAAATATAATAAAATATAAATAAATAAATTGAATGAAAATTATATAATAGAAAATTATTATCTGTATAAAAATAGAGACGGGTAGATCACCCAAAGGTAGCTCATTCCAATGGTGGATCATTCCAATGGTGGATCATTCTAATGGTGGATTATTTCAATGTTATATCATCTCAATGGTGGATCATATTAATTTTGTATTATCTCAACGGCGGATCATCTCATCAATGACTCACCAATGGTGTCTCAACAACGGTGACTCACTAATGGTGGCTTGTCCAATGGTGGCTTTTCCAATGGTGGCATGTCCAACAGTGGCTTGTCCAATAGTGGATCACCAAAATTAAGGATTAACCAAAATTTATCATTCCTAATTCATGTTTTATGTAGCTTAATCTCTTATAATTCAAGGGATTTGTAAAAATATCAACAAGATGATGTTCAGTTTCTATGAATTCAAGAGTTATATCACCCTTTTGGAAATGGACTCTCCAAAATTGATGTCTTAAATCAATATGCTTTGTCCTAGAATGATACATAGGATTCTTAGACATATTTATCACACTTATATTGTCAAAATTAATAGGGAAATGTATAAATTGATATCCATAGTCTAGAAATGTGTGTTCAATCCAAATAATTTTGCAATAAAAACTTCCTACAACTATGTACTCAGCCTCAGTAGTAGACAGTGCAATATAATTTCACTTCCTAAAACATGAAAATACTAAATACTTTCCCATAATATGACATTTTATAGAGGTGATTTTTCTATCTAAATTAAAACAACAGAAATCTGCATCTGAATAACTCAATATGTCAAATTATTTTACTCAAGAGTATAAAAACCCTAAATTGGTGGTATATTTGAGATATTTGAAAATTACTTTGACAGCAAGTAAATGAAACTATTTAGGATTTTCTTGAAAATGGGCACACATACACACAATAAACAAAATATCTGGTCATATATAAATTAAATATAGAAAGCTTCCAATCATACCTCTATAATTTTTTTGATCCATTGTCTTTCCAATTTCATTAATATCCAATTTACAGGTAGTACTCATGGGAGTATCACTACTTTTAGTGATATCTAAACCAAAACATTTTAGAAAGTTATTATTGTAATTACTTTGATTTCAAATAATTCAATATTTATTTTTAAAATTATGCAAACCAAGATAGAATTTAATTTAACCCATTAAACTCATTTCAAATTCACTTTGCATAACTCTTGAAAAATTAGTACACAAATAATTTTTAGAATTCCCAAAAATAATATCATAAACATAAATTTTAACTACTAAAAAATATTTTGAAAATCATTTTATAAAAAAGTAGGATCATCTATGCCT
This sequence comes from Viscum album, assembly GCA_963277665.1. NCBI lineage: Eukaryota > Viridiplantae > Streptophyta > Magnoliopsida > Santalales > Viscaceae > Viscum > Viscum album. The sequence continues at coordinate 1,304,101,571 of OY728160.1, read as the reverse complement.
TTTGAAAAACCTTTAGGAATTAGAAAAGATTTGATCATAACATACCAAGCTCTAGGAGCTTATTTTAAACCATATAAGGATTTTCTTAATTTGAAAACATGATTTGGAAAATGAGGGTTTTGTAATCTAGGGGTTGTTCGATGAAAATATCATAAACTATATAACCCTTTACGAATTCAATTTTTACATCCATTTGATGTAGTTTGAAATCAAAAATGTGATTTATAACTAAGTAGTATTATGATGGATTAATGTCTATCCATTGGTGAAATGGATTCTTCATAGTGAATACTCTCTTCATGATTATACCCTAGTGTAACCAATCTAGATTTATTTCTCACTATAGTGCTTAACTCGTCAATTTTAAATCTAAACACCCACTTGGTTCTAATTTTCATAGGGTCTTTAGGTCTATCTACTAGTTCCCAAAATTGATTTATTTCAAATTGGTTAAGTTATTATTTCATTTCCATCACCCATAATTCATAATTAATTGTGTCATTGACGTTCTTGGGTTCAAGTTGTGATAAAAATGCTTGATGTTCAACCTTGTTTCTAAGAGAATCTCCATTTTGTGTACATCTATCTAGGTATCCAACTAAAACATCTTAAGGATGGTATCTATGAGTCCTAACTATTGTAGGAAAATAAGGTATGGATATCTTATTTTATTCAATAGGTTCCGGTTAAGTTTGTTCCTCAGAACTAGATATTGTTTTTGTTTTCATCAAAAAAATGTCAGAATATTTGATATTGATATTCAAATTTGACAGGTCATCCTCAAGTTTTTATAAAGGGATTTTAGGATCATGTGGATTTATTTCACCAAATTTTACATGAAAATATTCTTCCACAATATTTTTTCTTTTATTAAATACTATATATGATTTACTAGATTTTTAATAAAGAAGGAAAATTCCCTCATCACTATTGGAAGAAAACTTTTCAAGTTTATATTTCATATTAAGAATAAATACTTTGAAATCAAAAAATCTAAACTAATTATACTTTGGGTTTCTGTAACACCTGAGAATTTTATGAGAAATATTTTGTTTTTATGTTATATAAATCATCAAAGGAATCTTTCACTACACACAACACTAGTTTGGCTTGTTTTACACGCAACCGCGACCTTCCTTGATAGCTTGCGTCGTACGCAATAACTGAGTTTCACTAAACAACGATATATTATAATATTAGACGTTATGAATAGTATTAAATGAATTTTTAATTTTATAACATTTTAATTCAACTTATACATTTTCAAGAATGAGGTATGAAAACAAAATCAGTTTTTTGGATAAAAGAAGTATTTTTCAAAAAATGCAGTTTTACCGCCTTTTGATGGCGCACCCACATTAAATATAGTTTTTGACAAGTTTATAAGTTCAATTTGACAAAATAAAATTCTTCTTTATAATCAAGATATAAAAATTTACTTTGGATAAATTTTTCATATTATTCTGATAACTTTCATATTTTAATGAATAGTAAAAACACGCTATATTTTAATTAAAAACAACTTTTTTCATCGCAATACTTTATATGGTTAAATTATGATATTGAATGTTTTTAAAGTATACATAGAATATATTTTTACCATTTAATATAATTTATGTCATTATCATTAATTTTACATTGAATTCATAGGTAAAAACATTTCAATCTTTGGCAATGTTTTAACTTTTAAAATCTGTTTGCTTAACAACGAGATTAATTTTAAATTAATTACTGAAACTTCTGTGTTTTGAATTTTGAAAAATTGATTCCATATTTGGAATCAGTGGGTCCAAATTATGTTAATAGGTTACTTTTATTTTCTTTGATATTAAGAATAGTAACTACGGTAATTTTTTATTTACTACGGTTAAAGGCAAATAGGGTAATTCAAGGTTAAAAGAATATTATAATAATTTAAAATTACCTTGAAACTTCTCCTAACCTTATTGGATGAGTATTGTCCGACCATGGTCATAATTGGGTCGATTTTGGGACCCCATTGAGCCACTTGGTAGTGACAATGACAATTTGGATTAATTAATTTAATGTAAAGACAAAATTGACATTAAAAAAAATCTTTTAGTAATTAATTTTTATAAGGGGTTATATAAATTATATTTTAGACTATAAATATTCAATGGAAATATAAAAGGATTTCCTACATAATTATATTTTGTTTATAATTTTTAGACACCAAATAAATTAAATTATTTATGACACAATAATGCTGAAGTATTTACCTCATTAATAAATGATTTAAATAAATAAGATTATAATGATTAAAATATTTTCCAAAACATGAACAATTATGATTGGATGATTTTATTTCTACTATGAGTCATCTTATCTTCATCTTTAATGATTTTTGGACCTTTTTAAACTGAAGATAAGTTTATAATAAAATAATATTTCCACACTTTCCAAAGGTGCCCCTCTCCTCCCTTATAAAAGGGCACTCCTCCCTCTCTTCCTCACACCAATTTGAGCCTTCAATCTCAGACAAACCCTGACCATTTCACTTCCCCGCTTCCTTAGAAACCTAATAGAGGTACTGGTTTTATCAAAAGACCAACTCTAGTGCCTTAAGAGAAAGTTTAAAGGAGGCACTTCGAGAAAGAGGTAATACCTTCTACCATTTTCTTCAAGTTCCATTCTTCTTATACTCCCTCTTATTTAGTTGTTTCATTATGAGGTAATAACATCAGTATACCTAATATACGGATATGTTATTATAAATATGAAACAACCCTATTTCACCTCTTATCCATCCTACGGAAAACGAAATCACCGCGCGTGCGTACGTACGGAATACCTTCTCCACGCCGTGGTGTAATCTGTTTTCCACCACCACCTTACTTGGATGGGTATAATGGTGTAAATAATAACTATATATGATTATTGTAAAGTGATATTGATTCTGAAATATTATACATACACTTCAATACAATTCCATGATCATGGGAACGATATCATCGCTCGTGCGTACGTACGACCTACCGTCTCCACGATGTGATACGACTCGTTCTATATGATCTTCATTGAATAATCATTATATAAATGAATTTAATGAATTAATATGATATATATTACACTAATACCATTCTTTAAATGATTTATCTATATACTATAAAGAGTAATAAGAATTTATTCGACAAAACACGCATAAGAACAAAAAGTAATAAACACCCGAATAACAAGTAGTAATGAAATATTACTAATAAAAAGCTAAGAATATGACCATATATGGTATCATAACAATGAATATGATTTTTTAATAAGTCAATGACATTATTTAAATCATTATACAGGAGGTTTGGACACATAAAAAGCATATCGGACCTGAGGTAAGGAAAAATATCACAATCTCATTTTTATCCGAGATTGTTTATACTTTGGTATTTACTGGGGTGTATTTTATCATCCACATCCATGTTCCCTCAATATGTAATATTATTTATATCCTCCTGAAATTTTTTAAATCAAATTTTACCCTTCATTGAGTTTTTAGTAAAATATATGAAAGGAATCTTTTGTTGTTTTTCGTACGAGGTACTTTTTGACTTTTCCGACAAAAGTACGAGAAGAAAGTTTTTTTTAACTTATACGGAATGAATGGATTTTTAAAAAATTATTTCTCAGAAGATTAATTTACAAGTTTTCAAGTTTATTTTTAATCAACTTATTTTAGTTTAGAATTGTATGACATGTTAATAAAGGAAAAGTGTTTTTGAAGTAGAAAAGATATTTTCCTCAAGAATGGAGTTCAAGTGTTTTATCAAAATTATTTTCCATCTAATATAATATAGGGTTCTGTTTCAATCCCTATTATTACATTGATTTGATTATTTTGTGATGGAATTATTTTTATGAATTCCTTTATCTTATATGAATTTTTTTATGATGTCACGATGTTTAAGAATCCCATTTTTATTACATGGGTTATGCAATGATGTATGATTTATGATTTTGTGGAACACATAATAATGGTATCATTATTAGATGGGTGGGACCTATATCTCCCTCTAATTCATTGGGTAAAGATTTTATATCTCATGAGATAGACATGGCTGGAACGTCAGGTTAAACCGGTTCAGTGAAACAGGACTGAAACGAGGAGTGAACTCGGTTTAGAAATGGACTTTGTCCACTAAGATAGTATTGGCAAGGAGTCTTGACTAATAATAAATGATTATCTATGATTATGTGTGTATGCCACAAAGTTTCATGTTTTAAGTTATGATTATTGGGATTACATTTCACTAACATGATTTATCCCATGTTATGAAATTATGATCTCTTTTGAAGGTTAAGATTTCAAAAATGTTATGTTCTTATGAATATGATGTGATTCATATTTCTTTTGTTTACCCTTACTAAGAATTTGAGATCACCCTTTTGTATTTTTTCTTTCCCCAGGTCAGGAAGAAGGTTATTAAGTAAGATATTCCAAAATGGACTATAGATATGATGAAATAAATGGGAGACAGTGTAGATGCTTTATGAACCAGTTGTTTATGTTTCCCAGTTTCTAAAGACACTATACCGATACGGTCCTTTCATGGTTTTGTTATATGTTGTAATTAGTATGCTTCAATTTTGAATTATTAACCATGTATGTAATGTATGGGTCATTATAGTTTCTATCATTCCATAATTCATAAGTATTTTTCTTTAAGAGAGGTATAATTAATATTCTGTTGATTATATTAACATATTTAGTTATAAATTCTAACAAAAACAAATAGGTAAGTCGTACTCATTAATAATAGTCTAGGAAATTTCATAAAAGGTTTTATTTCTCATTTATACAACACCATTCTACTATGGGGTCCTAGGAGTAGAAAAGTTTTGATTATATCCATTTGGTGAGACAAAATATTCAAAATATTTATTTTCAAAATCACATCCATGATCAACTATTAAGTTATTAATTCTAAGTCCACTAAGTTTTTCTAAAAAATTATTATACTTGGTAAAATAAGATCAGACATCACTTTTTTATCTAGAAAGAACACCCAAGTATATCTAGAAAATTCATCTACAGAAACATAAACATAATGCTTCTCATTTAATCTATAAACTCTATAAGGTCCAAAAATTACCTATGAACAAACTCTTCAGGTTGATAAGTTGAAACTCCTTTCTTGGATTTGAAAGATATTTTGTGATGTTTCCCTTTTTGACATGGGTTACAGTATTCGTCATTTGGGAATTATAGTTTAGGTAGATCCTTGACTAACTCTTTCCTAGTTAGTTTTATAAGTGAATGAATGTTTTAATGGAATAGTATCCTATGTCAAAGCTAGTATTATTTGTGAAAGTCACTTAGATAAGACATATTTTGAGAAAATAATGAATCTAAATTAACAGTATAAACATTATCATTTCTTAAAGAAGTAAATACTAAATCATTTTTTGAATCAAAAATATCATAGGAATTATTTTCAAACATATCATCAAAACCACCATCACATAGCTATGAGATGATAAAAATATTGTATTTTAATCCATAAAAAAATAAAATTGTATAAATTAAAACAATGTTTGAATTACCGATTGGGACAAGGCCAATAATTTTTCCTCTGGAGTTATCCCCAAAAGTTACATGTACACTATCGACTTTTATTAGGCCCTTAAAACTTGAATAGTATCCAATAATATATCGGAAAAAATAATTATCTAGATACTATATTTTCTTTCTGCATCCTTTCAATCAGGTTTCCCAAAAAAAAATCAAAAAAAATGATCTAGGTACACAAATTTCCATGCGTCCAGAAATATTAGAAATCAAAGATTTAGAAACCAATAATTTATTAATATATTTACTATAAGAAGATTTTAAAATTTTATGAATAAAACTTTTTTTGGTCTAGATGAATAAAAAGTAGTAAAAGAACTAGAACTAGTAATAAAATTATTTTTAACAATCCTCCTCTATCAAAGTTGATACCTTATCCTACTTGTGTATTTGGGAGAATTATTATTTCCAAGAATCAATGTAAGTGTATTTATCCCATTTGTAAATATTTCCAAATCTTTGTTTAGTTTCTCATTAGACAATTTGAATTCATTTTTCTCTTTTAAAAACTGGTCATTTTTATCTTTCTCAATAGTAATATCAGTTTTAAAACTAGTATTCAAGGAATACTATTTCTTTAAAATCTTATATATATCATTAAATTTATTAAATGTATCTTCCCTAATATTAAATTATTTAAAAATTTCCTCATTATACATTTTCTCATCATTGTTTTAATCTATATAGTTATTTGAAATATTAATAGGGGAAGTGGGAAATTCATGAAGTACCTCAGATGTGTTCATCATAAAACACATGTTAGCTCTATCATAATTATCTTATTGGGTTGATTCTCACTCCAAATTTCTTCATAATAACTATAGGTTTCTTTCATATATTTCTTATACCTATTATCCTTATCACCACATTTCATATTTATAACTAGGTTTCCTAAATAACTTCTTTCTCTTGTATAATTTTTTGAATCTTTTGGATGAATGGTCCATCTCTTCATCGCTGTTAGAAAGTGACTTATCATCACTTGAACTATTAGCTTGAATTTTCTCCTTTTGTTTTAAATTATTATTTTTGAAGGAAATAGATTTCCTTTTTGGATAATACACCTCTTCTCTATTCACATTAAGTTCCTCTTCAGACATCATCATATTTCATATCAACTTCCTAATAAGTAACATGCTAATATCACATGATTCTCAGATGGACACAGAAGTTCCTCTCAATTTATCTGGTAGTCACCATAGAAAGTGCATCACTTTATATTTTTCAGTTATAGGTTCCCCTAAGTAATACATTTTATTCATGATCTCATTGATCCTAATATATATATCAAAAATTGGTTCATCAAGTTTCATCTTAAAAGTATCATACTAAATGTTATAATTATTTAAATTCATTTATTTAACATTAGATATTCCTTCATGAGAAATAGTTAAAGTATCCAAAATTTCAAAAACAATTCCATAGGTATAAATTCTATTAAAATAATCATCACACAAAAGACAATATAAAGTATTCATGTATTTATAGTTATTATCATATCCTATTTTAGTATCATTACTTCAGGAATCTCTATAAATTTTAGGTTTCTCATATTGATTCTCAATTACTGTCGAGATATCAAAACCCTTAATTTCTAAGTGAATATTTATTTTAATTATCCAAATATCATTTTTAGTTACACTAAAATAAGGAGGTCAATTTTTAGAAGATCACTCTTGTATATTATTATCCATAAAGAATTAAATTTAGAAATAACAAAAAATTTAGATAGATCTTTAAAAGACAACTTAATCACAATGGAAAATATTTTTGAAAAGAACCTTTTACACCAAAAGTTTTTCATAGTGAGTAAATAAATATGGGGAGGTTAATTGAGTTCCCAATAATTTTTTTAAAAAAAATATGTTAAAATAGATCCCTCTAAATTAATAAAAAATCCCATTTAAAAAAAATAGTAGTTTTATATAAGTTTGATCTTTGAAAAGATTTCACAAATCGTTGTTAGGGATTAGTTTAAACAATATTTGAAATTAATTTAACTTTTGAAATCAATTTAATTAATAAAATAATTTATATAAACATAGGTTAAGATCAACTATCATAGTATGAGTATTTCTATAGATTAGAAACAAATGCAATTTATTATTTGAAATTAAGAGAAAAAAACCCAAAAGATCACACAGTAGAATAAACAAGGGGTTCAGTCTCAAGCCAAGACCTAGTCTCCCCTCCACTTGGAAATCGCCAACTACCAAGAAGATTATTATAATAAAAAATTTGATCCCCAACCTGGATCGAGTATACAAACAATACCACCCAGGCTATCTAGAGTCAAATCCTTTTACCGAGTTATATGTGGGAAGAAAAAAAAATACATTCTATATAAGGCCTCCTCCATAGTTGTCATGGGTATACATTTAAAGAAGGTTTGAGAGAAAATCAAGTATTATCTAATTCAAGCATAAGAGACAGTGTGTGTAAATAAATAGAGCATAACAACACACTCCTCTAAATTAATGTAATAATATATAGGGAAAATAAAAGATAAAGAGATGTGGTGATGCTCAGTTTATGATGATTTTGATGCTTGAGGATCCTCATATTTTTCTTGATGATGATCTTGAACATGTTTCTCTGAAATTTTAGGAAAACATTTGTCATAAGGTTCTCCTTTATATCTATATATACCACCACACTCAGTGTATGGAAAGTTATGGATATTATGTATGTTTCACACTTTTACATTCGCATATATTTTATCATGTAATCCATGAACCCACACATGAGGAAGATATCTGAAATATATAGCTCTGTAAGATCAATTATACATTGAATAATAGTAATAAATATATCCTGAATCCTCACACTAAGAAACAAATTAGGAATCCACTGACTTGGTTTTCAATGTATCCATGGAGTGGTTTGGGAATAATCATTAAAACATCCAAGTGAGGCTTACTGTATTGAATCCCATAAATAAGATGATGGAAGCATTAAATTTTAAAGAACGATAGATCAACAATGGTATCATGACTAATGGGATATCAAATCTGATGGTTTAATTGACCAATGGTAGCATGATCCAACAATAACACATGTAGAATTTCATATTTACTATGTAGTACTTTTGGATATTGTATGGATTATTCTCGAGACTATGAATGAAACATACATTTGATTCCAAGTCTAGGTGTTCCCAGAATAATTTTTTTGAATATATTAAATATATTAAATGAATGATCACATGGTTATCCTAAAATAGTGGAATAACCCTTGAATGGGGGCCCATATTAGAAATATGAGGGAATCTTTAATTTTAGAATATAGTTTTTATCTTAGTCATGATATAATCTTTATCGGCATGAGGAATTTATGAAAAATTCATCAAGGGTGTAAAATGAATAAAATAATTAAATAAATTGTTGTGTTTTGTTCATTGATGCAGAAACCAAGTTTCTCCTTCAAATACACTATTATAGCCAAATTGAAGGGTTATCCACATAACCCTATAGTTTTGAGAGTGTGTTGGAGGTCCATTGGAGGAGGTTTCATTGATAAACAACAATCAGATCTAGGATCGATGACTGATGTGCAATAGAATCCAAGGATCTTACCAATGACAATGAAACAGCTTTGTTATTCATCTTTGATCGATCCAAATCAAGGTAGGCTGATTTTTTTTTATTTTATCCCTGTTATTTATTTATATGATGAATGTAAATTAATCAACCAATGGATTGATTCATGGATTGGTCCTATTTAGGTATGGGGTTATCTATGGGGATTTATTAGGAGATTTGTTTATTTATTATGGGTTCTTCATTGATTTTTATAATGGAAACAAATTGAGACCAATAAAACATGCCCGATATTCATTACTATTTTGTGTGTTTCTTGGTTTTATCCCATTGGTCTACATGTGTTCATCACTAAGGTTTCATTTAATCAATGGTTCAATGGATTCCTGATAAATTGAATGTTCTACACCTATTTCTTGGCACAACTATTTAATATCTCATATACGGGATTGGATCAATGATGGGATCGATCTATGACAATGTAAATGGTGGATCATTGATGGATTTGAGACCCTTGATTCGAGTGAGGGGTTTGATGGTGACGAGAACCAATGATGGGTGATTTTGGTTGGTTTCAAAGGTCATATTCTGATGAATGGTGTTGGAAAGGGTCGACCGGAATATATCCACCATTATTGGTGCGATTCATAGAGGAATTTGGCGCTAGAGGAGTGTATGAACCCATTGGAAGAATGATAGAGGATTATGAAAAATCCTAATATAATCAGAAATTATTTTGGAAAAACACGCCATATGGTACCCCTTGTGCATCGACTAGGGTTTTCACGGTGAAGTTAAATATCAAATTGCGTGTGAATCCATCACATGACATGTATATTGACATGGAATATCATCATGTACCTCAGAGGGTACATGGACTTGACTAGGATTACATGGAAATGGACACATTGTGCACTTTGATATAGACACGACTAGGCTAGGTGTACATGGGTAGGAGCCATATACTTGGACACATTCATAAGTACATGGATTGGGACACACTATGTACTTTAACATTGACATGGACAAGGTCTATGATACATGGGAAGAACTCGATGCCAAAGGGAAACACCGTGTACTACTAGTATACATCTAGTAATCCTTTAATGAAGGCTTTGAGCCCTTTTCTTATTTATCTTCGACAAGTTTTGTTAGGGTGTGTTCCCTATATCCATTTCCTAAGGGTCGGTATGGAGTTTTTTCTGACACATAGGATATTGATCCCTTCATCATGAATTCTTGGATAGAGTTATCAGAATCCTTCAATGAGGACCAAAGTGAGATCATTTATCATTTCTTACTCTAGTTAGAGTTATTGGTATCATCGTAAACAACACTACATGGGCACTAATCCTTTAATTATCAGGTTATTCAAGATTGAGTTTTTAGTATACCCCCATGACCCTACATGTGATCGTCATCTATGTTTCATTCTATTCAGACTTCCTTCATATATTTTCATATGGTGGGACCCAATAAGTAGTACATCTCGTAAGGATGTCATTAGTGTTATCTGACTCATGGAGTGTGTCCTCCCAGACAAGTGTTGTGTGGAACCTTTGAGTTGGAATCCTAGTCTAGAATTGTGGATTTGAATTTACCTTAAGAATGTGTGTCTTTGTTGAGTGTATCTATATATTCATGTTATATGTGTTGTAGAAATATACCCATTTATACCTAACAGTTATTCTCTTTGTTATATTCTTAGTGTTTTCAGGGTGTCTTACTGGGTATTGTTATACTCACCCCTGTATGGTATTTTTTCACACATGTTGTGTCTTGTAAAGATGATAGAAATTTTTAAGGAGTCATAGAGGAACTAGGACTAGTCAATACTTAGTTATTGATATATATTGAGGTGTGTTCCTATAGTTATCTTAACATTAGTCTCCATTTATACTTTGAGGTTGTAGTTGTTTTTAGAATATTTGTAGTGGGATTTTATTTAGCTTTGTTTACTTTCCATTACTTGTTGTCATACTCTAGTTGTGTGACTTATATGTATGAATTTATGGTTTATCAGTTGTTTTAAATTTCAGTATTGTATGGGTTTGGAGATGTGTTTGTGTTTATAGGTAATTTATGTAAAGGACTCCCATGTAAGTGTTATTCCTACAAGGATCTAGTTTCTAGCCCTTAGACTATTGGAATTGGAATTAGGAAGTCACAGTATGGACCCCATTATGATGGTTTGTGAGAGAGTGGTATCAGATCATTCAGTCATACCTTAGGATCAGAGTCTGTGAGATTGGTTTTGGGGTATGGTGTTAAGTGTTTCGAGTTCGGCTTTTAGGCTAGGGACTCCATTGTTAGTGTAGAGACCAATATATCCATACACCCAGAATCTGATTACCTACCTTTTGACTCAGTACATGTAGACACCGATTGTAGGTAAAACAATGGTACATGCATCACATAGGAATGGGTTGTGTCTTCCATGTTATTCTTGACCCATCTCTCCATATATAATCATTTATCATTATATATCTTGTTTATTTTAGGATGCCTCCACAACAAATGCCATCTTGAATTCCGCAGTAGGATCACAAGTATTATCCCCTTATTGATGAGGCATTGATATATGGGCATGTTCCAAAGGTGTTACCTCCTGGTGGTGCACTAGTTACACCACCACCTATTGAGAGGTAGATAGTACCCGCATTACCAATAGATAAAGTGCCCAGGCTGAGCACAGTTCATGAGTTTCAGCAACAGAAACCCCTCAGGTTTCTAGGGGAACTCAACACATAGGTGGATGATAATTGTCTTGAGGTGGTGACATGAGTTTTCCATCTTTTCAAGGAACTAGTAAATTAGAAGTTGGTCCTGGAGGCAAGCCTTATCCAGTGTTCGGTAGGATAATGGTGTGGATTAGTGACCCGGTCATACGATGATATGACTCTACCATGGTCATTTTTTGAGTGCCTTTTCAGGGAGGATTTAACTCCAACTATATTTAGGGATGTACACATACAATAGATTCTACATCTTCAGTAGAGTAGTATGACAGTAGTAGACCATTAATTGAGGTTCACCAACCTCTATAGGTACTCAATTGATATGGTATGAGATAAGTTCTTTTGGGCACAAACCATTCATAGATAACTGTGTAGAGACATCCAATCCAATGTTATAATTTTGTTCATTCCTACATATGATGGGTTTCTAGAGAGATATTTGGTGGTCAAGAGTTTCCAGGATGACCAGACGTAGACAGTGGTTGACGAAAGTGAGAACACAGGAGAAGATACTGTAGGTTCTGGGCGCAGCAGAAGCGCATTGGTGGGTTTGCCCAACTTGAATTTTAATGTTAAACAACGTTCAATCCGAGATCTGTCACGATATAAAACGCCGAATCTTCGGAATAGAACGAAGAAAGAAAATAAAAGAAGAGTCCTGAAACCCTTGAGTAGGATCATCATATGTTGATTTTAATTAATTTAATTAATGCATAAGAATTACCTCGTTGGAATTCTTTCTTCGTTGATGTGTCCTGTCATGATTCGGTGATCTGTCATTGCGTTGTAAAATCCAAGTGTAGGATTCCTCTAGCGGTGATCCACACGTGTGTCACGTATCTCCGGACGTCGCCGAAGGGATCTCCGGGTGCTAGCACGGAAGAACCTTCGCTTGCGATGTCCGCCTTCGACCGCCTTGATCCGGTGGAGGATCTTGCTCTCGTAACTTGAGGGCGTTCTTGGTGGAAAGGGAATTCTCTATTTGGCTTGAGAGTGTTTCCAAATCTGTTGTGCACAACAATGGATCTACAAAATGTTGGGGTTGTGATGATATTTATAATCGGGTTTGAGGTTAATAGAGTTATGAAAATAAATAAACGTGTTACGCGTTTTATTTATTTCATTAACTCTAACTGAAAACCCCCATGTCAAATTATTAATTCCTTGACATGTGCCCACGCTGATTATAATAAATATCATTTAATAAAACAATATTAAATCCTCAAAATCCCAACTGGAAAAACTACACATGGTGTAATAATTAATACACGGCGTGTACTTGTTTTCCATAAAACTACATGGCGTGTATATTTAATATACACGGCGTGTACTTTTATTTTCCATTTTTCTCCACCACATTTATTAAACCTTGAGTAATGATTATTTATTTCTTAAATAAATGTAACTGCATTACTCGCTAATAAATATATTATTTCATCCACAATATATTCTCTCAAATAACTAGTGTCAAAATAAATGCGATCAGACATCCTTAAATAATTATTAAACCACATTAGGGAATAATATTTATTTAACTTGTTAAATTAATATTTAACTGAGATACATGGGCACACTTAGTGTGTGACCCTCTAGGCCTCTTTCTCAGTGGCATTAGGCTGAGCCTTCCTAAAGTCCAAGGTTAGCGTCTAGCAACACGCCAAGGCACCCATAGAGAAAGAAGTTAACGCCTTAATGACGTGTCACCTCCTACGAACGCTTACCGTGTAATATAATCCCTTTGTCTCGATATCTCCAATCAAGCGGGTTGCATGCTAGTTCTATCAACCAATGTGCTTGATTATTATTTCTTTGACTTCCCGGAATTGAAATTTCCCATACCTTAACATGGCCATGGATTTATTTAGGCTATATCAATTCCATCAAAGGGCCTGAGATATCTACTTCCGTTATGGAACGGAAGGGACAAATCCTTTCTCGCATTATATATTAATGCGGTATTACTCATGACGCACCCAACGTATCCTACCTCACTGCGAACAGTGTGTCGTCACAGTTTTCATCAATACATCTAAGTGCGCGAGTTGTAATACCCATTAATAATAATCTTAAAGTCTAAGGACCAATACACACGTCTGCAGATAGGAACATCCAATGACACTATGAAATTTGGATTTCCTACTGGCGGGTCTCGTTCTCATAATATCCTCATGGATATTACCAAGGGCGCACACCATGAGAAGGTGCCTCAAAGTTTTATGAGTCCTCACCCCTAATGACCTGTATTATTTGTGTCCCTCAAATAATATCATCCGGCCATAGAACATACATTCAAGAATAGTGTTATGGCACTTCTGGGTTCTCATCATAGCAGGGATCCGCTACGACCCTTTAATGCAACAGCTGTCCTTAGGACATTATCACATGACATGTCACGTAGAAGAACAATCAAGATGTGATAAGTCTTTTATTTAATGAATAAAGTACAAAGTAGTTGGTTCTAGACCACCAACTCCAACAGATACTTTGGTAGTAAGGAGCCAACATCAATCTCAAGTACCTATACATGTGAGAAAATTTATGAGGAGGTCCCAGGATAGAGGTTCTGTGGTTTAAGGCTCACAGGATGGGTCAGTGAGAGGCATTTCAACTCATGTGATGGGAGGGGATATCTCAAAATGGATTTTCCGACCCAATATATGACTGATAGGGAGATAGTGGGTGGTCTACTGAGGAAAAGGCACCAGCAGGAGAATACAGGCCCACAAGATGGTGGATGTGGAATAGGGAATGGGAGAGAATTTAAAGGTGGTAGATGTTTCGACTTGTTACCACCACCACCCCCAGGTGGTCCGCACTAGGCATAGGGAGATGAAGCATAGGGGTAGGGGTAGCTGTAAGAAGTCATGGAATATGACCTATACTACCACAAAACTAGGCAAGGACAGTGCCAGCCTTTATCAGCGATAACGAAAAAGCACTGATAAAGGGGGTTACTTTTATCAGCGCTAAAAAAAGCACTGATAAAGTACCCCTTTATCAGCGCTTTTTTTAGCGCTGATAAAGGTACCCCCTTTAACAGTGCTTTTTTTAGCACTATTAAAGGGTACCCCTTTATCAGCGCTTTTTTAGTAGCGCTGATAAAGGGGGGTCTTTATCAGTGCTTTTTTTAAAAGCACTGATAAAGGGCCTACTTTCAAAAAAATAATTAAAAAATATATTAATATTTAAATATATAGATATATTTATATTGATATAAATATAATATATATTTTTAAATATAATTTTAAATATATTTTAGATAAGTATAAATATACAGTTACACTTAATGTATAATATATTTAGTGAAAATTGCTTATAAAAAAATTAAAAAAATATTTTTAATAAATAATTTTCTAATTATTATGGAGTAATAGTCATTTACTAACAATTTTAAGACTAAAAAAATAAAAAAAAATAAAAAAGATCTAAAATATGATGAAAACGTAACTCGAACTTCAAACGGCCATAACTTTTGATCCGGGTGTCCGTTTGAGCTCTACAACATATCAAATTGAAGCCTGTGATGAGCTCTACGTGCTTGTGATTGAGGCAAAGCCTGTGTCACATTTTTTGGGGCCAAAAAAGGCCCAAAAGTCCTCCAAAACTGATTTTTTATTCGGGATACCCCGATTTTTTAACATTTTGTGGATTTCTAGCCTCGTTTAAGGGGGTATTATTGGCTTTTTTAGTGGGGTTATTCGAAGGTATTGCATTCATATTGATATTATGACTTTGAAATTTTATCGTTTTTTATAATTCACTATTATTTATAATCAAATATATAAAAATATATACATATTTGTTATATATTCACAAATAAAAATTTAATTATAAATATAAATAATAAAATATATTTACATATAAAATATATTATATTTATCTAAATAATAACTAATATCCATTTTATTTAAAATAAAAATATATGAATATTTATATACCTATATATTAATCTAACTATATATATATATTAATATAACTACATATATATATTCATATAACTATAAATATATATATTAATATCACTATAAATATATATATTAATATAACTATATATATATTAATATAACTATATATATTAATATAAATATATATTACTATATGAATAAATATAACTATATATATATATATCAGGAAATGGAAAACAAATCAAAATAGAGGAGTGGTAAGGGCTTAGGCGCGTAGGGGGGAGGTCTTGAGTTCAAAACCTAGTGGAGGCAGGGGCGTGCACATGGGGGTGGATATTTGGGGGGCTAGAACTAATAAAGGGTGGAGGGTGCGTGCGGGCACTGGAGGGGCTGTAAAGTGCTGTTAAAGGGGGGCTGAAGCGTTATAAAAGCCCCTTCGATTGGCAGGATTTTTTTTAATTTTTTTAATTTTTTTATATTTTTTTCTACTTTTATCAGCACTAAAAAAGTGCTGATAAAAGGGGTCTTCATCAACTCTTTTTGGAGCGCTGATAAAGGGTACCCCCCCCCCCTATCTTCATCGGCTTTAATAGTGCTTTTCTAGCGCTGTTAAAGTCCATTTTTAGCACTGATAAAAGGCATATTTTTAGTAGTGCTAGAGGATATGAGGATGATACGAGGTATGATATATCTCTTTTCTACCATATCTAAAATACTGATGGACATTGCTGCTAGTCATTCCTTTATTTACACATATTTGTTTCAAGAATTATATATTCTGTTTAAGCCCTTGGCTTGAAAATTGTGCTTGGAGACTCCTACTGGAGATGACTCGGTGATCAAACACTTTTTCTAGAAGTGTAACATGAATCTTAGAGGTGATAGTTTCAATTGGGATCCCTTTGTAGTATTGATGAGGCCTTATGACATCATATTAGGTATGGACTGGTTATCTATAGTTTATTCCTAGATAAAATATTTTAGGAAGAGGATGTGGTGTTTCCATAGTGATGGGACTAAATTTTCCGTTGTGGGTGAAAAGGAAAGTCTCATAGTGTAAGTTGGACTCATACATAGGAGGGTGCAACTGATTACTCATCAGTTGGATAGCATGACCCTTGGTGTAGTGGATTTTATAAGTTATCAGTTCCCTACAATGGTGGTTGAGTATGGGGACGTCTTTCTTGAGGTCATTACAAACTTACCTACCCACTGAAACATAGTAATATGCATTGATATACACCCAAGTATGACCTAGATATCTATTCCATCATATCGGATGGATCAATCAAAGCTTCATGATCTAAGGGTGCAGTTGGAGGACTTATAGATAAGGGGAATTGTTAGACCCAGTGTTTCACCCCGGGAATACCCATTGTTGTTCGCCAAGAAGGAAAATGTGAGGTTGAGGTTTTTTGTGGATTACCATATCCAAAACTAGGTTAATTTAAAGAAAAATTATCCACTTATGAGGATCTATGATCTATTTTATCAGTTTAGAGGGGTGTGACAGTTCCCAAAGATTGACCTCAGATTTGGCTATCAATAGTTTTGAGTACAAGGCGAGTATATACCGAAGACAATATTCAGATGTCACTATGAGTACTTGGTTATTCCCTTTAGTATGAAGAGTTTCCCAACAATTTTCATGGTACTTATGAAATAGATCTTTTAGAATTTCTTAGACTAGTTCATGGTAGGCTTCATTGATGATATCCTTGTGTACTTAGAATCTAAGGAGGATCAGGTGTGACACATGAAGATGGTTTTGGATGCACTCTGAGGGAACCATCCTTATGGGAAGATTTCTAATTGACAGTTCTTGATTTAGGAGTTCAACTTTATAGGACATGTTATATCAGTAAACAATGTGGAAGTTGATCTGAAAATGTTTGAGGTATTACTGGCTTGGGATCCACCCAAGAGCATGACTAACTTGTGTATCCTCCTTTGGTAGGCAGGCTAATGTCAAAGATTCATACTTTATTACTCTTGAATATCAGCTACAATGAAATATTTGACCCGAAGGTGGAATTATTTTATATGGATATGTAGGTTTCAGAAAGAATTCTAGGTGTTGAGGTGGAGATTGATGAGCGCTCCCATCTTGATATTTCTATAGGAGGGTATTCAGTACATAGTGTTTTGCGATACATCTGGAACTAGGATTGGATATTTTTTGATGCTATGTTAGTCGGTGATTTCCTATGGTCCACATCATTTGAAACTACATGAGAATAACTAAATGACCCTTTATCTTGAGTTAGTAGTGGAATTCTTCATATTGAAGATATGGAGACACTACCTAATGGGTGAGCGGTTTATCCTCTATTATTACCAAAAGAGTCTCAAGTATATCTTCTATCAAATTGATCTTAATGTGATATAGTGAAAATGGATAATGTTACTCTAGGATTATGACTTAGATATTCTCTATAATCCTAGTAAGGGAAACATTGTAGCATATTCTCTTGGAAGGAGATCTTGTTATTATTTGATAAGTGAGGCATAAGAGTAGTTAGACTTGTTGTAGTTATCATTTGTGGATGGAGATGGATTATAATACCTCTAGTCAATGGTTTTTACCCCTCTTCTTTTATAGTGAGTTATGGAGGAACAACTTGGGGATTCCAAATGTGATACCCTATACACTTATAAATCCACTAGACAAGCTTATGAGGGATTTTATGAAGGTGGGGAGCATGTTGTACTTTTCAGAGGATGCTTGATGGTACCAGTGATGTTGTGGGAGGAGGTTATGAGAGAGTTTAATGAATCTACTTTTGTGGTATATCCATGTGTGGTAATGATTTACCATGACCTCTAATGCTATTTTTGGCAATTAGGGATTAAGAAGCCAGTTGCAGAGTTTGTCTCTCGATGCCTTACTTATTAGCAAGTAAAGGCTGATAACCAAGTTCCATCGAGTTTTAATCAACCCCTTGATGTTCCAGAGTGGAATTGTGATGGGATATCCATGGAATTTGTTATTTTATTACCATATATATCCTGGGGACATGATTCCATTTGGGTGATCATAAACTGACTCACCATGTCGACCCACTTCTTATCTATTCGGGAAAAGAGTTCAGTAGAGAGCTTGGGATGCCTCTATGTGTAGGAGATAATCCAAATCCATGGATTTCCCTCGATGATCATTTATGATCATGATGACCTCTTCACATATCAATTATGGAATGGATTGTAGGAAGTTTTTGGGACTCAGTGTCATTTGAACATGGTTATTCACCACCATACTGACAGCCAAACTGAGTAGACTGTTTAGGTTTTGGAGGATACGCTACAAGATTTCATGTTGGACTTTGGCCATAGTTAGGAGGATCACCTACCACTGGTGGAGTTTTAGTACAATAACATCTACCATTACACCATTGGCATGGCACCATTTAAGGCCTTGTACGGGTGACCCTGGAGGTTGCCACTTTTTTGGAACAACCTAGGAGAGTCATCACTTATGGGCCTATATTTGGTGTGAACTAATAATAAGAAGATAAAAAACAACTATGAGTATATTAGGACTTCATATATCCATCATAAGTCCTATTAAGATATACTAAATAGGCCTTTGGAGTTTGAGGATGGAGAACGTCTGTTTCTACGGGTTTCACCTTGATGTGAATTATAGAGATTTTGCCGATGTGGAAAGATATCTCTGAGATTCCGTATCCATTTCTAGATACTATATAGATTTGTCAAGGTGGAATAATTCTTATCTATACCACCACAATTAGACCATATACACTAAATCTTCTATGTGTAATAGCTATGGAGGTATGTGCACGATCCATCGAGTGGGGTGATATAGACATCAAGGATGGAGCTACCTTTACTAAGTACTCAGTAGAGATTTAGGATTGGTGGGAGAGTGTCCTTTATTAGTGAGAAATTCCTTTAGTGTGTTTCTGGTGGCAACATTAGAATCTTCATGAGAGAACATGAGAGTGGGAGGATCAGATGTGTGAACAGTACCCACATTCTTTATGTGATTTTTTTTGGATTTTTGGGACGTAAATCCCTATGGTTGAGAGAATGTAGTGAGTTGAATTTTCCATGTATTATTTTTTGATATGTTATGGATTAATTTGGGACAATTCTCTAATAAAGAGTGTGATTCTGAGGCCCGGTGTGACAGAAATAAATGTTTTAAATATATTAAACATATTAAATGTATGTGCGCACAATTTTCTTTTAAAAGTGGAATAACTCCTGAATAGGGCCCCAAATTAGAAATAAGAGGTCACTGTTGAGTTTGGAATGTGGGTTTTACCTTAGGTGTGAAATATCCTTTATCGGTGTGGGGAATTTTTGGAAAAATAATTGAGGGTATAAAATGAATAAAATAATTAAATAAATTATTTTATCTTGTTCATTGACACAACAACCTAGCTTCTCCTTTAAATATGTTGTTATATCCAAATTGAAGGGTTAGACTCATAACCATGAAATTTTGAGAGAGTGTTGGAGATCCCTTAAAGGAGGTTCCATTGAAAAATGACAACCAGATCGAAGATTGATGACCAGTGCGAAATGGAATATGAGGATCTCATGAACGACAAAGATACAACTTTTTTCTTCATCATCGATTCATCCAAATAAAGGTATGATTTTTTTTGTTTTATTTCTTCTCCGATATTTATTTCTTTAATGAATGTGAATCAACAGACCAATAGATATATTTTCATATCGGTTTAATTTCAGGATAAGTTTATCTGTGGAGATTTATTAAGAAAGTTTTTTATTTATTATGGGTTCTTTGTTCATCGTTATAACGGTAATGAATCAAGTCCAACCGAACACAGATGAGGTTCATTTTTATTTTTATTTTTCTTGGTCTTCCCCCATTGTTTCACATGCGTTCATCACAAGGGTTTCACTTAATCTGTGGTTCAATGGATTCATGATAAATATAACATTGCACACACATTTCTTGGTACAATGATTCAATATCATTGATTTGGTCTTGGATCGACAATGATATCAGACTATGATGATGGAAATGGAGGATCATGGATGTATTTGTGACCCTCAGTTCGATAGGGGTGTGCAATAGAGATGGGAAACAATAGAAGGAATTTCCAGGTGGTTTTGAAGGTTGGATTCAGGAGAACAATGATAACAAGGGTTGTTTGGACTAGATCCACCATTACTAGTGTGATTCATGGTCGGATTTGGAACCAATGGAGCAGATGACTCCATGGGAGGAAGAACATAAGATTATAGAAAATACTGATCTAAATGGTGTGTATTTTAGAAACATAATCCATGTGGGATACCTAGTGCGATGGATAGGGTTTCCTTAGTGAAGATAAATATATCATGATGTGTTCCTTGACCTAGAAGATCTATGTGTACCTCATAGGTTACAATAAAATGACCAAGAGTACACGGTCATGGACATCCCATGAACTTCAACATGGACATAGCCAGGCTAGGTGTATATAGGAATAACCACGTACATGAACATAGTTAGAATTTCATGGGTTGGGACTCACTGTGTACTTTTACATGGACATTGGAATGGGTCCTGGTACACAGAAAAGACCTAATACTGAAGGGGAATACCATGTAATACTATTACACATCATGTACTCATTTTAAGAAGTCTTGGAGCCCTTTTCCTCTTCATCTTGGACAAGTTTCATTAGGGTGTGTTACCTATATCCATTCCTTGAGGGTTACTATGGAATCGTTTCCTACACATAGTACATTGATCCCTTCAATAGGACTTCTTTGACCTAGTTGTTGTAATCCTTTCGTGAGGAAAATAGTGAGATCCTCTATCATTTATTCCCTTAGGTAGAGTTCATACTATCATTGTGACCAACACTATGTGGGATATGATCCTCTACTTAGCGGGTTTTTCCAGATTGAGTTGTCAGTAAACCCCATGGCCTTAGGTGTGATCCTCATATGTGTGTCGTTCTCTTCATACTTCCAACATGTCTTTCTTATGTCAGGTCCAATTGATCAGTACATCTTGGAAGAACACCATAAATTCTATCTAACTCATGGAGTGTGTCCAATCAAATGATTTCTATGTGGAAATGTTGAGCATGAATCCTAGGATGAAATTATGGAAATGAATTTACCTTGAGACTATGTTCCTTTTTTGATTATATCCATATATTCTTATAATATGTGTTATATAAATGTACATGTGTAAAGATGGATGTTATTTTTATTGTTATATGTTTAGTGTTTTCAGGGTGTCCTACTGGGTATTGTTATACTTACCCTTACATGAGCTTTGACCACATATATCATGTCTTGTGAAAATGATCGAACTTTTGACAAAGTCCTAGAGGGACCAGGACTAGGAAGTGATTAGTGAGATGAAAATACCAAGGTGTGTTCTTGAAGTTATCTTGACATTAGTACCCATATATAAATTTAGGTTAGATTTTTTTAGACTCTTTGTGGTGGGATTGTATTTGGAACTATATAATTTACATTAATTTTTGTCATTCTTAGGTTGTGATATTTATATGTATGCATTCATATTTTATTAGTTTCTTTACATTTCGGCATTGTATGGTCTTGGAGATGTGTGCATCTGTACATTTACTTTATGATAATGCCTCCCAAGTTAGTGATATGTATACTCAGTTCTGGTCTTAATCCCCTAACTTATTGGAGGCGATCTTGGGATTTACAACATGGTCCCCATTGGGATGGTTTGTGACAACACAAGCTACTGGTAGCATTTTCCAATATCATCACATGGATGGTAGTAGCACATCTGGCAGTAGCACAAAACTGGTAATGGCATAAGCCTAACTATGGAATAACCTGGTGGTAGAAAATCCTAGATGTGGAATATGCATGATGGTGGCATAACCTGGTGGTAGAAAAGTATAGTGGTGGCATACTCAAGATGTTGGAATGTGTTGAACTAATAGTGGAATTTCTCCGATGATAGAAAATCTATCAGTAGTAAGATTGAACTAATGGTGGAAAATTTATACTAATGGTAGAAAATTTGTACTAATGGTATAAATTCTATACTGACAGTAGAATATTTTTACTAATGGTGGATATTTTCTATAATTATCCAAAATTACATTATAAAATGACATACTATCATAAAACACTAAGCTCATTAGAAACATAATAAACATGATTTTTGAGAATTAAAATAAGGAGGTTCTAATAGTTTAAATATCAAAAATTATATCATATTGGAACCATAAATTAAATAATCCAAATATTAAATAAGAATCAAATGAAGAAATTAAAAAATAAATGATCCATAAATTTACATAGTCATGATAAAATATATAAACTCGATCAAGGATGCTAAGAATTAGTGCCCATTCCTACCACTTGGGGACATGTTTTATGAGTATTCCCTTCTATGTGAAAAATTAAATAACCTATTCCTACTCCCCATTCTTGAAGTTAGTCCATCTCATTTCAAATATGATTAGACTTTGGTCTTACTTGAGGGTAAAACCTCATAATATTAGGCACCATATTCGGATGATGATTAGGCAAGGAAAAAGTATAAAAATCATAAAAATTATTTATGATTTAAACCAGAAATATAACAAGTTATAAATGAAGAAAATCAAGAAATGAAAGAATCCAAAAATAAAAAAGTTAGAATACAAAACCATGTAATATCAGGGACCACAATCAGCTAATTAGCAGACAATTTAGTAAAATTAAAATCACTAACAGGCATCCAAGGTGAACTATAATAGTAAACCATAGTGTTTATGTGATTCACCAAGCCAAAATAGGGTTCCCATGATGTTTTCACTAATGAACAAGATGTAATGACATGTTCACATGGATAACTCAATTCCTAAAAAGAACCATAATCACAATATCTAATTTTCAATAGGACCACCAGAACATGACCACTGTTTCCTAAGAGTAGGTCTTGGAACTCTATAACTTGAAAGAGGGTCCCTACCCAGTCAATGTTTAAAAATTTAAATGATGATGCATTATGATGTATCTTATCAATGTCTATTTAGAAACTCTAACCAAAATTCATTACATGTTATATCCTCTGATAGACCTATTGGGACCATTCAAAAAAGTACTTCACACATCTATAAAATTTATCATATACTAATCTTGTGACCTGTGGTTTATGCACACTCTTCAAGACCCATTTATACACTCCATAGTATTAGGGGTCATATGTCCATATCTCCTGCCACCATTATATACTAATAACCATTTTTACTTTGAAATATGCATCATATAATCATATACATCTTGATTATCCCTTTGAATTTATTTAATTCATTGATAAAAATTTATGTTTTGGGTTTCATATGATGAAACCAGAAATGAAAAATGTATTTAAAAGGATATTAATTTTTTTCCAAAAAATATAAGTTTAATAAAACATAATCAACTTGATGATTACCTTTTTTATTACCTCATCTTTAAAATGATTATACACATTACTAGAAATATGCCTAATTCAATATCATTTCTAATCATTAAGTTATCACTTTGAATCTACATCACTATTAATGACCTATATAATTTCTCAATGATGATTAGATATCAGAAACACTCCTTGGATTTTTGTAACATTAAGACATAAATAGTCCAAAAACTAACTCCATGATTCAAAATTCTCCATGTCAACAATGGAAAATTCAAGTGGTAGAGGATAATGATTACTATCATGTGTGGAAGAAATAACTAGAACACTTTTATAATTTACATAAAGAAAACATCCATTGACTTGAATTATTTTTTTTTACAGTATGTAAAAGCAGTGATACATGGTCTGAATGACCAAAACGACCTATAGAACATCACCTTTATTTGATCAACTAAGTGATCTAGGGAGACATAATAAATAGTTTCCAAATGATAAATAACCTGATTGGTGAGAGACAGCAATCCCATTAGTTGAGTCACTCTATACATGATTCATCCCAATCACCATAGATTTTTTCATTCCAATTTTATCCTTAGGATATCTCATATTTGAAGAACTTTTGTATTAATTTCGGGATAAGAGACATAAGAATTTTCTAACACATTCCTATCATATCTATAATAATAGTCGATATAAACTCTACATTAAGTGAACAGTGCTCTTATGAAAAGTTTGGATTCATAGAAGTATGTGGGCCTTTCAAAATAGTTAACTTATAACTTTAAAAAGATTTATCATATATTTCTTTTTTTTGAAATTTACATTATGTCCCATATTTTTCACATCAAATAAGATATTTTCCCTTCCAGGACTCATCAATCACAAATAAAAAAATTCACTCTATGTGGTATTTCATTAGCTCATTTTTCAAGTAAATTTTACTTTCAAAATCTTTTCCAACATATATGGTGTTATTAGTTGATGGGAATTTTTTACCTATAATTCTAGTGAATGTAGTAGCTGGTGTAATTGCATCCCAATAAAAATGTTTTGCACGTGAAATTTCTTCAACTAAGTAAGTCAATAACATAGAATTATTACCACTAACTAGTTGTTTCTTTTCTATTAAAGTAACCTTATAAGGTTCATTTACCACATCATACTCAAATACATCATATCTTGTTGCATCATCTAATACTTCCTCATTAGATAAAGTTTTATTCATTAAATCAGGAGTATCTATGGGGATTTCCCCTATAGTTCTTTCCAAATTCTGATCATATTCTATATAATTTGTTTCTATTACCAAAGTAAAATGAGAAGAAAATGAATGATAATTTTGTGAAGGACCGACTTCAATAGATCTTTAATAACATGGTTTTTTAGTAGTAGTTCACACCTCATCAATTTTAGAAATAACCACAAAAAAATTCCATTAAACCTCACTACATTGTTGCCTAAATAATGATGATGCATCCACACAATCCTCACCATCGAGCATTGGATACTCAATATTCCATAGATGATTAGGATATTAAATATTTCAATATTTCATTGAATTAATTGATTGATGAGACCTCAATTTTAAGATAATATGAATATTCCTATGAACTTCATCCAATGTCACACATCCATGAAGGTGTTCCACTCTTATAGGTGAAAATCTATTACTAAAACCCTGGTCAATATAAATTAACTCACTATTGCAGTATATTTATATAGACATGAATACCTAGAATTTTTTAATAAAACTTTTTATACTTCATTATAAAATTTTTAACATGTTTTTATTGGTTCACTACTACAAAATCAGCCTTTAACAATGCTAAAAATGGCATTTATTAGCTCTATAGAATCACTAACTAATGGAGAAAGATTAAAAGCCTGAGTCTTTTATCATAACTAAAAATTGATCACAAATGACCCATTTATCATCAGTTCTAAATGAACTAATAAAGGGGTCATTTATCATTGATTATAGAAGTGTTGATAAATTGGTCCTTTATCAGTGCTTTTTGAAGTGCTCATAAAGAAAACCTTTATCAGTGCTTTAAAAGGATCTGATAAAGGACTATTTATTAGTGTTTTTAGAAGCATTGATATAGGATCAAATTATTAGTGTTTTTATAAGTGTTGATAAATGGATCCTTTATCTACACTTATAAAAGTGCTCATAAAGGGGCATACTACAGTGTGTTGTTACAGCACACTGCAGCACTAGTGAAGTGTGCTATAACAGCACAACACAGCCCCAAAAACACAATTAAATCAAAAAAATCAAGTATGAATGTAGAATTTAAATGAAGAGAAAACAATCTAGAATCGTTTTCTTGGTTTTAGTGATGTGATTCACGTTTTAAACTAAGATGATACTTATATATTGAAAAAACACACTTGGAGTCATACTGATCTCACCGTGTATCATATTAATGTGTGGATAATTATTACATGTCTAAACTAACTTATGGATTATTCTCATAAAGTATCAAAACAATCTAAATGTGTTTTATAATTTTTGAGTATATCGCTTTTCTTTTTTACTAAAATGTCATTTCAAACTAGAAACACACACTTTAATTCATACTAGTCACATCATGTGTCGGTTTGATGTGATACCAATTACTATAGGTCACAATTGACTTTTGATTCATTGTCCTAAATTATAAAGACAATCCAAGCAAGTTTTCTTGGTTTTCTATGAGTAACACTTTTTGAACTAAAATATTGATTTTTAACAGATAACATACACATTGAGTCAGACTAGACTCATCATGCATCATATTAAGGATCATCTAATTATACATTTCTCAAATGAATTATGGATCATTGTCCTAAATTATCAAAACAATCTGAAAGAAGTTTTCTCAGTTTTGAGAAGGTGAGTTATCCTTTTTACTAAAATTGATGTCAATTTTAAATAAAAAGATATACTTTGAGTCATATTGGTCACATTGTGCATTAGATTGAGGTGAGGATAATTATTACACATCCCAAATGGATTATGGATTTTTTTCTTAAAGTATCAAATCAATATGAATGTGTTTACTCTATTTTGAGTATGCCACTTATCTTTTTTGCTAAAATGTCATTTTAAACTGGAAAAATAAATTTAACTCATACTGATAACATCGTGTATTGATTTTATGTGAGACCAATTCCTATACATCAAAAAATACTTATTAATCAATTTCCTAAATTATTAAAAAATCTGAGCATGTTTTCTCAGTTTTTAGTAAGTTACATTTTTTGAAATATACTGTTGGTTTTGAACTGATAATGAACACATTGAGTCACACCGAGCACATAGTTTATTGGATTGAGGTAAAAATTATTCCTACATAAAAAAATGACTTATGGATATTTTCCCTAATGTATCAAAACAATATGAATGTTTTTGCTCAGTTTTGAGTAGGTCAGTTGTCCTTTTTATTAAAATTGATGTAATTTTTAAATAAAAAGACGCACTTGGACTCATAATGGTCACACTGTCCATAGGACTGTGGTCCAGTTGATTCCTAAACATCTCAAATGTTTTATGTATCATTTTAATAATGTATCAAAATAATATGAATGGGTTTTCTTAGTTTTTAGTAATCCACTTTTTTTACTAAAATTTCATTTTAAACTGGAAACACGTACTTTTACCTATACTGATCACATCATGTATCGGTTTGTAATGAGACTGATTCCTACACGTCAAAAATTAAATATGAATCTTTGTCCTAAATTATAAAGAAAATCTGATTGTGTTTCCTTTTCTTTCAATGAGTGACATTTTTTTAACTAAATAGTCAATTTTAAATTGATAACGAACACATTTAGTCATAGTAGTCACATCATGCATTGAATTGAGGTGCGGCTAATTCCTAAATGTATTAAGTGACTTATGAATTGTTTGAATAAAGTATCAAAATAATCAGAATATTTTTTCTATGTTTTATGTTTGTCAGTTATCCTTTTCTCTAAAATTAATGTCAATTTTAAATAAAAAGAAACACATGGAGTCATACTAGTCACACCATGTGTCGGATTGAGGTGTGGTTGATTCCTACATGTCCTAAAGTCTCAAAAAATCATTATTTTGAGTGTTAAAAAATTTCTATTATCTTTCTATGTTGAAATTTCAATACTACATATTGACTCGATGTCACAAACCAAGCTGGGTCATCATGAGAATCAGCACCCGACCCAGTCTATGGCATGGCCCGAAGGGTGTTTCGGATCCCCAAGGGCTGGCATAAGTGCCTAGGAATCATAAATAAATATTATGAATAATTTAACCGAATTTATAAGCATAAAAAACCAGAAAATTTTGATAAAATGAATTTGAAATTTCAACCAAACAAAACTTAAACTATTTTTCAGAATTGTATTACAAGGATTTAAACCAACATCCAAACATGACACAACAAAAAGGTGTAGCAAGTCTAACTCAAAAACCACTACAAGGAAAGGGTTTATCACCCTAAATCCATCTCCACAACATTGCAACAAGAAGATATCTATCAACCTGAACTTCCTTCACCAAAAGCCTTACCCTTACCTATGTCAAACATTACCAAGTATACTTATACCCAAAGGTTTAATTAGGGTGTGATCCTAAGCCCAGTAGGATTTCACCCAAGAAAAATATTACATGCACTAAACATTATAAAGTTAAATAACTTGAAAGGTTTTATACAAAGGAAATGCTAGAAACAATTTTAAGAAAAAATCATTAAATGAAAGACAGTTTTAAACAAAACAATTTTTAAAGAGAATGCACATGATTCTAAAAATTAAAACAAAACACTACCATATGATGATTCTAGGTGAAATATATCCAATGAGCACTAATCACGATAACTACCCCTAGGCACTAGCTAGTAGTGGGACCCTAGGTACCTCGTATCTCGATGAAATGTGGTATAGAAACCACTACTAATAGTTTTCTCATGCACGAGCCACTATAGAGGACCAATATCTAAAGTTATAGTGGTCTCTAATAATTTTCTATATATTTTTAGTGTTTTAATCATCAATCCTACTAAGTGAAACCAGGCCGCAACCATTGTCGAATCACTAGAAAACTAGTCCTAGTTTTCCCACCTAGATACTCGGGTTTCCCTTTTGTGCTCAAACAAGTTTCACATATCACATAACATCACTCGCACACCCAAATTCCATTTTAGATTCATACACACACCAAAACAGTACTCAAACAAGTTTTTCACCCTTTATATCATTAAATAAACCATTCAAAAATTTGGTAAACCAATTTCAATAAGTGTCTCACGGTTTTACACACAAAAACCCATTCAAAACCCTCTTTTAATACAAAATTCACTCCAATACCATATCGAAACACAATTCAAAGCCCCTGAATAATTTCATAAACTTATTGTACAATTCATAAAACCTTACCAAGTGATACAACATGGGTTCACACAAAACACACCCCATTTCACATAAACATTCCACTTAAAAATCAAACGCATGTTAAACTCTTTCAAAAACTACTTTTCCACCACTTTTATTAATCAAATATCATGCTAAATTAATTAAACTAGAAAGAAAATTCACCAAATAATGTTTATAGATGGAACCAGTACCTTTTATGTGAAAACCCCCCAAAACGGTGCAAATATTAATACTTTCCACAAGTAATAAAAAACAAACCCTAACCAAAGAGTTCAAACTAAAAAACTCAAAATTAAACCCTAAGGATGAAACCATAACTGTTGAAAATAGAACCTCAAGAAAGAGGGAATAAACCATAAATTTAAGGAAGAAAGAAGAGTGAGAATCACTTACTTGAAGAACCTTTGAGTTTCCCTAACCAAATCCTCTCCAAAAATGGGTGCCAATGGAGCTTGAGGGAGCTTGGGGACCTCCTATGGAAGAAAATCCTGAGTGGGGAAGAAAATGGGTGGAGGGGTTAAATAAAAAAAGGGAAAACTTGGAATAATTATTTTTTATTTTCTGGGTTGGGCACACAGTTTGGAAGCATGATTTAATAAACTGTGCAACAACTATGTGCACACTCTGTCGAGAGTGCACAGTTACTCGGGCTGAGGTGCATGGTTTTCACTAACCGTATGTCAACTATGTACTAGGTCATGTCCACCCAAAAACCTCTATTTTCCTCCAAATTTAAAAGTTAAACCAAATAGAAAAAGATATACCAAACTAAAATGGGAAAATACCTGAAAATAGAGACACATATGTGACAATTATCCCCACCATGAAAACTTTCCTCCCTCAAAAAGTCAACTCGAAGATTGATAAGAAAAAAAATGGATACTCTTGCTCAACCCATGATTTCCACTCCCATGTCTCATTCACATAATTCCCATACTTCTAAAGGACATAGACCAACGGAATATATTTCCCACAAAGCACCTTTTCTTGGGAATCCATTATCCACGCTGGCCGTTCAAACACTGATAAATCAATATCTATCTCCAAATCCTCCCAATTCAGCACATGGGACGGTTTTAGGTTATATTTATTCAGTTAGGAGACATGAAACATGTCATGAAAATATTTCAACATAGAAGGAAAATATGACCTATATTCCACCTTTCCAATCTTCTCAGTGATTTCAAAAGGGATAACATACCTCGGTGTTAGATTTCCCTTAGTCCCCAAATGGAGATGACCCAAGTGAGGGTCCACCTTCAAGAATACCTGATCACCCAAAAAAATCAAGCTATTGATACCTCTTTTCAGCATTAGACTTGTGAAACTCTAAGCTATCAATAGCCGTTGCCTAATCAACTTGACTTTCTTAGACGTCTCCTGCACGAGGCTCAGTCCCAAAAATTGATGTCTCTCCCATCTCAGTGCAACATAGAGGGGACCAACAAGGCTGGACATAAAGTGGTTCCAATGGATCCATTCAGATATAATATTGGTAATTGTTACAAAAATAAAATTCAACTAACCCAAAATGGTTATCCCATGATCCTCCAAAATCCAAAACACATGCACGAAGCATGTCCTCCAAAATATGATTTTCCTACTCTGTCTGACCATCCATTTGAGGATGGTATGCCATGATCATCTTAATTTGTGACCTAAATTCATTTTTATGGACTTCCTAAAATCGAGAGGTAAAATGGGGTCTCTATCTGAAAAAACTTTTGATGGGACCCTGTGAAGCCTTACCATCTCCTGAATATACAATCGTCTCAGTTCATCCACTTTAGTTGTATCTCTGATCGGAATAAAGTGGGATAATTTGGTTATATGATCAATCGCCACCTAAATATAGTTATTACCATGGATTTTGTGAGGTAATACAATGATGAAATCCATGGAGACCTCTTCCCAATTCTAGGTAAGAATGGGTAATGGCTCAAGAAAACCAGAGGGCCTTTGATGCTCTTCCTTTACCTACTGACATGTATAGTACCTTGAAACAAAATCATCTATGTCTAACCACATTCCTAGACACCAAAACTACCTAATAACATCATAATACATTTTCTTAGTCCTGGGATGAATAGCCCGCTAAGAATAGTGGCTATCCTACAGCACCACCTTCCTTAGAGAAAAAAACACCACTGAACGGACCTTAAAGCAGAATACTCCATCGGGAGATGAAGGGAAATAAAAAGATGTATCCCCACCATGAATAAACTGCAAAGACCACTGACATAAATCATCACTAGGTTTTTCCCACTGAATCAGTTCCAAAATATGAGACAAATAAACGCTCACCAAGAACGCACAACCACTATGCTCCTTGGTTTCCAAGTGCATCTAGGCCAAGTACCCCATCAGAGCCCACTCGCCATTGGACTTCTTCAAATCCTACACTGTAAATTTTTTTCTCATGGCATCAGTCACCACATTTCCCTTCTTGGGGTATAGATAATATCAAAGTCAAAACCCTGCAAATACTCAATCCAATGGCGCTACCTCAAGTTCAAGTCTTTCTAGGAGAAAATGTAGGCCAAACTTTAATGGTCAAAGTAGACCACAAATTTCACCCCAAAAAATGATGGGACCAAGTATTTAGGGAATGCATAACCATAGAAAATTCCAATTCATGGGTTGGGTAATTCATTTCATGTGGTCAGAGTTGGCGGGATCCATATGCCACCATGTGATAACCTTGCATAAGAACACACCTGAGACCCATACCTGAAGCATAGTAATAAACCATGTAGCCATTCCCAAAATTAGGTAAGATCAATACCGGTGTAGCAGTAAACTGCCGCTTCAACTCCTCAAAGGATTCCTAAAACTCTGGGCTCCATACAAACTTCACCCCTTTCTAGTTGAGTTTTTTCATAGAGGAAGCAAACCGCGAGAAATATCAAACAAAAAATCTATAATAACCTTCCAAGATGAGAAAAATCATGATCTCGAACACATTCTTTAGCTTCTCCCATTAAATAACTATGTTGATCTTCTCAGGGTCCACTGAGACTCCCTGATCTGAAATTACATGACCCTGAAACTTCACCTCCCTGATCCAGAAGGTTCATTTTGAAATCATAGCATATAGGCGGTGATCCCAAAGAGTGCCCAAAACAATTTTCAAGTGATTCTCATGCTCCTCCTTAGATCTAGAATAAAATAACATGTCATCCACAAATACCCCAATGAAAGAGTTGAGATACTGGTGGAACACCTTATTCATGAGTTCCATAAAAACTTCTGGAGCATTGGTCATCTCGAAAGTAATTACCAAATACTCAAAGTGGTTGTACCTGCTTTAGAAATCCATCTTAGAGATTTCCACCTCTCTCACCTAGAATTAGTGATAACCTGAAGGAAAATATATCTTAGAAAATCACATTTCCCCCCTTCAATTGATCAAACAAGTCATCGATTCAGGGAAAGGGGTACTTATTCTTAATAGTTTCCTTATTCAGCTTCTGGTAATCAACGCACATCCGGAGGGATCTTTTGGACTTATTTGTGAACAAAACTGGGGTGGACCAAAGAGATACACTCATTTGAATAAATCCTTTGGATTCCAAATCTTTCATATATATCTTTAATTACCTAAGATTGGGGGGGAAATATGATATGATAGAAGAGAAATCAGTTGTGTTCCCAGTGTTGGATCAATCAATAACTCCACATCCCACTCCAGGGGTAAGCCTAAAAAGTCATCTGGAAATACCTTGGGGAACTCATCCACTATTCTAGGTAGTCCACCCTTGAGATAACCACCATTTCCCTATATCATGAGTGAAGATAACTAAAAGATAAAATTTCCCAACTCCGTGATGAAAGGTCCCGCGCGACCCGACCGAGGATCCCATTCCCCAAGAAATACCCGAGGACTCCGATAAAGTTCCATAAGACTCACCTGCCTCCTATAAGAATTGATATGTTCTTGGAAGCACGCCAGAAAATCCATGATAAGGATCACATAAAAAATTTCCATCTCCAGGACTAATAAATCCCACTCCATATCAACTCCTAACACATAGAGAGAAGAAGATGGACACCTGAGACCCCTCTCTTTCTTTCTACCCAACGACATTACTAACTCCATTCCAAAAGTCGCCAGCTCGGTTGAAAAGTTCAAAAGATCAAAAATACGAGCATAGATAAAAGAAATATATGCACATGTATCAAATAAAACAACTTACATAGTAAATGCAATCAGAATGGTACCTCGAATGGTTGAGGGCCCTGCATCATGTCCTGCTGGTTCCTAATCCACAGCATAAAGATGCCTAGTCTCTACCTAATAATGGAAACTCTCTAGTGGATTCACCCTCAAATAGCTCTACTCATAATATGATCTGGTCCTACCTCTAGGACCCCCAAACCGAGACCCCACCATCCAGGTCAACTCTGACTGAACAGACGCTCCCCTGGAAGCCATAGATACTTCCCCACTCTAGTATGGGCGCATCTCCCTACATAAATACTGCAAGTGCCCCATAATTTCACACTAAAGACAAGGACAATAAGGAAAATTGAAAGAAGTTCAAGTGTGCCCTAACCTCCCACACCGATGGAACACAATAGATCCCACATCAGAAGCTACAGAAGAAAACTGCTTAGAAGGATGGCCTGAACTACCACCTCTATTCTTCCCTTGCTCATCCCACATCCACTTATTCTTTAAGGAGCCACAACTACCCAAAGCTGAAACTACTCCAAAAACCTATAAATTCCTTTTTGATCAATCTTGAACATAAAATCATGATCAATTACCTAAGAATAGGTTCCCATCTTGAACAAGAATACATGAGAATAAATCTTTGGTCACAACCCCTTATAAAAATTATGAGCTTTCATATATTCATTAGAATCAATATCAGGTGCGTACCACACTATCTCAGTAAAATGGTTAGTATATTCCATTACTGACCAATATCCCATGGAAATATCCATGAACTCTTGGGATGTGGAATAATCTAGGACCTCAGGACAATACTGTTTGTTGAAGATGGTCTTGAAGTCCTTCCAACTCATTTGCTCAAACTTCCCATCTTGAAGCATCAATTCCCAACACCTTCCACTAAGACCCTATTGTGATAAAGAATCACATTTCACCTTGAATTACTTAGGGGTTTTAACAAACTTAAACATACTCCAACCCTTCTCGAGCCACTCCTCTACTTCCTATGACTCATCATTGACCCAAAAAGTAAGAGGCTTACTCTGGAGGAACTCTTGAGATTTATCCATCCCAAGACAAGATTCATCTTATCTAACTAGAGTAGTAACAAGAGCCACTCCCTTTCCCAGAGCCTGAACAGCACTGACCACAGCTTCCATTAACCTTGGATCAAGCTTTGCGGGAGAACTCTCTTCAGATTCCTCCCATGGGTGCATGGGAGTTCTTCTAAGAGGCATGTTTCTACAAAAATAAATAGTCACAAGAGAAAACATTAGTAAAACGGTTCAGAACTCTTTATCAAAAGGATAAATTATAAATAAATTAAACATTCTATGAAAATAAAATGACCAAACCACTTCACCTCCAGCCAAAGTCCACATGCAGTCTGTAGTCTGCACATCCCACTTGGAAGAGAAGTCAAGTAGAAATCCCAACATCTCATGGTGACTTGAGGCCTTTCATGATATGTGTTGGCCATGCACCCCACACACATCCATAACTTTGATCCCCGACAGTCCTAGATCCTATCTAACCCGACTCATCCCAAATAAAATTAACCAATATATTAACCTCCTCTAATACCATTTTTCCACGAACCAAGTTGGGTCTTCATGAAAATTGGTGTTAACCTAGTATGTGGCATGTCCCGAAGGGTGTTCCTGATTCCCAAAGGCTGGTACAAGTGTCTGGGTAGCATAAATAAATATTGGGAATGATTTACCTGAATTTATAAGAATAAAACAACCAAAAAAATTGATAAACCAAATCTTAAAATTTAACCAAACAAGCCTTAAACAATTTTTCAAAATTGAATTATAGAGTTTTAAACCAACATCCAAATAGGACATAACTAAAAGGTGAATCAAGTCTAATTGAAAATTCACCACAAGGTAGGGGGAATCACCCTCAATCCATCTCCACAACATCACACCAAGAAGATAGCTATCAACCCAAACTTCCATCACCAAAATCATTTCCCTTACCTATGTCAAACATTACTAACTCTTCTTACCCCAAATGTATAAGTAAGGTGTGAAACTATCCTAGTAGGATTCCACCCAAGAAAAAGATTCCATGCACTAAACATTATAAAGGTAAATAACATGAAAGGTTTTATACAATGGAAAAGATAGTAACAATTTTAAGAAAAATATCTCTAAATGAAATACAGTTTTAAAGAAAATAATTTTTAAAGAGAAGGAACTTGATTCTTAAAATTTACTACCAAATGTTGTTGTATGTTTATGATAGGTGAAATATAGATAATGAGCACTAATCATGGGAACTACCCCTAAGCACTAGCTAGTAGTGGGACCCTGGGTACCTCTTATCTCAGTGAAATGTGGTATAGGAACCATGACCAACAGGTTTCTCATGCACGATCCACTACAAAGTAAAATATCCAAAGTTCTAGTGGTCTCTAATCATTTTCCATATATTGTTAGTTTTTTCATCGTCAATCCCACTAAGTGAAACCTGGTCATAGTCGATATTGAATCACTAGAAAACAAGCCCTAGTTCTCCCACCGAGATACTCAGGCTTCCCTTTTGTGCTCAAACAAGTTTCACATATCACATAACATCCCTCACACACCCAAATTCCATTTTAAATTCATAAACACAAAAAAATAGTTTTCAA
This sequence comes from Viscum album, assembly GCA_963277665.1. Taxonomy (NCBI): domain Eukaryota; kingdom Viridiplantae; phylum Streptophyta; class Magnoliopsida; order Santalales; family Viscaceae; genus Viscum; species Viscum album. The sequence continues at coordinate 1,304,065,222 of OY728160.1, read as the reverse complement.
ACATGTTTTCACCCTTTATATAATTTAATAAACCATTCAAAAATTTGGTAAAACAATTTCAATAAGTGCCTCATGGTTTTACACACAAAAACCCATTCAAAACCCTCTTTTAAGACCAAATTTACCCCAATACCATATCGAAACACAATTTTCAACCCTTTCATAATTTAATAAACTCATTGCACAATTCATAAAACATTACCAAGTGATACAACATGGGTTTAGACAAAAACACACCCCATTTCACATAAACATGCCACTTGAAAATAAAATGCATGTTAAAATATTTCAAAAACTACTTTATCACCACTTTTAATAATCAAGTATCATGCTAAATTAATTAAAATAGAAAAAAAAATTACCAAATAATTTTTAGATATGGAACCACATACATTTGATGTCAAAACCCCTAAAAATGGTGAAAATCTTCAACCTCGCCTCAATATCACCACAAGTAAGAAAAAAATGAACCCTAATGAAATAAATTAAACCCAAAAACTCATAATTAAACCCTAGGGATGAAACCCTAACTATTGTAAAAATAGAACCTCAAGAAAGAGGGAAGAAAACCTAAAGGGAAGGAAGAAATAAGTTATAGAATCACTTAATTGAAGAACCTTTGAGTTTCCCCCACTAAATCCCCTTAAAAAAAGGGTGCTAAGGGAGCTGGAGGGAGCCTGGAGACCTCCAATGGTGGAAAATTATAAGTGGGGAAGAAAATGGGTAGAGGAGGGGTTAAATTTGAAAAGGGTAAACTTTGAATAAAAAAGTTTATTTTCTCAGTTGGTCACACAGTTTGGCCCCAAAGTTTAATAAACTGTGCCGAAATTGTGTGCATGCTCTGTCCATAGCACACAGTTACCTGGGCTGGGGTGCATGGTTTTCAGTAACCGTGTTCCAATCGTGTTATAGGGATTTTCCACCCCAAAACCTTTATTTCCTCTAAATTTAAAAGGGGAACCTAAGGGAAAAATATATACCAAAATAAAAAATAGAAAATACCCAAAAATAAATACATGGATTTCACACTCAATGTTCTTAGCTGAAAACCCTTTCTCATTGTTGAAAGTCAGAGGATTAGAGACTTTCAACAATGAGAAATTTTTTCCAGCTAATAACATTGAATAAATATGCAGTGTTTGTAGGTCAAAAAATAAAGGAAATGAAAATGGAAAAAATGGTAACATTAAACAAAACAATAATTTTATTTCTTTTGTGGCTTATTAAAGATAGTTGAAATCAAAATATGACTTTCCAAAAGATCTGTGAATAAACTAAATAAGTATTAACTAAAAATGATAAGGAAATTAACTTAAAAATAGTAGATAAAATAATGAAAAAATTAATTAAATAAGTAGTAGGAATTCACCTTTTTTATGGTTGTATTAATTATTGATGCATTTACTCATTTTCATTATCTCAATTGTAGGCTCGAAGTCCAATCTCCTACGATCATGAGCAGCATTGAACAAATCATCCCAAATCGAACAAAATAATCTACTTGTAAAAGAAAAAATTATTATATGATTAATAATGAAAAGAAATAAATTAAACATAAATATGAAACAATACATTAATTATATGGATTGTGATTTTATAGTGAAAACATTGTTGACCACAGGGATATTCCAACAGTAAAGCATGAATGATGATAAAAAATTCAAATAGATTTCACCAAACAATCAATCAATGAGTGAGGAGGATGATTAGAAAATAAGATACATTTTATTGAAGCTTTGAATCATTTGAGAGAAAGTAAATATATCTTATTGGGTTTATAAAATATCCATTTTTGAACAATAAATAAATCAATACACATAAGATATTCATTATAAAAGGTGAATGTCTCCCATTTTTTAGAATTACAAGGATGGTAATTAGCTATTCCTAACAGTGGAACCAAAAGGCAATGTTAAAGAATGATATGTTTTTAGATGGTTTAAAGTAAAACATACATAGTGTTTATTAAATGTGTGATAAAATAAATGAAGTCTTTTTTAAGAAGTATTAATGAGTGGGTTATAATTTCAAAAATGGCTATAGTTTTATCAACTATAAGAAATAAAATCAAGGTTGAAATCAATGAATAAAATTTCATTGGTGATCAGAAAGTTTTAGTGGAAACTCGAAGGAGTAAGGCTCTACAAAAAAACTCATTTTTTAAAGAAGAGTATAAATAATTTAGAGAGGCTAACAAAGATGATAATTGGGTCAAATATATGCATGAGAATCTTGATCAGAATAAGAAAAATGTGACATTAGGAGCTTGATCTAAATAAGAACAATGAATGCTTCTTATGGATCATGTTTTTGTATATATTGTTCCAAAAAATGTCCATTAGTTTAAAAATACATGAGTTTTTTAGTTAATTTTTTGTCCTAATTTTGTAAGACTCTTAACATAAAAGTTCATGGTAATGTATTGTAATGAAACATTTTTTTATGTCAGTTAATTGAGATGGTCACATCTGTGGAGTATCATATTACCTCTAGAAGGACATAAAAAATGTATTTAAGTTGATGTTAGTAAACAATAAAATTCAACAGAATTAAGAATCCAAAGTGAATATATCAATTCATTAATTTATTAAATCTAAAATAATAAAGTTGACTTTAAGTAGGACTCTAAATGTGTAATGATTTTATCCATGTAAAATAATTTTTATTTTAACAAAATAGATTCTATTAAAACTTATTTATTAAATTTATATCAATCAATGTTAAGATTTAAATTTATCAAAATTAGTTAAATCTAGTTGTATAAGATTTATTCTTGAATTATTTAAAATATTCTTCAATATTTAAATAATAAAAAACTTTTCTCGTTAAATAAGTTACTTTTAAAAGAAAATATCAAATTTAGAAAAAAAAATTATCAATCCTAAAGGATTGAGAACAATAAATTCTATCAGTAATGTACTCTTATTCTGCACCACATGATGAAATAGTATTTTGTTTCTTAAAACGTCATGATGATGATGTTTTTCCTAGAAAATTACTCATTCCAATTTTTTATTTTTCTGAAAATATTTCAACAACCAAAATCAAAATATCAATTACATTTTATATCAAAATTGGTGTTTTCTGTATAAAATAGTCCAAGGATTATAGAACCTTAAACCTATTTGATTTCTATTTTTATGTAATTTAATTCATATTATTTAAATTAAAAATTGAAATATTTCAAAAATAAGAAATGAAAACATTATATTTTTTTATAAATAGTTAAATAAATAAGACAATAAATTAAAATTTATATAATGTTTTTTCTCATATAATTTTACAGATTCATCAGACTCATTTGATTGTTACATTTCATAAGTGACCCCTAAATCTATCTAGCCTCATGAAATAGTTTATAGTCATCTTAAATAAATCCATTAATTTTACACCATATTTTAGTGCTCATTTTCCTAGGAAAATATTTCATGAAAAAATTATTATATAGTTGTTCCCATGTGTCAGATATTTTATCATCCATTTTTTGGAAAGAACTTCTAGAATTACCTTTCAAATAGAAGGGTATAACATTATATTTCAGTTCCTCCCCACTCAACCATCTCAATGATAATTGTTTAATTAAATAATATAAGACCTCAATGATGTCAGATATTTCATTGTCCATGTGATTTGCAATGTAATATTCCAAACCAATGACAACACTGACTGCTATATGGATGAATTTTTCAAAAGTTGACAATTACAAAGAGGTAGATGTCATGGAATATAGGTATTGGGGGCCTATTATACCTCATAACAACATGACCCAATATTGTTTTTGACATATTTCAAGTCACACAATACCAATCTCGTCCCAAGGATACCCACATGATATCGGTGAACATGATACTTCAATATATCTAAAAATAATGAATGTTGGGTTGTTTTATTATAGGATAGTGAAACTAGACTTGTTAAGATACACAGATGTGGGATAAGAAGGTTTAGTGGATAACCGATTGAAATTATAGATTTAGAAAAACCTAGATTTCATTTGAGTCGTGGTTGCGTTCAACCCTTGAATCGCTCGATACTTTGATCCGAGCCTTGGAATAGTTAGAGACTTGATTTTGGACTAGATTCGAGCTTAGATTCAACAACAAGGAGTACCGGATATAGGTCACTTCTATGGAGAGCTTCAGATTTTTCTAGCTGGTTCATGAAGGTTAGGGTTCTTAAAATAGATCGTGACACTTTTATCACCACTTTTTTGGCAATGATAAATATTTATGTTTATCAGCATTAAAAAACCACAGATAAATACTTCCAATACTTTAAAATACTACTTTTAAAAAAAGTATAATTATTATATATAACTATAATACTTATAATAATACTTTTTATAAAATAATAATTTTATAATTCTTTGAATATATAATTATTTATTTATAATTATATAAATTATTTTAAAAAAATATTTATATCATTATATATATTTATATATTTCTATATATATCTAAAAACATAGTAAATATATTCATCATTTAAATAAATTTATTATAATTTTATAATTATTTATTTATAATTATATAAATACTTTTTTAAAAAAATATTGTTTATTTATTTATAATTATAAATGTATAGAATAGTAAATATACATTTATAAATATATTTATGTCTGAATATTTTTTTACAAATGTATTTTTAACATTATCAATGAATATTTAATCTTAAGTTTATGCCAGTTAAAAATGAGTAAAATTGATTAATTAAAAATGAGTATAATATATTGAAAATTTGGATAAGTTTTATTAACATAAATCATTAAAAAAGGGGTATATATTGAAATAAAGATGAATACATATTGAAAATATTAAAACATCTTAAATAAATAAATAAAAATGAAATAATATAAATTGATTAAATTCCAAAAAAAAATATTTACGCGTCTCCATATGTATATATTGCATTAATTACATACATGTGAAATCAATATAATATGTTTTATCTTTGTTATAAATTTAAAAATCAAATGACATTCAATTATGTCTGTTACTCGATGTAATTAGTCATTATTTTTAATTCATATCAATTTTTAATTATAAACCTTTATTCACTAAATATATTTCTATTTAATTTAAAGCATAAAAAATATTTTATATTATATAAATAATATTTATATACATCAATATATATATCTATATATTTAATATATTCTATTTTTTAACATTATCAATAATCATATAATTAATAAAATGTTTAATATTTTTTTCAATTTACTTAAATTTAATTTTAATTTGTTTAATTTTCATTTTGCATATATTTATGTATTTAATATATACTATTTATTAGTATTTATAATTTATATATAGTATAATCAATTTATTCATTTTTATCAATAATTATATAATTAATAGTATTTGTAATATTATTTTTAATAAGATCATTTTTTATTTTTTATTTATTTAATTATGTCATTTTATTTATTCAGACATTTACCAGTGCTAAAAAAGTGGTGATAAAGGATTCCTTTATGAGTGCTAAAAATAAAGCACTGATAAAGGGATACTTTATTAATGCAAAAAAATCTCTAATAAAGGGTTAAATTTATCAGCACTTTTTTTGTGCTGATAAAGATGTCATTTATCAGTTTTTTTTTCTAATGCTGACAGATTCCAGCATTGTTAAACACCTATTTTTTAGTAGTGGTTATGATTAATTAAATATTACTTGATCTTGATAATTTTTCTATAGATTGGTTGATCATTATTTTATAAACCAACTAAAACCTAGGGGGAACTTCTGTAGCATCTATTATCTCATATTTCAACAACCATCACTCTCCTTTCAGTTGTGGTGTAAATATCTTGCTTTGAACAACAATAACTCTTATTGAACGCCCTTTTATTACAATGTTACTCGTGTTCAAGTGAGGGGATCTAAGGGTTTGGGATACATAACAATTTTACACGGACACACAGGTCCTTTTATACTTAGAGAGAGGGATGGAATGCAGGTCATCAATGAGAAATTTAAAATGGAATTATTACATATTATATAACCTCATAAAAAATCCGACATAGAATTTCAATCATACATTTTTTGGTCATCTCAAGATCAATCATAATACAATACTCGAAACATGTTTTTTGGGATACTTATTATGTTCTACATATTGTAACTTTACCTATAACTATATCTAATAAATAATAATATATATATATTATACATCTATTTATATTCATACTTTCATGAATATTTTCCTCTCTCGTAGGTGGGAAACTATAGCTAAAATCCTGATCGATATAAATAACCTCACTATTGAAGTGTATTGATGCTAACATGATTTCCTAGAAATAAAATTTAATAAAATTTTATATATATTTATACTACATTATCTAATTTTTAGCATGTTTTGAAATAGTCATGATTAAATAATTTTGACTTGATCTTGAGACATTTTCTATGGATTTGTTTATTATTATCGGATAAACCAACCAAAAACTATGTGGGAACACCCAGATCCACTATTATCTCAGATTTCAGAAACCACCAATCTCATTTTTTATGGTGTAAAAATCCATCTTTAAACATAAACGCCCCTTATTGAACACCCTTTTATTATAATGTTACTCACATGCAAGTGAGAGGGTATAAGGATTTGGGAGACATAACATTTTTACACAGACACGCATGTCCTTACATACTTAGAGAGAGGGATGACACGTGGGTCATCAATGTGGAAAATAAAATGCAATTATTACAAATTATATAACCACATATTAAAAACCCAACATGCAATTTCAATCATACATTGGTCGATCATCACATGATCAATCATCACACAATACTCTTAACATGTTTTTGGGATACTTATTATGTTCTAGAGATTATAAATTTACCTATAACTAGATCTAATAAATAATAAATATCTACATATATATACATACATTCTCATACCTATTTCTAAATGTCAATATATATATATATATATGAATTTTTTTGTATTTAATGATGTCTTAAAAATGCCTAATATAATTTTCAAAATATATATTCAAATAATATAACATATATTATCTCAGTAATAATATTCATTTTTTCAAGTAATTTACAATATAAATATTTGTAGGTAATGATTATTACTAATATATTTTTAAATATTAACTAACTACAATAATTTTATTTATCTATGCATCCAATAATATATTGTACATTTATTTAATCTTCAATGTACTATATATATACATTTAAATATATTAAGTTGTATTTATTAATATTTTAAAATATAACTATTTATATTTTTGTAAACAACTATAGTTTTCTAAATAAAAATATTATTAATTTATTCATAACTACTCAAAATATCGTTAATAGTAAATTTTGTTAATTTTAATTAACAAAGGTAATATCATTTACACTTAAATAACCATTATAATGTTGTAAACTTATGTTACTTTCAAAATAATAAAATTAGGTAGGTATATATTCATTTTTTGAAGTAATTAAATTTTCAAAATTTTAAATAATTTTGTTTTATACATAACTTGGAATAATAATTATTTATAATTATTATAAATTAAATATTATTATTAATAGTAATTTTTTTAACTCCATTAACCAAAAATAATATTATTTATATATATCAAATAATATATTTTACATTTAAATATATTTAAATATGATAAAAATATAGCTAATATTTTTTATAAATAATTATTCATAATATAATTTTCAAAAAATATTTTGGTATTTTCACTTTATTTGACTATGTGTATCGAATATTATATTTTAAATTTATTTTTCTTTATATATACTATATAATATAATATATAAATATAATTCTATTCAAATCTAATTATTCACAATTTAAATAAAAAATATATACATTTTTTTAAATAATAATATTGATCCAAATATAAAATATATTTTATAAATAAAATTTAAATTATGTAAACACCATATTTAAATTTTATAAATAATTAAATATAAATTAAATAATACAAAGAATAATAATTCATACAGAAATCAAATCATTCAAATAAAATTAATTTATACATTCATACAACCATACATATAAAATAAATAAATCATATAACCAAAATAAATAAAACAATTAGACAATTAAAATTTTTAAATAGAAATTTTATCTTCTTAAAACTCAAGAATATATGAAGAGAATGAAATCTAGTATACCTTCACAAAAAAAATATAGGCAGGAGAAAATGAAATGGAGGGGGGCCATCTATTTATAATTTTTTCTAGGGGAGGCATGAACCTCGTTCACACCTCCTTTGTAAATACTTCAAAGGAAGCATGAATGAGGTTCATGGTTCTTACCACGCCCTAAGGAAGCATGAACGGGGTTCACACATCCTTGGCGGTAGAGAAATATGCTTGAACCATATTCATGCTTCTTATCCAAATAAAGAACCGTGAATGGGGTTTACGCCTCTTTCGACCCAATTTTGAATGTATACTTAACCTTGTCATTTTTATAATTAGACAAAACCCATTAAAAATCCTTTAAAGAGCTATCTAGATCAATCAAGGTCACACATCATTAGACTACATCCACAAATTCTCACTTCATAATATATTAATAAATATTATTTAACATATTTGATAAATAAAATGTTTTATATAAATAACTAATGAATAAAATCACAAATTTGTAATGAATTAATAATTATTAACAATTAAAAATTATTAATATTTATTTATTTGAAATTAATTAATTTATTTATAATAATAAATTCATTAATAAATGGTAATTATTAATTAAAAAATCATATATAATAAATAATAATTAAAAGGTAATTAAAATTATAAATATAATATAATTAATAATTATAAATAATTAGTAATAGATAATTAATAATTAGTTATTCGTAAATAATAAATAATAACCAATAAATATTAATAATTAATCAATAGTTAACAATAAAAAATTAATAATTAAAAACTAATAAATTAAATAATTAATAATTATAATTAATAATTAATAATTAATAAGTAATAAGTAATAATTAACAACTCATAATTAATAATTAACAATTAACAATTGATACATAATTAAAATAATAAATTATAAAAAAACCTATAAATGATAAATAATAATTATTAAATAATAAAAATATTTAATTAGTTAATAATAAAAATGATTAATTATTAATAAATTATAATTAATAATTAATAATAAAATCCTTAATAAATATTAATTATTAATTAAAAATCATAAATAGTAAATAATAATTAATTAATCGCTAATAAATAACCGATAATTAAAATTTTAAATAACATATAATTAATATTTATATATTATTGATAATTGATAATTGATAATTGATAATTGATAATTTATAATTTATAATTTATAATTTATAATTTATAATTTATAATTTCTAATTTATAATTGATAATTGATAACTGATAATTAATAATTGATTATTTTTAATTAATAATTAATTTGGTTTTTAAATAATTAATAACTAATAATTAAAAATAATTAAAAATGAACATTTAATTAAAATTTTAGGTAATAAATAACAAATAATTATAAGTAATAAATAATTTTACTATATTTAAGGTGTGTGTAGAGAAACTACGACTAACACACGCACGCACACACGCACCCAAGGAGGCTTGAACATGAGACCTCCCCAACACCGCTATAAGGGAGGAACTATTGGGGTGAGTTCCCTATAACCAACTAATCTGTATTTTTTATTACCTCTATATTCAATGTTTTGAATATTAATAAATTTCCTATCAGCTCATGAGTATTCTTCTACATAACATTAATGTGATAATGTACTTAAAGAATCTATCGCATTGAAAGGTCATAATGGTTCTCTACTATGATGAGAACCTTGAATTGCTGTAATAATATTATGAAATATATGTTATATGATCATATGACATTTCTCTGATGGGACATAGATAATGCAGGATATTAGGTGTTGGAGGATCATAATTCATTGAAACTTCTTCTCAAGAAGTTCACATTTGGAAATCCCTGAGATAGAAGGTTATGAGATCAAGACCGTCAGAAGGAATTACTCATGTTATATGTTTCATTGTATATTCTTATCCATATAAATATATATTGGTCCTTTGATTTGATATTTTTATTAATGTATATCTGGTGGAGTTGAATTCCACATGAAGCCGTAAATGGCCATCTTTGGAAAAATCAAAGCCATCATCCAACTCAACGGAGCATCCCAAGAAATCCAAAGAAGGTGCATGCCAGTTTTGAGGTGCGTGTGAAAGATGAAAATATATGCTCAAGACCCTTATGTCCCAAATACAACATCAATCCATCCTCTTCCACAAAGGCTTCTAAAAACAGCTAAGTCAGTCATGCACAAGATTTCCACATCACACGCAAGAACCCTTATCTACGTGCAAGAATTTTTCACACCAAATACGACATCAATGACCCCTTGAGTTATCCAACACCACAGATAAGGATGAGGTTGCACAGAAGGCCTCTTCCATGACCAAAATATTTCACTCCATCACTAAATATTTTGTCTATATGTAGAAGGCCACCCCCACTTCTTTAGGGTGATCCTCCGGAAGTCGAACCACCACTCTACTTCACATAATATTGATCTTCTATGACATCTCAATGAAATGGAACCCTGAAGGTATAGATATTTTGTGACGGGTTACCTATGGGTCCTACCTCGAGCGGTCCCACAATTGTGTAATGCTCACCCAAACTCTTTCAACCCAAGTGAGGTTCCCACAATGAATCCTCTTGTGCGCACCCCTGGCCATTACGTACAGGGATCCAATCTTGGATGCACCATTTCTTTAAAGATCCATGGTTTCATTTTATACCAAAACACCATGTTTGATGAGCTTTTTCACACATCTCCCATGCCTTGCGTTCACCTCTTGCGTGAAACCCTCTAAGATTACGCACAACAATTTCATGGTCCCTCATGAGACATCCCTTATGCCTCTAGTGCAAGTGTTTCCATATCTTTTACTTCTCAGCATAGGTATTCTAATGCCTATTTCTTCTCATCATAGGCATACTAACATGGACCTAGTGATCGACCACTTCTCCACACCGTCAAAACATGGAATTTCTAAATTCATTCCCCTACCATAAGTTCATGAGATGTGGTTATATAATCCCATGGGGTGAGGAGTGAGTCCCCCATGTTAGTGCTTCATGATGTAAAAATTCCTAGAAACAATTTCCTCAGTACATAAAATCAAATAGTAGTCTTACCCCATGCAATGCACATGGGATTCCCTACGTATGATCATTATGGTATTCCACCTTCTTCCCCACCATGGATGATCCACCCCCAAAGGTAAGATTCCATGTGTAATCCCAACACACCCTTCATAGGATGCTCCATGTATGACTCATATAGAATGAGATCCTCCTCACATGGAATGAGAACCTCCTCAAATGGAATGGAATCTTCCTAGGGAATCTTCTAATTGTAATCCCTTCATCATCTTGTGTTGGTTCGTCTTTCATGAAAAGATCATCAAGTCTAATATTTCCTCTTTTTTATTACACCTATAATGACTCACATGGGATTGGAGGTTAGTAGAAACCATGAAACCCATCCACCTCCTCATACGTGCATCCCTCCTAGAGTAAGTCCTAGCTTCCACGTTATAAAGGGATACTTCCACATGTAAGCCTCATACCATACTTTCTCCATGTGTTTCCTTATTAGGTTTGATCCCCATCATGTCCCCTTATCCTAGAAGCATACACACATAATCCCCAACTAGGTGGGCCTCTTCAGGTGTAATTCCCAATTCCCCTTTTCTGAACTACATGGGCTTTTGTTACCATCTAATTGGGATACATAGGAATCCTCTTTGAGGACCAAACCCAACATCCATCCACTCCATCGACTTCATCCACATCCATCCTAATTTTCCCTATGCCACAACATCCCAGGAAGATCATGCAACTCACTAGGGAAACTCCCATGTGTAATCCTTACACCATCATCTAATAAAGAGTAATCCTCTTGTGAAGGGAATCTTCCATGCGTAAACCCCACACCATCTTTCGTCGATGATCCCTTCACAATGCAAGCTTACTTACTATATGATATTAAACTTAATCAACTAGTATTGTCACATGACATTAAACTGCGGCATCGAACTATGTGGGTTTTGATCCATGTATCCTACTAGGGTTCATAGGACAACTATTTTAGTTTCAATCCCAACTAATGGTAAACCTTGGTTCCCCCCTTCTATGGGTTCACCTCTATGATCTGCCTTTAAGGTTGTTCTAATCAACCTTCATGGCATGGAATATCCCCTTTATGGAACACACCTCCTAGATCTTCCACCATAGGGTGTTCTGATCCATCCCCTGGTAAACCTTCTAGGTGCTCCCTCCTAAGGACACACCTCATAGATCCACCTCTGTGGGGCATTCTGATCGGCCACATTTTTTCTCCTCAAGATGTAAAATTGGTGACCCATCTCACATTGCTACCTCATGATAAACATGAGATGCCTATAGTAAGATACTTTAAATATATGTTCCCATAACATCAGCTACCTCAATATAAACATGGGATTCCTAAGGTGAAATCCTTATAAGAGATTCCTTTGGAATCAAATACCTCATGACTGACATGGTATGACTTGGGTTTCATGCCTAAAGATGCATCCATGAGATTCCCTCCTATGAGAAAGAATAAAAGTAACCAATGTTCCTAGAATCTAGACATTCTAGTGATGCCCAATGTGATTACTCTCCTGAATGATGGTTGTTAACCTATCCATACCCATTATAATTTCCACAATGAGATGGAACTATGAATGAGTTCCACGAACATGACTTAACACTATGGGGGAGACCCAAACTATGCGATAAGTTCCAAGGAAGAATCCATGGAAGGAGTAACCAACATCCCATCATCCCATTTTGATCAAGGATCATACATAACCAATGAATGTGATTAATTTCATCCACATTTGAAAATCGGGAATGTGGGGAAATAGCTGTGATGCCGAGCGCAAATTAACACATAAGGCTTCTGTACCCCAGTGAAATTGTTAAAAACATAAATGGCGAACCTGATGTGAATCAATTATCCTCAACATGGGGACTAGTAGCATTCAATACATACATAGATTATCATATCACATGATCCAGTTATCTGACATCAGGACCCACTAAGAAAATAGTGGGATCGGGAGGGAACTCACCAAAAATTGGGGCATCTAAACATTGGGCATTTCAGTCTATGACATCATAAGTGTAGATATCTATGTGTGTTAATGAAAGATTGTAAAATGCTGGAGCATTGGGCTTTTCTTTACTTGTATCCGTACTGATAGCTGAATCTTCCCGATTTATAGTACCCAAGCTGAAAGAAACTAACTACCCACCGCCCGCAGATGTCGGGAAGGATAAATGTCAATATAACAATCCCACATGACCCCACCTCCTCAAAAATATCCACTACGCCATCGGCTACCAGGTGACCACACACTGTATCACCCTCAAAGATCATTCAAATTAGGGTGATGGATTCCCTCGTACGATGGTATGAGAATGAGGGAGTCATTACCATGAGTGATATGGATCTATAGGAAATGGAGGCTTATGTGCCTCACTAACACCGCTGCCCCCAAGGGCCATGCAGGGATCCACTACTCTTTAATCTAACAATGAACCACTTTGTGAGCCTCTCCCTGGAGTGGTCCTACCAATCAATCCCCTATACTGAGGAGGTAGGGGATGCCTGAGTCACCCAGGAAATGACTACCGCCTACGAGTATCCAAGGAGGTCTCCCACCATTCCTTGTTAGCACCAACAGTGACTATTCCTCTAGGACAAGGAACAGGTGGACTATTCCTCTGCTCTGTTGGCCCTGGCCTGAATGACTTGACACCAATTCTAGGAACCAGATCAGAAGGATTTACAACAAGGGTCATCATCTTACATAGCTCCAGTAGATCCTTCCACCATCGATGAATTCCATCATATCCCTACCACTACTAAATAGGGACCCATCATTGCACAGCAGGGATCAAGACCTTAGTAGCCCTATAGGGAGGTTGGGCTAACTCTTTCAGTCACTGGTGTCATCAGCAGCTATTATGGATTGGTCTGTGATAATGAGATCCAATATGGAGGTCCTACCCATACTATCACCACCCAAAGAGGAGGCCCTCCCTGCTCTCACAATCAACATGGAGGTCCCCTCCCATGTTCCCAACATCAGTCAAAGTGGAGGCCCTCCCCGATTTGTTGAAATCCAGTATGGAGGTCCTCCCCAGACTTATGTTACCCGATACAGAGTTCCTCCACATGTCATAGACCATCATCATGAAGTTCCTCCTCACACCATTCCTTGTCCAAGGGTAGTCCCTCACACTCCAACACCGATCAATGCAGAGGTCCACACTACTTCATCAATAATGAGTATGAAAGTCCTCCCCGTGAAATTACCACTGGCCAACACATAGGTCATCCCTGTTCTATATCCAACTAGAGTGGATTCCCTCGCCTCTCCTTAAATCAGCAACATGGAGGTCCACCCCATGTTTCCATAATCTCGAGTGGAGGTCCTATCTACTCCGGTATCGATCAATGTGAAGGTCCTCCTTGAACTTCAGCTCACTTGTATAGATTTCTTCCCCATGATATTGATACCAACCAGTATGGAGGTACTACCCATGTTCATGGTGACCAAAGAAGAGGTCCTCTCTGCTATGTCAACAATCAAAGTGGAGGTATTCCCCACTCCTACCATAGTCAAAGAGGAGGTCCTACACACTCCAAAAACAATTGATACATAGGCTCTCCCTGTATCCCAACCAATTAAAGAAGAGGTCATCCCCATGTTAAATAGCTTCCCTTACCTAAGGAACCATCCCATGGAAGAAGGGAGAACCTTCACCGCTGAAAGAAAAACTACAAAAATCACCAATTAAACATCAATCTCATCCACTTATCAAATTCTAAGGTAGAATGTGATTAGATTATGGAGCCTTAACCCCAATCATATGCATCATATTCTTGGGAAGGATCTCTATAGATGTGATTAGTAATTTTGGAATGTGATATCTAAAATATTCCAAAATCCTTTTGTAGGTACATGAAGCTGGAGGAGGATTTGGATACCTTATAAGTTCTCATGGTGTAGTCATCTATATCATCACCAGTTTCCCTATCTACCTCTAACTGAGATCATATAGAGATATTAGAGAATTCGATAGATTGTGAGTATCTAGTTGACCCATCAATGACTACTTCTTCCCTAGAACATGAGGTAGTGGTAAGCACCTAGTCCTACAAGGATGTAATGATGTGGTTGGTACCACCCTAGAGAGACAACCCAATTTTTCACAATCAGACATCTCATGTAGCGGCTCCTCCACTAGCACTTACACCACTGCAACAATCCACATCAGTGTCATCACTAGTTTTTCAGCCAGCACTGATTGAAGCATGGGCTAGCCAAGATTCGAACCCTTCTTATGAATAAGAAATCCTATGGGAAACTCTGGTCTCTGGCCATATTTCGGTGGTTTTCTGGATGAATGTGGTTCCCAAATTCGACATCCCAAATTCCCTTACCCTGGACCAGGTCATGTGCTTTAGTTGTACCATCTGGATGACGCATTTTTTCCTCCATGAATGTTAGTTAGTTTACCTAGGAGGATGAAAACATTTTGATGACATTGATTAGTAGTGTCACATGGTTCGATTAGAAGCACTCCCAGTAACTCAGTACCCTTCATCACCCGACTACCACCAGAACCTCCAACAAAGATGCATTCATAGCTTCACAATGCTCTATAGAATCATTGAAGTGGTGTCTCCTCACATGCAGATCTGTGGATGGGTATAGTACTCTACTGTCTAATTCATCCCCATCATGTGACAATTAGACCTACCTGGTGATATTTATGATATAAATCTTGGTACCATTAAGGTAAATATATTTTTCCCCAATAATTCCAAGTAAGGGGACACCAGAACAGGGTCTAATAGAGAGAACCCACCCCCAAGGGAAGTGTAGTATCAGGTGGACTCCCATACAGGTGTCTAAAATCACTTTTAAAGGCAGACACTTGGCCTCAGGGAGCCCTTTACTTTGTCGCCTACCGTTTGAAATAACAACAATGATAAATGACTTATCGATCCATCTAATTCATCTAATGTTTCATAGAAGACAGTGATCAATCCTATAATTTTCACCTTTCTTCAACAAGTCACAGACTGGAAGAGGGTCATCAATGAGCTTATTATTGAGCGGTGTCCAGATTATAGAGATCCTCGACATGATCATGTTCCTCCTCCATTGGGGAATCAAGGGTAGTCACACATCCTTCTTGTCCAATGTCTCTTGATTGATCCTGGTGATCCTACTCATCTCGACAGGGTAGAGGTGGGAGTGTATGAAAGGAGACCATGATACAAGTCACCAAACCCACTCGAGCAGCATTATAATCTCACTCTGGATTCGAATCGATATTCCCCATAAGATGTTACATGATTCGATGAGCCTTACTACCATATTGATGATCATTTAAATGAATTGGTAGTTAGGGATCCTCATCAATATAGGAATCCCCACCCAGATGATCAGATGACTACTCTCATCGCTCATCTCAAAGCCCTGGAAATATGAAAAGTGGAAATCCAACCTGAAGGAAATCCATACCTGAAATTGGTGGAAAACATGCGAGTGCCCTTATATTTTGGTAATCATACCTTTTCCCCCTTCAATGGGATGGTCAACTAGTTGTAGCATATTCCTCACTTTATCTCAAGGAGTGGGACCATGTTGGAAACCCTAGAGCAACAAGAGGCCTCTAAGATATGATGTTTTCTTTATACATTGTAAGGGTGTGCATTTTTATAGTACATATAGTTACCCATTGGTTCCATGATTGGTTGGGAGGAACTTCACAGGAATTTTCTCTACCAATTCATCTCCACCATGTGCAAGATAAGTACATTTGACCTCTTCATGTGTAAGAAACTTCCATATGAGCGCATCATAGACATTTTTTCCAGGTGGAAGGGCCTCACACACTCATCAGATATGATTTTGACCCAAGAGTATCTACTAAATATGTGTGTTAGGAACATAAAGACTGAGCTGGTCCCCACTCTCATAACTCATAATTTCCTAGGAATTTTCTAGGATTTATCTAACAAGGCCCAATTCCTAGAGGAATCCTTGTATCAAGCCAAGTAGGTGCATCCATTTTCTCTCCCATATCCTACAAGAAGAGCCACCAAGAGAGAGACTTCCACCATGGTATAGGTGGATTTCCTAGAGCAGCTAGAGTTATTTCCATCTGAGCCTCACCAAGCACAGCCTCACCGAGTGCATTAGCCTCATCAAGATCATCCTCGCCCAGTTAATAATTAGTAGACACCTCCTCATCAATCACTACCAACTAGGTGAGAGAATGTGGCTCCAAGACCCTTGTCAGGATCCAACCCCTAGTTAGGTCCAATATCACATATTTCCCTTCCCATAAGGGAGAAACTGGACCTACTCCTTTAAAGAGGCATAGGACCCTGATTATTTCTGCAGTTCCTTAGAACAGGGGCTTCTGAAGATGCCAGAGTGTAAGAATCCCCACAAGGACAAGCTCACTGATCACTCTAACCACTACCCTTACCACATTATCCTTGGACATTACATCAATCAGCTCTATGTATTCAAGTATTAGCTTTAGGTTCAAGTGTACAATGGTGTGGTCAAGTTGGGCCATGTCCCGACACAGGTGGCATATATCTCCACCAATCCCAATAGTTACATTAAATTTTATAGTGAATGGTAATAGGTTTCTAACCATGGAACTAAAAATTATGATGATTGGTTGGCTCACAGGGTACTTCCTCACACACATGGAATCATATATGCCTAATTGGGTAAGACCAAACCTCATTAAGTCATCATTCCTTATTTGGATATCACCTATGTGTCTACATCACAGACTTCTATGTCTCAGAAGAGTAGGCACCTGTGATGAAAGGTAAAGAAAAGTCCCTCACTATTTTTGAAGACTTCACACACTCTCAGTGACTTCATGCCTCCTGAAATGGTAATCATAGTTAGGGTTCACCCATCATTGGAAGACTCCTTTTATAATGTCCAGGAGTATGCCTCTATGAACATTGTTCAACTAGTATACCCCTACATGGTCCCCAATGATGAGGAATATCAGGAAATCTCTCTGAGTTATTTCAGTCGATAACAATGAATAAGATGTCAGGGAAATGAAAATTATTGTAATGATCAAGACAATTCTTCGAACTAGGACATCCATGATAACAATACTAGGTAGTAGGTGTTTCACAGAGCTTAGTAGGCACATTCCTCTCATCCCACTCCATCAGACACACCACCATGGTTGACCTTTATAATTAACTAGGAAGAAAAGCCGAAACTACACTATGATAATCCACATCTATCTAAATCTAGGCCTTATTCATCTGAAAATAATCCATTGGTCGTTTTGGGTGAGTTATCTAATGAGAAGTAGGAAATTACCAGCATGAGTCAGAATCTAGTAGTTTAGGCAGCAGTTCCCATCATGCCTCCTGCCAAAATGTAAACCATTCTAGTATAAATGTGTATCTTACATGAAATTATGATGTGTTGAATCACCTCTCCAGCATACCTATGAAGCTATAAATCCTCAAGGCCCTTCACCAGTCAAAAGAGACACATGAGGCCCTCGTAGAATCATTTAAAATCTCCCTACAATTTGATATAGAGGTAGTGGCCACAAAGGCCTTCTATGTTGAGGAAGTTGAGCATGAATAATTTCAATCCATCATCTCATTATCAGGTGAATATTAGGGATCCCTTGTGAAGGGGAACATTCTCCCACTACACATCATAGGTTAGTTAAATGGAATGTAGATCCTTCACTTCCTGGTGGATATAGGTTTTGTAATCAATCTCATCCCAACCCAGACACTCCACAAGCTGGGAATGACTGAAGTTGATTTGAGTCCCTCCAACCTAAAGATTCAAGGTTATGATAGGACCAATTAGATACCATAAACAAAATCTAGTTGAAGACCTAGATCATTAGTTTATTAGAAAAAAGAATTCATGGTTGTCTCACAAGGTACTGCTGATAATGCATTGTTGGGTAGTCCCTGGCTCCATCTGGATGTAGCAGTTCCCTCCTTGTATCACCAATTCATCATGTACTCTCTCAATGGTTGAGTAGGAATGCTCTAATGTGACGTGTCTCCAATTAACTTTAATGAATCCTAATATATGGATTTAGGCTATTACAAGATCAAGGGAAAGTAGGTTCAAAAAATGCGGTTGATCACACCACCATCGTAGCTAGCCAATGGATAGCTTTGGATGGCGTGTTCATCCTCCCTATTCCCTAATTAGAGGCTACGACACTAGAAATGGGATGTTGCTTAATCATTTCTATTAGTAAAGTATGTGGTGTCCATAAGTATAAGAAATTTTGGAAGATTAACTCATACTCCTACACAGTCTAGGATCAAGTGATACCAGAACCCCTACCCCTATCAGATATCGAGATGTTTTCCCAATGGATACAACTGTATGTGAGACCTGCTTGTTCCACCGAGACAGGTTAAACCGACACAATACGAATCTCTACCATTACTTTTATATCAATAATGGACCCTATAATAAAAAAATGAATGATGGGACTGGTTTGAAAAGTTCTATCACCATAGTCTCAGCAGGTTTGGAGTCCCCCAGTGAGGATTCTGTATTCACCCAAGAATGCACCAGTGTTCCCCTATAATCAGTTGGCCCAGAAAAACCATCTCCTCCCAGTTATCCCCATTCCTCAAAATATGAAGAGGATCTAGAGGCTTCTCCCACATTTAAATAGGGTATCTCCACCACCGTTTATTTGTTGGTTCAGGTGAATCTTGGCACAGAGGTAAATCCAAGGCCAATGTTGATCAGTGCATCTGTGCCTCTAAAGGAACAGAAGTAGTATATGGATTTTTTAAAGAAACATCATGATTTATTTTCCTATATTTATGATGAGATGCCCAAACTAGACCCTCGGGTCACTATCCACTATCTTGGTCTTCTATTGAGTCATCATGGGTTCAACCAGCCTCCTAGAAAAATGCACCCTTCTGATGGTGCTATGGTTGAGGCCGAAGTTGATAATCTTATCAAATGCAACTTCATCGATGATGTTCCGTACCCCAAGTAGCTCACTGAAATTGTTCCAATAAGGTAGAATAATGGGTAGATCAAATTCTATAATAACTTCAAATAAATAAATTTCTATTGTCCGAAGGATTATTTTCTCCTTACAGTGATGGAGCTGTTGATCGATGCCACAGATGGGTTCCAAGATCTCCCCTTTATGGATGGATACTCTGGATACAATTAGATCTATATAGACCCCAATAATGATTATTATACCACCTTAAAAGTACCGTAAGAGACCTTAGTCTATCAGATAATTACTTTTTGGTTCGAAGAATGTAGAATCTACTTATCACCGGGCCACGCACCACATCTTCAAACTGATCATCAGGATGATAGTGTAATGCTACATGGATGATTTGGTGGTCAAATACCACCAATTTTAATACCATCTCAGTAACCTTGATAAAGTTTTTGGATTAATTCTCTCCCATAATTTGAAGATGAACCCTTTAAATGTGATTTTGGGGTTGCCTCTGAGAAGTTTCTCAACTTCATCGTCAGATAGAAAGGCATTGAGATTGGCCTAGAGAATATAAATTCCATCATCTAGATGCATCCTCCAAGAAAACTTCAGGAACTCTAAGTCCTTGAAGTCCACTTAGCCTATATAATCCAATTCATTGTGAATATAGACGAAAAATTTAATTCCTTTTCCTATCTCATGAATAAAGGTATTGTCTACTAGTGTGGTAAGGAGTTCTAGACCGAATTTGAGGAAATCAAGCAGCATCTGCTACATCCTCTGGTTCTAATGCCACCCATCTCCAAAAAAAAATTCTCCTTTATGTGACTTCCTTGGAATGATCCCTTAGAACCCTTCTCACTCAAAAAAACAATGAGGTAAGAGAGAAAATTTTATACTATCTCAATCACATGCTCTTTAAAAAGGAAACCAATAATCTCCTATCGAGAAGAACTGCCTCATGCTTGTTTTCATTGTGATGATGTTATAGCATTATCTATATCATCACGATATAAAACCGGTGTCCCATATGGATTCACTAAAGTATATCCTGAATATCATAATGTTGAAAAGATGTTTCACACATAGGGAAATGATTCTTTAGTAGTTCAACATCAGGTGCATCCCACAGAAGGCCATCAAGGTTCAGGCACTGGAAAACTTTATAGCCTCCCATATGACTCCTAAATAAGTTCCTTTGGATGATGATTTCTCATATGAGGACATCCCCTTAGTGGATCTAGTTGTTCCATGTTGGAATATGTATTTCTCTGGTGCCTCTTGAAGCCTAACCAGTAAAAGGATCGATGATCCCAAGCTCAAAAAATTAGGTTTGGGGATCTTCTTCATCACCCCATCATAATATCTCCTACCCTACTCATTCTTATTGTCATAAGGCTACACCAACAATGAGGTAGTGTATCATTCTCTTATTACTGGTCTCGATATGGCTGTTGATATTAACGTTCCCTACTTACATGTAAAGGGATACTCTGATTAGTTCATCAAGTACATCAATGGTGACTACATCATCAGGAAGCCAGAGCTCGAACCCCATCTTAAGCAAACTCTCCAGTTGATAGACTATCTCCCTTCTTAGATAGAGGTGACTTATGTTCCCTAGTAATAGAATGGTCAACTTGATGCCTTGGACAATCTGGTCATGACTCTTACAGAGCCTGACCAGGATGATATGTACATTCATGTGGCACATTAGAGTTTCCTCACTCTCATCATCTCAGATGATGATGACAACCAATAGATAAACCAGTTGACTGCTAGTTCTTCCATATTAGAACCACCAGATCCCCCTACTACCAAGGAAACCTTTTATTGGACAACTTATTTTGTCGATTATCTCTAGAATAGGACCCTCCCATTGGACAGAGCCGAGCTTGAGATAATTTTTCGATGTTCTGCATATTTCACCCTCTAGAGTGGACCGAAACATGAGCATACTCTATAAAGATTTGTGTTTGATGGGATTCTTCTCCATTTCATTCAAGGAGATGAGATTCCCTAGGTTATGTAGGAATTTCATTCCAGGTCATGTGGTGCTCATCAGGTGGGGTTCAATCTCTCTCACCATATTTGAATTTTGGGATACTCCTATCCCACTATGGTCTATCATTGTATCTATTTTTCCAATAGGTTCCAAACTTATTAGATCCACGCCAATTTTATTGCTAGGACTCTGAATCTATAACAACCCATACTTTACATACATTTTTAATACTTAAAATTTAAGCATACTTATTACAACATATAACAAAACCATGGAAAGGACCGTATTGGTATAGTGTCTTTAGAAACTGGGAAACATAAACAAATGGTTCATAAAGCGTCTACATTGTCTCCCATTTATTTCATCATATCTATAGTCCCTTTTGGAATATCTTAATTAATAACATTCTTCCTGACCTGGGGAAAGAAAACATACAAAAGGGTGAGCTCAAATGCTCAGTAAGGGTAAACAAAAGAAATATCAATCACATCATATTCATAAGAACATAACTTTTGGAAATCTTAACCTGCAAAAGAGATCATAATTTCATAACATGGGATAAATCATAGTAGTGAAATGTAATCACGATAATCATAACTTAAAACATGAAACTTTGTGGCATACACACATAATCATAGAGAATCATTTCTTATTAGTCAAGACTCATTGCCAAGACTATCTTAGTGTACAAAGTCCATTTCTGAACCGAGTTCACTCCTCGTTTCAGTCCTGTTTCACTAAACCGGTATAACCTGCCGTTCCATCCATGTCTATCTCATGAGATATAAAATATTTACCCAATGCATTGGAGGGAGATATAGGTCCCACCCATCTCATAATGATACCATTCTTATATGTGCCACAAAATCATAAACCATAAATCATATCATAACCCATGTAAAAAATGGGATTCTTAAACATCACATCATCATAACATAATCCATAAAAGGATATCGTAAAAATAATTCCATCATAACATAATCAAATCAATGTAAAAATAGGGATATAAACAAAACCCTATATTATCATAGATTGAAAATAATTTTGATAAAACACTCGAACTCCATTCTTGAGGAAAATATCCTTTCTACTTCAAAACACTTTTCCTTTCTTAACATGTCTTAAAATTATAAACTAAAAGAAGTTGATTAAAAATAAAATTGAAAATTTTTAAATGAATCTTCTTGGAAAAAATGTTTTAAAAATACATTCATGCCGTATAAGTTTAAAAAAACATTCTTCTCGTACTTTTGTCGGAAAAGTCAAAAAGTACCTCGTACAAAAAATGACAAAAGATTCCTTTCATATCTTTTACTAAAACTCGCCAAAGGGTAAAAATGGATTTAAACAATTGTAGGTGGATGGAAATAATATTAAATATTGAGGAAACATGGATGTGGATGATAAAATACACCCCAGTAAATACCAAAGTATAAACAATCTCGGATAAAAATGAGATTGTGATATTTTCCCTTACCTTAGGTCCGATTTGTTTCGTAAGTGTCCGAAACTCCTGTATAATGATTTAAGTAATTTCATTGACTTATTAAAGAATCATACTCATTTTTATGATATCATATATGGCCATATTCTTATCTTCTTATCAGTAATATTTCATTGCTACTTGTTATTCGGGTGTTTATTACTTTTTGTTCTTATGCATGTTTTGTCGAATAAATTCTCATTCTTCTCTTTAGGTTATAGATACCTCATTTCCAGAATGGTATTAGTGTAATATATATAATATTAATTCATTCAATTAATTTATATAATCATTATTCAATGAAGATCATGTAGAACGAGTCGCATCACATCGTGGAGACGGTATTCCGTACGTACGCATGAGCGATGATATCGTTCCCATGATCGTGGAATTGTATTGGAGTGTATGTATACTATTTCAAAATCAATATAACTTTAAATTAATCATATATATTTATTATTTACACCATTATACCCATCCAACTAAGGTGGTGGTGGAAAATAGATTACACCGCGGCGTGGAGACGGTATTCTGTACGTACGCACGCGCGGTGATTTCATTTTCCGTAGGATGGATAGATGGTGAAATAGGGTTGTTTCATACTTATAATAACATATCAGTATATGAGTTATACTGATTTTATTACTTCATAATGAAACAACTAAATAAGAATAAGTGGAAGAAGAAATAAAGTTGAAAGAATCGGTAACGGACATTACCTCTTCTTTGAAGCGCCTCTTTGAGACCTCCTCTTAGGGCACTAAAATTGGTCTTTGAAGAAGACCAGGATATCTATGATTTTTCTAGGGAAGTGGAGAAGAGAATTTGGTAGGGTTTTTCTGAGCTTTAAGGCTCAAAGTGGTGTGAGGAAGAGAGGGAGGAGGTGCCCTTTTATAAGGGAGGAGAAGGGCACCTTAGGAAAAACTAAAAATATTATTTTATTATAAAGTCATATTCGGTTTTTAATAGCTTAAAATTGATTTATTTAGAAGATAAGGTGGGGATGGGTCGAAATAATTTCATCCAATAGAACTTAGACAATTTTAGGTATCTATTTTAACCTTATCATTTAGATTTAACTTTAAGTTAGATAATTTAACTTTTACCGTGTCTTATTGTTTTCTTACACTATAAGGTTAATAAACTTACTATAACAAGCCAAACGAACCCCAAGTTGTTTATTATTAATATATATAACCTTATCTAAGTAATTTTGCCGAACATTATATTTTTAGGAATAAAATAACAATTAATAATATGATATTTGTTTTAAAAATTATTTTATGCCAATTTTGAAACTATTTGGTAATTGATTTTTTTGAAAATAATAACAGAAATATTAGTTCTAAAAAAGTTAATTAAATCAATAATAACATGTCATATTAACCTAGAAAATTATTGTAATTCATAAAAAGTCTCAAATTACATTTATTTGGGTATTTATAACATCAATTATGTTAATATTTCATTAATAAGATAATTAATGCATCATCATTGTGTCATACATAAATTAAATTATTTAATGTCTAAAAATTAAAAATAAAATACCATTTTGTCGAATAAATTCTTATTCTTCTCTTTAGGTTATAGATACATCATTTACAGAACGGTATTAATGTACTATATATCATATTTATTCATTCAATTGATTTATATAATCATTATGAAATGAAGATCATGTAGAATGAATCGCATCACATCGTGGAGACGGTATTCTGTCTGTACGCACGAGCGATGATATCGTTTCCATGATCATGGAATTGTATTGGAGTGTATGTATACTATTTAAGAATCAATATCACTTTACAATAATCATATATAGTAATTATTTAAACCATTATACCCATCCAAGTAATGTGGTGGGGGAAAATAGATTACACCACGGCGTGGAGATGGTATTCCGTACGTACGCACGCGCGGTGATTTTGTTTTCCGTAGGATGGATAGATGTTGAAATAGGATTGTTTTATACTTATAATAACATATCAGTATATGAGTGATACTGATGTTATTACTTCAGAATGAAACAACTAAATAATAATAAGTTGAAGAAGAAAGAATTTGGAAAGGATCGGTAATGGATATTACCTCTTTTTGACGCGCCTCTTCTTAACCTCCTCTTAGGGCACTAGGGTTGGTCTTTGAAGAAGACCAGAACCTATAGGATTATTCTAGGGAAGTGGGGAAGTGAAATGGGTAGGGTTTGGCCGATCTTGAAGGCTCAAATTGGTGTGAGGAGGAGAGGGGCACTTTTGGAAATATAAGAAATATTAGTTTATATTAAATCCCAACCCCACAAAAACTTCTAAAATGACTCATATCCGAAGATTAGATGAGATAGGGTTTTAATCTCATAAACCAATAAAATTTAGACATGTTAGGAATTTATTTTAAACATTATCAACTTGATTTATTCTTATTTATCAATTTAATTTTATTTGTTGTAATAATATTCTAAATTTTAAATTATTATTGATAATTACATATGTGTTGTGAATTTTCCATAATTTGACACTTTATGACATTTTTGACCATATAAATTTTAATTTATAATTTTTAAATATTTTTGTGATTTTTAAACAATTTTATAATATGTTATTTTTATAAAATAACAATAGTGTCAATTTTGACACTATTCATTTATTTGAATTTAAATAAAATATATACAGAGGATATGTTTGAACTAAAAGCTTTAATAGATTAATAAAATGTCATATGTTTCTAGAAAATTAGTGGAGCACATTAAATAGTGCATATAATAATTAGTTTAATATTTTCAAAACCATTTATTTGATATTTTAATTAATAAAATCATTTCAACATCACTATTGTGTCATAATTAATGATAATTATTTAATACCTAAAAATTATAAATAAATTCCTATGATGTAGATAATTGTATGATATTTCTGGAGACTATTCATTTTCGAAGTTTCATTAAGTTTATCACCAAATTAAAATTATTATACTTATAAGATTTAAGAAAGTGACATGTTGTCACATTCTTTGGTTTTAATAATAATTAAATTATTTTCATGGAAAAAAGTCTATTAAATGAATCTAATCCGACCCTTAGGTGATATGGGTCGACTTTTAGTCATCCAATAGGATTTTGGCAGGTGTTAGGGTAATTTTATAATCTTATATTTACCCTTAATTACCCGATTTACCTTTAACTATGGTAAATAAAATTTACAGTAGTTACTATTCATAACTCCCAAAAATAAAAAGTAGCCTATTAACATAATTTGGACCCACTTATTCTGAATATGGAATCCATTTTTCAAAATTCAAAACATAAAAGTTGCAGTAATTAATTTAAAATAAATCTCGTTGTTAAGAAAACGGGTTTTAGAAGTTAAAACATTGCCAAAGATTGAAATGTTTTCACCTATGAATTCAATGTGAAATTAATGCTAATGACATACATTATATTAAATGGTAAAAATATATTCTATCTATACTTTAAAACCATTCAATATTATAATTTAATCATATAAATTATCTCAATGAAAAAAGTTGTTTTTAATTAAAAATTAGTGTATTTTTACTATTCATCAAAATATGAAAGTTATCAGAAAAATATCAAAAATTTATCCAAAGTAAATTTTTATATCATGATTAAAAAGAAGAATTTTATTATGTCAAATTTAAATTATAAATTTGTCAAAAACTATATTTAATGTGGGTGCGCCATCAAAAGGCGACAAAACTGAATTTTTTTAAAAATACATATTTTACCCAAAAAAAATTATTTTGTTCTCTTACCATGTTCTAGAAAATGTGTAAGATGAATAATAATGTTGTAAAATTTAAAATTCAGTTAATACTATTCATAACTGCTAGTTTATAATATTATAATAATATATCGTTGTTTAGTGGAACTCGGTATTGCGTACTACACATGCTATCGAGGAAGGTCGCGATTGCGTGTAGCGAAAGATTCCTTTGATGATTTATATAACATAAAAACAAAATATTTCTCATAAAAGTATCAGGTGTTACATTCTACCCCCCTTAAAATGAATTTCTCCCTCGAAATTCGTCACTTTGTAACAAACAGATGAGGATACCTCTCCCTCATCATATCCTCAAGCTCCCATGTAGCTTCTTCTAATTGGTGGTTCCTCTATAAAACTTTCACCAAGTGAGTGGTCTTGTTTCGTAGGACTTTTTCACTATGATCCAGAATTTCTATCGGTTGTTCTTCATAAGAAAGATCTTTCTCCAGCGGTACAACTTCTGAGCTGAGTACATGTGAAGGATTAGGTATGTACTTTCTCAGGAGAGATACATGGAACACATCGTGAACTTGAGAGAGATTCGGTGGAAGCGCCAATCGGTATGCTACCTTCCCAACATGATCCAGTATTTTGAAAGGACTGATATATCTAGGGCTCAACTTCCCCTTCTTTCCAAATCTTATGACCCTCTTCCAGGGAGATATTCGTAAGAACACTTTATCACCCACTTCAAACTCTAGGTCTTTTCTTCGGTTGTCGGCATAACTTTTCTATCGAATCTGAGCTGATCTTATGTGTTGTTGAATAGATCGGACCTTTTCTACCATCCCATCAACAATATCAGGTCCTAATAGCTTTATTTCCCCAACTTCATCCCAACAAGTTGGAGTCCTGCATTTCTTTCCATAGAGAGCTTCATAAGGAGCCATCTGAATACTGGAGTGAAATCTATTATTATAAGAAAATTACACCAAAGGTAGGTGTTGATCCCAACCACCTTTGAAATCCATAGAGAAAGATCTCAACATATCTTCTAGAGTTTGAATTGTTCTCTCAGACTAACCGTATGTCTGAGGATGATAAGTAGTGCTGAAACTCAACTCTATATCCAGAGTATGCTGAAGACTTCTCCAGAACTTTGAGGTAAACCTCGGATCCCAATCAGATATAATAGAAAGTGGTACTCCATGCAATCTTACCAATTCCTTTACATATATCCTGGCAAGATGATCCGGAGAGAAATCTTCTCTAATAGCGATGAAGTGTGCAGACTTTGTAAGACGATCAACTATGACCCAGATAGCATTATTGCCTTTGGATGTTTTAGGAAGTCCTATGACAAAGTCCATAGTGATGTTTTCCCATTTCCATTCAGGTATGGGTAATAGTTGTAACATCCCCTTAGACTTCTGTCTCTCAGCTTTAACTTGCTGACAAACCAAGCATCGAGAGACATATTCAGCAACATCTCTTTTCATGTCATCCCACCAGAAGTACTCTTTCAGGTCCCTATACATCTTCGTGCTTCCAGGATGAATAGAGAATGAAGAACTATGAGCCTCATCCAGCAGCTCCTTCTTTAATTCGGGGATGGGAGGAACACAAACCCGATTCCTAAACTTTATTATCCCATCACAATCAAGGTTTAATTCAGGAACATTTCTCACATTCTTTTGTAACTCGACATCTTTTTTCTGTGCCTCTTTAATCTTCACATGTATAGATGGTTGAACATTCATTTGAGAAAGATACGATTTTCCCCCTTCCATTATAATTCCAAGATCCATCCTTTGTAAATCCATAAATATTGGATCTTTTGTGATCCTCATTATGGATAAACTGGCATGGTCTTGTCGACTTAATGCATCTGCCACCTTGTTTTCTTTCCCAGGGTGGTAATGGATTGAGCAGTCGTAATCCTTAATCAGCTCCAAACATCTTCTCTAGCGCATATTCAGCTCCTTTTGTGTGAAAATATACTTTAAACTTTTATGATCAGTATAAATATCACACCTTTAACCATAAAGGTAATGCCTCCAAATCTTTAATGTAAAGATTACCACAGCTAACTCCAAATCATGAGTTGGGTAATTTTGCTCATGGATTTTCAACTGTTGTGAGGCATAAGCTATCACCATATCATTTTTCATGAGAACACATCCCAGTCCCTTCTTGGATGCATCACTGTAGATCACAAACCTTTCTCCACTACAAGGCAGTGTGAGCACAGGTGCACTGGATAACCTTCTTTTCAAATCCTTGAAATTCTCTTCACATTCCTCTGTCCAGACAAACTTAACTCCTTTCCGAGTCAACTTGGTGAGTGGATTAGATAATCGTGAAAAATCATTCACAAAACGTCGATAATATCCAGCCAAACCAAGAAAACTTCGGATCTCAGTTACTGTTGTTGGTCTCGACCATCTTTCGATAACCTCTATTTTTTCTAGATCCATAGATATCCCCTCTTTTGAGATTATGTGACCCAAAAATGAAACTCTTTGAAGCCAAAATTCACATTTGGTAAATTTGGAATAAATATTCTCCTTTCTTAGGGTCTTCAATATAATTCTCAAGTGATCTTCATGTTCTTCCTTTCTCTTTGAATATACAAGAATATCGTCTATAAAGACTACCACAAACTGATCAAGATAGTCTCTAAAAACTCTATTCATCAGATCCATGAAGATAGCATGGGCATTAGTAAGACCAAATGGAATCACTATAAATTCATAGTGTCTATACCTTGTACGGAAAGCCATCTTTGGTATATCCTCCCTTTTGACCCTTAATTGATGATACCCTGAATGAAGATCAATCTTGGAAAAGTATTGAGCTCCTCGTAGTTGGTCAAATAAGTCATCAATGCGTGGGAGAGGATATTTGTTCTTTATAGTGATCTTGTTAAGTTCTCGATAATCAATGCAGAGTCTCATTGATCCATCTTTATTCTTAACAAACAGAACAGGTGCTCCCCAAGGTGACGCACTAGGGCGTATGAATCCCTTATCAAGATTCTCTTGGATTTGCTTCTTCAATTCCTGCAACTCAATTTGGGTCATTCTATAAGGTGTCTTTGAAATAGGTAAAGCACCTGGTACGAGTTCTATTGAAAACTCAACTTCACGATTTGGTGGAAGACCCCGCAATTCCTCCGGAAAGACATCATCAAACTCCCGTACAATGGGAATATTCTGAATTGTGAGTTTCTCACCAACCATTTGAGATAAATAACCTTCATTAAGTGGAATAAATACCCATAATATGGAAGAAATTTCCACTGGAAGGTTATGTTCATCCTTGCATCGATAGACGATCATAGATTGATCTGGAATATGAAATTTGACTTCCCTTCTTTGGAAATTGATATGAGCTCCATATAAAGAAATCCAATCCATGCCAAGAATCACATCAAATTCAACTATAGTAAGGATCACAAGATTTTAAGGAAGCATTTTCCCACAAACTTCAATCGGGGAAGAATTATAAACTTTTCATGCGACTGTTGTTCCATTAGGGGTTGTAACAGCTAACTCAACATCTAATTGTTGAGGTAATACGGTGATATCCTTAGAAAGTTCTTCAGAAATAAAGGAGTGGGTGGATCCAGAATCAAATAAAACATTTTCTACTTTAGAGTGGATGGTAAGTGTACCTTTCACCACATCGTTATCGTACTCCACATCGCTGATAGAAATTGCATGTGACTTTCCTTTGTCTTTAGCCTTAAGAGTTTGTTGACATCGACCATCATCATCAACCCTTGGATTTGGTCATTGATTGGCATAATGCTCTATCTCCTTGCACTTGAAACATTGAAGTGTAGTAGGTTTATTCTGTGTGTCCCTTGACATCTTCTTCCCATCATTGCAGCATTCAAATGCCTGATGACCTTCCTTTCCACATTTGAAACATTTAATTGTCCCTTTAAGACAACTCCCTCCATGTTTCTTTCCAAACTTTGAGCATAAGGGAAATATCATCTTCTTTTCAGTGTGCTCTTTAGATTTTCCTTTTAATTCCATTTTCCTCTTCTTATCAAACCCATATGACTGATGGGTTACTCCAATCTCCATCTCAACTTTGAGAGCACATCGAACGATTTCCTCGTAGCTATTGAAGTCCCTTATGGCTAACACCCTTCGAAGACTTGGTTTTAAGCCACTAAAGAATCGATCAATCTTACTCTCAGGTTGGATAATAATACCAGAAGCGTACCTTGCAAGTCTTGTAAAATTTGCTTCGTAGGTACCAATGGATTCATTATCCTTTTTCTTTAGTTCAAGAAACTATTTCTCCATCTTTTTTCGGAGAATACGAGGGAAGTACTTATTGAAAAATAAGTTCTTGAACTCGTCCCATTCCATGGACTCAATTTCATCCCTTTTCCTCATATTCTTAATAAGATTCCACCATTGATCAGCATCTCCTTCCAAATGATACACTGCTAGGATGACTTTATCATGTTCAGAACATTGAAGAACTGAAAATATCTTTCCAGTAGTACTAATCCATTGTTCAGCAACTAATGGATCAGTAGACCCACTGAAAGAAGGTGGACGCTGCCTCATGAAGGATTCAACAGAATGTTGCTCCTTCCTTTGCTCGTTTGGAAGTCCTGCATGATTCTTAGCTTGAGAAAGTTGTGTGAGCATGGCTACAAGATTTTGCATTCCAGCTCCCATAACGTTTGGTTGCTCAGGGGGACAATCATTGCATTTCCCGTCGCATTCCGCATTAACACGGTTCCTTCGGGTTCCAGCCATTGACTAAAACCAAGAAGAATAGTGTGAGGAACACTAATTATAATTGGAAAACCACATAATCAAGAATAAAATTTCACACTTAAGGTCTTATCATAGGTTGTTCATGGCCATTTCTAAAACACTAAGATTGTGTTCTATGCTTAGACTTATCCTTAGGATTCTAACTAAGGCTTTCACATCCTAGTTTCCAAAGGTTGACTATAACTTTCCTCTGATACCAACTATAATGACCCATACTTTACATACATTGTTAATACTTCAAAATTGAAGCATACTTATTACAACATATAACAAAACCATGGAAAGGACCGTATAGGTATAGTGTCTTTAGAAACTGAGAAACATAAACAACTGGTTCATAAAGCGTCTACATTGTCTCCCATTTATTTCATCATATCTATAGTCCCTTTTGGCATATCTTAATTAATAACATTCTTCCTGACCTGGGGAAAGAAAACATATAAAAGGGTGAGCTCAAATGCTCAGTAAGGGTAAACAAAAGAAATATCAATCACATCATATTCATAAGAACATAACTTTTGGAAATCTTAACCTGCAAAAGAGATCATAATTTCATAACATGGGATAAATCATAGTAGTGAAATGTAATCACAATAATCATAACTTAAAACATGAAACTTTGTGGCATACACACATAATCATAGAGAATCATTTCTTATTAGTCAAGACTCATTTCCAAGACTATCTTAGTGGACAAAGTCCATTTCTGAACCGAGTTCACTCCTCGTTTCAGTCCTGTTTCACTGAACCGGTATAACCTGCCGTTCCAGCCATGTCTATCTCATGAGATATAAAATATTTACCCAATTCATTGGAGGGAGATATAGGTCCCACCCATCTCATAATGATACCATTCTTATGTGTGCCACAAAATCATAAACCATAAATCATATCATAACCCATGTAAAAAAATGGGATTCTTAAACATCACGTCATCATAACATAATCCATAAAAGGATATCATAAAAATAATTCCATCATAACATAATCAAATAAATGTAAAAATAGGGATATAAACAGAACCCTATATTATCTTATATGGAAAATAATATTGATAAAACACTTGAACTCCATTCTTGAGGAAAATATCCTTTCTACTTCAAAACACTTTTCCTTTCTTAACATGTCTAACAATTCTAAACTAAAAGAAGTTGATTAAAAATAAAATTGAAAATTTCTAAAGGAAGCTTCTTGGAAAAAATGTTTTAAAAATCCATTCATGCCGTATAAGTTAAAAAAAACAATCTTCTCGTACTTTTGTCGGAAAAGTCAAAAAGTACCTCGTACGAAAAACGACAAAAGATTCCTTTCATATCTTTTACTAAAACTCACCAAAGGGTAAAAATGGATTTAAAAAATTGTAGGTGGATGGAAATAATATTACATATTGAGGAAACATGTATGTGGATGATAAAATACACCCCAGTAAATACCAAAGTATAAACAATCTCGGATAAAAATGAGATTGTGATATTTTCCCTTACCTTAGGTCTGATTTGTCTCGTAAGTGTCCGAACCTCCTTTATAATGATTCAAATAATGTTATTTACTTATTATAGAATCATAATTATTGTTATGATATCATATATGGTCATATTCTTAGCTTCTTAGTAGTAATATTTCATTGCTACTTTTTATTCGGGTGTTTATAACTTTTTGTTCTTATGCGTGTTTTGTCGAATAAATTCTTATTCTTCTCTTTAGGTTATAGATACATCATTTACAGAATGGTATTAATGTACTATATATCATATTTATTCATTCAATTCATTTATATAATCATTATGCAATGAAGATCATGTAGAACGAATCGCATCACATCGTGGAGACGGTATTCCGTTCGTACGCACGAGCGATGATATCGTTCCCATGATCGTGAAATTGTATTGGAGTGTATGTATACTATTTCAGAATCAATATCAATTTACAATAATAATATATAGTAATTATTTAAACCATTATACCCATTTAAGTAAGGTGGTGGAGGAAAATAGATTACACCACGGCGTGGAGACGGTATTCCGTACGTACGCACGCGCGGTGATTTCATTTTCTGTAGGATGGATAGATGTTGAAATAGGGTTGTTTCATACTTATAATAACATATCATTATATTAGTGATACTGATGTTATTAATTCAGAATGAAACAACTAAAGAAGAAGAAGTTTAAGAAGAAAGAATTTGGAAAGGATCGGTAATGGATATTACCTCTTTTTGACGCGCCTCTTCTTAACCTCCTCTTAGGGCACTAGGGTTGGTCTTTGAAGAAGACCAGAACCTCTAGGATGATTCTAGGGAAGTGGGGAAGTGAAATGGTCAGGGTTTGGCCGAGCTTGAAGGCTCAAATTGGTGTGAGTAGGAGAGGGAGGAGGTGCCCTTTTATAAGGGAGGAGAGGGGCACCTTTGGAAATATAAGAAATATTAGTTTATATTAAATCCTAACCCCACATAAAAACTTCTAAAATGACTCATATCCAAATATTAGATGAGATAGGGTTGTAATATCATCAACCAATAAAATTTAGACATGTTAGGAATTTATTTTAAACATTATCAACTTGATTTATCCTTATTTGTCAATTTAATTTTATTTGTGGTAATAATATTCTAAATTTTAAATTATTATTAATAATTACATATGTGTTGTGAATTTTCCATAATTTGACACTTTATGAAATTTTCGACCATATAAATTTTAATTTATAATTTTTAAATATTTTTGTGATTTTTAAACAATTTTATAATATGTTATTTTTATAAAATAACAAGTGTCAATTTTGACACTATTCATTTATTTGAATTTAAATAAAATATATACAGAGGATATGTTCGAACTAAAAGCTTTAATAGATTAATAAAATGTCATATGTATCTATAAAATTAGTGGAGAACATTAAATAGTGCATATAATAATTATTTTAATATTTTTAAAACCATTTATTTGATGTTTTAATTAATAAAATAATTTCAACATCACTATTGTGTCATAATTAATGATAATTATTTAATCCCTAAAAATTCTAAATAAATTCCTATGATGTATATAATTATATGATATTTCTGGAGACTATTCATTTTCGAAGTTTCATTAAGTTTATCATCAAATTAAAATTATTATACTTATAAGATTTAAGAAAGTGACATGTTGTCACATTCTTTGGTTTTAATAATAATTAAATTATTTTCATGGACAAAAGTCTATTAAATGAATATAATATGACCCTTAGGTGATATGGGTCGACTTTTAGTCATCCAATAGGATTTTGGCAGGTGTTAGGGTAATTTTATAATCTTATATTTACCCTTAATTACCCGATTTACCTTTAACTATGGTAAATAAAATTTACCGTAGTTACTATTCATAATGCCCAAAAATAAAAAGTAGTCTATTAACATAATTTGGACCCACTTATTCTGAATATAGAATCCATTTTTTAAAATTCAAAACATAAAAGTTGCAGTAATTAATTTAAAATAAATCTCGTTGTTAAGAAAACGGGTTTTAGAAGTTAAAACATTGCCAAAGATTGAAATGTTTTTACCTATGAATTCAATGTGAAATTAATGCTAATGACATACATTATATTAAATGGTAAAAATATATTCTATATATACTTTAAAACCATTCAATATTATAATTTAACCATATAAATTATCTCAATGAAAAAAGTTGTTTTTAATTAAAAATTAGCGTATTTTTACTATTCATCAAAATATGAAAGTTATCAGAAAAATATCAAAAATTTATCCAAAGTAAATTTTTATATCCTGATTCAAAAGAAGAATTTTATTTTGTCAAATTGAACTTATAAACGTGTCAAAAACTAGATTTAATGTGGGTGCGCCATCAAAAGGCGGCAAAACTGCATTTTTTGATAAATACTTATTTTACCCAAAAAAAATTATTTTGTTCTCTTAACATGTTCTAGAAAATGTGTAAGATGAATAATAATGTTGTAAAATTTAAAATTCAGTTAATACTTTTCATAACGGCTAGTTTATAATATTATAATAATATATCGTTGTTTAGTGGAACTCGGTATTGTGTACTACACACGCTATCGAGGAAGGTCGCGATTGCGTGTAGCGAAAGATTCCTTTGATGATTTATATAACATAAAAACAAAATATTTCTCATAAAAGTCTCAGGTGTTACCGAATCCACTCCATACTACCAATTATTCTTTTCCCTTTATAGTGTGGGGACTCAATGTCATGGGATCATATCCACTAGAAACACCTCGCCAATGCAGGTTCATTATGACCACGACTAATTTCTTTTCCAAGTGGGTAGAAGAGATTCCACTTAAGGAATTCAAGTCCCGGTCGGTGGTATAATTTTTGATATCCAATATCATGCAATGTTTTGAAGTTCCTCACAACATTCCTATAGAAAATGACACCAATTTCTAGGCTCTTGAGATGAATAAGTTTTAATCCAAGTACAACATCTAGTCCACCATACTTCCTCCTACCATGCACAGCAAAATAGACAAATTGAGGCATTCAATAAGACCCTCTCTAATATTATATAGAAGATGCTGGGCCAGAACAAAAAGATTTGTCTGAACAAACTCACCAATTCTCTTTGGTTTTATTATAATATGACTCTAAATTCGACCTAGGTGACTACATATTCCCCAGTGTATGGAACAGAGGTAGTCTTACCCATTGATATTTAGTTTCCATATCCCAGAACAATTTTCTATGACTAGAAGATGCTAGAAAGAAATGAAAATTCTATTTATTTGATCTTTAATCCCTGAAATAAAGGAGGATTCATTCCTTTACAATCTAGATAGTCACTAGAAAAATATGGCCAAGTCATTCAATATGAAAGTTCTCCTCTGATCCTTCATCCAGGGTGAAACATTATTGGATCTCAGAACAACAATAATACATGGAAGAAAGCTACCAAAGTTGGAGGCCAAGTTAGAAGTACCTTACATTATTCACAAGGTCTATCCTGATGTTGTGTACTCTTTGATCACTATGGATGGAGAGCACATCACTACTCCAACCAATGAAAAGTTTCTCAAGAAGTAATTTGTATAAGGAACCAAGTAGTCCAAGAATCATGACTCTAAACTATGTGCAGGACTTTTTTAAAATTTGTGGTGTGGATTTGGGTCCATTTTTTCCTCATTTTCATCAGGTTTGTCACTCCACTACTTCAACTTACCCATTTCGAGAATCCCTTCCCCTATGGTCCAAACTCTATGACCATAAAATAAGAACCCATGGGAGACACAACCTTAAACTATTTGCAATAAGTCCAAGCAAGATGAAATTAAATTATTTTCATCCCCTACAGTATGAGTTGTATGACTTTAAACAGCATAACATCATCATCTCGGGAACATGATGTTAAACTGGGAACCTAGTCTGAGCTTTAAGACCTTAAACTAATTGCCATCTTATGGTCTGATCTCTATAAACTTAAACTAAAAGTTTGATTCCAGGCATTATGACTTTAAACTATGTGTTATTTTTCATTGGGTGTGAGTGGTGTGGCATTAGGCATCATGGGTACTCATTCACGTTATGTTATAACTATTGTTCCATTCATATCCCCCTTGGAATTATTTCTCCCCATCATCCCTACAACATGATGTTAATCTATGTTGCTATCATTCTAGGTACATGATGATAAAATGTGTATTTTCAGCATCCTAGTTTCACAATGTTAAACTACATAACAATCTTCATCCTAGCTACATGATGATAAAAAACACAACACCACAATGTCCTCTACTGAGAGGAAATATCCCTTGGCCTTGGTCATCTACCATTCCATGTTCAATAACTATATATGGCTTGATTCCTGTCTACACAAGATACATAGAAACACATGAATTCTATATCTTGGTCAATCCACCCCAAAAAAACAAAAAATAAATAAAAAAAAGAGGAAAAAATACCCCCTCCACATGTATGGTTCAAACATATGTGGGGATATTAGAGAACTACATGGGGTTTTATTCTCATCGTTATGGGATATGTAGCGATCCCATACTTCCCATCTCTAGGCCCAACTGCAAACCCATCAAACCTTCGACCCATTTTACAAGTTTAGTGCAAGAATCATGACTCTAAACTATATGCAAGCCTCCCTAGGAATGTGTATGTGGTGTCTGAGCCTCCTTGGTCCTCATTAACATCATGATTATTATGCCAATTCATTACACATATCCATTTTATAAGTTCCCTCCCCATGGTCCAAAATCTATGACCTTAAACTATTCTCACCAAGTCCAAGCATCAAGACTTAAAACTACATGCAGGAATATGTAATGTGGTGTGTGGGCCTCCTTGGTCCTTATTCACATCGAGGCTATCAAAACTCCATGTGACACATACCCATTTGGAATATTCTCCCATATGGTCCAAACTCTATGACCTTAAAATAGGATTTTGTGTCCTCAATGCATGACATTAAACTGAAATCTTACCCTGAACAAGTTTAGGATGCCTCATAGTAATCGTGGGATGCCTCACTCCCCTTGATAGAGAGGGTGGTCCCCAATAGTTTTGGTCTCTCACCACGATTTGTTCAAGAAATATGTGTGGCTTGATTCTCATACTCATGGGATACAATGCGATGCTCGAACACTTTTTCTTTGGGATCATCCACATGTTCATTACCTTTTGGCCTCTTTCTCCCTTCATTGTCCAAACCTCATGACCTTAAACTATATGAAATCCATTTTATGGTGTCTGTGTGGTACACGGGCCTCCTTTTGCTCTATTTACATTATTTTATTCCTCTATTATACCAAATAGGTGTCCTGGAAACTAAACTTTTCATAGTTTATACATCATGACTTTAAATTGATTTCCCCCAATGGTACAGTCTGTATGACCTTAAACTGTGTGCATATTCCATTTATAAATACTCTTGGCTCAATTCCCATCCTTATGGGATACATAGAGACAACCAGACACTTTTTCTTTAGATCCAGCTACAAATTCAATAAACCTTTTGGCTCTTTTTCCTCAGTTACAATCCAAGAATCACGACTTCAAAGTGTGTGCGAGTTGCATGAGGAATGTTTTGTGTGTTTTTGGGGCCCATCTTCCTCATTCACGTTGGGTATATCAAGACAACGTACTACACATATCCACTTGATACACTCCTCATTTTTTCGAACTATATGACCTTAAACGAAGAGCCTATAGTCTAAGAAACATGACTCAAAAATGTATTATATGTTCCATGTAATGTGACAATAAACTATTCTAAAATCCCAATTTTTAATCCAACTTTTTGATGTGCTCCATCCCACACTTCGATTCATTCTCAGTTTGGGTTTCCATAATCTTTTAAATCCACACATACCCCTTAACAGTGATGGTATCATGCCATTTTGGTTCACCTCCCATCTGGATCCAATGCCCTAATAGATCTCTAACAGAAAATAGCTGATCATGTGTTCTAAATTGGGTCAACAATTGGTCTTGTGTTTGTTATCCACATTCCTGAATGGTACTATTATGGCCCTTGTATTTAAAACATGGTCAAAAATTAATCCCTATTCACTGGTTGACCCTTTATCTAGATCTTTAAAGTCTCAACTTACCTCATTTCCACTCCCCAATATCATAGTGTAATTCTAACCCTTTGTGTTACACATAATGTGAACTTCCACATATTAGGAATACCCCTTGTATCGTTCCTTATTTCCTTCCCTGAGCATAGATCACGTGGTCTTAGGAGTTCTGATAGGGTGTGTACCGATGTGGTTGAGCCATACAGGAGCTTCAATGGTCCAAAATCAATTACCTTAAACTATAACCCTTATGGTCTAAACTATGTTAACTTAAACTAAGAGTCTCTCTGGTAAAGTGTGGTGAGACATTAGGCCTCCTAGGCCCTCATTAATATTTGGTATGTCACTCTACTGCACCACACATGCCTGTTTTGGGGGACCTCCTTCCTTAGGTTCAAAATCTATGATCGTAAACTAATAATCTATGTCCAGTCATGACTTTAAATAGTGTGTGAATCCTCTTAGGGTTGTGTGATGTAGCACATGATTTCTTGGTCCTCATTTGTGTCAATATCCATCTGTTTCTTGATACTTGTGTGGTACACAATCCTCTTTTGTCTCATGCATGTTGGGTTTACTTACTTTGTGCTACAAAAATATACTTGCAACAAACATTTCTTTGGTCCATGTAACATGAATTCAAACTGTTGTACAATGTGTACATAGTACAACCTTAAACTACATGAAACATCTCTGTTTCATGACACTAAATTGTAAGATACATCCTGATCACATGAAATTAAAGTATAAAAGGATTTTTTTCTTACCATATGACGTTAAACTACATGTATAGAATCCTCACCATATGACATAAAAATGTGTGTTTATTGTCTTCATTTGATGATGTAAAACTGAAAAACATTCTAGGCCCTCACCTGAGAGTTCCTCTTCCCCGGTGTTGGTCAACTACCGCATTGTTCACATTATCAGCTATCACTGGACATCTGAGAAAAAAATTCCTAGAAGAGGGGTTTGATATTATTTAATACCAATATTCTTACACCAATGTTCTCTAAGACATGGTGGCGTAATTACCAGAGTGTTGTAATTCGTTCAAACATTCCATCACTGTATTTTCATGCTTTGCATGCCACTTGTTTGGATCATCATCCCCTTAAATGTCTGAAGGGACTCCCTAATAGCCTAGTCCCATACCATTTCTGGCTCACCTAATGTCCTAGGACAACATCTCAGAAGACTTCAGATGACATTTAAAGATAGGTTCTGTGTTTCAAACATGGTATGTCATTGTTCATCATTTTTTGGTCCCCATTCCAGGCTAAGGGTATGAATGCTATGTTTCAAACACAGTTAGAAATTCTGATATGTCACCATTCCACACTCCCTGTGTTCCAAATTTTTTTCATTTCAAATCACACTTCTCATTCCCCTTTGTTCGGATAGATTCCAACACCCTTAGAGTTATGTCGTTTTTGTATTAGCACATGTTTAAAAAAGAAAGATAGCTATTCTAAAAGGCTTGTTCCCAATCCAAAACCCCTCTCAACCTGAACACCCTGGGTTTTCAGTCCAAAATATCATACCCCAAGTGCTCAATGATTATCTGGAACTCTCATACAAATGAGATATCAGGTGGTCATCCCTTGTTTCTCACACTGGGTATAACCCACGTGAGCTTAGGGATTGATCATTAGTTGTCTCACAAATATGATTGAGGTGTGATAATTAATGAGAAAAAAGGAAATGTTTTCATGTACATAGTAAAGTTTCAAAATCAATAAAGAAGTTGTGGTGGTATCAAGGGACATCTAAATGTTGGAGCCTCTCATGAGTTTTAGTAAAATTTCCCCTATAACTCTACTCTGGTGATCAAACACTACAACTCCACCAACCTTTGGAATGTAGCCTCTAGGGTTTTCTACCACCTTGGAAGCTCTATTTCCTCCTCATAATCTTCTAGACAAATCTATTCAGCCTTGGTCTATTCTCTATCTCTCTCATCTCAAAGGTTTTCTACTTGATATACTTCCTTCATTATCTACCCCTCGACCTCCTCCAACTGAGCTCTTAGTTGAATGAAAATTTTTGATTGAGTATCGGGGAAGGTATAATGCTTGTACATTTTTTCTTCTAGATGTTTGGTATCCTAATTGAATTAATAGATCTTGAGAGTGTTTTCAAAATTCTTTTGGTGCTAGGAAACATCTAGATGTTGGCTTCCTTCCAACATTTTTTCTCCATGATAGTCATGATGCAGTTCATGAAGACCACAAGCATCCGCCCCTCCAGCACAAAGGTTGTACATCCAATAGAGAACCAACCCCATTCAACCCACTAGATATTTATCCAGAGTCTATTTTATAATTCATTGAATACATTTCCATTCCCTATGCAAAATTATGTGGTTCTCTTTGACAGTATCAGGGTTAGATGCCTCTGGTTCTTTAGGTGGTGTAGGTGCATACTCGTGAAAGGCTATAAGAAGGTTGGCAGCAAGATCATCCTATATAATACTCTCATAAGGGATGGCCTCTAGGTTGTGAGGTTGCTCATATTCACTTGAACCTACCTTGACAATGTTGTCTCAACCATCCTCAAGTTCCACCCCACCAGAAGCATCACTCGCAACCACGACAGACTATCCACCCAGAACCAAGGCTAGATTATCTTGAACAATAGCTCCGTATGAACTAGAGTAACCATCATAGGAGATCCCTCAGATGTTATGACCTATCCTATATTCTGAACATGCAGTATCTCAATCACTCTATAGAAAATAAGCATGTCAGTTAATCTAATAAACAAGTAGCGAGTGTGACCGTGTCAAAGTAAAATACTTACAGGAGTTGAGCATTGACAAATTGAGCTCCTTGGTCATAGTAGGGGATTACACCATTAAGGATCCTTCAGTACTAGGTATCTCGATGAGCGGTACCAACTCCTCTTATGTCAGTTGAGTAGAATCTACATGAAACAAGAAGACACATT
Organism: Viscum album; assembly: GCA_963277665.1. Classification (NCBI taxonomy): domain Eukaryota; kingdom Viridiplantae; phylum Streptophyta; class Magnoliopsida; order Santalales; family Viscaceae; genus Viscum; species Viscum album. Next base: position 1,304,022,588 of record OY728160.1, on the reverse strand, counting down.
GGCACAAAGACTTCATAAAATTTGGTTATGGACGAATGATTCGAGATTTTCTCTTACCTTGAGGAGGAGGAATTTCAATGATTAGTCATATCTAGAACATCACCTCTCCAACAGTAGGTGTCATTATATGAATTCTAGTTAATGGCCCCCCATAGATTATAGGGAGGACATGAGGCTCTAGAGATGTTACCCTGGCCTCCTCATCATCAGTCAGCTTTCCAGCCACTTCAGTCCTGGGCGCAGGCCCCGAAACACACTCATACACACCTATTAGTGCACCCTCATCTCCACCAATAAGATCCCCTTTCCCATTATCAATAATCTTCTATATATGATAGTATTTAGTTAGATAATCTAGATAATGAAAAGAGGAAATTTGTAGGAAAGGTAGGTGAGTTAAGACTTACCTTTAGGAATTAGGCCAGTTCTTATGCAGAGACTATGATTTCACCACTCTCTCAGGGAATCCCTTTATTATAGGAAGTCCCCCAATATTCCTCATCATCAAGATCTTGAACCTCCTCATTGGTTGTTTCATCATTACCTGTATAATCCATGGGTGGTGTTTCCACAAACCTTGGCTCACCACCAAACAGCACCTACATTGGGGTGGAAGGAAGGATGGATTCACATCACTAGAAAGTGAATTCATCCATGGATTCCAGATACGTATGTATATCATGAAATTATGCCTTGAGTATGACATGCACAATACCAACCTCTGAAATCTCAACCCCACCTCAAGTCAGCTTTCGACATAGGTCCTCCGGCATCAGCAATGTTCCTGGCATCCTCCGGGTAGACCAAAGAGGGGGATGGACAATGTTAGTAGCTGGTTATAGGAAGTACCTCAAATTATTCCTAGGATAATCCCCTTTTGGTCCCCAAAACCTATTCTGGGACCCTTATCCTCAAGTAGTCAGGGGTGTGCTGCACCTTGAGACATCCCCACCACCATGGTTCCATCTCGAGCTTCCCTAGATTCTTGACATGCCTCTCGAGGAGAAGCCTGTATGCTTCCTCACTTCTCTAGATCCCTTCTTGCTGGATTGATCACCTGAATATGCTTCTGAAGGATTGCCTATGGGTATGATTCCACCCTATTTTTAGAATATTTCATCGACAAACCAACATCAATGTTGGTTGGTGGCAGGATGATGGTTTCACTGAAGCCTATAATAACCATCATGAACCATAGTTGGCGAAGGATATAGGGGTGTTTCTCTTCACAAAACCCCATGTAGACTCTTCTCTACTCCTTGAAATTACCCAAACTACCTAGAAAAATGGGATAGTGTGTATGGATTGTTGAAAAAATTTCAATTGATCTAGTCCACTAGCACTCCACCCTTGAAACTTTTTAGGTACTCCCTATGCTACTATGATACTTCCAGGTTGTCCACCATCAGACCAAATGAAGTCCCAAAGGGGTGGAAGTTGAAGATTTCATAATTGATGATTTAAACCATGATATTGGCCTTATCATGAATCATCGGTCAAACCATAGAAATTTTCAACATATATGGTCACAAACTAGTTTTCATAGGGATTATGGTGTTCAATAATTCATAACCCTCAAGATACATTGCAGTCCAGCCATGCAGAAATAGTAATAGTCAGAAGATACTTTTAGTAATGTTCCCCCTTATAACATGGCCCAATATACTTTAAATCATGACTATCACAGGTACCCCAAGGTTGACCATGTCACCAACTATTAGGATATCCACCATCACCAACATACTTGTACATATTCCCATCCTTATGTCTCTAACCATAAATAACCACCCACTCAAAAAAAATTTAAGGAATGTAGTATAGAAAACTAGCTGGTCCCAGCCTCCGACCATGCTTTACCCCCCATGTCTGATAGTTCCCTTATTCTTTGATGAACCAGTATGATCCTTCCTTTCCCCTATGCGATGTGAGTGGGAACTATTTCCCTCGACCCAACATCCTCACTCTCAGGCCCTTCTTATAGAACAGGTCAAACCATTCCTTGAATAGGATGTCCTTATGGAAAACAGGTGTGAGTTTTAACTTCGCATTCAATACATACAAGAGATATTGTTCCATGATAGGAGTCTACCCCCCCCCCCCCGTTTCTTCATGTATTCTCTGGCAAGGGGAACTCATCATACTAAAACTCCTCCAGTGGAATGCCACTAATGGAATGGATGTCCCATAAGCTAATGATGACTTACCTGGAGTGGAGATGGAATGTGTTCATATCTAGGGACCATCGGCCAAGGATCTCTAGCACTAGATCATGTTGGTGATAAAAATGGAATTGTGATGTCTTTACCGCTTCATACAGCCCTATGTTGTGCAATTAATCCTCGTACTCCTAGAATTTGTAGCATACCAAATACACCCATGCCCACTCACTGGGGAAGTTTCCATCAGACCTCAGGTCCCAATACTTCTACCATCCCAAGTTTTTATTTCCCATGCTACTCTAGAAAGTAGTGGCATAGTGGGAAGAGAACTCTTCTTCCTCTGGATGATCCTTTGTGATCTTGTTAGTCCTCCCATTCAGTGCATAGAAATTAATTTCCCTATGATCTCTGAAAGCATGACTGTGGATAGCGATTTTCAAGCATTTGAGATCATCTTTACATGTGAACCATGATCATGGTGAACCATGATCATGGTGAATCAACCCCAAAGTTTAAGATGGTCACTTCGTTTGGAATCCCAAAATTACATAGTGGGAGGTAGTCACCCAGAAGTTAATATTTTTTTGCTTGTTTCATCATGCATAGAATCATTTGTTTGTCTAGTGCAACCCTCCTATCCTGAACGATCTAAGGGTTACCAATCATTTAATCTATATGAAAAATAGTAGTGACTTCAATATCAACAGTGTTATGTTGTCCAACCATCTCGAACAAGTCTAAAGAAATACAATGATGGAGCATGTAAGATTAAATTAACAGCATGTAAGATGCTATTTTTCACACAAAATCATGTGGTGTACACACAAAATTCTGGTATTTCTGTAAAGTCATATTTTCTCAAAAAGGAATTATTATGCGAAAGAAGTGGTCAAAGATTAGTTTTTTCACATAGAAATGTTAAACTTACATGAATAAGAGAAAACTTCCTATCATACAAAAAATTGAAAGTGTTGTGAATAGGCCCCCCCTCAGCTTATTTTTAGTTGTGGAATTGGTCTTCTGCATGCACGTAAGTACCTTATGTGCCCAATGTTGAGTTTTGTGTGCACCCATAGGAATCAAATTCTTTCTTCAATGTTTCCCTCAGAACCAGACTTTCTAGTCCCCTTTCAGCTCAGATTCCAAGGGGGTGGATTTTTTGGCACCGAATTCTACGTGAATCCACAAATGGATATCTTTGGACAAACTGAATCCCTCATCTGAATCAACAGAGCATCCCAAGAAATCCATCGTCAATGCATGTAAGTTTAGAGGTGTGTGAAAAAGATAAAAATACATGTGAAATGCCCTTGCACAAAAAATACAACATTAATCTATCCCCTTCCATGGAGGTCCCTCAAAATGGTTAAGGTATTTACTTGCAAGATTTCCACATTACGCGCAAGAACCCTCATCCATCCTCAAGAATATTACATGACAAATATGAAATCAATGACCCCTTGTGTACTCTAACGCCGTGAATAAGGATGAGGTTGCATAGAAGGCCTCTTCCATGACCTAAATCTTGTGCTCCATCATTGAATATATTGGTTATAAGTAGAAGTCCACCCCCACTTCTTCAGGGTGATCCTCTATAAGTAGAAACACTGATCTATTTTGTTTATGATTTATATTCCATGACATCACAAAGAAATGAAAGCCTAAAGGTATAGATAATGTGTGATAGGTTCCCTATGGGTCCTCCATCAAGTGGTCTCGTATTTGTGTAATCCTTGCCCAACCACTTTCTACCCAAGTCATGTACGCATAATGAATCCTCTTTCACACACCCTCAACCCTTGTGTGCAAGACTCCAATCTTGCATGAACCATTTCTTTGAATTTCCACGGTTTTCCTTTATACCAAATCACCATGTTTGATCACCTATTTCATGAAAATCCCATTCCTTGCATGCATCTCTTATTCACAACCCTCTAAACTTTCACACAACAATTTCATGGTCCCTTGCAAGATATCCCCTATGCAACTAGTGCACGTGTTTCCATACCTTTTATTTCTCAGCATAGGTACACTAATGCCTCTTTATTCTCAAAATAGACACATAAACATGGAAATAGTGATCAAATACTCATTTGCACCATTAAAACTTTGAATTTCTAAAGTGATGCCCCTACCAGAGGCACCTGATCTGTGATTATGTAATCCAAAGGGGTGAGGAATGAGCACCCCAAATCAGTGATGCATGATGTAAAAATTTCTAGCACCAACTTCCTTAGCACATTATGTTAAACTATATTCTTACTCCATGAAATGAACATATGATTCCACACGTATAATCATCATTGGATGCCACATTCTTCCCCACCATGGGATGATCCACCCCCAAAGGGAAGCTTCCATGCATAATCCCTATACACCCTTCATAGAATGATACATGTATGAATCATAGGGAATGAGATCCCCCTCACATAGAATGAGAACCTCCTCACATATAATTAGATCCTCCTCACATGTAATAACATCATCCTGGGATAGTTTCCATGCGTAAGCCCTGTATCATCTCTCGTTGGAGCATCTTTAACGACGTGATCACCAGGTATACTACTTCCTCGTATTTATCACACCTAGCATGAATCATGTATACTTGCAGGTTAGTAGTGAAAATGACACCCATATACCTCCTCCCATGGGAATCCCTCATGGAGTAAGTCCCAGTTTCCACCTTATGAAGGGAAGTTTCCACATAATCCACATGCCATAAATGTTCCATGGGTTTCCTCCCTAGGTGAAACCCTCTTCATGTCCCCTTATCTAGGAAACTTTCACACGTATGCCCCGACCAGGTGGGACTCTTAATTTGTAAGCCTCAATGTCCCCTTTCTGAACTATGTGGGATTTTATTCCCAGCTAATTAGGATATGTAGGAAGATACTTTGAGGTCCAAACCCAACATCCATCCACTCCATCCACATCCATCCTAATTTTCCCCATGCCTCCACATCCCTATATGATCATATCACCCACTAGGGTAGCCCCCATGTGTAATCCCCACACCATCATCCAAACAAGATAAATCCTTTTACGAATGGAATCTTTCATGCATAATTCCCACACCATCCCTCGTCGATGCTCCTTTCGTGATGTGATAGTCCATACCACATGTTGTTAAACTGTGTGGACTGGTTCAATCACATGACCTTAAACTGTGACATTGAACTATGTGGGTTTTGATCCCTATCTCCTAGTAGGTTATGTAGGAATCCTCTTCAAGGTTCGATACCATCCAATGGTAAACCTTAGTACCCCATCCTAGGGTTTCACCTCCCTTATCCACCTTCAAGGGTTTTCTGATCAATATTCACGGTGTGACATCTCCCCTTTATATAGCACAAATCTTGGATCTACCTCTACAGGGCGTTATGATCCATCCACCGGTAAACCTTTCAGGTGATCAATCCTAGGGACACACATCATTATTCCACCTCCATAGGGAATTCTGATCAGCCTCATTCCATCTCCTCAAGATTTTAAACTCACAACCCATCTCACACTGCAACCTCATGCTAAACATGAGATGTCTGAGGTGAAATACTTGGAATATATGTGACCATGGGGTTAGGTACCTCATTCTAAACATGGGATTCCTAAGGTGAAAGACTTGGAATATAATACTTTTGAATCAAATACCTCATGAATGACACGAGATTCCATGGTTTCCCACCTAAAGATGCTTCCATGAGATGGCCTCTTATGAGGATTAATATAGATAACCAATATTCATAGTTTCCAAACATGTCATCAATGCCCAATGTGACTACTCTTCGGATTGAAGGATTCTTTCCTATCTAGACCCTTTGGAATGTTCATACAGAATCAGTGTAATTAACTATTGTTCACAAAGAGATGGCATGGGGAATGAGTTTCACGAACATAACTTAACTCTATGAGGGAGACCCATACTAAGCGATGTGTTCTAAGGAGGAATCCATGGAAGGAGGAAATGACACCTCATCATCCTATTTCAATCAATGAGAAGACATCACTGATGAAAGTGATGAATGCCACCCACCTTTGGAAAGCGGGAATGCGAGTAAACAGTTGCGACGTTGATCACACATTAACATGCATGATGGATGTTCCCCAATGAAAGCATTAGAAACAATATCATTAGTCATGTTATTTGATGTATTGATGAAAATTGTGATGAAATATTATTGAGAAGAGGTATGATATGTTGGTTATGTCACATATGATATGACATTAATGAATAGGACAAGAAAGTATTTTTCCCTTCCATATTAATGGAAGTAGATATATTAGTCAATTTCATTGGAATGAAACTACTTGATTAAGTATGTGGAAATGATAATTCCATAGATGAGTTCATTTTAGGAAAGAAAAAAAAGGTATATCAAGTATATAGGTGGATACACAAGTTATGGAACCTATTTGATGAAATATGAATACAAAGGGGTTATATTACACAGCGAGCATTCATAAAAGTTTTTTATCATTATGACATTATCATTTTATCTATGGTATTCTTGGAATATTTCTAGAAATTGATCTTGGACTTTAATAATGTCTTCAAAATGACACTGAGAAATAGGCCAAGAGGGTCACACACATAGTGTATCCCAAACCTAAGTTAAATTCTATTTGAATTTAATATTAGAATAAATATCATTATCATGTTTCAAGGAATAATAATTATCTAATTTATGTTGATTTCCTATATTAAATCATAGGATATTTTAAATAATATATATATATATATATTTGGGTTGAGTATTGAATAAATATTTATTTAGTAGTCAGTGAATATAATCATAATCATACATAGGGTCAAGATCTCTCCCTTGAGGTATCTCAGACGAGATCCTCCTTCCTTCCCCAACATCATCTCCCCTCAACCTGTATGCATCCCTAACATTTTGGTCATACAACCTTCATCGTCCATCCCTACTTTTTCATCCCTTCTCTGGAAGTGTGGTCCCTTGTGACTACGTCACTTCTATCACAGTCTAGATCTGCTGATTTGGCCTCTTATAAACCGTCTAACAAGTCCTAATGTTGTCACCATCCTCAGAACCCTATCATTTTTCATCTAATATTCATATCCAATATCATCAGTGCCAGTTTATTTATCCTCATCATTTTATTTATGTTTTATGTTTCCATGGTGTGGGAGGTGTTCGGGTCAGTGGATTAGAGTTTGGTATGATGCCCGTTGTGGTGACTACGTCACATCTGTTTGATATAATTGATGATAAGATTCAAAAAATTCAGTTGTTGTTAAAGTTGGAATTTCTTATTCTTAGTGGAGATGATCATCTAGGAATATTATTGGAATTTAGATTGTTCTAGGTTCACTAGTAGTTGTGTTGATCACTGGTGTCTTGGGTTAGGCTCGATATTGGGTGCAAGGGTTTCCAGGTGGTGATGGAAATTCTTGATGGTGTTCACAGGGTAGTAGTTTCCAATCGGGACCTAAGGTCATCCCTTGGACTTTGGGAGTCAGGCATATGGGCCAAATTTTAGACTGATATTGGGCCTTTGGGTTATAGACCTTTAGCTTCACTGTACTGGTCTTTTTTTGCCACATTTGGCCATCAGTCCATTTTTTGGGCCTTTATTCCATAGGGACTTTGGTCCACCTAAGGCCTTTGGGATATAGGTCCTTCGAGAAACAAACAGCCATCATAACAAGGGTTTTTAGGCCATCTATGCCTTTGGTCCCGTAAATGGTAGACCAAGACTTCATGTTGGAGCATTTCCAGACATGTGGAGAAGTAGAAAGGTAATGGTGGGACTTGATGATCAGTTGGACATTGAGGTTCCATCATAGAGCAGATAGAACATACCAGTTAAGTACCCCAGATAGAGAGGAGGTGATGTATAACCATATATGTGAATTCAGTACCATAAGATGGAGTGACAGATGTAGAAGAAAAGGAAAAAAGGATATTTTAGTGTGGGGTCTTGGGAATGGGCCTTCAGGTCATGTATTGGTCTTGTGTTGCTGGTACTAAGGGAATTGTAATGGCCTTGTGCCACTAGGATTTCAATCCATGTTAGGGTTCCCTCTCAACCCAGTTAAAAAGGGTATTATATAGAGATAAAATAAAAAACTAAGGCCTCTAGGCCATTCGAAGTAGTTATTGAATATAATATTTATTTATTTATCGAATGAATTATATAATGATATTTATTCAAGTAAATAAATAGTTTTTTTCAAGTTTTGATAAATTCCAATGAGGATTGATGGACCAAGTTAAGGGTCTAAAATAAAATTATATATTTTATTTAATATCATTTAAATAAATATTAATTTATTTAGGAAATAATATTTAAATATCCAAAATTTCTTCACACATCAATGAAATATTATTATTATTATTTGACGTTGGGTTTTATTTATGATTTAGATATTAGTTAAGGGTCATTGTGTAATAACTAATTATTTGAGCTAAATATATAAATTGACTATATCGGCTTGTGTGAGAGGGTATTGTGGGTATAATTGATTCTCTTGATAATTCTATAAATAATAGAGATAAATTATCAATAACACTTCCAAGGATATAGAGATATCATCATCCTCCTCCCTCTCAATATTGAGAGAAGTAGATAGAATCCTTCAAGACCAAAAGGGGTTCTTGTTGCGATCAATGATAAATATTTCATTTGATTTGGTTTTCCCTTACTATCTCCCAAAGTTTAAATTTTGACGTTCTAAGGTTTGTAGAGCACATGTGAATACTGCTAGAGGGATTATACCCTTGAATACTTCATCACAATGATAGTATGACAAGAGTGGTCAATCAATTCAATAATGAAGAAAAATTTCCAAGTAAAGGTAAATTCTATATATATAAATTAATTATAAATTATATGTGAAGGTCCGCTCTTAGAATCATCTAGGTTTCATTCATAAAGTTATGAGTATTTATTTGAAGAAACTAATGAAAATCCCATTGGATTGTGAATATTCTTGAAGTTACATGATTTTAATCACTATAATTTTAGGCTCCTGCAGTTTACTGTGGCCGTATAAAATCAGTGGTAGTGAAAACCTTAACTATACAGACCAGTTTACCTAATGATCAAATACTTCCAATGGGTTGAGAATACTAGTCTATGGGTATGATGAATAGTGTACTAGTTGAGATGGTGATGGCTATTGTTGAACGATGAATAAAACAGATGGTTGACAATGATTATCATATTGCGGTGTAACTGATTCACCGGATAAGGATATCTATAAAATAGAGATAGGACCATTTGTTGATGTGTAACTATATATAAAAAAATAAAAGTGTAACATTAGATCCTTAGATACAGTGTTTTTAATCCTTTTTTACTTTTGGTAATATAAGAGTTTTCAGTGTTCTTCTAGGGATGTAGTTCAAAAATATTAACCATGTAATATTATGTTTCCATTTAATTTTACTATTTATCCCTTATTGCTTGAGTATGTTTGTAGTGTGTATGGGATGCAACTTAGAAGAAGAGATTATAGTGCACCATAAATCCTAACATTGGTATTGTAATCCATGAAGGGAAAGAAATGGTTATTGGAATTATTTAGTGTTGAACTTCCAGTGGATAAGAATTTATAGGGAACATAACCTTAAATAAAGTTTTCTTGTTAAATCAATTTTTTAGTATGAGGTTATCAAAAGGATGGTCAACAGCGAATCATGTTGATGAATTCAACATGATCAGAAGTGAACTCAAGGAAATGAAATAAAATTTCACATATTATGTATGGTAAATAATATTTCTTTCTACTTTACCCAAATCTTAGGATTAAATGGTAACTATAGTAAGTAATTCCTATAGAAAGGCTGATCTTGGGTTCATTGATGTATATAATTTGATCCTAAATTAGAAGCTATAAAGAAGAGAGGCCAATTTCCTTTTGGAAATGATCTTATCACTAAATTAAGGGAATTATCACCTTATAGAAGGAATCATCAATTATTAGAAGATAATTATAGGGAGAAGAGTTGAGGGAAATTTATTTTTTCAGGTATCACATTCCGACATTGAGGTATGTGAGGAAATATCCATAAGAATTGTATAAACCACAAGGAAAGAACATGACGGATTCTAGAAGATCAAATTACATTAGTTAAATGGATAGAGGAAACAATATACTGCTCATTGTTCTTAATCCAGTAGAGTCTTGGGTGGTTAACTCTCATGAATCCTTTGAAACAATAGTTGATCATGGATGCATAGTGAATTGTTCATTGAGAAGGATTGTGAAATTTTTCTTGGAATATGAAGAAGATTTGGAAGTGATCGGAAAAGGATATATAAATACTCAAATGAAAAAAAAATTCTTCGATTGAAGGGAGTGATAAACATGTTAGGTCTTTAGAGAAATATCATCTCTATGGGGAAGTTTGATGATGAATTTTTTAGTACGAAATTCACCAATGGGGTCTAGAAATTGTCATGAGGGTCAATGGTTATGGTTTGAGGAGTAAAATATGATACCCTTTATCTAGATAGAAGATCAAAAGGAAATACAATGGCCATGAGTACAACCTCATAAGATTCAGATCTCTGACATTATAGGTTGGGTCACCTTAGTGAGAAGAACAAGAATTTTCTACCAAGGAAAGAAATTAAAAATCTTAATCACACAACTATCAGAATTTTTGATAGCTATGTTAAAAGGGTTTCAATTAACTTTAATATTAGAAAACCTAGATCCAAAAACCTAGAATTTATTCAAAAAGATATTTGGGGACTTTTTGTAGTCAAATATCATGGAGGATCAAGTTACATTTTCAATTTCATTGACGATGATATGAGAAATGTATTGGTTTATTTTCTTAAAAATAAATCTAATGTAATTTTTACCTTTGTATAGTGTAAGGCCATGGTGGTGTTGGAAAGTGGATGAAAATCCAAATGCACTATATATGATAATGGGGGGAATACAAAGGTAATAATTTTTTGGATTTTTTTGTCAGAAGGGGATTAGGATTAAGTGAAAATTTCTAAAAACTCCACAAATTAATGGCGTTATAGAGATTAAAATCCATAATTTTATAGATAAGTATATATGAATGTGTGTACACTATAGAATTCCCAAATACATATATATGGAATCAATCAACATGACTGCATACTTGGTCAATATAATTACAAACTTTGTATTGTAACAAAGTCTACTAGAAGAGCTAGGGACCAATAAGTTACCAAAAGTATCAAAACTCAAAGTCTCTAGTTTCATTACTTAGTCTATTATTAAGGTAAAGGATAAATTTCAATGCTTACATATTGTTTTCATAAATAATATTTAAATGAATAATTTTAATATTGACTATATAATGATTATCAATATAATAAAATAATAATCCAAGATGTAATCTTTAATAAAACATTTATATGGAAAGATAAGAACATGGTTGAACCATAATTTGAAGGAAATATATCAACTACTAAAGTGGAATTTGATCTAAAGAAAAGAATAGGCAGATCAAAAAAAAATTAGTGACACCAGATGTCATCTTGAATTCACTAGAAATGAGATCAATAGTAGATGTTCTAGAATAATCTATTATTATATAAGAAAAAGATAAATCTCTGGTGGAAGAGTAATCAGTAGAAAGATTATTAGAAGTTCAAACACTAGAAATTTAAGTATCGAAGAGTACATGAAATTCTCTATGAAGGTATTCTAGAGTTAGATATCTATTTAAATAGTATGTGGTCGACATGAAATTCATACTTCTAATAGATACTAGAGAACTCTAATTTCTATACGAGGAAAAAAACTTAGTGACTCAAAGTAGTGGGAGTTATCCATAGAGGAATAAATAAATTCCTTAATTTTTAACATAACTTGGGAGTTGATTGAGATTCCAAAAGGTAAACAAGTACTCAAGAAAAATGGTTTTATCATTTGAATGAAGAAGCGGATAGAAATAGAATATACGAGGCATGACTTGTGGTGAAAGTATTACAAAAAAATGAAGGAAATAATTTTTCTATAATTTTTTTCACTCATATTTAAGAATAATACCATACAGACAGTTCTAATAATTGTTTCTTCTGATGGTTTATACTTGGAGAATATCTATGTTAATACTTTATGTCAATTTGGAGTATGTGGCCTATATGAAATATCCCAAGGGTTTTAAATACCATTGAATGGAAAGTCTTGTATAAAATTTAAATGAAGTCTCTATGACTTGGAATATTAATCTCAATAGAGTAAGTTGAGGTTTGATTCTTTCATGATTGAATAAGGTTTCAAAATGAGTGACTCCGGTCATTTTTGTTATTTTAATTCCTATAATAACGAGACTTATGTTTTAATCTTACTCTACATGGACGATGTGTTTCTTGTGGGTCCATATATTCAATGGATTTAGGAGATGATGTTGAAGTCAATTTAAATATTTGAAATGAAAGATCGTATCCATGATAATAAAATCATAGGGATGAGCATAAAAAGGAATTAAAAATATAGTACTTTGGTTTTATCCAATAAGAATACATCTAGATGATCATTCAGAAATTTGGGATGACCATATGTAAATATATCGAAACCCCTACTTCCATTAACTTCAAGTTATCCAATAAATAGGTACCTTCAATGGAAGATGATTTCTAGTATATAGAGAAACTGATGTATGCTTCAGTTTTCATATTCATGATGTATTTGATGATATATTCATGAATAAATATTTCCTTTGTAGTGGGATTAATAATTCAGTTCATGTCTAACCTTGGGAAGGAGCATTGGGAAGATTTGAAACGGGTCATATGAAACTTTAAAGGATTAGAAGATACATCATTCTTTGATGGGGATAAGATCATTTTCAAGTATTTTTTATTCATGTTTTTCTAGTGATTCTGAAACTTGTGAAAGAATATAGGTTTTTTGTTTACATTTTGTGGAATGATGGTAAGATGAATGTCTTGAATAAAACTTATGGTTACATTTTATATGATATAATATGATTATATAACAACTAAAAATCTAGAAAGGAGTTTATTTGGTTGATCCACTTCCTAAAGGGTCTTGGAAAATGGTCAGAAGGAGTAATGTTATTTTGTGGTAGTCACAGTGCTATCCACCTTTCAAATAATCCATCATTTCATTCAAAAAAAAAATATAGTGACCCAAAATTTTATTCCATACAGAATATGCTTGTGGAAAAGGTTTTATATCTATTTAAGATCATTGGGAATCAAAATCTGGCTGATATGTTCATAAAGTTGTTATTCCAAGAGAGCATGAGGTAGCATTGTACCTCAATAGGACTTGGATGAACAAATAGAGGAAGGTGAAAAATACTTTCTTGTGGAAGGAGGATATGGTTTGACCAAAGTGTTAGAAGATATCAAAGATATTCCTTGAAGAAATTTTCAAGTGATAAATCATTTGGATTGTGAATCATCTTTAAGTTAATATATTTTACTCACTGAAATTTCAGGCTCTAGTAGTTCAATTCAGTCTTGTTAGAGCAGTGAAACCAACAACATTCAACATGCATATGAATTTATCATAAGATCATATAATTTTTATGGGTTGAGAAGATAGGTTTATGGGTGTGGTAAAGAGTGTACCAATTGATATGGTCAAGTCGGTGATGGATATTATTGAATGGTGAATTCAATGGATGACTGACTATGATTATCAGATAGTGGTACAAACAGTTTACCCGTTGAGGATATCTATAAAAGAGAGGTATGACCAAATTATGATGTGTTATAGTTCATAAGAAAAATAAATCCTAATAGTAGATACTTAGGTAAAATGTATATATTCCTTCATACTTTTGATCATATAATATTTTGTGTTATTCTCCAATGTATGTTGGATAAAATTCTAAACCATGTAATCTTGTGTGTCCATTTAATTTTCCTATTGATCCCTTATTACTTGGGTAAGTTTTTATTGTGCATAGGATGTGACTTATAAGCAGTTATTATAGTGAAATATACTTCATAATTTTGGTTCTCTATGTCAGGAAGGGAAATAAGTAATTTTTGGAATTTCATAGTAATTAACTTTTGGTGGATACGAATTTCCAGTGAATTTAGGTTCAACCATCCGATGTTTCTATCGGTTTATTAGTCATTCATACCAACAAATACATTATTAGGTATGGTATCAACCAATTATTTTATTACCTATAACCTTTAAGTGGTATTAGAGAAGTCGTATATTAATTAATAATTATTTATTAATCATTTATCAATTACACATATTATTTCTAACATTTTATTTCAATCTTTTATTCTTTAATTGGAAAGTAAAAAATATTATGATACTTCACTTTCATATAACCAATAATGGCCTAAGAAAAGATAATTAACACATAAAAATCCCATTTTGAGGTGCTAAATACTTTGGCTACATGAAACAGATAGATGAAGTGTAATAGATATGTACAGGTCGTGTGCCCATGGTCAACCACATAGGGATGATCTGCACAAATCCCAAAATGTCACGTAGGGTTTTAGTACATGATGTCATAACATGTTTTTTATTTATCATTAGTTGGAATGTGTCTTAAAAAATTTATACAACCTATAAATGGTGTACATGTTGTGTCACCCCACATGGTTTTTCCCTATGAGAATCGAGAAAACCATATGGTCAATGTATGTGGCATGTAGTCAATACACACTATGTAATGACTACTAATCAAGATACATGTTAGTATGCAAATTACATGATATGTAGAGGGTTGTAAATGGAATGAATCACTTTATTACCCACACAAAAAACATGGAGAATTCCTAGGAATATAGTTGGGTCAATACATAGAGGAATTAATTAATTTAACTGAACTGTATGACATGTAGTTGATGTATACATCGTGTGATAGGGTTTTACCACATATATTACACGTTGAGTATTTTGGTAAGTTTTGTGTGGTATTAAAATGATTTATTACTTGATGTTTTGTAATTATTTAATTATATGATGTGTATGGTTATAATACACACTGTATATTTCATAGGCATTTCCAGTGGTACAGGACGCATATATTCAAGGTGAGTTGTGTGGTTATAAATATTGTGCATACTACATGATTTGACTCATGAAACAATAAATCATGTATATCACAACATTTCATATAGGATTACATGTTATATAAGTACACTATACATGATAAAGACCATACACAACATTAGTAAGATGTCATGCCGTATGCCAAAACATGTCATGTTACAGTTAAACTCTAGAAATGGGTTTAAAGAAGAAGCATAAGGGTACATGTCATGTCACTTCAAGTGCACAACATGTACTTATTTAATTTTAAGTAAAATTAATTTATTTAATTTATTTTAAATTATAGTGGATAAAAATCTAAATCATTGTTTGGATGTATAATTAAGATAAAAAATTCATTCATTCATTCATTCATTTATTCATTCAATAAATTTGTATTACTAAAGAATGAATTGAAATGAATACTAGATAGTTTATTTAAATGTGTATTTTTATCATTTATGGATGATCATGAGCTTGGATAAACTATATATTTATTGAGTTTATTTAAATTTAATTGTTATTTTATATGTTTTTGTGATAATTATCATTAAACTAAAATAAGGATATGCATTTTATTCCCTCCTCTTATTATGTGTGGGCCTGCATATCAATGATTTATTTTCTATAACCCCATAACCTAGGTTCCACTCACCCAAATTTCAGTAAACACATAAAAAGGAAGGATCTACTAGATTATTGAAGATGGTTTAATAGGTAACCTAGGTGAAACCAACCAAGAAAATAAACATGCTAGAGGTGTAATGATGCATCTTGAACCAAGCCTAGTTCAAGGAGTTATTCCCCTAGGATTAAGGGTTATTTTATTATCAACTTGATAAACTAAAAATAGTTAAATCTCATGATCATGAAATATATATTTATTTTATATCCATACAGTGCGTGGTTAATTATTTATGTATATTGGAAGCTTAAACATGATCACTTAAAATAAATAAACTAACAAGCATGTAAGACATAATAAAATAAATAGATTCTGTGTAAATTATTTTATTAATACATGGTTAATTAATTATGAAAAAATCAGATAATATTAATGGTAATGAAAAAGTATTAAAAAATATTTACACATAAATATAAAAATCCCTCCAAAAAAATATTAATTCGAAAAATGCCTTTCATTATGTTAAAATACAACTGTAGTTTTGAGTACTTATCTAGACTCTATTAGGTTTATTTCAATTATGAGGTAGATTTATTAAGAGTTTTACATCAACTTAACCTAGTTGGAATCAAGGTTTTATTTCCTCTATATGAACTGGTTTAACTAGTAGGAATGTTTTAAGGAAATTTGATTCTAAAATATCAGGATTTAAGAGTCCACTTAATGGATCAATGAACTATGAGTTAATACAACTACAAATATTTTCTAGCTAAATAACATTGAATAACTTGTTAATCCCCTATTTGGGTTATTATAATTAAAATATTGGTCCTTAAAACTAGAATATATACAAGACATGATATTTAAAGTCCAATGGAAAAGGATATTTTGGATTTGATTAAGTAAGATACTAATAAAATAAAATTTATTATGTCACACTTTTGGTAATCAAGATAAAGTAACAAAATATGATTTTATTTTTATTTAGAAATTGGAAAGTCATACAACCTTGAAATTATCCCAATAATTGGTATTATAGAAATAAAATACCCTAACTGGCATGAATTTCTATGAGTGATACAAGCGATTGTGTATCGTACTATCCAAAGATCATAAATTCTATGTGTTGGAATCCTATGTTCCTGTGATAGAGCCTTCTAAGGAGGATAGTGAGTATAATTATACTATCTTTTGGAAACATGTTGATAATGAATTGGATGTACATAACCTTATGTAATCATTCATCCTAGTTATCTCCAAAATCTCTATAAGGACATGGATGCATATATTATGTTGTCCTATCTTCGTGAACTTTATCAGGTTAAAGCTATATGGGAGAGGTACGTGATATCCAATGAACTTTTCATGTGAAATCTTGGAGAAGGTTTTCCATCCAAACCTCATATAGTCAATATTATTGGATATATTTAGTGTTTGTAAATCTTGGGTTTAATCTACCTGATAATTTGTACACTGACCTCATGTTTTCCTTACTACCTCATAGATTCTATATTTTTATTATAAATTATAGTATGAAAAATATTTTTAAGTTTCTATTAGAACTTCTTACTCTGATTCTCCTGGAAGATAAGGATATGAGGCCTAGAAATCCATTATTATTTATGGTGAATAAGTGGAAGAGAAATAAAATGGGTCTAAAGACTCATTCCATGTTTAAGGTTTCTACACACCATCCTATCATGAAGAGAAATATCTAGATGCTAGATAAGGAACAAGATGAAAAATGGTTTTCATATAGAAAGAATGGCCACAAGAATAAGAACTACACCTCAATTAAGAAGAATAATGAATCTTTAAGAAAAAAAATTTATTGAATTTAACCATTTTATTTGTAACATTTGGGTATTAGATACATCATGTGGTGATCACATATGTATCCAAATACAATAACCAAGTAGATTTAGGAAGGTTGTAAGAGGTGATATGGATCTTCAAGCTACCAATAGAGTAAGATTTTCCACCCAAGAAATAGAATACTACCCCTTTACTTTACCAATATGAATGGTTATCATTTTTAAGAATTGTTTTTACATGCCTAGTGTCTCCAAGAACATTATTTTTGTGTAAAATTTAGAGCCCGAATGGCCTAAAGGATATATTTTTTTATTGATTTTTGATAACCCCCCTTTCAAGGGATGAGGGGGAAGGTTGTAAGAGGTGATATGGATCTTCAAGCTACCAATAGAGTAATATTTTCTACACTAGAAATAGGAGACTACCACTTTAACAATATGAATGGTTATCGTTTTTAAGAGTTGTTCTTACATTCCTAGTGTCTCTAAGAACATTATTTTTGTGTACAATTTAGAGCCCGAGTGGCCTGAAGGCCTTCTCTATTTATTGATTTTTGATAACCCCCCTTTCAAGGGATGAGGGGGGACCTTTACAAGGCCCATAGTCTTAGAGATTACATGACTCGTAGGTCTTAGGAAATATACAGACTATACTTGGAACTACTCCTCCCCAACTTCTTCATCGTGATATCAGCTCTCTACCTTCGCATAGCTTGTTCGTCTAGGATTCCCATGCAAGCACAGACTGGTGCCTATGGAAATTCCATACCCTTTATTTCTGAAAATTCTTCTTAGCTTCTACTCTGGTGAATACGCCTTCTCTGAATCCTCATCTAGATTATTCTCCTTGTAGAGTCTGTTTGATTATTTAAGCACAATTTTAGGTGGACCGAAGCCATTGAGGTGTCCCGAAGGCCTTGAGGTGGCCCAAAGGCCTTGAGGTGGCCTGAAATCCTTATTGGCCCGAAGGTCTTGGGTGGATCGACGGTCTTAAAGGACTCGAGGCCCAAACCGATGGCCCAAAATCCCAAACGGATGAAAAGTTCCAATTGCTACAGTACTGAATAGTGTCTGTTAAAGTACTGCTACAGTAACCTATAAATTAGTCTCCACCCAATTTTGAACCCAGTTCTTTTGGATGCACTTGTCGAGTCCTCACTAACTGGGTTAAGGCTTTTGTGCTTGTGTACAATTTAGACATAGATGGATTTTTATTCAAGATTGGGAATAAAAATTACTACTTTTATAAATATAACATTTCTTATGGTATAAAACATATTTATAATGATCTTTAAGTACTATAATATAAAAACCAAGTGTTCGAAATTGATTATTAATCATGTTCACATAGCTCATATCACACCTAGTTGTTGCATCACCAACTTGGTCATATAAATGGGAAGTTAATGGAAAATCTGTATCAAAAAGGGTATTAGGAATCTTTTAAACTAAAACCAATTGATATGTTTCATGCTTGTTTTTAAGGTAAAATGATCAAACCACAATTTGGTGGAAAGAGTGAAGCAGCCATAGATATTCTTAAGTTAGTTCACATAGATGTGTGTGGACCTTTTCCAGATGAAGCTAGAGGTGAATGCTCTTATGTTATAACTTTTACCAATGACTTTAGTAGACATATATGTGGTTACTTAATAAGGTATAAGTATAAATACTTTGAGAAATATATGGTGTTAAAGGATAAAGTATAAAATAATCTTGGTAAAATGATAAAGAAACTCTAGTAATACTATGATAGAGTGTATTTTAACCATTAATTCATCAAATACCTAAATAAGTTTGGGATTTTATCTCAACTAACTCCTCCTTATACACCATAGTGTAATGGTTTTAGTGAAAGGAGGAACCACACCTTATTGGATATGGTGATGTCAATGATGATTCATGGATACCTTATAGAATACTTTTAGGGATATGAATTATAGGTTGAAACATAAACACATTAAATGGATTACTAACTAATTAGGAAAAAAATTCCATATGAGTTAGTGTATGGAGAGAAATCTATTTTATCGTATACACATGTATGGGGTTGAGAATAATTTTTAAGTATATATATAGAAAAAAACATTCACCCTATGGTATAAAGTGTATATTTATAGGATATCCCAAGGAAATAAGGATATATTACCTATACATCACCTGAGATAAAGAGTAAATAGTGGAAATACAATACATATTTATTTAGAGGGAGAAAATATCCAAAAGAAATAGTTGTAAAAATATCTAATTTCATGATGTTTATTTTCATGATACACATGAGTTAGTATAGGAACAAATTCCATAAGTCTCTATGGAATAAGATATTCTAGATACATAAGTATTAAACATGAGAACCAGATATGTTATATAACCAATAGATACATTTTTCTAGTCACTAAGGATGGTGAATCATTATTAGTTGATAATGATGAAACTATGTCCTATATGAAGGTTGTAAGCAACTTAGAAGTTTCAAGATGGAATGAATCTATGAATTTTGAGATGGATTACATGTAGAAAAATTAAAATTAGGTTTAAATGGATACTATATTAAATGTTAAGTATGTTGGGTGTAAATGGTTCTTCAAGAAGAAAATGTACATGGTCGGTAAATTTAGTACCTATAAAGGGTTTAAGAAATATCAGGTCCTAGAAAATAGTGAAACCATTTCACCAATCACTATATTAAAATCCATAAAAATTCTAATTACCATAATAGCATACCATGATTATGGTATTTGGAAAATAGAGGTGAAAATATATTTCCTTAAAGGAAACCTTATGAAATATGTATATATGACACAATTAGAAGGTTTTATGATAGCAAAATATTCCAATAAGGTATGCAAGTTATAGAGATCCATTTATGGATTTAAGCAATAATCCAGGTTATGGAACATTATTTTTGATGAAACCATAAGGAAATTTGGTTTTATAAAGAATAAATGTGATCCCTATGTATATTAGTGGATTATTGGGAGTTAAAAAATTTTACTATTAGTATATTTTTATAACATATTACTGATTGGAAACGAGATATCAGTCTTACAATCAGTTAATATGTGGTTGAACAAATGATTATCCATGGAAAACTAAGTTGAAGTAGCCTAAATTATAGGGATCAAGACCATTCATGATAGATACAAGAATATTCTTGGAATAAGTCAGGGTATATACATTAACAAGGTACTAAAAAATATTCAGTATTGGAAAAATATAATAAAGGATCATTGCTAGCATAACATGGTATAAATATCTCCTTAAAAATGAGTATTTATAAATAGGAGTAGAGAGAGATAATTAGTAGGATTTCTTGTGATTCAATGACAAGATCTTCCATTTATTCCATGGTATGTTTCAATCTTGATGTTTCTTCTACATTGAGCATAGTATATATATATATATATATATATATCAAGTGGACCTAGGATACCATCATCATATTACTTTTAATACTATCCTTAATAATTTTAGGTGTACAAAGGATATATTCTTAGTTTATAGAGGATATGATGAGTTATTCATCATAGGATATACATATGATAGTTTTCAGATATATTAGAATGATCAAAAATCATACTCGGTATATATATTTTATCTAAACAGATGATCTGTGAGATGAAAGATCTCAAAGTAGCTAGTGGTAACTAATTCCATAGTAGAGTCTGAGTATATTGTGGCTTCTGATGTAGCTAAATAATCTGTTTGGATATGAAACATGGTTTAGGATCTTGATTTTGTCCCTAGTAGTAAAGACCCTATCACATTATACTGTGATAATATAGTAGTGTTGGACCTTTCCAAGTATCTATGGTCACATCAATATATGTATCATATACTTCGAAAGTAGCACCTCTTGAGGGTTTTTTCTCAAATAAGTGAGGTCCCAATATGAAAATTTTCTATAGATTAGAATGAACTGGACCCATTTATTAATGCCTTATCTCTATAGAATCATGAATATCATGTGATATCTAGTGGACTGAAATTAATTCATAGTTTTTCTAGTGAATGTGGGAGTTTTTTGGAGTTGGTTCCATAGTACCCAATACTTTATACTTTTGAATAAATTTATATTAAAAGTTTTGAATATTAATAAATATATTATCACTTGATGATTTTTCTTCTGTATAATAATAATATGATAATGTCCTTAGATTATTTATCACATCAAAAGGTCATAACAGTTCCCTGGTATGATTTGAACCCTGAAGTGATATGAAAATATTATTAAATATATATTATATGATAGGATGAAATCTATTTTATGGGACATAGATGATACAGAATATCATGTATAGGAGGCTCATAAGAAATTTCAACTATATCTCATAATTTTTACACTTGTTAATCTCCGAGAGAGGAGGTTATGATAATAGACCCACCAGTAGGAATTTCACATGTTGTAAGTGTCATTGGATATTCTAATAAGTGAACATGTTAATTGATAATTATACATGAGATTATTATTAGTGTATATCATGAGTCATGAACATTGATTCATTGATGAAAATCATGAAGATATATTCTCGTGGAAAGGTAGGATATGTTGGGTGTGTCACATATGATTTGACATTAATGAATAAATCAAGAAAGTATTCTCCCATTCTATATTAATGGAAGTAGATATATTAGTCCTTTTAAATTGAATGTAATTGTTTGATTGATTCCATGGTCATGGAAGTTTAAACTATGAGTACATTTTAGGAAATTCAAAGAAAGATATATCAAGCACATAGGTGATGACACAATTGATGCAACCTGATTGATGAGATATCGAGACAAAGAGACAATATTAGACAATAAGTGTTCATAGGAGGTTGCTGTCATTTTAGCATTAACATATTTATCTCCTTTACATGTTTCCAGATTCTCATCATCAAAATTAGGCCAGTTCACCTAATGTCACTGAGAAAAATACCTATAGGGTCACACACTTAGTGTATTCAGAACCACATTAAAATTATATTTGAAATTAATATTAGAATAAATATTAGTCTCACATATTAAGGAATAATAATTATTCAGGTTATGTTAATTGTATATATTTAATCACTAGTTATTTGAAATAATATATATATAAGTGATGCATAAATTCTGTGAGAAATGATCGATAAATGAATCACAAAATAAGAGTATTAGGGAAAAATAAAAAATAACAAGAAGAAGATCACATGAAACAAGGATTTTCATGGATCATGAATAATCCCTACATCCATAGAGATAAATAATAATTTAACTAATTTGGGATCATAATTACAAGGTGATTTCAGAGTATCACACAAATAAAAACCCTATCTCACATTAACTCATAAAGAAGACAATGCAATTATGCCCCCAATCGTAAAATAATCCCACTTTGCTTTTGTGACCAATGACTAGAAGTATGTAGAACTATGTTATCACTATCTCTAAATTCTGGGTTGCTACAGTAATTTGGTAAATCCCACACTACTATAGTTCCCTTTTAGATTTGTTGCCTGGTGTGCAGTATGGGATGCCAACAGTTGTCCCAACTTCATCCAAGGATTGGGATACACCATTCCAATAATATCCCACTTGGATACTGATTAAATATGATATCTTTATCTAATTCTATTGACTTATACAACTTAATCAATATGATATCCTCCTCTTCTATACTCGCCAATGCCTAGTTTTTATTCAAAGATTTAATTCCAAGATGCTTTTTTATGAAATACTAGTTGTTTTCCTTTCCATTCTCCCATAGTGTTCTCCTATATTTTGTATCTCATATTACATTCATCAATTAAGACTAACATAAACATAATAGTGTCTCAACATCTCTCTCACCACCAACTTCGTCAATGTGTATTATGGATTGTTTGGTCCATGAATCTTCTATAATACCAGCAACCAATCCTGCATTAATCCTATGATAAAATGGTACTTCAATTGAATGAGGTTTTCTCGGGCATGAAACACTAGGTTCTTTACAAGATGCATAACACTCCAACTATCATAGTGAAATACATTTTCCACTCGCTTTCTTTCTAGTTCCTCTAATAATTTCTTCATCCAAACCATCTCCTTCCAAACTTTTGTTAGAATAATATATTTTTCCTAAGTGGTAGATAGCACTACCACCTTTTTTTAGTTGAGATATCCAGATCACTATAGTTCCTACATATGTAAATACATAACCCATGGTACTCATCTTTCTATCAAAATTACCTCTAAGTTCAGCATCCATATAACCCTATAATGATTTTCCTTTACCAATGTATAGATATACTTATTTTATCCCCTTAAAATACCTCGTAATCCACTTCACAACTTCCTAATGTTTCTTTCCTAGGTTATCCATGTACCTTCTCACAACTCCCACTATATGAGAAATATCGCATCAAGTATAGACCATGGAATATATAAATATTCCAAAAAACTATGCGTATATAAATTTTTCCATGTACTGAAACTCTTATACCATCTTTGGTTCTTATTCCTTTGATAATTTGAAATGTATTTCTAGGTTAATAGGAATTTTATTTTCTTCCGGCATACTAAATCTACTCAAAATATTTCCAATGTAGTCATCCTAGGATGACATCAAGGTTCCAGATCCCTGATTTATTTTGATCTTGATCCCCAAAATCTTTCTTTCTTCTCCAAGATATTTTATGTAGATTACATCCATCTTTGCTTTCAACTCATCAATCCTCTAAAAACATAATATTGTAAGGATCATGTCATCTATATATAGAATAAATATAATATATCCATCATGAAAAGATTTTAAATAGAACCATTGATCAATGAAACACTATTTTTATGAATTTTTGAACATTGATGCATCCAAATTTTTGTTACATATCCTGAGTGATTGATTTACCCATATAAGTTCTTTTATATTTTTCATACCATGTCTCCCTTTACAGACTCTGCATACACCCCTTATTGTTTTCTATAAATTTCCTCATCTAGAAATCCATGAAGGAAAGAATCCTTTATATCAAACTACTCAATATGTAAATCCTACAATTAAATAATACTAATAATCACATGGATGGTGGTAAGATTCATTACATGTGAGAAAATTTCAGTGAAGTTCACACCTTCCTTCCATTAAAACCTTTCACCACTATTATTTCCTTGTACGTCCTCTTATCATCATGTTCTTTCTTAACTAGATATACCCATATCTTATACAATTCTTTTTTTCCTTATAGAAAAGGTGTAATATTCCAAGTATTGTTATCATGCAATGAATAAATATCCCCTTCATGGTAATATCTCACTTTTTCAGCTCTTTTAACCGCATTCCCTCTTCAAAAAATTATAGTTCTCCACCAATAGTCAACAACAGATAATGTAAGGATGATGAATACCTCTACATAAACCTTCTCATACTTGTTAATCTCCTCAACTCCACTTGAGTATTAGGTTACACTAGTTTCAATGTCACATTTTTAGTTACACATTCAAGCTCCAATTCCTCATAAAACTCTAATTCTTTATTACCACTATTAACTTCAGCTGGATGATGATCCTTATATGTGACACCATCATTAAAAATTAAATTCTATATTTTTATGGTTATATTGTTCTTATCATCCCAGAAGTGATAACCAAACTCCTCAACACCATAACCAATAAAGAAATAGGATTTGGACTAGGCATGAATCTTTTCCATTAATTCATCATCTATTTGTAAATATGAAAAAAACCAAAGACTTGTAAATGAGAGATTCTTACCTCTATTCATGATTAAATCTCTTCAGGTAGACATTCTACCATTCATACAAATAGACTCATATTAATGATATATACTTCCATGTTCACTAAATCTACCCTAAAAGTCTCAGGTAACCCTGAGTGTAGCCTTATACTCTAAGAACATCTATCCATCTCCCTATCCATCCCTTTAGCTACACCATTATATTATGGTGTACCTGGAAGAGACTTATCCCACTAAAATACATTATTAGCACAAAATTCTTTGAACTCATTACTAACATACTCTCCATAATTTTTAAACCCCAAACATTTCATCTTTGATCCTGACTCATTATTCACCATGGTTTTTTCACTTATAAAACATGTTAAACATATCATATTTTCTTTCAGAGAATAAACCCATACCTAACTTATCATTTCACCAATAAATGTGAACCTACAAGGGAATTTATTGGTGTAGGCCTCCAAAAATTAGTGTTCTCCAACTCCAGATTCCCAAACATCAATGTTTTACCTCCTTTTGTAAAGGATTCCTTCTTATGTTTTCCAATGATATAATCATTACACAAGCCAATTTCCATCGACTTCAGCTCTGGTAGTATTATTTTTTTCACAGAACCTCTATTCTCTTCTCACTCATATGGTCTAGCCTATAGTTCCACTATTGTAAATTTCCACCATAATTTATTATTGAAAGCTTGTCCATGAAATTCTACACTATATTATATAGGGTTCTATACTTAACTCTCTAATATATGACCATAACTCCCTTAGTAATATTCCATGAACCACCAATGAATGTGGTGATAAAACCTACATCATCAAGCTACATAACAGAAATAGATTTCTTCTTAGTCTAGGAATATACATCATACTTTATAGAACAAGTAAACTCCCAATATTTTTTTAATCTATGTATATCCCTTCCCCCAACCTTAAAGGGTTCATCACCACCAAGATGAAACCTACCAAAATTTCGGACATAATTGTTCAAGGAACCATTCTTAGAAATGGAATAAAAAATTACATTAAGTCTGAAATACAAGACTCCATAGGGATATTCATTATTAGAAAAAATACATCATCAGTTCCTTTATCCATTATGTTTTCTATATTGTTTTTAGGTGCCTTCTTTTTTTCAATGCACTCCTTCTTGATGTTTACTTTATTAACATAAATCTATTAGGTAGGACCAGGCCTATTTTACTTGTCTCATATCTTTAATCTTGATTTTTATTATCTTATATGATTATCTCATTGTGTGAATATACCTCTTCCTTCCACGTTCAAAACAGAACTAGAGAATCTACCCGATTATCTTCTATGAATATGCTCACTAAGGATCTAGTCTCACACATCTTTAAAAACCAACTTTGTGTTCCTCAATGAACTAATATCTACTCTTATAGTGGATTCTTATCTATCAGGTAATGAATAAAGTAAAATCAAAGCACACACTCATCGTCCATCATAATTCCCACCAATGAAAACTTACTTGTGATGGTGTTGAATTAATTAACGTGATCAGTAACAATCTTCCATTTAACCACAATTAGATTGAATAATCCTAAAACCAGGTACACTTTGTTTAATTTAGAAGGCTTATTGTATATATATTCACAAGATATTTAATCATCAATTTCATATTCTTCTCTTATATGATATTGAACACCAAATGTTTGGACAATATAAGGTAAATAACTTCTAGATCCTATCAATCCAATAGCTCAGACCTTTTCTTCTCCATATCCACTGATTTTTCATCCAAAATTAGTAAGTAAAACTTTTTTATGATAAATATATTCTTTGATATTAATCCTATAGTATTTGAAATAAGTTGGTTGCGCCCAAATTTACCCTACTAGTAAAAATCAGTCGATGTAGTACATGTAGGGGTCGAGTCCACAGGGACCGAAGAAGTAACCTCGAGACGCTATGATTTGGTGAAGGATGGGCTATGAAGTAGCCAACTTTGGTTTTGATTTTGGATGGTTTTAAAGAACACTAAGAAACCAAAGTGAATTAAATTCAAAGAAAATGTGTTGATCTCGGGATTATGCTCGGGGTGGATTGAATGAATTTTACTTCTTTAGACAATTTTGGTTTTATTAATTCTTGATGAATCTATTCTTCAAAAATAACACTAACTTCATCATTTTCTAGTTTGGTGCTTACTAAACACAATTAATAATCCCCTATACACTTAGAGAACCAAATTCATGATCTCTCCAAGGTATATGGTCATTTAGTAATTGAATTTAGTTTTCTCAAACATAGTAAAGATGAAGAGTAGAAATAAATGAAGAATGTATGTCTTAAATTAATTATCCAATTAACAACAATTCATTCATAAAATAACATTCAATCCAGCCTTTACATCCTCCTAATATCAACCCATTAAATGGTTAGCCCTCCATTTATGGTATACTCTCAATGGTGGGCGGAATATGGCTTACAAGAATTTGATTGAAGAAATTAAAACCACAGAAATAACGAGCACTCCTTCGTGTGTGTGAATGAAATTCACAACTATGTGTGAACTAATTCATCACAACACATAGATATCACTATGATTTGTGAAAATTTATTTTTAATAAATTAATGTAAAATATATAAGAGAAATATGTTGATTAAGAACAAAAAAAAGAAACATACATGGAAATTGAAAACATTACAAAGGAACTCTTGCAGCATAACCTTACAATGAAACAAGCAACAAAAGATGATAAGAAAAATATTCGCTCCTATTCCATTAACCACCAGCTCCTTATATAGGAATATTAGAAGCCTTAGGTCCACCCCCCAATAATTAATTCACCCCCCAACAATTAATAGAGTCAAAATAAGTGTGAAAAATCAAAAGGAAATTGACGTTACAAAGTTGACCACAAAACCATCTAGATTCGTTCACCGTTTTTACGTGTGAATTAGTAATTGAATAATGCATAATCAGGAGGGTTTTTATAAGAGAAATATATTCTTAAATATGTCTTATATGATCTGTAAAAATTTCATGAAATTTTTATCATCCTTTTGGATGTTATGGTCGAAATGGTGGGACGTCTTTATGTGCATTAATGTCGGGTCCACCATTTAAATCTCAACTTTAGATCCCTTTATCATTATGAAAACTTCAGAATTAGCTCCGTCCAAAGTTTAATAAAATGATCCTAATATTTTTATCTTTCTACTGTAAAAATTTTAGCTTCATTGGGCTTGGTTTGTGGGTCCCATATTTGTTTGATGGGCCTTAGGCCCATTATGCTTTTTCCATCAAGTTTCTGCATTCAGGCGCAAAAATATCTATCTTACCTTGTGATTCATCCATCAGACCTAAAAGAAAAAATGTTCCAAATAAAGTGATGAATCATATAAAAAATATCAAATTAAAATGATGAATATTGTAATTTCCATAAGCAAATTATTGAGTGGGCCCAAATTGACACTTTAAGAATGAATTGCACAATGATGGGAAATGAAGTTCAATTTCTGAATTGGACTAAAATTGATGTTTATGCACTTTTAAACACATTAATATTAAGATCTTAACAATGAATATTATCCAATTTCAGTGACTAATCACACCCCCCAACTTGAGTTTTGCTAATCCCGAGAAAAATATATTACAAATATGAAATTCAAATCCCGTTTTCCAAAAATATTTTAATACACATTGCTCACCCAAAGACCTCATACCAAAAAAATTATGAAACCCATCAAAATCATTTAAAACAATCTAGGTAAATAAGCATATCCCAAGCCCAAGCCCATTTTTTTGTTCAAATTCATCTCCACATTTCATCCAATTTTAATTAATCATGATAAAGTTTTGTGCATCATAAAAGATATAGGGCCCATTTTATTGTTCAAGGGGAAAAAATGGAAGCGCTAGGTGGGAATCACATTAAACCTTAAGATGAGTATCCTTTTTTTATTTTCATTTTGATTTTTTTAACCACAATAGATATGAAAAGACTAACTCTGGGAAAGAAAACTATGGAGTCGTGATCCCCAAGTGTCGGACGCCACACATATTGTCAATTCCATGCTCTAAAATAAAGATATAAAGCCTAACTCTGGGCAAGAAAACTATGGATTCATGATCCCCAAGTGTCGGATGCCACACATTTGGAAAAAACATTGCTCTATGTGGTCTTTTTTTTTTATACTCAAATTAAACTAAAAGTGACCCCAGAACCCTATGTTATAATGAAAGGGACCCAAGAACTCACATTTACACCCACGGTCCAGTATACGTGCATTGTGCCATTTTAATTAAGAGTATGAAAATGTGAACTTTGAAAAATTACATCGGACAACCGCACTTTCCAAAAACTATGCTCATGAACTTAAACTTGCATTAAAATCAGAATCAAGGCATGCGTAATTATTTGATATCCAATTTCAGAGTTTGCAATGTGTGTTATCATGTTCAAGGTTAATGGAATTTTTCTTTCCATGCATGTTCTTATAAAAATAAAAATCATTTTTATTTAATCTCCCCCCGATATAGAATAACATTATCCCCAGGGTTTAAAGAAAAGAAAAGTTAGAAGGGGGTAGGAGAGGAGTTGAAAGAGGAAATTGAAAATGATAAACATGGAACAAATTCACCTGGTTTTTGAAGTTGAAGTTCATGATGCTCCAGATTACTCCTTTGATCTCTTGGGAGATTTAGGCACCTCCTTGATTGAACATGTATCACCCAAAATAGTTCCTGAACCATAAAAAGAAGAACAAAGCAGACAAAACACAACAATTTATTTAAAACCAAGTATCAACATTTTTATGGTTTTCCTTGTTTTTTATTTTTTTTAAATCAAACTGATGATGCATTGTTTTCTTTATATTTTTTGGGTAAGGTATTACCCAGGGATGACACCGTGTGACATAGATGAATACGGTGCTCCACTTTCATACTCATCCCTACTCATAAAAGAAGAACAGGTTAACAATATGTTTTTTTAAATACCTACAAAAACATAAAATAAAAGAAACTGATGATACATTGTCTTCTTTTAAATTTCTGGGTAAGATATTACTCAGGGATCACACCGGCTGACACGGATGAATATGGTGCTCTCCTTTCATACCCATCCTTACTCATAAAAGAATAACAAGTCAACAGTCTATGGTAATTTATTATATGAAAATGATTCAAAATTATTGGAAACATGAAAACCATGGGTTTCCTCCCATGCAGCGCTTTTGTTTAACGTCGTTAGCTTGACTTGAACTCCCCAACTTATCCAATTCCAACTTTTGACATTTTAATTAACCCATCTTTTTCCAATTCAATAAGATTGAGATTGATTATTTTTTTGAAATTTTTTTCGTGTAAAATCCTATTTTCTACAATGATTGGTAAAATCCAAGGAATATCTGAAATGGTTGATCTAGTTGCTTCTATAGTCTTGCCTAAGACACCAAGGATCATTCCTACATTATTGGTTTCCTAAGATGGATGAATGAGAACTGAAAGGTTTTGTTTGTTCCTTATAAAGGGATAATTTTGTGGGGATGAAAGGTTAATAATTTTGAGGTTGGGTTGATTGAATTTTCCTAAAAAATATTGGAAATTTTAAAAATAACTTTCTTCTTCAAAAAATTTAGAAATAATCAGTTCATTTTGAAATTGTGATTCCTCCTGAAAATTGTCCAGTTGAATGTCAGGAATTGGTATAGACTCAATGTTTGTGATTTCTCCTAGTGTTTCAATGATTGGTGTTTCTGAAAATTTATTAATGGAGTTATATTTAGGAAACTTAATCCATGATGTCAAATTTTCTTCTTTTGAATCCAAAAAATCAATTTCCTCCTGATTTAAAGACCCTTCAAAAACTCCTTGATCCTCTCCAATTATCTCAAATCCTAAGGTTGGTTCTTCAATAGAGGGGTGAGGGGTTTGTGTGTTACAATATTTTTCCATCAATATTGAGGAAGAGATGGTTTGAGTGGGAATGGGGTCCACACAAGTTTTAATGCTTTTTAGTTCTAGTCTAAAACTTGATACCTCTGAATTCATTTTTTCCATTTGTTCACACAATTTTTGAAGAATTTTTTCAAGATTAGGATTGATAGATGTTTGGACATCATGTACTTACTCAATATTTATATTTTCAATCATTCTTTATAGGTATGTAAATTGATCTTTTAAACATTTATCATCACAAAGATCGTTCATGTTATCGGGTGTGGTGTATTCATTCAAAGGTTGATCAAAGTAATTAAAAAAATTGGTGATTCCCAATGTGTATTTTCTAATTGATTCCATCCGGTGTTTGTGAAGGTATATTGTTTATTATACTCCATTGGATTCATTTGGAAATTTTGAATCGTGATTTTTGGGAGTTGAAAAAAATAGAAAGGGGAAAAGAGAAGAGAAATGGGGATGAGAAAAGAGAAATGAGGGAGAATAGAAAGATGTTCTAAGGTGACTTACTTGGTCCCCGGAAATGGTGCCAAAATTTTGGTTGCGCCCAAATTTACCCTACTGGTAAAAATAGGTTGATGTAGTACATGTAGGGGTCGAATCCACAGGGACCGAAGAAGTAACCTTGAGACGCTATGATTTGGTGAAGGATGGGCTATGAAGTAGCCAACTTTAGTTTTGATTTTGGACGGTTTTAAAGAACACTAATAAACCTAAGTGAATTCAATTCAAATAAAATGGGTTGATCTCAAGATTATTCTCGGGGTGGATTGAATGAATTTTACTTCTTTAGACAATTTTGGTTTTATTAATTCTTGATGAAGCCATTCTTCAAAAATAACACTTCCTTCATCATTTTCTGGTTTGGTGCTTACTAAACACAATTAATAATACCCTATACACTTAGAGAACCAAATTCATGATCTCTCCAAGGTATATGGTCATTTATTAATTGAATTTAGTTTTCTCAAACACAGTAAAGATGAAGAGTAGAAATAACTGAAGAATGGATGTCTTAAATTAATTATCCAATTAACAACAATTCGTTCATCAAATAACATTCAATACAGCCTTTTCATCCTCCTAAGATAAACCCATTAAAGTTTTATCCCTCCATTGATGTTATAATCTCAATGGTGGGTGGAATATGGCTTACAATAATTGGATTGAAGAAATTAAAACCGCGGAAATAACGAGCACTCCTCTGTGTGTGTGAATGAAATTCACACCTATGTGTGAACTAATTCATCACAATGCAGAGATATCACTGTGATTTTTGAAAATTTAGTTTTAATAAATGAATTTAAAATATATAAGATAAAGATGTTGATTAAGAACAAAAAAAATAAACATACATCGAAATTGAAAACATTACAAATGAACTTTTGCAGCATAACCTTACAATGAAACAAGCAATAAAAGATGATAAGAAAAATATCCGATCTTATTAAATTCGCCACTAGATACTTATATAGTCATATTAGGAGCCTTAGGTCCACCCTCCAAAAATTAATTCACCCCCCAGCAATTAAGAGATTCAAAATAAGGGTGAAGAATCAAAAGGAGATTGACGTTACAAAGTTGACCACAAAACCAGCCATATTTGTCCACTGTTTTGACGTGTGAATTATTAATTTAAGAAGGCCGAATACGGAGGGGTCTTAGAATAGATATATCTTATTCCATATGTCCTATATGAGCTGTAAAAATTTCAAGAAATTTGGCTCAACTTTTTGGAAGTTATGGTCTAAATGGTGGTACGGCTTTATGTGCATTATCGTCGGGTCCACCATTTAAATCTCAACTTCAAATCCCTTTATCATCATGAAAACTTCAGAATTAGCTCCGGACACAGTTGAATAAAATGATCCTAATATTTTTATCTTTCTATTGTATAAATTTTAATTTCATTGGGCTTGGTTTGTGGGTCCCACATTTGTTTGATATGCCTTAGGCCCATTATGCTTTTTCCAGAAAGTTTCTGCATTCAGGAGAAAAAATATCTATCTTCCCTTATGTTTCATCCATCAGACCTAGAATAAAAAATGCTCCAAATAAAGTGATGAATCATATACCGAAATATCAAATTAAAATGAGGAATATTATAATTTCCACAAGCAAATTATTGAGTGGGCCCAAATTGACACTTTAAGCATGAATTGCACAATGATGGGAAATGAAGTTAAATTTCTGAATTGGACTAAAATTGATGTTTATATACTTTTCAACACATTAATATTAATATATTAACAATTAATATTATCCACTTTTCGTGACTAATCACATCCCCCAACTTGAGTTTTTCTAGTCCCGAGCAAGATATATTACAAATATGAAATTCAAATCCCCTTTTCCAAAAACATTTTAATACACATTGCTCACCCAAAGACCTCATACTAAAAAAATTATGAAACCCATCAAAATCATTTAAAAAAAGCTAGGTCCATAATCATATCCCAGGCCCAAGCCCATTACTTTGTTCAAATTCATCACCACATTTCATCCAATTTTAATTAAGCATGATAAAGTGTTGTGCAACACAAAAGATATGGAGCTCATTTTATTGTTCAAGGGGAAAAAATGGAAGTGCTAGGTGGGAATCACATTAAACCTTAATATGAGTATCCTTTTTTTGATTTTTTTTGTTTTTTAACCACAATAGATATGAAAAGACTAACTCTGGGCAAGACAACTATGGAGTCATGATCCCCAAGTGCCGAACGCCACACATATTGTCAATTCCATGCTCTATAATAGAGATATAAAGACTAACTCTGGGAAAGACAACTATAGAGTCATGATCCCCAAGTGTCGGACGCCACACATTTGGACAAAACATTACTCTATGTGGTCATTATTATTTTTTTTAATTTTTTTTATTTTATTTTATTTTTATTTTTTTTTTGATACTCAAATTAAACTAAAAGTGACCCCAGAACCCTATGCTATAATGAAAGGGACCCAAGAACTCAAATTTAAACCCACGATCCAGTAGACGAGCATTGTGGCATTTTAATTAAAAGGATGAAAATGTGAACTTTGAAAAATCACATCAGACAACCGAACTTTCCAAAAACTATTCTCATGAACATAAACTTGCATTAAAATCAAAATCAAGGCATGCATAATTATTTGATATCCAATTTCAGAGTTTATAATGTGTGTTATCATGTTCAAGGTTAAAGGAATTTTTCTTTCCATGGGTGTTCTTATAAAAATAAAAATCATTTTTATTTCATCTCCCCCCAACATAGAATAACATTATCCCCGGTGTTTAAAGAAAAGAAAATTTAGAAGGGGGTAGGAGAGGAGTTCAAAGAGGAAATTGAAAATGATAAACATTGAACAAATTCACCTGGTTTTTGAATTTGAAGTTCATGATGCTCTAGATTACTCCTTTGATCTCTTGGTAGATGTAGGCACCTCCTTGGTTGAACATGTATAACCCAAAATAGTTCATGAACCATAAAAAGAAGAACAAAGCAGACAAAACACAACAATTTATTTAAAACCAAGTATCAACATTTTTATGGTTTTCCTTGTTTTTTATTTTTTTTAAATCAAACTGATGATACATTGTCTTATTTATATTTTCCGGGTAAGGTATTACTCAGGGATGACACCGCGTGACACAGATGAATACGGTGATCCCCTTTCATACCCATCCCTACTCATAAAAGAAGAATAGGTAAACAATCTTTTTTTTTAATACCTAAAAAAACATAAAATAAAAGAAACTGATGATACATTGTCTTATTTTAAATTTCTGGGTAAGATATTACTCAGGGATCACACCACGTGACACGGATGAATACGGTTCTCCCCTTTCATACCCATCCTTACACATAAAAGAAGAATAGGTCAACAGACTATGGTAATTTATTATATGAAAATGATTCAAAATTATTGGAAACATGAAAACCATGGGTTGCCTCCCATGCAGCGCTTTTTTTTAACGTCGTTAGCTCGACTTGAACCCCCCAACTTATCCAATTCCAACTTTTGACATTTTAATTAACCCATCTTTTTCCACTTCAATAATATTGAGATTAATTATTTTTTTGAAATTTTTTTCATGTAAAATCCTATTTTCTACAATGATTGGTAAAATCCAAGGAATATCTGAAATGGTTGATCGAGTTGCTTCTATAGTCTTGCCTAAGACACCAATTATCATTCCTATATTATTGGTTTCCTGAGATGGATGAATGAAAACTGAAAGGTTTTGTTTGTACCCTATAACGGGATAATTTTGTGGGGACTAAAGGTTAATAATTTTGAGGTTGGGTTGATTGAATTTTCTTAAAAAATATTGGAAATTTGAAAAATAACTTTCTTCTTCAAAAAATTTAGAAATAATAGGTTCATTTTGAAATTGTGATTCCTACTGAAAATTTTTCAGTTGAATGTCAGGAATTGGTATAGACTCAATGTTTGTGATTTATCCTAGTGGTTCAATGATTGGTGCTTCTGAAAATTTATTAATGGAGTTATATTCTGGAAACTCAATCCATGATGTCAAATTTTCTTCTTTTGAATCCAAAAAATCAATTTCCTCATGATTTAAAGACCCTTCAAAAACTCCTTGATCCTCTCCAATTATCCCAAATCCTAAGGTTTTTTCTTTAATAAAGGGATGAGGGGTTTGTGTGTCACAATATTCTTCTATCAATATTGAGGAAGAGATGGTTTGAGTGGTAATGGGGTCCACAGAAGTTGTAATGCTTTGTAGTTCTAGTCTAAAACTTGATACCTCTGAATTCATTTTTTCCATTTGTTCACACAATTTTTGAAGAATTTTTTCAGGATTAGGATTGATATATGTTTGGACATCATGTAATTCCTCAATATTTATCTTTTCAATCATTCTTGATAGGTATGGAAATTGATCTTTTAAACATTCATCATCACAAAGATCGTTCATGTTATCAGGTGTGGTGTATTCATTCAAAGGTTGATCAAAGTAATTAAAAAAAATTGGTGATTCCCAATGTGGATTTTCTAATTGATTCCATCCGGTGTTTGTGAATGGATATTGTTGATTATACTCCATTGGATTCATTTGGAAATTTTGAATCATGGTTTTCGGGAGTTGAAAAAAATAGAAAGGGGAAAAGAGAAGAGAAATGGGGATGAGAAAAGAGAACTGAGGGAGAATAGAAAGATGTTCTAAGGTGACTTACATGGTCCTCAACAACGGTGCCAAAATTTTGGTTGCTCCCAAATTTACCCTACTGGTAAAAATAGGTCGATGTAGTACATTTAGGGGTCGAGTCCATAGGGACCGAAGAAGTAACCATGAGACGCTATGATTTGGTGAAGGATGGGCTATGAAGTAGCCAACTTTGGTTTTGATTTTGGATGGTTTTAAAGAAATATAAGAAACCTAAGTGCATTCAATTCAATGAAAATGGGTTGATCTCAGGATTATGCTCGGGGTGGATTGAATGAATTTTACTTCTTTAGACAATTTTGGTTTTATTAATTCTTGATGAATCCATTCTTCAAAAATAACACTACCTTCATCATTTTCTGGTTTGGTGCTTACTAAACACAATTAATAATCCCCTATACACTTATAGAACCAAATTCATGATCTCTCTAAGGTATATGGTCATTTAGTAATTGAATTTAGTTTGCTCAAACACAGTAAAGATGAAGAGTAGAAATAACTGAAGAATGGATGTCTTAAATTAATTATCCAATTAACAACAATTCGTTCATAAAATAACATTCAATCCAGCCTTTGCATCCTCATAAGATAAACCCATTAAAGGGTTAGCCCTCCATTTATGGTATACTCTCAATGGTGGATGGAATATTTCTTACAAGAATTGGATTAAATAAATTAAAACCGCGAAAATAACGAGCACTCCGTGTGTGTGAATGAAATTCACACCTATGTGTGAACTAATTCATCACAACGCAGAGATATCACTGTGCTTTGTGAAAATTTAGTTTTAATAAATTAATGGAAAATATATAAGAGAAATATGTTTATTAAGAACCAAAAAAAGAAACATACATGGAAATTGAAAACATTACAAAGGAACTTTTGCAGCATAACATTACAATGAAACAAGCAACAAAAGATGATAAGAAAAATATCTTCTCCTATTCCATTCACCACCAGCTCCTTATATATTCATATTATGAGCATTAGGTCCACCCTAAAATAATTAATTAACCCCCCAACAATTAAGAAATTCAAAATAAGGGTTAATAATCAAAAGTAAATTGACGTTACAAAGTTGACCACAAAACCAGCAAGATTCATCCAGCGTTTTGACATGTGAATTCGTAATTGAAGAAGGCCGAATTCAGAGGGGTTGTAGAAGAGAAATATCTTCTTACATATTTCCTATATGATCTGTAAAAAATTCATGAAATTTTTCTTAGAATTTTGGAAGTTATGGTCGAAATGGTGGGACGGATTTATGTGCATTAATGTCGGGTCCACCATTTAAATCTCAACTTCAGATCCCTTTATCATCATGAAAACATAAGAATTAGATCCAGCCACAGTTGAATAAAATAATAATCATATTTTTATCTTTATAATGTATAAATTTGAGTTTCATTGGGCTTGGTTTGTGGGTCCCACATTAGTTTGATGGGCCTTAGGTCCATTATGCTTTTTCCAGCAAGTTTCTGCATTCAGGCGCAAAAATATCTATCTTCCCTTGTGATTAATCCATCATACCTAAAAGAAAAAATGTTCCAAATAATGTGATGAATAATATACCAAAATATAAAATTAAAATGATGAATATTGTAATTTCAAAAATCAAATTATTGAGTGGGCCCAAATTGACACTTTAAGCATGAATTGCACAATGATGGGAAATGAAGTTCAATTTCTGAATTGGACTAAAATTGATGTTTATTCACTTTTAAACACATTAATATTAAGATATTAACAATGAATATTAGCCACTTTCAGTGACTAATCATAATTTCTATCGAAATAATTGATCTTTACATTTCATTTTTCCCTAGTCATCCCTTAATTCAAGAAATATGATCTCGATCTTCTGAGCTTGAGCTCTGATACTAGTTTACATGGAAATATCAGGATAAAAAAGTGACAAATGATTCATATAAGAATAGTAAAATGGAAAAATAAAATAATAAGAAGAATATAATAGGGAAATTATTTACATGGTTTGTGAATAATACCTATATACATGGAGTTCCACAATAATTTCACTAATTCATGTGTATAATTATAGGGAAATTTCAAAGCATCACACACACATAAACCCTATCTCAAATGATCTCATAATGAATATGGAGAAATTGTGACTCCAACCACATAGTATAAACAATATTCTATAATGTCCATTGGCTAAAAGTTAGTGGAGCAACAATACCACTCTCCCCAAAGTCTGAGATGCTATAGTAACCAATATCAAAGTCCACATGTCTACAGTTTTCTTTTATAGTTACAACCTAGTGTATAGTATTGGCTTCTAATAGTTGTCCCAGCCTCATCTAAGGATTTGGATACACCAATCCAACAATGAGTTGAATATTAAATAAATATATATTCACTGGTTAGTGAATATAATATTTTTTATTTATTTAATGAATAATAGAGTGATATTTATTTATTTAAACAAATAGTTATTTTTCAATGTTCTATTAATATTGAGGAGGATTAATTTACTAATTTAAGGGTTAAGAATAAAATGATATATTTTATTTAATATCATTTAAATAAATATTACTTTAATTATGAAAATATATTTAAATATCTGTGAGTTTTGTGCATGTCATGGAAATAATATTATTATTATTTGATTTGGTGTTTTATTTAGGATTAAGAGATTGGTTAAGGGTATTTGTAGAATAAATAATTCTCTGATTTAAATATATAAACCTTATTATATAAATTTTCTTGAGAGGGGATTGTGTGGAAGATGGATTCTCTAGAGAATTATCTCAAGTCTAGAGATAATTTCTCAAGAAAAATTCCCAAAATATAGAGAGATCATAATCCTCCTCCTAATTAATTATAACATAATTAGATAGAATCCTTCAAGGATGAAATTTATTTTTATTGTGATCAGTAATGAACGTTGAAATAGATTTGGTTCATCAGCACTAGCTCCCAAACTTCCAACGATTATGTTTCGAGGTTCATGGAGAATGTGTGGATACTTCTAGACAGGTTCTACCCTTGAATCCTTCACCACAACTATAAAATGAAAATTGTGGTCAACCCATTCAATAATAAATAAAAAATTTCAAGTAATGATAATTATATTTATATAAATTATTTATAAATTATATGTGAATATATCCTCTTTTTTAATCTTCCAGGGTTTCATTAATCAAGTTTTGAGGATGAATCCAAGAAAACCCAATGAAAATATATTATTGATTGTGGTTTCAATGTCTTCCAAATCACCCTAGATACCTTATCTATAACTAGGTTTCACACCATGAGTCATGTTATTAATAATTAATAATTAATAATTAATAATTAATAATTAATAATTAATAATTAATAATTAAGAACTAACAAGTAATAAAATTTTAATTTTTTTTAAATAATCATAATGATCCTAGAAAGACCAAGATGACTAGACCTATGCCACTTTATTATGAAAGGAAAAATATAGAGCAATGATATGGATAAGGTCAGACAAATGGACCTACCATGAACAAAGAGAAAAGGAAAACACATTATTCATGAATCATAATACAAAAAATAATTTCCATAATCATTCTCATAATCAACCATCTCATAGTTATATTGTGAGTACCCTTGGTACATGATAATTTAGAAATCGTAATTTCCCCCTTTTGTTCTAGAGAAAGGTTTTCCTTTGAATCTCTCATGGTTGATCTGATAGATATATTCCTTATAAGAATAAAATAATCCTTTTGTGGTCTCCTATTTGGTGGTACTGAGGAAAAGACTTCATTGTCAAACACCTTTTTCTTTCCTTTATATAATATATCCTTAAAAGAGGGTCCACCACTACCATTGTCCTTGTGATCAAGATTTTCTTTATCACTAGATCCATTACTCTTTGATCCATGACTTGATGAACAATACCTGATTTAATAGATTTAACTTATTGGCCATCATTCCCTACTTGAATAACTTGGGATCCCTCCAAATAAGCCTCAAATTAATCAACATTGATAGGTTTTACATTAGTTACCTATCCCTTCGCTCCCTTATACACTTCCAAATCAACCCCTTTTGAGAGACCAGAAGTACCCTTTACATATCTTATATCATATCCCATGGTAAAGTGCTAGGGATTGTTGCCTATATTTTGTGGAACCCGAACCCTGGGGTGGCGTCCTCTCTTCCACTCCTTACTATATCCTTCTTTTGCAACCCCTAAGATCCCACCAAAGAAGTCCTAGAATGGTCCAACCTGATAGTATTAGCTTCAATATACCCATCATGATAAAGGAACTCAAGATTCAATAACATGTTATTAACACACACATTAAGATACAAACTAGGCTTCTTCTGAGTCTCTTTGTGTAAATTACCAATATGAGAACCTACTTACTAGGGAACATAAAGTTATTGTGTATCAACCTGAGATCCGAACTCCCTTATAACCTTATCCTCAATAAGGGTTGTCTCCTTCTATTGTACATCACTAGGCCTATGTGTGCCATGGTAAGGTTAAATATCCTAACCCTATAGTAAAATATCCATAGGAGAATGACCTTGTGGAAGAAGAATTTTAGCAGCCATAGACCCACCACTAGAAACCACATCTGAATTTGAAAGAACTAACTTATGATAAACTAGGATATGACACCAGAAGCACCAACCACATTTTTAAATGTAATATTCTCCTTATCAACCATCATACTAGTTTTTTCATTATTACCCTTCACATAACCAACAACCTTTTATTTTCTCTTACAATACTTAATCAAATGACCATTTCAACCACAACCATTTCATTTTATGTTCCTACAACAAACATCTTTCAAATGATCTATGACATTTCATTCTGTAAAAAACTGTGGATGATTATCCTACACCACATGAATATTCTAATCATCATCATTAGAATATAAGATAACATTTTTGATGATGGTAGTACTAAGATCAACCACCACCAGCATCCTTACAAAATGACCAAAATTTATGATCTTAGTCTCTTTGTCTAGGAGAATTTGAATTCCAATAGAGGTCATAATTCCATGAAGTATCATGGGATGCAAGAGAATCCAAATAAGACCATAAATTATAATCCAAAAATTCTAAAACACATTCCTAAAATAAAAAATTAATTAATTTAAGACTCCATTAATGCACAAGTAAAGACCCATGTTTTAGAGAAAAGGCACCCAGACTCCATGTGTGATGTTTCAAATCCTCATAAAGAAGTAAACAATGGAAAAGACCTTAACCAATCAATATGAATTTACAATTATAAAACCCAAAAAACAAATAATTCCTATATATTAAATCCTAAAAGCACCATTTTTTCTCCTTTAGTGAGAATAAGTTCTCAATTAGGTAATTCTTACCCATGGTAAGTCTTTTCATAACCACTTTAGAGTTATACTTAACATGAGATGTTAAGCGTTTATTAATAATTTTTTCAACTAGTGAGTCTTTTAATGATGAAAAAAACTGATTGATAGCAAAATTTTACCTTCTAGATCCTTCATTTTTCCCATTCACAATCTTATTATATCTTGCCACATCCTTCAAGGCCCCATCCTGGGTTCCTCCTGCAATAAGATTTTCTAAATCAACATCATAACCTCAAGGTAACATCATCAAAAACCTAAAAAATTGATATTACCATCTCCAAAATATAGTGTAATTATTTTTCATAATCATTATTATATTTTTAGTGTTTTTTTAAAAAAACTATTGCTAAAAATCATATTTATCAATGGTTTTAACCACTGATAAAAATCATAGAAATATAGTGATAGTTTTTTAATAAATCACTATGAATTAGTGATGATTTTTTTAAACCATTTCTTAAGAAAATAAAATGAAACATTTTGGGGAGGTTTTGAAAACCTTCATAAAAAATCACCACTAAATGATCTTTTTCCTATAGTGGGTTGATTCCCCTTAAGAGACAACCCACCAATGCACTTGATTATAAATTCAATTATAATAATGTCCCAATGATAGGATATATTCAATCAAACAAGATATAACTTTCTCATGATATACATGTTATAAAACATTTATGTTGCAATGATCCTATTTGAGAATATATCAAGAATAATGGTACATCTCATTGATGTTTCTCAATTCAATTATGAGAATTTTTCCTTTGACCTGATATAAGAAATTTTTATATTTGATAACTTTATTGATTTAACCTCACTATTATATAATTCTAAAATTTATTTAAACAAAGTCCTTTTAGGTATGTTATCAGTCATGTGATAATCCTATTTTGGGGAAAATGTAATTAGTACATTGTATGAAAAGTAATTTCCTTGTATTTCTCAATTAAGTGAGAGCATGAAATTGTACGGTCATGTGTAAGTTATTATATCTAATCTTTAAATTAAATTTATAATCATGATTTGAGAATGGAGAAACAAATGATATGTTTTATACATGATTTATATTATCCATTCACTACTAAAAAATTATGTTTATTAAGCACTACCATTTTTGAGTTCTAAAAAAGGTATAGATAAAAGGCACTCTTTATCTATTCTTTATTTAGCATCAACAACGGGTGAATTTTATAAGAACTTTTCTTAGTGATGAAAAGGTGACCCATTGCTAGAAATTTTTTTATCATTGATAAAAAAACCCTTATCAGTGCTTTTTTTAACACAGACAATAAAAATCATTTATTATCACTTTTTTAGCATTGATAAAAGAAAACATTTCTCAATGCTTTTATTAGCACTGATAAAAGTCGTATTTTATAAAAAGAAAATTTAAGTACTATTAAATAAAAAAATGTATTATATGAATATATTTATATTGAAAAACATATATACAATATTTTCATAATGATGATTTATATAATGTACAATATGTATTTTAACTTAATAGATAATAGATATTGTGAAACATGATTTATAAAATAATTACAAATAAATAATAATTAAAAATGTAATAATTATTATTAAGTAATAAACATTTAATAAAAAATTTATGATAGAAAAAAATTAATTAATATATTAAGATAAGTTAAAAAGAGTCTTCAACTTCAAACAAGCATAACCTTTAATCCAAGTGTATATTTGGGATTTAAAAGATTCAAAATCAGTTTTTCTAAATATATATATTCCATTTAAATTGAGGGGACCCTAGTTCATTTTTTTCTTAGTCAAAAAGTCCTGAAAGGCCTCCAAAACCAAGTCTTTTGTTGGGAAACCCCAAATTTTTAATATTCGGTGGAATTTGATCTTCATTTAAGAGGGTATTCTTGTATTTTTTTTTTTATGGAGACTAAATTTTTTTCCAAGACT
Organism: Viscum album; assembly: GCA_963277665.1. Taxonomy (NCBI): domain Eukaryota; kingdom Viridiplantae; phylum Streptophyta; class Magnoliopsida; order Santalales; family Viscaceae; genus Viscum; species Viscum album. The sequence continues at coordinate 1,303,978,916 of OY728160.1, read as the reverse complement.
TACTTTCATGTGGATATTATGGTGTTCAAATTTTATCATTTTTCATAATTTAGTGTTATTTATAATTAAAAATATACATATATATACATATTTGTATATATTTACATATAAAAAAATTAATTTTGTAAATAAATATCTAAAAATATTTTCATGTAAAATATATTTTTAAATATATATACCATATGTAAATAAAAAATAATTAAATATTTTATTTAAAATAAAAAAAATATTCATTTTATTTACTTTATAAAAAATTATGACTATATATATACCTATACAGATATATATATATATAATGTCTTTATATAAATATATATGTGTGTGTATTAATAAATAGATACACGTTTATGTATGTATTATAGTATATGTAAATATATATATATATATATATACATTAGAATATATATATCACAAAATATATATACATATATATAAATATGTCAATATATGATACTTAAATTCCTCTAATCTAGTGGAAAGTGTTATTTTTATGTGTCTATATATATATATGTGTGTGTGTGTGTGTGTGTGTTTGTATTTTTAACTCGATATTTTATATTTTTTTCAAATATATTTAATTTATTTGATAGCTTGTGTTGTAGGCAACACCGCGTTTTAATAAATCACAATATAGTGTTAATATTATTATTTAAACTTGACTACCATAATCTAGAAAATAAATTTGATGGTATGAATATGAATAAAAACATTTTAAAAAATAATTATAAAGGTTTAGATAAATAAAATAAATTTATAAATAAGTACTTAATTTTTAGTAAAGTCTTATATGCTTCAAAAATACTTTTTTCTAAAAAAAGATTTTTATTAATTTTTGTGTAAAAATAATAAAATTAAAAATTGAAACTTTTATAAAATGTATTTGAAAAAAAATAAATTCATATTTGGAATTAAAATCTCAAAATTATCATTGGTATAATTTTTAATAATTTTTTGAAATGATTAATTCTTTGGTGAATAGTGAAAAATATTGATTCTTAATTAAAAACTACTTTACTATTTGAAGAATTTACAAACATAAATATTGTCTAAAAATGTTTTAAAATAAAATTAGTTCAATTATATATTCAATAATCCAATTTAGATCATTATGATCAATTTCTTATTGAATTTGGATATTAAAACTTTCTATAATTATGAAAATTTTATCTTTGGAAAATCGTTTTTTCATCACGTCTTCAGGTTTAATTTTAAATGAAATTTTTTCAATTCTATGAATTGAATTTATAAAAATAAATTTAATATTTATAATTATAATAATTAATATTATATAATAATTTCAATTTATTTTTTTCAAAAAATTAATAGTTAGAATAGTAAAAAATAATTATCATGGTTAAGGTTACAATGAGTTTTCCAGAGGGGTTAAACTAAAAGTATTAGAGTTAAAATGACCTAAAAACTTGTCAACTTCCTATTTTATGGGAATATTTTGAATCTTATTAACTTGGGGTTTATTTTTTATGTACTTTTGGGACACTTTTCTATGAATGTGACTAATATAATAATTTATGTAAATAAAAAGATAAAATGACACCATCTTACTTTTAAATTTCAATTATGTTCTTGAATAAGAAAAAATAAATATTTGAATGAATATTTATAGTAATTTTGAGATTAATTAAATTAATTTCATTATGGTAATTTATTTTTAATTTTTATTAATTATATAATTACTTTAAATGGTTAAGTAACACCAATAGAGTGATTATTTAATTAATAGAAAAATAAAATAAATGATACTATAAATATAAATAGTTATATAAATTGAATGAATTATTGAATTTTGTGAATTTTTTTTGATAAATATAACATTATATATAGGTTTTAAAATTCTATATTCTAATTCCACATTTTTTTTGATGTTTTTAAAAGTCAAATTAAATGAATAGTGTCAAAATTGACATTAATGTCATTTTACAATAAATAATATTTTATTAAATGATTTAAAATTCTTAAAAATCCTATCCTCTTCCAAGTTATTGGTTTATATTAAAAATATCAACCATAGTCCTTTAATTTACCAATTTTTCTTTTATAATAATTATATCGACCCCTAAATAGTATAAACTTTGTTACCATGGTAATGGGTAAAATAGGGTTTTATGTGTTTCATGCGCTTGTGTTAAAAATAATTTTCCACACATATAGAATTTTTTATTTTATAAATTTTATTTAATATTTATAACAAATGATTAAAATTTATATAATAAGTCGCATTTTTTTCTTATCTTAGAAAGATAAATTACATTGATAAAAATGCCAGTTACCATAGTGAAAACCAAAATGGTAAAAGTATTGAAACATATAAGTAAAGGAGAAACATGTTTAAAACATGTGTTTTTATGTGTGGTGGAGGTTTTGATCAACCATATCATACCTATAATCCATTATTTATCAATTTTAGTGTCATTTGGGTTGAGAGTAACTCCCCATTATTGAATAGTTTTTCGTATTTACAAAAATGACACACCTCGTCAATTATAAAAGGACACCTCCTCCCCTCACATAACCACACCTATCAAGCCTTTTCGCTCAACCAAACCCCCAAAAAATATATCCCCAAAAATCCTTATACATGTTCTTGAGTTTCTGGTATTACCAAAATACTAACCCTAAGGTCCTTAATAATAGATCCAAAGGAGGTTGTTCTAAGTAAAGGTAATTATCTTCACTAAGCTCTTTATTTTTACTCCTCCACTTACCATATTAATTAATTTATTAATAACTAAAATATAATATCAATAGTATATTCCCTATAATATTATGTTATTATGTTTATGTAATGACCAATATCCATCTCATCTTCCATCAAATGAGTAACAAAACCGTTGATTGTGTGTACGGAGGACTACCACCTCGCGAACTGATGTAATTTGTTTTCCATCACCACCTATCACAGTTGGTTATAATGATGGATTTGATATAAATATATTATATTTGTGATATTATTATACTTATAGAATTATAATATCACATATAACTTATTACATTCCATTCCATGGGAATACAATAACATCGCTTGTGTGTACGGTGGACTACCGCCACGCGAAGCGATGTGATTCATTTTGCACTTACTCTTTACATGGAAGGTAATAAGGATAAATTTAATAAATATATGTGATATATATGACATAATAATGAATATATGATTGTTATATATTATTTACCTTTCTTTTTTCCAACCTTTAATAAAATGGAAACATCGTTCATGCGTACGTATAGCCTATTGTCTCCATGAAAAATGCATTTCATTTTCTATCTCTTAATTTTATGGATTACTATAAATAAATATAAAATGAATATATATTATATTTATTTCTGGATAAAATTATTTATATTATGAAACCATGATCAATGTAAACGGAACAAAATCCCAAATCAAAACATGCATGAAAAATAAATCAATTATTACCCCAAACGTGATTTTAACAAGGAATAGTTAATAAATAAGTAATAAAAGGTCATAAGAAAATAATATATGGTATTATATATATAAGTATGGTTATATAATATTTTTATAATAGACATATATTTATTATATAGGAGGTTATAATGCGTATGAAGGAAATCGATACTTAAGGTAGGGGATTTTTTTCTCAGATTATCTTCTTTGGAACATATGTTATGCACCTATCTTCTTTTATGAGGTATATATATATCCCCTTTTTAATTTTATATCATGAATTTAATTATTCTCATGGTATTTAAAGTTTTATTTAAAATTACTCTTTCAAGGGGCTTATGATTCAAAGGTTACCAATCCATGTATGATATTTTTAGTCTCTCTTTTATTTCTGGGTGACACATGCCATATTAACCACTTTTTATTTTTTTGTGGTGTGTATATTGAGAATGAATGTATTTTATGATTCATATAATGAAAATTATAGGTTATAAATATCCATCTAATGTACTCTCTTTCATGGGTCTTACGATTCAGTATTTACCAAAGTGGTAAGGGTTTGATGTTAAAATCTCATTATTTATCAAGATTATTTATGATTATGCCTTAGATAATGAAATATTATGATCTATTTCTCAATAAATTCATTAATTTTATTATCATATGGTTATTCCTCAATAATAAATATTTTTTTCTTCATTTTCCTCTCATTATGTACTCAATATTCCAAAAGAATATTTTTTTTAAAGACTACAAAATTTATTTATCTCTTCATCTAGAAACCTTTTTTTACAATTCGATGTTTTATAAAAATGTTTTCAAGAAATTTTTAATGTTACATTATGATTTTCTAAATTCATTTTTATCCTTTTTTTAATTTTTAAAAAATGTTTTAAAAGTAATATTCATGTCATTTTACAAGCAAGGATAGTTTTGTTTTTATCAAAAATGAGAAAGGAATATTTATTTTAAACATATATGACATGAATAAAATTTTACATTGTCATGAAAAAAAATGATTTAAAGATTCATTCATAATTTTCTAAGGTTATTTTCAATTAAAATTTTTTTGAATTTTTTTTATGAATTTTTATTTAAAAAAATGTTTAAATTAGAATGGATATTTTTCTTAAGAAATTTCCCAAGTGATCTTTCAAAATAATTTACCATTAAAGATGAAATCCTTTGATATTACATACAATTTAATGGGTACATGATACATTAATCTTGTGCTTATTATTTCTATGGGTGGTTTGTGATTATTATGATAATATTTCCATGAAACCCATTTCATTTTGATGTGTTTTTATATGATGAAATGATATAATGTTTATGAAACCCATTTCTCTTCCACAAGTTATGATATGATTAAATGTTTATGAAACCTCTTTTTTCATGGGTTAGGATATGATGAAATATTTATGAAACCCATTTCTTTTAATGGGTTCTGATATGATGAATTTTTTATAATACTTTATCACACATATGTTCAACTTTCATTATGTGATGGGTGTGGCCAATATCTCCCTCCAATGAATTGGGTAATGATGGATAACTCATGAGTTAATTATATTATAAATGAAATTTTTTTCATGTACACAATGTTGTGCATAGACCTAATTTAATTTCCATAAGATTAATAATGGGCCTAGTTTTCATGTCCATAATATTAAGCGTGGACCTAGTTACATTTCGATAAGTTTATACGATGACCTGATTTCATGTACTTATCTCAATGAGTGAACTAGTTTCTATTTATACATATTCACAATGTTATAAGATTATGTGTATGCCAAAAATCTATGTATTATAAAAATATTATTCTCCCATGGATTATGTACTTTTATTCCTTTATGATTTATATATTTTGAACTACCAATATTTATTCCATGACTCAAGTTTATGGTCTATGATATAAAAGTTATGGTTTTAAAATGTTAATCTCATGTTATCATACCCTTATTTTCATGTTATTGTTATTTGATCATTAATATCCCCCTTATTTACCCTTACTAGGAATATGATCTCACCCTTTATTATGTTTTCTTACCTAGGTTATGAATAAAGGTTTTATGTATGATAATTCTAAAAATGTTGTTAGATATAAATAAATTAGTGGGAGAATATGTGGTCCACCTATAAACTATTTATTTATACTTCTAATTTTCCAAAGGCTCTGGACCTAAATGATTATCATGTGCATTGTTATGTTATGTAATTAATATTCATATATTAATATGTAATATTTATGTTTGATAAGTTTGGGTCACTAGAGTTGATATTAGAGAAAAGGTTTAGTTAACCTTTAGAAACTAGGATGAGAAAAATTTGGTAAAGAACCCATAGGATGGGTCTAAGTAGAGGATAACAGCCTAAAGTTTTGGTAAGAAAGAGATTATGTGGTTTTCCTAGAAATACATCCCTGATTAGATACTAAAAGTGGATATGGTTTTGGCACAGATGCATCTAGAAGATACAGCCTTGGAAAGAGTTGGTTGAGTATACCTCAACCATCATTCTGTTATAAGGTGAGTGTTTTCTCACTATGAACCTAGTTTGACACTCCTAGGAGATATTCTTTGTTTAATAAGCCTTATATTTATGAATAATTATGTAGTATTTTAATATATTGTAATCAAGTATGACCTGGGGTAAAACTTATGTGTCATATATCGAAAATATGGTGTCAGGATTTAGTCATCCTATAAATGATTTTTCATGATTATGTGGTTTTCCACTATGAATATTTTTTCTCACACTATGATTTTTTTATTAAATGGAGTGAATTAGAAAGAATTCGGTTAACAATGAATGTGATAGAAATTTTTTTATGAAAAACTAAATGGTATGATGACTTGAGTGAAATATATTGTGATTATTCTTAATCAATTATCACAGTATATGATTAAAAACATACACCTTAACCAAATCTTATACTCACCAAAGAATATAAGGATAGATTTTGTTGAGAGTTTGGGTGGTGGAGACCATGGAATAATGAAAATTCAGTTTCCTTTATGTCAGTAATGTGGGATGAATCACTTAAGTGAATTTCTCAAAGGAACAAGAAGATTTTTTTTGTACAGAGAAAAGGGGCACAAAGTAAGTAATTTTTTATTAAAAAATGAAAATTTCAGTTAACATAATGGATGAGAATAATTATTTTACTAATTTATCACCAATGGTTTAATTTTTTAAATGTGGAAAGTATAGTAATTGTGAAAATTGATTCCCTAGTGGGAATTCTCAAGAAGAAGATCAATAAGGTTGTATGATTAAATATTTTTCTATTGATGATTAAGAGAATACAAATGAAATATTAAAGGAATGATGTATTAAGGAATAATATGATGAATACTAGTTAATGGTTTAATGATGAAGTGAAATGATTTAAGTGTTTGTATATTATAATTCAATAATTATGAAATATATATGGATTTTTTTATAGAATTTTTTCATTACATACTTGCAAGAATATGTTGAATGATACTTATGTCCTAGAAAATCAATTTCATAGAAAATTTATTTTTATGTAAAATGCATGATTAAGGTAATGATAACCATTAATATGTTCCTAATTATGAGATAATTATGTTGGGATAAGGATATTATTGATATGGATAAAGTAAATTCGATTTTATTAATAACTTTGGAACTGTTTAATGATTGGACGAAAAAGTGTTTTATGTTATCATTGATGGAGTTTACAATATTTTTGGATTCATGGAATATATTCAATAATATATGATTTTATTTAACGAATGAGGAAAGAGTTAATTTTTTAAATCATGTATTTTTTCATTTATATTTTATGGTAATTATTTTATTACCATGTTTGAAGAGAATATACGACCAAAGTATTCACATATTTTGTATGTGAAAATTAAGAGCTAGGACGGGAGGCTGCTCAGAGCTGGAATAGACGGAAGGTACCGCAGGGATGTGTTGTTCGAGTCATGGAAGATGAACGTTACGGAAAATAGACATCATTCCCTCAACATCGGAGGAGGTAGAGCTCGGTGAATACGAGTCGAGTCGACGCCCTCGGTGTAATTCGTGGGTGGCAGTGCTTCTCTTCCTTGCTCTGGGTGAAGAAGGAAGAACTTGATGCTCGGTGTTCTTCGAATATGAGAGGAGTTCTTCATTGGAATAGAATGTTATTATTACAAGAGTTCTCAAAATAAAGTTAATCCAAAATAATAGAGATAGTTCTATATTATTTTTATGGCACAACAACTCAAGAGTTTTCCTTCATTAATTGTGACAACACATTTGATTAAATGCGGAGGAATGGATTTAAAATTCAAACGAGGGAGGTGGAGAGTTTCAACATTAAATTGGGAGAGTTGGAAGTTTAAGAGACTCTCCTCAATTAAATGAGAGTTACATGGGGGTTAAAGGGCGTTCAAACTAGAGTGGAACCCACCTAGTTATATACTCCCAAGGGAGGTTAGGGTGTGGTGGGCCCCACCTCTAACCTCCACTTGGTAGTTTTAACCACCAATCAAATAAAATTATGTCACACATAATTTTTATTTAATTTATTAAGAATCCCCAAAAATTAACTTCCAAACTTGACAAAATGCAACTTCGGTAAAGGTCTCCTTAAGCGAATATCGGCACTGCGAGTTCAACGGTGCCCTCGGATTTCAATTCTGAGCACTGGTTCAAAAGATATAAAATCTCACACGTACGTTTACTGAACGTACCCGAAAAAAACTTCAGAAATTGATTCTGGGCACACCGGGCCTCGGAATCAGGTGCCGTCAAAAAATTAACATTAATCCCCAAAAAAATTATAAAAAATATCATAAATTAGCTCTTAATAAACTTAACATTAATGTGGTCCTGTCTTCGCTTAAATGCGAATAACTCCTAGACCGCGTGTCCGATCGACGCGCCGTCTACGGCACTGGGACCCTCGCAACCAGGCTGTCCTTTTGGGATACTCTAAGTGAGTTTTGGAAAATTTTGGAAAACTTATGGGTTTGGATCGAGCGTAAATCCAACTGGGACCCTGGAACGGAAATGCCAATAACTCTCAGACTGGGTGTCCGATCGATGCGTCGTCTGTCACGTTGGGTTCCTTATGATGAGACGGAACTACGGGATACATCAACATAGGAATTTGTGATAGTTGATGTATCGAAACTTGGCGCGAGGAGAAAACCCTCCTGGAATCGAGCATGCTGTGTGCGGGAACCCTAGGACTGGCTGCGACGACTACTGTACCGAAATCCTTCGTGGGTTCGACTGCAATGATTATTGTACCGGAATCCTTCGTGGGTTCGACTGCGACAACTACTGTACCGGAATCCTTCGTGGGTTCGACAGTGATGACTACTGTACTGGTATCCTCCATGGGTCCGACAGTTCTGACTTCTGTTCCTGTATCTTGTGTGGGTCCGACAGAATAGCTGGTCCTATATCCTGTGTGGGTCCGACAGCTTAGTTGATCCTGTATCATGTGTGGGTCCGACAGCTTAGATGAATCAGTGACTACATCTTATAATCTATATCACTCTATGAAAGATGTATACCTATGTGATATGAGTCATGTATTTCAACCATTATCATGTCTTTCAACCATTATCATCATGGTGATTGACTTTACTTCCTTTGTGGAATGGTTTGTGCTTGGGCTCGAGAGTTGGAGCCGAGCTGTGATTGATAACTTAGGTATATGTATGGGAATATACCTAAGTAGGGTTGGTTGATACTTCGTTATTGTATCTTTCTTCTGTGGTTTATCCTTTGTGGATTCTGGGAGACCTTCAGGGTCTCGGGGTACCCTACTGAGTATTGTTATACTCACCCTTGCACGGGCTTCTCCCGAACCTTGTTGTGTTCTGTGTAGAATATGGAAAGTAGTGATCAAGGCTAAGGGTGACAGATGAGAGGCTGATCGAAGCTGGACTAGACAGGACGTACCATAGGGATGCATTGTTTGAGTTCTGTACCTACCCTTTAGGTAGGATTCCCCGGTGGACGATCTAGGATTTGTTTTCCCTTTTTACTTGTATTTTTTGTTCATTTGGATTTGTATACTAGCCCACTTACTTTAATCACACCTTAATTTTCTATTTTAGTACTTTTTGCCTCTACTACTTGTGTTCAGACTGTGTGTGTTACAGGTTTAAAGGCAATGCCTTCCCTTTTTATCAGGGATTCGCCTTTGGTGCTAGTCGCCAGCCCCTGGCCTATAGAAGGCGGGCTTGGGGTAGTCACGGTACGAGCCCCGAGGACGGGTCATGACAAAGGCGACCACGGCACACCTGAGATGATTTGAGATACTATCTGTGTCTACTCCACCCTTGCTGCAGTACTTATAGACACAGGTGAAATTCATTCTTTTATTTCCACTGCCCTCGTTTGGAGCTCAGAGATTCTGACGGAGTCGTTGGCTCGATCCTTGCGGCCAGAGACTCCTATGGGATCATACTTGACGATTACGCACCGGTTCCAGTAGTGTGAGCTTACTCTAGGAGGCGATAGCTTCGGCTGGGATCTTTTGGTAGCGGCATCTAGGCATTACGACTTCATCTTGGTTATGGACTGGTTATCCACAGTTCATGCCCAGATTGATTGTATTAGGCACAAAGTGCGGTGTATCCGCACGGATGGGACCAGGTTCACCTTCACAGGTGAGAAGGGAGCCTTTGCAGCGTAGGATGGACTTACACAAAGGAGGGGGCAGCCGATGAAGGGTAGGCAAGGTGGCTTACCGCTTGTCTCTTCCACCTCAGTCACACCAGGTGCACGACGTCTTCCACGTATCTCAGCTGAGGAGATACATGCACAACCCATCCCACATCATCGACCATGGGGAGCTGGACATCGATGACGGGGAAACTCTCATGGAGGTTCCTGCGGAGATTGAGTATCGACAGGAGTGGGTCCTACGTAGACTGTCGATTCCTCTGGTGCATGTTTTCTGGCAGCACGGGAACCTTCAGGAGAGCACATGGGAGAGGGAGGCTCAGATGCGTGCTCAATACCCCCCATTTGTTTCCTTAGTGTGTGTTATAGCTTACGAGGACGTAAATCCCTGAGGTGGAGAGAATTTAAAGAACCAGAAATTCTGTGAATTTTTTTTAAATACATGGGAATTTTACAAGTCCGCGGTTTCTGACGGCGCCTGATTCTAAGGCCCGGTGTGCCCGGAATCAATTTCTGAAGTTTTTTTTAGGTACGTTCAGTAAACGTACGTGCGGGGTTTTATATCATTTGAACTAGTGCTCGAAATTGAAATCTGATGGAACCGTTGAACTCGCAGCACCGGTATTCGCCTAAAGAGACCTTTACCGCAGTTTCTTTTTATCGAGGTTGGAATTTAATTTTTGGGGATTCTTAATAAATTAAATAAAAATTATGTGTGACATAATTTTATTTGATTGGTGGTTAAAACTACCAAGTGGAGGTTAGAGATGGGTCCCACCACACCCTAACCTCCCTTGGGAGGATATAACTAGGTGGGGCCCACTCTAGTTTGAGCCCCCTTTAACCCCCATGTAACTCTCATTTAATTGAGGAGAGTCTCTTAAACTTCCAACTCTCCCAATTTAATGTTGAACCTCTCCACCTCCCTTGTTTGAATTTTAAATCCATTCCTCCGCATTTAATCAAATGTGTTGTCACAATTAATGAAGGAAAACTCTTGATTTGTTGTGCCATAAAAATAATAGAGAACTATCTCTATTATTTTGTCTTAACTTTATTTGGAGAACTCTTGGAAGAATACCATTTTATTCCAATGAAGAACACCTCTCATCTTTGAAGAACAACGAGCATCAAGTTCTTCCTTCTTCACCCAGAGCAAGGAAGGGAAGCACCGCTGCCCACGAAGTACACCGAGGGAGTCTACTCAGCTCGTCTTCACCAAGCTCTAACTCCTCCGACTTTGACGGAATGACGTACTTTTTCCACGATGTTCGTCTTCCGCGACTCAATAACTTTCAATGACAAAATATGAGGTAGGGGTTTGTTTCCGTTTGAGTTTTTCCCCGTTCTTGTGATTGAAAATGATGAACGTGGATCAACCCACGAACAGGTTGATCCGTGGATCGCTCGTTCTTGTGGGAGGTCTTAGTTTCGGGTTAAAACGGGTTTTATTAATCTTGTGATCCGTTTATTGTGAACCCCCTGATTTAATGCTAACGCAGAGGGCGTGGGCCGACCCGAACAGGGCCTGACCCCTCCGCAGATCTGGCTTGTTGTGTTCTTTGTGGGTGATGATTCAAAGTGGAAAAGATGGATTAAGGAGGGTCCAGAGATGAGGGTGGAATCCCGGGAGGACCCTCAGTGCAAACGGAACCAATTTCTGACCACCGGAGCAAACCCGGTGGTCCGCAGAAGGTGGGTCACCGGGCAGCGGCGCCGACGACCGAAGGCGGCGGCGGTCACCGCGTGCCGGCCGCATGGAGGGACCGGAGGCCGCTCGGGCTGCCCGGTCCATGGGATGACCGGCCGGCCAATCTGGACATCCCGTTGGAGAACCGCGGCACCCGCAGGCACTGCGTGGGGAGAACCGCGGCCCGCAGCGCGGGCCGTGTGTGCTGGACCGAACCATCCGGCTACGGCCGGTCGGGGCAGAGGAGGAGGCGACACCGCTTGGCACCACCGGGCGAACCGAACCGGCCCGCAGCGTGGGTCGGGTCCTATAGTGGGCCGCACCCCACCGGGTTGGGCCGACCCCCACCCGGGTCGGACCTGCCGGACCGGATCGGGCCAACCCGCCAGCCCACTAGGCTTGACGGGTCGGGCCCGCCTTCGCTTAAATGCGAATAACTCCTAGACCGTGCGTCTGATCGACGCGCCGTCTGCGGAAATGGGAACCTCGCGACAAGGAGGTCTTTTTGGGATACTCTAATTGAGTTTCGGACAATTTTGAAAAATGTCCAGGTTTGGATCGAGCGTAAATCCAACCGGGCCCCTAGAACGGAAATGCCAATTACTCTCAGATCGGGCGTCCGATCGACGTGTCGTCTGTCACGTTGGGTTCCTTATGATGAGAAGGAACTAAAGGATACATCAACTCAGGGCTTTGTGAAATTTGATGTATCTGCACTTGGATCGAGGAGCAGACCCTCCTGGAATCAAGCATGTTGTGTGCAGGAACCCTAGGGCTGGCTGCGACGACTACTGTACCGGAATCCTTCGTGGGTTCGACTACGACGACTACTGTACCGGAATCCTTCATGGGTTCGACTGAGATGACTACTGTACCAGAATCCTTCATGGGTTCGACATCAATGACTATTGTACCAGGATCCTCCGTGGGTCCGACAGTTCTAACTTCTGTTCCTATATCCTGTGTGGGTCTGACAGAATAGCTGGTCATGTATCATGTGTTGGTCCGACAGCTTAGTTGGTCCTATATCTTGTAACACCCGAGACTTTTATGAGAAATATTTTGTTTTTATGTTATATAAATCATCAAAGTAATCTTTCACTACGCACAACAATAGCTTGGCTTGCTTTACACGCAAACGCGGCCTTCCTAGATAGCTTGTGTCGTACGCAATACCGAGTTTCACTAAACAACGATATGCTATTAAAATATTATTAAAACTAGCCGTTATGAATAGTAATAACCACTTCTCTAAGTGGAATTTCAAAAATCTGAGAGACACGGTTGATGTTAGTAAGTAAAATTTGGTTCAATGAGATGAAAATAATTTTTGGTGAATAGTAACTTTTTACTTTTATTTACCACGGTTAAAAGAAAATAGGGTAATTAAGAGTAAAAATGATATTATTATTACCCTAAAACATGTCCTAATTCTATTGGATAAGTTTAATTAAACCAAAAACAACTTTAGGAATAAAATATGACCATTTAGGACCACTTGGATTAGATTAGGACATTTATTATTAATTTATTTAAAGAAGGGTTAAAATAGTTAAAATCAAAGTTTAATAAGTAAATCATTTTTAATATAGGGTTATAAATAAGATAAATTAGACTATAAATATTAATTAGAAATATAAAAAGATTTCATACATAATTATATTTTATTTGTAATTTTTAGACATTAAATAATTTAATTTATTTATGAAACAATGATGATGCAGTAATTATCTTATTAATGAAATATTGACATAATTGATGTTATAAATACCCAAATAAATGTAATTTTAGACTTTTTATGAATTCAAATAATTTTATATGTTAATATGAAATGTTAGTATTGATTTAATTCACTTTTTTAGAACTAATATTTCTGTTATGATTTTCACAAAAATCAATTACCAAATAGTATCAAAATTGACATAAAATAGTTTTTAAAACAAATATTATATTATTAATTGTTATTTTATTCCTAAAAATCTAAGGTTCGTAAAAATGACTTAGATAAGGTTATATATATTAATAATAAACAACTTGGGGTTCTTTTTTCTTGTTATAGTAAGTTTATTAACCTTATAGTGTAAGAACACAAAAAGACACGGTAAAAGTAAAATTATTTAACTTAAAGTTAAATCTAAATGATAAGGTTAAAATAGGAATCTAAACTTGTCTAAATTATATTGGATGAGATTATTTAGACCCATACCCACCTTATCTTCGAAATAAATCAATTTGGAGCTATTTAAAACTGAATATGACTTTATAATAAAATAATATTTTTAGTTTTTCCAAAGGTCCCCCTCTCCTCCCTTATAAAAGGGCACCTCATCCCTCTCTTCCTCACACCACATTGAGCCTTCAAGCTCATCCAAGCCCTACCAAATTATGCTCTACACTTCCCTAGAAACATCCTAGAGGTCCTTGTTTTCTTCAAAGACCAATTTTAGTGCCCTAAAACGAGGTCTCAAAGAAGTGCTTCAAAGAAGAGGTAATGTCCGTTACCGATTCTTTCGACTTTATTTCTTCTTCCACTTCTTCTTATATAGTTGTTTCATTATGAAGTAATAACATCAGTATCACTCATATACTGATATGTTATTATAAGTATGAAACAACCCTATTTCACCATATATCCATCCTACGGAAAACGAAATCACTGCGTGTGCGTACGTACGGAATACGGTCTCCACACCATGGTGTAATCTATTTTCCACCACCACCTTACTTGGATGGGTATAATGGTGTAAATAATAACTATAAATTATTATTGTAAAGTGATATTTATTATAAAATATTATAAATACACTCCATTACAATTTCACGATCATGGGAATGATATCATCGCTCGTGCGTACGTACGGAATACCATCTTTACGATGTGATGCGACTCGTTCTACATGATCTTCATTGCATAATGATTATATAAATGAATTGAATGAATGAATATGATATATATTACACTAATACCATTCTGGAAATGAGGTATATATAACCCAAAAAGATGAATAAGAATTTATTCGACAAAACACGCATAAGAACAAAAAGCAATAAACACCCGAATAACAAGTAACAATGAAATATTACTAATAAGAAGCTAAGAATATGACCATATATGATATCATAAAAATGATTATGATTCTGGAATAAGTCAATGACATTATTTAAATCATTATACAGGAGGTTCAGACACTTACGAAGCAAATCGGACCTAAGGTAAGGGAAAATATCGCAAATCTCAATTTTTATCCGAGATTGTTTATACGTCAGAATTTACTGGGGAATATTTATCATCCACATCCATGTTTCCTCAATATGTAATATTTATATCCTTATACAATAGTTTATATCCAATTTTACCCTTCGGTGAGTTTTTAGTAAAATATATGAAAGGAATCTTTTGTCGTTTTTCGTACGAGGTACCTTTTGACTTTTCCGAAAAAAGTACGAGAAGAATGTTTTTTTAACTTATACAAAATGAATGTATTTTTAAAAAACTATTTCCAAGAATATTCCTTTAAAAGTTTTCAAGTTTATTTTTAATCAACTTCTTTTAGTTTAAAATTTTATGACATGTTAAGAAAGGAAAAATGTTTTTGAGGTAGAAAGGATATTTTCCTCAAGAATGGAGTTCAAGTGTTTTATCAAAATTATTCTCCATCTAAGATAATAAAAAGTTCTATTTCTATCCCTATTATTACATTGATTTGATTATGTTGTGATGGAATTATTTTTATGAATTCCTTTATCTTATATGAATTTTTTTATGATGTCACGATGTTTAAGAATCCCATTTTTATTACATGGGTTATGCTATGATGTATGGTTTATGATTTTGTGACACACATAAGAATGGTATCATTATGAGATGGGTGGGACCTGTATCTCCCTCAAATGCATTGGGTAAAGATTTTATATCTCATGAGATAGACATGGCTAGAACGGAAGGTTAAACCGGTTTAGTGAAACAGAACTGCAACGAGGAATGAACTCGGTTCAGAAATGGACTTTGTCCACTAAGATAGTCTTGGAAATGAGTCTTGACTAATAAGAAATGATTCTCTATGATTATGTGTGTATGCCACAAATCTTCATGTTTTAAGTTATGATTATTTTTATTACATTTCACTACCATTATTTATCCCATGTTATGAAATTATGATCTCTTTTACAGGGTAAGATTTCCAAATTGTTATGTTCTTATGAATATGATGTGATTGATTTTTCTTTTTTTACCCTTACTGAGCATTTGAGCTCACCCTTTTGTATGTTTTCTTTCCCCTAGGTCAGGAAGAAGGTTATTAAGTAGGATATGCCAAAAGGGACTCTAGATATGATGAAATAAATGGGAGACGGTGTAGACGCTTTATGAACCAGTTTTTTATGTTTCCCAGTTTCTAAAGACACTATACCTATACAGTCCTTTCATGGTTTTGTTATATTTTGTAATAAGTATGCTTCAATTTTGAAGTAATAACCATGTATGTAAAGTATGGGTCATTATAGTTGGTATCATAGGAAAGGTATAGTCAACCTTTGGAAACTAGGATGTGAAAGCCTTAGTAAGAATCCTAAGGATAAGTCTAAGCATAGAACACAATCTTAGTGTTTTAGAAATGGCCATGAATAACCTAGGATAAGACCTTAAGTGTAAAATTTTATTCTTTATTATGTGGTTTTCCTATTATAATTAGTGTTGCTCACACTATTCTTCTTGGTTTTAGTTAATGACTGGAACCCGAAGGAACCGTGTTAATGCGGAATGTGACGGGCAATGCAATGATTGTCCCCCTGAGCAACCAAACGTTATGGGAGCTGGAATGAAAAATCGTGTAGCCATGCTCACACAACTTTCTCAAGATATGAATCATCCAGGACTTCCAAACGAGCAAAGGAAGGAGCAAAATTCTGTTGAATCCTTCATGAGGTAGCGTCCACCTTCATTCAGTGGGTCTACTGATCCATTAATTTCTGAACAATGGATTAGTACTACGGAAAAGATATTTTCAGTTCTTCAATGTTCTAAACATGATAAAGTCATCTTAGCAGTGTATCGTATGGAAGGTGATTCTGATCAATGGTGTAATCTTATCAAGAATACGAGGCAAAGAGATGAAATTGAGTCCATGGAATGGGACGAGTTCAGGAACTTATTTTTCAATAAGTACTTCCCTCTTATTCTTCGAACAAAGATGGAGAAGGAGTTTCTTGAACTAAAGAAAAAGGATGATGAATCTGTTGGTACCTATGAATCAAATTTTACAAGACTTGCAAGGTATGCTTATGGTATTATTATCCAACCTGAGAGTAAGATCGATCGATTCTTTAGTGGCTTAAAACCAAGTCTTCGAAGGGCGTTATCCATAAGGGACTTCAATAGCTACGAGGAAATCGTTCAATGTGCTCTCAAAGTTGATATGGAGATTGAAGTAACCCATCAGTCATATGGGTTTGATAAGAAGAGGAAAATGGAATTCAAAGGAAAATATAAAGAGCACACTGAAAAGAAGATGATCTTTCCCTTATGCTCAAAGTGTGGAAAGAAACATGGAGGGAGTTGTCTTAAAGGGACAAATAAATGTTTCAAATGTGGAAAGGAAGGTCATCGGGCATTTGAATGCCGCAATGATGGGAAGAAGATGTCTAATGATGCAAACAAAGGAAGATATACACAGAATGAACCTACTAGACTTCAATGTTTCAAGTGCAAGGAGATGGGGCATTATGACAATCAATGCCCAAATCCAAGGGTTGATGATGATGGTCGACGTCAACAAACTCTTAAGGCTAAAGACAAAGGAAAGTCACATGCAATTTCTATCAGCAATGTGGAGTACAATAACGAAGTGGTGAAAGGTACACTTACCATCCACTCTAAAGTAGAAAATGTTTTATTTGATTCTGGATCCACCCACTCCTTTATTTCTGAAGAATTTTCTAAGGGTATCACCATATTACCTCAACAATTAGATGTTGAGTTAGATGTGACAACCCCTAATGGCACAACAGTCGCATCAAAAGTTTATAATTCTTCTCCGATTTAAGTTTGTGGGAAAGTGATTCCTTCAAATCTTGTGATAATTCCTATAGTGGAATTTGATGTGATTCATGGCATGGATTAGCTTTCTTTATATGGAGCTCATATCAATTGCCAAACAAGGGAAGTCGCATTTCATATTCCAGATCAATCTATGATCGTCTATCGATGCAAGGATGAACATAACCTTCCAGTGGAAATTTCTTCCATCTTATGGGTCTTGATTCCACTAAATGAAGGTTATTTATCTCAAATGGTTGGTGAGAAACTCACGATTAAGAATATTCCCATTGTACGGGAGTTTGACGATGTCTTCTTGGAGGAATTACCAGGTCTTCCACCAAATCGTGAAGTTGAGTTTTCAATAGAACTCGTACCAGGTGCTTTGCCTATTTTAAAGACACCTTATAGAATGGCCCCAATTGATTTGCAGGAATTGAAGAAGCAACTCCAAGAGAATATTGATAAGGGATTCATACGCCCTAGTGAGTCACCTTGGGAATCACCTGTTCTATTTGTTAAGAAGAAAGATGGATCAATGAGACTCTACATTGATTATCGAGAACTTAACAAGATCACTATCAAGAACAAATATCCTCTCCCGCGAATTGATGACTTATTTGACCAACTACGTGGAGATCAATACTTTTCCAAGATTGATCTTCATTCAGGGTATCATCAATTAAGGGTCAAAAGGGAGGATATACCAAAGACGGCTTTTCGTACAAGGTATGGACACTATGAATTTATAGTGATTCCATTTGGTCTTACTAATTCCCCTGCTATCTTCATGGATCTAATGAATAGAGTCTTTAGAGAATATCTTGATCAGTTTGTGGTAGTCTTTATAGATGATATTATTGTCTATTCAAAGAGCAAGGAAGAGCATGAAGATCACTTGAGAATTATATTGAAGGCACTAAGAAAGGAGAAGCTTTATGCCAAATTTACCAAGTGTGAATTTTGGCTTCAAAAAGTTTCATTTTTGGGTCACATAATCTCAAAAGAGGGGATATCTGTGGATCCAGCAAAAACAGAGGTTATCGAAAGATGGTTGAGACCAACAACAGTAACTGAGATCCGAAGTTTTCTTGGTTTGGCTGGATATTATCGAAGTTTTGTGAAAGATTTATCACGATTATCTAATCCACTCACCAAGTTGACTCGGAAAGGAGTTAAGTTTGTTTGGACGGAGGAATGTGAAGAGAATTTCAAGGAGTTGAAAAGAAGTTTATCCAGTGCACCTGTGCTCACACTGCCTTGTAGTGGAGAAAGGTTTGTGATCTATAGTGATGCATCCAAAAAGGGATTGGGGTGTGTTCTTATGCAAAATGATATGGTGATAGCTTATGCCTCACGACAGTTGAAAATACATGAGCAAAATTACCCAACTCATGATTTGGAGTTAGCTGCGGTAATCTTTGCATTAAAGATTTGGAGGCATTATCTTTGTGTAAAAGGTGTGACATTTATACTGATCATAAAAGTTTAAAGTATATTTTCACACAAAAGGAGTTGAATATGCGCCAAAGAAGATGGTTGGAGCTGATTAAGGTTTACGACTGCTCAATTCATTACCACCCTGGGAAAGAAAACAAGGTGTAAGATGCATTAAGTCGACAAGACCATTCCAGTTTATCCATGATGAGGATCACAAAAGATCCAATATTTATGGATTTACAAAGGATGGATCTTGGAATTATAATGGAAGGGGAAAAATCTTATCTTTCTCAAATGAATGTTCAACCATCTATACATGTGAAGATTAAAGAGGCACATAAAGAAGATGTATAGTTACAAAAGAAGGTGAGAAATGTTCCTAAATTCAACCTTGATTGTGATGGGATAATAAAGTTCAGGAATCGGGTTTGTGTTCCTCCCATCCCCGAATTAAAGAAGGAGCTGCTGGATGAGGCTCATAGTTCTTCATTATCTATTCATCCTGGAAGCACGAAGATGTATAGGGACCTGAAAGAGTACTTCTGGTGGGATGGCATGAAAATAGATTTTGCTGAATATGTCTCTCGATGCTTGGTTTGTCAGCAAGTTAAATTTGAGAGACAGAAGTCTAAGGGAATGTTACAACCATTACCCATACCCGAATGGAAATGGGAAAACATCACTATGGACTTTGTCACCGGACTTCCTAAAACATCCAAAGGAAATAATTCTATCTGTGTCATAGTTGATCGTCTTACAAAGTCTGCACACTTCATTGCTATTAGAGAGGATTTCTCTCTGAATCAGCTTGCCAGGATATATGTAAAGGAAGTGGTAAGATTGCATAGAGTACCACTTTCTATTATATCTGATCGGGATCCGAGGTTTACCTCAAAGTTCTGGCAAAGTCTTCAGCATACTCTAGATACAGAGTTGAGTTTCAGCACTGATTATCATCCTCAGACAGATGGTCAGTCTGAGAGGACGATTCAAACTCTAGAAGATATGTTACGATCTTGCTCTATGGATTTAAAAGGTGGTTGGGATCAACACCTGCCTTTGGTGGAATTTTCTTATAATAATAGCTTGCACTCCAGTATTTAGATGGCTCCTTATAAAGCTCTCTATGGAAATAAATGCAGGACTCCAACTTTCTGGGATGAAGTTGGGGAAAGAAAGCTATTAGGACCTGATCTTGTTGATGAGATGGTAGAAAAGGTCTGATCTATTCAACAACACATAAGAGCAGCTCAGAGTCGACAAAAACGTTATGCCGACAACCGAAGAAAAGACTTAGAGTTTTAAGTGGGTGATAAAGTTTTCTTAGGAATATCTCCTTGGAAGAGAGTAATGAGATTTGGAAAGAAGGGAAAGTTGAGCCCTAGGTATATCGGTCCTTTCGAAATACTGGATCATGTTGGGAAGGTAGCTTACGAATTGGTGCTTCCACAGAATCTCTCCCAAGTTCACGATGTGTTCCATGTATCTCTCTTGATAAAGTACATGCCTGATCCTTCACATGTACTCAGCTCAGAAGTTGTACCGCTGGAACAAGATCTTTCTTATGAAGAACAGCCGATAGAGATTCTGGATTGTAGCGAAAAATTCCTACGGAACAAGACCACTCGCTTGGTGAAAGTTTTATGGAGGAACCACCAATTAGAAGAAGCGACATGGGAGCTTGAGGATATGATGAGGGAGAGTTATCCTCATCTTTTTTTTTACAAAGTGACGAATTTCGAGGGAGGAATTCATTTTAAGGGGGGTAGAATGTAACACCCGAGACTTTTATGAGAAATATTTTGTTTTTATGTTATATAACTCATCAAATAAATCTTTCACTACACACAACACTAGCTTGGTTTGCTTTACACGCAAACACATCCTTCCTTGATAGCTTGCGTCGTACGCAATACCGAGTTTCACTAAACAACGATATGCTATTAAAATATTATTAAAACTAGCCGTTATGAATAGTAATAACCACTTTTTGAAATTTTATAAATTTTATTTTTCAAAATGGACTTCATTTTTGGATTCAGAATATCGAAATTAGCCTAGGGTGCAATTTTGGTATTTTTTTGAAAACTTTCAATTTTTGATGAATAGTGAAAACACTGGTTACTATTTAAAAATCGACTTTTTATTTAAATAATTATTTGTTTTATTTAAATTTATTTTAGGTAAAAATTGATACATAATACCTATATAATTTCAATGTAATTCATTGCAGTAATTTTATAATAATTTTAGATATATAAAAATTTTATTGAACTTTTCACCGTCTTTTACCCACCTCCTAAGAGAATTTGCAAATTTACATAAAACTTAATTTTACCGCTTCTGTGAGTGTAATTTCAAAAATCCGAGAGACACGGTTGATGTCAGTAAGTAAAATGTGGTTCAATGAGATGAAAATAATTTTTGGTGAATAGTAACTTTTTACTTTTATTTACCACGGTTAAAAGTAAATAGGGTAATTAAGAGTAAAAATGATATTATTATTACCCTAACACATGTCCTAATTATATTGGATAAGTTTAATTCGACCAAAAACAACCTTAGGAATAAAATATGAACATTTAGGCCCACTTGGATTAGATTAGGACATTTATTATTAATTTATTTAAAGAAGGGTTAAAATAGATAAAATCAAAGTTTAATAAGTAAATCATTTTTAATATTGGGTTATAAATAAGATAAATTCAACTATAAATATTCATTATAAAGATAAAAATATTTCCTACATAATTATATTTTATTTGTAATTTGTAGACATTAAATAATTTAATTTATTTATGACACAATGATGATGCAGTAATTATCTTATTAATGAAATATTGACATAATTGATGTTATAAATACCCAAATAAATGTAATTTGAGACTCTTTATGAATTCAAATAATTTTATATGTTAATATTAAATGTTATTATTGATTTAATTCACTTTTTTCAAACTAATATTTCTGTTATGAGTTTCACAAAAATCAATTACCAAATAGTATCAAAATTGACATAAAATAGTTTTTTAAAAAAAATATCATATTATTAATTGTTATTTTATTCCTCAAAATCTAAGGTTCGGAAAAATGACTTAGATAAGGTTATATATATTAATAATAAACAACTTGGGGTTCGTTTGTCTTATTATAGTAAGTTTATTAACCTTATAGTGTAAGAACACAAAAAGACACGGTAAAAGTAAAATTATTTAACTTAAAGTTAAATCTAAATGATAAGGTTAAAATAGGAACCTAAACTTGTCTAATTCTATTTGATGAGAGGAATTCGACCCATCCCCACCTTAGCTTAGAAATAAATCAATTTGAAGCTATTTAAAACCGAATATGACTTTATAATAAAATAATATTTTTAGTTTTTCCAAAGGTGCCCCTCTCCTCCCTTATAAAAGGGCACCTCCTCCCTCTCTTCCTCACACCACATTGAGCCTTCAATCTCGGCCAACCCCTGCCAAATTTTCTTCTCCACTTCCCTAGAAACATCCTAGAGATCCTGGTCTTCTTAAAAGACCAATTTTAGTGCTCTAAAAGGAGGTCTCAAAGAAGCGCTTCAAAGAAGAGGTAATGTCTGTTACCGATTCTTTCAACTTTATTTCTTCTTCCACTTATTCTTCTTTAGTTGTTTCATTATGAAGTATTAACATCAGTATCACTCATATAATGATATGTTATTATAAGTATGAAACAACCCTTTATCTTATATGAATTTTTTTATGATGTCACGATGTTTAAGAATCCCATTTTTATTACATGGGTTATGCTATGATGTATGGTTTATGATTTTGTGGCACACATAAGAATGGTATCATTATGAGATGGGTGGGACCTATATCTCCCTCAAATACATTGGGTAAAGATTTTATATCTCATGATATAGACATGGCTAGAACGGAAGGTTAAACCAGTTCAGTGAAACAGAACTGAAACGAGGAATGAACTCGGTTCAGAAATGGACTTTGTCCACTAAGATAGTCTTGGAAATGAGTCTTGACTAATAAGAAATGATTCTCTATGATTATGTGTGTATGCCACAAATCTTCATGTTTTAAGTTATGATTATTGTGATTACATTTCACTACCATGATTTATCCCATGTTATGAAATTATGATCTCTTTTGCTGGGTAAGATTTCCAAATTGTTATGTTCTTATGAATATGATGTGATTGATTTTTCTTTTGTTTACCCTTACTGAGAATTTTAGATCACCCTTTTGTATGTTTTCTTTCCCCCAGGTCAGGAAGAAGGTTATTAAGTAGGATATGCCAAAAGTGACTCTATATATGATGAAATAAATGGGCGACAGTGTAGACACTTTATGAACCAGTTGTTTATGTTTCCCAGTTTCTAAAGACATTATACATATATGGTCCTTTCATGGTTTTGTTATATGTTGTAATAATTATGATTCAATTTTGAAGTAATAACCATGTATGTAAAGTATGGGTCGTTATATATCTTGTGTGGGTCTGACAGCTTAGATGAATCAGTGACTACATTTGATCATCTCTATCACTCTATGAAATATGTATACTTATGTGAGCTGAGTATTTTCTTTCAATCATTATCATCGAGGTGATTGACTTTACTTCCTGTGTGGACTGCATTATGCTTGGGCTCGAGAGTTGGAGCTAGACTGTGACTGGTAACTTATGTATATATGTGGGCATATACCTAAGTAAGGTTGGTTGATACTTTGTGATTGTATCTTACTACTATGGTTTATCCTTAGTGGATCATGGGATACCTTATGGGGTCTCGGGGTCCCCTAATGAGTATTGTTATACTCACCCCTGCACGGGATTCGCCCGTACCTTTTTGTGTTTTGTGCAGAGGACGGACAACAGTGATCAAGGCTGAGGGTGACGGATGGGAGGCTGCTCATAGCTGGACTAGACAGGACGTACCGCAGGGACGTGTTGTTCAATTTCTGTACCTACCCTTCAGGTAGGATTCCCCGGTGGACGATCCAAGAGCTAATTACCTTTTTACTTGTACTTATACTTGTTGTTCAGTTGGGTTTGTATTCTGGCCCACTTACTTTCAGCACACTTTCCTTTTCTATTTTAGTACTTGTTACTTCTACTGCTTGTGTTAAGTCTGCGTGAGTTACAGGTTAAAAGGCAATGCCTTCCCTTTTTATCAGGGATTCACCTTTGGTGCTAGTCGCCAGCCCCTGGACTATGGAAGGCAGGCTTGGGATAGTCACGACACGGGCCCCGAGGGCGGGTGGTGACAGAAATGGTTTTTTTTTACTTTGGATAAGTTTTTAGAGATTAATTTATTATTTAATCTTGTTAAGATTTATCCATATTAGGTAACATGTTCTACCCATTTTGGTTTTGATGATAACTAGATATAGAAGGAATAAATTATCATTGTATTATGGAAATTTTGATCTATTAGTTCTTTAGGCATAAAAAATCATCTTTACTTCTTGGAGTATGAGATCAAGTTGAAATTGATCAAATATCAACTAAAGGATGAGATTATGCTTATGAAATGGCAATAAATCAAGTAAGTATATTTTCTTATGTTCTCTATCATGATGGTAGAAATTCCCTCTACTTTAAAAAATATGATCTTGAGACAAAAAATTTGTTTTATTACTTTCATTTTTGTTGAATTAATGGTCATTTAACTCATCATAGATTTTTGGATTTGTGGTTATTAACTTTCTCTTGACCATGTTCTCTATCACTCTCTATTAGTCCTTAGATATTTTTTTTTCTCCTCTATGTCCATATTTTCACTTCCCACTAATGTTTTCACACTTGGAAACCTATTTATGTGCTATTCAAGATGTCCACCATAATACCCTTTCTATTTTATTAAAAGAAATATTTATTAATGCTTTATATGATGTGGGATTTAAACAAAGGTATTTTCAAATATCAATCCCTTGATTATTGAGATAAATTTAAAGTGTTGAGGAAATTTTTTTACCCCATGTTGTTAATTTTCACATCACCCTTGTGTAAAATGATAGCTTGTCAGGAAGCATCACCAATAACATTCATATGTTGAGTTCCCCTTATTAGAATTATCCATAAATTTATCCTTTGATTATGAATAACTTTTTTTTATTTATTTAATTTTTTTTAAAGTATATCTTAGGAAACCAATATGATGAATATGAATAAAAAATAGATTGACACTAATCCTATGAAAAAAGAGTATTAAGATGGTGTTAAATAGTTCACCGTGTTTTCAACAAATAATGCATGCAACCCCTCTAAAACCCTTTGTCCATGTTTAAATTGTTTTTATTAAAAACAAATAGTCCCAAAGAGTTAGAAGAATATTTTATTTGTTATGGAATAGATCAAAGCTAGTAATTTTGGGCTAAACATGAGGAGAAATTGAATTCACACACTAATTGTGATATAACATTTTATAGATAATTTGATATGAATTATAGTGTAAATGATGATGGAGATCATATGGAAGAAATGAAAATGAAAATTGAATATATCCTTCATGATTTTCCAAAGTTATTTGAGAAGTTAAATAGTTGTTCTAAGAGACCATTGTATATCGGTTTTACTAAATATACAACATTTTCAGCTATATTGAAGTTATATAATTTGAAAGATGATAGCGGATGGAGTGACACTAGATTTATAGAACTACTTAGTCTCTTGAATGATATGATGCCAGTAAAAAATGATCTTCCTTATCAAATATATGATGTTAAATGTGTAGGACCCTGGGACACCCTAAGAGGGGAGGGGTGAATCAGGGTGACAAATTTATCTTTTTAAAAACAAGGATCTTGTTCCCACGTTGGTAGGAACTGGTTAAACATGTATGATGGATATGATCAGTAATGAAACATTCACATGCAAAGAGATGACACAACAATTTTTACTTGGTTCGCCGCTAAGGGCTACGTCCAAGGAGCATACGCCGACAAGTTTTCGGTCATACCAAATTCTACTATTATTCACTAGATGTGGATTACAAAGGTTCGGGCACAGTCACTCTGTTCTAGGCTCACTGCCTTTACAAAAGATCAAGGGTAGCTCACTACGTCTCTCGGGTCACTCCCACTAGCTTACTGCCTTTGGTGAAGTCACACTCAGTTTATAGATGTGAAGGTATCTTCATCATAGCTAAATAATACATACTCTAATGCATGTAGATGCTCTGTTTAATTCCAACTCTCACCCGTAGACTAATCTCACTTTGCACCAAGGGTACCGGGCAATCTCCCAACTTTCACGCAGATCAAAAACATTGTCGCGCTTTTTTATTGTCTGGCGCGCAAGTCACTTGTGCAGCACAAATTCGACGTGCAAGTTTCACCAACCCACTTGCGCAACACCTCCTTCTTCAACTCAAAACTTGTGTGATCCAAATCCTTTCTCGTCCAAAACACCTTGGATGCGCAGCGAACAACTGTCACGCAACTTCAACTTGTGCGACCCACTACCACTTGTGCGACCACAACACCTGCACGACGAGAGCTCTGATTTTTCTATAAGTCTAAACTCCGTACCAAATGAGAAGGGGTGGTCCTCTATTTATAGGAAAATTGGACACCCTACACGATGGCACTCAAGCCTCCTCTCGGCGCGTAAGTTTCGGCACGCAACTCCAACCGCCCTAGCCTCTATCGCGCTACTCACTTCTGCGACCAAACCAATACTTGCACGACCCTATTTCCTTTTCCATATTTTGAAGTTCTGATCTTGAAAAACATATGGTGCGCAACTTTCCAATCATCCTAGGAACTGGTGTGCAAGTCCTTTCACGGCATGCAAGTCACTTGCGCGACCAAACCAATACTTGCACGACCCTCTTTCCTTTGCTATATTTTGAAGTTCTGATCTTGAAAAACATATGGTGCGCAAATGTCCAATCCTCCTAGGCACTACCACTCAAGTCCTTTTCCCAAAAATACGGTTTTCCCCTTTTGTCAATTTTGAGGTCCAGAAATTTGGCAAACATTGGAAAACGGTTCCACCTTCAATATTGTTATCTGCTTGACCTGTATGAGCACTTTTTTGGCACACATTATGAACTTCCTCTGAGGATTGACAACAAACACAAACCATACTCCAATTCATGCATAGATGACCATGGTTCCAATAATATCCCCCTTTGGGTTTGTTGGAAATCGGTAAATAAATTCAATAGATCACCATCCACATGAAAACCAAAAATGCAAGAATCAACTCATCCAACACTCTAAGTCTACGTGAGAAATGCTTGGTGTAGAAAACATAAGAGAAATATTGAATTGGGTTCCCGTCCAATGTATTCCTTCCCATCCTATCACTGACACTGAATTCTCAAAGTGTCACAAAAGCATTACATGCCTGAATTTATTCCTTTCTCCCCCATTGAAAATAAACCCAAAGACCGGTAATTGTTCATTTTTCAGCTCAAACCACACTCCCCCTAGATAGTATCTCCCCCAAAAACCTGCATCGCGTATATAAAAAGATTAAAAACAGTTAACATAACTAGGGATAGGGGATTTTCGTAACCTCATTAGGCACTAGGAGGTGTCTAAACACCAAGGTTCAACCGATGCTTCTCAAACACAGCCATTGACAGTGGCTTGGTCAGGATATCAGCCACTTTCTCATCAGTTCCAACATGATCCATTCTAATCATTCCTTGTTCAACTTTCTCTTTGATAAAGTGATACCTAATTTCAATATGTTTTGTACAAGAATGATGTACCATATTCTTCATAAGATCAATTGCGCTCTTGTTATCATAGTAAATCACTATTGGTTGCTTCACCTCATAACCAATATCTGTTAATTGTTGCTTCATCCATAGCAGTTGAGTGCATGCCTTTGTGGTGGAGATATACTTAGCTTCAGCAGTACTAAGAGAAGTAATTTCTTGTTTCTTTATCAACTAGCCAACACATTTATTCCCAATATAGAATGCTCCACCACTGGTGGACTTTCTATCCACAACATCACTAGCCCAGTCAGCATCAGAAAATGCTGATAATTCACTGTTCCTTCCTGCATCAAAGTATAAGCCGCAATTGTGAGTACCTTGAATATACCTCATGATTCTTTTTACTGCTGCCATATGTTCCTCCTTTGGATTAATCTGAAAGCGGGCTGCAAGACATGTGGAAAATACAATATATGGTTGTGTCACTGTCAGGTATAGTAGGCTTCTAATGATCCTCCTATACATGGTGGGATCTACAGAGGTCCCATCCTCATGCTTTCCAAGTTTAGTTCCAACTGTAATTGGAGTTTACATTGGTTTGGAGTCTTGCATATTAAACTTCTTTAGCAGCTCTCTTGCATACTTTTCCTGAGAAATGAAAGAGTAATCCTTCTTTTGAACCACCTGCATCCCCAAGAAATATGTGAGCTCCCCAATCATAGACATTTCAAATTCTGATTTCATGTGATTGGCAAATTCATCCACTGACTTCTTCCTGCCGCCACCAAATATGATATCATCAACGTAGACTAGAACCATGAATTGGTCTTTTGGATAATTATTCACATATATATTGTGATTTACTCCTCCTTTTTTGAATTCCATCTTCTTGAGATAAGAGTCCAACTGGGAGTACCATGCCCGTGGTGCCTGTTTCAAGCCATAAAGTGCTTTATTTAGTTTGCAGACCTTCGTTTCATCAGTACCAAGAAGAAAACCCACTGGTTGTTCAATGTATACTTCTTCTTCGAGTACACCATTTAAGAATCTTGTCTTGACATCCATTTGATATAATTTATATCCTCTTTGGAGATCCATGGAAAGGAACAGTCTGATTGACTCCAGTCTAGACACTAGAGAAAAGGTTTCTTCAACATCAACACCTTCAATCTGGGAATATCCCTTAAATACCAGTCGAGCCTTGTTTCTAATAACACTTCCATGCTCATCAAACTTGTTCTTGAAGATCCATTTTGTACCAATCACATTGTGACCTTCGGGTCTCTGGACAAGATCCCATGTCTGATTCTTTTCAGTATGATCTAACTCTTCATTCCTGGCTTTCACCCAAGATTCATCCTTTGCAAATTCTTAAAATGAGGATGGCTCCACAACTGACATAAATGTAGATTGCGTGTTATTTCTCATCCTCCTTGTTTGAGTGGGTGCACTACTGTCCCCAATTATGTTATATGGATAAATATCAGCTCTACAATTTCTCCGGTGTGGTTCAGTTACATTCTCTCCAACCACAGTTTCTTCTTCAGATTCTTCTTCTGAGTCAACATCATGATGTGACTGCTGAGTGTTTTGTACAACTTCCTCTATTTCTTTATTTGTATTTTCTCCACGTTCACTTTCTTCCTCACTTTCTATCACATCATCATATGACGTCCTTGAAGAATTTTTGGTTTTCTCTTCAATTATCTTAACATCACTGCTTTCCACAATCCTTCCTAATCGCTTGTTGAAACAATTGTAGGCTTTGTTGTTCATTGGATACCCAAGAAAAATTCCTTCATCAGCATTTTCACCAAACTTCCCTTGATTTCCTTCTTTATTTAGGATGAAACATTTGCTTCCGAAAATATAAAAGTATTTCAATGAAGGCTTCCTTCCATGCCATAATTCATATGGTGTCTTCGTTTCTCCCATATAAATCCTTATTCGATTCTGAATGTGCACTACAGCTTTAACAGCTTCCTTCCAGTAATGGCGAGAGATACCACTCTCAATCAGTATAGTCCAGTCCATATTTTTGACATGTTGATTCCGGTGCTCAACAACTCCATTTTGTTGTGGAGTTATCACAGTAGTTACCTCATGTTGTATTCCATGTTTTTCTAGGTAATTATCAAACTCAATGGACGTGTATTCCCCTCCATTGTCAGATTGCAGGACTTTTATTGTCCATCTAGTATCATTCTCGGCAATCCGGCAATACATTTTCATGAAATCAAGTACTTGTCGCTTCTTGTGAATCACCATTACACAATCCATTCTACTATAATCATCAATGAAAAGGACAAAATACCTTTCTCAATGAGTTTCGGAAACATTTATCGGCCCGCATACATCTGTATGAATTAGATCAAGAAGATGGGATTCCCTTTTCTTCTTTGGCCGATATGAACTGCAGACCATCTTCCCACGAATGCAAGCATCACAAGACTTTTCCCACTCACACTTTAGGTTGGGAATGTCCATGAAAATCTTCAATTTTGATATTTTCTCTATGTATTGTTGATTGATGTGTCCCAGTCTCCGATGCCCCAAATAGTTTTCTTCTTCAACAGTCATGTAACAAACATTTTCCTTACTATCAACCTAATACAAGTTACCTTCTGTTCTGCATCCCTTCATAAGTGAATTGAATTTCTTTCCCTTGATAGTGAATCCTTTCTAATTAAAAGTAACTATAAGTCTCGAGTCATAGATTTGAATCACACTGAGTAGATTATGACGTAGGCCATCTACATAAAGGAATTCAGTCTTCTTTAGCTCTCCATTATCTAATTCAGTACGTCCACTGCCTTTTATTTTCAGAGCTCCATCATCACCAAATTGTATTGTACCATCAACCTTCCTTTTGATATTCGTTAACAGGATAGCATTACCTATCATATGAGATGAACAAACGCTATCCAAAATCCAGGTACTGTTACTTCTTGTAGCTTTGAGGGCCACCTCTGCAAGGTTGGATTTCTCAATTTTCTTCCTTTCTTTCCATGAGACATTGGATTGAGTATATATCACTGATGGCCTTTCAATTATCTTATCTTTGTACATTGGTTCTTCATATTCGAAGTCTTCTTCAAGAGGAGAAAACCTGTTTGTAAGAGAAACACTATCTTGTTGACAAGATTTGACTTTCTTGAACTCCGGTATGAGGTGTCCATGTCCCTTATCTACCTGCAATTAACAGCCTTATGACCAAAGTTAGAACAATGAAAAAAATATCCATAAAAGTTGTTTCTTCTAAAAGAATTAGGATATGAATTTGTTCTCCTTCATTGAACTCCCAGATCTTCCCCATTCAAGTAGATCCTTGCTTCTTCGCAATATGACATGGTATGAACCAAATAACAACAGAACTGAAACTTCCTGAGAGGAAATGTCTTCTCACTTTAATTTATCCTCATACCTTCTTCCTCGAGAGAATAGTTAGACTTCCTGTCATTTCTGAATGTTTGAGGATAATTTTCAGTCCTCCTTTTAGTTTGGATTGAGGGTTTCTTTTTCAGCACTTCAGGCAACGTTTCAACATGTCCAACTTTCATATTTTCTTTCTTTTGGCTCTTTTCACTTCCAGCAGTTGATGTCTCAGCTTCACATCCAATTCCACTCTTTCCCATGCAAGCGGGTCTTTGATCACTCGAGATTTTTCCAACCCCATCTGAACCACACAAGGCTCTTTCTAGTAATTCTGCATCTGAGAATCTTCCAAAATGAATTTTCTTCTTACCATCATTTTTGGTTGATTAACTTTCAATATTACTCTTAAGAGTAATAACTTCTTCCTCAAGACCCTCAACAGTCTTGTAATTTTCTTCCAGTCTAGATGAAAGGTCATTTATGACCTTTTCTTGTTCTTCAATTTTAAGCTTTAGTTCCACAACGTCATCTGTTCTTTCAAGGATTGAAGACTAAACTTTCACTAATTCTTCTAGTCGTTAAATTTTTGCTTCAAGCTCATTTACATATTCTAATGATTCTTCCACCATTTCCTTCCACTTATTGCATCTCTTTCATTTATTCCCAAGCTTTGAAAGGGAATACTTAATTGGAATCTTTGGATTAACATTATAAGTAATCTGATTATCTCTACCTTTGTTGATCAAGGGTTATGACTTTTAAACGGTATCCATCATGGAAGCATGGTCTCCTGTTTTAAATTCTGGTTCTTCTTATTCACAAAATTCAATATCATCATCTTCCTCTTCATAGAGAAATCTCTTATTTTGTACTTTCCTTCTTTATTTGAAGTCTCCCTTTTTGAGAAACCTTTTCTGAGGATTCTCAATGTTTTCAGCATCACTATTCTCATCATCGAAATTTCTTAAGCACTGAGAGGCAATGTGACCAAATTTTCCACAAAGAAAGAAAGCTAGAGGTAACTTCCCTTTGAATTTCCCTTTTCCCTTCTGGAACTTCTTTGCAATGAGAGAGAGAATTTATTTTTCCTCATCATCTTCACCACTACTATATTTTGATATTTTCAGTTTCTCAATGGATTTGAACACCATTTCCTTGCTCACTCGAGTCGTAGCATCTTCTGTTTTGACTCTCATTTCATATGCCACCAGGCTGCTCAGTAGATCATCTAGTGAAATTTTGGAAGGATCTATTTCCTCAAGGGCTGACACCTTTGAATTGTACAGGGGTGGAAGTCTTCTCAGTATTTTCTTCACAATTTAAACATCTTTGATTTCTTCTTCTAGGCTTCGAATTTCTCCAACCACTTCAGTAATTCGATTGAAGAAGGAGTCTGCATTCTCATCAGGATGCATCTTCATATCATAGAACCTATTGTGCAACACCTGTAGTTTCACCTCCTTCACTTTGTTATTTCCTTCATAAATATTTTCAAGTTTATCCCACATGGACTTTGTTTAGGTGAAACTCATAAATTTTAGATAGATCTGATCAGAAAGGGTTGCGGTGAGAGCATTCTATGCTTTAGCATCTGCATTGAGAATTTTCCTATATGCATCAGTCATAGCTAGTCCTATTGGATTAGAAACATTAATACCTTTCACAGTGGAAAATAGAACTTCCATTCCAAGGGATCTTAGATGAGATCTCATTCTATTCTTCCAAATATGAAAATTACTTCCATCAAAGAGGGGAACTCCCCTAACACTGGCTGAATTTTCCATGACGGCAAAGGACAGATCTAACACCAGCAACCTTTACCCTCTGATATCACTTGTAGGACCCTGGGACACCCTGAGAGGGGAGGGGTGAATCAAGGTGACAACTTTTTCTTTTTAAAAACAAGGATCTTGTTCCCATGTTGGTAGGAACTGATGAAACCTGTATGATGGATATGATCAGCAATGAAACATTCACATGAAAATAGATGACATAGTAATTTTTACTTGGTTCATCGCTAAGGGATACGTCCAAGGATCATATGCCGAAAAGTTTCTGGTCGTACCAAATTCCACTATTCTTCACTAGATTTGGATTACAAAGGTTCGGGCACAGTCACTTTGTCCCAGGCTCACTGCCTTTACAAAAGATCAGGTGTAGCTCACTGCGTCCCTCGGGTTACTCCTGTTCACTCCCACCAGCTTACTGCCTTTGGTAAAGTCACACTCAGTTTATAGACGTGAAGGTATCTTCATCATCACTAAATAATACATCCTTTTTTGCATTTAGATTCTCTGTTGAAGTCCAACTCTCACCTGTAGATGAATCTCACTTTGCACCGAGGGTACCGGGAAATCTCCCAACTTTCACGCAGCTCAAAAACACTGTCGCGCTTCTTTACTGCCTAGCGCGCAAGTCACTTGCACGGCACAAATTCGGCACGCAAGTTTCACCAACCCACTTGAGTGACACCTCCTTATTCAACTCTAAATTTGTTCGACCCAACTCCTTTCTCGCCCAAAACACCTTGGACGCGCAGAAAACAACTGTCGCGCAACTTTAACTTGCGCGACCCACTACCACTTGCGCGACCACAACACCTACGCAATGGGAGCTCTGGTTTTTCTCTAATTCTGAACTCCATACCAAATGATTAGGGGTGGTCCTCTATTTATAGGCAAACTAAACACCATGCGCGGTGGTGTGCAAGCCTCCTCTCGGCGCGCAAGTTTCGGCGCGCAACTCCAATCGCCCTAGCCTCTACTGCGCTACTCACTTGCGCGACCAAACCAATACTTGCGCGACCCTCTTTCCTTTTCCATATTTTTAAGTTTTGATCTTGAAAAACATATGGCACACAACTTTCCAATCATCCTAGGCACCGACACGCAAGTCCTTTCACGGCGCGCAAGTCACTTGCGCGACCAAACCAATACTTGCGCGACCCTATTTCCTTTGCCATATTTTGAAGTTCTGATCTTGAAAAACATATGGCACGCAACTGTCCAATCCTCCTAGTCACCAGCACGCAAGTCCTTTTCCCAAAAACATTGTTTTCCCCTTTTTTCAATTTTGAGGTCTATAAATTTGGAAAACACTGGAAAATGGTGCCACCTTCAATATTGTTATCTGCTTGACCTATATGAGCACTTTACTAGAACACATTATGAACTTCCTCTGAGGATTGACAACAAACACAAACCATACTCCCATTTATGAATAGATGACCATGGTTCCAACAAAATGAATGCTACATTCAATGGGGATGATCTTTCAAAAAACAAATTTTTATCCAAATGATTTAATATTTTTTCACAAGGACCATGAATTAATCATAAAATTTCCCAATTGTGGAGTGAATCGATACAAGAAATTTGGATCAAGTCCTTCAAAAGATGTATGTTACTTTCATGTCATTACAAGGATTAGATTAATTTATAGATTCTATAAAACCACTAGACAATTGACATGACACGCAAATATAATAATTTAATATGGGAAACAGTGTCACCCAATAGACTCTCTTTAGTGGAAGAAAATTGAATATGAGTATCCTGAATTTGGAAATGAGTCAGGAAACCTACATCTCACATTATCTACGGATGGAATAAATAGTTTTAGTTTATAGAGTAGTACTCACAATACATGTCCAATTATGTTGGTGAATTATAACTTTCCACCATGGTTATTCATGAAGTGAAAATACATTATGTTTTCTCTTCTTATATCTAGAACAAAACAACCTAGTAAGGATATTGATTTCTATTTGGATCCATTTATTGAAGAAATAAAATTGATGTGGGATACAGGTGTCAGATTTTATGATGCTCATAGAATTGAAAAATTCACATTTAGATCCATGTTTTATGAGGTGATAAATGACTTTACTACTTATGGAAATTTTTTAGGCTATAACATTAAATAAATGTTGGGGTTTCCCATCTTTGAGGATTCACGCACTTAGTTATATTGAAACATTCTTCAAAGATTGTGTTTCTAGGACATCAGAAATATTTACCTCAATGACATCAATACTGATTCTAGATGACATCATTCTATGGAAATACATAATAAGGTACAACACCATATCCACTAATGATTGATCAACTATTCGAGAAAGTGAAAGATTTTGATGCCGTTTTTACTAAATATTTTTCAAAAAAAAACTTATGAAATCAGGTTGGAAAAAAGATCAATTTTCATTGAATTACCATATTGGAATTTTTTATGTTATAAATATTCTTGATGTCATGATTGTGTAAAAAATGTATTTAATAGTGTTATTAGAACATTACTAAATATTTTTGACAAAAATTAATATGAAATCAAGTATAGGTTGGACTTGATTGAAATGGGGATATATGAAGAGTTTAAAAGTTGAAGGTTGAAAGGTGAAACATTATTCCTCTAGTATCTCACACTCTATCCAAACAAGAAAATTTTCATTTTTTAAATTTCCTTAATGTTGAAAAAGTTCTAGAGGGATATTAATAAAATATCAATAATTTCATTTCAAAGAGTAATTTGAAGTTAAAGGGTCTAAAATAACATGAATTTCATGTTTTGATGTAATATTTGACTCTCATCACTTTACATTTCAGTTTTCCTAAAAATGTACAACATGTATTACCCAAAATCTTCTTCTTTTTCAAATCCATATGCATTAATGTGACAGACTCGATGAAAATTCTAATGATAAATAATGATATTGTAGTCATATTATGTTAATTAGAGATATTATTCAAACTATCATTCTTTTATATAATGGTATACCTAGTGTTTCACATGTTTAGAGAGGTTTAACAATGTTTCCATGTCTATTACAGATATGTGTACCCCCATTGAACGATATATGAAGATTTTGAAAGGGTACCTCAATAATCAAAGTCATCCATAAGATTTTATTATAGAATAATATGCTCTTGAATAAGTTATTTAATTCTATACTAATTACCTCTCAAATGTTGATTAAATATGTCGCTCAAAGTCTCATCATAGAGAATGCCTTGTGGGTGAAGGGATTTCTAGAAGATATGTTGTTACAATTACCATTATAGAGTTGGAGAAAGATCACAATTACATTTTATAGAATAGTTCAGAGGTTTATTCATATGTTTAAGTTCACAAAGTTATTATTATACATTTGAATCTATAAATGGGTGAAGGATGGATATCAAATACACATAATAAAAAGTTTATAGGATGGTTACAATATCATATTTGTTAGGAACAAAAGTGTAATAGATACATTGATTGGAGATGATTTAGGGTACGAATATTATTTTTGAATTCATTTCTGCCCCACTGAATCTTAAACTCTTTATTATAAGGGTAACTTATTTTCATCTTTAGTGTTTATGTTGATCTTATCCTTTATAACATTAGCTTATGGTGATACATATAATGTAAATAAGTAAATCAAGCCTAAGGAAATAAAGATTTTTACTTGTACCACCCGCACTGGGATACATCTAGGGGGAATAAAAAGTAAATGTATTGATCTACCAAATCAACTAAAGATCACATCAAATATAATGGTTCTGTCCAGATCACTTCTATGACCATTCTCACATCCTTATAATATTTAAGGATATCTGACTTCTTCCCAAGGGTTATTCCCTTAAAAAAATTATATGGATCTCTACCAGTGGAAATGACCATCTTATTCCTTTTCCTTTTCTTAAAACTCTAGAAAGGATTCATAAATAGTTTATGGACATATAGGTTCCATCATCAGTAATATTGAATAAATCCTCAATTGTTGTTAGTTTCTATGTTGAATTTTTTTATGGGTTACCCCTTCATTTTTATAAAAAAACCTCAATGAAACAATTCCAGTCCCTAGATTCCTGGAAAAAAATCTCTTTCTTGTATACACAAAAATAAAAAACTCAATATTTGGAAGGATCTCCAATGGATGTTAATTCTTCTTTTCATTAGCTTAGATGTAGAATTGAAAAAAAACTCCTTCTAAAAATATTATTAGATAGTGTAGATCCTTGGACTTCTTCTTATTGTACTTATTATTATTTATAATTCATATATGATAATGATATTTATCACATGGTAATTTTGGCATGTATCTCCTTGCACAAGACTCTAATGTGATAAACCTATGCAAGACCCTGCGATGTAACCCTTTTCATGAGATCCTAACGTGTAACCCCTTATGAAATATCCTGGCGCATAACTCATGCATGATATCCTCATGCATAACCCTTTTAAAAGATCCTAGAGAGAGACAGTTGAGTGAGATCCTAGTGCATAACTCTTGCATGACATCTTTGCACAAGACCCTTATAAGTTCATGTGGATCATGATATCTTGCTATGTTCTTGCGGATCTTGAGATCTTGATTAGTTCATGTAGATGATGAGATCTTATTCAGATATTTTGGGTCATGAGATTTTGTTTAGTTCATGTGGATCGCAAGATATCAATGGGTTTGCCTATTCGTGCAATCACCATTTTCATAATTCTCTTCAAAAGATACCATATTGAGACCCCTTTGAAAGACTATGTTTTGATTATAAAAATATCATGACTCTGGAAAAACACTTACACAATGTCAATCATGTATACTCTTTTTCTTCATGTGAATCCCCTTCACCATAAATTTCATTAGATATATATTTTAAGAAAATCTTTGTCACCTCTTAATGATGGTTCATTGGGTATTTATAGGAAAGAGTCCACCGCATTAACTCCAAAAATCATGGACAACTATCCCTTCCACCGCCTCATCAATCAGTATCACACACTTTATGTAATCATTTCACATGATCACCTGATGCATGTTTCAAGTGCTTTTCGTGATCAACCAAATTTTTTTAGAGTGAGTTTCATGAATCTATCATGAGATCCAATGAAAATCATGTGGTCAATGACATTGTCTTCTAGTTCTTCACAAGATCCCATCACGAGATCCACTAAAAATTATACATTTCGTATGATCCTATAATGACATCCAAAGAAAGTCTTTTGTATAGTATCATTTTCTTCTTGTAATTTGTGTAACCCCATAACGATATCAAATGAAAATCATGTACCGTCAATGATATTTTCTTCAAGTTCTTCATATAATCCCATCATGAGATCAAAATACAACCATGTGGTTTCCAAATTTTGAATGAATGTGTGATATTTTCATAATTTCCATATTATTTGTATTCAGGTACTTTACATGATCTCTCCATGTGATCCTATGGGAATCATGATTTTTCTTCATGCGCTTCACATGATCTATCAATGAGATCCACTGACAAGAATTATTTGACTTTATATGTTTCATATGATCTCTCCATGTGATCCTTTGACAGTTATTCTTTGTCTTCAAATGCTTGGCATGATCTCAACGTAATATCTTCTGAAAATCATGCACCAAGAGGCCATAAATATCATGATTCGTGATATAAAACATCTCTCACTCTGAAAGATCACACATTCACGCACCATGAGATCAATTTTCATTTATTCTCTATAATATCAGTCATTCATGCTCCATGAGATTAGTTCACATTTTCACTTAGTGAGATCAAACATCTCATGCTCCATGAGATCAGATTTATCATGCTCCATCTTCAAACCTACTTTGAAAAATATCCTTTATCAACAAACTAAAACCTTATCAACAAAAAAATCAACCCAAAACTACCACTAAGAGGGATTTTATCCAATAATCTCCACCTTTGGGTTTTTTAACAACCCTTATAATCTTCAAGAACCAACTTGTTAAAAAGTAATGTACAAGAAGAACCATTTTCCTCCTATAACCTCAGATAATGATCAATGAATTCCTTAACACATACTCTAATCCTGCATCAATCAAGCTTAGCATGAGAAACAAGAGTATCCTAAAATGCTCATCAATTAATCAATCCATTATCAAAACTTCCACTGGAAACCTTCTTGATACCAAAAGATAGAACAAACTCAGACTTCAAGATCAATTCTCAACACACACAAGACAACTTCTTACATAATGAACCCAAAGGACACTTCATTGCATGATTCTTCTTTATTGATAGACCAGTTTTAGCATTGTAAGATTTAATGATCGCATTGTTTCTTTTTTCCCCCCTATCAGCTTCTCCCCCGTCTTGATTAATACATTTCTCCCACTTTATCAATGAAACAAAAGATATCTCCTTTTAGGTTTGCAATAGAGTAAAGAACACAGTTCAGTATATAGGGTAAACACACCATTCCTCTGGGAGAGGGGGTTTTATGTTCACACGGCCCAAGTATGGGGAGTCAACTGAAATACAAGATCTAGTCAATGCCGCTCAAATGATTCTTTGTGTTAGTCCTTCATTATAATGTCTATAACCTATAGGCCACATACTCTAACTTCTAAATCCCATGATCTACATTCTTATTGATGAAGTAATATTTGATTTTAATGTTTTTTTAATGAATGATAGACTAAATTTTTGCTAAGATTTATGGAACTTGATTTATTATAATGGATACCGACCAAAGACTTCACTTGAATTTCCCCCATTTCTCATATAATTAAATAGGGGGTTCCTTTATTTATGAATTTATTCCCCCTTAGTCAATGATATTTTTGAATCATATTTTTAATAATCTATAAAATCATGAGGGGACACACATTATTATCTTATCTCCTAAAATCTAGATAATGTGAAATTACTCCACCCATTTGGTCGTTCACTTCTTCCTATCCCATGAGATACCATATATTGGCATCTAAAGACCACCTTGCTTTGTCAAATATTTCCAATTTCACATATTTCTTGATTTATGAACTTTATATTGAAACATTTATTCTTTTATCACTTTTCATATTCAGATTCATATTCTTACTTATAGATTCATAATACTGAAAGATTTTTAACAAGTGAAATTAACACATGGAATTGAGTCATTAATAGATACTCTAAGCCTAATAAGTAAGAACTATATGTAGTAAACAAGCATTTAACCCAATAAATGCTAATGATCTCCATGAAACTCACTTAATTTCATGGATTCAAGAAGCATGACATTCCTTAATTATTCAAAGGACTCTCTTGTTAGATGATGCTATATCACCTAGAATCCTTGTGACCATATCCCCATAAAAACTCCACCTTTGGACTGATATAAATTATTAATACTGATTATTTATATGAATTTAGATATGGAATTACTCTTCAAAATGCTTTGACCACTTATTTGAAATGTTATTGATTTCATCTCATATCTTATTGGTATCCTGAAAATAGTCAGTTGATACCATATTTTTATAAAAAAATAGATTATAATGAAATACATGAATTTTTTTTCTTCTCCCCCAATCATTCTTATCTCGGGGGAAAAATAACACTTGAACAGAGGCATGATACCAATGGTTGAATATTGAATGCGACTTGAAACCACTAGATCACTCAAGTATAGTTTTTAAATCTCTTCAGTTTCACATAAGGCTCTTCATTATATAATATCCCACTTCCAAAGCATGCAAGTTCTAGATACAAATTTGAAAAATAAATTTGTTGTGTAACACCACTATTTGAATATGATACCATATGTGAATTTCAAGAGTTCAGATTCTTCTAGTCGCATGTATCTCCATTAAAATTATTCACCCATTCCCTTTTAAAACAAACACACACCCAATGGGTTGTATCTCCCCCTTATTCCTACACAAATTCTGGAAGATATTAGAATCATTTAACACACAAGGAGAGGGGTACCTTTGAAATCATCAAGATGAAGATTGTGTTCAATCTTGATGGATAAACCCTCTGATACTTTTTTAAAAATCACTGTACTCTCTCTATGCTTGTTCCAACTACCCAACCAACTTCAACCGTTCTCACCGTATAACTTTACATTCTCTACCTTCATTATTATTATTCTTCTAATATGTAACTTTTTTAGTCTTTAAATTTTACAAAATTTGTGGTTTATACCCACTAGTTGAAATTTATTTCATTGATGTTCCACCTATACACCATTCATCATGATTCATTCTCTGAGTATGAATCTTTTCACTTGTTGTCTGCTCTTGCTTCATCCTCCATTAGAGGGATATTTATCTTTCCTTAAATTCTTGTCTTATGTCATGATAAGTGAATTTTTCAAGGAATTATTTATTCATTTTTATTTTTTCATTTTTCTAAGTCACCCCACCTGATGTTCTAGGAGTGATACTTTCGCTAAACGTATACTCTTCTTTCTTACAACTAGATAAACTCCTCTATTTTTATTATAGGTTTTTTCACATTATTTCCAATAGATATATTGTGAGTTTAATAGAGTTATTTCGTTGTACACTTATTATTGAGCTTCTTATGTTTCCTCCAAGTAATTAAACCTATTTTCAACATATCATGTTGTCTTCCAATATAGTATTTTTTGTTATAAAACACTTGAGTTAGGGATCTCCTTTTGAGTTATTTTTCCTTATTGAATTTCTTTCAGCTAAAATATCATGTAAAATCACATGATTAAAACATATAAAACATCTCATATTAAAAACATACCTCATGTTATAATTTCTCAGTTGATATGTTGATGTAACCAAAGTTCTTCTTCATAAATTGATCCCTCAAGCTTCTTGAAACATACTCATGGTGTGTCCCTGTCTTCCATAATAATAGAATTTGATGGCTAATTTCTTTTGTGAGACTTTTATTTCATAATTTTCAATAATATTATTCTTATTCTCATATTTTGAAATATTTCTATCTTTAAAATATTAAATATATTTAAAATATTTAAAAAAACATATGAAATATGACCATGCATCACATAGAAATAGAAAAATTTGACATCATTTTTTGTATAAAGTATTTTTAGGACTATTTCCATATCCTATAGGATTTTTCATGTTTTTGGAACTATTCACAACTCTTTTACTCTCTTGCATGGGAGAGAGTTCATTATATCCAATGAAAAATTTTAAAAAACTACATGGAATTTGGGATGAATCAATAATTTTATGTTTATACTCAGAAATAGAATATTTTCATTTTATTTAATTATTTCCTTTTGAATTATAGTCAAATAATAAATGAAAATAATGCTTCAATTTTGACTTACCTTTGGAATTATGTTTCTCCACTTTTTTCTTAACTGATTCTAGCTCTTATCCTAATTGTTGAATCTTTTTATCCTTAGATTCATGTTGACCATTATGTTCTCTCGTGAGAGTCTTCTTAATAGTAATCTCATATTCCAATATTTAAGGGATATTATCTACTATGTCACTTTTCTTCTTTATTTTAAAATTCATATGAGTAACAAAATCATTAAATCTCCCATCCTCTTGTTATAGCCTTTGATTTCCATAAAAAGAACATCATTTCTAGCATCCAAATTCTGAATTTCTTTTGAGTTCAGATTATTTAATTTTTTATTAGATTTCAGTTCTTTAAGTTATTTATCTTGGGAATCATTATTCACACTTAGATATTTTTCCACTTCAACAAGTATTTTATTTAAACCATTCAACTTATCAACTTGAATTTTCTGAACATGTATCCATATATTTTTAGACTAATTTCTTCTTTAAATTTCTAATCTAATTCCTTTTATTCATGGAAAATTCCACTTTTGGATTTATTTTAATTTATTCATCATTAGTAGTTCTAGCATCATTGGAAATATAAGTTTCATTTCTCATTACTCCAACATTATTGAATGAGAAAATAGTGTCATTGTCTGATTAATCCAAATATTTTTTGAGTACATTACTAGTTTTCTTCATTCGAATCACACTTTCTCTATAGACACCTCTACAATAAGTAATTCCATCAGAATTTTACTTCTTCTTTGAAGTTTTTCTATTTTCTATGACTCACCAAAATAAGATAATATTGAAACTTCAATTTCAACAATCAAATAAATTAGTCAGATAAAACAAATCCAACAAAATAAAACTTCCCTCTGATACTAATGGTTAGGCACAAAAGGGAATTATATAACCTGAAAGGGGGGTGAATCTGGGTATAAATATTCTTTTTGAAATTATTTCTTCCTCACTGAATCTTGACCTATTTATTATAAGGGTCACCTATTTTGATCTTTATTTTTTATGTTAATCATATCCTTTTCAACTTTATATGATGATGATGCATAAAAAGTAACTAAATAAAGAACACACGGCAACACAAAGACTTTTACATAGATTGCCCTCATTGAGCTATGCCCATGAAGCATATAGATTAAATGTACTGAAGTACCAAATCCACTAAATCTCACTTTCAGTACAATAACTCAGGAAAAACACTTCTATGCATAGGCCCCATGCCTTATAAGATTTAGGGGCAACTCACTAGTTCTCATGGGTCACTCCCTTGAACATTAATTATATGTATCTATGCCAGTGGAAAAGATCACCCTCTTCCTCTTCATTTTCTCACTGCTCTAGAAAGGATTCATACATAGTTTATTAACATGTAGGTACCATCATTAGAAATATTGAATGAATCCAAAATTTTAGGTAGACACTATTTAATTTCTTTCTTGGATTCTACTTCACTTCTATAAAAACACCTTGATATAATAATTACACTTTATAGGTATCTAAAACAAACATATATTTATTTTAGACACAATAATAACAAACTCAATATTTGGTAAGATCTCCAATGGATGTCAATTATTATTTTCACTTGCTTGGATGTAGTAGTTAATAAACTCCAACTACAAATATTTTCAAATAGTGAAGATCCTGTATTTTATTCTTATTCTTATTATTATTATTATTATTCTTTATAATTTATATATAATAATGATATTTATCATAGGGTAATGTTGGAACATATATCCTTGCACAAGATTCCAGTATGATACCCATGTGCAAGGCCCTGGCATGTAACCCCTTGTGCAAGACCCTGGTGAATAATCCCTTGTATGAGATCTTAGTGCCCAACCCTTGCATGAGATCATATCACGTAACCCTTGCATGAGATTATAGTGAAATACTGTTATACTAGATCCTATTGCATAACCCTTTCAGGAGAATGTTTCATGAGAAATTTTTGAATTCATGAAGATTTTGAGTTCATGTTCAGTTCTTGTGGATCACAAGATATTGTTTAGTTCATGCAGATCACAAGATCTTGTTCAGTTATTAAGGATCATTATATCTTATTAAGTTTATTCGGCTCATAAGATATCAATGGGTCTTCATACGCATTAAAACACCCAGTTAACACTTCTCTTCACAATATACCATCATGATACCCCTTCGTAATACTTTTTTCCAATTACATGGATCATGTGACTCCAACAAAATATTTCATTCTTTTCATGTGAAACACTTACATGATGTTAATCATGTATAATCCTTTAATTCATGAGAAACCACTTTACTAGAAGTTACTTCAGATATAT
This sequence comes from Viscum album, assembly GCA_963277665.1. Lineage (NCBI taxonomy): Eukaryota > Viridiplantae > Streptophyta > Magnoliopsida > Santalales > Viscaceae > Viscum > Viscum album. Next base: position 1,303,934,278 of record OY728160.1, on the reverse strand, counting down.
ATATTTTAAGAAAAACTTTATCACCTCTTAAGTATGGGTCATTTGGTATTTATAGTCATGATTCCACCACCTTAACTCCACAAATCGTGAACATCCATCCGTTCCACCGCGTCATCAATCGGCATCACATTATTTGTGTGATCACTTATAATGATCACTAACTACATTTAAAAAAGATCTTTACATGATTAAATTCATTTTATTTTATGGCGTCGTGTGACTCCATTATGAGATCCAATAATAATCATGAATTCAGTGACATTTTCTTTTAATGCTTTGTGATATTACATCATGAGATCCACTAAAAATCATGCACTTTAAATGATCTCACGGGTTTTAAATACAATCATGTGTCTAATTTAATTATCTTAGAATGATTCACATAACCCCATAGAGAAATCAAATGACAATCATGTAGCGTTAGTGACATTGACTTCATGCGCTTCATGAGACCCTTTTGAGATATTGAAATACAATCATGTATTTTCATGATTTTGAATGACCGTGTGATATCTCTATAATTTACATATTCATTGTATTCATTCACTTATCATGATCTCTATGTGAGATCCTTTTACAATCATGATTTTTCTTCATGTGCATCACATGATCTCTCCATGAGATCCTTTGAAAATTATTCTTTGTCTTCATACACTTCACATGATCTCTCTATGATATCCTCTGATAATCATTCTTTATCTTCATATGGTTCAAATTATCTCAATGAAATATCTTCTAAAAATTTTCCTCTATTATACCAAATATATTACACTCCACGTGATCAAAAAATTCATTCTCTACGAGATCATAAATTCATTCTCTGTGATATTGGTTCACATTCACGCTCCATGAGAACAATAATTCTTACTCTGTGAGATCAAGTCACATTCATGAACCATGAGATCAAACATCACATGATCTATGAGATCATACATATTGTTCTCCATATCCATACCTCATTTAACAACCATCCTTTTTCAAAAACCTCAAACAATGTTAACAAACACAATCAACCCATAAGTACCACTAAGAGAGTTTTTTACCAACAGTATTTATAAGGAGTTATCTAAAAATCCAAATTCAGTTTCCAAACGAATTTTATGGAAATACAGGGTACTAATTGAAAATTTTATATATTAAACTAGTTTTGTAATTAATGGTTATACATTATATAAAAAGAAACAATATGAATAGATTATGGTGAAAAAAAGTGGAGTTGCTCTTATGGTGAAAGTGGTGAACATATCTTTTCTAATGATAAAAATCCAATTTATATAAATATGTCATATTTCATCATCATCAAACAGTTATATGAGTTGGATTATACAACATTTAAAGTATTGGTTTTCTATTAAAAATAGGTTTACAACAGTATTGTAGTAAAATTAGATGAATTTAGATTCATGATGGTGAATGTTGGTGTGGAAGGATATTCAGTTGAGCTATTCCTAATGGAATCACAAGAAGTTAAAATATTTGATGTATCAGATCTAGAAAATAAGAATTGGTCAATTTACATGTTTATGACTAAAACAACTATAGGGTTGGATTAAAATTTAATTGAGAATTAATCTTTCTTTGGGAGATCATAATAATTTCACGATGGTCCAAATATTGAAAATTCATTGTATGTTATAGGGGGCCACAAAGAGGGTATTTGTATCATAGATGGAGGAGACAAATCCCTTCACCCATTAAAGAAAAAAATGGTGTTCAATGAGAAGGTTAAAGTGTTTTCTAATATGATATACTTTTACTCATAATATTAATGTGTTCTCTAATGTATTTGCATAATCTAATTTAAATGTTTTCTTACTTTTATAGATAATGAATTTTTCACTTAAGGATATTACTAATACCATGGAATAACAAATGATTAGTTCTGAAATTGTAGAATTATTAGGTGATAAAAAACTTGTTGATGAAAAAAAACAATAAAAATTTAGCATCACTGTATTAAATAAAATTATCAATTTAATAAGAAAGGGTATAAATTTAGAGGTCGGATAGAATCAACACGGCCAGCCTATTAATCCCAATAAGTCTTTTTTCATTAGTTATGTTGGTCTCACAATAATAATTCATGAACTAAATAATATATATACATAGAACAATTTTTTTCTATGTTGAAGGAAACCCTTTGTTAAGATATCAAGGTAATGTTATGATATGCATGCTCTATTTTACCAAAAAAATATATAATGAATATTTGATTTAATTTTCATTATCTCTTGTAGATTTCATTTATTTTGGATGATTTATGTAAGAAATATGTCTTTATGACCACTGAAAAAGATCACATAGGCTTCTGGATACTTCTTACAAAGCATAATCTTAGGGATACTGAAGGGAAATTAAATCCCCACCGACCATTTACTTATTCACACATTATAAAATAGGATACATTGAAATATTTTATTAGTATCCATTATAAGAAATCATTTCAGGTTAATTTTAATTGATAGTATATTATAAAAAATTATTCTTTATCCAATTTGATTCTAAATTTTTAATTTATGAAACAAAAAAGGGAGGTGATAATTAATAATTTATAGAAAAAAATGGTGCCCCTATGATAAATAAGTGATGGGGTACACTTAACTTGAAAATAAATTGGTATGTATTTTAAATCTATAAGAAAAATTTTATGTGATATGAAATAAAAACAAAATTATGTTCCTTTGTTTATATGCAGATTTATGAATTAAAATCTGAACCCACTTCCAACCCACATCATGTGTTATGGAAGGAGGACTGTGTAAATAAAGAGGGTATACTAGTTGATGAAAAAAATGAAGCAATATGGGAAGAGTGTGTAAGTATGAAAAAATAGAAATTAATTGTGATTTATAATGATATTACATAAGAATATTTATTTATGTTATTTTGTATTTTATATGATTTACATACAAGAATAAACAGTGATTGTACTTGAAAAAAATACTTTCAATAGCTATGAAGAGGTTAGAGTAATCTAACCATGTTATAGGAGTAGGTTTTGGAGTGTCAACTCAGACATATTTCGAGAAAAGAAAGACATAGGGGGATACAATTGAGATGATGAAAATCATACAAACATAGATAGATTCTTTGAAAGATATTATTGTCTAATATGGTTTGGAAGTCCAATATATGTGAAGGGATCAAAGAAATATAGTATTGGAATAAATAATAGTACCTGAAGACCCAAATGACACCACTATATTTGAGTCTAGACATTCCCCTCAACCACCTACCTTAACCAAGGTAATAAATTTTGTTATTACTCTTTCTCATAAATTTTAACCAACTAACTTCTGATAACATTATATTTTTAAAATTTTGTTTTGTTATGGTGTATGTAATTTATATCTACCAACACCCACACATCACCTTGTTGTAAGGGTTATGATGTATAATATAACAAGAGACAAGATAAACCACAATCAACTCCCAAAAGATCACATGAGAGTGGGGATTAAGGTAGCTCATCATCCAATTAATGAGTTTCCTTCTCCACATGATGATCTGAATATTTCCATGGTAAATGATGCCATTAGAAATTTCATGTAATGATATTCTAATCTTATAATGATACTTGAGTTACGCCCTTAAAAAAATTTGAATAGAAAACAATTAATTGTTGATGTAAAAAGGTCTATAATGAGGTATGGTATTACAGATGGATAAAATGATGAGGAAACAGAAGGTCGAATTAAGGAAATTCAATCAATCAACCAAGAAATAAAAAAGGACCTTTTGTGATTACCTTCTCCCCACAAGTTTCACTGCCACTTATATTAACATTATAATTTCATGTAGACACAACACTCAAAAAATGGAGACATGTGCTACATTTAATATGAAGAAGAAGTATTTGGATAGGCCATTGTATATGTGGTTGGTATTGAGAGTGTAAATGAGATTATAAAGTTTGAATGTTTGGGAATCTCAATTTTGAATACATACATGAGGTATATTTTTATAATATTTTTTCCCAAAAGATAATCTACTATGTTCATTATAGATAATAACTATTCATATTTTCTATACACTACTAGAAAATGATCTATATCCACGGACATATAACCATGGTTTTATAAGTCCATGGCTATAGCTTTATTTATATACACAGTTTAATTAGGTATATGGCTATATGTATACTTAAATCCATGGTTTTATAAATATAATTGCAATAGGGTTCATTTTTTTCAATACCATCATGTGACTCTCTCCTCCCCACGACCCTCCTCCCATTATCCTCACGATACCATCCTCCCTAGATGTTGATGGCTCTTCATCCACAGCCCTCCTCCTCTAACTCCCTCACCGAAACTCTCCCTGATGATGCTCCTCAAAGTCACCCCCAACGAATCCCCACCCACCACCCTCAACACCTATGACGTCGACGACGATGCCCTGCTCTCCGCTGCCCCCCCCCCCCCCCGAAGCCACCCCTGACACCTGAGACCCTATGCAAACCCGACCCGTATTACTTCTCCTCCACCTGAAGCCACTCCCCACCTCCTCACCTAAATCCTACTAGCCTTCTTCATCCATTTTCTGATGGTTCCCCTGACTACCAGTTGTCCCCCTCCCCCACCCATGCACATTCCACCTGATCCAAGTTCTACCCTCAAACCCCCAATATCCTTCCTCTGTAGGATTTTTCTTATAATATTTCATTCATATTATAATTTATATTTACATTATTCTAGTTTACAGCTTCCATTATTTTATTATGTGTTTGTAATATTCTTGAAATCATTCATTATAATTTTCTTGGATATTCGTACCCTTTGAATTTCCATGTTTTTAATGGTAAAATGACTTCCTTAAATCAATAGATTAATTGATAATAAATTAGGTTACATGAAATCTATGTTGACATATAATTAAAAAATGAATTGTATTATTTTTTTATTATGTTATTCCAACATGTTTCAAAATTATTACTTGAGTAATTAGGTTTCATGAGTTTTTATAGGAAACAAAAATTTAAGAAACGATCACTAGGTGACACAAATTTCAAAATTATCACTTGGGTAATTTTCATTTAACTCTATTTCTCCAATATGTTTTTAAATTATGAGGAAATTGACCATTGTATATTTATAATTCTCTTTTAATTTCATCATATTATTGAATAATTATGCTCTTAGAGAAGCTATGGGTTTATACCATAAGAGGATTCCTTGTCCTCTTTGAGTTAGATAATCTATCACTTTCTCATGAACTTAGTATGTGTTCATATGTGAACTATAGACTAATTATTTATTTAAATTTATTCTCGGTGTTTCTTTTATTGTTCATTAGTCAAATTGGTAAAAAATAAATTTTTTATGATTTTTAAAATGATGATCATGACCCAAAAAAGGTGATATAGGGTTTGAATTAATTTTGGACATGTTTAAACTGAAGAGTTTTTCTGGTAAAGGTTAATATGAAATGTATACGATAAATGGACAATAATGTGAAGATTTTAGATAGTAAAATGATAAAAAAAAATTAATAAATAATGATAATAACGGTATATTATGTATCGAGTAGTGTTTTTTAATTTCATATGGTGGAATTATAAGTTCCATTATGTCCTTGTGATAAGTTAAACATAACTTGGTTGTTTTAATGGGTATAGTTTCTACTGAAATGGTCATCTATGCATGTGGAAATTAGTATTTAAGAGGGATAATCTTGTCAAGTATACATTGGTGAATTAAACTTAATATTTGAAGGTGAAAATTTCTCTGGCCATTATGAATTCATAAGAAGTGAAACTACTTATATTTGGTTTCAGGTATGAAAAGTGATATTCCCTTAATAATTGTATTTCTAATTATTATTATTTTTTATTATTTATCTTATTATCTTAATTTTTGAACTTATGTAATTATTATTCTATAATTTCTGGTATGAAAAATGGTTATTCCTATGTATTCTTCTTATGTAGTAAAATTAGATTGGGATGTTGGGTTATATATAACCATAATGAGAGGTTCTTTTGGTTCTGGGAATTAATTTTTCTGTTGAATTTTCTACTTGTTCTTACCTACTCATTTTATTTGAATAATTAATTGTATGAAACTTTAGAAGGAATTGAGAAAATGGTAATTAAATAACACACTAATATAGTATTCTTTATACCTTTAATATTATTTTTATTTTTTATGAGTTTTTCTCAACTTAATATTTCACCTTTAAATAATTCAAAAATGAAAGAAAAATGTAGGCCATTATTAATTCACAAGAAATGAAACTACTTCTACTTGGTTTCAAGTATGGAAAGTTATTTTTCATTAACAACTATATTTCTAATTTTAATTTTTATTATTTCCTTTATTTTTTCATTTTTTAACTTATGTACTTTTTTTCTATAATTTTTTGTATGAAAAATGAACATTCCTATGTTCGATTTGTCTTCTTTAAAATTATATTTTGAAGTTGGTTTTAATATAACCATAATTAGAGGTTTCTCATTGAGATAAGTTGAAGTGATTCCCTTATAGAATTTACAATCAACCCCTTTGATTTCATTAGTCAGATTATTTTTTACAGTCTCTTAAACAGAATAATTAGTTTGTTTGGACACCTCAAGATGCTATAATTTTATTGTATGAGGTTTGTTTTGATTCTCTTTCCTATTCTATTTTAGAGAGTTTGAATTATACCAAACTTATTTATGTTATGTATGTATATAATTATCTTGGGTGATGTATGAATTTTAAAGTTACATGTGGAGGCCTTAAGAACAAGTATCATTTATAAGACTTATATGATGCATACTGTCACAAGAGTGACAAGCTATTTTGGTTAAGTTATTCACCTATGTTTTTTAGTTTACTTATAGAGTTATACATATAAAATGTGCATGAGATTCAGTGACTCTTCATAATCTATAGTGTTTACTCAAGTATCTTCAATAATTTCTCAATTCATTCATATGAAAAATAGTCTTATTCCATAATAATGACCATGAAATTTTATTTTTGGTCATGGAAATATGGTATATTTTGAGAATTTAAAACAAAAAAATATAAATAGTGACTCTTGAACTTTTAATCATTAGATTTTATCACGTGGTTAGGATAATTTAGTATTTTTTCACCATATAAAGTAAAGGTTCTGCATATAGACTCATTTTTTCATAACATTAATGGAAATATTTTAATCCTTCATATAGGGGTTTTAAACTCTTTTTCAATACATAAAAATTTCAATGATTATAATTAGATACTTTTTGCTTCAAAATAGCTTAATTATAAGGTAAAATGTATGAACATCATTCCTAATTCCACTAGTTCATATAAATGTATTTTAAAAGGTCACTTATTAACATTTGTATAAGGGGTTTTGTGTTAATTGGTTGACCAACATGCCTTTTTTGAATCCTCAAAGAAAAATCCCTCTATTTATAAAATTTGACCTTCTTCCTGATGGTTATTTTTGAAACTAAAACAATTTAACCAACACACAAAACAAATTAGGTGTAATAAAACTATATAAAACATCTAATGAATGTAAAATTTACTTACATGAAACTTTGAGTTATGTACCTGTCTAAACATTACCATTATTTGAAAAATATCTTCAATTATCTCCCTTATTTGTCTAATTCTAATGGTTGTTCCATCATTTTTCTTCTTTCATAGAAAATTATTTTACATTATTTTGGAAAAAATATCTTTAATAAAACCACAATAAAGAATTCTATGGACAATAGTATGAAATATAACATGCACTAATTAATCTCAGCCAACCACTAAACTCTATCAGCTCTTCTTGGACTAGATATCTAAAATTATTTATCCCTATATTTGATACCTTTATTTAGAAAGAAAATCATGAATTATGTATGGACTCTATTTTCAACTATATTTTATAACTTTTTATGTTCAAGTCCTCATAGAAACAAACAAAAGAAAATATATATATTAATATATATATTTTTATGAAGAACATGATAAGGATGTATACACCCTACAGTACTCTCTACTATGGACTATAAATCAAAACTATGAATATGAACTATTCATTCCTGGTGAATCAATTATTTTTTGATCTAAGATAATCGATCAGAAGAAAAGTTGGAGTCTGAAGTGGGTTTTTTACACAAAAATGAAACTCTATTGATGAATAGAAGATGGATTTATGGGTCTAGAATAGTTGTAGATATTTTGAGCCTATTCTAAGAGTGAATGTGCTTTATAAGGTGATTAGAACTCATATTTTATGATCTATAATCATGTTGATCACATTCTATATTTTATCATCCACTATTTTCCAGGGTTAAATATCATCCATCATATACAGGAAAGGTTTGGGTTCAGTCCTTGGAATCTCTACAAGATAGTGGAATCCCAAAACTAGGTGACATGTATGATGACATTCACCAAGAAAAAAATATGTAAGATATAACTATGAATAGACTTTTTTCCTAAAGAATGTTTTGTAAATGTAATTTCAAGAAACACTAAATAAAGATATCATTATTTATCTAAAATTTTCTTTTTGTAAATATATTTATGTCTTCTTATATTCTCATGGGTAGAAGCTAATACTAAAGGGGAAAATGAGTTGTTTAATCTAACGCACCCGTATATTTATCCAAACATATAGTCAGCATAATAGTATGGTGAGTATATATAATGGGGGTCCTATATTAAGCTTTAATGGATAATTATTTCAACATGACAAGGTTTTTGGCTAAGATTCTCAGTTGATATCAAAGATGTTAGTCAAAATGGGTACATTAATTTAGTCACACAACTGACATAAGTAAAGTAGATCAAAATCACAATGGTTTTCTTAGCCAAAATATATCATGTATTTTTTCACATCAATAGAGGGGAGTCCCTAAATTAGATATATAGTCTAATTTAAATATTGTATGGTTAGGTTGTGTCTTACCTTAAAGGATATAATTTTCTTAATAATTGATCAATTAATTTCTTTAGATTTCAACCAATGTTGTAAATAATTGAAATAATATTAATGATGATAATAAATTAGATTGATATTTTTATTATATTAGGGTACTACTCTAGATTTATTTATTTTTTTCCTATTGAATACACAATAAAATAATTATGGACAATATAGGTGGTAGTTATGAGGAATGGTCTAGAACGACATCATTCTAGGATATACAAATCTTAAGATATATTGATGGGGTCATCATTTGGGAACCCTATTACCCATACTTATTTTCTATGTAATTAATTCATTTATATAAGTTTAACATATCTCCCTATGATGATGTCTACAATGAAAAATATCCAGTGGTTGTGTTCCCATTTTGGTTGATGCCTTTGAATAAGGACATGCATATTATTATCATACTACAAGCCATTAAAGTTGTAATAATATTTTTTATTTACTATGTATAGAAAAAAAATTATATTATCAAAATATAATGTTGATGGAGACATTCATCTAGAAAATCATAATTTTTTTCAAGAAGATAGCATATAAATAGAACCTAAAAATTAGGGAATACAAGAACCATTGAAAAAGGATACCAACAGCCTAACACCCCTAAGGGAGGTCACCATGATTTTTTTAAATAAGAATAAAATATTTAATATTTGGTGGCATTTCTAGTTTTTTTAAGGAGTTGGGTGTTATGAAGATCATATAAATCCTGAAAAATCTATAGTAAAACATTCACATTGGAGTTTTCCTTATAATCCATAGGTTTTTAATCACCCCTAAATAGAATTGTTTTATTTCCCACCATAAATAGGCCAATTCCCAACTACAAGATATGGAGATTATAATATATTCTTCCAATTAATGAGGAGTTTAAAATGGGTATCCTAAACTCATCAATCAAACCACCATTAACTATTTATCTAGAATGTTTTGGGTATGTATGGGCTATGAAATATACTATACATGGTCTATTACCTAGAATTTTATCAATACTCCCTAGTTAATACCCATTAAATAGTTAGATACTTGCTTGGATATGTATTAGAAAATCTATAAAATGCTCTTCCAACATAATATAGAAGTGGTTTCACATATCTCTAATGTATCTATAAAATAATTATTGTTTATAAATTGTTTCATGTTTATATTAATTCTTGTTTACATTTTTAGAAACCATAATGTAATGTACATGTAAAGGCAACTCCCATTTTATCTTTCACAATTTCTCTACTGCAATCGACTCATTATTTTCATTATATCAACTAAAAAAGTGGAACATTCAGTCTCATTTTCGTGAAAGCTTTAATGAGAAGATGTGATGAGAAGGATGAAATATAGAATGTCTTGAGAAATATTTCACTTCAGTTGGAATCTATGGAGAAAGATAAGGCTGATGAAAATGTATTAAAATTAGATGAATATTAGAAGAAAGAAAGAGATAAGCTTCACCAAAAGATATTTCAAGTAGAAAACCAACTAGATAAAAAAAGGAATCAGATTTAGAAATTTAGAGACTAAATAGAGTGTTGAATGTGATGAAGCATATGAAGGATTATGATGATGTTGAAATTATGAAAAAGGTGGAGGGAAATCTAAAGATCTTGAGAGAAAAGGAAGCATACCTTGAATATTTAGAAGCATTAATCCAAACCCAGGTCATGAAATAGAAAATAATAAATGTTGAGCTGCAAGATTCTTGTTGAGAATTACTTAATGTAATATATTGGATTCTAACATTACTTAATGTATGCAGTTTTTTTAACATAACATTTTGATCATTAACATTAGTGCTCTCAATTTTTCAAGACATTCTATTTGAGTCCTAATGAGTAAATCAATGAAAAAAATTCTTTCATACAATTAATTTAAGTGGTTTTATTCTTGAATTTAACTATAAGTGTTGTTTCTTATCATAAGCAGTGAGTGTTCTATTTTTAATGTAAATGTTTAACTTCATAATATTTGTATGCCTCTCAATGGGTGAACCTATGATTTCATCAAATCCTTTAATTGAAATTACATGGATGTTTGGATATGCCATGCGTTTTTTTTCTTCTTATTTTATTTTCAGGGCTTACAAGACATATCAGGACATACCCATATTGTTGAAAGTGTGTTTTGGGTTGAGCCTGACCTTGCACGGTTCTTCATGGTTTGTGATTGCATGTTGGTATTTGGTGATTTTTTGATTTTGTAATTTGAAGAACATATACATTATACAAGTAATGTCTCCATATGAGGTTTCAGAGTAGGAATTATTCACCAAATCTTAGACACCTAGATTTAGAAGAACTAATGGTATGGATTTTTTCATCGGTATCAGGCCTATACAATCCTCCATAGGATAGTTAGCCGAGCGTTCATGAGAATGTGGAGTCTTGAAATAACGATGCATTCACTGGGGAGGGTCAGTTCCTGTAGTCTCTATTTGGGATGAATTTCATTTTAATGTTTTTAATTGGTTGAATTTTTTAGGGTTCACACTTACCCTTTAATAGTGCCATTTCAAAATATAAAAAAAATGTATTCTGGTCAATTGTATAAATTGTTATGAAAAAATTATTTCCAAAACATGACTATAGCTTTGAGATGTCTAATATGTCATTTTCTATTATACTGATCATAATGATTTTAATACAGTGTATGCTTTTTTTTATCATGGCTACTAATTTGATAGAAAATGAGAATCTCGGTAGGGGTATTTTGATATCATATAAATTATATATAGGCACGTCACATGGGATAGTTTGTTGAACCATGTTTTTGTATGAACCTTTCCACTTTCCATTGATTATTTGTAGACCTGATCATCATATACAACTTACCATTTCTATGAGATGGAGTTTTACCTAAGTCTCAACCACTAACTGAAATATGATGAGGTTATATCATTAAATAAGGAATCCTCATTGGTTTATCTTATTCATATTATGTTTAAAGTGTTAGGATCGAAGATGGTATGTTAGGTATGGATCGTTTAAATATAATAATTTTTCATTTATAGTTGATATTGATCTTTAAGGTACTTCATTATCTACTTATAATATGATTTTATTGATAACTAGATGTAAAGTTTATTTCATCTATATTCATGTAAATGAGTAAATTGATCAAAATAATACATCTACATGTATTTCATATATGATAAAAACATGGTGGTTTTCTAATGAGTATTATATTATCAAACTCTATAGGTGTACTCTAGTGGATATGTAGTTTTGTGGTATGTCTTGTAGGTTTCTATATGTGGGTCTTGAGCTGTGATGGAAAGGGATAGCACACTTCAAAGGATAACATTGTGGATAGCTTGGATAAGTAGACCAAGGAGTTTTCAAGTGCTAGTGATGATGATAAGAGGGCAGTTTTGTGTTAGATGGAAGAGGATGTAGTGAAGCTAGAGGGCTCTGCTACTAGATATGGAAATACTTATCTGACATCTAAAAAAGAACATCTTGGATAAAGGATAAAAATGAATGCTTGGTAAGTTGATCAGCCCAACTAAATAAGATTAGTTTACTCTCATGAAGAACATCCTATCTACTTTCATGTAATCCCCATCGTTTGGAGTTTCATTTAGCCTTCAGTTTATAAATTATCATGATTCTTTGTGAGTGGAGTAATGTGTTTTTTTGGTAGTATAAGTTCATTTTTATGGTAGGTTTTCAATATTTTATTGATAATTTACAATCATTCAACAATACAAATTTTTTTATTAACCTTGTATTATAATTTCCGGGCATGTAGTAGGGGAATGGGATAACTATTTTTAGTATTAAACTTGTATTAGAATTCTGTAATAACTATTTTTTTAGAGTATATAAATGTTATAACCATGGTTATGAACTGTGGAAGTAGAAATATAGCCATGGTTATGAACCGTGGCAGTAGACCTATAGCCATAATTTTGACCTGTGGCTATAATCTGACGTGGAAGTAGACCTATAGCCACAGTTTCCAACATTAGCTATAACAGTGACCCTATTTCCACAAAAATAGGATCCAAAATCCATTAAACTATGTCTATTACCTATAGCCATGGTTTCATTACCTATATCTATGGTTATAACCCATGTTAATATCATAAATTTCTATTAGTGTAGATATATATAATACTATTATAGAAAGGGAAAATCCTGCAAAACCAATATTTGGACTCATTAAACCCACTACAATTTATATGGATTAATTTTCATTGGATATAGATGAATTTGAAAAGAAAAAAAATATCCTATGAGAGGAATTATAAAATAAAATATTCGATGATAAACTGATCTTGATGCCTATATTGTAGGTGTAAAACTCTATGATCTAATCATATATAATATATTTTTATTTTTTCATTATTTATTTGTTTTTATGAAGCACTATATATTGATTTCAATCAATTTAGACACCCCTAATGTTTATTTTTTTGGATCCAATGCATGGACTTCCATTAGACTGACCACACATGATATTTATTGTGAATTTTTAATGCACTTCAATTAAAATTTTATGGATAAACTTTGATTATATGTTTCATTTTATGTTTTAACAAGAATTTTTTTATGATATGGAAGTCTATAAATATCAGCTATGTCATGGTATGAAGTTGGTGACTTAATACAAAAATCCTATGGATTTCTTCATTTGGAAATATATTATGATATATATTGTAATATTTAACTATCAAAACATATTTCAAAACAATTTACTTATTTTTCTCAATTTTTTTGTAGTGTCCAAAGAAAAATAATGAAATTGATTATGGATATTACACTTGAAATTTTATGAAAGATATCATATACCATAAAAAGACTAGAATTCCAAAACATATAATTTTTTAAGGTAATTAAAATTTCATTAAAAATATTTTCAAATAATTTATTTGTCTACATTTTCTCAGTACTATGAGAATTTTCGACAATTTACATACTCAAAAAAAGAAATAATTTTTTTAGAGATCAGTGGGAATAGTAAATGGTATAAGAATTATTAATTTCATCAAATTTAGGTGATTTCATATCATTTTTTTGATTTATTATGGGCTATGACCTTAGAGATACATTTGGGATGTGAATGAAATTACCCAATCAGGATCCAAGTATCACTGAGAGGGGGAGGGGTGAATCGGTGATATCTTTTTCTTTTATGTTTCCCCTTTTTGAAATAACCTTCACCCCTTGTTAAAGATTTCTTTCACTACTGAACACACAAAACCATAGGAACACAAGATTTACAAGGTTCACTACTCAACAAGAGTAGCTACGTCCTTGGTATAGTACGGAAATTATCCAACACCACACAATCCACAAGAAAATAATCCTTTTATATGGAATACAACGAGTAGGATATACCCTTACACTCGTGTAGCACTTGGAAAAGAATCCGCAAGTTTGTGTGAACCCTCTTAGCACAAATAGAAAATTACAGTATTTCAGTGCTTCTTTACAATTGAAAAGGTGTATTCTCTGAAGTACAAATGTTCACTTTCCTACCCAAAATCTGGTAAGAACTCCCATGTGAAAAACTAAATACATGTGAATACCACAAATTTTTCTCACAACCTTTAGGTTATCTTGCACACAATTCAAATTACTTGTGTTTAAAAATCCACTTTTGGCGTGTAAAACCTATTTCGCACAACTTCTTTTTCCATGAAACTTTTCACTTTTTCGCGCAACTTCCCTTTTTTACGTGGACCTCTTTCTTTTCACGCAACTATCTTAACATAAAATTTTATGTGCTTCGGAGCTTAGGATATCTCTAAGTGTAGAGTCCATAACAAATGATAGGGGGTCACCTCGTATTTATAGGATTTTTTTACCCTATGTGAAAAACACTAATCTGCATATAAAACCCTCTTCATGCGTATAAAAACTATTTCACGCAACATTATATTTTGCACACTATCTTGATTTTTTCACGCACATCATGCCTTTTCCATTTTTCTTCGTTCTGGTCTCAAAACACCACTTGTGTGCAAAATTCTAAATCACGTTCCAATTTTCACGCAAAACCAATCTTTCTCTCAACCTAATTTTTTGCACACTTTTCAAAATTTTCCATGCACTCCATGCCTTTGACATTTTTTGATGTTCTGACCCTGAATCATTCCTTGTGTAAAAAATTCTAAGCCATCTTCAAACTTGCGCGCAACATCCTTTTACAAAAACACATTTCTTCATCTCCTGATTTTTAGGCCTAAAAATTTGGAAAACACTGAAAAATAGCACCACCTTAAAACATTATTTTATGTCGCCTCTAGATTATCCATTCCTTCATCATGATTCTCTTCACTGTATTCCATAACCATTCTTCATCTTTCATCATGAACTCCACTATCATGATATGTATCCTTTGATTGAATAGCTTTAGCATCGTCAGTTTTTTCATGGAAAGTACTATAACTTCCCTGTCTTCCCCCAGCATCTTTCATTCCAATCAAAGTTGTATATGACTAGCATCACCTTTACTCCACCTTTACTTTATAAGGATTGCATCATAATTTCTCCTAACTTGTGATATTTTTTAAATACAAATCGCCAAGCATCGTCTAATTTTCCAGTCCTTTACAAAGTGAATTGATTTATCTTCTTTGACAACAAAATACAACACTCTATAATAGAAAAATCTTCTTAATTCCTTCTCCATCCAACTTGGTCCCAATAGTGAAGAAATGTTATCATAATTATTATATATTATTTTTTATCAGTTTTTTCAGGACATGTATAATAGAGGGTTACACTCTACATTTTTTGGAAGAGATCATAACATGTCTGAATCTGCGTGTTCTCATGAGATATTTAACATTGAAGATACAAATTAAATAATGTTGATAGGGAAAAGGGTAAATAATGTATACATACATCATGAAAAGGTGACTTTCTACTACTTATTTAGTTAATTGTGACATCATTTTATCTATTATTTTTAAGTTAATTTCCTTATCATTTTTATCTGATACTTATTTACTTTTTTTCATATATATAATGCATGAAGACAAACTAGAAATGGTGTAACTGTTAAAGGATAATTGTTCTCAAAATCATGGTATTTTTAATTGTATCACATATGTGGTGAGAGTTTCTTATCACCAGGATGTGGTCTAGTTCAAGATAACCTTCTTTTGAGAATAATAAGAAATGGTGTGATGTGTAGGAATCAACCACACCTAAATTTTATAAACATTGTTCCTATTATGACACAAATTTTTTGTTTTCATGTTAATTTCCTTAGCAATTTTATTTAATATTTATTTAGTTTTTTTCAAAAATATTTTGGGAAGTCTTGTTTTTCTTTCAACTATTTACAAAAAAGCTATAAAATTGAGAACAAGTTCCTTTAATATGCAAGTGTAAATTTTATGCTTTTGGAAAAATGATGTGGATTGTAAGGATTCATCTATAAAATCAATGATCACTATAATTTTCTTCAAATAATTTTTGGAAGAGAATATATAGTTTAGATAGAAGGTCTCATATACTAAGGGACATTACAACAATTTAAGGAAAAGTATGAATTCCCAAAAGATATGTCATGAAAATTTTCTTTAATGGTGTAGGAATCATCTATAACCCAATCATCCACACCTAAATCCGAAACATAGTGTTCTTGATATGAATCAAAGTGTATGTTTTAGTTTTTAATTAATATTTTCATTCAAAACAAAGATTACATACTCAAAACCAAGAAAAAAAATATATTGTTTTCAAAATTTAGTAAAATGATCCATAATTCATTTATGAAGTGTTGGAATAGTCCTCAAGTCAATCTGACACATGATGTGGTTAGCATGGATTGAAGTGTGTGTTTTCAGTATAGAAGTTCCATTTAGTTTAAAATGAATATCACATATAAAAAACTGATAAAATGGTCTTGGATTTTTTTCAAACATTAGGAAAATGATCCATAAATCATTTGGATGTGAAAGAATTGGCCTCACACAAATCAGATACACGATGTGGCCGGTGTGGAACAAAGTTCATGTTTTCAATATAAAATTTCCATTTTAGTTTAAAACACATGTCACATTTCCAAAAAGATACAGTGAGCTTGGATTGTTTTCAAACTTTGGTGAAATGATCCATAATTTATTTTTTATGTGTATAAAGGACCGCACATCAATATGACACATAATGTGGTTTATATGACTCTAAGTGTGTGTTTTCATTATAAAAGTTTCATTTTACTTTACAACATGCATCACATAGTGAAAACAAACGAAGTGTGATTATATTATTTTCAAATATTAATAAAATGATCTATAATTCATTTCTGATGTGTAGGAATCAACTTCACATCAATCTAATATAGGATGTGGTTGCACTGACTCAAAGTGTGTGTTTTCAATATAAGTTTCATTTTACATTAAAGCATGTATCACATAGATAAAATCAAGAAATAAAGATCATATCATTTAAAAACATTAGAAAGATGAGTCATAATTCATTTTTTATGTGTATTAATTGACCAAACTTCAATACAACACGTGATGTGGTTGGAATGACTTGGAGTGTGTGTTTTTAATATAAGTTTCAATTTAGTTCAAAAACATATCACATGGTGAAATTATGAGTAAATGAACTCATATTATTTTCAAATTTTAGTAAAATGGTCCATAATTCATTTTTAACACATAATAATCAACTGTATATCAATATGATTGATGATGTCACTGGTATGACTCGTAGTACTTGTTTTTAATATAGAAGTTATGTTTTAGTTGTAAACATGTATCATATAGAAAAAAAATAAAAGGAGATCATATTGTTTTTAAACATTAGGAAAATAATCCATAATTAATTTTTGATGTGTACGAGTCGACTGCATGTTAATCTGATAGATGATGTGGCTGGTATGACTTGAAGTGTGTGTTTTCAATATAGAAGTGCCATTTTAATTTAAAATAAATATCAAATATCCAAAAATGAGAAAAAAATCTTAGATTATTTTCAAATTTTAGGAAAAATATCTATGATTAATTTTTTACATGTAGGAATTGACTGTACATCAATCTGATAGAAGATGTATCAAGTATGACTCGATGTGTGTGTTTATCAATATAAACATGCCATTTTAGTTTAAAATGTGTGTCACATAGAAAAAACTGAGAAAACAAGCTCAGATTGTTTTTAAGCTTTAGTTAAGTGATCCTAATTAAATTTTTATATGTTGGAATCATTCGAACATCAATCTGGTACATGATGTGGTCAACATGACTAAAAGTTCATGTTTTCAGTTTAAGTGTAAATTTAGTTTAAAACATATATCACATAAAGAAAACTGAGCAACTGAACTCAGATTTTTTTCAAACATTAGTACAAAGAAACATAATCCATTATGTGTAGGAATTGATCATATGTAAATTTTACACATGATGTGATCGGTATGACTTATAGTGCATGTTTTCAATATAGTGTTATTTTAGTTTAAATCATGTATCACATAGACAAAACTGATAAAATGATGTTGTGTAATTTTTATACTTTAGGAAAGTAGTCCAAAATCCATTTGTGAGATGTAAGAATTGAACACACATCAATCTGACACATGATGTGTCTGGTATGGCTTGAAGTGTATGTTTTCAATATAGAAGTTCCATTTTAGTCTAAAACATGTATCACATATCTAAAATAGAGAATATAGGATTGGATTGTTTTCAAACTTTAGTAAAATGATCTATAACTTATTAGTGACTTGTAGGAATCAACCATACTTAATATGATAGATGATATGGTGTCTATGACTTCTAGGGTTTGTTTTCAATATATAATTTCCATTTTAGTTTTAAACATGCGACATGCATCCAAAACCAATAAAATTATGTTGGATTATTTTAAAACATTAGTAAAATAATCCATGATTCATTTATGATATGTAGGAATATTTTTCACATAAATAAAACACATGATGTTTCCATTATAACTCAAAGTGTGTGTTTTAAATTTAATTTTTATTTTACTTTAAAATACACATCACATAGAAAAAACTAAGAAAATGAGATCATATTTTTTTCAAACCATAAAATAATGATTCATAATTCATTTTTAAGTAAATAAATTACTCTCATGTTAATATGAGACACGATGTGATTAGTATGAATCAAAGTGCATGTTTTCACTATATAAGTTATGTTTTAGTTTGACACTCTTATCATATAGACAAAACCAATAAAATGTGCACCTATTTCTTTCAAAAATTAGGAAAAATATACATAATTATGTTTTGTTGCCTATAAATTGACCATACATCAATCTGACAGACGATGTGGCGTGTATGAATCGAAGTGCATTTTTTCAATATAGAATTTCCATTTTAGTTTAAAATGCATGTCACATAGCCATAACTAAGAAAATGAGCTCATATTATTTTCAAAATTTAGAAAAATGATCTATAATTAATTGTTTACATGTTTTAATTGACCGTATTTCAATACATCAGATGATGTGGTTAGTATGACTCAAAGTGAATGTTTTCAATATAAGTTTCATTTCAATTTAAAATAATTTCCACATAGAAAAAACCGAGCAAACAAGTTGAGATTGTTTTCAAATTTTAGGAATACGAACCAAAATTCATTTTTTGATGTGTAGGAATGGACCACACATCAATCTGATGCACAATTAATGGATAATATCATTAATATATACTATAATTAATGATATAATTTATCATATAACATTAAAAATATAATTTATTTTTTTATTTAATTTTACTAAAATAGACATTGGTTTTATTAGTAGGACAATATTTTATATGGAGGTTGATCATTGGAAAAAGTCTACTAGTTTTGATTTTGAATATGGGTTGTAATTTTTTTGATTAATTTTAAATATAACATCAATGTAAATATTCTGTATGTAAATTTTGAATTGAAATTATAGTGAAATTTGATAATTGTATTCCAATCCAGTTAAATATATATATTTCTATTCCGGTATATGAATTCTAAATGGGTTTGTTTCTATAGGGCTATTGCATGGCTACTGGTAGGATGTAGCTGTGTACCAGCTGATATAGCCTTTATCAATGTAATAATAAGTGCTAATAAAGGAATATTTTATCAACTTTAGAGAAAATTATGATAAAGGTATGATTTATTAGTGGTTTATATAGAATTGATAATGGGTTCCATTATCAGTGCTAAAAATTAAGCACTGATAAAGGTGGCCTTTATTAGTACTGATAAATACCACACACTTTTAACATCACCTAGGTAGACAACACTTTTTCACTGTAAAAGATCATTTTTAATGATGTAAAAAGTTATATCTGTAGTAGTTAATGTATTGATATTGATCTATTAATTAAATAGTCATTATTCAAGGCCTGATAAATAATGTGGTGGAATGACAGATCGAGTTTTAGTTCCAGTGAAAAATACTATACATTGAATATTAATTGACTAACTAATATTTATTTTAATTTGTGAGTTTAGAACATATCAAGAAATAGTAATATTATTATTATTATTATTATAGACATAGGGTTCTATAGTTATTAAGAAAAATAATAAGGGAACATTTTCAATTATTATTTTCTAACCATAGCGGTATATAAACCCAATTATATTATTTTTTTAAGTAGTATCCATTTAATTTTTTATACACAATGAAATCAGGAGAATATTTTAAAACCATTATAGGGATATCCTTTCAAATAATGATTTCATTAATAGAAATTTATTCTCCTATGCCTTCCACTCTTGAGTCTAGAGTGATCTAGATGAATCTTTTAGAAGCAATCCTTTAGGAGGCCAAAGGAGAACGATGCAAGAATTAGGATCTACCACTCTAGAACTGGGATATTCCTATTGTAACATTTGAATGTTCATGAAAAACATGTGGATCACCTCTAGAGAGAATATATGCCTGATTACTATAATGAAAAGATGTTACAATGTAGATATGTTTTCAAATCCATCAATGAAGAAATAATTAACCGCAAGGCAATTCATCAATTGTTTAGATTAATTATAAATAATATATTATGATACTATGTTATGGTTATATCATTATACAATATAATTAATCTTTGAATAAATTCCATTGGTCACAAAATTTATCATCAATGTATATATTGGATTAATCATATACTATGATAAAAAAATGCAAGTTGGGCATTCCCTATTCGACAATTCTACTACATCAGGAACCTTCATATTTATCAGATTACATCATACAACATGTGTTTCTTCTAAAATATTATTCACACATGATTCCCTACTAAGTATAGTATACATGAAATTCTTATTAATTTGATAAGAAAATGATAAACATAATAAAAGATCAGATTCTCGGTAAGGGAATGAATATATGATAAATCAATTGCAACAACATTTGTAGAAATTGTAAAGTAGTGAGAGTAAAAACAATATATGTGTATGAAAACATAATCAAATTCATGATAATAACATAAGAAAATCATACACAATTTAATTAGAACCATGAAACATAATCATGAATTAAAACATTAGTATATGACATGACATTATAATGTATCACAAAAATTATCATATGATATCAAATATATATGTCAAGTCTAACCTCCAAGATAGAATGAGATTGATGAATATCAGTGAAGGTACAATCACACAAAATATGGGAGGAATTTCCCTTTATAAATTAATACTCCAACTACCAAATAAATTAAAAATATAATGAAATTTATTTAATACAAGATAATTTCATACAATAAAACAATCCCATAAAGGAACAACAACAAGACAACCACATAACATCCCAAAAATATACCTCAAAATAAAAATGAAATAAACATCACCAAGAACCAAGCTCTACATGAACATGATAAAAACCACCAACACCACCACCAACATGCATCTGGTAATATAAAATATATATATATATATATATATATATAATAAGGATAATCATAAAAATAGTCAACATGTTCTTTTTTTGGACAAAAATTTTCTAATGTGTATAGAGTATACTAATACATATTTGAGATAATGAGATAAAAAATAATAATTGATAAAGATCCCTATGAATACCCAAATATCACCACAAGAACCCTCACCACAAATGTGTCTGTATATATATAACTCACAACATGATTAATTAAAAAAGATCCCATGCATACCAACTCCAACCAGCTATCTTATCATAGATCCAAGTGTTAAATATCACATCCCCAATAGACAGAATGTGGTCATGGTTGAGGGGAATTCGAAAATAGAATAGTATTAATTCTCATTTTCCATTGGATTCTAACAATAAATGGCCTTAAATCTCAGACAGTGGTGGCATAGAAAATGTTGAGTGAGCATCACTACTCAAATAACATAAACATATAGGAATAAACACCCAACCAATTAATCTCTCATATAATAAATTAAATCCACTAATATCTAGTCTCTACTCCCCTTCATCCAGCACCATTGGTATTTTTGACTACCCATAATTATCACTGCTAATAATTACCCAAATGAATCATTGAAAATTTTTCATAATTTCATCATTATACGCCATTGGTAATCACTTGGAGCTCTGTAAATAATTTCTAGAAATTTCACCATCAAAAACCATCGATGATTATGTTTGGAAAAACATCATTAATTATATAGTAAGTACCATCATTAGTTACACAATGAGAACTATTTTAATTATCTATAAATATCATTGGTAACTAAACACTACTACAATGAAGGCCTTTAACAACACTGGCCTTTATCAACACTAGAAAAAAGAGATGATAAAGGGAACTTTTATCAGCTCTAAAAAAGTACATATTAATTTTACCTTTTATCAGGGATTTTGTTTTATCACTGATAAAGGGTACCCTTTATGGGCAATTTTTTTAGTGTTGATAAAATGTACCAATTATCAGTACTTTATTTTTAGCACTACTAAAGGGCACCCTTTATCAGTGCTTTATTTTTAGCACTGATAAATAGTATCCTTTATCAGCACTTTATTTTTAGCGCTCATAAAGGGATCCTTTATCAGTGATTTTTTAGTACTGATAAAGTTCTGAATAAAATGAAATAATTAAATAAATAAAAAATGAGCTTATTTAAAAAAATATTAATAATTTTATTAATTAAATAATTATTGATAAAAATGAATAAATTTATTATATTATATATAAATTATAAATACTAATAAATAGTATATATTGAATATATACATGTGTATGAAAAATAAAAATTAAAAATTAAAAATTAAAAATAAGTAAATTGAGAAAAATATTAAACATTTTATTAAGTAAATAATTATAGATAATCCTAATAAATAATATATATTAAATATATATATATATATATATATATGAATGTATATAAATATGATTTATATAATACAAAATATTTATGATTTTACATTAAATAGTCATATATTTATTGAATAGTGGTTTATAATTAAAAATTTGTATGAATTAAAAATAATAACTAATTGCATAGAGTAATGGACATAATTGAATGTTGTTAGATTTTTCAATTTAACATAGATAAAATATGTGTTATATTGATTTCACATATACGTAATTAATGCATTTTTAAATATATACAACACACGCACACACAAAACTTATCCATTTTTTCAATGATGTTAAAGTGTAATTATTTTTAATTTATTCAATTTCACATATTCTTAACATGCATGCAACTAAGATTAAATATTCATTAATAATTTTAAAAATATATTTATAAAAAAATATCTATAAATAAATATATTTATAAATATACATTTACTATAGTTACACATTTATATCACTATAATTGTAAATAAATAAATATTATTTTTTAAAAAATTATTTATATAATAATAAATTTATTTATTTATTTATTTAAATAATTATTAAATTTATAATAAATTTATTTATATAATGAATATATTTACTATATTTATATTTATATACATTTATTATATAAATATATATAATGATATAAATATTATTTTTTTGAAATATTTATATAATTATAAATAAATAATTATATATTTGAATAATTATAAATTATAATAAATTTATATAATAAAGAATATATTCACTATATTTATATTTATATATATTTATTAAATATATATGTAATTATATATATATTTACAAACTTTTCTATTTATAATTATAATCATAAATTCTTTATAAATACTTAAGTAATAAGCATTGATAAAAGGCATAACTATTAGTGCTAAAAAAGCACTGATAAAAGTGATATTTATTAGCGCTAAAACTTTAACACTGTTAAAGATGAATTATATGAGTGTTTTTTCAACACTGATAAAGATCTATATTTATCAGCCCCAAAAAAGTGCTGATAAAAGGTACCTTTATCATTTCTTTTTTGAAAGTGCTGATAAAAGTGTCTCGATCTATTTTAAGAACCCTAACCATCGTGAACCCATTCATGATATCTGAATCTCTCTATGGAATCCGCCTACTTCTCATGTTTCTCCTCGGTGAATCGAAGCTTGAATCAATGCTCAAACAATTCTAAGGCTCGAATGATTCAAGGGTCGAATGAATCCAAGGCTTGAAAGTAAGTCTTTCTCTACTTTCTCTCAAATGTAAGTCTTTTTCTACTTTATCTTGTGGTACTCAGGGTGTGAAACATCAATGATTTTGGCTACGATGGAAGCTATTTTGAAACTGTGAGTATTGTGATTTATCCATTTTGGATATTTGGTTGGAGATTGTCCATTTTGATGCTTGGAATTTTTAGAGTGTAAAACACCTATACTGTGAGCCTTCCCATATTCACTCCTAGGCCATACGAGCATATCCTTCCTTCTCAATTGAATCTTTGAATTAGTGTATGGGGATTTGTGTGTTACTCTTTTATTTATGTGAAAGTTTAGATGAATCATGATTTAATTTCATTGGATAAATAGTATAATTGAATACATTTTAGATGTCCCATCCCATTTTACATCATCTATATAAATTTTTATGTATCAATTTCTATAATGGTGGTTGGGTAGCCTATGAGACCGCTTCTTGGCATATTAAATTGACTAGTTATTTTCATATTTTTGCAGTAGAAACTTTACATTGGGAGTGATGTTTTATAGATCTTTTAATTTTGTGATTCCACTTATATTTATGAGTGAAGTAAGGTTATTCCACTTAGAAAATGTGACCTCATAGGAGTTGTTCCATCTCATTAAAGGATAGTGTGTATGAGATAGATGTCTCAAGGGTTGGTGTGGTTTTCTCCCATGTTTTTTATATATCTTATTGATGTGTATTATTGCATTATGCCAACTTCTTTATGGACCTCCTTAGAATCTTAAGGATGAGTTAATGTGTATTATATGGCCTCCATAGAATCCTTTAGATAGGTATATTTGATGTGATGATCTCCCTATAATCCTTGGGATGGGTCGGTGTGGTGATATAACATCTCAAGAGTATTGATATGTTTTAAAATATTTGATATATCATTAATATTATATGTAATAATTACTTAGGTTGTTACATCACTTATTCCAAAAAATAGAATAGAGGTTATAAAATTCTATATATTAGAAATTATTTTTAGGGATACTTCATTTTAGGTATATATGTATTGGTTCCACCCCAAGAAATATCTGATTACCATCCATGTATATGAGATAACTCTTTATTTATTAAAATGTTTTATCAATATATTTTTATATCTTCTATTTGATTGAATGAGAGTTTGTTATTCTTCTTTATCATATTTGGGTTTCTTATTACTCCTTAATTTACTATATTATATTTTCATTTGTTTAGGGGATTTAAGAAAGAATTTATATGTATCAAACAACAGTTATTATTGTAATTTTTCATGAGACCACCCCCATCTATTTTATAGAAAACTTTCATCCTCATAAGTTTCATCTCCTAGATAGTTATTACATTTTTTTTCTTGAGACTCATCCCCCATATCATTTATGGTTCTTGTACTTCTCTAAGCAATAGTCATCCCATGGATGATAACCACTTAGAGTATTTCAAGCAATATAGTTTCATGTCTACAAGAGATGGATGATTTGTGTCAAACAACAAAATGCAATGATAAATGTTTGGGAGATAAGATAATGAGAATGAAAGTTATCTGTAACCTTCACCTTTGAATAAATTCAAATTATAACACTTTCCATATTGGATTAATTTTTTTCTTAAATTCAATTACCCATTTGTTTAAAGCATACTGAAATTCTATAAAATAATCAAATGTTGGATTTCCCTTGTTAGAATTGTCTATTACTTTTACATTTGATAATGAATATATTATGTGTATTTATTTATTTAATGTAAAAAAATATATTTTATGAACCCAATAGGATGGATATGAATCAAAAATGGATTCACACTAATCTTTTGACAAAAGATCATGAAGATGGATTTAAAGAGTTCATCAAGTTTGCAAGATAGAATGCATACGACCCTTCTAAAATCCTTTGTACGTGTTTATGTTGTTTTTATTCAAGAAAAATTAGTCCAGAAGATTTATAAGAACATTTTATTTGTCACGGAATAGATGAGATCTATAAATGTTGTAATAAACATGGGAAAAACTGAACGTGCACACCGATTAGGATGATACTGCGGTTTATAGATCATTTGATATGAACACCAGTGTAAATGATGATGGAGATCACATGGAATAAATGAAAATAGAAATTGAATATGATATTCATGATTTTCAAAAAAAAATTGAGAAGTTAAATAGTTGTTCCAAGAGAAAATTTTATATCATTTGTACTAAATACACAACATTGTTAGTTGTATTGAAGTTATATAATGTTAAAGCTGGCAGTGGATGGAGTGACACCAGCTTTACAGAACTACTTGGTCTTTAGAATGATATGCTACAAGAATAAAATAAACTACCATATAGAACATATGATTCTAAATTAATGCTATGTTCATTGGTAATGATCTCTAAAAAATACATGCTTGTCCAAATGATTTCATATTGTTTCTCAAGGACCATTAATCACCCATAAAAATCCATAAGTGTATCACAGATCAATATAAGAAAAATGAATCAAGTCCTTCAAAATATGTATGGTAATTTCCTATAATTAAATTATTTAAAATACTATATGGATGTCAAGAAACTTCAAGCCAATTTACATGCCATACAGATGCAAGAATTAAAAATGGGAACCTACATCATTTGACAGATTCTCCTCAGTGGAAGAAAATTGATTATGAGTATCTAGAATTCAAAAATGAGCTGAGAAACTTTTTTCTTATGTTATCTACAGATGGAATAAATCCTTTTGGTGTATAGAGTGGTACTCACAGTACATGGCCAATTATGTTGGTAAATTAAAACTTTCCGCCTTAGATATGTATGAAGCATAAATACATTATGTTGTCTCTTATTAAATTTGGACCAAAGAAACTGGATAATGATATTGATGTCTATTTGGATCCATTGATTGAAGATCTGAAATTGATTTGGGATACATGTGTTATAATGTACGATGCTCATAGAAGTGAATAATTTACATTGAGGGGCATGTTTTTCGGGATGATAAATGAATTTCCTACTTATAGAAATTTATCAAGCTATAACATTAAAGGAATGTTGGGGTGTCCCATTCATGAAAAACTCACATACTCAGTTCATTGGAAACATTCCTTAAAGACTGTGTTTTTGGGACATCAAATTTTTTTACCTCAATGACATAAATATTGATCCTGGATGACAACATTCGATGGGAATATCAAACAAGGTACAACACCGTATCCAGTAATGGGTGATCAACTATATAATAAATTACAAGATATTGACTCTATTTTTGGTAAACCATTTTTGAAAAAACTTAAAAAATTATGTTGGAAAAGGTTATCAATTTTATTTGAATTACTATATTGAAATCGTTTGTATGTCATACATTTTCTTGATGAAATGCATGTAAAAAATATATTTGATAGTGTTATTGGCACGTCACTAAATGTTCTTAGAAAAATGAAATATGGTATCAAGGATATGTTTGAATTGATTAAAATGGGTATAAGGGAATATTTGGCACTGGTAAATGGTAAAAGTCAGACTTTCTTCCTCTAGTAGCTTACATTCTATCAAGAAAGAAAAAATGTAAATTTTTTCTTTTCTTTAATAGTGTAAAAGTTCCATATGTGTATTCATTAAATATAAAGAATTCTTTTTCAATGACTAATTTTAAGTTAAAAGGTCTAAAATCACATAATTGTCATGTTTTCATGTAAGATTTGATGCATGTTGCATTCAATTTCATTCTTCCAAAAAAATTATGATATAAATTAACCAGAATCTACTTCTTTTTCAAATCCATATGCAGTAAATTTATAAACTAAATGAAGTTTCCAATCATGAATAAGGTGGTTGAAGTAATATTATGTGAATTATATATGTTCTTCCCACCATCATGATTTGATATAATGGTCCATAGGATGGTTCACTTGGTTATAGAGGTTCAACTATTTGGTACTATCCATTATAGAAGGATGTACCCCCATTAAACGGTATATGAAGATTTTGAAAGGGTATGTCAATAATTGGATTCAACTAGAAGGTTTTATTATAGAATTATATATTTTTAAAAAAGATATTGAATTACTTAATGATTACCTATAAGATGTTGGTAGCATCAGTCTCCCAAAGTCTCATCATATTAGATGCCTTACAGGTGAAAGGATTTATAGAAGAAATGTTGTTACAATTATCTTGACAGATCAGGAGCAAGCACACCTTTACATTTTTCATAATAGTGAAGATGTTGATCCATACATTGAATCCCAAAAATAAATTCTTATATATTTTAATCCATCAAGGGATGAAGGATGGATATCAAATACACAAAATAAATAGTTTATAGGATAGTTATGAGATCAAATTTATAAGGATTTATCTAAAAATATTAATTCAATTGTCAAATGACTCGAATGGCTAGCCAGGGGACCAAATGAAAATGTTATATATTACACTAATTTTGTAATAAATGGTTATATGTTCTATACAAAAGAACACAATGATTATAGTATGATGAAAAATAGTGATGTTACACTTGTGGAGGAAGTGATGAACATATCTTGTTCCAAGGATAGCAATCAAATTTATGAAAAAAAATCATATTTTGGTGTTATCTAACAAATATACGAGTTGGATTATACAACATTTCAAGTGATGATTTTCCATTGCTAATGGGTTGACAATATGAGTGTAGATAAAGTTGATGAGATGGGTTTCATGAAGGTAAATTTAAATGTGGGAGGGGGAAAATACAAGCCATTCATAATGGCATCACAAGCAGTACAAGTATTTTTTGTCTCAAATCCAACAAACAAATATTTGGTTGATTATCCTGATAGTGACTAAAACAAATATCAGGTCAGATGAAAATCTAATCAAGGATGAACCTTTCATTGGGAGATCACAATAATTTCATATTATTCTCAATGTATCCAATGTATTATATGTTAAAGGGGACTATAAAGATGGGATTTTTATTCTCGATAAGGAAACCAAATCCATAAAACCTTTAAAAAAATAAAGAGGTTTTAATGAGAAGGTTAAAGTTGTTTTTTAATATATTATTATTTTCCTCATAATATTATATGTTATCTACTACATTAACATAATATAAATTAAATGTTTTACTACTCATGAAGACAATGTCTTCTGCACATGATGATGTTACCAATCCCTTGAAAGAAAAAACTATAATGAAGGAAACCCTTTGGGAAGATGTAAAGGTAATATTACGATATACTTTCTCTATTTTACCAAAAAATTATATAATGGAACATTGATTTAATTTTCATTACTCCTTGAAGATTTCATTTATTTTAGAATATTTCTATCTATATTTCATTCCTTTGTAGGAAGAGAAATAATTATTTCTCTCCTCAATCATAGAGGTAGTCTTGATGTTTGTACAGTAAAATCATTATCCATAAAATTAATTTATTATTTCATATTTATGTTTAATTTATTTCTTTTTAGTATTACTCACATAATAACCATTTTCTTATATAGGTGGATTCTTTTTTTTTTGATTTGGGGTGGTCGGTCTATCCTCCATGCCTTTTTGCACAAAAAATTCCACAAACATCTTATCCCTCAAAACCTTTTCACCCCTATAGTGTTGTCATTTATCACTTTCCTTCAAGTTCCCCCCACTTCTCAATCACAGAGGTAATCGTGATTTTTTCACAGAAAAATTATGATCTATATAATTAATGTATTGTTTGATATTTATGTTTTATTTTTTTATTATTACTCATAAAATAATTGTTTTCTTGCATAGGTGGATTCTTTTGTTTGAGTTAGGGTGGTTTTTTTGAAGCAACTCATGCTCGTGAGAAGTTAGACTTTAAGCCTGCAACTTAGATAATGAAAAAAATAAATGTTTCAAGAATTCATACAACCATCATGAAAAGTTTAATCCCTAATACTTATTTGATTAATTTTTTCATCATTTTATCTACTATTTTAAGTTAATTTCATTTTCATTTTTATCTGATAATTATTTAGTTTTGTTCACAGATCTTTTGGGAAGTCAATTGACTCAACGTTCTTAGGAGAAAAACATTTCTCATTAAAATATAGAATATTAGATTAATATCATGTGGTCATTGTGGTGACTTTTCTTGATATAATGGACACATTATCTCACTCTACTCTTCTTGATTTCAACAAAGGGAAATGTTTTTTGGCTATGAACATCAAGTCAATATATAGTGTTAACATTTCGAAAAATAAATGCAATGGAAATCATTATAATATTGGAAGTTAGGATTTTTTTTTTGAGGCTTTGAGACATGTATGAATTAGCCACGCCTCAATCCGACACACGGTGTGACCTGTATTGATCCAATTGCTTTTTTTATTTAAAATTGACATTAATTTTAGTAAAAAAGATAGCTAACATACTCAAAACTAAGAAAAATATTCATATTGTTTTGATACTTCAGGAAAACGATCCATAAGTCATTTGTGACATGTAAAAATCATCCTCACCTCAATATGATGCATGATGTGTCAAGTATGACTCAAAGAGTCCGTTATTAATTTAAAATCGATAATTTAGTTTAAAAAGTGTCACTCATTAAAAACCAATCAAACACGCTAATATTTTCTTGATAATTTAGGAAAAATGTTCATATGTCATTTATGATGTGTAGGAATCAGTATCATGTCAAACCTATACATGATGTGATTGTTATGTGGTAAAGTATTTTTTTCCAGTTTAAAATGACATTTTAGTAAAAAATGTAAGTGATGTACTCAAAACTAAGAAAATTCATTTATATTGTTTTGACACTTTAGTACTATAATCCATAATTCATTTGAGATTTTTAGGAATCATACGCTCCTCAATATGATGCACAGTGTGACCAGTATGACTACAAGTGTATCTCTTTATTTAATATGGACATAAATATTAGTAAAATGGATAACTAACCTACTAAAAATATAGAAAACTCATTCAATTTATTTTTTATAATTTATAAAAATGACCCATCTGTCATTTTTGATGTGTATAAATTAGAAAAACCTCAATCTGATACACATTGTTCCTGATATGACTCAAAGTGTCTGTTATCAGTTTAAAATTGACATTTTAGTTCAAAAAGTGTCACACATTGAAAAATGATCAAACATGCTTTTATTTTCTTAATAATTTATAAAATTAATTCATAATCCATTTTTGATGTGTAGAAATCATTCTCGCATCAAACCGATAAACAATGTGATCGGTATGAGTCAAAGTGCGTGTTTCCAGCTTAAAATGAAATTTTAGTAAAAAAGAAAAGTGGCATACTCAAAACCATGAAAATGTATTTGTATTGTTTTTATACTTTAGAAAAATGATCCATAATTAATTTGAGACATGTAGTAATCATTAGCACCTCAATCTGATACACGGTGTGACCGGTATGACTCCAAGTACATCTTTTTATTTAAAATCGACATCAATTTTAGTAAAATGGACAAATAAACTACTCAAAATAGAAAAAATTAATTTGGATCGTTTTGATACTTTATGAAAACAATACCTAAGTCTTTTTTATATGTTGTAATCAAATTAATTTCAATCTAAAACATGATGTGCCCGGTATGACACAAAGTGTCCGTTATCAGTTTAAAATCAACATTTTAGTTTAAAAATTTTCACTCACTGAAAACCAATCAAACACACTTGGATTTTATTAATAATTTGGGAAAACAATTCATAATCCATTTGTGATGTGTAAGAATTAGTCTCACATCAAATTGATACATGATGTGATCGGTATGAGTCAAAGTGTGTGTCTCATATTTAAAATGATATTTTAGTAAAAAAAATGAGTGATGTGCTCAAAACTAATAAAATGAATTAAGATTGTTTTTATACTTTATTAAAATGATCCATAAGTCATTTGAGATGTGTATGAATCAGCCTCACCTCAATCTGATGTACAGTGTGACCGGTATGACTCCAAGTGAAGCTGTTTATGTAAAATTGACATCAGTTTTAGTAAAATGGACAACTAACCTACTCAAAACCAAGAAAACACTTTCGGATTGTTTTTATACATTACAAAAATGATCTATATGTCATTTTTGATGTGTAGGAATCAGCCTCACCTTAATCTGATACACCATGATCCCAGTATGATTCAAAGTGTCTATTATCAGTTTAAAATTGACATTTTGGTTTAAAAACTGTCACTCACAAAAAATCAATCAAATGCACTCATATTTTCTTGAAAATTTAGTAAAAATATTCATAAGTCATTTTTAACATATATTAATTGGTCTCATGTAAAACTGATACATGGTGTGATCGGTTTGAATCAATGTGCGTGTTTCCATTTTAGAAAAAATGAAAAGTGATGTACTAAAAACCAAGAAAACACATTCGTATTGTTTTGATACTTTATTAAAACAATATTCAAGACATTTTATATGTGTAGGAATCATCCTGACCTCAATCTGACGCATGGTGTGACTGATATGAGTCCAAGTGTGTTTTTTATTTAAAATTGACATCAATTTTAGTAAAATGGACAATTAACCTACTCAAAACTGAGAAAAAACATTTATATTATTTTGATACTTTATATAAATTATCTATAGGACATTTGTGATGTGTAGGAATCAACCAAACCTCAATCCAAAACACAATGTGCCCGGTATGACTCAAATTGTCTGTTATTAGTTTAAAATTGATATTTTAATTCAAAAAGTGTCACTCACGCAACCACTAGGTTTCTCCCGTAGTGATTTTTTCTATAATTATTTAATAAATTTTCAGATAGATAATCCTTGAATCTAAAAAATAAATGGTGTGACATGTAATAATTAACCATAAATCAATCTGATACATAGTTTTCCTGGTATGAATCAAAGTTTAGTTTAAAATTAACACTTTCTGGTAATTTATTTGTTTATATAATTCCTAACATTAGAACTATTTTATTATACAGGTGTGTTATTTTGCTCAAGAAAGGGTGGTTTTTTTGAAAATAGCATGATTTGGGGTCAGGATCAAAAGAAAAAGGAAGATTGGTGTTTTTGAATGTGTGTAATAATTTTTACTAATGTAACTGTATAAATAAATGTTTGTAATGTCTATAATATAGTTTTTTTTTCAAGTATTTGTGCTGGAAATTTAATTTCATTTTAATTTTTATTGGTACTTGATTTTTTTGATATCCAGTGGTGTTATTGGTGTTACGGTGTGCTGTTATATCACATTTCATAGGTGTTGTAGTGTTATGTTACAACATACTGCAATATTCCCCTTTATAAGAACTTTTAAAAGTGCTAATAAATAGATATTTTATCATGGATTTTTAAAGCACTGATAAATTCGTCCTTTATCAACACTTTTTATGGAACTGATAAATGTGTCCTTTATAAATGCTTTACAAAATGCTGATAAAGTTATCCTTGAATGGTGCTAAATAAATGTACTAATAAAGTGGTCATTTATCAACACTAAAGAAAGAGTTGATAAAAGACAATGGATTTTAATCTAGTTGTGGTAGTCAACACTTTTTTACCACTGATAAAGGACATTTTTTTCATTGTTAATGGCCTATTATATAGTATTGAAACCAGAACATTATCAATAATTAAATGGGTACACCATTTATAACAAACCGGCCAATTCTACCATTGAATTGACACCTGAAATGGTTTAGAAATGAGCCAAAGGGTGTTTTGGATATCCACGGCCTACAAAAAATTTTCTTGGAATCACATAATATTCTTTTCAAATGATTTTTCTATCGAAGAATCAAAACCACAACCTGAACTTCCGGAAAATCCAGATTGACCAATCTGTAATTCAAATACCCATATATATAAATAAGCATCAAAAAATAAATACATATCCAAACAGAGTATGAACCATGAATATATTAATAAAATATAACATTATATGATCTGAATAAGGATCAAAATCTCATACCTAGAAAAATAAACTGATCATATTCAATTTATTCATAGCTGGTACAAGAATACCCCAACATAAAAAGAAACCAACTAGAAGCCAATAATTTATATATGACCTATCAGTAACTCTCCACAACTCAATCCAACCATCTTGATTAAAATGAGCAAAAATATAGAAAAACCATATAAAGGTATCCTGAAAGGAAACTATAATAGTTTCATACACTTATGGTGTATATAGGGAATGTGAAAAACAAAAATATATAGTATTTTTTCAAAGAATCCATGAAATCCCTTTAAAAGGAAATTTTTTTATATTTTGATATACAATTTTTAAAATAGTTTTCTATAATGATTATATGAAAAAAATCACACCATTAAAATTTTCTATAAATTTTCCACTTCTATTTAATGAATATAGAACACTTTGAAAAAAACCACTTTAAAAATTTTCTTTCCTTTGGAAACACCCATATCAAACCCTCTTTTCAAATCCAATTTAGAAATGAACATACAAATTCCCTTTGAAAAAAAATTGTATTTAAAGAAGGAAAAAATGAACATGAATAACAAAGTAACTAACAATGAACCATGTCACTGATGGAATAGAATCAAATCAAACAACATCCAAAATAAATCATGGTGTTAAAAAAATAAATCAAGCTAGGGGATAAAAGGAAGGGAATCCTTTATATTATGCCATCTAATATCACAGGAGACACACTTGGATCTGATAATAATGATATTGGATCCAGTTCTTGGATTTTCTGGGATTGTATGTGTCTCCTAACAATGTATCCCATCAAATATTTCCCTCAAGAAGTTTCAAGGACCAAATAATACCTACCCCCAAGAGGTTGAAACTCTCTGATGACAATAGCTAGATTTCATACACTATACTAGAACAATACACATCAATATCTTTTTTTAGTTACCTAAGGTTATCATAACAAAACTCAATGGAGGTGAGTAACGACAAGCCGAGAAATGAGCACATAAATCATTAATTAATCATTTTTATAATAAATATTACTTCAAATAAAATTTCATTGCAATAAACACCCCTATCACATCATCCATGACCCAAAAAATACATAACATCCCTTCATGGTTTCTAATATAAGAATAAGGGGCACAATTTTAGGGTCTCTCACACACACACAGTGAAAATATCTTGAAAGTTCAAAATAGGCCTTAAAAAAATAATAGCTCGGTATGAAAATTTATTTCCACACTTTTTAAAAATTTTACTTCAAAATATTCTTTAAAAACAAAACAATATGGAAACCACATTAATAACATTTAAAACATAATCCTTGCTTTTACTTGAAACCCTCTTAAAAACCAGCACATTTTCCTTCACCCAACTTAAGACCCAAACAGGGTGAAGTACCATTAAAACACCAACAAAATTTAAAAAAAACTAATTAAATATTTCCCTAACCACTTGGAATTCAAACCCCTATTAAAAATATGGAAAATTATTTATAACCATTTAATATCTTTTTTCCAGATAGATACTCACTCCAAAACACATTGACAGTGTAATATGATTATCATACATGGTTAAAATTTAGTAAAAATGATTTTTTAACTAATGATCATCTAATTAAATGACATTTAAAGAAATATCATTAATGACATACCTTAACCGTTATAGAATCAATCCATGACAAGACAGAACACATATCCTTTGATGGAGAATGCCCAAACAAGCTAAGAGACACCCTCAATAGGCCCTAGAAACCAAACCCCCCAAGATTAGGTTATTCATAACTCTAAATCCACCCATAGAATCCCATAAGGTTCATGGGAGTGAATGAAATCAAGGGATAAAAGAATATGGAGAAGAATAATAAGGAGAAAATAGGAAGGAAGGGTTGATTTACCTTTAGAAATCACTTGATATTGAAGATATTGGAACCAAAACATAGAAGAGGTAGGATATGATCCCATCTTGTGTGACAAGGCTAATTTGAATGATAATGGATAGGAGGAGGAGGATTGGGACTTTAAAATCATAAGGGAAAACATTACAATTAAAAAAAACTTAAAAACTAGGAATCTCACATGGTTTGGATGCACGATTTGACAAACCATGCATTAACCATGAAGGTGTGACTAGAAAGGACACCCCCATGGAAAGTTACATTTCACATTTACTCCTAGGACTTGAATGATTCACCCCAAAACATGTTCTAGTTATGCAAGATAACTATGCACGTTCACAATTTAATTGAAAATTCACCTATGTATGGGTCATCACATGGTTTTCAATAAATCATTCACGTTAAGAATGTGTGGAAAAATAACCTATTTAAATTTCACTCACATTCTATTTAGGGGTCAACCGTATGGTTTTATCTAACCATACGGTGACCATGTATATAGTGAAGAAACCTTAAAAATTAAATCTAATGGCCCAAAACCTCAAAAATTTAATATTAACCCAAAAATAAATTTATATTTAAATAGTAATAGTGAAATGGGATGTTATAATCTCCCCAACATGCCAATTTATATCCCTATAATTTCTTTTTTATGAGTGATACTCTATAAAAACCATGATAATACCTCTGGAAATGAGGTGAGTTTGGTGGGGAATCGACTAAGTATGGTTCTAAGGAGGAAACCACAGAACTGAAAAAACCACTTAAGCTAATGGAATGAATCAACAATCACTATATTTATACAAGAAAACTAACAACTTAGACTAATAATATCATGATAACAAGTGAAGAGGGGGAACTATGGATTTCCCCACCATTTAGAATTCATATAAAATGGCAGATAAAAGGAGGACACACCACCAAACTAAGATCCATCCACAAGGAAACATCTCCAAAATCCCAAAGATTAAATATACTACTATCAATCCCAACATCCATAATGAATCAGAATTCATAAACCATAATAAATACACTTCCTAAAAGAAATCCAACATCCACCAAAAAAATCAACATCGATATTTACAACATGATCAAACCACCAGATCAAAAAATGAAAACACTAAAAGGCCTCAACATGGGATCCAAACCTAGGTCAAACACTCAAACTGTGGACTAGGTATTCATCCTCAAAACACTATATCATGAAGAACCCAATAAAAAATAACACTTCTGAGTTTCCAACAACCTAAATAAAATGACCGTCCTAGTCACTCGAGCATCGAACCATGGTTTCCAATGCTCAATCCACCAAAAATAAAGCCTCAAAACATCCATCACACATTATACATATGATATAATCTACTCCAAGAATCAAAAAACATATAAATTTATAATTCACTACCAACAATAAGGATAAATATTAAAATCCCTAATACCAATAAAAATAATATCCCTAAAACAAGCTACTATTCTAAAAACCAAATGATCGGTTATCTTATATAACTCTATAAATAGATCAACCTACCACACTAAAAACAAGATCTCAAAGAATTTACACACATATCATAAAATTTTAAAAAGTTATAAAATGGAGACACCCAATATGCCTCACTCTAGGGAATGAAACTTTAATACATCCTTTTAATAATATTAGATGACATCTAAGCACAAAATAGATTTTGCTCCACCACTCAGTCATGAGTCTCAGTAGATTTGGAAAATGAAGGATAAATCTCCTAACGGATAAGAAGGGTTATCTTAAATATCATCCCAATTAATGAAATTTCGATTCTTCTATGAATACTCTCTAGGATGCATATAAATTAATAACATGAAACATGAAATCAAATCCACCCATTTTTCTCACATCAAATCATACTATGCCAACATCAACCAAAATGATCCCCAAAACTTTTCCCAAAAATCTACTAGAATATAGTGAAACAAAAAAAATATCCCTTTCACAAAGCTTACATTATTTAAAAACAACCCATTTTATATAAAAAATACTTCATTTTTAATTTCCATTAAACCCTCAATTATAAAAATACCTTACTGGTTACATAATAAAAACCAATTGCAATTGCAATTTCAAAAAAATCTAGTCTTAAAACTAAAATATCATTAATTTCATTACTAAACTAAAATTCTTCTTAAACTATCATTAAAATGTAAAAAAAATATACCATGTTTCATTATAAAACCAATGGTAATTTAAAAAATTTCATGGAATTAAAATATTTTCACTTCAAAATATGTTTTCAAAAGAAACCATCCATGATATCTTCTTTATGTTGATTCAACAACTCACTTCCTTTATTTATTTTGGAAATAAATATGCACTTTATATAAAAATTATCTAACTTGAGTTTTTTCTTATGTTATTATAATTCTGCAGAATGAACTTCTAGTAACTGAAATATCATAAAACTAAATTTTTTTATGAAAATATAGAGGTCTAAAGTTTCATGCCAAATTAAATCCATCAGATTTAGAATCACTATAATGGTGATTATTTAAATCAAAGATATATGAAGAAACAAGCAGATTTTATTAATAGATGAATAATCTACTACCGATGTAGTTACACATAACTCTAGGTTTTTTAGAATCCAAATTTTAATTTTTGATACAATGAAGCCTATAAATAGAGCCATACCTCAAGCACAATAAGAATATAGATGACTAAATTTTAGGATTGATCATTCTATAAGTTTTTCATTTTTAAGCATTGAAATTTCTTATTGATGAGAGGGATTCTGATCATTTTTATCTTTTTATTTCTAAGTATTTTTGTTGATATCTATCATTGTAAGGTTTTCATTATAAATCTCTTAGAAATTTCTAATGTAATTATTATTTCTATGATCCCGTGTGATCGAGGGATTTTGGGGAAAGTAAGATTGTGTAATTTCTAATCATTTTGATTGAGAGATTCCATGGATAGGAAGATAGAGATCATGTACTTATGGTTTATGATAGTGATATGCTATCAATAGGTTTAGTCAAAGGATTCTGGGGATAGGAATATAAACCATCCTATAGGTATAAAATTTTAGATACCTTATGAAAGGTTTAAAGTCGTGGATAACTTGGATCTTGTTAGCAGATCCACCTTTCACATAGGTTTAAAAGTATGGTTTTGACAATATCTTCTTAAATGATTATTTAATTTTCTAACCAATACTATTTATATATTTTTTAATTTCCACCATGTTATATCTTTCATTGGTAATGGTTTATATACATGTCACCTTGTTTCCTCCATGCTAACTATATTTCATACATTTTTTAATTCTATTACTCTAATTTTTTATTTGATTGAAATTATAAAAAAATTATCAACACAATACTTGAAGAGGTTGAAAATTGTATGTTTTTTTTAAACTAAAAATCCCCCTATTGTATTTTATTATCTATCATACCTCGCATCAACATTTTTCATCAGAGGTACTATTTAATAAGATTATGATATTCACTTGAAAAAAAATCTTAATCTATAATATATTTAGTTTATTATATTTTAAAATTAGTTTCCATACACTAACCATGTTGGTAGAGGAAAGATATTTTGTGACAATGAGAGAACTAGTTGGAACACTCAAAAATTTAAGTCCAACTATATCACCAAATTTGGATAGAGATGATTATGATTATGGGTGTGATTATATGAAATTATTTACCACTAATACCCGAGTTGATAAATTTATGATTTTAGTGGGAAACTATAAAGCTTCATATAAAGATATTATTAAATTATCTTATGAATAAAAATATGAATATTAGGTAAACCATAAATTTTAGAGTACTTTATTATATTATATAACCATGAATATATATAGATAGATATCATTATATGAAATTGAAAATGGAATTTGAAAAATGTTGGAAATTACACGTTTTGGAACATCTAATGTTCTAGAAACTCATAGAGTTGTGCTAAGCGTTGATTATAAAGCCTTTGAATTTATACCTGGAGAAACAATAACTCAAATTCATAAATGATTTATAAATATTGTAGATAGTTTATAATATTTGTGTGAAAAGAGTTATATGAATATCAACTCATTGAAATGGTTATTGATATTATTCTTAAAAAAGGTGAGTCTATGAGGAAAATAATCAAAGATACTAAACATTTGAAAATTTTAAGTTTGGATGAGTTAAGTGGAACATTAATGAAACATAAGAGAAGACTGATATGAGATACTGAAAAAGAGAATAGGAATTATTGAATATCATTCACTTCAACTTCAGGTAACATTAATTTTGATGCCATTAATACTTGTATTAACACTTCTAAATCTCTTGTTTCAGAAAGGAAATGTAAGAATACATATCAAAGAGATTTAGATTACAGAAACACTAATCCTTCTCAAATTTCAAGATGAATGAATAATATTTTTTTTCATTCAAATCTCCAAAATGATTATCAAAAATACAGGAAATATAAGAAGGAATATTCAAATGTTATTTGAAATTAATGTAATAAGGAAGGTCATATAAGAATTTATTGTTAAAAAATGAAGATGAAAAATAGTAATCTAAGAAAGAATACAAAAAGAAAATGAAATAAAATATTGAAAATATTAGACAACTACAACACTGGTGAAGGTGAAACATCTATAAATAGTTCATCGAATAATAGTAGAACAGAAAAATACAAAATAGTTGGACTCTATTCAAATATTACTAAGAATGAAAAATGATTCAATTAAAAGGTAAATACAGAATCCATTAAAAATTTAAGTCTTGATTCTAAATTCACTAGTAATATTGATGATGATTAATTAACTTTATCATAATGTGAAAAAAGATAATAAATTTTATATTGGTTAAGTAAATTCATAATAATATGAATAAACCTTATGTGCCATAACTGAAATTGATAGATATGTAACTCTTATAAATCAAGAAAATAATAAAATGAAAAATTACTATAGTCTTACTGAATAAAAAATTATTAAATATGATAAAATATTTTAAAAATTAGCATCATAAATTTTAAAACTTTTAATTGAATTAGATTCAAAAACATATTCTATTGATCAAAAATACATTTATCAAAATTTAGATAATCAGAATTTTATTTTCCAACATTAATCCAAATTTCGTCATTTAATGAAACTTTTATCTAACTTTACTTTAGGTAAATTGATTTTTGATGAAATTTTATAAATATATAATATTCTCTAGAACTTCAAATGGAATTGTGTAAACTTATAATAAACCTTATTTTCAATCAAACTATTTAGAACCTAAATATACACCTTTTTATATAAAATTTTAAAGAGGATGTCATTGCAGTATAAATTATTCTCTAAAAAAGGGTGGTATTTTGGTTTTAAAAACCTTTTATTTCAGAAGAACTATCAGTTGTACAATATAAAGTAGTTGGTAAAATTTGAGTTCCTAAGATTTTATTTTCTAACAAAAATATACCCAAACATTTATGGGTTACAAAAAAATAATTTTATGTTTTTTAGGAAAATAAGATGAGTACTAGCAGTAGAAAAAAATGGTACATGGATAGTGTTTATTCTCGATATATGGATGGGGAAAAGTCAAATCTTCAAAATTTAAATAAAATGAAAAGAGGAGAGCCACTTTTAGAGACAATGAACATGGTTAAATAATCAAAATATATGGTGTTAATTTTCTTAGAAAAAAAATTAATTTTAACTTTTTATATGTTTTAGGACTTATGAAAAACTTTATCAACATAAATTAGTTTTGTGTTTAGAGATATATTATAAAATTTAGGAATGATAAATTTATTATTCATAGTTTGGAATGTAATTTTATTTAATCCACTAACAGGAATGAAAACTTTTACACACTCTACTTAGAAGAATTAAGATATAAAATTTTTCCTTGTTTAAGTGAAACTAAAATCTTATCATTGTCATGAAAAAATATATTATGACATTTTAATTTCTATACATTAACTAAAAATTCTATAAAATGACATGTCAGGGAACTATAGGAACATAAGTTTAATTCAATCAGAATCTATGATCCTTTTCAATTTGGTAAGAAACATAATTAAAGTTTTAAATATAAATATTAAGTTTCAAATACCAAATCTTTATAGTTAGTGAACTTATATTCATTCAGTTCTACATAAACTAGAAGTATTGGAGAAAAATACTATATATATTACTTAGTTGATGATTACATAAGATTTACATGGGTCTATTTTCACATTGAAAATTCAAAACTCTTAATCATTTTAATTATTCTATTAAAAATGATAAAAACCAACCTTTGGTGACTATATAGAGTAGTCATGGTGGAGATCTTATTAACTCTGAATTTGAATGTTTTTTGTAGTAAAATGTATTACTCGTAATTTTTCTGCACCAAGGACAGCACAGAAAATGGGTTAGTTGATCAAAGAAATAGAAATCTTGAGGAAATTACTTGAACATTTCTATGTGAGTATTTTGTTGCAAGAAATTTTTAGGTTGAGGTTATGAGTACTTTATGTTGTACTATAAATCGATTTTTACTCAGAAATTTTCTTAATAAAATTCCTTATGAGTTTTAGACTATAACAAAGCCAAAAATTTATTTCTTAATTATTTTTGGGTGTAAATTATTCATCATAAATACAAAAATCACTTAAATAAATTTGATACATAAATAGATGAAGGAATTTTTATGGGTTATTATGAAACAACTAATTACTATAGAGTTTTTAATAAAAGAACCAATATTTTTGAAAAAAATAGTTCTTGTAAAATTTGAGGAACCTAATAATTTTTTTTGTAAAAC
Organism: Viscum album; assembly: GCA_963277665.1. Classification (NCBI taxonomy): domain Eukaryota; kingdom Viridiplantae; phylum Streptophyta; class Magnoliopsida; order Santalales; family Viscaceae; genus Viscum; species Viscum album. Next base: position 1,303,891,354 of record OY728160.1, on the reverse strand, counting down.
CATTGGATATTAAAAATTTTATTAGTGTTTTTAAAAACCATTTTTTTAGTTTAATAGAAGATAATTTACAACTAATAATAGTAAATACTACCAAAGTAATACCAAAATATTTTAATTATCCTAGAATTACATCAATATAATATATAAATTCATTAGTCAAAGATTAACTTACCACTTTACCCAAAAATCAGTCAATCTTAAAGAATCATCCTTTTGATTAAATTATTGGATATGTAGGTCAACCAGTTAAAACTATAATTTCTATAGGAAATCGATGTGATCATCATGAATTACTATAACAATTTGAACCTAAAATAATATATGATTCTTTATGTGATGAAAGTTGGATAAGGTTTATGCAATAAGAGCTCTATCAGTTTGAATGGAACCAATTTTGGAACCTAGTTGAATATCCTAAATATCTACTAGTAATTGGTGTAAAAGGGGGTTTAGAAACAAATTTGAAAAAAATGGAATTATTATTAGAAATAAATCAAGTCTTATTACTAAAGTCTATTGTCAAGATGAATTCATAGACTACATTGAAACTTTTTCACAAGTATTTATATTAGAATCTATTAGTATATTATTTTCCTTTACAAATCATATGAATTTTAATTTATTTCAAATGGATGTTAAAAATTATTTCCTTAATTGTTTTCTTTAAGAGGATGTTTATGTTGAACATCCTACTAGTTTTGAATATATTAAATTTAAATACCAAGTATTTAATAATACTAAAGCACTCTATGGAATTAAAAAATTTCCAAGGCATGGTATGATAGACATACAAGATATTTACATCAAAATAATTTTATTAAATTAAATGCTAATACAAACCTTCTCATAAAGAAAATTTTTGAAATCACCATTTATGTTAAAATATATGTTTCTGAAATTATTTTTTCTAACAAAAAAATAAATGTTTGATAGTTTTTTTGAACTTATGGAAAATTAGTTTTAAATGAGCAGGATGAGAGAGCTAAACATTTTTCCTTGGTTTTAAGATTTTTAAAAAATTGAAATGAAAATATTTTAATTTGACATAAATATATTATATATTTACTCAAACTTTTTTATTTTTACGATGCATCAAACATAATTACTCTGGTAACAATATCTATTAAATTTAATCTTGATGAAATCAGTAAATAAGTGGATCAAAAACATTGTATAAGTATGATTGGATGCTAACCGTATCTTACTACAAGTAAACCAGACATTATATTTTTAGTTTTTTTATGATAAATATTTCAATATAATTCTAAATAATCTCATTTTAAAGTGGTAAAATTCATTTTCTAATACCAAAAAGGTACTTTAGAACATGGATTTCTTTATTCTTCTAGAAATGATTTTTTCTAAATAGTTACACAAATTTTGATTTTAGAGGCAAATAGGTTAGATAGAAACCCTACTTCTAAAACACTCTATTTATTAGGATAATAATTAGTCACTTGGTCCAAAAAGAAACAACATTATGTACCATATTCTACTACTGGAGCAGAATATGTAGTAGCTAGAAGTTTTTGGGATCAAGTATTGTTAATGCAACACACACTCAAGGATTTTGGATTGATATTTACTCAAACTTCTATTATTTGTGAAAATAATAATACAATTTCCTTATCTATAAACCTAACACATATTCCACAAGAAAATAATATATATATATATATAAGACACTATTTTCTTAGGGATTACGCACAAAACGGAGAGGTAGATCTCAACATTATTAGAATGTAAAATCATCTTGCTGATATTTTTATGAAACCTATTTATTATATTGCATTAAAATTTATTAAATATAATTTTGGAATTATTAACCTTTAGTTATCCTAAATTCACTTCTTATTCCATCCATCAACTGACATAAAAAACTCCTATAGTAAGAAAAGGGAGAGGAAATTTTTCAAACATATCATTTTTTCAACCTTATCAGTTTTTTAACCCTATCAGTTTTTCAAACCTATAAGTTTTTCAAACTAGTCATTTTTTCAACCTTATCAGTTTTTCAAATGTATAGGTTTTTTAATATTTACTTTTTCTCATTTTTTTTGTAAAATATTTACATTTTTTCTATACTTTCACAAGAACCATCCTTATAAAACAAATATTATCCATTGTTTTTGGAATAAAAATTTTGGGAAGTTTTATCTTTCAACTATGTATTTTTTTTTTGTTCTCTTTAAATTATTGTTTAACATAGGGGGAGATATTCAAAATTTATAAAAAAATTAATTAATTTTTATAGGTGGAGTTTTAATTTATTCACAAAAAGGAAAATTTTTATTTTCTTATGCATAGAAATTTTAAAATTTAATTCTAAAAATAATCTATAAGTTAAATTTTTTTTCCATTAATTTTTATTTAAGTATTTGAGAACCACTCATACAAATAGGTAAAATTTCATGGATGACAACATTCCTAAATTCCTATATAAGGGCAACAATATCAAGACTTTTTTTTATTCATTTTTTCCTATATTTTATTTTCTAAGATAAAATATTTATAATTAGATGTATCTTTATATGAGTTAATTTAAATAATCTTAGATGAACATTTTTAAATCTTAAAGTTTTATTTTACAAAGTATTAAGAGTGTCACATATAGTCTAAGCACTCTCTTTGATCGTTAATAAAGAATGTGAAGTTTAAAGTTTGATAATATAGAATCATATCCACTATTATATGGAGATTACAAATAATATCCTTAAGACTAGTGGAGAAAGTTATAATCAACCTGAAATTACATTATAATAAGATATTATAAAATAAGGAATCATGGTAAAAATGTAATTGATGTAGAAAAATTTGATTACATCAACCATGATAAAAAAATTCTTAAAGATATTAAGGGATTCATAAGTCTAATAAGTAACCAAGAATTATGAACAAAAAATTATAAAAAATAATTTAATTTATAATTTCTTATTTTATTTTTCTTTCAATATTTATTCTTGAAAATCACAAAATGGGAGAAATTTGTGGAAAAAACTTTTTATGATGTATACTTTGTATATTCACCTACTATGATTTTTTTCTGATAAATATTTTTCAAATATGGAGTGTGTGGGTTTGTGTGTTTCTATATATATATATATATATATATATATATCTAATAAAGTAAACTTAGGTTTTTTTGTTTTTTGTTTCATAACATAGGAGGAGAAATTCTATATCATGAAGACTACACAGTTCCTTATTTTTAATTTTAGTTATTCTTTACAAATTATCTTTCACATCTTGTGGATCCAAAAAAGGATTTATTATTTATTCAAAGACCCACTTCCATTATTTATTTTCAATTTAAAAATAAAACTTATATTAAATTTATATAACTTGATTTTTTTTCTTTTTTTGTACTGATTATGTACAATAAATTTATGGTAATTGAAATATAGGAGAACTAAAACTGTTTTTTTAAATCCAGTGATTTAAAGTTTCATGCTATATCACATCTGTAGGATTTATAAGAATAATATAGGTACTGATTTAACTCATTAGTAGATTAATCAACATAATATTTTCATCAATGGATAAAGAATTTTCTACCAATTTAGTTACAAATAACTCTGAGTTTTTCTGAATCTGATCATTAGATCTTATTACAATGATGCCTACAAATAGAGTCACACCTCTGACATCAAATTAATATAAATTAATAAACATTAGGATAAATATTTTTGAATGTGTCTATTTTCTTATCTTTGTAATTTCTTATCACTTATAGAACTTTCAATGAGTGAAATCTTTTTCTTTCTAAGAGTTTCTTTTAAGAGTTACTATCATAAGTTTTGAATTATAAAGATATTATCAATTTACATTTTTATTTTATTTTTCCAATCCTAAATGATCTGTAGCTTCCATGGATATGGAGATAGATGAATTTATATTCATTTTGATCAAGGGATTCTATTTCTTGGAATATATAGAGCAAGTACTTTCGGTGTGTATAAGTGAATTGTATCTAACAGGTTTATTCAGGGGCCTTTTAGGATAGGAAGATAGATATTATGATAAGTATAAAATCATGTATAACTTAGGTAATGTTTAAATTCATGGATACCTTGTATCTATTCAACAGATCCACCTTTCAATTAGGTTTAAAAGTGAGGTTTTAATAATATAATTTTAAAGATGTATTTAGCTAACCAATACTCAATATTTTTTTTGGAATTTCAATTATGTTAAATCTTTAATTGGTAATATTTTATATACCTATTAACTTATTTCAATTATGATAACTATTTTTCATATGAATTTTAATTCAGTTACTCAAATTTTTTATTTGATTGACATTTCAAAAAATTGATCAACATAATACTTCAAGTTTTCTAAAATTGTAAGTTTTTTTTTAACTACAATTCACTCCCTCTTGTATTTTATTAGAGATAATACTTCATGAAACCAATTTCTACCCCCAAAAACAAACTTTTCAACATATAAAAAGATGTTCTTATGTGATAAAATAGATAAAAAATAATGAACATCATCCATAACCCATATCCAAAAACATAAATCCTATAATAAAAATCCATTATTTACCCTCACACCAATGGTAATTACCATTGGGATCATTCTAGAAAGTAAGAGAGGTAAACAAAAATTTCAAAGGGGAAACAGAACTGAACATGGTTTGTCCACACATTCTAGTAAACCATGCACCAACTGTTCAATTGTATTTTTAATGGTTGTAGAACCATTTCAAATTGGAACCACATGATTTACAGGATCATGCATGCTAGCCTTGCAACTCTAGTTTTTTCATAACTTTCACCTTCAAAACTCATGTTAACACCCAAAATCACTAATATTGACAATATGGATCTAAATACCATCATAACATACCAAAATTCATCAAAATCACTCAAATTAAATCTAAAAATCAACACTTAAATCCCAAACAACCCACGGTGACTCGAGTTTCAACATGAAATATGGCGATCAATAAACTAATAAGGAGATATCTCTCAAGTCTCAATGAAATTCCTATTCCTCAGTCTATAATAACAAACCCTAAATAACAAACATGAATGATATTGGACCTAGTTTTTGTATTCACTAGAATCGTATGTGTGTCCTAACAAGGTGTCACATATGAGATTTCCCTCAAGAAGTGTCAGGGACCGACCAATACAAACCCCTTAGGGGGTGAAACTATCTAAGGTAACTATCCAACTTCCACAAACAAGTCTATAAAAACACACATCCAAAAATTCTATTATTTACCTATGGTTCTCATGAAAAAAATCTAGGTGAGCAATAACATACAAAAAAAATGAGCACATAAATAATGAATAAATTAAATTTAAAATAAATATACCATGACCAACAATTAACTTATAAGAAAAGTACCTAATTAAATAATACTTGATTTAAATAATAAAAATCAACCCCCTTGGGGTTTATGATACAAGAACTATGGGTATATTTTAGTGTCTCACTCACACACGATGAAAATAACTTGACAGTTCCAAACAATACATACCAAAATCCTAGTTTGGTATGCCAATCTATTTATACACCTTTCAAAAACTCCACTTAAAAACTTTATTTAAAAATCAAACCCTTTAGAAACCACATTCAAACCATTTAAAACATAAACCACTTTTTTACTTGAAAACCTCTTAAAAAATCAACACATTTACCTTCACCCAACATAAGACCCAAATGGGATTAAATACCATTAAAAAGTAAATTATATTTAAAATAAACCATTGACATATTTAACCAACCACTTATAATTCAAAACCCATTTAAAAATTGGAATACCCCATGAAAAATATTTAACACCATTTTTTCCAAATGGATACTCACTGTAAAAATACTAAAAGGTTTCAGATGATTATCATACATTCTTAGAATTTAGTGGACAACAAATTTTAAAATAATAATCATATAATGAAATTACATTTAAAGAAAGACCAAAAAAACACCTACCTTAAACATGGTGTAATCGATCCATGACAATCTAGAACACAACACCTTTGATGGTGAATGCCCATAAAAGCCAAGAGACGGCCTCTATAACCCTAGAAACCAAAACCACCAACATTATTCTATACCAAACCCTAAATCCAATCATATAATACCATAGGATTTAAAGGAGGTAATGAAACCAAGGGATAAATTTATAGAGTAAGATGAATAAAGAAATAATAAAGAGGGAGGTATTTACCTTGAGAAAACAATTGATATTGAAGATGGAGAAACAAAAAATTAAAGGGGTGAGTAGAGGATCCCCTATCTTATGATAAGGCTTGGTTGAATGGTAATAAAGTGGAATAGGAGGATTTAAGACTTTAAAATCATAATGTAAAACCTTGAATATGAAAAAATTTAAAAATTTGGAAAATCGCATGGTTTAGCCACACATTTTAAAAAACTGTGCACCAACTATATGGGGGATACAGGAAATAACCCCCCATATAAAATGAATCTTTCATGGATACTCATAAGACTCACATATTTCACCTCAAACCATGTAATATTAATGTTAACTAACCATATACATTCAAAATTGAATTGAAAATACACTTTTTTAAGGTTTATCAAACAATTTACACTAAACTGTGCACACAAACAATTCAAATAAAAAGAAATTGTGCAAAGGTCATGTCATGCCCAAAAAAAATATTTTTGATCTTTGATCTGGTTCATTCTTGATCTTAGTTTTCCTCTTGATTTTTTTGTGTTACATGGTTTTATTTTGAGCTATTATTTTTTCTATATATGTTTATGAGTTCATTTTTTAGTTTTATTGAGATTTTTTATGAAAAACAATTGGGGTTGATAGCATAAGGCACATGGTTATCACATGGTTTGTCAAACCATGCACCCATGCCCAGAAAAACGTGTAGCCAAGTGACATTTTGGGAAAGTTTCATTTGGAATTATTGGGTCATGGTTTTGAAACCATGTGGCCAAATCATGCATGTGTCTGGGTGTTTCCAGTAAGGGGAGAACAGTTAGTGCAGGGTTTGGTAAACCGTGCGGCCAAACCGTGCCAGCTGCTCAGATCAAAAAAAATCTTGAAATTCCAATTTTTCCCCTTAGTATTTTTAACCCAAAAATCCTCCCCTATACTCCCTTTAGTTCTTTCAACCCTAAGGAGCCTCTTACTTTGTTATCCAAGCCTCCACACCTCTCCTATGGTGCAGATCTATGATTTCTTCAAGGTTTTGGGCTAAATATTCAAGGTAAAACCTATCCTCTCTTCTCCCTATTCCTATTTATTCTATTTATTCTTTAATTCATCTTCTTACTAGGTCATTTGGATCTTGGGTTTGTATTTACCTGGATTTATTTTGGGTTTTTTGTTTTTTTAGGGAACTTCTTCTTAGATGTTGGCTCCTGGAATCCTCATAGTGTAACTTCAGGTGTGAATTGTTGATGTGAAATGGATATGAGGTAGGTTTTTTTTTTAACTTTCCATTATAGTTTAAGATTCATTAGTTTCCATCTTTTTTCACCTCCCTTATTTGATAAATAGTGTTGCATGGTCTTTTGATTACTTGTTTGGTGTACAAATTGGTGATTTATAACTTTTTATGTGATAAATGGTATTGTATTGTAAAATGTTGCACACAATGTGTTTGATAAAATGTCATGTTGGCATTTGTTAGTGTTTTATAATATTTTAAGCATGTAATGGCTTGTTAAATATATTTATGGAATGTGAAATGATGATTTGGGTCCCTTTAATTGGTTTTCAATGTGGTTTTGGATTTTAAGGAAATGTGTATTGACTCTCTAAAATTTTTTTGGTATGTGGTGGTGGTTAATGACCCATTGGGCATTTTAATGAAAATTTATTAACTTGAAAATGTGGCATGTTTTCTAAAAAGTTAATTGTATTTAATGGTTTTGAAATGGTAAATGGTGTGTTTACACCTCTTTTAAAAAGTTTATTTGGTTCTTTGATAAATTTTGGTTTTTTTAAAAGATCTTGAGGCCCGTTTGGACCCTTGGTGAAAGTGATGATGTGTTTATTATGAAAACCCTCCTTAGACAGCCATCTTTCCTTGTTTATATAAATATTTAATGGGTGGAATTTCCTCTCTATGGAATCCTTGTGACCCATTTACTTTGTATGGAATGAGAGATCCTCAATGTGGACTCATTTTTGATATATGAATTGAATGGAAAGAGATTTATCCTTGGGTTGAATCAAGTGATGTCTATTGTTTGAGTTAATAGATGTTTTCATGTGATTTTATGCTCATTTGGTATCGTTTGTATCACCCACTTATTTCTACATCTTGACATGGGAACCTAGCATAGTGAGCGGATTTTCTAAGAATGATTATTGCACTAGTTAGATTACGCATGCTTTTTGGGATGATTCAATATTTATAGTATGTTCTAGATTATTCATGATCTCTTAGGTTTCACCCATGTCCATTGGCACTTAGTTTCTTGTAGCAGATTTTTGTGATACATTTTTGGTTGGTTACTCTACATGGTTATTTCTATTTCCCTTGTTGTATAATTGTTGTATTTACTTATTGAGTAGTATGGATTTATTACATAAATGGTGTAATGTTTTCATGGGTTTATAAAAATGGTATTGGAAATGTTTTAATCTCCCTCTCTCCCTAATAAATGGAACATCACCTTTCTCCTTAAAAATGCATGTGGTTACTCCTTGAAAATTTGTGAAAGAGATTACTTTGTTTATTGTATTTAAAACTTGAATTTGATATTTCTTTTATTTTAATGGAAGTGAATTGAGAATAGATTATTCGATCACACCTACTGAGTTTTAATAATGATACCTTTAGTTCTTCAAGTTTTTAGCTTGTGTTATAGATTCATCTTGGTATCAATCTCCATGTGTGATGGTTTTTCTTGGTAGTGGAGAGTGACCCTTGGGGTCACATTGAGATATCATCTTTGTAGTCAAGTTCTATTGGGTTTTTTTGTTCAGTTGTTATATTTCTAGTTTTTCGTAAAATATGTTCAGTTTGGATATTTATATATAGATACTAGGCTGATTTTTTATCTTTCCTCTATTCATTTTATTCATTTATATTGGACTAAATCATTTCCTTTGTTCACTATGTTGATGCTTGGCACTATTTTCTAGTCCGTGGGGATCAGGAATGCTCTTCTGGCCTTTCTACAGATCGAATCGTGTGACCGGTTCGGGGTCAACCCAGGTTGGTTCATGAAAAAAAATTATCAGAGCAGGTCAGTCTTTGGAGGACCAAGATTTTAGAGAGCCCTATGTTATTTTGGTATATCCAAGTAGATAGTGTAGGATTTTAAAAACCTCGGGGTGTAGGTATGAGGGAGTTTCTATAAAACACTTTCTATACCAAGCCTTGGGCTTCCATGGGAATTATGGTTTTATATAGGCTCTTTGGTACTTTTGGTTTGTTTGGTGTTTGGTATAGTAAAAGATAGTTGGTTTAGTGGTCTATGTGAGCTCTCAAGGCCTAGAAATCCATTTGGAGCTAAGTATATGGTCCAGGAATACCTTTTTTGATGGTGGTGTTTTTGGAATATGGTTTCCAACCATATGGCCAAGTCACCCATTGAAAATAGTTTCCCTTCATGAGTTTCTTTGAGTTCTTTGTAATTTTGAAAAAAAAATGGGAACTCTTTCTTTAGAAGTGTGAAAATGGATTTTGAAATGGAAATGGTTTGGTTTTGGAAATATGGGAAATGAAATTTTCATAATATTTTTGAAGAAGTAATTATAAAATGGATTCCTGTAAACTGGTTTTTAAGTAAATGTGGATGATTTTATCAATATTGGAATTCTATATTCAAAACCTTGGGTTTATCAAATTTGGTTGATTGGAAAAATAAAATTTGTTTTAAAAAAGGTTTTGGAAACTTGTTTCAACTGAGAAGAAATGTGTTTTTAATTAAATGGGTTTTGATGGAATGAGATTTTTTGAGCTACTAGAAAATGTTTTGAATGAAACAAATTGAATTTTTGGATGTAAATTCATTAGATTTTATTTTTGAACATAATGAAATGGATTGAAACAAGGAATCTGAAAATGGTTTTTGACTTGGTGGTTAGTGATACTGTGAAAGATTTCATGAATTTTTGAATTGGGTGAATGGTTTTTTTTGGAAAATGATAATGTTTTGTTTTTACCTTTGGTGTGTTCCATGAGTGATCACGTTCATGGATAGGTGTAGGAACTGGTTGGAGGATGATGTGGTAAAATAGTACCCAAGATTGGAATGGTTGATGAGTGATTGGTATGGAATGAGTTGATATGTTCCTAGATTGGCACATAAATGTTCATGTGAGTGAGACTCTACGGAATATCATTTGTGAGTGTGAAATCCACCAAGTTTTTTTATTTTCAAAAAATTTTTGAAGTAGGAAATTGTGGTGTTTTTGTTATCTAATTGTTTTGTGGATTTTTTTTATATGTTTCAGAAGTGTTGTTTATTTTTTTGTGATTTATCATGATTTGGAAGTGATTCTCATGTTGTATCCTGAGTTTAAATCTTCTTGGTATTTTGGCCTTGAATCTTTGTTTATGGGGCTTATAGAAATGTTTTGGGGAATCTTTGAGCTGGTTTCCCTTTAGTTGGAATCTGTTCGAAGTGATTCAGGTTAGTGAGATAGTCTTGATAGAGCTCTTGGATATCTTATTACCTAGTGTTTTCCCTAATAGATATTCAATGAATATTAGTAGTGTATCTATGGGTGATTCCATGTTAACAATATTTCCAGTTGATCAACCTAAGGATTTCATTCTCGAGTTTTGAAAGTTAAACCCACCTCTTTAAAGGATACCCCAACCCATTTTCTAGAGTATAGAGCTATTTGGGATCAATTTAAAGTGCCATCCTATTATGATGATTATTTCTATTGTGGTGGTTGTTCTTGTTGGTGTTCCTTTTTTTTTGTAATTAAAAGAGGATGTTGTGAATCTTCTAAGAACATATGTTTCAATTAAAGTGTGTGTTCCTTTTTAGGAATCCTGAAAATTCTTCTATTTTAGGTGGTGGTGTATTAAATGTGTGCATCTTATAAATCCTTATTTCAGTGAGGGTGCCTTTTTAAATCAAGTTAATTTTATAGTGATATAATTTTTTGTTTCTACCTGGGGTGCTATGTGACTACTTGTGGCACCAAAAGAAGCCCTAGTTAGGGTTTAGTAGCTCTTGACTACGAGGTGGTGGATTATTCAAACATCAGGACTCTATCCAAAGGCCTTAGTGTAAATTTAGAGCATAGTCAGTAATCCTAAGGGTGTGGGGAGTTTAGATAATCTTGTACTTCCACCATTTGGGTGAGTAAGTTTTTATGTTCCTATCATGGTTTCTCTTTCACTATAACCTATCTATTTTTTCAATGGGCATGGTGGATTTATCCCTCATGTAATTCCTATGATTGTTCCTTCTTGGATACAAGTTTCTAATTATTTTTCCTTGCATGGACTGCCCATGTGAATCGGGTGTGGCTTTGGTTTTTGTCCATCCAGAGGGGATGAGTTGTGTGTTAGTTGGTGTTTGGATCGGTGTTCCTTTCATTAGGCCCCTACCCTCCCTTCCCCTTATGGTGATGATTTTTTATTAGTGAGAAAGATTTTTATTTTGATTAATATTGTTGGTCATTAATGGTGGAGAGACCCTCCATAGTTATTATTGAAAAATCTCTTGTGATGAATTTGTGCTTGGTTGTTTCAAATGGCGGGGAGTCTGTTTGGGCCTCCCCCTATCAAATATATGTTTTGGTTTCTGGTGATGGTTAAGTAGTGGATAATTTTTTTTAAATTTATATAGTTTTTAATTATATTTTAATTTTGATTAATGTTGGGTTTTTGAAGTGTACCCAATAGTTCTGTTCGAATAATGGGTGTGAAAGTTATAGCTTGAGTTTTCCCATTGCTTTTTGAGAAGTCGTTATGGTTTTTTGTTATGTTTCGAGTAGGTGGAATAAGTTCTATTTTTTTTGTTGGGATGTTTTTATTTGAAGAAGTTGGATTACAAAAATTTTAAATCCTTAGTCATTGATTGATCAACTATAAAATGTTGTGGATTTCTGGGGGTAGAATGTGTTAATGGTGGGGATAATTCTCACACCCGTAAATTTTATTTTTGATCTTTTATTTGGTTCATACTTGATCTTGGGTTTCCTATTGATTTTCGGGTGTTCCATGGTTTTATTTTGAGCTATTATTTTTTCTAAACATAGACCCAAGTTCATTTCTTAGTTTTCTTGAGATTTTTTGATAGAAAAATAAAAAATTTGGGCTTGAAAGCTTGAGGTGCACTGTTGGCACATGGTTTTTCAAACTGTGTTCCCTTTCCCAAGAAATCGTGCAGATCAGTGAAATTTTAGGATTGTATATTTTGGCATGGTTAGTGAAAGGTTTGGAAATTATGTTACCAAACCATGTAGGTTCATGGGTGTGTCTAGTAAGGGGAACATGGTTGGTGTAAGGTTTGGTAAACTGTGTGGACAAACCATGTGAGTTTCCCAGATCTAAAAATTTGTGAAATTCCAACTTTTTTCTCTTGGTATTTTTAACCCAAAACGCCTCCCCTATCCTTAAACTAGTTCATTCAACCCTAAGGGGAATCTCCCCTTGTTCTCCAAGCCTCCACCCCTCTCCTATGGGGTAGATATAATATTTATTTATAGTTTTGGGATAGATCTTCAAGGTAAACCCTCTTCTCTCTTATTTGTCTTCCAATTTCTTCCATTTACTCTTGAGATTATCTTCTTCCTAGGTCATTTGGATATAGTTTTTTTATTTCCCTTGATTCATATTGGTATTTTTGTGTGTTTAGGGTTCCTCTTCTTATATCTAGGCTATTTGAACCCTCACAGTGTGATTTCGGGTGTGCGTTATCGGCGCACCATGGATTTGAGGTAGGTTTCCCTTTTCACTTGTATTTATAATTTAATATTCATTAGATTATTGTTTTATTCACCTCTCTTATATGCTAAATAGTGTTGTTTGATATTTGGATTAATTTTTTGGTGTGAAAATCGGTGATTTATACCTTATTATGTGATAAACGGTAGTTTTTTGTAAAATGTCGCACACCATGTGTTTGATAAAATGGCTCATTGGACTTTGTGAGTGTTTTGTAATATTTGAAACATGTCATGGCTTGGTAAATATATTTATGACATGTGAAATGATGATTTGGGTACCTTTAATGGGTTTTCAAAGTGGTTTTTCATTTTAAGGAAATGTGTATTGACACTCAAAAATTAGTTTGGAATGTGGTAGTGGTTAATGAACCATTGGGAATTTTAATAAAAATGGATTGAATTGAAAATGAGGAATGTTTTTTAAAAATATAATTTTATGAAATGGTTGTTAGTTTTGTGAAAAGATATTGAGGCATGTTTGGAACCTTATTGAAAGTGATGAAGTGTTTATTATGAAAAACCTCATTAAAAAATCATATTACCTTGTTTATATAAATATTGAATGGGTGGGATGTCCTCTTTGTGGAATCCTTGTGACCCAGTTACTTTGTATTAAATGGGATATCCTCAGTTTGGACTCCTTTGTGATCTGTGAATTGAATGGAAATAGATTGATCATTGGGGTGACACAGGTGATTCTTATTGTTTGAGTTAATATATGTGTGCATGTGATTTGATGTTTGGTTGGAGTCAGTTGGATCACCATATTTTTTATACATATTAACTTGAGAACCTAGAATAGTGGGTGAATTTTTTGAGAACAATTGATGAACTAGTTATATTACGCACTAGCTAGTGGCCCATAGAAGAGGGGTATATTTTGTTATTATTTCTATAGGATTTTGACCCTTAGTCTATACCAGGTAGGGTGTGGTTAAGCATGTGGGAATTATTGATGTCATCAAGTGAGGAATTCTTTTTGGGATGAGTCAACATGTATAGTATGTTCTGGATTATTCGTGAGCTCCTAGGTTTCACCAATTTCTATTGGCACTTAGTTTATTGCAGTGAATGTTTGTAATACATTGTTGGTTGGTTACTCTACATGATTATTTCCATTTACCTTGTTATATAATTGTTGTGTTTACTTCTTGAGTAGTGTGGATTTATGCCAAAAATGGTGTAATGTTTTAATGTGTTTATGAAAAATATTTTGGAAATGTTTTACTCTCCCTCTCTCTCTATTAAATGTAATGTCACCTTTCCACTTAAAAATTCATGTGGTTACTCCTTGGTAATAAAGTGTGGATTTTAATGTAAAAGGGAAATGGACTATGATTTGTTTTAAAGTGGAAAATGTGTGAAATATATTACTTTGTTTATTATATTTCAAACTTGAAGTTGATTTTTATTTTATTTTAGTGTAAGTGCAATGTGAATTGATTATTCGTACATGCCTACTGAGTTTTAATAGTCACGCCTATAGTTATTCTTGTTTTTATCTTGTGTTGTAGGTTTATCTCGGTATCGATTTCCATGGGAGATGGTTGTTTTTGGTAGTGAATAGTGACCCTTAGGGTCACATGGAGATGACATCTTTATAGTCAGGTTATGTTGGGGTTTTTTGTTTAGTTGTTGTATTTCTAGTTTTGGGTAAAAGATTTTAAGTTCATATATGTATATATATTGGCCTGTTTTGTTTGTATTTCCACTATTAAGTTTATTAAATATTATTTGGAGAAATTTTTCACTCTATTGATGTCTGGAACTAGTTTCCATCCCATGGGGATAGGGAAATCCCTTCAGGCCTTTCCATAAATCGGCTCAGGTGACCGGTTCGGGGTTGACTTGGGTTGGTTCATGATAGGTCACCCACACACTATGTAAGAGTTAGCTTCCCAATTTTCTTTAACTATGTGGTGACGTGAAAAGAGGAAAAAAACCTTAAAAATTAAAACTTAAGGCCCATAAACAGAAAAATTTAAAATTATCCCAAAAAAAATTATTATTTAAATAGTAAAAGTGACATAGGGTGTTACAACATTGATAAATAACCAAAAACACTATAAATAACAATCTATATTTTTCACACTACTCACATTATAACCCAACATCTATATCCATATCTAACTTTAACTATAACCATAACCAAATCCATTAGTTCTATCATCAAATATCTTAATAATTAACAATAATTAAATCACCATTAGTAAATATAATCAACCTTATATATAAAAAAATGAAAAATCAATACATATACTATACTAATAGAAACCACCATCTAAATTACACCTTCTAGAACAATAATACTCATTGAAACAAAACATATGAAGCAAACTTCCAAGTCGCATCAGTCATGGAAATCATTAGTTGAGTTATATTACTCTTCAAAATTAGTGGCCAGGTCACATCACTCTTCAAAACTATTAGCCGATTCATATCAATCTCCAGACCAAAATAATATGAATCATATTTTTCTACCATCTTAGATCATGAAAGGAGAAGAGGAAATTGAGAGAATGGCCTTATGGTCCAACCAAAATTCAACCCTCTGAACCCATTCACACTAATACACTTATCAAAGTGTTCCAATGTTATGATTCTCAAGATCAAATTCTAACACCCTATAAACCAAACCCCTGAACCATAATTAAAAACTCCTTTACCACAAAAAATTCCAATTAATATCAACTGAAATATGAAAATTATAGAGATTTACAAGGTTATATAACAATAACATCCCAAACATTTTAAAACAATGAATTCCTATCCTTCAAATAAAGATTTAGAATTCATTATATTATTTTGACTATACTACTATTAAAAATAATAAAGGAATGATTTTTCTAAAGAGATAAAAATAGTGATGGTTAAGTTACCTACCTCAATCGATCGCTAATTTTTGTCCAATTTTTTCTCTCGATCCTTTTTATATGATTCGTTATTTGTTATTATTTTTTATTTTTTCATGACCATCCATTCTAGGAGGAACATAAGGAATCAAAGAACTCAAATAAATATATTAATAAAGAGAATATTGACTTAAAGGATGTTGCAAAAAACATTAACACTATAATAATGTATCTCGAAAGGATGTTCCACAAAATTTACATACTCTTATAAATCAACATCTCCCCAATCGATCACATTAAAGGGATCATGAATATTATTCTTAAGAAATGAAACATGGGATATATCATGAATTCAACTCAACTAATAAGGAATATCCATATGATAAGAAACTTATCTATTATAATTCAATAATAGTAAAGTTCTAATAAACCTTTGTGAATCTTTTCCATATCATTCAAACCTTTATTTTCCATGTCAATGAGAAAACATCATAAAAACATGATAATAAAAAAATGATAATATTATCCTCCTCAATCAATATAATTTTTTACTACTCTGAGTAGTTCACATATGAATTCAAATCATCAGAAATCACTCTATCAAATACTACATTAATTCAAGTCTAATAAGATATAACTTTCTAATGTTTAACCAATATAACATTGATTGAAAAGGTCAGCCATGCAATGGCTCATATGGTTCCACATCAATGAATTGATGATAATTTTTATTATATGAGTAATCTATAGAATGCATATAATATACCCAAGATCCAACAAAATCCAAAACAAAATCCATCAATATATCCTTTATTGTTTGAATCATTATCTTTATTTGAACATATATCTGAGGATGGGATATTATGGTAAGAAATAATTGTGTGTCAAAATTACACTATAATATTATCAACATTTGAGAATTAAATCAAGAATCACAGTTAAATATGACCATCTGAGGAACACCACAGAACTTTATCACTTTAACCATACAGAGATTTGTTAAAATTTCTACTAAAATTTTCACCTTAATTAGAAATTAATGTGTGGAATTTTACAAAAAATATAAAACAACACAAATAACATTATATCCTATAGGTTCATGAGGTAAACTAGTCACAAAATCCATAGAAACATCCTCTTATTTTCACTCATTAATTATTAGTGGTTGTAACAGACTAACTAGTACATAATTCTTAACCATAACCCACTGATAGTTAAGACATATTTCAAAAAACTCATTTATCAATCTCTACATCCCATTATTATAAAAAATACTCTTCATAACATAATACATTTTATAAATATTCAGATTCACCACTACGTGTGAACCATTGAACTCATGAAAAACCATCTCACACATATTTGGAAGAAAATATAATATATCTAGAAATATTACCTGGTGATTCCTATGTTCATACCAACCATATAGAATATTATCATTAAAAATAAAATCACTCAAAACTCCTTTTTATCAATCCTCATGCTGAGAATCCATCACTCACTTAACTAAGGAAGATTTAATTTTCATTTTATAATGATAGGAATCACCATACACTTCTCCCAAACTAAGATTCATAGTTTCTAATTCATCTATCACCTTGTATACCTAACTCTACTCCTAAGTCATATAAATATAAATTCAATTGATTAGAGAATATTTCATTGTATTCCCTTTCCCTATGGAATATATAATCTCAAAAAATATAATCCTATAAACTCTATGAAAATCAAGATTCTGTTTTGTATGGATAATGATGAGATAAGTTTGTGTGGGGAACCACACCGAAGAAGTGGTGACCATATTGCAAGGAATTATCCAAGATGAGATTAATTTTTGTTATTTTTATAAAATTTTTGGTCACTATTATGATGAGTTTTGTTATGAACAGGTCCAATATAAATCAAATTATATTGTAAAAGAAGATCACTAAAATAAATAATAACTAAAAGAAAAATGTAGAGTCGTTCTTTATATGAAAACCAATGTAATGGAATATAAAGAGCACCCACAAGAGGATTGAACATAATGAATCCAAATATTTCAAACCAAATGTAAAATTCTTATATTGTGGGAGTAAATTCCATTCCATGAACTATTGAAAAAAATACATGAAGAAGAGTTTTACAATGATCAAGTTGTAATTAAGGTTACAATCAATCTAAAATAGAGATAAATAGATTGGTTTAGTGGTTGAAAATATCCTTGATGATGAGGTAAAGGAGTTACCTAAGAAAATAAACATAATGAATGATTATAATCCATGTGGAGACTCCATGAAAAATATGTATGTTAGGAAGGAGTTCCTGAAAATATGGCATATATAATTGAAAATGTATAAATATATTATGAAGATGAAGCGAGTGAAAATTCCAACTGAAAATAGGTTATTCCACTTGAAGAAATCAAATTTCAAGAGTGGTTTTCAAAAAAGGATAACCCAAAGATTGAAAAGAATCTATGTGGAAGGTATAAATAAATTAGAAAATTTTCAAATTATTACATGAATCTTATTCTAGATCATAAAGAAATGATGAAGAGGTTTAAATTAAAAGGAAAAGAACTGTTGGTTAAAAGTTAAATAGTGGAAAAGATAATTCTATCTATTCCCCAAAAATAAACTATAGATTATGGAAAGAAACCCATGCTACCCCAAAAAAAAATTGTAATACCAAATGGATAATAATCCTAATGATCTTTATAAATTTTAGATCTACAAATAAGGTTTTTGGATTGAGATAAAAATACTAACTCTGCTTCTCTTACTAAAAGAGCAATGAAATGTATCCCCTCCTCATTCACTTATTTCTATTCACATATAGTAACATGAGGGTAATTAAAGGGAAAAATAAAGGGGGATATTAGATTATGATATCATAGTTTAAAAAAGGATATATTCATAGAGCACTCTCAATTCCATGGTGAATAAATGATGGGTGTATTATAATTCCATGTATCTATATAGACAGTTTTGGAATTCAAGGAAATTTTATTTTTTTTAGTAGATGGTCCATATTTTGAATCAGGGTTTTGGAATCAAGTTCTGAGAGTTTGGACCATTTAAAGATTTTTTTTAGATATGGGATGAGGATATGAAGGTAGTTAGTTTACTTGGGTGATTCTTGGATTCTTCGGGTTAAGTTTATGATTTGGAGAGATCTTATCATGGAACACATTTTGGGGCATATGGTTTAGGTTAAACCATACAACATCATGATGTTGAGAGAATTCCCAATTCTTTTTCTATGTGGAACAGTTTGTCTGCAAAAATTGATCTTGGATAAGGTCAATCACTGTGGAGTTTTAAGAGGAGACCGTGAGATTTTCTCATTGGATAACAGAGTGAACCACATATTTGGTGCACATTTTAGTAAACTGTGTGACCAAACCATGCATGGTGTAGGGATTAAAGATAGAACCACTCGCACTATTGGCACATGGTTTGTAAAACCATGCATCCAAACCATGTGTCTAAGGTTTTTTTATCATTTTCCACTTCATGATTTTACCAATCCCCTCCCTTTCTCTTCCCCTTGCATACACAGACTAGAGGTGAGCTCCTCCCCCTACCTCCCTTTTCTAAGCATCACCAAAGAGGTTTTTTTATTCAAACACTGATTCAAGGTATGTATCACCTTCCATAATAATTACTTGGTCTTATATTCCCCCTATATTAATTTATCACCAATTCTATAATGAATCGGATATTCTTTATTTTATTTTTAGAAAATTTCTAGGAAAATTCCAAGACCAAGTACTAAGACGGCGTGTGATTCCAAGGCCCAGTGTTCCCGGAATGGTCCGTAAAAAAATGTTAAGTATTAAATAGCACGTGTGTGAGATTTTCATAAAAAAATGAAATAACTCTTAAAAGGGTGCCCGGATCAGAAATATGATGTCACCATTGCGTTCAGAATCATAGGTTTACCCTATGTGTGACTTAATTTTAGTCGGCGGGGGCCTCTAGTGAGAAAACCCAAAAATGGCATAACTGTAAATAAAATAAAATTATAAAATTATTTTATTTTTCAAATCATTATAACTCATGAACGGTGACACAGATTGGAAATCTAATACCACCATTGATCTTGTAAGGGTGTTCTTTCCTTAGGAGGATCCAAACATTGGTCGGTGCGGGCCAATTGTGCAATGTAGTTTTTAGGACGTTACCATAAATAAAATAATTAAATAAATATTATTTTATTTTTGATAACTCATAAATGGTAACTCGGATTAGAAATCTGAGAGTATTGTTCATATCGTGAGGGTGTTCTTTTCTTAGTTGGGGCCTAACCTCGACCGGTATGGGTCAAGGGTAAAAGTTTATTTTTGGTCGTTTTAAGGAAAAAAATAAAATAAACTTAAAAATTTTGTTTTATTCAAAAAAAAATTGTTGCAAAGCAGTAACGAGGCAACTATTTCATTTCATAAATGAAACAATGTAATAATGCAGTGACTCAATGTAACACAAACACTAAAATGCATTTCCTCTATTAACTTGATTAATAGAGATACAGGATCAGGGGGATCCTGAAGTTATCTCTGATGCCTTGGAGGAAATTTGATGGAGAATGACAAGTGGCGATAGATGACGAGCGACAACTGATCAATGAACGGATTCGGATCAGACGTCGGTGGATTGACAAACAATGAATGCAAGATTCTCCCTTCATCAGTGATCAATCCAAACCCAGGTAGGGGTTTATTTCTAAGTGTTTACCTTTTCCCCATTTTTCCTTTCTAAATGAAGAATGCAGGTCAATTCACTAAAACATTGTCCCACGGTTCGATTGTCTGTGTGGGGATGAGATTTTGCATGCAGGGATTTAAGAAAAGTTGAATTCATATTTATTTATCCTTCGTTAAAATCCTAATAAGGATGAATAATGCCGACATGAACAAAGGTTGTGATCCGTAATTCGTGTGTTACTTGTGTGTCCTTCTACTCTTCCCTTTTCTTCCATTCTTTGTGACATGATGGCAGTCGCAGTCTAAGCAAGACTCTAGCGGTGGATCTACCCGGGCATGAGGCCAAGGGAGATGTCAGTGCCAGGTGAATGACTACCAGAGCTGTGGCCAGGTGGGCTATAGTAGTAATGGAAGGTTGTTTCCAGGAGGGATGTCGGCTCAAAGGCTGGCGGTGCACAGCAGTGGCGGAGTTTGACAGCGTCACACGGCAACGGTCGAGGAGGCTCGCGGCGGGGTGATGGCATGGGGTCAGCGGACCACGTGCGGGGAGGCAGTCGTCCGCGTGATGAAGATCGGACACGGCACATACCGCGTCTAGTCTGGACCAAACCAGCCCGCTAGCATGGGTCAGGACAAAGGGGGAATCGGGCCACTGGGTGGCCTGACTGGACAGAAACTAGCCCGCCAGTGCGGGTCGGGCCAAAGGAAGGGGACCGGGCCGCTGGGCGGCCCGGTGGACTGGACCCTCATCCCAATGGGAATGTCCCTTAGGCCAAGCCAGATTGGATCAGCCCAGACCTAACAAGCTTAGGTCGGGTCAACCAAACCAAGTCAGTCGGGTTGGGTTAGGTCGGCCCGGCTGGGTCAGACAGGGCCCGGACTCGACTCGCCCCTTTTCACTAAAAGACTCATAACTTCCAAAACATGCATCCGATTAATGAGTTTTTTGTGGTGTTGGGACCCCCATTATGAGATGGTTCTTTTGACATACTCCAATTGAGTTTTCCTAGAATTTAAAATATAACTGATGGCTTGGGGAGTAGATTCTCTTGGAATCAAGTGCACTACGAGCGGTAATCCTACGGCTTGTTGTGATGAGAAGGAAGTGATGTGTGGACATCAGTGGCCCAGAAGACCTTAGTAGCCCAGCATACCTCAGTGACGTATGATCCTCAGTGGCTCAGAAGACCTCAGTGACAAGCGGACATCAATGGCCCAGCATACCTCAATGACGTGCGGACCTCAGTGGCCCAGCAGACCTGAGTGATGAGAAAACCTCAGTGGACCAGTAAGCCTGAGTGACGTGTGGACCTTAGTAGCACAGCAGACCTAGTGATGTGTAGACCTCAGTGGACCAGCAGACCTTGGTGACGATCGGACCTCATTGGCCCTGCAGACCTTAGTGACGTGTGGAACTCAGTGGCCCAGTATACTTTAGTGACGAGTGGACCTCAGTGTCCCAGTAGACCTCAGGGACATGTAAAACTGAGTGGCCCAGGAGACCTCAGTGACAAGTGGACCTCATTGGCCTGACAAACCTTAGTGACATGCGGACCTTGGTGGCCCAGCAGACCTAAGTGAAGAGTGGACCTTAGTGGCTTGGCAGACCTTAGTGATGTGCGAACCTTAGTGGCCCGCAGACCTTAGTGACCAGCAGACCTCAATGGCCTAGCAGACCTCAGTGATGTGCGTACCTAAGTGGCCTAGCATACATGATTGATGATCGGACCTAAATGACCCAGCAGACCTCAGTGACTCATCAAGGATGATTCCCTCGGTAGTACAAGATGTTCAACATTACGACCAATAGTCTTGCTTCCTATACTTTAGGTTATACCTATGTGATCTGACTCTAGTGACTCTCTTGATTGTACTTCTTATAGGCTACACTCCATGTACCTATTTGGTAGTATAATTTTTGTATTGTTTTGTGGTATACCATTGTGGTTTGGGGTCCCTTCTTAGTATTTTTTTACCCACCCCTACACAAACTTCATCTTCACATGTCGTGTCTTGTGCAGACGATCGATGCTTTGATGGATCCCTTGGTGGACCGGGGCGAGTTGGTTCTTAGAGTGACCCAATAGATGAGACGTGCTTCTGTGACTTTAGAAAAGTATTTTTGCAGCTACCCTTCATGTACGGTTTTCTATGGAGTATTTCCAGAGACTTGTACTTTTACTTTTCTATTTCAGTTGGGCTTGTATTCTAGCCTCGTTTACCTTCAGTTTTCTACTATCATACCTTGTATTTATTTACATAGTGTATTGACCATCTATTATTTGTGGATTGGTGTAGTGTGTGTGTGTACATGTACTTAGGTAAATACCTACCATTTGTTTGGGGTATTCCTACTTAGTGCTAGTCTCCAACCCCTGGCCTATGGGAGGCGGGCTTGGGGTAGTAATTATAGGGTCCCCGGGGGATGGGTCATGATAGAGTGGTATCAGAGGAGGTCTATTCTACCTTAAAAACTTAGATTCTATGATTTTGGGTTGGGGAAATAGTGTTAAGTGTTTTGATTTCTACTTACAGGTTAGGGAATCCAAAGTTTGTACGGTGGCCGACGTATCCATACACCAGGACCATGAGTTATTTTTTTCGACTCGGTACATGAAAACACTAATTTCAGGGAGAAAAAATAATGGTACATGCATCATATAGGAATGGGTTGAGTTTTCCATGTCCTTCTTGATTCATCTCACTAGGTATGCTCTATTGATCATGGTACATATTGTTTTGTTTCAAGATGCTTCCATGTAGACAACCATCCAGGATTCCACCGCATGATCATGAGGATGATCCATGGGGTGATGAGATGGGTACAGGGGTTTTTACCAGAGACAGCATCATCGGGTGGTGTACCAGCTAGACCACCACATGTGGAGTATCACATGGTACTTGTAGTACCAATTCATGATATGTGTGGGCTGAGTGCACTTCACAAGTTTTAGTGACAGAGACCCCTCAGGTTCTGAGGTGAGATTGACACACAGGTGTATAAGGAATTGCTTGAGGTGGTGACCAAGTTTTCTACCTAGTCAGGACACCATTAGATCAGATGGAGGTCCTGGCAGTAAGCCTTCTACATGGATTAATGGGGAAATGGTGAGGTTTAGATTACCCAATATTATGATGAGGTGACTCTTCTGTGGTCAGAGCTTGAGAACCTTTCTCATAGAAATGGTTCTCGCCATAAAAGATAAGGGCTATGTGTGCCCAAGAACATCTATAGATTCGGTAGGATGACATGATGGTAGATGAGTATTCATCAAGTCATACTGACCTTTCCAGGTACTCAATTAATACAATACGACCAGTGCTTCAAAGCTTGTACCTCTAATCAAGGTGTGTTTAGGGACATCCAGGACAACACTATTCCTCTGTGCATTCTTGCTTATGCTAGGGTTCTAGAGAGAACCATTGTGGTTGAAAGTTATTTGGATGAGCAGATACAGCCAGTGGATGTCATCAGTGGGAAAGCAGGAAGTCGATGTCAGTCTCAGAGACTTGGATGTGTGATACATTCTGAGAAGAGGTCCCAAAATAGGGGATCTATAGATCAGGGATCATAAGGTGAGTCCAGTCAGACTAGGAAGAGTTAATACTTTTCAAAATATAATAGGGAATATCTCGTTAAATATTGTCCATCTCTTCATGATGACATTGAAACGGTGGATGGCCATCGGTGCAGAGATGGTGATAGGAACAGATAAATCTGTAGGGAAGAAGTCATGGAAGAGGATTTGGGGCAAGAGGTGGTATACATTTTGACATGTTACAACCACCACCCCAATGTGGTCCACACTAGGATCAAGAAGCTGAAGTACAGGGGAAGGTATTAGTTGTATGCGGTCACAGAATATGACCCAAGGGATCTAGGGATGATTCAAGGTACTTTCTATGTCTACTCTTAGGTTCCATATTAATAGACATAGGTTCTAATCATTCCTTCTTGTCACAAATCTTGTTCAAGACCTAGAGTTTCTGGTTAAACCATTTACTTGACCCTTACATTTTGATATACCTATGGGAGGAGACTCGATAATCACACTTATGCTGATGGTGTGATCTAACCCTTGTGGTGAGAGTTTCAGTTGGAACCTCTTGGTGGAATTATCGAGGCCTTACGATGTTAGTTTGGGTATGGTCTGATCATCCATAGTTCATTCTCAGATTGGCTGTTTTGGGAAAAAGGATGTGGCATGTCCGTAGTGTTGGAATGGGGTTTTCCTTGGTCAAAAAAAAAGGAAACCCTAGAATAACGGGATAGAATCATTTATAGGAGGGTGCAGCCAGTAAATCTTGATTCGTCTATCCTTTCCCTCAGGGCAGTGGATGTTATGAGTTTTTAATACCCAACAGTAGTGGTGGATTATGAGGACATCTTCTAGGAGATCTTTCCAGGTTTACCTCCCCATAGGGAGATAGACTTCTTCTTTGTTCTACACCCTGAGATGGCACTGATATTCGCACCGGAATATTAGATGGCTCCCATGGAGCTTCATGAATTGAGAGTATAGTTGGAGGAATTGCAGGGGAAGGGATTCGTGGGACCTAGTGTTTCACCATGGGTAGCCCCAGTATTGTTTTCCAAGAATTCATATGAAGGCATGAGGTTATGTGTAGACTTATGGAACCTGAATCAGGTTACCGTGAAGAATAAGTATCCACTAATGAGGATCTATGATCTCTTCGATCATCTGAAGGGAGTGAGATAGTTCTTGACAGTTAAGAACACATGAGAAGAACTATGTGACCCGTGACCTTGAGTTGGTAGCGATAGTATTTTCAATGAATATGTGGTGATACTACCTTATGGTTGAACGGTTTATCGTCTAATCTAACCACAATATTATCATGTATATATTATCTCATAAGGATTTGAACTTGATATAGATATGGTTGTTGGAGTTCCACTAGGACTATCACTTTTAAGTAGTCTATACTCTTGGTAAGGGAAATGTGGTAGCAGATGCTCTCATAAGGAGATCTAGTTCATAGTTGTTTAATGAGGAAACGGAGCAATTATCCTCATTAAAGTTATCCTTTGTGGATAGAGATTATGCATCTTACCTCTAATTGGTGGTTTTTACCCCTCTAATCTTAAGTGAGTCAAGGAGGCATAGCTCGATGATACCTATAGTGAGACTTTATGTGCTCAGTTGTCCATGGGGAATGCCCCTGATGGATATTTGAAAGGTGGAGAACATGTCACTCCTTTCAAAGGATTCACAGTAGTGGCAGTGGATGCCTGGAGTGGCGAGATGAATCGGGATATGCATGTGGGTGTCAAGGCGGACACCGGGGATGACAGAATAGGTTGAATCTGATCTTACTTATTGATATAAGAGTTGAGATCTTGTTTAATCAGTTTTTTGGTTTGTCAACACATCGTGCTGAGCCCCTATTCTTGGAAGGGGTTGTTATTTTCTTCCTTGGAGTGCCAATATGGGAGTGACAAATTATATCAATGTACTTCATGATGGGTTTGTCACGTATGTCTAGGGGACACAGTACCATCTGGGTGATCGTTGACCAACTCACCATGTCAGTCACTGTTTACCTTTTCAGGAACAGAGTACTATAGAGAGATTGGGATGCCTCTACATGCAGGATATAGTTCAAATCCACGGATTCCAATCAATGACAGTATTGGATCGAGGTGCATGCTTTGCATCTTGGTTGTGGAAGGGATTTTAGGAGGTGTTTGGGACTTAGTTTCACTTGAGTACAGCTTTCCACCTGCAGACAGACGGCCAGATGGAGTGGACCATTCAGGTCCTAAAGGATATGTTATGTTCTTGCATCCTATATTTTGGATGTAGTTGGTAGGATCACCTACCTATGGTGGAGTTTTCATACAATAATAGCTACCACTCCACTATTGGTATGGAATTATTTGAGGCCTTTTATGGGTGACCCTGTAGGGTTCCACTTTTCTAGACTGACCCCGGAGGGTTAGTGATCATGAGCCCAGAGTTGGTGCGGGCTACTATAGAGAAGGTGCGGGTCATCCAGGAGTGGATGAAGACTACACAGATCCTCCATAAGTCCTATGTTGGTAGGTGATAGAGACCATTGGAGTTCTAGGAGGGAGAACATGTGTTTCTCAGGGTGTATCCTCAATGTGGGATATGAAGATTTAGTTGGGGCTGCAATTTATCTTGGAGGTTCATCAAACTTTTTTTGATACTATGTAGAGTAGGTGAGGCAGTGTACCTCTTGGATCTACCTCTACAATTAGATCGGGTGCACGATGCCTTCCACATATCCCAGCTGAGGAGATACGTACATGAACCACCACACTTCATTGACTGGGGTAATCTGGACATTGACGATGGGGAGACTTTTGTATAGTTTCTGGTAAAGATCAGGGATCAAAATGAGAGGAACCTCCTTGGGAAATCGATTCCTCTAGTGTGCATTCAGTGGAAGTATAGGAAAATCCAAGAGAATACGTGGGAGTGGGAGGCTTGGGTTCGTGCTCGTACCCTCATCTGTTTGGGAATCCTTTGGTTTGGATTTTGGGGAAGTAAATCCTTAAGGTGGGGAAAATTTAATGACTTATATTTTCTCGGTTTCATTTTTAGAAAATTTCTAGAAAAATTCTGAGACCATGCACTAAGATGGCGTGCGATTTTGAGGCCTGGTGTTCCCATAATGGTCTGTCAAAAAAATTTAAGTTTTAAATAGTGCACGTGGTCATTTTTCATAAAAAGGTAGAATAACTCTTAAACAAGTGTCTGGATCAGAAATTTTAGGTAACCGTTGCATTCAGAATGGCGAGTTTACCCTAGGTGAGACTTAATTTTAGTCGATGCAGGTCTCCAGTGAGAAAACCCAAAAATATCATAACCGTAAATAAAATTATTAAATAAAATTATTTTATTTTTTAAATCCTTATAACTCATGAACGGTAACTCGGATTGGAAATATGAGACCATCGTTGAACTCGTAAGGGCGCTCTTTCCTTAGGTAGAGCCTAACATTGGTTAGCGCAGGCCAACTATGGAAGGTAGTTTTGGGGATGTAATTGTAAATAAAATAATTAAATAAAGATTATTTTATTTCAACTTGTAAATGGTAACTCATATTGAAAATCAGATAGTACCGTTGAGCTCGTGAGGGTGTTATTTCCTTATGCAAGGCCTAACCTCAACCGATGCGGGTTGAGGGTAAAAGTAAATTTTCAGACGTTTTAAGGAAAAATAAAATAAACTTAAAAGGATTATTTTATTAGAAAATGATTTGCTGCAACAAGGCAATTGTTTCATTTCATAGATTAAACAGCATAACGATTCTATGAATCAGTGTAAAACAAATGTTGAAACATGTTTCCTATAATAATTTTTTTAATAGAGATATGGGATCAGGGGGATCCTAGAGTTTGCTCTGAAGCCTTGGAGTAAATTCGTTGGTGAACGATGAGCAGTGATGAATGAAAAATGATGACTGATCAATGAACATATTTGGATTAGACGTCAGTAGATTAACCAATCACAAATGCAAGATTCACCCTTCATTAGTGATCAATCCAAACCCAGGTAGGGGTTTATTTCTAAGTGTTTACCTTTTTCCCGTTCTTCATTTCTAAACAAAGAACGCGGGTCAATTCACTAACAAATTGAACCATAGTTCGATTGTCTATGTGGGAATGGGATTTTACATCTGGGGAGTTATGGGAAGTTGTATTCATGTTTATTTATCCTTCATTAAATTCCTAACAAGTAAAAATCATGCTGACAGGAAAAAAGGTCGTGTTCCATCCTTCGTGTGTTCCTTGTGCATCCTTCTACTCCACCATTTTCTTCCATTCTTTGTGGAATGAGGGAAACTGTAGTCCAAGCAGAACCGAAATAGTGGATCAACCCGGGTATGAGGCCGAGGGAGGTGGCGGTGTCAGGTGAACAACCGTTGGCATGGGAGATGGCGGTAGAAGAGGAAGAGTTGTTTCCAGGTGGGACTCGGCAGCAATGGAAGGTCGCGATGGTGGCAAGGGTCATGGTGATGGCAAGAGTCGTCGGCTCGAAGGTCGGAAGTGGTGGAAATCGCGGCATCCGCCGTGGGTGGTGGACCAGAACCACTGGAAGTTGGCCGGCTACGGCATGCGGTGTATGGTGGCAGGACGCAGCAGTCGGTGGTGGTGGCACACGGCAGCTGGCGGAAGCACGCGGTGGCAGCCGTGGGTGGGAGGCGGTGCACCGCGGCAGTAGAGGAGGCCCGCGGCAGAGCTGCAAGCGGTGGGGTGACGGTACGCGGTAAGCGGACCGCGTGTGGGGAGGTGGACGGTTGCATGATGTAGAGTGGATGCAGCACCTACTGAATTCGGGCTGGACTGAACCAGCCTGCCAATGAGGGCCAAGACATTGGGGGAATTAGGTCGTTGGGCAGCCCGGATGGACAGAAACTGGCCCGCCAGCACGGGTCGGGCTGGAGGAAGGGGACTGGGCCGTTGGGTGGTCTGGTGAGTTGGACCCCTGTCCGAATGGTCCTAGAACTTGGGCCAAGCTTGACCGGGTTAGCCCAGACCTAACTGGGTCAGGTCGGCCAAACTGATTCGGGTCGGGTCGGCCCGACCGGCCCCTTTTCACTAAAAGACTCATAACTTCCAAATTGTGCGTCTGATTGATGATTCGTTTACGATGTTAGTACCCATGTGACGAGACAGTCCTTTTGACATACTCCAAGTGAGTTTTCATGGAATTTTAAATACAACCGATGTCTTTAGGATTAGATTCTCCCATAATCAAGCACACTACGAACGACAATCCTATAGCTGGTTGTGATGAGAAGGAAGTGACGTGTAGACCTCAGTGTCACAGAATACCTTAGTGAAGAGTGGACCATAGTAGACTAGCAGACCTCAATGATGTGCGGACCTCATTGTCCCAGCAGACCTCAGTGACAAGATGACCTCAGTGGCCCAGCAGACCTCAGTGACGTGAGGACCTCAGTGGCCCAACAAACCTCAGTGACGAGCGAACCTCAGTGGCCCAGAAGACCTTAGTGACGTTCGGACCTCAGTGGAACAGCAGACCTCAGTGAAGAGTGGACCTCAGTGGCCTAGCAAACCTTGATGACATGTGGACCTCAGTGGCCCAGCAGACCTTAGTGACGAGCAGACCTCAGTGGCCCAGCAGACCTCAGTGAAGAGCGGACCTCAGTGGCCCAGCAGACCTCAGTGACATGCGAACCTCAGTGGCCTAGTAGATCTTAGTGATGAGTATACCTCAGTATCCCAGCAGACCTCAGTGATGTGTGGACCTTAGTGGCCCAGCAGACCTCAGTGACAAGCGGACCTCAGTAGCCCAGGAGACTTCAGTGACGAGAGGACCTCAGTAGCCCAGTAGACTTCAGTGACTCATCAGGTATGAGTCCCTCAGCAGTAAAATATGTTCATCATTACTACCGATATTATTTCTTTCTATGCTTTAGGTTATACCTATGTGAGCTGACTCTAGTGACTCTCTTGACTATACTTCTTAGAGGCTACACATCATGTACCTATTTGGTAGTTTGCTTTGTGTATTTCTTTGTGGTGTACATTTTTGGTTTGGGGTCCCTACTGAGTATTGTTTTACTCACCCCTACATGGGCTTCACCCCCACGTTTCATGTCTTGTGTAGATGATTGACGCTTTAATGAATCCCTTGGTGGACTGGGTCCAGGTGGTTCTTAGAGTGACCCAACAGATGATACATGTTGTTGCGAATTTAGACGGTTGTTTCTATACCTACCCTTCAGGTAGATTTTTCTGTATAGGAGTTCCAGAGACTTGTACTTTTACTTTTATATTTTAGTTGGGCTTGTATTATGGCCCCGTTTACCTTTATTTTTCTACTATTGTGCCTTTTATTTGTTTACTTAGTGTATTCACCTTCTAGTATCTTTGGCCTGGAGTAATGTTCATGTGTACAATTACTTAGGAAAATTTCTCCCATTTGTTTGAGATATGACTACTCAGTGCTACTCTCTAGCCCCTGGCCTATGGGAGGTGGGCTTGGGGTAATCGTTGCATGGGCCCCAGGGGACGGGTCGTGACAAATTCAGCTAGGTTTTCTTTGATTTTTCCACTATAGCATGGTGGAATAACCTGATTCTCAAGGTAATTTCATGCGGGCTTGGATGAGGGAATCCTGAGATGCCACTTACACTTAGTTCCTTAGATTTTCAACAATGTATTCCATAATTTTTTATTCTTTTGAGTTTTTTCCAAATTCCAATTAAATTCATTATGGAATTACTATTTTTGGTTGGATATTTTCCTCGACTTAGGTTCAAGAGTTTTTTGGGGATGGACAACACCTCATTTCTCTAAAAACTAGAGATCAAGGGATGTCGATGGATTGTTTAGTGGTTATGTTATTTTTGTAGTATACTAAATACATATTTATAGTCGTATATAATTAATTATTTAGGATGTGTGTTTGAATTTAGAAACCTGGGTAGTCAATGCGGGTTCATATAAGCTCGAGCGAGTCACAGTTGGCCTTGGAAAGCTTCTGACCCTTGAGAAATTATTAGGAAAAGCTTAAAACATGAGGTAGGTTGTACATAGGATCTACCCATAGTCTCCTATTTTCTAAGTGTATTTTTCATGTGGTTATCTATAATTGTTCATTCTTGAATCATTTTAATGTTTTAATTCTTTATTAAAGTAAATATCTAATCTTTTTTTATTTGGTGAAAGTAGAAAATGGTTGAATAGATGGTTTTCAAATGGAATTTCACCACCATCGATAGTTGGAAATGGTTTAGATTTCAAAATTAGTTTTGATAAAGGTAAAAAAAGGTGAATGATATTTTATAAAAGTTTAATTGGTTATTTTTTCAAAATAAAATATAAAGTTATAGTGATGGTGTGTGATGGGTATTTTAGGAAAGAAGGGTATTTTGAAATGTTCTTTGGAATGGTATTTTTGAAATGGATTGAAAATGGTTTTATTTTTTCTTAAAACTGTAATGTTTCTTCGAAATGGTTTTGGTAAATGATAAATGGTATTGTTTAATTATGCATAGTTTTGTTTATCTTGGTTTTATGGTAGTTATATTATATACATTCTCTATTTAAATGGTATTGTATTATTGTATGGTATTTATGGTAAACCCAAGGTGAACATAGCCCCTTGGGGACTCTTATTATATTATTGTTAATATAGGGGTGAACACATCACCCTGGGGGATGTGGTGTAATTTCAGTTAACTCAGGGTAAACATGACCCCTAAGGGATGCATGGATATTTATGGTCAACCTAGGGTGAACATAGCCCCAGGGGGATACATGTGATAGTTAACCTAGGGTGAACACAACCCCTCATAGATGCATGTTATGGTTAACCTAGGGAGAACATAGACACTTGGGGACGAAGGGCTCTAGGGATAGGTATAGTACCCCCGGATTCTGATTTGGACAATTTATGGGTATATTTCCCCTTGTAGGGAGTGATATGGTTTGTACAATCTACGGGATGGGCTTATAGATACACTAACACTTATTGAAAATAGTGTTTGATTGATCAATACTACAGTAACCTAAAGAAAAATTGTATCGATGTATATAAACCAACACATTTAGGAATAAACCTATGTGTTGTAGAATAAAATGAATGAGGATAAGATACCAATGTTGTTAGTACTTTCTAAATTATGCATCAAGACTCTTGGAGGTCCACTATGATAAAATTTCATTGTGATAACTCTTGTAGAACAAGTACAATGTAAATAATGTTTTATTGGTCATATCCTAGTAGTTGAAGGCTTGTTCATTGGTCTAAGAAGGACCCTTCAAGAACTAGTGGTACCGGTATAAACTTTTATGTATAATAGTGAGATTTGAAGCCTTTCTGATGAAATATAAAGAGACTATAAGGAGATAGCTTAGGTAATTGGATGAAACCTACCTCACTCTTGAGTGCTAATTCCTAGGTACTTGTGATCACTTAAAATTAAGTTTATAATAAAATCTTCATACTTTAAAAAGATGAACATTGTAAGGAGTAGGCTCTCACATTGAGGCCAGACCTTTTAAGAATCATTGTGTGATATTTAATTGTTTATTATACATTAAATAAAAATTTTAGGGTTTAGGGAACATTAAAATATCCATATCTCTTAACCAAGATAGTATTTTTAGTTTAAGAGGGTAAAATTTAAAAGGAAAATAAAACTCAGTAAAGGGTGACACATGATTCACCCCCCTCTTAGGTGTCTTCATGATTCTCTAGGCTCTACTAATGAGTAACATAACAATTTTAACTATAAATAATGTTAAATAATCCAAAAAGAGAAACTGGATGGTTCCAAGAAAGAATACCCCCATTAAAAAAAATAAGAAACATCAACGGATTATAACATATAAGGGTATTGACACAAAGTAAAACTTATTTATAGGAAGATAAAAAATTATCTAGAAATAAAATGTAGATATACTTTTCATTTTTAAATTATTCTGTTAAAGCAAAGATATTCTGAATAAATTATTTTAAAAAGGAATAATAAAGACTATAAATGGAATATTTAAAAAAACCAAAGAAATTGGTGGGAGAAAGTGACCAATCCAAAAATGTAAAGAAAGAGAGTGAAAAAAATATTCCATTCACATATTTGTAAATATATTAAAACCAATGTAAATAGAGCTGAAGAAATAATATAAATAGATGTAAGGATATATAATAATTCCTTGAAAAAATATAAATAACTATAAAACCCATTTTTTGTTTTATTTTTTGTTAATAATAAATGGTTTCAATGTGGATTGAGATGAGAATATTGGATGATGACGAAATAACACCTTTGAAATTGGATCTTGGAGATCCCAAAATACTAACATAAAACATGGAGTTCATAATTATTCTTATATATTTTTATCTTCCATTGTATACGCTATTGGATATCTATTCACATGAGTCAAATAAGTTTGAGCAGATTTCTACTTATTTATATTTCATGTGTAGAATCTATTTAAAAGGGTTTGAGGAATATAATGAGATGATTATGAGTTATGGTTATCAAATAGGTTAAATATATACATGAGATGGCACCAAATAATTAATATTCAAGCTTTTCCATTAATTAAAGGAAGTTGCTAGATTTATTCAGTTGGATCATAAAGATAAAAGGCTGAGATGACTACCATGGGGTGTCAATATTGCTAAATAATATACCTCTTTTAAGAAGTTGGGGAGATGGTTTTGTTTTGATAATAATAAATAGGGATATATTTTTTAGTGGAGATCCATACATGTGTTATCAATCTTGAGGACTACTATATTATATTGAAGCTACACTTGGATTATGATGTGTGGAGAGATTAATTGTTCACTGAGCTATGAAAGGCATTGGATTTAATGATAAATAAGTGAAGCAATATGACTATTTTGAAAAAAAAATTATGAAGTACTTAAGTAATTGTGGAATTTGATTATTTATTGATTTACTTATTTTTTATTTTTATTATATATAAAAAATATGTTAATAAATGATGAAAAATATTTGGGATCATTCTGATATGGATAATGATAATTTATTGGTTTCTTGAAGTTACTTGAGATAGATTAAAGTTCACAATGATGATTATATATGTTTTGAGTTATTTTGGAGTTTCTTATAGATATTATGTGTTTATTTAAAATTATACATAATATATATGAGATTATATGAAATTTTTTAAAAGGCATATGTGAGATCTTTCAATGTGAGAATTGGAAAAGTATTAGGGAGTTCACACTGTGATATGTAACATCTCACTGATGATAGATAAGATAAATATCTTTATTTGTAATATATTTAAGAGAATATATAAGTTCCAAAAGGAGTAAAATTATCAATGTATTGGGATATTTAATAAGAATACTATATCAACACTAAGGTATGTAAATTTAACTTGAATAATATGGAATATTACTATGGTGATACATTAGAATAACTGTAATGTTTCAGAGCACACGTAAGATTAAGTTAGTGATACATAAGAGTAACTCTAGGGTTCATGAGGATATGTAAGATGCAATCTAAAAAAATAAGCATAACTTTTATTATATTTAAAAGTAATCTGGATATTTCAAAGGATATATAATATCCTTCCATTGGATATGCAATCAAAATTAGTTTCACCTAGGTGAAAAGAAAGATTAACTGCAATTATGACTTTCATTTATTTAGTGATTAAATATAATGATGTGTTATGAATCAAGACATGATTTAAGATGATATTACTATTGATAATTAAATTAAATATTTCCCCTTGAGTTGTACATCACACCACGAATATTATTTCATGCAAGAATGCACATGTGGAAAAAGAATATGTATAGAATTTTGGAGATTCATATGAGGAAGACATCGAGATGAAAACAAGATTAATGGTAAATCAAATATATAGAACCACTTATAAAATAATTAATCATTTTTTATTATTATTATACATCTATAATCAGATATTTAAAATTATATTATCAATTAAAATATTATGTACTCATATCAATTTTTTTCCATGAATTTATTATTAAACAATTTTAATTTATGATTTAATAGGTGTCTCGATAAAAGTGGATATGTGTTCTTAAAATAAAATACTAGGATTTAGAAGGATAGGTGAGGTGATAATGACAAATCACTTCCACTGATTATTCTTTTATCATCAAATAAAATAAGATAGTATACCAACCTACAACTTTTTTAATACCATATGGGTCGAATAAGAGAGAAATACTGATAAATTCAATACTAATTATTTGGAATATCTTATGTGTTGATGTTATTGAAGAGGAAATAGTGAGATAACCAAAGAGATTTTTATGTGAGAGAGGAAGAGTAGAAACCATGATTTTGGTAACTAAGTAAGGAGATCAAAATCTATTTAGTCTAGAAGTGACTCAAGATTACATTGTTAATTACCATTTAAAAAGTTTTGTTGTGTTGTTCATTGTTGTAAATTGGTTCTTTTGAATTTATAAGTTACTTCCTTGTATAGATAGTTTGTTCTATGCATGTATTCTAGTTGGTGTTATATATAAAGTATTCAAATACCTCCCCTTTCACTTGATTTATTCTTGATAATAAAATATCAACCATGTATGTGTGGGATAACAATCACCATACACTGAGGGATAAGTCACGCATTATTTGTAATCCTCATAAAAATATGTGTGACTTATATTGTGAAAAAAAAAAATTATACTTCATGTATGTAGTATGAGTGAAAGATGAGAGTGTGAGATCCATTCAATTTAACCAATGTATAGGTAAAAGGGGAAAAGGTTTTAATTATTTTAAATATGTCCACATTGATTAACCCCATTTTATCATGGTTTCACTGATCATAGTGAGAATAAAAATTGGAATCAAATCTCCATGTTCCGCCTCTGATTGGATAAGGAATCCCTTATGAGTAAATAATAATAAATCCTTTTTTCACATTTTGTAAACATGATTAAATTATATCAATAATGTTTTGATAAGATATTGTGTGAAAATATACCATTTAGAATATGAAAAACAAATATACCTAATTATCAAATAAAAACATATATTTTAATTACATTTTAATGGTATTAAATTTTTATTTTTGATCTTATGGGCCTGAGTTAGTGCATTTTCATTATGAACATCCATTCTCATCATTTGTGCACTTCATGCCTAATATACACCAATTTAGGCCCAATGAGTCATCTGATTCTAAGGAATGTAATTATCAATTTTTTTTAATTTGATATTTTGGGAACTTTATCTACACTTAAATGTGAACATTTTTCATACAGGGATCAATGGAGAATTCATGGAAGAAGATGGGGATATTTTGTGATGAAAGGAAGCAATTCTAGAGAAGGCAGATTGGACACTATCCCATCGATGAGACTGTGGGGCCCAACATTCAGGCCCAATGAATCCCATATTTTGTGGGATTCTAGAAGACATTCATTGGAACACATAACTCTTCATGAGACAATGCTAATCCGGCCTCTATGGTGGTCATTAAAGCAGCCCAAGTTAGAGATACAATTCTGGGCCAGATTCTGCGGCCCAGAAAAACAGTCCACTAATTTCGTCATATCTCAGAATCCGTAACTCCAAATGGGACCAAATTTTACAGGAGGTTAGAATACTTCCGTAGATCCATTTTCTTATTCTATGGCCCACTCTGATTCGGCCGTCTAGAAGGTCTTCCAGACGCGTTTGTTCGGTGAAGGAAAGCTGGCTTCCACCTCGGGTCAAATGGGGAAAAGTTCAAATTCTACAAGCTTTCCACCACCTATGGCCTACCAAAATTAATTGAGATGCTTTGTACTATTTGAGTCTCGACCCAAGGCTCCAAAAATGCCTATTTAAGGTAGTGGTGGTGAAGGAGTTGAAGATCTTGGATGCTTTGTTCAATTGTAATGTTATGCTGCATTTTTGTTGCCTCGATTTTGTCTTTCACATGTAAGTTGTTCAATTCACTTTAGTTTCTTAATAAAAGTTCTTCTTATACTCTTACTCTATTGTTCTTAATATAACTTTTATACCGTTGGATCAAGGTGTGAATTTATTCACACCAACCCTTGTGAAATTATTCACACAACGGTGGAGTGATCATTTTATTTTTGTTGTTTTCTTTACTTCTCCATTTCCTCCCTCATGAGTCTACTTTATGCTTCCATTGAGACCATGGGATCAATGGAGGGATAACCCACTTATGGGTTGATCCAAGGGAGTAGAAAGGGGCTGTATTGGATGTTATTTATCACCTAATTAATGTATAATCACTTCTTTAATTGAGATTTTTATTTGATGATTTTTAAACTCCATCGTCCTTGTTGAATTTAAGGCCACACACTTCAAGTACTAATACGATCCTTTACCTTGAAGTGCTCAAAACTTTGATCCTTCAAGTGTATAGGTGATTAGTATTAGAGGGTTTAGGCATTAAACCAGTAAGTGATGATGTTGTTTTATCTCCTTAAATGAACCCATCTCAAATTTAAGAAATTGAAATCATTAAAAAGAAAATACATCAGATCCACCCCGAGCGATAACCTAGGATCAACTCATTCTTTTAAATTGAATCCACTTAAATATATTAGATATCTTTAAAAACCATCCAAAATCAATCCAATTTGGACACTTCATAGCCAAAAATCCATCCCTTAGGTTGTGTATCTTAGGTATCTTCTTAGGTCTCTGTGGAATCGACAACCCAAGCTACACTACAAGGACCGTTCTACCCTTCTTCTCTTGGGTAAATTTGGGCGTGAACCAAATTTTGGCGCCGTTGCCGGGGACCAAGTAAGTACCTTATATCCAAAAAAAACTTATTTCCTCACCTCCATTCTTTTACTCTCACCCAAGATCTCTTATCTTGTCCCTTTCTCGTTTTTTTTTTTGGCGCATGTCCGCCTACACCCGCGATTTCTCAAACAGACTAGTTAGGGTGGAAAGTCCTAGGATAGGGGAGTCAAGTGCACCTAAGGTATTGTTTAAATCAGATTCAAATATTCTTGAAACCCCAAAGTCAGAACTTGAAACAAGTCCAATGGAGGTTCATCCACAAAATCAAATTGTAAACCCTCGGGGGAATCAAATGGGAAACCAAAACCAAGAAGCTCCAAACTTAGGGAATGTAGTTGATCAAACCATGAACGACTACCTCACTCCAGCTTGGACCAATTCCCCCTCATGCATTAGACACAATTCCATAGGAGACACCAACTACATATTCAAACCCCATGTCCTAAACCACCTTCCAACCTTTCATGGGATGGAGTCGGAAATGCCATACCTTCATGTCAAAGAGTTCAACGACATTGTTGAAACCATATGTCCCCCACATCAACTAGAATCCGCTAAGATGAGGCTATTTCCTTTTTCATTAAAGGATCGAGCTAAAAATTGGATAAAAAACTTGAGACCTGCATCAATCCACTCTTGGGACCAACTGTAAAGAGAATTCTACAAAAAATACTTCCCTCATCACAAAATAATTTTACTTAAAAAGAGCATCCAAAACTTTTTTGAAAAAGAGGGAGAGTCATTTTATGAAACATGGGAGAGGTTCAAAGACACCCTAAACATGGTTCCACACCATGGGTTTTCCATACCTGAACAAGTGAGAATTTTCTATGAAGGGTTGGGTCCGGGTAATAAACAATTCATTGACATGATGTGTAATGGAACTTTTAAAAACAAGGCCCCAAATGATGTTTACGAGTATCTGGAAAGTCTGGCTGAACAAAACCAAACTTGGGGAACTTCACCTTATTCTGAAAAGCCACAAAGAACCACTGGAATTCATACACTTAGAGAAGAGGAAAGCCTTAGGGCTAAACTCGCAGCACTCTCTAGGAAGGTTGAAGAGATAGACCTTAGGAAAGTCCATGAAATCCAAAATGTAGACCTTGTTTGCACAATTTGTGACAAACATGACCATAAAAGAGACAACTGCCCAACCATTCCATCCATCAAGGATGTTCTTCTAGGAGGACCCCCAGCGGAAGTCAATGCCCTAAACTTTCAAAAGCCCCAATACCAAAACACCTTCAATCAAAGGTACAATGACCACCCAGGCTTCCGATGGAAGGATAACCAACAACATAGCCAACCACAAGGGCAAAATCCTTACCCTCAACAGAACTACCAAACCCATAACCAGTTCCAAACCCAACCTATCCAATACCAACAGCCACCGGTCCATTTTCAACAAACCATCCCACCTCCAAAATATCCCCCTGGGATAAACCAACCTACTCAAGCACCAACCCAAACTGTTCCACAAAGCCTACTAGAACAACTGTGAAAACAAATGGAGAGGATGAACTTAGAAGTCTCTTCCCTAAAACAAGAACTTCAAACCATCAAAACAGGAAAGGCACCCATGCCTACTCAGGCGGTGCCATCCTCAACTTCAAGGGGAGAGTCAAGTTGTGCTCAAACAACTCATGAACAACTAAAGGTTGTGACTGTTTTAAGAAGAGGGAAATCAATTGAGAAACCTGAACAACTAATTCAGAACCCACCTGAAGATTCAAACTTGGATGGAAATTCAAATGAACCACAAGATCAAACTGAGGAAACTGATAACAATGTGAAAGAAACAACTCTTCAACAAACAACCCCACAACCTACACCATTTCCCCAACGCATGAGGGGGAAATCCAAGCCTGAACTGAGTGAAACGTTGAGGGAAATATTTTCACAAGTCAAGTTTAACATACCCCTTCTCGATGCCATCAAAACTATACTTGCCTACTCAAAGTACCTTAAGGACTTGTGTACTTTTAAAAGAAAATTTTCACATAAAAACCAAGTCCTTTTGGATGCTAATGTGAGTACCACCATTCAAGGGACCATTCCTCCTAAGTTGAAAGACCCAGGTTTCACTTACATCAATGTTGAACTAGGAGAAAGCAAAGTTGTCAAGGCCTTGTGTGACCTAGGTGCTAGTGTCAACCTCATCCCATATGCTGTGTACTGCCAGTTAGGCCTAGAAGAGCTCCAACCCACATCTGTCACACTTCAGCTTGCTGATCGTAGCATTAGGGTTCCAAAGGGGATTTTAAAGGACGTTTTGGTAAAGGTTGAAAACTTTATCTACCCTGCTGATTTCATTGTCCTTGACAACCATCCAAATTTAGGAAATAAGGAACAAACCCCAATCATCCTTGGTCGTCCTTTCCTTGCAACAATCAACTCTATTATCCGAGTCCGAAATGGGAACATGACCATCACCTTTGGGAACATGAGTCTAGACTTGAACATATATAATACAAGCTCACAAATAGGGGATGACGAGGATATTCATGAAGTAAACATGACAGGAAGCATTGATAATGAATCCATGGAACATCAAGGAATATTTGATGAATGTTTAATTCAGAATGAGATTGATTTCCTTTGTTCATATGAAGGAAGTTTATCCCCTTGTCTTGAATCATTTTCAAATTGCTATTATGATGAAGTCTTAGGTCCAACAATCAGTGAAACCTTTCAAGAAACCAATTTCATAGAGACTCCTCTAAATTCCTTCCCTAAATCTGATCAAGCCAATCTAGTAGCTGAAACTTCTACATGTGAGGAATCAATCCTATCTGAACCTCTAAAAAAAGAAATTGATCTTGATCCAATGTCCCAATCTTCTGCTGAAATTCTGAAACAACCTGATCTTGAATTGAAGGAACTTCCTGCTACACTAAAGTATGCCTTCCTAGGGGAAAATCAAACACATCCTATTGTCATTTCTTCTTCTCTTGAATCCAATCATGAGAGGATGCTTCTAGATGTCCTTAGGAAGCATAAGAAAGCCATTGGTTGGACCCTTTTTGATATTCCTGGGATTAGCCCACTTATCGGGACTCATAGGATTGTTCTGGAATCTGATTCAAATCCATGTCGTCAACCTCAACGGCGACTCAATCCTAATCTAATGGAGGTAGTAAGGAAGGAACTTCTGAAATTGTTGAAAGCTGGTATCATATATCCCATAGCTGAGAGTGAATGGGTGATCTCAATCCAACTGGTTCCAAAAAAGGCTGGAATCACAGTGATAACCAATGAGGATGGAGAGATTCTTCCAACAAGGGTGAGTAGTGGATGGAGGGTCTGCATTGACTATAGGAAACTAAACTCATTCACCAAGAAGGACCATTTCCCCTTACCATTCATTGACCAAGTCCTTGAGAGAGTGGCAGGTCATGCCTTCTACTGTTTCTTAGATGGGTACTCGGGGTACAATCAAATTGAGGTCTCCCTAGAGGATCAAGGGAAGACTACATTCACATGTCCTTTCGGTACCTTTTCCTTCAAACGCATGCCCTTCGGGTTATGCAATGCCCCTGGAACCTTCCAGCGGTGCATGATGGGAATCTTCTCAGACATGGTAGGGGATTTTCTTGAGGTCTTCATGGATGACTTCTCTGTGTTTGGGGATACTTTTGAGGGATGTCTGCAGAATGTGGAGAGAGTCTTGTCAAGATGTGAAGAAAAAAATCTGGTCCTAAACTGGGAAAAATGCCATTTCATGGTTAAAGAGGGACTTGTTCTAGGCCATCTAGTCTCGAGTAGGGGGATTGAAGTTGATAAAGCAAAGGTTGACATCATTCATCACCTTCCATCACCCAAAACTGTCAAGGAAGTGAGGTCTTTCTTAGGACATGCTGGTTTCTATAGAAGATTCATCAAGGACTTTAGTTCAATATCCCGTCCCCTTTGTGCTCTCTTAGTAAAGGATGCTCCATTTGTTTGGACAGAAAGCTGTGAGGGTTCATTCTCAACCCTAAAATCCTCTCTCACCTCTCCTCCCATTATGAAATCTCCAAATTGGAACCTTCCTTTTGAACTTATGTGTGATTACAGTGACTTTACTGTTGGAGCTGTGTTAGGACAACGTTGTGATAAAACTTCTTATATCATTGCTTATGCAAGAAAATCCTTAAATGATGCCCAAATCAACTACACCACCACTGAAAAGGAGTTACTTGCTATTGTGTTTGACTTAGAGAAGTTTAGGTCCTACCTCTTAGGATCACCCATCACTGTGTTCACTGACCATTCTGCACTAAAATACCTCTTCCAAAAACAAGATGCTAAGGCTAGAATGATTAGGTGGGTCCTTCTATTACAAGAATTTAACCTCACAATCAAGGATAAAAAGGGAGTTGAAAATGTTGTAGCTGATCACCTCTCTAGGATGGAATTCAAAGACAACTCAAATCACCTTTCTGTGTCTGATTCGTTTCCTGATGAACACTTATACTCTGTGAGTGACTGCCCTTGGTATGCTGACATAGCAAATTTATTAGTGACAGGAGTCATTCCAAAATTCTTAGGGACTCAAGCTCGAAGGAAATTCCTTTCTGATGTTAGAAACTATGTGTTTGATGATCCATACCTCTATAAGTTCTGCCCTGACCAAGTCATTAGGAGGTGTGTTCCAGAATCTGAACAAGAGTCCATCCTTAAATTCTGTCATAGTGAGGCATGTGGAGGTCACTTTTCCTCTAAGAAAACATCTTCTAAGATTCTTTAATGTGGTCTTTTCTGTCCCACCCACTCAAGGGACTCCTACACATTTTGTCAAAGCTGTCCTAGGTGTCAACAAGTAGGGTCCATCACAAAAAGGAATCAAATGCCACTCACTCCCATCTTAGTGGTTGA
This sequence comes from Viscum album, assembly GCA_963277665.1. Taxonomy (NCBI): domain Eukaryota; kingdom Viridiplantae; phylum Streptophyta; class Magnoliopsida; order Santalales; family Viscaceae; genus Viscum; species Viscum album. The sequence continues at coordinate 1,303,848,822 of OY728160.1, read as the reverse complement.
AATATTTGACTGTTGGGGAATTTATTTCATGGGTCCCTTCCCAAACTCTTGGGGATACCTCTACATACTCTTAGCTGTTGATTATGTCTCAAAATGGTTTGAGGCCATTCCCACAAAATCCAATGATCATCAAACTGTGATTATATTCCTAAAAGAAAACATATTCTCTAGATTTGGAATTCCTAGGGCTATCATAAGTGATCGTGGAACTCATTTTTTCAATCGTCCATTCTCATCACTCATGGAAAAATATGGAATTTCTCACAAAGTGTCCACTGCTTACCACCCACAGACCAATGGTCAAGCTGAGTTAGCCAATCGTGAAATTAAGCAAATTCTTGAAAAAACTGTCAACCCCTCTAGGAAAGATTGGTCTGAGAAACTCTTAGATGCTCTTTGGGCCTATAGAACCGTATATAAAACCATTTTAGGAATGTCCCCATATAGGTTGGTTTATGGTAAAGCATGCCATTTTCCAGTGGAGATTGAACATAAGGCCTTTTGGGAAATTAAGAAAATGGATTATGATCTCCCATTGGCCGGAACAAAAAGGAAATTAGATCTCAATGAACTGGAGGAACTAAGGATGGAGGCTTGTGAAAATTCAAGGATCAATAAAGATAGAGTTCAAGCCTACCAATCTAGGAATATAAAAGTCAAACATTTTGAACCAGGAAAACTTGTGCTCTTGTATAGTTCAAAACTTCATTTACATCCGGGAAAGTTAAGGTCTAGATGGTCAGGACCTTTCATAGTGCATCATGTATTCCCCCATGGGGCAGTAGATATTCAAGATCCCACAAGTGGTTACATTTTCAAGGTAAATGGTCAAAGGTTAAAACCATTCATTGAATCATTCAATAAACAGGAAATAGAGGTTGAGTTAACTGAGCCAACCTATGAACAAGGAACAAATTAATAGATTTAGGGTCTATGTCGGGATAACGACGTTAAACAAAGCGCTGAATGGGAGGCAACCCATGGTTTTTAAGTTTTCAATAATTCCGTTGTTTTAATCAACTTTATATTTTAAATAGGGTTAATGAGAAATTTTGATATTTTGAAAAAAAAAATAATAAACTGTTGACCTGTTCTTCTATAATGAGTATGGATGGGTACGAAAGGGGAGCACCATATTCATCTGTGTCACGTGGTGTGATCCTTGAGTAATACCTTACCCAGAAATTTAAAAAGAATACAATGTATCATCAGTTTATTTTGTTTTATTTTTATTATTTTATAGGTTAATATAAAAATAAAAATAAAATAATAAAAAAAAGTCCACGCCATTGGCCGTGGGGCAAACCCCGTCACAACCGGCGAAGCCGCGGGGACTCGAACCTGGGACCGAAGGGAGACAGGGGCGCGCGCTTACCACTGACCTGCGGCTTCTTGTGCTTTATTATTCTATAATTTTTATATATATTTTTATATTTTACTTCCTTTAATATATAAATATAAATATATTTATATATATTGTTTGTTTTTGTTTGTTTTGTTTGTTTTGTTTTTCCTTTTTCCACTAGGGAACTTTGCAAGCGACATGGATATCAAAGGAATAAATTCGAGCGTCAAGAACTTCAAACTTCAACCACCAAGTGACTTCATTCCATGATCCTAATATTTCAATTTCCTTATTGAACTCCCCTTTTTATTCCTCTACCCCATTCTAAATTTTGTTTTTATGAAACTAGGGACAGTTTCATTCTAAGTTGGGGGGTGTGGAAACAAAATGTTTGTTTAAAAAAAACAATGATAACAAAAAGAAGTAAAATTCCTTTATCATTCATATAATAACATCTTTTCTCACATAAAAACTACATATCAAATAATTATTATTTCCTTGACTCTTAATTTAATTCATGATTAAGTTTAAAAGCATATATTTTGGAAAGTGTGGTTGTCTAATGTGATATTTCATCGTTTATATTTTCATTCAAATAGAAAAAATGTCACAATGCACGTCCTCTGGACTGTGGGGTACTAATTTGAATTTTTGGGGTCCCATAATAAATAGAATAGGCTGGTTTTATTTTTATGAATAATATGAGTATTCAAAAAAACTAAAAAAAATTATTAAAAAAAAAATTGCGTGTAGAGCAATGGATTGATAAAATGCGAGGCTTTCGGCACTTGGGGATCGTGACTCCAGAGTTTTCTAGCCCTGAGTTTTTCAATATATCTCTATTTATGGTAATATGACTTTGTTTTTGATTAAGTTAACTTGATACGATGCCCGAGTATGTGGGCTTCACTTGGTTCCCTAAGGCCTTTGAGTCTGGGAGTCATCGGCAAAGTCCTGCTATATGGGTTAATTTGATTAACTGCAATCTCAATTACTATGGCCATATTGCAAAAAAAAATCAAAAAAAAAAATAATGAAGAATACTCATATTAGGATTAAATGTGATTCCACCTAGCGCTTCCATGATTTCCCCCTTGAATGAAAATGAACCCTCGTATCTATTGTGATACACAACACATCATTACACCTAATTGAGTTGGATGAAGTATGATGATGGATTTGATCAAAGGAATGGGCTTGGGATTGGGATCTTATTTTAAATTCATCTTGTTTTAAATTATCTTGATAGGTTATAAAAATATATTTGTGTGCAGTTTACATTGTGAGCACTGTTTGTTATAATGTGTTTGAAGAAAGGAATTCAAATAAAATCATTGAATTATTTGCTCGGGACTAGAAAATCTCAAGTTGGGGGGTGTGATTATCCAATAAAAACATATATTTTAATTACATTTTAATGGTATTAAATGTTCATTTTTTATCTTATGGGCCTGAGTTAGTGCATTTTCATTATGAACATTCATTCTCATCATTTGTGCACTTCATGCCTAATACACACCAATTTAGGCCCAATGAGTCATCTGATTCTAAGGAATGTAATTATCAATTTTTTTTAATTTTATATTTTGGTAACATTATTTACATTTAAATTTGAACATTTTTCATTTAGGGATCAATGGAGAATTCATGGAAGAAGATGGGGATATTTTGTGATGAAAGGAAGCAATTCTGGAGAAGGCAGATTGGACACTATCCCACTGATGAGACTTTGGGGCCCAACATACAGGCCCAATGAATCCCAAATTTTGTGTTATTCTATAATAAATTCATTGTAACACATAACTCTTCATGAGACAATGCTAATTCGGCCTCTATGGTGGTCATTAAAGCGGCCCAAGTTAGAGATACAATTCAGGGCCAGATTCTGCGGCCCAGAAAAACAGTCTAATAATTTCATCATATCTCGGAATCAGTAACTCCAAATGGGGCCAAATTTTACAGGTGGTTAGAAAACTTCCGTAGCTCCATTTTCTTTTTCTATGGACCACTCTGATTCGGCCGTCTAGAAGGTCTTCCAGACGCGTCTGTTCGGTGAAGGAAAGCTGGCTGCCACCTCGGGTCAAAAGTGGAAAAGTTCAAATTCCACAAGCTTTCCACCATCTATGGCCTACCAAAATTAATTGATATGCTTTGTACTATTGGAGGCTCTACCCAAGGCTCCCAAAATGCCTATTTAAGGCAGTGGTGTTGAAAGAGTTGAAGATTTTGGATGCTTTGTTCAATTGTAATGTTATGCTGCATTTTTGTTGCCTCAATTTTGTCTTTCACATGTAAGTTGTTCAATTAACTTTAGTTTCTTAATAAAAGTTCTTATTATACTCTTATTCTGTTGTTCTTAATATCACTTTGATACCTTTGGATCAAGGTGTGAATTTATTCACACCAACCCTTGTGAAATTATTCACACAACGGTGGAGTGATCATTTTATTTTTGTTGTTTTCTTTACTTCTCCATTTCCTCCCTCATGAGTCTACTTTCCGCTTCCATTGAAACCATGGGATCAATGGAGGGCTAACCCACTTATGGGTTGATCCAAGGGAGTAGCAATGGGCTGGATTGGATGTTATTTATCACCTAATTAATGTATAATCACTTCTTTAATTGGGATTTTTATTTGATGATTTTTAAACTCCATCGTCCTTGTTGAATTTAAGGCCACACACTTCAAGTACTAATACGATCCTTTACCTTGAAGTGCTCAAAACTTTGATCCTTAAAGTGTATAGGTGATTATTATTAGAGGGTGTAGGAATTAAACCAGTAAGTGATGATGTTGTTTTATCTCCTTAAATGAACCCATCTCAAATTTAAGAAATTGAAATCATTAAAAAGAAAATACATCCAATCCACCCCGAGCGATAACCTAGGATAAACTCATTCTTTTAAATTGAATCCACTTAAATATATTAGATATCTTTAAAACCCATCCAAAATCAATCCAAGTTGGCCACTTCATATTCAAAAATCCATCCCTTAGGTTGTGTATCTTAGGTATCTTCTTAGGTCTCTGTGGAATCGACAACCCAAGCTACACTATAAGGACCGTTCTACCCTTCTTCTCTTGGGTAAATTTGGGCGTGAACCAAATTTTGGCGCCGTTTCCGGGGACCAAGTAAGTACCTTAGATCCAAAAAAAACCTTCTTTCCTCACCTCCATTCTTCTACTCTCACCCAAGATCTCTTATCTTGTCCCTTTCTCATTTTTTTTTGGCGCATGTCCGCCTACACCTGCGATTTCTCAAACAGACTAGTTAGGGTGGAAAGTCCTAGGATAGGGGAGTCAAGTGCACCTAAGGTATTGTTTAAATCAGATTCAAATATTCTTGAAACCCCAAAGTCAGAACTTGAAACAAGTCCAATGGAGGGTCATCCACAAAATCAAATTGTAAACCCTGGGGGGAATCAAATGGGAAACCAAAACCAAGAAGCTCCAAACTTAGGGAATGTAGTTGATCAAATCATGAACGACTACCTCACTCCAGCTTGGACCAATGCCCCCTCATGCATTAGACACAATTCCATAGGAGACACCAACTACATATTCAAACCCCATGTCCTAAACCACCTTCCAACCATTCATGGGATGGAGTCGGAAATTCCATAAGTTCATGTCAAAGAGTTCAACGACATTGTTGAAACCATGTGTCCCCCACATCAACTAGAATCTGCTAAGATGAGGCTATTTCCTTTTTCATTAAAGGGTCGAGCTAAAAATTGGCTAAACAACTTGAGACCTGCATCAATCCACTCTTGGGACCAACTGTAAAGAGAATTTTACAAAAAATACTTCCCTCATCACAAAACAATTGCACTTAAAAAGAGCATCCAAAACTTTTTTGAAAAAGAGAGAGAGTCATTTTATGAAACATGGGAGAGGTTCAAAGACACCCTAAACATGGTTCCACACCATGGGTTTTCCATACCTGAACAAGTGAGAATTTTCTATGAAGGGTTGGGTCCGGGTAATAAACAATTCATTGACATAATGTGTAATGGAACTTTTAAAAACAAGGCCCCAAATAATGCTTACGAGTATCTGGAAAGTATGGCTGAACAAAACCAAACTTGGGGAACTTCACCTTATTCTGAAAAGCCACAAAGAACCATTGGAATTCATACACTTAGAGAAGAGGAAAGCCTTAGGGCTAAACTCGCAGCACTCTCTAGGAAGGTTGAAGAGATAGACCTTAGGAAAGTCCATGAAATCCAAAATGTAGACCTTGTTTGCACAATTTGTGACAAACATGACCATAAAACAGACAACTGCCCAACCATTCCATCCATCAAGGATGTTCTTCTAGGAGGACCCCCAGCGGAAGTCAATGCCCTAAACTTTCAAAAGCCCCAATACCAAAACACCTTCAATCCAAGGTACAATGACCACCCAGGCTTCCGATGGAAGGATAAACAACAACATAGCCAACCACAAGGGCAAAATCCTTACCCTCAATAGAACTACCAAACCCATAACCAGTTCCAAACCCAACCTATCCAATACCAACATCCACCGGTCCATTTTCAACAAACCATCCCACCTCCAAAATATCCCCCTGGGATAAACCAACCTACTCAAGCACCAACCCAAACTGTTCCACAAAGCCTACTAGAACAACTGTGCAAACAAATGGAGAGGACGAACTCAGAAGTCTCTTCCCTAAAACAAGAACTTCAAACCATCAAAACAGGAAAGGCACCCATGCCTACTCAGGCGGTGCCATCCTCAACTTCAAGGGGAGAGTCAAGTTGTGCTCAAACAACTCATGAACAACTAAAGGCTGTGACTGTTTTAAGAAGTGGTAAATCAATTGAGAAACCTAAACAACTAATTCAGAACCCACCTGAAGATTCAAACTTGGATGGAAATTCAAATGAACCACAAGATCAAACTGATGAAACTGATAACAATGTGAGAGAAACAACTCTTCAACAAACAACCCCACAACCTGCACCATTTCCCCAACGCATGAGGGGGAAATCCAAACCTGAACTGAGTGAAATATTGAGGGAAATATTTTCACAAGTCAAGTTTAACATACCCCTTCTCGATGCCATAAAAACTATACCTGCCTACTCAAAGTAACTTAAGGACTTGTGCACTTTTAAAAGAAAATTTTCACATAAAAACCAAGTCATTTTGGCTGCTAATGTGAGTACCACCATTCAAGGGACCATTCCTCCTAAGTTGAAAGACCCAGGTTTCCCTTACATCAATGTTGAACTAGGAGAAATCAAAGTTGTCAAGGCCTTGTGTGACCTAGGTGCTAGTATCATTCTCATCCCATATGCTGTGAACTGCCAGTTAGGCCTAGAAGAGCTCCAACCCACATCTTTCACACTTCAGCTTGCTGATCGTAGCATTAGGGTTCCAAAGGGGATTTTAAAGGACGTTCTGGTAAAGGTTGAAAACTTCATCTACCCTGCTAATTTCATTGTCCTTGACAACCATCCAAATTAAGGAAATAAGGAACAAACCCCAATCATCCTTGGTCGTCCTTTCCTTGCAACAATCAACTCTGTTATCCGAGTCCGAAATGGGAACATGACCATCACCTTTGGGAACATGAGTCTAGACTTGAACATCTATAATGAAAGCTCACAAATAGGGGATGACGGGGATATTCATGAAGTAAACATGATAGGAATCATTGATAATGAATCCATGGAACATCAAGGAATATTTGATGAATGTTTAAGTCAGAATGAGATTGATTTCCTTTGTTCATATGAAGGAAGTTTATCCCCTTGGCTTGAATCATTTTCAAATTGCTCTTATGATGAAGTCTTAGGTCCAACAATCAGTGAAACCTTTCAATAAACCAATTTCATAGAGACTTCTCTAAATTCCTTCCCTAAATATGATCAAGCCAATCTAGTAGCTGAAACTTCTACATGTGAGGAATCAATCCTATCTGAACCTCTAAAAAAAGAAATTGATCTTGATCCAATGTCCCAATCTTCTGCTGAAATTCTGAACCAACCTGATCTTGAATTGAAGGAACTTCCTTCTGCACTAAAGTATGCCTTCCTAGGGGAAAATCAAACATATCCTATTGTCATTTCTTCTTCTCTTGAATCCAATCATGAGAGGATGATTCTAGATGTCCTTAGGAAGCATAAGAAAGCCATTGGTTGGACCCTTTCTGATATTCCTGGGATTAGCCCACTTATTGGGACTCATAGGATTGTTCTGGAATCTGATTCAAAGCCATGTCGTCAACCTCAACGGCGACTCAATCCTAATCTAATGGATGTAGTAAGGAAGGAACTTCTGAAATTGTTGAAAGATGGTATCATATATCCCATAGATGAGAGTGAATGGGTGAGCCCAATCCAAGTGGTTCCAAAAAAGGCTGGAATCACAGTGATAACCAATGAGGATGGAGAGATTCTTCCAACAATGGTGAGTAATGGATGGAGGGTCTGCATTGACTATAGGAAACTAAACTCATTCACCAAGAAGGACCATTTCCCCTTACCATTCATTGACCAAGTCCTTGAGAGAGTGGCAGGTCATGCCTTCTACTGTTTCTTAGATGGGTACTCGGGGTACAATCAAATTGAGGTCTCCCCAGAGGATCAAGGGAAGACTACATTCACATGTCCTTTCGGTACCTTTTCCTTCAAACGCATGCCCTTCGGGTTATGCAATGCCCCCGGAACCTTCCAGCGGTGCATGATGGGAATCTTCTCAGACATGGTAGGGGATTTTCTTGAGGTATTCATGGATGACTTCTCTGTGTTTGGGGATACTTTTTAGGGATGTATGCAGAATGTGGAGAGAGTCTTGTCAAGATGTGAAGAAAAAAATCTGGTCCTAAACTGGGAAAAATGCCATTTCATGGTTAAAGAGGGACTTGTTCTAGGCCATCTGGTCTCGAGTAGGAGGATTGAAGTTGATAAAGCAAAGGTTGACATCATTCGTCACCTTCCATCACCCAAAACTGTCAAGGAAGTGAGGTCTTTCTTAGGACATGCTGGTTTCTATAGAAGATTCATCAAGGACTTTAGTTTAATATCTCATCCCCTTTTTGCTCTCTTAGTAAAGGATGCTCCATTTGTTTGGACAGAAATCTGCGAGGGTTCATTCTCAACCCTCAAATCTTCTCTCACCTCTCCTCCCATTATGAAATCTCCAAATTGGAACCTTCCTTTTGAACTTATGTGTGATGCTAGTGACTTTAGTGTTGGAGCTGTGTTAGGACAACGTTGTGATAATACTCCTTATGTCATTACTTATGCAAGCAAATCCTTAAATGATTCCCAAATCAACTACACCACCACTGAAAAGGAGTTACTTGCTATTGTGTTTTCCTTAGAGAAGTTTAGGTCCTACCTCTTAGGATCACCCATCACTGTGTTCACTGACCATTCTGCACTAAAATACCTCTTCCAAAAACAAGATGCTAAGGCTAGAATGATTAGGTGGGTCCTTCTCTTACAAGAATTTAACCTCACAATCAAGGATAAAAAGGGAGTTGAAAATGTTGTAGCTGATCACCTCTCTAGGATGGAATTCAAAGACAACTCAAATCACCTTTCTGTGTCTGATTTGTTTCGTGATGAACACTTATACTGTGTGAGTGACTGCCCTTGGTATGCTGACATAGAAAATTTCTTAGTGACAGGAGTCATTCCAAAATTCTTAGGGACTCAAGCTCGAAGGAAATTCCTTTCTGATGTTAGACACTATGTGTTTGATGATCCATACCTCTATAAGTTCTGCCCTGACCAAGTCATTAGGAGGTGTGTTCCAGAATCTGAACAAGAGACCATCCTTAAATTCTGTCATAGTGAGGCATGTGGAGGTCACTTTTCCTCTAAGAAAACATCTTCTAAGATTCTTCAATGTGGTCTTTTCTGGCCCACCCTCTCAAGGGACTCCTACACATTTTGTCAAAGTTGTCCTAGTTGTCAACAAGTAGGGTCCATCACAAAAAGGAATCAAATGCCACTCACTCCCATCTTAGTGGTTGAAATCTTTGACTGTTGGGGAATTGATTTCATGGGTCCCTTCCCAAACTCTCGGGGATACCTCTACATACTCTTAGCTGTTGATTATGTCTCAAAATGGGTTGAGGCCATTCCCACAAAATCCAATGATCATCAAACTGTGATTAGATTCCTAAAAGAAAACATATTCTCTAGATTTGGAATTCCTAGGGCTATCATAAGTGACCGTGGAACTCATTTTTCCAATCGTCCATTCTCATAACTCATGGAAAAATATGGAATTTCTCACAAAGTGTCCACTGCTTACCACCCACAAACCAATGGTCAAGCTGAGTTAGCCAATCGTGAAATTAAGCAAATTCTTGAAAAAACTGTCAACCCCTCTAGGAAATATTGGTCTGAGAAACTCTTAGATGCTCTTTGGGCCTATAGAACCACATATAAAACCATTTTAGGAATGTCCCCATATAGGTTGGTTTATGGTAAAGCATGCCATTTGCTAGTGGAGATTGAACATAAGGCCTTTTGGGAAATTAAGAAAATGGATTATGATCTCTCATTGGCTGGAACAAAAAGGAAATTAGATCTCAATGAACTGGAGGAACTAAGGATGGAGGCTTATGAAAATTCAAGGATCAATAAAGATAGAGTTCAAGCCTACCAATCTAGGAATATAAAAGTCAAACATTTTGAACCAGGAAAACTTGTGCTCTTGTATAGTTCAAAACTTCATTTACATCTGGGAAAGTTAAGGTCTAGATGGTCAGGACCTTTCATAGTGCATCATGTATTCCCCCATGGGGAAGTAGATATTCAAGATCCCACAAGTGGTTACATTTTCAAGTTCAATGGTCAAAGGTTAAAACCATTCATTGAATCATTCAATAAACAGGAAATAGAGGTTGAGTTAACTGAGCCAACCTATGAACAAGGAACAAATTAATAGATTTAGGGTCCATGTCGGGCTAACGACGTTAAACAAAGTGTTGAATGGGAGGCAACCCATGGTTTTCAAGTTTTCAATAATTCCGTTGTTTTAATCAACTTTATATTTTAAATAGGGTTAATGAGACATTTTGATATTTTGAAAAAAAAAATAATAAACTGTTGACCTGTTCTTCTATAATGAGTATGGATGGGTACGAAAGGGGAGCACCATATTCATCCGTGTCACGTGGTGTGATCCTTGAGTAATACCTTACCCAGAAATTTAAAAAGAATATAATGTATCATCAGTTTATTTTGTTTTATTTTAATTATTTTATAGGTTAAGATAAAAATAAAAATAAAATAATAATAAAAAAAAAGTCCACGCCATAGGCCGTGGGGCAAACCCCGTCACAACCGGAGAAGCCGCGGGGACTCGAACCCGGGACCGAAGGGAGACAGGGGCGCGCGCTTACCACTGACCTGCGGCTTCTTGTGATTTATTATTCTATAATTTTTATATATATTCTTATATTTTACTTCCTTTATTATATAAATATATATATATATATATATATTGTTTGTTTTTGTTTGTTTTTTTTGTTTTGTTTGTTTTGTTTTTCCTTTTTCCACTAGGGAACTTTGCAAGCGACATGGATATCAAAGGAATAAATTCGAACGGAAAGAACTTAAAACTTCAACCACCAGGTGACTTCATTACATGATCCTCATATTTCAATTTCCTTATTGAACTCCCCTTTTTATTCCTCTACCCCATTCTAAATTTTTTTTTTATGAAACTAGGGATAGTTTCATTCTAAGTTGGGGGGTGTGGAAACAAAATGTTTGTTTAAAAAAAACAATGATAACAAAAAGAAGTAAAATTCCTTTATCATTCATATAATAACATCTTTGCTCACATAAAAACTACATATCAAATAATTATTATTTCCTTGACTCTTAATTTAATTCATGATTAAGTTTAAAAGCATATATTTTGGAAAGTGTGGCAGTCTAATGTGATATTTCATCGTTTATATTTTCATCCAAATAAAAAAAATGTCACAATTCACGTCCTCTAGACTGTGGGGTACTAATTTGAATTTTTCAGGTCCCATAATAAATAGCATAGGCTGGTTTTATTTTTATGAATAATATGAGTATTCAAAAAAAACTAAAAAAATTATTAAAAAAAAATTGCGTGTAGAGCAATGGATTGATAAAATGCGAGGCTTTCGGCACTTGGGGATCGTGACTCCAGAGTTTTCTAGCCCTGAGTTTTTCAATATATCTCTATTTATGGTAATATGACTTTGTTTTTGATTAAGTTAACTCGAGACGATTCCCGAGTACGTGGGCTTCACTTGGTGCCCTAAGGCCTTTGAGTCTGGGAGTCATCGGCAAAGTCTTGCTACATTGGTTAATTTGATTAACTGCAATCTCAATTACTATGGCAATATTGCAAAAAAAAATCAAAAAAAAAGAATGAAGAATACTCATATTAGGATTAAATGTGATTCCACCTAGCGCTTCCATGATTTCCCCCTTGAATGAAAATGAACCCTCATATCTATTGTGATACACAACACATCATTACACCTAATTGAGTTGGATGAAGTATGATGATGGATTTGATCAAAGGAATGAGCTTGGGATTGGGATCTTCTTTTAAATTCATCTTGTTTTAAATTATCTTGATAGGTTATAAAAATATATTTGTGTGCAGTTTACATTGTGAGCACTGTTTGTTATAATGTGTTTGAAGAAAGGAATTCAAATAAAATCATTGAATTATTTGCTCGGGACTAGCAAATCTCAAGTTGGGGGTGTGATTATCCAATAAAAACATATATTTTAATTACATTTTAATGGTATTAAATGTTCATTTTTGATCTTATGGGCCTGAGTTAGTGCATTTTCATTATGAACATCCATTCTCATCATTTGTGCACTTCATACCTAATATACACCAATTTAGGCCCAATGAGTCATCTGATTCTAAGGAATGTAATTATCAATTTTTTTTAATTTTATATTTTGGTAACTTTATATACACTTAAATTTGAACATTTTTCATTTAGGGATCAATGGATAATTCATGTAAGAAGATGGGGATATTTTGTGATGAAAGGAAGCAATTCTAGAGAAGGCAGATTGGACATTATCCCACTGATGAGACTGTGGGGCCCAACATACAGGCCCAATGAATCCCAAATGTTGTGGGATTCTCGAAGACATTCAGTGGAACACATAACTCTTCATGATCCAATGCTAATTAGTCCTCTATGATGGTCATTAAAGCGGCCCAAGTTAGAGATACAATTCTGGGCCAGATTCTGCGGCCCAAAAAAACAGTACACTAATTTCATCATATCTCGGAATCCGTAACTCCAAATGGGGCCAAATGTAACAGGAGGTTAGAAGACTTCCGGAGCTCCATTTTATTCTTCTATGGACCACTCTTATTCGTCCGTCTATAAGGTCTTCCAGACGCATATGTTCGGTGAAGGAAAGCTGGATTCCACCTCGGGTCAAATGTGGAAAAGTTCAAATTCCACAAGCTTTCCACCACCTATGGCCTACCAAAATTAATTGAGATGCTTTGCACTATTGGAGGCTCGACCCAAGGCTCCCAAAATGCCTATTTAAGGCAGTGTTGGTGAAGGAGTTGAAGATATTGGATGCTTTGTTCAATTGTAATGTTATGCTGCATTTTTGTTGCCTCAATTTTGTCTTTCACATGTAAGTTGTTCAATTCACTTTAGTTTCTTAATAAAAGTTCTTCTTCTACTCTTATTATGTTGTTATTAATATCACTTTGATACCATTGGATTAAGGTGTGAATTTATTCACACCAACCCTTGTGAAATTATTCACACAATGGTGGAGTGATCATTTTATTTTTGTTGTTTTCTTTACTTCTTCATTTCCTCCCTCATGAGTCTACTTTCCGCTTCCATTGAAACCATGGGATCAATGGAGGGCTAACCCACTTATGGGTTGATCCAAGGGAGTAGAAAGGGTCTGGATTGGATGTTATTTATCACTTAATTAATGTATAATCACTTCTTTAATTGGGATTTTTATTTGATGATTTCTAAACTCCATCGTCCTTGTTGAATTTAGGGCCACACACTTCAAGTACTAATACGATCCTTTACCTTGAAGTGCTCAAAACTTTGATCCTTCAAGTGTATATGTGATTAGTATTAGAGGGTGTAGGCATTAAACCAATAAGTGATGATGTTGTTTTATCTCCTTAAATGAACCCATCTCAAATTTAAGAAATTGAAATCATTAAAAAGAAAATACATCCAATCCACCTCGAGCGATAACCTAGGATCAACTCATTCTTTTAAATTGAATCCACTTAAATCTATTAGATATCTTTAAAACCCATCCAAAATCAATCCAATTTGGCCACTTAATAGCCAAAAATCCATCCCTTAGGTTGTGTATCTTAGGTATCTTCTTAGGTCTCTGTGGAATCGACAACCCAAGCTACACTACAAGGACCGTTCTACCCTTCTTCTCTTGGGTAAATTTGGGTGTGAACCAAATTTTGGCGCCATTTCCGGGGACCAAGTAAGTACCTTAGATCCAAAAAAACCTTCTTTCCTCACCTCCATTCTTCTACTCTCACCCAAGATCTCTTATCTTGTCCCTTTCTCGTTTTTTTTTTTGGCGCATGTCCGCCTACACCCGCGATTTCTCAAATAGACTAGTTAGGGTGGAAAGTCCTAGGATAGGGGAGTCAAGTGCACCTAAGGTATTGTTTAAATCAGATTCAAATATTCTTGAAACCCCAAAGTCAGAACTTGAAACAAGTCCAATGGAGGTTCATCCACAAAATCAAATTGTAAACCCTGGGGGGAATCAAATGGGAAACCAAAACCAAGAAGCTCCAAACTTAGGGAATGTAGTTGATCAAACCATGAACGACTAACTCACTCCAGCTTGGACCAATTCCCCCTAATGCGTTAGACACAATTCCATAGAAAACACCAACTACATATTCAAACCCCATGTCCTAAACCACCTTCCAATCTTTCATGGGATGGAGTCGGAAATGTCATACCTTCATGTCAAAGAGTTCAACGACATTGTTGAAACCATGTGTCCCCCACATCAACTAGAATCCGCTAAGATGAGGCTATTTCATTTTTCATTAAAGGATCGTGCCAAAAATTGGATAAAAAACTTGAGACCTGCATCAATCCACTCTTGGGACCAACTGTAAAGAGAATTCTACAAAAAATACTTCCCTCATCACAAAACAATTGCACTTAAAAAGAGCATCCAAAACTTTTTGAAAAAGAGGGAGAGTCATTTTATGAAACATGGGAGAGGTTCAAATACACCCTAAACATGGTTCCACACCATGGGTTTTCCATACCTGAACAAGTGATAATTTTATATGAAGGGTTGGGTCCGGGTAATAAACAATTCATTTACATGATGTGTAATGGAACTTTTAAAAACAAGGCCCCAAATGATGTTTATGAGTATCTGGAAAGTCTGGCTGAACAAAACCAAACTTGGGTAACTTCACCTTATTCTGAAAAACCACAAAGAACCACTGGAATTCATACACTTAGAGAAGAGGAAAGCCTTAGGGCTAAACTCACAGCACTCTCTAGGAAGGTTGAAGAGATAGACCTTAGGAAAGTCCATGAAATCCAAAATGTAGACCTTGTTTGCACAATTTGTGACAAACATGACCATAAAACAGACAACTTCCCAACCATTCCATCCATCAAGGATGTTCTTCTAGGAGGACCCCCAGTGGAAGTCAATTCCCTAAACTTTCAAAAGCCCCAATACCAAAACACCTTCAATCCAAGGTACAATGACCACCCAAGCTTTCGATGGAAGGATAACCAACAACATAGCCAACCACAAGGGAAAAATACTTACCCTCAACAGAACTACCAAACCCATAACCAGTTCCAAACCCAACCTATCCAATACCAACAGCCACTGGTCCATTTTCAACAAACCATCCCACCTCCAAAATATCCCCCTGGGATAAACCAACCTACTCAAGCACCAACCCAAACTGTTCCACAAAGCCTACTAGAACAACTATGCAAACAAATGGAGAGGATGAACTCAGAAGTCTCTTCCCTAAAACAAGAACTTCAGACCATCAAAACAGGAAAGGCACCCATGCCTACTCAGGTGGTGCCATCCTCAACTTCAAGGGGAGAGTCAAGTTGTGCTCAAACAACTCATGAACAACTAAAGGCGGTGACTGTTTTAAGAAGTGGGAAATCAATTGAGAAACCTGAACAACTAATTCAGAACCCACCTGAAGATTCAAACTTGGATGGAAATTCAAATGAACCACAAGATCAAACTGAGGAAACTGATAAAAATGTGAAAGAAACAACTCTTCAACAAACAACCCCACAACCTGCACCATTTCCCCAACGCATGAGGGGGAAATCCAAGCCTGAACTGAGTGAAACGTTGAGGGAAATATTTTCACAAGTCAAGTTGAACATACCCCTTCTCGATGCCATCAAAACTATACCTGCCTACTCAAAGTACCTTAAGGACTTGTGCACTTTTAAAAGAAAATTTTCACATAAAAACCAAGTCCATTTGGATGCTAATGTGAGTACCACCATTCAAGGGACCATTCCTCCTAAGTTGAAAGACCCTGGTTTCCCTTACATCAATGTTGAACTAGGAGAAAGCAAAGTTGTCAAGGCCTTGTGTGACCTAGGTGCTAGTGTCAATCTCATCTCATATGCTGTGTACTGCCAGTTAGGCCTAGAAGAGCTCCAACCCACATCTGTCACACTTTAGCTTTCTGATCGTAGCATTAGGGTTCCAAAGGGGATTTTAAAGGACGTTCTGGTAAAGGTTGAAAACTTCATCTACCCTGCTGATTTCATTGTCCTTGACAACCATCCAAATTTAGGAAATAAGGAAAAAACCCCAATCATCCTTGGTCGTCCTTTCCTTGCAACAATCAACTCTGTTATCCGAGTCCGAAATGGGAACATGACCATCACCTTTGGGAACATGAGTTTAGACTTGAACATATATAATGCAAGCTCACAAATAGGGGATGACGAGGATATTCATGAAGTAAACATGATAGGAAGCATTGATAATGAATCCATGGAACATCAAGGAATATTTGATGAATTTTTAAGTCAGAATGAGATTGATTTCCTTTGTTCATATGAAGGAAGTTTATCCCCTTGGCTTGAATCATTTTCAAATTGCTCTTATGATGAAGTCTTAGGTCCAACAATCAGTGAAACCTTTAAAGAAACTAATTTCATAGAGACTCCTCTAAATTCCTTCCCTAAATATGATCAAGCCAATCTAGTAGCTGAAACTTCTACATGTGAGGAATCAATCCTATCTGAACCTCTAAAAAAAGAAATTTCTCTTGATCCAATGTCCCAATCTTCTGCTGAAATTCTGAACCAACCTGATCTTGAATTGAAGGAACTTCCTGCTGCACTAAAGTTTGCCTTCCTAGGGGAAAATCAAACACATCCTATTGTCATTTCTTCTTCTCTTGAATCCAATCATGAGAGGATGCTTCTAGATGTCCTTAGGAATCATAAGAAAGCCATTGGTTAGACCCTTTCTGATATTCCTGGGATTAGCCCACTTATCGGGACTCATAGGATTGTTCTGGAATCTGATTCAAAGCCATGTCGTCAACCTCAACGACGACTCAATCCTAATCTAATGGAGGTAGTAAGGAAGGAACTTCTGAAATTGTTGAAAGCTGGTATCATATATCCCATAGCTGAGAGTGAATGGGTGATCCCAATCCAAGTGGTTCCAAAAAAGGCTGGAATCACAGTGATAACCAATGAGGATGGAGAGATTCTTCCAACAAGGGTGAGTAGTGGATGGAGGGTCTGCATTAAATATAGGAAACTAAACTCATTCACCAAGAAGGACCATTTCCCCTTACCATTCATTGACCAAGTCCTTGAGAGAGTGGAAGGTCATGCCTTCTACTATTTCTTAGATGGGTACTCGGGGTACAATCAAATTGAGGTCTCCCTATAGGATCAAGGGAAGACTACATTCACATGTCTTTTTGGTACCTTTTCCTTCAAACGCATGCCCTTCGGGTTATGCAATGCCCCTGGAACCTTCCAGCGGTGCATGATGGGAATCTTCTCAGACATGGTAGGGGATTTTCTTGAGGTCTCCATGGATGAATTCTCTGTGTTTGTGGATACTTTTGAGGGATGTCTGCAGAATGTGGAGAGAGTCTTGTCAAGATGTGAAGAAAAAAATCTGGTCCTAAACTGGGAAAAATTCCATTTCATGGTTAAAGAGGGACTTTTTCTAGGTCATCTGGTCTCGAGTAGGGGGATTGAAGTTGATAAAGCAAAGGTTCACATCATTCGTCACCTTCCATAACCCAAAACTGTCAAGGAAGTGAGGTCTTTCTTAGGACATGCTGGTTTCTATAGAAGATTCATCAAGGACTTTAGTTCAATATCCCGTCCACTTTGTGTGCTCTTAGTAAAGGATGCTCCATTTGTTTGGACAGAAAGCTGTGAGGGTTCATTCTCAACCCTCAAATCCTCTCTCACCTATCCTCCCATTATGAAATCTCCAAATTGGAACCTTCCTTTTTAACTTATGTGTGATGCCAGTGACTTTACTATTGGAGCTGTGTTAGGACAACGTTGTGATAAAACTGCTTATGTCATTGCTTATGCAAGAAAATCCTTAAATGATGCCCAAATCAACTATACCACCACTGAAAAGGAGTTACTTGATATTGTGTTTGCCTTAGAGAAGTTTAGGTCCTACCTCTTAGGATCACCCATCACTGTGTTCACTGATCATTCTGCACTAAAATACCTCTTCCAAAAATAGGATGCTAAGGCTAGAATTATTAGGTGGGTCCTTCTCTTACAAGAATTTAACCTCACAATCAAGGATAAAAAGGGAGTTGAAAATGTTGTAGTTGATCACCTCTCTAGGATGAAATTCAAAGACAACTCAAATCACCTTTCTGTGTCTGATTCGTTTCCTGATGAACACTTATACTCTGTGAGTGACTTCCCTTGGTATGCTGACATAGAAAATTTCTTAGTGACAGGAGTCATTCCAAAATTCTTAGGGACTCAAGCTCGAAGGAAATTCCTTTCTGATGTTAGACACTATGTGTTTGATGATCCATACCTCTATAAGTTCTGCCCTGACCAAGTCATCAGGTGGTGTGTTCCAGAATCTGAACAAGAGTCCATCCTTAAATTCTGTCATAGTGAGGCATGTGGAGGTCACTTTTCCTCTAAGAAAACATCTTCTAAGATTCTTCATTGTGGTCTTTTCTAGCCCACCCTCTCAAGGGACTCCTACACATTTTGTCAAAGCTGTCCTAGGTGTCAACAAGTAGGGTCCATCACAAAAAGGAATCAAATGCCACTCACTCCCATCTTAGTGGTTGAAATCTTTGACTGTTGGGGAATTGATTTCATGGGTCCCTTCCCAAACTCTCGGGGATACCTCTACATACTCTTAGCTGTTGATTATGTCTCAAAATGGGTTGAGGCCATTCCCACAAAATCCAATGATCATCAAACTGTGATTAGATTCCTAAAAGAAAACATATTCTCTAGATTTGGAATTCCTAGGGCTATCATAAGTGATCGTGGAACTCATTTTTGCAATCGTCCATTCTCATCACTCATGGAAAAATATGGAATTTCTCACAAAGTGTCCACTTCTTACCACCCACAGACCAATGGTCAAGCTGAGTTAGCCAATCGTGAAATTAAGCAAATTCTTGAAAAAACTGTCAACCCCTCTAGGAAAGATTGGTCTGAGAAACTCTTAGATTCTCTTTGGGCCTATAGAACCGCATATAAAACCATTTTAGGAATGTCCCCATATAGGTTGGTTTATGGTAAAGCATCTCATTTGCCAGTGGAGATTGAACATAAGGCCTTTTGGGCAATTAAGAAAATGGATTATGATCTCTCATTGGCCGGAACAAAAAGGAAATTAGATCTCAATGAACTGGAGGAACTAAGGATGGAGGCTTCTGAAAATTCAAGGATCAATAAAGATAGAGTTCAAGCCTACCAATCTAGGAATATAAAAGTCAAACATTTTGAACCAGGAAAACTTGTGCTCTTGTATAGTTCAAAACTTCATTTACATCTGGGAAAGTTAAGGTCTAGATGGTCAGGACCTTTCATAGTGCATCATGTATTCCCCCATGGGGCAGTAGATATTCAAGATCCCACAAGTGGTTACATTTTCAAGGTCAATGGTCAAAGGTTAAAACCATTCATTGAATCATTCAATAAACAGGAAATAGAGGTTGAGTTAACTGAGCCAACCTATGAACAAGGAACAAATTAATAGATTTAGGGTCCATGTCGGGCTAACGATGTTAAACAAAGCGCTGAATGGGAGGCAACCCATGGTTTTCAAGTTTTCAATAATTTCGTTTTTTTAATAAACTTTATATTTTAAATAGGGTTAATGAGACATTTTGATATTTTGAAAAAAAAATAATAAACTGTTGACATGTTCTTCTATAATGAGTATGGATGGGTACGAAAGGGGAGCACCATATTCATTCGTGTCACGTGGTGTGATCCTTGAGTAATACCTTACCCAGAAATTTAAAAATAATACAATGTATCATCAGTTTATTTTGTTTTATTTTTATTATTTTATAGGTTAAGATAAAAATAAAAATAAAATAATAAAAAAAAATGTCCACGCCATAGGCCGTGGGGCAAACCCCGTCACAACCGGCGAAGCCGCGGGGACTCGAACCCGGGACCGAAGCGAGACAGGGGCGCGCGCTTACCCCTGACCTGCGGCTTCTTGTACTTTATTATTCTATAATTTTTATATATATTCTTATATTTTACTTCCTTTATTATATAAATATAAATATATATATTGTTTGTTTTTGTTTGTTTTGTTTGTTTTGTTTTTCCTTTTTCCACTAGGGAACTTTGCAAGCAACATGGATATCAAAGGAATAAATTCGAGCGGCAAGAACTTCAAACTTCAACCACCAGGTGACTTCATTCCATGATCCTCATATTTCAATTTCCTTATTGAACTCCCCTTTTTATTCCTCTACCCCATTCTAAATTTTGTTTTTATGAAACTAGGGACAGTTTCATTCTAAGTTGGGGGGTGTGGAAACAAAATGTTTGTTTAAAAAAAACAATGACAACAAAAAGAAGTAAAATTTCTTTATCATTCATATAATAACATCTTTGCTCACATAAAAACTACATATCAAATAATTATTATTTCCTTGACTCCTAATTTAATTCATGATTAAGTTTAAAAGCATATATTTTGGAAAGTGTGGCTGTCTAATGTGATATTTCATCATTTATATTTTCATCCAAATAAAAAAAATGTCACAATGCACATCCTCTAGACTGTGGGGTACTAATTTGAATTTTTGGGGTCCCATAATAAATAGCATAGGCTGGTTTTATTTTTATAAATAATATGAGTATTCAAAAAAAAACTAAAAAAAATTATTAAAAAAAAAATTGTGTGTAGAGCAATGGATTGATAAAATGCGAGGATTTCGGCACTTGGGGATCGTGACTCCAGAGTTGTCTAGCCCTGAGTTTTTAAATATATCTCTATTTATGGTAATATGACTTTGTTTTTGATTAAGTTAACTCGAGACGATGCCCGAGTATGTGGGCTTCACTTGGTGCCCTAAGGCCTTTGAGTCTGGGAGTCATCGGCAAAGTCTTGCTACATGGGTTAATTTGATTAACTGCAATCTCAATTACTATGGAAATATCGCAAAAAAAATCAAAAAAAAAGAATGAAGAATACTCATATTAGGATTAAATGTGATTCCACCTAGCGCTTCCATGATTTAACCCTTGAATGAAAATGAACCCTCATATCTATTGTGATACACAACACATCATTACACCTAATTGAGTTGGATGAAGTATGATGATGGATTTGATTAAAGGAATGGGCTTGGGATTGGGATCTGCTTTTAAATTCATCTTGTTTTAAATTATCTTGATAGGTTATAAAAATATATTTATGTGCAGTTTACATTGTGAGCATTGTTTGTTATAATGTGTTTGAAGAAAGGAATTCAAATAAAATCATTGAATTATTTGCTCGGGACTAGAAAATCTCAAGTTGGGGGGTGTGATTATCCAATAAAAACATATATTTTAATTACATTTTAATGGTATTAAATGTTCATTTTTGATCTTATGGGACTGAGTTAGTGCATTTTCATTATGAACATTCATTCTCATCATTTGTGCACTTCATGCCTAATATACACCAATTTAGGCCCAATGAGTCATCTGATTCTAAGGAATGTAATTATCAATTTTTTTTAATTTTATATTTTTGTAACTTTATCTACACTTAAATGTGAACATTTTTCATTCAGGGATCAATGGAGAATTCATGGAAGAAGATGGGGATATTTTGTGATGAAAGGAAGCAATTCTAGAGAAGGTAGATTGGACACTATCCCACTGATGAGACTGTGCGGCCCAACATACAGGCCCAATGAATCCCAAAGTTTGTGGGATTCTATAATACATTCAGTGGAACACATAACTCTTCATGAGCCAATGCTAATTCGTCCTCTATGGTGGTCATTAAAGCGGCCCAAGTTAGAGATACAATTCTGGGCCAGATTCTGCGTCCCAGAAAAACAGTCCACTAATTTAATCATATCTCGGAATTCGTAACTCCAAATGGGGCCAAATTTTACAGGAGGTTAGAAGACTTCCTGAACTCCATTTTCTTATTCTATGGCCCACTCTTATTCGGCAGTCTAGAAGGTCTTCTAGGCGCGTCTGTTCGGTGAAGGAAAGCTGGCTGCCACCTCGGGTCAAATGTGGAAAAGTCCAAATTCCACAAACTTTCCACCACCTATGGCCTACCAAAATTAATTGAGATGCTTTTTAATATTTTATGCTCGACCCAAGTCTCCAAAAATTCCTATTTAAGGTAGTGGTGGTGAAGGAGTTGAAGATATTGGATGCTTTGTTCAATTGTAATGTTATGCTGCATTTTTGTTGCCTCAATTTTGTCTTTTACATGTAAGTTGTTCAATTCACTTTAGTTTCTTAATAAAAGTTCTTATTATACTCTTATTCTGTTGTTCTTAATATCACTTTGATACCGTTGGATCAAGGTGTGGATTTATTCACACCAACCCTTGTGAAATTATTCACACAACGGTGGAGTGGTCATTTTATTTTTGTTGTTTTCTTTACTTCTCTATTTCCTCCCTCATGAGTCTACTTTCCGCTTCCATTGAAACCATGGGATCAATGGAGGGGTAACCCACTTATGGGTTGATACAAGGGAGTAGAAAGGGGCTGGATTGGATGTTATTTATCACCTAATTAATGTATAATCACTTCTTTAATTGGGATTTTTATTTGATGATTTTTAAACTCCATCGTCCTTGTTGAATTTAAGGCCACACACTTCAAGTACTAATACGATCCTTTACCTTGAAGTGCTCAAAACTTTGATCCTTAAAGTGTATAGGTGATTAGTATTAGAGGGCGTAGGCATTAAACCAGTAAGTGGTGATGTTGTTTTATCTCCTTAAATGAACCCATCTCAAATTTAAGAAATTGAAATCATTAAAAAGAAAATACATCCAATCCACCCCGAGCGATAACCTAGGATCAACTCATTCTTTTAAATTGAATCCACTTAAATCTATTAGATATCTTTAAAACCCATCCAAAATCAATCCAAGTTGGCCACTTCATAGCCAAAAATCCATCCCTTAGGTTGTGTATCTTAGGTATCTTCTTAGGTCTCTGTGGAATCGACAACCCAAGCTATACTACAAGGACCGTTCTACCCTTCTTCTCTTGGGTAAATTTGGGCGTGAACCAAATTTTGGCGCCGTTGCCGGGGACCAAGTAAGTACCTTAGATCCAAAAAAAAACCTTCTTTCCTCACCTCCATTCTTCTACTCTCACCCAAGATCTCTTATCTTGTCCCTTTCTTGTTTTTTTTTGGTGCATGTCCGCCTACACCCGCGATTTCTCAAACAGACTAGTTAGGGTGGAAAGTCCTAGGATAGGGGAGTCAAGTGCACCTAAGGTATTGTTTAAATCAGATTCAAATATTCTTGAAGCCCCAAAGTCAGAACTTGAAACAAGTCCAATGGAGGGTCATCCACAAAATCAAATTGTAAACCCTGGGGGGAATCAAATGGGAAACCAAAACCAAGAAGCTCCAAACTTAGGGAATGTAGTTGATCAAACCATGAACGATTACCTCACTCCAGCTTGGACCAATTCCCCCTCATGCATTAGACACAATTCCATAGGAGACACCAACTACATATTCAAACCCCATGTCCTAAACCACCTTCCAACCTTTCATGGGATGGAGTCGGAAATGCCATACCTTCATGTCAAAGAGTTCAACGACATTGATGAAACCATGTGCCCCCCACATCAACTAGAATCCGCTAAGATGAGGCTATTTCCTTTTTCATTAAAGTATCGAGCTAAAAATTGGCTAAACAACTTGAGACCTGCATCAATCCACTCTTGGGACCAACTGCAAAGAGAATTCTACAAAAAATAATTCCCTCATCACAAAAAAATTGCACTTAAAAAGAGCATCCAAAACTTTTTTGAAAAAGAGGGAGAGTCATTTTATGAAACATGGGAGAGTTTCAAAGACACCCTAAACATGGTTCCACACCATGGGTTTTACATACATGAACAAGTGAGAATTTTCTATGAAGGGTTGGGTCCGGGTAATAAACAATTCATTGACATGATGTGTAATGTAACTTTTAAAAAAAAGGCCCCAAATGATGCTTACGAGTATCTGGAAAGTCTGGCTGAACAAAACCAAACTTGGGGAACTTCACCTTATTCTGAAAATCCATAAAGAACCACTGGAATTCATACACTTAGAGAAGAGGAAAGCCTTAGGGCTAAACTCGCAGCACTCTCTAGGAAGGTTGAAGAGATAGACCTTAGGAAAGTCCATGAAATCCAAAATGTAGAGCTTGTTTGCACAATTTGTGACAAACATGACCATAAAACAGACAACTGCCCAACCATTCCATCCATCAAGGATGTTCTTCTAAGAGGACCCCCAACGGAAGTCAATGCCCTAAACTTTCAAAATCCCCAATACCAAAACACCTTCAATCCAAGGTACAATGACCACCCAGGCTTCCGATGGAAGGATAACCAACAACATAGCCAACCACAAGGCCAAAATCCTTACCCTCAACAGAACTACCAAACCCATAACCAGTTCCAAACCCAACCTATCCAATACCAACAGCCACCGGTCCATTTTCAACAAACCATCCCACCTCCAAAATATCCCCCTGGGATAAACCAACCTACTCAAGCACCAACCCAAACTATTCCACAAAGCCTACTAGAACAACTGTGCAAACAAATGGAGAGGATGAACTCAGAAGCCTCTTCCCTAAAACAAGAACTTCAAACCATCAAAATAGGAAAGGCACTCATGCCTACTCAGGCGGTGCCATCCTCAACTTCAAGGGGAGAGTCAAGTTGTGCTCAAACAACTCATGAACAACTAAAGGCTGTGACTGTTTTAAGAAGTGGGAAATTAATTGAGAAACCTGAACAACTAATTCAGAACCCACCTGAAGATTCAAACTTGGATGGAAATTCAAATGAACCACAAGATCAAACTGAGGAAACTGATAACAATGTGAAAGAAACAACTCTTCAACAAACAACCCCACAACCTGCACCATTTCCCCAACGCATGAGGGGGAAATCCAAGCCTGAACTGAGTGAAACGTTGAGGGAAATATTTTCACAAGTCAAGTTGAACATACCCCTTCTAGATTCCATCAAAACTATACCTGCCTACTCAAAGTACCTTAAGGACTTGTGCACTTTTAAAAGAAAATTTTCACATAAAAACCAAGTCCTTTGGGCTGCTAATGTGAGTACCACCATTCAAGGGACCATTCCTCCTAAGTTGAAAGACCCAGGTTTTCCTTACATCAATGTTGAACTGGGAGAAAGCAAAGTTGTCAAGGCCTTGTGTGACCTAGGTACTAGTGTCAATCTCATCCCATATGTTGTGTACTACCAGTTAGGCCTAGAAGAGCTCCAACCCACATCTGTCACACTTCAGCTTGATGATCGTAGTATTAGGGTTCCAAAGGGGATTTTAAAGGACGTTCTGGTAAAGGTTGAAAACTTCATCTACCCTGCTGATTTCGTTGTCCTTGACAACCATCCAAATTTAGGAAATAAGGAACAAACCCCAATCATCCTTGGTCATCCTTTCCTTGCAACAATCAACTCTGTTATCCGAGTCCGAAATGGGAACATGACCATCACCTTTGGGAACATGAGTCTAGACTTGAACATCTATAATGCAAGCTCACAAATAGGGGATGATGAGGATATTCATGAAGTAAACATGACAGGAATCATTGATAATGAATCCATGGAACATCAAGGAATATTTGATGAATGTTTAAGTCAGAATGAGATTGATTTCCTTTGTTCATATGAAGGAATTTTATCCCCTTGGCTTGAATCATTTTCAAATTGCTCTTATGATGAATTATTAGGTCCAACAATCAGTAAAACCTTTCAAGAAACCAATTTCATAGAGACTCCTCTAAATTCCTTCCCTAAATCTGATCAAGACAATCTAGTAGATAAAACTTCTACATGTGAGGAATCAATCATATCTGAACCTCTAAAAAAAGAAATTGATCTTGATCCAATGTCCCAATCTTCTGCTGAAATTCTGAACCAACCTGATCTTGAATTGAAGGAACTTCCTTCTGCACTAAAGTATGCCTTAATAGGGGAAAATCAAACACATCCTATTGTCATTTCTTCTTCTCTTGAAGCCAATCATGAGAGGATGCTTCTAGATGTCCTTAGGAAGCATAAGAAAGCCATTGGTTGGACCCTTTCTGATATTCCTGGGATTAGCCCACTTATCGGGACTCATAGGATTGTTCTGGAATCTGATTCAAAGCCATGTCGTCAACCTCAACGGCGACTCAATCCTAATCTAATGGAGGTAGTAAGGAAGTAACTTCTGAAATTGTTGAAAGCTGGTATCATATATCCCATAGCTGAGAGTGAATGGGTGATCCCAATCCAAGTGGTTCCAAAAAAGGCTGGAATCACAGTGATAACCAATGAGGATGGAGAGATTCTTCCAACAAGGGTGAGTAGTGGATGGAGGGTCTGCATTGACTATAGGAAACTAAACTCATTCACCAAGAAGGACCATTTCCCCTTACCTTTCATTGACCAAGTCCTTGAGAGAGTGGCAGGTCATGCCTTCTATTGTTTCTTAGATGGGTACTCGGGGTACAATCAAATTAAGGTCTCCCTAGAGGATCAAGGGAAGACTACATTCACATGTCCTTTCGGTACCTTTTCCTTCAAACGCATGCCATTCGGGTTATGCAATGCCCCTGGAACCTTCTAGTGGTGCATGATGGTAATATTCTCAGACATGGTAGGGGATTTTCTTGAGGTCTTCATGGACGAATTCTCTGTGTTTGGGGATACTTTTGAGGGATGTCTGCAGAATGTGGAGAGAGTCTTGTCAAGATGTGAAGAAAAAAATCTGGTCCTAAACTGGGAAAAATTTCATTTCATGGTTAAAGAGGGACTTGTTCTAGGACATCTGGTCTCGAGTAGGGGGATTGAAGTTGATAAAGCAAAGGTTGACATCATTCGTGACCTTCCATCACCCAAAACTGTCAAGGAAGTGAGGTCTTTCTTAGGACATGCTGGTTTCTATAGAAGATTAATCAAGGACTTTAGTTAAATATCCCATCCCCTTTGTGCTCTCTTAGTAAAGGATGCTCCATTTGTTTGGACAGAAAGCTGTGAGGGTTCATTCTCAACCCTCAAATACTCTCTCACCTCTCCTCCCATTATGAAATCTCCAAATTGGAACCTTCCTTTTGAACTTATGTGTGATTCCATTGACTTTACTGTTGGAGCTGTGTTAGGACAACGTTGTGATAAAACTCCTAATGTCATTTTTTATGCAAGAAAATCCTTAAATGATTCCCAAATCAACTACACCACCACTGAAAAGGAGTTACTTCTATTGTGTTTTCCTTAGAGAAGTTTAGGTCCTACCTCTTAGTATCACCCATCACTGTGTTCACTGACCATTATGCACTAAAATACCTCTTCCAAAAACAAGATGCTAAGGCTAGAATGATTAGGTGGGTCCTTCTCTTACAAGAATTTAACCTGACAATCAAGGATAAAAAGGGAGTTGAAAATGTTGTAGCTGATCACCTCTCTAGGATGGAATTCAAAGACAACTCAAATCACATTTCTGTGTCTGATTCGTTTCCTGATGAACACTTATACTCTGTGATTGACTGCCCTTGGTATACTGACATAGCAAATTTCTTAGTGAAAGGAGTCATTCTAAAATTATTAGGGACTCAAGCTCGAAGGAAATTCCTTTCTGATGTTAGACACTATGTGTTTGATGATCCATACCTCTATAAGTTCTGCCCTGACCAAGTCATTAGGAGGTGTGTTCCAGAATCTGAACAAGAGTCCATCCTTAAATTCTGTCATAGTGAGGCATGTGGAGGTCACTTTTCCTCTAAGAAAACATCTTCTAAGATTCTTCATTGTGGTCTTTTCTGGTCCACCCTCTCAAGGGACTCCTACACATTTTGTCAAAGCTGTCCTAGGTGTCAACAAGTAGGGTCCATCACAAAAAGGAATCAAATGCCACTCACTCCCATCTTAGTGGTTGAAATCTTTGACTGTTGGGGAATTGATTTCATGGGTCCCTTCCCAAACTCTCGGGGATACCTCTACATACTCTTAGCTGTTGATTATGTCTCAAAATGGGTTGAGGCCATTCCCACAAAATCCAATGATCATCAAACTGTGATTAGATTCCTAAAAGAAAACATATTCTCTAGATTTGGAATTCCTAGGGCTATCATAAGTGATCGTGGAACTCATTTTTGCAATCTTCCATTCTCGTCACTCATGGAAAAATATGGAATTTCTCACAAAGTGTCCACTGCTTACAACCCACAGACCAATGGTCAAGCTGAGTTAGCCAATCGTGAAATTAAGCAAATTCTTGAAAAAATTGTCAACCCCTCTAGGAAAGATTGGTCTGAGAAACTCTTAGACGCTCTTTGGGCCTATAGAACCGCATATAAAACCATTTTAGGAATGTCCCCATATAGGTTGGTTTATGGTAAAGCATTCCATTTTCCAGTGGAGATTTAACATAAGGCCTTTTGGGCAATTAAGAAAATGGATTATGATCTCTCATTGGCCAGAACAAAAAGGAAATTAGATCTCAATGAACTGGAGGAACTAAGGATGGAGGCTTATGAAAATTCAAGGATCAATAAAGATAGAGTTCAAGCCTACCAATCTAGGAATATAAAAGTCAAACATTTTGAACCAGGAAAACTTGTGCTCTTGTATAGTTCAAAACTTCATTTACATCCGGGAAAGTTAAGGTCTAGATGGTCAGGACCTTTCATAGTGCGTCATTTATTCCCCCATGGGGCAGTAGATATTCAAGATCCCACAAGTGGTTACATTTTCAAGGTCAATGGTCAAAGGTTAAAACCATTCATTGAATCATTCAATAAACAGGAAATAGAGGTTGAGTTAACTGAGCCAACCTATGAACAAGGAACAAATTAATAGATTTAGGGTCCATGTCGGGCTAACGACATTAAACAAAGCGCTGAATGGGAGGAAACCCATGGTTTTCATGTTTTCAATAATTCTGTTGTTTTAATCAACTTTTTTTTTAAATAGGGTTAATGAGACATTTTGATATTTTGAAAAAAAAATAATAAACTGTTGACCTTTTCTTCTATAATGAGTATGGATGGGTACGAAAGGGGAGCACCATATTCATCTGTGTCACGTGGTGTGATCCTTGAGTAATACCTTACCCAGAAATTTAAAAAGAATACAATGTATCATCAGTTTATTTTCTATTATTTTTATTATTTTA
Organism: Viscum album; assembly: GCA_963277665.1. Taxonomy (NCBI): domain Eukaryota; kingdom Viridiplantae; phylum Streptophyta; class Magnoliopsida; order Santalales; family Viscaceae; genus Viscum; species Viscum album. Next base: position 1,303,819,558 of record OY728160.1, on the reverse strand, counting down.
TAGGTTAAGATAAAAATAAAAATAAAATAATAATAATAAAAAAGTCCACGCCATAGTCCGTGGGGAAAACCCCGTCACAACCGGCGAAGCCGCGGGGACTCGAACCCGGGACCGAAGGGAGACAAGGGCACGCGCTTACCAGTGACCTGCGGCTTCTTGTGCTTTATTATTCTATAATTTTTATATATATTCTTATATTTTACTTCCTTTATTATATAAATATAAATATATATATATTGTTTGTTTTTGTTTGTTTTGTTTGTTTTGTTTTTCCTTTTTCCACTAGGGAACTTTGCAAGCGACATGGATATCAAAGGAATAAATTCGAGCGGCAAGAACTTCAAACTTCAACCACCAGGTGACTTCATTCCATGATCCTCATATTTCAATTTCCTTATTTAACTCCCCTTTTTATTCCTCTACCCCATTCTAAATTTTGTTTTTATGAAACTAGGGACAGTTTCATTCTAAGTTGGGGGGTGTGGAAACAAAATGTTTGTTTAAAAAAAACAATGATAACAAAAAGAAGTAAAATTACTTTATCATTCATATAATAACATATTTTCTCACATAAAAACTACATATCAAATAATTATTATTTCCTTGACTCTTAATTTAATTCATGATTAAGTTTAAAAGCATATATTTTGGAAAGTGTGGCTGTCTAATGTGATATTTCATCGTTTATATTTTCATCCAAATAAAAAAATGTCACAATGCACGTCCTCTAGACTGTGAGGTACTAATTTGAATTTTTGGAGTCCCATAATAAATAGCATAGGCTGGTTTTATTTTTATGAATAATATGAGTATTCAAAAAAAAACTAAAAAAAATTATTAAAAAAAAATTGCGTGTAGAGCAATGGATTGATAAAATGAGAGGCTTTCGGCACTTGGGGATCGTGACTCCAGAGTTGTCTAGCCCTGAGTTTTTCAATATATCTCTATTTATGGTAATATGACTTTGTTTTTGATTAAGTTAACAAGAGACGATGCCCGAGTATGTGGGCTTCACTTGGTGCCCTAAGGCCTTTGAGTCTGGGAGTCATCGGCAAAGTCTTGCTACATGGGTTAATTTGATTAACTGCAATCTCAATTACTATGGCAATATTGCAAAAAAAAATCAAAAAAAAAAGAATGAAGAATACTCATATTAGGATTAAATGTGATTCCACCTAGCGCTTCCATGATTTCCCCCTTGAATGAAAATGAACCATCATATCTATTGTGATACACAACACATCATTACACATAATTGAGTTGGATGAAGTATGATGATGGATTTGATCAAAGGAATGGGCTTGGGATTCGGATCTGCTTTTAAATTCATCTTGTTTTAAATTATCTTGATAGGTTATAAAAATATATTTGTGTGCAGTTTACATTGTGAGCACTGTTTGTTATAATGTGTTTGAAGAAAGGAATTCAAATAAAATCGTTGAATTATTTGCTCGGGACTAGCAAATCTCAAGCTGGGGGGTGTGATTATCCAATAAAAAATATATTTTAATTACATTTTAATGGTATTAAATATTCATTTTTGATCTTATGGGCCTGAGTTAGTGCATTTTCATTATGAACATCCATTCTCATCATTTGTGCACTTCATGCCTAATATACACCAATTTAGGCCCAATGAGTCATCATCTGATTCTAAGGAATGTAATTATCAATTTTTTTTAATTTGATATTTTGGTAACTTTATCTACACTTAAATGTGAACATTTTTCATTCAGAGATCAATGGAGAATTCATGGAAGAAGATGGGGATATTTTGTGATGAAAGGAAGCAATTCTAGAGAAGGCAGATTGGACACTATCCCACTGATGAGACTGTGGGGCCCAACATACAGGCCCAATGAATCCCAAAGTTTGTGGGATTCTAGAATACATTCATTGGAACACCTAACTCTTCATGAGCCAATGCTAATTCGGCCTCTAGGGTGGTCATTAAATCGGCCCAAGTTAGAGATACAATTCTGGGCCAGATTCTGCGGCCCAGAAAAATAGTCCACTAATTTCATCATATCTCAGAATACGTAACTCCAAATGGGGCCAAATTTTACAGGAGGTTATAAGACTTCCGTATCTCCATTTGCTTCTTCTATGGCCCACTCTGATTCGGCCTTCTAGAAGGTCTTTCAGATGCGTCTGTTCGGTGAAGGAAAGTTGGCTGCCACCTCGGGTCAAATGTGGAAAAGTTCAAATTCCACAAGGTTTCCACCACCTATGGCCTACCAAAATTAATTGAGATGCTTTGTACTATTGGAGTCTCGAACCAAGGCTCCCAAAATGCCGATTTAAGGCAGTGGTGGTGAAGGAGTTGAAGATCTTGGATGCTTTGTTCAATTGTAATGTTATGGTGCATTTTTGTTGCCTCAATTTTGTCTTTCACATGTAAGTTGTTCAATTCACTTTAGTTTCTTAATAAAAGTTATGCTTATACTCTTATTATGTTGTTATTAATATCATTTTGATACCGTTGGATCAAGTTGTGAATTTATTCACACCAACCCTTGTGAAATTATTCACACAACGGTGGAGTGATCATTTTATTTTTGTTGTTTTCTTTACTTCTCCATTTCCTCCCTCATGAGTCTACTTTCCGCTTCCATTGAAACCATGGGATCAATGGAGGTCTAACCCACTTATGGGTTGATCCAAGGGAGTAGCAAGGGGCTGGATTGGATGTTATTTATCACCTAATTAATGTATAATCACTTCTTTAATTGGGATTTTTATTTGATGATTTTTAAACTCCATCATCCTTGTTGAATTTAAGGCCACACACTTCAAGTACTAATACGATCCTTTACCTTGAAGTGCTCAAAACTTTGATCCTTCAAGTGTATAGGTGATTAGTATTAGAGGGTGTAGGCATTAAACTAGTAAGTTATGATGTTGTTTTATCTCCTTAAATGAACCCATCTCAAATTTAAGAAATTGAAATCATTAAAAAGAAAATACATCCAATCCACCCCGAGCGATAACCTAGGATCAACTCATTCTTTTAAATTGAATCCACTTAAATCTATTAGATATCTTTAAAACCCATCCAAAATCAATCCAAGTTGGCCACTTCATAGCCAAAAATCCATCCCTTAGGTTGTGTATCTTAGGTATCTTCTTAGATCTCTGTGGAATCGACAACCCAAGCTACACTACAAGGACCGTTCTACCCTTCTTCTCTTGGGTAAATTTGGGCATGAACCAATACCTTATAATATTCATAGTATTTATATGAATAATAGGTAATTGAAGCTTCTTATCAAGATTATTCCCTAGATAAATGACATATAGGTGTAGAAGATCAAGTGTTAAAGGAATTATATGTTGAATCATAGGTTTTTTTTTAAAGAAAATTATATAATCTTCTTAAATAAGTGGTTAGTTTTATTTTTTCTCTTTTAGCGACTTGTAGGAAGAGATCGCTGAACATGATGAATATTGTGAAAGAATAGAGGAAACAATTACACGATGGGTGTTCACATGTATAAATCTCACCAAAAAGGTTGAGGCCAATAGTTTAATAAATATAGTACTTGTAGAAGTGTTTTCCAAAACTGAAAATGAATTTATTAAATAAATATAAGACAAACAAAAATCCTCAAAATAGCTTAAATAAAAGATCCTGCATTGGAAGAAATTAAAAAGGCTATCATTGATGTCAAGAATTCTAAAATCTAAATCAAAACAAACAATATAAAGGATCCTAGAAATCATTTAAAAGAGAGGATAAAGATGCATTGATATCATGAGAAGCTAATTAATATAGTTAAAATAAAGTGTGAATAAAGAGTTAATTTCATTGAATATTAAAAGAACACTCCTAATATGAAATTTCATGAGCTTAAATCCGAATTGAAAAATATAGAAGTGGTTCAAGTTGAGTCTTAAAAATAATCTAATAGAAGAGTTTATTACATACACATTTCAAGGAAGGATATTTTTATTAAAATACCTCTATCTAATTAAAATAAGAGATTGAAATCATTCATTGATTAATTGACTATAGTCTCAAAGAAAAAGGCAACCCTTGTTTACAAAAAAACTTGTTTTTTAATAATTTTGTTTTCATGCATAATACATATTATAATGAAAAATATGGTTAAATATGGGTGTAGAAAAATGTTGAGAAACCCAAAAACTGTATCAAAATTAGTTGAAAGGATTTTTAAGAATATTTTCCCCTTAATATAATCTCAATTAAAGGATAATATGATATAAAAATAAAAAAAATTCAAAGTTAGATAGACAAATTTTCAAAGAAAAACAACATGATTTATTATCTAATGATGGTACTGTGAAATATTTGGGCACAATGCTATTGATTGTTGGAATGAAATTTCAATATATGGAAGAAAAATAAGGCATATATCAAGAGGGAGAAAAGTTGATCCAAGGAAAAGTACACAGTATAATAATTTGAAGAATTTTTCTAATTAAAATATATTTTGAATCTTGGAAAACTTATATGGAAATTGTGTAAAAATATGGTCAATAGAATGATGAATGCTAGTTATATCTATTATCCATGATTAAAATTATATTTAAGAGAGAATTATATAAGATATTAAATATAAAAAAATAAGTAAAGGTGAAAAAATAAACATATTAAACAAAATATTCCCCAAAAATCCAATAAGGATGTTGCACTAAAGAGAAGAAGATATGTCTGTTGTATAAAAAAACTATAAACCATGGAATAAATCCTTGAGCATAAAGATTCTTTCCAAATTCCTAAGTAATTTCCAATATATGGTGATTTTGAAATTTTATAGAAGATTTGTGGAAGTTTCGTGGATGTTGTTCTTGTTTGAAAACATTACATTATTATACTAATAGTGAAAAAAATTATATATGATAAAATAAATCTATGAATAATAAGTTCTTACACTATAATAGTATAAGATAATAGGTAAAATCCACAAAAATGGATAACTAAAACAAACATTCATACCATAATACCCAAGGAGATTACTATCAAGAAAAATAAAGAAGAAAGTATGAATAATTATTTCAATATTAGAGCTAAAAAGATAGGAGTTTCATGGTTGAGAAGAAACTATCAACCTTGTGGATCCCATTGATGAAGTTTTAAAAAACCAAATTATTCTTATATCCATTTTGTTTTTTATATATAGGTAATCAAAGGAGATTCATGAAAGGACTTAAATGGAATAATGAGTGATGTGAAAAAATTATAGTAGGAAGGAGTATCCATCTTGTATGTAAACCTAAAAAATTAGTATCATGGAGTTAAATTACTAATGTAAACCATTCTTGATTAAGAAGTTGTTGTTTTATACCCATTGAGGGGAAACGATTTAAAGAAATCTACTATAAAATAATTATTTTATGATAATATTGAAATTATTAAAAATTGATTGAAACTATCATTTTTGAGGTATGATTGTCACATTATCATGTCCTAGTTTTTATTTAAACAATTATAAAATTAAAGTGACAGGAAATCAAGGAATACATGGTTGTGAAAAATAGTGTGGGTAATATAATTAGTCACTCTAGTTAATAACACTAATCACTACTCAAGCATGCATAGTTTTGATTAATTGATTACTAAAAAATTTGTATCATACTTTGTATTTATTTTCAATATGGGTGGGATAGAATGAAATTAATGATAAAATTTTGACATGAATTTCTCATTGTGGTTATTGATAATGAATCCAAAGAGATAGATTGGTGAACCCTTTGGTGTTGTGTTGTATTTATTGTCAGTAAGCATTTATGTCAATATGTGTTGAGATGAGAACATCAGATAAATGTTGAAGAACACCTTGGATATTATATCTTGGAGTTCACTTAAGACTAATATAGAACTTAGTGTTCATAATGATTCTTATATATTTTTTCATCCATTATATATACTATTGGATACCCATTAACATGTGGGAATGAAGTTTGAGTGGATTGTTATTACTTGATATTTCCTGTGTATAATCTTTTTAACAGGTTTGAGGAAGATTATGAGATAATAAAGAGCCACGATCCTCATGGAGGTTCAATATATACATGATCTAACACTAGATAATGAATATTAAAGGTTTTATATGAATTTAATAAAGCTACTATACCAAGTTAGTTAGACCTTGAAGATGAGAATTTGAGATGAGTTCCATGGAAAATAAATATTTTTAAATAATCTATCTCTATAAAGAAGTTGAGTAGCAAGCTATGTTTGGAGAAGACCAAGTTGGGTGTATTTTTTGGTTGATATTCATCCTTGTGTTATAAATATTGAAGACTATTACATTATATGGAAGATACACTTACATTCCAATGTGTGAAGAAATTATGTTTGGATTAAGATGAAATAGTTGTTGGACTTATTGATGAATAAGTTAAGAATAATAAATATTCAAAAGAAATTGGATAAGAGTTAAATTAATTGAGGTAGTTGATTATTTTTTTTGAATTAATTTTTTTTCAATTTTATTAAATAATTAAATATAAGTTATTGAATGTTAAAAAGGGTTTGGGATTAATCGTATATGGATGAAGATAATATGGAGACATCTTGAAGTGATTTGAGATAGATTAAATTAGATGAAAATAATTATAGATATTTGGAGTTATTTTTGATATGGTTGGAGATATTCTAAGTTGTTTTGAAATTATATGCAATATAATTGAGTTTGTTGAAAATTTATCATCATTTATTTTGTATAAAATTTTGCAAAGACATATGTTCTTTTAGATTGAGAATTGGACAAGTAATGGGTATTTCACCCTATGTGACATAATATATCACCAATGATACATAATATTGGTTTATTAATACATAATATCTCCCATATCATATGTAATATCCCATAGGAGTAGGATTAGATAAGTTCTAGGATATATAAAAATAATCCTAAGTTCATATTGAGGTATTAAATATTAACTCATAGTATATAAATGATTAATATGGTGATATGTAATAGTAACTTCAAAGTTTCATAAAATACATAAGATTAAGTTTGTGATATTTAAGAGTAACACCTAGGTTTCATAAGATATATAAGAAATAATTTGACACGTGTAAAAGTAAATATGATGATGAATAAGAGTAAACTAAATATTTAAAAGGATATGTATGATCCTTCCATTGGATATGTAAGAATAAATGATTGTACCTAGGTGAAAATTTATATCAATTATGATGATGTTGTAATATTATTCATTGATTAAATACCATTATTCTTTAGGAATTGATTTTTTATCCAATACAATATTGGGGTTGAGATTTAAAGTAAATATTTTACTATTATATGAACTATACAAAAAAATATTATTGCACGTGAGCATGCACAAGGGGAAAAAGATGATGTTAATAATTGTGAATATTCATATGAAGAATATGTTTTGAATAAATTTAGATTACTGGGAAATAAAATATGGATTTTAATTTTTAAATGTCGTCAACATTGTTGATTATTATTCTATATAATTTATTGGTTATTTAAAGGCCAATTATCAAATAATTTGTTATTTATGCATCTTGGTCAGTTATCTACGAATTTAATATTGAAGAATTTGACTCTATGATTTGCTACATGTCCTTATGAAGTTAGACTTGAGATCTTAATGTAAATATGATGAAACAAAATGAGGTGGGGGTTATGGTGAGAATAATGAAACACTGCTACTGATTATTCCATTATCATCAAAGAAAATAAGAGAGAGTATACTGACCTACAACTTCTGAATATCATAAGTGTTGAATAATAGATAAATAACTTGATCTTCAATACTAATTATTTTGAATATACAATGTGTTAATGTTCTCAAAGAATAATATGTGATACAACTAAATAGATTAGTGTACAAGATAATATGAGAGGAAGCCATGATTTCTACAAAAAAGGAAGGAGATTAGAATCTATTTAGTCCAAAATAGTCTCAACCATAACTTGCTGAGTTTTCTTCAAGAAGATATTCTACTAGGTTCATTGCCACAAGTTGGTTCTCGTTAATTTGTAAGTTAGTGCCTGTTATAACTGCTTAGCATCATGAATGTATTCTATTTAAGGATAGATATAAATGGCTCAAGTCTAAACCCATGACCTTGGTTGATTATTGTTAATAAAATATCACTCATTTTTATATGGGATAACAACCACCTTACACTAAGGACTAGCTCCCACATTATGAGTGAATATCATAAAAATCAGTGTGTCTTATCTTATAATTTTTTTATTTATACTTCATGCATGTATTCTGAGTATGGAATACATTCACTTTAACTGGTATACATTTAAACAAGAATTTTTTCAATTAGTTTAAATCTATCCGCACTAATTTACCCCTACCTCATCGTGGTAACATCGATCCTGGAGGGAATAAAAATATCTTGTATAAGATTTTTATTATAACCATATGAAATTCATGAAAAAATGGATTTGATACATAATATTAACTTCCCTATAATGGATATATGTGGATGCACTACCCCTTCAGTAAAAATAAAAACATTTGGGTAAGTGTGGATTTCAATAAACTTGGTAACAAGGGTAGAAATCCTCTCTAGTCACAAGGCCTTTTCTAGTGATGGGTGACTGACCTACAAAAAATAAATTCATGATATGGGTGAAAAGGTAGATAATATCTTGAAAGATAACTGATTGGGATAGTGCATATGTATATGATATCATATCAGAGTGATGTTATGAGATCATATTTTTTGGGAATTCATTGAGGGGGTATTTTTGGAACCATATGTAGTGCATGACAACTGGATTTAGAGCATTAGACTAACTGGCATCCAATGTATATCTAGGGATGAATTTTAGGACTCATGACTCATGGGTATAATTAATCTGTATCTATGAATGGGAGGTTGGTTAGTCCCATGTCACAAATCCATTTGGGATGTATTGTATATGGTCCCAAAAATATCCTCCTCAACACTTTCCTAATGGATCTGAACCTACAACCTCGCTATTATACCATTTAATATATGTGTATGTTGACACAACCAGTTCCCTTAGAATATATTTTCTACTTTTTTACCCATCATGTGGATTTTTTTCTAAGGGAACCTATCCATCATTAAAAAAGGCCTTGTGAGTGGAGAGTATTTTCATCCTTATTAGCTGGTGTACTAAAATCCTATAATGATCAAATTTGGGGATCACAACTAATGGTCACAAAGTATCCATAACTTTTCATGGGATTTGGGTTAGTCCCATGTTACAAATCCATTTTTCATGTACTATATATGGTTGAAACACCCCCCCCCCACGCATGCCTACTGAATGAAAATTCACAAACTCACTCTGATACCATGTAATATATGTATGCGCTATCCCAAAATGAACTATTGTATGATATTTTCTTCTTTGAGACCCATCAAAATATTTTTTTATTAGGGAAACCAGACTTCACTTGAAAATTCCTCTTGATTGGAGAGGATCTCAAACCTTATTATCAAGTGTTGGCTGCGCCCAAATTTACCCTACTGGTAAAAGCGGTCGATGTAGTACATGTAGGGGTCGAATCCATAGAGACCGAAGAAGTAACCTTGAGACGCTATGATTTGGTGAAGGATGGGCTATGAAGTAGGCAACTTTGGTTTTGATTTTGGATGGTTTAAAGAACACTAAGAAACCTAAGTGAATCCAATTCAAAGAAAATGGGTTGATCTTAGGATTATGCTCGGGGTGGATTGAATGAATTTTACTTCTTTAGATAATTTTGGTTTTATTAATTCTTGATGAAACCATTCTTCAAAAATAACACTACCTTCGTCATTTTCTGGTTTGGTGCTTACTAAACACAATTACTAATCCCCTATACACTTAGAGAACCAAATTCATGATCTCTCCGAGGTATATGTTCATTTAGTAATTGAATTTAGTTTGCTCAAACACAGTAAATATGAAGAGTATAAATAACTGAAGAATGGATGTCTTAAATTAATTATCCAATTAACAACAATTCGTTCATAAAATAACATTCAATACAGCCTTTGCATCCTCCTAAGATCAACCCATTAAAGGTTTATCCCTCCATTGATTGTATACTCTCAATGGTGGGAGTAATATGGCTAACAATAATTGGATTGAAGAAATTAAAACCGCAGAAATAACGAGCACTCCTCCGTGTGTGTGAATGAAATTCACACCTATGTGTGAACTAATTCACAACAACACAGATATATCACTGTGATTTGTGATAATAAAGTTTTAATAAATTAAATGGAAAATATAGAAGATAAATAAGTTGATTAAGAATATAAAGATACAAAAAAGAAACTTACATGGAAATGGAAAACATTACAAAGGAAATTTGGAAGCATAACCTTACAATGAAACAAGAAACAAAAGATGATAAGAAAAATATTCACCCTATTCCCTTCACAAATAGATCCTTATATAGGCATATTATGAGCATTAGATCCACCCCCACAATCAATTCACCCCCCAACAATTAATAGAGTCAAAAGGAGGGTGAATAATCAAAAGGAAATTGATGTTTTGAAGTTGACCCGGAAAACTATCCAGATTCGTCCACCATATTGATGTGTAAATTTGTAATTGAAGAAGGCCTAATCCGGAGGGGTTTTAGAAGAAAAATATCTTCTTCCATCTGTCATCTATGAGCTGTAAAAATTTCAGGAAATTTGGATTATCATTTTGGAATTTATGGTCGAAATGGTGGGACGGATTTCTGTGCATTAATGTCGGGTCCACCATTTAAATCTCAACTTCAGATCCCTTTATCATCATGAAAAAATTAGACTTTTCTCCGGTCACAGTTGAATAAAATGATCCTAATATTTTTATCTTTCTACTGTATAAATTTGAGCTTCATTGGGCTTGGTTTTTGGGCCCCACATTTGTTTGATGGGCCTTAGGCCCATTATGCTTTTTCCAACAAGTTTCTTCCTTCAGGTGCAAAAATATCCATCTTCACTTATGATTCATCCATAAGACCTAAAAGAAAAAATGTTCCAAATAAAGTGATGAATCATATACCAAAATATCAAATTAAAATGATGAATATTGTAATTTCCACAATAAAATTATTGAGTGGGCCCAAATTGACACTTACAATGATGGGAAATGAAGTTCAATTTCTGAATTGGACTAAAATTGATGTTTATGAACTTTTAAACACATTAATATTAAGATATTAAAAATTAATATTAGCCACTTTCAGTGACTAATCACACCCCCCAACTTGAGTTTTGCTAGTCCCGAGAAAAATATATTACAAATATGAAATTCAAATCCCCTTTTCCAAAAACATTTAAATGCATATTGCTCACCCAAAGACCTCATACCAAAAAAATTATGGAACCCATCAAAATAATTTAAAACAAGCTAGTTCCATAAGCATATCCCAAGCCCAAGCCCATTCCTTTTTTCAAATTCATCGCCACATTTCATCCAATTTCAATTAAGCATGATAAAGTGTTGTGCATCACAAAAGATATGGGGCCCATTTTATTGTTCAAGGGGAAAAAATGGAAGTGCTAGGTGGGAATCACATTAAACCTTAATATGAGTATCCATTTTTTTTTTGATTTTTTTTTTTTTGATGATTTTTTTATCCACAATAGATATGAAAAGACTAACTCTGGGCAAGACAACTATGGAGTCACGATCCCCAAGTGCCGGACGTAACGCATTTGGACAAAACATTGCTCTATGTGGTCAATTTTTTTTGGATACTCAAATTAAACTAAAAGTGACCCCAAAACCCTATGCTATAATGAAAGGGACCCAAGAACTCAAATTTACACCCACGATCCAGTATACGTGCATTGTGGCATTTTTATTAAGAGGATGAAAATGTAAACATTGAAAAATCACATCAGACAACCGCACTTTCCAAAAACTATGCTCATGAACTTAAACTTTCATTAAAATCAGAATCAAGGCATGAAAAATTTATTTGATATCCAATTTTAGAGTTTTCAATGTGTGTTATCATGTTTATGGTTAATGAAATTTTCTTTTCATGCATGTTTTTATTCACAAAAAAAATCATTTTTTATCTCCCCCCAACTTAGAATAACACTGTCCCCAGTGTTTAAAGAAAAGAAAAGTTAGAAGGGGGTAGGATAAGAGTTAAAAGATGAAATTTATAATGATAAACATGGAACAAATTCACCTGGTTTTTGAAGTTGAAGTTCATGATGCTCCAGATTACTCCTTTTATCTCTTGGGGGATGTAGGCACCTCCTTGATTGAACATGTATCACCCAAAATAGTTCCTAAACCATAAAAATAAGGACAAAGTAGACAAAACAGACAACACAATGATTTATTTAATTCCAAGTACCATCATTTTTATGGTTTTCCATGTTTTTTTTAAATCAAACTAATGATACATTGTCTTCTTTATATTTTCTGGGTAAGGTATTACTCAGGGATCACACCGCGTGACACGAATGAATACGGTGCTCCCCTTTCATACCCATCCATACTCATAAAAGAAGAACGGGTCAAGAGTCTAATTTTTTTTAACCTACAAAAACATAAATAAAATAAAATAAATTGATGATACATTGTCTTCTTTATATTTTCTGGGTAAGGTATTACTCATGGATCACATCGCATGACACGAATGAATACGGTGCTCCCCTTTCATACCCATAAATACTCATAAAATAAGAACAAGTCAATAGTCTATATAATAAAAAATGAAAAAATGAAGAAGAAGGAAACAAAAGATGATTCACAGTGATTGGAAACATGAAAACCATGGGTTTCCTCCCGTACAGCGCTTTTGTTTAACATCGTTAGCCCGACTTGTACCCTAAATCTATCCATTTTTCTCTGATTCATATGTTGGATTAGTTAAATCCTCCTTGGTTTCTTGTTTATTGAATGATTCAATGAATGGTTTTAACCTATGACCATTGAATTTGAAGACATGACCACTTGTGGGATCCTGAATCTCTATTGCCCCATGAGGGTACGCATGATGCACTAGGTATGGACCAGACCATCTGGACCTTATCTTTCCTGGGTGTAGATGAAGTTTTGAACTATACAAGAGCACAAATTTTCCCAGTTCAAAGTGTTTTACTTTGAGATTCCTAGATTGGTAGTCTTGAACTTTAGATTTATTGATCCTTGAATTTTCATAAGCCTCCATCCTAAGTTCCTCGAGTTCATTAAGATCTAATTTCCTTTTTTTTCAGCCAAAGAAATGTCAAAGTTCATTTTTTTTATTGCCCAAAAGGCCTTATGCTCAATTTCAACAGGTAAATGACATGCTTTTCCATAAACCAATCTATATGGTGATATGCCTAGGATAGTTTTGAAATCAGTTCGATATGCCCAAAGGGAATCTAAGAGTTTCTTGAACCAATCTTTCCTAGAGGGATTGATAGTTTTTTCAAGAATTTTCTTAATTTATCTATTTTCCAACTCAGTTTGACCGTTGGTTTGAGGATGGTATGCAGTGGAAACTTTATGAGTAATACCATACTTAGACATGAGTGAAGAGAATGGTCGGTTGCAGAAATAGGTTCCATGATCACTGATTATAGCCCTAGGAATTCCAAATCGAGAAAATATATGCTCTTTCAAAAATCAGATCACAACATGGTGGTCATTGGACTTGGTGGGAATGGATTCAACCCATTTTGAGACATAATAAATAGCTAAGAGGATGTAGAGGTATCCCTTAGAGTTTGGAAAGGGTCCCATGAAATCAATTCCCCAACAATCAAAGATTTCAACGACCAGAATGGGAGTGAGGGGCATTTGATTCCTTTTGGTAATGGATCCTAATTGCTGACACTGAGGACAACATTTTCAGAATTGGAAGGAATCCTTAGTGAGGTTAGGCCAGTAAAAACCACTTTGGAGAACCTTTGCAGTGGTTTTCTTTGTAGAAAAGTGGCCTCCACATGCCTCTCCATGACAAAATTTTAGAATGGACTCTTGCTTAGACTCGGGAATACATCTTCTGATGATTTGATCAGGACAGAACTTGAAGAGGTAAGGATCATCAAACACATAGTGTTTGACATCAGAAAGGAATTTCCTCTTATCTTGGGTCCCCATGAATTTTGGAATGTCACCCGTCACCAAATGGTTTGCTATGTCATCATACCAAGGGCAATCATTCACTGAATAGAGGTGCTCATCGGGAAATGAATCAGACACAGAGAGGTGGTGTGAGTTGTCTTTGAATTCCATCCTAGAGAGGTGATCAGCTACAATATTTTAAACACCCTTTTTATCCTTAATGGTTAAATCTAACTCTTGAAGAAGAAGGACCCACCTAATCAATCTAGCCTTGGCATCTTGTTTTTGGAAAAGGTATTTTAGGGATGAATGGTCAGTGAAGACAATGATGGGTGATCCTAAGAGATAAGACCTGAATTTCTCTAAGGAAAATATAATATCAAGTAACTCTTTCTCAGTTGTGGTGTAGTTTAATTGTGCATCATTTAAAGATTTGCTTGCATAAGCAATGACACATGGAGTTTTCTCACACCGTTGTCCTAAGACTGCTCCTACAGCAAAGTCACTTGCATCACACACGAGCTCGAAAGGAAGTTTTCAATTTGGAGATTGCATGATAGGTGGAGATATAAGAGTTGACTTGAGTGTAGAGAATGATTCCTCACAGCTTCATGTCCATAAAAATGGAGAATCTTTTACCAATAGAGCACAAAGTGGTCGAGAAATAGAGCTGAAATTCCTAATGAACCTTCTATAAAAACCAGCATGTCCTAAGAAGTATCTCACTTCCTTAACAGTTTTAGGAGAGGGAAGGTGACGAATTATTTCAACCTTATCTTTATCAACTTCAATCCCTCTACCAGATACCAGATGACCTAGAACAAGTCCTTCCCTTACCATGAAATGGAATTTTTCCCAATTCAGTATGAGATTCTTATCCTCTCACCTTAACAAAACCTTTTCAACATTTATAAGGCATCCCTCAAAAGTATCCCCAGAGATGGAGAAGTCATCCATGAAGACCTCTAAAAAATCACCCACCATATCTGAGAATATTCCCATCATGCACCGCTGGAATGTACCGGGGGCATTACATAACCCAAAGGGCATGCGCTTGAAGGAAAAAGTGCCGAATGGACAAGTGAAGGTTGTTTTTCCTTGATCCTATAAGGAGACTTCGAATTGATTATACCCTAAGAATACATCTAGAAAGTAATAGAATTGATGACCCACCACTCTCTCGAGGACTTGATCAATAAAGGGTAAGGGGAAATGGTCTTTCTTGGTACAAGAGTTGAGCTTCCTATAGTCAATAAAAACTCTCCATCCACTACTGACCCTTGTTAGAAGCATCTCTCCATCCTTGTTGGTTATTACTGTGATTCCAGCCTTCTTTGGAACCACATGGATTGGGCTAACCCACTCACTCTCAGCTATAGGATAGATGATACCATCTTTTAACAATTTAAAAAGTTCTTTTCTCACTACTTCCATGAGATTAGGATTGAGTCACCTCTGAGGTTGACGACATGGCTTTGACTCAGATTCAAGAATAATTCTATGAGTCCCGATAAGTGGGATAATCCTAGGAATATCAGATAGGGTCCATCCAATGGCTTTCTTGTGTCTCCTAAGGACATCTAGAAGCATCCTCTCATGATCGGCTTCAAGAGAGGAAGAAATGACAATAGGAAAGGATTGATTGTCCCCTAAGAATGCATACTTTAGTGATTAAGGTAAGACTTTAAATTAAAGATCATATTGGTCATGAATTTCCAAGAAAGGATGAGACTTTGTATTGAACTTAGTTTCTTTGTTCAGATTTCTTGAAAAAATTGGTTCCTTGTGAACAGAATTTTCATCCACTAAATTTTCCAGAGTAGTGTCATGAATGGCTATAGACTCAATGTTATTGATTTCAACCATGGTATCATTGATTGGTGATTCTAGAAATTCATCAATAGAGCTGTCTGAAAGAGATTCAATCCAAGGATACAAATTTCCCTCATTTGAATAAAGAAAATAAATCTCTTCTTGACTTAAACATCCTTCGGTAATTCCTTGATGTTCATTGAGTTCATTATCAACACTACCAATCCAATTAACCTCATGGGTCTCTTAATCATCCCCAATTTGAGAGTTTTCATTGTAGATGTTCAAGTCTAGACTCATGTTTCCAAAGGTGATGGTCATGTTCCCATTTCGGACTCGGATAACAGAGTTGATTGTTGCAAGGAAGGGACGACCAAGGATGATTGGGGTTTGCTCCCTAGGACCTAAGATTGGGTGATTGTCCAGAACAATGAAGTTATCTGGGTAAATGAAATTTTCAACTTTCACCAAAACATCTTTTAATATCCCCTTTGGAACTCGAACACTACGATCAGCAAGTTGAAGAGTGAGAGATGTGGGTTGGAGTTCTTCGATCCCTAACTGACAATACATGGCATAAGGAATGAGGTTCACGCTGGCACCTAGATCATATAAGGCTTTGACAACTTTTTTCTCTCCTATTTCAACATTTATGTAAGGGCATCCTGGGTCTTTCAACTTAGGAGGAATGGTCCCTTGAATGTTGGTACTCACATTAGCAGCCAAAAGGACTTGGTTTTTATGTGAAATTTTTTTTTAAAAGTGCACAAGTCCTTAAGGTACTTTGAGTAGGAAGGTATGGTTTGGATGGAATCGAGAAGGGGAATGTTCAACTTGACTTGTGAGAAGATTTCCCTCAATGTGTCACTCAATTCAGGCTTGGTTTTCCCCCTCATGCGTTGAGTAAATGGTGCAGGTTGTTGAGTTGTTTGTTGAAGTGTTGTTTCTTTCACATTGTTATCAGTTTCTTTAGTTTGAGCTTGTGGTTCATTTGAATTTTCATTAGAGTTTGAAGCTTCACATGGTTTTTGACTTATTTGATCAGGTTTTTCAATTGATTTCCCACTTCTTAAAATTGTCACAGCCTTTAGTTGTTCATGAGTTGTTTGAGTGAAACTTGTCTCTCCCCTTGATGTTTGTTGTGTAATGGCATGTGTGGGCATGGGTGCCTTTCCAGTTTTGATGGTTTTAAGTTCTTGTTTAATGGATGAGAATTCTGAGTTCATTTTGTCCATTTGTTTGTACAGTTGTTCTAGTAGGCTTTGTGGAACATTTTGGGTTGGTGCTTGAGCTTGTGGGTTTATCCCAGAAGGATACTTTTGTTGTTGGATAGGTTGTTGAATGGGTTGTTGGATTGGTTGTTGATATTGGACATGAGGATGTTGGAATTGGACCGGTTGTGGTTGGAACTGGTTATGAGGTTGAAATTTTTGTTGAGGGTATGGGTTGATACATTGTTGTTGTGTTGGTTGTTGATTGTCCTTCCAACGAAAGCCTGGATGGTCATTATACCTTGGATTGAAGGTGTTCTTGAATTGTGGCTTTTGAAATTTCATTGCATTAACTTCTTCTAGTGGTCCTCCTAAAAGAACATCCTTGATGGAAGGAATAGTTGGGCAATTATCATTATTGTGGTCATTATTGTCACAAATTGTACAAACAAGCTCAACAGTTTGGGTTTTGTGGACCTTTCTAAGATCAATCTCCTCAACTTTCCTCATGAGTGCAGCAAGTTTTGCTCTAAGGTTTTCTTCTTCACCAAGATTATACATTCCACCATATTTGGGTGGCTTCTCATAGTATGGTGATGTTCCCCATATTTGGTTCTGTTCAGCAAGATTTTCTAGATACTCGTAAGCATCATTTGGGGCTTTGTTTTTGAAGGTTCCATTACACATCATATCAATGAATTGTTTGTTTCTGGGACCCAACCCTTCATAGAAAATTCTCACTTGTTCTGGGATTAAGAAACCATGTTGTGGTACCATGTTTAATGTGTCCTTGAACCTTTACCATCTTTCATATAATGTTTCTCCCTCTCTTTCAAAAAAAATTTGTATGCTCTTTTTAAGTGAAATTGTTTTGTGATGGGGGAAGTATTTTTTATAAAATTCTCGTTGAAGTTGGTCCCAAGAGTGAATGGATGCTGGTCTCAAATTGTTTAACCAATTATTTGATCGTTCCTTAAGAGAAAAAGGAAAAAGTCTCATTTTAGCAGATTCAATTTGATTTGGTGGGCACATGGTTTCTACAATGTCATTAAATTCTTTAACATGAAGGTAAGGAATCTTAGACTCCATCCCATGAAAGGTTGGAAGGTGGTTCAGGACATGGGGTTTGAAAACATATTGGGCATATCCTATGTTATCATGCCTAATTCATGAGGGTGCATTGGTCCAGGTTGGTGTGAGGTAGTCATTCATGGTTGGGTCTGCAACAATTCCCAAGTTAGGATCTTGCCCGTTATTTTGGTTCCCTCCCCAGTTTATGATTTGGTTTTGTGGGAGATTCTCCATTGTATCGAACTAAATGTTTGAATTTAAAGTATTAGGAAGATTTGGATCTAAAGTAAATAGATCTATTTTAGTGCTTGACTCCCCATCCCTAGGATTATCCACCCTAACTAATCTGTTTGAGTTATCGCGGGTGTAGGCGGACATGCGCCAAAAGAAAAAAAAAAAGCGAGAAAGGGAAAAGATAAGAGAATTGGGATGAGAATAGAAGAATGGGGGTAAGAAAAGAAGGTTTTTGGTCTAAGAAACTTACTTGGTCCCCGGAAACGACACCAAAATTTAGTTGCGCCCAAATTTACCCTACTGGTAAAAACGGTCGATGTATTACATGTAGGGGTCAAATCCACAGAGACCGAAGAAGTAATCTTGAGACGCTATGATTTGGTGAAGGATGGGCTATGAAGTAGGCAACTTTGGTTTTGATTTTGGATGGTTTAAAGAACACTAAGAAACCTAAGTAAATTCAATTCAAAGAAAATGGGTTGATCTTAGGATTATGCTCAGGGTGGATTGAATGAATTTTACTTCTTTAAACAATTTTGGTTTTATTAATTCTTGATGAATCCATTCTTCAAAAATAACACTACCTTCATCATTTTCTGGTTTGGTACTTACTAAACACAATTACTAATCCCCTATACACTTATAGAACCAAATTCATGATCTCTACGAGGTATATGTTCATTTAGTAATTGAATTTAGTTTGCTCAAACACAGTAAATATGAAGATTAGAAATAACTGAGGAATGGATGTCTTAAATTAATTATCCAATTAACAACAATTAGTTCATAAAATAACATTCAATCCAGCCTTTGCATCCTCATAAGATCAACCCATTAAAGGGTTAGCCCTCCATTGATGGTATACTCTCAATGGTGGGTGGAAGATGGCTAACAAGAATTGGATTGAAGAAATTAAAACCGCAGAAATAACGAGCACTCCTCCGTGTGTGTGAATGAAATTCACACCTATGTGTGAACTAATTCACAACAACATAGAGATATCATTGTGCTTTGTGATAATAAAGTTTTAATAAATGAAATGGAAAATATAGAAGATAAATAAGTTGATTAAGAACATAAAGATACAAAAAAGAAACTTACATGGAAATGGAAAACATTACAAAGGAAATTTGGAAGCATAACCTTACAATGAAACAAGCAACAAAAGATGATAAGAAAAATATACACCCTATTCCCTTCACCAATAGCTCCTTATATGGTAATATTAGGAGCCTTAGATCCACCCCCACAATCAATTCACCCCCCAACAATTAATAGAGTCAAAAGTAGGGTGAATAATCAAAAGGAAATTGATGTTTCGAAGTTGACCCGGAAAACTGTCCAGATTCGTCCACCATATTGACGTGTACATTTGTAATTTAAAAAGGCCAAATCCGGAGGGGTTTTATAATAAAAATATATTTTTCCATCTTTCCTATATTATCTTTAAAAATTTCAGGAAATTTGGCTCAGTCGTTTGGAAGTTATGGTCGAAATGGTGGGACGAATTTCTGTGCATTAATGTCGGGTCCACCATTTAAATCTCAACTTCATATCCCTTTATCATAATGAAAACATTAGAATTAGATCTGGAAACAGTTGAATAAAATGATCCTCATATTTTTATATTTCTAATGTATAAATTTTAGCTTCATTGGGCTTGGTTTGTGGGCCCCACATTTGTTTGATGGGCCTTAGGCCCATTATGCTTTTTCCAGCAAGTTTCTGCCTTCAGGTGCAAAAATCTCCATCTTCACTTGTGATTCATCCATAATACCTAAAGGAAAAAATTTTCCAAATAAAGTGATGAATCATATAAAAAAATATCAAATTAAAATGATGAATATTGTAATTTCCACAAGCAAATTATTGAGTGGGCCCAAATTGACACTTTAAGCATGAATTGCACAATGATGGGAAATGAAGTTCAATTTCTAAATTGGACTAAAATTGATGTTTATGAACTTTTAAACACATTAATATTAAGATATTAACAATGAATATTAGCCACTTTCAGTGACTAATAAAGTGTACTAGAATACGCCCATGCCCCAATGTGCGAATTGCAACTCATAGGCATAAAAAAAACCCAACTATATACATGAGAAAGTTTTGTACCATATATAATATCTATTTGAATTAATTTAATATGGTTCCAATATAACATGGAAGTGGAAGAAAAAGTTTCAATCGAAAAAGATATATAAGGTTAATTCCCCTTAAACTTTACTCCTAACTTCCATGAATATTCTCTAAATCCCTATATAATATACATAGAATTCTTGATCTTCTATTTAAAGACCTTATATATAATTATTAATAATTATACTAGTAAATTATATTCATTTAATAAATATATATTAGTTAGTCATAGTTTATTTTTACCATTGGATGTTAGTAGTTTATATTGTTTCATACTTGTTTCAGTGTGGTTATGTAGATCATCATTCTTTGTTAATAAATTAATCATATATAGAAGAGTCATGTTACTAGAATAATAATTTCAAAATTATCTATAAATTCCCATTTTCATTTTATGGATGGTATGAGTATGGGTCACACAATCAAATTCATAATAATATTGTTTCGAGTAATTTTTCCAATAATATTGAGTTACCTTATGATAAATAATTGTTTGAGTGTCAATATTAAATAACTATAAAAATAAAAAATTATTATTATTAATATAATACATTAAAATTATTTGTGATTTGGTATTAATAAATGATGTAAATTATAAAGATAGTTTTATATTTTTCTTGTAAGTGGTTTATTCAACCTAAACAAGAGTATGTTATAACGAATGAATGAGTAAGGGTTTGAAGTTGTATGATTGTAATATATTTTTTGAAAGCTTATAATGATATTATAAATATATTTTTAGAGTCTTTAATTATATTTATGGATAGGTAATATGATAAGATTAATAAAAATGGTAGATGATAACTTTTTTCTTACTTTGATGAAAATCGCTTTTTCTCGTAACGACTTCCCTTGTAATGACGTATTTTGGATTCCTTTTAGTGACCAGAATCACCCAAACGTGTGTGATGAATTTAGAGAAGGAAAATATATTTTATATTTAATAATAAACCAAAAAAAAATCTTGGTATGGAATGGGTAGAAGAGTGGCCTATTATAGATGATATTAGGTGGAATATTCACAAATATCTATTCCTTAATAGTTAAGGAAATTTTGAGTTGGAAAGTGGACCATAAGTGAATAAAATGCATTATAACCAAAATTATACTAATTATTAAAATGTTTTTTTATTTTATGTCACTTTATACATCATTTTTATCATATGGTATTTTTCCATTTTTATTATTTACCGGCATAATCCACTATTCACATTGATAAATTATTTTTTGTCAAAAAATGAAATTAAACATCCCAACTAATTTTTATATCTTGATTTTGAAAAATAAATCCATTTATTTAAAATTAAATCCCAAAGAATATTGAATTCAAATTTAAAATAATAATATATAATACATAAAAAATCAATTTTTCTTGAATAAAAATAATTTCTCATGCAATGAATGATTATGTCTTACTTATTATCTTCCATAGTTATTTAATTGATATTAAATATTTATTATAAACGTTTAATATAAGATTTAATTACATTATTTGTTTATAATAAAGGATTATATTCTAATTATTATAATACCAATATACCAACTGGCTATATGTATTCTCCATGGTCATATATATAATCGATGACCACCAACAATCATATTTCCCCTTTTCATTCCTATATATAACCTTAAATATTTATTTAAAATTAATTAATACTATTCTATTATTTCTTACTCAAAATTTCAATCATATTTCTAATGTTTTTTCTACTTTCTGTAGCTATAATCAGTGGCATGGTCTTGATGGGAGACCGTGAAGATGAACATTTTAAGCTTGTAGTATTAATTGTGGTTTTATTACTATTATAATTTTCATAATTATTTTTCATTTATATTTATTTTATTATCAATTTTTATTTCATTTAATATTATAATATATACCCTAATGAAATAAATCATTGTTCATTTTAGTTTGGTATTACACGTAAAACAAGTTATTCATAAGATAAAATAATTTAATGAATATTTATACTAAATTTTATGGGGTTAAATTATTCTATAATTAAAAATTCTCCCTCAAAATTTCCTTTCTTAGATGATTACATATGAGGATAATTTTTTTTATTACATATTTGTGTTTCCACAACACTTTTAAAAACTTACTATTTCTATAAATAACTTTGACTAGGTGAGTGATTTTGTTTTATAGTACTTTGTCTCTATGATTTAAGATATCCATTAGTTTTTACCTTTAATAGAGATAATGTTCTAGTTGTATAACCTATGAGTTCAATACATGTGATGGATCTATTATGAACTTCCTCAAAAGTGATACATTGGAAAAATCATGAACTTGTAAAAGGTTAAATGGTATCAGTAGGAAATATGGTATAATCCCCACTATATCATGAATATTGAAGTGTATGATGTATATAGGGATACAATTTACCCACTTCCCAAATATTATGAACCTTATCCATAATGATATTCAAAGTGAAACCTTTTTTATAACCTCAAAATTAAGATCAAACCAATTACTTTTAGCATATATCTTCGATAAACATTGTAATAATTTGAAATGATGCTAAATAGTTTGGATCTTTTCATTTATTTTTTTGAGAAAAATAGATCCCCAATAGATTCTACTCTCTAACTTCATCCAATAATGTAAGAGTTTTATATCTATTCACATATAAATACTTATATGGTGACATTTTAATGCTTGGCTTGGAATTATCTTGGTATGATAACAAACCCAATTGAACGTGTTGATCCCTCTTGTAAATATGAACTAAATTGAAGATCAAGACATGGTGGTTTACACCACAACATGGTCTTTATTGGGATAAAATATGTTATGGTGAATTTTACCATTTCATGGTGTAGTGTATGGTAGTTTATGTTTTATACAATAACACATGGATCAACCTTATCCATATACTTCAAGCTATCATATTAATTTTTTTTATCTTACGATGGTGATTTGAGTTGTTTGAATATACAAATTAATAGTTTAAATGGATGTTCCCGATTCACCATGACCATATTTTGCAAAGAGTGCCGCATTAATTAGGGTAATTTTTATTTCCCTTATACTCTTTTATGTTTTCCACTAACTTATTTCTCACTAAAACTCTCATACCTTAATCTCACACAATGGGGAAACTATTTTATTTGAAGTATGGGGGTCATTCTTGAGCTTACCTTTGACCCACTTGACTTTTGTTTTGCAATAAATATTCTAGGATACATTTCTCATTTGATTATTTATATTACCTTGAGATATCACAACAACCATGGGAATATAAGTAAAAGAATTCGGGGTAATTCATTGGAAATTAATTTCTACTTTAATACTATATTGAAATTTGGTGTGATTGTTGAATTATATCTGATATCTAATTTTAAATTTCTGAAATTGTTGTTAATTAGATGATTACCTAGCATTCTCATCTTAATTGGTTTCCCAAAAATTTTAAATTCCATTCCTGAGAAGTTTTATAAGTCATTGTTGAATATTCTTTCACATGACCCCTTTTTTGAAAGAACTCAAGACACACATCACTACTAGAACTTTCTTGTCTATCTTGTTTAAACATGATGATTTTGAGTCACATTTAAACGATTGAGGCCATTAATTTACTTGTTTTAAACCCATTTAATCTTGATACCTACTCTACATTTTATCCTTTTTATCACATAAAAACCATGGATTACCTCATAATAAACCACATTATAATCCCATGTATCATTCATACCCTTATTTATGAGTATGATTGTATGATTTTTCTTTCTGGATCATTTAAAATGGATTTTAGTATTTCATGGTGCTATTTTTTTGATAATCCCATGAACAAGTGTAGGGATGAAATTTATTGATATGTGGGAATAAGGTTTACCACTGTTGTGATTATTCTTCATTGAGGCCTATATAGTTGAAAAACAGAATAAAAGAATTAAAAAATGATGGAAAAGTGAGAAATTGATATACCTTGGGTTGACCAATGACTAGAACCACCTCTCCCTTATTGTTCCAAATATAAGAAATAGTTTTTATGGGAGATAATGGTGGATATTGAGGTATTTTTCTAGTTTGACTTATAAGGTTGTGGGGACTACCCTTACACACATCCCACTACAAAAAATCAGAGTGAAGTATAAATTTTAGAGAAAAAAGAGGGCCACTTTTTTCACTATTTTAAATTATTATTTTGTAGACCCATGAACTATGAGGAGGAGAAAGTGGTGATGTTTTCAATGGATGAAAATTGAAGGAGGAAATATGGTTTCATTTTAGATATATATTTAATATCATGTATTGTGATTTAATATGCTAACCTCCTTTTTTCAACCTCTGAAATTATTTTTTTGCATCATAATCTACCTACCTTGAGCCTTAGAATCATTTGAACTCAAATGAAATGTCCTTATGATAGTTGTGGTTTAATATCTATGTATATATTTAGGTATCTTATAATACTATGGATAGGGTGTGTGCACTTGAGATTGAGCATAACTCTAGTTACATTTATCTTGAGTGTTGCGTGAAAATTTTCTAGAAAAGAAAATCACAATATGGACATAGATGTTTAAGTAAAAATTGAGTGATGATAATGTAAGGAAAAGGTAATTAGAGTGAGAGTTTAATTAGGAAGTGTGACTAGATACCAAAGAGAAATGAGTTATTTAAATTCAATGACTTTACATTAATACTTTTTTATATTAACATGATTGGATGTAATTTTTCTCTGGTTGATGTATGTTGTTCTTTGAGATCTTTGTTGAGATGTTTTTTTCTTGAGGACAAGTAATTATTCAAGTGTGGGGTAATTTTACTCTTGTAATTCATGCATATATTTTTAGTATCTTTCTTAGTGATTGTTAACATAATAATACCTTGTTTTTTGAAATTCTAATGAAATGTTGAAGGATTGTTTATTTGAAGAGATGTTGGGACTTTGAGGAATTATAAATTAATTATAGTCATTCATTTCATGATAGTAATTTCATATCATGACCAGGGAATAATCAAATTTTGTGATGAGGAACCCATAAATCGAGGCCACGGCCTTGGAGATTTGCACCATGTAAGAATCCAAATAGAGGTAGCAGATTAAACCTAATATTAATTCACACTATGATACATGGATCGTGGTACTCCCATGAAACTTATGGAGAAATGGAAAAGTCCTAAAAACTACATAATAGTGATTCCAAACTTTATAAGAGTCATCTCAATGGTATAATAATGCTTATTTCACGATGGATGATTTTATTCCATGAAGGAGAACTTTGTAAGAACAATGTCGAAAGAATTTGTAAGGTTTAGGGATAAAGTTCATAAGAATTATTTGTATCACAATGAAGGTGGTCGTACAATAGATTTGATTGTGTAAGAATCATTTGAAAGAGTATAATAATGATCCGCACAAAAAAAGTGGCTTGCCCCATGAAGGAGACTTTGTTGGGTTGATTGCAGACTTCATAAGAATGGTTTTCGCCACAACCAACTCTACCACATTGTGATGAACCTAGAAAACAATAAAAGAAGAAGATATATATATTGATATCTCAAAGATATCATGTTGTGATCTTCAGGGGAGATTCAAATTTGAAGAAAGGAAAGTTCCAGCTTCATCATAATAGAATAGATAGCACCATGATGTGTTCGAAGAGAAAGAATAAAAATTCCAACTTTGCTATGAGGTTGTAGGTTCGTGCTATGAAAATATTTATCATGTCATGACTTATGTTTTTCTATTTAAAGGTAGGGTTGTATGATTTTAGGGGGACATAATTTTCTTTAGATTTTACACTATATTTGGCCTTCTTTCAAATCATTTTTTTGTTCCCTTTCTTTTAGTAATTAAATTTTGTAATCGTTGAAATTATTTTGAGTAAGTTTGTTTTTTTCAATTAATCCAAATTATACTTTGATTTTGTTTTATTAACTCACTTATTAAGATTAATTTTTCATGTGTGATGGAGATTTCCTCTGTCACATGTGGCTAGTCATTTAAGGGGTGAGGGATCAAGATTAGATGATTATGTGAGTTAATTTCTTACTAATATGACCCATGGAAGGTTTTTTCCATTAGGGACCATCTTAGTGTTTAATTTTATCTTATCCCTTCATGAAATTTTGATCAAGAGGTTTGTGGAGGGAATAAATCCAAATAAATTGATTCATTGGTCTATGAACAATAGTCAGTATTCATTTTCTTCTTTAAGATTCAAGCATAATTTATATAGGTTTAGTGGATTTCCTTAGTCAATGGATTTACACTATTTTAGACAGAATCAACTGAATTGAACATAAGAATTTGGTAATCATAGAATGACTAGGCAGACAATTAAACTGATTAATCCATAAATGAGAAAGGAGGAACCTTTAGGAAATAATCCTTAAAAATTGATCTTGATCCCATGTTTTAATCATCTATTTTTAATCACAAATAATTTTGATGTTGTTCACTTGATATAAAAACAACATTCTTAAGTCAACAATTGAATCAAAAAACTATAAAAGGTCACATTTTAGTTTCTTTATGGGGAAACCTTAGACTTATGTTATACTACACTCTTGTATTTAGTGAAGGTTTGAGCACTCTTATAAATTCTAAACTCCAAAAGCGACCCAAGATCCAACAATACTCGGGATCCATTAGGCGGTGATGC
This sequence comes from Viscum album, assembly GCA_963277665.1. Classification (NCBI taxonomy): domain Eukaryota; kingdom Viridiplantae; phylum Streptophyta; class Magnoliopsida; order Santalales; family Viscaceae; genus Viscum; species Viscum album. Next base: position 1,303,792,473 of record OY728160.1, on the reverse strand, counting down.
AAGCATCGAAAGATGTAGGTGTTGTAGGAGAAGGATGAGTTCCATAATTTGGCACTAATGTAGGTGCTAATGAAGTGGATATGAAAAGGAAACATCATTCCTTCTTTTCTCCAGAAGCATGTACTATTCACTAGGTGATCCAACTATGGCGGTGATTACCTTTGACCATATGGTTAAATGCCCACGATGATCAGAGCCATGAAGCATTCATTCCATAAAGATCACTTGGTTGTGGAACTGGGATTAGCGGGTGGTAGCTACTATATATTTTGGGTTTTGGGTCATTTATACTATGTAATGAAGATTTTTCGAGTGGTCAATTAATATTAAGCTTCTATCATTTTGTACTCTGGAGTTAATGTTTTTGAACCACTTAAATCCCTTGTGTTCCTTCATTTTCCTTTACTTTTATTCATTGTATGTCCCACTATTGTTTTTCCACTCTTGAGTGTATCTTAAGTAGTTTGAAGATGTGAGGTCGGGGTTTGTGGATTCTTGATTTCAGAGACATGTTCTTTTAGCATCAATATTTTCCAGACCTTTTGGTGTCATTGTTCCATGCTTGAGGACCAGAGTTTGAGTTCTTCAAAAGATAATACTTCTGACACAACAAAAATAGCTATATTTCCAGGCATTTTGAATTTGAAGATCATGGTTTTTAGAGTCTAAGTGTTTACTAAACCCAACCATGTCATGGAATGGTAAAACATGTTGTGATTTATGAAATTTATAAAAATATGGAAGATTTTGTTGTATTTGAATTTATGGGAAGACATTATCACTCATGGGGACTTTGAATCATTTGTGGTGGATGTTTTTAGAAGTTAATTAAGTGATGATAAGTGACATATAAAGGAGGAAAATTTTAAAATTCGAGAATGCAGATATAAGATAGAAGGATTAGAGAATTTTGAGTAGACATTATTGGAGAGGGAATTCTACACATCTAGATATTTCTTGAGTATTTTATGGATAACTTGAATATTATTGAAGATCAAAATTTGATCAAATGTTGAACCATATGGAAAACACCCTTTTTTCATGGTGTTTAAATATTCTTCTTATATTCATTAAGGGTGACATGCATGATGACTATTCTTATTTCCTTTTCTTGAAGAATTGTGTGGAGAGATAAGTTGAGAAAGTGACCCTTAGTTATGGCAGTGAGTATTACCTAAACCCTTGCAATCACAATAGCGCGTAGTGATTTTAGTACATCGATACATTGTCGGTGTATGCTCCTTGGATGTAGCGTTTTTTGGTGAACCAAGTAAAATCATTGTATCATTGCATTTTCTTTTCATATCTGGATATTGTTGGTGCTTGATTGATATTATCATATTCAAATTGATCTTGTAAACGTGAGAATAAGATTTGTTTGAAGAGTAAAGTAATTAGACACCCTAATTCACCCCCCCCCCCCCCAAGGTGTTTGGGAGGATGTGTTTGCAACAATGTGCAGTTCATATTAGTTATAAAATGAATAAACTAATGGGTCAAGTCTAAAAATTGGCCCCATAGCCTACCCTATAGAAAAAAATCCCAAAAAGGTATACCAAAATCTAGTCAAAGTATGGTCATGTCGCCCTACTCAACCCCTACTAGCCTTGTTGTTAGACCTCCAAACACACGTATGCATAAAAGGATCTTGTCCCCACATTGGTAGGAACTTGTGGAAATTGTATAATGGAATTGTGCAATCACCCAACACACATATACAGAAAAGGAAACATAGCACAGTAGAAATACTTAGTTCACCGCTAAGGGCTAGTCCAAGGAGAAAATATTGATAGTTTTTCAGTCGTACCAGAATCCACTAAGCTTCACTATAATATATGGATTTCCATTTTTCGGTCATGGTCACCCCATACCAGGATCACTTCATTTACAAGAATTTTAGGGATAACACACTGCCTCCCTCAGATCACTTTCTTCAACTCCACCTTGCTCACTATTTTGGGTTAATTCTTTCTCAACTTATCAACTTGAAGGTCACTTCCATATCTAAGTCTATCATGATGATGTTTTTCATCACTAGAGATCAAATATGATGTTTCAATGCATTCCACTAACCTTTTCCCATGTATTTTTCTCGAAGATTCCTTTTTTCACAACTACTAACTTTCGTGAAACCTCAATCTTTCATGCAATTTCCACTCTGCAAAGCTTGTATCTGCATACAAGTGTCCTTGTAGTTCATGCAAATTTCTCTTTACCAAGAAACTTTGACTTTCACGCAACTTTCAAATTTTTTTGAATCTCACTTGGTCTGAGCTGACTCAATTTACTTTCTTCACACAACTGATGCAAGCATTGATGCTTCGCACAGGAAATAACTTCACACAACTCTACTTCGCACAACTCTTTCACAAAGCAAAGTAATCGGATCTTCCTTGAGAGTTTAACTACTTCAAATGATGGGGGTAGCCGCCTATTTATAGGCACCGTTGACCCTTCGCACAACTACCTTGCACTCCACCGACCTTGTGCACAACTTTCCTGGTTCATTGAACTTCATCGATTTAACATCGCATATAGCGTGAAACTCACCGTCGTCGCACAACTCCATTTGTATTATGTGGGTTCATGCAACTCTGATTTTCGTGCAACATCAAAACTTTCCCGAAACACTTGCCTTAGTCGTATTTCAATGAGGCGGGCCCAAAACTTCTCTTACGCACAACTTCATGAAACTTCTTCACCCTTTCATGCAACTATTGTATTTGCGTGAAAATCTTTCTTTTTCCAAAAACAACTTTCTTTGCCCTCCAAATTTTGGACTCCAAAAATTTGGCAAACACTGGAGAATTGTGCCACCTTCGACACCAATGTGGATTGACATTAAACATGATATACCAACAATTTTCAACTTTGTATAATCTCGGTTCCAACACTTGTCAATCCATGTAGTACTCTTGACCCTCAACCAAAGGGAGTATGGTTATGTTGCCCTACTCAACCCCTACCAGCCTTGTCGATCCACATAGTACTCTCAACCCTCTACCAAAAAACAAGGTCTATATGTACATGCACGTGATGTGCAAGTCGATAGTGAGTATAATACTTAGTAGGATTTTTCCAATGATCCCTAATTCCCCTCATGTTGTGACTCCTTGCACACTTGTGTTTGTATGCATGAATGCTAGATAGAAGCACAAGACTAATACACCCCATAAATATAGGCAAAGAAGAACAAAATCAAATCCACATCATATATCACATCGTTATGCTCAACACACAATTTTGAAAAATCAAATAAAATCAATATCATGCCCTTAGGCAATACTAGGTTACTGGTGTTATGCCTTATCACCAACGTTTGAATCATACTTTACAGGTCATCGCATAAAATGAATATTACAATTTTTTACAGACCATCATGTCTTGAGTGATAATAAAATGTCTCACGGACTTCCATGTCTTAAATGAAAACAATCCCCCTCGTAAACTTGCATGTCCTGAGAGAGAATAACATGGATGCGCCTTGCAAGTTAACGTTCTAAGTAAATATAAGAGGTCGCCCTCATGGGTTGTCACCCAGAGTGATAATAACAATGGATTGTGGACCTCTGATTCCCAATGGACAATAACATGTATCACGAACCTGCGTGCCTTGATTGCGAATAACTAAGATTACAGGCCTACATGTCACAAGTGATGAGAACTGTCTCGCTTCATGCTTAGCAGATTGTAACCATATGTAATGTGATTCATTCTTAAAATTAAATAAAACATCATAGAAAATCATATAATCACAACATAAATAAATGAACACATCATCGTGTGTTGGAAAATTATCTCTCATTGTATCATCAAATGCACATGACATAATCAAACATGCAACATGGAAACATTTAAATAATCATCCATCATGGCATAAATACATCAACTAACTACGTGACGTTATTAAAGGGAAAAAATCTGCATATAACGTAAAAAGAAAAATAAATGCCCTAAATACGGTTGGGGGAAAACAATTTCTCCATCTACTGTAATTTTGGGGACGGATTATGCAGAAGGGTGAGCGCCTGATTATAAAGCGTCTTCCTTCAGTAAAACTTTGAAGAAGGCATGTGTTAAGATAGTGTCTTCTTCAAAGGTATTTTAAAGAAGACGCTATCTTAACAGGGGCCTTCTTTAAAAAACCATTGAAGAAGGTGCTATCTTAAAGGGCACCTTCTTCATAATAGCTTTTAAGAGGACGTTGTTTCAAACAGTGTCCTCCCCTATATTTTTTTAAAAAAAAATTTGTTATGTTTTGTTTATATATATATATATATATATAACACATTTCAATAAATAATAATAATGATAATAATGATGATGATGTATGTAACTAAAATAATATAAATAAAATATTATTATTATTATCATTAAATATAAAAAACATAAAAATGAAAATATTATTACTATTATTATTAATTATAAAAAATAATTTTTTATTTACTAGAATAATTAATATTTTTTTATATTCAAATAAATTACAATCATATTATCATTAAATATTATTATTATTAAATAATAATTATGCACATATAATCATTTCGACTTAATGATTATTTATAATTAATGGCATTATTAAGTATATTATTATTTAGTATTATTAAATACATAGATAATTATATTATATATAATATTTAAAATTATTATTTATTTGTTTGTTTATTATTAAAATATTAAATATATTTCTATTAGGGTTATTATAAATAATTTTAATAATAATAAAAATTAAATATTATATATAATCTAATTATCTATGTATTACTATTAGGGTTATTATTTATTTATTTATTTATTACTAAAATATTAAATATATTACAATTAGGGTTATTATAAATAATTTTAATAATAAAAAAATAAAATAATAATAATTTTAAATATTATATATAATCTAATTATTTATTACTATTAGAGTTATTATTTATTTATTTGATTATTATTAAAATATTAAATATATTACTATTAGGGTTATTATAAATAATTTTAATAATAAACAAATAAAATAATAATAATTTTAAATATTATATATAATCTAATTATTTATATATTACTATTATGGTTTTTATTTATTTATTTATTTATTACTAAAATATTAAATATATTACAATTAGGGTTATATAAATAATTTTAATAATAAACAAATAAAATAATAATAATTTTAAATATTATATATAATCTAATTATTTATGTATTACTGTTAGGCTTATTATTTATTTATTTGTTTATTATTAAAATATTAAATATATTACTATTAGGGTTATTATAAATAATTTTAATAATAAACAAATAAATAAATAATAGTTTTAAATATTATATATAATCTAATTATTTATGTATTTAATAATACTAAATAATAATATAATTAATAATGTTATTAATTATAAATAATCATCAAGTCGGAATGATTATATGTGCATAATTATTAATTATTAATAATAATATTTAATGATGATATGATTTTTTTGACAAAGTGAGACATGAATTGGTTACTCAATTCATGTCTGATAAAATTATTAAAATAAAAATAAACAAGTTCAGTACAAACGCGAGGTGTGACAAGCTCACACCATCCATTGAGGGAAATACAATCTTGAGAGACAAAAACATCTGAAAGCAAACAAACCTGTCTATAACATTTCCTCAGCCTGGAAGAAACTCAACTCCAAGAAAACAGGTCCTCAAAATTTTCACACTTGAGACAAAGAATGAGCAGGTCACTTGATGCCAACAAAAGAGCTAAAAACCTTGAATATCGCTCGCCATTGAGAAACCAGAACACGACCAGACGTTCCCACAGCAACAAGAACCACTTGATTCCTCACGATGCCACCAACACAATAACTGGAAAAGTAGTCTGTTGTGCAAAACAAGTTACTGGAGAAAACCAGGACATGAGGTAGCAGACTTATCATATTCAGACTCATCAAAGGCAGTAAAGAAAATATTGATTATTCTAGTAAATAAAAAATTATTTTTTAATATTTAATATTATTATTATTATTTCAATTTTTATATTTTTTATTTTTAATAATAATAATATTATTATTTTATTTATATTATTTTAGTTATATACATCATCATCATCATTATTATTATTATTTATTGAAAAATGTGTTATATTATATATATAAACAAAACATAAAAAAAAAATATATATATATATATATATATATATATATATATAGGGGGTGCTTTTTGAAACAACGACCTCTTAAAAGCCCTTATGAAGAAGGCGCCTGTTAAGATAGTGCATTCTTCAAAGTTTTATTGAAGGAAGACACTTTATAATCAAGCGTTCACCCTTCCTGCAGAATTCGTTACGAACATTACGACAGATTGAGAAACTGTTTCCCTCCAATTGTATCTAGGGCATGTGTTTTTCTTTTTACGTTGTATGTGGATTTTTTCCCTTGTTAAACCACACAATATAGCATAAAATAATTAAAAACGTTTATTTGTCGATGTTCATAAAAACAACCTCATGTATCTTGTGGCTAAAAAACCCTTTAATGATTAAGCATACCCAAATCAATTCATAACAAAAAATGCATAGAAGAGCATTGCCATCTATATTAATTTTGGTACCCACCTCTGTTAACTAATATAAGAAATCTGGGATTCGTTTTAGAGCATTGCCATATCTATTCACGGTTGAGGGAGTGTCTCTTGAATGACATGGCGATCCAAATGCATAGAAGTTTGAGTGCTAATTCATGTTGAAGATGAAATTCAAGGTGCTTTGGTTGTTTTGCTGCTGTTCTGTTCAGAGTGATTGTTAAGAGTGTCACAAAAAATGCATAGAAGTTCGTCCGGTTCATCATAAAACTTGTAAATGCCAACTATTATCACAATTTGACTGGTTTCCAGGATCATCCAATTGCATATTTCTTGATTGTTTCAGCTTTTGCATGAGTTTCTGTTTTTCAGTCCTTATTAGCTGCACCTGAATGCTAAAACCTATTGAAAACCAAATGTTACATTCCAAATCATTATCCTCAACTAACCTAGTCCCAAACCCCTTCCTCCAGCCTGGTCCAAAACATAACCGTCCAACCTGATATGAATCCTGTGGTTTTAAAAACAGGACCTTTAGAAATTCCGTTAGAGGCACAAATCAACATTAGAAAATAATCCCCCAAGGCAATTGATAAAAACAGCATACAGCCACCTGCAATGCATAAAAACCACGTTCAATCGATCAAATCCGACGCCGCTGTTTTCCTGAAGGCATCAACAAGGGGCAACTGCCCAGACAAAGCCCGATTCGGATACACATTTTCCGCCTTCATCCGGTCCCGGATCCCATAAGCCGGGGCCTTTCCATTCACATACGCTTGGATTAAGGTTTCAAACTGCTGATGCCGGGGCACATACCCAGCAAGCTTCATCCGGTGAAGCATCTTCTCGGTGTTATGGACATCGCCCTTCCTCGCATACTGGCCCATCACCGCCATGTATGAAGTGATCAGTGGCCTGACTTGATTCTGCTGAGCAGCTGCCTTCTGGAGTATCGAGTCTGCCTTGTCCACATCCCCAGCCTCCAAATAAAGCCTCACCAGCAAATCCCAGGTCAGTGGGCCAATGTTGCACCCACTCTCAGCCATCTGCTTCACAAGATCCTTCCCCTTGGAAAGCTTTTTATTATCTGCATAGACCTTCAGGAGCCCACAGTAATGCCTCGACGACAGCTTCCAGCCTTTCCGCATCTTGCTAAAGATCTCCTCAGCCTCACTGACATTCTTGAGCTTCCCCCAAGCCTCCATGGCTGCCATGCAGAAATCCAGCCTGGGCCTTGACTCATAAAGCTTCCAGATCCTGCGCACCTCATCTTCCTTTCCAAGGGTGGCATAGAGGAGGAGCATTCGCTGGGAAGCCAAGCTATTCTCACCAGTGATATCATTCTCTTCAATTTCCTTCAAAATAGCCTCAGCCTTGTCCTTGAGCCCGCTCAAGATGTAATGATTTGCGATGATTGACTGTGTCTCGAGGTCCAGTACGATGCCTTCAGACTTCATCGTCTCAATGATCTGCTCCATCCCCGTTATGTCATGGGACTGGCCCTTGGCATCGATCAAGATCCTGTAAGTGCTGGCTGAAGGCTTGATGTTCTCTTTCTCCATGAGGAGGAGCACGTCGCCGATCCGCTTCTTGTCCACGACCTTGTACAGGCGGAGCAACTGGTTGCAGGCATAACAAGAGATTGGGAAGCCCAGAACTTTCATTCTGTTGAACATTTCCTCGGCTTTCTTCGCATTTTTTGTTGAGGCACAGTTGGCCAGATGGGTTCGGTAGACTACTTCACCTTTGAAGGGTTTCGGGATCGTCTCGATGTAGTCCTCTGCTGCATGGAGGCCTTGAACCCTCGAGATTAATGCGACGCGATTTGCATAATCGCTCTCAACAAAATCTACCCTTTTGCATTTCTCCCACCACTCAGATAACTGCAACAATAAACAAATGGTTGCCAGTCAATAGAGGCCCGAGTTTATCATGGATTTGGAATCCAACATGAAGGGAACTCATTCAATCAATTCATGAAACAAACTTTACGAAGTGCAGTAGAATTTTACAAAATAAACTCGAAAAATATTGATCACATCACAATAAGACTTCCATTCCCAAATTTTAGTCTGGTAAACAAACAGAACAATAGAACACCTCTAGGCACCATCAAGGAATGCTTATTCTATCATCATCATCACCGTCATCACCATCATCATCATCAACATCACAAATACTATCACCATTACCAATACTACTATTAATATTATTGTTGCTTTTTAGAAAACCCTTTCATATTAAGCAAATACAAAGAAGGGAATCAATAACAGCACCTGCAATGCCTTTCTAAATACCCTCCGCTTGCGAAGATTGTTCATGACAGTTGTAAGTTCCTCCCTGGTCAAATCTTTATGTTCAAATTTATCAAGAACTGGGTGAATCGAGTTGAGGAAAGGGACACTTAGAATGGTTTTTAATAATATTGTAGAAGCATTTTTATTCGCTGTCTTCTTCTCTTCCGAATCTTTTTCAGCATCATCAGCTGCTTCCAAACTGTTTTGCAAAGCCGGGTCTTCCGAGGTTTCATCATCCTCCGAAAATTCTGGTTCAGAGATTAACTCGTCCGCGTTTTCAGTCTTGGAAACCCCATCTTCCAAATCATCTTCCTCCCCAGCTTGTGAGGAAAAGTTGTGCTTCCAAGTAAAGCACATTAAAAATGGGCAGCATGTGGAACAATAACACTTACTGGAATGCATATATCTATCAAATAATGCATTGGAAGGCTTCAAAATTTTTGTCTTGTCAGGTAAACCACTAATGATTTCAGACCTTGAACAACCAACTCTCAAAATTCTTATGCTAGAAGCCTGATTCCTGCAAATGTGATGGATACACTTTAGTAAACTGGCAACATGAATGAAATAAATCAAAGGGGTCAAAACAATTCTTGCCAAAGAAGTTCAGATTTCACCAAAAAGCAGCTGTGAAACTGAATCTCTTAATGCAAAAGCTATTCCTTTACAAGCTCATTCCAACGAAAAGGCTGGAAATATAAGATTTTAAATTATCATGGCTATCATTGCTAATTACGTACGAGAAATAAATAACAAGAACACAGCATATGCTAGTGTTAGCCCAAGAAATATCGTTGCCCAAGACTAATCCAAAAAATGTTGCCTTTCCCTATAAAAATATCTAAAATTCAATTTAAACAAAAAGAACCCACTAAACTAATGAAGCGCACTGTAAATTCATATAAATGTGTAGAGTAAGAATTACGTGGAGGTTGCAATTTCACCCTAAATTTCCCCCTGTCGGGAGTATCCTCAATCTATTCAGGAGCTGGAACCAACTTCAAACTTTTAGTATCCAAACACCGACTATCAAATTAAGTCTAATACTCCGCCACAATGATAACTACCGCAAAGAAGATGGATAGGTTCTACACCGGATCTATCATTACAGTGGGCTTGCAATATGCCCGACTTCTCCACCCCACCTCCGGGTGTGTGCCCTTCGCCTCCTACAATGTCAACATCAAGGGCTCGCGATAGGTTACAAGTTGCCCCTTGCCTCGCAGCAGGAACCTTGCAACGTTGCATAGGATAGGTCATCATGTGACCAACTAGGTACAAAACTACAGCGTAAAGGGGAAGACTCCAGAACGACATCCCATCGCCTAGGCCGGATCTCGTGGGGAAGCAGGCAGGGGTGGTGGGGGGGCACGATAGGGGGAGAAGAAGCAGGGTGGCGCCGTCACAGGAGGCAAGCTGATGCTGCTAAGGCTGTGACGTGAGAATGGGAGATGGAACTGGGGGGCAACAAGTTGCCCCATCACCACTTGTTGCCCTAGCCGAAGGGCTTGCGGGGCTTGCCCTTCGGCCGGGCCAGTAATTGTCACCGAATCCTCAGAGTCAGCTGCATTTCTCAGTTTTCAGATCGGAAAAATACTATCAAAAGCATAACAGAACTGAAATGCTAATCGAACCCAATCAGATGTACTCTAACGACAACCAGAATAGTGTAAATGGGGAGGAGGTGTTACTTGATTGGATTCGAAGCACGACGAAGAGCCCGCATGGCGATCCGGAACGAAATTTTGAAAAGAACGACGGAAAAAACTCGCAGGAAATCGAGAGAAGTGAGCCCCGCTGTCGATTGCGTCACTTAAGACGCAACTACAAATCGCTTAAACCCTAAAACCCGAAAACGTAAGAGCTCGGCCGGCCCGCCGATAAATGAAGGATATAATTGAAGAAAACCCTCACTTTTTTTTTTTTCGTAATACAACGTCAGCCCCATGCATGCAATTTGCACTCAAATCTAATTAAATTTATCTAAATTATTTTTTATAAATACAATGACATCAAATGATATTGAAAATACCCATCAATACTCGGATATCATTAGTATAAAGAAAGACATAAATGTCATGTGCAATCCCATTACTATTATTAAAAAAACCATACCATGAGACAAACTCCCACAAAATGTCATTTACCTTTTTTTTTAGAACGAGAAGCCCCAACAAACGAACTAAGGTTGCTTAAGATATTTACCATGTAATGATGTGAAATTTTATAAATGAAATTCTATTTTTAAATAAGTAAATGTTTTATTAAGAAATTAAGCTATAAAAAACACATGTACTGCTTTGACTATTTTTTATAATTATGGTTTGTTGAATTAAAAAAACGTTAAGCATCATAACAACTGATAACATAGTCATTGTACAGTGGCTATTAAGATTAGTATATTAAGGGTTATGATAAAATCTAATTGACACAAACAGAAGTAGCACTACCACGGATCGGCGCAAGCGCAGCACTGACGTTTATCAACGCTAATAAAAGATCGCTGATAAAGAGAAACATTTATCAGCGCTAGTTAAAAGTGCTGATAAATCTACCATTTATCAGCACTAAAAAAACACTGATAAAAGGTAGATTTATCAGCGCTATTATTAGCGCTGATAAAAGTTTCTAATAAAAAAATATATTAATTTATATAAAATTATTATATCTATATTCAAAAATAATGTTTATTTATATACATTAAATAAAAAACACATGTTTATAATTAATATAATTTTTTTAATAATTCAAATATATATATAATGTTTTAAAAAAGTATTTATAAGATTATAATTAAATAAATACATATTTAAAAAATTATAAGATTATAATAAATTTTATTAATTAATTAATATATTTATTATATTTATAATTATATATAAATACTTTTTAAATATATATAATTATAATTATATATATATATATATATTTAAATAAATTTATGTTTCCAATGAAATCGGTCAATAAATATATTGATGTGTAAGTATAATTGACATGTAAGTATAATTGACATGCATATGTTATGCATTCATCGTGAATGATCATTTATATACGAAAAACGGTGCAGGTCATGGGTTATCAGCCCGTGATCTCAAAGTTTATTCAAAGAAAATAAAAGCAGCAAACAAGATGTGGGCGGCAAACAAAAACCAATGAACAAATATTGTTACAAAACCAAACACATCCAGTGGCAGGAGAATCGGTAAGCGCGACGACCCCCACCTCTGCCTCGTGAATGTCGTCCTCTCTATGTCTTAGGTTGTTGTCCTGACTCATCACTCGCGTTGTCCTCAGGTGGATCAGATCGCGTTGGTGAATTCAAAACAGAACTTCCTGCAGCAAACATTTCGGAACCATGTGTGCTCTCAAATTCATCTCGGAAGACTTCATTATTGTTTGATCTATTAAGAAAGTCAATCAAACTCAAGACATTTTTTCTAGAGTCTGGCACTTCATTCATAGGACCAACCACTCTCTATTCCGCTAAAGGGACTGCAACTGCATCCTGGGAAGCAGCATCAACCTTGATCAGTGGTAGGGGAGAGTCAACCTACTTCCCTTTCCTGTTTTTAGAAGAACATCGCTCCTCCCAAAACTGAGTATCAGCTTGCATTTGGACATCATGTTCCAAATCAAACTCATCACATTGGACTTCATTGGCTTGAATTTCTGCCACAAGAACATCACAAAATGATGCAATAGCAATCCCCTTACCAAATTCGCAGCCTTCTTTGTGTGCAGAGCCACATGGAGAAGGAGCCTTCTCCATGGGAGTGCAGCCAGCTGGTGTGTCAACGCCTGCAGATTTCTGAAGAGCCCCTATCTGCGCCTCCTCTTGACCAGAAAGAACCAAGGGGTCCTACACTTGTACCTTCAGCAGCTGGTCAAAGGGCTTAATCTTTTCCTCCTTAGAGACCGCCTGAGTCCTGTAACACCCCAAGATTTCATAGTGTTATTTATTCAAAATAATTCAATAACTTGCACTACACGCTTCACCGAGTTCAAGCGCACCTTGACTTACCAAACAAGCCGTTCAAAAGAGGTTATGAATAGTATTAACTAAATTTTAAACTTTATATAATCCTTATAATTTTAGAATCCATATTATGAGTTTCTTCGACATAATGTAAGAACAAATTCATTTTCAGTATTCAACTTTTACAAACTTTTAATAGTGAACCCTTTTCAAATCCAATATTTTAAACTTTCATATATTCAATTTGACTAAATAAATTTACTTTTTAGAATGGGGACATCAAGAATTTACAATGAAACACCCCAAGCTTCTACGGTACGCTTCTCTTTAAATAATGCAATAACACGTGTTGTACGCAACATCGAGTTCTAACACACACCACAACCGATCAAACTAGCCGTTATGAATAGTAATACATACTTTTTAAAATTTTAGAAATTTTATCTCTCAAAATGGATTTCATTTTTGGATTCGGAGTATCGAATTTAGCCTAAGGTGGAATTTTGGTACTTTTCGGATAACTTTAATATTTTGATGAATAGTGAAAATTACTAAATTTTAATTAAAAACAACTTTTTTAATCAAAATAATTAATAGTGATAAATTATGAATTTGAGTGGTTTTAAAGTATATTAAGAATATATTTTTACCATTTAATACAATGTTGTTCATTGGACATAATTTCACAATTAAACCGAACATAAACAAGTATCAATCTTTTGATAGTTATTATATCTTAAAAACACGCTTTTTGTTTTGACAGCGGGAATTAATTTTAAATTAATTCCTGCCACTTCTGTGTTTTGAATTTGGAAAAATGGATTCCATATTTGGAATCAGGATGTTCAAATTGTGTAAATAGGTAACTTTTATTTTTAGACATTTTGAATAATTACTTCGATAAATATTTTATTTACCATGGTTAAAGGGTAAATCCGGTAAATAAGGGTTAAAAAATAATATTATAATAATAACAAATTATCCTAAAACGTGTCCTAACCTTATTGGTTGATACATGTCCGACCATAGGCATCTTTGGGTCGATTTTGGGACCCCATGGTGCCACTTGTATGTGATAAGGACACTATTTTAATTAAGTTAAAATGAATACAAAAATGACACAAGCATATATCTTTTAGAAAATTTTTTTTTACATAGGGTTATATATGTTGGATTTTCGACTATAAATATTCATTAGAAAACTAAAATGATTTCCTACATAATGGTATTTTATTTATAATTTTTAGACATTAAATAATTTAATTTATTTATGACACAATGGTGATTCAGTAATTACCATAATAGTGAAAAATTAAAATGATTGATATTATAGATACCCAAATAAATATAATATGAGACTTTTTATGAATTACACTAATTTTCTAGGATAATATGACATGTTAGGAATGATTTAATTAACTTTGTTCGAAGTAATCATTCTGTTATGATTTTTACAAAAATCAATTATTGAATAGTGCCAAAATTGACATAAAAGAGTTTTTAAAACAAATATTATATTATTAATTGATATTAAATTCCTAAAAATCTAAGGTTCGGCCAAGAGACTTATATCATGATAGGTGTATCATTAATGGACCACTTGGGGGTCGCTTGGATGTATATAATATGTTTATTAACCATATAATATAAAAATACAAAGACACATTGTAAAAGTGAAACTAATTAACTAAGAGTTAATACTTAATGATAAAGTTAATATAGTAACCCAAACCTATCTAAATTCTATTGGTTGAGTGGTTTTCGACCCATCCCCACCTTAAACTTTAAATAATCCACTTTGGATCCATTAGAAACCGAATATGAATTTATTATAAAATAATATTTCTAGCTTTTCCAAAGGTGCCCCTCACCCCTCTTATAAAAGGGCACCCCCCCTTCTCATTAAATCACACCTTCAAAGCCTTTTGGATCGGCCAAACTCTGCCTAAATACTCTCTCAACTTCCCTCACTTCATCCCAGAGGCCTCCCTTTAGTTAGAAAGCCAACCTAAGGAGCCATTTTGATCAAATCAAAAGAAAGAACCCGAAGAAGAGGTAATGTTTTCACCACCCTCTTTCAAGTTCCTTTCTTCTTCAACTTCTTCTTTATTTATTATTTCTATTCTAAAATAATAACTCCAGTATCTTCTATATACTGTGATTTTATTATAAATATGGTACAACCATATTCAGTATTATATCCATCCTTTGAATAACATGTCAGCATACGTGCATACGTACGACTTACCGTCTCCACGTCGTGGTGTAATTGTTATTCAATAAATTATTTGGATGGGTATAATAATGATGTGTAACTCATGTAAATAATAAATATAACATGATAATTATTCTTTATATATGATATACCATCCAATTACATATTATTTTAATATCAAAAGAATGATATTGTCGCTCGTGCGTACGTACGGACTACCGTCTCCACGAACGCGATAAGATTCATTCTCCATCGTATCCATTCAAGTATAATTCTCATTTTATGATTAATAATAGTATCTAAGGACTTGATATCATTCTAGATATGATTAAGATACAACATATCCATGAAAAACTCATCTTACGTAACAAAACATATAAAAGAAAAAGAGTAAGTTAACACCCGAAACAACGATAATACTAAGATATTATTAACAAATCAATGTTAAAAGATAATATATGATATCATATTAATGTATATGATTCTTGTATAATTTAATAACAATTATTTCACCATCATACAAGAGGTTAACCTACCCCAACCAAGGAAAAGTACAAGGTAAGGGTTTATTTCACAATCTCTTCATTATCCGAGGTTGTTTATACGTAATAATCTACTGGGATCTCTTTATCATCCACATCCATGTTTCTTAAAAATGTATTTCAAAACATTTTTACTATTTAAAATAATATGGGTTAAAGTCATTTATACCCTTGTTTGACTTTTTATAAGAGTTTTATAAAGGAATCTTTCCATCGTTTTCCAAACAAGGTGCTTTTTAACCTTTTCAACATAATTAAGGTAAGAATGTTTTTTTTAACTTATACGGCGGGTGCGGCTATTTTCCGCCGTTATAAAATCGTCGAAGCTTCCCTTACAAGCTTATAAGAATATTTTCAAAGAAAATGTTTTATTTTATAAATATATGACTCTTAAATGATTTCAAAATAGAAAGAGATATTTCTCTAAAAAGAGTTTTGATTTCATCTATGTAAACATCCTTTGATGGATTTTACGCTTATTTGAAGTTTATTTATTATGATACAAAACTTCTTTATTGTATTGAAGATTTTGTGATATGTTTGACTGTGGATGTGCTATTTTTATACCATTCATGGTTTATGGTGAAAGTATTGACATTTCGTATGCTAGTTTTAATACGAATGTTTATGTTATGTTTAAACCCTTTCATATGGGAATGCATTGGACTTAATATGTGATGGGTGGAGCCCGCTATAGATCCTCGATGCATCGGTAGGTCTCATGAGACAAACTAGTGTCTTTGCACAAGGCCCTGACAAAATCTTATTTTTAGTCTTGGCACGAGACCTTGGCTATGTTATGATAGTCTGGCATTATGCATTCCATCATTATGAAAGTGGTTATTGATATTGCATGTGATTATTCGATTAGTAGAATATCCATGTGAATAAGTAAATGACATTATTTCAGTTTTTCCATAATATGTTGAAGTTCAAGTTTAAAAGGATTTTGTTTTAGTTATACATTTCCTTAAATGTGTATTCTTATTTATGAATGTTTCCGCTATATTGTTATCCTTACTGGGAATTTGAGCTCACCCCTTTCAATGTTTTATTTTTCCCAGGATGTGAAGAAGTAATTTATGAATGACCTGCAGGGATAGTATGTGGGGATATGAGTGTGGACTATGAAGAAAATATGTTGTTGTAGTTTTCATTTTTATGATGTAATGTAAGACTTATGAATATATCTAGTGTTTCCAAGGCTACTAAACTAATCGGTCTTTCGAGATTTGATCTTTATTGTGATCATGCCAATGTTATGTAATAATGCACCGACTCTAGGTAACTGGGGTCGGGGCGTTACAGTTGGTATCAGAGGAAGTTTAGTACAAACCTTGGAAGGTAGATTTAGATAAACTCTGATTAGAGTACGTAGACCTAAGATGAACTTTGAGGATTAGTATATAAGAACTTCCTAGAATTTTGGTATTGTAGAGATTTTGTGAGTTTTCCGAGCAATACATCCCTGTCTAGATACGAGCAGGTAGAGGCGGATCTAGCACAAATGTACCTAGGGGTAAAACCCGAAAACACCGCTTTGAGATAGACTCGAACGGGAACTGGTGCACGACAACGGGCCTTGCTGCACTCTTGGTTACGACACTCCCGGGGGATATGCTTAGGATAATTCTCATTTTCTTTACAAACCATTATGAAGGGTTTATGAGTATATACTTCCTCAAAGGAGACATTTTTATGATTATGGATTATATCCATAAACTATTTAATTTATGTTACGTGTTTTACAAGTTTGGGAATAGTTATTTTTATTCATAAACTAATCTAGTGTATGCCATTGTTTAGAAATGGCGCCCAGTAGAAGGAATGAGAACTCCAGCAGTGCACATGATCTAAAGAGAAAGAAGGATCATATCTTTCATGGTTTTAAGCCAAAATTTATAAGAGAAATAATCTCCCATGTATTATCATCATATGAAGAAATAATATCATGTGTTGATAAGATAAGTAAAGAGTTTACTGAGTCCTATGGCTTTGAATGGAAGCAAGAGAAGAAAAGGATGAAAAAGGGAAAGATGGATAAAGGGAAGAAGGAAAAGAAGAATTTTCCCATATGTGATAACTGTGGGAAGAAACACCCTGGAACTTGCCTGAAAGGAATGAGAGTTTGTTATAAGTGTGGAGGAAAAGGGCACAAAGTACGTGACTGCAAGGGTAAGAAAATGGTATCAAATGTACAATGCTTCATTTGTAAGGAGTTTGGAGACTACGCAAACCTATGCCCCAGTCATCAGACTATGCCGAAAATGATGCTATTGGATAATAATCAATTTATGATACTACCACAGATGAAAAGGAATGATTAGAGTTCTTACGTTGATTATGTCATTTGAGTGTTGTATCAACAATGTACTTGTTGTAATAATTATGGAGTATATAAGGATTGTACTGCAGTACTATTTCATTAAGGACTTGAGATTGTGTGGAACAAAGAAAAGTGACTCAATAGTAGGTTAAATTTTTGGAAAATATATGGTTGAGAGAAAGATAAACCATAATATGGTTCTGATACCGAGGTAGTGATTTTAGAATAATACATGATTGATTTGGATAAATTATATTGGATATTATTGACTACCTTGAGACTGATTAATAATTTGTATATTCTATCATTGTTTGGGTTTACAACATTTTTGGATTGAAGGAGTATATCTATTATTCTTTAAGGAATAAAGGATCATGAATGTAATCAATAAGGTTTTATGGTAATTCAGGATGTTGCAGTGTTTTAAAAGAATACATGATGAAGGTGTTTACATGTTATTACGCGGAAAAAAGGATCTTCATTGTGTTTAACTTTCTTATAAATTTTGGACTGAAGTATTTTGGATAGTTCTAGTTTGGATTATTTTTGATTTCCATAAAAGGACAACCCGGAGGTCGGGCGGCAACCCGTCGCGTCCGGCAAGGCCGCGAGACTTGAACCCACAACTGAAGGGCGACAAGGGTGTATCACCTACCACTGACCCATGTGATGTCCTGGATTGAATAATGTCGTTTTTTTAATGGTCCTACCGGATGAATTATAAATTCATTTTTTTACCCTATACGAATAGGATAAATAGAATATTATTTTTAAGTTCTATTATCTTTTAGAGTGAAAAATGAGTTTGTGGTAGAACTTAGTTAAAGGATGAGACTCTACTTGTCAAGTATATATTTTTCTTCTTCTCTTATTCAATGAAGAAATTAATTATTATACTGTAGTGAAGGGATCTTAAAACAAAAAATGTGTTATCCTAATACCATATGTTTTGCTGAACCGATGGTATTTTAAATCGTCATGGATTGATGAATTTAAGGCCCTCAATTTTAAACTTGTTTGTGATTGATGACCTCAATCACTACCTATAAATATTTACATTTTCCCTCCAATTATATGTCTCTAATTGCCACCAATATTCTCCGAATAGAGATCATAATTTGGTGGTGACCCTTTCATTTCTCTTTTCCTCTTATTAAGACTAAATTTTATTAACCCAATTTCCGATGTGGGTTTTCCCACAAAGATATTTTCTATATTCAACCTTTTATTTTCGAAGAACAATTTCAAATTGTGAGGACGCAATTTATTGAAGGAGGGGAGAATGTAACACCCCAAGATTTCATAGTGTGTTATTTATTCAAAATAATTCAATAACTTGCACTACACGCTTCACCGAGTTCAAGCGCACCATGACTTACCAAACAATCTGTTCAAAAGAGGTTATGAATAGTATTAAATAAATTTTAAACTTTATATAATCCTTATAATTTTAGAATCCATATTATGAGTTTCTTAGACATAATGTAAGAACAAATTCATTTTCAGTATTCCACTTTTACAAACTTTTAATAGTGAACCCTTTTCAAATACAATATTTTAAACTTTCATATATTCAATTTGACTAAATAAATTTACTTTTTAGAATGGGGACATCAAAAATTTACAATGAAACACCCCAAGATTCTAAGGTACGCTTCTCTTTGAATAATGCAATAACGTGTGTTGTACGCAATATCGAGTTCTAACACACACCACAACCGATCAAACTAGCCGTTATGAATAGTAATACCTACTTTTTAAAATTTTAGAAATTTTATCTCTCAAAATGGACTTCATTTTTGGATTCGGAGTATCGAATTTAGCCTAAGGTGAAATTTTGGTACTTTTCGGATAACTTTAATATTTTGATGAATAGTGAAAATTACTAAATTTTAATTAAAAACAACTTTTTTAATCAAAATAATTAATAGTGATAAATTATGAATTTGAGTGGTTTTAAAGTATATTTAGAATATATTTTTACCATTTAATTCAATGTTGGTCATTGGACATAATTTCAAAATTAAACCGAACATAAACAAGTATCAATCTTTTGATAGTTATTATATCTTAAAAACACGCTTTTTGTTTTGACAGCGGGAATTAATTTTAAATTAATTTCTACCACTTCTGTGTTTTGAATTTGGAAAAATGGATTCCATATTTGGAATCAGGATTTTCAAATTGTGTAAATAGGTAACTTTTATTTTTAGACATTTTGAATAATTACTTCGATAAATATTTTATTTACCATGGTTAAAGGGTAAATCCGGTAAATAAGGGTTAAAAAATAATATTATAATAATAAAAAATTACCCTAAAATGTGTCCTAACCTTATTGGTTGATACATGTCCGACCATGAGCATCTTTGGGTCGATTTTGGGACCCCATGGGGCCACTTGTAAGTGATAGAGACACTTTATTTTAATTAAGTTAAAATGAATACAAAAATGACACAAGCATATATCTTTTAGAAAAACAATTTTTATATAGGGTTATATATGTTGGATTTTCAACTATAAATATTAATTAGAAATATAAAACGATTTCATAAATAATGGTATTTTATTTATAATTTTTAGACATTAAATAATTTAATTTATTTATGACACAATGGTGATGCAATAATTATCATAATAGTGAAAAATTAAAATGATTGATATTATAGATACCCAAATAAATATAATTTGAGACTTTTTATGAATTAAACTAATTTTCTAGGATAATATGACATGTTAGGAATGATTTAATTAACTTTGTTCGAAGTAATCATTCTGTTATGATTTTTACAAAAATCAATTATTGAATAGTGTCAAAAATTGACATAAAAGAGTTAAAAAAAGATATTATATTATTAATTGATATTAAATTCCTAAAAATCTAAGGTTCGGCCAAGAGACTTATATCATAATAGGTGTATCATTAATGGACCACTTGGGGGTCGCTTGGATGTATATAGTTTGTTTATTAACCATATAATATAAAAATACAAAGACACATTGTAAAAGTGAAACTAATTAACTAAGAGTTAATACTTAATGATAAAGTTAATATAGTAACCCAAACCTGTATAAATTATATTGGTTGAGTGGTTTTCGACCCATAACCACCATAACTTTTAAATAATCCATTTTGGAGCCATTAGAAACCGAATATGAATTTATTATAAAATAATATTTCTAACTTTTCCAAAGGTTCCCCTCACCCCTCTTATAAAAGGGAACTCCCCCTTCTCATTAACTCACACCTTAAAAGCCTTTTGGATAGGCCAGAATCTACCAAAATACTCTCTCAACTTCCCTCACTTCATCCTAGAGGCCTTCCTTTAGTCAGAAAGCCAACCTAAGGAGCCATTTTGATCAAATCAAAAGGAAGAACCCGAAGAAGAGGTAATGTTTTCACCACCCTCTTTCAAGTTCCTTTCTTCTTCAACTCCTTCTTTATTTATTATTTCTATTCTAAAATAATAACTCCAGTATCTTCTATATACTGTGATTTTATTATAAATATGGTACAACCATATTCAGTATTCTATCCATCCTTTGAATAACATGTCACCATACGTGCATACGTACGACTTACCGTCTCCACGTCGTGGTGTAATTGTTATTCAATAAATTATTTGGATGGGTATAATAATGATGTGTAACTCATGTAAATAATAAATATAACATGATAATGATTCTTTATATATGATATACCATCCAATTACATATTATTTTAATATCAAAATAATGATATTGTCGCTCGTGCGTACGTACGGACTACCATCTCCACGAACGCGATAAGATTCATTCTCCATCGTATCCATTCAAGTATAATTCTCATTTGATGATTAATAATAGTATCTAAGGACTTGATATCATTCTAGATATGATTAAGATACAACCTATCCATTACAAACACAACTTACGTAACAAAACATATAAAAGAAAACGAGTAAGTTAACACCCGAAACAACGATAATACTAAGATATTATTAACAAATCAATGTTAAAAGATAATATATGATATCATATTAATGTATATGATTCTTTTATAATTTAATAACAATTATTTCACCATTATACAGGAGGTTAACCTACCCCAACCAAGGAAAATCACAAGGTAAGGGTTTATTTCGCAATCTCTTCATTATCCTAGGTTGTTTATACGTAATAATCTACTGGGATCTCTTTATCATCCACATACATGTTTCTTAAAAATGTATTTCAATTTTTTTACTATTTAAAAGAATATGGGTTAAAGTCATTTATACCCTTGTTTGAATTTTTATAAGAGTTTTATAAAGGAATCTTTCCGTTGTTTTCCAAACAAGGTTCTTTTTAACCTTTTCGACAGAATTAAGGTAAGAATGTTTTTTTAACTTATACGGAGGGTGCAACTATTTTCTGCCATTATAAAATCGTCGAAGCTTCCCTTACAAGATTATAATAATATTTTCAAAGAAAATGTTTTATTTTATAAATATACGACTCTTAAATGATTTCAAAATAGAAAGAGATATTTCTCTAAAAAGAGTTTTGATTTCATATATGTTAACATCATTTGATGGATTTTACGCTTATTTGAAGTTGATTTATTATGATACAAAACTTCTATATTGTATTTAAGGTTTTGTGATATGTTTGATTGTGGATGTGCTATTTTTATACCATTCATGGTTTATGGTGAAAGTATTGACATTTCGTATGCTAGTTTTAATACGAATGTTTATGTTATGTTTAAACCTTTTCATATGGGAATGCATTGGACTTAATATGTGACAGGTGGAGCCCGATATAGCTCCTCGATGCATCGGTAGGTCTCATGAGACAAACTAGTGTCTTAGCACAAGGCCCTGACAAAATCTTATTTGTAGTCTTGGCACGAGGCCTTGGCTATGTTGTTATGATAGTCTGGAATTATGCATTCCATCATTATGAAAGTGGTTATTGATATTGCATGTGATTATTAGATTAGTAGAATATCCATGTGAATAAGTAAATGGAATTATTTCAGTTTTTCCATACTATGTTGAAGTTCAAGTTTAAAAGGCTTTTGTTTTAGTTATACATTGCCTTAAATGTTTATTCTTATTTATGAATGTTTCCGCTATATTGTTATCCTTACTGGGCATTTGAGCTCACCCCTTTCAATGTTTTATTTTTCCCAGGATGTGAAGAATTAATTTATGAATGACCTGTAAGGATAGTATGTGGGGATATGAGTGTGGACTATGAAGAAAAGATGTTGTTGTAGTTTTCATTTTTATGATGTAATGTAAGAATTATGAATATATCTAGTGTTTACAAGGCTACTAAAATAATCGGTATTTCGAGATTTGATCTTTCTTGTGATCATGCTAATGTTATGTAATAATGCAACGACTCTAGGTAACTGGGGTCGGGGCGTTACAGGTCCCACTAGGTTTTACCACCACTGAGGAGCCATGATATCTATTTCCATGGGCAGAAGATCCCACTTTCATCTGATTTTTTCTCATATTCATACAGTCAGAAACATTATGCCCCACCAACTTGCATTAATTACAGAATGCGAGGATTGATTGATAAGCAAACTCAACATCAAAATTTTCACCATTGACCACCAATGTGGAACTGCAAGTCCACATCAACTAAAACTATGGCAAAGCAACCAAATTTCCCATGCACTGTATTCTCATCCATCTTCATGGGGATACCAATGCAGGAGACTAAATCATTAAAAATTAAAGGATGTCAGAACACCCAGCTTAAGCCATGAATTTTAACCCAAATCTGAGCATTTGAGTGCTTCTGCTGGTAAGGGTTAAAGCTTAAATCCCAAGTAGACAATATGAAACTTTCTGGATTAAGGGAATAAAACTCATTGCCCCATGCCCTCAATCTGTCATTTGTAGATGAGAAAAGAATATGGAAATATCCTCTACCAATAGGGACAATCCTCCAATATGAGAAACCCCAAACTTGACAGAGTTTGAGCTTTAACTCCTCAGTGTTCATCGGTTTGTCACCCTTAGAGAGTATTAACCGAACAAAAAGGAAAATTTATAGACCTCAAGTCACTCCTTAACCACTAGAGTGTAAGAACCTGATTTTTTAGAACGGTTCAAAATCCCGACCCTGTTTGAAAATTTGACTTGTTTCTGAGAAAAATGAAAAAATCTGGGAAGTTCTAGAAATTTTCAGACTACACACCGTGTACTATAAAGTACACGCCGTGTATGGGTTAGGCGTGTACCAGCCGTGTGCTCGCCGAGTACATGTCGTGTGATGACCGTGTAGGGATTTCCTACTACACGATGTGTAGTGTTTCTCGACATGTCGTGTATCCTTCTTTATGCGTACCGGCTGAGTTCAAGCCGTGTGTCGACCCGTGTGGAGCGTCCAAGCTGTGTGGCTACCTCCGCTTAAGTCGGAGTACGGAAAAGGATACTACACGACGTGTAGTTCTTAATACACGCCGTGTACTTTTATTTTTATCCGCTTAAAAAGGGCGTCGCGTCTTATTCTAGAAAATACCTTCTTCTTCCCCGTTTTCGGACCTTGACGCTCTGGAAGGCCGAAAACGTTTCTTCTCCTAGATTCTTCATCTGTCGTCTGTTCTTCAATCCGTCGGTGGCTGCGGGACTGCAACAACGAGGCTAAACCCGCACACCCTGTTTCATTCTTGATCCTTTACCTCACACGTCACAGTTTCCATCCGAGTGGAATTGTTGGGATTTGACGGAAACGTAGATCTACTAAGATCAACTTCGAATTGGAGATCGATATCAGACGTGCCTATGTCTACGAGTTTCAGGTAGGTGGTGCATACATCTTTTTGTGTTTTCGCAGACTTTTGGGTGGCGCGACCTTTGGCGCATTTTTGGGTATTTTGAGCGTGACCCTGTTTTACCTGCTATTGCTTGTTTAATTGTTTATTTGACCTATGAGATGCCTTTGGGTATGCATGTTACCTGTTCTGCTTGAGTGGGGCCGGACGAGTGGTCGTTGCTCATCGGGGAATTTTGGCCGGAGGATGCCAAAATGGTTATAATTGAATTGTATTGTTTTAAACTATTGAGTTTAGTTTATTAAACCTTGATTTGAATTGTTATAGGCATTCAAGACCTCAAAACTGTTGTTGATAACCGTTGGGCTAGTGCAATTCAACTGTTTAGATTATTTTTCCTGTTTATGTGTTTTGTTTAAATGTGTTATATATGTAATTGCTGAATTGCATATGATGGAACCTTTGGGTTGTGTTGGGCATGACCCAGATATTCTTGAGTGATGATGATCACAGGTTGGGCTTGGATCGGGTTACATTGGGTGGTTCTGACCACGGGATTGGGCGTCATGAACGTCGGTTTGAGGCAGGGTGACTGTCAGGTTGGGCATGGCCTGATTAACTTGTATGGCGAGGCCATCAGACTTGAGCGACATGGTCGCAGGGATATGAGGTGTCAGAGGTGTTGTGGCTTGGGTACTATTTTGGTGATTACCACTCACCCGAAACTTTGAGTAGTGTGCACACAGAGAGATTCCGTGATGAGGTGGTTTTAACCACTCGAGTGGGTAGAGGCCCCTGTTAGTTATGGTTTAGGTATTATTGGTTGGGGGTGCTTGCCATAGGAAACCACATAGAAGGTGAGGAGCCTTTAGGGGATATCATTGAGGCTATCGGGTTGGGGACAAAGGATCACCGTTATTTGAGGGCAGACATCGTTGTCCCTCCGGTGATTTTATTGAGGGCATGCATCGTTGTACCTTCAGTGATTTTATTGAGGGAAAACATCATTGTTCCTCCGACCACTTTATTTTAGGATAGACATCACTGTTCCTCTAGGTTACTATTTCCTGGGCGTGCCTTCGGGACATCGGTACTTGAGACATGCGGTGTCAGGGGGCACATGGTGTCAGGTTACATGATAGAGATTCTAGCGTTGGCCGAAGCAGGTGACACTTCATGGTGGCTGTTGAGCACCAGTGAAGTTTATGTTTATTTATGCATCGTACTGTTTACTGTTTTCCTTATATCGCATGTCTGATTAAACATTTATATTAGGTACGCACCGTTGGGTGGTATCCTACTGAGATTCGTCTCACACCCTGCACGGGCCCTTTGAGACGCGTGTAGATTTTATGGATTTACGTGCAGGAAAGAGGTCAACTTCAAAAGTTATACTGAATTAGATATTTCATGGAGATGGTATGGACCTTGAGGTTTTTCCTAGATGGAGTTTACTTTGTTTGCTTTGTTTCCCTGTATTATCTTGCTTACTTGTTTTGTAGCTACAATTGGTTAGCCATTAGTGCCCCTTTTTTATATTGACTTGCTATGGATGCATGACTTGTCTATTCTAGTAGTTGTTACAAGTGGTCATCATATTGTTGTGTTTACATTCCGTTGTTGTTTTTGATATTTACTACTTCCGCTGTTTATCGATATTGAATGTGCTTCTGCTTTGTGGGTCTGGTTCGAGTCTACCGAGTCATTTATTCCACAACATCTTTATTATTATACTCAGACCAGTACCCTTATTATCCTCCAAGAGGGTATAACCTCCCCACTATACCTAAAAGACCCTGTCTTCTAGTCAACAACCTTTGGCGTTCGGGGAGGTGTGCCTAAGGTAGTAACACTCGACCCGTTTAGCACTATTTGAGTGGTTTGTCGGGTCTGGGTCGTTACAAAGTGGTATCAAAGGAGTTTTTGACAGGGATTTAGTAGTGGTGTTTTGATGGATACTAATAAGATTGAGACTTCTCTTTTTATTTCTACCGGTTTTACTATTTGGGATATGGTAGATTGGAGATAGGTTTTTATTGGAACTGGATTTCTAGCTTGTGCTTGGGTGCCTGCAGCCTCAGGTACGAGGTATGGACCAAGTTTCCATGGGTGGGAATTGCTGTTTTCTTTTGCTCAGATTATAGTTTATATGATTTCCACCTCAGTGGATCACTTGGTGTGTGATTTTATTGATTGTGATATGTAACCCTTGACCCGGTGCGGTAAGGGAGAATTAGACCTTGGCCCGGTATGGCAAGGTGTGATTGTTTGGATTTTGATAGGCATATTTTGGGGTATTTCAATTTCATAACTGCATGTATGCCTTGTGATGTGATAATACCATGTGAATAATATCAATTTCCATGCTTTGTATTCTTTTGAAATGTATATAGGTGAAATTACTGATATAATTGCTTGCTGATTGAAATGTGTTATGCCTTACTTTATATATTTGTAAAATTGCATGTGGTAGGGTATTTGGGTCTGACTCTTGTACAAGCAAGCTGGTATTATGGTTGGGGTGATTTTGATCACCAGGAGTGGGCGACTCAGTCGTCGGTTTGAGTCAACGTTGGTTGTCAGGACGAGCATGGTCCGAGGAACTTTTGATACTTGGCTCTGTTGAGGGTGGGTAAGGAGGCAATGAGGCCGGGATACCATGGGCATGGGTTGCGATAGGGGAGAGTAATGGTAGTTGTTTTATGTGGCCTCTTTACTGCTTTCCTTATCTAAATTGAATGTATATTGTTATATATATATATATGGGTTGTCTAACCATTTATGGTATTCAGCGGGTTCCTTTAGTCGACTCAGACGGAGCATCGGGCGAGTGATGATTTAGTGCTGCAGGTTCAAGATCAGGTTCAGGATTCGGTGCAGGCAGAGCATGATCCACAGGTATAGGCTCAGGGACAGGATCAGGTTCGGGGTCCAGTGCAGATAGGGCAACAGTCGGGTTTGGCAGCGTTCAAGCCGTGGCTCGATGAGCAGCTCCGAGCTAGCCTGGTACGTGCCTTGCAGGGGATTGTCAGAGGTGCGCGGGGTACAAAACCATTTATGGAATGTCTAACGCGGGAGTTCCAGTCACAACACCCGCTGATTTTTCAGGGTGAGGGTGGTCCTTAGGTGGCTGAGAACTGGATAAAGAGCATGTATATTATCTTTGAGCAGCTCAAAACGCCTCCAGGGCGAAGGGTTAAGCTGGAGAAATACATGCTGAGAGGACCGAAAAAGCGCTGGTGGGATGTGTAGATTCAGGCTCACAGGAACGAGAGACTAGCATGGAAGGACTTCGAGGACAGGTTTTTCGAGCACTTTTACCCAGAGACACTGAGGGTAGAGAGAGATCGGGAGTTCTTAAGCCTTCAGTAGGGAAACATGTCCGTCATGGACTATGCTTCTACTTTCACTGAGTTGTCTCGCTTTGCACCTTGTATGGTAAGAGATGACTCTGCTAGGGTGAGGTGCTTTGAGGATGGTTTATGACACGCCATTTGGATCCAGGTGAATATCTTTAGGCTGGGTTCATTCTCATAGGCGGTGAATCAGGTGCTCATAGCAGAGGGTAACTAGAGGGATAGGCCCCAGGTTGAATAGACGACAACTTTAGGCGATGGTTCATATAGTAGGAAGCGAGGACGAGATGAATTTCAGTAGGGAAGTCTGGCCAAGGAATCAGCTAGACCACCTCATAGCAGTTCAACAGTGGTTTGTTTTCAGTGTGGGTAGTCAGGACATATTCAGACTCAGTGCGATAGGCCTCCAAAGGAGTGCTGGGCATGTGGACAGATCATACATCTGGAAAGGTTCTGTAGGCATCCTTCTCAGACAGCTGGCGGGCAGGGACCATGACAAACTGTGGCATCTGGAGTTGGTTCAAGTTCGGTACCAGGAGAGGGTAGCCGAGTTTCAGCTGCATGCAGAGGACGTGACAGGGATAGCAGGACCCAACTGAGGGTTCAGTAGCCAATGATTAGAGTGGCACCATAATGAGGTCAGGCATCAGGTAGCTGTACTTCAGGCCAGGTGCACGCCGTGGAGCTACCAGGGGCTGAGCAGGCTGGTTAGCCGACGACAGTTAGAGGTACACCACGAGTGTGGCTGTGACTTTCTTGTTTTCTTTTTGGAATTACCTATTGAGGCATGTCCATTTTGAGTGCGTGAGGTGCACATGATTTATGTAGACCGACTAGATGCTGGTTAGTGGGATTTGCGCCATATCAGGTGCATGATATATTTATATATATGTATGAGATGCGTGGAATCGAGGCATCGAGGATGCGAGCTACTTGAGGTGTCTTGGGCATCGGGGCATCGAGAATGAAAGTTACTTGAGGTGCATGTCATCAGGTTTTATTTTGAGCATCCATGGGATGCAGGACCTCATGGAGGCGGACACTGATGCGGTGCATGACACGTTTGGGTGTTGGGAATGACATGGGAGCACCAATGAGGCGCATGGGTGACGATGCGTCATGAGGGGACCATGAGTCCGGAAATAGGTTAGTAAACCCTTGCTTTGTTGAGTTTTGTAGATTTGAGACCGAATTAGGAAGTTCCTAAGGTGGGGACCCCTTGAGGAATTTAGCCTAAACCTTTGAGACCAGGGAAGTCTGGGTTACTTTGATCGGGGTGGTATGTTCAGTGCCATATCTGGGTTTTGTTTGATAGCTAGGGGAAGAGCTATGTTAAGGTGGGGAGATTGTAAGAACCAGAGTTTTTAGAATGGGTCAAAATTCTGACCCTGTTTGAAAATTTGACTCATTTCTGAGAAAATTGGAAAAATTTGGGAAGTTATGGAAATTTTCAGACTACACGCCATGTACTATAAAGTACACACCGTGTATGGGTTAGGCGTGTATCGGCCGTGTGCTCGCCGAGTACATTCCATGTGATGACCATGTAAGGATTTCCTTCTACACGGTGTGTAGTGTTTCTCGACATGTCGTGTATCCTCCTTTCTGCGTACCAGCTGAGTTCAAGCCATGTGTCGACCTGTGTGGAGCGTCCAAGCCATGTGGCTACCTCCGCTTAAGTCGGAGTACGAAAAAGGATACTACACGGTGTGTAGTCCTTAATACACACCGTGTACTTTTATTTTTATTCGCTAAAATGAAAGGGCATCGCGTCTTATTCTAGAAAATACCTTCTTCTTCCCCATTTTTGGACCTTGACGCTCCAGAAGGCCGAAAATGTTTCTTCTCTTAGATTCTTCATCCATCGTCTGTTCTTCAATCCGTCGGTGGCTGTGGGATTGTAACAGCAAGTCTAAACCCGCTCACCCTGTTCCATTCTTGATCCTTCACCTCACACGTCACAGTTTCCATCCGAGTGGAATTGCTGGGATTTGACGGAAACATAGATCTATGAAGACCAGCTTCGAATTAGAGCTCGATATCAGATGTGCCTACATCTACGAGTCTCAGGTAGGTGGTGCATACCTCCTTTTGTGTTTTCACAGACTATTGGGTGGTACGACCTTTGGCGCATTTTTGGGTATTTTGAGCGTGACCCTGTTTTACCTGCTATTTCTTGTTTAATTGTTTATTTGACCTATAGGATACCTTTGGGTATGCCTGTTACCTGTTTTTCTTGAGCGGGGCTGGGCGAGTGGCTGTTGCTCATCGGGGCATTTTGGACAGAGGATGCCAAAATGGTTATAATTGAATTTTATTGTTTTAAACTATTGAGTTTAGTTTATTAAACCTTGATTTGAATTGTTTGAGGCATTCAAGACCTCAGTACTGTTGTTGATAACCATTGGGCTAGTGGAATTCAACTATTTAGATTGTTTTGACTATTTATGTGTTTTGTTTAAATATGTTATATATGTAATTGCTGAATTTCATATACTGGAACCTTTGGGTTGTGTTGGGCATGGCCCAGATATTCTTGAGTGATGATGATCAAAGGTTGGGCTTGGCTCGGGTTACATTGAGTGGTTCTGACCACGAGATTGGGCTTCATGGATGTCGGTTTGAGGCAGGGTGACTGTCAGGTTGGGCATGACCTGGTTAACTTGGATGGTGAGGCCGTCAGAATTGAGTGGCATGGTCTCAGGGACACGAGGTGTTAGAGGTGTTGTGGTTTGGGTACTATTTTGGTGATTACCGCTCACCCGGAACTTTGAGTAGTGTGCACACAGAGAGACTCTGTGATGAGGTGGTTTTAACCACTCGAGTGGGTAGAGGCCCCCATTAGTTGCGGTTTAGGTATTATTGGTTGGGGGTTCTTGCCATAGGAAGCCACGTGGAAAGTGAGGAGCCTTCAGTGGATAACATTGAGGCTATCAGGTTGGGGATAGAGGCTCACCGTTATTTGAGGACAGACATCGCTGTCCCTCCGATGATTTTATTGAGGATAGACATCGCTGTCCCTCTAATGATTTTATTGAGGGAAGACATCGTTGTTCCTCCGACTACCTTATCTGAGGACAGACATCACTGCTCCCTTCGGGTTACTATTTCTCGGGCATGCCTTCAGGACGTCGGTACTTGAGACACGCGGTGTCAGGGGGCACATGGTGTCGGGTTACATGACATAGATTCTGACGTTGGCTGAAGCAGGTGACACTTCATGGTAGCTACTGAGCACCAGTAGATTTTATGTTTATTTGTGCATCGTACTGTTTACTGTTTTCCTTATACTTCATGCCTGATTAAACAATTATATTAGGTACGCACCGTTGGGTGGTATCCTACTGAGATTCGTCTCACACCCTGCATGGGCCCTTCGGGACGCGTGTAGACTTTATAGATTTATGTGCAGGAAATAGGTCAGCTTCAGGAGATAGACTGCATTAGCTATTGCATGGAAATGGTATGGACCTTGAGGTCTTGCCTAGCTAGAGTTTACTTTGTTTTCTTTATTTCCTGTATCAACATGCTTACTCGTTTTGTAGCTACGATTGGTTAGCCATTGGCACCCCTTTTTTATATTGATTTGATATGGATGCATGACTTTTCTGTTCTAATAGTTGTTACAAGTGGTCAACATGTTGTTGTGTTTACATTTTGCTGTTGTTTTTGATATTTATTGCTCCCGCTGTTTATCGATATTGAATGTGCTTCCGATCTACGGGTCTGGTTCGAGTCTGTTGAGTCATTTATTCCACTACATCTTTATTATTATACTCGGACCAGTACCATTATTATCCCCTGAGAGGGTATAGCCTCCCCACTATACCTAAAAGACCCTCGCTACTAGTCGGAAGCCTTTGGCATTCGGGAAGGTGCGCCTAAGGTAGTAACACTCAGCCCGTTTAGCACTGTTCGGGTGGCTGCTCAGGTCCAGGTCGTTACATAGAGGGTGAGAAATTATAGTGAATTTTCCATCATCAGATTTGGAGATGCGGGAGTCCCGGTACCTGAGGGAGTCAAACTCCTTGGACGAATCAAGGGAATCACAAAAAGAGACACACTTGTTTAAAGGCAACGAAGATACTGGAAAGATTTTTGTGTCATCTTCGAAACCCTTATTGTCAGACAACACATCAGAGCACGCTATTATTCGACTTGAAGAGATCGAGCCCTGGATCTCTGGTTCCAGAAAAGTTATCGGATCCTGAGTCTCGTCACAGCAAACACCCGCGCCACCAGGGTTCGCCGGCATAGCAGATCCTTCCGCCTCATGGTCTCCACAGATACATCTATTATAATTTAATTTATATATATATATATTTATAATTATATAAAAATATTTATAAAAATATTTATTTATACCTATAATTATAAAAAATACAAATATTTATAATTATAGTTCTAAATAAATATATTAATTATATATATTTGTAAAATTATAAATATAAGAAATAAATATATATTAGGTGCTTATGGGTACAATTACATTAAACACACACACACCACACACACAGACTAGAAATGCGGGTCATAACCCTCTTTAGGGATAGTCTACCCATCAAGCCTTATTTATTCAGTATATGGCCTGAATGCTCAGTGGGCATGAAGCCCATTACATGGCTCAAAAGGCCCACAAACCAGCCCGAAGGCTCAGTATAGCATCATGCATGCATCATACCACCTATATCACTGTCTTCCTGTGCCATGCTTATGTCACCGCCAGCCTGTAGAAATTCTCTCCCATCAAGATTTGAACTTGGGTTTGATGCAGGATTACGAAGAGCCTTTACCACTCAAGCAAGCCCCCAAATGCATATAATAAATATATTTGTTATAATTTTATAATTATTTAAATATATATATATATATAATTTAACTATAAATAAATATGAATTTATTATAATTTTTTAATTATAAATAAATATATATTTATTTAAATAATTATAAAATTATAGAAAATATATTTATTATACTTATAATGTTATAAATATATATAATTAAATAAATATATTTATAAATACATACAAATATTTATAAATAAATACAAATATTTATAAATATAATAAATATATTTATTATACTTACCAGGAAAGTTTTAGGGCCGAACGTACTAGACCCTAAAAAATATTATTGAAAATTAAAATGTAGAAATAACATCAAGAAAACGTGTGGTACAAAAAGTACCACCAAATCAAAGAAATGACAAACAACGTCACCCAAACAAAACAATATGATCCTAAGACCCACAAAAAAGGCACATAGGCCTAAATCTAGATCCAATCAAAAAAGACATGTAAAACACCCGCTTTGCATCACCCAAGCCAGCAGGCATACAACCTGAAAACTGCCAAAGACACTCCACATCCGATCCAGCAGACTCGCAACCTGTAATCCAGCCACCGAGAACGTCAAGCACTCGAATCCCAAGCCAAACCAAATAGAAATTCCACATGTCCCATGGCCGCTCCGCAAAGTCAACAACCACGAAAAGTGAGGCCACCAACCTTGCATCCCAATCAATGGCTGCCATCATTACCGAAAGACAAGGACGTCGATGGCCCACACCAAAGCTCTCTCCAGAACCCAGCGCACCATACATCCTGTGATAGATCCATCACCAGTCAACCCCGCAAAGCCCCCCTGTCATCGCAAGCAAAGAGTCATCTTGCCAATGAAGACCCCGTACTCACCGTCTTCAGTTCGTCAATGCCACAAGCACTCTCCAACATCAACACCACCATGCCACATCACCAAATCCACCACTGGGATCCCAAAATCACTGGCCACAAATAGTCACGGTCCACCCACATTCCAATGAGTCCACACCCGTGGAAATCCACAAATCTGAGGCATCGCTTGCGTCATCGTCAACACCAACTCCTTGCCGTTGCCTGACAAAGATACACCTTTATGAGCGCTATAATTTTAGCACTGATAAAGACACTATTTATAAACACTTTTTAAGTAGTGCTGATAAAAGCATCACCTGATTTTATAAATGAACCCCAACAGTCGGCTTCTTTTCTTGCACACCTTCAAGCTCTTGCGGAATCTGACTTTCGATGCGCCACCACTCTTGTCAAACCCTGTTGTCGTCGCTCCTCCGCTCTCACCCAACCACATTGCCGCAGCCTTTCCACACCACCACTCTTGCCAAACCTTGCCACCACCGTGCACCGTTCTTCCCCAGTCACACTACCACTACGCCGCCACTCCACCACACTATCGCTGCACCACCTTGAAGAACCCCACTGTCACCACATTTTTGATAAATCAAGACCCTCACAACTAAATGTATGATATTCAAATCTTGTTTTTATGTATTTCTCTATGATTTCTCCTTCTCTCCCCTTGTTATTCATTATTCATTCCTTTTCCTTAGTGATTGATATTATAGATGGCCATGGGGATGAACCTAGGTTAGGGGAGGAGGGTTTAATGAAAATTCACGTCTTTCTTGGTTCTTAAGGATCCTTCCTTAGTGATTATATATGAATGCGACATAGTTTATCAGTTTTAATGTAGGTGTTTCTAAATATTTTTTCATTCCCTATGAACTCATAATGTTCTTGATATTTCTATTAGTTATTATTATAAAACATTCTTTTGATGAAGCATTATGGATTATTGTTTAATTTAATGACTTTTGTTTTCTAAAAAAGAAATTCCATGTGGATTTTTAAAGGGAAATTTTTTTGGGTGCATCGAGTGGTCAATTAAGTGATTCAATGGATTGATTTGGTTTCAAATAAATCATCAATATATTTTTTTACTGATATATAACACAAAAATGATTTTCTTATAATTGAAAACTTATGATAATTGAATTATATATGTTTGATTATTATTTTTACATGGGAGACATTGGGCGATTTGGTAACTCGGAAAGATGCAACGACCAGTACAAATTAAACTTTATAAAGGGATAGTGGTCTGGTTAGGCTGAGTGTGTTAAAAGGATTGATTAGTACCCTAATGATACAGATGATCTCTCTCCTATGAAATACTTGGTTCATATATTCCATCTAGTGTTCCTAGTGATAGTCTTAGTATCCATAAACTCAGTGGTTTTATCATACGATGCATGATTAATTTTCTCCTCCCTTATATTCCAAATCATTATCCTCTCCTAACTTAATCTCCAACCCCTTATTCCAGCCTAGTCCAAAACACAACCTAGGATGAATCCAACATGACATGAATCCTATTGTTTTAAAAAAAGGACCTTTAGAAACTCCATTAGAGGAAGCAAAAACCAACATTAGAAAATAATCCCATGAGGCAAATGATTAAAACAACATATTGTTACCTTCTAGAGTATCAATTACACATTTTCCACATCCCCAGCCTCTAAATAAAGTCTCACCAACAAATCCCAGGTGAGCGGGCCAATGTTTCACCCACTCTCAACTATCTGCTTCACAAGATCCTTCACCTTGGATAGATTTTTATTATCCGCATAGACCTTCAAGAGCCCACAATAATTCCTTGAAAACATCTTCCAGCCTTTCCAAATATTGCTAAAGATCTCCTTATTCTCACTAATATTCTTGAGCTTCCCCCAAGCCTCAATGGATGCTATTCAAAAATCCAACCTGGGCCTTAACTCATAAAGCTTCCAGATCCTACACACCTCTTATTACTTTCTGAGGGTGGCATTGAGGAGAATTTTCTAGGAAGAAAATCTATTCTCACCAGTGATGTCATTATATTTATGTTCAAATTTATCAAGAACTGGGTGAATCAAGTTGCAGAAAGGGGTACTTAGAATGGTTTTTAATAATGTTGTAGAAGCATTTTTCTTGGATGTCTTCTTCTCATCCAAATCTTTTTCAGCACCATCAGCTTCTTCCAAATTGTTTTGAAAAGTTGGATCTTCTTAGGTTTCATCATCCTCTGCAAATTCTGGTTTAGAGATTAAATCGTCTGTGTTTTCAGTCTTGGAAACTCCATCTTCCAAATCATCTTCCTCCCCAACTTGTGAGGAAAAGTTGTGCTTCCAAGCAGATAAAATTAAAAATGCACAACATGTAGAACAATAACACTTACTGGAACACATATATCTATCAAATAATTCATTGTAAGGATTCAAAATTTCTATCTTTTCAAGTAAACCACTTATGATTTAAGACCTAGAACAACCAACTCTCAAAATTCTTATGATAGACGCCCGATTCCTGTAAATGTGATGAATAAACTTTAGTCAACTATCAACAAGAATGAAATAAATCAAAGGGGTCAAAAATAGTTATTACCAAATAAGTTTAGATTTCACCACAAAGAAACTATAAAAATGAATCTCTTGATGAAAAAGCTATTCCTTTACAAACTCATTCCAACGAAAAGGCTGGAAAGATAATATTTTAAATTATCATGGTTATATTTTCCAATTACATATGAGAAATAAATAACAAGAACACTGTAAGAGTTGGTGTCCTATAACCAACTGGTTTTACTTTGATTAAATGTATATTTAATGTATTATACATATTGTACATTTTTCTTCATGACTATGATGTAATAATGTCCTAGAGTATTTGTTACATTGATAAGATCATGGAAGTTCCCCGCTATGATGAGAACTTTGAAATGATATAACAATATTCTTAAATATAGTTTTGCAGTTGGATGACATACTATGATGGGACACATAGCATGTAGACCGTCAGGTGCGAGTACTCATAAGCAGATGAGACTTCATCTCATGAAGTTTGCACTTGGTAATCTCCAAGACAGAAGATTATGATAAAAGACCCACTAGTAGGAATTCCACATGTTTTAGTGTCATCAAATATTTCTATCTGCGAGTGTATGTAATGATCCTTAGACTTTAATATTATCATTAATATGTGTCACAACTTACGCACTTTGATTTACTGACGAAAACCGTCACGCAAACAGTTAGCGGGAAGTATGATACGTTGGGTGCGTCACGAGTGGAATGTTATTAATGGATAAGTCGAGGAAGGATTTTTCCCTTCCATTTATAGAAGTTGATATCTCTACCCTTTGATTAAAATAGAACTGTCACATGAAGTTCCATGGCCATGGTGTAATGACGATTTTATTTCTAATAGTTAAAGAACAACATATCAAGCATAAAAGTTGATGACACAATCATGAAACCCGCTTGATGAGATATTGCAACAAAGGGATTATATTACATAGTGAGTGTTAATATGTGGATGTTGTTGTTACGAATTTACATTCTTTCTCTTGGGTTCTTTGACCTGTTGCTAGACAATACTCTTGAACTTTAGGCAAGCCCGCCTAATTCCAACGAGAAAGAATCCTAGAGGGTCACACACTAAGTGTTTTTAGTGGTCTCAGTTAAATTCTATTTGAATTTAATTAATGAAATAAATATTATTCTCAAGACCTTGGAATAATCTTATTCAAGTTAAAATGATCGCATAAATTAAATTAAATATATTTATTTATTTTATTGAACATTTAATAAATATTTATTTACTAGTTTGTAAATAAAATATTTATTTAAGAGAATAAATTATTTATTTATTTATTCAGGTGTTCAATAAATTAAAGTGGAGTTCGAGCGGACCAAGGTTGGTTCAGTAGTAAAATAATTATTTGCAAGATGGTAAATAATTATTTAACTAGTTGGAAAAAATTAAAATAACACTGCTATAATTTTGTGACGCATAATTTTATTTATAATTCCGTTTTGTGCAAGTTGGCGCACCATAAATAATGACTCTATATTATTATTAAATGCACGGGGTTTCTCTAAGTTCATGAATTTATTTAATTGTTACTATGAAATTAAATATCGTAACTAAAATTCCATGTATATAAATAGACAAGTACACCTATTGTGTTATACACCACACCACACACATGGTGAATTGTGAATTGTTGAGTCAAACAATTCATCTATCGAATCCTCTTCTATCCCCTCTCAAGAATGAGAGATGTTCTTCAAGACCAAAGAACAAGCGATCAAGAACGACCGACACAAGACACTCACTTCGCTGTGCTAGCACCCGGAGAATGAGCAGTGTCGATCGGAGGCCATCAAAGCACGTGTGGATCACCACTAGAGGGATTCTATTTTGGATCCTTACAAGTGCAACGAGATAATCTGGAAGGGTCATTCTGGATTATAAACATCATCAATGAAGAAAATACCATAGATCCGAGTATTATTTTCTTTATGAAATTAATTAAATTAATTATAAACATGATGTGAAAGATCCTATCTAAGGTTTCAGGCCTCTTTCTTATTTATCTAAATCTTTGATTATATTCTGCGGAGACTGGCGTTCATCGTCGTATTGATCCCAAAATAATCATTGATCATGGTAAAAATCAAAGTTGGGTGCTGTCCCAACCATGCTTCCACTACGCCCAGAACCTTCAAGTGGTATCAGAGCGGTTACATCATAGTTTATAATTATTTAAATATTTTTTTGATGACTTACACATTTAATAATTTAGTTGTTTCAATTCAAGTTAATCATTTTAAAAATTTGAATCTCGAGATCTATTCCTCCTCTTTCATTTCTCATTAACCTTACAGAAATAATATTTTATTTTGATTTTGATTAAAATAAAATAGAGGATCTCATACGGAGGTGCCAAAGATTTCTGGTCGTACAAGACTAGAACACACAATGTGTATTCAGCAGTACACACCGTGTAGTCAAGATTCAATGCATCAGACCGGTCCGCCAAACCAAGCTATGTGTTGGAGTCTTTCTAAGTCTTAAATGACTCAGTGTGTTGACCAAAAATAGGTGGCACGCAGTTTCCGAATTACACGCTTTGTGGCCCAATGGACACGGCTTGTAGTCCCTTCGGGTTAGGGTTGGACCGTGTACCCCGTACACAACTTTCCCAGCTGGAGACCATGTAATAAGGAACTACACGGCGTGTAGCCCACTAGACACACTGTGTACTACGAAGATTTCCGAAGTACACTCACACACAGTTTCCCCGGGCGTTTACTTCAGATAGATGGTGAAAAATAATAAACACTGTGTATTTGGAACTTCACGTCGTGTACTCATCCAAATTACATAGATTTATTAAAATTTATTATTATATTATACAAACCCATGATACATGTACCATCGTGCAGGCATAAATTTGAGGCACAACACATGATAGGTGTTTTATATATATGTGTTTAATTTAACATCTGCGTAATGTTCATTTCTACTCATTGGGTAGTTATGAATAGGAATTCACCGGGTTGCCTCCAAGGTACAAGTTACGTAGAAAGATAATTTTAAATGAATTTATTTGTTTAAAATTATGATGGATGGGAATCTCAAGGAAATTCAGAAAAGGGTTTAAGAAAAAGGATTGATTAATTAAAGATGATAATTAATTGATTCAAGCATAATTTATCTTAAACAAGAACGATTAAATAATTTATTGATAGTTTTATTTATGCGTAAATATCGTTTCATGTATGGATAATCATGAGCTAGACCAAGACCTCTGTATGTGGATGTGTTCTTTTAATTTATTTATTTGAATTAATTTTTTTGGCACACGATCCTTCTCCTCATTAATATGTAGGGCCTGTATGCCCAAAGTTTCTTTTATGTAAAACTCCATTTTACCCCTCACCTATATGTGAGTTAAAAAAAGGCATATGTAATTGATGGAACTACCAAGATAGTAGAGGCGGTTCAAGATGGAGCCGAGACGAAACCAATCCCAGGAGATACAGAGGAGCACAAGTGGAACCTGTAAACACAAACCCAAAAGGTTCAAGGTGTTTCTCCATTAGGTCAGGGTTAGTTTATCAACCACTAGATAAAACTAACCATTAGAAAATCTCATGATCATGCAATTTACTTTATTTTATTTCTGTCAGTTGCATGGTTATCATTATGTATGTGTTGTCACGATCACATAATTAATAAATTAAACAAGCATGCAATATGGAACTAAAATAAACCATACTTATGTGTAAATATTATCAAGACATGGTTAATCACTTAAGTAAGTTAAACTTAATATTAACAAGTGTGTGATAATAATAAATTCACGCATAAGAGATAAAAATCCCTCAAATAAAATATTAAGTCAAAACAAGCCTTCCGTTACTCGATTAAGGGAAAAACTCAATAAAACTAAGTGTTTTACCAACCCTTTTTGGGACACTTAATTTTATACAGGAAGCCCTTATAAAAGGTTTCGAGTTGACTTAACCATATTACATCAAGAGGAGTAACCCTTTCTAGACTTGGTGTAATATTGGAGGCAAGATTTGGGGAAATCCAAAGTCATGATTTCAGGATTAGGGAGTCCACTCAACAGATCAAGGAGCTGCAAGCCCACAATTGTAAAATACCTACCTACCTAAATACCTTCTAATAGCTTGACCAACCCTTTTTGGGGTTATGCGAAGGGGAATATGGATCCTTGCCACTAGAAAGTCATGGAAACTAGACATTCCGAGTTCAATGGTTAGGGCCATTGGGACTTGATAAAATAGTGGGAGACTTAATAAAATTTATTATTTCTCATAAAATGTAATCAAGAAAGTACTAATGATATGATCTTTTAATTGTAGAATAAAAATGAAAATATCATCAACCACACTATCCCTACGATTAATTCTGGATAAAGACAACATCCTCACCGGCAGTAACTTCCAGGAATGGTTTAGATGCCTTCAGGTTATCCTATGCCATGAACGGAAGTCTTACGTACTGGATTCATCATTACTTGATCCACCTTCCAAAGAGGTGAGTGATGAGGATTTCATGGTCTATGAGAAACATATTAATGACATGGTTGACGTTCAATGTTTGGTGTTATCATCAATGTCTAGTGAGATCATGAAGTCTCATGAAAACATGGATGCTTATAGCATGATCGAGCACCTCTATGGTCTTTACCAGGAGAGAGAAAGACATGAAAGGTTTGAGATCTCTAAGGAACTCTTTTAGAGTAATCTTGGAGAAGGTTCCCCAGCTAAGCCTCATGTAATCAAGTTAATTGGATATATTGAGCGCCTAGAGGTTCTAGGGTTTAAACTCCCCGAAGATCTGAGCACCGATCTCATTCTCATATCACTCCCTAATAGCTTCTCTAACTTTTTTGTCAATTTCAATATGAAAAACATTGATAAGTCTCTATATGATATTCTTATCCTCATTCACCAAGTGGAAAAAGATATGAAGTGAGAAAAGCCTTCTGTCCTTATGGTGAATAAGAGGAAAGGGAAGGCGAAGAGATTTAATCCCAAAGATTCTTCATGGCCTTCAAAGAAAAGGAAGATCAAATGGGAGGAAAGGGAATAAGAGGCAGTTTGTTTTTCATGTGGAAAGAAGGGCCACTAGAAGAAGAACTAAACCCAACCTAAGAAGCAAGGGGAAGCT
Organism: Viscum album; assembly: GCA_963277665.1. Taxonomy (NCBI): domain Eukaryota; kingdom Viridiplantae; phylum Streptophyta; class Magnoliopsida; order Santalales; family Viscaceae; genus Viscum; species Viscum album. The sequence goes on along the minus strand of OY728160.1, from coordinate 1,303,751,082 downwards.
TCAGGTGCATTTGTTATCGAATGAAATCTATCTATTTCTACAAATTGGGTATTAGATACAACTTGTGGTGCTTAAATATGTATCCAAATATAGGAACCAAGTAGATTAAGGAAGATTGATTGAGGGGAGGTAGATCTACGAGCATCCAACAGAGCCAGACTTACTGTTGTAGCTGTCGGGGACTACCACCTCACGTTTCCAATTGGGATGATCTTGGTGTTAAAATGTTGTTTTTATGTGCCTTATGTAACCAAAAACATAATTTATGTATCCAGACTAGATATAGATAGATTTTTTTCAAGTTTGGAAATGAATATTGCTTCTTTTTAAAGATAAAATTTGTTTTGGTAGGGAACATTTATACAACGGTCTTTATGTGTTAGATTACACAAACCAAGTAATGGAAATCAATGACAAAGATACTTCACATGACTCATACCACACCCAACTTTGTCATCACCATCTAGGTCATGTAAATGAGAAACGCTTGACAAAGTTACATCAAGATGGATATTCATATTCTTGTGAACTAAAACCACTTGGTGTATGTCATGCATGTTTACAAGGAAAAATTACCAAAGCCCCATTTGGTGGGAAAGGTGAAAGGTCTAGAGAGCTTCTTGAATTGGTTCATACCAATGTGTGTGGACCATTTCAAGTTAAAGCAAGGGGTGGGTACTCATACTTCATAACTTTTACTAATTATTTTAGTAGATATGGATATATCTAATTAATGAGGTATAAGTAGGATTCCTTTGATAAGTTCAAGGAATACAATAATGAAGCTGAGAACTATCTTGGTAAGAATATTAAGAAACTCCACTCAGACCGAGGTGGGGAATATCTTAATCGGGACTTCATTGATTACTTACAAGAGTTTGGGATCCTATCCCAACTCACTCCTCCTTACACACATCAATGGAATGATGTAAGCGAAATAAGAAACCACACCTTGTTGGATATGGTGAGATCAATTATGATCCGTGCAAGTCTTCAATTATCCTTTTGGGGGTATGCGTTACAAACAATGACACACATACTAAATCAAGTACCAACTAAATCGATAAATGGTATTCCATACGAGTTATGGAGTGGAAGAAAATTCATGTTATCGAATTTAAATGTGTGGGGTAGCGAAGCATTTGTTAAGGCCTCTTCAAGTAAAAAAATCACACCCCAAGGCACAAAGTGTACCTTTATAGGATACACTAAAGAAACAAGGGGATATTACCTATACAACCCCTCACACAAAAAGGTTATAGTGGAAAGACATGGCATATTCCTTGAGAGTGATCACATATAAAAAATAGATATTGGGAGAAATATAGACTTAGATGAAGTCGAGGCTCAAGGTACACAAGAGTTGGTACAGGAACAGATTCCACAAAGTCCCGTGGAAGAAGAACCTGTTCCAGAGACACAAGTACTACGTAGGATTACAATAGAGGTTAGAGAACTAGAACGGTACAGTTTTCTAGTTACCAAGGATGGTGACTCATTATTAGTTGACAATAATGATCCTCTAACCTACAAGGAAGCAGTAAGTGGAACAAACATTGCCAAGTGGCAAGAATCCATGAATTCTGAAATGGATTCCATGAACCAAAACTAAGTCTGGATTTTGGTATATCCTCCATTTGATGTAAATACCATTGGTTGAAAATGGGTATTCAAGAAGAAACTGGACATGGAAGGACAAGATAGTACCTATAAGGCATGACTGGTTGCAAAAGGGGCGTCAAGGAATTGACTACAATGAAACCTCCTCACCAGTTGTAATGATGAAATCCATCAGAATTATACTTGCTATTGTGGCTTACTATGAATATAATATTTGGAAAATAGATGTCAAAACAAAATTACTTAATAGTAACCTTTAGGAATATGTATACATGACACAACCTGAAGGGTTTGTGACTCCAAAGGACGCCAATAAGGTATGAAAGTTGCAGAAATCCATTTATGGATTAACGAAAGAATCCAGGTCATGGAACATTCATTTTGATGAAGCCATAAAATAATTTGGTTTTATCAAGAATGAATGTGAGCCTTGTGTCTAAAAATGGTTTAGTGGGAGTGAAATCATTTTCCTAATAGTATATGTTGATGACATATTACTTATTGGAAATGAGATAATAGTCTTACAGTCTGTTAAGGCATGGTTGAATCGATGCTTCTCTATGAAAGATTTGGGAAAGGCAGAGAAAATGTGTCCTCAGATACATGAGGAAAGAAAGATAATGGAAAGGAATCCATACACATCAGCGATTGGATCAGTCATGTATGCCATGCTATGTACTAGGCTAGATGTCTCCTACGCATTGAGTGCAGTAGGCAAATATCAAGCTGACCCAGGTGACCGCCATTGGATAACAGTCAAGACTATCCTAAAGCATCTGAGGTGTACTAAGGATATGTTTCTGGTTTATGTAGTAGATGAGGAACTAGTCATCATAGGATATGCAGATTCTAGTTTCCATACTGATCAAGATGACATGAAGTTGAAAATGGGATACATCTTCACTTTGAATAGAGGTGTAGTGAGCTCGAAGAGCTCAAAGCAGAGTGTGGTCGTAGATTCTACAGCAAAGTCTGAGTATATCACAGCTTCTAAGGTAGCTAATGAAGCAATTTGGATGTGAAGCTTCATCCAGGAGCTAGATGTGATACCTATAAGTAAAGATCCCACCACACTGTACTGTGATAATACTACAGTGGTGGATCTCACAAAAGAGCCAAGGTCACATAAGTGGACGAAGCACATAATTTGGAAGTATCATCTATTGAGGGATTTTTCTCAGAGAGGTGAAGTTGTAGTGAGCAGCATTTCCATGGAATACAATGTGGAGGACCCCTTGACTAAAGCCTTTACTCAGCTAAAACATGATCATCATGTGAGGTCTAGCGTACTGAAAGTCGTAGGCAGTTGGCTCTAGTCTAAGTGGGAGTTTGTAAGAGTTGGTGTCCTAAAACCAACTAGTTTTACTTTTATTACATGGATATTTAATGTATTATTACATATTGTTCATTTTTCTCCATGACTATGATGTAATAATATCCTAGAGTATTTGTTACATTGATAAGGTCATGGAAGTTCCCCAATATGATGAGAACCTTGAAATTCTATAAAAATATTCTTAAATATAGTTATGCAGTTGGATGAAATACTATGATAGGACATATAGCATGGAGACCGTCAGGTGTGAGTACTCATAAGCAGATGAGACTTCCTCTCATGAAGTTCTCACTTGGTAATCTCCAAGATATGAGATTATGAGAACAAATCTCCTAGTAGGAATTCCACATGTTTTGGTGTCATCAGATATTTCTATCTACGAGTATGTGTAATGATCCTTAGACTTTAATATTATCACTAATACATGTCACAACTTATGTACTTTGATTTACTAATGAAAACCGTCATGCAGACAGTTGGCAAAAAGTATGGTACGTTGGGTGTGTCACGAGTCACATGTTATTAATAGATAAGTTGAGAAAGGATTTGTCCCTTCCATTTATGGAAGTTGATATCTCAACCCTTTGATTGAAATAAAACCATCGTGCTAAATTCCATGGACATGGTGTAATGAAGATTTTATTTCAGGTAATCAAAGAACGACATATCAAGCATAAAAGTTGATGACACAATCATGAAACCTACTTGATGAGATATTGCTATAAAGATATTATATTACACAGTGAATATTCGTATGTGGATGTCGCTGTTGCGACTTTATGTTCTTTCTCTTGGGTGCCTTGACCCGTTGTTAGACGGTACTCTTGGACTTTAGGCAAGCCTCACTAATGCCAACGAGAAAGAATCCTAAAGGGTCACACACTAAGTGTTTTAGGTGGCCTCGATTAAATTCTATTTGAATTTAATTAATGAAATAAATATTATTCTCAAGACCGTGGAATAATCTTATTCAAGTTAAAACGATCGCATAAATTAAATAAAATATATTTATTTATTTTATTGAACATTTAATAAATATTTATTTACTAGTTTGTAAATAAAATATTTATTTAAGAGAATAAATTATTTATTTATTTATTCAGGTGTTTAATAAATGGAATTGGAGTTCGAGAAAACCAAGGTCAGTATTGTAGTAAAATAATTATTTACAAGATGGTAAATAATTATTTAACTAGTTGGCACAAATTAAAATAACGATGTTATTATTTTGTGACGTAAAATTTTATTTATAATTCCGTTTTGTGCAAGTTGGCACACCATAAATAATGACGCAGTATTATTATTAAATTCATGGGTTTTATATAAGTTCATGAATGTATTTAATTATTGCTATGCAATTAAATATTGTAACTGAAATTCTGTATATACAAATAGACAAGTACGCCTATTGTGCTATACACCACACCACACACCTGGTGAATTGAAAATTATTGAGCCAAAAAATTTCTCTCTCGAATCCTCTTCTCCCCCTCTCAAGAACGAGAGACGTTCTTCAAGATCGAAGAACAAGCGATCAAGAACGACCGACACAAGACACTCGTTTCACCGCGCTAACACCCGGAGAACGAGCAGTGTCAATCGGAGGCCATCAGAGCACATGTGGATCACTGCTAGAGGGATTCTAGTTTGGATCCTTACAAGCATAATGAGATAATCCAGAAGGATCATTCTGAACGATCAAAATCATCAATGAAGAAAATACCAAAGATCCAGGTATTATTTTCTTTATGAAATTAATTAAATTAATTATAAACATGATGTGCAAGGTCCTCTCTAAGGTTTTGGGCCTCTTTCTTCTTTATCTAAATCTTTGATTATATTCCATGGAGACTGGCATTCATTGTTGTATTGATCCCAGAATAATCATTTATCATGGTAAAAATCAAAGTTGGGTGCCGTCCCAACCATGCTTCCGCTACGCTCAGAACCTTAAAACACAACATATGCTAATTGTCACTGAATCCTCAGAGTCAGCTGAATTTCTCAGTTTTCAGATCGGAAAAATACTATCAAAAGCACAAGAGAGCTGAAAATTCTAATCAAACTCAATCGGATGTACTCTAACAACAACAAGAAGAATGAAAATGGGGAGGGGTGTTGCTTGATTGAATTCAAAGCAAGACGAAGATCCCACATGGTGATACAAAATGAAATTTTGAAAAGAATAAGGGAAAAAACTAGTAGGAAGCCGAGAGAAGTGAACCCCACTGTCGATTGCATCACTGAAGACACAACTAAAAATTTCTTAAACCCAAAAACGAAGGAGCTCGGCCAACCCGCCAATAAATGAAGGATATAATTAAAGAAAACCCCTCACTTTTTGTTCCGTAATACCACATCAACCCCGGTGCATTGCAATTTGCACTCAAATCTAATTAAATTCATCTAAATTATTTTTTAAAAATACAATGACATCAAATGACCTTGAGAGTGAAAATAAACATCAATAATATGATGTCATAATTCATATAAAGAAAGACGTAAATACTATGTGTAATACCATGAGTATTATTAAAAAAACTATAGTATGGGATAAACTCCCACAAAATGTCATTTACCTTGTTTTTTTAGGACCAGAAGCCCCAAAAAACGAACTAAGGTTGCTTAAGTTATTTACATGTAACAATATGAAATTTTAGAAATGAAATTTCCTTTTTAAATGTGTAAATTTCTTATTAAGAAATAGAGTTACACTACTACAAATATGGTTTTTATCAGCACTAAAAAAGGGAATTAACAGCGCTAGAAAAGCATTGTTAATCGAGGCGAAGATAAAGGGGGGTCCCTTTTATCACTGCTCATAAAAGCACTGATAAAGGCCCCTTTTATCAGTGCTTATAAAAAGCGCTGATAAAGGCCCCTTTTATCAGTGCTTATAAAAAGCGCTGATAAAAGTTAAAAAACAGAAAAAAATAAAAAAATATTTTCTACATATTGGGGGAGGGGCTTCAACAGTGCTTGAAACCCCCCTTTAAGAGCACCCCACACCCCAGCTGCAACCCACACTCCCCAGCCACCCCACCAACCTTTAACAGCACCCCCAACCCCTTTAAAAGTGCTAGGTATTATTCCCCACCTATGCGCGCGACCTACCTTTCCCAAGATTCGAACTCGGAACCTGTTGCCTACACACCTAAGCCTTTACCACTCCACCATATTGCTTTGCTCTTCATTTATTAATATATCTATTTATATATATATATATATATATTTAGTTATATTTACTCATATATATATATTAACATATATATATATAGTTATATTAATATATTTATATTGAGTTATATATATATATATTCGTATATATATATATATTCGTATATTAATATATACATATATATCCGTATATTAATATATATAGTTATATTTATATATTAATATATTTATTCGTATATTAATATATATTTACAAGATCAGTTTTGAATGCATTTATAAAATATGCTTTTATGTGTGTTTATAAATAAATACATACAACACACACACATGCACACACACACACACACATATTATATGTATATCTGTATATATAATTATACATATATATATATATATAAATATTATATATTAATATGTATATACATATGTTTAGAATATATAGATAATATATATCAGCTTGTCAATACAGACGCACACAAATACACACACACACACACGTACACATTATATAGGTATATAAATATTCATATATCTGTATTTTAAATAAAACGGATATTAGTTTTTTATTTAGATAAGGCTTATATATTGGTAAATATATTTTATATGTAAATATGTTTAATTAATTATTTATAAAATTAAATTTTTATGTGCGAATATATAAAAAATATGTATATATTGTTATATATTTGATTATAAATAATACTACATTATGAAAAATGATAAAATTTAAAAAAAATAATATGAATATTAATGTAATCCATTGAAATAAATTCATTCCCCACTGAAAAAGGGCAAAAAGACCCCCTTAAACGAGGCTGAAATTCCATAAAATGTTAAAAAATTTGGGTATCCCAACTAAAAACTCAATTTTTGAGGCCTTATGGGCCTTTTTTGGCCTTGAAAAAAGTGAAAAAAGGTTTTCTTAAGTCATAAACGCATAGATATCATCGCAGGATTCGATTTGATATGCTGTAGAGCTCAAACGGACACTCGGATCAAAAGTTATGGTTGTCTGAAGTTTGAGTTACCTTTCCAACTTATTTTAGATCTTTTATTAATTTTTTTTGATTTTTGTGTCTTCAAATTGTTATTAAATAATTATTAGTCGATAATAATTATCAAATTATTAATTAATAATATTTTTTAAAATATTTTAAAGCTATTTTCTCGAAATTTCTTATATATTAAATGTAATAGTCTATTTATCCTTATCTAAAACATATTTAAAAAATATATATTATATTTATATCAATATAAATATACTTATATATCAATATATTATTTTTCAGTTTTTTTTGAAATATACACTTTATCAGCGCTAGGAAAAAGCGCTGATAAAGCCCCCCCTTTTTACCAGTGCTGGTAAAAAAAGTGCTGATAAAGGGGGCCCCTTTAACACCGCTGTTAAAGGGGGTGCCTTTATCAGTGTTTTTTTAGCACTGTTAAAGGGTGGCGCTGCGGAAACCCAGTTTTATGGTAGTGTTATATAAAACACACATACTACTTTGACTATTTTGGACAATTATAGTCTTTTGGATTAAAAAAACGTAAAACATCATAACAATTGATAATATAGTCATTGTACAGTGACTACTTAAATTAGTATATTAAGGGTTATGATAAAGTCTAATTGACACAAATGGAAGAAGCACTACCACAGATCAGCACAAGGGCTACGTCAGCTTTTATGAGTGCTAACAAAAAAGCACTAATAAAAGGGGGGTCTTTATCAGCGCTAACTAAAAGCGTTGATAAAAGTTTTTAATAAAAAATATTATTAATTTGTATAAAATTATTATATTTATATTCAAAAATAATGTTTATTTATATACATTAAATAAAAAACACATGTTTATAATTAATATATATTTTTTAATAATTCAAATATACATATATATGTAAAGACATGATATTTACATGGAATTTTTTTTTCTTAAATACATGAGAATTTTATGAGTCTGTGAAAATTGACGGCGTGTGATTCCGAGGTTCGGTATGCCCGAAATCAATTTCTGAAGTTTTTTTTTCGAGTACGTTCAGTAAACGTACAAGTGGGTTTTTATAACTTTTGAACCGGTGTTCAGATTTGAAAACTGAGGGCACCGTTGAACTCGCAGTGCCGATATTCGCTTAAGGAGACTTTTACCTTGACGGTAGTGGGTCGGGAATAAAAGTTAGTTTTTGGGTTTTCATGGAAAATAATAAAATAAAATAAACTACACTTTATTTTATTTTTGAGCCACCATGTGGATGTTGGGAGGTAAGACCCACTGGAATTATAACCTCCATGTGGTGGTTGGAAGTGGGGACCACCAGGCCATAACCTCCCATGAGAGGTTATGGTGGTGGGGACCACCACACCTCAACCTCCCATGAGAGGTTAATGTGGTGGGGACCACCCGAGACCACATAACCTCCCAATTTGAATATTAGGGGCGGGGACCATCTAAAACCTATTAAATGGGAGGAGAGGAAAACCTCTCAACCCCCTCTTTAATGTGGAGGAGCCTCTTGAGCTTCCTACACATTAATGTTGCCAACACACCAAATTAATGGTACCAAATCCTCCCCTTTAATTTTAATGTGCCAACCAAGTGTTTAGTTTTTCTTTTTGAATTCTTTCCAAAGAAATAATAGATATTATAATCTATTATTTGGCACAACTTTTCACTTGGGGTGTTTTGAGAGGAGGATTATTGTGAGAAGAGAGAAAATCTCTCGCCAACGAAGAATGAAGAACGAAGAACGAAGAACGCCGACAACGATCTCCTTCGACATTCATCCTCGGATCCTACCAACGTGGGACGTCTTCAACCGACCTTCCCTCCACATCATCGTCAACTAGCCGACACACAAGCTCGGGATTGGAAGTGTGCGGAAGACGTGAAAAATGATGATCTCCTCTGTCTTCTTTCTGCGACTTTATCATCGAACAATGAACAAAAGTAGGGGTTTAATTTCATTTAAGTTCCATGTTATTCCTTTCTCTCAAAACGAAGAATGAGGATGCTTTATTTTTGTGGGTGGATTATTGTGGTTCATTCTAAAGGACCGATTCCTATCACCCTAAACATGGAGGGTGCGGGCCAAACTAACATGGCTCGACACCCTCCGTCGATCTCTTTTGTGATGTCCTTCGGCATGGCGATGAAACAATGAGGCGACGAAGGCGGCAAAGACAAAGGTCGCGCTACCCGCGACCTCAGTGACCCGCGCTGCCCCCGTGGTGTCCCGCACGACCACCGGCCAAACCGGCCTTGATCGAGCCTCGACCGGCCTACCCGGTCGCCTCCCGGCCGCCCGCCGGCCTGCCGCCGGTCTGCCCGGCCGCCTCCCGACCGCCCGCCGGCCTGCCGTTGGCCTGCCCGGTCTGCTGCCGACCTGCCCGACCTGTCCGGCCGCCTCCCGGCCTGCCCGGCCGCCCATAGGCCTGCCGTCGGTCTGCCCGACAGCCTCCTGACCGCCTCCCGACTGCTCGCCGGCCTTCCCGCCGACCTCCCGGCCTCCCGGGATGAACCGCCCGAACCGTGCCCCTCGCGGCGTCTCGGCCGAGCCGGCCTCCCGCGCCCCTTGCGGTGCCCTGGACAAACCGGCCACACCTTCGCGACGCTCCGGGCCGAACCGCCCTCGCAGCGCCCTCTGGGTCAAATCGCCCACGCGGCCATCTAGGCGGGGCCCAGCGGGCCGGGCCGAACCTAATAGGCTGGCCCGCCCAACGGGCCGAGACAGACCCAACATGTCTAATTCTTGCTCAAATTTACCCAAGAGAAGAAGGTAAGACGGTCCTTGTAGTTTAGCTTGGGTTGTCGAATCCTCAGAGACCTAAGAAGTAACTTATAGACACGTACATTCTATGGACTGTTTTTGGCTATGAAGTGGCCAAATTGGGTTGATTTTAGATGGGTTTAAAGGAACTCTAAGAGACTTAAGTGAATTCAATTTAAAATAATGAGTTGATCCTAGGTTATCGCTCGGGGTGGATTGGACGTATTTCCTTTTTAATGATTTCAATTTCTTATATTTGAGATGAGTTCATTTAAGGAGATAAAAAAACATCATCACTCACTGGTTTAATGCCTACACCCTTTAATACTAATCACCTATACACTTGAAGGATCAAAGTTTTGAGCACTTCAAGGTAAAGGTTCGTATTAGCACTTGAAGTGTGTGGCCTTAAATTCAACAAGGACGATGGAGTTTAAAAATCATCAAATAAAATTCTCAATTAAAGAAGTGATTATACATTAATGAGGGGATAAATAACATCCAATCCAGCCCCTTTCTACTCCCTTTGATCAAACCATAAGTGGGTTATCCCTCCATTGATCCCATGGTTTCAATGGAAGCAGAAAGTAGACTCATGAGGGAGAAAATGGAGAAGTAATGAAAACAACAAAAATAAAATGATCACTCCACCGTTGTGTGAATAATTTCACAAGGTTTGGTGTGAATAAATTCACACCTTGATCCAACGGTATCAAAGTGATATGAAGAACAATATAATAAGAGTATAAGAAGAACTTTTATTAAGAAACTAAAGTGAATTGAACAACTTAAATGTGAAAGACAAATTTGAGACAACAAAATTGTAGCATAACATTACAATTGAACAAAGCATAAAATATTGGAAACTCCTTCACCACCATTGCCTTAAATAGGCATTTTATGAGGCTTGGATAGATAATCCAATATTACAAGTCATCCCACTTGAGTATGGTAGGTCTGGGGTGGTTGAAAGTTTGTGGAAAGAAGACTTTCCACCCTTGACCCGAAAAGGCATCCATCTTGCATCCACCAAACATAGGCGCATGAAATGAAATCTAGATGGCCGAATTTGTGTGGGACATAGAAGACTTAAATTAATATCCGGATGTCCCCTAACATCCTGTAAAATATCAGACCAAAAGAAGTTATGGTTTTCTAGATATGGTTTAATTGGTGGTATGTTTTTCTGGGCCGCAGAATCTGGCCCATAATTTTATCTCTAACTTGGGCCGCCTAAATGGACACCATGGAGGAAGAAATAGCATTGGATCCTGAAGATTTATTTGTTCCTTTACATGTCTTATAGAATCTTACGAAATTTGGGATTCATTGGGCCTATATGTTTGGCCCCACCATCTCATCAGTGGGATGGTGTCCAATCTGCATTCTCTAGAATTGCTTCCTTTCATCACAAAATATCCTCATCTTCTTCCTTGAATTATCCATTGATCCCTGAATGAAACATATTCATATTTGAGTGTAGATAAATTTAAAAAAATATAAAATTAAAAAATATAATATTATATTCCTTAAAATCATTGGGTACTTCAAATGATGTTAAAAAATGTACCACATAATAGTGCATTTTAAGAAGGTATTACAATCATAATGTGAAATGATGTTCAAAGTGTAAAATGCACTAAAATAGTGTTTATGAATAATAAAGAACATGAATATTATATATATTAATAATGAATATTAGCCTCATTTATTGGCTAATCACACCCCCCAACTTGAGTTTTGCTAGTCCCGAGCAAAATATATCTCAACAATATGAAATTCGAATCCCCTTTTCCAAAAATATTTTAATACACAATGATCACCATAAAACCATATACCAAAAAATCATGAAACCCATAAAAATATTTTAATACAATATAGTTTCATAAGCAGATCCCAATCCCAAGCCCATTCTTTTGTTCAAATTCATTTCCATATTTCATCCAATATCAATTAAGTATGAGGATGTGTTGTGCATCACAATAGACATGGGGGTTCATCTTTATTCAAGGGGAAAATTATGGAAGCGCTAGGTGGAATCACATTTCAATATTAAGATGAGTATTCATTTTTTTTATCATATATTTTTGTTTGTTTTTTTTGTTTTTGTTGTTTTTTTTTGTTTTTGCAATTTTTCCATGGTTATTGAAATTGCACTCAAAAGAGTCAACCCCTGTAGCGAGACTTTGACGATGACTCCCAGGCTCAAAGACCTTAGGGCACCAAGTGAAGCCCACATACTCGGGCATCATCTCGAGTTAACTCAGTCAAAAACAAATTCAAATTACCAAAAATAGAGATAAAATTACTAACTCTGGGCCAGACAACTATGGAGTCACGATCCCCAAGTGCCGAAAGCCACGCATTATGTCATTTAATTACTCTACGCACGATTTTTTTTAATTTTTTTTTGAATACTCATATTAAACTAAAATGATCAACAAACCTATGCTATTTATTTAGGGGACCCCATGAACTCAAACTAATACCCCACTATCCAAAGGACGTGCATTGTGATCTTTTTTTATTTGGATGAAAATATAAACAATGAAATATCACATTGTACAACCACACATTCCAAAATCTATGCTCATGAAATTATACAAGGATTAAAATCAGAATCAGGGCATGCTAAATTATTTGATATTCAGTTTCAAAGTGTGCAATGTGTATTACCATGTTCAAAGTTAAAAGAATTTTCCTTCCATTTACACAATTTTTTTTTCAAATCATTCATTTTTTTGACACGAAATCATTTTTTTATTTTATCTCCCCCCCAACTTAAAATAACACTATCCCCAGTGTTTAAAGAAAAGAAAATTTAGAAGGGGTTATAGGAATAAAAGTGGAGTTCAATAAGGAAATTGAAAATGAGGATCATGGAATGAAGTCACCTGGTGGTTAAAGTTGAAATTCTTGATGCTCCCTTTGAATCCTTTGATATCCATGTCACTTGCAGAGTTCCCTAGTTAGAAAAAGGAAAAACAAAACAAACAAAACAAAAAAAAACAATATATATATATATTTATATTTATATTTATATAATAAAGAAAGTAAAATATAAGTATATATATAAAAATTATAGAATAAGGAAGCACACAAAATCGTAGGTCAGTGGTAAGCATGCGCCCCTGTCTCCCTTCGGTCCCGGGTTTGAATCCCCACGGCTTCACCGGTTGTGACGGGGTTTGCCCCACGACCTACGATGTGGACTTTTTTTATTATTATATTTTTATTTATTTTTTTGTATTTTTATTTTTTAACCTACAAACACATAAAAATAAAGTAAATTAAACTGATGATACATTGTCTTCTTTTTAAATTTCTGGGTAAGGTATTACTCAAGGATCACACCACATGACACTGATGAATATGACGCTCCCCTTTCGTACCCATCCATACTCATTATAGAAGAACATGTCAATAATTTATTTTTTTTATTTCTAAATATAAAAATGTCTCATTAATCCTATTTAAAATATAAAGTTGATTAAAACAACAAAATTATTGGAAACTTGAAAACCATGGGTTTCCTCCCACGCAGCTCTTTGTTTAACGTCATTAGCTCGACTTGAACCCCACAACTTACCCAATACCAATTTTCAACATTTTAAGGACCACATGTTTAACCAATTCTACTAGGTTGAGATTGATTCTATTTTTATAATTTGTTTCATGCACAAACCTATGTTCTAAAAAGAGTGGTAAAATCCAAGGAATATCACAAATGGTTGATCTAGTTTCCTCTATAGTATTTCCTAAGACATCAATGATCATTCCAAATTTTTTGGTTTCAAGAGAAGAATGAATTCCAATTTAAAGGTCATGATTATAACTTATAAAGGGATTCTTTAGAGGTGAGGGAAGGACAATAATTTTGAGCTCATGTTGGATAGGACATTTAGACACAAGTTGATATTTTGAATCCAACTTAGTTTCATTTTCCAAATTTCTCAACAAAATTCATTCCTTTTGAATAGAAGATTCAACCACCAAATTAGAAAGATCAGTTTCAGGAATGGTTATGGACTCAAAGTTTGTGATTTCTCTTAATGGTTCAGTGATTTGTGTTTTTGAAAATTTATCAATGGAGTTATACTTAGGAGACTCAATCCATGATGTAAAATTATCCATTTTTTAATCCAAAAAGTCAATTTCCTCCTGATTTAAAGACCCTTAAACAGTTACTTGATCTTCTTCATCTATCCCAAATCCAAAGGTTGGTTCTTCAACATGAGATGTTTATGGGAAACTAGACACTTCACATAAGGTTATGGAAGGGACAGTTTGTGTAGGGATGAGTTCCTCACAATTTTTAATACTTTGTAGTTATAACCTCAATGATGAAACCTCAGAATTCATTATCTCTATTTGTTGACATAATTTTTCAAGTAACGGATGTGGATTAGGATGGATAAGGGGTTGATGCAGATGGTCTATTCGAGGAGGATAACTATGTTGTTGGAATTCCATAGGAAGATGTTCAAATTGGCTTTGTGGGGATTGAAACTCATTATATTTTGGAATTTTTTGTGGAGAATATGAGTTAAAACATTGTGTCTCAATTGCTTGTTGGTTATCCCACCTGTAGAAACTAGGATGTTCATTGTACATCACACTTGTTGTGGGGTGATCAATGTAGGGAGAGGTTCCCCATGTTTGGGCTTGTTCAAAATTGATTTCCATAAAAGTGAGGGGGTGAGAATAGATAAGAGGAATGAAATAAAAGGATGATAGTGTCTAAGATAACTTACTTAGGTCCCTGGAAACGGTGCCAAAATTTGATTCTCGCTCAAATTTACCCAAGAGAAGAAGGTAAGACGGTCCTTGTAGTTTAGCTTGGGTTGTTGAATCCTCAGAGACCTAAGAAGTAACCTATAGACACGTACATTCTATGGAATATTTTTGTCTATGAAGTGGCCAAATTGGGTTGATTTTAGATGGGTTTAAAGTAACTCTAAGAGACTTAAGTGAATTCAATTTAAAAGAATGAGTTGATCCTAGGTTATCGCTCGGGGTGGATTGGACGTATTTCCTTTTTAATGATTTCAATTTCTTATATTTGAGATGGTTCATTTAAGGAGATAAAACAACATCATCACTCACTGGTTTAATTCCAACACCCTTTAATACTAATCACCTATACACTTTAAGGATCAAAGTTTTTATCACTTCAAGGTAAAGGTTCATATTAGCATTTGAAGTGTGTGGCCTTAAATTCAACAAGGACGATGGAGTTTAAAAATCATCAAATAAAATTCTCAAGTAAAGAAGTGATTATACATTAATGAGGTGATAAATAACATCCAATCCAGCCCCTTTATACTTCCTTTGATCAACCCATAAGTGGTTTATCCCTCCATTTATTCCATGGTTTCAATGGAAGCGGAAAGTAGACTCATGGGGGAGGAAATGGAGAAGAAAAGAAAACAACAAAAATAAAATGATCACTCCACCGTTGTGTGAATAATTTCACAAGGTTTGGTGTGAATAAATTCACACCTTGATCCAATGGTATCAAAGTGATATTAAGAACAATATAATAAGAGTATAAGAATAACTTTTATTAAGAAACTAAAGTGAATTGAACAACTTACATGTGAAAGACAAATTTGAGACAACAAAATTGCAGCATAACATTACAATTGAACAAAGCATCCAAGATTGGAAAATCCTTCACCAAAACTGCATTAAATAGGAATTTTGGGATCCTTGGGTCTAGCCTCAAAAGTACAAGTCATCCCACTTGAGTATGGTAGGTCTATGGTGGTGGAAAGTTTATGGAAAGAATACTTTCCACCCTTGACCCGAAAAGGCATCCAGCTTGCATCCACCAAATAGAGGCGCATGAAACACCTTATAGATGGACTAATTTGTGTGGCCCATAGAATAATTAAATTAATATCCGGATGTCCCCTAACATCCTGTAAAATATCATCCCAAAAGGAGTTATGGTTTTATAGATATGGTTTAATTGATGGGATGTTTTTCTAGGCCACAGAATCTAGCACATAATTTTATCTCTAACTTGGGCCGCCTAAATGGACAACATGGAGGCATAATTAGTATTGGATCCTGAAGAGTTATTTGTTCCTAGACATGTATTCTAGAATAAAAAGAAATTTTGGATTCATTGGGCCTGTATGTTGGGCCCCACCGTCTCATTAGTGGGATGGTGTCCAATCTGTCTTCTCTAGAATTGCTTCCTTTCATCACAAAATATCCCCATCTTCTTCCATGAATTCTACATTTATACCTGAATGAAAAATGTTCATATTGGAGTGTATATAAATTTCCAAAAATATCAAATTAAAATATGTAATATTACATTCCTTAAAATCATTGGGTACTTCAAATGATGTTAAAAAATGTACCACATAATAGTGCATTTTAAGAAGGTATTACAATCATAATGTGAAATGATGTTCAAAGTGTAAAATGAACTAAAATGGTGTTTATGAATAATAAAGAACATGAATATTATATATATTAACAATGAATATTAGCCTCATTTAGTGGCTAATAAAGGTCTGACCGGGTCGACCCAGACCGGGTCAGACTGGACCTGGGCCCACTACGACCCTCTACTTCCTTTTGGACATATCTTTGACACCAGACGTCTGTTTGATGAACCGTCAGCAGTGCTAGTAATCAGGGAGTATTATGGTCCCTTTGTGCATACCCCACTGGAGTTTTGGGTATAGTTGAGATACAATCAGGTTGGATCGAGCACGAATCCAACCGGGCCCCCTGGACTAAAATGCCAATAACTCTCAGACCGGGCGTCCGATTGACGCACCGTCTATCGCGTTTGGTTTCTTTTGGATAGATGAATATTTTGGATACATAAACTTGATTATTAGTGGTAGTTGATGTTAGACACTTGGCTTAAGGAGCGAACCCTCCCGGAATCAAGCATGCTTTGTGTGGAACCCTATGGATGGCTGCGCTCTGACTACTATTCCTAGATCCTACGTGGGTTCGACAACCCTGACTACTGTTCCTGGATCCTCTGTGGGTTCGACAGCTCTGACTACTGTTCCTAGATCCCATGTTGGTTCGACAGCTCTGACTACTGTTCCTGGATCCTGTGTGGGTTCGATAGCTCTGATTACTGTTCCTGGATCCTGTGGGGGTTCGACAGCTCTAATTACTGCTCCTGGATCCTATGTGGGTTTGACAGCTCTAACTATTGTCCCTGGATCCTACTCGGGTTTGACAGAATAGATGATTTAGTGGATACATATAATCATCTCTAAATCTATACATGAGTTGTATACCCGTGTGAGCTGAGTCAGTAACTTTGTGTTTTCCTCATGATTGAGATGAATTACTTGATAACTTAGGTATATGTATGAGCATATACCTAAGTGGGGTTATCTATTGATTTAATTCTTGTGGTTTATCCTTGTTGGATTTTGTGATACCTTGAGGGTCTCGGGGTCTCTACTAAGTATTTTTATACTCACCCCTGTACGAGCTATGCCCGCACCTTGTTGTATTGGATGCAGATGACAGACATCGCTGACCGAGGCTGAGAGTACCAGGACTGGACGGTACCTAGAGGTGGACCATACATCGTGACGGTACACGGAGGAGGCAGATAGACATGGAGTTCTGTGGAGGCTATCTGTACCTACCCTTCAGGTAGGAATTCCGGAGGATGACCCAACAGTTGTTTTTCCTATTTCTTCAGCTGTACTTGTACTTTCAGTTTCTTGTACTTTCCAGTTGGGCTTGTATTCTGGGCCCTTTTCACTTACTATACTCACTTGTTGGTTATTCAGTTTACTCGTGATCATATCTTCTGCGTGTTATTACAGGTTATAAAGGCAATGCCTTCCCAGTTTTAGGGAATTACGCATTTGGTGCTAGTCGCCATCCCCTGGCCTATGGAAGGCGGGCTTGGGGTAGTCACGGCATGAGCCCCTGGGGATGGGTCGTGACAAATTGCACTACTACAAATATGGATTTTATCAGCACTAAAAATGGCTTTTAACAGTGCTATAAAAAGCGCTATTAATGCCGGCGAAGATAGGGGGTCCCCTTTATCAGCGCTCCAAAAAGTGATGATAAAGACCCCTTTTATCAGCGCTTTTTTAGCACTGATAAAAATAAAAAAAAAATAAAAAAATACTGCCAATCTCGGGGGGGGGGGGCTTTTTACAGCGCTTGAGCCCCCCTTTATCAGTGCTTTCCCGCACCTCCAGCGCCCGTCCGCACCGCCTACACCCTTTATCAGCGCTATCCCTCTAAATCACCCTTGCGTGCGCGCCCCTTCCTCCACCCGGATTTGATCTCGAGACCTCCCCCCTACGCACCTAAAGTCTTTGCCACTCCCCTATATTGATTTGTTCTCTTATTCATGATATTACTATTTATATATATATATATATATTTAGTTATATTTATTCATATAGTAATATATATTTATATTAATATATATAGTTATATTAATATATATATATATATATAGTTATATTAATATATATATTTATAGTTATATTAATATATATATATAGTTATATTAATATATATATATAGTTATATTAATATATAGTAGTTATATAAATATTCATATATTGGTATTTTAAATAAAATTGATATTAGTTATTATTTAGATAAAGCTAATATATTTTATATGTAAATATGTTTAATTATTTATTTAAAAAATTTAATTTTTAGGTGTGAATATATAAAAAATATGTACATATAGTTATATATTTGATTATAAATAGCAGTGCATTATAAAAAAAGATAAAATTTCAAAGAAATAATATCATTATGAATGTAATACCTTGGAATAAATTCAGTACTCACCAAAAAAATCCAATAATACCCCCTTAAACGAGGCTGAAAATCCACAAAATGTTAAAAAATCTAGGTACCCCGACTAAAAACTCAGTTTTGGAGGCCTTATGGGCCTCTTTTGGCCTTGAAAAACCATTGACCGGTGTCCCTTAGGGCCATAATGACGTAGAGCTCATCGCAGGCTTTGATTTGATATGTGGTAGAGCTCAAACAGACACCCGGATCAAAAGTTATGACCGTTTGAAGTTTGAGTTGCGTTTTCAACATATTTTGGATCTTTTTTTAATTTTTTTTTAATTTTTTTAGTCTTCAAATTATTATTAAATTACTATTACTCCATAATAATTAGCAAATTATTAATTAAAAATATTTTTTTTAATTTTTTTATAAGCCATTTTCACTAAATATCTTATATATTAAGTATAATAAGTGTAAATGTATATTTATACTTATCTAAAATATATTTAAAAATTATATATTATATTTATATCAATATAACTATATTGATATATTGAATATTAATATAATATTTTTAATTAATTTTTTTTGAAGTCGAACCTTTTATCAGCGCTTTTAAAAAAAGCGCTGATAAAGGCCCCCCTTTATCAGTGCTACTAAAAAAAGCGCTGATAAAGGGGTGGCGCTGGCCTTGCCCAGTTTTGTGGTAGTGTTGGTATCAGAGGAGTCGGTTCTACCATAGAACTTAGGACTCTGATCTTTTCTGTGAATCAATAGTGTTAAGTGTAGTGAGTGTGTTTTTCAATTCAGGGAGTCCAGTGTTGGTGGGGCGACCGACATATCCATACACCAAGACCCTGACTTCTGATTTCCGAATCAATGCACGAAAAAACTGATTGCGTGTGTGTTTTGAAATTTTTCTTTGAATTCTTTGAGTCAGCTCACCAGGTATAACTTTTTGACCGTGGAACACCTGTTTCTTTTCAGGATGCCTCCATGCAGACAACTAGCTAGGGTTCTGAGAGTTGTACGAGATGACAGCCCACCAAGCGAGGAGGCCTCGATGTAGGGCCCTATCACGGTGGAGGCACCGGCGGTACCACTACCTGTTGGGCCACTGATTCCACCAGCCCCAGCAGTAGAGAGTGCATGCCGCCTGATCGCGTTTCACGAGTTCCAGCGCCAGAGGTCACCCAGGTTCAGGGGTGAGACGGACCCAGAGGCAGCTGAGGATTGGCTGGAGGCTGTGGTGAGAGTCTTCAGACTGGTAGGGACACCAGCCAACCTTATGGTGATCCTTGCCGCGAGTCTCCTTCTGGAAGCAGCAGGAAGATGGTGGAGCCTGATGCTCCAGGTGCATGATGAGGCGACACTAATCTGGACAGACTTCAAGAGCCTATTTCGGGCGGAGTTTGTCCCAGCCACCTTACGTGCAGTGCGGATACAGTAGCTACTTCAACTGCAGTAGGGTAGAATGATAGTTGCACAGTACTCAGCGAGGTTCATTTACCTCTCGCACTACTCCACAGATATGGTGCATGACCCATTTTTTAGGTCCCAGACCTTCGAGAAGGGGCTTAGGCGAGAGATCAGGGCTTCGATGATCTCCGTCAGCATCCTGACGTAGGCGGGGGTATTGGAGCGAGCCCTCTTAGTGGAGAGTTTCCTTGTTGAGCAGTCACCAGCAGCGAGACCCACCACCGGGCGTCACGTAGTGGAGTCTTCTATATTTGGCAGTAGACAGATGTCACAGAGATCTAAGAGGACAATACCATCTAGTGGATGATCTTAGGACTCGGGTTCGGTTGTGTGTGGAATACGAGATAGAGCTAGCCATATGAGGAACAAGCAGTGTTTCACATGCAGTGGGCAGGGTCACATGGATCGTGAATGTCTGATCCGCCATTCGGATGATCAGTAGACAGTTGGGGGACCTCCCAGGCAGAGGCAGAGGTTTGATCGATGCGGTCCGCAGGGAGCAGGCGGACATGGAAGAGGAGCTGGCTGTGCAGCTAGTGGTGGAAGACATTTTGAGATGTTACCACCACCACCACCAGGAGGTCCACCCCGACTGCAGGTAGTAGGTGGACAGGCGAGATCTCAGCTCCAGGAAGCTGAGGCATACGATCACGACGCTCCAGAGATGATTCTAGGTACAATCTATGTCTACACCACCATAACTGAAGTTCTTATAGACACAGGTTCCAGTCACTCTTTCATTGCCACTACCCTCGTTCGGAGCTCGGAGATTCCTACGGAGCCATTGGCTCGATCCTTACGGCTAGAGACTTCTACTGGAGCAGATTTGACGATTACGCACTGGTGCCAGCAGTATGAGCTTACTCTAGAAGTTGAGAGCTTTGGCTGAGATCTCCTAGTAGCGACGTCGAGGCCTTACGAAGTCATCTTGGATATGGACTGGTTATCTACAATCCATGCTCAGATCAACTGTATTAGGTTCAAAGTGCGGTGTGTCTGCACGGATGGGACCGGGTCCACCTTCACCGGCTAGAAGGGAGACTTTACATCACAGGATGGACTTGCCCAGAGAAGAGTAAATCCGATCACTCATCAGTTGGCTTGCCTTACCCTCGGAGTAGTTGATGTGGAGAGTCCGACTTATCCTGTAGTGGTAGACCGGTACATGGATGTTTTCCCTGATGATGTCCCAGGTCTACCTCCTCGTAGAGAGGTGGAATTCTACATTGACTTGTACCCTGGGACGACACCGATATCTACACAAGCGTATTGGATGGCTCCCGCAGAGATTCACGAGCTGCGGGTACAACTACAGGACTTACAGGGGAAGAGATTCATCTGACCCAGTGTTTCTACCTGGGCAGCCCCGATTCTATTCGCCAAGAATGCGGATGGGATCTTGGGGATTTGTGTTGACTACCGTTGCATGAACCAGGTGACCGTGAAGAACAAGTACCCACTTCCGATGATTGACGACCTCTTTGATCAGCTGAAGGGAGCATGGTGGTTCTCGAAGATAGACCTCAGATCAGGCTATCACCAACTCAAAGTTCGAGATGAGGATGTGTAGAAGACAACCTTTAGATGTCGGTACGGACACTACAAGTTCTTGGTTATTCCATTTGGTGTAACCAATGCTCAAGAAATGTTTATGGGACTCATGAACATGATTTTCCAGCCATACCTCGATCGCTTTGTCGTAGTCTTCATCGACGACATTCTGATCTACTCGACTACTAAGGAGGAGCATGCCTACCATTTGCAGGTATTACTGGACACACTCTAAGAGCACTATCTTTATGGTAATATCTCGAAGTGCCAGTTTTGGATCCGAGAGGTTCACTTTTTGGGACATGTCATCTCGGAGGCTGGAGTTGCAGTGGATCTAGTGAAGATTGAGGCGATACTTGCTTGGGAGCCACCCAGGAGTGTGATGGAGGTACGGAGTTTCCTGGGTTTGGCTAGTTACTATCGAAGATTCGTTCTAGACTTCTCCAAAGTTGCAGCACCACTATCAGCCTTGACGAATAAGGGGAAACTCTTTGTGTGGTCAGAGAGATGCCAACAGAGCTTTTAGGAGCAAATGCAGAGGTTGACTAGTGCCCCCATCTTGAGGCTTCCAGAGAAGGACATAGGGTACGTAGTCTACTGAGACGCATCAAGGACCGAACTCGGGTGTGTCCTGATGTAGGATCAAGCAGTGATTACATATGGTTCTCGGAAGCTGAGACAACATGAGCAGAACTATGCTACCCATGACCTGGAGTTATCAATAGTGATCTTTGCCTTGAAGATGTGGCGACACTATCTGATGGGCGGGCATTTTACCGTGTACTCTGATCATAAGAATCTCAGGTGTATCTTATCCCAGAAGGACCTGAACCTGAGACAATGACATTGGCTTGAGTTGCTCCAGGACTATGATTTCGAGATATTCTATACTCCTAGGAAGGGAAACATTGTTGAAGATGCACTCAACAGGAGGTCTGGTATACAGCTTCTAGGCGAGGTGACAGATCAGCTGGCTGCTTTATAGATATCCTTTATGGATAGAGATAGAGCATCCTTCCTTCAGTATCTTACAATCACTCCCCCACTCCTTTAGCGAGTCAGGGAGGCACAACATGGGGATGCTGACTACGAGACACGATGTGATCAGATATCTACAGGGCAGGCACCTGATGTATTTTCCGAAGGTGGGGAGCACATCATCCTCTTCAGAGGATGTACTATGGTACCAGTGTCACTTCAGGAGGAAGTGTTGAGGGAGTTTCACACATCCCCTCTAGCGGTACATCCAGTAGTGGTGAAGATGTACCAGGAACTTCGACGATAGCACTGGTGGCCGAGAATGAAGAAGGCAGTTGCAAAGTTTGTCTCTTGATGCCTCACTTGTCAGCAAGTGAAGGTGGAGCATCAGGTACCAGCAGACTTGGTTTAGCCTTTAGAGGTCCTAGAGTGGAAGTGGGATGAGATATCCATGGACTTCGTGATGGGTCTTCCACGTACATCTAGAAGTCATGAATCTATTTGGGTGATTGTCGACCGACTCACCAAGTCGGTCCACTTCCTACCGATCAGAGAGCAGGGTTCAGTAGAGAGCTTGAGATGCCTCTATGTGCAGAAGATTGTGAGGCTACATAGAGTACCCTCAACTATCATTTCCAATCGTGATGCACGATTTACTTCCCGGCTATGGAAGGGGTTGTAGGAGGCTTTTGGGACGCAGCTTCGTTTGAGCACCGCCTTCCATCCTTAGATGGATGGTCATACTGAGCAGACCATTCATACCATCGAGGACATGCTACATGATTGTGTCCTCGACTTCAGTCGCAGTTGGAAGGATCACTTACCTTTTATGGATTTTTCATACAACAAAAACTACCACTCCACCATTGGGATGACACCTTTTGAGACGTTATACGGGCGAACTTGCAGATCACCCTTGTGCTGGACTGACCCTGGGGAGTCATCACTAGTGGGACCAAAGATGGTACGAGCTACCACATAGAAGGTGTAGATCATCCAGGAGCGGATGAAGACTGCATAGAGCAGACAGAATTCATATGCCGATAGGAGATGGAGACCTCTAGAGTTCGAGGATAGAGACCACCTATTTCTATGGGTCTCACCTTGACAAGGTTTACAGAGATTTGGCCGAGGCGATAAGTTATCTCTGCATTTCATCGGACATTTTCAGGTCCTCATAAGAGTTTGCGAGGAGGCATATCACTTATCTCTTACACCTCAGTCACACAAGGTGCATGACATCTTCCACGTATCCCAGCCGACGAGATACGTGCACGACCCTTCTCACATCATCGACCATGGAGAGTTGGACATCGACGATGGGGTGACTTTTACGGAGGTTCCAGTGGAGATTGAGGATCAACAAGAGTGAGTCCTACCTAGATGGTCAATACCTCTGGTGTGCGTTCGCTGGCAGCACGAGAACCTCCAGAAGATCCCATGGGAGTGGGAGGCTCAGATGCGTGCTCAGTACCCCCACTCGTTTCCTTAGTTCGAGTTGTAGCTTACGGGGACGTAAATCCCTGAAGTGGGGAGAATGTAAAGACTCGTAATTTTTGTGGAATTTTTTTCTCAAATACATGGGAATTTTACAAGTCTGTGAAAATTGACGGTGCGTGATTCTGAGGCCCGGTGTGCTCAGAATCAATTTTTGAAGTTTTGTTCGGGTACGTTCAGTAAACGTACGAGCAGGTTTTTATAACTTTTGAACCGATGCTCGAAATTGAAAACTGAGGGCACCGTTGAACTCGTAACGCCGATATTCTCTTAAGGAGACTTTCACCTTGACAGTAGTGGGTTGGGAATAAAAGTTAGTTTTTGGGTTTTCGTGGAAAATAATAAAATAAAATAAACTACACTTTATTTTATTTTTGATCCACCATGTGGATGTTGGGAGGTAGGACCCATTGGAACTATAACCTCCATGCGGAGGTTAGAAGTGGGGACCACCAGGCCATAACCTCCCATGAGAGGTTATGGTGGTGGAGACCACCACACCTCAACCTCCCATGAAAGGTTAATGTGGTGGGGAGCACCCGAGACCACATAACCTCCCAATTTGAATATTAGTGGTGGGGACCACCCGACCCCTATTAAATTGGAGGAGAGGAAAACTTCTCAACCCTCCTCTTTAATGTGGAGGAGCCTCTTGAGCTTACTCCACATTAATGTTGCCAACACACCAAATTAATGGTTCCAAATCCTCCCCTTTAATTTTAATGTGCCAACCAAGTGTTTAGTTTTTATTTTTGAATTCTTGCCAACAAAATAATAGATATTATAATCTATTATTTGGCACAAATTTTCACTTGGGGTGTTTTGAGAGGAGGAATATTGGGAGAAGAGAGAAAATCTCTCGCCAATGAAGAACGAAGAACGAAGAACGAAGAACAAAGAACAAAGAACGCCAACAACGATCTCCTTCGACCTTCATCCTCGGATCCTACCAACGTGGGACATCTTCAACCGACCTTCCCTACACATCTTCGTCAATGAGCCGACGCACGAGCTCAGGATTGAAAGTGTGCGGTGAACGCGACGAACGATGACCTCCTCCGTCTTCTTTTCGTGACTTTATCATCGAACAATGAACAAAAGTAGGGTTTTAATTTCATTTAAGTTCCATGTTCTTCCTTTCTTTCAAAACGAAGAATGAGGATGCTTTTTTGCGTGTGGATTGTTGTGGTTCGTTCTAAAGGTCCGATTGCTATCGCCCTAAACGTGGAGGGTGCGGGCCAAACTAACATGGCCCAACACCCTCCGTCGATCTCTTTTGTGATGTCCTTCGGCATGGCGACGAAACGACGAGGCGACGAAGGAGGCAAAGAGAAAGGCTGCGCTACCCGTGACCTCTGTGACCCACGCCGCCCCCGCGGTGTCCCGCACCTCCACCGGCCGAACCGGCCCCGGCCGAGCCCCCACCGGCCTGCCCGACTACCTCCCGGCTTGCCCCGCTGCCTCCCGGCCGCCCCGCCGGTCTGCCCGGCCGCCTCCCGGCTGCCCCGCCGGCCTGCCGCCGGTCTGCCCAGCCGTCTCCCGGCCGCCTGCCGGCCTGCCCGACCGCCTTCCAGCCTACCCAGCCGCCTCCCGGCCGCCCGACGGTCTGCCTACCCACCTTCCGTCTGGCCCGTCCGCCTCCCGACTGTCCGCCGGCCTGCCCGGCCACCTTCCAGCCTACCCGACCGCCTCCCGACCGCCCACCGGCCTGCCCGGCCACCTCCCGGCCTGCCCGACCGCCTCCAGGACGACCACCGGCCTCACGGCCTCCCCGCCGACCTCCCGGCCTCCCAAGCTGATCCGCCCGAACCACGCCCCTCACGGCGTCCCTACTGAGCTGGACTCCCCTGCCCCTCGCGGCGTCCTGGCCGAGCTGGGCTCCCGCGCCCCTCGCGGCACCCTGGCCGAACCGGCCGCGCCTTCGCGGCGCTCCGGGCCAAACCGCCCTCACAGCCCCCTCTGGGCCAAACCACCCACACGGCCTGCTGGGCGGGGCCCAATGGGCCGGGACGGACCCAACAGGTCTGACCGGGTCAACCCAGACCGGGTCGGCCCGACCGGGTCGGCCCGACCGGGTCGAACTGGACCCGGGCCTACTACGACCCTCTACTTCCTTTTGGCCATATCTTTGACACCGGACGTCCGTTTGATGAACCGTCAGCATCACTGGTAATCAGGGAGCATGACACCCCCTTTATGTATACCCCACTAGAGTTTTGGGTATAGTTAAGATGCCGTCAGGTTGGATCAAGCACGAATCCAACCGGGCCCCCGAGACTAAAATGCCAATAACTCTCAGACCGGGCGTCCGATTGACGCACCGTCTGTCGCGTTTGGTTTCTTTTGGCTAGAGGGATCTTTTGGATACATCAACTCGAGACTTCATGGAAGTTGATGTATAGACACTTGGATTGAGGAGCGGACCCTACCAGAATCAAGCATGCTTTGTGCGGAACCCTGTGGCTGGCTGCGCTCTGAGTACTGTTCCTGGATCCTACGTGGGTTCGACAGCTCTGACTACTGTTCCTGGATCCTACGTGTGTTCGACAGCTCTGACTACTATTCCTGGATCCTGTGTGGGTTCGACAACTCTGACTACTCTTCCTGGATCCTGTGTGGGTTCCATATCTCTGACTACTGTTCCTGGATCCTGTGTGGGTTTGACATCTCTGATTACTATTCCTGGATCCTGTGTGGGTTCGACAGCTCTGACTACTGTTCCTAGATCCTACGTGAGTTCGACATAATAGATGATTTAGTGGCTACATCTAATCATCTCTAACTCTCTACATGAGTTGTATACCTGTGTGAGCTGAGTCAGTAACTTTGTGTTTTCCTCATGATTGAGATGGATTACTTGATAACTTAGGTATATGTATGGGCATATACCTAAGTGGGGTTATCTGTTGATTTCATTCTTGTGGTTTATCCTTGTTGGATTTTGTGAGACCTTGAGGGTCTCGGGGTCACTACTGAGTATCGTTATACTCACCCCTGCATGGGTTATGCCCACACCTTGTTATGTTGGATGTAGACGACGGACAACACTGACCGAGGCTGAGAGTACCAGGACTAGACGGTACCCGGAGGTGGACCATACGACGTGATGGTACACGGAGGAGGCGGACGGACCTGGAGTGCTGTGGAGGCTATCTGTACCTACCCTTCTAGTAGGAATTCCGTAGGACGACCTAGTAGCTATTTTTTTATTTCCTCAGTTGTAATTGTACTTTCAGTTTCTTGTACTTTCCAGTTGGGCTTGTATTCTGGACCCTTTTCACTTACTATACTCACTTATTGGTTATTCAGTTTACTCATGATCGTATCTACTACACGTGTTTACATGTTATAAAGGCAATGCCTTCCTAGTTTTAGGGAATTACACCTTTGGTGCTAGTTGCCATCCCTTGGCCTATGGAAGGCGGGCTTGGGGTAGTCACGACACGGGCCCCGGGGAACAGGTCGTGACAATATATATATATAATGTTTAAAAAAAAGTATTTATAAGATTATAATTAAATAATTATAATATTATAATAAATTTTATTAAATAATAAATATATTTATTATATTCATAATTATATATTTATAATTATATATTTATAATTATATATAAATGCTTTTTAAATATTTATATTTATAATTATAATTATAAATAAATAAATATATATATATTTAAATAAATATATGTTTTCAATGAATTCAATCAATAAATATATTGATGCATGGGTATAATTGACATGGATATGTTATGTATTCATCATGAATATTCATTTATACATTGCACCCTTATTATTATTCATGTTGCCCATATATGCGATAACTTGTTTTTTTAATTATATATAAATACTTTTTAAATATATTTATTTATAATTGTAATTATAAATATATATATATTTAAATATTTATAAAATTACAATAGATACATCTATTTTAATTTTATAAATATAAATATATAAATATAAATATATTTATAATTATATACAAATATTTATAAATATATTTATTTATACTTATAATTACAAATAAATATATATGTGTAAATAATTATAAAATTATAATAAATATATTTATCATACTTATAAAGTTATAAATATTTATATTTAAATAAATATATTTATAAATATATAAAAATATTTATAATTATAATTCTAAATAAATATAGATATATTTAAATAATTATAAAATCATAAGAAATATATTAATTATATATATTTATAAAATTATAAATATATATTAATAAATATATTTGTTATAATTTTACAATTATTTAAATAAAAAAATATATTTATAATTATAAATATAAATAAATATATATTTATTTTTAATTTAATAAATATATATTTATTTATAGTTATAATTATAAATAAATATATATTTATTTAAATAATTATAAATTTTAAAAAATATATTTATTATACTTACAATGCTATAAATATATATAGTTAAATAAATATATTTTTAAATATATACAAATATTTATAAATAAATACAAATATTTATAATTATAATTATAAATAAATATAAATATATTTAAATATTTATAAAATTATAATAAATATAATAATTATATATATTAATAAAATTATATATATAATAAATATATTTATTATACTTACGAGGAAAGTTCAGGGCCAAGTGTACTCAACCCTAAAAAGTATTATTGAAAATTAAAATGCAGAAATATCGTCAAGAAAACGTGTGCTACAAAAAGTACCACCAAATTAGAGAAATGACAAAATGGCACCACCCAAGTAGTTAAGACCCATAAAAAAGACACATAGGCCCAAATCCAGATCCAATCCAAAAAGACTTGTAAAACACCTGCTCTTCATTGCCAAAGCCAGCAGGCATACAACCTGTAAACTGCCAAAGATGCTCCACATCTGAGCCAGCATGCTTACAACCTGTAATCCAGCTATCGAGAATGTCAAGCACTTGAATACCAATCCAAACCAAAGAGAAATGCCACATGTCCCATGGCCGCACCATGAAGTCAACAACCGCAAAAAGCAAGGCCACTAGCCCTGCACCCCAATCAACGACCGCCATCATCACTAAAAGACAAGGACGTCACCGAATCGTACCAAATCTCTCGCAAAAACCTAGTGCATCATAAAACCTATGACAAATACATCACCAGTCAACCCCACAAAGTTCCCCCACCATCACATGCAAAGAGTCGGCCTGAAAATGAAGACCCCGTACTCACCATCTTCTGTTCGTCAACACCACAAGCACCCACCACTATCAGCACCACCATGCCATATCATTGAATCCACCGTTGGGATACCAAACTCAATGACCACAAATAGTTGTGGTCCACCCATATTCCAATGAGTCCCCACCTGTGGAAATCCATAGATTTGAGGCACTGTATGCGCCGTTGTCAACACCAGCTCCTCGCCATCACTTGATAAATATCCACCTTTATCAGTGCTAAAAAACATTGATAAAGGTAGTATTTATGAGCGCGTTCTATTTTAGCACTGATAAAACATACCTTTATCATCGCTTTTTAAGTAGCGCTGATAAAAGCGTTACCTGATTTTATAAATAAACCCTAAAAGTCAGCTTCTTCTCTCACACACCTTCATACTCTCACAGAACCTGACTACCGCCGTGCCACCACTCTTTCCAAACCTCGCCACCGTCACGTGCCACTCTCCCCCAGCCACACTGCCTCCGCGCCACCGCTTCACCACACTGCCACCTCGCCGCCTTGAAGAACCCCACTGCCGCCACATTTTCGACGAATCAAGACCCTCAAAACTAAAGGTATGATATTCAAATCTTGTTTTTATGTATTTATCTATTATTTATCCTCATCTTCCCTTTTTTCTTCATCATTAATTCATTTTCCTTGGTGATTGATACTATAGATGGCCATGGGGATGAACCTAGGGTAGGGGAGGAGGGTTCAATGAGAATTCATGTCTTTCTTGGTTCTTAAGGATCCTTAGTGATTCTATATGAATGTGACACAATTTATCAGTTTTAATGTAGGTGTCTCTAAATATTTTTTCATTCCCTATGAACTCCCAACGTTTTTTATATTTCTATTAGTTATTATTATAAAACATTATTTTGATGAATCATTATAAAATATTATTTAATTTAATTAATTCTATTTTCTAAAAAAAATTCCATGTGGATTTTTAAAGGGAAACATTTTTGGGTGAATCATGTGCTCAATGAAGTGATTCAATGGAATGATTTGGTTTTAAATAAATCATCAATATAATTTTTTTATTGAAATATAACATAGAAATGATTTTTTTGAAATTAAAAACTTACGATAATTGAATTATATATGTTTGATTATTATTTGTACATGGGAGACATTGAGTGATTTGGTAACCCGAACAGATGTAACGATGAGTACAAATTACACTCTAGAAAGGGATAGTGGTCTGGTTAGATTGAGTGTTTTAAAAGGATTGATTAGTAACCTAATGATACAGATGATCTCCCTCGTATGGAATACTTGCTTCATGTATTCCATATAGTGTTCCTTGTAACGGTCTTAGTATCCTTAGACTCAGAGGTTTTATCATATGATACGTGATTAATGACTACCTGTGATGTGATATCTTTATTTCCCTATTTATTATTAAATCTTGATATTTCCAATGTCATCCAAAATTGGTTTTAATTTATTTTACCATTTTCATTTTTTCTATTATAAAAATATTATTTTAAAGAATCAACGATTTTTATGTCATTTTTTCAAACTAGAACTAATGGTTTCCATGGTGAAAAACATTATTTAGATTCAATGTGTTATCCTATCAGGCTTTGCTTCACACCCTACATATTTTAAAGGGGTGTATATAGACTTAGTATTATAGGATACATGAAAAATAAAGGTTTCTATTACATTTGGTAACTCTTATTAACCCATTTGGTTTATCAGATAAGACAATTATGGCAACATCAATCAAGTGATTTTATAAAGGTGGACTAATTTATAAATTGATTTAAAGGGTGGTTTAAGTGTAATGTTTTAAGAAATGTCTTATAAATGATTTCAAATTATTATATATAGAATTGTTCACTTAGTGTGTTTTCCAAGTGGTTTTATCCCTTATTATGGAATGATATTTGATGACAAGTGTTTGGGAAAATTCCTAAATTATTTTTTAAAGAATTATTTTAGTTTAAAATAAATGGTAATCATCGACTTGATGTTTTAAAAATTATTCTTGTGTTAATTGGATTTAAAGCTAAGAGTTTGGGTGATTTGAAAGTGTTAATTTTTTTTGGAACATGTTATTTTATTTTTAAAGTGGTGAGTTAACCCTTGTGATCTATATTTTAAACCACTTTTCCAGCCTTGGTTAATTTTTATATCATTGTTTTTGGGTGTTTAAAGCTTTTAAGATTTCCAAATGAGATGGATTATTTCAAAAGGGTGTGTTTTCCCATGTGGATTGGATTTTGAAGCTTATTGTGTCTTTGAATGTTTTTCAATGGCCGTTTAAAGGGTAGTGTGAATTCTCATTTGAGTTTCATAGGTGTTTTGATAAAATTGGTCCAAAGAGTAGAGTGGGATAACTTTTATAAATGATAAAATGGATTGAAATTCCAAGAATGTTTTGAAAATAGAAGTCCCATATAAAATTTTATAAAAAATGAGTTCATAAAAGGTGTGATACCCACTTAATCCCCTTTTAAAAGTGTTCTCAAATGATAAAATTTAGAATAGTTTTTATTTGAAATGCCAAGAATACATGAGTTTTGAAAATGAGGCTTTAGGCCACGATGCCTAGTTTTATGGAAATGGTTGGTTTTCAAACATGTTTTTGAAAACTGTATTATAGTTGGAAACCTCTTTGAGTTTTGAAATGTCTATATCAAAAATGGGTGTTTATGAAATAGTTTAAAGTTATATTTTAAAAAGGTTATTTGACCAATAGGTATTGGCCGAGGAAAAATGTTTTCCAAGTGATTTTTTCATTTAATGAAAATCATAGAAAAATTTTTTTAATACACTTTTACGTGTTACAACTTATTTGGTAAAAATTTATAGAAAATGTTTATTTTTATAATGTATTTAAAACTAGATTTTTTAGGATGTAATGTGAAAGTAATCTCTTAGATTTGGTAGGTTGTGGTGACCTACTAGACTTTTAGATCACGCCTATATTTTATAGGTTCATGTTTTCTCTGGATTATTGCACTTCCTTTGGATATTTTGAGAGGGATATATAGTTGTATGGTGACCCTAGTTGAACATATTTTGTGTATTTATTTTGTTAAATATTAATATTGCAGAATCTAATAGGATAGATATGAATAAAGAATGGATAGATGCCAATCGTCTGACAAAAGAGTATGAAGATAGAGGGAAAGAGTTCATCAAGTTTGTAAGAGATCATGCATAAGAACCTTCTCAAATCCTTTTTCTGTGTTTACACTATTGTTATTCAAGACTAATTAGTCCAAAATAGTTAAAAGAACACTTAACCTATCATGGAATATATTGAAGTTATAAATATTGGAATAAACATGGGGAAAAAGCGAATGTAGATAGTGGCTGGGATAACACTGCAATTTATGGATCATCTAATATGATTACAAGTGTGGATAATGAAGAATACCATATCGAGGATGTGATTAAAAATGTGAATGATGATAAATATCTTATTGAGGAAATGACAAGGATAGTTGAAGATGAACTTTGCGATTGCCCAAAATTGTTTGAAAAGTTATATAGTTGTGAAAATATGCCATTATATGTTGGTTGCACTAAATATACAAAGTTTTCAGCCATAATGAATATGTATAATTTGAAAGTAGACAATAGATGGAGTGATGATAATTTTATGAAACTACTTGTTCTCTTGAATGACATGCTCTCAAAATATAATGAGCTCCATAACCGAACATACGATGCCAAAAAATGCTACAATCGATGGGTATGATCTCTGAAAGAATTTACACCTACCTGAATGACTGTATACTATTCCACAAGGACCAAAAATCACTTACAGAATTCCCAAAGTGCCGTGCTTCTCCATACAATAAAGATGAATCCAATCCTATGAATGTTGTATGGTAATTTCCAATCATTCCAAGGTTTAGACGCCTATATAAAAGTGAGGAAACTATAGGTAAATTGACATGGCATGAAAATAAAAGAAATAAATATAGGAAAATACATCACCTGATAGACTCTCCTCAGTGGAATAGAATTGATCATGGGTATCCTGAATTTAGAAATGAGTTGAGAAACCTTCATGTTACGTTATCTACAGATGGAGTGAGTCCTTTTGGTTTTCAAATCCGTACTCATAGTACATGTACAATTATGTTGGTAAATTATAACTTTTCACCATGGTTATGCATGAAATGAAAACACATCGTGTTATCTATGCTTATATCAAGACCAAAACAATCAGGTAATGACATTGATGTTTATTTGGATCTATTGATCGAGGTTTTGAAAATATTGTGGGATTCAAGTGTTACGTTGTATGATGCTTACAGAAATGAAGATTTCATATTGAGATCCATGTTGTATAGGATGATAAATTACTTTACTACTTATATAAATTTTTCAGGATATAACATTAAAGTAACTCAAGGGTGTCGTGTTTGTGAACAAGTTACATATCCAATTAGGTCGAAACATTCATCGAAAACTGTGTTTCTAGTACATCACAAATTTCTACCCCGATGACATAAGTACTGATCTTGGAAGACATCATTTGATGGAAGTTCAGAAGAATGCACAACACCGTCTCCACTAATAGGTGATCAACTGTTTGAGAAAGTAAAATATGTGGACACTAATTTTGGTAATATGTTTTTGAAAAACCTTAAGAAAACTAGTTGGAAAAAGAGATCAGTTTTTTTTTGAATTAACATACTGGAATTTTATGTACATCATAAATCTTCTTGATGTTATGCATGTTGAAAAAAATGTATGTTATAGCATCATCAACACATTTCTAAATTCACCTTACAAAAAAAAGGATGGAATTAAGGCTAGGTTTGATAGGGTTGACATGGGAATACGAGACGGGTTAAAACTAGTGAAGGGTGAAAAAGAACTTTTCTTCCTCTAACTACTTACACTCTTTCCAAGTAGGAGAGATATCAGTTTTTCAACTTCTTGAATGACGTAAAGGTTCCAGAGGGGTATTCATCAAATATCAAGAATATTGTGTTAATGACTTATTTAAAGTTAAAGGGTATGAAATCACATGACTTCCATGTTTTGATTCAAGATCTAATTCCTATAAATTTATATTGATTTTCCCCAAGAATGTTCATCATACATTAACTAAGCTATGTTTATTCTTTAAAGCTATATGCAATAAAGTTATAGACCTGAAGAAATTACTGACTATGAAAATAGAAATTTTCGTCATATTATGTGAATTGGAAATGTTCTTACCACCAACATTCTTTGATATGATGGTTCATTTGATGGTTTACTTGGTGAGAGAGATTCAACTATGTGATCCTCTGCACTAGATGGATGTACCTCATTGAACAGTATATGGAGATTTTGAAAGGGTATGTCAAAAATTGATTTTGTCCAGAGGGTTCTATTGCGGAGTGATATATTGTTGAGGAATCCATTGAATTATTTTCCAAATACCTATATAGTGTGGAAAGCATTGTTCTACCAAAATTTCATTACACTAGGCAGTTTGCGGGTGAAGGAATTTCTGGAATAGATGTTGTCACAATCAATATTACAGATCGGGAGTAGGCACACCTTTACATTTTTCATAATAGTTTAGAGGTTTCCCCATATGTTGAAACCTACAAGGAAATTATTAGGCATTTTAATCCATTAAGGGAAGAAATATGGATATCAAATACACACAATCAATAGTTTATAGGATGGTTTTAGGACCATATTTTTAAGGAGTCATATGAAAATATGGATTCAATTTTAGAATAACTTTGATGACTATCCATAAGACCAAGTGTGTATGTATTATCATACACTGAATATATAATTAATGGTTATACATTCTATACAAATGAACATGATGAAGACATTACCATGAAAAATAGTGGAGTTACACTTGTGGATGAAGAAATGCATGTTTCTGGCACTAAGGATAGAAATCCAATTCACACAAATATGTAATACTTCGGTATCATCAAAAAAATATGGAAGTTGGATTATAAAACATTCTAAGTGCCTATTTTTCAATTCAAGTGGGTTGATAATAGGAGTATTTTTAAAATAGATTAATTGGGATTCATGAAAGTTAATTTCAGTAAGGATGGGTATAAAGATGAATAATTTATAATGATATCACAGGTAGTACAAGTATTTTATGTTCCAGACCCCACAAACTGAAATTGGTCAATTATTCTATTATCAACCAAAACCATTGAAGGATTAGATGAAAATTCAACTGAGGATGAACCTTTCATTGGGATGTCGTAATCATTTCACAACAGTCCCAATGTAGATGGAGTTTTTTATGTTAGAGGAGATCATAATGAAGGGATTTGGATAGTTGATAGATGGGTAAAATCCATTCATCCTTTTAAAAAGAGTTCTTTAATCAGGTTATATATTTTTTGTAATATACATTTTGTTATCTCATGTTATTATATGCTTGCTGATACATTTATGTAATCTAAATTAAATGTTAAACCACTTATGAAAATAATGAATTTTCACATGTTGGTGCTCCCAATACTAAGGAACAATAGGTCTCTCAACCTTCTACTACTCATAGTGCATAGGAATAATGACCTTTTACATGTGATGGTGCTCCAAATCCTAAGGAACAAAAAGTTTCTCAACTAGTTGCTGCTCCCAGTGCAGATGTACAATGACCATCTGCACATGATGATGACATTGCTGTAGAGGAACAACATATTGAAGATGCTGAATCGGAGTAACTAGTAGGAGACGAATGAATAATGATACAAAAAAATAGAAGCATCGTAGTTTGATGGTGTTAGAAAAAATCATTAAGGAAAAAATCGAAGGCATCAAATATGAGGTCGAACAGAATGTACATGGCCAATATTTTAACCCCAATAAGGAAATGTTCAGTAGTTACATTGGAATAATCACCTAAAAACACATTACAATTGATATAAATTCATGTAACCATGTCGTGACCACGCTTAAGACACTCATGTGGGAAGAGATTACGATAAAATTATGATATCATTTATTTATTTTACTAAAAAATAAAATAATGAAACATTGACTTACTCTTCATCATCCCTTGTAGAGTGCATTTATAATAGATGAATTTCACATGAAATATGTATTAATGCTTGTTTTAAGGATTCACAAAGAATTTTACAAAATTCTAACAAGTCATCATCTTAAAGATACTGAAGAAAAAATAAACCCACACCCACCACTTATGTATGCACACCTAATAACCCAAGAATCATGGGATGTGTTTACTGGACATCTGAATTTGTTTCTTTTTTGGTATATTGTGGCTAGTAGTACATTGTTTGATGATATGTGTATTAATCACTTTGATTGATTTTTTTTATGAAACAAAAACCGAGTGCTGAAAATAAGGAACGAGAAGTAAAACCAATATACCCATACCGTAAATAAAGGATGTGGTACACTTCACTTAAAAAAATGGTATGTATTTTAAATATACGGTAATACTTTTATACGACATGAAACAACATCATAATTATGTTACTATATTTATATGAATACTGGTGACTCAAAATCCAAATCCACTTCCATCCCATGTTGTGTTCTATGGAAGAAGGCACGTGTAAATAAATATGGGATACTAATAGATGAAAACACATAAAAAGTGTGGGAAACATGTGCAAGTATGAAATAATAATAATTTTTCTTTAAATCACTATTACATAACAATGATTACTTATTTTCCTATATTTTATACCTGAAATAGTCATAAGAATAAGAAACACCTGTACCAGATGAACACCTACTATCAGTGGCCTTGAAGTGGCTAGAACAGTTTGGCCGCGTCAGAGGTGCGGGTTTTGGGGTGACACCCCAAACATATTTTGAGAAAAAAGAGGAGGATAATGATAAAGAAATGAAATAGATGAACTAAATACTAGATACCTTTGAAGAAAAATTCCAATGGTATAGAGAGTTGATAACAACTTTTATGGGGGGAAGCAAAAAGAAGGAATAACTCAAGAACAACCATTGCGTGAAGATCCCACCCCACACCCCACCAGCTTTGAGGTATTCCATTACCCTCAAAGAGCTGTCAGGGTCATGGAAATCAATAGTCTAATAATTGTTTATGTGAAATGTGAACCAGATAGACACTGATACCTTTCCTATATTGATATTATATAGGGTGAAAATGATTGTGATTTATATCTATAAACACCCACCCATCACCTTGTAGCGAGGGCTACACTGTTCAATATCCAAGATGACAGTCTATACTATAGAATACTTCCAAAAGGTCATGTGAGAGTGGAAATTAGCATAGCTCATGAGCCAAGAACTGAGATACATTCCACTTTATGATGAATATATTCATACAGTTGTTCGAGCTATTGGAACATTCGTCACATGACCGTCACATCTTGTAAAAAAACATGTCAACAAGGAGGTATTCATTTCCAATTTATTTTTCAAGCTAAACCTTTAACAATTAATGAAAAAGGTCTAAACCGATGAATGTTATTATATATGGATAAAGGGAAGAGAGTGAAATGAAATACTGACTCAAAACCATATAAAGGATCAACAAATCGATCGAAAAGATCTTCCGAATGCACATTTACCCTACCCGTTCCATATCTGCATTTACTAACATTAAAGGTTCATGTGGATACAAAGTTAAAAAATGGTAGTAGTCACATAATTTCTTTTGAATAAAATATTTATGAAGAGTAAGGTGAATAATACATTGGTATTTAGAATGTAAATGAAATCCTCAACTATTATTGTCTAGGCGCCTCAGTTGTAAATGTATACATGAGGTATGTTTTCATGATTTGATTTTCCAAAAGCTAATATACTGTGTTAATTATGACTAAATACATTTCATATTTTTGGCAAGTGTATATATAAAAAACAATTGAAGGGATTTCCTCATGATTTTTTTGGGTTAGTTAGTCCTCACACCACCTCTACAGAACAAACAAAAATAGAATCCAAAAAAGGATGAAATAGTGATAGGCCCGGTTAAATTGTTTGGAAGAAAAATTTAAAATGAAAAAATCTTATTAATACCAACATTACAGGGGTTAATCTATAAAATTTAATCATATAAAATATATTTTCATTTCTTTTATTACTTATTTCTTTTTTGTGTTTTTAAGTAACATTGGATTCATATTGCGGTCAATTTGGATACTCCAAAGATATTTTTTCTGGATTCACTTCATGGATACCCAAAAAAACGACCACACATGATGGAATTTGTAAATTTTTAATAAACTACATCCAAAATTTTAGAACTAAACATAAATTTATATAATTTATATTATCATTTAATTAGGATTCTATTATGATTGGGCAGTGCATCAATATTGTGAAAAACAAGGAATGAGGCCAGGGGCTAAGCATAAGGACCCTAACAAGTTATACAACTAGAAAAACATCAGGGTATATATAATAATATTTCACTGTCCAAACACATATCAAAACAAATTACTTATTCTGCTCAATGTTTCTTTAGTTTCTGAAACAAACAAATGGAAAAGATTATGGTTATTATGTTTTTAAATTTATAAGAGAGATCATATTTCACGAACAAAATAGCATCCTTGAAGAGGTATTTTCAAAGTTAATTACTATTTAATTTAAAATATTTATTAATCCTTTTTATTTATATTTTTCCATTATAATTATGTTTATAAAAAAACTCATATTCACAAGACAATATATATTTTCTTAGAAACAAATGGGCAACATACCTGATGGAAGAATATACACAAATAGCATGAAGATGTGACTTCCATAGAAGTAGTGGATTGTTTCATATTTATGTTTAATTTAATTATTTTTAGTATTACTCACATAAGAATTTTTTTTCTCATATAGGTGTATTCCTTTCATATTTATGGGTCAATAACGTATACAAGAATCATGAAAAAGTGAATTCATACTACTTTTTAATTAATTTTGTCATCATTTTATATACTATTTGTAAGTTATTTTACCTATAATATTTATCTAATACTTATTTAGTTGTTTTCATATATCTTTTTGGAAGAGATAACATGTTTCTTTCTGTAATGTTACTACAATTTCCATTACTTTTATTTTTCGAACTGCCAACGCTGCAGATTGATTCAACATTCTTAGCAGAAAAACCTTTCTCAAATAAATATGTAGTGTTGGTAGTTTTATAGAGAAAAAAACTAGTAATTATGGTTACATTGGAATTTAGAATTGTTTTGAGACTTTTGGATGTATAGAAATTAGTGACACCTCAATCCGACACACGGTGTGACCGGCATGACTCTAGGTGTGCCTTTTTATTTAAAATTGACTTTAATTTTAGTAAAATATACAACTAACATAATAAAAAAACACATTACTATTGTTTTGATACACCAGTAAAACGTTCCATAAGTCATTTAGGATGTGTAGGAATCATCCACACCTCAATATGATGCATGGTGTGACCAGTATGACTCAAAGTGTCCGTTATCATTTTAAAATATATATTTCACTTCAAAATGTGTTACTCACAGAAAAATGAGCAAACACACTCATATTGTATTGATAATTTAGGACATCAATTCATAAATCATTTTTGAAATGTTGGAATCGGTCTCATACCAAAACGATACATGATGTCACCGGTACGAGTCAATGTGCATGTTTCTAGTTTAAAATGGAATTATAGTAAAAAATGCAAGTGACATACTGAAAACTGAGCATACATATTCAGATTATTTTTATACTTTAGGAAAATTATCCATGATTCACTTAGGACATTTAGGAATCGATCTCACCTCAATTTTTGGATGTGTAGGAATCAGACGTACCTCAATCCGAGGCACAGTGTGACTGGTACGACTCCAAGTGCGTCTTTTTTATTTAAAATTTACATCGATTTTAGTAAAAAACAACAAATAACCTACTAAAATATGAGAAAATACATTTTTATTATTTTAAAAATTTAGGAAAATGATCCATGAGTCATTTGAGACATGTAGAAATCATAATCACCTCAATCCGACACATGTTGTGACCGACTTGACTCCAAGTGATTCTTGTTATTTAAAATTGACATCAATTTTAGCAAAAGGAAAAAGTGACCTACTAAAAACTATGAAAAAACATTCATATTATTTTGATAATTTAGAGAAAATATCCACGAGTCATTTGGAATGTGTAGGAATTGGCCACACCTCAATCTGAGGCATAGTGTGACCGGTATGACTCAAAATGTATCTTTTTTTATTTAAAGTTGACATCAATTTTAGTAAAAAAGATAACTGACCTACTCAAAACTGAAAAAATTCATTCATATTGTTTTGATACTTTAGGAAAGTTATCCATAAGTTATTTTTGATGTGTATAAACCAACCACACCTTAATATGACGCACAGTGTGACCGGTATGATTCCAAGTGCATCTTTTTATTTTAAATTGACATTAATTTTAGCAAGAGGAACAAGTGGCATACTGAAAACTAAGAAAACACATTCATATTGTTTTGATAATTTAGGGAAATGTTCTATGAGTCATTTGAAACATATAGGAATTACATGAACCTCAATATGACGTATGGTGTGACCGGTATGACTCAAAGTTCATGTTATTAGTTTAAAATTGACATTTTAGTTCAAAACATGTGTCACTCACTAAAAAACCATAAAATGTGATCTGATTGTCTTGATAATTTAGAACAAAAATTCATAAGTCATTTGTGACATATATGAAATATTCTCATGTCAAACTGACACACAATGTGACCTATATGAATCAAAGTGCATGTTTCTATTTTGAAATGACATTTTAGTAGAAAACAAAAATAACATACTGAAAATTGAGAAAACGCATTCAGATTGTTTTCATACTTTAGTAAAAAGATACTTAAGTAATTTGTGATGTATAGGAATTAGCCACACCTCAATATCAAACATGGTGTGATCAGTATAACTCCAAATGTGTCTTTATTTAAAATTGACCTTAATTTCATTAAAAAGAACAAGTGATGTACTCAAAACCAATAAAATGCATTCAAATTGTTTTGATACATTAGGAAAATTATCCATACCTCATTTTTG
Organism: Viscum album; assembly: GCA_963277665.1. Lineage (NCBI taxonomy): Eukaryota > Viridiplantae > Streptophyta > Magnoliopsida > Santalales > Viscaceae > Viscum > Viscum album. Next base: position 1,303,709,702 of record OY728160.1, on the reverse strand, counting down.
ATGTATAGGAATCAACTTAACCTCAATAAAATCATGGTGTGATCAGTATAAATCCAAGTGTCATTTTATTTAAAGTTGACTTTTTTTAATGTATTCGTTCATATTAATGTTTAATTTATTTCTTTATAATATTACTAACATAATATTTTTTTTCTTTTTTATGTAGATTCTTTTTCTCAGGTTGAGGTGATTTTTTATGCAATGGATACCATGGGCGGACCCTTTTGAGAGGGGATCACAGGTGCCAAAGACAAACATTAATGTTTTAAATTGTTTGCGGATAGTAATTGTAAATGTAATTATACAAAAAATTGTTTTAAATGTATATAGTAGTGTTTTTTTGTATTCATGATATAAAATTTATTTCAATTAAATTATATATTTTTTGTATAGGAGGTTTTGGTGTGTTTTTTTATGTATAGAAGGTTGCTGCAGTGTGCTGTTATACAAACAACACAATATAGTAGATGCGGCCTTTATTAGTGCTATTTCTAGCACTGATAAATGAAACCACTTATCAGTGCTATTTCTAGTGCTGATAAAGGCAACCATTTATTATCACTATTGAAAAACTAATAATGTGACACCTTTATTAGTGCTAGAAATATCACTGATAAAGAGCGACTTTTATCAGTGTTTTTTTAGCATCGATAAAGACCCCCTTTAACAATGCTGCAATTAATATACCCTTTTTAGTGATATTAAAAGCCTTTTTGTGTGATTTTAAAGGGAATATCTGTATTAGTGAAGCAATTACATCAAAAAATAATATCACACCCTATAAATCTCATTTATTAGAACTTTCGAGGGAGATAAAATCACTGGACTTTTCCCATGAACAAACCCAAACTGATATTCAACAACTAAAGCATGAATGAAATTGTTTATGGGAGAAGTTCAAGCTCACGAAGATCACAAATCAAACTATGTTCATTGAATCACCCAATAAAATCTCACCATCACACACATTACTCTTAAGAAATACATTGGTGTAATAAGGAGTTATGCATTTAGACCCTAAAAGTATGAATTTGTATATTTTTATTTTTAATAAAATAATGACTATATTTTTCCTTTTTTATTATTACTTTTTAAATGATTAGATAATGTGTTTGATAAAAATCAGATTTTGATATGATAACACACAAATTGTATTTCTGGGAAATATATAGTTTCATTCAAGAAAATATTTTTGATGAATTCAATAATTTTTGAAATAAATGATATTTTGATAAAATATTATTATTAAATAATGTATATGAAATATTAAAGATAATATAATTTTACGAAGTCAAATGTATTTTTTATAAGGGTTTATTGTAAAAAAACAATTATTTTTTAATAAACGGGGATTTTGATTTAAAAGTGTAGAAGATAAAATTTAGAGAATTATTTGGATATAATAAATATTATTTTTGAAATCATCGTGTCAAAATTATCCAATAGTTATTTTTTCATAATTTTCATAGACAATAGAATTTTTGGATCAAAATTAAATATGGTATAAATATACATATTGTTTTATGACATCATAAAATCCTAAAAGTGATGTAATAAATACTATAAAGAGTATCCATGGACAATATTATGTCTCCCCTTTAAAATAATGTGTTTTTGAAGATATTATTGTAGTAGTGGGTTCCCTATACCCAACTATGCAACACTTTTGATTACCACATCATGTATACAGTTAGATACACATGATGTATTCTTACCATTATAGTGTAGACTTTTCTGTGTCAACTATTTAATGGTAATGTCCATAAATTAATTGTTGTATAAAAAGGTTATAGTAAATCCCAGTATATAATGAGAACCTCGAGATACTATGATAATATTAAATATATGTCATATGGTCTAGATACATCTTATTGAATAGACACAGTAGATGTCTGACTATCTGGTGCTAGGGGATCATAAGCATTAAGACTTCTTCTCATGAAGTTTGCACTTGGTGATCTCTAGTTGTGAGATCATGAAGGTATACCTACCAATAGGAATACCACAAGTTTGGTCTCCAAACTTGAGATCATTACCAATGTGTGTCATTTGATAAAATACTTTGATCTAAGGTAAAAACCATGATAATGAAATTGTGGTGAGGTATTTTATGTTGGGTGCATTATTGGTGGTATGGCATTGGTTGAATGTTCAAGAAAGGTTTTTTCGCTTCCAGGTTAAGGAAATAATATATCTCAGGCCTGGTTGATCAGGATGTAGTACTTTCATAAGATCATGGCCATGATAGTCGAGGATAAATATGTCCAGTTAGATCAACAAATAATAAATTAGGAAAAGGATGATGAAATGGGTGTGCGTCCTGCTTTATGAAATATTAAATACAAAGAGATTATATTACACTATGAGTGTTCGTAGGTTAGTTGTCATTGACATGTCTATCCTTATCTCTTTAGGGGCTATGATGAGTTGCTAGATCCTGCTTCTAGTCTACTAATAGTAATCAATACTTTCGAGATAAAGGTCTAGAGGGGCACACACAATAGCGTATTAAATAATATTCCTTATTTATTTTAATAGGTATATAAGACATGTTGAGCCCCTCCATTGGGGTTTGGGTTTTGTCCAAGGATATACGATCACCAAGCAATAAATAAATTAATATTATTCAAGTTAAGAATAATTGTCATTGAATTTATTTGTTAAATGTATTTATAAGTTTTAAAGTAAATATATGGAAAATATTATTTGAATGAATATTAGTTTAAAATATTCAAGGTTCATTTAATATTTATGGGAATTACGAGTCAAGTTAATGAATTGGGTATTATCATGTCATATAGTTATTATATTACAAGAAGGTGATAATAATAATAAATGTTATTTATGACTTAGTGTAGTAGTAAAAATATCATTTAAATAGTGTGTTAATTATTCGAGAGCTAGAGAGGCAATTCTAGATAATTACATAACACACTATAAATATAGGAGAAGAGACACTCGCCAAATACTATTCATGGAAAGATCTTAAAGCGCTTCTCTCTCCTCTCTCACCTTATAGAGAGAGAAGTACTCGATCTAAGTAAATGGATCGAGCTTTCTCTCATGTATCACAAGAAAATAGATATGGTGATCATTGGAGTGTTGAAGGAATCTTCGGATCTCCACGCGAGCACCTGGATTTCGATAATCGGTGCTCCCACATATGTTTGAAGCCACATGGATTATCTAGAGGAATTCAACTTTAGATTCTTTGATCAGTGATTGTCGATGATGAACAGTGGATGGACACATGAATTTGGATAAAAATAGGTATTTATGGTTTTAATTTTGTGCTTAATCATCTTCACGCGAGATCCTTGGCTGGTAATCAGGTAGTGTTTCACTGATGACGATGAGCTCATGTCGATTGTCGGTAGTTTTTTTTAAATCCCTAGTTTCAGGGTTTCCACCACATGCCTAGTAACTTCAATTGGTATAAAAGAGATGCGTGATGATTTTAATCCAAGGGAAAAAAATTAAATTTGCATTAAATTTCATAAAAGACATCGTTCTAGTCCCAACGTCGCAGACGGTGTGAAAATCTGACATCAAATAGCCAAGTTACGACCATCTAAAGTTTCATTACAGATTGAAATAAATCGTCAGGTTATAAATTTTGAAAAACATATATATTTCATATATTGATTTTATACCTAAATCTAGTGGCGTGGGATTTCACCATTGAACCTGGACACTGGTCGGAGTTTTGATAGATGGAATAGTAATTTCTGGCACCGATAATTTTATTATAATAAAATTATTATTATAAAATTATTATTATTTTTCTAAGACTAAGGTATTAGGTTTTTGAAAAATTTGTATAAAAAAATAAAAAAATAATTTTAAAAATAAGAGGGCGACTGTTTTTGTTTTCTTCGGGCCAGCATGTGGCCAAAACAAAAGCAAATGAAGTGAAAAAAAGGTGGAAAAAGTTTTCAAAGGGGAGGGTCCCCTGTCCCCTTACACCACCCTCCTATTGGGGCTGCTTGGGTGCGACTCCTCCCTCTAGGCCTCTGACCACCAGGTCCACTCTCCTCATCCTTCTCCTAGTGTCGACTCCTGCCACCGGCCACGTAGTACCCCAGTCTGACCGATCCGGCCGACCGTGCCTCCCTTTCGTGACCACCTAGTGGTGCACCACCTTCTATGGTGTGCCTTTCCCCAGACCACGAGCTTACCACCACTCGAACCCACCACCTCTCATTCTCCCCCAACCCTTTATGACCCTCCTTAGATGTGCCGACACCCCATCGCCGGGCCGCTCAGATCCCACTAGACCAAGCCCCTTTAGCCATATTTATCGGCCCATACTCCTCTTAGCCTGAATCATCCACCACCTGATGTCTCTGTGCTACTGCATTAGGTCACCATGCGACTTTCTCCCTACGGAACCAGTGGCTATACCAACTGACAACCACTTATGCCTTCATCGGCACTCAAATCCAGACCACTACGACTGAGCTGTCTCCCGCCATCCTGCCATGGCTGCCTACCATGGACTGCCACCAATACCTCATCCCGATACCGAATTCCATAGAGAGATCTTCTACTGCCTCGCCAGATGACATCACCTTTGGCCAGTTCTTCCCAAGAACCGGTGCTCCCCTGGATTGTCGGTCTTTCGGAATCCTGGCCTTGGTGCAATACTTGCCTATGCTGGCTTTCTTCTAGCTGGGGGATGTGAGGTACTCCCCAGTACCACTTTGCACATACCAAATTTGCCTTGAAATAGTCCTGGGCAGGTCTGCCTGTCTCCGTATGGGTCTGGGTGAGCCTGCCCGGTCCGAATGGCCCTACGCAGGTTCAACCTGACCCATACAGACTCTAGTCAGAGTTTTCAGGGTTCGGGTAAAGTTTTAAATAATAAAAAATTAATTAAATTAATTAATTTATTTTTTGTTTTAAATTAAATTAATCATAAATTAATTTTTTATTTTAAAAATTAATTTTAAAATTATAGGTTAAATTAATTTAATTTATGGTGTTTAAATTATTTATTTAATTTAATTTTTGGTTTTAAAATTAAATTAATTAATGGGACAGAATGATGAGAATTGCTGAATTAAAAATAAGAGTGAATTTTTAATTAAATACATTTTCCCTCAAGAATAATTTAATGAAAGTTTAATTTTATTTATAAATTTAATTTAAATATGCGTGTTTAATGTGTATTTATTGATCATGATTCTAATACCGACTAATGCATGTCTGATTTTTATTTATTTATTTAATTATTTCAATGCATGTTTTATAATAATTAATTTAATAAATGATGATCTACAAATCATCTTTGTCATTAAATGTATAAGGGTTTGCATGATGAATTTTCAGAGTTGTATTTTATACTCCCAAGACCCCCTTGCCTACATGAAAGTATTGTTATATAATGACAAAGATGAGTAGTGACACACTACACGCCGAGCTATGATGACACACCAGATAGGAGACTGATGCATTGGATGGGCAAGTGCTGAAACTCGAGTTTCAAGTGACGCGACTCAAGGTATTACCCCTAGGGTCTAGGCTGATCCATTATTCACTCAATGAATAAACCATTAGTTTTGGATCATGATCAAATCATCATTTTATTTTATAATGTTTTATTATTTTGTATATGTGTAGACTATGTGCATTCACATAGAATAATAAACAAACATGCTCAGATAAAATGAACATGTGATGCGATTGATATTTTTCTATTTGTTGCATGGTCAGTTGTGAGTGAGATCACCAAGTAAATACTTATAGATAGAAAATTATTTATTTTTATAACATAAAAACAATAAAACTCTCAAAGAAATATTAAGTCGTAACCACCTTCCGTCATTCAAATTTGGACAAAATGAGGCGTTTAAAGTGCTTTTCAACCAAAGTTGAGGGTGCCACTTACTACTAGGGAGTTATTATGAGAGTGGTGGGTTAACTTAACTAAAGTGGTAGTAAGGATTAACCAAAGATAACTTGATATCATTTTAGAGGTAATCATTGAGTAAATCAAGTTATTATTTTAGAAGTTGGAACTTTACTCAACAGATCAAGGAACCATGAGTTGATACATTTAGCTAGTCAAACAACTACCTTGAACCCTCCAAGTAGTGGCGTAGCCAAAGCTTATAGACTATGAGGTGAGGTTTAGGGATCCTTTACACTAGAATACTCAAGCAAGAGAATATTATGATTCTATTATAGAGGGTTTCTATAATTCGATAAAACAATGGGAGACATTTAATGATTTAATTAATTAATCAAAATGTCTAAATTGGTAATCAAGATAAAAAGTACTAATTTGATAGAATTTATTTTTTTTAGAAAATGAAAAGTTATACCACAGTAAATAATATGATAAATAATGGGAAAATTAAATGTCCACATTGACATGGGTTTCTAATGGCAGTACAGGCGCTTGTGAAAAATAATACAATATCAAAAATTCAAGGTGCTGGTGTCCCCAATACCTGTTAAACTACCTTATGAAGTGATGATGTAAAATTACTTACAGGAGACACATGCATAAAGCATACGATGGTTATGAAATTATGTCATCATCAATTTTTGATGTCAGTTGTGGTCACTACATTAGGACTTGGGTGATATAACATAGAGTCTCATCTTTAAGAAGTTTTCAAGGATAAAGTGAAGTAAGATATGAATGTGATGATTACACTGGTTATGTTTAAATTGGAAGGAAGATTATGATATTTCATGTCATCCCATTCCTATACCCTTTTACTCCAATCTCATTTTAGGTTACAAAATGAACAATATTGAGTAAACTCTTCATTACCTATTTAGGTAATGTTCTCCAAGTAAATAAGAATATAAAATATAATTTAATATTTAATTCTTATGGCGAACAAATTGAAAGGCAAGGTGACAAGTCTAATGGAAAGTAATTCTAGAAGCACATTCACAATTTTCTTCAATGCAATGAGGTTAGTTAATAAACAAGAGGTTATTTGATTCACATATCATGAAATAAAGTTATGAAAGTTTAATCACAATAATTTTAATTAAAGAATCAAGCTATCACTTCTTCAGTAATATTCATCAATATAAAAGTAATGTTTCAATATTACTTCTTGGGTTTTAAATACAATATTCCAATTATATGTGTATTCAAATATGGTAACCAAGTGAGTATTGAAGTGTTAATAGAAGTCAGGTCTATTCTCCAAGTGGCTGAGAAAGGTTGATTCCTAAGTCAGTAGTGAGAAGTATATGACTTCTATATTTACAAGTGAATTATTCTTGTAAAAATATTATTGAGTATAACTAAAAAATTCATCTCATGCCTCCTTTGGACATAAGGATACATTATTCCAAGTTCCATAATGAATGTTGTTTTTGGTGTTGAATACTAAAACAATAGTTTAGTGATACATGAATCATAGGAAATAACTAATGAATATAAAAATGTAAGACTTATTTACCTAGTTGTGGAAAGATAAAACCTTGTTAATCAAAACTAAATCAGACATCTAGGATATACCCAGTATGGTATTTAGACTCGTCTAATCTAAACACCTTAGGTATTATCAACGTATCTACTTAGTTTTGGAAAAAACCTTTAGAAATAAAGGTAAGCCACATAGATTTTGGAATTAGTTCAAAAATTGAGCGTGAAATATTAAAAGGGAAATCTAGTGGTAAATATACTTCATTATATTCCTTTAAGTGCTGAATGAATGAAAAAGTGAAGTATATAATATGCATGGTTAGTAGATATGAGTTCCTTCGGGATGGAATGCCGAAGAATATCTTGACCAAGAAAACATTGATCAATATAATTTATCTTGGAGTAATTTGTAAATGAAATTACCTTATCTACATCATAACATTGATGTTAATGAGGAGGATCGATGATGTAGTCTTAAATACTAACATTGATCAACAAAAATGTAACATAGATAAATTCCTAAATGCACGTTTTCTACATCAGAGTTATGATGTAAGTAGTATCAATGTTGCAAATTACAAAAACTTCTATTATATTTCATGTCATGCTTCAAAAATAACAGAGATATACCATAACCATATGCTAACTATAATGACAAATGGATATCATATAAGTCAAATATGATGGAAATCCATTATGTCATAGGACATGTGTTTAGATGCGAAGAGTTTATCAGGATATAAACAAACTTGCATCAAGCTAAACACATTGTGCATCTAAGTAATTATCCAAATGTTTTCTTAGGATATTATATAAATCCATAAGATAGAAAAGTGCCAATAAAGTGATAGAATAAATTTCTATAAAAGGGTTCACATCTCTATATGATAAAGTGGGAGCCGGATTGACTTTGGTTTAGTCAATGCTAGAGATGCACATATAGTTGGTATAGGAACTAGTTCCACAAGTGCATGTAGAAAAAGAATGTTCTAGAGACACATATTGCGTAGGAAGGTTAAAACCATAGTTATGGTTTTGAATTCACTGGTATCAGTGATCCATTATTCTTGGAGAATAATAATTCCTACAAGTAAGAAGTATATGGATATTAATTGAGATAGAAAAGATCAATTAAAATTCAATAATGTATTCTATGTATAAAAGCACAATGGGGATTATTATTTTGAATGTTGTAGTGGGTATTAAAATTAGATTATTCATGGATGGTACAAGCATAGAACCAATAAGGCTCGGTTGGTTACACCAATACATTATGACTAAATCGATTAGAATTTTAATTATCATATATAATATCTATGATAATGTTATTGAGCATTGGATTTCATGAACACCAATCATGGAAGGTGTAAATATGACACCACTAGAAAGGGATGGTCATGTCACAAAATGCTAATAAAGTTTGAAAGTTACTGAAATCTAGTTTATGATTTAAGTAAGTAATGAGATCATAAAATATTCATTTGGAACGAATGATTTCCATGCGTCTACCATAGGTTAGTCAGAGCGCCATTGTTTTCAAAGTAAAATATGTCCAGAAACATATGGAAAATAGATATTGTTCTTATAGTTAGTTAATAACAATGATGAAAGTAATTCTTTAGTGATTGACTCAAAGTAGCAATCTAAGTTCTAGGGAAAAAGATATACTGAGGTAGATCTAATGTTTGCTTGGACCTTGTTAATTGTATATATAGTGACATGGTATTGAAAAATACAAGTTGGAACAATTAAAGAGAGAATTATTACCAATGTAACATATATATATATATCTTTCCAGGTTTACATGTCTGGCACATAGGAAGAGATTAACATGGTGAGTTGAATTCCATATGCTTTAGTGATGAATCAATCACATATTCCATGATATGTACAAGAATTGATATTGTCTAGATATACTTTATAGTAGGAAAATATTAATTATATCCAAGAGCACTGTAAGGGAAGCAGTCAGAACTATCTATTTGTACTTTGGAAAGTACAAAGGATATATAACTAGTATGTGGATAAGAAAGGATACAAATTTTCAGGGGAAAAAAACTAGTCTTCCTTAGATCCATGTGATCTAATATTGCAGTTAGGCTAAGGTGTTGAGTGATACAAGATCATAAAATCAAGTGGAATCCATAACTACAAATACTGAGTACATTGCAACTTCTAAGGTAGCTAAGAAGCACTTATATGCAACAATTTTTTCCACTTCTTGGAATTTCACATAGTAAGTAAATATTTATCATAATGTAAATTATGATATTATTACTAGCTAAGATGTCAAGTTTTGAAAGGGAAAAAAGGGATATAATTGGGGATACCATTTATTGATAAGTTTTACTCAAGGATATGTGGTCTCAAATAGAAAAAATACCACACAAAATAATTATGGTAGGGTTAGTAACTAAATCCACGGATCAACAGAAACATGATCTTAATCATGTGAGAGCTAAAAAGGTTAGTTAGAAAGTTGGATCTAGTGAAAGTGAGAGTGTTGTAATAGTGGGTTCTATAGACCTAACTATGCAGTACTTTTGATTACCATATCATTTATACAGTTAGATATACATGATGTATTCTTACCATTATAGTGTAGAATTTTCTGTATCCACTATTTAATGGTAATTTCCATAGATTAATTATTATATCAAAAGGTTATAGAAGATCCCAGGCTATAATGAGAACCTTGAGATAATATGAAATTAATCATAAATATTTGTACTATGGTCTAAATACATCTTACAGACTGGACATAGTAGATATATGATTATCAAGTGTTAGGGGATCATAAGAATTGAGACTTCTTATCATGAAGTTCTCACTTGGTGATCTCTAGTAGTGAGATCATGAGGACATACCCGCCAATAGGAATACCACATGTTTTGGGTGTCATTGGATGTTCCTATCTATAGACATGTGTATTGGTCTCAAGACTTGAGATCATTATCAATGCATTCCATTTGATCACGTACTTTGATACAAGGAAAAAACCATAATAATGAAATTATGGTGAGGTAGCTTATGTTGGGTTCATCATTGGTGGTATGGCATTGGTTGAATGGCTAATAAAGGTTTTTTCTCTTCCAGGTTAAGGAAGTAATATATCTCGGGCTTGGTTGATCAAGATGGTAGTACCTTCATAAGACCATGTCCATGATAGTTTAGAGTAAATCCACCCAATTAGATTAATAAATAATAAATCAAGAAAAGAACGATGACATGGGTGTACATTATTATTTGTGAGATATTAAATACAAAGAGATTATATTACATAATGAGTGTTTATAGGTTGGTTGTCATTGCTATTACTATACTTATCTCTTTAGGGGACATGATGGGTTTATTGATCTTGCTCTTAGTCTACGAATAGTATTCACTGCTATCATGATAAGGGCCTAAAGGGTCATACACAATAGCGTATTCAATAATATTCCATATGCAGTTGAATAGATATATAGGACATGGTGGTACCCACCACTGGGATATGGGTTTTGTCCAAGGATATATGATCACCAAGTAATAAATAAATTCATATTATTCAAGTTAATAATGATTGACATTGAATTTATTTATTAAATGCATTTAAAAGTTTTAAAGTAAATACATGGAAAATATTATTTGAATGAATATTAGTTTAAAATATTCAAGGTTAATTTAATATTTTTGAGAATTATGAGTCGAGTTAATGTATTGGGTATTATCACATAATATAGTTATTATATTACAAGAAGGTGATAATAATAATAAATGATATTTATGACTCAGTGTATTTTTCAAAATATCTTTTAAATAGAGTTTTAATTATTCGGGAGTCAGAGAGGAAATTATGGGTAATTACACACCACAATATAAATAGAATAGGATAGGATCTCACTAAATACTATTCATAGAAATATATTTGAGAGATTATCTCTCCTCTTTCACCTTCTAGATAGAGAATATCTCAATCCATGTAAATGGATCGAGCTTTCTCTTGTGCATTGCAAGCAAAGTGATGTAGTGATCGTTGGAACAACAAAGGCATCATCAGATCTCTACGCCAGCACACAGATTTCGGCGATTGACACTCCTTCATATTTCTGAAGCATGTGTGGATGATCTAGAGGAATTCTAATTTGTATTTTTCAAGCAGCGATCTCCAGAAACAAATGGCGGAAAAACACGCGGCTTCGAATTGAACCGTGTATTTATGGTTTTAATTTTGTGATTAATCCTATTTACATGAGATCCTTGGCTGGTAATTGTGTAGAGTTTCACTAAAAATGATGATCTTATATCGATCTTTGGTGTATTTTTTTTAAAATCCTAGGTTTCAGGGCTTCTTCTACATGCCCAGTACCTTCAAATATTTGATTAATTTTATAAACCCTTAATGATTCCTCCAAAACCCAGATTATATTTTAAGGTTTTAAAATCAATTAATTATAAACATGACTCAATCCCACACCACCAAGGGTATTATTTTAATGAGTTGGATTATTGGACTTATAAAATAATTAAATCCACTCCTCTAGAATAAATAATGGGATGTTTTGTGGTTTTTATTACTTTATCATATAAAGTCAAAAACCTAAGTTTGGAAATTAATAAAGAACCCCCTATATTTTTTCTATATAAACTCAATAAAACTATCATTACTCACCACTAAAAACCCTTATAGAATTAATTTACCCTATCCTTCTCTCTCTATATCCCTTACAAGGTTTCCCCAATCTCCCAATAAGATCCTCCCAAATTTTTAGAAGCGTTCACTCAAGGTAAGAGATCCTTTCATCATCCTATTTATTCAAGAACCTTATTTATATTATACATTTTTATTTCCAATTGTTCAATTTTGATATGTTCTTACACATCCATATGAGTATAATTGTGATTTTAAAGTGATGAGATACTCCTTTCCCTCTCATTAAACCCTTCCATTAATCTTTATGTACCCCTGTTATGCTGCCAAAATCATCCTATGATTTTCATACCAAACATTTTTAAAGTGAATACTCATCTGAATTTAAAATCAAAGGTAATCAACTAGTTTTAATTATAATTAATTGATTGGGGACCTCCATGTATGTAACACACAATTATTGACCATGGTATTAAATCTGATAAAAAACATCTTCATGTTGTATGATCTATGTGGCACACTTATGCATGTACATGTTATGAATGCGATAGGTGAGCCCATCATTATATAGCCCTCCAATGCATTGGGTAATGTTTTTATCTCATGAGATGCCAGTATGATGCACATGAGGTTATCCTAAGCACACTATGTTATTTTGTCTTGGTGTTCAACCTTAACTTATGTTTATGATGTCATGTTTTATTTTGTTTCCACATTACTATATCACATTCTTATTATCATAATATATCATGCTTGAATATTCATGTTTATGATTCTCACCCATTTTATGTTTCATTGATATTACTATTAACTAACATTCAATATTTTCATCATGTTATACTTCAATTATTACATTACCAAGATTTATAGCTCACCCCTTTCTTATGAATGTCCTCAGGTTATCCCATGCAGTTTTAGAAGGAAGATGGATTTTAAGAACATGTTGTGAAGTTTTTAAATAATGTTGTTATACCCATGTTTGAAGTTTATGTGTTGTGTACCTAATTACCCAAATAAATTTGGCCTCATGATCTTATAGGGTTTTATTAAGTGTACCTTTATTTAATAAATCATGAATTAAGGTGTATTAAAGATATGAGTTATCATAGTAGGTATCAGAGGAAAGTATAGTTAGTTTTGGGGATTAGGATTAGAAAAATATAGTGAAAGCCTTAGGGATAATACTAAACATAAGAAGACATCCCTAAATTTTTTTAAAGTATAGAGTAAGTGTTTTACATGTAAATACATCAATTTTTGGATACTTCAAGTGGATGTGGCTCTAACATAGTTGTACCTAAGGGTAATAAACTTGAAATGGTCGCATTGAGCCAAAATTGATTATCACTTGGTGCATGACTGAAAGCCTTTCTAGACACCTAGTTTAAAAATCCCAGGGGATATGATTTGGTAAATTCACATGAACTTTACAAACCATTATGAAGGTAACAAAAATTACCATTAGATTTTATGTTAGTAAATAGATCACAGATAACTTAGATTCAAACCTAGAAATTCATAGGTTAAATAATATATGTCATTTATGAATTATCCCTTTAATTTTAATGGTTTCCAATTTATGTGTTTAATAGTTTAAAAATAATCATCCTTAATTTTCCCTTTATTCTAGTTAATGACCATAAATAAGAGGAACCGAGCCAATAACCAATGTGAGGGGAATTGTGATGACTACCCAAATTAGATTCCCAACCTGATAGGAGTAAGAATCATGAAATTACTAATAATACTTTCTCAATTGGATCAGTTTTTGAATAGAAACCTGAATTAGGATGAATGCCCAAATCCCCCTAATAAAGATAAATTTGTAATTGATACCTTTATGTGATAAAGGCCTCTGAATTTTAGTGTATCTTCTAATCCCTTAATCATGGAACAATGAATCAAATACATTGAGAAGATATTCTACATAGTTCAATTCTCTAATCAAGATAAGGTCATGCATGATTTTTATCACATGGAAGGATAATATGATTAATGGTGGACATTAATAAAAAATATGAATCCCAATAAGGAGATTGAAGCGATGGAGTGGAACAAATTTCAAAAAATGTTCTTTGATAAATATTTTCCATGCACTCTCTGACTGAAAATGGATAGGGACTTCCTTAACCTCAATAAAAAGGACGATGAATCTATTTAGGCATATGAGGAAAAATTTACGAGACTTGTAGATATGCCTTTTCATTTTTCATTAACTCCAAAAGTAAAGTTGATCACTTATTTGGTGGGATAAAGTTGAGTATACGAAGATCCATAGCCATTCAAGACTTTGAAATCTATGAGTAAATTGTCTGATGTTCCCTCAAAGTCAAAATAGAGATAATTTAATCTCATGGGTATTTTGAGTCTAGTAATAAGAAGTGGAGAATGGATATCAATTTTGGCAGTGTGATGAAAAATTATCACGGGGGAAAGAAATTACAACATACCACTTGAAAAAAGTATGGGAAGTAATATCCTAGAAATTACCTAAAGGGGACAAGGAAATGATTTAGGTGTAGGAAGGAAGGACACCTAGATAGTGATTGCTGATGGGATAAACCCACCAATGTTATGGAAGAAATTAATGCTCCAGTCAAACCTTATCCTATTGTTTAAGTTATCGACTACAAGGAATAAGGACACTAATAATAAATGTATTAAGACAAGGGTTATTGAATAAAACTAATAACAAAAACCTACAAGGACTAGAGAGTAAGGGTGGGCTTATGTAATCATAACTTCCATGGTTTATCCTGACAACGAAGTGGTGTTAGGTATGATAACTATTCACTCTAGAATAGTGAATATAATTTTTGATTATATTTCTATGCATTATTTTATACCACACAAGTTTAGTAGATATATTCAAACACCACCTCAAAAAATAGAAGTCAAGTTATCATTGAAGATGAAAAATGGATCAATTGTTTCATCCCAATAATATAACTCACCCCTTATCAAAATTTGTGGGATAAAATTCCTAGAAAAACTTGTGATAGTCCCTTAAGAAAAATTTTATATAATTATAGGTACAAATTGTATTTCCTTATATAGATCCAACATAAATTTTTAAGAGAAGGAAATCACTCTTCGTATCATGAATATTCCTCTGATTCATACAAGTGAAAAGAGGAGAATGAATCTCCTTTGGTATCATCATCTCAAGAATGGATATTATTTTTGATATGAGTAAGTTTATCTCACTTAAATGATTAATACTAAGGAAAATATCATCCTTGAAGACATTCCCATTGTGATGTAAGGAGTTTCCCAAATAATTGCCTAGTCTTTCTCCCAGCTAAGAGGTTGAGTTCTCAATTGAGCTTATACCTAGAGATTTTTCAATATCTAAAATCCATACAGAATGACCAATGTTAAACTTGAGGAGTTGAAGAAGAAAATACATGATAATATGGATATAGGGTTTATATTCCCAAGTGCTTCACTGTGGACTGCACCAATACTTTTCTTCAAGAAAAAGGATGGGTCAATGCACCTCTGCATTGATTATCATGAGATCAACAAGATTATGGTAAATAATAAGTATCATCAACCACAAATTGATGACTTATTTTATCCGCTACATGAAACATAGTACTTATCTAAGGTGGATCTTAGTTCACGATATTATAAATTAAAGGTGAAGAAGTATGATATACCTAAGATTAATTTTCATTCAAGGTACTAGCACTACGGGTTCATAGTGATTCCATTTGAACTCACTAATGATCTTGCAATCTTCATGGACTTAATGAATGGAGTCTTTAGGGATCACCTTGAAACATTTGTGGTAGTATTTATAGATAATATTCTTATCTACTCCAAAATCAAAGAGGAACATGAAGAGCATTTGAATTCTATATTGAATACCTTGTGAAAGTAAAAGTTTTTTGAAAAGTATAGTAAATGAGAGTTATGGATAGAGAAAAAAACTTTCCCGGGGAATGTTATCACTAGAAAAGAAATATCCATGGATCCTTAAAAAATTGAGGCAATTAAAGGATGAAAAAGACCAAAATATGTGATAGAAATATGTATTTTTATTAGATTAGATAGGTACTATTGTCTATTTATGAGAAACTTCTCACAATTTTCAAGAATAATAACAAAGATAACTTGGAAGGGAGTCAAATTTGTATAGACTGATGAATGAGAAGAGAGATTTAAAGAGTTGAAGAAGAGGCTAATCACCACACCTATGATCATAATACTCACCAGTGGGGAAGGATTTTTGTTCTACAATGATTCATCCAAGAAGATATTTAGTTGTGTACTCATGCAAGATTAAAAAGTAATTACTTATACCTCATGACAATTAAATATCCATGAGAATATTCTCTGATTCGAAAGGATCCCACAACTATATCCATGACAAGGATTAGAAGGGATCCAATATTATTTTAAATGAAAGGGATGGAAATGGGAATAATAAAAGGATATTTATCTTAGCTTTATCAAATAACTACTTAACCATCCATTATCGAGAGGATAAAGGAGGAAAAAAATGACGATGAGGTGCTATAGAAAAGGCAGTGAATATTTTGGAGTTCAAATTTGTTAAATATGGACTTATAAGTTTTAGAACCTAGATATGTTTCCCATAAAAACCAAAATTGAAGAAGGAAATTATGGATTATGCACATAGACCATCATTCTCTATTTATCCAAGAAGCACTAAGTTTTATGGATATTTGAAGCAAAACATATCATGGGATAACATGAAGAGGGAGACTACAAAATTTGTATCACAGTGCTTGGTATGGAAACAAAACAAGTCTAAAAAATAAAAGTCTAAGGGTATGATGAAACCATTTCCCATACCAGTATGGAAATGGGAAAACATAACCATGGATTTCATCATAGGACCCCAAAGATCTATAAAGTAAATAATACCATCTGGGTGGTAGTCAATCACCTTAAAAAGTTGGAATATTTCCTTACTATCAAGGAAGTTTTCTCTCTTGACCAACTCACCAAGATATACATAAGGGAAGTGGTAACACTGCATAGATTTCCAATCACTATTATATCTTATCAATATCCAGGGTTTACCTTTAGGTTTTGGAGAAGACTTCAACAAGTATTGGATACATAATTGAGATTCGGTACTAATTATCACCCTCAAATGTATGGTTAGTATAAAATAACCATTATAACTCTAGAGGATATACTGATATCATGTTCAATGTATTTACAAGGATGTTGGGACCAACACCTTAACCTATTGAAGTTCTTATATAACAAAAGTTTCCATTATAGAATTAAAATGGCACCTTATGAGGCTCTGTATAGGAAGAGGTTTTAGACTTGAACATGTTGGGATTAATTCATAGAGAATAATCTGATTAGACCTGATCTTATCCAAGATATGACATAGAAGGTTCAAATAATTTTACGTCATATGAAATCCACAAAAAGTCAATAGAAAAGATATGTAGACAAACATATATGAGACATAGATTTTGAGGTTAGAGATAAAGTGTTCCTTTGCATATCACCATTTAAGAAATTCATGAAGTTTTGGAATAATGGAAAGCTTATTCCTAGATACATTAGTCCCTTTGAGATCCTTGATCGCATTATGGCGGTGGCCTATCGACTAGCACTCCCACCTAACCCATATCAAGTACATGATGTGTTCCATGTATCCCTCTTGAGGAAATACATACCGAAACCCTCACATGTACTTAATCTATAGGTGGTACCATTTTATAATTTTCTTTCATATTAGGAGTAGCCAGTGAAGATCTTAGATCATATAGATAAGGTTATACGAAACAAGACAACTCACCTGGGAAAAGTGCTATGGAAGAACCACATGTTTGAGGAAGTGACATGAGAAATGGAAGAAGAAATGAAACATAAATATCCTAATATTTTATAACATATGAAATAAAAATTTCATTGGAATTTTTTTTGAAGGGGGGAATAATTTAATGACCTAAAATTTTATAAATGAAATTCCCTTTTTAAATGAGTAAATTCTTTATTAAGAAATAAATTTATAGAAAACACATGAACTACTTTGGATATTTTAGATATTTATATTATTTTAGATTTAAACACTATTAAGAATAATAATATTTGATAATATATCCATTGTATAGTGACCATTAATATTATAATATTAAGAGTTATGATAAATCCCAATTGACACAGATGAAAGAAGAAATGGTCTCGACCAGTAGGATCATACCCTATAAATCCCATTTATTAGAGCTTCAAAGAGACATATAATCAATAGGATATTACCATAACCAATACTAAGTTTATATTAAACAACTAAATAATGATAAAAACCCTTTACAGGATAATTTTAAGCTCATTGAGATAATGACCCAAACCATGTTAGGTGAACCACCCCAAGAAAATCCAACCATCGTACACCTTACTCATAGGGCATACACTGATGTAATAAGGGTTTATGTATCTAGAACCTAAAAGTATGAATTTTTATTTTTTTATTTTTAATAAAATAATGACTATATTTTTCTTTTTTATTATTAATTTTTAAATGATTAGATAATGAGTATGATAAAAATTAGAATTTGATACAGTGAAACAAAAATTGTATTTTTGGGGAATATATAGTTTCATTCAAGACACTATTTTTGATTAATTCAAGAATTTTTGAAATAAATTATATTTTAATAAAATATTATTATTAAATAATATTTATTAAATATAAATTATAATATAATTTTTAGAAGGTTCAGATTAATTTTATTGTAAAAAACCCCAATATTTTTCAATAAATGAGTATTTTGATTTAAAAGTGTAAAATATGAAATTTAGAGGATTATTTGCATATTTTTTTTGAAATAATAATTTAAAAATTATCCAATGAGGAATTTTTCATAATTTTTGGAGACAATTAATTTTTTGGGTCAAAATTAAATACAATATAAATATATGATATGTATTATGACATCATAAAAGCCCAAAAGTGACATAATGGATACTATAAAGAGTATCCATTACCAAAATTATGTTTCAAATTTAAAATAATGTGTTTCTAAAGTTATTTGATTAATTTTATAAACCATTAATGAATCCTCCAAAACCTATATTATATTTCAAGGTTTTAAAATCAATTATTTATAAACCTGACTCACTTCCACATCACCAAGGGTAATATTTTAATGAGTTTGATTTATGGAATTATAAAATAATTAAATCCAATCCTTTTTAGTAGAAACCATGGAAAAAAAGCATGGAATGTCTTATGGTTTTGATTACTTTATCATATAGATTCTAAAACCTAACTTTGGAAATTAATAAAGAATTCCCCTATCTTTTTCTATATAAACCCACACAACCATCCATTCCTCTCTACTAAAAACCATTGGGTAATGAATTTAATCTACCCTTACCTATATATATCCCTCCCAAGGCCTCCCCAACTCTCAAGAAGCTCCTCCCAAGCTTTTAGAAGCACCCTCTTAGGGTAAGGGATCCTCTCCTTCTCCTCTTTATTCAAGCAACTTCTTTATATTATCCTATTTTATTTCCAATTTTTCATTTGTAGATATGTTATTAAAAATAAATTTTATTATACTTATGATTTCCAAGTGATTATATAATCCATTCACTCTCATTAAACCCTTCCATGAATCTTTATGTATCCCCATTAGCTATCGAAATTATGCTATAATTTTTCATGTCAAACATTTGTCTATTGAATACCCATACCCATTTACACTCAATGGTATTAACCTAGATGTAACTATAATTAATTAATTTGGTACTTATATGTATGTAACCCACACACCTTTATTTTGGGATTAAAATTGAGCAAAAACATCCCCATGTTGTATGAATTATGTGACACACTTATGCATGTACATGTTATGAATACGATAGGTGGGCCTAGAGTTATATAGCCCTCCAATGCATTGGGTAATATTTTTATCTCATTAGATTCTATGTATAGTGCATGATAGGTCATCCTAATCATGCTATGTTATGTTTTATTGGCTTTTATCCTTACCTTATTATTATAATGTCATGTTTTATATTATTTCCACATTCCTATGTTACCTTCATGTTATCATAGTATATCATGATTTGATATCCATGTTTATAATTATCACCCATTTTTTTCATAGTTTATATAACTATTTGTAAGGTCCCAGTTCCAGGTACTGCCCAAAGGTGCTCTATACCCGGTTGGTCATATGACCTCAAGCACATTTCCCCAAATGCCAAAGGCTGCCGACTAGTAGAGAGGGCCAAGGTATAATAATGGGGAAACTATTCCTTCATTGGAAGAGTATACACAATGGAATAGAAAATAGTAAACAAAAGCGGAAGTAGTAATACCATACAAAAAAATAAAACAGCGTAAGAATGATAGTAATATAAAAACTGGAGCATATATAAATGATGCATGTCACATGTGTCTAGGAAAGCATACAAACAAGTCACAATGCTGGAAAGAAATACAGAAACCAAATTACGAAAGAAAAAAGTAACTCCAACATCATTTCAAGCCTTAGCTTGGTCCCATGCTCTCCAGATCTAACATCAATCAAGTACCTGATGAAGAAGGGCAGTTGACCTTATCTATACCTGCAACCATATAATCTTTTTGGGTCCAAAAGCATGACCCAAACAGGGTGTGAGATGAATCCAAATAGGCAACCACCAAAAGATCTGTGCCTAACTATCAATGAATATATATAGAAGACAATATGCAGAAATGAAGCAATAAACAAAGAAGTACTCAAAAAGTAAACAATCCTATAGTTTTTAATTACATTAATTTTTCATTTATTAATTATTCAAACCATTTAATAATGAATCCTAGGATCTAGCCTAAGCTCTGTATCCCTCTGTGTAATAGTAACAAAAGATATTTCCGAAGGCCATATAACAATCAAGTAAGATTGAGTCCAAGCTTTTGCTTTGGCTTGGCAGACTTGTCAAAATCATTAATTTATTCATAAGAAACCCTCTAGGAAATTTCTCATAGTATAACAACTATGGTTTAACATATCATAAATTCAATAAATAATGACCCTCTGGGAAAGCTCACATAGTCTAACCCCTTTGGTCCCACATGGCACTAATCATTTACAAATGACCACCTAGGTAGCTCTCACGATCAATACCCCCTTGGTCTGCATAGAAACAATAAAATATAATGACCACCTGTAAGATATCACAGTCAATGCCCTAGGGTCAAATATTCATTTAATAATGACCCTATGGGTAGATCTCATGGTCTAACCCCTCTGGTCTATGACCTATGACCACCTGACAACTCTCACAATCAATACTTCTAGGTCAACATAACAACAATTATATATAAATGACCCTACATCGGGAATCTCTCACAGTCAATTCCCCTTGGTAATACTTTCACAATGTGAATCACATGCATCTCATATAATTAGTAACTCTATCCTAACAACATGAGACATGGAAAACAAAGAAAGCCTAACAAGAATTCTAGACCAAACGACCATAATCAATCAAACAAGGTAAGCACACCCATTATCAATGTATAAAACCTTATGCATAAGAAATTACCCTTTTATCAATCTACTAAACCATAACATGTAATAAATAGGGTCTAATTCCAAAACAAACAATACCCCAAACATGGGTATTCATCACTTTAGGCATATATATACCAAAGAAAATCAAAGAAAGACACAAACCACCTACCTTGATGTTGTACGAAGAACACTCTTGAATGTTGGACCTTGAATCGGCCTAGAACGATGTAGATCTACAAAAAGTAAAAAATTACCATCATTGAATAATTCATTAGAGAGAAGTAATCTGTAAGAAAGGCTCTAGGGAAAGAGATAACTCACCAGTGGGAATCCAACACACTCGGCAACGTTTCAATCGGAGCTCGGACAAATATCTGAGAGGAGATCGAAGTTCTTTAGCCATGTGTCACTCTCCTGTACGAAACACAGGGAGAAGAAGGGTGTTTTGGAGATGAGACGCAACCCGCTCGGATTTATCAAATAAAAAGAAAAGTACATGGTGTGTTCATTTAATGTACACACTGTGTACTAGCCTCAACTAGTCCCCGCTTTAGGCGATCTTCCAGGTCATCCACACGACCATGTACTTGGCCGTTACATAGCTAGTACATGGCTACACGTGGAGACCAGGTACACAGCGTTTACTCAAGAGTACACGGTGTGTACTCAGAAAATTTCCCATTTCTTCCTTTTTCCTCAAAATGGAACAAAATAAAGATCCATACCTGAAATGAAGATCTGGGTTCTTATAAACTTCTCCCCTTAAAGAAATTCATCCCTGAATTGCTCTTCCAAGGGTGGTGAAGAAGAAACTTCAAACAAATCTGGCCACTATGATTTTATGTCGGTCACCATCTCCAAAGTCTCATCTTGCACTCACCCGTGCTACCATATCACCTGTACAAGAGGAATAGACCGACCATAGAGAACCTTCGTGCTGCGATCCACAATCCGAATAGGGTGCTCCTCAAAGGATGCATCCACCTCCAACTCAATCTCCTCAGGTTAAAAAACATGATATGGGTCCGAAAATTAATGTCATAGCTGAGAAACATGAAAGACGCCATGAATATACCAATACCTCTGAGGTAACTGCAACCGATAGGAAACCAACCCGACTCTCTCCAAAACCTCAAATGGCCTGATGTATCTCGGTGAAAGATTCCCCTATCTCCTAATCCTCTTGTGTCCCAAACTTGGTGTGACACTTAAGAAAACCTGATCTCCAACCTCAAACTCTATAGGCCACCTCCATTGATCAACATAAGATTTCTGGAGATACTGTGCAGTATCCATCCTCTTTTGAATCAACTCCACCTCCTCAGTGGTCTCCTAGACAAGATGAGGTCCCAACATAGCTGCCTCTCCTACCTCCAACCAACATAGGGTGATTAGCATGGTCTACTATACAAATCCTCATAAGGTACCATTTGATTTGTTTCCTAAAAATTGTTATTGTAGGAAAAATACACTAGGGGTAAGTGTCTCTCCCAAAACCCCATTAAATCTAAGACGCATGATCAAATAATGTCCTCCAAAACCTGAATCGTGTGCTCGGACTGACCATATTTCCGGGGATGGTAAGCTGTACTTAGAATTACCTGTGTACCCAAAGCCCTCTGCAGTCCCTACCAGAAATGATAAGTAAACCGAGCATCCCTATATGAAATGATAGAGTGTGGAACCCCATGTAGACGTAAAATATCTTGTATGTACAACTTTTAAAGCTCATAAACACTGAAGGTTTCCTTGATCAGCAGGAGATGTGAAACCTTCATGAGTCAATCAACAACAACCCAGACCACATCATTCCCTTGAGGCGACCTCAGTAAACCCATCACGAAATCCATCATGACATCATTTCAATTCCACTCAAGAATGGGTAACTGCTGTAAAATCCCTGCTAGTTGCTGATGCTCTACCATCACCTTCTAACATGTGGAACATCTTATAAAAAACCACCTACATCCCTCTTCATAACTGTCCACCAATACTGACGGTGTATATCTCGATACATCTTGGTGACACCAGGATGAACTACCCATGCTGTGGAATGAAAATCCCACACCAACTCCTCACATATGTATGTTGACACCCATATGCATCCATGAAAATGAAAGACCTTGTCATCGCTCATGGTCCACCTAGGAGTAGGGTCCTCGCCTAACACACTCTTCCGTAGGACTAGGACTTCAGAATCTGATAGCTTCTTCATTCACACTTGGTCCAATATAGTAGAGGTAACAAATATAAAAGAAATAAACGCCTTACCATGTATGTTGTGAACTTCCAAATTCATCTCAAAATAATAGAGCCATAATATTCCACTCACTACTGGCCTCCTGAACTGCCTATATATGAGTCCTCCTGCTTAATGCATTAGCCACTACATTTCCTTTCCCAGGCATGTAGGCAAAATCAAATTCAAAGGACTGAAGGTACTCAACCCACCTTTTCTATCTAAAATTCATATCAAAATGAGTAAATATATACTTGATGATTTTTTGGTTAGTGTACAACACAAAATGATCTCCCAATAGATAATGTCTCCAATAGCGCAAAGCATGCACAACTGCAGCTAACTCGAGATCATGCGTCAGGTAGTTCCTCTCATGTGGCCTCAACTACTGAGACTTGTACACAAAATATCCTTCCCCTTATATAAGCACTACCCCCATATCAATACCTAATGAATCAAAGTAAATGGTGTAACTATTTCCTGGCTCTAAAAAAATCAGTATTGGTGTTGAATTCAATCTCTATTTCAGCTCTTAAAAGGATGAATCACATGAATCTATCCAAAATTACTTTTCACCTTTCTTAGTCAGGCCTGTTAATGGAACTATTAAGCGTGAAAAGTCCTTTATAAAGCACCCATAGTAACCATCCAGCCCTAGAAAACTCTATACCTCAAAGAAATTCTTCAACTACTCCTAGGAAACTACTAATATCACTTTCTCTGGGTCTACTGATACTACTGTGTCTAAGATAACATGACCAAAGAAGTGAATCTGGTCCATCCAAAATTGGCATTTTGAGATCTTATAATATAACTGATGCTCTCTCAGTGTACTCAATACGATCTCAATATGGATGGCATGTTCGTGTCGAGTGTGAGAGTACAAAAAGATATCATCCACAAAGACTACCATACAAGAATCCAAGTAAGTATGGAACACTTGGTTCATCATTACCATGAAAACTGTTGGCGCGTTTGTGAGACCGAACGGCATGACCAAGTACTCATATAGACCAAACCTACTTCAAAAGGTTGTAAGAGGTATATCTGATGTCCTAACATGAAAATGATGATAATTGGATCTCAAGTCAATCTTCGAGAACACCCGAGATCCTCGAAGATGATCAAAGAGATCATCAATCCTTGGAAAGGGATATCGGTTCTTAACCGTCAACTAGTTCAACTTCTGATAATCCACACAAAGTATGAGGGTACCATCCAACTTATTTGCAAAAAGTGCAGGAAAACCCCATGGATAATTACTGGGTTGGATGAAACCCTTTTCCTGCAACTCCTCTAACTTCCTCTTGAGCTCCTGTAACTCTGGTGTAGCCATCCTATATAGAGGAATGGACACCGGTGCCACTCCTGGAACAATCTCAATAGAGAAATCTACCTCTCTCTGGAGGTAAACCTGGAAAGTCATCTGGAAAGGAATCTATAAAATGATCCACCATTAGGGGAAAGTCCATCAGTGAAGTGCCCTGGTCATCCAAATATAAACTAGAAATATGGGCTGTAATTCCTCCCAAGCCATGATGATCGGGTCCCAATCTGCTCTCCTGGACATCCCACTCACCCTGCGGTGATAGAAGTCGAAAAAGGCCTGAAAGGAGACCAACCAATCCATTCTAATAATGACATCGAAGCCTATCATCTCTAAGACGTAGAGGTCCCATAAGAAGTGACACCCACCAAACTCAAGAGGGAACTCCTTATACTGACATACACTAGCCGTCCTAATCCCCAATAGAGTGTCTAGAGTCATAAAATAATTAGAACTGAAGATATAGAGCCCTAGGATCTCTACAATGGAAAAAGATATAAAACTCCAGGATTATCTTGTATCGAAAAGAGAAGAAGCTAAAATCGAGGAAACTAGAATCGTACCACTAACTGTAGAGGGTCCGAGATCCTACTTCTGCTGGGTTTGCTCTACTGAAAAAGTATGACCTGTACTATGGCCCTACAACCCTACCTAACTACCCTGAGCTGATCCACCATACTGTCACTAAAGACTTGTATCCGGACTACCACAGCCATGACCACCACCTTGACCTGAATAGCCTGAAGAACTCCCATTCCCTGAATGATGAGAAACTGGTGGTCCTACTCCTGAATGTGGAGTCATAACAAAACCCCTATCACTCACTACTAGCGAGAAAACCCCCAAAAAACACTAAAGATGTCCAATCTTTCTACAATACCAGCACTCGACTAAGTCCTTTCGGAAATGTGGTCTCGTATGCCCACTCTTCCCACACCGGTAGCATACGACCTAGATACCTAAAGAAACATCGCGTGAAAGCTCCCTATGGTGCTTCCTGCTATCTATAGAAGGAGTACTAGACTTGGATTCTGAACCACATTGGATCACAACTCCCAACTCCCTCAGTTTATGCTCAGTGATTAGAACCTGGTTCACTATCGCAATCACTGAAGTCATCCTGAAGACATTCACCCGTGATTAGATGTCATACCTGAGACCATCCTAAAATTTCCTAGCCAAATATAACTCGTCACATCCTAGAACAAGTGTGAAGCACTGAAGCTCTATAAAATGAGAAGAGTACTCCATCATTGAAAGAGTTACCTGCTCCAAATGCATGAACTCTCAGGCTCGATCGGCCCTCAACATCTCAGGATAGAAGTAATCATAAAAGGTACTCTAAAACTCTTTACATATCCTAATGAAGTACTACCTATGAGATAACATCCCACCATATCTTGGAAGAATCACATATCATGTACATTTCAAGATTCACCCTCTTCTCCATAGGCATCTCCAGATGCTCAAATATAGCAAGCATGGACTCCAACCATGACTCGACAGCCTGTGGTCCTCCATCCCCTAAAAAAGTGGGAGGATGATGCTGCTGGAACACCCATGTCAGCTCTTCCATAGATGGGGAAGGATGAGGTGCCCACTGAAAAGTCTATAACATCCTCAAAAAGCCTTTATAGAACAATGCATCAGTACCTGCGTCCGGTATAACAGCTGGTGCCAAAATGTGCATGATGGGAGGATCTGTTGGTAGTCCTTGATCTACCATTTCCAGTGTATGATCATCTCCCTATACCTAGCATACAATCGGAGGAAATCTTGGAAGAATTAATATGTAAGGTCAATCACACTCCTCAGTTCAATATTATTAAGGACTAAAACTTAGAAGTGCAAGAATGGAACAAGAGAAGAAAAACATTCAAGTTTTTAAAAAAAAATAGGGTTACGCGGTGTGTACAACCACCACATAGCATGTTCCCTTCAAGTCTTAACATGGGAATGTACCTATACCAAACCTGGTCATGTAACACCCTACACGGCATGTTCCTCCTATGACACAATGTGTACTTGAATTTTTCCTCCTTCCTAGGTTCTTCTACATAGCTAGAACTACACGGTTCTCTCCCGATGTAACCCGACACAGCGTGTTCACCCCAGACACAACATGTACTACTTAAGTTCCACCCACTCGTGTCATTAGTCACATGAACAGATACAAAATAAATCATCACCCAACGTGTACCATATAGACATGATGTGTACCATCTGAATTTCATACACATGTGTCGTTAGTCACACGGCTGGACACACGGTCTTTACGGAACGACATGTACTACTAGTACACGATGTGTTCTACCAAAAATTTATCAACCCCGTATCCCTACTCACACAGTTAGTAACACAGTTAAAGACTACATGATGTTTACATACAGTACACGACGTGTACTTAAGAAAATCTATTTCCTCCAAAATAGAAGAGCACATGGCGTGTGTTTATAACAACACACGCTGTGTTGTTTGGGTTTCCAGAAAGTAGGCCTCTGAAACTTATCAGGAACCCTTAAAAACTTAAAATTTTGTCCAAGTCAAGACAAATTATGACCCGTGGGATCCCATACTCCCCACGAATCAAAGTTTGGAATCCTATTTTATATCATAACTTGAAAAAATTATTTTAAAGTTCAAACATGATCCACCAAATTCTGATCCAAGAGGGCCCATAACACCTTAGGTATCAAAGTTTGGAATCCATCCGAATGAAACATTACATATTACAATACCCTATCAAAATAGCATGTATTATATCACGTCATCTATTACAACAACATGCATATCTAGCACAACATCTATCACAACAGCTTGAAATCAGAAATGCACCCTAAATGGCATGACAAGAATGCATGACATGTGATCTCTAGAAAGTGCCTATATAATTCATGTGATGGGATACCATCATATCATCAGGTTAAAAAATAAATAGAACCACAATGATATAATTCATAATAGAACAAAACAAGTGAATCACCCAACGGTGAAACCAAATCAACTGTAATAATTGTAAAACCAGAAAAATTTCAATATTCGAGGTAAATTAGCTTTTCCCTATACACAGGTTAGCTACTCCTAGGAAAAACTTATTACCAACTACCTATTTCTTCCTATACCTATCTATAGGCTCCAAATAGTAAGGCAAAGAAGAAAAGAAACACCTTTGATACCACTTTGTAATGTCCTTGTTCTAGGTACCGCCCAAAGGTGCCCCGTACCCGGTTGGTCACATGACCTCAAGCACATTTCCCCAAATGCAAGAAGCTGCTGACTAGAAGGGAGGGAAAAGGTCTGATAATGGAGAAACTATTCCCTCATTGGCAGAGTATACACAATAGAATAGAAAATAGTAAACAAAACCAGAAGCAGTAATACCATACAACAAAAGAAAATAGTGGAAGACTGATAATAATATAAAAAATAGAGCATATATAAATGATGCATGTCACATGTGTCTAGGAAAGCATCCAAACAAGTCAAAATACTGGAAAGAAATACAGAAACCAAAGTAAAAAAGAAACAAGTAAACTCCAGTAGCATCGCAAGCCTCAACTTGGTCCCATGCTCTCCAGCTCCAACAACAATCATGTACTTGATGAAGAAGGGAACTTTCCCTTATCTATACCTGCAACAATATAAGCTATTTGGTTTCAAAATCATGACCCAAACAGGGTGTGAGACGAATATCGGTTGGAAAACACAAAAAGATCTAAGTATAATCGTCAGTGAATATATATAACAGGCAATATGCAGAAATAAAGAAATAAACTAGGAAGTACTCAAAAGTAAAAAATCCTACAAATTTCAATTACATTAATTTTTCATTTATTAATTATTCAAACCATTGAATAATGAATCCCAGGATCTAGACTAAGCTTTGTATCCATCTATGTAATACTAACAACAAACATCTTAGAAGACCATCTAACAATCAAGTAATACTGAGTCCAAGCTAGTGCTTTATCTTGGCAGACTCGTCACAATCATTCATTTATTCATAAGAAACCCTCTGGGAAAGTTCTCATAGTCTAACCCCTCTAGTTTAACATATCACTACTACAAATATGGCCTTTATCAGTGCTAGAAAAGTGCATTAACAATGCTAAAAAAGCTGTTAATCGAGGCGAAGATAAAGGGGGGGAGGGGGTCCCTTTTATCAGTGCTTAGAAAAGTGCTGATAAAGGCCCCTTTTACTAGTGCTAAAAACAAGCGCTGATAAAAGGGGTCTTTTATCAATGCTAAAAAAAGTGCTGATAAAAAGGTCTTTTATCAGTGCTTTTTTTAGCGTTGATAAAAGACACCTTTTATCAGTGCTGATAAAAGTCAATTTTTTTAAAAAAAATTAAAAAGAATATATAATGCAGGGGAGAGATTTTAACAGTGCTTGACCTCCCCTTTATCAGCGCTAGGCAGACCCCCTCCCACTCTCCTGCGTGCTTCCCTTGCCTGTGCATCCCCCATATGCCTGCACATCCCTCCCTGCTTCCACGTGAACTCGAACTCGAGACCTCCCCCCTTGCGCGCCTACACCTTTACCACTAAGCTATTTAGTTTTTTTCTATATTTAATGATATATATATTTATATATATATATAGTTATATTTATTCGTATATTAATATAGAATCATATTAATATAAATATATTTAGTTATATTAATACATATATATTTATTCATATATTAATATATATATATATATATTTATTCGTCTATTAATATATATATATATAGTTATATTTATTCATATATTAATATAGATTCATATTAATATAAATATATTTAGTTATATTAATACATATATATTTATTCATATATATATATATTCGTTTATTAATATATATGTATATATATATAATTATATTTATTCGTATATTAATATAGATTCATATTAATATAAATATATTTAGTTATATTAATACATATATATTTATTCATATATTAGTATATATATATATATTTATTCGTATATTAATTTATATTTATATTTATATATATATATATATATATATTTAGTTATAATTTTTTATCCGTATATTTATTTGTATATTAATATATATTTATAAGATTAGTTTTAAATACATTTATAAAATATGTTTTTTTTGTGTGTTTATA
Source organism: Viscum album (assembly GCA_963277665.1). Lineage (NCBI taxonomy): Eukaryota > Viridiplantae > Streptophyta > Magnoliopsida > Santalales > Viscaceae > Viscum > Viscum album. The sequence continues at coordinate 1,303,679,487 of OY728160.1, read as the reverse complement.
AATAAATAAATAAATAAATACATACATATATACAACACACACACACATATATATTTATGAATAAATACATATATATGTGTATTTGAAAAGCCATAGAATGTTAAAATGACCATAACTTCTAATCCAGAAGTCTGTTTCAACTCAACAACCAATAAAATCAATGAAAATGAAACAATATTCGATATGATATGTGGTATAGGCCTAGAGGACATCCAGATTAGAAGTTATACCTGTTTGAATGTTAAAAAATCGGGTTATCCTGACTAAAAACTCAGTTTTGGAGGCCTTCTGGGCCTTTTTAGGCCTTAAAAAATGTGATAGAAGGTTACCTTTGGTCACTAGAGTGTAGATCCCATCTCAAGATTTGATTTGATATGCTGTAGAGCTCAAAAGGACACCCAGATCAAAATTTATGGCCGTTTGAAGTTTGAGTTAGATTTTCAACTTATTTTAGATCTTTTATTATTTTATTTTGATTTTTTGTGTCTTCAAATTGTTATTAAATGATTATTAATCGATGATAATTAGAAAATTATTAATTAATAACATTTTTTAAAATATTTTAAATCAAATTTCACTAAATTTCTTATATATTAAATGTAATAGTCTATTTATACTTATCTAAAACATATTTAAAAAATATATATTATATTTATATCAATATAAATATACTTATATAACAATATATTATTTTTCATGATTTTTTTTTGAAATATAAACTTTATAAGCACTAGGGAAAGGTGTTGATAAAGCCCCCCTTTATCAGTGCTACTAAAAAACGCTGATAAAGGGTTCCCCTTTAACAATGCTAAAAAAAGTGCTGATAAAGGGGGGGGGGGAGATTTATCAGCGCTAAAAAAAAACACTGATAAAGGGTCACTTTTAACAACACTTTTTTTAGCACTATTAAAATTACCCTTTATCAGCACTTTTTTTAGTGTTAATAAAGGGTGGTGCTGCAAAAACCCAGTTTTGTGGTTTTGTATCATCAATTTAATAAATAATGATCCTCTGGGAAAGCTCACATAGTCTAACCCCTTTTTTCCCACATGGCACTCATCATTTACAAACGACCACCTGGGTAGCTCTCATGGTCAATACCCCCTTGGTATGTATAGAAATAATAAAATATAATGACCACCTAGAATCTCTCACAGTTAATTCCCTAGGGTCCAACATTCATTTAATAACGACCCTCTAGGTAGCTCTCACGGTCTAACCCCTCTAGTCTATGACCACCCGATAGCTCTCACAGTCAATACCTCTGGGTCAACATAACAACAATTATATGTAAATGACCCTACCTTGGGAATTTCTCATAGTCAATTCCCCTTGGTCATACTTTCACAATGAGAATCACATGCGTCTCATATAATCAGTAACTCTATCCTAACAACACGAGGTATGGAAAAAATGCAAGCCTAATAGGCATTCTAGACCAAACAGACATAATCAATCAAACAAGGGAAACACACCCATTATCAAGGTATAAAACCTCATAAATAAGCAATCACCCTTTTATCAATCTGCCAAACCATAACAGGTAATAAACAGGGTGAAATTCCAAAACATGCAATACCCCAAACATGGGTATTTGGCACTTTAGGCATATATATACCAAAGACAATCAAAGAAAGGCATGAACTACCTACCTTGATGTTGTACAAAGAACACTCTTGAACGTTGGACCTTGAATTGGCCTAGAATGATGTAGATATACAAAAAGGGGAAAAGAGATCATCCTTGAATAACTCTTGAGAGATGAGGAATCAGGAAGAAAGGATCTAGAGAAAGAGAGAACTCACCGGTGGGAATCCAATGCACCCGGAGATGTCTCAATTGGAGCTTGGATGAAGATCTGGGAGGAGCTCAAATTTCTTTGACCGTGCGTCTCTCTCCTATAGAAAACACGAGGAGAAGAAGGGCGTTTTGAAGATAAGATGTGACTCCACTTCAATTTATCAAATAAAAAGAAAAGTACACGACATGTTCATTTAATGTATATTTTATGTAATAGCCTCAACCGGATCCCACTTTAGGTGGTTTGACAGGTCACCCACACTGATATGTAATTGGCCGTTACATGGACAGTACAAAGCTACATGCAGCGACTGGGTACACGACGTGCACTCAAGAGTACACGACGTGTACTTAGAAAATTTCCCATTTCTTCCTTTTTCCTCAAAACGACCCGAAATAAATATCCATGCCTGAAATGAAGAACTGGGTTCTTACACTATTGACTAAAATTTACTACTTCAATCATGTTATGATTTGATTATTCCCTTACTGGGATTTATAGCTCACCCCTTTCTTATGTATGTCCCTAGGTTATCCCATGATATTTTAGAAGGTCTATAAATTTTAAGAGCATGTTGTGAAGTTTTTAAATATTTTTGTTGTAACCATGTTTCATGTTTATGTTCTATGTACCTTATTACCTAAATACACTTGGTATCATGGTCTTATAGTGTTGTATTAATTGTACCTTCATGTAATAAATCATGAATTAAGGTGTATTAAAGATATGGGTTGACATAGTTGGTATCAGATGAAAGTATATTTATTTTTGGGGATTAGGATTAGAAAACTACAGTGAAAGTCTTAGAGATAAGTATAAACATAGTGAAACATCCCTAAATTTTTGTAATGTATATATTAATTGTTTTACAAGAAAATACATCCATTTATGGATAATAAAAGTGGATGTTGCTCTGACATAGTTGTACCTAGGGGTAATAACCTTGAAAAAGGTGGGAAGGAAGGGTACCAAGATAGCGATTACTGATGGGAGATACCCACCAATGTGATGTAAGGAAGAAATACTCAAGCCAACCCTTAGCCTATTATCTAATGTTTCAATTATAATAAATAATGACACTATGTGAATTAATGAACTAAGCCAAGGGTTATTGATGACAACCGATAGGACAAGGGAGGGCTTATGCAATCACAAATACTGAGGTGGATCCCGACAAATAAGTGGTGAAAAGTATGCTATTTATTAATTCAAGAATAAAAAATATACCTTTTTATTCTAGTTATATTAATTCTTTCTTATCATGAAAGTTTAGTATAATTATTCAAACACCAACTCAAAAACATAGAAGTCAGGTTATCAGTTAAGGTGCCAAATGGGTTAATCGTTGCATCCCAATCATATAACTCATATCTTGTCAAAATTTGTGGGATTAAATTCCTAGATAACCTTTTGATACTTAATTTAGCATAATTTGATGTAATTTTGGGTATGTATTATACTTACTTACATAGAGCCAAAATAAATTACTGAGAGAAGGAAATCACCCTCCATATTAGGAATCATCCCCTGATTCTATACAAGTGCAAGGAGGAGGATAAATCTCCTTTATTATCATCATCTCAAGCATGGATATTATTTTCCTATGAGTAGGAATATATCACTCAAATGATTGAGACTATGTAAAATATCATCCTTGAAGACATGCCCATTATTAGGGAATACACTAAGGCATTTCTTGAAGAATTGCATGGTCTTCCTCTTAGCTAAGAGTTTGAGTTCTCAATCTATATTATACCCAAAACTTTTATAATATCCAAGAATCCATATATAATATCCACTAATGAAATTGAGGGGTTGAAGAAACAACTATAGGAGAATCTAGATAAAGGATTTATATGCCCAAGTGCTTCACTGTGGGGTGCATCAGTCCTTTTCATCAAGAGAAGGGTGGTTTAATGTTCCCATGCATTGATTATCATGAGATAAACAATATCATGATAAAGAAAAATTACCCAATGCCACAAATTGATGAATTATTTTAATAGCTACATGTATCCCAATACTTATCTAAGTTAGATCTCTATCCAAGATATTATCAAATAAATATGAAGAAGTAGGATATCTCCAAGACCACTTTTTGTACAAGGTATGGGCACTAAAAGTTCATGGTGATTCCATTTGGACTCACCAATGATCTAAAAATCTTCATGTACATAATGAATAAAGTCTTTAGGGATTAATTCAACAAATTTGTAGTAGTATTTATAGATGATTTTCTTATCTACTCTAAAAGTATGGAGGAACATAATGAACATTTGAATTATGTAGTGAAGACTTTGTGAAAGGAAAAGTTATTTTCAAAGTACAGTAAATGTGATTTATAGGTGGAGAAAGTAAATTTACTAGGGCATGTTATCACCAAAAAAGGGATATCAATATACCCTTAAAAAACTAAGGCAATTGAAGATGGACAAGACTAACATTTGTGATAGAAATCCTTAGTTTCCTTGGATTTGTTGGGTATTATCATCAATTTTTGAGAAAATTATCATGATTTTCAAGCCCACTAACCAAGATAACTCAGAAGAGAGTCATTTTTTTGGGACTTATGAATGTAAATATATCTTTAAATATTATAATAAGAGGCTAATAACTACACCTATACTCACATTACCCACCATTGGGGAAGTATTTGTGATATATAGTGATGCATCCAAAAAAGGTATTGGGTTTTGTACTCATGAAAGATGAAAAAATAATAGTATATTACTCCCACCAATTAAATATCCATAATCATAACTACTGAAATCATGATCTAGAATTGAATGTAGTGATGTCTATGTTGAATATTTGGTGACATTATCTCTACAGAGAAAAGTGTGACATGTATGCATATCCTAAAAGCCTCAAATATATATTCACACAAAATGACCTTAATATGTGAAAATGGAGGTGGTTAGATATGATAAAGGATTATTATTGTTTAATCCATTACCATATTGGGAAGGTACACAAAGTGGCATATGCTCTGAGTATAAAGGATCCCACAACCCTATCCACGAAGAGGATTGAAAGAAATTCAATCTTCTTGGACATGAAAAGGATGAACATAAGAATAATAAAAGGATTTTCATATTACCTTGCTCAAATATATTATTAACCATCCATTATTGATAGGATCAATGAGGCTTGAGAAGATGATGAGGTGATATAGAAAAAGGTACTGAATATTATGAAGTTTATCTTTTCTAAAGATGGAGTTATAAGATTTAGAACCCATATACATGTACCATTAAAACCAGAACTAAAGAAGGAACTTTTGGATGATGTTCATAGCTCATCCTTATTTATTCATCCAGGAATCACTAAGATGTATATAGATATGAAACAAAACTTATGATGGTATAACATGGTGAGGGATACTGTATAATTTGTATCACGATTCTTGGTATGCCAACAAGTCAAGGATAAATGACATAAGTCTAAGGGTATGATGCAACCATTTCCCATACAAGTATGGAAATGGTAAAACATAACCATATATTTCATCATAGTAATCCCCGGTACATCTAAAGTAAATAATGCCATTTGGGTGGTAGTCAACCACCTTACAAATTCATCACATTTCATTACTATTAAGGAAGATTTATCTCTTGAAAAAATTTCCAAGATATACATAAGGGAATTGGTAAGACTGCATGGAGTTCCAATCACTATTATATCTAATCGATATCCAAGGTTTACCTCAAGGTTTTGGATAAGAATTCAAAAAGGGTTGGATATAGAACTGAGCTTTAAAACTGATTATCACCCTCAAATGGATAGTTAGTCTTAAAAAACCATTCAAACTCTGGATGATATTCTGAGATCATGTTCAATGTATTTACATGGATGTTGGGATCAAAAACTTTACCTATTGGAGATCTCATATAACAAAAGTTTCCATTATAACATTCAAATGAAACTTTATGAGGTTCTATATGGGAAGATGTGTTGGACTTCAACATAATGGGATGAAGTTGTAGATAGGAAGTTTATGGGACTTGATCTTATCCAAGAGATGATAGAGAAGGCTCAAACCATTCAGTATTATATGAAATCCACACAAAGTCAGCAGAAAATCTATATAGAAAATCATCGAAGAGACCTAGAGTTTGAGGATGGAGATTAAGTATTCCTTTATATATCACTGTGGTAGAAAGTTATGGGTTTTAGGAATAAGGTAAATATTATTCCTAGATACATCACCCCTTTTGATATCCTTGATTGCATCAAAGTGGAGGCCTATCAACTAGCACTCCCACCTAACCTATTTCACATACATGATGTGTTCCATATATCCCTCTTAAGGAAGTACATAAAATACCCCTCACATGTATTTAATCCAGAGGTAGTACCATTGAAGAATTATCTTTCATACAAGGAGTAGTCAGTGAAGATCTTAGATCATAAAGACAAGGTTCTACGTAACCGTACAAATCACTTGGTCAAAGTGATCTGGAAAAACCACAAGTTTGAGGAAGCAACATGGGGACTGAAAGAGGGGATGAAATAGAAATATACAAATATATTTTAATTTATGAAATGAAAAATTTGAGAGTGAAATTTATGAAGGGGGAATAATGTAATGACCTGAACTTTTATAAATTAAATTCCCTTTTTAAATGAGTAAATTCCTTATTAAGAAATGAAGTTATAGAAAACACATGTACTAATTTGGATATTTTGGACAGTTATTGTATTTTGGATTTAAAATAACATTAATTATCATGACTATTTATAATATAGTCATCGTACAATGACCATTAATATTAGTAAATTAAGGGTTATGATAAATTCCAATTGGCACAGATGGAAGAAGTGATGGCCTTAACCAGTAGGATCTCACCCTATGAAGCCCATTTATAAGAGATTTTGAGGGAGATAATATCCCTGGTATTTTCCATTGACCAATACCAATATTAGATTAAATAACTAAATCATTGGAAAAACCATTTACGAGATAAGTTCAAGATCATTGAGATCACATCCCAAACCATGTTCGCCTAACCATCCCAAGAAAATCTCACCATCACACACCTTACTCTTAGGGAATACACTGGTGAAATAATGGATTATGTATATAAACCCTAAAATTATGAATTTTTGTATTTTTATTTTTAATAAAATAATGAATATATTTTCCCTTCTTATTATTACTTTTTAAATGACCAGATAATGAGTTTGATAAAAATTAGATTTTGATACGTTGAAACAAAAATTGTATTTTTGGGAAATATATAGTTTCAATCAAGATACTATTTTTTATGAATTCAAGATTTTTTAAAATAAATTATATTTTAATAAAATATTATTATTAAATAATATTTATTAAATATAAATGATTATATAATTTTATGAAATCAAATGTAATTTTTAGAAGGGTCAGAAAATTTTTATTATAAAAAAAATAGTATTATTCAATGAAGATTTTGATTTAAAAGTGTAAAAGAAAAAATTTAGAGAATTATTTATATAAAATAATTATTATTTTTGAAACCATATTTTAAAAATTATCCAATAGTGAATTTTTCATAATTTTCGAAGACAATCAAATTTTTGGGTCAAAATTAAATACGGTATAAATATACAGTATGTATTATGACATCATAAAAGACCAAAAGTGATGTAATAAATACTAAAAAGAGTAAAAATGACCAAAATTATGTTTAACCATTAAAATAAAATGTTTTTAAGTTATTTTATTAGTATTATAAACCCTAAATGAATCCTCAAAAACCTATATTATATTTTAAGGTTTTGAAATCAATTATTTATAAACATGACACACTTACACATTACCAAGGGAATTATTTTAATGATTTTGGTTATTTAAATTATATAATAATTAAATCCAATACTCTTTGGTATAAACCATGGATAAAAAACATAGGATGGTTTGTGGTTTTTATTACTTTATTATATAGATTCCAAAATCTAAGTTTGAAAATTAATAAAGAATTCCCCTCTATTTTTCAATATAAAACCACCAAAACTCCCATTCATCTTCAATAAAAAATATTGGATTATTAATTTACTCTTATATTAACTATCTAGATTCCTCTAAGGTTACATAAATCTCTAAAAAAGATCCTCCCAAGATTTTAGAAGCACCCTCTCAAGGTAAGGGATCCTTTCATCTTTATTCAAGAACCTTTTTTATATCATACCTTTTGATTTACGATTGTTAATGTTGGTATATGTTATTAAACATCAATATTACTATATTTATGATTTCCAAGTTATGAGATAATCTGTTCAATCTCATTAAACCCTTCCATGAATCTTTATATACCCCTATTATGCTGTTGAAATTATCCTATGATTTTCCATGCCAAACATTTTTGTAGTGAATACTCATCCCCATTTCCACTCAAGGGCATTCAACTAGATGAACCTATACTTAATTTATTTTGTAATTACATGTATTTAACCAACAATACTTGATATTGGGATTAAAATTGATGAAACACATCCTCATGTTGTATGATCTATGTGGCACACTTATGCATGTACATGTTATGAATGTGAAAGGTGGGGCCAGAATTATATATCCCTATAATGAATTGGGTAATGTTTTTATCTCATGATATACCATGTATGGTGAATGAGAGGTTATTAAAATCACATTATGTTATGTTGTCTTGGTGGTTATTCTTTACTTATGTTTATTATGTCATGTTTTATATTGTTTCCACATTCCTATGTTACCTTCATGTTATCATTATACATCATGATTCAATATTCATGTTTATGATTCTAACCCCTTTTATGTATCATTGATATTCCTTTTGACTAAAATTTATTAATTTTATCATGTTATTCTTTGATTATTCCCTTACTGGGATTTATAGCTCACCCCTTTGTTATGTATGTCCCCAGGTTATCCCATGCAGTTTTAGAAGGTCGATGGATTTTAAGAGCATGTTGTGAAGTTTTTAAATAATATTGTTGTACCCATATTTCATGTTTATGTTCTATGTACCTAATTAACCAAATAAACTAGGCCTCACAATATTATGGAGTTTTATTTAGTATAAGTTTATGTATAAATCATAAATTAAGGTGTATTAAAGATACAGGTTTTCATATACCAACTATATGAATTGTTAACAACATTTATTAAGATCAATAAAAAATATCCCATTATCTACTAAAAACCACACAATAGAAAATATAGAGGGGGATTAAAATTTTAAAAGATATAATAATAGATAATTTATCTCTCCATAGTTCCATACTATGATAAGAATGATTTACCTTTTCTTATAATTAATATAATAATCTAATGAAATCAACACTTAAAAAATTTAATCATGACACCTAATTCCTTATCACTTAATGTACAATAAAAACTAATGAAGTTATGATTATAGTATAATAAAGTCACAAGTCATATTATATGATATAAATTTATTTGGTAAATATTTCATGGAATCATGGGAACTCAAATCTCTACCTAAAACATCATTTATTGGTTTCTCATCATGAGATAATGTGTTAAATTAATTATTAAAAAGTTGAAATTATATGTTTGAGAAATTAACATTTATGTAGATTAATTTATATTAAGGGAGATAATTATGTGTGTTGTGATGCTAAAATTTTATTATGAGAATACTTGAAAAATATTACAGACCCTTGAAAATCATCTCATTTAATAGGATAGGGATATATAAAGAAGTATGAGTTCCACAACAATGAGAGAATGTGATTAGAACACTCTAGTCAAAGCTATATCATTTTATTTTCTCGCTTTTCTTCCAAAGGTTATAACATATTGTGGGAGTTTGAAAAATAATTTTGATAAGACACAATATTCCATAACTGATGGATCACATGAGTATGTGTTCCTAGATGCATGTGATTATCATTAAACATATAAAAGAATACTGGAAGTTAAAGGTTACTAACAATACATAATTTAGTTATTTTACATTTGATTTACCCAAAAACTCTTTCAATTGATATTTGATTGATATTTATTTTTTTTATAAATAATTTTTGGTATACGAGATAACTACACTACCCATCAGTGATATCAAAATTCATAAAATAAAATTCTGTATCAATATAGAAAAATGAAAAAATTTAAAAAACATGAAGAATAGTTCTTTCATAAAGTACTATACGTGGGAGTTTAGGAATATAAAATGATTTTTATTGTTTTTATTGGTTAGAATTACATTCACATAGTATAACTATAGCGAACCAATCTGAACATATATTTAATTTTCATTATTACCAAAAGTTAAAAATTATATCTCACAAAATAATCTCATAATCCCAAGAACAGAAGGTTTAGTGTAGATAAGAAATTTATTTTACAATACATGTAAATTTTTCTCCATAATTGAGCCACAATAGACCCATTATAGACTTCTTATGAGTTATACTCATCTTCATAACATTAGGAATGGAAATATAAGAAAATGGTGATCTTAAATGCTCAGTATGTAATAGCACGTGCCTTCTCAGCCCGTTACTTTGCCAGTTATGGTGGTAAGAGGGTGTTTAGAGTGTTTTTACTTGTTTTTATAAAGTTTATTATCATATACAATTTAATTGGAAATGAATATGGGTCATCTATGTGAATTATCTATGTGGATTGATCAGATACATGAATTAGCTACGTGGAGTGGTCAACTATGTGAATCAGCCATGTGAACAAATCAACTATGTGGCTGGATCGACTATGTGAATCGACTACATAAGAAATCAGCTACATGGATGAATAATCTACTTGACTGGATTGGATAATTGAAAATGGTTATGTGGATATTTTTTCAATATAGAGATTTCAGCTACATGAAAACAACCATGTGGAGTTTTCTGTTAGTTATGTGAAAATGAAAATGTGGGTCTTTTAGTGGGGTGAATTAGGGGTATTCAAAGGCTGTTTTGTTGAGGATAATTATATAATTTATTTTTCAGGATTAAAAAGGATTTAAATGAGTACTTACACATGGATTTTAATGATATCCATAATAAATATTTAATTAAATCTATTTTGATTTGAGATCCCGATCGTTTCATATATTTTGACTCGAAAATGAATATTCTTCCTCCGTTCCTTACTTCTTTCTTTCCCTCAATAATGGAGGTTTTTTAGCCTTTTAATTGGAGTCATGGAACAATATTTCCATTGGTTTGAGTTTCTTCTAGCGATGATCCCATCTTGTGCACAACCCCTGTTTTGGTGCAGCGAATCACGTGAAGCTTCTTTCTTCTAGGTAAGGGATCCCTCATTTATCTTCTTTATGTATCATGTGGGAATGGTTATGATTTTTTTATATTTTGGGAATATGGTTTCATATGTATTAATTAAGATAAATTAACCAATTTAATTGAATCAATGGGTAAGGGGAATTATTTTCATGATTTTACAACTTTGTTATTTTTGAGATATTGTGATCGCATGGGCTAAACACCCCACTAAAAATAGTGTCTGTCGAGGGAATTGTTTTCATATCATTTTTCATGATTATGGAAACTTTTTGTGATTGTTCGACATTACCCTAAAATATTTAAATTATCCAACCACTTATATTTTATTAATAAAATGGTTGCCCCTATATTCATTGGATTGTGTGTGAGTACCCTTAAAATAATGAAATGGAATCGATAAAAAGCCCCTTGTTAAATCTATAATTTTTTTTGATGTGTTGTGGTGTGGTAAATACATGGGATGGTTATGTGTGTTTTGTGTCATGGGGAAGAGATGAAATTTGTGGTTGTTGTGTATGTGGGGATGATAGGTTTGTTTGGTCATGCAGTGGGGTGGTGAGGAGATGGGTGATGAGCATGAGCGACCATGTTGTGGGGGTGGACATGGTGAAATGTGGTTGGTATAAGGCTGTTTCATGGGGTGAATATGTGTGGATATGATTTGTGTTTGTGTTACATGGAGGATGATATGAGTATGATTGAATTGTGTTAGTTTCACGTGTAGTGATGGAATAACAGGTTAACAAAAATTTAAATGGAATTTAATGGTTTGGTTAATGTGTTGGAAATGGATAATGAATGAATTAATAATGGGTTGTGAAGTTAAATGTGGTTTTTAATAAATAATAGAATAAATAGGATGTTTAAATTAATTTGGTTTAGATTGTAATGAAAATTGGAAGGTGGATCATGGCATGTGTTTGTTATGTGGTTTCTACATTTAGAGGTGGTAGTGAAAGTGGGGATGTTGTGACTTAGTTAGATCCTTATTGTGAACCCATAAGTTGGTCTTGTGTATGTGTGGATACACACACACACATTGTATGTTCCTTGTGATTTCTATACACACCCCACCCGTGTCAAGAATTATGTATTGACACCTATATATTTATATGAGGGGTGTTTTTCCTTACATCATAGTGATGAGGATGGATGGCTACCCATACTTTCCCACTCTCTCTTCCAGGTGAGTAGATACACACAAGCTGTGATGCTGACAAGTTTGATAGTGCACTAGGTGATGGATCAGGTTTCTTTGGGTGAGATGAGATGTGAAATGTAATGGGGTGGTGGCCTAGGTGTCTTTAGGTGAGATGAGACATGAAAATGATGTGTGTCATCTTATGGTGGGGGTCATGAATAGTATAAAGAGGGCATGAGGTTGATTTATTTTATGTTCATGATATCCTATTACTCTGGTTATGTTTGTGATGTGATGGACCAGGTGTCTACAGGTGAGATGTGATGTGACCGTGTTGTGGGGTAGTGGAACAGGTGTCTACAAGCATGATGTGAGTGACCATGATATGAGGCAGTGGTATATGTTATATAGAATAGATGGAAGCACAAAGTATATACAACATTGGGGTGTGAGAGAGGAAAATTAGTGGGAAAGCGATGTGGGGTACCCTTTATCAACATGATTCTTATTATGTTATTATACTTGGATTTCATTATTTGGTGAGAATTCCATAATGAGGATGGTCTTGGTTAGTTGATCTGCTTAGGTGCTATTTGGTTCTACTGTTTACTCATGGGTGCATTAGTATTCTTCTTTCACATATGCATGAGAGACTTTGGTATTCCTATTGAGTATACTTTTATGCTGGACCTAAGTATATAAAACTATTTTCAGGTTTACAATAGGATCACATGGATTTTTATGGACATTACTAGATCAGACCTCAATACCATTGCTGTGTCACTGCTTTCTCTTTTTCTTTTGGGTACTTACTTTGGAGACTTTTATCTGTATCAATTTTATTTATGCATGCATTATGGGATGGTTTTAGTTTTCTTTTTATATTATGTCATGGATTTTATTATGGTTTATTCATTCTATCTCCTGATCTTATATTATTATAAAGGTTAATGCCTCCCATTTCATGATATTTCTATACCCTCAGTGCTAGTCACTAACCCGAAGCCTACTGGAGGTGGGACTCATGGGTCATTATCTCTCTACCTTCTTTGTAGTATCTTTGGTGGGTAGGGGTCATGAAATATTGGTATAAAATGTAATGTTTGAGAGATAATATTGAGTTTGGAATTAGGAACAATGAGGATTACATGGGTTGGTATGAAAGTATTGCCATTTGACCTTGGCGTTTGACATAGGCCAAGGAGATAGGCTAGGACATAGGATTTTAGGGCCCCACATGATCTAGTACATAGGATATGAGCTTATTGAGTAACCAAGTGAGGAAGGAATTCTTGCGGAATAAAGACCTAGGAGAGGTACATACATCATTATTTAATTGAGTTATTATTTGAGTTAGCTTGCTTTAGGAAATTTAAAATCAATGAAGTGAATTTAAATTAATCCTAATAAAATTCCAGACTAATTGGGCTTAGAAAATTATTATTTCTATTTTTAGATATGGATTTTGGTCATTTTTTGTGTGTGGTTCAGGTAGTGGAGGTTCAATAGGCTAACCCAGTTGATCCCCATAGGGTTGATTCGACTAGGGAGGATGGTCAGTGGAAGAGGGTGTTGTATGCTTTTTAGTGTTTGGCTTTGGGGAAGTATGAGGGTAGTGTTTATGATGTGAATATAGAGAGCTAGCTGGAGGATCTTGAGATCACTTTCAGTTTCATCTGGGCCCTAGTAGGGTATTGGGTCCCTCTAGTAACTATTCATATGTAGGGAGCTAAATGTCAGTGGTGGAAATTGTATCTGGGTGAGCATAAAGAGGAATATGTTTCATGAGTTGAATTTCAAAAAGAGTTTTGTGAAGAGTTTCTTTCACCGACCATTAAGGTACTGAGCAACAGAAGCTATTCTCCCTTTAGCAGAGGATTATGTCAATGTGGGAGCTAGGGATCAAGTTTAAGGACCTTATACATTTTTTCCTAGATCTTTTTATTGATGAGGAGTCTTAGGAGAGTTATCTTGAGGAGGAACTCCGTCCTTCTATCTAGTATACTGTTACCCCGTTTATGTTGATAATATATCTAGAGGTTCAAAAGAAGGAAAAGTTGATCAAGAAGATGCAATCATGAGGAGGTTTTTCATGACAGGGGAACTATCAGGGTTACTAGAGGAGTAGAGTTTTCAATGAAAGGTATTAGGTTCTATGAACTTTGAGGTTTCAACCGGAAGGGAGTCAACCTCAGCAACTTCCTTTCTGGCCTTCTAGGGCCAGTGGTTTCTATGATTTTTCTAGAGATGTCAGGCCAGTGTGATTTTTATGTGGGGTTTTTTTTCCATCAATATCAAAAGTTCCCAATGGTTCCTTGAGCTCAATTTGTTGAAGGTGGTCAGGTTCAATAGAAACCTCAATAGAAGTTTCCAACAAGGCTTTTTTATCATTAGGGGAAACAGTGTTACCCTATACTGAGAGAAGATGGAGTGGGTGGAGGTTGACCTCATGATGTTCCTTGTGCTAAAAGACCTTGAAATAAGCATGGTTTTGGTGGTGGTCATTAGTAGGGAGGTGGAGGATCTAAGAGTAGTCATTTTCATATGGTGGGGGCAGAAGCTCTAGAGGGGCTAGAGATCATTTGAGGTACACTCAGTTTTTCTTCCACCCTTATTTGTGCCTTTTTTAATTCATGAGTTTCACACTCCTTTGTTGCACCCACTCTAGTCTATGCTCTGGGACTAGACATAGAGAGGATTTCCATTCCCTTTACATTGACTATGTAATTTGGAGGCCAAACTAGCTTGTTTGACATACATCGAGGGTGTAGATTGATGATGGGGCCACATCAGTACCATGGGATCTGTTTTTTCTTTATATCCACCCATAAAATGTCAATATTGGAATCAACTTGTTTTATTCTATGCATGATATTATCGAATGAATATAGGGGGGAGTCATGTTCTTGGATGTGGATGTCCAGCATGTGGTTTTTATTGGCAAGTGGGATTTTCAAGAGGACAATAGATGTATTGATCCCCTCATTTCCTTGATGGATTAGTTGTCCATGGAATTAGTGGACACCAGAATGGTGGAGGTTCCTAGGGTTTTGGGGAGTTTTTTTGATGTTTTTCCTGAGATGTTGTGATGTTACCCCCTTGATGTGATGTTGAGTTCAGGATAGACTTGCAACCTAGTGATTCATCAATTTCAATGGATCCTAATTAGATGACACCCTCTGAGTTTCAAGAGTTTAGGATTCAGATAGATGATCTGATGTAAAAAGGTTTCATTTAGCCTAGTGTTTCATCATGGGGTACTCCAGTGTTGTTCTCCAAGAATGTAGAAGTTATTATAAGGTTTACATAGACTACCGAAGGTTGAATTAGGCAACGATCAATAATTTTTACTATTTTCTAAGGATAGATGATCCTTTTGACCAAATGAGTTGGGAAAGTTAGTTTTATAAGGCCTATTTTTTGGTTTGGGTATCACTAGTTGAGGGTGAAGGAGAATAATATCATGAAGACTTCATTTAGATGTAGGTGTAGGAAATTTGAGTTTTTGGTCATGTCATTAAATGTCATGAACGTACCATCTATGTTCATGGGAATAATGAACTCTATGTTCCATGAATTCTTGGACCAGTTCTTAGTCATGTTCATCGATGACATATTGATCTACTCAAATTCAGAGGCAGAGAATGCCGATCATCTTAGAGCCATCTTAAAGGTTCTTAAATTCCACCTTATCTATGGAAAGTTGTATAAGTTTAATTTATGAACATGATAGGTGTATTTACTTGGGAATGTGATGTCTCAGTAGGGTGTGGCAGTAGAACCCTTGAAGGTCAAGGTAGTTTCTTCTTAGGTAGAACCCAAGAATGTGGAAGATGTTCATAGTTTCATTGGTTTTGTAAGATATTATCAGAGGGTTGTGCCCAATTTATCTTAATTTTTAGCCCCATTGATAGAATTGTCTAGGAAGGACAGGGATTTTATATGGAATGACCTGTGTTAGGTGGAATTTGACTACCTGAAGGGGAGATTGATTAGTGTTCCAGTGCTCTGGTTTCCATAGAAGGTGTTATGTTTGAGGTGTTATGTGATTCTTCCCATTTATTATTGGGATTCATGTTTATGAAGTAGATATAAATGATCTCTTATGGTTCTAGGTAGTTATGTACCCATGATTA
This sequence comes from Viscum album, assembly GCA_963277665.1. NCBI lineage: Eukaryota > Viridiplantae > Streptophyta > Magnoliopsida > Santalales > Viscaceae > Viscum > Viscum album. The sequence goes on along the minus strand of OY728160.1, from coordinate 1,303,663,181 downwards.
TAAATATACCACCCATTATCTAGATCTATAATTAGTTATGTTTGCGCTGAAGCTATGATGACATTACCTCATTGGAGAGAACTTTGTGGTCTTCATAGACCACAAGAGTTTGAGGTATATATTTTATTAGCATGATATAAATATAAGGTAGTGGAGGTGGATGGATTTTCTTCAAGATTATGATTTTGAGTTCTCCTACACCTTAGGAAAGGGGAATTTTGTGACTAGAACTTTGAGCAGGAAGTCATGGAAGGATATTATTCAGAAGTCTGGGGATGTTTGGAAAGGAATTGAGGAGTTGGAAGAATTTCACTTAGATTTAAGGTTGGATTATGGTAGATGATGTCTATTTCATATGAAAATTAAGTATTCATTGATGCAATATGTAGAGGAGTCTTAGCGGGGAGACTCAAAGGTGTAGGTGATGTGTGATGATGTTGGTTAGGGTGATGCTCCAGAGGGATGGACAGAAAATGGTTAGAACCAGATGCTATTTTGAGGGAGTCTATTTGTTTCAACAATGATGCATGAGGGAGTCCTAAATGAGTTTTATAACTCAACTTTTTTAGTACACCCAAGAGTTTCAAATATGTACCAAGGATTGAGGATGTAATTTTTGTGGCCCGAGATGAAACGGGCGGTGGTAGAGTTTGTGGTGAGGTGTTTGGTTTTTTAGCAGGTAAAGACTAAGAATCATGTATCTTGTGGTTTTTTGTATCCCTTGGACATTACCGAGTGTAAATGGTATTAAATATCAATGTATTTCATCATAGGATTGACTTGGTCTCAAGGTGGTTATATTTTTATCTAGGTAATCATGGATCGGTTGATGAAATCAGATCAATTCCTAGCGATCAAGGAGTCGGGTGCTATGGATGTTTTATGAGGAGGTATGTGGATGATGTGGTGTGGTTTTATGGAGTTATAAAGTCCATTGTCTTGAATATGGATGAAAATTTTACCTCATGAGTCTAGAGGGGATTTCAGCATGATTTTGGAACTCAATTACATCTTATAACTATTTCCCACCCTCATACAGATAGGCCGATAGAAAAGACTATCTAGATGTTAGAGGATATGTTGTGGTCATACATCTTAGACTTTAGTGGATCGTGGTAATGAAACTTACCTTTGGTTGAGTTTTATTATAATAACACCTATCACTATTCCAATATCATGGATCTTTTTATGGATTTGTACAGGCGACCGTGTTATTATCTATTGTGCTGGATAGTGGTTAGTGAGTCCTCAGTCCTTGGTCCTAATGTCATATAGAGCATGACTAAGAAGTTTTTTCTTGTTCATAAGAGGATGAAAGTAGCACATGACCAAAAAAATTCTTATTCATATCATAGGCAGAGTCCCTTGCAGTTCAAGGTTGGAGATCACATGTTCTTGAACGTCTCCCCTCAATATTGGCAGCAGAGGTTTGGAAGGAGGAGTAAGATTTATCCCAGGTTTTTTGGGCCCTTTGAGGATTTGGGGTGAGTTGGTGAGATAAATTATCGGTTGGAATTTCCACCATGGATAAAGAGGATCCATTATGTCTTCAATGTGTCCCAGCTTCATTGGTATCTTCATAATGGCTCCCACATCATCTATTGGGAAGAGTTGGATATTAAGGATTACATGAAATTTGTGGAGCAACCATTAGAGATATAAGACCATAAAGAGAAGAATTTTTATGAAAAAATAATCCCTTTTGTTCATGTGTTGTGGAGGTATGGTGGCCTAGAGGAGAGTACTTGAGAGCGAGAGATATAGATGCGTGCCCAATAATTGGACCTGTTTTGAGTTTCGTTTTGCACTGTTCTGCTTTATGATGCGATGTTTGGATTTTGATATTTTATAATAGTTTTTGTTCCTTTTATGTGATATTTTATTGATTTATTATGTGTGATAAAGTTTCAAAATATGAAAAGAGGAGGAATAGATTCCTAATCGATATGCATTATATTTTGATGTGATTGAAGCTGTGTGGGTGAGTCAATGCTTCTAACATAGAGAATAGAATTTCCTAATTCCTATATTTGAGGTAGTGAAGTTTTTTGGTTTTAGAAGTTTTTTTTTGGATTTTATAGAGGATAAGATGGTTTTGTAGGTGGTTATGTATAAATGTGGTAGTTTTTTCTAGTACTAGATTCTGTGGTGATGTGCCTGATGAGAGGTAGTGACGTGGTTGTGTGTGTTTATGCAGTTGTGTGGGTTGTTTGTGGTTGTTTGGGTTTGGTGTGTTTGGATGGTGGTAGTGTTTTAGGTGTACTAAGATCCTTGAGATTTATCTCATTCTAAGGTTGTTCAGACCCCCTTTTCTTTTCTCTGGTTTGGTTTTGATTCCTGAGGATGAGAATCATTTGAGAGGTATCTGATGTAATGGCCCGTGCCTTCCCAGCCAGTTAACCAATTTTTCTGGTTAGAGGGTGTCTGGAGTCTTTTTCCTTATTTTTTAAAGTTTATTATCATGGCCATTTGAATTGTATTTTTTGATGGGTCAACTACATGGTTGTATCAGCTATATGAATCAGCTACGTGGAACAATTGACTACATGAATCAGTTATGTGGAAAAATCAGCTATGTGGTTGGATCTGCTATGTGAATCGACTATGTAAGCAATCAAATATATGAATCAGCTTTGTGGAATAATTGTCTACGTTATTGTATTGAATACATGAAAATGGTTACGTTGATATTTTGGATATGTAGGGATTTCGGCTACATGAAAATGACCATGTGGAGTTTTCTGTTAGTTATGTGAAAACGACCATGATGGTCTTTCAATGACATGAATCATGGGTATTCAAAGGATGTTTATTGAGTAAAATTATATCATTCATTTATTGATGTACAAGTATGTAAATGAGTCCTTCTATGTGGATTTTAATGATATTTTTAATAACTGGTTATTTAAATCTATTTCGATCTGAGATCCTGATCGTTTCATATCTGTTGACTCAAAAATGAAGATCCTTTATTCATTCCTTCCTACTTGATTTCCCTTAAGATTATAGGTTTTAAAGACTTTCCCTTGGAGTTGTAGAACCCTTCTTCTGTTGGTTCGAGTTTCTTCCAATGGTGATTCTATCTTGTGTGCAACCCCTATTTTGGTGCAGTGAATCTTGAGAACCTTCTTTCTTCTAGGTAGGAGATCCTTCATTTCTCTTCATTGTGTATCATGCAGGAAGGGTTATGATTTTTTTTATATTTTGGTAAGATGGTTTCATATGTATTAATTAAGATAAATTAATTAGTTTAATTGAATCAATGGGTAATCAAAATGATTCACATGCTTTTATGACTGTTATTTTTGTGATATTATGATCGCATGGGATAAATGCCCTGCTGAAAATATTGAATATTGGGGGATTTTTTTGCAGAGTGTTTATTGTGATTATGGAACCTTTTGATTTTTCAACATCACCCTAAAAGATATAAATTGGATAACCACTTTTATCTGCTTAATAAAATGGTCACCCTAGTATTTATTAGATTATGTGAGAATACCCTTAAAATAATGAAATAAAGTTGATAAAAATCCCCTTGTTAAATTTGTAAAATGTTTTGTGATGTGTTATGGTGTGGTTATGTTGTGGGATGGTGATGTGTGTTTTTATAATGGGGTAGAGACAAAAAGTGTGATTTTTGTGCATGTGGGGTTGATGGGTTTGTTTGGCCATGCTGCGGGGTGGTAAGGATATGGGTGATGAGCATGAGTGGTTGTGCTGTGAGGTGGTGATGATGATGTGTGGTTGGTATGAGGCTATGTTTTGGGGTGGTGATGTGTGTCTATGATGTGTTTTTGTGTTATATGTAGGATGAGATGAGTTTGGTTGTGTTGTGCTAGTTGCTCAAGTAGTGATAGAATATCTGGTTAACAATGTTTAGAATGGAATGGGTTGGTTTGATTAATCATCAATAAATTTCTAATGAACAAATTCATAATGGGTTTTGTGGTCAAATGTGGTTTTTGATAAATAATAAATGAAATTGTATGTTTTAATGAAATTGGTTTGGCTTGTAATGAAAAGTGGGATGTGTCTTGTGGCTTGTGTTTGTTATGTGGTTTCTGTATTTAGAGGTGGCAGTGAAAGTGGTGATGTTGTGAGTTATTGGTTCCTTTTTGTGAACCCATAAGTTAGGATTGTGTGTGTGGATATATATATATAAATTTTATATTCCTTGTGATTTCTATAACCACCCCACCCGTGTTGAGAACTATGAGCCGACACCCATACATTCATACAGGAGTTTTTTTCCCAACATCCCGATGATGAGGATGGATGGAAGAATACTCACTTTTTCTTACTCTATCTTCCAAGTGATAGGATATGATGTCCAGAGGTCTAATAGTGAATTAGGTGATGGATCAAGTGTCTTTTAGTGAGATGAGATGTGACCGTGCTATGGGGTGGTGGCCTAGGAATCTTTGGGAAAGATGAGATGTGACTGTGCTGTGGGGAAGCTTATGGTGGGAGTCATGAATGGTAGGAGGAGGGAACGAGGTTAATATTATTTATGTTCATGATAACCTACTTGTTAGCACCAATCTAATAAGGATGATCATATTCAGGTGTTGTATTTCACTATCAACAAAGTTTAATAAGAAAAGTAAGTTTAAGAAGAAAATAAATCACCTCACTTTGTATTTGGTGAAAATCAAACTAACCATCATATTCAAGAAAATAAAACTCATCTTAGGTCTAGACTAGAAGGATTGATCATAACAGGTAAGAATCAAAGTCTGCATGACTAAGATATAAATGTGACAATGCTTTTATGATCTTGGAGTTCTCATAAATAATAAGTATTCTGTAAAACTTGTGATGAAAGATTGATAAAATAAAGGTAGATAAAAGGCGATAGAAATCATATTCAGTATGATTTTAATCAGGTCAATCATATTCAGGCTGAGTAGGAAAGAAAGATGTTGCTGGAGGAATGGGAAGGTACAATACTTTCCATTGTAAGTCAGATGATGATGAAGCTTATCTCAAATGCATTCAAAGTCATGAAGGAAGTCATGATACAAGCACAAGTTTGTGAATGAAAGAAGTTATTGAAGTCAAATTTTCTGAATACTGATCCATTGTATACGTTATACCATCGTATTCATCAAGGGTAGAATTTTTTGAGTAGTAAAAGTCATTGGTATCATATTCAAAAGAGAAATAAGCTGCTGATACTGGTCCATCAGACTGAGTATGCCATCATAATCATCGGAGGAAGAATTGTTTGGGATTGATGAATAAAAAGAAAAATAAAAGTATGTGGTGACCAATATGAATAAGAATTTCATAGATTAATAAAAAATGTAGTCAACCATTTACAATAGGTTGAATTACTTTATTTATCATTCAAATGGGTCAAGATAAGATATGAAGAAGAGTATATTGATTTACATTTGTATTCATCATAATGAGACAAATCATAATCAGAATTAGAATCAGACTTTAGATAACTTTAACGATATAAGAAATTGCTAGAAAGGGGAACCTTTAATTTTAAAGAAGATGTTTTGTTTACATGCAGTTGGTACAATGCATCATAATGAAGAAATCATACTAACCAAATAAGAATGAGTAATCAGAATTGGACTGGTGTTTGTAAATAAAGTGAGAAGTGAGTTAAAGTATTTAGATTACTCAATAAGGATTGAGAAGAAATTATAATAATTTAGAAACATTGATTAAGTCAAGATGCACCCAAAATTCAAGGAAACATGAAAATTCAGGTAATTTGGTTGAGTGGAAAAGTTTTTAGGAATCCCAACCAAACCACATTTGGGGCGAGTATAAAAGGTGAAAAGTACATTGTACTTTTATGATGGATGTACTATTCAAAAAAGGAAGAGAGATAATCTTTGAGTTTCTAGAGATAAGAAGTTTTTGAATTTTCTTCCTTGAAGAAGTCGTGACAGACATAAGTGAAAGGAGAAGAGCCAAGATTGTAATTTATTTAGCTGTTTATCATATTCAGATGATTATATTTTTCATATTGTCATTGTATTCATATGGTCATCCTATTAGGCTAGATAATTAGAATAAGATTATCATATTTAGTTTTCCTAACTAAGGAAGAAAGTGTTCAGAATTGTCTCAACTATATTCTGATAGTGATATATTCCCCATATTGAGAAATTGGACTGGGAGAATTAGACTGAAAAAATTGGATTGAGTTTTATACAAAGTCTAGAAAGTTATTACCAACTTTTGGGTAAGAAAGTAAAGAATTTTTTTGAAGGTTTATATTTGTGAAAGTTGATAAATAATCACAGTAACATGTTTTGTTACAAAATATTTGTATTACACCATTTTTCCTAGAAGGAGCACACACACTATTGAATTGTTTACATAGTACTACACTAGTGAAAGGGAATATCCTACTCATTGTATTACACACAAAAATATTGTTTTCTTGTGGATTGTGTGGTATTGTATCACGTCCAAACCATACCAAAGACGTAACTATTCTTATTGAATAGTGAGCCTTATAAATTCTTGTATTCTTGTAGATGTGTGTTTGAATTATTTTTAGCAATTAAATTATCTTTAATAGAAGGAAAAGGTTGTTTCATTTTTAAGGAAACATAAAATAAAAAGGTATCACTGATTCACACCCTCCCCCTCTCAGTGATACAATTATCATGACTGTGCACTTACAATTGGTATTAGAGGGAAGGTTCCCTTTGTTTTTATTTGATGAAGTTTTAAAAATAAGTTGACGGAGAATATAAATTGTGTGAAAAATAAAGGTATTATAGTTTTTTATGGAAATAATTATCATATCTAGAAAGATATAATGTTTCCTTATCTAATTTTATTGGTTATGATGTTCTTGATGCTGCAACAGATGGATTTCCTCCTATTAATGATAAAGTTCCTCTTACATCTGTTGATAAGAAGAACCATGAGAATTATGGAAGGGACAAGAATTATTTACCATCATCACTTTCTAAAAGTTAATTCCAAAGGGTGAAGGGTGTTTCTACATCCAAAGGTATATGGTAAAAGTTAAAAAACATATACGGATGAAATAAAAAAGCAAAAAAGTAAAAATTAAAAATCTGGAGGCTGAAGTATAAAGATTTGAAAATTGGTGAGTTTTAATCCTTTGGGAACTTATTTACCAGGGTAAATGATACTTTCAGCACTATCATATGTCTTGGTTAAAAATTATAGGATTATATAGTTGTTGAAAAGATCTTAATAATCTTTACTGAAAAGTTTGATGAAAAAGTTTATTCATTGGAAGATAGAGATCCTAAAACATTATCTATAGATGATTTTCATAGCACTCACATCACTTATGAAATGATAAGGGAGAAAGATATGAAAAGAAAAAAATGGTTGATAGAGAAATTTATTTCAAGGCTTCCAAGAAAGAGAAGTCAAAGAAGATTATTATTGAAGAAGAATCTGGTGATTTTGATTCTAAAAATGAGGTATGTAAAAATCTTGATGATATTTTATCCATATTTTCTAAAAATGTGAGAAGAGGTATAGGTAAATTCAAAGGGAAACTTCCATTTAAATGCTTTGAATTTGGAGCCTTTGGTCACTTTGTGGCTAATTTTCCTCAAAGAAAAAAATAAGAAGATAATGATGAACAAGAAAGAAATAAAAGAAGATCATGGAAGAAACAGGGTGATAAAGATAAATATTTTTCTAGAGAGAAAGTTTCATGACCCCCTCCCTCTAAAGATACCCCTCATGGGCTGGAAATGAATAAAGGGAGATAATGACCCCCCGAGTCCCGCCTCCAGTAGGCCCTGAGGTGGAGACCAACAAAAAGGGTATATAAGTCTCACAAAATGGGAGGCATTACCCTTTTTAAAGAAACAAGATCGGGAGATAAGATGAATCATCCACAAAAACTCCATGACATATTATAAAATAAATCCAAACCATCCCACAATGCATGTATAAATTAAAACTGATACATATAAAAGTATCCAAATAAAAGACCAAAAGAATAAAATCTAAGGCAGCGACACAACTAAAACTCCAAAGGTCCGAACTAGAAATGTAAAACACGGTCCCCAAAGTCCTCATGGAAACCTAAAAATAGTTTTTATAAACATAGGGTGAGAATAAAGGTATACTTAGTAGGAAAAACCAAAGTCCATCATGCACATGTGAAAGGATCATACTAATGAACCCATGAGAAAATAGTAGAACCAAAAAACACCTATAAAGGTATACTAACCATCCCAGCCTCACCATGACACACTCACCAAATAGTGAAATCCAAGTAATATAATATAATGTAAATCACATTGATGATAGGGTACCCCAGACCACTTTCCCACTAATTATACTCTCTCACACCCTATTGACAAACATCATGGTGCTCCCACCTCTTCTGAATATACCACGTCACAACCCACCCGCACAAACCTGGGCCTCACAACACATCCCACCCACACAAACCTAGGCCTCACAACACAACACATCCCATCCGCACACACATGGGTCACAAAAAACACCTCATCCCAAAGATAACAAAGAAAGAACAACACATATCATCTCGAATACATCTGGGAAAGAACAAAACATCTCATCCCAAAGACACATGGGAAAGAAAAAATCACCCACACACACATGGGCCTCACAAACCAAAACCTGCCCGAATAATCTTGAGCTATCACCACCTAGAAGAGGGATCAGGGAAGAGCAGGTGGCCAGCCATACATCCTCCCATTGGGATGTTTGGGAAAGACACCCTCCCCTGTGTTGATGGGGTGTTAGGCACATAGTGATCAACTAAGGTTGGATGCGTATAGAAATCAATAGAACCTCTAGTGTATATACATATAAAGTTACAACAAACAATTCCATCCTATGGGTTTATAATAAGAAATAACCATCTCATAGAATCCACACAATCACTTCCACCTCTAAATACATAAAAAATCACACAAAGCAAAAACCACAATTTGTTTTCAATATTTAAGCCATATTCTAGGGATTTTGTTTTATCAATAATTATTGCTTTATCATCCACTTTGATTCATACATTCAATATTTATTAGAAAACCCATTTCATTTAGAAAGAAATCTTATTTCATATTTCCAACCCATTTGTTTATACATGAACATTAATAAGTTAACCAACACAACCCATCATCAATTTCCTCATTAAACAATCCCATTTAAAATTATTAACATATGGTATTAATTCCATTAATACTTGGTTAGATAACACTGTACTGACCACATAGCATAATCACAACACCATATAGGCAGGACACAGGCCATAAGTCACATTTTACTTTTAATCCACATTTGGCTACTCAACAGATTTCACAAATATCGAGTAATACCATATTAAAAACACATTGGTTCATTAAATTATAGCATTTTATCATTCATTAATTAGCTATTCACATTCCAAATTCCTTTTCAAATAAACCATTTTTCTAGATTCTTCCCAAGAATGGATATTTCATTTCAGTTCCATATATCCCTGAGAAACTAGAATTAATACACAAAATATAATAACCAACACACAGAAAGTAGAACCACACAAAAACCCATTAATTTCCTACCAATAATCCCACATCATCACCAATTCATGCCCACATACCCTTTTTACATCCTTGCTGCATATCCACACACTAAGCATCATTACAACCCTGCTATATAAAACATCTCATCCACTACCACCACACACATCACAACATAGTCATATTCCATACATTATATCACAAGAGACAACCCACAACACAAAATCATGTCCATAAAAATGTTACATCACATAATAGAGAAAAATATACTTTTAGATTTAGTAGGGAATCCCTTATTCAATTTCACTTAATTTAGGGAGTTATCACAAAAACCATATAATCCTAGGGAATCCATTTATTTTAACCGAATGTACATGGTTAACTAATTATATAATAAGTGACGTCAACATCCACATAACATGATTGTATTTCATAGCCCATAAACTAGTTCACAAACAAGGACCCCCAATGTCTATGATTTTCAGTGGGTATTTAACCCATAAAATTCACAACATTAATCAAAATATCAATAAAACAGTAAAATCATATGTCACATTCAACAACCCCTTTATATTGTTTTTAAACCAATTCGATTATATATATTAATTAAGATGAAACCATATTCATAAGAGGTGGAAATAATAAATCCATATCGCATGATACACATAGAGATAAATGAAGGAAAACCTACCTGGAAGAAAAGGCGATTGGAACTTCCTGGTTGCACCAAAACATGGGTGCGCATGTAATAGGAAAAACACCATAGGAACACGATCCAAAGGCTACAGAATAAATGCATGACTCCATGGGGAAGAGAGGTTTGGGGCGTTACGTACTAGGGGAAAACAAGAATAAATGAATGAGGAGGAAAGATATCTTGGATTTTTGGAAGATCTAAACAGAGTCTCAGTTTAGATATTTTTTTGATTTTCCATTAATGGAAGATCTAGTCAAGATAACATGTTTTGACCAAATAAAATCCCCCAAACCCTTAAGAAAATAAAGATAGGATTTATGGGATTTTAATTGGTATCAAATCCCCTTAAATAAGGCTTTAAAATCATTTTACATCAAAGAAAATGTCAAAGGGGCAAAACTGTAGGAAGCTAGAAACACTATTCATGACTCACTGCTGGACGAGGCACCACTCAGTGAGTCACCATTCTGTGAGTCACTATTTGGCGTGTCACCGTTCAGTGAGTCACCACTCAACAAGGCACCGCTCATGAGTCACCATTCACGAGCTACCGTTAGGTGAGACACTTTTTGGCGAGACACCGTTCGACGAGTCACCGTTTGGTGAGTCACCATTAGGCAAGACACCATTCAGACGAGGCAACATTGGGTGAGAGTGACTGATAGTGAGCCACCTCCAGTGAAAAACTTCCAGGGTGATAGTAATTGGGTGAAACCTCTAGGGTGACACCGCTAGGGTAACACCACTAGGGTGACATCGTTGGCACGAGGCACCATTATAAAACTTGAAAAACTGGGAAATTTTGCCAAGTGATGAAATGAGTCACCTTAATTCCCCAAAACACTTCAAACACCATATTCTCACAAAGTAATGGATCAGAGAGGTTCCGACCATTACATCAAATAAATCTCAAACCATTTTCACCCTCTAGAATTCAAAACCAACCCGGAAGAAAAGAGGGGAAGGGTCCGAAAAACCATCCATTGAGATACCCCTCAAGTTTCTCAATATATTTAGAATACAACAACCATTATGGAAATAAGTTCAAATCTACACAACACATTAAACACAATCTCCTAGGGAAGATACCTCTCAAACAAGGACACAGTCACATAGATAAGTATAAAAATTCTATTATGAAATACATAAAAATTAATAAAAAATAATAACACCAAGGAAGGGAGAACATTCAAAAAAAATTATTCACATTATTTAAAATGAAAATAATTGTTTCAGATCAAAGAAAACATTGTTATACCTTTTATTTCTACAAATTCACCTAGAAATTTCATTGAAAGAATATATATACATACATTTTCCTCATTTTTTAATATATAAAAATCATATTCAAAACATTTAAAACATATCATGCTTAATATATCATAAAGAAAACTGATTAACATGCTTGAGTAATAATTTTATTATATCAGTGAAGGAGTTTAAAAATCTAAGCACGATTTTTCAAATGATCTATTACTTTCTAAATTTGTACCTCAACATTATATTTTAAAGCATGTTAAGTTTGAAAAAATTCCTATTAAATTAATTTCCATGAAAAATCTTCTGTTTAAAAAAAATTACTAGGCTCATAAAACCACTTTGAGTTAAAACCCACTTTTAAATCCTTTTTATTGCATGGAATTTATCAAAATAATATTTGTGAAAACACTTTCAATTTTTTTTCTAACATGTTTCCCAAGACCCATTACATAAATTGGAAGGGTTCATGCTTTCACAAAATTTATTTTATTATATTAACAGAACTCTATCATTCTCTTTACCAAGTTAATATTAATACAATTTAACATCAAATTTAGAAAACATGAATTAAAAAATGGCATGAATCACAAATATTACATGAGTTTTAAACGTACCAAATTATCCATGTTTAAAAGTTTTCTAGGTTTTTCATCAAAACATTAATTACCAGGAACTTACTTATGTAGAAACAGTAAGGGGTTCAACATTTAAGATTTCTATTTTCATAGGTGTATGTCACTACTTGTAGGATTTTCTAATAACATTCCTATACCAACATGAAAACCTATTTTAATATAGATAGAGCTACCATAAGCATACAAATCAAAGGAATTCATCGACCACACCATGATATTTTCTACTTTGGGAGGCACTGACTCACCCGCACAGTTTTAAAATGCGTCATAATATAACACATCTTGATACGGGGAAAGAGTTTCCATTTATTTATATGTTTGAGGTCATAACACGTGCCATCAATATAAGATATAACACAAAAAACCCAACCAAAATGGTTTTATTAAAACATTCTCACCAATTTATAAAAAAAATATTTAGGCATCGGAGGCAAGCCCATTTTTATTGATTTCTTGATCTCCCAAAACAACTGGTTTATTTTATTACCGAATTTAAGTGATTAATCCTTTTTATGAGAGGTGAGGGATTCCATAAATATAAACATATCAAAACACAATAAAACACAATAAAATCAAGTCATATCACTACAACTACCACACATATCTGCCACCACACATCACCAACACCACAAAACAGAACCATTGGATTAACTTCCCAACCAACAAAAATTTCACTAGACATTTCACACAACCACATCACCGCACCACTTTACTATCCATAAGAAAATACCCTTTTCACATAACCACCTACTCCATCTCATCCTCTATATAGACCTAACTAACTATCCCAATTATCACACACAAATCCCCAAGTACACAAATCAAGTAATTCCCTCTCCCATGTCGAGATATTATCCGCTTTGGGCAATACTGACTTGCCATCATGGTTTTAATCACGCCAAAGTATAACACGTCTCGGTTAGGGATTGGGTTCACTCTCTTTGTATACTCAAAGGTTTTAAACCACATGTCACACAATGAATCACATCAATAATAATCACACAAAACAGAAACACATAATATCTTCCATAATTGTTTATGGGATTACATTATTTCATCTTATTATTTCACATTGGAACTTTCAAAAAATTTTAAATTTTCCATTGGGGATCGGTTCATTAGTCATATATAAGTGATTATCATTTTAATACATGGTGAGTTTAAAGAAGAATTCAAATCATGGGTCTCATTGTCTACAATAATATCAGAAAAAATAAGGTTTCCAACAACTACCATTTTTAGAAGGGCATATCAACACATCAATGCAATGATAATAATGCAACCACAAACAACACTAAACATTTCCAGGTCATTGATAGTGAAACATCATGTATTGAATTTAAATTTCTCTAACACGAATCCAAGTTAAAGAAAAAATTGCACACATGTTATATCACACACCATGTTTAATATGGTCACACAAGACATTATAGGTTCATATTATTATCAGGGTAGTAAACTTCCAACTTCATCTAAGAAATTCCACATGCTATATTCTTGTGTTCAATTCAAATACTACATTATTATTAAGTCCACTAGATCAAATACCCTGAGGGGGGGGGGGTGAATCCGGGTATGACAGATTAAAACTACTACCCCTTAGGATCTTGTTTATTCATTAAACAAAACAAACTTCTCTCTTTCTCCCATATCAATATATGAATAGAAATGAAATCATGCACATGAAACAACGATTTTACTTGGTTCACCCTCACTGGGCTACATCCAAAAAGCATACAATGAAAATGTGCCGATGTACCAAATCCACTAAAGCTCACTGACAATTACAAGATTTGGGATAGATATTCTATGCCTAGGCTCACTACCTTTACAAGATTTAGGGTATGCTCACTGCATTACCAAGGATTACTCCCTATGTATCTTTCTCTAGATCACTACTCATGGAAAAGATCACTATATTCCTCTTCCTTTTCTCACTGCTCTTGGAATGGATACACTCACAGTTTATAGAATTTTAGGTCCCTTAATTTTCATGAAATTACGCATCCTCAATTACAAATGGATGCTATGTTGAAGTCCCTTTTTCACTCGTAGATGAATTTCACTTTTCCACATACTGTTAGGTTAGCATAAATTACTTTCATGAACTGTTTTAATGCCTTTGCAAGATTCATTGAGTTCTATGCAAACCATATTTCCTATTCCGCATACTGTGTAGTGGGTATGCTTTGTGGATTACCTCTCTATGGATTGCTTTAGCTTCTGTGAACCATCCTCATTCCCAGACCGCTTCTCCTCTACTTATGCATACCACCTCCACGTACTATCCCAACTTCTGATTACCATGTTTTCTTCCGCGTACCGCCTATGAAGTTCCTTCTTTTGTGAAAAAATTCTTCCTTTGCAGGATTTAGTGCCTAAAAAAACCATTTCATAGAATTTCTTCCATGAACCGCTTCACCCTTCACAGAATCACTTCCCCGTGAACCACTTCTCCTTCAAGGAATCCCCGCGAACTCTTTTGGACTTAGCTGAATTCTTGGAGCAAAGATGTTTTCTTATGAAAATTGATCTCACTTAATGAGGGGATTATTTCTCCTTATATAGTCAAATAGATCCACCTAATCCTCTAATCCGAGATTTACCAAATCTTCAATATGGTACTGCCTTCACCGCATACCATACATCTTTAGCGAACCAAAATTGTCCCATGAACCATTTTCCCTACATAGTCCGCATACTGCCTTTCTTTCTTCATGGAGGCCCAAATCACCACCATGTTTTCACCAAAAATTCCCTTCACAACTTCTCAAATAACTAACTCATTTATGTGAATGAAAGGCCATCCCACGTACCATAATCCTTCCACATACCGCATACTATCCCATGAGCCATTTCCGTGAACTGTTTGCCTTCCGCAAACCGCATGCTATCCTACAAACCTCCTTCACTATAATAATACGGTTCTTATTTTTGAGGTACGGGTCTCTTCTTTTCCCTTTTCCTTAAGTTTTTTTGATAAAATAAGGAAAATGGGTAAAAATACCAAATTTTGTAACTACACACCATGTACTTTTCCACACGCTGTGTACTTTGGCCGTGTGGGATGAGTACACAGGGTGTGTAGGCCTGTTAGCAATGGAGGGTGTAAAAACTGACTACACGCCGTGTATGGGTATTTACATGCCGTGTATTAAGTCGACAGGTGAAAAGTAAGGCAGTGGAGGTAGCCTCCAGTGGAGTGACAGTACACACCGTGTATTCGGGAATACACACCATGTACTCATGTCGACGAATAAATAGTTCGACGGTGGAAAAAGTAGCCGCCAGAGGGACAGTTAAATGAGAAAAGTACATGCCGTGTACTTGAGAGTACACATCGTATAGTTTGTTTTTTTTCTTAAAATGGGAAGTAGCCTCCTCTGTTCACATAGGAAGCTTAGAACGCCAGAGGAGAATAGGAGAGACGACCGGAGCTTGGAGGATCTCCCGACCACACACCAGGAACCCGATTCTGTATCCGTCGATCTCCTTGGGACCACACAGGTAAGCTCTTACTCCATCTTGTGTGTTTTATTACCAATTATTTCATGAGGGAAAGTTATTTGAGTTTGAACGAGATTAATTTCATCTCAGATCTACTTTATTCTTGGACGATTTGGGAGTCTTAGTTCACGTATACCGATCAGAGACGATCGAGGTAGGTGGTATGATGTTTATTTCCAACTTCTGTGTGTTTTTGTATACCTTTGTGCTACAAACCCATGTTGGGGTGTCGTGTGGCTGAGGACTTGAATACTTTAAATACCTAGAATTGTATAGGTAATTAAATGTAATTATGAACTGCTGTTTGGGATCACTGCTTGGATCCAGGACCACCCCTGGGGTGCATTCCTCTATTTAGCTGTTTGGCCTGGATACCCGAGGGTATTCCATGATGATAATGTGTATTTAATTTTATGGAGAGAAAGTGTATATAAATTTCATGTTTATGCTTTGGGTTTGGCCCGGTTACTTGCTTAGCCTGAGGGTAGTGTTTCTTTGAGCCTGAGGGCAGTGGTTTTTTTAGCCTGAGGGTAATATTCGTTATGCCTAAGGGCAGTAGATTCTGTGCCTGAGGGTGAAACTTCGTATGCATGAGGGAATTATTCATTTTTCCTGAGGGCGAGAACCTATGAGTTTCAATTCTATTTACCTGAGGGTAAGGTTTTTTATATCTGAGGATAGTGTTATCATGAATATTCACCAAGATGATTTTTAAATGTTATACCTGCCAAGTTAAAGCACGAGCTTGGCGTGGTTAAATGAATTTTAAAATGGAAATATGACTGGTAAATTTAGTTACTTTTGAGTACTTTTTAGTTTATTGCATTTTTCTACTGCACACTGTTGTTGCACATTTTCACTGACAGTTGGGAACGAGCCTTTGGTGGGTGCCTATTGGGATTTATTTCTCACACCCTGTTTGGGTCATGTCTTCAGCCCAAGCAGACTATATTTCTACAGGTGTCGATAGGGGCAAGGGTCCCTACACAGGTACATGATTGTTGCAGAGGAGTAGGAGATCATGGGACCAAGCTTAGGCTCATGATGTTGTTGAGTTCCTGTTGCAATGTTTTGTTTTTTAGCTATACTTGGTACTTTGAGCTGTATTGTATTGTATCGCAGTGTATCATATTCTAGTTGTTTTCATAGAATTTGTGACATGTTTCATCTATATATATATATGACTACTGGTTCTCTTTTACTTCAGTTGTATGATGTTTACTACTTCCACTGTTGCATGTTGTATGTTATTTATCTTTTACGCTGCGCTACACTTTGAAAAATGAGGGCATAGTTTTCCCACTGTCAGACCTGGGCCCTCGCTGCTAGTCGGAAACCTCTAGCGTTTGGGGAAATGCGCTTGAGGTAATGTGACCAACCGGGTTCGGGGCACCCATTGAGTGGCACCCGGATCCGGGACGTTACAAAGTGGTATCAAAGGATTTATTTTCTTTGACTTACTATTTGGAGCCTTAGTCATGGATAGGAAATAATAGGTATTTGGTAATAAGTTGTGCCTGGGAGCAGCTAACCCATGTATAGGGAAAATCCAATTTACCTCATATTGCAATTATCACCAGTTTTTCAATTTTACAGTTGATTTGATTTTCATCGTTGGGTGACGCATTTGTGGTGTGCTATTTATATGTTATACTTGGGTTCTATCTAGTTGCAACCCAATGAGATGAAGGTATTCCATATCATGCATCATTTAGGAACATGATAGAAATCACATGTCATGCATTCTTCCATTCCATGTAGGTGCATTAGAAATTGCATGTTGTTGTGATAGTTGTTTTGCTAGAAAAACATGCTGTTGTGATAACTGCTTGATAAATACCTGCTATTTGATAGGGTATTTTTTTTGTGTGAGGCCTTGATAGGATGAATACCAAACTTTGGTTTTTGGGGAGTATGGGACCTCAATGACTGGAATTTAGTGGACCATTGATGTGTTTATTTTGTTATAACATGTGTAAGATGCCAAACTTTTATTCGTGGGGAGTATGGGCCCTCACAGATCAGAATTTGGCACTTAGATGTTGTTTTAGTGTTTTCTGGGCTCCGGAGAAGTTTCTGAGGCTTACTGTCTAGAAAAACCAGTATACATGCCGTGTAGTTCTATGGACACACGCTGTGTGTTCTTCTGTTTGGGAAGAAATGGAAACTTTTTAAGTACACGCCGTGTACCCTCAGTACACGCTGTGTAGTATCTCTCCATGTCATAGACCATGTGGGTGGGGACACGGGGTAGAAAATGGATTGGAAAACACGTCGTGTACTAGTTGTACATGCCGTGTAGTGTTGAACCAGTGTCCTCCCATGTAACTAACAACACGGACGAAGGAAACCTTAATACATACATGCCATGTCAATGATGAACACGCCGTGTAGTGTGACCTGGGGACCCGACCGTGTAGCTAACAAACACAGGTTGGTGTTACCTCTTCTTAAACACGCCATTTACCTATGGGACATGCCATGTAGTCTTGATCGGGGAGAGACCATGTGGACCTCACCATGTGGCTGGGAAGACGGAGTGATGTACACACTGTGTGTGGGTGTAACACACCGTGTAGCGTCAGTTGAGTGGTCAGCCGTGTCACTAACAACACGGGCGGTTGGAAATTAAAGAGTACATGCCGTGTATATCTGGGAAACGCCGTGTGGTTATGTTCAAAGGAGAGCCGTGTGGCTAAGCCGTGTAGAGGGACTTGGAAAGGGAGAAAAATTCAAGTACACGCCGTGTGTGTGGGAAACACGCCGTGTGTTTTGGGGTGTTACATGACTAGTTTTGGTAGAGTATACGCCCATGTGAAAGACTTGAGGAAACACATCGTGTAGTTATTATACACACCGTGTAGTTTTGTTTTGTAAAAAAAAATTGGAAGTTTTCTTTTCCTTGTTCCCTTATTACACTCCTTGTTTTCAGTCCTTGATAAATCGTGATCTAAGGTGTGCATTTGACCTTGTAGAGTCATGCCACCGAGACGACCTCGAGTTGTTTTCCAGGAGAGAGGCAACGAGTATACTCCAAAGGTGGTAGGCCACAGGCTACCAATGGATCCTCCAGCAGAGCTAGATGCGGTGCCAACCGTTATACCCGACATAGGTTCTGATGCATAGTTCCGTGAAGGCTTCATGAAGTTTATGCAGACCTTCCAGGGAGCACCGCAGGCCACCACATCTATGGCAGAGATGACACGTATCTTCCAGCAGTAGCATCCACCTACGTTTTTAGGGGATGGTGGACCACAGGCTGAGGAGTCTTGGAAGGGTTCTATGCAGACTATTTTTGAGCATCTCGAGACACCTCCGGGGTGGAGGGTCAAGCTCGCTACATACATGCTGCGAGATTCTGCCAAGAGGTGGTGGGATGCTACCACCCAGTTTGAGCATCACTGAGACATGGAGTGGGAAGATTTCCAGGCAGCGTTCTATGAATTCTTCTTCCCGGAGACACTAAGGGAAGATTGAGCTCAAGAGTTCATGAATTTGCAGTAGGGATCTATGTTAGTAATGGATTATTATGCTCGATTCACCGAGCTTCAGCATTTTTCACCTATTCTGGTGGGAGATGAGACACTGTGGGCTCGACGTTTTGAGGATGGTCTTCAGTATGAAATCTGAGTGCTGGTGAATGTTTTCAGGTTTCCTACAGTGCATGCTATAGTGAACCAGGCACTGATTACTGAGTGGAACCTGTGGGAAGCTTGTGGTGTGAGACAGGGCGGTTCGACACCAGTTTCAGGTACTATTTCTATCGGTAAGAGGAAGAGGCAGATGGATTTATCGCATAGTGGCAGTGCTAGCCAGAGGAATTCTTCAGGTGTCCAGGTAATATGCTATTAGTGTGGTAAAGAGGGGCACAAGAGACTGCAGTGTCCCCATGACCCAGTGGAGTTCCGAGCTTGCGTCAAGACGGGTCATCTGCAGCGCTTTTGTAGGGCGTTTCTACCATTGGCTAGTGAGAGGGGTTCTGTGCAGACTCCGCGTACAAGAGTAGGGCCAACAACTTCTTACCAGTCATGGAATTGGGATATGTCAGGATGTACAGGTAGAGGTGGTGGTCGTGGCTATGGTAGCCAGACACTAGGATCTCAGAGACAACAGGGCGGGTCAGCTCAGGGTAGCCAGGCTGTGTTGTAGGGCCGTGGCACTAGGCAGGTATATGTAGTGCAATAGACCCAGCAGGAGCAGGATCCTGGACCTTCTACTATCAGAGGTACTGTTATAGTTGCTTATGTACTTTTCTATATAGGTTCTACATATAGCTTTATATCTGTGCCCGTTTTGGAGAGCCTTGGGATCGATGTTTCTTCTTCTTCTGATGTTATGATGCTTGACACTCCGTTGGGGACTAGAACGGTTGGTGTGCGTCAGTGCAGGGAGTACCCCCTAGAGGTTGTTGGGTGTCACTTTCTATGGGACCTCTATGTCTTAGATATGACAAGCTATGACATCATTCTTGGGATGGACTGGTTGGTACCCTTCCGAGCCTTTGTAGATTGCTATCTGCGTAGGGTGAGTTTCACGTCACCCGAGGGCATAGAGTTTCTATACAAGGGCGAGTGGGATGTCCAGGTGAGCCGAGATGGACCTGATCATTGTGGGCATGGTGGTGTGATAGCCCAGATTTCGAGTTTATATTTGGATGATTAGGGGACTTTTCAAACAAATTTCCCTCCACTGGTTGATCATTTCAGGGATGTCTTACCGGACGACTTTTCAGGTCTACCTCCGGAGCGAGAGGTGGATTTATCTATTGAGCTTGTGCCAGGAGCGGAATTAGTGTCCATTCATCCTTATAGGATGGCTACAACAGAGTTGTAGGAGCTCAAGAGATAGTTAGAGGAGTTACATGAAAAGGGTTTCATCCAACCTAGTACTTCTCCTTGGGGTTCACCCGTCCTTTTTACGAAGAAGGCGGATGGTACCCTCAGACTTTGTGTGGATTATCGGAAGTTGAACCAGCTGACGGTCAAGAACCGATATCCCTTTCCAAGGATCGATGATCTTTTTGAACAACTTCGTGAAGCATGAGTGTTCTTGAATATTGACTTGAGATCCGGATATCATCGGTTACGTGTTAGACCATCGAATGTACCGCTTACAGCTTTTAGGAGTAGGTATGGTTTATATGAGCACTTGGTTATGCCGTTTGGACTCAAGAACGCACCAAAAGTTTTCATGGCTCTTATGAATCGTGTGTTCCATCCTTATATGGTTTCCTTTATGGTAGTCTTCATGGGAGATATATTGGTGTACTCTCACACTCGACACGACCATGCTACCCATCTTGAGATCATTTTGAGTACACTGAGAGAGCATCAGCTATATGATAAGCTCTCAAATTGCCACTTTTGGATGGACCAGATACACTTCTTGGGTTATATCATCTTAGAGGAAGGAGTTGTGGTAGACCCAGAGAAAGTGAGAGCAGTAGTTTCCTGGGAGCAGCCTAAGAACGTGTTTGAGATACGGAGTTTCCTAGGGCTGGCTGGTTACTACATGTGCTTTATACATGACTTATCCCGCTTAGCAGTGCCGTTGAAGCATTTTACTAAGAAGGCTGTGAAGTTTGTTTGGTTAGAAGCTTGTGAGACTGCCTTTCAAGAGCTGAAAGGAAGGTTGACATTAGAACCAGTCCTGATACTTCCAGAGCAAGGGATGAGCTATACAGTTTATTGTGATGCATCAGGTATTGGGCTGGGAGTAGTGTTGATGCAGGGTGATCGAGTTGTTGCATACGGGTCTCGGCAGTTGAGACCACATGAGAGGAATTACCCGACGCATGACCTCGAGTTGGCTGTAGTTGTTCATGTGTTGCGCTGTTGGAGAAATTATCTCTTGGGAGAGCATTTTGTGATTTTCACTGATCACAAAAGTCTCAAATATATCTTTACTCAGTGTGAATTGAACCTAAGACAGCGAAGGTGGGTTGAATACCTTCATTCCTTCGACTTTGAGCTTGTCTATACACCTGGTAAAGGTAATGCAGTAGCTGATGCACTGAGCATGAGGACTCAGATACAGGCTGTGCAGGAGGCCAGTGGTGAGTGGCAGCTTATGGATTTGTTCTCTGAGATGCATTTGGAGGTGCACGACTGTTAGGGACAGACCTATATTTTTCCTTAGCTATGACCTCTATACTCATGGATAGAGTGAGGATGAGACAACTATCTGATTCAGAAGGCCTAGTTCTACGGGAGTCGGTGACAAGTGAGGAACCTCCTCCTGGATGGACGATAGGCAATGATGAGGTACTGCGTTTCCATGGAAGAGTGTGTGTTCCGGGGGATACACACGAGGATTTGATGTGGGAGTTTCATTCTTTATATTGGGCTTTACATCCCGGAGTTACCAAAATGTACCATGACTTGATATGCCAGTATTGGTGGCCGGGTATGAAGAGAGAGGTAGCTGGTTTTGTTACTAGATGTTCCACCTGTCAGCAGGTGAAGGCGGAACATTAGAGGCTAGCCGGACTGTTACAGCAGTTGCCCATTCTGGAGTGGAAATGGGATGATGTCGTGATGGATTTCATGACTGGGTTACCAAGGTCACCTCGAGGAAATGATGCTGTATGGGTTGTTGTGGATAGACTCACAAAGGTGGCTCACTTCTTTGCCGATCAAGGAGACCTTCGGTGTTGATGAGCTTGGGAATCTGTATATTTGAGAGGTCATACGTCTTCATGGGGTTCCTCATTATATCATTTCAGATAGGGATGCCCGCTTTATGTCTCATTTCTGGAAGAGTTTTCAGAGGGAACTGGGTACACAGGTGCTTCTGAGCATAGCTTACCACCCTCAGACCGATGACCAGTCAGATCGTACGATTCAGGTGCTTGAGGACATGTTACATGCATGTGTCTTAGAATTTGGGGGATCTTGGGAGAAGCATATACCCCTAGTTGAGTTTGCTTATAATAATAGTTTCAGGAAACTATTTAGATGGAACCTTACGAGGCTTTATATGGTAGGCCATTCCGATCACCCTTATGCTGGTTAGAGGCAGGTAAGGCAGCTTTACTGGGACCATGCCTTGTGCAGGAGACCTTAGAGCAGGTCCAGTTGATTCAGAAGCAGATGGCTACCACACAGTCTCTTTAGAAATCTTATGCTGATCGCTGCAGATGACCCTTAGAGTTCGTGGTCAGGGATCAGATTTTCTTGCGTGTTTCACCAAGGTTGGGACATAGGTGGATCAAGAGACAGGGTAAAATTTCACCGAGGTATGTGGGGACGTTTGAGATTCTGAAGAGAGTTGGTCCAGTTGCCTATCAGTTGCAATTACCAAAGAGGTACCAGGCCATGCATGACATCTTCCATGTATCTCAGCTGCGCCGTTATCGTTCAGACCCATCTCACATCTTTCAGCCCGAGGAGGTTGAGCTACAAAGCGATGCATCCTTTGAGGAGCATCCGATTCGTATCGTTGATAGGACCGCGATGGTTCTCTGAGGCCGGTCAGTTCCTCTCATATGGGTGCTATGGCAGTATGGCCGAGTATATGATAAAACTTGGGAGCGGGAGACCGACGTACATACTCAGTGGCCAGAGTTGTTCTGAGCTTTATCTTCGCCACCCTTAGAAGGGCAATTCGGGGATGAATTTCTTTAAGGGGGGAAGTTTGTAAGAACCCGGTTCGTATTTTTAAGGTACGAGTCTCTTCTTTTCCCTTTTCCTTAAGTGTTTTTGATTAAATAAGGAAAATGGGGAAAAATCCCAAATTTTTTAACTACATGCCTTGTAATTTTCCACACGCCGTGTACTTTGGCCGTGTGGAATGAGTACACAGGGCGTGTAGGCCTGTTAGTAATGAAGGGTGTAAAAATTGACTACACGCCGTGTATGGGTATTTACACACCGTGTATTCAGTCAGCAGGTGAACAGTAAGGTGGTGGAGGCAGCCGCCAGTGGAGTGACAGTACACGCTGTGTATTTGGGAATACACGCCGTGTACTCATGTCAACGGATAAATAGTTCGGTGGTGGAAAAAGTAGTCACCAGAGGAACAGTTAAATGAGAAAATTACATGCCGTGTACTTAAGAGTACACGTCGTGTAGTTTGTTTTTTTATCTTAAAATGGGCATTACCCTCCTCTATTCATAGAGGAAGCTTAGAACGCTAGAGGAGAATGGGATAGATGGCCAAAGCTTGGAGGATCTCCCGACCGCACACCGGGAACCTGATTCCGTATCCGTCGATCTCCTTCGGACCGCACGGGTAAGCTCTTCCTCCATCTTGTGTTTTTTCTTACCAATTATTTCCCAAGGGAAAGTTATTTGAGTTTGAACAAGATTAATTTCATCTCAGATCTACTTCATTCTTGGATGATTCAGGAGTCTTCATTCACGTATACCGATCTGTGATGATCGAGGTACGTGGTCTGATGTTTATTTCCAACTGCTGTGTGTTTTTGTATACCGTTGTGCTAAAAACACATGTTGGGGTGATGTGTGGATGAGGCCTTGGCTAATTTAAATACCTAAAATTTTATAGGTAATTAAATGTAATTATGAACTGTTGTTTGGGATCACTGCTTGGATCCAGGACCACCCCTGGGGTGCGTTCCTCTTTTTAGCCATTTGGCCTGGATACCCAAGGGTATGCCATGATAATAATGTGTATTTAATTTTCTTGAGAGAAAGTGTATATAAATTGCATGTTTATGCTTTAGGCTCAGCCCGGTTAATTGCTTAGCCTGAGGGCTGTGTTTCTTTGAGCCTGAGGGCAGTGGTTTTTTTATCCTGAGGGAAATATTCGTTATGCCTTAGGGCAGTAGATTCTGTACCTAAGGGCAACACTTCGTACACCTGAGGGCATTATTCGTTTTTCCTGAGGGCGATCACCTGCGGGTTTTGATTCTATTTACCTGAGGGTAAGGTTTTGTATGTCTGAGGACAGTGTTATCATGAATATTCACCGAGATGATTTTTAAATGTTATACCTGCCAAGTTAAAGAACAGGCTTGGTGTGGTTAAATGAATATTAAAATGGAAATATGACTGGTAAAGTTAGTTACTTTTGAGTACTGCTTAGTTTATTGAATTTTTCTACTGCACACTGTTGTTGCACATTTTCACTGATAGTTGGGAACGGGCCTTTGGTCGGTGCCTACTGTGATTTATTTCTCACACCCTGTTTGGGTCATGTCTTTGGCCCAAACATACTATATTGTTGCAGGTGTCGATAGGGGAAAGGGTACCTACACAGGTACATGATTACTGTAGAGGAGTAGGAGAGCATGGGACCGAGCTTAGGCTCACGATGCTATTGAGTTCCTGTTGCAATATTTTTTTATTTAGCTGTACCTGGTAATTTGAGCTATATTGTATTGTATCACAGTGTATCCTGTTCTGGCTGTTTTCATAGAATTTGTGACATACTACATCTCTATATATATATGACTGCTGGTTCTCTTTTACTTCAGTTGTATGTTGTTTACTGCTTCCACTATTTCATGTTGTAAGTTATTTATCTTTTTCGCTGCGCTACACTTTGATAAATGGGGGCATAGTTTCCCCATTATCAGATCTGGGCCCTCGCTGCTAGTCGGGAGCCTCTGGCGTTTGGGGAAATGCACTTGAGGTCATGTGACCAACCGACACTACTAAAAAAATGGTCTTTATCAGCGCTAAAAAAACACTGTAAAGCTCGGCGCTGATAAAGGGGGGTACCCTTTATCGGCACTTTTTTAGCGCTGATAAATGTAGCTTTTTTCAGCGCTAAAAAAGCACTGATAAATGAAACCTTTATCAGCGCTAAAAAGGCGCTGATAAAGCATCAGTATATCAGCGCTAAAAGAGCGCTGATAAATTCTTGTTTTATCAGCACTCCTTTAGCGTAGATGAACTGATCCTTTATCAGTGCTTCTTTAGCGCTGATAAAGGTGTAGTTTATCAGTGCTTTTTTAGCGCTGATAAAAGCTACATTTATCAGCGCTAAAAAAGCGCTGATAAATGCCCTGTCTGCTGCTATGAAAAAATCTGCAGTAGCACACTCGAACACCTGAAAAAAAAATCAGCATCTCAATAAGCTAATTAGAGAAAGTATACCCATACAAAATTAACACATAAATCATAAGCTAAATATAGTAATTGATGAAATAAGGGATATAAAGAAACGTCACCATATAGGTAGGGTCATGGATTCATGTAAATCATTGTTAGATATTCTAAATAGAATAAGGATACCAATGTGGATATAAATATGATATCATCTACTTCCTTGTTGAATACCATAAATTATATTTATAAGAGGATTTAAATAGATACTATGCTTTAGAAGTGAGATCAAGATGTTTTAATTTGATATAATGGTTAGTAGGATTGATGGTAAACCAATGCTTGAGTGAGGGAATGATGGATGTTTTGATTGGTTGAGGACACCAACATAAACTTTTAATATATTTCATGATTATTTTTCGGTGTGGGTATTGAAATGATCTAAGGATGTCTCTAATAAGTTTGGACCCTATGTTTGGGTGATGAGACATCATGTTGGATGTTGAGACCGACCAATATCGAGAATAGAAAACCATAGGTGATTTGAATGGTGTTTTGTGTATGATCGGGTGTGGAGTGAGGGAAACCACACTATGAAGGTTTTTTCATGGTCATAAGTTTATTCTAGTAGTCAATTATAATTTTTAGGAAAACCATGACTTAGAATCGACTTGTATGAGTTAAGGCTGATGATGAAGAGGACTGTAATTTTGATGATGAAATAATTGATAACACTATAGTGTATTTGGACAGATGATTGGGGCTATGAACTATATTAGTGGTTTGCTTATGGTTATTAGTGGATATGTTATTGGTAAAAAATGAAGCACATATTTGGTGTCACATAGTGGTATCTCTTTCAGTGTTCTGGAGTAAAACACTATGTGCTGGTTATCAAAAGAGAATAATGTAATTTTAGAGTTAATTTATGAATGGTCATTAAGGATTCTTGTGGATGAGAATTAATATGTGGGTAGGTTGTAATTCCCACCCAATTTCATTTTAAACAAAAGAGAGAACCTTTGAGTGATAGTAGTCACATAGTTCCTCAGATTGAGGCGGGGTTGAATCGTACACATCACAAAGGACCCATGGATCATTCTCCTAAAGGATAAACACAATCCAAATGCGTTTGGTCGATATTTCTATAAGTTAGTTGTTGTTTTCACTTAAAATTGTGTACATTTTAAACAAAATAGAGACCCTTTGAGTGGTAACGGCCACACCGTGCCTTGGATTGAGGAGGGGTTTACTTTTACACGTCACCAAAGACCCTTGGATCGTTCTTATAAAAGATCAAGGCAATCTGAATGTGTTTGGTAAGATTTTCATAGGTCAGTTGTTGTTTTCAATTAAAATTGTGTCCATTTTAAACAAAAGAGAGACCCTTTGAGTGATAACGGGCACACCATGCCTCAGATTGAGGTGGGGTTGACTCGTACACATAAAAAAGGACCTGTGGATCGTTCTACTAAAGGATCAACACAATCCTAATGTGTTTGGTTGGATTTCCGTAGGTCAGTTGTTGTTTTCACTTAAAACTGTGTCCATTTTAAACAAAATAGAGACCCTTTGAGTGGTACCGGCCACACCGTGCCTTGGATTGAGGCAGGGATGACTAGTACACATTAAAAAGGACCCTTGGATCATTATCCTAAAGGATCAACACAATCTGAATGGGTTTGGTCTGATTTCCGTAGGTTAGTTGTTGTTTTCACTTAAAATTGTGTACATTTTAAACAAAACAGAGACCCTTTGACTGGTACCGGCCACACTGTGCCTCGGATTGAGACAAGTTTGATTCTTAAACGTCACCAAGGACCCTTGGATCATTATTATAAAAGATCAAGGCAATCTGAATGATTTTGGTCGGATTTCCATAGGCCAGTTGTTGTTTTCAATTAAAATTGTGTCCATTTTAAACAAAAGAGAGACCCTTTGAGTGATAGCAGGCACACTGTGCCTCGGATTGAGGTGGGGTTGAATCATACACGTCACAAAGGACCCTTGGATCGTTCTCCTAAAGTATCAACATAATCAAAATGCGTTTGGTCAGATTTCCATAGGTCAGTTGTTGTTTTCACTTAAAATTGTGTCCATTTTAAACAAAAGAGAGACCCTTTGAGTGATAGTGGTCACACCATGCCTCAGATTGAGGTGAGGTTGACTCATACACGTCAAAAAGGACCCTTGGATCGTTCTACTAAATAATCAACACAATCTGAATGAGTTTGGTCAGATATCTATAGGTTTGTTGTTGTTTTCACTTAAAATTGTGTCCATTTTAAATAAAATAGAGACCCTTTGAGTGCTATCAGCCACAACGTGGCTCAGATTGAGGCGGAGTTGACTATTACATGTCACCAAGGACCCTTGTATCGTTATCCTAAAGGATCAACATAATCTAAATGGGTTTCGTCAGATTTTCATAGGTTAGTTATTGTTTTCACTTAAAATTGTGTCCATTTTAAACAAAATAGAGACCCTTTGAGTGGTACCAGCCACACCGTTCCTCGGATTGAGGCAGGGATGACTCATACACATCACTAAGGACCCTTGGATTGTTATTAAAAAATATCAAGACAATCCGAATGCGTATGGTCAGATTTCTGTAGGTCTGTTGTTGTTTTCACTTAAAATTATGTCCATTTTAAACAAAAGAGATACCCTTTGAGTGATAGTGGTCACACCATGGCTCGTATTGAGGCGGGGTTGACTCTTACACATCACAAAGGACCCTTGGATCATTATCCTAAAGTATCAACACAATATGAATGGGTTTGTTCAGATTTTCGTAGGTCAGTTGTTGTTTTCAATTAAAATTGTGTCCATTTTAAACAAAATAGAGACCCTTTGAGTGCTACCAGCCACACCGTACCTCGGATTGAGGTGGGGTTGACTCATACACATCACCAAGGACTCGTGGATATTTCTCCTAAAGGATCAATACAATCCGAATGTTTTTGGTTGGATTTCTGTAGGTCAGTTGTTGTTTTCACTTAAAATTGTGTCCATTTTAAACAAAAGAGAGACCCTTTGAGTGGTACCATCCACACCGTTCCTATTATTGAGGCGGGGATGACTATTACATTTCACCAAGGACCCTTGGATCTTTCTTATAATAGATCAAGGCAATCCGAATGTGTTTGGTCGGATTTCCGTCGGTCAGTTGTTGTTTTCACTTAAAATTGTGTCCATTTTAAACCAAAGAGAGACTCTTTGAGTGATACCGGACACACCGTGCCTCGAATTGAGGCAGGGTTGACTCTTACACATCAAAAAGGACTTTTGGATAATTCTTATAAAAGATCAAGACAATCCGAATGGGTTTGGTCGGATTTCCATAGGTCAGTTGTTGTTTTCACTTAAAATTGTGTCCATTTTAAACAAAATAAAGACCCTTTGAGTGATACTGGCCACACCGTGCCTCAGATTGAGGTGGGGATGAATTTTAAACGTCACCAAGGACCCTTGGATCGTTATTATAAATGATCAAGGCAATCTGAATGCGTTTGGTCGGATTTCTGTAGGTCAGTTGTTGTTTTCACTTAAAATTGTGTCCATTTTAAACCAAAGAGAGACTCTTTGAGTTCTACCGGCCATACCGTGCCTCATATTGAGGAGGGGATGACTCTTACACGTCACCAAGGACCCATGGATTGTTCTTATAAAATATCAACACAATCCCAAAGCATTTGGTCAGATTTACGTAGGTCAGTTGTTGTTTTCACTTAAAATTGTGTCCATTTTAAACCAAAGAGAGACCTTTTGAGTGATACCGGACACACCATGCCTCAGATTGAGGCAGATATGACTCGTACACGTCAAAAAGGACCCTTTAATCATTCTCATAATGGATCAACACAATTCGAATGCGTTTGGTCAGATTTCCATAGGTCAGTTGTTGTTTTCACTTAAAATTGTGTCCATTTTAATCAAAAGAGAGACCCTTTGAGTGGTACTGGCCACAATGTGCCTCAGATTGAGGCGGGTATGAATTTTAAACATCAAAAAGGACCCTTGGATCGTTCTTCTAAAGGATAAACACAATATGAATGGGTTTGGTTGGATTTCCGTAGGTCAGTTGTTGTTTTCACTTAAAATTGTGTCCATTTTAAACAAAATAGAGACCCTTTGAGTGGTACCGGACACAACGTGCCTCAGATTGAGGTGGGGTTGACTCGTAAACATCACCAAGGACCCATAGATAGTTCTTATAAAATATCAAGATGATCCAAATGTGTATGGTTGGATTTCCGTAGGTCAGTTGTTGTTTTCACTTAAAATTGTGTCCATTTTAAACAAAAGAGAGACCCTTTGAGTGATAGTGGTCACACTGTGCCTCAGATTGAGGCTAAGTTGAATATTACACATCAAAAAGGACCCTTGGATCGTTATCCTAAAGGATAAAAACAATATGAATGGGTTTGGTTATATTTTCGTAGGTTAGTTGTTGTTTTCACTTAAAATTGTGTCCATTTTAAACAAAATAGAGACCCTTTGAGTACTACCGACCACAACGTGCCTTGGATTGAGGTAGGGTTGACTCTTACATATCACCAAGGACCTGTGTATCATTCTAATAAAGGATAAACACAATCCTAATGGGTTTGGTCAGATTTCCGTAGGTTAGTTGTTGTTTTCACTTAAAATTGTGTCCATTTTAAACAAAATAGAGACCCTTTGAGTGCTATCAGCCACACCGTGCCTCGGATTGAGGTGGGGATTACTCTTACACATCACCAAGGACCCTTGGATCATTCTTATAAAAGATCAAGGCAATCTGAATGCATTTGGTTGGATTTACATAGGTCAATTGTTGTTTTCACTTAAAATTGTGTCCATTTTAAACCAAAGAGAGACTCTTTGAGTGCTACCATCCACACCATGCCTCGGATTGAGGCGAGGTTGACTCATACACATCAAAAAGGAATTTCGGATCGTTCTTATAAAATATCAAGACAATCAAAAAGGGTTTGTTCAGATTTCCATAGGTCAGTTGTTGTTTTCACATAAAATTGTGTCCATTTTAAACAAAATAGAGACCCTTTGAGTGATACCGGACACACTGTGCCTCAGATTGAGGTGGGTATGACTCTTACACATCACCAAGGATCCTTGGATAATTCTTATAAAATATTAAGGCAATCCTAATGCTTTTTGTCAGATTTCCATAGGTCATTTGTTGTTTTCACTTAAAATTGTGTCCATTTTAAACCAAAGAGAGACTCTTTGAGTGCTACCGGCCACACCGTGCCTCATATTGAGGTGGGAATGACTCATACACGTCACCAAGGACCCATGGATCATTATTATAAAATATCAACACAATCCGAATGCGTTTGGTCAGATTTCCGTAGGTCAGTTGTCATTTTCACTTAAAATTGTGTCTATTTTAAACCAAAGAGAGACCCTTTGAGTGCTACTGGCCACACCGTGCCTCATATTGAGGCGGGAATGACTCTTACACGTCAAAAAAATACTTTTTAATCGTTATCCTAAAAGATCAACCCAATCCAAATGTGTTTGGTCAGATTTCTGTAGGTTAGTTGTTGTTTTCACTTAAAATTGTGTCCATTTTAAACTAAAGAGAGACCCTTTGAGTGGTACCAGCCACACTGTGCCTCTAATTGAGGTGGGGATGACTTTTAAACGTCACAAAGGACCCTTGGATCATTATCCTAAAGGATCAACAAAATCTGAATGGGTTTTGTTGGATTTCCATAGGTTAGTTGTTGTTTTCACTTAAAACTGTGTCCATTTTAAACAAAATTGAGACCCTTTGAGTGGTACTGGCCACACCATGCCTCAGATTGAGGCGGGGTTGACTCGTACACATCACCAAGGACCTGTGGATCATTCTCCTAAAGGATCAACACAATCTGAATGGGTTTGGTCCGGTTTCCGTAGGTCAGTTGTTGTTTTCATTTAAAATTGTGTCCATTTTAAACAAAATATAGACCCTTTGAGTGATATCGGTCACACCGTGCCTTGGATTGAGGCGGAGTTGACTCGTAAACGTCCCAAAGGACCCGTGGATCTTTATTATAAAATATCAAGATAATATGAATGCTTTTGGTCGGATTTTCATAGGTCAGTTATTGTTTTCACTTAAAATTGTGTCCATTTTAAACAAAATAGAGACCCTTTGAGTGGTTCAGCATTCTTGCATGTTGCTGGTGCATATCATTTGTTAAAATGGGAAAATGACTCATTGGATATATGATTTTTTATTTAATAACAATTACAATTTTCCTACGAACATTTACATATAACAATGTTTTATCTTTTGATCCCCTTAACCCCTCTCAAAAATGACCACCAATTGTACATGTCCCCAAGTCAGATCTTCATTGTATTTGTGTAAAATATGCCATCAGGTATGAGGACCACTCGTTTCTGAACACATCTATATCCTATTGTGAGTATGAGTCTTTTTGGCAGTCATAGTAGTACTGCAAAATATAAAAATAAAGAATTAATAAATAAATTAAATGAACTAGTAGTTGTTTTTGAAAATACCTCTTTAGGGATGCTAGTTTGTTGATGAAAAACAATCTATTTCATAAATTTACAAACATAATAACTGCAATCATTATTGTTTGTTTGTTTTGGAAACTGCAAAAAAATTGATCATTAGGAGAATAAGTAACTTGTGTTGAGATATGTTTGAATAGTGAAATTTTATTATATATACCATGATATTTGTCCAGACGTAGTACTTTCTCGCCTCCTTATGCTTAGCCCCTGTCCTCATTCCTTTTTTAGACGATAATGATACACCGCCCTATCATAACAGAATCCTCAGTAAAAGATAATATAAATCATATTACTTGATGTTTAGACCTAAAACATAAGATGTAGTGTCTTAAAGATTCAAAAACTCCATCATGTGTGGTCGGTTTGATGGATATCCTTGCTTTGAATCCAGAAAATAAATCTTTGGAGTATCCAAGTTCACCGCAATTAGCAACCAATGTTGCCTAAAAACACAAAAATGAATAAGTAATATAAGAAGTGAAAATATAATTGATATGCTTTAATCTTAGAGTTTTACCCCTACATGGTTGGTATTAGTAAGTGTCTGTCATCTGTAATCTTGCTTTCAAATGTTTTCAGCAATCCGTTCATGATTGCATCCCTTTTTGATGGATCTAATTTTTTTAGGTGTGTTGATGTGGTATGAGGACTAACGAGTCCAAATCTTGGCTCATGGGAAAATTCCTTCAATTGTTTTTCATAAATGCTTCTGTAAACAATATAAAATGCATTTAGTCATAATTTTCACATTAGATTAGCTTTTAGAAAATCAATTCATGGAAACATACCTCATATATACATTTACAACTGTGACGCCTAGCCAACCATTTTCAAGGATCTCATTTACATTTTCAGTAGTAACGAAATATTGAATTTCCTCTCTGTATATATTCTCTTCAAAAACCACTATATGACTATTACCATCTTTTAGCTTCATATCCACATGAGTCTTCAATGCTAGTAAATGTGGATAGAGAACAGGTGGTGTTATCATGCTTTCAGTAGCTCCTTGGGATCAGTTGGTCGATCCTTTAGATGGTTTTGAGCCGACATTTGTCACCCCCTTCCCTTTCTCTGTCTATAACAACAATCATTGGTTCAGACCCTTTTTTCATTAATTATTAAAGGTTTAGCTTGAAAAAAAAGTAAATCAATACCTCTTTGTATGCATGTACTCTTACAAGTTGTGACGACCATGCAATGAATGTACCAATGGACTTTTCGATTGTATGAATATCATCGTCAACAAGTGGAATAGGTAGCTCTGCATTTGGATCATGAGCTATAGTAATCGTCACTTTTAGATGATCTTTCAAAAGTGGTCTATTATGCAGTGTGGCATCTGGGATATTGAAAACTGTAGCCCTCACTACAAGGTGATAAGTGGGTGTTGACAGATATAAATCACAATAATTATCACCCTATAGAAGATCAGTACATAAAAATTATTAGTGATTGTCTGATTCACATTTTATGGGAAAAATTATTAGAATATTGATTACCATGGCTAAGACAGTTCTTTGAGGAGAATGGATCTCCTCAAAGCTGGTGGGGGGTGGGGCGGGATGTTCACGCATTGGTTATTCCTGAATTGTGTCTTCTCTTTGCTTTACACCCATAAAAGTTGCTAGCAACTCTCCCTTCCATTGCAATCGTTCTTCAAGGGTTGATATTTTTTCACTCATTTGCTCCAATTTTTCATCTGTATCATCCATTTTTTTCTTCTTCTCAAAATATACTCGGGGTGTCACCCCAAACCCCGCACCTCTGACACGATCGTATTTTTCTGGCTGCTTTAAAGCCGTCGATAATAGGTCTGTATCCGCTACAGGAGTAGCTGATTCCTGTGACTGTTGGATATATGAAAATAACTAATTATTTTTATGTAATAGTAATTTAAAACAAATATTTTTATCATCGTGTCATACTTACACATATTTCCCACACTTTTTGTGTGTTCTCATCTACTAACTTCCCTTCCTTATTCACACGTGCCTCCTTCCATAGCACATGACGTGGGATGGAAGTGTATTTGGTTTTAGACTCATCAATCTACATATAAACATAAAAAGATAATTATGATGTTGTTTATTGGCACCTAACGATATTATTGTAAATTTAAAATACGTACCATTTTCTTTTCTAATTAAGCATACCCCATCCTTGCTTTACGATAGGGGTATGCTGGTTTTGATGCACGTTCCTTATTTTC
The DNA here is from genome assembly GCA_963277665.1 of Viscum album. NCBI lineage: Eukaryota > Viridiplantae > Streptophyta > Magnoliopsida > Santalales > Viscaceae > Viscum > Viscum album. The sequence continues at coordinate 1,303,628,814 of OY728160.1, read as the reverse complement.
AGTATAGAGTTTCTATTTCATAAATGAAATATTTACAATAAAAGTGATGAATACAGGTATCCTCAAACAATGTATTATCACCCACAATCTACCTGAAACTTCTCATCCCCATGAAGACCAATAAATGCATCCCATGCTTCTTGGGATATCAGGTGAGCGTAGACAATGGGTGGGTCCGGGTTTATTTTACCTTTGGAATCTTTCAGGTGACATCTTGTTAAAATAGTGAGAAAAACTTGATGAATCCTTCCTGTAAGACTTAGTACATAATCCTTGTGTGAATCGTCTACTATAAATGTACTCTGTAAGAGATTGAGAAGAGTAAGACATTGTTTCATTATTTTATTTGCTAGTAAATTAAAGAAATAAATTCATAATGTTACCGTAATTTCTTCCCAGATCACAGCCTTCAGCCCAGGAAAAACATGGTTCCATGAATCTATGTCAATCGACACGCATTTTCGAGTGACAACTCCAATGTAGCTACTAAACATAGCCTTGTTGGGATTCACATGATGGCCTCATGCATTCCATCCAACTTCAAATTTGATAACTTTTCTTTTTGCCTTAAGAACTTTGGATAACACCGTCAAACTACGACACACCTGTGTTTTCTGCGATGTCAGTCCTTCATTCCCGACCATTTCATCATTATCAACATAATCTATATGTTCATCTGAAACGGTATCAATGACATGTACTGATGGTTGTTGGACCTCAACACTAGGAGCAACAGGAGCCACAGTAGCAGGAGCAGCAGCAGCCGCAGCAGGAGCAGCAGGAGCAGCAGGAGCCGTAGCAGGAGGAGCAGCAGGAGCCGCAGCAGGAGGAGCAGCAGGAGCCGCAACAGGAGGAGCAGTAGGAGCAACAGGAGCCGCAGCAGGAGTAGCAGCAGGAGCAGCAGTAGCTACAGGAGCAGCAGGAGCAGCAGCAGCAACAACAGATTGAGAGACTTGTTCAGCCTCAAGGTTAGGAGCACCAGAATGTGCAGAAGTCATTATCTACAAAAGTGGTTGAACAGTTAATTTAGATTACATAAATTCAGTAATGATAATATAATAACATGAGATAACAAGATCTATATTACAAACAAAATATAACCTGTTTATTGAACTCTCTTTCTTTTTTTCAAAGGTTTAAGGGATTTGACAACTCTATTGATTATCCAAATCCCTTCATTGTGGTCTCCTCTAACATAAAAAAAATCATCTATATTGGGACCGCTCTGAAATGATTGTGACGTACCACTGAAAGGATCATCCTCAATTGAATTTTCATTGGAACCTTCAGTAGTTTTGGACGATAACAGAACAATCGACCACTTTTAGTTTGCGGGATCCGGAACATAAAAAACTTGTACCGCTTGTGATGCCATTATAAATTGTTCGTCTTTGTACCCTTCTTTACTAAAATCAACTTTCACAAATCCACATTCATCTATTTTAACACCACTATTGTTATCAACCCATTTGCATTGGAAAATCAGCAATTGGAATGTCGTATAATCCAACTCCCATATTATTTTGATAATGCCAAAGTATGACATATTTTCATAAATAGGATTTTTGTCCTTACTACCAGAAACATGCATCGCTTCAGCCACTAGTGTAACTCCACTATTTTGCATGGTACTATCTTCATCATGTTCATCTATATAGAATGTATAATCATTAATTACATAACCACTGGAAGATAATACATACACACTTGGTCCAGCGGCTAGCCATCGAAGTCGTTCTGAAATTGAATTCGGATTTTCATCCAAATGCTTAAAAATATGGTCCTGAAACCATCCTATAAACTGGTGATTATGTGTATTTGATAACCATTTTCAGCCCTTGATGGATTCAACTTCCTAATAATTTCTTTGTGAGTTTCAATATATGGAGAAACCTCCCAACTGTTATGCAAAACATAAAGATGGGCCTGCTTTCGATCTGTAATATTGATTGTCACAACTTATCTTCCAGAAATTCCCTCACCCTCAATGCATCCAGTGTGAAGATATTTTGGGATACCAATGCTTTCCACATCATATAGGTATTCGGTACAAAATTCAATGGCTTCCTCAACAATATATCACTCCACTATACAACCCTCTGGCCGACTTCGATTTTTGACATACCCTTTCAAAATCTTCATATACCGTTCAACAGGATACATCCATCTATAGTGCGCAGGACCACAAATTCGAATCTCTCTCACCAAGTGAATCATCAAATGAACCATCATATCAAAGAATGTTAGCGGGAAGAACATTTCTAATTCACATAATATGATGACAATTTCTTTTTCCATAGTTGGCAATTTCGCCGGGTATAAAACTTTTCTACATATAGCTTTGAAAAAGAAACAAAGTTTGGTTAACGTATGATGAACATTCTTGGAAAAAATGCAACATAAAGCTATAGGAATTAGATCTTGCATCAAAACATGGAAATCATGTGATTTCAAACCTTTTAACTTCAAATCATTCATTGAAACAATGTTCTTGATATTTGTTGAATACCCCTCTGGATCATTTACATCATTGAAGAAGTTGCAAAACCGATATCTCTCCTCCCTAGAAAGAGTATAAGCAGTTGGAGGAAGAAACATTCGATTTTCACCCTTCATAGGAGCCAACTCTTCTCGTATTCCCATGTCAACCATGTCCAACCTTGCCTTAATTCCATCTTTTTGTTTTTTCCAGGGGCATTTAGCAACGTTCTGATAACACTGTAACATACATTTTTTTCCACATGCATCACATCAATAAAATGTCTGACGTACAAACAATTCCAATATGGTAATTGAAAAAAAAAAACTGATTCTCTTTTTCCAACCGATTTTCGTAATGGTTTTTTCGAAAATGGTTTACCAAAAACAGTGTTCAAATCTTTTACTTTCTCAAACAGCTGATCACCTGTTAGTGGAGACGGTGCTGTGCATTGTTCTGAACTTCCATTGAATGATGTTGTCCAATATCGGTACTTATGCCGATGAGGTATAAATCTACGATGTACTAGAACACAGATTTTGATGAATGTTTCAACCTAATTGATTCTGTATCTTCTTCGCACACGGGACACCCTTGAGTTCCTTTAATGCTATAGCCTGAAAAATTTCCATAAGCAGGGAGATCATTTATTGGTCCCATACAACATCACTCTCAACGTGAAGTATTCACTTTTATAAGCATCATACAACATAACACCTGAATCCCACAATAACTTCAAATCCTCGATCAAAGGAGCTAGATAAACATCAATATTGTTACCTGGTTGTTTTGGTCCTAATATAACCATAGATAACATGATGAATTTCCACTTCATGCATAAGCCAGGGTGGCAAGTTTATAATTTTCCAACATAACAGGCCATGTACTATGAGTGCTGGTTTGAAAACCAAAAGGATTCACTCTATCTGTAGATAACACAAGACAAAGGTTTCTCGGATCTTTTCCAAATTCTGTATACTCATGATCGAATTTTCTTTCATTGAGTAGAGTCAGCCAGATGACGTAATTTCCCATCTTTATTTCTTTTATCTGCATGCCATGACAATTGTCTTGCAGTTTCTTAACTTCCATATAGACACCTAAACCTTGGAATGATTGGAAAGTACCATAAAACTTTCGTTAGGATTGGATTTATCTTTATTGTATCGAGAAGCACCACACTTTGGGCATTTTGTAAGTGATTTGTTTCTTCTTGAGAAACAATATACAGTATTTCGGGCAGGCATGTACTCTTTTAGAAATCATACCCATCGAGCGTAGAATTCGTCTAGCTTCATATGTCCAGCTTGGGAGCTCATTATCTTCTGGGAGCATGTCATTCAAGAGATCAAGTAGTTCCGTAAAACTGACATCACTCCATCCATTGCCTACTTTCAATTTATAAAACTTCAGTACAACTGACAATGTTGTATACTTAGTTCAAACAGCATACAATGGTGTCTTTGTTACAACTCTTAACTTCTCAAACAATTTTGGGCAATCACGAAGTTCATCTTCAATTGTCTTTGTCATTTACTCAATACAATCTTCATCATCATTGACATCTGTAATCACATCCTCCATATGGTCTTCTTCATTATCCATATTTGTATTCATATCTAATGATCCATAAAACGCAGATTTTTATCCCAGCCAGTAGCTAAATTCGCCTTTTCTCCATATTTATTTCCAATATTTATAACTCCGATCTATTCCATGACATATCGAATGTTCTTCCAAATCCTCTGGAGTAAGTAGTCTAGAATAAAAACAACGTAAACATGAACAAAGGATTTGAGAAGGATCCTTTGCGTGATCCTTTGCAAACTTGATGAACTCTTTCACTCTGTTCTCATACTCTATTGTCAAACGATTAGCATCCATCCAATATTTATTCATCTTCATCCTATTTTAATCTCAAATATTAGTATTTATGGTTCAAGTACACAAAAATAGACTTCCAAATACAGTATAAGAGAACCACTTTTTTATAAAAAATATAGATTAATAGAGCCTAACCATTAGTATTTATTCATCTTCATTAAATATAATTACTTTAGGTTCATTATAGTTTCTTCAAATCACCCCAGACCAAGTACAAGAATAATCAAGAATGATACATCTACCACTCGTAGGTCTCTTCCCTACATTCAATATCATAATGACTAAATACCCATATATCCACACATACACATGTCACAAATACATAAAAACCATATCCACATCAGAACCAAAGTACCAATATGGATTTCAATTAGGTTACTCGATTCAAGTGGTGGTGTGTAAGAAATAATAAGAAAATATAATAAGTATATAGTCACACATAAATCTCAAACTGGTGTTAATAATCCAATAAACCAAAGGTATCATTCCATCTATTAGGATACTCTAAAGAAGCCCATATGGGACAGTAGTCCTAGGTAGTGAAGGTTCCTGAGGAGGAAGGGGCGAACACGCACCTATCGGGGTTCGAGGTTAGGTCACTGAGGTTGAAGGTGGCCCGATACTCCTATAAGGGGTTCATTCCATATTTCACAAACCATGTCCTGGTACCCCTAGGATGTTAAACCTACAGCTGGTGAAAGTGAAACCATTCGCTGAAGATCATGCCAAGAAGAAATGGAAACCAAGAAGGGGGAGTGAATCAAAATACCTCAAGCAAGATGAAAAAACATGGTATTTGAGAATAGGTTAGTGGCTTTCATGTTGGCTAGACACCTATCCAATAGACCTCCACAAGCAGTGATGGCCCCTGCAGTTGTTTTCACCAGGTGAAACTGTCACCTGAGAAGCATGAGATCAATGAGTCCCTTCCCATCCATGAACTGAACAAACTCCATGATGGCCTTCCTCTGGAATGGGCTTCTACCTTTCCTTTCCTTTGGTTTGGAAATGACATTAAAGTCACCCCACAATATACAATGGATGGTGGCTGGGGATCAAAGGTATTTTGTTCACTCCATAGAGATTCCCTTTGAAGAGGGTCATAGCTTCCAAAAACAAAAGTCTTAAGGAAGGAGGTGTCACCATTGGACACCTTGATAGTGATGAAATTGATTGGAATCTTGAATAGTCTCAACAACATATTTATTGTGCCAAAATACCCATTTGTGTCTACTGGAGGGGTCAGAGCTGTAGAAATCCATGTAACTTAATCTTCCAGGGAGAATTATATGATTATTATAGGGTTTTTTGTGTTATTTGACAACAACAACAATGAAATTATTCTTTTTAATTTCTATAGTGAGGGAGTCCGCTTTAACATGGGAACTAAGACCATGAGCATTACATATGAAGATAATAATGATGGGTAGGACAGGGATCTGGCATTGGATCTAGAGCTAGTCGCCTTATTGAAGTGGGAGGATGATCTCTCATTGAGGTCCCTTGATTTTAAACAAGTTCATAATCCCTTATGGTTGGTAAGCTTCATATGAGTGGGAGATGAGGACCCAAAGGGGTAGGGGAAGGATGGGTAATGAAACTTGGGGTGCTGGTGAGGGAGTTCTCTCTGGATCAATAAGTATTTGGAGCTAGATTGACAGGCTCAGAGCCAAGGGAGACAGAACAAGAACTGCTAGGAAGGGGCCTGACCATTGCCATGAAAAATTCACTTAGATATCATGAAGGAAATAAGGGGGGAACCCCTCAAAGGAAAATAGGGTTCAAGCATTGGATGACCTAGTAATTCATCAAAACTGGGTGGTGTTTTCCTTAAAGAAAAAGGTTATCCTTCATTCCTTACTTTATGGTGACATGGTGTTGGATCTAAGGGAATTGATGATACCTAGGAGGAATCTAGTGAAACTAGAATCCAAGTGTGAAGGACCTTAATTTTTTCATAAACTTCAACTCTGATAGTGTAAACTCATTGATCGCCATTGATGATGAGCATATCAATCTTTCCACCAATACTAGTATGTGAAATTATAAAAAATACCCCATAAAACACCACTAAATTCAAATTTAAAACAAAAAATATGCTATTGAATCATTCCTCAAACCTACTTTCTCTTATTTTCCTTCGAGACACCCTTGCGTCCCTTTTTTCTCGTTGTACAATGTATGTGCCAAGGTTCATCAACTATTTCGAGGAACATTGATACAAATGATCCTTTTGCCTTCAATATCGAGATCAAAAGGTATATTACACATGCTGATAGTTACCAATAGTCAAGAAACATTATAATGTGTTGATCAAACCCTCCGAAACCTCGTAAAATTAATCTTGGAGAGCACCCGATGCCTTCAGAATGGAAAAATCATTGATTATGTCTTGCCATAAATCCATAGTGAAACCACGAGAATAGTGTTTCTCCCGATTCAAGATCATTCATTTGAAATAAATCCTAGACTCATTCATATGATCTGGATCATGGTTCAATTCAGTTTTCTCCAAACTAAAGACCCACATGAACATATCTCTAACAACCCGGAAGTTTAGGATTCCTTTCACAACTAGGGAGTTTTTTTGACACAATCAGACTATGTATCTTCCCATTCTTCAATAGCATATGTAGCTGCCTATCCATTAGTGTAATGCTTAGCAGAAACCTCAGAAAAATCCAAGATATGTTCAACAATGAATTGTTCAAGCCCCATTTCATTATCAAGGACAACCAAGGTATCCACCAATGAACATAGTACACAGACCTGAGAAAAAAATGCCAAAAAAACCCTTCCCACAAAGAGCTTAGAAGTATATTATACCTACCCATCCAAGACCTCAATAATAACCTGTCTCACCAATGTAACATAGAGATCCTCCTGGCTACCTTTATTCAAAAGGTAGATCATATAATTACCCATTGAGGAACAAAAATGAAAACAAAAAATATCTATTTTACGAACTCATAATGATTAAATGTGTTAAAGTATCAATAAAATTATATGATATATTACCAGGTACTGTACCTAGTAATACTGATATGTTACCATAGGGAAGAATCCAAGGTACTAGTACTTAGATGTGATAAGGTATTGAAACTTCCAACAATCGAGCGAAAGAGAAGAAAGGAAACATGAATATCCTAGGAAATAACTAGCATAAGAATGAAAATTTGATAAGACTACACCAGCAACCCCTCGAGGAATATCACCAACTAAAAGTGACCAAATTATTGAACAACCTTAGGAACTAGTTTATGTTTTCCCTCCATAATAAAATCCACCTCTTCCTTTACCTAAAGGATAGATACAAGGCCAACAAGAGCCATAATACATTAAGTTCCTAGAGATTTTAATCCACTACACCTCAACATACCATTTTCTGAATACATTACCTAGATTTCAATGTTTGCAAAATTTATTATAGATCCACTATCCAAATAAAAGAAAAATATAATATCATGGGATCATATCATTAAATTATGAATGCACACTTCTTGAGAACTATAAAATCCCACCAAAGATGAGAGATCTAGAATGTTTTTCAAATCCATGCGCTATTGGAACTGCATGTTTGGAAGAGCTTTATGGAATTCATAGAACCATCATTAACATAATGTCAATGAGTATTTTCTAAAAGTTAGTACTCCAAGAACTCAAAAACACTAGAATAGTAATGAAACTTGTCGACCCGATCAGTGAAGTATCCCATGGGTATTATTTATATTGTTTTTGTTAAAGTCCTAAAAATTCATCTTTCTAGCCGGATTCCTAGTTATGCAAATAGAAGAAAGAAGGTGTAATCACCATTATACTTGGAAGTACATTCCTATACATGAGGAAATTCCTTGATAGATGTGAATCAGGGATGTCTTAATCTTCTATGTTTTAGAATAATAGTTAGTGTTCAACCTGGTCAATGCTTCCCAAAAATTATACAATGTTGTATATTGCAATTGCCATCTTTGTTTCGAAAAAATGGATATGATTACATGGACATTGAAGAAGAAAGTGAAGATTCACTAACAGAGAAGGCGAAGGCGAAAGCACAACGGGTGGTGGAGGTCCTGCAATGAAGCTCGAGGGCGTTGCGGGGCAGCGGAGGTCCGGCAAAGCGAAGCTCGAGGGTGGCGGAGGTCCGTGGGTAACATGAAGCACGAAGGGCAGCAGAGGTCCGACAACAAGAACTCAGTGGGAGGTAGAGGGGGAGTCGTAGGGTTCCAGGTACCGCGAGAGCTTTAGGTCGTGATAAAACGAGGGAACTATGTGACCGAATTTATAAAAAAATTGGACTAAGGTTTTATAAGAGCTTGTTTTAGCGCTGATAATGGTCCTCTTTATCAGCGCTAAAAAAAGCGCTGATAGATCCATCCTATATCAGTGCTAACATTTTAGTGCTGATAAAGGAATTCTTTATCAGTGCTTTTCTAGCGCTGATAAAGGGTCTTTTTATCAGCGCTTTCTTAGCGCTGATAAGAGGTCACCCTGTATCACCGTTAAAATTTTAGCGCTATCAGTGAAAAAATTGTAGTGCTGATATAAGGTGGTGCTTCCCTTGCCCGTTTTTTTAGTAGTGCGGGTTCGGGGCACCCATTGAGTGGCACCCAGATCCGAGACGTTACATTCACTCCGTGAACCATTCCTCCTACACAGACTGTTTCCCATACGTGGTTCATGTACCATAATTCGTGGCCCATGTACCATCCACACACTATCCTTCATGGTCCACGAACAGTGATATCCTTTGCTGAAATCCTTCCTTTTCCAAAATAAAATTCATGATTTTGAGGCCCAAAAATTTGGCAAACACTGGGAAACTGCACCACCTTAAAAACCTGCTTTTGGAAAACACCAACCATACTCATTCACAGTCATCTGGATTTTTCAACAAAAAAAATCACCCCCAAAACATACCAATAGGACACCTTGAGTAATTTTTTCCCAACAATCCCCCCTTTGTATTTGTTGACAATTATTCTCAATTTGATACATCACCAAAGATTATTCCAACTTCTACCGTCATTCACTTTTTTCGATTAAGATAACGATCAAGGATTTACTCAACACATACTTTAAGACCACATGAGCAATTATCAATGTGAGAAACAAGAGTATAATGAAAAGTCCATCAATGAATCACTTTATTTCATTCCAAAACCACTCTTATGATTTTATGACAAACCTTAACTATTGTGATATATATACTTTGATCGATCACATATAGAATTGTAAGATTTAATACTTCCCCTATGTTACTTCTCACCCTAATAGATTAAACTCCCCTATCTCAGATGCCATGATATATATGCTTTGATCGATCACATCTAGCATTGTCAGATTTAATACTCCCCTAAGAGCTTCAACTCCCCTATCTCTCTTCTCCACTTAACAGATTCTCCCCATGTATTTATTAAGACATTTTCTTCCCTTTTATAGCCACAATGTCTCCCCCTTTTTCAATGAACCCGAAGTTCATTCCATTGAGGTATGCAACATGGTAAAGAACAAAGATTACCACATTATGAATAAATACACTATAACTAGGGGAGAGGGTGACCCATATCCACACTTTTTCGAGTTAGTGGATTCTAATGAACTCCCAAAGCCAGTCAATGAATTTTAAATGATTCTTTGGGTAAGGACTTTGTTAGAATGTCAGCAACCTATTATTCTGTAGGAACATACTCCTACTTCATAAGCCCTTGCTCCAACTTCTCCTTAATAAAACGATACTTGATTTCAATGTGCTTTGTCCTTGAGTGATGGATTGTATTTTTTCTTAGATTTATAGCACTTGAATTATCATAATGGATTCTGATTAGAGACTTCACTTCAACTCCCATATCATCAAGCTGCTGCTTCATCCATAATAACTATGTGCAAGATTGAGTGACCACAATATACTCAACTTCTGCGGTGCTCAATGAAATGAAATATTGTTTCTTTATTATCCAATAAATAAAAAATCCACCAAGATAGAATGCAACACTTGACGTTGATTTCATATCATCTATTAATCCAACCCAATATGCATCTATATAGACTAATAAATATTGCTGATATTTGTCATTATACATCAAACTGAAGTCCACAGTTCCCTTGATATACCAGAGCATTATTTTTATTGCAAGCATGTGGTTTTCCTTAGGATTGCTTTGATATCTCACTTCTTAGAATGTGGATAAAACAATGTCAGGTCCTGTCGCTATTAGGTATAATATAATGATAATGATTTTCCTATATTCAGTGATATTAACTGCATTTAATTTATCATCCCTTGATAGTTTCATTCGGGTAAGCCACTAGAGTCTTCATATCCTAGGAATTATCCATTCCAAACCTTCTCACACTAATGTAAATGGAGGCTATACCAACAGAAATTTTCCAATGGTTTTCATAAATGGTTTGAGTAGGGATGTCGAGAGGACCTTACCCCATGGTTTTAGTAGACCGTTGGAATATAGATTTTTAGATGAGTTTTACCAACAGTTTTATCGAACCGTTGAGATATGTGAGTTTTAAATGAGTTTTACCCAACGATTTATCAAACCGTTAGAAATATGTGAGTTTTATTCAGGCTTTCCCAATGGTTTTTCAAACTTTCATAAAGCTTACATTTCCCAACTGTTTTTAAACCATTGGGAAAGTTTTACCCTAAATTGTAAACAGACCCAATCCCCCATCTGCACGATTGCAGGCCAAAAGCAGAGACCTAAAGCAGATCTCTCTCACTCCGAAAATTATTCCACCAGATCCATCTTCAATCAGGAATTTTTTTTGTTCTACACTTAAAATCTGTAAGTGGTACCTTAGGTTTAATGTTTTTCATCTATTTTTTGTTTTTTGTTTTGATTTGGCCTAAACCTGAGGTCCGTGCGATATGGTATACCCAATAATTGCAATTTGATTTGTTTTTATTTTTGTTCTACACTTCAACAGTCATGATTGTGTGAATAAACTTTATTTTAATTATTTATAGCCACTATTATGTAGAGTTAGTGAACCATATGAAGGGATTGGTGTTGCTTAGGGTAGTGGTGTAGGTGGTTTCCATTTTTTCAGTGGGGGGGGGGGTGGGCTGTGCATGTGGGGGTGGGGGGCTATGAAAGTGTGGGGGGGGGGGGGGTACAGGTGGGGGGGATGTAGTGGGTGGGGGGGGGGGTGTGTAGGTGGGGGAGGGGTGGGCTGCCCAGGTGGGGGGTGGGGGTGGGGTGTCCATTTGAGTATGGGGGTGGGCTGTCCAGGTGGGGGGTGTCCATTTGAGAGATAAGATGATTTTTTGTTTTTCAACCAATGAAGTGATGTGTTTTGGAGGTTTATCTAATAAAATTGGTAGCAGAAGAAAAACCATAAAATTAATGATCTATAATAAAATAATCAATATAAAAGTGAAGAATATAAAGTATAGGAATTTGTTTACTATAAAAATAACCATCGTTTAATATTCAATAGAGTATGATTGATGGGGGTGTAGGTAATTTTTAAGGTATTATATGGGTATTGGGGGTGGGATGTGAGGTGGGGGAGGGGGGTGTGGGATGTCAGGGGTCGGGGGGGCTGTCTAGGTGGGGGGTGGGGTGTACATGTGGGGGGTGTGGGGGGGTGTCCATTTGGGTATGAGGGTGGGATGTCCAGGTGGGGAGGGGGCTGTGGGATGTTCGGGAGGGGGGGGGGGTGTTCAGGTGGGGGGGGGGGGGGGGCTGTCCAGGTGGGGGGTGGTGGGGGGGTGCCCAGGTGGGGGGGGGGTGGGCTGTCCTGGTGGGGGAGGGGGGGGGGTGTGGGATGTCCGGGGGGGGGTGTCCAGGTGGGGGGTGGGGGCTGTCCAGGTGGGGGGTAGTGGGGGGGGGGTGGATGTCCAGGTGGGGATGGGGTGGGGATGTCCAGTTGGGGGGTGGGGGGGCGGGGGGGGGGGGGGGGGGGTGGGGCTGAGGGGTAGGGGGGCTTCTAGGGAGGGGGTGGGCTGTCTAGGGGAGGGGGTGGGATGTCCAGGAGTGGTGGTGGGTGTGATATCCAGGTGGGGGAGGGGGGTGGGCTGTCAAGGGGGGGGGGTGGGCTGTCCTGGAGGGGGAGGGGGTGTGGGTTGTCCAAGGAGGAGGAGGGTGGGTTGTCCAGGTGGGGTTGGGGGGATATTCAGGTGGGGGGGGGGCTATAGGGGGTGGGGGGTGTGGGTTGTCTTGGGAGGGGGTGGGTTTTCCACTCCGATACACTACAAAAAAAGTAATCACATATAAACAATGTATGGTTGCTTTCACATGTTAAGACTTTTCTTGAAGTTCATACTAACACTAACTCTTACCCTTCCAAGAAGAAGTGATATCTTCAAATAAATATCACTCAGGTTCTTATCCACTATCCATATTGATCTCATGCAAATTTAACATTCTTACAACTCCATATTACCAATGATATAACAAGGCTCATACTCCCATGAGTAGGTTTCCTATTTAAACTTGGCTCATATGCCTAAAAAACATACATAGGATCATATTTGACACACACACAAAATTTTGTGAACATACAAATTGTATCAAAACCTAGAATTATCTCTTAGATATCCTCTCAAGGCATCAATAAGCCACATACTTAGCTCATAATTTGGAGGCATGTTTTTTTATAATTCATGTATGATATTTAGAGTGGAAGTTAAAATCCGATGGACATATTTGGAGGTGTGTTCTGATTTATATGTATGATATTCATGGTTTACACCAACAGTCTTCTAGGTCATCTATAATAGGCTTGAAATCATGCTACAATTGGATAGAGATTGGATTCTACGACCCTAGTTTGGGGGTGGACACCGCCACCCCCTCGGATAGCCACCACCCCCTGGACACCCCACCCCCTGGACACCCCACCACCACCAAGGATAGCCCCCATCCCCCTGGATAACCCCCACCTCCCTGGACCCCCCATCCCCCCGGACCCCCACCCCCTGGACCCCCCACCCCCTGGACACCCCCACCCCCCTCGACACCCCGCCATCCCAAGGATAGCCCCCCCACCCCCTTGTACAGCCCCCACCTCCCTTGGAAACCCCCACCCACCCCCTTGGACAAAACCCCTGGACACCAACCCACCCCCTGGACACCCCCACCCTTGCTGGGAGGCCCCCCCGGACAGCCCCACCCCCTTGGACAACCCCCACCCCTTGGACATCCCCCCATCCCCTAGACACCCCCACCCCTTGGACAGACCCCCCTGGACACCCCCACCCCCTAGATAGCCCCCCACCCCCCGAGACAACCCCCACCCCCTGGATCCCCCCTGGACACCCCCACCCCTTGGGCAGTGTATGTGATCACTCAAATAATCTACTAAAATATAAAATTTCTTCAATCTAAAATTTACTCAACTCCTGAATAATTATCCTCCACAAGTGTAAATGATCTTGTACACTCATGTATAGTTCTTCAAAGTTATTTTGTTATAAATATAGTATTTTTTTGTCTTTTATATTATGATTCTCATATAGAGTAGTGTGTCAGTTATGGTTTCATATAAAGTGAACAATTCTCGTTTACTTAAATATATTTTTTATGGAACTTCAATCTTATTGAATTGGTTTTTATGAAATGAATTATAACAATTTTTTTATATAATGGATAGAATTTGGATGTATGAAACCGATCGAATCTCAAGCTATTTTAAAAAAAATTTGGAGAGATTTTTAGATTTTTCATTTCACAATACTTTAGATAGTGGTCACATACACTGCCCCTATTACAATTGTGTTGGAAGACCTTGTTTGAGCTGTGAAGAAGTCAGCTACCACATAAAAAAATATGGTTCTCAATCAAACTACTCTGTGTGATATCACAATGGGGAGAAAATGAAATATCAAATTGCTGATGATCCAAATGAGAGGACTGGATTGGAGAATTTTTTATATAACAAGTTTCCATTTCTTCATAATCATGAAAAAGAAAGGATTTCAACCCAAGAAGACTTCGATATGATCACAAATGACGCATTTAATGAAAATGATGATGTTGTCAGGGTGAAAAAATTGAATGATGCTGCCACAACTCCAGTATATCAACAATGCGGTAAAATGAAAAGCTGGAATTTTTAATCCGATTGTTTCATGGGAAAACTATGTATGAGATTTCTAATACTTCCATTGATTACATTCTTACCTTATTGAAGGAATTACTTCCAGATGATGCAGATATTCCCTAAAACCACTATATGGCATGGAAGTTAGTCGAGGAACTTGGATTTTCAAGAAAAAAATTCATGCTTTCCTGAAAGATTGCAGTTTATTCTGGGAGGAAACGACTAAACGAAATGATTGTATAAAATGTGTCACATCCCGCTGGAAGCCAAAAGATGATGGAACACCATCCCGTGTTCCAAAAAAAGTAATCCAGAACTTTCGATTGATCCCCAGACTCCAGAATATTTTTATGTTTGATGAAATATCAATAAAAATGAGATGGAATGATACCGAGAGAAATAAGACTAATGATGAGTTGGTTCACCCAGCAGATGTATTTTCATGGAAGAGATTTGATGTTCGATATCCTGATTTTTCAGTTGAAGTGCATAATGTGAGGCTAGGTATTTCATGTGATGGTTTTAATCCGTTTGGGAAAATTCTTACTTCACACAACACATGACCGGTTTTTATACACATTTATAACCTTCCCCCATGGTTGTGTATGAAAAAACATTTCACTTTCATGATTATACTCATATCTGGACCTTCTGATCCCAGAAATGACATATACATATACATGAAACCTTTAATAAAAGAGTTGAAACTTCTTTGGGATGTGGGTGTGCACACATATGATGCATATTCAAAAGACATATTTCAGATGTGTGCTGCACTTATGTGGATGATCATTGATTTTCTTGCTTATGCAATGATTTCTAGATGGATCATGACGGGAAAATTATCATGTCCAGTCTTTATGAAGAATACACGATCCAGAAGACTGAAACATATCTGTAGTTTCAGTTCTATGGGACATCGATGATTATTGCCAATGGACCATCCATATAGAAATAACTATCAAAGATTTGAAAATACCATGAAGATTGAGGATCCACCTTAGTGTATGTCTGGAACTGATGTGCTTAATGAATTGAAAGGTTTTAGTTTTTCATTTGGGAAGGGTCAAATGAAATATGGAAAGAGAAAGAATGTTTCCACTGAAACCTGTTACAATTGGAATAAGATAATTATCTTCTTTGATTTTACTTATTGGTCAAACAATTTGTTATTTCATTTATTAGATGTAATGAACATTGAAAAAAAATATATGTGAAATTTTGATTTTGATTCTTCTAAATGTTATGGGAAATAAAAAAGATGATTTACAGTCTCGGCGTGACTTGGTGGATTGGGGCATTAGACCAGAATTGCATCCTGTGCATATCAGTGAAAATAAATGGGAAGTTCCATGTGCTTCTTATGTGATGACACCTACAGAAAAAAAGTAATTTATGGAAGTACTAGAGACTATTGTAATTCTTGATGGATATTCAAGTAACATATCTAAACGAGTCAACAAAAGAGAGTTGAAGCTAAAATATTTGAAGACTCATGATTATCACATCCTTTTGAATGAGTTGATTCCAATAGTAATTATTCATCTTTTTTCCAATAATGTAAGGGTGGTTGTTATTCGGTTGTGCCATTTGTTTATAGATCTTTGTACTAAGAAGTTATCCAAGTCTTTCTTGCAAAAAATATTGGCACATGCTCCATTAATTTTGTGTGAGTTAGAGAAAATATTTCCTCCATCATTTTTCACATGCATGCTGCATCTGACTGTCCATATTCCAACTAAATACTTCTCGGAGGACCTATTTCATTTCATTGGATGTATCCAACTAAAATAAATATGTACACATTAAAGTCTTATGTCTGAAAAAGGAATAATCTAGAAGGTTCTATCGTGAATGGTTACTTGGCTCAAGAATGTATGGATTTATACTCTATGTATTTGTATGATCTTATTACAAGAATGAACCGACCAATGAGAAATGAAGAATAACATTATGATCAAATTGACCCCAGTTTTCCATCACTTCCTCAAATAGGAGGAATTCCTGGATCATATACATTGACGACATTAAGCCTTGAAGAGCGAGAGATGGAACATCACACCGTTTTGTTCAAGTGTGATTTGTTCGATGAATACATATTGTAAGTAAATTGAGTATTCATTCTTATATATATATATATGTTAAACTATTCCAATTTTTATCTACAGGGAATATAAAG
This sequence comes from Viscum album, assembly GCA_963277665.1. Classification (NCBI taxonomy): domain Eukaryota; kingdom Viridiplantae; phylum Streptophyta; class Magnoliopsida; order Santalales; family Viscaceae; genus Viscum; species Viscum album. The sequence continues at coordinate 1,303,612,210 of OY728160.1, read as the reverse complement.
CGATGATAAATAGAAGCATCATTCTTTATCTTTGAGAAGGAGGGATACTTTTCATAAAAAATAGTTTTCTTCTTAGTTAAAATTGAAGGTAATAATATTAATATTTAAAATAATTAAAACAATATTTAATTAAGTTTAATATTCATTTATATTTCAGGTATTGAGTTTTACTGCTGACTCTGTCTCTGAGGAAATAAGAGCTTTGTCTTTTGGTCCTAATACCGTGGTTCGTGATTGTAAATCAATTGTTATTAATGGGTACAAATTTATTATCATTGAACAAGAAAAGAACATGAGAACACAACATGATGGTGTTATGGTTACTAACACAACAGACTGTTATGCCAATGCATCAGATAGTAGACCACAATTTAAAAATGCAGGTTATTATGGAGTCATTGAAAAAATAATAATATTGGATTATTACTCTCATGGACAAGTCACGATGATGAAATGCCAGTGGTTTGATTCAATGAAAAGGCATGGAAAATTTATTGATGATTTTGGATTTTGAGTAATTGATATGACTCATACTCTTTCTACCGATGAACCATATATATTGGCATCAATGGAGAAACAAGTTTTTATGTCAAAGACCATCTTCGACCTGAATTTGGTATCATTATTGAAGTAATTCCAAGACATATTTTTGTTGATGGTGATGATGGAATTTACACCATCCCTACTGCCATTGGAAACGATGCATTTATTACTTTTGATGACTCAAATAGTTCAATTGTCAGAGTTGACTATAAACCTGAAGTTGTGGTTGGAAATATATAAAATCATCCATCCATGTTCTCAATTATTTTAGTTTCGCTTGACTTAGATTGTTAACGTTGGTACTATCCAAATTGATATAATATTTATTAAAAATATGTTTTATCAAACCTGATCATTATGTGATTTTTCAATGTTTATTGGTTGCAATTTTATTTGAATTGCATTATTTTTATTTTGGAATTGAACTATTTTCAACAAGTGTTTTACCCCCTATGAATATGGTAGATATCTTATCCTTGTTCATATGTTTATATCATCATTTACAACTATATTAAGGGTTTAATCATTCATAATATATATACTAATGAAACTTAGTAAATAACCATCCTACTCAAAATTAATTTTTTTTACATATTGTACGATTTATTTAATTCATTATATATCCATTCAATCTCACCTAAAACAATGAATAGTTAAATTATCCATTAATCCCCCTATTCCCTCTCATATATTTTGTTTTTTTGGTTATACATTAGTTATCCATTTCTAATTAATTCCATTTTTTTTTCAAATGCAGGAAATGCAACCAATTGAAGAGAGGCGATAGAAAAAGATGATGGACAATAATCGTCGCATGGATGAGATGGGAATTCCACCACTAGTGCCTATAATGAGTATTTTATTTCAAATATATATATTTAAATAATATATAATGTCATGTGATTAATTTTTTTAAAACATTTTTATAGGATCCACATCTTAAGAGACAATTATTTGATGAGTAGCCTAGTAGTGGTCCCAGTACTCAGGGTGTTCGTACGAGGGGGGTGGTATGAGAGCTAGCCGATCTGGTCTTCATACCTAATTAGACCTTTCCCCTCCCAATGACATACCATTTATCCCACATTTTGATCACGGTGTGTCGTTAGGGAAACATGGGATATTTAGGCCTCACATGTTTTCACCACCCTTTACATCTGAGTCTCCTCACCCGTCTATACCATATCCGATGAAGATTCCCACTCCCCATTCAGCATTCATCCAGTCATCTATGCCATCTTCTTTTACTTCTACTTCCTTCTCTCTGAGATTTTATATTACATCTTCTTGGACTCCTGCTCCGCTAGAGTCTGCCCATGCGGAGCATACATTGGGACCAACTCCACCTACACAGGGTGTTCCTTCAGTTTCTTTGGATCCAGTGGCACCCATTGATCCGATTGCCGCAAGTATATTTATAGAACCCTAACAAATTTTTATACCATTATTTGTTTTCATTATAACATGTATTGATAAAATATTTGTTTTTATTTTATAATAGATACATATACTGATAGGAGGCGAGGTCGGGGGCATACACGCAAGCGTGCAGTGTAGAACCACCACACGTAGTTGATGGTGGACTACAATGAAGATATTCAGGTGATAGAAAAAACAGGGCAACAATGTCGGAGGTTTTTGGAGACGCTTGCCAAATACTCCAACATCATTCCCGTCTGCCCACTTTCATGGAGACAGTTTCCAAATGAAGTCAAGGATAATGCTTGGGCAAAGATATGGGTAAAAAATATGTTTTATTTAATGAAATATACTATTTTTTGTAATTATATGAATGAATATTTTGATGTCATCTTTGATTTAATTTCCCAGATGGTGAGGGTGCACGACCAACACGTCGAAAGGATTTATGTGAGTATTGGAGAGCCTGTAAGCATGAGTTGTATATTGGTTGGCATGCTAGAGTTGGCACAGAGTTAGAGGCGGTCCCTATCATTGATGACTATCCGATAGAACAGTATTGTCAGATGATTGCTTTTTGGACATCTACTCATTTTAAGGTATTAATCACATTTGAGGTATTTAAATGAAAAATTTCATGTTTTGCAATAATAATATCTTTTGTATTAATGAATTTTATTTAGGAATCATATGGAATAATTTAAAAAACATTGATGCTAAAAAATACCTCCACACATTGGGACGTACTACGATGCCAGATCATGAGAGAAAACAGGTATGCTAGTTGTTTATAATTTTTCTTTACGACTTGGACTTTCTATTATTTCCTCCATAATTTATTTAATTGATAAAGTTGTTATATAATTTTAGTTATGAAATTAATTATTGGTAACCTATTTTTAATTATGGTTTCCAACATTAAATGTCATTGTAGAGGGAAAAATTGAATATTGAAGGATGGGTGCCTCAAGAAAAACTGTTTTGCTCGAGTCGAAGGAAGAAAGATGGAAGTGAAGTTAATGAACTGACTCACCAGCAGATTGTAAGTTTTTATATGTTGATTTAAAATTTTAATATATATTTTGTAACTTATTAATCTATTTATATTTGTAATAGGTTTCTTTAGAGGCCCTTGATGCCCAGTTACCTGGAAATTTTGTGCCAAACAATCACTTAAATCAGGTGTTGGGAGATGAGCACCCTAGAAGAGTATGCTGCCGACCTGGGAAGAGTATAGTCCTGATGATATATTGACCCTACTTAGGTAAGATTCGTAGTGCCACCGAGTTACAACAGGTTAAGTCACATGCAGAACAGGTTGAAAAATGGGCCACGGAGATTGTAGAACAGTCTGCTAGGGAAAACACTGAATTTATGAAACTGATGGAAGTTTTGCATCCAACACTTCCACCAGAGGCTAGAACAGATTGTGATGAATATATTTTTTCGATGCGTTATATATATGATGTACTAGGTGGGAGTTCTAGTGGTGGTTGAGACAATGGCTAGGAGGATACCGAGGTAGAGGAGGAGGGCAAGGAGGAGGGCGAGGAGGAGGGCGAGGAGGAGTACGAGGGTGAGGAGGATGCCGAGGAGGGCGAGGAGGAGGATGAGGATGAGTACGAGGTCAAGGAGGAGGGAATTGAGGAGGGCGATGATGATGATGGGGACGATGATGATGAAGAGGGTGAGGCTGATGATGACAGTGATGACAGTAATGGTGATGAGGGATAGATTGATTCGTTACATTTTTGACTGATATTACTGACATTTGATGTTTGATGATTTGTTTTGCTTGAATATATATTTGATTAAGTAGGTCACATTACCTTTATTTATTTATCCATAAATAATAAAACTTGACTTGATGATTTTCTATGAATGATTCACCACTCCTCTAGACACCCCCACCCCTTGGACACCCCCTACCCCCTACCCCCTGGTCACCCCCACCCCCTGGATAGCCCCCAACCCCCTGGACAGCCCCCACCCCCTTGGACATCACCCCACCCCCTACACACCCCTCCCCCTTGGACAACCCCCAACCCCCTGGATATCCCCCCGGACACCCCCTACCCCATTGAACACCCCCAACACCTATGGACAGACCCCACCCCCTAGATAGCCCCCACCCCCTGGACACCCCACCCCCTGGACACCCCCTACCCCCTTCGACAACACCCCATACCCCCTTGGACATCACCCCTACCCCCATAGATAGCCCCCACCCCTGGACAGCCCCCACCCCTGTGGACACCCTCCCCACCACCCTGGACAGCCCCCTCACCCCCCTAGACACCACCTCACACCTTGGACTCTACCCCACCCCCTTAGATAGCCCCAACCCCCTGGACCCCCCTGGATAACCCCTCACCCCACCCCGTGGACACCCCTACCCCCTTGGATAACCCCCTACCCCCTTGGACATCCCCAACCCCCTGGACACCACCCCCACCCCTGGAAACCCCATGGACACCCCCTACCCCTTGGACATCCCCCCAACCCCCTGGACAGCCCCCCAGACACCCCCAACCTCCTTGGACAGCACCCCAACCCCTTGAATAGCCCCCACCCCCTGGACACCACCCCACCCCCGGGACACCCCCACTGGTATCCATACTTTAATTGGATATTTTGATGTTTTCAAAAAAATTAGATATTCTATTATCAATTGTATATTTATATGGTAGATGTATGGAAGTTTTATTTATGTATATTTAATGATAGAAGAATTTATATATTAATTTTTAATTTCATAAAGCTTCTTTATTCCTATGGTTTATATTCCTAAATATGTTTTTTTATTTTTAGATAAATGTTATATAAAAATGTGTTATTATATTTAAGATTAACCACAATCATCACTTCCATGTTTAAAGTTATAATGAAATGAAAGACAGAAACAATGGAAAAGTCTATATATGAATGATGGTAACCAAGATCCTAAATAATATCTTCCTAAGTGTGTAAATATAGTTACTAAATTATGTTATCATAGCATTTGTATGTAACATTATAGGTTTCTAAAAAAGGTAATTCCCAATATTACCCCCACCCCCTGGAAACTCCCTACCCCCTTGAATAGCCCCCAACCCCCCTGAACAGCCCCCACCCCCTGGACACCCCCACCCCCTAGACATCTCTACCCCCTTGTATAGAACCCCTACCCCCTTGGAAAACCCCAACCCCCTGGATAGCCCCCACCCCCCCTGGACACCACCCCACCCCCTGGACACCACCCCACCACCTAGAAACCCCCACCCCTAGAAACCCCCTACCCCCTTGGACAACCCCTAACCCCCTGGATAGCCCCCACCCCCCCTGGACACCACCCCACCCCCTGGACACCCCATACCCCTTGGACATCCCCCCCACCCCCTGTACAACCTCCCACCCCTTAGAAACCCCCAACCCTATAAACCCCCACCCCTGTGGATAACCCCCTCACGCCCTGGACATCCCCTACCCCCCCTGGACACCCCTAGCCCCCCGGACCCCCACCCCTTGGACAACCTCCCACCCCCTGGACACCCCCACCCCCTGGACATCCCCACCCCGTGGATAACCCCCCCAACCCCTGGACATCCCCCACCCCCTGGACATCCCCCACTCCCCTGGACACCCCTAGCCCCTCAGACACCTCCACCCCTGGACACCCCTACCCCCTTGGACAACCCCCAACCCCTGGAAAACCCCCATCCCCAAAACCGTAGACACCCCCACCCCCTGGACACCACCCCACCACCTGGAAACCCCCACCCACCCCCCTGGACACCCCCTACCCCCTTGGACAACCCCCAACCCCCTAGACACCCCCTAGACACCCCCACCCCCTAGACACCACCCCACCCTCTGGACACCCCCTACCCCTTGGACATCCCCCAACCCCCTGGGCAACCCCCACCCCTGGACACCCCCACCCCCTAGACACCCCTACCCCTTGGACAACCCCCAACCCCCTGGACAACCCCCAACCCTTTGGACAATGACCCCCACCCCTTGGACACCCCCACCCCCATGGACAACCCCCACTCCCTAGACAGCCCCACCCCACTCCCTGGACATGATGGTGTTATGGTTACTGACACAACAGACTGTTATGCCAGTGCATCAGATAGTAGACCACGATTTAAAAATGTAGGTTATTATGGAGTCATTGAAAAAATAATAATATTGTATTATTACTCTCATGGACAAGTCACGATGATGAAATGCCAGTGGTTTGATTCAATGACAAGGCATGGAACATTTATTGATGATTTTGGATTTTTGAGTAATTGATATGACTCATACTCTTTCTACCGATGAACCATATATATTGGAATCAATGGAGAAACAAGTTTTTATGTCAAAGACCATCTTCGACCTGAATTTGGTGTCATTATTGAAGTAATTCCAAGACATATTTTTCTTGATGGTGATGATTGAATTTACACCATCCCTACTGCCATTGAAAACGATGCATTTATTAATTTTGATGACTCAAATAGTTCAATTGTCAGAGTTGACTATAAACCTGAAGTTGTGGTTGGAAATATATAAAATCATCCACCCATGTTCTCAATTATTTTAGTTTCGCTTGACTTGGATTGTTAACGTTGGTACTATCCAAATTGATATAATATTGATTAAAAATATGTTGTATCCAACCTGATAATTATGTGATTTTTCAATGTTTATTGGTTGCAATTTTATTTGAATTGTATTATTTTTAATTTAGAATTGAACTATTTTCAACAAGTGTTTTACCCCCTATGAATATGGTAGATATCTTATCCTTGTTCATATGTTTATATCATCATTTACAACTATATTAAGGGTTTAATCATTCATAATATATATACTGATGACACTTAGTAAATAACCATCCTACTCAAAATTAATTTTTTTTACATCTTGTATGATTTATTTAATTCATTATATATCCATTCAATCTCACCTAAAACAATGAATAGTTAAATTATCCATTAATCCCCCTATTCCCTCTCATATATTTTGTTTTTTGGGTTATACATTAGTTATCCATTTCTAATTAATTCCATATTTTTTTTCAAATGCCGGAAATGAAACCAATTGAATAGAGGCGATAGAAAAAGATGATGGACAACAATCGTCGCATGGATAATATCGGCATTCCACCACTGGTGCCTATAATGAGTATTTTATTTCAAATATATATATTTAAATAATATATAATGTCATGTGATTAATTTTGTTTTAAACATTTTTATAGGATCCACCTCTTAAGAGACAATTATTTGATGAGTAGCCTAGTAGTGGTCTCAGTACTCAGGGTGTTCGTACGAGGGGGGTGGTATGAGAGCTAGCCGATCTGGTCTGCATACCTAATTAGACCTTTCCCCTCCCAATGACATACCATTTATCCCACATTCTGATCACGGTGTGTCGTTACGGACACATGGGATATTTAGGACTCACATGTTTTCACCACCCTTTATATCTGAGTCTCCTCACCTGTCTATACCATATCCAATGACGATTCCCACTCCCCATTCCGCATTCGTCCAATCATCTGCGCCATCTTCTTTTACTTCTACTTCCTTCTATCTGAGATTTTATATTACATCTTCTTAGACTCCTGCTCCGCCAGAGTCTGCCCATGCAGAGCATACATTGGGACCAAATCCAGCTACACAGGGTGTTCCTTCAGTTTCTGTGGATCCAGTGGCACCCATTGATCAGACTGCCGCAAGTATATTTATAGAACCATAAAAAATTTTTATACCATTATTTGTTTTCATTATAACATGTATTGATAAAATATTTGTTTTTATTTTATAATAGATACATCTACTGATAGGAGGTGAGGTCAGGGGCATACACGCATGCGTGTAGTGTGAAACCACCGCACGCAGTTGATGGTGGACTACAATGAAGATATTCAGGTGATAGAAAAAACAGGGCAACAATGTCGGAGGTTTTTTGCAACGCTTTCCAAATACTCCGACATCAATTCTGTCTGCCCACTTTCATGGAGACAGTTGCCAAATGAAGTCAAGGATAATTCTTGGGCAAAGATATGGGTAAAAAATATGTTTTATTTAATGAAATATATTATTTTTTGTAATTATATGAATGAATATTTTGATGTCATCTTTGCTTTAATTTCCCTCATGGTGAGGGTGCACGACCAACACGTCTAAAGGATTTATGTGAGTATTGGAGAGCCTATAAGCATGAGTTGTATATTGGTTGGCATACTAGAGTTGGAACATAGTTAGAGGTGGTCCCTATCATTGATGACTATCTGATAGAACAATATCGTTAGATGATTACTTTTTGGAAATCTACTCATTTTAAGGTATTAATCACATTTGAGGTATTTAAATGAAAAATTTCATGTTTTGCATTAATAATATCTTTTGTATTATTGAATTTTATTTAGGAATCATATGGAATAATTAAAAAAACATTGATGCTAAAAAATACCTCCACACATTGGGATGTACTACGATGCCAGATCATGAGAGAAAACAGGTATGCCAGTTGTTTATAATTTTTCTTTATGACTTGGACTTTCTATTATTTCCTCCATAATTTATTTAATTGATAAAGTTGTTATATTATTTTAGTTATGAAATTAATTATTGTTAACCTATTTTTAATTATGGTTTCCAACATTAAATGTCATTGTAGAGGAAAAAATTGAATATTGAAGGATGGGTGCCTCAAGAAAAACTGTTTTGCTCGAGTCGAAGGAAGAAATATGGAAGTGAAGTTAATGAACTGACTCACCAGCAGATTGTAAGTTTTGATATGTTGATTTAAAATTTTAATATCTATTTTGTAACTTATTAATCTATTTATATTTGTAATAGGTTGCTTTAGAGGCCCTTGATGCCCAAGAACCTGAAAATTTTGTGCCAAACGATCACTTAAATCAGGTGTTGGGAGATGAGCACCCTGGAAGAGTATGCTGCCAACCTGGGAAGAGTATAGTCCTGATGATATATTGACCCTACTTAGGTACGATTTGTAGTGCCACCGTGTTACAACAGGTTAAGGCACATGCAGAACAGGTTGAAAAATGGGCCACAGAGATTGTAGAACAGTCTGCTAGGGAAAACACTGCATTTATGAAACTGATGGAAGTTTTGCATCCAAAACTTCCACCGGAGGCTAGAATAGCTTGTGATGAATATATGTTTTCGATGCGTTCTATATATGATGTACTAGGTGGGAGTTCTAGTGGTGGTTGAGACAATGGCGAGGAGGAGGCCGAGGTAGAGGAGGAGGGCAAGGAGTAGGGTGAGGAGGAGGTCGAGGAGGAGTACGAGGGCGAGGAGGATGCCAAGGAGGGGGAGGAGGAGGATTAGGATGAGTACGAGGTCAAGGAGGAGGGCATTGAGGAGGGCGATGATGATTATGGGGATGATGATGATGAAGAGGGTGAGGCTGATGATGACAGTGATGACAGTGATGGTGATGAGGGATAGATTGATTCGTTACATTTTTGACTGATAGTACTGACATTTGATGTTTGATGATTTGTTGTGCTTGAATATATATTTGATTAGGTAGGTCACATTACCTTTATTTATTTATCCATAAATAATAAAACTTGACTTGATGATTTTATGTGAATGATTCACCACTCCTCTAGACACCCCCACCCCTTGGACACCCCCTACCCCCTACCCCCTGGTCACCCCCACCCCCCTGGATAGCCCCCAACCCCCTGGACAGCCCCCACCCCCTTGGACATCACCCCACCCCCTACACACCCCTACCCCCTTGGACAACCCCCAACCCCCTGGATAGCCCCCCGGACACCCCCTGCCCCATTGAACATCCCCCAACCCCTATGGACAGACCCCACCCCCTAGATAGCCCCCACCCCTTGGACACCCCACCCCCTGGACACCCCCTACCCCCTTCGACAACACCCCATACCCCCTTGGACATCACCCCTACCCCCATAGATAGCCCCCCACCCCCTGGACAGCCCCCAACCCTGTGGACACCCTCCCCACCCCCTGGACACCCCCACCCCCCTGGACAACCCCCTCACCCCCCTAGACACCACCTCACCCCTTGGACTCCACCCCACCCCCTTGGATAGCCCCAACCCCCTGGACCCCCTGGATAACCCCTCACCCCACCCCGTGGACACCCCTACCCCCTTGGATAACCCCCTACCCCCTTGGACATCCCCCACCCCCTGGACACCACCCCCACCCCTAGAAACCCCATGGACACCCCTACCCCTTGGACATCCCCCCAACCCCCTGGACAGCCCCCCAGACACCCCCAACCTCCTTGGACAACACCCCAACCCCTTGAATAGCCCCCACCCCCTAGACACCACCCCACCCCTGGGACACCCCCACTGGAATCCATACTTTAATTGGATATTTTGATGTTTTCAAAAAAATTAGATATTCTATTATCAATTGTATATTTATATGGTAGATGTATGGAAGTTTTATTTATGTATATTTAATGATAGAATAATTTATATATTAATTTTTAATTTCATAAAGTTTCTTTATTCCTATGGTTTATATTCCTAAATATGTTTTTTTATTTTTAGATAAATGTTATATAAAAATGTGTTATTATATTTAAGATTAACCACAATAATCACTTCCATGTTTAAAGTTATAATGAAATGAAAGACAGAAACAATGGAAAAGTCTATATATGAATGATGGTAACCAAGATCCTAAATAATATCTTCCTAAGTGTGTAAATATAGTTACTAAATTATGTTATCATAACATTTGTATGGAACATTATATGTTTCTAAAAAAGGTAATTCCCAATATTACCCCCACCCCCTGGACACTCCCTACCCCCTTGAATAGCCCCCAACCCCCCTGAACAGCCCCCACCCCCTGGACACCCCCACCCCCTGGACACCCCTAACCCTTGTATAGCACCCCTACCCCCTTGGAAAACCCCAACCCCCTGGATAGCCCCCACCCCCTGGACACCACCCCACCCCCCTGGACACCACCCCACCACCTAGACACCCCCACCCCTGGAAACCCCCTACCCCCTTGGACAACCCCTAACCCCCTGGATAGCCCCCACCCCCCCTGGACACCACCCCACCCCCTGGACACCCCATACCCCTTGGACATCCCCCCCAACCCCTGTACAACCTCCCACCCCTAGAAACCCCCACCCCTAGAAACCCCCACCCCTGTGGATAACCCCCCAACGCCCTGGACATCCCCCACCCCCCCTGGACACCCCCTAGCCCCCCGGACCCCCACCCCTTGGACAACCTCCCACCCCTTGGACACCCCCACCCCCTGGACACCCCCACCCCCGTGGATAACCGCCCCAACCCCCTGGACATCCCCCACCCCTGGACATCCCCCACCCCCTGAACACCCCTATCCCCTCGGACACCTCCACCCCTGGACACCCCTACCCCCTTGGACAACCCCCATCCCCAAAACCCTAGACACCCCCACCCCCTGGACACCACCCCACCACCTGGACACCCCCACCCACCCCCCTGGATACCCCCTACCCCCTTGGACAACCACCAACCCCCTAGACACCCCCCTAGACACCCCCACCCCCTAGACACCACCCCACCCCCTGGACACCCCTTACCCCTTGGACATCCACCAACCCCCTGGGCAACCCCCACCCCTGGACACCCCCACCCCCTAGACACCCCTACCCCTTGGAAAACCCCCCAACCCCCTGGACAACCCCCAACCCTTTGGAAAATGACCCCCACCCCTTGGACTCCCCCACCCCCATGGATAACCCCCACTCCCTGGACAGCCCCCCCCCCCCCCCCCCCCCCGTGGACACCCCCTACCCCCTTGGACAACCCCCCAACCCCCTGGACAACCCCCACCCCCTGGACACCACCTCACCCCTTGGACACCCCCTACCCCCTAGATAGCCCCCACCCCTGGACATCCCCTCCGGACAACCCAAAAGGAGAGCCCCCCCGGACAACCCACACCCCTCCCTAACAGAATATTACCATATTATAAACCAAATAATTCCCAGTGTTGTTATTTTTTTCTTTTATATCATGCATTATTTCATTCATGTTCATTTTCATCAAATGGAAACACCTTTGGAATAAAAATGAGGTGACCAAACTAGAAGCAAGGGTGGATTAGAGTGATGGATGTAGTGACTTGACTACCTAGTCTCAAATGTTGAATCATGATAGTTTTATCAATTTTAATATATAACTTCCATAAATTGATATTCTCCACCTGGACCTAATAGTGGTATCAATTCTTGGTTATAGTTTATTGGCTGACCAAATTACCAAGATTCAGAATTTAAGATTGGTTGGAAGACAAATGGGTTCCCTAGGTCAGGATGTTTTTTATGTTTCTAAAAGGATGTTAACCAAAAAATAGTAGTGTTATTAAGGAGTTTGGGTTTGAAAAGTTATTTTTAATGATTTTTTTCTAGAGGAATGTTACATTAATCATTGTGTGACTTGGATATTAGTTGATAAATACTAATGAATTCATGGAATATGGTTCTAATCACTTACCCATTTCAGATTCAGTAGAATATGAATGTTTATTGATGATAGTGTTACAACACATAGGTTTCAACTTGATTTTTTATAGTATAATTTTTAGAAATTAGAGGATGTTGGTTCTATTATGATAGAGAGTTATTACGATAGATAGTTAGTATGTTCTGTAGAAAGGTTATTCATCTTAAAGTGATGTTGTTAATATAATGGAAAAACTATGACAAGAAAGGACCAGAAAATATCATGAAAGATCTGTCTAGAATCAACAGTGCATTATCCCAAAGGAATAGGATTTTGGAGATAAAATTGAGGAAAACACTATGGTCAAATTAAGGAGAATAATTAATGAGAAAACATTTAACTATTACCCAATTTTAGTATTTAGTAATGTGGAAGGAGAGGGTTTAGAAAGAAACTATTAGGAATAAGATGACTATTCTAAAAGGTTTATCTTCTGATGAATATGGAATGCAGTTTACAAAATGTATACAATGTTGGAGTCTGGTGTATGTAATATTGGATTCTGCGTGAAGGTGTATTGGCTTGTGTCTGTAGGTGTATTTGATTTTCTGCAGGTTTATTGGAGTTTGGTGTATGAAATATTAGAGGCTTCTGCATATTGGATTCTATGTGCAAGTGATATTGGATTCTGTGTGGTGTATTGGCTTAAGTGCATTAGCTTCCCTGCAGGTGTATTGGGTTCTGCATACTATTTGGGTGTTGGGTTCTGCATACTATCTGGGTGTACTGCTGTGAAATCTAGTTGAAGGATATACCAATGGTTTATAACCGTTGGTATACTGTTGAAAGAAATTTTAATAATATACCAATGGTTATAAACCATTGGTATAAGGGTGAAATAAATGTGAAAGGTATACCAACAGTTACAAAACCATTGGTATATCAACAGACTTCTAAATTTTACCAACGGTTTCTTGAAACAGTTGGAAAAAAACTATACCAACAGTTTTTGAACCGTTGGTAAATGCTTTGTAAACCAACTATTTAAAACCATTGGTATAGATTTTTTCCAACGGTTCTAGGTAACTGTTGGGAAGCTGTGATTTTTTTCATCACATAAAAATGGTTATTTATAAACTGTTGGTATATATCTATCCCTATGCCAGACTAACCAACAGTTTTCCAAACCATTGGTATATTTTATACCAACGATTTTACCTTTTATACCAACAGTTTTCAATCGTTGGTATAGTTTAACTTTACAATAGTGTCAAAACTTCCTTGGAATATTTAGATGGATAAATGAATGTGCCATTCTTTCCTTGTGTTACCTATAAACCAATGAAAAATGTCAGTTCACCAATCATTGACATTTCGAACTCACTTTTCATGAATTTATAAAATTGTCTACACTATGCTTCATCTAATCCTCCAAAGATTATGTCATTGACATATAAAAGCACCATCATCCTTTCATTACTATCATGGTTGACATATATATTGTAATAAACTCCACCACTCTGAATACCAATATTTTTTAGAAATTGATCTAGCCTTGAATACCATGCTCTTGGTGCTTGCTTCAAACCATATAAAGCCTTCTTCAATAGACAAACTCTATTCTCATACTCATGAATGAGAAAACCATATAGATGATCAATATAAAATTCTTCTTCTAGAACCCCATTTAGAAATGATTATTTGACATCCATATGGAAAACCTTGAACTTTCTTTGCACTACTATGTCCAAGAATAATATGATTGTCTCCAGCCTTAAAACATGTGAAAATTTCTCATCAACATCAATTACCTCTATCTGGGAGTACCCTTTGCACACTAATCATGATTTGTTTCGAATCACAAAACCATATTCATTCATTTTGTTGTAAAAGACCCATTTTTTCCCAATGAAATTATTATTTTTTGGACTCAAAACAATCTCCCACATTTAATTATTCTCAATTTACTCAATCTATTCATTCATATCTTAAACAAAATTATCATCTCCAACTACTTCACTAAAACATTTAGGCACAACATATGATAAGTATGATGATTGATGTAGAGTCTTAATCCTACTTGTATGCACTAGCACTGTCTGATTACCAATTATGTTTTGTCTATAAATTTTAGCTCTTATCACTGGTCTCTATGAAGACACTATTTTATCCTAATCCTTCTCATCATCTGAGTCTTCTTATAACTCAACCTCTAGAACTGGATCATCCCCTAATATACTTATTTCTTCCTCAATATCCTCCTAATACTGATCATGAATTTTTTGAAGATTCTTCTCATTCTCCACTATGGTTACATCATGGATTTCAACAATCTTTCCTATCCTATTATTGAATCATTTAAATGATTTTATTTTCTTTGAGTAGCCAAGAAATATCCCTTCATATCCATAGGATTCAAAATTCCTATGTTTCTCCTTATTGATAATGAAACACTTAATTCCAAATATTTGAAAGTACTTAAATGATGGATTCTTTCCATACCATAGATCATATAGAGTCTTCTCTTCTTTTGGATAGATTAATGCTCTATTTGATGTGTAGACTTCCGTCATCACTGCTTCTTTCAAAAATTTCTCTAGAAGGTATTTCTCAATGATAATTGTTATGGACATGTTGTTGAAAATCTGATTTCTTCTCTCAACTAATCTATCCTAATATGGAGTTCTTACCGTTGAAAGTTTATGCCTTATCCCATGTTTCTCAAGATAATATTCCACTTGGATATTTGTGAACTCGGTTCCATTATCTATCCATATCCTCTATATTTTCTGATCCAACATTTTTTCAACTTCCCATCTACATCTTATAATGAAAATAAACACCTCAGAATTGTGGGTAATGATTGATACCCATGACATTCTGCTATAATCATCAATGAGGAGAACATAATATCTTCTCTCATCAAGAGATCTTGGTGAAATTGGTCCACACACATCAATATGAACCAACTCAAGTAATCTTGTTGACCTTTGATCTTTTTCCTTATATGTCTTTCAAATGATCTTCCCTTGTTTGAAGACATCACATGTATGTGTACGATCACATGATAATCTAAGGAGATCTCAAGAAACATCATATTTAACTAGATCTTCCAAGGATATTTGGATCACGTGTCCAAGATGTTTATGTCACAACTTATTTTATTTTTCCTTGGATAGAAAGAACACATCTTCTTCTCCACTCATGAGGTAGAGATTCCCTTTTGTACTCTTTCCTTGCAATATGACAACAATATCTTTTTTCCTTTATGACACATAATTTATTGGAAAAGATTATGGAATGTCCTGAGTCACAAAATTGAATTATGATTAATAAGTTGTGACTAAGACCTTCAACAACCAAGACATTATCATGTCTCACGTCTTTTCCCCCAAACTTTGATTTCTCAGAGCCAATAATTTTCAACCCTTTATCATTACCAAATATTATGATACCTTATTTATCATACCTAATTCCCATCATCAGATCCTTGTTTCCTATCATATGGTAGTTACATCCACCTTCAATAATCTATATCTTGGTTCAATCTATTTCCTTGAATGAAATTTTTAAAACCACTAACTGCTTATATCTTTTCTTTTTGATCCATATTTCTGATTTCATACATGATATGGATTGATACTCTTAAAATTCCTCCGAATATGATAGAACTGATTTATCTTATAGAGTTGCAAATTGATTTTACATTTTCAGCTTATTTGATGATACATTTGTCTATTTATTATAACCAACCTCAGTATTCTTTGTAACATTCCTCTGTATTGTTGATGATAAATATCTTGGCATGTGTCAGAATTCTCCACACATGAAAGAGTGACCATCAAATGATGACCTAGAAAATTGAGCTATGTATGACTTCCTCTATTGATCCTATTCCTTTTAGTATCGCTTTTATATGGAACAAATATTTTGTGTGTGTACCATCTTTCCGCAACAATAACATCTTATGAGGGGTACATTCTTATGTGACAATAATGAACCACTGGTTATCCCTTGGGTTCATTGAATCTTTTGATTCTGCTTTTTACCCAAATCAATCTTCAATCTTGGAGTAGGTGCTTATGGTATGACTTCAACTGTTACTGATTTCTTTTTTCTATCAATCACCATACCGGCCTTATCATTTAATTTTACTGTTGCTTCTATTATGCTGGAAAACTGTGCTCCACATTCATATTTTCTATTTTCCATGTTATTTGTTTTCTTGATGTTGTTATGTGGGTCAACAAATTTTCTTGATCCTTAACACTTTTTCATAGACCAAAGACTTCCTCTCCAAGTTCTTCAATACGTTTGATTTGATCTTTTCCAATTTTAGTCAAACTATATTTCTCTCTTTTCTATTCTTCAATTTTGAGTTTGTACTCAACCACATTTTTCAGAGATTTATAGCATTGAAGACTTCAGTTTTTCAATTTCTTTATTTAGATCAGACTTCACTTCTTTCTGCTGCTACATATAGATTTGGGAATCACGAACCAATTTGTTAGATTTCTTTGTTTTGGATCTCCAAACATTTATCTCTTCAAGAGAAGATTCTAATTCATACTAAAGGTTAATTATTCCTTAAACTTCTCCTTATTCATTATCATTTTCTTCTTTTGTTAAGGAATTTCCAATAACTTCCACAAAATCATCCAATTAATGATCCCTACAGTCCTCAAACTCTTCTTCCTCATAACTAAATTATACTATCATTTGTATATAAATATTATTTAATAATAATATTATATAAAAATAATATTTATTTCTAAATTCTTTAATTTTTCAAAAATACGATTTTAATTGAAACTGTATATTTTCAAAAAAATATAATTTTTTGTTTCTTCACATCAAAATCTAATTTTAATCAACTCATATAAAATTTTAATAATTAAAAGGGATAAATATAATAATTATTTTATTAAAAGGTAAAATATAAAAATTTATACTACCAGGATCTAGACAAATAACCCCTTATTACACCAATGTACGCCCTATAGTGAAGGTGTGAAATGGTACGACTTTATTGGGTGGTTAGGAAAACATGATTTGGGTTGTGATCTCAATAAGCTTGAACTTATATAGTAAATGATTTCATTCATGATTCATTTGTTGAATTTAAACCTCGGCTTATTCAAAGGTCAATCCTAGTGATGTTATCTCACTCATAATCTTTGATAATTGGGCTTCATAGCGTATGATCCTATTGGCTGAGGTCATCTCTCATTCTGTATGTGAAAATTAGAATTTATCATAAGCCCTAATATATACTAATATTATCAGTAATTGTACAAATACTAAATTATAAATGGTTAATATGCTTAACATTATTTTAAATTTGATAGGATATATTTTATAATTGGTCCAAAATAACCAAAGTAGTGCATGTGTTTTCTATAAATATAAGGCATTTACTCAATCAAAAGGTAATTTTATTTATAAAAGTTTGGGTTGTTACATTATTCCCCCTTTAAAAAGTTTCACCCTTGAAATTTCAGTTTGTATACTATAACAGAAGAGGGTACTTCTTTTTAATCACCTCTTTTGATTTTGATGTTTCTTCCTCAAACTTTTAGTTCCACCATTGTTCTTTGACCAGGTGAGTTGACTTATTTCAAATAAATTTGTCTCTAAAATATGAGATCTTAACAGGTTGTTCCTAATATGAAAGATCATTATCTATGGTTACCACCTATTAATTTAGTACATGTGTTGGGTTTGGTATGTACTTTATCAAGATGAATACCTAGAACACATCATGTACTTGATATATTTTAGTTGGGAGTAACTTTCGATAGGTCATGGATCCGATGCGATCAAGGATCTAAAAGGGGTTTATGTATCTTGGAATAGGATTCCCATTATTCTTAAACCACATGCCTTTATTCCATAGTGATATATAAAGGAATACTTTATCTCTAGCCTCAAAATACAAGTCTCTTCAATGATTGTCTATATATATTTTCTATTGAATTTGTGTGGAATTCATATGATATCGAATACTTTGAAACTTATATGTCATATCTTGGATAAGATAGAGTCCCATAATCTTATGTTATCCAAATTCAACCTAGTATGTTGGAGTCTAACACATCTTCCCTTATAGATCCTCATAAGGTTCCATTTGAATGATATAAAGGAAAATATTGTTATATAATAACTCCAATATGGTAATGTTTTGATCTTTACATCCTTGGAAATACATTAAACATGGTCTCAGTATATACTTTATAGTTTTAATGGTTCTCTCATACTAACCATCAATCTGAGGGTGATAAGTTGGACTGAAAATTATCTCTATATCAAATTCTTACTAAAGTATTCTCTAGATTCTGAAGGTAATCCTCTGATGTCAATCAGATATAATGGAGAATTTTAATCCATACAGTCTTACCACTTCTCTTATATATATATATATTGGAAAGTTGTAAAGAATGAAATCTTCCTTGATAGCAATGAAATGTGATTATTTTTTAAGGAAATCAACAACCACCTAGATGGATTTATTTCCTTTTTATGTCCTTGTGAGTCCTACAATGAAATCCATGGTTATGTTTTCCCATTTTCATACTGGTATGGAAAATGGTTTCATCATACCCATAGTCTTTTGTTGTTAATCCTTGACTTGTTTTCATATCATACATCAAGATATAGATTTTTCAATCTCCCAATTCATGTTATCCCACTAGAAGTATTTCTTCAAATAACTATACATCTTAGTGCCTCCTGGATAAATAGATAAATATGATCTATGCTCATAGTCCAAAAGTTCCATCTTTAGTTATGGTTTTTATGATACATATATCTTAGTTCCAAACCTTATAACTCTATCTTAAGAAAAGTTGAAATCCAGAATATTTGATACCTTTTTCGGTAGCTCCACATCAACTTTTTTTCCTCCTTAACCTTTTCAGGAATGGATGGTTGAGAATATATTTGAGAAAGGTGGGATAAATATCCTTTTATTATTATCATTTAAATCTATTTTATGTCTAATAATTTTATATCCCTTTAAATCCTCATCATGGATAGGGTTATGGGATCTTTTTTTGTCAGATCATTTTTGATTTTATTCACATTCCCATGATGGTAATGGATTGAACAATCATGATCCTTGATTACATATAACCAACCTTGTTGGCGCATATTGAGATCCCTTTTTATTAATATATAGTTCATGCTTTTATTATCTATATATATGTCACACTTCTCCCTATATAGATAATGTACCCAAATATTCAATGTAAAGATCACTAGAGCCAATTCGAGATCATGATTTGTGAATTTATAATCATGGATATTTAATTGGAGGATTGCATAGGCTATCACTTTGTCATCATTCTTGAGTACACATCCCAAACCATTTTTGGATGGATCATTTTATATCAAAAATACTTCCCCACTATTGGGTAATTTGAGCACAGGTGTAGTTATTAGCCTCATATTAAACTTTTTAAATCTCTCTTCACATTCTTCATTCCAGACAAACATCACCGCCTTCTGAGTTATCTTTGTTAGTGGGATGAAAAAAGACTAGGAATTTTTTCACAAATCAATGATAGTGCCCAGTTAATCTATGGAAACTATGGATCTTTGTCAAAAATATTATTCTGGGTTATCCTTCAATTGCCTCTATTTTTTAAGGATCCACACATACCCATTTGTTTGTGATAACATTCCCCTATAATGTTACTTGATTCATCCAAAACTCACATTTATGGTACTTCACATAAAAAAGTCTTCTTAAAAGGTCTTTAGTACAGTGTCCAAATGCTCCTCATGTTCATCCTTGATTTTGGAGTAAATCGGGATATCATATATGAAGAATATCACAAATTTATCAAGTTAATCTCTAAAAACTATATTAATTAATTCCATGAAGATTTTTGGAGAATTACTGAGTCAAAATGGAATCATTATGAACTCATAGTTCCCAAACCTTGTACAAAAATTATTCCTAGGGATATCCTCCTTCACCTTTACTAGAATATATCCTGACCGACGATCCACATTAGAGAATTACTAGGATCCACAAAGATGATCGAACAACTCATCAATCTATGGAAGATGATAATTTTTCTTTATCATAATCTCACCAATCTCACAATAATCAATGAACAATAACATTGAAACATCATTTTTCTTGATGAAGAAGACTGGTGCACCCCATGGTAAAGAATCTGTGAATATAAACCCTTTATCTAGATTCTCATGCAGTTTCATATTCATCTCTTCAATTTCAACAATTTCCATTATATAACGAGCCTTGGATATTGTAAAACATCCAGGTATAATCTCAATTGAGAACCCAACCTCACAACTTAGAAGAAGACCTTGAAATTAATCAAGAAACAAATTAGAATATTCCTTTATAATGGGAATGTCATTAAGGATGATATTTTACTTAGTCTCAATAATTTGATATAGACATGCTTACTCATAAGGTAATAATATCCATTCTTGAGATGATGATACCAAAGGATATTCATCCTCCTCCATTAACTTGTATAGAATATAAGGGTGATTAATGATACAAAGGGTGATTACCTTATCTCGATAATATATATTAGATCTATATCAGGAAATCCAATCCAATCCCAAAATTGCATCAAATTATGCTAAATGGAGTTTCATAAGGTCCGTTGTGAGGTTCGTCCTGTAAATATAGATAGGGTAGAAGTTATATACTTGGGATGAAATAATTTCCCCATTTTTAATTTTCATAGATATCTCTACTTCCATGTTTTGAGATGGGGTTTTAATATTTCTATAAAACTTATGTGATGTTAAATAAATCATAAAACCAAAATAAAATAGTTCATTTACTAATCTTGAATGAATAACCATCATACATGTCATCATTGTTGGGATCCACCTTAGTAGTTATCATGGAATAATCTCTCACATGATCTATAGGCGTTGGAGTTTATAGGTGTCAAATATCAAAAAAAACCCTTGGCTTAGAGAATTTATTCACATAATATCCTTTTTAATTTTCATTGATACATTGGACAAAAAGATGAGGCTCTACTGGAGAATTCATTTACTCCATCACATTGGTGGGTTTCTCCCATCGAAATTCACAAACTAGGTTCCCTTTCTTCCTGAACCTAAAGTATTTCCTTTTCTCCTTTAGAAAATTTTTAAGACGATTCTTCCCAAAATTTTAACAAGTGGGGTGTTGGGATTTATTTCCCCCATGATATTTCTCCATTTCACCACCTGAATTAAAATCCATTCTCCACTTCTTATACCTAAACCCGTGAGACCCTAGAGATTCGATGATATCCATTTCAACTTTGATGGAACATTGGAAAATTTACTCATAGCTTTAAAAGTCTCAAATCACCAAATCATTTCATATAGCCATCTTTATCCCACCATATAAATGGTCAACTTTACATTCAAATGAACTGAAAAATCCAGAGGCTTATCATCAAAGTCTTATGAAGTTAGCCTCATATGCAACGATGGATTCATCATAATTTTTCATGAGGCTAAGAAATTACCTCTCCATTTTATGTTAGAGAGTTCAAGAAAAATATTTATTTAAAAAAATTAGAATTCATTCCACTCCATCTCTGGGATCTCTTCCACGAGCCTCATATTTTTTATCAGCATCCACCATTAATCATATTGTCCCTCCATACAATAAACATCCAACATGACCTTATGTTACTTATAAAAGTGAAGGTTGTAGAAGATATTCTCAATGGATTTTATCCATTGTTCCATGACTAATGTATCATAATATACACCGAAATTTGGAAGGCTTTTTCATGTAAAGGTCTCAATTACAACATGCACTTTCTTAGGGGGATGTGGGTTTTCCCCTTGAGTCAACTTTATATTAAGAAATTGAGTTAATTGAGAGATTATTATAATGAATTTATAAACTAATACTCCCAATGGGCTATATATATCATTTTTTCATCCATTACATTTCTCATCACATTGGTTATTGACTCAGATCCTCATATTCCCTACCATTGACTAAAACAAAGGGAAAATCATGGATGAGAATTTCAAAACTAATAAGAACATAAAAGGGAAAATATGAACATGGAAGGGATAAATCATATATGACATACATTCCTTAACTTTTGAACTTTTAGGTTTCAATCTATATTACCTATGGTCTATTTCCGAACAAAAATTTTTATGGGCATTTTTGTTCCCTTCATAATATTTCACAGTGAGATTATGAATTTACTAAAGAATGTCCCATAAGAGTGTCAAACTAGGTGTGCATATAGACCTCTTTTTCATGCAACAGGTTAAGATAAGAGTAAAATCACAATGTTACCTTATAAGTATTATTACCACTAAGTAAAATTGTGTTGGATCCACATCTACTTGTAGTATCCAAATAGGGGTTTTTCCCCCAAAACCACTTAATCTATACTTTACCCTAATTTATGGATATTTTCCTATGTTTATTAATATCCTAAATTATTGGATAAGTTTTTATAATCCTAATACCTAAAAAAACTAGACATTACTCTAATGGTAACTATGAAAATCCATATCATTAATGAACTATAATTCATAATTTATTACATAAAGCTAAACATAATATAATCCCATAAGATTTTGATGCCTAGTGTCATTAGGAAATTAGGTACATAACACATTAACTTGAAACATGGGTATAAAAACATTATTTAAAAACTCTTTAACATGCCCTTATATTCCATCAATCTTCTAATATTGTATAGGATGACCTTGGGATGTACATAAGAAATAGGTGATCTATAAGGACCTGCAAGGGAATAATTAAAGTATAACATGATGAAAGTAATACATGTCAGTAAAGACTCATATAAATGTGACATAAATGGGGTGATATTCATAAAAAATATCATTGAATCGTGATATAAGATGATAACATCAAGTAAACATAGGAATTTGGAAACAACATAAAACATGACATCATATGAAAAAGTCATGGATAATCACTGAGACATCATAACTTTGTCTTCTTAGGATAACCTCATGGGCACTATACATAGAATATCATGATATAATATCATTACCCAAAGCATTATAGGGCTATATAATTCTGGTTTGACCCATCACATTCATATCATGTATATCCATTTGTGGTCCATATAGATCATACAACATAAGAACATAATTATTCACTTTTGATCCCATGATTAAGGAGTGTGGGTTACATACATGGAATTTCATGATAAAGTTATAGATAATTAAATCTATGTGAATACCCTTCAGTGGAAATGGGTATGTGTATTCACTACACAAATTTTTGGTGCGAAATATGGAAGGATAATTTTGGTAGCTTAATGGGTGTACATAAATATTCACGGATTAATGGGAATAAAAGTTAGTATATAATATTTGGTAATTATAAGGATAGTAAAATTTATGTGTAAAAAATATTCCAAAATGAAAAATTTGAAATAAAATGCCATAATACAAAGAAAGTGCTTTAATAGAGAGGGGGAGAGAATCCCTTACCTTGAGAGGGTGCTTCTAAAATATTCAGAGGATATTTGTAAGATCTTGGTAACAAATTGGGGTGATTTATATAGTTATATAGAGATAAATTTCTAAATAAATGGGTTTTTACATAATAATAGTGGTAGAATTGGTTGGTATAACAAAATAGAGGGGATTTATTTATTAATTTCTAAACATAGTTTTTGGATTCTATATGATAAAATAATCCAAAAAATAGCCTTACCGTAGTTTTTTACCATGATTTCATAAAAATATGATTATTTTTTGATATTTTATATGGAAAATAACCAAACTCCTTAAAATATTACCCTTGATAATGTAGAAGTGAGTCATGTTTATAAAAAATTGATTTTAAAACCATAAAATATAATATTGGTTTTGGAGGATTCATTAGGGTTTATAAAATTAATAAAATAACTTATCTAACACATTATTTTAAATAGAAAAAATATTTTTGGTCATGGTTTCCATGTATACAGTTTAATACATCACTTTTGGGCTATTATGATGTCATAATAGATCCCATATTTAATTTTTACACAAAAATTGTATTGTGTTTATATGAAAAATCCACCATTGAAAATTTAGATATGTTGGTTTCAAGAAAGATATTTATTTTATCAATATAATTCCTCCAATATTAGAATTAACACTTTTAATTCAGAATTATCATTTATTGAAATACACTGATTTTTACAACAATAACATTTTTCCGAACCTTGTAAAGATTATATTATATTTCAATAAATTATATTATCATTTTCATATAAATATTATTTAATAATAATATTAAATTAAAATATAAAATATTTCAAAATTCTTGAATTTATGAAAGTGTGTTTTAATTAAAACTGTATATTTTCTAAAAATACAATATTTGTTATTTTGTATCAAAATATAATTTTCATCAACTCATAAAAAATATAATAATGAAAAGGGATAAATATAATCAATATTTTATTAAAAAGTAAAATATAAGGATTCATACTAATAGGGTCAAGATACATAACCCCTTATTACAGCATCATACACCCTAAGGATATGGTGTGTGATGGTGGGGCTTTCTTGGGGTGGTTTGGCGAACATAGTTTGGGGAGTGATCTCAATATGTTTAAAATTATCCCATAAAAGTTTCATTAATTCTTTATTTATTGAATTTAATCTAGGGATTGGTGAGGGGAAAATCCTAATAATGGTATCTCTCTTGGAATCTCTAATAGTTGGGCTTCATAGGGTATGATCCTTCCGATCGAGGTCATCACTCCTTCCATATGTGAAAATTATACTTTATCATAACCCTTAATATATACTGACCTTATAGGTCATTTTAAAGAGTTTATATTATCCATAGTTAATATTATTAATGGTATACTAAATCTAACATTCTATATTTTTTAATTGGTCTAAAATAACCAAATTAGTGCATGTGTTTTCTATAACTATAAAGAATTTACTCAATAAAAAGGGAATTTAATTTATAAATTTTTTAGTTGTTACACATTCATTGATCTCCTTAGATTATGGATTTCAAGGGATTTATTTATAGGTTCCATCAGAAGGTTCCTAAAAGGTGGGATCATGTTGTTTCTTTGATCAGTTTTGTTAGTGGGTTTCTAGATGTTTAATTCACTGAGATCCCTCAGGATAGGGTAGCTCCATGGGGTGCCAAGTATGGTTGGGTGTCATTGAGCGGAGCCTAAGATAGGTATAAGGGGTCTATTTAGTATTTCATTGTGGGAGTAGAATTTATTAATGTTTAGGTTGTGATCAAGAGTCCATATAATGTTTCTTTTGATGGGATTGTCCCAAGGTTGGTCTTGGTTGATAATCCCTCCATAAGTTTTCATGTTCTAATGTGATGGAGGCACCCATAATAGGGTTTACTTTTCCTATTAAGGTTTATAGGATTGATGAGGGTTCCTAATTATTTAATGATGGTGATAGGTTCAATGTTATTCCAAACCTATATCTCATACTTTAGAATTTTATGGAAGCTTGAGGTAGTTCTTACTTAAATTTTGAATGTTTTAGGAGACCTATGGTATGTTATTGGAATATGAATTGTCAATAATATTGATCAAATTATATCCTCCATTGGTTAGTTGGCATTGTATAGGTCTTGGGAGAAAATGGATGATATTATTGAGGGAACCTCCTCTTAATTGAGTAGTAATCCCTGCATAGAGGGGTTTTATTTTCCATTGGATTTTGCTTCACACATGAATGTAGTAGTATAACATGGCTAGTTCAATAGGACATCCAGGACCCTGACATGTTTCTGGGGTGTCTTGAGAGTTCATGTTACCAATTCAGATCATGTTATTTTAATCTTATAGATAATTAGATGTTCGTTGATATTTTATATGTCAAATATGAGATCCTAGGGTTTGAAATTCATTCTTCTTCTTACATTGGACTTTTGGAGCTCCTTTTTATTTGGTGGATGAACATAATATTATGTGATTGGGTGATTCATGTGCTATAAATCATATTAATTGTGCCATAGTGGGGGAATATTTACCTTGGGATCTAGGATAAAACCATAGGTTTGTTGTTTTTTTATTTTTTGTTCATTCCTTTTTATTTCTTACTTTGTTTCTTTTATACCAATTAGAATTCAAATTTTCTGGGCATATTATGTGTTACATGCACTTTTTATGATTGCAGATGTTAGGTCTACGAATGGGGGTGACCTACAAAATTTATTTATCATCCTCGATAAATTCACCTAAGTGTTCATGCATACCTTATATCATCATTCAAGACGCACACTAGATTAATAAGAGGCTAAATGATTTCTTGATCAAGTTTGATTTCTCATGGGGACTCTGATATTTGAGCTAAATAATTTTGACCATCATTGAGATTGGTTATTTTCTTTGTACGATAATTTTCATTAAATCTCTTATATTTAATTTATTTTATGTATTTATTCTGTATGTGTGATCGGCCTAATGTATTATCAATTTCGATTGTATACTTGAGAATCTATTTGAGTTTTTATGTTTCTGTATTTCATTTGATATAGCATGTTTCTATTTCATTTTTTTATATGGAATCTGATGTTATGTATTCATATGTTTTGGGTTTATTTATATTGTTCTTTCACTCCCATATAAGGGAATAGTCTCTCCACTTCATCACTTTAGGCTCTCATCACTAAATGGTGTGATATGGAATATATAGAGGTATGCTTGAGTCCTTGTCACATGACAAATCGAGTGATATTTTAAGTCAACCCAGGATTATGTTTAAAAAAATGGTATCAAATTATTATTTTCTTATCTTATTATTTGGTGGTATGGTAGATAGGTGGTCTAGAAATGTGTCAGATCTTGTGATGGACATTGGAATGGTGCATCGAGAACACCTTTTAGAGTAGGAAGTCTGGGTTACCATGGTGATGGGATTGATGTTCCTAGTTTTTTATGTCACGATTATATGATTTCACCTTAGGTGATACACTTGATTTTTTTAGATTATGATTTATTGGTTTTGGATCTCAACCCATTTTTTATAGGCATGTTTTCATGCATCATACTTGTCATATAGGATTCACATAATATATACATGTCTATGTATTATTTTTCTAAAAATGGAAGTTTTTTTCTTTAAAGTTTCCATGGAAAATATATATAGTGTTTTTTCATATAGTTCCTTGGTGTAATTATATTCAAATGAACTGTATGTTCTTTTTTTATGATGTTAAACCATGTGAATATTATGATGTGAGGTTCACTGGTGATGAAAATGTAGTCCCTTCATCATGGTATGCATGGAGACCTAGAGGGTCGGTTTATGTTTTCGAATCCCTATAGTTTGTTCAACAAGGGAAATGATGCTTGAGAGATGTTTTGTATTGGGACCAAGTTTCCCTAAGGTTGTGTTTTCCCTGATAAGTTTTGTGGTTAGGCATGAGGTTTTCTTATGCTCAAGAAATGTTGCATTGAGAGTGATCATGGTTTCATGGTTGGTTTGATAAGGAAGGTTTAATAAGATTCATATCCTATTTGGTTCTCGTTACACTTTTGGTTGTTTGGTGGGAGTTTTTTTTATGTTCTCATGATTCTAGAGAAACATTCAGGCAGCGGGTGGTCGTGTGGTTAGTTATGGAATGAGAGAGATACTTGGTCTTTAAAGAGGAGCACTGAGGGTACTCAATCTTGGCAGAAATTGACCTGCATGAGAAGAAGGGACAATGGTTTAATTTCATTATCCTAGGTTCATTGGTGATTTAATCGAGTAATCATGAGTTTGATTTTTTATTTTCTTTTCATGTAAATATGTGATTATTGTCTTTGGGTGAGTCAGATTAAGTTTGTGCTCAAGGAGTAGTGTAAGGAAATCCTTATGTTGGGGATTTAATCATTGGTTTTTTAGTCCTCATTTTTAAGTGGGTTATTAATCATAAGGGATATCATTCTTATTGGCCTGGGGATTGATGATAGTTAGTTCTTTGGGTTGGTTCTTGGATGTATGTGATTTGGACACATGTAGTTACCACATTCAGTGGTGGAAATAACATGGGCCTTGGCGTTTGGTGTTTTGGTCATGGGGAAATGTTAAATATACTCCTGTGGTGGGTATAATATTATCAGTTGTGGATGAATGAACCTCACATTGAAAGTTTTGTGAGTGATGTGAGACTAGTCAGGTTTTGTTCGTGGTGGTATTTGATTCACCGATGATCAGGGTGTAGCATAACGATGGGTTAACCACCAAGTATTCCCATGTATGAGAAGAATTATGGTGGGTATTTTGTAATGAAATAACTCATTACAAGTTGAGAGGAGCAGGATATTTTTTCTTAGGTGGGTTTAAGGTGAAAAATGGTAATTTATTCCATCAAATGACCATGTATAATTTTTTTACCGCTCCATTGAACTTGTAATATGGTGTTCATATTAAGGAAGGATTTTTAAAGAATTCCATGTCGTTTGAATTTTCAGAAAATATTTAATATTTAATTAATTAAATATTAATTATTCATGAGATTTCATAAGTGATATCTTATACAAGGAACCTAATATTGGAATTCAGACTCTATGTTTGAGTCTAGAATGGGAGGTTGTTCCTAATAAGGGTATAAACTCACATCAGTCATCAGGTCTAGGCCATAACCTATTTTTTATTTCATTTATATTAATTTTTTCTTTATTTTTCCTTTTTTCCTTTTCTATCGTCATTCACTTGGAGTCTCATGTATGTGGATCACCCTTATGGGTGTCACCTTCTACTAAGAAATAAGTGGTCGGTGGGAGAGGGGATAATTGTTGGGGAGATCAGCCAAAGGTGGATCGGGGTTCGATAGTGGCATGGCATGGATCCAAGCTTAAAGCATTTCCATTTTACACCTCATGGTAGTTTGTTATTTAGTTTTTGTCAAATATCCCCATAGTTTTTTGTTTCTTTGTTTTAAACTTATTTTTTGGGGAGATCCTAATAGGGTCGATATGGGGGGGGGGGGGGGTTGAGAAATAAGTGGTTTTGAGGTGATTGTAATGGTTTTCTATTTAAAAAAATTAGATAAAACTATGTGATGTTTAGTGAACACAAACCATGTATTCTTCATTTTGGGAATGGGGATGAAAAAGTTGACTACACTACATGTGTGTTTAAGACACTCTTTGTAGAGAGAATCGAGGAATATCCAAAGTACTCATACAGAAACCCCATATAGGGGAAACACGGTTATAAAATGTACACAGCTAGTCTCTATATACAGTACATGGCTAGAGGCCATGTAGAGGAATTTGATAGACCCCTTGTGGGGTACATGGCTCGGTACCCCATGTAGGTGACACACTCTGTAGGGTGACTGCCCACCATGTACTTGGGAAAATTACATATTGGGTGAGGTGCAGAACTCATTCAGGGATGATCTTTTTGGTTACAAATCATGTAATTGAGGAGCAGACTATGGACTTCCCCTATTTGGGTTGTTTCACCTATTTTTATCCATGGAGTCATAATTAGAATTATGAGTAGTCAATTATGATTTTTTTACATAGATCACAATTGTGATATCCCTTAAGTGTTTATGATTTATTTGGGTGTTGTTTTGGAAGATGTGAGGTTTAGTGGGATTATTACTTCAAGGTTGTCATTCCAGAATCCTCATAAGGGTTGAGTCTTGTGTGAGGCTCAGGTAAGGGTTATATATTTATTGATCACCTTTTCTTGATGATTCCAATGGGTTTAGTTAGAATTGAATTTATATGGTTCCTATAAGGATGAATTGTCTTATTTCTTAGATGGTTTTCATTAGTTGATTACTTGAGGTTTAGTTCACTTAGAGACTTTGTGATAGGGTGGAGTTGTATGGTGATATATGGTTGGGTTTCATTGAGTAGAGCATAAGATAGATATAAGGGTCCTATTGAGTATAACCTTAGGGTAATGGAATTTACTAATTTTAATGTTGTGATCTAGAGGTTGGATGAGGTTTATTTTTATGGGTTTGGTACTTGGATAAATCTTTGTTGATGATCCCCCCATAGGGTTTCCTTTTATAATGTGATGGAGAATACCCTAGTAGGGTTTCCTTTTCCTATTATAGATTAGAGGAAAATTGAGGGGGCGCATGAGTCATTGTTAGTGATGGGTTTAAAATTATGATAACCCTTGATATTATAGTTTAAAAATAGATGGAAATTTGAGATTATTCCTACTCAGGTTTAGTATGTAGGATAAGTCCTTTGGGATGTTATTAGATTGTCCATTGTCCCTAAGATTGATCAAATTATCTCCTCCATTGGTTAGTTGGTGTTTACTAGGTCTAGGGAGATAATGGAGGATATGTTTGATAGTACACCCTCCTAGTTGAGTAGTACTCCCTAACTATATGGGTTATTTTTTCTATGTATTTTATTTCACTCTTGAATGTAGTTGTATAGTCTCGCAAGTTCTTTAGGACTTCCAAGACCTTGGAAGGTTTTGGGGTGGAATGTGAGTTCCCATAACCAGTTCAGATCATGTTATTACAGTTCTATATCCATTATATTTGTGTTATTGTTTTAGAACCTAAGAGAATTTCCTAGGGTGTGTAATTCCTGTATAACCTTATGTAGGACTTTTGGAGATCCATCTCGATCTAGTGGAATCACCCGATGTCATGTGGATTAATCATACACATGTTATAAATCCTCTGTATTAGGCCAGAGTGGGTGTAGATTTACCTCAGGTGTCAGGACAGAACCTTAGATTTTCTATTTTATTTTCATTTTTTTCATCCATTTTGATTTATTTATTTGTTTATTTTACTCAAATTATTAATTGACTAGTCTAATCATATCACGTGTTTCATGCACTTTTTATGATAAAAGATATTAGTTCCACCATTTGGGGTATCCTATAGGGATTTATTTCTCACCCTCTATATCTAAACATTGATGTGAATTTGGAACTTATGTATTCTTTCAAGTTTATAACAAGATTGATAATGGATCATGTGGAGTCCTAATGGTTTCTTGATCAAGCTAAATCGCTCATGTGGATTTTCAGGTTTGAGATAAAGTAGTTCAACTATCATAGGGACATATTATGTGGTTTGTGTTAAAACTTAGAAGTAGTTCTCTTTTATTTTTTATTTTATGTATTTATTATTAATGAGTTATTTCCCCAATGGGTGATCAGTTTTTGGTGTATACTTGATATTCTATTTGAGTATTTTTGTTTCTTCATTTCATTTGATATAGCATGTTTCTATTTTCTTTATTTTTTATGAAAACTCCAATGTTATGGATGTGTATTTTTTATGTTTATTTCCATTTTTCATGCACTTTAATATAATTTCATAGTCTCCCCATTATATCTATTTAGTCCCTCACCACTAGTTGGTAGCCTTTGGTATATTGGGAGGTTCTCTTGTGACCTTGTCATGATCCAGATTGGGTGATAGGTTAGGTTGATTCAGGATTATTGATGAAAAATATTATGTACTTATTAAACATAGAACTATAACTTTATCGGATAAAATATCTTATTACTGCTATCACTCCACATATCCCCTAATTTTGAATAACTCCCCAATTTTGTAAAGTTATTGATGATTTATAACTCTCTCATTTCATCCACTTCCTTTTTTTTATATTTTTTATTTTTGGAATTCAATGTTACAACATCAAACCCAAGACTACTTTTACCCATTCAATTGGATATTTGATAAATCAACACTTCCTTGAAATTTATTATACATAATTTAACCCTTTTTTAATACTTCATCTAAAAAATTCAAAAACTATTCTTTCTTCTTTGATCGATTTGTTCTTGTTTAAAAATATATCTTCCTTCTTAGAGATACAACCTCCTCTTCAATTGATTCAATTTTTTTAACTTTCTCCTTGATAGACATATTATGATCATAAATGATCTTTTTTTCATCAATATTCAACTTACATTTTAGGGTTTCTTATGATTTTACTGGAATTTTTTCTTACCCTTCCATAACATTCTCTAGATGATTAGCTCCATTTTCATTACCATCAACATAATTAATGGATTCCTTCAAAATTCCTATAATATTTATATTTTTATTTACTTGAATATCAATCTTCTTAAGTGATCCTTCCAATTCCACTTTTAAAAAAAATCCCTTAGGTTAATCATATTATTTATCTTTAGCATTAGATTTCTCCACTATATCTATCGTGTAATCTTTGATTTATAAGATAAAATTAATTTAAATACCTTACAATGGATATACCTTAGTATGATATTTTTGTTTTATATCCAAAACATTTATTAATAATTTCTTTCCACATCCATTTCCTAAAAAACATTCCTTTTGGGGGGAATTATTTCTTTTATTTTATGAGTATTCAAACTCACCGTCCTCCCTATAATGTATTTTTTAACACCTAAATATTATGTGCCCAATATTCCCATAATAAAAACATTCTATCAGAAACTTACCCTCAAATCATCCATGGACACTCTTAAACTTCCTTAATAAAAGTGATAAGAAATTATCACTTAAAACATCTTCAATTTCAGCCTTATGAACCTGCTAATTGTCCATGGATTTGAATTAATTTTATTTAGATGAATGTTCTAATTTTTTTTTATTCACTCACATTTTGTAGAAAACCGAATTTTTGTGTAAATAATTTATAGACATTTCCATAACAATTAATTCTTCAAAGGAAGATACTTTTGGGTTGTAATTAGTGGTAATGTTTTTTGTGATATTCTCCACTATAATATTATCTTTTATCTCATGACTAAGTCCATGAATATCTCTAACAACTTAAATTACATTGTTGAAGAAACTATAAATATTTTCACTTAAACTTATCTTCAAGTTATCAAATCTATTTTGATAAACCTATAATTTTTCACACTTAACTTTTATTTAAATTTTATACATATTAATAATATTTTCCCGCATTCAATTAGTTATTGGAAAATCCATCACATTAATTTATATCTGATTAGAAAATTTTCACTCTATAGAATTATGATCCTTAGCATCATCATTCAAAAATATCTTGTCTACTTAATAGATTTTAAATTGGAATCATTTACTTTAATTCTATGAACTTTTTTCATATAAACATTAAGACTAATAGATCATATATGTTATCTAATTATCTTCTTCCATGACTGATAATTACACCTATTAAATAAGTGTACTCCCTTTTCATTTATAGAATTATACATGACTACAATTTTATTTGATAGATTCTCTATGAAAATAACCAATGGATCTGATATCGTTTTTTATACCCTGAGGTCCCACAAAAAACCCTAAGAGGGGGTTTAATTAGGGTGGCATGAAATTTCTTATTATCTTAAATTCAACTGGATCTTTTCTTCATGTTTGAAAAGACATGATGAATTTCTCATATTGATCACACATCATCAATAATCGTATGTATGAAATTAAATAATCATGGACACAATGATTTTTATTTGGTTCACCCACACTAGTAAACATCCAAGGATCACATATTAGTGTTGTGTGGATATAGTAATTAATCACTACTTAATACTTCTCAAGAGAGTAATAAAGAATAATTTTAACATTGTAATATCCCGGTTCCGGAAGCCAACTAGAGGCACCCCGTACCCGGTTGGTCACATGGCCTCAAGTGCATTTCCCCAAACGCCAGAGGTTGCCGACTAGCAGTGAGGGCCTTGGGTGTGATAATGGGGAAACTATGACCTCATTGACAGAGTACACAACGGAAGTAAACAAAGCATACAATAGAGGAAGTAGTAAATATCCAACAACAATAAACAGCGGAAGACTAAAACAATAAACAACTGGAGAACACATGTATATATGAAATGATGCACGATACATATGTCTAGAAAATCAGCCAAACAAGTCACAATGCTGAATACAATACTAAACCAAAGTACAAAAGAAAAACAGATAAGAAACTCCTTAGCATCGCAAGCCTAGTCTTGGTCCCATGCTCTCTTGCTCCAAAGCAATCAAGTACAAAAAGTCGAAGGGCACTTGCCCTTGTCTATACCTGCAACAACAGTATGTTTGGGCCCAAAAGCATGGCCCAAATAGGGTGTGAGACTAAATCCCAGTAAGAAACCACCTGAAGATCTGTGCCTCACATTCAGTGAGCATATGGTAGGTAATAGTACAGTAAGCAGTAACAATAATAGTAAACAACAGGCAGTAATCAGTAAGCAGTAACAGGATGATATAAAATAGTAATCAAACCACAGAACAACAAGAAGAAGTGAGGAAAACAGTTAACCACCTTAGGAACCCCTCTGGGAAGTACTCATATCCAACCCCTCTGGTCCTATCCAAGAAGTACCAACAACCCTATGGGCAGTGCACTCAACCTAACCCCTCTGGTTTGGTCATACGAAATTATAAGACTCTATGGGGAAGCTCACTCAGTCAATTCCCCTTATAGTCCAGGTTATTCTGGGACTCTCTGAGGAAGATCACGTGGTCTAACCCTCTTATAGCCCCAAGGTCTAGAAACTCTATGAGGAGCTCACTCGGTCAATCCTCTTATAGTCTTAGGTCTATCACAGACTCTCTGAGGAAGCTCACTCAGTAAATTCCTCCTCTAGCCTGGAATGGTTTAAGAAAATTCAAACAAGTAAAGACTCTATGAAGAACCTCACTCGATCTACCCTCCCGTAGTCTATAAAATCCAAGACTCTCTGGGAAGCTCACTTGGTCTACCCCCTGTAGTCTATAATTTCCAAGACTCTCTGAGGAAGCTCACTCGGTCTATCCCCGTAGCCTATAATATCCAAGACTCTCTGGGAAGCTCACTCAGTCTATCCCTTATAGTCTATAGCACTAGGTTCTCATGGTCTCATTCCATTCAGTGCATAATAATTCTATAAGGCCAAAGTATACCTATAGAGCTACTTAGATAACCAGTCTACAGAAAAAAAGCATGTCAAGAATATAATTCCATCATATGGTCACAAGGCATGGAAAATAGGTCTAACAGCCAAAGGCTAACAAGAACCAATGGTCATAACAAGAACAAGGCATGGGAAAAAAATCCAATCACAATAATTATCCACAAACATGATCAAATTAACTCTACACAAGTATACAAGCAAGGAAGGAAAACAACAAGGGAAAAACGGTAAACACGCAATACCCCGTTCACGGGTATTGGTGGAATTTTCACATAAAACTCAAGGACTTTGAAAGGTAAGGCACAAACCACCTACCTTGAGGCTAGGAGATCAATATACTTGAACCAAAAGGCTTGATTATCTTTAGAACGTCATAGATCTAAGAAAACTCACAAAACGTTCAACCCACGATAACTTGAGAAAGGGGGAAAATCACGGAACGAAACTCAAGAAGAAGGAAGATCTCACCGCTGTGGTTCCAATGCAATCTACAGCGGTCGATTCATCAAACAGATGGAGGCTCGGGGGCTCGGAGGGTGTTCGCAGCTGTACGGGTGCTCTTAGTAGAAGAACCTGGAGAAGAAGGTGTTTTCGTCGATTAGGCGCGACCCCGGTCTGTTTAATGAAAAAAAAGAAAGTACACGGCCTGTACTTCTGGGGTACATGGTGTGTACTTGGACTTTCCGTACTCCGCTTTAATCGGCCGCCACATCGCCCCTACACACCGTGTGTATGGCCCGGACATATCCAGAATATGGCCTGGCACTGCATCAAAGTACACGGCGTGTACTTATAAATTACACGGCGTGTACCTTGAAAATTTCCAGATTTTCCTATTTTCTGAAAAATGACCATAAAAGGAAAAAAATACCTGAGAAGAAGATCCAGGTTCTTAAAAACTTCCCCCCTTATAGAAATTCATCCCCGAATTTCCCTAGTGAGGCGTAGAAAAAGAAACCCCAAACAGCTCTGGCCACTACGATCATACACCAGCCTCCCTCTCCCAGGTCTTGTCCTGTACTCTCCCATGCTGCCATAGCACCCGTACCAGAGGAACAGACTGACCACAGAGAAACTTCATACTGTCATCTAAAATCTAGATAGGATGCTTCTCAAATGATGCATCCTCTTTAAGCTCAACCTCCTTAGGTTGAAAGACATGAGAAGGGTCTGAAAAGTAACGTCGGAGCTGAGAAATGTGGAAGACGTCGTGCGTAGCCCAGTACCTCTGAGGTAACTACAACTGATAGGCAACCAGCCCAAATCTCTCCAACAACTCAAACGGCCCAACGTACCATGGTGAAAGCATACCCTGTCTCTGAATCCTCTTGTATCCCAACCTCGGTGCGACATGGAGGAAAACCTGATCCCCAACCTCGAACTTCAGAGGTCGTCTCCACTGATCAGCATAATACTTCTGTCGAGACTGTGCTGTAGCCATCCTCTTCTGAATCAACTATATCTACTCTAAGGTCTCCTGAACAAGATGAGGTCCTAGAAAAGCTGCCTCTTCTGCCTCCAGCTCACACAAAGGTGATCGGAATGGCCTACCGTACAAAGCCTCGCAAGGTTCCATCTGAATAGTCACCTGAAAGCTGTTGTTATAGGCAAACTCCACAAGATGAATATGCTTCTCCCAAGAACCGCCAAAGTCTAGAATGCAAGCTCAAGGCATATCCTCAAGCACCTGGATCGTACGCTCGGACTGGCCATCTGTCTGGGGATGGTATACTGTACTCAAAAGTTCCTGTGTACCCAAAGCCTTCTGAAGCCCCTACCAGAACTGAGAAGTCAAACACACATCCCTGTCTGAAACAGTGGAGTGTGGAACTCCATGCAGACGTACAATCTCTCAGATGCACAACCACCCCAACTCATCAACACTGATGGTCTCCTTGATCAGAAAGAAGTGAGAAACCTTCGTAATCCTATTGACGACAACCCAAACATCATCACTCCCTTGAGGTGCCCTTAGTAACCCGGTCATGAAGTCAATCGCAACATCCTTCCACTTCCACTCGAGAATGGGTAACTGTTGTAAAAGCCCTGCTGGTCACTGATGCTCCACTTTCACCTGCTGACAAGTAGAACATCTCATGAAGAACCCAGGAACACCCCCCCTCATACCTGGCCACCAGTACTGGCGGTGTATATCACGATACATATTGGTGATTCCAGGATGAACTACCCAAAATGAATAATGAAAATCCCATATCAGCTCCTCTCGTATGTCTACTGGCACCCATAAGTGTCCCTGGAAGCACAAGATCTCATCCTCTCCCACTGTCCATCCAGGAAGAGGGTCATCTCCTAATACACTCTCCTGCAGGACTAGGCCTTCTGAGTCTGATAGCTTCATCATCCGTACCCGATCAAGAAGGGTAGAGGTAACAGCTACAGAATATAGAAAAGTTTTTCCCTGTCTGTCGTAAACCTCTAAATGCATCTCAGAGAATAGATCCATAAGCTGCCACTCACTACTGGCATCCTGAACTACCTGAATCTGTGTTCTCTTGGTCAACGTATCGGCCACTGCGTTTACCTTTCCTGATGTATAGGCAAGCTCATAGTCGAAGGACTGAAGATACTCGACCCACCCGCGCTGTCTCAGATTCAGATCACGCTGAGTGAAGATATACTTGAGACTCTTGTGGTTGGTGAAAACCACAAAGTGCTCTCCCAGAAGGTAATGTATCCAACAATGTAAGTCATGAACAACAACTTCCAACTCCAGATCATGTGTCATGTAGTTTCTCTCGTGTAGCCTCAACTATCGAGACCCGTACGCAAATACTCCATCTCCCTGTATAAGCACATCTCCTAGTCCGACATCTAAAGCATCACAGTAGACTGTATAGCTCTTTACTGGCTCTGGAAAGACTAATATCAGTGCTGATATCAACTTCCCCTTCAACTCCTAGAAGGCTGACTCACAGGAATCTGACCATAAGAACTTCTCCCCTTTCTTGGTCAGACCTGTCAGCGGTTCTGCAAGGCATGAAAAGTCATGAATGAAACACATGTAGTATCTAACCAGCCCTAGAAAACTTTGCACCTCAAATACATTCTTCGGCTGCTCCCAGGAAACTACAACTCTCACTTTCTCTGGGTCTACTGATACTCATGCCTCCTAGATAACGTGACCCAAGAAGTGAATATGATCCATCCAAAAGTGGCATTTCGAGAGCATAGAATATAACTGATGATCTCTCAATGTACTCAGAACGATCTCAAGATGGATAGCATGGTCATGTTGAGTGTGAGAGTACACCAAGATGTCATCCATAAAAACAACCATGAAGGAATCCAAGTACGGATGAAACACTTGGTTCATCAGTGCCATAAAAACTGCTGGCGCATTCGTGAGACCAAATGGAATGACCGTATACTCGTATAGACCATACCTGCTCATGAAGTCTGTAAGAGGTATATCTGATGATCTAACATTCAACTGATGATAACCGGACCTCAAATAGATCTTTGAGAACACCGAGGCTCTTCAAAGCTAATCAAAGAGGTCAATGATCCTTGGCAAGGGATATCGGTTCTTGACCATCAACTGGTTCATCTTCCGATAATCCACGCAAAGCCTAAGGGTGTTGTCTACCTTCTTCGCAAAAAGGATTGGCGAACCCCAAGAAGAAGTACTGGGTCGGATGCAACCCTTTTCCTGCAACTCCCCCAACTGCTTCTTGAGCTCCTGCAACTCAGGTGTATCCATTGTACAGGGAGGAATGGACACTGGTGCCACTCCTGGAATGAGCTCAATCGAGCGGTCTACATAACGCTCTGGAGGCAAACATGAAAAGTCCTTTGGAAAGACATCCCTGAAACGATCCACCACTAGAGGAAATTCTAACTGTGAAGTCCCCTGGTCATCTAGATAAAGGCCGGCAATCTGGGTTGTAACTCCTCCTAGCCCATGATGCTCGGGTCCAGCTCTACCCACCTAGACATCCCACTCGCCTCTGTGAAGAAAAGATCCACCCTCTGGTGATACGAAACTCACCCTACGGCGATAGCAATCGACGACTGCATGGAAGGAAACTAACCAGTCCATACTGAGAATGACATCATATCCTATCATCTGTAGGATATAGAGGTCCTATAAGAAGTGAAACCCTACAACCTCAAGAGGGAACTCTCTACACTGACTTACGCTAGACGTCCTCATTCCAAATGGTGTATCAAGAGTCAACATATTGGC
The DNA here is from genome assembly GCA_963277665.1 of Viscum album. Classification (NCBI taxonomy): domain Eukaryota; kingdom Viridiplantae; phylum Streptophyta; class Magnoliopsida; order Santalales; family Viscaceae; genus Viscum; species Viscum album. Next base: position 1,303,572,743 of record OY728160.1, on the reverse strand, counting down.
AGACGTAAAGATACAGAGCCCAAGGCTCTCCACAACAGCAACAGAGATAAAACTATGTGAAGCACCAGTATCGAAAAGAGTTGAAGATAAAACTAAGGCTACTAAGATCGTATCTCGAACTGTAGAAGGGCCGGGATCCTTCTCCTGATAGGTCTGCTCCAGGGAAAAAGTCTGGCCTGTACCACAGTCTTGCGCCACTGGTTGACCACTCTGAGTTGATCCACTCTACTGTCGTTGGTGACCTGGTGACTGACCACCACGGCCGCGAACTCCACCTCGACCTGAATGGCTGGAAGAACTCTAGTTCCCTGACTAGTGAGAAACTGTCGATACATCTCCTATATGCAGGGTCATAGAAGAACCCCTGCCACCAGCTATAGGTGATAAGATCTGACAAAAAACGCTGAAGATGGCCCATCTTGCCGCAAGATCGGCACTCCATCGGGTATCTCTAGAACTGAGGCCTAGTATACCCAGTCCTACCACACTGGTAGCACACAACCTGGCTGCCTAAAGATACATTCCGCCTACCCTGATCTAATCGAGCAGACTCCCTGCAGCACTTCTTGCTATAAGTAGGAGGAACAATGAATCTGGATGTCGAACCACCCTGGCCCACTGCTCTAGAATCTCTCAGATTGCGCTCAATGATCAACACCTGGTTGACGATAGAGGATATAGAATTCAACCTGAAGATATTCACCTGGGAACAGATCTCCTGCCTAATACCGTTCTCAAACTTCCTAGCAAGGAACAACTCATCACCTGCTGGGATCGGCGTGAAGCGCTGAAGCTCGGTAAAATGAGACGAGTACTCCATAACAGAAAGAGTACCCTGCTGAAGACTCATAAAATCTTGGGCTCGATCGGCCCTCAAGGTCTATGGGTAAAAGTAATCGTAGAAGATGCACCGAAACTCATCCCAAGTCATACTCTGCTGGCGCCTTGACTGTGAGATCACCTCCCACCACCTCTTGGTGGTGTCTCGGAGCATAAAAGTAGCTAGATTTACCCTTTTCTCTTGAGGTATTTCCAGATGCTCGAAGATTGTCAGCATGGCCTCTAACCATGACTCTGCAGCCTGGGGTCCTCCATCCCCTGAGAAAGTGGGAGGATGCTTCTACTGGAAAACCCGCGTCAACTCAGCCATCAACGGGGCAGGTGGCGGTGCTCCCTAAAAGGTCTGCATCATCCTTAGGAAGTCCTCCCTGAATTACGCATCGACACCTACAACAGGTATAACTGCTGGTTCCAAGGCTGTCACATCAAGAGGATCTAGAGGAGGTCCTTGATTGGCCATATCCGGTGTCTGATCACCATCTGGCAGCTAACGTACAACTGGAGGACGTCTCGGAGGCATAGCTCTGGAAGATCAAAAGCACACCTTAGATCAGGATTATCAAAGACTGAGAACACAAGAGTACAAGACAAGAATAGAAGAAAATAACAAATAAGTTTTACAAAACACGACTACACGACGTGTCCTCTTGATCCATTCACATGGGTGTGTGATTCTGACACCTCTGGTCATGTAACACCCTAGACTACACGGCGTGTTGTCCTAACACACGGCGTGTACTTGAACTCTATTACCCTGCCCAAGTCTCTTTACACAGCTAACCCACATGGTCTTATTAACCCTAGACTACACGGCATGTTCACGAAGGACACGACGTGTACTAGACAAGGTTTCAGTGACCCGTGTTGTTAGTTACATGACCAACTACACAGCTGACCCTTACATGGCGTGTTCTGAACAAACACGGTGTGTATAGGAGAAGATAACACCGACCGTGTTGTTCGTGACACGGCCAGGTACCGAGAACAAGGCTATACGACATGTTTATACCAAACACGGCGTGTACTACATGAGCTTCCCTGACCCATGTTGTTAGTGACATGGCCGGGTACACGGCTCACTACTACACGACGTGTTCCTGAAGACTTTTTCACCACCCCGTGTTTCTTCTCACACAGTCAGTGACACGGCTTAAAACTACACGGCGTGTAGTCAAGTGCACGCCGTGTATTCTGGGATTTTCCAGGAAGTAGCTCAGAAACTGCACCGAAGCCCATAAAACACTGAGAAACAAGCATGGAGGTGCCAAATTCTGATCCGTGAGGGCCTATACTCCCAGTGAATCAAATTTTGGAATCTTATACAGTCATATACAAGGAAAAACAAGTCAATGATCCACCAAGTTCTGATTCATGAGGGCCCATAACACCTCCAGATCCAAAATTTGGCGTTCATTTAAGCAATGTACAAAACAACCAAATTCTCTATTAAACAGAAGGGATTCTATCAAGAATCTATCACAACAGCATGCATAATTTACACAACATCTATCACAACAACATGCAATCGCTAATGCACCCTAGATGGCATGGAAAGAATGGATGGAATGTGATTTCTAACAAGTGCCTACATGATGCATGAGATGGCATACCCTCATCTCATCGGGTTGTGACAGAATAGAACTGCAATAGCAACAACAATAACAACACAAGGCATGCGAATCACTCTAGGTGAAATCATATCAACCGTGAAATCTAAAAACCAGAAAACTGAAATAAACAAAATAGATTGGATTTTCCCTGTACATGGGTTAGATACTCCCAGAAACAACTTATTACCAAGTACTGAATCCATCCTATCCCTGGATAAAGGCTCCAAACTGTAAATCACGAGAAAATAATTCCCCTGATACCACTTTGTAACGTCCTAGTTCCGGAACCCACCTAGAGGCACCCCGTACCCAGTTGGTCACATGGAATCAAGCGAATTTCCCCAAACTCCATATGCTTCTGACTAGTAGTGAGGGCCTTGGGTGTGATAATGGGGAAACTATGCCCTCATTGGCAGAGTACACAGTGGAAGTAAACAAATCATACAATAGTAGAAGCAGTAAATATCCAACAACAATAAACAACGGAAGACTAAAACAATAAACAACTGGAGCACACATGTATATCTGAAATGATGCATGGTACATATGTCTAGAAAATTATCCAAACAAGTCACAATGACGAATACAATACTAAACCAAATTACAAAAGAAAAACAGATAAGAAACTCCTCAGCATCGCAAGCCTCAGCTTGGTACCATGCTCTCCTGCTCCAAAGCAATCAAGTACCAGAAGTTGAAGGGCACTTGCCCTTGTCTATACCTACAACAACATAGTCTGTTTAGGCTCAAAAGCATGGCCTAAATAGGGTGTGAGACTAAATCCCAGTACAAAACCACCTGAAGATCTGTGCCTCATAGTTAGTGAGCATATGGAAGGTAATAGTACAGTAAGCAGTAACAGTAATAGTAAACCGTAGGCAATAATTAGTAAGCAGTAACAGGATGATATGCAATAGTAATCAAACCACAGAACAACAAGAAGAAGTGAGGCAAATAGTTAACCACAACAGGAACCCCTCTGGGAAGTACTCGCAGCCAACCCCTATGGTCCTATCCAAGAAGTACCAACAACCCTCTAGGTAGTACACTCAGCCTAACCCCTCTGGTTTGGTCATACGAAATTATTAGACTCCCTGGGGAAGCTCGCTCGGTCAATTCCCATTATAGTCTAGGGTAGTTAGGGAATATTTGAGGAAGATCACACGGTCTAACCCTCTTATATCCCCAAGGTCTAGAAACTCTCTAAGGAGCTCACTCGGTCAATCCTTCTATAGTATAAGGTCTATCACAGACTCTCTGAGGAAGCTCACTTGGTCAATTTATCCTCTAGCCTGGAATGGTTTAAGGAAATTCAAACAAGTAAAGACTCTCTGAGGATGCTCACTTGTTCTACCCTCCTGTAGTCTATAAAATCCAAGACTCTATGGGAAGATCACTCGGTCTACCCCCTGTAGTCTATAATGTCCAGGACTCTCTGAGGAATCTCACTCGGTCTATCCCCATAGCCTATAATATCCAAGACTCTCTGGGAATATCACTCGGTCTATCCCTTATAGTCTATAGCACCAAGTTCTCACGGTCCTGTGCTAGTCAGTGCATAATAATGCTATAAGGCCAAAGTATACCTATAGAGCTACTTGGCTAACCAGTCTATAGAAAACAAGCATGTCAAGAATATCATTCCATCCTACGGTCACAAGGCATGGAAAATAGGTCTAACGGCCAAAGGCTAACAAGACCCAACGGTCATAACAAGAAAAAGTCATGTGAAAAACATCCATGCAGATAAATTATACACAAACATGATCAAATTACCTCTACACAAGCATACAAGAAAGGCAGGAAAACAACAAAGGCCAAGCAGTAAACACGCAATACCCCATTCATGGGTATTGGTGGAATTTGCACATAAAACTCAAGGACTTTGAAAGGTAAGGCACAAACCACCTACCTTGAGGCTAGGAGATCAATATAATTGAACCTTTAGGCTTGATTATCCTTAAAACATCGTAGATATATGAAAATACACAAAAATTTCAACCCAAGATAACATGAGAAAGAGGGAAAATCACGGAATGAAACTCAAGAAGAAGGAAGAGATCACCACTGCAGTTCCAACACAATCGACAGCGGTCGATTCAGAAAACAGATGGAGGCTCGGGGTCTCAGAGGGTGTCTGTGGCCTTATGGGTTCTCTCGGTCGAAGAACCTAGAGAAGAAGGTTTTTTTGTCGATTAGGCGCGACCCCGGTCCATTTAATGAAAAAAAATAAAGTACACGGTGTGTACTTATGGGGTATACGGCGTGTACTTGGCCTTTCCGTAATCTGCTTTAAGTGGCTGCCACATCGCCCCTACACACCGTGTGTGTGGCCCAGACACGACCAACACACGGCCTGGCACTGCATCAAAGTACATGGCGTGTACTTATAAAGTACACAATGTGTACCTCGAAAATTTCCAGATTTTCCTCTTTTCTCAAAAATGACCAGAAATGGAAAAACATACCTAAAAAGAGATCTGGGTTCTAAAAAACATGTTGTTAAGACTCACCAATATATCAACCAATGAAATAAACCCAAAATATTATAGGTGTTCTCTATGATGCTATATTCTTCACTTATATATGATTAATGTTATTAATAAGAACTCAATACTTCAAATCATGATATTCAAACAAATTCATTACAATCACAGTTCACTTCATAATTATAAAATTTTCAATATATTTCAATCTCATTATCAGACCTTCTCTTCTTCCAAATATTCAATGTATCTCCATTCTCTATGTACTCTCTTCTATAGAGATGATCTAATATATCTAGAGAATTTTTGAATTTAAAATTCCAAATTAAAATCTAAATCATTTTCCAACTTCATCTTCTTCATATAAAACCATTGATTTATCTTTATATAGATCTACACTTTTTAATTCCATTAGAACTATAAAGATCCATTCCATAATCATCAAGTTGTTGATGAAGTTTAAAATCAACAAAATTTGTCATAACCTTCAGTTTTTCAAACACCAAAGCATAATATCTGATTACAACTCATGTTTAGGGAATCACATTAAACTAATCGTGGAATTTAAGTCCAAATACCATGGTATAACTCATATCTATATGAAACATATCCCTCACCATGGCTCACACCATGCTCACCTACCCATTTTCACGTAATCTCCAGAAACCTAATGCACAGTATGCCTTCCACCATGGTGTGGAGATTTTTAGTTTCCTGTTTTGATCACCCTTAAAAGATATTATTTACTCCCACGTGAGATTCACTATATATTACATGATTCCCATTATGGGCCTCTATATATCATAGGGTAATTCTTCAAATGAAAAACACTAAGTGCCACATCATGGAAGAAATATACTCCTCATTTCAAAGTCACTATGGTCTTGACCATTTTGTGGGACTCCCCATGATTATTTCTATAAAAACATACACAAATCATAAAAATAATATTACATATGTCTTCATTATACCAAATATTTGTTCTTATTACTAGAAAAGTAATCTTATGCATAAAGGGAAGCTAGTTTAGGACTTTTCAAATAAAAATTCCTTTTACCATGGTCACTGTGGCTTTGACCATGAAATATTTAGGCCTCATTTTTTCCCATAAGTAAACTTCCCAATTCAAATTATGTAAAAAATCCATAGCTTTATGGTTAATGTTTCCTTCACTAATTTTCTCACCATCTTTCCATAACTTCACACAAGATCCAAACTTCTTCATATGACTACCAATAAACTTCTAATTGAAAATATATCCAACATATTAGAAGTTGTGGTTACAACATCATTTTGGTTCATGATACCCTACTAAAATGGAAATGTGATATATGGTTGGGATATGGTATGTGGTGGAAGATATGTGATGATTATGTGGTTTTATTATATGTCATGGTTGTAGTATGAGATATGTTGTGTTGTAGTGTGGTTGTTGAATGAATTAGGAGCACCGATACATTTTTTGGGGGTGTGAGAGTGATAAACTAGCAAAGAAGTGGTTTTGGGGTACCTAATAGATATATTATTATGATATTATGTTATTTTACTTGTATGAGATATTGGTTGAGAAATCCTTTATGAGGTTGGGTGATGGTTGACCTTGTAGGTGCTGGTTGGTTTTATTATTTATTCACTTAAGCATTAGTATGCATCTCTAATATTTTCATGAGAGGTATTTTGGAGGATCCTACTAAGTATACACGTATTCTCACTTTTACATAAATAAATCTATTTTTCAAGTTTCCAATAAGGATTAAGATATCATACTAGGCATTAGAATCTTGAGATTTGAGTTGTTAATGGTGTTGGTTCCTTAGGAATTTTATTTTGGTATTTCTTATTGGAGAATTATATTTTTGTTAAGTTTACATGCATTATGGGATAATGATTTATATATTTATATTATGGTGTTTATTATTTGTTTTCATTATATATTCTCCTAGGACTATAGGGGAAATACCTCCCATTTGAGTGATATATACTCTTGATGTTAGTCTCCAAATCATGGTCTACTGGAAGTAGGATTTGGAGTTTCAATCTCAACTTCACTATAGGACCAGGAGAGATTCCTAATGGGGGTGGGTCATGAAAATCAAATGTTCTAGAAATCATTTTATCCTCTGATAAAGGATACCCTCTACATGATAAAGTATGAGGGTATACATTTTGTGATTAGATCTCTTAGTGAGATCCCATGGATTCCTATTACATAAGAATAAATTAATAAGTCATCAAGTTATTAATAAATAATTTTACCAGATGATTTTATATATAATAATTATCATACTATAATGGATTCCTCATGTTGTATGGAAAAAAAATTTCTCTCATGAGTTTTCATCTATAAAACCATATTCGAGGCATGAATTTTCATTTTATTTCTTTTTTAAAATATAAAATAAAATAAATATTGATTTAAAATCCCTCCATATAATTATCATTAAATAAATAAACCTACTTTCATATCCATAAAGTTTAATGTCATCTATAATTGAATATATAATATGTTATTCATATGAGATATATAATATTTAGACTATAGAGAAAAATAAATCTATTTTGATATTTTTAGCATTACACACTCCCACAAATGATATTTCATCATATGGTCAACACTACTCCAATTAGGAATTGATATAATTATCTTTTCTCAACTCTTCATTGATATGAAACTCCTAAACTACTTCACATTTGGGCCAATAAAGTTACTATTATCATTAAATTCTATTAATAACCTCTGCATCTACTAATGAAAAAGTGAAAGTTACAGTATGACTTGACCTACCCCCACTAAAACCCCTCCTATATTAGAATAGACGAGATTGAACCTTGAATCCCACCTTCAATAGGCCTCGAGTTGGTGACTATCACTGAGGGTATATACTTCTCAAACGAGGGGCATTACCCACTTGATTTTCCCATGAAGAAGATGTAATCAACCATAAATTAACTCTATTCATAATAAACTAAGATTTTACAGTTCTCGATCTAGAACTGTACTACATGGAACATGTACAATACCATAGAAATATTGCATGGAGACCACTAATTATGTATCATCCACCAAATCCATCCAAGCTTCCTAAACAATGACTCTAATCTTCTCAAACTATCTTGTAAAGACATAGAAAACTATGGAGGGGTGAGCACTTTTAGAGTACTCAACAGTACCATCTTCCTAAAAAAATATATTCATAATAAATACAGTTTTTAGATAGATATACATGAAAACATATAAGAAAAACAAGGGTATGGATAAAGCTAGTAAGAAAATTAATACTCACATGCTATTCAACATCACCTGCAGAGATCTTGTCATACCAATGGTAATCAAAAGTGAGCACTAAAAATCCATACAAAAAAGGTTTATACTAATCATTTAGGTTGTATAGAATATAATATTAATAATGACTAAACATTTTATATAATATCATAACCCTAAAATTATTCAAAAAAGTGGGTAATACTAACTATCAACATGGACTATTTATCCCATCATCTGATCCCTAAAACTCATGTAGCCACAAAATCATATCCCTATACCCCATGCAACCATATCATCACATCCTTTCTTAATACTTATACCTCATGCAGCCACATCATCATATCCCTATACTCTATGAAATTATATCATCACATCCTTTCTAGATCCCTAAACCTCATGCTGCCACATCATCATATCCCTATACCCCATGCAACCACATCATCACATCCTTTATTGATCCCTATACCTCATCTAGACACATCATCATATCCCTATACCCCATGAAACCATATCATCACATCCTTTCTTGATCCCTATACCTCATGCTTCCACATCATCATATCCCTGTACCCCATGAAACCATATCATTGCATCCTTTCTTCACATGAAACCATTTCATCACATTCCACATCCCATATAACAACATCATTATATCCTTGCACCTCATGCATACATATCATCACATCCATGTATTCTATCTAACCACAACATCTATGAATTCTTGTAGAACCTTGAACCATTATAGCCCAATACATTACATAAACCTATAATCATCCATCACTACCAGGGGTTATGTGTACATATTAAATTTAAGTCATTGCAGCCTATAATTAATTGTACATGTCATAACCATGAGCCATTAAAACCCATATATATATATATATACTTACATGTCATCTCAAGACATTACACCCCATATAAATATGACTGTGTGTGTTCATTTTTATAGTAACCAAAATCCATTACATCCCAAATGGACTATACATGAAATCACCTCAATCAATTATAGTCTATATGTATAGTGTTAAGAAAACACACAGGCAAGAAAGAAAACAATTAAACATACAACCATAATCATAAAAAAACATAAAATAAATATGTTTAGGCTAAAAAATCACACACAATAAGAACATTCAGTAAAGATCAATTTCAATGAAATTTAATGAATAATCCCATCACACAAAAAGAGTTTAGAATAATACAATATCATATAAACCTGCCACAAATTTCTGTGATCAAATAATCTCCCCACCAAGGTTCCTTTCCCTTTATTTATTATAATAAACTTTTTCCTACATAATACTTTAATAAATTCCTTTATTCATTTCTACAACATTCATACTAATTATTACCTACTGTTAACTATTCAATCCCCTATTTCTCTTATTTAGCTAGATATCTTGTTATTAGTCACATTAATTATTATTTATTTAACCAAGGTTATTACTCTATCCATATTTACCTAGTGGTGATCCCTTATATTTTCCACATATATATGGTTTAATTATTACAAAACCAAAAACTTTCTAAATAGATAACCAACTAATATTAGTTGAATAATTCCCAAATAATTTACTGGTTACTCTTTTTAAATTTAACAGTAATTGAAACAATTAATTTAACTATATCTCTTAAATATGAACTCACATTATTAATATAAACTCTATGTTACCAACCTATAATTATTATGAACTCCCAATACTTTAACCATAATTCTATATCTGTACATTTATTTTTCCTTCTTCTCTTTACTTTTTTATGCCATCATAATATTATAAAGTGATTTAATACTATAGATATATTTAATAATGTAATCTTATCAATATCACTAATTTAATTTACTTCCAAACACATAATTTTAGAAAGGAACATAAAAAAATGTACACATAATATGAGAACAAAAATATAGTTTTGTAATAAATATATTATCACATAATTGATGAATGTAAATATGACATGGAATCATTTTTTACTTCTATTTCAATTTTTTTCTTATTCTCTATCCCATTTTAATTTTCAGGATATATTATATTTTATATGGGATGTAATGTATGAGCAGAAACACATATTTGATATCATCATTTATGCCATAATCATGAAATAATTATCAACTTCCAATTTTTCATTTTAAATATTTTCATCTATCATGGATATTCATCTCTTACCGTAATTGATAACCAATTCCATTCAATTATCATAAAAAATAATCTAATAATAATTTCATGTATAAAATTATGAAAGTAAAAGTAGAGATGAGTAATTTAAGCATTCAATTTGGAAAATAAAGGAGTATATTTATAGATGCCCAAAACCATTTCATCTTTTCCAATACCAAGGAGAGGGTTTAGCCTTACCATCTCTGAAGGTATTTGGGCAAGGTAGACTCTCAATTTGTTTTATTATTTCAAGACGTCATGTTTTAAGTAATATTGGGTGTGTTTCAATAATATGAAATGAGGAGGTCTCCCTATACTCATTTTAAAAATTATAACAATGGAAGGAGAATAATTATAATTATAGAAATTCATTTATAGAGGCTGAAAAAAGTGGATTAAAGATAAATAAGTATTATAATATCTACATCATGCCAATATATTACATTCCAAATAAAAATAAAAGTATAAATACTATATCTTAATAGACTGATTGGTTCATAATGTAATGGATGGAAATAAAACATCACCGGATGCCTCCACAAAACTATTGTGATGTGATTCATAATTTTGAGGAGGTTGGCGGAGGTATCTGCATATCCTAGAACTATTGAGTCCATGGTTTGGGTCTAATCAGAACTACTTGGGATTCCCCTCTAGCTGTGTAGAATTTTAATAATAGGAGGATGATTATATGGAGACAAGGGTGATAATTTAAAATATAAATTTATCTATTAATCAAACAACATGTATCACATAAAATTAAATAAAGAAAAAACATACCACACATAAAAATAAATAGTGTGTGGTAGTTATGTACGCTGAAAAACCAAGACTCCTTAAGCATTTAAAATCCCATTTACTATATGAATTCTATTTCAATATTTAATTTCCATTGTAAAAATTAATGTTGCATAAACCAAATTTAACTCATATACATGCTCCTATTAATTCTAATCATAAAAATTAATTATTTTTAATGTATTGGTTTTTCCTCTATTAAATTCATGTGTTACACATCCATTGAATTGAAAATTTTAAAATAATTTTTAAATGGTTAAAATTCCATAAATAAATGGTGAAATAAATCATTTTTACATTATAGAGTTTATATATAAATATTATATAATTTCAGTTTAGGAGTTTCACCGCCCAAGTTCACTAATTATTATATTCCTTTAATTTAATGTGATTATTTTAATAAATTCATAACATTATATTCCCATTAATTTAAAAAATCATTTACCATTGATTTTAACTCAAAAACACTTAATTTTTTTTAAAAAATAGAGTTTTAGGTGTGATTGAGATGATGAATATAAATTTACAATTTTATAGGCAAAAAAGTGTTAACTATATACAGAATGGAGGGTTCTGTATGAGGGTTGTATTGATTACCATTACACAGTTCAAGAATAGCATACCATGTAAATTTATTTTCAATCATACCTTTACATAGTTCTTAAAAATAGTCCTTAGTAAAGGAATGTTCATCTTAGAGTTAAGCAGCATTAGAAAAAAAACTTACCTTCATGTAAGCTATTAAAATCACAAATTACCCTGATGCAAGATCATATTTACCTTCATGTAGTAGAATTAATTTCTGAATTACCCTTACACAGTCTTAGTAAAAATAGTTTTACCCTTATATAACTTAATTTATTTCCATACCACCCTTATGCAACATAATAAAACTTCCACCAATCTTTAGGTATTCTGAAAATAGATATTGTGTAAGGGTAACCTCAATGTTAATTTTATGTAACCTTTATAAAAATTGTCTTACCTTTATACAATAGGAAATGTCTTAATAAAGGAAAATTTAACTTTATAAAAATTAAAATTTTAATTAAATAAAATTTTAAATAATAATTTTTAGGCCCTGAATATCCTCTAGGAATTGGAAAAAAGATAAAGTAAGGTTTGAAGAAAATCTAGACCATTACCTCAAATACCTCTAAAAAAATTCTAATCCTTGAGAATTAAAATAAAACATAGATAATAAAAAAACAATGTTTGTATCTATGGGAGATACCTCTAAAATAGGGATCTAGTTACTGAGGAAAATAAAAATAACTTCAAATGAAGACTATTTTGAAAATAATTAATGAACTATTTAAAATTCATTTTAATTTCATTAAAAAAATCCTTATAGATTTTCATTATCTATCTAAAATAATTAAGTATAAATCCATTTCTTAAAATAAAATTTATACATCCTTTTATTTAAAATCGAAACGTTAATATTAGTTGCTAAATATATATCACTTTTAGTTCATCTTTAACCAGGTTTAAAACCTCTCATATTTGAAAATAATAACCCCATTTAAAATATTTATAGTGTTTTATTTATTCTTAAATAGTAATTAAATTTTAAAAAACAATGCTTTCCCTTTTTTACTTTAAAAAAATAAATTATCTGGATTACTAATTACAATTTTGGTAAGGGAAAATTATCATTTTTATTTTCATTTATACAAATCATCTCACATCCCTTTTTAAATAAAATATAAATTGGGTTCCAAATTTTTTTTTTATAGATTGGGTGTATATGAATCAATCTATAACACATATCACTCCTAAATAATACCCACTAAAGGTTAAGGGGCTCACTGAACCAAAGATATTCTTAATGATGATGTCCCAATAAAAATAAGAGAAGTAAAATGAAATGAATGTTTCAAGTATTATTGTATATTTAATATATGAGTGTACATGTAATATCATTCATCATTCCTAAGAATTTTTTTTGGCACTCAACAAGGTTAACAAATATTTCATGGATCTCATCATTCAACCCATTTCGGGTTTCGAGTTTAGAATAACATAAAGGGATGAAAAATCTTAACATCGGTAACAATGTATAAAAATAATCAATAAAATCATATAAATAAAAGGATGCATGCCTTATATTATCATGGTCCACTCACAATTAGTCTCCATCATCAATTCTAACAACATAAAACTTTCATTTACATTTTAATTCATTTGTAAATGATATAAGAAAGTTTTAATAAGAATCAAATCAATTGACAATGGATTATAAAAATAATGACATAAAAGTATACATTATTAATATGAATTCCATCATCTCATGCAATATATTAAATAATAGTTGGTAAAAAAATAAAAAACATATAGAAGAATATCAACTAGTATCCAACAAGGAACAAAGATAAAGTCTTTAAAATAAGAAATTAATGGCTAGCCGTTATAACTTTACTCCATCTCAATCCAAACTTTACTTTATTCCCATATATATCCATACCGACCATACCTTTCAATATAATATCATACCATGTAATCTCAAGTACATAAAAAACATTCTATAGTGATTGGTTTCACAAATTATAATCTCAGGATGATAAATCAATAATCATAAACTAGGATCAATATTTAAGAAAACATTTCATAAATATTTCATTTTAACATTCAACTCATTTATACAAGATTAACATTTCATGATAGGTGCACATAACATTTTATTTTCATTTATTTTATATTTACCACGCATCTCTAATATTATATAGTTTTCTCTATATTAATCCATTGACCAACATAAATTATAATTTTTATTTACTACATAATTTCCACATGTATTCTATTCAAGATTTATATTTAATTAGGAATAACCTAATAAATCATGTAGAAAATTAAAATCATGTGAAATATAATCATATATAAAATTTAAATCTTGTTTTAAATTATAGAACATATCATGCTCATTATGGAATTTTAATAATAAACATTTCACATGATTTACTATGATTCCATAACAAATCACTTATATCATTTAACGGTCTTATACATATTGTCAATATTAACTAGCCCAGGTACATCACATCACTTCTTAATTTAAATCATGAAACATTATTTTCTTTTTAAGTACATCATGGATCAAGAATGTTTCACAACATTTCGTTAAACTACAATATACTTATAAGAAAAATATCTTATACTATAACATGAATTCATTAAAAAAATTCCAAAGTATTATTTCGAAATATAAAATGAGATAAAATTTCATTTTAAGAATTTCAAACATTACAAATAAGTATTATTTAATTTAAATCTTTTATCATTAACCAAATTTAATAATAACATATATGTTAGGCATTCTTCGAAATAGTTCATTCATGCTAGTAATAAAAAATAAAAATTTTAGCCTATTTATTTATTAAATAAACTCGTGATTACAACTTATATTAAATTATGAAAGATTTTAAATATAAAAATCCACTCATCACATAAAAAAAATTTCATTTAAATAAATGATATAATTTTATAAATCCTAGTAAAAATTTTATTTTTTAAAAAACATCTGTCGACTTAATAATTGGATTATAAAATCATGGCTAAATAAGAAAGTTTTCATAATAATTTCCATGAAAAAATGATTAATTATACAAAAAACATATTCTAATTTACTTTTAAAATATTTCCTTCAAAGTTTTATATGCTTGCAAGTTTATTGGCCACATAAATTGATCTTCTGAGCATAAATATTAACATGGTATATACAACTTCTTGACATGCATGGAAGTAATAAAATCATTCTAAAATATAATAAATTTAAAATAAAACTTTAAATTTTTATTATTCTATTAAAGATTTATACATTAATCCTAAAAGTTTAAATTTATTATGGAGTATTATAAAGTGAACTAAATTAAAATTCATTTCAAGAGTTTCTAGATAGCATATTTTACTAGTATGAATTAATTTACTAACATTTTAATGTAACATAATTATCAATGGTGAATCATCTCAACATATATTAGTATGAAATTAACACATAATATTCATAAAAAATTAAACTAAAATTCAACCTATGATAATGATTCATTCATCCACCATAAATTTTTTACCCCATAATCAATGAATTTTTTACCTTAACTTGTTCAGTTGGCTTACATGATCCTTGCATCAGATACCAGGGGTCCACGATACCAAGATCATAGTTAGCGTCCATGAAATTAAGGTTATGGCATATTACCCAAGGTAACCTAAATATCTATGTATCATTCAGTACTTCACATTCCTCAATGGTTAGGATTAAATAACACTATTTTCCCTATAAAACCTATGAAAGCCTCACTTATGCCTAATTCAAAAATCCATTCTAACTCTCTCAAAAAAAATATTTTATACAACTTTTTTATGACCCACCACCATTGAACCCCCTTATAGATTGGTATATGGTAAGGGAGTGACCTTATAAGCCTACCCCCAATAGACATCGGGTTAACGATTACCATCAAGGGTCTATTTCTCAACTGGGAGGCATTACTCTCTTAATGTTTTAGGAAAATATGTAACCACCAATAAACTTCATTCATAATAAAATAAAAGTTTACATTTCTTAACTGATAAATATAGTACATGGAACATTTAAAATACCATATAAATAATGTATGATGACTATTAAGCTTTGTATCATCCACAAACTCCAACCAAGCTATCTGAATGGTAGCTCTAATATTCCTAAACTATCCCATAAACACTTAGAAAATTATGAAGGGGTTAGAACTTTGGTAATACTTAGTAGGATCATTTTAATATGAAATTCTATAACCATAAGAAATAAAATTCCATTGAAAGAATATGTTAAAAAATTTAATAAATACAAGGGTATGGATAAAGAAAAAAAGAAAAGTAATACTCACATACTATTTAGCATCATCAGTGGATATCTTATCATAACAACGAATATAAAAATTGTGCATAGGAAACCCCAATAACCAGGGATTATACTATTCATTGAGGTGATCTAGAATATAATAACTATAATAAATAAACATGGAAAATAATATTTCAACCATAAAATTATTGAAAAAGATGGAAATCCCAGCTCTCACATGCAGAGTTTATCCCAACATCACATCCCTACACACCATGATGCCAAATCCTCAAATCCTCACACTCCATGAAACCAAATCACCATATCCCTACATCCAATTTAGAAACATCACCTCATCTATATATACCATAAAACTATTTCATTATATCCTACAACCCATGTAATCACATCAACATATCCCCGCACCCCGTGAAACCATATCATCAAATCCCTACATCCCATATAGCCACATCATTTATGACTTTTTATTGAACCTAGTGACATTATATCCCAATACATGACATAAACCTTTAAGCCATTATAGCTATAAGTTATGATTACATGTTAACATTAATCCATTATATCCCATAATAAATTTCACATTTAATAACCTTGATCCATTACTTTTTACATATATATACTTATACTTCACCACAAGCCATTACAACCTATGTAAATATGTATATATATGTAATTCATAACCATGAAATATTACAGGACAAATGGACTATTAATACATGAAAACCATAAAAAACATAAACAAGAAAGTAAACAATTAAACATACAACCATACACATAAACATACATACAAGAAATCCATTTAATAAATACAAGTACACACAACAAGATCATTCAATAAAGATCAATTTTAATGAGAATAAATGAAACATCATATCTCACAACAAGAGTTTTGAATAATTAAACATCAAATAAATTGACCAAAACATTCCATGATCAAATAATATCTCTACCAGGGTTCTTTTCACTTTATCTTGTATAAGTAACTTTTTCTTATATAATTATTTAATAATCACCTTTATACATTGTCAAAATGGTCATACAAATTATTACCCATTTTTAATTATTCAATTCCCTACATCTCTTATTTATATAGATAAATAATTGTTATTCACATTGATTATTATTTATTTAACCTAGTTTATTACTCTATTCATATTTACCTAGAGACCCCCCTACATTTTCCCCATATAAACTATTTATTATTACACAAACACAACATTTATAAATAAATAACTAAATAATGTTAGCCAAATAATTCCCAAATAATTTACCAATTACTAATTTTCAATATAACAATAATTAAAACAATTACCATAACAACATCTCTTAAATATAAAATCTTGTTATTAATATAAACTCTTGGTTACCATCATATCATTATTAAGAGCTCAAAATACTTTAAACTAAATTTCTTATATATACATTCATTATTCCAACTTTTTCTTACTTTATTATTTCATCATAATACTACCAAGTGTCTCAATAGTACATATATATTTAATAATGGTACCCTATCAATATCTATGGCATAATTTTCTTCCACACACATGATTTTAGAAAGTAACATGAAAACATGTGCATATAAAATGAAAACAAAAGTCTAGTATTATAATAAATATTTCATCACATAATCAATTAATGATAATATAACATGCAATCATGTTTAACTTCAATTTATAATTTCTTTCATAATTATCCATCCCATTTTTATTTTTATGATATCTCCCATTTCACATCAAATGTTACATATGATCAAAAACACATATTCAATATCTTCATCGATTCCATAATCATAAAATAATTATCAACTTCTAATTACCATTTTAAAATATTCTCATCTATCATAGAAATTCATCTCTTCTAGTAATGGATAACAAATTAAATTAAATTTTCATAATAAAAAATATATGATAATAATCGTTTCATGTATCAAATTAGTAATGTAGGAACAATTATGTTTAATATAAAAATTCACTATGGAAAATAAAGAAGATTACTTATAGACCCCCCCAACCAAACATGATCCTGACGGATGGTTTGTTATAAGTAAATAAACAACATAAATAAATAGTAACCCCTCACACTAGACCATTTCATCCCTATAGAGTATGAGGATGGAGTTTAGAAATACCATTTATAAATCATTTTAGGAAAGGTGTATTCTTAATTTTTTAGAGTATTTCAAGAAGTCATGGATTTGTAAATATTGGGTGAGTTTCAATAAGATTAAATAATTCGGCCTCCAAATACTCATTTCAAAGAGGCTAATAGTGGAAGAATAATGATGAAAATTCTAGTTGTGCATTTATAGGGGATAGAAATAAGATGATAAAATTTGAAAAAGGCTTAGAATGTTCACTGCATGTCAAGTTATTATATTCTAGATGATGAGAAAAATGTAAATCCACTCCCTCAAATGACTGAGAAGTTATACATAGAATGCATGAAAATAGAATGTCACTAGATGCCTCTATCAAGCTGTTATGATGCACTACATAAGTGAAACGAGGTAGGGAGAGGTGTTCGCATAGGTTGGAATTATTTAGGTTGTGGTCTGGTTATGGTTGAAAGTTCTTAGGATTCACCTCTGGTTATTTATCATTTGAAGAATGGGAGGATAATTAGATATAGGTAAGGACAATAATTTATAATATATATTGATCAATCAATCACATAACTGGTCTCACTTCAAATAAAATAAATAGCATTTAGTTGTCTTGTACATCGCGACACCTAAAATCCTTCAAAATTTAAAATTCTATTTACTCCATTAATTTCATTTAAATGTTTTTTTTAAAATACAACTTCCATAAATTTAATTTATCTTTTATACATGCTCCCATTAATTGTAAGCATGGAATTTCATTATTTCCAATGTTTTAATTTTTTTATTCTATTCAATACATGTGTTACAATTAAATTATATTCAAAAATTTAAATACTATTTTAAATGGATCACAATACATACATAAATGGAGAAACAAATCATTTTTATATTATATAATTTATCTATAAATATTAAAAAAATTTAGTATAGGTGTTTCAACACACAAATTCATTAATTATTACATTCCTCTAATTTCGTGTGTTTAGATTATTAAAATCATAAAATTATGTTCTCATGACTTTAAACATTCATTTACCATGAATTTTATTTCAAAACAAACTTATTTTTCATAAAATTCATTTTGCAGGCATATAGAAGAAACAATGAAATTTTCAATTTTATAGACAAAAAACATAACGTATATACCAAATGGAGGGTTCTGTGTAAGGGTAGTATTGATTACCATTAATAAGCACAATATTACTAGACTATATAAATTTATGTTCAATATTACCATTACATAACACATAAAAATCATTTTGTATGAAGGTAAGTTCATCTTAACTTTATGGAGTTTGAGGAAAAAATATTACCTTCACACAAGATATTCAAATACCAACTTACCCTGATGTAAGATCATATTTACCTTTATATAGAATAATTAAGTCAAGACTTACACTTATAAAGGCTTAGGAAAAATAGCTTTACCCTTACATAACTTAAGAAATTTTAGACCACCCTTACACAACATAAGAAATCTTTATCCTAGCTTGACACATCATAGAAATGGATCGAATATAATAGTAATGTCACGACCTGTCCTCGGGGCCCGTACCGTGACTACCCCAAGCCCGCCTTCCATAGGCCAGGGGCTGGCGACTAACACCAAAGGCGTAAATCCCGATAACTGGGAAGGCATTGCCTTTATAAAAGTAAAAAAAACCCCACAGATTACATGCGGAAATAATAAACTAAGTACAAAAGAAAGTGCTGAAAAGTAAGTGGTCCAGAATACAAAACCAACTAAAGGTAAAACTACAACTGAACGAAAGTACAATAGAAAAGACAAACAACTGGAAGAAAAGAAGCATCTCCTAGGTCATCCACCTCGGATCCTACCGGAAGGGTAGGTACAGATAGCGCAGCTCCTGGATCATCCACCACGGATCCTACCTAAAGGGTATGTACAAATAGCCTCCACAATGCTCTCACCCGTCAAACTCCTCCGAGTATAGTCTCATCGTGAAGTCCACCTCCGGAAACTGATTCGTCATGAGGTCCACCTCCGGGTACCGTCCAGTCCTCGAACACTCGGCCTCTGTCAGCGCTGGCCATCGTCTGCAACCAACACAACGAGGTGCAGGCATAGCCCATGCAGGGGTGAGTATATGATACTCAGTAGGGACCCCAAGACCCTCAAGGTCTCACTAAATACAACAAGGATAACCACAAAGAAGGATCTCAATAGATAACCCTTACTTATGTATAAGACCATACTTATACCTAAGTTATCAAGTAACCCATCTCAATCATGAGGAAACACAAAGGTTATGAAATCAATGGATAAACACTACCTAGGTATATGCCCATACATATACCTAAGTTATCAAGTGACCCATCTCAATCATGAGGTAAACACAAAGGTCATAGACTCAGCTCAAACCAGGATTTCCATTATCGAAACTGTAACTGCTAAAGAGCTCCGTCTCTGTCGAGTACAGTGATCCTGTCACGACTCCGAGGTACTGCTCACTAACCTAAGACTGCTGAGGTACTCCTCCTGTCGAGTACCGCGGGTCAGCCACCCAAACACAGTAGTGCTTCCCGCCGGGGTCTGCCACCCAAACACAGTAGTGAACCCCCCCTAATTGCCTGCAGAGGTACTCCTTCTGTTGAGTACTGCGGGTCTGCTACCTGCAACCAAGCACTCCGTCCGCTGTGAGTCTGCACCCAAACACAGTAGTGCTCCATCCACTGGGCTATTCGACTCAGTCCAAGTCGAGTCGGTCAAACAGTCGTCAGGTCTCAGCCAACTACATGGTCTCCGAACTCCGTACGCTCGTCTCTAGGAGGGTCCGATCCACGAGCTACATTTCGATGCTCCAAGTATCACAAAGTCCCAGGAATAAGTATCTCAAAGGACCGCCTCATCATAGGGGTCTCAACGCAATAGACGGCGCGTCAATCGGGCGCCCGGTCTGTGAGTTATTAGCCTTTTCGTCCTAGGGGCCTGGTTCGTTTCATGTGCGAACCAACCCAGCCGTATCTCAAATGTACCCTGAACTGTCATAGGGTATACTCATAGGGGCCTTTTCTCAACATGATCACCAAAGCCGCTGACGGTTCGTCAAACAGATGTCCAGTTTGAAAGTTACCAGCTTTTCCATTCCAGGGGCCCGGTTGGATTTCAGGTACAATCCAAACCGAACATACTCCAACTACGTCCAAACCTTAGGAGAAGTATGCTAAAATTTCCATCTCATCAAGAGGAATCCAAAAAATTCGATGGCACTTCAATCGGACGTCCGGAGCTCAAGTTATAAGCGTTTCCGCTCCGAGGGCTCGATTGGTTTCGGGTTCGAACCAACGCGGACCTACCCCAAGTTCTCCAAAACTTTGAGTGTAATATACCAAAACGACCGTCTCAATCCGAGGATTACATCTCAACTGAAGGTGCATCAATCGGAGGTCCGTAGCCCAAGTTATGGGCGTTTGAACGGATCTTTCTGAAAATAGGGGGTTCGGGCCCGGTCCGACCCGGCCCGATACCCCCCCCGGGTTGGCCCGAACCGGGTCTGGGTCCGGCCCGCTAGGGAGAGGCCCGGCCCGGCCGGGGCGGCCGGTTGGCCTGGTGCTGGCGCGGCGCCCGTGTGGCCAGTGGGGTGCGGGGTGGTTACAACCCCCCGGTTGAAAGAAAACCAGCGCGACATTAAGCCGCGCCGCCCTGCCTCCGGAATGGCTAAGCCGTTCCGGTTTGGTTCGCCGCCGCGACTCATCCGCGGCGGTTCTGTTCCGGTGGCATGCCGCCGCCGCCTTCCGCGGACCACTGAACGCGCTCCGGTGGTCCGTTTCGCCTTCCGTCTTCGCCAGCGGTCCTCCCAGGACCCAATCTTCACTGCGATGGCTTCAAATTGCCTCTGCAGACCATTCCGTCATCACCCGTCAATCTACACGTTAATAAAACAATCTGCGGAGTCTTCGAGTCGCCTCTGCGGCCCTGACTCCAGCCACGGTTTCATTCGGCCTCCACGGCGCGGTGCAACAGCGCCGCGCTTCTTCGCCGCATTCTTCTTGTTTCCACGCAGTGTTGTTGCACCGCGCGCCGTTGTTCATGCCACTACAAACACAACATCGAAGGGGGAGGAGAGTCGGCCCTGTTCGTGCGCTCCGACCTCCTCCCGTTAATACGATACCAAGAGGCTAAAGAAATTGACGTTGGACAGTAAATAATAATCACGAACACAAATCCAAACCCCTACCTCGAAATTGATGTCACACGTCGTCGAGTCGCGGAAGTCGAACGTCGCGGTAGAACCGTATCGATTCCGTCGATGTCGGAAGAAGAAGAAGAACGTTGTTGTCGGCGTCGGTCTCCACGTTCGGCGTCTCATTCTTCATCGAGGAAGGGTGTCGTTCTTCGATAAGGAAGTGTCGTTCTTCGACGAGGAGGAATTCTCTTATCTTCCTTCTTCTCACAAAGGCTCTCCCACCCAAAAATCCCAACCCCAAATAAAATAAGACTTACTCTTATTTTATTACAACATTCCAAGCATTTCAAACTTAAAATTCAAACTCTTTAGTTAAATTAATTGAATAGGTTTAGTCAATTAATTTAACGTGAGTTGGCATGAAATAAAGAGGGAGAGAGGGAGAGAAGGAGTTCCCCAAAAATTAAGAGGGAGTTAGGAAGGTGAGAAGTTATACAATTAAACACAAGGGGTGTTAATTATAATTAAGGGAAGTTGGCACATTAAGTGAAAGGGAGTTTAGGGTGGGGGGGGGGTTATAAGAAGTTCAAGGGGTTATGGTCTCATGTGGGCCCCACCACACTAAACTCTCCCATGGGATTTAGGTGGGTGTGGGCCCCATCTACCACATATTCACACATGGGATGTTGGGTGGTTGTGGACCCCACCAACAACTTCCCATGGTATATTTTAACTTCCTTGAATAACAAAAATAAAATTGTACACAATTTTATTTATTTCTTCCTTAAACCCCAAAATTTAACATCTTTCCCCGAACAAAAGATCCTACGGTAAAAGTCCACTGAAGTAAATACCGGCGCTACGAGTTCATCGGTGCCCTCAGATTTCAATTCCGAGAACCGGTTAAAAAGTCAGAAAAACCCGCTCGTTCGTTCACTGAACGTACCCGAGATAAAATTTGGAAATTGATTCCGGGCACACCGGTTCTCGGAATCAGGTGCCGTCAGAAGCCACATACTCGTAAAATTCCAAAGAAATTAAGAAAAATTTTCCCTGAAATTTTCAGGTCTTTACATTACTCCCACCTCAGGGATTTACATCCTTGTAAAGCTATAACACAAACTAAGGAAAAAAAAGTGGTACTGAGCACGCATTTGAGCCTTCTTCTCCCATGTGATCTCCTAGAGGTTCTCATGCTGCCAGTGAAAGAGCACCCAAGGAATAGACTGTCTACGTAGGATCCACTCCTGTCGATCCTCAATCCCCACAGGAGCCTCCGTGAATGTTGCCCTGCTATCGACGTCCTACTTCCTGAGGTCGATTATGTGTGAAGGATCATGCGCGTATCTTCTCAGCTGAGATACGTGGATGACATCATGCACCTGGTGCAACTGAGGTGGAAAGGTCAAGCGGTAAACCACCTCTCCTACCCTACTGAGGACCTAGAAAGGTCTGTTGAACCTCGGAGATAACTTGTCGCCTCAGACACATCTCCGTAAACCTCGTTGAGGTGAGACCCGTATAAAGACGTGATCGCCATCCTCGAACTCTAGAGGCCTCCATTTCCTGATTAGAACTGAAACACAAAACTCCTTCTTCCATGAGGGTAAGGTTGGTCGACCCAAGAGTGATCGGCCAACCCTCCTATGCATGAGTTTATCCTATGATTCCTGGGGTTTCCTTTACTCCGAACAAGGAAAACCCATCCCGACGTTGTATTTAGACCACAACCTTTTTGCCTAATATAGTCAATTTGAGCATGAACTGTGAATCCAATCCATACCGAGACCAACGCCGTAAGGCTTCGACGCCACCACCAAGAGATTCCAACCGAAACTCTCGCCTCGAGGGTCAGACCACACTATCGGTGTAAGTGTGATTATCGAGTCTCCTCCCAAGGTATCTCCAGAAATGAGGGTCAAGTCTACAGCTTACCGAAAACTCTAGGTTTGGGACAAGATTCGTGGAAGGAAGGAATGATTCATATCAACGTCTGTTACTACGGAAGCTAGTAGTGGACACAGACTATCCCTTGAATCATTATTAGAGCCATTGGGTCACACTCCTTGACTGCATGCAACTACTCTCTTCACCTACCATCCAGCTCCCTGAGCCTGGAGGGGACTACAGAGGCGGGTGATTGTAACATATCAAAAAGTACACCACCTCATGCTGCTCTCCTATCTCTACTTCCACATCTGTTGCTCTGCAGATTTATCTGTCCTTAACATTTCCTCTTCTTGAAACATTTGCACGCCCAAGTCTCTGAGACTGGCACCAGTTCGCTGCGTTCCAACTTCTAACATTCTCTAGCTGTATTCGTTCAACCCAAGAACATTCAACCACAAGGTTCTCTCTAGCACCCTAAAGTGAGTAGGAATGCATAGAGGAAAAAGTGATGGCTCAGATATCCTTAAAAACACCACGCTCAAAGGTCCGATCTCTATAGAACTGATTGAATCATATTCATCAAGTACCCGGAATGCTCGGTACGCCTCGATGAATACTCAGCTACCGAAACGTCGTCCTGCCGAAGCTGTATAAGCTCTAGAAAACTCTCAGCCACCTCCTCAAGCCAGTCCTCAGCCGCCTGTGAGTCGGGCTCACCTCGTAACTTGAGGGTATCTGATGTTGGAACACGTGTAAGGAAGTAAGCCTACATGTTTCACCTACCGGTACCGCCAGTTGTAACTACTGACCAACAAGTAGTGATGCATAGCCGACAAACTACCCAAAGGCACTATCTCAGGCATCGGTCCACGTATCGAAGCCTCATCACTATGAGGACCATCCTCATGGTCACTCACTGGAAAACACTAGTAGCCAAGTCTACCATCCACTCTACTAGTGTCTCAGCTAGGCGGAAAACTCTAGAAATCGCCTCTAGCCAGTCCTCTGCTGTCTGGGAATCTGCCTCACCTCGTAACCTCGGAGGCCTCTACTTCTAGAACTCATGCATCACGCTCTATCGGTGTGCACAGTTTTCTAGTATGGCAAGTGGCATCTGCTGACCAACAAGTGGTGGTGCTACTGGTACACCGCCCGAGGGTGCCAATATAGTAAAAAGGGCCCCGCACCGGAGCCTCGTCGCTCGGTGGGCCGTCATTGTGTACTATCTCAGAACTCCAACTGACTGTTTGCGTGGAGACATCCTGAACAGATGCGACACAGTCAACAATTTATAACTGGTGAGATGACCTCGTTTGAGTTGACTTTAAAACTTTTGGAAACACACACACAATCAGGGTTTTCGTGCACAAAGTTGAAAATCAGAAGTCAGGGTCCTGGTGTATGGATACGTCGGCCGCTGCACCAACACTGGACTCCCTGAACTGAAAACCACACTCGGTACCCTTACAACTATTGCTTCACAGAAAGGGAATATCAACGTTATAAGTTCTGTGGTAGAACCGACTCCTTTGATACCAATTTGTCATGACCCGTCCTCGGGGCCCGTGCCGTGACTACCCCAAACCCGCCTTCCATAGGCCAGAGGTTGGAAACTAGCACCAAAGGCGTAGATCCCGATAATTGGGAAGACATTACCTTTATAAAAGTAAACAAGACACCATAGAGTACAAGAGTAAGTAATACACTAAGTACAAAAGAAAGTGCTGAAAAGTAAGTGAGCCAGAATACAAAACCAACTGAAGGTACAACTACAACTAAATGAAAGTACAACAGAAAAGACAAATAGCTGGAAGAAAAGAAGCAGCTCCTAGGTCTTCCACCTCGGATCCTACCTAAAGGGTAGGTACAGATAGCCTCCACAATTCTCTCTCCTGTCAACCTCCTTCGAGTATCGTCTCGTCGTGAAGTCCACCTTTGGATACTGACTCGTCGTGAGGTCCACCTCCGGGTATCGTCCAGTCCTCGAACACTCAGCCTCTGTCAGTACTGCCCATCGTCTACAACCAACACAACGAGGTGCGAGCATAGCCCGTGCAGGGGTGAGTATACGATACTCAGTAGGGACCCCGAGACCCTCAAGGTCTCACTAAATCCAACAAGGATAACCACAATGAAGGATCTCAACAGATAACCCTTACTTAGGTATAAGACCATACTTATACCTAAGTTATCAAGTAACCCATCTCAATCACGAGGAAACACAAAGGTTATGAAATCAACGGATAACCACTACCTAGGTATATGCCCATACATATACCTAAGTTATCAAGTGACCCATCTCAATCATGAGGTAAACACAAAGGTCATAGACTCAGCTCAAACCAGGATTTCCATTATCGAAACCATAAATGCTGAAGAGCTCCGTCTCTGTCGAGTATAGTGATACTGTCACGACTCTGAGGTACTACTCACTAACCTAAGACTGCTGAGGTACTCCTCCTATCGAGTACCGCGGGTCAGCCACCCAAACACAGTAGTGCTTCCCGCCGGGGTCTGCCACCCAAACACAGTAGTGCACCCCCCTAATAGCCTGCAGAGGTACTCCTTCTGTTGAGTACCGCAGGTCTGCTTCCTGCTACCAGGCGCTCCGTCCGCCGTGGGTCTACACCCAAACACAGTAGTGCTCCGTCCACTAGGATAGTCGACTCACTCCAATTCGATTCAGTCAAACAGTTGTCAGGTCTCAGCCAGCTACACGGTCTCCGAACTCCGTACGCTCGTCTCCAGGAGGGTCCGCTCCACGAGCTACATGTTGATACTCTAATTATCACAAAGTCCCAGGAAGAAGTATCTCAAAGGACCTCCTCGTCATAGGGGTCTCAACGCAACAAACAACGCATCAATCGGGCGCCCAGTCTGTGAGTTATTAGCCTTTTCGTCCCAGGGGCCTGGTTGGTTTCGTGTGCGAACCAACCCGGACGTATCTCAACTCTACCTCAAAATCTCATATGGTATACTCATAGGTACCTTTTCTCAACGTGATCACCAACGCCGCTGACAGTTCGTCAAACGGACGTGTGGTCTGAAAGTTATCATCTTTTCCGTTCCAGGGGCCCGGTTGGATTTCGTGTACAATCCAACCCGTCCATACTCCAAATGCGTCCAAACCTCAGAAAAAATATGCTAAAAGTTCCGTCTCATCAAGAGGAATCCAACAAAGTCGACGGCACGTCAATCAGATGTTCGGAGCTCAAGTTATAAGCGTTTCCTCTCTGAGGGCCCGGTTGGTTTCGGGTTCGAACCAACGCGTCCGTACACCAAGTTCTCCGAAACCTTGAGTGTAATAAACCGAAACGACCGTCTCGATCCAAGGATCGCATCGTAACTGAAAGTGCGTCGATCGGAGGTTTTTAGATCAAGTTATGGGCATTTGAACGGATCTGTCCGAAAATAGGGGGTTCGGGCCCGGTCCGACCCGGCCCGATACCCCCCGGGTCGGCCCGAACCGGGTCCAGGTCCGGCCCATTAGGGCCCGACCTGGCCCAGTGGGCGCGGACCAGCCCAACCGGCACGGCCGGCGCGGCGCGGCGCGGCCTGGGCGGCCTGGCTTGGGCGGCCGGTTGGCCTGGCGCTGGTGCGGCGCCCGCGTGGCCAGCGAGGTGCGGGGGGGGGGGGGGGGGGAGGGGTTACAACCCCCCGGTTGAAAGAAAACCGGTGCAACATTAAGCCGTGCCGCCCTACCTCCGGAACGGATAATCCTTTCCAGTTCGGTCCGCCGCTGCGGCTCAGCTGTGACGGTTCTGTTCCGGCGGCGCACCGCCACCCCCGGTCGCCGGCATCGCCGCACCGATGTGGCGCGCGACCGCAACCTTCCGCGGATAACCGGACGCGTTCCGGTGGTCCGTTTCCCCTGCCGTCTTCGCCAGCGGTCCTCCTGAGACCCGATCTTCACTGCGATGGCTTCAGATCACCTCTGCGGCCCGTTCCATCATCGCCTGTCAATCCGCACGTCAATAAAACAATATGCGGAGTCTTCGAGTCGCCTCTGCGGCCCCGACTCCAGCCACAGTTTCGTTTGGCCTCAATGACACGGTGCGACGGCGCCACGCTTCTTCACCACATTCTTCTTGTTTCCACGCGGTGCCATTGCACCGTGCGCCTTTGTTCATGCCGTGACAAACACAGCATCGAAGGGGGAGGAGAGTCGGCCGTGTTCGTGCGGTCCGACCTCCTCCCGTTAATCTGATACCAAGCGGCTAAAGGAATTGACGTTGGACGGCAAAGAATAATCACAAACACAAATCCAAACCCCTAACTCGAAATTGACATCGCACGTCGTCGAGTCGCGGAAGTAGAACGTTGCGGTAGAATGGTATCGATTCCATCGACGTCGGAAGAAGAAGAAGAACGTTGTTGTTGGCGTCGGTCTCCACGGTCGGTGTCTTGTTCTTCGTCGAGGAAGGGTGTCGTTCTTCGATAAGGAAGCGTCATTCTTCGATGAGGAGGAATTATCTTATCTTCCTTCTTCTCACAAAGGATCTCCCACCCAACAATCCCAACCCCAAATAAAATAAGACTTACTCTTATTTTATTACAACATGCCAAGCATTTCAAACTTAAAATTCAAAATCTTTAGTTAAATTAATTGAATAGGTTTAGTCAATTAATTTAACGTGAGTTAGCATGAAATAAAGAAGGAGAGAGGGAGAGAAGGAGTTCCCCAAAAATTAAGAGGGTGTTAGGAAGTTGAGAAGTTATACAATTAAACACAAGGGGTTTTAATGAGAATTAAGGGAAGTTGGCACATTAAGTGCAAGGGAGTTTAAGGGGGGGGGGGGTTATAAGAAGTTCAAGGGGTTATGGTCTCATGTGGGCCCCACCACACTAAAATCTCCCATGGGAGGTTAGGTGGGTGTGGGCCCCACCTACCACATATTCACACATGGGAAGTTGGGTGGTTGTGGACCCCAGTAACAACTTCCCATGGTAGATTTTAACTTCCTTGAATAACAAAAATAAAATTGTACACAATTTTATTTATTTCTTCCTTAAACCCCAAAATTTAACTTCTTTCCCCAAAAAAACACACCTACAGTAAAAGTATAATTAAGTAAATACCGGTGCTGCGAGTTCATCGGTGCCCTCAGATTTCAATTCCGAGCACCGGTTCAAAAGTTAGAAAAACCCACTCCTTCGTTCACTGAAAGTACCTGAGCTAAACTTCAGAAATTGATTCCGGGCACACCGGGCCTCGGAATCAGGTGCCGTCAGAAGCCACAGACTCGTAAAATTCCAAATAAATTAAGAGAAAAATTTACTTGAAATTTCCGAGTCTTTAAAAGTAACCTAAATGTTACCTTTAGATAACCTTTAGAATAATATACTTACTATTATGTAGTAGGTAGAGTTTTCATATGGGTAAATTAAACTTTATAAAAATAAATTTTTGATAAAATAAACTTATAAATAATATTTTTTAGGCCCTGAATACCTTATAAGATTAGGAAAAATATCAAGGATGTTTTTGGAATATCTGGACCATTTCATACTAAACATGTAACACCACATCTATTAACATTTGGTATCATCTTTTTAGGAGAAAAATAAGACTCTCGAATAATAGTATCACTGGTAGTGATTTCAAAAAACATTTGTTTAATTCCATTTAATAATTAATTTGTTATGGATATATTCATATGAAGAGATAGACACATACCTCATAAGATGTTCTTTTTCCTCTATTTCTATCATTTAAATACATGTATTCTATTTAAAGGAAAATATTTATACATGTATTTTATTAAAATTAAATGGTTTTTACAAGAAATAAATTTTTATTATTCATAATAGAAATAAAATTACATTTATTATGTTAACTAATAATACTGAATAATATTACATACACCAAAAATTATGAAATTAAACCAATTATCATATCAAAATAATGATACTAGGATTATTCAACCAAAAAATGTGTAACTAAAACTAATGAATATAAAAATTGATACAAAAATGGTATAAATGATCAACATAAATATATATAAATATTAAAGTTAAAAAAATAGTATTTTTATATGTGTGGGTTTCATTAAAATACAAATAGATATTTACCATAATAATTATGACAGTAACAAAGTTTTTTACCATATCCCTTATACATAATCAATTTGTATATCATGGACCATGTCTACATCACAGTCCTTTTTATCCTTGGGTAATCATGTAATAGATGAATAAATATCATATAAATCCACAATATCATCAATATAATCATAATTGAAATGAATATTTCCCCTTTTAAAATGGCTAATCACCAATCATTAAATGGATAAATAACATAAATACTTTCTTCACATGGTTCTCTAAGATAAATGTTTCTTATTGGTAACTAAACCTTTTAAAACAAGTAAGTGTAAATCCATAATAATCATCTTTCACACCACTATTACTATCAACCTAGTTACACTTAAATACTGGTAATAAAAAATTATTATAAAAAATTTATTATAAATCTTCAATAACTCCAAAATATATTCTTATTCATAAATTAGGTTTTTATATTTTTCACTCAAAAAAGTATTTTATTAAGTGATGGACATTCCTCTATTATTTTAAATGGTACTATTTTATCCTAATTTTTTGTGTAAAATGTGTCAACATTAATGTAAAAACCCAACCTTGTGATAATAGTAAAACATTATCCCCTAACTAATGATTTAATTGTTTCTAATATAGATGAATATGTGTTCAATTTCTCATTAAAAAATAAATCAAATTTGTTTTTTATACTCATTTATCAACCACATATCATTTATTTTCATATATTATAACATCAATCTATAAATATTTGATGAAATATATGGTTTAACCTCACCTGTGTTTTTAAAAGTGTATAAATGTGCATGTATCACTAAATCACATGAGATTAACATTACTTTTAAGTCATGAACCCCTTTACCTCACTTTTGACTTACAAATAACGAGATATAAGGTGAACAACATGCTTCACTTTATACAAACAGTCAGTACAAAACAAAACCATATCCTCTTATATATATTTTTGAATAATAGAGGCCTCTGGTCGATCTGAATTTTTAAAATATACCTTTATAATTTTCATATATCATTTAAAAGGATATATATAATGTAAATATATATACCTGCATATCATTATCTTTTTTACCAATTTAATTACCAGATGAACCATTATATAAAAAAATGATGGTGTAAAAAATATATCTAGTTGAAAATGTATGATTATAGCTTCATTATCCAACACATTTAATATATTTGAATCAATAAATTTATTATAAATGGAATTAAAATAGTATCACAACTTGATGTTATATTATTTAGTTAACAAAGGTTTTGGGGGATCCATACCCTTTTAAATAATTAAATTAATTTTTTAATCATTGATAAGGGTGATCCATTTGAAAAAATCATCAATGGACCATGTAAGCTATCTTTCTCTCATTCTTTAATTGATGATATAAAGTCACTTCTTTAAAAATTTAATAATATTTATGTCTTATAACATTATATTCAAATGGGTTTCTATATTCAGAAAAGTAATTTATATTGAACATTACTATAGAATATATAATAAAATACTCTTTCTTATATGTATAAAAAAACGTTAACAAATGCCTCTTATAGAAATTTCAAATCATCAATCATTAGTGATAGATAAACATCAATATCATTTATAGGCCATTTTGGTTAAGAATTCATCAATCTTATCATAAATTTTTTTATTCATAAATATTTATGGAGAAAGTTTATAAACTACCAATATCACAGGTCATGAGCTATGTTGGATACTAAGGTTCAAATATTGATTCTTTACATCTGTACAGACTCCCATTTAGAGATTTCTAACATTATATCCAAAATAAGTAAATTTTTTATCAAATCTATTCCATTGTGGTGAATCGTCATGTTGAAATGGGTTTCTATTAAATATTTTCTTATTTTTATATCATCTCAACCTATTTTAATCATTTGAATATTAAAATAAAAGCATTAAATGAAGAATTATTGGAAGATATGAGATATAATTAGTAAGGAGTTTGGTGCTTGTTCATAGGAATGAATCAATGGTGGTTCTACCATACATTTTATTTCTTGATATCCAAAATTTGGGATATTTTGATAAATATTAATGTTTTTTCATATACAACACACAGTTTTTTGGGTAAGCATGAATTTTATTGTACCCTAGTCCCACTGTATTTTTTTCATCATAAATGGAATCTATTATCTTGCTTCATTCTAGAAGAACATATTTAATATTTTTAATAAATTTAGTAAAAAAATTTCACTCTAACCATTCTTACCTTTTTATCAATCAATCATCTAACTATTGATAGAAATATAAATTTAGTAAAACTAAAGAACACTGGTGTTTCATCATATACATAAAATCTTCCAAAACTTATTGTTTTTAGAATGGGTTTAAAGCCTATATCATGAATTAATTCATCAAGATGATTGTATGTATCATACTGAATATCATCATCTATGTGAGATCTTGACTTCCTTGTTATTTCACCACACCAGATTCAGTGTCTATAACTATGATTAAAATCAAAGTAAATCAGATAGTCTTTGATTTCAATAGACCATAATTTTATCATATACAAACCCATTATACATGGATAGAAAATCATTTATTTTTTTTCAAGAATTTTTTTATAAAATTGCAATAATTCATCAACCCATTTTTCACATTAATCAGTAGTTCTCTATGCATTTTCTATTTACGATCCATCTATTACCTAAAACAAAAATACAAATTATGAATATATCAAAATAGATAAACATATATACATATATATTAAAATATAAATTTAAAACATATAAATTTAAAATGTATAAATTTAAAACATGTAAATATATAAACATATATAAATTTAAAACATATAGATTAAAATTATTTATGCACATATGAAAATAAAATATATAAATTTATAAATTTTTTACTATAATAGATAAAAAAAATTAAACTTATAAATTTAAACACATAATATATAAATTTAAAAATATAAATTTAAAATATACTTACACTTATGAAATGAAAACAAATAAAAATATAAACATATAAAAATGTAAATTTAATATATAAAAATTTAAAACAAACAAATAAATATACATGAAAACATATATATAAAACCTTATTATATGTAAATTTTAAAAATATAAATATATATATATATATACTAAATAAAACATATATATATGTACATTTTGTATATCATATAAATATATGAACATATATATGTATAAAAATATATATATATACACATTTAAACATTTATCAATATATATAAACATATAATCATATAGAACTATTTAAATATATTTATGAACTTATAAACATAAATATTAACATGTAACCATGTAATTATATCTATCAATAAAATATGAACATATACACATATATATAATCAATATATTTTTCAATAAAAATAAAAAAAATTTAAAAAAAAATCCAAATATAAAAATGAATATATCAATATGTCAAACATATAAAGGCAACAAAATTAAAAATGAATTTTAATAAAAAAAGTAACAAATATCAAAACAAAAAATAAAATGATAAAAAAATTAATACAATGTAAACTTATAAACATATATATAAACATGAAATCATGTATTCATATTTATCAATAAATATACCTAAATTAAATCTATCTTCAACATAAATAAATCTTCTGAATAAAGAAAATAAAAATTTAGAACTCACTTAAAATGGTGATGTAGGCAGTAGATACATTACTAGGAGAGAAATAACGGTGGTAGATGGATGATATATTACACATTATAGAGGAGGAGTGTTGTCAAATGAGGAGGTATGTGTCCAAATGTGGTGGAACGCGACAAAAGAAAGGAAGATATACAATGGTAGAAGAACATGCCAGAAGGCAAGCTATGGATTCATAATATAGACAAAGGAGGGGGAATGTGATGTTGTAATTCAGTTTAAGAATGAATTGGGATGTATTTTAGGAGTTATGGATATTAGGTTTTCATAAATTTGAGCATCGATAAAATTAAGATAAAACAAAGGCTTATTCTATTTTTATTTTTTAAAAGGGTTTCAACATCAAATATATAGTAATCGATGTTAAATGTCACTTTTAACATCAGTTTTATTTTAAATGATGTTAAAATCATGTTTATTTTAATTTTGGATATATAATAATTGATATCAAATGACATTTTAAAATTATTTACATAATATATAACTTCAAAATTTTCAATAAGTAGGCTTTTAACATTTTTTAAAATAACACTAATTTTAAAATTATATTTAGTGAGGCTTTTGATTTCAGTTATTATATAACCAAAATGAAAAAGTTATTTTTATATTGGTTATTATATAACTAACATCAAAGTTTTAATCCTTTTATACATAATTTACTAGTGATAAAGTGGTTAAAAGAAGGAGAACGAAATTCAATAATTTTTTTATCTTGTACATGGGGATAAGATGGTTAAAAAATATATGCCATCCATTATCATTGATGAAGTTATTCCTTCTAGTGACAATGAAATTTATAATTTACTAGGTAATTATTTTTAAGGTATATTCAAAGAAGTTTGTGATTAGGTAGATAATATTAAAATATTGGATATTGAACCTCATATAGTTAGTAAATTTCAAAAAAATATTCTTTCTAGTATTCCCACTAAAGATGAAGTGAAATGTAAAGACCCACACCCCAGTAGACTGGAGATGATGCTTTACTTTATTGTATTGGAATAGATACAAGATTAAAATACCAAATTTCTTAATAGTTTAGAAGTTTTGGAAAACTATATTACATACATGATACCCATTTTATATTGGGAATAGAAAATAAAACATAATACATAACAATAGATAATAAACTGAATCCTTGAAAATTAATTGAAAGATCTCTTCTCCATAACTTGGGGATAGGAAAAAAATAAAATGGTAATCACAAATTCTTAGTAAGAGTTACTTAAAGTGGAATATAACTTGAATCTATAAATCATAATCAATATGGAATGGTAATATGATTAAACACACACATTTCATTTAATCAATAAACTTTTCCAAAATCTGAATCCACATATAATATAATAGTGAAAATATCATAGATAAAATTAACTGAATTATTAATAAAATTCATAATTATTGGACATCATGTTTCCCCAGAATATAATACCTTTACCATCAAGACCTTTCCCAAGAAAGTTTAATCATTATGGGTAAAAACCCATTTAATTTAGCCACATTATTCATCTCATGGAACTACAGATGCATCAAGGGGATTTTATATATATGGTCTCCACCCATTTTTACTTTTCCAAATAATTCATTATATATCAAATAATTGATTTAATTTTTGAATCAATGTGCATTATCAAAATATATCCATATTGAGTAGAAGATTCTGATTTAACATTACTTCCCCAATTAAATCAATTCACTTTCAAAGTAAACACCAAATATATAATGGTATATGACTTAGGAAATAATCATATCCATGATACAAGAAATGTGGATATTTAGTAGAAATTATATTTTCAATGAATAATTATCATAAATAAAATTAAGGGTAATTATATACACCAAATAAAATAAATTAGGTGCATAATATTAAAATATACCTCAATGAAGTGGAATTGAGACTAAGTCCCTTACAAAGATCATATCATTAAACAAATGCATTGAT
Organism: Viscum album; assembly: GCA_963277665.1. NCBI lineage: Eukaryota > Viridiplantae > Streptophyta > Magnoliopsida > Santalales > Viscaceae > Viscum > Viscum album. The sequence continues at coordinate 1,303,536,934 of OY728160.1, read as the reverse complement.
TATGTGTATTCATTGTAAATCCATATAAAATAATTGGAAATAAGACATGATATAATAAAAATTAATTTAACCCATAAAATTAGTATGACATGATCAATGAAATAGAATTTGAACCCAATGAATGAAAATTGAGTTACGAAATCTCTTACCACTTGTAATCAGTTGAATTGTATTCCCCATAAAAGTGATAATTATCAAATTAAATATTGAATACCATAAATATAATGAGATTAATTATATTATATATCAAATTTCATCATACACACCACAAAAAATAAATAAGTGGTGATTAAGGCATATATCTCATAGAAGTAAAAGTGAGATGATAAACTCTTACCTCACACTTCCCTTTAGTGAAGAATTATTTAACCTTATATATAATGGTTTAAATATTGTAATTAATTCTTTAAAGAACTATATTAATATTAATAATACCTTATATTATCCTTTTATAACATATTACCAACCTTTCATTAATAATATTTCATTATTTTCATTGTTTCGGGTGCATTCGTTTAATAGTTTCGTGGTCGGTTCATTTGTGTATAATTATGGATTTTCTTGTAATATACAAATAAAACTCCAGAAGTGAATTGAAATGGTATGATTAAATTAAATTGGTTTAAATGGTACCATTTAAAATTATTATTTCTTACATTAGTATGATTTATTTGATAAAATGTAAACAGTAAATGTTTAGTTTAATTTGGTGGTTTTTTCGACCATCATGAACTAGTTTCGTTTTATTTAATACCATTACTTTATATTAGTTATAGAACATGAAATAACTTATATTATAAAAATTAAAAACTTATTTAACCATAATATTACATTTATGACCATCAGTGAATGTGGTAATGGGAAATGATAAAACATTATTCATAGAGATGGCTAACCACCATAATTTGGGCAATGGTTTCATTTATTTGAATAAGAGGAGGTAATGAAAGGGATGGATAAAATATATTACTTTAGAAACATAATATTAAATTAATTACATGATTATATAGTTATTATTACATAATTTAAGAAGTATTTGAGGATAAATTATAAGAAGAAAAGAAATTAAGATAAGTTCTTTGAGAAAACTACCTCTTGAATATCACCTCCTTGAAGAACCCCTTAAGGACCTGGGATTTGTCTTTTAGTTATTCCAATAGAACTATTATTTAGGGAGATTGTAAAGGATAATATTTTTCATATTTTTTAGTACCTTAAAGGCTTGTGAGGATAAATAGGATGTTGAGGGGTGGTATTAATACTTGAGAAGGGATGGTTCTAAGTGATTAAATAATGATTATTTTATATTTAAAGCCAACCACATTGAGGTGGAATTTATTTACATGAATTATTATAATAATTAATGTTTTAAATGATGTTTAGAGTTGATAAAAACTTCAAAAAACCATTTAATGTTTCAATTTTATGTATTTTAAGCCTTTTACTTTTTAACTTTAAACTGTTACATTATTTTACCTATACTATGGTAAATCTTTTTTTACCACGGTAAAATTTTTATGCATAAAAATGAAAATGATATTACAACATAATTTTTACCTTATGATTCCAAATATGGAATCCATTTTTCTAAATTCAATTCACATAATTCAAAAAATTATATTTAAAATTAATCCTGCCAATGAGAGTAGAAAGAGGGTTTTTAAACTGAAAATGTTTAAAAGTTTGAAAAAAAATTTATATCCAAAATGAAACTGAAAATGAATCAAATGAAATTAATTAAATTAATAAGTGTATAATTGATCTAATGTGACTTTAAAATTAATCAGAAATATAATTTATCATTATAAATTATTTATATGAAAAGTCAATTTTCAATTAAAATACAGTATTTTTAAATATTTATAAAAAAAATGAAACTTCTCAAAAAAAAAACCAAAAATTCACCCTAAAATAATTTTTATATTCCATTTTCAAAAATTTATTTTATTTTGTAAAATTAAATTTATAAAAGTTTCAAAATTTAGTTTTAAAATAGGTGCGCCATTAAAAATTAGAAAATTACCTTTTAGAAAAAATAGCTTTTATTTTTAAAATTTAATTTATTATTAAATTAATAATATCAAACTTATTGAATGAATTTAAAAACATTTTATTGAGTATATAAAATATAAATTTCATAATATATTTCAATAATAGTGATTAATTTAATTTATTAAGATAACATTCCACTATAGGCGTAAAAAAAATTTACAAAACACATCCATTATGTTCAATTAGTTTTTATTTTCATTTATAATTAATTGATAACCAATGAATTCATTTTATAAAAATGAGTAAAATATATTTTCATAATTTAGTTAATCATATTCATTCTCTTCATTCCAATGGATAAGTGATAACCATCACAATTAAATAATAATATTTAATCATTTGTTTAAGCTCAGTTTTCTATGTAACATAAGTCATTTAAGAGATTAAATTTAAAAATAGACATACAATAAAATATTGGGGTGTTAGATTCTCCCCTCCTTCAATAAATTTCATCCTCAAAATTTAAAATTTAACTTCAAAAATAAATTGTTTATACTTGAAAAATCCTTTTTGGGAAACCCACGTCCTAAATAGGGTTAATAAAACATCCTCTTAAGAAAAGGGAAAGGGAAATGTAAATGTCGCCACAAAATTAGGATTTAGAATATGATAAAATTAGTGGGAAGTGAAAACCTGGACATGGAAGAGAAATATAACTACCAATTTCTAATGGAAAATGATAGAGGATATAGTCATTACAAAGTTAATCATCACAAAACGATAAATTTTTTATCAGTTAAAAGACCATTTATTTCTAGAAACAAAATTAAATTAATAATGTTTTTTGTTCAAAAATACATTTCCTATATTTGAGGGATTATATTACTATCTATATAGGAACTTGAGAAAGTAAACTTATTTTATTACTTTCCATGTCATGATCATAATCTCATCCTTTTTTGCGCTTTTATCTATTATCACTTAACCCCTTACGCCATGAAATTAATGTCCATGATGATTTTTTTATGCCTAAAGTTCTTTAATGAATCATAATATCCACAAGTAATTCCATCATCCTTTATATGTTTACTGAAACTAAAATGGTTATCACATGATATCAAATATAATAAATCATAATTTAACCTCAAAAAATAATATCCAATGTTCAACTTAATCCATTCCATATGTAGTTAATTTTAAGACTGATACAAAATACATCTATCTAAATTCAATATCTAGAAATTTAGAAGGAATGTCACTAAATTTGAAAAATCAACTTAACATTATATTACCAAAATAATATAATGTATCTATTATTTTAACATATCAAATATATGAATACCTTGATCACCTTAAAACCTTAATGTAAACAATCCTGCTTCCAAATACCTAAATAGTAAGTATTGTATTACAATCCTTAAATATTTCATGATCTCTATAACCAGAATATTATTGATAAATACTTTTCAAACATAATTCCTGAATCCAAAAACACAAATTCTTTAATAATTCCACTTTGACTATAGTAAGAGCATAAGATTTACCTTGAATTATTTGCTTCTTCTAATTTATATTCCCCTGATGATTTGGGAATTCATTTTAGTATTACCCCATCACCTTATAGTTGAAACATTGTTCATTTATAGCTTCTTTCGTTCCCTTTCAATCATGATCCTAGTGAAATTTCTCTCCACAATTGTAACAAAATCGCATTCCCTTCAGGAAAGTACTGATGTGTTTCTTTCCATAATTATCACATGTGGGAAAATCCTTCTTTCCCTTTTTCCCTTTATCAATATATTTCACATTTTTTCTCTTATTCTATTTCTTTCCCATAATGTTATAAGACTTAGATAATTCTTTCTCTATCTTGATAACATATGATACTATATATTTGTAAAATGAGAAAGTTTGGGATACTAGTTCCCTTTAGAGAAATGGATTTAAACCATAAAATAAATGATCAATCTTACTTCTCTAGTTATGTATATAGTACACAACATGCCATTATAATCATGTAAAGTTGACTTCGTATTTAGAAAAATTATCATCCTCCTTTGGTGTCAGACTCAAGAATTGTCTCCCCATATCTATTCGCAACTCATGAGGAAAATATTTTTCCAAGAAAACTTCTTTAAAATCCTTCTGTTCCATGTTTAATATTTCCTCATACTCCTTAGAGTTTTGAATCAATGACCAAATTTTATTGGTGTCTCTATAGAGATTATAAACCGCTATGAAAAAATTATCCCTTTCATTACTTCCCGAAGAGATAAATAACTTCCATAAAGAACTTATCCATTTATTAACTATAAATGGATTTATAGTCCCATAGGATTATAGAGATTATTTTCACATAAAGAAGTATAATTTTGTATCACCGTTTTTTAGATTAGGTAGATCTATATAGAAAAGGTTATTTCTCATAATTTGAGATAGCTTTCCCAATATATTTATAATTTTTCAGATCCATCTCTAACCATAGCTCCAACTCCAGATTCAACACCATTTTTTCCCTAGGAGGTAAATCCTTACATGGATTATGTGCATTGATAAGGTTCTAATTCCTTTTTTAGGATCCATTTCTAAGTAGTTTTATACACTATATTAGCTCATAACATTAAGAAACATAACCTATAATCTCAAAACTAATTAAAATAAACTAATATATAAATCTATTTTTTTCATTGGAATTATTTCTAAATTATGTTATAGGGTTTCTCTATCTAATATTTGTTTTCATAAATAAATTTCCCAAGGTTTCTACTAAAATTTCTTTGATAAAAACTATAGAGACCCATACCCTAGTATCTTGAAGCTGATGCCTTACTTTATTATATTGGAATATATAAAATAGTAAAATCCCAAAGGTCTAAATATTTTATCATTTTTGGAAAACTAGATCATATACATGATGGCCAATTTACATTAGGAATAAAAAATTAAACATAATAAAAAACAATAGATAATAAAATAAATCCTTGAAAACTCATTCAAAGATCTCTTATTCATAACTTGGGGAATGAAAACAAATAAAAGGGTGAGATCAAATTCTTAGTGATGGTTACTTACAATGGATGATAACTTGAATCAATAAATCACAATCAATATAGAAAGTAAATATAAATGAACACAAAAATTACATTTAATCAATACACTTTTTCACAATATGAATCCATGAATAATTTCGTAGTGAAAATAGAATGGATTAGATTAACTGAATTCTTAATGAAATGATCAATTATTAGACTTCATGTTTCCCAGATACATAATACCTTTATAGTTAAGACCTTTCACAATATAGTTTAATCTTTATGGGTAGAAACCCATTTAATTTGGCCAAATTATTCATCTCTTGATACTACCAATGCATCAGGGATATTATATATATATGATCCCCACCAATTCTTTCATGTCCAAAGTATTCATTATATATTGAATAATCGATTTAATTTATGAATCAATATTAATTATCAACAAATATCCACAAAGTGGTGAGGCTATATGGGGAACCTCTTTCAATCATTTATGGTCTTTATCCAAGGTTCACTTCTAGATTCTAGATAATTCTTCCATATCCTATGAATACTGAATTTAATTTTAGTATGTCCTTTCACCCCCAAACTGATGTCCAATTTGAAAGGATCATTCAAACACTTGAAAACATTCTAAGAGACTGCTCGATGGAATTTAGAGGTGTATGGGATCATTATGTCACACTATTTGAGTTCTCATACAATAATATATTATAATAAAGTATTAAAATGTCTCTATATGAATCTCTTTATGGGAATTGAGGCAGAACTCCTACTTGTTGGGATGAATTTGGTGAAAAGAAACTACATGGACCCGATCTAGTAAAAGAGATGATAAAAAATATATAATCCAACTAACAACACATAAAATATTTTTAGATTCAGCAGAAGAGTTATGTTAATAAATAATTAAGTGACTTCAAGTTCAATGTTAGAGACACATTTTTCCTTTGAATATAACCATGTAATAAATTATTGTGGTTTTGAAACAAAGGAAAACTTATCCCTAGGTACATCGTCCCTTTGAGATCCTTGATCACATAGGATCAGTGTCATATCTGCTAGCACTTCCACCAATCAGGAATTAAGTTCATGATATGTTCCATGAATCACTATTGATGAAGTACATGCTTGATTCCAAACATGTACTAAATATATAGGTGGTACAACTCTAGAAAGAGCTCTCTTATAAGGAGTATCTAGTGAAGATCTTGGACTATAAAGATAATGTTCTACTCAATAAGAAAACTATCCTTATCAAAGTGATTTAATAGAACTATAAATACTAAGAGGAAATGTGGGATCCAGAGGACAAAATGAGACAAAATCAACCTAATCTATTCTTAATAGAGAATGTGTGTTGAAATTTCCAGGATCAAAATATTTTAAGGGGGAGAATGTACTAACCCGAGCAATGAAATTCTTTTAATAATGGATATCTTGTATCTTGATAAATTTTTATCATGTTTTACAATATAAGAATATATAAATTATTTTTATAAACATTACAAATAATTTGTTGATATGAACTAGTATAACTAGGAATATTAAATAGATATAAAACATATACAAGAAACCAGTAATTCTTTACTAAATTATTTAAGAACATTCTCTTTAGTCTCCATAAATACAGAATATAATATTATATATTGAAATGAAAAGAATAATAAAGATAAAATAAAGTAAAATATAAAATTTTAGGTCACCTTGACATCTTATAATCATCACACCCATGAACATTACTCTAATATAAAAACAAAGGGTTAGTAATACAATATTCATTTTGGAAATGATATTGAACATTGATTTGATTTGAATTGAATAATGAAGTGTAAAAATGATGGTGTATTCTTAGTAAAATGTGATCACACGACCTTATATTTTTTGAATAATATAGTTTATCACCATTATGACCATTATTAAATAAAATAGTCGGTCATTATTATTTTTGGTCATGTTGACGCATTTAAATGATCATCGAGATTGTTTAATAAGAAAAATTGTATTATTTTTGAAGACTATAAACACATTATATTAAAAATATGTTTTACATAGAAGTTTTAAAAAAAATTATTTAATAAAATAATCTTATAAAATACTTTTAAATGATAATATATTTTAATGAAGCCCTACATAATTTTTATAATGGTCAGAATGTTTATTTTTCTATTAAACTGTTAATTTTCATTAAAATAATGATTTATTTAAAAGTTAAAATTATTATATATAGAAAACTATTTTAATGATATAAATTTAATTTTTGGACTCATTAAATTAATATTAACTTTGGGTATTTTTTTCAGAATTTTCGGACAATGTTTATTTTTGGTGAAGAAGTGAAAATTGTCGCTTTAGGAACACTATGATTTTATGACATCATTATTCTATAATCATGTTTTAAAATTTATGAAAACATTTATTTAATTAAAATATAATTTAATAAATTTTAAAATAAATTTTAAAATACTAATTTTAATTTATAATTTTATACATTACATTTTGGAACCAAAAATTGGAATTTTAAGATAAAAAATATTATTTTGTTTTTGTGAATTAATTGGGTTGTATGGAAGGTATGGTTTAGTTTTGGAAGTCCTTAAACGTCCAAACATACTCTCCCTATAATTAATTATCTATAAAATTGGTTTTAATTCAATTCAATCATAAGTGGCTAGCTTATATGATAAAATAACCAATATTTAATTCTTCACCCCCCCTCAAGTATAAATTCCGCCAATTAGCCATTAATATCCCCTAAAAAATTATAATACATGATGTTCTGGTAATTTTACCTCAAAAATAGTCCTTCCAAGTTTCCATCAATGTTTCAAGTTTCCACCCTCAAGTTTTAGGAAGCAAATCTTCAAGGTAAGTGATTTCTCCTCTTCTCCTTTTTTCATTCAAGTAGCTTGTTTTTACTATATTTCTAAATATTGAAATAAATTAATTTTAAAACACTTTTTTTATCCCTTTAGTAAAAAAATACCATTTTAACAATTGTATACCTTTGTTCCCTCTCTTTACTCCCTCCCTTTAATTATGTTTTATTTCACCATGTTGCAAAATTTATTTCTTGAATTTATCTATTTTACATGAGAAATTAAAAAATTGTGAATAACTAAACAACTTAATTTTCAGTGGGTATTCATATAGATTAAAACATAATTTTTTTATTTTTTTATTTGAATTTATGAAACCAAATTATATTTTTCTAGGTTAAAAATGATTTAATGTTAAAGTCTTTAAGAACTTTGGTACTCAATGTTTTCATATGAAATCCATTCTTTATTCTCCTCAGGGTATTGATGAAACAATATATTATGATCAATGTAGCTTACATGAATTAATACATATAAAGGGTGTTACCTGATAGAATTCTAATGCATTGGGTAAATAATTAATCTTTATAGATTACATGTTTTATGATACCTTGGTAATAACCTTGGAAATTATGATTTATGACACCCTGGTGATAAAACTTGGTGATATGATTATGAATGTCTCTTTTTTATATTATAGCCACATTTCCATGTTATGTTTCATATTATTTATATTATTATATTCCTCATGTTCATATGATCACTCTTTATCAATATTCCTCTTTCCCACATGCTGAGTATTTCTTTTGTTTATTCCCTTGTTGGGATTTAGGCGCACCCATTTCTTTGATGTATATCCCCGTGATATGAGATGTAGTATAAGTAACTTAGGAAATACCTATGAATAAGTCTATTAATTTGATTATAGTCATGTATAATTTTTAAGTTTTTCATATATTATGTACCTATTTCTAAGACACTAAACCCCAAAAGATCACATGTATTGTTAAATTTTGTACCTTGTAATGACAGTTTTATGAAATAAAAAAGGCGGGTCATCTTACTATATTCTTCCATAAATATCTAGAGGTCCAAACATCCTTTTCAAAAAATGGAATCATGATTCACCTTCAATTCCCTACACTGTAATTATAAATACAATATTCATATGTTAAGAAATAAGGTGTATTTCCTTGCTCTTCAATTTGAATATAAAGGTTGAGATTTTATCAACTAAGTTTCTTCATTTACTCCATTCTTCATGTTTTAACATTTTAATTATAATTATAATTTATCTTGACTTGGAATGGTAATCATCACACCTTCCATTTCTTTGTGTGTGATGGTTCTTCTTTCTTTATCCATCAAATCATATTCATATCCTCATGGAGTGTTCATTCTCTCCAAGGATTATTCTTATGTTGTAAATGTAGATAAAAATTCTTTAGAATTTTTTCCAACATTATTTCATCTCTCACACAAAATGTAACAACCTGAGATTTTGAAACAACACTAGGGTTGATAGTGTATATAATATAGAACACCAAGATTAAAAGAACCATGAAATATTATTATATGATTGGTCTAACCTAGTCATTGAATTGGATGGTATGAATATTATAAACAAAATAATAAAATATATATAATAATTGATCAAAATTCATTGATTAATGCTTAAGAAATATACACTCAATTTTTTTGGAAAGTCATTTTAAATGTTTTATTCAAAAATGATTTTTATTACTTTTTGTGATAAAATAATATAATTAATTTTCCCTACTTTTATAAAATTTATTTGATGAAATAAAATTAATTTTTTAAATCATCATATGAATATTATATAAGGGTGAATTTTTTTTATTTTTTTAGAAAGATTTATATTTTAGTGAATAGTGAAAATACATATTTTTGTAAAACTATCATCTTATTTCCATTAAAATGTAACATTATTATTTGATTTTGATATAAAATTAACATTAGTATTATTAATTTAGATATAATATAATTAAATTCATTTGAATCGTCATTATATTTTATTTTGGTATTGGTATATTTCTGGGCTTAAAAACACTTTTTTCAAAAAACTATTTTTCTTTCCGTTTTACGAATTTATATTAAATGTAATTTTTTACAGTTAAATGATTTTAATATTGAAAAATGGATTCCATATTTATAATCATGAGGTCCAAATTTGGTAAATATGATACATTTATTTATGGAAATGATGATAGCAACTTCAGTAATTTTATTACCATGGTAATGGGTAAATCTGGTAATTAAGGTTAAAAATAAGACAATAAGGAAAAAATATTGACCCTAACACTTACCTTAATTTTATTGTATTTTTATTATCATCCATAATTATCAAAAAAAAATATATGTAATTATTTCTATTTTTCCATTATTTTGACCCTTTATAATATTTTATATAAATAAAAGTAAAAATTTCCATTCTTTTTGTTTTATTATCTTTAGATTTCTGACACATGGATAAATAGATGATGTTTTTGGTTATAAATATTAATTTTAAATTTAATTTATTTTCCTTATGGTAATTAATTTTAAATTTTTATTGAAGAAATAATCACATTAAATGCTTATGAAACACAGACATAGTGCTTGTGCAAGTAGTAAAAAATCAATAAAGTGATTTTGAAAACTATAAAAATAATATTATTTGAGTGAGTTTTTTTGTTACATGAATTTTTTAAATAAAAATGACATATTAAATAGGTTTTTATGCATTTCATTATAATTATATTATTTTTTTAATTCTAGAAGTCAAAATAAATGAATACTTCCAAAATTGATATTAATGATATTTATAATAAAAAATATATTATTAAATGATTTAAAATTCAAAAAATTTAATATTCAAAAAAATTAATGGTATATGGTTTTAAAAATCAACCATGTTTCATTTATGAGTATTTTTTTATTTTATATAATCATTATTAACCCTTAAAGGGTGAATTTTTTTAATATTACAGTATCTGTCAAAAGGGTTAATGAAGGAATATAATAAAAATATAAGTGTAAAAATATGATCCAAACTTATCAAATTTTTATTTTATGAGATTATTTAGACATATATTAATTTTTTTGGAATTATATCAATTTTTATCCATTTTTTACATGAAAAATGATTTATATTAATTTAATACTTTAAGAAATTATATGAATACCGCTCCCCTAAATTATAAAATAAAGCCTCTCCTCTATCTTTTTACAAAAACATAGAGTCATGTAGCTCTACAAAATCCTACTCATTCCTCTTATAAAGACACTTATTAAAGTTATAGAGGTTTTGTACCTTCCAAAAGACCAACCCTATGTCTTTTAAGAAGAGATCAAAAGGAAGTATATTGAAGAAGATATAATCATATTTACTGACTCTTTCAGTTTTATTTCTTATTCTAATTTTTATTAATGCTTTGTAACCATAATAAAATAATAAATATAGTATCATAAATATAATTATTTGTTAATATGATTATGTGAAAACCATATTCCATCTCTATTCTATCATAATAAAACCAAAAATAATGCATGTGTGTATGTATGGATTATCGTATCCACATAGAGGTTTAAGTTTTTTATCATAACCACTTTAATTGGATGGTTATAAATATAGAATAAATTATCGTATATAATATTTATGATATAAATATGATTATGGAACTATAATATCATATAATTTCTTACCTTCTAATCCTTTGAAAAATGATAACGTCTTTCGTGCGTATGTGTGGACTACCACCTCCACGAAGGGATATGATCCATTTTTCATTTACTCTTTAAATGGATTATAATAAGAATATATTTAATGAATATATATTATATATATGAAAAAAATTATTCTTAAAATATTAATTATAATTCTCATTTCTTTTGTTCCATCTTTCGAAAAGTAAAAACATTGTTCATGCGTACATACAGCCTTCCATCTCTATAAAGAGTGTAATTATTTTTTATATCTATATAATTTATGTATTAATATATATATATATATATACATATATTCAATATATGTGATATTTAAATCCAGAATAAATTTTTTATATTAATGAACCATGATAAATACACTAGTACCAAGACTACTGAATCAAAACTTACTTGAAAAAAAAAGCAGTTAACACCCGAAATAATGATAAGAATGAAATATTATTAACAAGAAATTGATAAATATTTTAAATGGATCCTATATAATATTATATATATTATTATAGGTTTTTATGTAATTATAATAAATTTAAATTCATTATGTGGGAGGATATAGAACCTATGATGCAAGACATATGTGAGGTAGGGGTATGATCTAAATTTCCACTCCAATGAGACATATTTTGTAATATGCACCTATTTATTTTTATGTGGTATATATACATACCCTTTGTTCTATTTAATGTGAATATAAATTTTTCAGTTTGATAAAAGTTTCAATTCAAGTAACTCTTTCAATAGATATGTTTAAAATAAAACCGAATCTGATTCCACTTTTTGATCGGGCATATTTTTCTTCCATGACCATATTTTTCAAAAAACATTATGAAAATCCATTTATTTATAGAAATAATTTATAAAAGATATTTTAAATTATAAATTAATTTTTAAATATAATTAAAAATGCTTTCCTAATAGGGTTAATTTTCTACACTATTTTCAAAAAGTCAAATTAACGATTTTCTTAACTTATATGTTGTTAACAGGCTTTCCCACTGCCATAATCATTTTAAACACTTTATATTCTTCAAAAAAATAATTTTTTTTAAAAAATTAAACTATTTAATGAAAAATTAATTTAAATGTTTAATTTCCATTTTTCATTTATTCTTCAAAATAATTTATTTTACTACAAAATATACCTTTTTGATTGTCATCTATTATATCTTGATTGATCTAATAGAAATTAACTTTATTTTGAGACATTAAATTTCTTATGATCATTGGAAATTAAATTTACTTTAAATATACATATTCTTTGTATCATGTATATGTTTATTTCCTAAAACATATATTGTTTCTACATGTGGTGTTTTACTTTGAAAGTTATTTGATTAAGTGGGGAATTATTGATAATATGTATACTTTACCCGATATAGAAATTTATCGATAAGGAATATTGGACATGAATTAAATCGGTAATTTGATATATATATATATATATATATATATATAGATAATTAATTAGAAATGTAGTGACAAGTGGGGCCCAACTTTATATCATCCTTTGATGCATTGACCAGTCGCATAAGATAAATCATTTAGCCAAATCAAATCGGTATTTACCAATAGTTTTAAATCATTTTGGTGAAAGGTATTGATGGTATAGATATCATGATGTTTGATATCATGAAATCCAAGAGTATGAATTTTTTTCTTTGTGAATTCGGTTATTATTATCCATGAGGTTACTGCATTAATATTATCTGTGGATTCATTTCATGCTCAAGTTATTAATTGAATGGAATGTGTTTCTAGTTATTTACCTTTACATATTGATTATGAATTATTTACTCATAAAATATTCTATTATATGTAACCCTCACTGAGAATTTGAGGTCACCGTTATTTTGATTCCTTTCCCCAGGTTATGAAGAATAAATCTTTGAATGAGTTTCAAGGATAAAAAACACCTACTTTTTTTATGTTTATATTTTATAATTTCAACGTAATATGGGAATAATATATATATCTAATATACCAAGACTTATAAACTGATTGATCCTTTATAGTGATAACCCTTATATCTCTGCCAATGTAATAAAGTAGACACCACATCTGGGTTACGGGAGTTGGGGTTGTTTAGTAAGGTAAAAAAGGCCTGCAGCCTGAAATATTAATGGATATTGGATGGATTTGGGGTGGGAAAATCCTAAATATTTTTACAATTAAGAGTGTGGGACAATGTGGGTTAATCTCGCTCATGTGTGGGATAAGGTGATTTGGGAATGTGTGGGTGTAGGCTTACCTGCAGTCTAGATTTAAAAAATATATTATTTTTACAATATATGTTTCTTTAATGGACAAACTAATTCACCATTCATTCACATGTGAATTTGAAATAGGTATATACTTATTGTTTTAATATGTGATTATAATAATTATATATTAATTATTAACTATATTCATATTGTGTGTCATCCCACCTATCGAAAAATAGAACTCATCTCCCTTTCACGTGGTTAAAATTATAAAATAGTTATCATAATCATAATATTTTTTGGGTAGATTTATTATTTTTATTATTTAATTTAATTTTGTTATTAAAAAAATAAGAAATGACATCATGGGAACCCTAATCACCTCCTCTAAATTCAGTCACTACCTAGAGTTCATCATTCATTTACAATTCCAACTATTAGCATCACCACACAATCAACGACATCATCATTCAAAGCCCCTCACTGATCACTCACCTACTTTGCATCACAATAGGTCACCAACACATTGGTGTTGTCGCATGAAACCATAAACCCATTGAAAAATGCTCCACCACATCCCTTGAAACACTAGATAAGATTGATCCATATTTTTCTTCACAACTACCATTGTGAATGAGAAGAAATTAAAATATTTAAATTATTATAAATAATATTTTTGTAACAAAGAAAATCTCATGAATTACCCATGGGATTATGAAAGGTGGGGAGAGCTTTATTTTTTTCTTTAATTTTATGTTGGATTTTCTCGAAAACCCCGTGTGAACTCAAATCCATGCAAGCTTGGCCCACCATCCAGTTTTTCATTACTAGGGTTTTTATAGTTGGTATCAGAGAAAATTTAGTAGAAACATTTTGAAATATATTTTGGAAAAAATATATTATATAACATAACCCTATAAAATAATTTGATTATATTCCCAATAAAATCAAGATTATGATTTATAGATTAATTATACATAAATTTTCAATTTTTATTAAGTATTTCACTAGTTTTAAAATTTTAAAATATGGCTCATAATGTTATGATATAATATAGTGTATTCCATTATTTATAAATGGTTCCTTATTAAAGGAATTAATACAATATCAATGCACAAAATACATATAGGGATTTACCTCCTAGGAAAGATAATGGTTCTAGAGCTGGAGCAATGAAAATTATAACTATTTTGGGGTAGCTGACTCGGATTATGAAAAATAACCTATTTTTTATGGATCAAACTCTATATATAAAACGTGGTTTAATAATTTAAGACCACTTTATACACTAGAAACCACTATCATTCAATGGAACCATTAATCCATTTTTATATGACTAATGGATAATTTCCTTAGAAAATATGTTTCTCTCTTTGGGAAGTAATGAAAGGGGAAGGTTGTCATGGTAGTTTATTTTCACTCAGTGGATGTAGATCAATGATGGTCATTGATTTAAAACACTGGTGATGAAGAAGAAATAAAAAACATGGAGTGGATTTATTTTAAGGTACTTTTCTTAGAAAAATATTTTCCTCATGAACAAAGAGCGGATATTGTTAGACAATTCTTGAGTCCGAGACAAAAGGAAGAAAATGTTGCTAAGTATAAAGCTAACTTTACAAGGTTATGAAGACAAGTTATGGAATACATACGTAATATAAATATAAATATTGATTGTTTATTTTATGGGTTTAATCTAATCCTTAAAAATTCACTTGTATCCCAAAAATTCTCATCATTTAAGGATATAATATATTGTGCTATCAAGATAAAGAAATATTTATCCATGTATTATAGACTCGAAGGAAATAAATATAGGATAACTAAGGTAGAAAAAAATGGATAAAGGAAATAATGGAAAGAAGAATATTCCCAGATGTGATAATTATTGTAAGAAACACTCTGGTATTTGCTTGAAGGCAATTAGAGTTTTCTTCAATTTTAGAGAGAAAGACCATCTATCATGGGAATGTGATGGTAATAAAGAAAACTTTAATGTCCATTGTTTCATCTATAAAGATATTTATAACTACAAAAATTAATTCTCATACATCAAGGGAATATACCATAAAATAATCTAAGTGATCAAGGTCAATCGTATGTTATTACTAAAACTAAAGTGGAATTCTTAGAGTATTTGTGTATTTGGATTTAGTAATTAAGTTTTAGAAGTATTATATTAATAATTCTCTCATATTAATAATCATGAAAAATATAAGTATTATACAAAATTAGTTTTTATTTAGGTATTTTAAAGTATTAGTATAATTTTATAAATAACCAAGAAAAGTGATTTAATAGTAAGGAGATATTTTGGAGAAGGAAAAGATAACCCCTAATTTATTTTTGATGTAGAGTTAATAATTTTTTGTTAGGATAAAGAGAAAATTGAAACTAATGAAGAAACGTTAATAGTATTGGTTACCTTGAAAATTATTAGTTATTTGATGAAAAAGTAATTTATGATGTATTTTATTTTATTTTTGGATTTATATAATATATATGATAGTATTTGACTTTATTTAAGCGAATATGATTGAGTTAATTTTAGGAAGCATGTATTTTTTTGTTGAGTTTTTTTGTAGTTTTGTATATTTCTATGTTTCAGGATAATATGTGACCAAGGTATTCACATATTTGGTATTTGATAATTAAAATATAATTAATGTTATTTTAAGTATTTACACTAAGTTTATTTAGTGAATATTTTTTTAATTTTTTGTGTTTTTAATTTTTTCAGATATGTTTTGGAAGGTTCTTAAGGTTAACCCTTTTATGGAAAAAGATTATGTTCAACTTTGGGTAATATAGTTGAAGTTTTATAGATTTATATAACTTTTATAAACCATTTTGGTTTTGGAAAATATCTTGAGACATAAGGAATGAATTTTCATTCTCTTCTAGATGTTATGATCTGTTAACAGTTAATTTTAGTTCTTCATGCATAAAAAACATATTAGAGTAAGAGATGAAGTGAAAATTGATTTAATCAGAAAAATGATGAATTTTTCTAATAAAATAGAATGATATAAAGTATATTTTTTGGTGTTCTCTATCTTTATGGTAAATTAATTACTTAACTCTATGAGAAAGACCTTGAAAAAAAAACTTTATCATATTACAATCATTTACAATGAATTTATAGTCTCTTCACCTATCATAGGTTTACAGTTTTTTGGTTATTAACTTTCTCCTAGACATGTTTTCAATCACTCTAGAATACACCTTGAGAATTATTTTTCTCTTCCATGTCCATATTTTTCACTTATAACTAATATTCTCCAATTTGAAAACTTATTTTTGTAGTGATTTTTGTACTTCCCTTACCCACTTTTTAAGAGGAAGTTTTATTAACCCTTTTTATGATGAGAGATTTCATCAAAATAATTTTCAAACATAAAAAATTTGATTACTAAGAATAAGTTTAAATTTTTAGGATTCAATTTATTAAATTGGGTGGGGGAGAATATAATACCCCAAGATTTTAAAACAACATTATGTTTGGTAGCATATACAACACGCAACATCAATACTAAAAGAACCCCAAAATATTATTATATGATTGTTATAACCTTGCCGTTTAATTGGAAGGTATGAATAGTATTAACCAAATTATAAAATATATGTAAAGTACATCCTCAATAAAAATTCATCGATTAATGCTTAGGAAACAAACCCTCATATTTTTAGTAAAGTTATTTTATATGTTTTCTTCAAAAATGAAATTTATTGATTTTAGAGAGAAAATAATATAATTAATTTTTGTACTTTTAATAATTATATTTGATGAAATGAAATTAAATTTTGAAATAAAAATGTGAAAATTATATCCAGGTGAGTTTTTTGTATATTTTTGAAAATATTGATTTAATAGTAAATAGTGATAAATAACGATTTTTGAAAAACTTCCATTTCATTTTCATTAAAAAGTATCATTATTATTTTAATTTCATATCAATTAAACAATAGTATTATTTAATTTTATATAATATAATTAACTTTATTTTTATCTCTATTATACCTATTTTTGTATAAGTACAATTTTTAGCTTAAAACACGTTTTTTTCTTTTAAATATTGTTTTTCAATATATTTTACACATTTATATTTAAATTAATTTATGAAATTATATAAATTTAATCTATAAAATTTTATTCCATATTTGTAATCATGATTTATAAATTTGGTAAATCGGCCCCTTTTATTTTTGTAAATTATAAATAGTAACTTTAGTAATTATCTTACCATGGTAAAGTGTAAATTGAGTAATTAAGGTTAAAAATAAAATTATGAGGACTAATGATTAAACTTGACACTTGTATTAATTTTATTGGATGATTATATATCATCCATAATCATGAAAAAGTACAATATATCTATTTTTATACATTTTTACATGATTTCGAACCTTTATATTATTTTAGATAAAGAAAAGTAAAAAAAATTATTCTCGTTTTTTTTTAAATTTTTATTTATGGATAAATAGAGGATATGGTTTGTTATAAATATTATTTTTAAATATAAATCATTTTTTTCATCATGGTAATTTATTTTTAATTTTAAGTAAATAAATTATTTCCTTAAATTCTTATAGAACACAGACATAGTTCTTGTGCAATTAGTAAAAGAAATCCATAAATTGATTTTGAAAACTCTAAAAATAATATTATTTCAGTGATTTTTTGTATTCCATGATTTTTATAAATAATCATGACATATTAAATATTTTTTATTTATTGTATTTTATTTCCATTATATCTCGATGTTTTAAAATTCAAATTAAATGAATAGTTCCAAATTTAACATTAATGATATTTTATAAAAAATAATATTTTATTAAATGATTTAAAATTAATACAAATATTATAATCATAAAACGTAATGAAATATGGTCTTAAAAATTGACCATGATCCATTTTTGGGTCATTTTGCATTTTATTGTAACACTATTAACCCTTAAAGGGTCGAAAACTTTAAAATTATAGTAATTCTCAAAAGGGATAATGAAAAGTTAAATTGAAAATATAAGGGTAAAAATATAATCCATACTTATCAAAAATTTACTGTATGAGAGAATTATGAAATATCATCATCTTATCTTCAAATTATATCAATTTTGATCTATTTTTATATGAAAAATAATTTACATTAATTTAATAATTTAATAAATTCTAAGAATGTCCCTCCCCTCAATTATTAAATGATGCCTCTTCTTTATCCTCTTTAAAGCACTTTGAGCCATTTATATTGACCAAAACCTTACTATTCCTCTTATAAACAAATTTATCCAAGTTCTATAGGTTATTTAGATTACAAAATACCAACCTAAGGTTTATTAAGAAGATATCTAAAGGAAGTCTTCCAAATAAGAGGAAATCATATTTTCTGACTCTCTCAAGTTTATTTCTTCTTATACTTTATATTAATATGTTATATCCATCCTAAAATAGTAAATAAAATATAATAAATATACTAAGATGATATTATTATTATTTTACAACCATATTTAATCTCTTTTAAATCCTATGAAAATAAAAAATATCAATTTTTCATATGTATGACTTATTGTCTCCATGAAGCAGTGTAATTAGTTATTCATCACCACTTTACTTGGATAGATATAAAGATGAAAAAATGAGTTTAAATGATATTTAGGACATAAATATTATTCTGAAACTATAATATCATATATATCTTTTTTACCATTAAATCCATTTAAAAATGATAATGTTTCTCATGTGTATGTGTGGAGTATCACCTCTACAAAGTGATATGATCTGTTTTTCATTTATGATATACATGGATGGTAATAAGGATAAATTTAATGAATATATGTGATATATATGACATAAAAACATTTTTTAATGATTAATAATTATTCAAATTTCTTTTTTTTTCTATCTATTGAAAATTAAAAATATCATTCACGCGTACTTACGGTCTACCATCTCCATGAGTAGTGTAATTCATTTTTCTATATATCTATTTTATGAAAGAATCTAAATATAAATATATTTAATATATATGATATTTAAATATTGAATAATATTATTTACAAGATGAAAAATTTATAAATCCTAAAGGTTCAAGACTTCTGAATCAAAACATACATGAAAAACAAATCAATTAACAACCGAAATAATAATAATAATAAAATATTATTAACAAAAGGGTGATAAAATATTATAAATGGGTCCTATATGATATTATATATATTAATATGGTTCTATTATGTAATTATAATAAATTTAAATTTATTATATAGTATTTTAGATAACTTACTAATCAATATGAATGTGAGGTAAGAGATCTCATCTAAGTTTCCACTCCATTGAGACATATTTAGTAATATGCACCAATTTATTTTTATGTGGTGTATATACTTCCCCTTGGAGTTATTTCAAACTAATATCATTTTATTCATGATGATTAAAGTTTTAATTCAAGTTACTATTTTATGAGGTATGTTTAAAATAAAACATGATCTTATTCCTCTTTTTGATCGGGAATATTTTTCTTTCATATCCATATTTTTCAAAAAAAATACGAAAATAATTTTATTTACTAAAATAATTTATAAAGGATATTTTAAACATTCCTTTCATGATTACATATTATTTAATAAATATTTATAATTTTTTCACGAAAGGGTTAATTTTCAACTATGTTTACTAGAAGTCAAAAGGAATGTTTTTAACTTTTATGGTGTTAACAAACTTTTCCACTACCATATTCATTTTACACCATTTAGCATGATCTATAAGTTTTTAGTGGTTTTAAAAAGAAAAATATTAAAAGAAAATTATATTAAATGTTTTATTTCCATTTTTTCCATTATTTTAAAGAATTAATTTTACAAAAAAATCTGCTTTTTTGAATGTAATCTCTCATATATTAATTAATATCATGGACATTATCATTATTTTGAAACATTAACTTTCTTGTGATCATTGGAAATTACATTTCCTATATCCATATTATCTATATCATAGAAATACTTATTGTTGAAATCATTTACCATTTCTACTTATAGTGTTTTTCTTTGAAAGTTATTTGATTGAATAGAGAATTATTGAAAATATGTATTATTTTCCCCATACAGAAATTTGTTGATAAGGAATATTTTTCATGAACTAAATTGATCATTAGATATATGAGTAATGCATTGGATGTGTAGTGAAGGGTAGTGCCTATAATTATATATCCCCTTGATGTGTCGACATGTCATGACCTATCCTAATGGGTCCCATATTGCGACTACCCCAAGCACACCTCCAATAGTCTAGGGGCTGGAGGCCAACATCGAGTAGGCATATCACAAACATGGGAGGCCTTAACCTAATTTACATATACACACACATGCATCTCTAAACCAATAAAATCATAAAATGTAAAATAACTGATAAACAAACATGCATACATCTAAAATACCACCATCAGAGTACAACAACTTTTATCGAAAATAAAAAGGTCCAAATACTAGCCCACAACAAAGAAACCGAAAATAATTCCAACCTTTAAAGTTGATGAGGACTGATTTCAATGAATCTATAGTAACACACCACGGTATTTCTACCTCAATAATCCCTTCCCGATCCTAGTCTCTCTAAGACACCGTCAAATGGTTGGTCATTTTCATAAGACATGACACATGTGGGAAAATCCCATGTAGGGGTGAGTATAAAAATACCCAATAAGACACCCAAAAATCACTAAGCATATAACGCCAATAATAATAGTCATATCATCACAGTTATATGTATACAAAACATATTAATATGAATATCAATATATAATCAATATACACACACAATATCAATGTAAATT
The DNA here is from genome assembly GCA_963277665.1 of Viscum album. Taxonomy (NCBI): domain Eukaryota; kingdom Viridiplantae; phylum Streptophyta; class Magnoliopsida; order Santalales; family Viscaceae; genus Viscum; species Viscum album. Next base: position 1,303,515,338 of record OY728160.1, on the reverse strand, counting down.
CAAAACTATAATGCCAACTTATGATTCCTGCACAAAGGTTCCGCATAACACCCATGTGAGAGACCACACTTCATGAGTCAGGTATCACTAATGGTGTCCATCCAAGATGATGTTCTCATTGTGTCTCACCATAGGAAGTATATTCTAGAAGTCTAAATATAATTATACATTTAATGAGATCAAACCCAAGGCCATGGGGTATACCAATAACCCAATCTGGATTAACCCGCTAAGTAGGGGATCAATTCTCACATTGTGTTGGTCACAATGATACCAATATCCCCACAAAGGGAAATGATTATGATATATGATCTCCATCCAAGCATCTTGGAGGGATTACCATAACTCTAATAAAGAAATAAGTTCCTCATAATGGATCTCCATTATACTGATAAGACGAGAATCTATACTAAACCCTAGAAGAAAGGGTCAAGGGAAGGTAACCTAATGAATCTTTTCCAATATGAAGAGGATATTATCTTTAATCCCTCTTTAAAAGAGTACATCATGTGTATTGGTAGTACACTATGTGTCCCTTCAGCACTGGGTCCTACCCGAGTATCACAACCCATTATTTTTTTTGTTCGTGTTTGAGTACAAAACATGTTCAATCCCATGTACTTTTTGTCCTATCCATGAAAAATAAGAGGTACATGTCGAGACACCACATAAGGGTAAAAAAATATGTGATAGATGTCACATGCTATGTGCTATTTATCTTCTCCTGGAAACCCAATCCCCACATGAGGGGGTCCCACATAGTATGTAACTCTAAAATACACACCATGTGATATGGTTTTTCATATAACTCATCCGTTGTTACTCTTAATATTCAATGTTATTGTCACCTCATATTCCACTATCGATATCACTATAAGATCATATATCTCATCCAATCAAACTTTTTCATCACTGGTCATCAGAATATATCCACCAAAATGTATCGGAAAATATTCACCATTTGTTCCCATCACCATCACACACCTTGCTCGAACTGGGGGTTTCAAATTTATCCTCAATATATCATATTCATCATCATTGCAACTTGATATTATTATTGATCTGAACCTAGATCTATTACATCAATATGATGTGCCAATAAATAGGTTCACTATGATTGATTATATAGTATTTTGTCAAAACACTAGTTAAAATGAATATAAGTGATGAACAATTGAAAAACGGTGTTATAAAACCATGAAACATGAAAAATAGGACTGAAAATTGGAATTGTTCAGGTTTTACTTAATCTGTTTCCATTATAACAACGAAAAAAGATCTATAACAAATAAAAAAATTCTCCCAAATTTCTCATAATTAGACCTACAGCCGCAACATGATCAAACTGAAAACCAATCCATTAATAGATTAATTTGTGTTCATCATAGGATAAGAAAACATGGATAAATCCTCAAAATAAAATTTATTACATTGAGATGGATTTATTTATGATGAAGAATGATCCTTCATCATTTTTTTTGGAGAGATCCTTGAATCTCGTTGCACACCGACCGATGATCCATGATCTAATGTCATTTTCCTGATAATAATCCTATAAATCTATCTCCAATATCCACAGGGTTATATGATTAAACCTATTATTTATTCATATCCATATATTTATTTGTAAAAATAGTTCATAGAAAATTTAATTAAATAAATTAATTTAAAAAATTAATTTATTAAAACTTTCACCCATGACCGCTCCCAACCTGATCATCACACACGATCCAAGGTTATTTCACACCTAGGGTAAAAATAATTCTCTAAACTAAAAAAGGGGACCTCATATTTTTGATCTGAGCCTATTTTTAGATGTTATTCCAAATTTTCAAGAAAACGGTGTAGGATTTATATTTAGTATATATCAAAAATTAATTCTGGGCACACCAAGCCCCAGAATCTCATGTCATCTCAATTACTAGATCTGTAAATAATCCATATAATATTTTAAAACAATAAATGAAAAAATTAGAGTCCATAACTTCTCCCCACCTTGGGTATTTTCATCTTGGGAAGCTCAAAAAAGTACTTCAAAAAGATATGTGGGTATTGAGCATGCATCTAGGTCTCCCACTCCCAAGTGCTCTCCTGAAGATTCTCATAATTCCATAAAACATGCACTAGAGTAATTTATCATCCATGGATGATCATATCTTTTTAATCCTTAATCTCTAATGGGTTTTTATCAAAGGTATCTTCATCCTTGATTTCTAGATCACCCTAGTTAATAAAATTCCAAGGGTCGTGCACGTACCTCCTCAGCTAATACATGTGGAAGAAGTCATGTATTGGGTCTAATTATGGAAATAGAGCTAAGTGTTACACCACCTCACTAACTCCACCAAATATTTGTAAAGGGATAATGAATCTCAGAGAGAACTTGACACCCTGACCAAATCCTCACAACCTACGTCGAGGTGAGAACCTAAAAAACACATGGTCTCCCTCCTCGAACCGTCAAGTCCTCCATCATTCGTTTTCATAGGAATTTTGATAGATCTATGAAATAATAATCCACTATTGGATGGTTTTTACCTTCTCTATAGTGGCTTTCATCAATTCTGGTCCCATAAGTGCTAACTCTCCTCGGTCGGTCCAATATAGTGGTAACCTAAAGGGTCGCCCATACAAAGATTAGAATGTTTTCATACCGATAGTGGAATGGTAGCTGTTGTTGTATAAAAACTCCACCAATGGTAGTTGATCCTACAAACTTTGTAAAAAGTATAACATTCAAGTTTGAAACATTTCCTCCAAGACTGTAATGGTTCGCTCAGTCTGGCCATCAGTTTGAGGGTGAAATGTTGTGCTCAAACACAACTGAATCCCAAAATCCAATTGTAATCCCTCCCATAATTGATATGTAAAGAGATAATCATGGTTATAAACAATCATAAATGGAAATCCATGTATTTGGACTATCTTCTATATGTAGACTCATCCCAATATCTCTACTGAACTCTGCTCTTAGATTGCTAGTAAGTGGTACGACTTGATGAGTTTGTCTATGATCACTAAGAAGGAATCTTGTCCCCTAGATTTAAATTGTAATCCCATAACAAATTCCATGGATATCCCATTACACTTCCACTTTGGCACCTCAAGGATTTAATATAAACATTCTAGACCCTAGTGCCCAGACTTCAATTTCTGAAAAGTAAGGCATTGAGAGGCAAACTTCAAAAATCCCTTCTTCATCCCTAACCACCACAACTAACATTAGAGGTCCTGGTACATATTTTCTACACCTGGATGTACTACCAAGGAAGATGTATGAAACTACCTTGTAATCTCCTCCTACAATGTCACTAGTACCATCATGCATCCTATAAAAATAATGACATGCTCCCCACCTTTATAAAATCTATCATGATCATGTCAAATGAATATATGTTTATGTAGGGTCTCAGAGTCAATATCCCTAGGTCATTCCTCCCTGAGTCAATGTATAAGAGTAGGGTTAATAACCATCACCTAGAGGTAAGTTGTTCCATCCCCATCTATAGAGGATAACTATAGTAAGGCTAATTACTCTGACTCCTAACCCAGCATCTATGAACAATATTTCCTAATGAGGGAATTTTCTATCATGTTCCCCTTCCTATGAGTATAGGCAATCTAAAATTCATAATCCTAGAGGAACTCTATCCATTTCCTCTTTCTCAAGTAAATATCCTTATGAGAGAATTTATACTCGAGACTCTTTTTGTCAAAATAGATGAGAAAGTGCATGACCATCAGCTATTTTCGCCACATCTTTAGTGAAAAGAATACCACTGGTAACTCAAGATCGTGGGCTACATAGTTCTACTCATGTGGTCTCAAATGATTTAAACCATAGGTAACCAATTTCTTCCACTACATTATAATAAAACATGCCTAATCCCTAATTCATCATAGAATACTACATAATAAACACCCCCCTATGGAAATATCAATATGTGGTCATTCATCAATCTCTACCCCAACTCTTGGAAATCCTGAAAACACCTATCTATCCACAAGAAATGATTTCCTTTTGAGTAAATATTTTCAATGGATTTGATATCCTAGAGAAAGTATGTGTGAATATTTGATAGTATCCATATAACCCAAGGTAGCTCTACACCTATGTCATGTTCTTGAGTGGATCCAAAGAACACACTACCTCGAACTTTTCTGGGTCCACTATCACACCATTTATTGAGATAACATGTCCTAGATAGTGGACCTCTTGAATCCATAACCAGAACATCAAGAGATTTACATAAATCTTTCACTCTCATGGTATGTCTAGAACTGTCCTCAAGTGTCTCACATTCTCCTCCTCAAACAATGATTACACTGAGATATCATTGATGAATACTACCACAAAATGGTCTAATAAAGGATAAAAGATCTAGTTCATGACTCCCATGAAAACTGTTGGGGTGTTCTTCATTCTGAAGGGAATCACCAAGTAATCATAGTGACTATAAAGACATCAGAAATCTATCTTCAGTATATCCTCGTGTCGTACTCACAACTGGTGATAGCTTGATCCAAGGTCAATCTTTGAGAACCATCGTGCCCCATTAAACTAATCAAATAGGTCATCAGTCCTGAATAGTGTATACTTGTTTTTTATGGTCACCTAGTTTAGGTGATGACAACCTACACAAAACCTCAATCTCTCGTCCTCCTTCTTGGAGAACCACTTTGGAGCTTCCCAAGGTGAGAAATTGGGTCTAAAAAATACCTTCATTTAAAAGTACTCCAATAGAAACCTCTTATCATGATGCTCGGAGGGATCTATATGATATTCTATCATAGATATTAGGGTCATCCTAAGGTTTATATCAATATCCAATTCTATATCTTAGTAGGGAGTTAATATTGGAGTGTCCTCAGCAAATCCATCATCATACTTTTCTATAATTGTAAGAAACTAAAAAATCATAGAATCCATGACACCAAGGGTAATTATATCCAACTGATGATTAATCAGATGTACCCTCCTGATAATAAGTCCATCCTACTCTACCTAGTTTTCCTTTTCACCCAAAAATAAAAAATTAGTCACATCACTATAGACACACTGTATCTTCCTCCTGAAATAGTCTATCTAGGCATGAAATATGAATAACCAGTCCATACATAAAATGAAATCATAATGCCTCATCAGTACTACAAATAGAACCCAAAAGAAACTCTCATGTCCAATAGTTATATCACACCATCAACGCAAGTGTGTGATCACTAAGTCACCTCTTGTAAGAGTATCTAAGTGCAAGGGTCTACCCAAGGGATTAATCAAAATCTCTAAGTCTTGAACCAAATAAGATTAAAGAAAGGAATTAACCAGACATATGTCTATGAATACTACAGATAAGGTAGAAAAGACACAGATCATACCTAATTTCATCCCTAGAGCCTCTGGGTCATAAGCCTAAATCGACTGAAGCTGCCCTGGTCCCTGACCACCTTCTCTTTAATCCTAACGGGGAGAACCTAGGGGTTGTGGTGGAAACAAGTCAAGACATATTCCAACTCCAGATACTATCACAACTCCTCTACCACATCCACTTCACTATAGAACTTATTTATCCTACTACTTACTCTACCTAGGTGGCCCATCCACTACCTCTCTATCATCTGTTTGGCAAGACAGAAAATCCTATGTGAGGTATCCCATATTGTCAAAAGAGTATCACTTCCTCTCCCTTGGTTGACTAGATCCATATTATGAGTCTTTAATCATATAACCTCTATCCTGGGATCAAATCCTAAAACATCTCACATGTACAGGTCCCTGAGTTGACATCAACTACTTGTTGTCAAATACTCAACACCTTTGTTCCCACTACCGGTGCCAATTATTTGCATCTACTCATCCTGGAAACCCTCGACCACTGAATCACTCACTATCACCCCAACATATATAGAAATTAATATAGGTATTGTTTTGGCTCAGATGTCTCTATGTAGTCTTCACTTGAAGGTACGGGACAAAAAGAACTAATAACAGATCATATCTATCGAGTATCAAGAGAGGTTTGCGAACCTCGATGAATACTCATCCACTATCGTACTAGCCTGCTGAAGTTTTATAAGCTCCTAGTTTCATACATCCCTTATAATAGATAGAGGTAACTATTATCTGAAGAGGTTCTGAAACATTTACCATGCTAGGGTTTACTCATCATACAATTAGGTCACTAAGCCCCAAAATCGTCTTATAGAGATATAGAGAAGGCGCACTTCCAAAAACATCATCTGGTATGCAGGTTTCCTAAGAATATGAAAAAACCACATCACTACCTCAAGATAGTCCTCAAACACCTATGGGTCAGGATCACCTCAGAACTTGAGGGGTATCTATCCATGAAACTCATGAAGTCCTCTCATCCTACAGACCTCATATGACAGTACTAGCGGTACCATCTATTTTTTGATAGGTGGCAGTATTATTGGTGCACCACATGGAGTTAAAACCTCCTTAACATGTCCTTGTATCGAATCCTTATCACTGGGGGGATCATCCTCATGATCTTGATGCAGAATACTAGAATGAAAATGTTTTGTAGGAATCCTAAAAAAATTAAGATGTAACACTTTCAATGATTATATCTAGAGAGATGGCTCAAGAAGGAAATAGAAACCACAACTCATTCCTATATGATTCACGTACCAATGTTTTTTTCTACAACTAGTTCCCACATGTACCAATTCAAAAGGTAGGTGATTAGAGTCCTGGTGTAGGGATACGTCTTCCCCTGCACCAACATTGGAGTCTCTAGACTGAAAGATGAACTTGTAACACTTAACATTTTTTCCCTATACCAATCTCATAGACTCGGGTCCAAAGGTATAATCTATTTCTCTGATCCCACACTTTCATGACCCATACCAATGGGTCCTATGCCGTGACTACCCCAAGCTCGTCTCCAATAGGCTAGAGGATAATGACCATCACTAAGTAGGAATATCACAAACATGGGAGGCCTTAGCTTAATGTACATGTACACAAACACACATCCCTAATCCCATACAATGATAAAATTTTAAACAACTAATAACCATGCATGTATACATCTAAAATCACACCATCGAAGTATGGAAATAAGTATTGGAATGGAAAAGGGAAAAATAAAATTCCACCATAAACAAATAGAAAACAAGTCCAACCTATAAAGTGGATGAGGACTATTGTCAATGAAATCACAGGAACACATAAATTTTTTCATATCACTGAGATCTACCTAGTCCTGGTCCCTATACGACTCCATCAAATGGTCAATCATCTTCATAAGACATGACACAAGGAGAAAAATCCCATGCAGGGGTGAGTATATAAATACCCAGTATGACACCTCAAAATCACTAAGAATATTAAATCAAGAATAATAGTTAACTCATAATAAGTATATGTATGGAGAAAATATAAGAAGAATATCTAGATATAATCAAAAAATACACACAATCTCAAGGTAAAGTCACAACTGTAATGTCATCCTAGGATTTCTACTTGAAGGTTCCACATATCACTTATTTGGGAGAACACATTCCATCAGTCAGATAGAATTGATGGAATCCATCTGAGATATTGTGATTGTCGAGTCTCTCCATAGGAAGTACATGCAGGAAGTTTGAAGAGAAGGATACATATATGGGGATCACGCCCAAGGCCATGTGGTATACCAATAACCCAATCTGAGTTAACCTGCTAAGTAGGGGATGAACACCCATGTAGTGTCAGTTATGAAGATACCAAGAAATCAACCTTGGGAAATAATGATGATATAGGATCTCACTCTGGGAGTCGTAGATGGATTCCCACAACTCTAATCAATACATAAGTTCCTTAGGGGGGATCACCATTCTCTGCATAGGGTGAAACTCTATATTAAACCCTCAGGGAAAGGATCAAGGAACAATCCTTAACAAAATTTGTCCAAGATGAAGAGGAAAGGGTCTCTAAGAAATCTTTAAAAGAGTACACGATGTGTAATGGAAGTAAAAGGTATGTTCCTTTGGCACCTGATCCTACCCATGTATCATAGTATGTTCCCATATTCAAGTACATAATGTGTCCAAGAACATGTACTCCTAGACATTATGTCAACCCTCTGAGGAACACTATGAGCCACTAATTAAGGTCACACGCCGTGTGATATTTATCTACATGTGTAAACCCTAGAGATGCATCAAGGGGTCCCATGCGGCATGTAACTCTAGAATACAAGTCCAGTGATGTGGTATTTAATTGAACTTGTGGTTTCTTCCTCTGTGTATGATGCAACACCATCAACTCTAATTCAACCACTAATATTTTCCAAGATATCATGGATTTGGTTTGATAGGACCTTGTTTTCACCACTCACTGTAATCCGGCCACCAAAATGCATGAAAAAATGATCGACATTGGTCCCCATAATCTTTTGGCGCCCCACTGGAATTTAGGGTCTCAAATACATCCTCAATCCATCATATTCATCATTGTAGATTAATCTTGTCATAAATCTGAACCTGTATCTATGATATTAATCCATTTCTCTAAGAAATGGGTGTACGATGATTGATTATCGAGTATTTTGTCAAACCACTAGTAAAAATGAATACCAGTGATGAAATAAAGAAGAATGGAGGGAGAAAAGTAATAAACATGCAAAAAAGAAAAAACCACAACCATTTTATGTTTATCCTTGATCTATTTATATTAGAACGATGAATGTATGTTTATAAAAAATAAAAAATTCTCCAAAATGCCCCACATTTAACCTTTCACCCACAATATAATCGAACCATAAACTAATACAATGGTTGATTAATTTTTATTCATCATAGGATGATAAAATGGGGATAAATTCACAAAATACAATGTCCTACCTAGATGTGGATTGATCACTAATGAGTAATGAGATTGTGTCATTGTCATTTCAAAGATCCTAAAATCTCATTTCACACTGATCGATGATCCACAATCTGATATCATTTTCCTAAGAATGATCCTCCAAAATTCTCTCCAACAGCTCCAGGGATATGTAGATGACCCAGTTATTTCATCACAGTTTTATATTTTTAGTAAAAAATAGGTTATGGAAAAGTTAATTTAAAAACTTTTCATGATAAATTTATTTATTTGAATGTTCACCCATAACTACACCCAACCCAAGTGTCTAACGCACTCCAAGTTTATGTCATGATTAGAGTAAAATGCATGATCTAAAATCAATGATGGCCATATATTTCTAATCTAAAACTACATTTTGAATTTCTTCCACTTTTTTAGGAAAACTACGCACATGTGATATTTAAAATATTTAATATATTTAAAAAATAAATTTTAGGCACACCGGGCCTCATAATATCACACTGTATTAGCTTTTAGCTCTATAAATAATCTATATAATAATACAAAACAATAAATAGAAAAATTGGAGTCATTATATTACAGGTATCATGAGGAAATTCCATTGGCCCAATTAAATGGGTACTTACCCATAATTTTAAACTATCTTGGTGCAAGGTCTTTATGGTAGAGATATCATAGTATCAGAGATCATGGTGTCTAATAGTATGTATTTACTTCATTGATAATTTAGTTATTATTATCCATGAGATTGCTGCAATGATATTATCCATGGATTCATTTTTTTTAAATTCATTGATTAAATGGAATGTGATTCCAATTATTTACCCTACCATATTGATTACACCTTATTTAATCATAATATCTTCCACTGTATATAATCCTTTATGATAATTTGAGATTACCTTTTTTTTTCCTTTCCCTAGGTTATATAGAAGAAATATTTTAATGAGTATAAAGGAGGAAGAATATTTACTTTTATGTTTATATTTTATAATTCCAATGAAATATGGGAATCAAGTATCTATCTATTTTACCAAGACTGAAAACTAATCTATCCTATATAGTGAGATCCCTTATATCTATAGCAATATAATAAATTTGACACAATATTTAGGTTTCTGGATTTGGATTTTTTGCACCAAAATTCTTCAAACATGGTTTATCATTTGTTGAAAATATCTCATTAAATTCAAATTTTTTATTTGTAATCTTATTATTTATTTTAGTTCTTGACTTTTCTTGGGGTACTTTCAACTTCCTTTCCTTTTCCAATTTGTATGGACAAACAACTAATTTTTCTTTAGGAATTGTGACTGCTTTTTTGGGTTATCTACATAGAAACTTGTGATTTATATTATTCACACCATTCACTCTTTTTATTTAAATTTTCTTGGTCTTATTGGACTTTCTTTGAACATGAATTTCATTCAAATTTTTGTCCAAGTATTTATTATTATTAATCTTCTTGGTTGCAAGTTGATTTGAAACATTCTTTAGATTTATACTAAAGGATGAATATTCCTTCTTCATCACCAACTCTTGTGGTTTTATATTCCAATTTATATTAGATTAATGTTTTGTATAACATGAATCACTTTTGTGACCACCACCATTTAAAACACCACATATATCTCTAAGATTCTAAAATTTGGTTGATATTGACATATTTTTCTTATGTTATGGTTGTTGCATATTCTTTACCTTTCTCCCCATTTACATAGGCTGACATAGAGATTTAGTATTTAGATGATTATACCAACAATACAATTCACAATTACCAAATCAATTTTACCACCATCATTTCTTAACAAAACTTTTTATTTTCTTATTTTGTAAATGCTATCCAGATTTTTCAGATTTAGAAGTAGACATTTTTTTCCTTCTTCATCATTGGTTTAGCTTTACTTATGGAACAAACACTTATATATATTTTTCTTTAAACCATATCCATGGTGGTAGGATAATCTCTATTTCTCCTCATCCATATTTTTATAGAATTTTTATTTAATATTTCTATTTTTTATAGAAACAAAATTTGAATAATCATTACATTTAGTTACAGATGGTACCTATTTCTTAACAGATACTTAGAAAAGATAATTAAATTATGCCATAATATTTTTATCATATAAGAGTGGAATTTTTACAATATAATATTACTCATAATTCTCTATGATTATATATCCACAATTATTGGATTTAAAAGACTCAATATGTGTCATTTACAAATTGGATAATTTGAATTTCAATTATAGACACTTCATATTGAGATAATTCTTCTAATTTTCAATAAACTCCATTATATCTTTACTTCCTTCCTTATCTTTCCAACATAGTCATCATTATTTTTTACCTTCTTAGTTACAAATTTTCAAGATCCTTTATCCTCTTAAATTTAATATCCATTTTTTCATTCTTGACATCAAGTTGTTTTTTGATTTTTTTTCTCGATGGATGGATCTTTATTTCAAATTCTTTAGTAGCCTCATCCTTCTCTCAAATTGAACTAAGCCACTTATCTTAAAATTTTGAGAATATTAATTTATGAACCTCATACATACCTTATTTTAATGTTACATTTTTATATATCTTATACAAGTTAAAATCTTTCTCTTAGATATTTATGTATATTAATAGCATCACCATACAAGCTGATTGAATTCTTCTTGCCAACTTTCAAAAACCTCATAAATAAAAGGAATTATTTCTTGGGGAAAATAATAAATCATATATTTTAATAATTCAATAGATAAATATGTTGAAAAATGATCACACCCACTTAATTATTATTCTTGTTGATAGTTCAAAATAAAATTTTCATATATCTTAGGATCACATAAATCCCTTGACCCCTTGAAGGTAGATTTTTTTAATATATTCTTTATGGTATATCAAACCACATGTTCTTATCCTTACAAGAAGGATTTTTTACCTTAATTAGATCACATTAAACTTCTTTCCCTTTTAATAATAGGTACATATTCATAATATTCTTCTTCTCTTTCTCTTTTACTATTCATCAAAGTCTTAGACAAAACTGATTTTTGATCAGACATAGATAAAAATTCACCAAAACTACTATTTATAATGATTATGGGAAAGAAATTTCAAATATTAGAAGAGAACAAATTCAAATTGAGAATCCACTAGAGGTGAACTTGGACCTTTGATACCCCTTGATAGGATCAATTGAGATATGTTATACACCAATATGGGGTGAATCAGTGTAGGTGTCCAATTTTCACTTTTCAATCCCTTCATACTTTTACCTCCTTTTTTGTTAGATGTTGATTCTATTATTATCCCTATATATATCTCTTATTATTTATTCCTTCACGAAATGTTGTTAAACACACAAACACACACACAAGGATACAAGAATATTTATAAGGTTTAACTTTCAAAATAAAGGGCTAATACTTGGTATGATCTGGGTTCCATTGTCATCATATTATCCACTAATATCAACATATAGATATAATAGGTTAGGTTTTATCCTTTTACCCATGTTTAGTGAATCCCGCACTCCATAACATCCTATTGATTCTTCATATTCTCATCGTTGAAATTTAAAACAAAGTGGAATAACAACAATAATGTATAATATCAATTGAGAACCATGTCTTGTTCTTGATGTGTTGTTTCTGTCTTCTTTCTCTATTCTTTTACTTGAAAAATAGCATGTAAGTAATTATTCACATCTTTTGTATAGAAACAGAAACACGCACAAATTTTCTCTTTATAGTAGTAAGGAATTTCAATAACTTTATTTAATTTAATTCAAGATTTATTCTTATTCTTCACTATATAATTTCTTTTTAACGATAACTATTTTTATCCTTCTTCTTAAAAATTAGTTCATAACTAAACAACACCGGATTTATTCATTGAATTTTACACATAGAAATTTAGTATAAGACTAGTTTTGGATCACTCTCCATAGTGGTTTCTCAGATATGCAATTTATATCATAGATACTCCCTTTCTTCATTAAATAATATTCAATAGATGCTATATACAACACAATTCCCAATCTATATCTTTAATGGACTCTCAGTTCTTCCACACATACCTAGACGTACAAACTTCCTTTCCAAAAAATGGAATAATTCACCAAATACCTAGACAGTTGTCACCATTATATTGAACCATTAAAATCACCCATAATACATCCAAAACATCCTCCATGATCTTCAGAATTGTATACAACTGTAACTGCTTCTTAGTCAACTACTTTTATTTTAGTTTATAGCATGAATTAATTCAAAATTAATCCATTTGAGTAATACTTAAATTTCCTTCAATATTTGTCTTGGTTCATGGTTCAGAAACTAAGACACGTGATATATGATTATTGAACATCCATATAATGTATTTACTTATTGATTTCTCCTGAGATCTATGATACATAACTCGACACACCCTACACCATGGCATAGTAATGACTCCTAGGCCCCTTTTCATCCAAAACAACAACACCATAGACATAGGACAAATTGTTTTTCAGTTTTTACATTAAAGATAACCTCTTGATGATGTTTTATAAAACCATGGGTTTAGTCCATCAATTTTATCTATTTTGATATGTTTCATCACCTGTTGACTACGAACATCATTGGACCCCACCATGGGCATAATAACTGTCTTGTTTTTCATAAGTGCAATGGAAAACCACTATGAGGACCACCAAATTCATTTTGGACTTATACATTTCACATAGGCACACTATAAAACCCCCATGGGACCACCACGACCATTTTATCCTTGGACGTTTTTCATAGGCACACCAGAAATGAACTAAGACCATCAAAACATCCTCTTCCATGGGAGTGTACTTGAATAGATTTTCTAACACACCCTCGACCATAATGTGGTCTTCTTAGATTTTACCTCATTTCTCCCTAGAGCCTCCATCACTTTAATAACTTTACATTAATCACATAGGCCCATTATAAATTCGTAAGAGTCCTGAATCATGATCAACCAATCATGATATTTACTTCAATGAGGAAAATTTTACTTGGCATCAACTGATTTAAAAATTCATCCAAAGATTCATGTATAAACCTTATACAAGATCTTTCATCATATATATATTAAGATGATATCCATGGAACTATAAATATTCACAATAGTCTTTTAATATATGTTTCATTTAATAATTAATCATTAATGAAGTAACACAATACTTAGGATCTCCTTCTTCTCTAAGCATTGAATCTTCATCATTAATAATCAAAGCATAATAATCACTAAGATTATTCTTTACTTCAATTACTTATTTAACATATTTAAATAAATTAAATCTCCTTATTAATTCTTAATAATCAACACTAATTAACAATAAATACAATAAACACAAAGTGGGATCAATAATATGTTATTCTTCTCATTAGAAGTTTTTAGCCTCTCCTAAAGATTCTTGATCTTCCCATACTTCTCTATAAATTGGGCAATCATATCTCCTAACCATGATCCATATTCATTTATATACTTCATTATCTCATCAAGTTTTGTATTGACAGGTTTAATTATATCATTCAACTCCTTTTCTATTGCCATTTATTTCTCTACATCATGTGAAATTTATTCATGTAAGACACCTTAACCCTTTATATTTTCCTTTATTTTCATAATATCATCATTCAAGTACACTTAAACTTGATTAATCCTTTGGTTCTCCACAACCAATTTTTTAATTTGTACATCCAATTTATTTTTCTTGGACTATAAATTTTGAAATTTTTTTGATTTAAGTCTCTTATCCTTGGAACCAGTTTTGATCTTATATACTTTGGAAGAAATTTCTATTAATTACTTATTTTGGGAATCATTCCTTTACCTTGCATCATTATCCACTTCAATGAATCTTTTGTTGAGGATTATTAATTGATAAAATTTTATTTTTAACACTTTCACATGAATCTATTAAGACATGTGTTATTCTAAAAACATGAGGTTTTCTATTTAAAACTATTAATATATCTCCTCCAATAAGAGGAAAAGGTTCCTTTTTGGGTTCCTTGGAATATCCTCATCATCAGTGGATTCAATTTCACTTGGGAAACTAGGATCCTTAGATAATCCTATAGAATCATAGAATGAAATAATATATTTAAAATCAAAATCATTCATACCTAAATTTTGAGAATTTTTGGATGCATTCATATGAATCAGGATTTTTCGATACATTATTCCATAGTATGAAATTCCTCTAGAGTTTTAATTTTTCTAAAAATTATTTCTCTTTTCCATATCACCACAAGAGTGTAAGGGTAGGATAAAATTCATCTCCCAAAACCAATTAGAACACTTCAGAGTGAAAACAAATCCAAAAAAGGAAAATATTATTTGATACCAACTTTTAGGCCCCACAAGGGACTTTAGTGTAAGATATAACATAAGAATAGGTGAATCTGGGTATGTAACTTTTTACAGCTTGAACAATATTTCCTCAAAAATAAACTTCCATACATTATATTGACTTCATGACTAGTAGGGGCACATCCAGTTCTTCCTTTGATGATAATATAATTATTACCTCACTTTTCCTCACCTTTACCAAATTTATCAATGGTTTCTTAACCACAACCACTAAATATTTCATAAAAAATGTAAATAAACCTTGGAAATAGGACATAATCCTTTTACTTGGTTCACCCACACTATGTTAATCCAAGGATAATGCAATTGTGATGTTTTATGCACCATAATATATCAGCCATACTGATTATTAGTGGGTTTAATCTAGGGAACTCTTATTTCTAAGGTAATTCCCCTTAAAGGTTTTAGGGTTGACTCACTACCACACAATGATTACTCCCTTGAACTTCTATCCTTCACTCACTACTATAGAAATAATAAAAGTGTGAGTTTCATTCACCAAGTCTCAATAGACTCAATATTATTATTGATGCAATATATATAAATAGGTGGAATTGATTTCTACTTACTACTTATTCATAGGTTGGTTATGAACTCAGTGATGACAATTTTCATCTTCTATCCATGAGTTATCATGGAAACTCATTCTTCTTTTTTGGAAAGTTATTCAATGAGTTTCAATTCTTCCTTTTTATTATCTGATTGTTATCCCCTCTTTCAGATTTACTCTTATTTACTACAAATATGGAATATATTATTATTCTTTTCCTTATAGCCCAAATTTTGAATCACCTCTTATACTTTTTACTCTTTTAGATAGATATTGAAATTTTCACTATGTTTTTATCTCTTTTTCAGATATTTCATTGAGATCACTCTGTATTTCTTCTCTATGTTTTGAGAGGAATATGTTTTTTATTTTATAGAGAGGGATAAAACTATAACATCTATACTATATCTTCTCAACAGTAGACTCCTTGATAAATGAAAGATATAATAATATATTATTTCCATTATATCTAATGTAATATTCCACTTTGGGGCAAGTAAACTCCTAAAAATTCATTCCACTTATAAACAGAGACCAAGATGTGTCATATAATCAAATCATGAATCGCGTTTTAATATTCCTTGATATCTCCCATGATTTTACACATTTAAAACTCCATAAAAGTCATAGCATGATTCCCCAATCAATTCCTATAATTTCCTTCTGAATGATACTAAATTTTAACATGTGGATTTGATGTCTTATTATCCCCACAACATGGTCAATTCCACTTAGTGTGGTCCATGTATCTTCTGTAAAAAAATTAATGTCTATCCTATACACCATGAAAAAAAATCCCCAAATTGATCCTCTCTATTTCTTATATGAATTATGAAAAAACCAAAATGGTTTCCACCATGAAATTTCATCCACTAATTTCCTACTTTTCCTTCAATTTAAAATCTCCAAAAATTCAACACACCTTGATCCAAGTGATAAAAATCCTCATAGTGATCCTCCCCATTTTTTATAGGGATTTCCAAAAATTTCCATGCTAACTTCTATGGAGTGGTCTCTAGTAGTTTCCCATTTCACAGCCACCATGACATCCACTATTTCCTGAACATATTCATTTTCCAATTTTGGAATCTCCAAGTAATTTGTGAATTTTCATCTTTCAATCACTTCCTTCAAATTCAACCACAAATTCCATAATTCCTGAATTGGTCTTCCCTATTTCTAAATGGGATTGTCCTAGATCAAAACCCCATCCTACATGGTGTGATAAAAAACCTATGGCCATTTTTCAACCATCCTGGTCATGGGTCTCTTCTCTATGTAACATTATACCTCTTTTCACCTATATATTTTTTATTATTCTCTTATTTTTCATTTTTCCTACACCCATAAATCTTATGTATCCTTTGAGATTCCATGGCTTCACCACTTATACCTTATTGAAAACCTCCACCATAATGTTTCTAAAACCCTCCATGATGTGGTACTTTTCCAGAGAGTAGAACATCCTAAATACTATTCCAAAAATCCTATAATACTTCTTATAAATAGTTAATATCTTTTGGAAACCCTTAAAAAATTCCAAAATTTTAGCTTCTCTTCTAGAATTTCATAGAACCCCTTCTAGATAACCTTTAAAACATTCACACTTCCATTTTGGATAACTCTTATACCATGGTTTGAGCTTCGAACGTCTTTTTTATCTTCAAGATTACTAGATCCCCTTTTAGTTCAAATAAATAATTAAACACTCTTGATAGTAAATCCAACACCATACAAAATCAATCCTCATCTGGATTCCAAAAAATGCATCATGGTTTAATTTTTTCGGAAATATTTAATCTGTTTCTTCTACAATATTTGGAATTTTTTACCCCTAACCTAAATCCTTCTAAAACAAAACACACATTAATCCAAGGGTTATGTTCTTGAAAATTTTTATTGTTTTTTAGAATTAATTATACTTTAAAAGATATTAAAACATTCAAAAACACCCCAATGATCTTAGTTTCCTATTAAAAATTTGTGGAATGATTCTAAACCTATTTATAAAATAAAAGAATAAAATACATATTAATATAATTCATAATGTTCTAAAAATGATCAAAAAGTATCTATTAATAATTAAAATTCATTTATAATTTCCATAAAAGTGTCAAAAAATTGAATCTAAGAAAAATATATTGATTTCCTTATGAAAATTTTGAACTATAATATTTTTTTTTAAATTTTAACTATAGGAACCAACCATATACCAATTTAATGATTGATATTTTTGAAATGATTCAAAGTATTTTTTTAGAATTAATTCTCTTTTTATGAAGAATTAAATTATGAAATAGAATCAAATTTCTTGGTTTGTCATGAAAATTTAATAAAATTATACTCATAACATTTTGGACTAATAGGAAAAATAATTTTTGAATCCAATGTTAGATGTGTTTGTAATGATAAAAAATGGATTTTTTATAATAAAATTTACTTTATATATGCCAAACAGGTTTCAAGTTTTCAAAATCAAACTAATAATCTTTGTATTTCATGAATATTTAGGAAAATAATAATTGATTAATTTTTGAACTTTAGTATTAAAATTCACATCAATTTGAGTGTTGATGTTTTTGAAAATATTAAAAGTGATTTTTTTAGAATTACAACTCTTTTTAAAAGTGATTAAAACATTAAAAAACAACCAAATGAGCCTGGTTTCCAATTAAAAAATCAGTATAGTGATTCTTGAGTAGTTTTTGACCTATATGAATAAATTTCACATCAATTTGACATTGTATATGCTTAAAATAATAAAAAGGTATCTTTTAAAAATTAAAAATCACTTATAACTATCAAACATGCTTCAAAAAGTCAAAATTGAGAAAAAATCCCATTTTATTATAAAAATTTAAGAAAATAATAAAATATTATTTTTTAAAATTTAAGAATAAAATATTTTTCAATTATAAGACTGATGTTCATCAAATGATAAAATATCATTCTATTATTTTTTAAAGTGTATAATAAATTCAAAAAAACAATTATGTGACCCAATTTATTTTTTATTAATAATTAATTTTCATATACTAAAGTAAAATCATATACTTATATCTATCTATAATATATAAGATCATTTTAATATGTTATTATTTTGATAAAAAAATATTATTCATCATTGTGATCTTAACCAGATATTTGAATCACACTCATAATAAATATACCCTCTATAATGATTATTAATTTTAAAAATTAATTTTATATTTTACCTTAAAATATTTTATTTTTATATAATATATTTTATGTTATTTATGGTTTATATTAGTGAATTCTTAATTATATTTCTAATTTCTAGATTTGTGAATTTTAATCCAGGAGATGTTTTGTTCCCCTTTTCCATCAAGGTTGGGAAAATATGTGTGACAGTGGTGGAGAATAAATTTCATAAGTAATAAAACTCTAAATTTATTCCATTGATATATTATATAGTTTCCATATTGTTTTCTTTAATATAAATTTATATTTGTGGCCATTTATTGGTCTATAAATTATTTAAATGTGACATCACAATATTTTATTCCAGGTACGTTTTTTTGGTTCTTAATGTTTTATTTAAATTTTGGGAAGTGTTGGAGGTGTTTTGAGACTCTATTAGTTTTTAATTCTCTTTAGAACACTTTTTTTGCTTTAGTTTTAAAGTCTTTTGAAAGGAAATTTAATAATATTTAAGTTAATTTTTTCCCTTATGTATAGAATGGGGTCTATGTATGGGTAAGGACCTTCTACCCAAACCCAAGATGTGTTTCATAAAGGTAAACCTGAAATTATAAAGGTTGAATAAGGGTAAATCACCTACTACATAAGAGTAGGGAGAAAATTATATATTCTATATAAGGGTACATGCATGTTTATCTACGATAAGGGTAACCTAGAGTTGCATTAGGGTAACTCATAATTTCTAAGGGGATGCATAAGGGTACTCAAACTATGTGTATTTGTATTTATAGGTGAAAGATATATGTAATTGTAAAACCCCTTGGCATTATGTGGTAACTATTAGTTGTGAAAGGCTAAACCATTTTACCCTTACACAATGGCCATTTTATGATTATTTTTAAAATCTGATTTCTATTCTTCTTCCTCTAAAATGACATGTAACACCATTTTGGTGATTTAAAATTTTTTAAATCATTATAATTGATTTATTTGACCCATTAAAGGGTTTACCTACTATTTTAAATGATTTTAAACCATTCACATTCAATATTTCATTAATATTTCATTAAAATGGAAAATTAAATCACTATTTTAATTTGAGTTTTTTTTATGTTGTGAACCATAACACCTTTTGTATTTTTTAAAATACCAGAACCATTATTTCCCTTATTTTTGGTATTATTTTTTGGTTTCATACATAGTTAGTCTAGGGAGGGTAGTTTGGGACATTGTCGATGGTTTTGGACCACTAGGAGTTGGTATTTGGTAGTTATGTTTTTCTTTCAATCATTGTATTATCTCCTTATACCTTATATGGTTATATTAATTTATTTATATGATAATGTTTATGTAGTTTAACATTAATTTTTGTTATCTTTTATTTTGGGAGAAATCATTCACAAAGGTTGTTTCTAGATGCCCAGAAACTTGTTGTCATCCCGTAGGGATCGGAAAATCTCTTTGGGCCAATGGATATCAATTCAGTTATCACTTTAGATGGTACCTCAGGTAGGTTCATTATAATTGGTAACAAAGGAGTTGTTTCCTTAATAGAAATTACTTTTCCTTTTAATCCCATATATTATTTGGGGTGAGTTATTGTAAAAAATATATTAAGAAAGTTTTAAGAATCAATATATAGTTTGCGAGTGGGTGCTTGATCACCACCTCTTCAATATGAGACTTGAGTTACTATAGAAATCAAGGACTTGAATATTTGTTTTGAGTTAATGTTTTCCTAATTATAATTTTGATTTAGATTCCCAATGATATTATATTTTATTTTTGTAATATCTTAATAGTTTTGGGTTACAATGGAAAGATGACCATAGTTGCCCTGTTCCTTTGTGGTCTGGTAAACTGTGGGAAATCAATGTGGCTTATCTAGAATTCAATCCAAGAAATATTGTGAGGTTGTTTATTTTTATCATATCATTTGAACAAGATATGGATTTTTCTATTATTATTCTTTACTTCAAACCTTTTCAATTTTCTTCTAAGTGAATTTATTTATATGAGGTTAGTTTTGAGGTTTAGGGGGGTGGTTTGTTTCATTATATTTTTTTGTGTCATCTTTAATACCTTTGGTTATTATTTTAAATATCTATAAAACTAAATTTTAAAATTGAAACATATTTTTCTTAAGTTTTTTGAAAAAAAATCATTTACCAAGAGGTGTGTTTTATGAGATGGTTGGTTTATAAAATTTATTCTAAAAGACTCATATATAATATGTCAATGGAATGTTTTAAGAAGAAATTTTACTTATGTTATATATTTAAATTGGAAATGGTTTTAAAATTGTTAAATAATGGGATTAATTGTTTTGAAACCATAGAAGAATTTATATGATCTAGTAAAAGACTTTTAGATACATTGATGTTTTGAAGAAAAATGTACTTTTTTTATAAATGAGGAAATATTGTGGGATTTAAAAACAATTATTCTTTGATAAAAGTATTTTTTGGATTTTTTTTGAATGATTTTGGATTTTATGCATTCTATTGTGTGTTTTGTATGATTTAATTGATGATCCTATGTTTTTTAATGTCTAAAAATTTCTCTTTGAAATTATTTGAAGAAAAATAGAATGTTATTTCAATGGTATGATCTTTGAAGTAGTCCTTTGTATTATCAAAAAGTATAATATCAAGTGGAAAACTCTACTTGAATCCAAATCGAGTGGTAGATTATAAGACTTTCTCGTATTTAGACCCCATCCAAGTTTTCATGGTTCATCGACCACCTTCTTATAGGGGTGAGTGGGGTTCTCCTATAATAGTGAAGTGGAATAAATAATTTGAAGGTATATTTGATTCTATAAGGACTTTAGATGCTATGAAGGTTAAGTAGATCAAATACTTATTTTAGTGACCTGTACAAGAGTTGTGGGAAGTCATGATTCCCTTATATCTATATGAAACTTGAAATGGGATTTTAATTTGAGGTTGATCTAGAAAAAATAGAGGGGTTAATGCCTCATACATGGTTGGATTAAGTGACATATGATGGATCATAGATATTAGTTAAGTAGGGATAGTCTTCTTAGGAAATGAAGAATCATTTTGTGTGCTTCCAGTGTGTATCACATGATCATTCTAAGAATTAATGTTTTAAAGATATGATATTTTGTAAATTGTGTAGCCTCTTGGATAAACTTAATATGTCCTATAATTTGGGATACTAAAAGTGGATATTTTAGTTGAGGATCTTCATCTCCTAACTTTGTGGAAGAATATTCTTCAAGACAATATGTATTATACTATAGTACTCATAGTTAATACTTTCACACATTGTATGAGTTTTTAGTGTTAGCCAGTGTTGGATACCATTTGGGTTAGTTTTTATTCCTTAATATCCTCTTGTTATTTCCTAGATGGTTAGAGCTCAATCTTGATGAGATAGATGATCTCCCTCATTATATTATAGTGAACTATTTGTGCACTAGTAGTTATTTTTCACTCTTTCTGATCATATATGGACAGGCCTGGGGAATTTACTCTAGTAACTAGGATGATGTTGATTCTTGATAGACTTGGAACCTAGAGGTGTTTTAATATGATTCAATGATATCATTAAGGGGTTATTATCGATGTCAAAAATTCTATGTTACCATCGATTACTTTCTTGAGGTAGAAATACGTGTTAGTCATTTTTCTTTCTTGTGGATGGTTGGATCACTAATGTATATTTAGAGCATTTTTTTGGAATCATTGATGATTTTGGGATGTTACATTCCTTGAGGTTTCAATTATATCTCTTTTATTTTTCATTGCGGCATGTGATCAAATTCACTTCTTTGACATGAAGATATATGTTTTGGATGATGCTTTCCTTTTGATTCACAATTTTTGTGAATCATTAAATAAGGGAGACCTATTCTAGGTCTCTAGTTGTTTTTAGTTTTTTTATAGTTCCTCTTGGTGGTGTTCAGTTTTTATTTTGAGATGTGTGTTGATCTTGGTGTTTCTACATAAAAGGTTCATTTGAAACACTTGCTAGTCTTCTCTATTGGAGTTATGTTTTTTGGATGATTTTGGTTGAGTCTTATTCTATTTCATGGATCTTTCACCTCACCAGTTGAGTGTGGGAGTTCTTTTTGTCTCATCTTTTTTCTATATTTCATACTAGAAAAATTTTTAGAATTGAAAGTGCTATGGTGGGGAGAATTATAATATCTCAATCTTTGATTTCATGTATGTTCTTTGGTTCATGATGCATTCTTCTGGTTTTAATAAGTTTTGGAGCTGTTTTGTGATTATCTTAGGTTTTAATACTATTTATATTCCTTTTGGATTTAATTTATAGATTATTTTAAAAGAAAATTTAATAATTTTTAATTTATTTTTTCCCTTACATAGAGAGTTGTGGTCAACATAAGGGTAAGGAACTTCTACCCAAACATATGAGGTGTTTCATAAATATAACCCTACAATTATATGGGTTATGTAGGCCTAAACCACCCATTTTTTAAGGGTATGGTGAAAAATATATACGTTGTGTAAGGGTAGATCCCTATTTCAATATGACGTTTATGGGTAACCTGGAGTTGCATAAGGGTAACTCCTACTTTATAAGGGAATGCCTAAGGGTAATCAATTTATATGTATGGGTAAGTCTAAGTGTTAGATCTATGTAAGGGTAAAAACTCTTACCCTTATGTGGATGTTATGATCTATGTAAGGCTAAACCATGTTACCCTTACGCATCTCCCTTTTTATTAAAAAATGTTTTTAAAATAAAATTTTCATTCTTCTTCTTCTAGAATAACCAATAATGTCGTTTTGATGATTTAAAAAGATGGAAATCATGGGAATTGAGTTCTTTTAACTCATTAAATATTTTAACTCCTATTTTAATTGATTTTAAACCTTTTGTATTCAATATTTCATTAAAATGTAAAAATAAATGGTTGTTTTATTTGTGGTTTCTATGATGTGAACTATAACACCTTTCATATTTTTTAAAATGTAATAACCTTTGATACCCTCATTTTTATGGTCCTCTTTGGGAGAGTTTTGTTCATCTTTCTATTATAAAATGACATCTAGTTACATTTGATCATTTCTTCTTTCTCCAAGTTATTCCTCTCTCCATGGATTTCATTTTCTTTCTGGTGTTTTGAGTTTCCAAGTAATTCCATGTTTATTGTTTTTATAATTTTCCTTGGTCTTTTAATTTATTATTTCTTGATAATTCACATATATGAGTTTATTATTTTCTAATACATTTTCTATGAATGTTTAACTAGAGATTCCTAATGAAATCTTATTTGATCCTCTTCTCTATGAATTGAACATGGCAGGGATATAATTTTTTTGATCTTGATTCCTATAACTTTTTAAAATTTGGTGAATTCTATATTGGTTTTTATTTATCTTCAAGGTGATTTGAAAGTATGTTTTGATGAAAGTGAGGGTTTGGGATGAGTTTTTATTTCTAAAGTTACATGCACTTATTTAAATAAAAGGGTTGATTTATGAAATCTTTTCCATATTATTTTGGATTACTTGATTTATGAAATAACCAAGATTCCTTTTGAAATGATTATTCACCTTGTTTATGAATGATCATTCTTTGGAGATTTGAAATTAATGATTTTTACATATGGAAAAGGGTTTTAACACATTATTTGAAATGAATATTTTAAATTTGGAAAATTCCTCTTGAATTTATTAGGGTTTTTTGAAACTGATTCTTAGTTTAAAGGTTTGTTTGGAATTTTAATGATGATTTTTAAAGGAAGTGGGTTAAAATACCCTTTTTAATTCTAATTTAAATTAAAGGTTTTGATTTTAAATTGGTGATGCTTGATGGCCTGATTGGAACTTTGTGATGATCCTCTCTTT
Organism: Viscum album; assembly: GCA_963277665.1. Classification (NCBI taxonomy): domain Eukaryota; kingdom Viridiplantae; phylum Streptophyta; class Magnoliopsida; order Santalales; family Viscaceae; genus Viscum; species Viscum album. The sequence goes on along the minus strand of OY728160.1, from coordinate 1,303,490,557 downwards.
TTATAATCCCTTGATGTAGCTTACTTGATTATTATTCTTTATAATCATGGGTGTTGATAAAGGAATTATTGAATTTGAGGGAGTTTGGAGGAGTCATATGTATACTTAAATTGAGTTGAAATGTTGAGGGCATGATCCCATGTTATTACTAATGAGTATTCCCTTTGTGATCCTCATAATTTTATTATATCACTAACCTTATTTGAATGGTAATAGGAACCTGGGTAGTTGGATGAGATGACATAGATTTATGATTTACTAGATAACTCACATCCCAACTAGTGGATCCATAAAAGACATGATAATGGATATGTATCTTGGAAAGCATGTGTGAATGGACTTGGTTTTCTTTAGAACTGTGAGACATGATGTAATTCTAATGATCAATCATGATTTTATTGATTATTTAGACCATGGTGGAATCACTATCCTATCTTTTTCATTCCAATAAAATACTTATAATTGATACTTGATACATGATAGAATTCATTTTCACTAATTAGAACTGTAGTTTCCTTTCTTTATGGATTATCATTTTTGATTGATCTACTTATTGTGATAATTCACCTTGAATATAATGAATCTTGTAAAACATGTGATATTTAGTGAATGTCCATAGATTTTATTGATTTAACTTACTTAATTCTATGGAATGTTTTTTATATATTTATAAGAAATGATTCAGTTTTTAAATGGTGAAATATAATGTTTCTGTCTTTGGTTTCATAAATGATTTTTGAAAATAATAACGATTTATTTTAAAACCTAATATTGTTGTAATATGATATTAATGAATTTAGTTTCTTGTTTTTTAAATTCAAGGCCTTATTCTATCCTTGTTATACAACATTTTGGAATTTTTTAATTACCTTATGGATTAAATGTATAGAATATTTAGTGGAATCCTATTGGGCTCTATAGATCACACCATGCTTGTACCACTTGGTTTTTTTTGCCTTTTTTATAGAAGTTGCACATGTTCCCTTCGACTTATTTTATAGGTTTATACTTGGTTGTCCAAGGACGGTAGTTTGGGACATGTTGGGTGGTAATGGAACACTAGTATATGTTTTTTTAGTTATGTTTTTCTTTCATTATTTGTATGATATCCTTGTACCTGATATGGTTCTATTGATTTATTTATCTAATTATGTTTATGTAGTATAACTTTGATTATTGTTATCTTTTTTTAGGGTGAAATCAGTCCAAAAGGTTGTTTCTAGATGCCCTGGCACTTTTATCTAGTGTGTGGGGATTTGGAATTCCCTTTAAGCCAGTTTTGATCGGTTCTAATACCGTTTTTGATGGATTCCTAGGCCGATTCATTACATTCAATACAATGTTAATTATATTTATTGATTCATATTTCATATTATGTTTATATTATTAGATTTTTTCCCTTTATTGGATTTTCCAAACATATATTCATATTGAAAGAAATTTTAAAATTTATTACAGATATATTTTAGTTAACATTGTACATAAGGTACATATAGTCATGGTTTCATTGAAATATAGTTATAGGTCTCCATATGATTATCATATCAAATATAGGGGTATTTACCTGGAATTTAAACCATACCTATTAACATATCCTAATGACATGGTTTTTTAATAATGGAATTAGGCTAGTATACAACTACCAATTATAAGTTTTGGTTTTAGGGTGTATATTTACATGGTTTTTAACAAACATTAGAAATAGAACAATACTAAAAAATACTACTTCCAGGTTATTCAAACCAAGGAAGTAGGTTGCTAAATAATTTTTATATTCTATTACACATTTTTGAACCATGGAAGTAATCTCCATTTGTATTATTGTCTTTCTATTACTTGAATTAAGTTTAAAACCCAAGAGGATAAAAATAAAATAATTTTTTTTTATTTAAATAAAAAACAATGTTTAATTTGTTAAAAATCATTCCATTTTTATTGGAGTGGTGTTCACTAATTCACCCCCTCATAGAAGAATCAAGAAATCCATTTTGGTTTGAGATAATGATATTATTATTTTAAATATTTTTTATATTTTTTGTTTTTTTCCTTCATAAAATAATAATTTTATTGGATTTGTTCGTTTTTTATTGATATTTTCTGATTATTTTAAAGTATTATGGTAGATTTTATCTTAATGAATAGTAAATATTTTATTTATTTGATGTAAATATTTATTACATATGTGAAGAGATATTGTGTATATATCTTATTTCAATATAATTTTATGTGATATAAATCTTCATAAGTTGGTTTAATCTAGGTTTTTAAGGTCTAATGATGATGATTAATGATTTTAAATGTAATTTCCTACCCCAATTCACTCTAGGAATAGTAAACAGACTGTTCGCCACATGACCTTAGGCATGCCTCCTCATAAGCCAGATGTTTCCAACTAGCAGCGAGGGTCTAAGATGATATTGTGGGGAAACTATAATCCTTGTGAAATAGTGCATAATAATAAATAAAATAACCAAGTATTATAAATCAAAGATAAACTAAGAGCGAAAACTAATAAATATAAACAAGACTAATAATAAATGAAGTTAAATAAAGGCTCAAACATCCATGTAACACATACAAAAACGGTTTCCCACTGGTACAACCATATATATAAAAAGAAATAAAAATAATACCTCCATTAAAACTCCATGAAAAACCACATCCCATTCTCCCAATAGTGTCCAATATTCCTATCTAAATCTTCAACATCTGATCTATGGGCCTCTTACAAAACGGTTTCTGAGATAAGTGAGAGGTATTCTTGAGTGCCCAAGTTCCATGGACACCTAAGAAGGGTATGAGTATAAAAATCCATAATACACTACCAATGTGTCCCCATAAAACATGTTCAGTGTATGTACATGTGATATAATCAACTAAAAAAAAATAAATTGTAGGAATAAACAAAAAACAAACCACTAACCATACCTACATCATCTCATTGTCAGAATATTTATGATCACTTCATGATAACCATTCCAATTGGTATCCTAACCACCACAATGGATAATATATATAAACATGGATATGCCCAAAAATCAACTTCGATCCTCATGTTCATGACCCCGATTGACCACACCTTCTTTAGTCAGCGTCGGAGTGTCTCTGAGCATGAGCATCACCTCATGGGGACCTCTATCCATGCATTGGGGATCCAAATCTCATAGATCTTTTACAAAGAGTAAAATACCCTAGGTTTTCACCAAGTAACCATCATCCTCATGCGCCCAGGATTAACCAAATGGAAGTGCCTAAGCATTCTCAATATTTAGATGATAACTGATTCCAAAGAGGGGGAGGCCCTAGGAAATACTGAACATTTAGACATGACTGATTCCAAGGAAACCCGAGAAATCAAAGGGAATAACTTCCCTCTATCCCATGATAAATTTTATGGGCATCCACTTTCTTGTGGGTCCTTAACTAATCTATTACTAGTGTTTCCACTTGATGTAAGGGGTATCCTAGGTTGTAACAACTCAAACTTTTATTAATGAAAATTCTTCTTGATCTGATTAAATGTCTTACTATGTAAAATGGTTATATAAAGAATATGCACTTCTTTGGTTTTATGTTTTTGGATTTTAAAATAACGTTAAGAATTGTTACTGTTTCTAATACAGCTATTGAATAGTGATCACATGATTAGTAGAAATATGAAGCTTTAAAAAATCCAATTTACTCAGATAAAGGAATTTATGGCCTCATCCAGTAGAATTTCTCCATACGAAGCTTATTTTTTAGAGCTCAGAAAGGAGGAAGCGTCATTAGGATTTTCTCTTGACCAAGCCCAAGTCGACCTTCAAAACGTTAATCTTTAAAGGGTTCTCCTACAAGAGAAGTGGAAGTTAATAGATATTTCCACCTGAGTAATGTTATCCTAGTCACCTCAATAGTCTTTCACCATTGCACACCTTACCCTTAGGTCTTATACAGGTATTATAAGAGATTATGTAACAAGGAATTAGTTTCTTTTTTTTTTGTGAACAATTTTATAAATAAAATTCTTATTCCATAAATTCCTCTATGAGAATATATTTTCTTAAAAATATAATGGTTTAGATAAATTGATTTTTTAGTAAAATGGTACTTTTTTTGGAAATATATAAATTATTTTATTAAACTGAAGTTTTATTAATATTATTTTTATAATAGTGTTATATGAAAACTCCTTTTAATTATAAGTGATGATTATATTTCTTATTTTTTTTACTCTATAAATGATTGAGTATTCAGTTTTATATGAATTATATTTTCATATGAAAAAACTAAAATTGTATTTTTAATTAAAGAATTTATTTTTATGAATAAATTAATTTTTGGAATAAATTATATTTTAATAAAATATTATTATTATATAATTTTTATAAATGATCATATAATTTTTATAAATCCAAATGTAGTTCGATTATGTTTTGGAAACTATTATTTTCAAAACCCATCAATTTTTAATAAATTATGGTTTTTATTTTAAAAGTGAAAATTCACATATTTAGAAAATTATTTAGATAAAATGATTATTATTTTGGAATCATGATGTCCAAATTGTCCAACAGTTAATTTTTCATAATTTTCTGAGATAATCAATTTTTTGGGTAAAAATTAAATATTGTATAAATATATAATGTATTTTATGACATCATAATGAACCAATACTGATGTAATAAAATAATATAAAAGGGATATTTGACCAACATATGTTTTAAATTTAAAATAATGTGATTTTATATTTTTTTATTAATTTTATGATTCCTTAGTGAACCCTCCAAGACTTATAAAATATTTTAACATTTTAAAATGATTTCCTTGAGAGTGTGGATCACCTCAACATAAGCAAGCCTAATATTTTAATAAGTTCAAAAATTGGCCTTATAAAATAATTTTTTCCAATACCCTTTGGAAAAATCAATGATCAAAAACCATGGTTTGATTTTTGGTTATGAATATTTGATTATATATATTCCAAAACCTAAGTTTGTGAAATATTAAAGAATTCCCCTATATTTTCCTATATGAACCCAAACAATCTACCACTTATCTTCACTAAAAACACTTTTATAATGTCCTTACTCTTTCCTCCTCTCACTATAATCCTCCCAAGGCACCCCAAGATCTCAAGAAGCCCCTCCTCAAGCTCTTGAAGTCACACACTCAAGTAAGGCATCCTCACTTTCTTTCCTTATTTATGTCCAAGTTTCCTTATATTGTTATGCCCTTTTATTTTCAATTAAAAATGTTGGGGTATGATTTTTCACATTCCCTATAATACCCTACTTATTTTTTTAATTGTGAGATACCCTTTTCTCTCTCATTAATTCCTTCTATGTACACCTGTTACCATACTGAAATTTTTTAAGGGATTTATCTTTCCTCATTTACATTTAAGAAATTATTTTATATTATGCATATAAATTACATTACATATGTTGGGATATTATGTTCCATGACCCCATTAATTTAAATTTCATGTATAAATTATGAGATACCCCTTTCTCTCTCATCAACCCCTTTTATGAATTCTATTTGACATCGTTATGCTGCTGAAGTTACACCAAAATTTATCATGCCAAAATCATCATGTAAGTGAATACCAGATCTATTTCTCTATCAAGGGTACTCACCTTTATTCACATGTACATTTTTGATTTAGGGATTACATTTATGTATTAAACATCTCTTATCTTTGGAATAAATTATGATTTTTAATGAATCCATGTTGTATGATCTATGTGGCACACTAATGCATGAAACTAAATTATTAAGAAGTGTGCACTCTGATAGAACTTCAATGCATTGGGTAAAGAATTATATCATGATACATCATGTGCAATGAGTGTTTACTCGTGCTAATTCATGTAAAATGAGGGTTTACTCATGATAATTCATGTGCATTGATGGTTTACTCATGCTCTAGGTGTAATGAGCCTTAGTAATGCTAATATCATGTTAAATGTTGTTGTCACATCTCCATGTTATGATAATCATGATATATCATACCTTTATGTTCATGTTTATATTATGCTCTATTGATATGACTATTTCCCAACATGTATTGTATTCTTCATTTTATGCCTTGTTTACTCCTTTACCGGGCTTTAAAGCTCACCATTTTCTTATGTATGTCCTCAGGTTATCCCATGCAATGCTAAGTATGAAGTAATGTTGTGGTGATCTAAAAGAAGTTTTCAATAAAGATGTTGTATTTTATTTCTTAAGTAGTCATATAATTTTCCTAATTTCCCAAGACACTGGACCTATTGATCTTGAGAGTTTTCTTAAGTGAAAGTTTATGTAATAAATCATGTTTAAGTGTGTAATAAAGATAAGCATTTTTATATAGGTATTAATCGAGGGGATCATTATACACCCTTGGGATTTCCAACATTTGTGATCAGGGATAAATTCCCACCAGATACCTCATACCACCATTCGAATCCCAAAATTTGGGGCATTTTTAATCATTTAATAGTATCTTCATTTGAATCCCGACATCTAGTTTTCACAATGGTGTCACAAAATTAGAGGAACCCCTTCCATCACGGGTATTCTTATATACGCGCTATCATGTACTCTAATGTTGGATCATATAAACAATCAATATGAATGCACCACTACATCACCCATAATAGATTCTATCCAAACTAGGAATGCTCCCCAAAAAGACTATGATACCAAATACCAGACATCTTGATAATCTTAGGTTCTCATCCATCTTAATAGGTGATTCCCAGGCATGTTTGGAAATCACATCTATTCCCAAACAAATGACTAGTTCCTTGTAATCCTAGGAAATCACATACCATATCAAGAATAGAAGAAGTAATAGTATAGGTTGGCTGAATTTTCAATTCCATCCTCATCATCCACATCTTCTAGGGCTTACTTCATATGTACATGTTCTAAAGTTACACCCCCTTCCATCTCTACTTATTCCCAAATCCACCTTATCACTAAGGTGACAAGTCATAGGGGGACCTAAATGAGTCCCCAAGGTATAATCAAGGACGTATTGGATTCCTAGAAAAGCCAAAATAGGGTGATTTCTTTGATCTCATTTTTTTCCCAATCATTATATCTCATTCGGAACAGCCAGCCAGTTCACCTATCTCCACACTATATAACCCCTCAGTTAGTCATGTCATAGTGGGGGGAAATTCTCACCCCATGTTCATCTAAATGAGTCCAATGAATCTAGGGTTTCTATCATGGAGAACCCCTTATTAATGTCCCCCAATTCATTAACCCTCTTTACCTATTGGTTACTAAGTCACCTATCACTAGTTACACTACACAATATCTATTACAAAGAATATCCTCATCCATCAGTAGCCAAGATGTCCAGCCAATGCATGAGTATCCATCGAGGACCTCATCACCTTATACATATTAATCCAAGGATTTAGTTTTTATGTAACACATTATATAAATTTTTAAGAGTAAAACATCTAATTGGTGAGGCTATTTATACCACATGAATATAAACTAATGCAGAATACCAAAGGGTTGATGAATAAGTACCACATTCCATTTTTCAAAGTGAAACCCATTTTCAAATTAGCTCTATAACCCTCTCTAAGGCTTTCCAAGATTATATTTCCTTTATCTAAACACTCAAATACCTTGTATTACATCCAACCCACAAAATTAATTAGTTATATTTGAATTATAATTAATTAATTAATTAAAAAAATTAAACAATTTTACACCTTAATTTCAAAAGGTATAAATTCCTAGAACTCACTAGTCAACCTCTTCACACTAGAACTATGACCAAATTCCCACAAAAAGACTATGTCATACCCCCTTACTCATTTAGGTAAAAATCCCAAACACAGGATGATAAAACAAACATTAATTTAATTTAATTTAAGATCAAAAGTCTTAAAAATCACTATGGTGACATACCTCAATGAAACAAAATGCAGTGAAGTGTGGATGTCATCTCAAGATGTACTCTATGCAAGAACCATGAAATCCAATTGATGTTTGGATGATTCCACCTTTCTCTAGTTGAATTAGCATCAAATCTCTAAATCAAAATGGTTGACAAGAAGAGCATAGGAAAATGCAGTTAGATATGCACCTTAAATTTCTGAATAATTGCTAAAAAATATTCCCCAAATCAAGGGGGAGAGGGATCCAAGGGGGTAGGGTAAGATAGGTCACACGTGAGAAGGAGTAGAAAAAAGGGGGGATCCCGTCTTTTAACATGAAAGGGAAATCATAAAACCCCACTTTTAATGAGACATACAGTTTGATAAACTATTACCCATCCATATATATGGAACTTCCTCAATCCCTCCACCTCACACGGTTTAGTAACATGGTTTTCCAAAGCACACACAAACTATATGGGTGGTATTTCCTCAATATCTCCACATTTAATAGTTTTTCAAACCATGAACCAACTATGAAAGTAGTTCTACAACCCCTCTACAACCCTCACAAAGTATCCTCCAATACCACACAAGGTTTTCCATTAACAGTTATCTAACCATATAAGAAATTTATACTCAATATAAATTGAACTGAATACCTCCTCACACTCAGGGTGTCACATAATTTCTCCTAAACCATGCACCCCAAATAATTCTTCAAGAGAAAAATCCTCCCAAACTGTTAGGACATAACCTGAAGCTCCTAAGACTCACCCCACAATAAATATACCTTTCGAGCCTCATTTCACATCTAAAAACATCACTTTAAGTTATTCCAACTCTTATAATTTTTTTTTCTAAATCTCTAATAAAAATCTAATCCATAAAATAATTGAAAATTCATATTCTCCATGATTTTAAAATGAATGTATTTTCAAAATTTATTACAAACTCCCCACCATAACACTTCTCAACCCTAATAAGTTTTGATGGTTATATGATCTTACATCCCAATCTATTTGGGTCATCAATTCCCACTTAATTTTTCGTGATCAATCCTAAAATCCCCCAAATATCACCCAAGGAACAAATTACAACTTAAGGTGCTCAAAATACCAAAACATGAGCCAATGCTCAAGGTAATTACTAAAACTGGGTGAAAAAAATTATACCTATCTTGGATCTTTGATATTTTCATCACCTAATTTTAAACCCAACCTGTCATGCTCCCCACCATAGTACTTAGAACATGAAGTCCAATTATGAGTTGTGCGGTCTCCACTATTGTAATTTCCTATCGAAACATGCATCTTTAAACCTAATGATGCTTCATGCATGGTTTTAACTAACAAACCCATTTACACATGATAATTCCACACCCTATTCATATTTTTGATCAAAATTGACTGAATTCCAATCAACCGTGTACAAAACCTAGTTCTGATTTATTTTCCTTACAAATCCTTGACCAATTCACAAAAAAACAATAGTTACACCCAATATCATGTAATTGATGTGATTGATGTGATTATTATCTTACTGCATCCCATATAATGAAAAAACATCAGTTGGGCATCATTTTTCTAACCTTTATCAATGATACTTATCCTCAATTTCCAATGTGTTTCCAACACCCGATCCTAGTGCCCCTACTCCAGGAGACACCCCTTTACCATTCAAACATTCCCACTGAATTCCATGCCATACCATTTTTGTAACTCCACAATTTAATTGTTAATCCACTAAAATATTGTTTTTTCCTACCACATGATTCGATACACATCCAATCAAACACCTTCTTAGTTTCATTAAAATTACTTTCAGCCTAGTTCCAATACACCAACTCTACTCAATGACACATAAAAATTCACACGTGACATTCATCGTGGAATATAGTTGAATCCAAAATCAATTACTCACCAGTAACAAAATTTTTAAATATTCATCTAACGTTTGATTCCACATTCACACATCCATCCATAAATGTGGGTTAAAGACTCATGACCGGCATCTTACTCACCACTATACGATAATTATTTTCGTTATACCACTAGTTGAAATTACCAATCACTAAGGAACACACCCCATATTTCAACAAACATATAGACTAGGCATGGATAAAACCCCTCATAGTAGAGTTATTACTTGAAAAATAACCTACCATGTGTTCCCATCTCACAAAACGCCACCCACAGGTGAAAACTCAACAGGTTCCACCACCAACACACACATCTCTTATCTCGATAAATAATCAATAACCATGTAAACCTTTAAAAGAACTATTTAATTTTCCAATAACTCCATATACTAGTTCCCAAATCATTCTCCTGTGAGTTTCACATCATCGGAATTGGGCCCAAACACCTAAACCATGAGTTGACCAACCTTCACTACATATCAGTCACATCCGTGTTCTTATCCACCACATGGTGCCATTCCAGTCATGAAAATCCACCTACGTTCTGACCATAGTGCTAAAATCACATCCAAACTACATTGGTTCATACATAATACTGGTCCTTACCTCAAAACCACACCTTGATACCCGAGGCACTGTCCCTCAAGGTTCACATCACCACAAAATCTTTATCCATCACCATGCCTATATCGCACACCTAGTATCACCCAATGTGCATTAATATCATCCCTAAAGCACCTAAATATGCTCTAATAAAACCAAAAACCTTGACTAACCCCTCTCTCAAGATACCCTCAATAGTACCAGTCACTAACTTACTAAAATTCAAGTCATAACCCAGGGTCCCCTAGTACCTCCCTCCTATCCCCCCAAACCAGGTCTCATAGAGGGTCATAACTCATGGGAAGCCCATTGTTCCCAAATCAAGACCAGGGAAATAGATTTTCCAATGCCCATGATAGGGTCCCATAAGCTCATCTATCATGCACTATATTCCAAGTCATCTACCACTCGGGCACATATTCTCACTAAGAATCCAACTATAAGACCACTCCCTCAAGAGTCCAAAATCATCTAGGGTCATAAGAATATAACATCATTTATTTAATGATCCATGTCAAAGAACAATAAACATAAGTTTTTTTTAGATAAAATGTCATTCCGAGCTATATAAAAAAACACCATTCAGGTTTTCACTAACAATATTAATAAATGGTCCTACAAGGTACATTTAACAAACATCTCCCTATGGAAATCTGTATCCAGTGAACCACCATCACATGGTTTTTTTTCTAGAGTGCAATTCTAAGATAAATATAAAAACACCATATATTTTGTTACTATAAATTTAAATAACTGAACTTGTATAATAGCAACCCACCAGGGGTTTCCCTCCGAATACACCATGTGTCTTACTGACCTACTAGGGTAAACTCACATACCTTTCTCTAAGAGGCCACATAATCATCATCAAGATTCCATGTTCCATAGATTAACATGAACTTCTATCATAAGGTAATACATATACAAGTTGACACAGTTGGGTAGAATGTCACCAAGTACTTATATAGGAAAACATTTTATGGGTAGTTTTTGATATTTTAAATAACCAAGAATTAGTCATCAGGTAAATAACATGCTAACAGGACTATATGTGATGTGAAACCTATATTTCTAATATGATACATGAGATTCCTCTTACAACTATAGTCTATGAATCAAATCCAAATCATCACCCTCTTTCCATTAGGATAAGATCCAAATAATAATAATAAACCAAGAACCTCAAATATCCATGTGAGTCATCTATGGTGAGAATAATATACAACCATAACATTAGAAGTCTAAATATAAATCCCATAACCATGGTAACCTAGAATTCCCACCATAATAGGTGTTATTGATTCACCTTCCCAATATCCATCATAGGATTTGACACATTCCTAAATATCTAGTCTACCAATCCCAAAACAATAACAAAAAAATAAAATCAACTTCTAATACCACTTTGTAACATCTATCTTCAGTTAAATCTATGAAAATCAACCAGAAAAGTTTTCCACATAATCTTAAGAACACCTCCATGTATGCTCGATACTACTAACTAGTAGTCGGGGTCTGAAATGGTATTATGAAGAGACTATACCCCCTGTGTCAGAGTGTCCAAAAATGGATGAAATAAAAAAGTACCACACATCACAGATAAAATAAAAGAATAATATTATAAATATAAAAATAATGATAATTAATAAAGTGAAATAAAGACCTGAACAACCATGTAATACATACAATAATGGTCTCCCACCAGGCCAACCAGACATACAGAATGGAATAAAAGAAATTGAAATGGTGGATCCATGAAAACTCTAATACAAATTATATACCATGGTCTCAAAATCTTAGAAGTAATATATCTAAATGTCTAACATCTAAGTCATGGGAATCTACCCAACCTATGCCTAAAACAAGTGAGAGGTCTTCTTGGGTACCCAAGTGCTATGGTCACCCGATAAAGGTGTGAGTACAAAAGTCAGTAGGTCACCACCAATTTGGTCCCATACATAACCATCATATGAAGTGTGTGTACATGTGACATTCTTAGCTAGAATAAATAAATATAACTTAGGAATAAATAAATAAATATCACTAAACATACCTATATAAACTCAATTCCAGAATTTATCGAAGCATTCCATGTTTACTGTGCCAACCATTATCCCAATATCCCCAAGGGATAATATATATAAATCAAGAAGAGCCAAATAATCATCACCAATCCTCATGTCTCATCCAGTTTTACAGTGTTTATGAGCAAGAGCACCACCTCAAGCTTACCTCTCTCTATTCTATGGGGACCCCACATTCACGCCTCTATAATGTTGTGTGGTGGACCATGGGGAAACACTAGGAATCCCTCATCCTCAATCCCTTAGGCTAAATACCCAAAATAGTACATGTGAGTTCTTTATTTAAGGCCAATAACCGATTCCTAGGTGGGGGAGGCCCTAGAAAATCATAGAATTCCATGCATGACTGATTCCTATGTGACCTTGGAAATCAATAGTAATAACCTCCCTAAATTCCATAGCTAATATCTAGGTTATCCACTATCACACAGATCCTCATCCAAACCATTACCAGTGTTTCCATACAATCCTATGGGGGTAACATAGGAAACAATCAATGGGATCTTATAACCACCCTTAGGATTTCCAATATACTTACTTAGGGATACATACCCACCCCAAACCTCATAATTACATTTCAATACTAAGTATCATTAGAATTCACAATGTCCTAATAGTATCTATATTTGAATCCCAAAACCTAGGAAATCATAATGGAAACACAAAATTAGAGGAACCCCTACCATCATGGGCATTCTTATATGTGCACTATTGTACTTTAATGTTGGATCCTATGAGTCGTCACTCGGAATCCATCACAGTATCACCCATAATGGATTTTATCCAAACTATGTATCCAACACTAAAATACTATTATATTGGATCCCAAACATCTTAGGCATCCTATGGTCTCATCCATATTAACAAGTGATTCCTGGGAATATCAGGAAATCACATCTATTCCAGGACTAAAGGCCAGTTCACAAGAATATTGGGAAATAAATACCATATTAAGAATGAAATAAGACATAGTAAGGGTTTTATAAATTCCCAATCCCATCCTCATCATCCGTATCCCCTCAAACTTACTTTTTCATTATGGGTTCTAAGGTGACACATGTTATCATATCAACTCATTTTCAAGGAACATTATTGATGAGGTCACAACTCATGGTGGAAACTACTAGGGTCAATTAGGTCTCATCGAGGCCTCCTTGGTCTCTTAGGAAAGACACACTTTTTATATAGCCTTGACCCATTCCCTTTCCTAGAAATCCTAGGATTTTATGAACACCCAATCCACAAAAGTCTATAAAGGGTTTAACCACCCAAGTAGTCATGTCATAGTAGGGGAGGAAGACTCACCCCACAGTTATCTCAACGGTCCCAATGACTCTAGGGTATCTCTCATGGCCAAACCCTTGGACATGCCTCTAGAATAATCTCCCCTATTTACCTAGAGATCATTAAGACACATGTTATTAAGGAAACTACACCTTATCTGTTATAAAGTATATCTTTGACCACCAATGGCTGAGAAATACTTTTAGTGCATGAGGGTATATCAAGGACCCTAGAACCTTGTGCCACTTAATCCATGGATTTAATTTTTATTTAACAACTTAATTTTTTTAAATGAGTCCCATTTCTAAATTGTAGGGGTCAAACATACCACATGAAACACAAGAATAATACCAAAGGGTAGATTCATAAGGACCACCTACCTTATTCCATAGTGAATACCATTTTCAATGAATATCATAAGGTCTCACTAAGGATTTACAAGATTATAAAACTTTAATACAACCACTTGAATCTCATATCTCACATAAAACCCACCGAATCAATTAATTATAATCAAATTATAATTAACTAATTAACTAAAACAAATCTAAAAAATTAAACCTTAATTTAAAAAGGAAAAAATTCCAAAGACTCACTGTGCGACCTCATCACAGTAGAACCTCATCTAAAAACCCACCAATATCCCATGGGGTACTCCAATTATCATTTTGGTAAAAATTTATGACACTTGATGATAAAAAACATTAATTGAATTTAATTTATGCTCAAAACCATGAAAATCACCATGAAAACATACCTCAATGAAATGGCATGCTGTAAAGTGAGAACATCATCTATAGACACCATATGTATAGAAAACAAGAAATCCCCTTTATTCAATTCTTCTTCCACCATTCTTGGGTGAAATTAACATAAATTCCCTAAACCAACAAACAACAATTAAAGATGATGGAAGGAGAATATTGGAGGCCAATGGTGTTGGATATGAACATTAAATTTATAAATAATGGCTTTAAAATATAACCCAAAATCAAGGGGGAGGAGGGATCTAATGGGGGTGGATTAGTCATGCGTGAGGAGGAGAAGATGAAAAGGGGTCTCCCTTATATAAACTAATTGGAGAAAATCATAAAAAAACCCTTTAATAAGCCTCATGATTTGGCTGCATGGTTTTCCATACGATACACCTACCACATGGATGAAACTACCGCAATACATCCCACATAAATTTTTTAGACACAAATTTTTCCAAACCCTGAACAAAACATTTTGGTGTTAATACCTCAATCCCTCTACCTCATACGGGTTTCCAAATTATGGCTTAACTATGTGGATGGTTCTACAACCCCTCTGAAACTCTTTAATGGTTTCCTCTGAAAAATAAAAATGGTTTCACTTAACCATGTAAGAAACTCATGATTAATATAATTTTAATTAAATACCACCACATGATTATAGTGTCACATGATCTCTCATTAACTGTACCCCCCAAACCATGATCCATGGGAAGAATCCTCCAAAATTGTTGGGACTTAACCCAAATCTCCTGAAACTCGCCATCACATCAAGCCACCTTCCAAGCCTTATTCAAAATATAAAAAAAAAATTTAAGTTATTTCAAATATTAAAATTACTTTTGAAATATCCAATTAAAATTAAACATGTCTAGTAAATGAAAATTCAAATTATCCTTGAATTTCCAATGCCCGTAAATTCATGAGTTATTACAGTATGAATCCATTGATTTATTGGTAAGCTTAAAAAATCACATTATGTTTATTTTTATTGAAATATTTCACTAAATTTATGTATTAAAAATTTGTTAAATATATATGATATAGGCTAAAAAATATTTATGAAGTTAGAAATGATGTTAAAAAATAAAAACATCATATTTGTAAAATGAAGTTTTAAGACATGAATATGATGGATGGTGAATTGGTTGATTATTTCCTCACATGAGAAAATAATTTTTTTATCTTAATAAGAGGATTTGGATAGGTACATGAAGATTTTATATTAGTAAGTAAAATACTTTGTATCAGGTAAGAAATATTTTTTGTGAAGCTATCAATACTTGGAGGATGAATTTGGATATATCTCTAAATGATTATTTTTTTAATCTGTTGATTTATTATGGAATAATCAAATGATATGTATTGAAAATAAATAATTAGATTATAAATACATTAATTTTAAATCATTGAAAAATGTAAAGATTCAAGAATATAATAAATAGAAAAAAATTATTTGGGAGATAATGATAATTTAATGAAATTAAAAATTCATTTTTATTTCAAGAATATTTTAAAAGTAAAAGGTAAACATGATTTTAAATTACATATTAAAATTTCAAATTATATAATTACTAGATATTTATCATTTAATTTCTTAAAAATCTAATAAGGGAGTCATAATAAAGATGAATATATATGAAATGAGTTTATAATAAGAGGGTTCAATATTTTCATAAAATTAAAAAATAGAGATTAGTTTTTAGAATATTTTAAAGGAAGTGAGTGTTAATATGATTAATTTGAAGATTATACTTAAAACTAATTCATATAAAAAGTAGATTAAAAATAATAAAATTATGATTAAGACTTTTATTATTCAAGTTGTTCTTTATGTAAAAGGAAAATGAAACTAAAATTAGGATTGTATTTAATAGGGACTTAAAATTATACAACTCTAAAATAAAAAAATGGATGAGAATAAAGGTTAAATAAATTAAACCTGAATTAAAAATGAGCAAGAATTTTTTTTGAGGAAATATAAGTAATTTTGGTAAAGAATATTAGATATTTAAATTATATATTTATTTGGAGAAAAGGATGAAATGATGTAACATGCTTATTTTTTATATTATTTTTATTTATGAATTATAAATTTGTTTTTCTAATTGATTTTTTTGCTATATGGTGTGTGATTAAATTATTATTATTTAATTAGAGAATTTCATTTTTGTTTTCATGTGATTTTTAGGAGTTTGGTTTATATGTGGTTTGAAGATCTAATTCATGGGAGTTAATGTGAAGATATTTACCTGGAATTATGGTTTTGTTTTTTGTATTTAATTATGATAAATTATTTTAATTGATGTCTCTTTGATGGAGTTATGAATAATTTATTTAATTTGGATGATATTTTGGGGATTTTTATATGGGTATTTTTGAAATGATATTGATGAGGGTCATAGATAATTAATCGGTGCAATTAATCAAGGTTTTTGGGGTTTTCATAGTTAAATAATATTAATTTAGTCAATTAACATGAATTAGATGAATTAGAGGAGGATTAACTAAGTCATTCATGGAATATAAAATTTTAATAGAAGTAATAATAAAGGATACAGGGGATAAGCAATTTTTTTTTGGAAATTATAGGGTTGAATCTAGTTATGGGAGGGTTGTTCTGTCAAAAATGATTTTTGAGTGAGTGTATGATTTTTAAAAGAGGTATATTTATATTTTTAACATTCCTCTCATATCCCGTGATCACACTCTCACTCTTTTTAAATTCTATATGGTGGGGTATTTTTTTGAATAGTAGTGATCATAGGTTAGAAGTGTAGTCAAATATATTGATATATGTGATATTATTTGGTTTATACATTTTATATGGATTATTTAGAGTGTTTGGTAGACTTTAAATTTCATATAACCCATAATTATAATGTTTATTTTTTTTAGGTATTAAATAATGGATTTATGACATATGGAATAACCAATGATGAAATATCATAAAGGCTATTCCACTTACTGGATAATTCTCCATCAACCTTCTCTTCTTTTAATCCTAGATACTAAAGACTTACACAAGATCATTACAAGTTTCATGGGGTCATGTCCCTCTCTAAAGACTATGAAGACTTATGTATAGAGTCATATGAAATAATTTCATATAACACATGTCATGAAATAATGGAATGGATCTTATTTCAAATATGCACATGCAACACCAAACTTATTTTACAATATAATTATTCAATATGGTTTATAAACAAGGATTTATTGATGAATTTTGTTAATGGGGATTAGTTTTTCATCTCATGAAGATCATCAAACTAAGGGTTCATGGAAATTACCAAGAAAGAGATTCTTGGTAGGTGGATATAAACTATTCGTATATGTAACACCCCACTTTTTGAATTTTCAATAAATTTTAAAATAATAATAATTTTGGAATTAAAAAAACAAAAAATTGAAAATTTATAAAATATATTAATGATAAATGGTTTGAACATGTATTGGGAAACTGGGAATAATTAGTAATTTCATATAATAAGTGATGCATTATTAGATAATGGTTTGATGAACCATTCATGTAACCATTTATACCAATAAAGTTAAACGAATACATTATTTTTCAATTCCAAAATTCCCAAGAATATTCATAATTTATTTATAAATAATTACAATGACTTAAATAAATATTTATTATGGGTATGTAATTTATAAAATTTGTTTCAAATTTATTAGTTTACACATTATATAAAAATAAATGTGTAGATAATTTTTCACATGTATTTTATATTAATAATAATAATATTATTTTTTTAAATTATAGTGCTAAAGTGGAATGAAATTGGTTACCTGTGTTATTGGTATTTTGAGAGAAATATGTGTGTGTGTGGAAATATTTATATATTTTTCTAAATATATAGGTGGATTATTATTTTTTTACTTTTATATTTATTATTATTTTATGTGAAAAGGGTTTTCCCTATCTCCCCTTTTATTTTGTGTCCAATAAATCCTAGGAAATATAGAGTATTCCCTCCTATATCCTTTCCTTCAAGTTTCTTATACCTCTATAAAGGATCTCAAATGGGAGTTATCTTACATTATCTTATTACTTCTCTTCTTCATCCTTTATTTCACTACCTATTATGTCTTTTTCAAATTATATTTCATGTAAGAGTTGTGGTTTTGACATATCATGGAAAAAAACCCCTAGATTCCAATGGTGTTTTTCTTCCTAGATTTTATAAAACCTTTTCCTAAACATTATCTGTCATCATTTGGTGATGGTATAATGGTTATTCAAAATAGATTAGGTGATTCTATCATTTTCCCTTTATTTGATAAAACCATGAATTTTTGAGTGTTAAAAATTATTTTCATTCCTATAAAATGATTCTATATATTTTTTATCATGGATTTATAATTTTTCTCCATGATTTCTATCTTGATATTTTTTTATTCTAAAGGTTTTTTCTTACGTTATATATATATAATTGAAATCATGTAATTCCATGAATCTAAGGTGTTTGTTGAAATTTTAAACATGATTTAAGATTAAGTTGACCAAAATGGATTTTATGTAATATATTCTTATGATTTATAAAGAGATGATATTATATTTTCAACAATGTTTTCAAATTATAAAAAACATGTTTGGAAAGAAGTAAATAAAATTTTTTAGTTGACCTAAAGGGGTGTTTCCCTGGTATTTGGGTATTTTTTTTTAAAATCTATGTTATGGACACATAGAGTGTTTCACATATTATCATGGGGTTTACTACAAATTAAATTAATTTATAAAATGATTTATCAAATGTTTTTATAAAATGATTTCATGAATAAAGTGGTGTATGGTATATTCAATGTTTTTTTACTTCATGACATACTTATTTGTGTTATAACTCCTATGTGACTTGAAATTAATTTATATGATATTATTTTATTAATGTATGGTTATGATAAGGGGTTATTATTTAATTTAACTTTAACTAATATAGTATTTTAATCATTATGAGGAATCATCATCATGAATACTTTTGGGTACTTAGGAAGGACCCTAAGACAAGTATCAGTCTAGGTTATGAGGAAAATCTCCCTAGACTGCTCATAACTAGTGTGGGACTCCACTCTACATAACAATTTTTAAAAATAATGTAGGATGATAATATTTATAGAAACTTACATACTATTGGATATGATTATGGATGTGATTATGGATATGTTTATGATTATATATATGGATTTTCATTTGATTAGTATTAAGATCCAAGGTTTACCTACCTTATTTCTTTAGGTACTCCTGTAATTCCTTGAATTTTATTTCATTATAAAGTTTCTTTAATTTAAATTTTTTACTTATGAACTTAAATTTTTATACCCTTGTACACTTTACATTTACATCTTTTTTAGTTTTTAAAACATGATTTAAATGTTATTTTACATTTTACTTATTTTTCACATGTGATTAAAAAGGGTATTTTAATATTTATATTTGAAACTAGAATTTATGTATTTTAAATTAAAGGGAGTGTATAGAATATTGGTGTAATCCTACTGGGGATTAGATCACACCATAGATACACACCTTGGTGTGTATGTAGATGTGTGTTCTTTTAGATTATTTTGTAGGTGTGATTGGTTATCCTATTCTCTGTGAGGGAAATATAGCTCAGGTTTGAGAATATATGGGTGGTGGCATAAAAAGGGTTTTTTCACATGGAGATGTTTAGAGTTATTTTTTTTAGTTTTTTGACGTTTTTTATATTTATTTCTCAAATTAGTATGTTTTTTATTATTTGTTTTATATTTTCATGTATAGAACATGTATATTTTTATTATTTATATTAATTGTTTAGTTTAATTTATTCTTTATATAATAATAAAGGGTAAACCAATACCATTATCTATATGATACCATGAACACTTATTGTTGGCCCATGGAATTGGAAATTTTATTCATGCATTGTAGAATGATGGAATGAGTGTGATGGATGGTTCTTTATAACAGTATGTTACTAAATGGTATTACAGTGAGAGAAAGAAGTTATGCGGTTTGTAGAGATAATATCATCAGAACTTGGGAAGTAGAAAATAAACGAAATTGATCACCTAGATTATTATTCAAAATATGGTTACTATAGGATATTTAGGAATTGGTGGTGTCTTCCAACCATTCATAAGGTTCTCATTTTTTCCACGATGAGGTGTCTTAATAATATAAGTGAGATTTTATCTTTTTTTATGAAATTTGTGTTGATTGCATGATTTATTGAGAGATGTATGTATATCACGATGTGTATAGTGATATATTTTTGTTTTATAAATTCAAAAATTTTACATTTTTCATAAATATGTATTTTCTAATAATTCAAAATAAATGGTTTCCATGATAATAAATGATCTTATAAATATTTTAATGGGAAATGAGTTTTAAAAATAGTGTTTTCTAATTATTGGTGTAAATTTTTTTTTACTTTATTATGAAGTTTTTACAATGGGGGAAAAGTTTTGAAATTATATTTAAATAATGATTTGTGTTATGGTATTAAAAAATAATCATTAAAACCATTACTTTTTAATGTAACGTTCATGTATGTAAGAAATGTGTGATCTAGGATGCTGAGTAAGGGTAAATAATTTAGCAGAAGATATAAACTTTTAAGGAAAGATGTTTAATAAAAACAATAGACTTTTAAACATAAAATTGAACATATAATGGAAAAAATAAATCAAACATTTCCATATAAACATTTAAATGGATATTCTATTAGTCTAATAATCACATGTAATAACTAATTTCATAATGAGGGAATGCACAATGTCTGACATCATAACCACATAGTCAAGGCCTCGTGCCAAGACTACAATTAATTTTTTTTTCAAGGCCTTGTTCCAAGACACTAATTTGTCTCATGAGACCTAATAATTCATCTAGCAGATATAACAGGCCCTTCCTGTGACTTACTAAGTCCAATGCATTCCTCATAAGAAAAAGGGTGATACATAACATAAACATTCGCACTAAAACTAGCATAGGAATTGTCAATACTTTAACCATAAACCATGAATGCTATAAAAATAAAATATCTATATTCAAACATATCATAACTAATTAAATACAATATGTAAGATTTTATTATAGTAAATCAACATCCAAAAAGAATAATATCCAATAAAGGATGTTGACATAGTTGAAAATAATCAATAAAACTCTTTGAGAGAAATACCATTTTTCATGAAATCATTTAAAAGTCACACAATTTATAAAAGAAGTAAATTAAAATAGATTGTTGAATAAAAGTTTCCCGTACCAATTTCAAACTCTTGAAATAAATTAACACTTTAAAACAATCATGTCCACG
Organism: Viscum album; assembly: GCA_963277665.1. NCBI lineage: Eukaryota > Viridiplantae > Streptophyta > Magnoliopsida > Santalales > Viscaceae > Viscum > Viscum album. The sequence continues at coordinate 1,303,468,723 of OY728160.1, read as the reverse complement.
TACATAAATCCTTAAAATCATTTTGAAAACTTGGACATTAATTAAAAAGATTTAGAAAAGTAAATATTTAAAAACATTTAAAATGATGATATATCTAAATAGTCCCTTCCAAAAAACCTTAAAATGTTACGTTTTTAAATTTTTTTAATGAATCATGGACATATATGATAAATATGTCCCAGTAGATACTTATAGATAAACAATCTCGGATAATAATGAGTTTGAGGAAATAACCCTTACCCTGTACATTCCTTTGGTCGAGGGTATGTTTAACCTCCTGTATAATGACCATAGTATGTTATTAAATTATACCATAACCATATTCATATTTATGATTCATTTATGAATTTATACTTCCCATTTAATAATAATTTCCATGTTAAAATAACATTTCCTATAATAATCTCTTTCTTTATCGTACAAGTTTTAACTTTTTATTCTTGATCGTATCACTTATATCATTATTTAATTGCTTCTAGAATAAAAAACTTTATTTTTGTATCATATATATTCATAATATAAATATGTATAATAGATAGATATATTAAATGGAAAACACCGTTTATGGAGATGATAGGTCGTACGTGCGCATAAACGTTGTTTCCGTTTTCATATCATATTGAACAGAAGTAAGTGAATGAGATATATGTAAATACATAAGTACATATAAATATACATATATATATATATATATATATATCTATACAGTAGCATTATTATGTCATATATTACATACTTATTAATAACATAAATTTTTATGATCATTGTTGAATGGTGAACGTGGGAATGAATCTCATCCCGTCGTGGAGACGGTAAGCCATACGTACGCACGAGCGACGATATCATTATATTGATGGCGAAATTGTTTTTAATTGGATGGTATATTATATATAAATAATAATTAACATATTATATTTATTATTAAAATCAATTATACTCATTATTATACCCATCCAAATAATGACGTGTTGAATAACAAACTACAACTCGACGTAGAGACGGCAAACCGTACGTACGCACGTATGGTGACTTTTTTTATTCATAGGATGGATAGAATAATGAATTTAGTTATACCATATTTATAATAACATCTAAGTATGTTGATGTTACTGGAGTTATTATTTTAGTATGGAAACAACAAAGAAAGAGGAAGTGAAAGAAGAAAAGAACTTTGAAAGAGGTGATGAAATAATTATATCTTCTTCAGGTTATTTCTTTTGATTTAAACAAAATGACTCTTTAGGTTGGCTTTATGATCAAATTAATGAATCTAGTATAAATTAAGGGTATTTTGGAGGATATTTGATCAGGTTTGGGATGATTCAAATGTATTTGGAGGTGTGAAATTAAGAGAATGGGAAGTGCCCTTTTATAAGAGATGTGAGAGGCACTTTAGGAAAATATTGAAATATTAATTTATTATAAAATCATTTTAAGTTTCTAATAGATCCAAATAGATTTATTTAGATTATAAGGTGGTTATATGTCTAAATAATCTCAACCAATATATTTTAGACAAGTTTAGGTCACCATATTAACCTTATATTTTAGATTTAACTCTTAGTTAAATAGTTTAACATTTACCATGTCTTCTTGTATTTTTATATTACATGGTTAATAAACTTACTATAAAATTACAATAGAACAAAAAATGGTTCATTAATTACATATAAAAACTTATATAAGTCCTTTGGTTGAACCTTATATTTTTAGGAATATTATATCATTTAATAAAATAGTATTTGTTTTAAAAACTCATTTATGTCAATTTTGACACTATTTAGTATTTGTTTTTTGTTATGGTCATAAAAAATTAATCACTTCAAAAAAATAAATTTAATCAACCATAAAATGTCATATTAAACTAGAAAATTCGTGTATGTTATCCAAACTTTACATTTATATTTATTTTAATATTTATAACATCAATTATTTTAATCTTTTCTTTAATATGGTAATTATTGCATCATCATTGTGTCATAAATTAATTTAATTATTTAATGACTCAAAATTATAAATAAAATACCATGATATGGGAAATATTTTTATTTCTATAATGAATATTTATATTCTATTTTATCTTATGTGTATCCCTATATTAAAATGGTTTAGTTATTAAAATTGGAATTTAACACTTTTAACTCTTCTTTAAATAAAATATAATAAATGTTCTAATATAATCCAAGTGGATCAAAAGGATCATATTTTATTAATAAGGTTTATTTTGGTCGAAATACACTTATCAAATAGAATTAAGACATGTGTTGGTGTAATTATAATATCAATTTAACCTTTAATTATCCAATTTACTTTTAACAGTGGTAAATAAAATTCAATGGTTACTATTCAGAAAAAAATATTTTCATCCTATTGAACCAAATTTTACTTACTTATTTAAACCATACCTCTAAAAATTTTGAAATTCAATTCACAGAAGCATAAAAATTACATTTTATGAAAATTTTCAAATGTGCCTAGAAGGTGGGTAAAAGACAGTATAAAGTTCAATAAAATTTTATATATCTAATCTTATTATAAAATGAATTCAATGAATTAAATTTTACTAATATAGGTATTGTGTATCTATTTTGTCTTTAAATTAAATTTAAATAATAATTATTAATATTTAAATAAAAAGTCGGTTTTAAACAATAACGCAATGTTTTTCACTATTCATCAAAAATTGAAAGTTTTTAGAAAAATTCCAAAAATTCACCCAAAGATAATTTTGATATTAAAAATTAAAAAATGATTTCAATTTAAAAAAAATAAAAACATATATGTTTCATTAATTAATTTAAAATTAATTCATGTTGTCAAAACTAGGAAGTGAGTTTTTAAGATGTAAAAACTATTAAAAGATTGACTTGTGTTTATGTACAATTTAAATGTGAAATTACATACAATGACCTAAATTATATTAAATGATAAAAATATAATCTAATTATACTTTAAAACCCCTTAAATTTATAATTTAACACTATAAATTATTTTGATTAAATTAGTTGATTTTAATTAAAATTTAGTATTTTTTTACTATTCATCAAAATATGAAAGTTATCAGAAAAGTACCAAAAATTTATCCGAACTAAATTTTTATGTCCTGCTTATAAATAAAAATTTAATTTCATTAAATTTAATATATAAAAGTGTCAAATATTGTATTTAGAAAGGGGTTTCTATTAAAAGGCTGAAAATCTCCATTTTTTAAAAATACTTCTTTTATCTGAAAAATTAAATTTTTCCTTATATTAGGTATAAGAAACAAATAATATGAATGTTAAACATATATAGGATATATATAAAATTAAAAATGTGGTTAATAATATTTATAAATACTATTTAAACGGCTATTTTGATAGGTCGTGATGCGCTTGAACTTGATTTTTCATGTAGCACAAACTATTTAATTACTTTAAAGAGATAACGCACTATGAAATATTGGGGTGTTAAATTCTCCCCTCCTTCAATAAATTGCATCCTCACAATTTGAAATTATTGTTTGAAAATAAATGGTTTAAAATAGAAAATACCATTGTGGAAAACCCACATCGGAAATAGGGTTAATAAAATTATTCTTAATAAGAGGGAAATGGAAATGAAAAATTCACCACCAAATTATGATTTTGAATAGGAGAACATTGGTGGAAATTAGAGACACCTAATTGGAGAAAAAAAGTAAATATTTATAGGGAGTGATTGAGGTAATCAATCACAAACAAGTGAACAAAAAATGTAAAATTTAGGTCCTCAAAGCCATCAATCTATGATGATTTAAAGTATCATCGGTTCAAAAAAACACATGGTATTAGGATAACAATTTTTTTCATATACTTAATTTATTTTTGAATAGGAGGGATTAATTTTCTATAAAGATAAAAAATCAAGAAAACATACTTTATTTCATTACCTATCATAATCATTTTCTCATCATTTGGTAGTGCTTTGATCTATTTTCAATTCATCCCTTACACTAGTAAATGAATATTCAAAAATGATTTTTTACACCTAAAGTACATTTGATAAATCATAAGGTCCACAAGTATTCCCTTAATCCTCAAAATTTTTACTAAAAACTAAAAGGTTAGGTCAAAGTATTCAATAAATCATGCTTTAACCTCAAACAAAATATCAAGTGTTCAAATTACTCAATTCCAACCTTTAGACTTTTCCAAATACTTGTGTCCAAACACACAGTCCAGAAATTTATAAGGAAGGTCAACATAACATAATGAAGATCTATTTTACCACATAATAACATGTGAATACCTTCATAATGTATTCTATTAAGACATGGTAACTACCTAAATTACTATAAAACCTTATTTGAATAGGCATGTACTTCATTATTCCTTCTATAAAACATAGAATACTGGATATACTCCTTAAAAAATTTTGCAATCTCCAACAATGATGGAATAAAAAAACCATTAATTAGTTCCAAGGTAGTCAATAATATCCAATATACTTTATCCAACTCAATTATATCTTATTCCAAAATCACTACCTCAGTATCAGGACCATATTAAGGTTTATATTTCTCTCAAACATATATTTTCCAAAAAGTCTAACCAGCTATTGAGTCACTTTTCTTGGTACCACACAATCTCAAATCCTTAATGATATAATATAGTAGTACAGTCCTTATTTATTTCCATAATTCATCTAACTTTAACCTCATTAATACAATACTCAAATGACACAATTCTTTAATAACAATATAATAACACTAATCATTCATCTTCATCTACAGTAGTATTATAACTTGATTATTATTCAATAGCATCATTTGTGGTATACTCTGATGATTTGGACATTGATTCTCATAGTGTCCCAACTTCTTGTAGATGAAGCATTGTACATTTGAAACCTTTTTCTTACCCTTTTAATCACGTACTTTGTGTCCTTTTTCTCCATACTTATAAAAAACTCTCATTCCCTTCAAGAATTTACCAAGGTGATTCTTTCCACAGTTATCACATGTGAAAAAATTCTTCTTTCTCTTCTTCTCTTTATCCATATTTTCTCCTCCATCCTCTAATTCTCTTTATTCCCTTCAAATCCATTTGACTCATGAAATTCATTACTTTCTTAAAGTTGGCCTAATACCATAGAAGATATGATCCTTATTACTCTTTGGATCATGCGTATTGCTGGATTTCTCATTCCTTCTACTGGGAACAATTTCTAAATGACAACATACACTAGTTTAGATCATATCATAATGTAGAATCCAAAAACTAGAAAAATTATCAACATTAATTGAATATTTTCAAACATTTAGTCTCATAATAATATAAATGGTTTATTTGATGTTATATTTACTCATAAATCCTTTATAATTGTTTGTAAGGAAAATATTAATTATCCTAAGAATATCCCCTGGGAGTATCAAACCAGGTGCACAGTAAGGCCAGTCATTGTGTACCAATATACCCCAGGTCAGGTCCAAAACTCCTAGTTAGAGTTTCCACTCCTAGGAACATCTGTTCTAGAACCATGTCCACTTGTAGTATCCAAACAGGGATGTATTTCTTGGAAAACCCACATAATATCTACATTACCAAAATTTATAGATTTTATTCTATACTAATCCTCAAAGTCTCTCTTAGGGTAATGTTTCCTAATCATAGTTTATCAAAATCTAATTTCCAAGGTTTTTTCTAAACTTACTCTGATACCAACTATAACGCCCCAACCCCAGAATCCTGAATCCAGTGCATTATTTTAATACATTAGCATGATTACAAGGAATCAAGTCTCGAAGGACCGATCAGTTTAGCAGTCTTGGAAAATAGATTACATACATGAATGTTACAATACACATTCAAAAATAAAACACAACATAAATAATCCATTGAGAATTAAATTATTCCCCTAGATTAACCCTTCATATCAATCATAATACACTTCTTGAAATCCTGGTAAAACAAAACATAATAAAGGGGTGAGCTTAGATGCTCAGTAAGGATAAATAATTTAGCGGAAGCTATAAACTTTTAAGGAATGACGTGTAATAAAAAAACTGCCTTTTAAACATAAAATTGAATATAATATGTAAAAAATAAATAAAACATTACCATATAAACATGCACATGGATATTTTACTAGTCAAATAATCACATGTAATAACTAATTTCATAATTAAGGAATGCATAACACCGGACATCATAACCACATAGTCAAGGTCTCGTCCCAAGACTAAAAAAAAATATTTTTTCAAGGCCTTGTTCCAAGACACTAATTTATCTCATGAGACCTACCAATTCATCGAGGGGCTATAGTGGGCCCCAACCATCGCTTACTAAGTCTAATTCATTCCTCATATGAAAAGGGGTGAAACATCACATAAACATTCGTACTAAAACCAGCATACTAAATGTCAATACTTTAACCATAAACCATGAATGGTATAAAAATAACACAACCACAGTCAAACATATCATAACTCATTCAATATAATATGAAAGCTTTTATTATATAAAATCAACCTCAATCAATATTAATATCCAATAAAGGATGTTGACATAGTTGAAAATAATCAATAAAACTCTTTGAGAGAAACACCCCTTTTCATTATATCATTTAAAAGTCACACAATGTATAAAAGAAGTCATTAAAAAGATATTTTTGAATCAAAGGGTCCCATACCACTTTGAATCTTTTGAAAGAAATTAACACTTTAAAATAATCATGTCCACGTAAATAAATCCATAAAATTATTTTGAAACATGGAAATTAATTAAAAAGATTTAGAAAAATAAATCTTTAAAAACATTTAAAATGATGATCTAGAAAAATATTCCATTACATAAAACCTTAAAAGATTACTTTTTAAAAAAATTTAATGAATCATGTACATAGATGATAAATATGTCCCAGTAGATATTTATAGATAAACAATATTAGATAATAATTAAATTGAGGAAATAACCCTTACGTTGTACTTTCCTTTGGTCGAGGGTACCTTTAACCTCTTGTATAATGACCATAGTATGTTATTAAATTATACAAGAACCATATTCATATTTATGATATCATAATTGATTCATTTATGACTTTATACTACCCATTTAATAATAATTTCCATGTTAAAATAGCATTTCGTGTAATAATCTCTTTCTTTATCGTACATGTTTTAACTTGTTATTGTTGATCATATCACTTATATCATGATTTAATTGCTTCAGGAATATAAAAAATTATTTATGTATAAAATATATTCAGAATATAAATATGTATAATAGATAGATATATGAAATTTAAAACATCATTTATGGAGACGGTAGGTCGTACGTACGCATAAACGTTGTTTCCGTTTTCATATCGTATTGAATGGAAGTAAGTGAATGAGATATATGTAAATAAATAAATAAATATATATATATATACATACATATATATATATATATGTATATATATATATATACATACATATATATATATATATGTATATATATATTTCTAGTAGCATTATTATGTCTTATATTACATACTTATTAATAATTTATATTTTTATAATTATCGTTGAATGGTGAACGTGGGAATGATCTCATCGCGTCGTGGAAACGGTAAGCCGTACGTACGCCCGAGTGACAATATCATTCTATTGATGGTGAAATAATATGTTATTGGATGTTATATTATATATAAATAATTATTAACATGTTATATTTATTATTTACATCAATTATACTTATTATTATACTCATCCAAATAATGATGTGTTGAATAAGAAACTACACCACAACGTGGAGACGGTAAGTCGTACATACGCACGTATGGTGACTTTTTAATTTATCGGATGGATACAATAATGAATATGTTTGTACCATATTTATAATAACATATCATTATGTATAAGGTACTGTATTTATTATTTTATTATCTAAACAACAAATAAAGAGTATGTGAAAGAAGAAAATAAATTTGAAAGAGGTGATGAAATAATTACCTCTTCTTCGGGTTCTTCCTTTTGATTTGAACAAAAGGGCTCCTTAGGATGGATTTATGATCAAAATAATGCTTCTAGATTGAAGTAAGTGTATTTGTGAGAAGATTTTAGCAGGGTTTTGATGATCCAAATAGCTATGGAGGTGTGAAATTAAGAGAAGGGGAAGTGCCCTTTTATAGGAGAGGTGAGGGGCACTTTAGGAAAATATTAAAATATTAATTTATTATAAAATAATTTTCGGTTTTAGTAGCTCCAAATGGATTTATTTATATTCTTAGATGGTTATGGTTCTAAACCCTCTCAACCAATAGATTTTAGACAAGTTTAGGTCACCATATTAACCTTATATTTTAGATTTAACTCTTAGTTAAATAGTTTAACATTTACCATGCCTTCTTGTATTTTTATATTACATGGTTATTAAAATTACTATAAAATTAAAAGAAAACCTAAAGTGGTTCATTAATGACATATCTAACCTTATATAAATCCTTTGGATGAACCTTATATTTTTAGTAATATTATATCATTTAATAAAACAGTATCTGTTTTAAAAACTCATTTATGTCAAATTTGAGACTATTTAGTATTTTTTTAAAGTCATAAAAGCTTTATTACTTTGAAAAAAATACATTAAATAAACCATAACATGTCATATTAAACTATAAAATTCGTGTATTCTATAAAAATTTTACATTTGTATTTATTTTAATATTTATAACATCAATTATTTTAATCTTTCATTAATAAGGAAAATATTACATCATCATTTTGTCATAAATAAATTTAAATATTTAATGTCTAAAAATTATAAATAAAATAACATGATGTGGGAAATATTTTTATCTTTCTAATGAATATTTATAGTCGAATTTATCTTATGTGTAACCCTATATTAAAATGGTTTAGTTATTAAAATTTGAATTTAACACTTTTAACTCTTCTTTAAATAATATATAATAATTGTCCTAATCTAATCCAAGTGGATCAAAAGGATAATATTTTATACATAAGGTTGATTTTTATTTAAAGAAACTTATCCAATATAATTAAGACATGTTTTTGGGGTAATTATAATATCGTCTTTACCTTTAATTATCCTATTTACTTTTAATCGTGGTAAATAAAATTCAAAAGTTACTATTCACCTAAAATTATTTTCATCCTATTGACCACATTTTACTTACTGATGTAAACCCTATCTCTTGGATTTTTGAAATTCAATTCATAGAAGTGTTAAAATTACGTTTTAGGATAATTTGCAAATTTTCCTAGAAGGTGGGTTAAAGACGGTAAAAAGTTCAATAAACTTTTATATATCTAATATTGTTATAAAATGACTTCAATGAATTAAATTAGACTAATATAGGTATTATATAAATATTTTTACTTTAAAATTAATTTAAATAATAATAATTATTATTTAAATAAAAAGTCGGTTTTAAACAATAACGTAGTGTTTTTCACTATTCATCAAAAATTGAAAGTTTTCAGAAAAATACCAAAAAATCACCCAAAGATAATTTTGATATTCCAAATTAAAAAATGATTTAAATTTTACTAAATTCAAAACCTATAAATTTCATTAATTAATTTAAAATTAATTCTTATTGTCAAAACTAGGAAGCTGGTTTTTAAGAAGTAGAAACTATCATAAGATTGACATGTGTTTATGTACAGTTTAAATGGGAAATTACATCCAATGACCTAAATGATATTAAATGATAAAAATATAATATAATGATATTTTAAAACCACTCAAATGTATAATTTAAACAATAAATTATTTCTAATAAAAAAGTTGTTTTTAATTAAATTTTTTTATTTTTCACTATTCATCAAAATATGAACGTTATCAGAAAAGTACCAAAAATTTATATGAACTAAATTTTTATGTCCCTATTCTAAATAAAAATTTAATTTAATTGAATTGAATATATAAAAGTTTCAAATATTGTATTGAAAAATGTTTTTCCATTAAAAGGCGGAAAAACTGTATTTTTGAAAAAAAAACTTCTTTAATCTAAAAAATTGATTTTTTCCTTATATTATGTCTAAGAAACACAAAATATAGATGTTAAAATTATATAGGATATATATAAAATTAAAAATGTGGTTAATAATATTCATAACAGCTTTTTAAAAGGCTATTTTGATAGGTCGTGATGCGCTTGAACTCAGTGTTGCGTGTAGCGCAAGCTATTGAATTACTTTAAAAAGATAACGTACTATGAAATCTTGTGGTGTTAAATTATCCCCTCCTTCAATATATTTCTTCCACGCATTTTGAGTTAGTTCTTCGAAAATAAAAGGTTTAAAATTGAAAATACCTTCATAGAAAACCGACATCATAAATAGGGTTAATAAATTTATTCTTATTAAGAGGGAAATGGAAATGAAAAAGTCACCACCAAATTATGTTTTTTAATAGTAGAACATAGGTGAAAATTAGAGACACATAATTTGAGGGAAAATTTAAATATTTATAGGGAGTGATTGAGGCCATCAATCACAAAAAAAGTGAACAATAAATGTAAAATTGAGGGCCTTAAATCCATCAATCTATGATGATTTAAAGTATCGTCGGTTCAACAAAACATATTGTATTAGGATAAAACTTTTTTTCAGATACTTTAATTTTTTTAAGAGGAGGGATTACATTAATATCAATATAATAACTCAAGAAAACATACTTGATTTCATTACCTGTCATAATCATATTCTCATCATTTGGTAGTGCTTCAATCTATTTTCACTTCATCCCTTACACTAGGAATTGAATGTTCAAAAATGATTTTTTACGCATGAAGAACATTTGATAAATCATAAGGCCCACTAGTATTCCATTAATCCTCTAAATTTTTATTGAAAACCAAAAGTTTAGGTCAAAGTATTCAATAAATCATACTTTAACCTCAAACAAAATATCAAGTGTTTAACTTACTCAATTCCAACCTTTAGACTTATCCAAAATATTTGGGTCCAAAATCACAGTACTAAAATTTATAATGAAGGTCAACATAACATAATGAAGATCTATTTTATCATATAATAACATGTGAATACCTTCATTGTGTATTCTATTAAAACATGGTAACAACCTGAATTACCATAAAATCTTATTTGAATAGGTATGTACTTTCTTATTCCTTCTATAAAACATAGAATACTTGATATACTCCTTAAAAATGTTGTAATCTTCAACAATGATGGAATAAAAAAACCATTAATTAGTTCCAAGGTAGTCAATAATTTCCAATATTCTTTATCCAACTCAATTATCACTTATTCAAAATCACTACCTCAGTATCAGGACCATATTAACGTTTATCTTTCTCTCAACCATATATTTTCCAAAAATTCTAACTAGCTATTGAGTCACTTTTCTTGGCACCACACAATATGAAACACTTAATGAAATAGTATTGTTGTACAATCCTTATTTATTTCCATAATTCATATAACTTGTATATCATTAATACAATACTCAAATTATACAATTCTTTAATAACATAAAAACACTAATCATTTATCTTCATCTGCGGTAGTATCATAACTTGATTATTATCCAATAGCATCATTTGGGGTATACTCTGATGATTTGGACATTGATTCGTGCAGTGTCCCAACTACTTGAAGATTAATAATTGTACATTTGAAACCTTTTTGTTGCCCTTTCAATCAGGTACTTGGTGTCCTTTTTCTAAAAACTTATAACAAACTCTCATTCCCTTTAATCATTTAACAAGGTGATTCTTTACACAGTTATCACATGTGGCAAAATCCTTTTTCTTATTCTTCCCTTTATCCATATTTTTCTCTGCCATCCTCTTCTTCTCTTGCTTCCCTTAAAGTCCATATAACTCAGAGAATTCATTACTTATATTATTAACACATGATACTATTTCTTCATATGATGAGAATATGTGGGAGACTATTTTCCTTCTAAATGTTGGATTAAGACCATAAAAGATATGATCATTCTTAATCTTTGGATTATGCGTATTGCTGGAGTTATCATTCCTTATAATGGGCTGCCCCACCGTTGGTGGTGGGGTGGTAAGGGTTTGGGGGGGGTGAGGGTCAGGTCGCGGGGTCAAGTCCCCAGGATTGCGGTTTAATGTAATTTTCTTCCTTGCGTGTGTGCCGCTTTCGCAGTTGTACCCAATTTTTTATAACGGGCTCCATTTATAAATGAAAACATACACTTGGTTAGATAGTATCATAATGTAGAATATAAAAACAGAAAAATTCTCAACAATAATTGAATATTTTCACACATATAGTCGCATAATCATATAAATGGTTTCTTTGATATAATTTTTACACATAAATCCTTTATAATGGTTTGTAAATAAAATATGAATTATCCTAAGTCTATCCCCCAGGAGTGTCAAACCAAGTTCGCAGTAAGGAACGTGTCATGTACCAGGATACTCCGGGTAAAGCCCAAAACTCTTTGTCAGAGTTTTCACTCCTAGGTATATCTGTGCCAGAACCACGTCCACTTGTAGTATCCAAATAGGGATTTATTTCTTGGAAACCCTACATAATATCTACCTTACAATTTTTTTTGATGTTCTTCTATACTAATCCTCAAAGTCTTTCTTAGGGTATTTTTTCCTAATCATAGTTTATCTAAATCTAATTTCAATGGTTATTGCTAAACATCCTATGATACCAACTATAACTCCTCGACCCAAGAAGCTCAGAGCCGGTGCATTATTTTAATACATTGGCATGATTACAAGGAACCAAGTCACGAAGGACCGAACAGTTTAGTAGTCTTGGAAAATATATTACATACATGAACGTCACATTACACATTCAAACATACAATACAACATAAATAATCATTTGATAATTCCATTATTACCCTAACATAACCCTCCATGTCAATCATAATACACTTCTTGGAATCATGGGAAAGAAAAGAAAAATAAAGGAGTGATCTCAGATGCTTAGTAAGGGTAAATAATTTAGCGGAAGATATAAACTTTTAAGGAAAGATGTGTAATAAAAACAATAGCCTTTTAAACATAAACTTGAACATAATATGGAAACAATAAATCAAATATTACCATATAAACATTCACATGGATATTCTACTAGTCAAATAATCACATGTAATATCTAATTTCATAACGAGGGAATGCGTAATGCCGGACATCATAACCACATAGTCAAGGCCTCATGCTAAGACTAAAAATAAATTTTTTGTCAAGGCCTTGTGCCAAGACACTAATTTGTATCGTGAGACCTACCGATGCATCGAGGGGATATAGTGGTCCTCACCCATCACTTACTAATTCCAATGCATTCCTCACTTGAAAAATGGTGAAACATAACATAAACATTCGTACTAAAACTAGCATACGAAATGTCAATACTTTAACCATAAACCATGAATGGTATAAAAATATCACATACATAGTCGAACATATCATAACTCATTAAATACAATATATAAGGTTTTATTATAGTAAATCAACCTCAATCAATAATAATATCCAATAAAGGATGTTTACATAGTTGAAAATAATCAATAAAACTCTTTAAGAGAAATACCATTTTTCATGAAATCATTTAAAACCCACACAATTTATAAAGGAAGTAATTTAAAATATATTTTTGAATCAAAGTGTCCTATAACACTTTTAAACTTTATAAAGAAATTAACACTTTAAAATAATCATGTTCACGTAAATAAATCCTTAAAATCATTTTGAAAACATGGACATTAATTAAAAAGATTTAGAAAAATAAATCTGTATAAACATTTAAAATGTTGATCTAGCTAAAGAGTACCTTCCAAAAAACCTCAATATATTATTTTTTAAAACATTTTTATGAATCATGGACATAGATGATAAATATTTCCCAGTAGATACTTACAGATAAACAATCTCAGATAATAACGAGATTGAGAAAATTACTATTACCTTGTACTTTCCTTTGGTCGAGGGTACGTTTAACCACCTCTATAATGACCATAGTATGTTATTAAATTATACCAGAACCATATTCATATTTATGATATCATATTTGATTCATTTATGACTTTATACAACCCATTTAATAATAATTTCCATGTTAAAATAATATTTCTTGTAATAATCGCTTTCTTCATCGTACATGTTTTAATTTGTTATTATTGATCGTATCACTTATATCATGATTTAATTGCTTCCAAAATATAAAAAATTATTTATGTATCAGATATATTCCAAATATAAATATGTATAACATAAAGACATATGAAATGGAAAACACCGTTTATGGGGAAGGTAAGCCATACGTACGCATAAACGTTGTTTCTGTTTTCATATTGTATTGAACAGAAGTAAGTGAATGAGATATATGTAAATACATACATACATACATATATATATATATATTCAGTAGCATTATTATGTCATATATTAAATACTTATTTATAATATATATTTTTATAATCATCTTTGAATGGTGAACGTGGGAATGAATCTCATCGTGTCGTGGAGACGGTAAGCCATACGTACTCACGAGCGACGATATCATTGTATTGATTGTGAAATATTATGTAATTGGATGGTATATTATATATAAATAATAATTAAAATGTTATATTTATTATTTAAATCAATTATACTTATTATTTTACCCGTCCAAATAATGACGTTTTGAATAACAAACTACACCATGACGTGGAGACGGTAAGCCGTACGTACGCACGTGCGGTGACTCTGTAATTCATAGGATGGATGGAATAATGAATATGGTTGTACCATATTTATAACAACATCTCAGTATTTATAAGTTACTGGATATATTATTTTTGTATGTAAATAACAAAGAAATAGGAAGTGGAAGAAGAAAAGAACTTTGAAAGAGGTGATGAGATAATTACCTCTTCTTCGGGTTCTTTCTTTTGATTTGAACAAAAGGGCTCCATAGGTTGAATTTCTGATCATAGTAAATCATCTAGGTTGAATTGAGGTTATTTGGGAGGATATTTGATCAGGGTTGGGCCAAGAAAAATGGCTTTAGATGTGTCAAATTAAGAGAAGTGTAAGTTCCCTTTTATAAGAGAGGTGAGGGGAACTTTAAGAAAATATTGAGATTTTAATTTATTATAAAATAATTTACGGTTTATAATATCTAAAAATGTATTTATTTAGCGTATATGGTTGTAATGGGTCTAAATACCCTCAAAAATAGGTTTTAGAACAGTTTAGATCATCATATTAACCTTATCTTTTAGATTTAACTCTTAGTTAAATAGTTTAACATTTACCATGTCTTCTTGTATTTTTATATTACATGGTTAATAAACATATTATAAAATAACAAGAGAAACCAAAGTGTTTCATTAATGAAATATATAACCTTATATAAGTCCTTTAGATGAACCTTATATTTTTAACAATATTATATCATTTAATAAAATAGTATTTGTTTTAAAAATTCATTTATGTCGATTTTAACACTATTTAGTATTTGTTTTTTGTTAAATTCATAAAAAACTTATTACTTTGAAAAAACTATATTTAATAAACCATAAAATGTCATATTAAACTAGAAAATTAATCTATGGTATCAAAAGTTTATATTTATTTTTATTTTAATATTTATAAAATCAATTATTTTAATCTTTCATTAATAAGGTAATTACTACATCATCATTGTGTTATAAATAAATTTAATTATTTAATGTCTAAAAATTATAAAAAAATACCATGATTTCATAAATATTTTCATCTTTCTAGTGAATATTTATAATCTAATTTATATTATGTGTAACCTTGTATTAAAATGGTTTAGTTATTGATATTTAAATTTAACACTTTTAACTCTTCTTTAAAAAATATATAATAAATGTTATAATCTAATTAAAGTGGATTAAAAGGATCATATTTTATTAATAATGTTTATTTTGGTCGAAATAGACTTATCCAATAGAATTAGGATGTGTTTTGGGGGTAATTATAATATCATTTTTACCTTTAATTATCCTATTTACTTTTAACCTTGGTAAACAAAATTCAAAAGGTACTATTTAACAAAAATTATTCTCATCATATTGAACCACATTTTACTTACTGATGTCAACTATGTCTCTTTTATATTTTAAATTAAATTCACAGAAGCGCTAAAATTACATTTTATGAAAATTTTCAAATGTGCCTAAAAGGTGGGTAAAAGACGGTAAAAAGTTTAATAAAATTTTATATATCTAATTTTATTATAAAATGACTTAAATGAATAAAATTGGACTAATATAGGTATTATGTATCTATTTTTAATTTAAAATATATTTAAATAATTCTTATTATAAATTAAATAAAAATTCAGTTTTAAACAATAACGTAAAGTTTTTCACTATTCATTAAAAATTGAAAGTTTTCAGAAAAATACCAAAAATTCACCCAAAGATAATTTTGATTTTCCAAATTCAAAAATGATTTCAATTTTACCTAATTAAAAACATATAAGTTTCATTAATTAATTTAAAATTACTTCCTGTTGTCAAAACTAGGAAGCAGGTTTTTAAGAAGTAGAAACTATCAAAAGATTGACATGTGTTTATGTACAATTTAAATGTGAAATTACATCCAATGAACTACATTATATTAAATTATAAAAATATAATCTAATTATACTTTAAAACAACTCAAATTTATAATTTAACACTATAAATTAATTCTATTAAAAAAGTTTTTTTTATTTAAAATTTAGTATTTTTCACTATTCATCAAAATATAAAAGTTATCAGAAAAGTACCAAAAATTTTTGCAAACTAAATTTTTATGCACCAATTCTAAATAAAAATTTTATTTCATTAAATTTAATATATAAAAGTGTCAAATATTTGATTTAAAATGGGTTTTCCATTAAAAGGCAGAAAAAATGCATTTTTGAAAAATACTTCTTTTATCTGAAAAATGAATTTGTCCTTATATTAGTTTTAAGAAGAGAAAAATATGAATGTTAAAATTATATAGGATATATATAAAATTAAAAATGTGGTTAATAATATTCATAACCAATTTTTAAATGTCTATTTTGATAGGTCGTGATGCGCTTGAACTTGGTGTTGTGTGTAGCGTAGGCTATTGAATTACCTTAAAGAGATAACGTGCTATGAAATCTTAGGGTGTTACAATGATTTTTTTTATGGTACCTATAAATCCTCAATTTTTTAAGTGAAGTTAAAAAATTTAATTCAAATTCATATGGCCCTAAATTTTTATTTGGGTATCTATTTTGGCTAAAAGGCCTATCAAACAAAATCTTACAAAGAAATATATGATATTATCTAATAGGGGAACTCCATATAAAAATTATTTATGGTAAAAATAGGTTTATAAAAACTCTAAATTTGAATTTTAATATGAGATCTCCAATTTTCATTGTTTGAAGGAAATTTCAAAGGAATGATATGGGACTTTTTGTTTTAAATTTATTAATGTTTTATATTAAAATCATGGTTTTTACATTATTGTTTTGATTTATAAATAAAATATTTTTTTCTAAATGAGTTACATTTTAATAATAATGTTATTTTATCAAAACTAAAAATATAATTTTGATGTAAAATTGGATTAGGGTTTTTTTTATGTTTTTTAAATTAAACTAGGTTTGGATGATGGTTATATGGTATTGAGTGAATAATTTATATGATGCCTCATTATAGTTGGGAGTTCCCACATGATAATGATGTATTAGATAGTGAATTCATGGTATTTTATTGATGAATACTATGGTAATTAATTATAGTAGGGAGTACTCACATGGATTTAAGTTATTTTTTTTAATTCATAAGAAACACTTATAAGAAATTCCATATGATGGTTTCATAAATCTGGATGTTTTTAATAAAAAAGAGACTTTTATTATATAATTGATGTTTTCAAATTTCTAAAAATTATTTATTAAAGTTTAACTATGATTCTTAAGAAAACAAAACCTAAGGGTGTTTTCTAGGGATAAAATAATTATGTTGGGGTGAATTGTAACACCCTAGTTTTTGATTTTTTTTAATAAAGGTTTTGATGATAAAATTTTTAGAATAAAAACCTGAATTTTTTTAATTTTTTTGAATGATTCATGTTTTGAGTGTATTTTAAGAAACCATGAGTAGTAACTATTCTTCATTAGGAAGTTTTATAAGATACTACATATGTATGTGTTGTAAATTTCATAATGAATTTGAGTTTTCATTTATTGGAAAAGTCAAATTTTGAATTGGGACTTAGAATGGGATTTTGAGAGTTGTGATGCCTCAAAAAGGTTTTTTGAGATGTGGAATTAAGCTCAGAAGGTAGATCAGGTGTTCATATGAGATCCAAAGCATTCAAATTATGTTTTCGAATTTTTTGAGTTTTTTATCCAGGGTGCATAGTTCGGTGTGCACAGCTTAAGAGAAAATGTGTGACTCCTTGATTCTCATAGTGTTTTTAGTTCATTTTGAACTGAGAATAGTTGAATTACATAGTTAGGGAATGGTTTAAGGTAAACTGTGTGAGCTAAAAAGGGGGAAACTATATGAGGTGGTGGAGATCATGGTACATGGAACATATAATGTGCATGACTTTAGAAAAACTATATACCTTTCTATAGAGGCGGGGTAATGATGACAGCGTGGTTGGCACATAGTTTGTCAAACCATGTGGCCTAAACATACGGGGAATGGGGTGTTGGGTAGTAGGGAGAGCGCAGTTGGTTCACAGTTTGGATAACCATATGGCAACCCAAAACATTATTAAAATGTAGAGTTTACCAAAATACCTCCATACATTTTTATCCCACTCCCCCCTTCTTCCCCATTTGGTGTGCATGAACCAGGGGTTTTCCCAACCCCTTAATCCTCATACAACCCCTTTATTTGGGGAATTTTATTGGATATTATTTGGTGTTTTACGTGAGTTTTTACCCTACAGTGACTTATATTTGTCTTCCTCTTCCTTCTATTTTATTTTAGAGTTCTCTGATTCAGTTTATATGGAAGCTTACCCTTAGAGCATGGTGAAATCATCCATTTGTCATGGTACTTTTGTTTATATTGTGTAGAGGATATCTTGAGGTGACTTATGCATATTGTTTCATAAAGTTTTGTAATGGAATATGTTTGTGGTGAATTCTCTTAGTTATTCCCTAATTTTTAGTTTAATAAATTATAGTAATGGTATTAACTATTAGGAATTTTCCAAGGAATCTTATTGGGAGTCCATTGTAGACCACCTGTGGTGGTGTCTTGGAGTTTAAATAAGATACGATCACCCCATGAGATTTGTGTCTGTTATTGCTTTTTAATTTAAGTGGATATGTTAATTGTTAAATTTCAATCATAAATGTTAGTTTTTTCTTGTCATAAGGCTAGATATTGGGTGGTTGAGACAATATCGTTCAAATGCAGAAGAGTTTGGATGTTTATTAGACAAGTTGTGTCATGGTTTCCATACTATGGAAATATTATGGAAACACTACTAAAAAATGGGCTTTAACAGTGCTAAAAAGTGTTGTAAAGCATAGAGATGATAAAGGGATCCTTTATCAGTTCTAAAAAAGAGCCGATAAATGCCCTGCCTACTGTAACATAAAATTCCATAGCTGCACACCCAAACAAGACCTGCAAAAAAATCAACATATCAACAAGTATACCCATAAAAAAATTAACACATAATTCATAAGGTAATTACAGAAAGTATAACATACCAAAAGTATACCCATACAACAAGTATACCCATACACCATTAACACATAATTCATAAGTTAATTAAATACATAAAGAATTCAATTTATAATTTAGGGGCTTGGGGGGCTGTTCATGGGTTTGGGTGGCTGTCCAAGGGGGTAGGGGGTGTCCAAGGGTGGGGGTTTCCGGGGGGATGGGGGTGTCTAGGGGGTGGGGCTGTCCTGGGTAGTGGGGGTGGGGCTATCTATGGTGGTGTCTAGGGGGTTGGGTGGTGTCCAGGGGGTTGGGGGGATTTACAGGGGTGGGGTGTCTAGGGGGTGGGGGTGTCTAGGGGGTGGGGTGGTGTCCAGGGGGTGGGGCAGTCTAGAAGGTTGGGGGGATGTCCAACGAGGTGAGGTGGTATCCAGGGGTGGGGGTGGCTGTTTATGGGGGTGGGGGTGTCTAGGGGGATGGGGGTGTCTAGGTGGTGGGGTGGTTTCTAGGAGGGATGGGGGCTATCCAGGGGGTGGAGGGCCATACAGGGGGTTGGGGGTGTCCAGGGGGTGGGGGCTGTCCAGGGTGGGGGGGCTATCCATGGGGGTGTCCCGGGGGTGGGGTGGTGTCCAAGGGGTGGGGTGGTGTCCAGGGGGTTGGGGGGATTTCTAGGGGGTGGGGGTATCCATGGGGTGGGGGTGTCCAGGGGGTGGGGGTGTCCAGGGGGTGGACTGGTGTCCAGGGGGTGGGGGCGGTCAAGGGGTTGGGGGCTATCCAAGGGGGTGGGGTGGTGTCCAGGGGGTGGGGGTGGTTGTCCATGGGGGTGGGGGAGTCTAGGGGTGGGGGTATCCAAGTGGTGGGGTGGTTTCTAGGTGGGGTGGGGGTGTCTAGGGGGTGGGGGCCGTCAAGGGGGTTGGGGGTGTCCAAGGGGTGGGGGATATCCAGGGTGGTGGGGGGCTATCCATGGGGGTGTCCAGGGGGTGGGGTGGTGTCCAGGGGATGTGGGCTTTAATGCTTGTAATGGAATTAATTTCTTGGATTTTAAGATCATTGGTATTTTTATAATGGTTTTTAAATAGTGTTTATATAAATAGTTTGTGTTTCTATAGGAATAAATGAATTATTTTGGTGTGTATGGTTGGAAGGGGGGATTTCTGTACGTTAGTTGTTGTTTTCACTTAAAATTATTTCTATTTTAAACAGAAGAGAGACAGTTTGAGTGATACTAGCCACACAATGCCTCAGATTGAGGCAGGGTTGACTCTTAAACATCACAAATGACCCATGGATCGTTCTCATAAAGTATAAACAAAATCTGAATGTGTTTGTTTTGTTTTCCGTATGTCAGTTGTTGTTTTCACTTAAAATTCTGTCCATTTTGAAAAAAATAGAGACACTTTGAGTGATACCGGCCACACCATGCCTTGAATTGAGGTTAGGTTGACTCATACACATCACAAATGACCCATGGATCATTCTTCTTAAGTATCAACACAATAATAATGCATTTGGTTGGTTTTCTGTATGTCAGTTGTTGTTTTCACTTAAAATTCAGTCCATTTGAAACAAAAGAGAGACTCTTTGAGTGATATATGCCACAAAATGCCTCAGATTGAGGATGAGTTTACTTTTACACGTCAAAAATTACCAATCGATCATTATCCCAAAGTATCAACACAATTATAATGTGTTTGTCCGGTTTTCTGTATGTCAGTTGTTGTTTTCACTTAAAATTCTGTTCATTTTAAACAAAAGAGAGCCACTTTGAGTGATAACGGCCACAACGTGCCTCATATTGGCGCGGGGTTGACTATTACACATCAAAAATGACCCATGGATCATTCTCCTAAAGTATCAACACAATCCGAATGTGTTTGGTCGGTTTTCCGTATGTCAGTTGTTGTTTTCACTTAAAATTCTGTCCATTTTAAACAAAAGAGAGACACTTTGAGTGATACCAGTCACAATGTGCCTTGGATTGAGTTGGGGTTTACTCTTAGATGTCACAAATGACCTATGGATCATTATTCTAAAGTATAAACACAATATGAATGCATTTGGTCAGTTTTTCATACGTCAGTTGTTGTTTCCACTTAAAATTCTGTCCATTTTAAACAAAAGAGAGACACTTTGAGTTATACCGGCCACACCATGCCTCATATTGAGGCAGAGTTGACTCATACATGTCACACATGACCCATGGATCGTTATCCTAAAGTATCAACACAATCAGAAAGTGTTTGGTCAGTTTTTCATACATCCGTTGTTGTTTTCACTTAAAATCATGTCCATTTTAAATAAAAGAGAGACACTTTGAGTGATACCGGCCACACCGTGCCATGTATTGAGGCGAGGTTGACTCTTACATTTCAAAAATATCTCTAGGATCTTTATCCTAAATTATCAACACAATATGAATGCATTTGGTCAGTTTTTTGTATGTCAGTTGTTGTTTTCACTTAAAGTTCTATCCATGTTAAACAAAAGAGATACACTTTGAGTGATATCAGCCACATCGTTCCTCGATTGAGGTGGGGTTGAATCTTACACATCACACATGACCCATTTATTTTTATCCTAAATTATCAACACAATATTAATGTGTTTGGTTGGTTTTTCATACGTCATTTGTTGTTTTCACTTAAAATTCTATCTATTTAAAAAAAGAGACACTTTGAGTGATACCAGCCACAATGTGCCTCAGATTGAGGCAGGGTTGACTCGTACATATAAAATATTACCCATGGATAGTTCTACTAATGTATCAACACAATCTGAATGTGTTTTGTCGGTTTTCTGTACATCAGTTGTTGTTTTTACTTAAAATTTTGTCCATTTTAAACAAAAGAGAGACACTTTGAGTGATATCGGCCACACCATGCCTCAAATTGAGGCGAGGTTGACTCTTAAAAGTCCAAAATGACCCATGTAATATTCTCCTTAAGTATAAACACAATATGAATGCATTTTTTAAGTTTTTCATATGTCATTTGTTGTTTTCACTTAAAATTTTGTCCATTTTAAACAAAAAAAGAGATACTTTGAGTGATATAGGCTACACCATGCCTCTTATTGAAGCAGGGCTGACTCTTACATGTCAAAAATGTCCCATGTATTGTTATCCTAAAGTATCAACACAATCTGAATGTTTTTGGTCAGTTTTCAGTACGTCATTTGTTGTTTTCACTTAAAATTATGTCCATTTTAAACAAAAGAGAGACACTTTGAGTGATACCAGCCACAAAGTACCTTAGATTGAGAATAGGTTGACTCTTACACATCAAAAATTACCCATGCATCGTTCTCCTAAAGTATCAACACAATCCAAATGCATTTGGTTGGTTTTCCGTACGTCAGTTTTTGTTTTCACTTAAAATTATGTCCATTTTAAACAAAAGAGAGACACTTTGAGTGATACCGGCCACATTATGCCTCAGATTGAGGCGGGGTTGACTCGTACAAATCTCAAATGACCCATGGATCATTATACTAAAGTATCAACACAATACTTATTATTTTGGTTAGATATGAATATATTTTGGATATTTTACTGGTTTTTCTTATCCAAAGCCCAAAGAAAAGTGGTTCATCATTATTGCATGTTAATCATGCATTTCATATGTTAAAATGGACAAATGAATCATTTGAGAAAGGATTTTTTATTTAATAACAATTAAAATTTTCCAACTAACATTTAAATACAATAATGTTTCATCTATTGATCTATTTAACCCCTCTCAAAAATGGCCGCCAATTGTACACGTCCTCAAGTCATATCTTCATGCTATTTGTGTACAATCTTCCATCAGGTATGTGGCCCACTCGTTTCTGAATAAATCTATATTATCTTTTAAATATGAGGCTTTTCGATAGTCAAAGTAGTACTGTAATATATATAAATAAAGAATTAATAAATAATTTAAATGAAATAGTAGTTGTTTTTTAAAATACCTCTTTAGGGATGCTAGTTTGTTGATGGAAAACAATCTATCTCATAAATTTACAAACATAATAACCAAAATCATTATTGGTTTTTTTGTTTTGGACATTGCAAAAAATTAGATCATTGTGAGAATAAGTAACTTGTTTTGATATGTGTTTGGATAGTGAAATTTTATTATATATACCCTGATATTTTTCAAGACATAGTAATTTCTCGCCTCCTTATGCTTAGCCCCTGTCCTCATTCCTTTTTTAGATTATATTGATACACCACCCTATAATAACATAATCCTCAGTAAAAGATAATATAAATTATATTACTTTATGTTTATACCTAAAACGTTGGATGTAGTGTCTTACAGATTCAAAAACTCCATCATGTGTGGTCGGTTTGTTGGATATCCTTGCATTGAATCCAGAAAATAAATCTTTGGAGTATTCAAGTTCATCGCAATTAGCATCCAATGTTTCCTAAAAATACAAAAAGGAATAAGTAATAAAAGAAGTGAAAATATAATTGATATTATTTAATCGTAGAGTTTTACCCCTACATGTTTGGTATTAGGTAGAGTCTTTCATCCGTAATCTTGCTATCAAATGTTTTCAGCAAGCCTTTCACTATTTCATCCCTTTTTTATGGATCTAATTTCGTAAGTTGTGTTGACGTGGTATGAGGACTAACGAGTCAAAATTTTGGATCATGGGAAAATTCCTTCAACTATTTTTCATATATACACCTGTCAATTATATAAAAATCATTTAGTCATAATTAGAACAATATTTCAGATTTTATAAAATCAATTCATGAAAACATACCTCGTATATAAATTTACAACTGTGACGCCTAGCCAACCATATTCAAGGATCTCATTTACATTTTTAGCAGTAAAGAAATCTTGAATTTCCTATTTGTAAATATTCTTTTAAAAACCCACTATATGACCACTACCACATTTTAGCTTCTTATCAACATGAGTCTTCAATGCTAGTAAATGTGGATAGAGAATAGGTGGTGTTATTGTGCTTTCAGAAGCTCTTTGGGATCGGTTGGTTGATCCTTTAGATGCTTTTGAGCCCACGTTTCTTGTCACCCCCTTCCCTTTCTCCGTCTATAATAACATTCATTGGTTCAGGACTTTTTTTCATTAATTGTTAAAGGTTTAGCTTGAAAAAATGGAAATAAATACCTCTTTGTCCACATGTACTCTTAAAAGTTGTGATGGAAATGCAATGAATGTCCCAATATCCTTTTTGACCATATGAATATAATCGTCAACAAGTGGAATAGGTATTTATGCATTTGGATCATGGGCTATAGTAATCGTCACTTTCAGATGATCTTTTGGACGTGGTCTATTATGCAGCTTGTCCTCTGGGATGTTGAACACCGTAGCCCTCACTACAAGGTGATAGGTGGGTGTTGACAGATATAAATCACAGTCATTATCACACTATAGAAGATCAGTACAGGAAAAGTATTAGTGTTTTTCTGATTCACATTTCATGGGAACAATTATTAGAATATTGATTACCATGGATAAGACAGCTCTTTGAGGGGAATGGCTCGCCTCAAAGCTGGTGGGGGTGGGGCAGGATCTTCACACATTGGTTGTTCCTGATTTGTGTCTTCTCCTTGCTTCCCACCCATAAAAGTTGCTAGAAACTCTCTCTACCATTGAAATTGTTCTTCAAGAGTTTCTAGTCTTTTGTTCATTTGTTTCATTTCTTCATTTATATCTTTTGTTTGTTTTTTTTCTCAAAATATACCAGGGGTGTCACCCCAAACCCTACACCTCTGACATGACCATATTGTTTTGGCCGCTTCAAAGCCGTCGATAATAGGTATGCATCGGCTATAGGAGTAGATAATTCCTGTGACTATTGGATATAATAAAATAATTAATTATTATGTAATAGAAATTTAAAACAAAACTTTTCATCGTGTCAAACTTACACATATTTACCACACTTTTTGTGTGTTTTCATCTACTAGCTTCCCTTCATTATTCACACGTGCCTCCTTCTATAGAACATGACGTGGGATGGAAGTGTCTTTGGCTTTAGACTCACCAATCTACATATAAATATAGAAAGATAATTATGATGTTGTTTCTTGGCACCTAACAATATTACTGAAAATTTAAAACACGTACCATTTTCTTTTCTAGTGAAGCGTACCCCCTCCTTGCTTTACGACAGGGGTATGTTGGTTTTGATGCATGTTCCTTATTTATAGTACTGAGTTGCTGTTTCTTAAATGAAATATTGACAATCAAAGTGAAGAATACATATATCCTCAAACAATGTATTATCATCCACAATGTACCTGAAACTTATCATCCCCACGACGGCTAATAAATGCATCCCATTCTTCTTGGGATATTAGGTGAGTGTAGAAAGGGGGTAGGTGTAGGTTTATTTTACATTTAGAATCTTTCAGGTGACATTTTTTTAAAATAGTGTGAAAACCTTGGTGAATCCTTCCTGCAATCCTTAGTACATAATTCTTGTATGAATCATCTACTATAAATGTACTCTGCAAGAGATTGAGTAGAGTAAGACACTATTTAATTATTTTATTTTCTAGTAAATTAAAGAAATAATATCATAATTTTACCATAATTTCTTCCCAGAACATAGAATTTAGCCCAGACACAGCATGGTTCCATGAATATATATCAATTGGCATGCATTTCCGAGTGACAATTCCAATGTAACTACTAAACACAACCTTGTTGGGATTCACATGTTAGCCTCGTGCATTCCATCTAACATTAAATTTGATGCCTTTGCTTTTTTCCTTAAGAAATTTGGCTAAAACCATCAAACTACGACGTACCTGTGTTTTTTATGACGTCGGTCCTTCATCCCCAACCATTTCATCGATATCAGCATCATCTATATGTTCATCTGAAATGGTAGCAACGACATGTGCTGATGGTTATTGGACCTCAACACTAGAAGCAACAACAGGTTTAGAAACTTGTTGTTGCTCTGCACTGTGAGAAGCAGCAGCAGCATGAGAGACTTGTTCAGCCTCAAGGATAGGAGTACCAGAACATACAGAATTCATTATCTACAAAAGTGGTTGAATAGTTAATTTAGATTACATAAATTCAGTAATGATAAGATAATAACATGATATAACAACATCTATATTATAAAAAAATATAACCTATTTATTAAACTACCTTTCTTTTTTTCAAAATCTGAATGGATTTGACACCTCTATCGATTATCCAAATCCCTTCATTGTGGTCTCCTCTAACATACAAAACATTATCTAAATTGGGACCGCTACGAAATGATTGTGACGTACCAATGAAAGGATCGTCCTCAACTGAATTTTCATCAGACCCTTCAATATTTTTGGATTATAACAGAAAAATCAACCACTTTCGATTTGTGGGATCTGGAACATAAAATACTATTACCCCTATGGAT
The DNA here is from genome assembly GCA_963277665.1 of Viscum album. Classification (NCBI taxonomy): domain Eukaryota; kingdom Viridiplantae; phylum Streptophyta; class Magnoliopsida; order Santalales; family Viscaceae; genus Viscum; species Viscum album. The sequence goes on along the minus strand of OY728160.1, from coordinate 1,303,441,733 downwards.
TCCATCATAAACTGTTTGTATTTGTACCCTTATTTACTAAAATCAACTTTCAAAAATCCTTATTCATCTATTTTAACACCACTTTTGTTATCAACCCATTTGCATTGAAAAATCAACAATTGGAATGTCGTATAATCCAACTCCCATATTTGTTTGATAATGCCAAATTATGACATATTCACATAAATTGGATTTCTTTCCTTACTACTAGAAACATGCATCGCTTCAGCCAAAAGTGTAACTACACTATTTTGCATGGTACTATATTCATCATGTTCATCTGTATAGAATGTTTAACCATTAATTACATAACCATTATAATATAATACATACACACTTGGTCTGGTGGCTAGCCATTGAAGTCATTCGGAAATTTAATTTGGATTTTCAGCTAACTCCTTAAAAAAATTGTCCTAAAACCATCCTATAAACTAGTGATTATGTGTATTTGATATCCATTTTTCCTCCCTTGATGGATTGAAATACCTAAGAATTTCTTTGTGGGTTTGAATATATGGAGCAACCTCTCAACTGTTATGAAAAACATAAAGGTAGGCCTGCTCCCGATCTGTAATATTGATTGTCACAACATCCCTTCCAGAAATTCCCCCACCCTCAATGCATCCAGTGTTACGAGATTTCGGGAGACCAATGTTTTCCACATCAGATAATTATTCGGTACAGAATTCAATGGATTCCTCAACAATATATCGCTCTATAATACAATCCTCTAGCTGACTTCAATTTTTGACATACCCTTTCAAAATCTTCATATACCGTTCAACGGGGTACATCCATCTATAGTTCACAGGACCACAAAGTTGAATCCATCTCACCAAGTGAACCATCAAATGAACCATCATATCAAATAATTATGGTGGGAAGAACACTTATAATTCACATAATATGATGAAAATTCCTCTTTTCGTAGCTCGAAATTTCACTGGGTGTAAAACATTGCTGCATATAGCTTTGAAAAATAAACAAAGTTTGGTTAATGTATGATGAACATTCTTGGAAAAAATGAAACATAAAGGTATAGGAATTAAATATTGCATCAAAACATGGAAGTCATGTGATTTAAAACCTTTTAACTTTAAATCACTCATTGAAACAATGTTCTTGATATTTGATGAATACCCCTCTGGAACCTTTACCTCATTGAAGAAGTTGAAAAACTGATATCTCTCCTCCCTGGAAAGAGTGTAAGAAGCTGGAGGAAGAACCATTCGATTTTCACCCTTTACGGGATCCAACTCTTCTCGTATTCCCATTTCAACCATGCCCAACCTTGCCTTAATTTCATAATTTTTTTCCAGGGTCATTTAGCAATGTTCCGATAACACTGTCACATACATTTTTTTTCACATGCATCACATCAAGAAAATGTATAACGTACAGAAAATTCCTGTATGGTAATTAAAAAAAGATCTATTTTTTCAAACGATTTTCGTAAGGTTTTTTGAAAATGGTTTACCAAAAACAGTGTTCACATCCTTTACTTTCTCAAACAGCTAATCACCCGTTCGTGGAGAAAGTGTTGTGCGTTGTTATGAACTTCCATTGAATGATTTCGTCCAAGATCGGTACTTATGCTGATGAGGTAGAAATCTACGATGTCCTAGAAACACAGATTTAGATGAATGTTTCAATGTAATTGATTCTATATCTTCTTCACACATAGGGCACCCTTGAGTTCCTTTAATGTTATAGCCTGAAAATTTTCCATAAGCATGGAAATCATTTATCATCCCATACAACATCGTTCTCAACTTGAAGTATTCACTATTATAATCATCATACAACATAACACCTAAATCCCACAATAACTTCAAATCCTCGATTAAATGATCCAAATAAACATCAATATCATTACCTAGTTGTTTTGGTCTGGATATAATCATAGATACCATGATGAATTTCCATTTCATGCATAACCAGGGTGGAAAGTTATAATTTACCAACATAACAGGCCATGTACTATGAGTACTGGTTGGAAAACCAAAAGGATTCACTCCATCTATAGATAACGCAAGATGAAGGTTTCTTAGCTCATTTCTAAATTTAGGATACTCATGATCAATTCCCTTCCATTGAGAAGAGTTGACAGGGTGACATAATTTACCATCTTTAATTGTTTTCTTTGAATTTCATGACAATTGTCTTGTAGTTTCTTCACTTCCATATAGATGCCTAAACCTTGGAATGATTAAAAAGTACCATACAACTTTCATAGGACTGGATTCATCATTCTTTTATCGTGAAGCACCACACTTTGGGCATTTTGTAAGTGATTTTTTCTCCTTGAGAAACAATATACAGTCTTTTGGACATGCATGTATTCTTTCAGAAATCATACCCATCAAGTGTAGCATTTTTTTAGATTAATATGTATATTTTGGGAGCTCATTATCTTCTGGGAGCATATCATTCAATAGAGAAAGTAGTTCTGTAAAACTGACATCACTCTATCTGTTTCTTGTATTCAATTTATACAACTTCAGTACAGCTGACACTGCTGTATATTTAGTGCAACTAGCATACAATGGCGTCTTTGCATAACTATTTAACTTCTCAAACAATTTTGGGCAATCACGGAGTTCATATTCAACTATTATTGTGATTTACTCAATACTATCTTCATCATCATTGACATCTGTAATCACATCCTCCATACGGTATTCTTCATTATCCATATTTTTAATCATTTATGATCCATAAAACGGAGTTTTATCCCAGTTAGTAACTACATTAAATTTTTCTCCGTGTTTATTCCAGCATTTATAACTCCGATCTATTCCATGACATATAAAATGTTCTTCCAACTCCTCAGGAGTAATTATTCTAGAATACCCACAACTTAAACACTGACAAAAGATTTGAGAAGGATCCTTTACGTGATCCTTTGCAAACTTGATGAACTCTTTCACTCCATTATTATACTCTATTGTCAAACGATTAGCCTCCATCCAATCTTTATTCATCACCATACTATTTGAATCTAAAATATTATTATTTATGATTCAAATACACAAAACAAGACTTCCGAATATAGTAGAAGAGAACCGTTTATAAAAATAGAGATTAATAGAGCCTAACCATTTCAATAAAGATTTGGAAATCAACAGAACCAGGATAGACCCCCCATCAAAATCAACACACTTTCCAACACCATTGCCAATAGTTCTAGAACCTACCACCCTTGCAGAAAAACATTAAACACCCTTTTAGCCACCCCTACCAGCCACCTCATTCATAATAAAATAACCACATTAAACAACCCAAAACTAGTGACCAAACTCAAAAAAATGAAAATAAGGATACAATTTTGATGAGAAAACTAATATAGTAGATACATTTCCAAACACAAAGAGGTTCACAGTGGAGACAAATAACCTAGGTTTATCCAAAATTACTACGGAATATAATAGGTTTTGTTACCCAAATTAACATAAGAATTATAAAATTGAGGTTAGTGAACATAAATTCTATCATGAACATATAAAGGATATGCAATAACTCTCCCTCAACTTCCCAAAACTTGTAACTAATATCCACAGACATGTCTTACATCCATTCTATAAATAATTACATTCCCATACAAAGGGATAAACAACAATCCCTTAGTGTTAAAAAACTCACACATGAAGGAGAAGAACCACATTGACCATCCCTACCCAAAACTCAAACGTCCACTCAAACCTCCTCTCAATAACTGTTAATAATTTCCATAATATTAATACCTACCATAAATAAATTATTTCCCAATAGCATGACCTTTAGATTAGAAAAATTCCCATCCCTTTTGGTAAAATAGAAACATGCTTCCTTTTTTTCTTATGAATCAGTAAATTTGGACAAACACACTAACCAACTCAATAAAATTCATATTTTCACAAGAATTTGAAAATAAAGAGAGATAAATAATTTCATTGAAAATAATTCAACTGAATATTTTAGTATCAATTGAAAGAGGGTATTGGTTAATAAAGGGATGAGTTCAATATCTCAGGACATAATCATGCCTAGACTGTCAAACCAATCTCACCACATCCTAAAATTTTATCAACTAAAACATTACCATCTGACTAAATAAAACTACACCTTACCAAAACCAAGTAACACCATGAATTATGGGGTACTCATACTTCTGATGCCCCACTACATCACCGTTGAAATAGATCAACTATATAGTTATGGTACACCTTGAGATACTCAACCATAGGGTATAATCCCCACCCTACATCTATAAAATATCATCACTCCCTTATTCCTTATTTCATTAGGACCACAACTCAAGGAACCATATTTATCCTTCTAGGAAACTAGAAGAAAACCACTCTTGATAACTTCATCACAGTCCCTCATCTACAACCAAAACCTAAAACATAAACTCACAACCTTCCTTAGAATCTCTAACCTCAAAGATGACTCAAAGTTACAGGAATTCATTTATTCATCAACCAAGTGTTCTAAAAACTAGACCATCAATGCATAGATGTGAATCCCAAGGGAAATAACATTGTATCCAACTTGATTGAATTCCAGGATATTCTATATACACTCATACTTCTATATCTAGGGAATAAAACTCTTCCTAAAACCACTTTTGACTGAACATGATTTTCCTTCCATCATTCTCAAACCACCCTTAAAAGTAATCCCACTACTAAGGAAACCCATAAATGAGCTAGAATATTTTCCAATTCAAAACCCTCCTCAACTTCTTCTAGCCAATTCTTAACCTTAGGAACCAATACCTAGATAATAAACATCAACCCCTCCTACTATTGAAATTTGAAAACACTCTATCCCATGTCTCTTTCTACTTCTGGTGCACTTTACCATGACAATGATTCAACATGTATAAGCATAAAAATTAATAAATTTAATCCAAAAAATTAAATAACTTACCAAAACCAAGGGATACTCTTCCAAACTAAAAGAATCATATATACCCCAACACTTATAAATTACAAAACCAATTCATAATCCATTACAAAATATTATATTCCTATGAAATCATCACCAAAGATCAAAGATGGGAAGCCAAGAATCAAACCTCATCAAAAGGAATCCCAAACACATTAAGTAGGGTTTGTAGGGAGTATGGTCTAGTGGGGAGAAGGATAAATAGGTTTCGTGGGGAGGAGGATATGCGAAATGGGTTTGAGGGGGAAGATAAGGAGTAGGGTTCACAGCAGAATAGGGATAGCAGCAGAGTAGGGCTAGCGGTGGAGGAAGTCCGACAAAGAGAAGAGCGGCGAAGTAGGGCTAGTGGTGGTGGAGGTCTGGAAAAGAGAAGATCAGGCGTAGGGGAGTTGTCACAGGGGTATATTCCCATGAGAGATTTAGGGTGCGATAAACAGAGGGCATTGTGCACCCTATTTTAAAAAATGGGACTATGGTTTTATCAGCACTTTTAATTAGCGCTGATAAAGAATTACCTTTATCAGCGCTTTTTGCTTAGCACTGATAAAAGGTGGTGCTTCCCTTTCCCATTTTTGAAGAAGTGAAATCATAATTGATGAGGTAGGTGGCCTAAAATATTTACTCATAGTACTTTTTAATTTATTTATATGTTTATGTAGTTTTTTCAATGGCACCATAGTGTTGTGCATTGCTTCTTCATTTGAGAAAATATATTGGACCTTATATAGATGCCTTTGGCCTTTTATGGATCCCATTATATTCATTGATGATTGTTATATTGAACCTAGGGTCACCCATGGGGTGTGCCATTTCTTGAAAATGGTAAGGTGGGGTTTTAAAGGGTGAAGTAGTTGGTTTATGAGCTTAACTTGGTCAGACTTGTTAGTTTACATAATAGTATGATTAGAGGGATAATGGGTATAACTTGGAAAGAAATAGTTTATGAATTATAGTAGGATAAAATGGGTAATTTTCATGTGTTAAGTTTTTATGATATGACATATGAGTCCTTTGAAATGGTTTTAACCATGTTCGCTGGGTTCTAACATGGTACTGGGTGTCAAGGGGGGAGATCTCTATTTTGAAATGATTATTGTTTTACAATGAGGTACTGAACTCCAAGTGGTTTATGAAAATGGGTTTATAAATATATTTCAAATGTTTATTTTAAATGGGTGTGTGGTTTACTCTTTAGTGAAATTCCTTGATAAATCTTTTAATGATTTTGATGGAAATAAAGTCTTTGTCCTTGTTTTTGTGTTAAAGATTTGTAGGGAACTTGGTAATCAAAATGGTTTGAAAAGGGGTTAATTTCAGTTTTTTGAATTATTTTAAAGTCAATATCTTGAACCTTAGAATTTGAGAAATGATGAATGGTGTAGGTGCCAAACTGATACTCCAAGAAACTGGTGGTAAATTTTATGGCTTAGGCTCTAAACTGATTTTCTGAGCACAGGTGGTAAAATGCTTGGTTTAAGTGTTGGATTGATGCTCTAAGAACATGTAGTTAAATTTATGGGTTAGGTGCCGAACTAACACTCCAGAAATATATAGTATACTATAGAATAGGAATCATACTGAGGCTATGGTAATTGATAGTATTCTATTTTTTTATGTTTTAGAATGATGCTTTAGGCACATTGGTATACCCTATAGAAATGGACTTTAGAATAACACACTACATCCATTCTTTAGGGTGATGGAATGACTCTATTAGAACTATTTTTAAATCTATGAGTAGGTTATAGACTAATTCTATGGGTATTATTGATTAAATTTTTGATTAGGCACTCAACATAGGCTCCAGGAACTATTTTTATGATGTATGGTTCCAGATGTTGGACATGGTTTCCCATATCCGAGTTTTAGAGAAACATACTGATTTATTATGCTTTTACGAGCCATATGATATATGAGAAGACCATTCTTAATATAAGGTATATTTTACCCCTATTTTATGACTCTGAAGACTGAATTGGGTTGATGCACATTAGCTGTCCCCAGTGTCTCCTTTGAACCCGAGGTTTTATGGGTTTCTATATTTACTATTGTTTCCTTTTAGATTTATATTCCTTTCTATACTATTTATTTATCCCATTTTTTATATTAAAAACCTATTTATCCAACTAATATATTATTTATAAACCATTGGTAGTGGCCTACTAAGTTATACTCACACCCTGATCAGGTTTCCACTGTAAAAGGGTACCCAAGAATCTCTTGTATGTTTATTATGGGAACATGTTGGTTTAAGGATTGGGTTGAGTTTTTCATGATTAGGTAGGATAGCTCAGATTGTATTAGGATATTGGGTATGGTTTGGTTTATAGATGCAGTTGATACCCTTTTAAGTATTTTCTTTTTATTCAAAATGTCTACATAACTATCCTAGTGGGCAGTTAGTTGTATGGATTATGTGGTTATCTAGGCCTTTACTTTATTTCATCTTATATTATATCATTTTTAGTTGATTCTTTATTTCTTTTTACTTGATGTATTGGATGATTAGTTATTTATATTACTAGTGTGCACTCTGATATGGGGGTATAGTCTCTTCAAAGCTTCACCATAGACCCCCACTGCTAGCCGGTAGCCTCTAGCGTATAATCAAGAATGATTGAGAGCATGCGGTAAACTATCCGGAGGCACCAGTTTAGTGGAATCCAAGTTAGGAAGTTACAAGTTGAGATATTAAGTGATGCATGGTCAGTTCATGGTTTAAGGAAACATGCATGGTAATCATGTATACCTATAGAACTAACTAAAAATATTTTTTTTCATTTACTGACTTCCTAAGACCCTTCACAATTTAAAAATATGTTATTGAATATATATTTTGAGCATATGATTTATATAATGTGATTTTAATATGTTAGTTTATGTTTTTTAGAAAAATATGTCTGTAGAAGATTTTACATGTGTATTTTGTATTATTGAAATAATTAATTTTATTATTTGCAAAGGTTGAAAGGTTGAACCCTATACCTTTTAGGTTTAATAATTATTTTCTTAAAACTGAGGAACGTTTTGATATTTCCGCTAAGTAATGGATAAAACATCATTTTGAAAATTTATTTCATAGGTTATCCTAAAATATTAAAATAATCTTGAATTTATTTTCAGTTTAAAGAAACGGAAAGTTTAGTAATTTTGATTTATGCATTAAAAAGGTTGAAATTAGGTTGTAGGAAGTTCAAAATAGAAGATATGAATAGGAATTTCCCATGTAAGAGGAAATCAGGCATCAATGTTATCAAGATGAGATAATCAATATGACATAAAATATCCTTAATTATAAATGTTTTCTGCACTATTCAAAAGTAACCTATTTAATATCAATTATTTTTTATCTTTATCCTTGTTTAAAAAGAAAGAAAAATACAACTAATGTGAAAATTATAGTTTTAACATATATTATAAAAATCTGACATTGAAAATGACTTTCTATGTTATTTATTATAAAATTCGACATAAAAATATAAAATAAATATAAATAAAGGTATATTTTCAACATTTATTTTAAAAAATCAATGTTTAAATTCATTTTTAAGATTGGTATTATAAAAAAAATTAGAAATTAATTTCAATGTCAATTTTAATGAAAATAAATATTGAAATCTCAACTAAATATAAATATAGACAGACTTTCGATGGAGTTTTTTTTATAAAAAATGATGTTGAAATATAATTATTTTTATAAAAAATATATTAAAATATAATACCACATTCCTTGTAATAAAAAAACTAGTAATACTAGGAATAATAAATAACAGCATACAAAAATAAACAGCAAATAAAAACTCAATGGAATATTTACTACAACATCATTTTGAAAGATAATATACTAATAAAAAAAATTAGATATGCATCTATAAATTAATAAATCCTGTAAAATAATCTACAAATAATCCTTGAAGGTGTTTTTAAATATTTTGTCACGAACCGACCTCGGGGCCCGTGCCGTGACTACCCCAAGCCCGCCTTCCATAGGCCAGGGGCTGGCGACTAGCACCAAGGCGTAAAATCCCGGTAAACAGGGAAGGCATTGCCTTTATAAGTAACAACCACCACAGAGTCAGCAAGCGGAAAGTAACTACAAGTGCAGAAAAGTAAAGGGGGCCGGAATACAAGCCCAACTGAAAGTACAACTGAAAAAGTAAAGAACAACAACTGAAGAAAAGACGGAGGCCTCGTGTCGTCCACTGGCAATCCCACCTGAAGGGTGGGTAGAGATAGCCTCCAGGCTCCTCGGGTCCCACGTCCGCTCCGAGCACGTCCCGCCCAGTGGTCCACCTCCAGGTACCGTCCTGCTCCACGCCCCAACCGAGATCAGCGCTGTCCGTCGTCTGCATCCAACACAACAAGGTGCGGGCATAGCCCGTGCAGGGGTGAGTATAAGCTACTCAGTAAGGACCCCGAGACCCCCGAAGGTCTCCCGAAATCCACAAAGGATATAGCACAAAAGAAAGATGCAATCACGAAGTAACATCTGACTCGACTTAGGTATATGCCCATACATATACCTAAGTCCCCAATTCTAGCTCTGCTCACGAGCTCAAGAACAACTCAATCCACGCAGGAAAGCAAGACTCAAATCCACAAGGAGAGTAAACAGTAAATCCACAAAGGATAGTTCAACACAAACCACAAAGGAGAGTAACATAAGATTCAGCTCAACCAGGTATACTTTTTCAGATGACGTCAAAGATGATCACTGATCCATCTAAGTCGTCGGACCCACGAAGGATCGATAGGTACTAACCCCCGCAAAAGACCCACACAGGATCGGGCTCACACAGAACCCGTAGGCAGTGGCTCACACAGAACCGGTTGTAAGGACCCACATAGGATCAGGCTCACACAGAACCTGTAGCACTGATCCACGTAGGACCGCTGAGTGCAGTAGTCGACGCAGTCCACTGAGGATCTCTGCATAGTCGTCGCCGCAGTCCACGAAGGATCTCTGCTCTGCCGTCGTCGCAGTCCACTGAGGATCTCTGCTCTGCCGTCGTCGCAGTCCACGGAGGATCTCTGCTCTGTCGTCGAAGTCACAGCCAGCGCTAGGGTTCCCGCACACAGCGAGCTCGTTTAGGAGGGTCCGCTCCACGAGCCGAGAGGCTGATACATCAACTGACACGTAGTCCGAAGTTGATGTATCCAAAAGTTCCGTATCGACAACAGGATCTCAACGCAACAGACGGCGCGTCAATCGGACGCCCGGTCTGAGAGTTATTGGCATTTTCGTCCCAGGGGCCCGGTTGGTTTTTAGGGCAAAACCAACCCGACCGTACTCCGCCTGTATCCAATCCTCGGGCGGAGTATGCCAAAAGTTCCGTCTCACTTAGAGAAAACTACCACAGCTGACGGTACGTCGATCGGACGTCCGCAGCTCAAGTTATGAGCGTTTCCGCTCTGAGGGCCCGGTTGGTTTCGTGTACGAACCAACCCGGCCGAACCCAAAGTCTTCCGAAACCTTGAGTATAATATACCGAAACGACCGTATCGATCCAAGGATCGCGTAGCCGCTGACGGTTCGTCTATCGGAGGTCTCAGGCCCAAGATACGGGCAAAAGACCGAAGAAGGCCCGAAAACGGGGGTTCTGGGCCCGGGGCGACCCGGCCCGAACCACCCCTGGGTCGGCCGAACCGGGTCGAACCGAACCGGGTCGGCCCGACCCGGCCCGACCCGGCTAGGCCGGGTCCGGTCCGGCCTGGGCGCGGCCCGGCCGACCGGACCGGCCGGCTCGGCTTCGGCCGCGCGGCCGAAGGGGGCGCCGCGGGTTTGACCCGCGGCTTAGGTGGAACGCGGCCCCGCGGGGGGCCGCCTATCACGCGGACGCGGCCGGGCCGCCGCGTCCCTCCCCGGTTCCGCACGGCCGTGGAACCGGCCGCCGCCGCCGCGGCTTCAGCCGCGGCGGATCTCCTCCACGGCGGCGCGCCGGGCGCCGCCGCCTCCGACCGCCGGAGTTGCTCCGGTGGCCCGTTTTGCCTCCCGTCTGCGCCGTTGCTCCTCCCGGGGGCCGATCTTCACTGCGGGATCAACGGATCGCCTTTGCCGCACGGTTCTTCGTCGTCCGCCAAATCCGCACAACAAAAGATCGGCGGAGGGTTGCCGGGTCTTGTTCGTTAGATCCGCACCCTCCGCGTTAGTCATAAACAACGGGAGGAAAAGAAAATAATCAACAACAATTTTAATTAAATTAAAATTGTTCGAAGATCAGGTTCTTTATTTTAAAAGAATAAACACGGGGAATAAAATATTCCAACATCCCTTACCTTGTCGTCGTCGGACGTGAGGTCGTCGCGGAATCGCTCGTCGCGAAAGGAGGGGATCGTCACGTCGTTCGCGGAAGAGACGTTCGTCGCACCGCGGGAAAAGCGTCGCGCCGACGATCTCCGGATCTAGAACAAACGGATTTAATTAATTAAATCCGTTCTTATTGAAATTAAAAAAAAAGGTGAATTAAACGATCCGTTTCTCACCTTAGTTGCCGAACGAGGATCGGCCGCGGAAGAAGAGGCGTCGCCGAAGAACGTCGCGGGTAGAGCTCGTCAACGTCGCAGATCACTGTGTGCGTCGTCGAATTCCGGTTCCGGCGTTCTTCGCGTTCTTCGCGTTCTTCACGTTCTTCGCGGGGAGGGTGGAGGTTTAGAGGAGCTCGCACAACAGGAGGATCCTCCAAAATAGACAAGTTTGTCTATTTTATTATTTTGCCAACAAACGCAAAACGCGTAAGTAACGACCCATTAAATTCGTTGAATTAATTCAACGAATGAAACAGCCCATTTAATTCACGAAATAAACCGCCCAATTAAATGGTCTGTTAAGAAATTAAAGAAAACGCGTCGGTTGACTTTTCAGTTACTTTGACGGGTTTTCGCGGGTGCGTTACTTAGCGAAAGAAACGGCGGGGCTCGTGCGGGCCCTGCCTCACAAATATCCTACCAAGAGGGTAGGATATTTCCGGATAGCACCCTATCCGCTTTAACTCAGTTTAAGTGGCTTCCAAGTGACTTCCAAGCAGCTTAAGTGAAATAAAATAAAGTTGTCACACAAATTTTATTTTATTTCTGTCTTAAAGCCCCAAAATTTAAAAACCACGTCTGAGCAAACGGAACTCCGGAAGAGGAGTTTCTAAGCAAATACCGGCGCTGCGATTTCATCGGTGCCCTCAGAATTCGATTCCGGGAACTGGTTCAAAAGATAGAAAAACCCGCTCGTCCGTTCACTAAACGTACCCGAGCCAAACTTTGGAAATTGATTCCGGGCACACCGGGCCTCAGAATCAGGTGCCGTCTGAAGCTGCGCTCTTGTAAAATTCCAAAGAAAATTAAGAAAAAAATTTCCTTGAAATTTGCGGGTCTTTACATTACTCCCACCTCAGGGCTTTACGTCCCCGTAAAGATACATCAAAAACTAGGGGAACAAATGGGGGTACTGAGCACGCATCTGAGCCTCCCGCTCCCAAGTGCTCTCCTGGAGGTTCCCGTGCTGCCATCTGACGCGCACAAGAGGAATCGACCGCCCACGTAGGACCCGCTCCTGTCGATCCTCGATCTCCACTGGGACCTCCGCAAAAGTCGCCCCATCATCCACGTCCAGCTCCCCAAAGTCGGTGATGTGCGTCGGGTCGTGCACGTATCTCCTCAGCTGAGACACGTGAAAGACGTCGTGCACCCGGTGCAACTGAGGTGGTAGAGCCAGGCGATAAGCCACCTCTCCTATCCTGCTGAGGACCTGGAAAGGCCCGATGAAGCGTGGAGACAACTTGCCACCTCGGCCAAATCTCCGTAAACCACGTTGAGGTGAGACACGCAAAAAGACGTGGTCTCCATCCTCGAACTCGAGTGGCCTCCGCCTCCTGTCAGCATATGACTTCTGCCGGCTCTGAGCTGTCCTCATCCTCTCCTGGATGATCTGGACCTTCTCTGTCGTGGTTCGGACCATCTCTGGTCCCACGAGTGCTGACTCCCCAGGGTCTGTCCAGCACAACGGTGATCTGCAGGGTCTGCCGTACAACGCCTCGTATGGTGCCATCCCGATGGTGGAGTGGTAGCTGTTGTTGTACGCGAACTCCACCAAGGGTAGGTGGTCCTCCCAGCTGCGACCAAAGTCGAGAACACATGCACGGAGCATGTCCTCGAGTGTCTGTATGGTCCTCTCCGTCTGACCATCCGTCTGAGGGTGGAAGGCTGTGCTCAGATGGAGCCGCGTCCCGAACGCCTCCTGCAACCCCTTCCAAAGCCGGGAAGTGAAACGAGCATCTCGATCGGAGACGATAGACGATGGCACACCGTGAAGCCGTACGATCTCCTGGACGTAAAGACGTCCCAAGCTCTCCACTGATCCCTGCTCTCCGATGGGTAAGAAGTGTGCCGACTTGGTGAGTCGGTCGACAATCACCCAAATGGAGTCGTGACCTCTGGAAGTGCGTGGAAGTCCAGTCACGAAGTCCATAGATATGCCGTCCCACTTCCACTCCGGGACCTCCAAGGGATGTACCAAGCCTGCTGGTACCTGATGCTCTGCCTTCACCTGCTGGCAGGTGAGGCATCGTGAAACGAACTCTGCCACAGCTTTCTTCGTGACCGGCCACCAGTGCTGTCGTCTGAGATCCTGGTACATCTTCGCCACTCCGGGATGCACCGCCAAGGGAGAAGTGTGAAACTCTCTCAGCACCTCCTCTCGTAAAGCGACTGGTACGAAGGTACGTCCTCTGAAAAGGATGTCGTGCTCTGCTCCAAGGGAGAAACCATCAGGCGCCTGACCTGAGGATATCAGTGCACGCCGGGTCTCACAGTCAGCGTCCCCACGCTGAGCCTCTCTGACCCGCTGTAGAAGTGGAGGAGAGACTATGAGAGACTGAAGAAAGGCTGCTCCGTCTCTATCCACGAAGGATATATGTAAGGAGGCTAGCTGCTCTGTCGCCTCCTCATGTAGCTGAATGCCCGTCCTCCTGCTGAGGGCATCGGCTACCACGTTCCCCTTCCCAGGAGTATAGACTATCTCAAAGTCATAGTCCTGGAGGAACTCAAGACATCTCCGCTGTCTCAGGTTCAGGTCCTTCTGAGAGAAGATATACCTGAGACTCTGGTGGTCAGAAAAGACTGTGAAGCGCTCGCCCATCAGATAGTGCCGCCAAGTCTTCAGAGCGAAGACCACTGCTGCTAACTCCAGGTCATGAGTGGCGTATTTCTGCTCATGCGGCCTCAACTGACGTGATCCGTAGGCGATCACGGCCCTCTCCTGCATCAGGACGCACCCGAGTCCAGTCCCTGATGCATCGCAGTAAACTACGTACCCAACTCCCTCCTCAGGCAACCTCAAGATAGGTGCGCTGGTCAACCTCTGCCTCACCTCCTGGAAGCTCTGCTGACATCTGTCTGACCACACGAAGGGTTTCCCCTTCTTCGTCAACGCTGAGAGTGGTGATGCAACTCTGGAGAAGTCTGGCACGAATCTCCGATAGTATCCGGCTAGGCCCAAGAAGCTCCGTACCTCCGTCACGCTCCTGGGTGGCTCCCAAGCTAGCACTGCCTCGATCTTCGTGGGATCCACTGCAACTCCCGCCTCAGAGATGACGTGCCCCAAGAAGTGGACCTCACGTAACCAGAACTGTCACTTTGAGAGCTTGCCATAAAGCTGGTGCTCTCGGAGCGTGTCTAGCACAACTCGCAGGTGGTAGGCATGCTCCTCCTCAGTCGTTGAGTATACCAAAATGTCGTCAATGAAGACCACGACAAATCGGTCGAGGTATGGCTGGAAGATCCTGTTCATGAGGCTCATGAACACTGATGGAGCATTGGTTATGCCGAACGACATAACCAAGAACTCATAATGGCCATACCGACACCTGAAGGCCGTCTTCTGCACGTCCTCGTCTCGAACTCTGAGCTGATGATAGCCTGACCGGAGGTCTATCTTCGAGAACCACCGCGCTCCCTTGAGCTGATCGAAGAGGTCATCAATCCGTGGCAGCGGATACTTGTTCCTCACTGTCACCTGGTTCAGGCGACGATAGTCGACACACAGTCGCAAGCTCCCGTCCGCCTTCTTGGCGAACAAAATCGGGGAAGCCCAGGGTGAAACACTGGGTCGGATAAACCCCTTGCTCTGCAAGTCCTCCAACTGTACCCACAGCTCCCGAAGCTCGGCGGGGGCCATCCGATATGCTGGAGTAGATATCGGGGCTGTCCCGGGGTACAAGTCGATGTAAAAGTCTACCTCTCTACGAGGAGGTAGCCCTGGAACGTCGTCGGGAAAGACGTCCACGTACTGGTCCACCACTGCAGGAAAAGCTGGACTCCGCACGTCCACTGCTCCTAGGATGAGGCTATCCAACTGATGAGAGATGGGCTGCACTCTCCTCCGCGGAAGTCCATCCTGTGCTGCAAAGGTTCCCTTCTCGCCGGTGAAGGTAAACCTGCTCCCGTCGGTGCGAACACATCGCACCTTGCGCCTAAAACAGTCGATCTGGGAATGAACCGTGGATAGCCAATCCATGCCCAAGATGACGTCGTAAGGCCTCGACGCCGCTACAAGGAGATCCAAGCCGAAGATCTCGCCTCCTAGAGTAAGCTCACACTGCCGGCACCAGTGCGTAATCGTCGAGTCTGCTCCCGTAGGAGTCTCTAGTCGTAAGGATCGAGCCAACGGCTCAGTCGGAATCTCCGAGCTCCGAACAAGGGCAGAGGCTATGAAAGAGTGACTCGCTCCTGTGTCTATAAGTACTGCAGAAAGGGTGGAATAGACACAGATCGTACCTCGAATCATCTCTGGCATGTCGGGGTCGTAGGCCTCCACTGCCTGGAGCTGGGCCTGTCCCTGCCCGCCAGCTCCCTGTGGTCGAGGTGGCCCTCCTGGTGGTGGTGGGGGTAGAGCCTGGAAGCGTCGCCCACCACCCGCTGCTCGGCCAGCTCCTCTGCCACATTCGCCTCCTCCCTGCGGACCGCCACGGTCGACCCTCTGCCTCTGCCTGGGTGGCCCCTCCACCGTCTGCTGCTCCTCTGATCGGCGAGTCGGGCAGTCACGAGCCATGTGACCCTGCCCGCCGCAGGAGTAGCACAACCTGCCTCTCGGAAGGCTGGCACTCCGCTGTGTGCCCCGCACTGCTGAGCCGGTGTCCTGAGGCCGTCTGCATGGGGGTTTGGTCTGCCTGGACCCGAGAGTCATCCGTCGGCTACCTGCTGCCGAAGACTCAGCTACCTGCCGCCCTGCGCTAGGTCTCGCCGCTGAAGAAGGCTCTGCCAAGAAGCTCTCGATCAGGAGGGCTCGCTCCAGCACTCCCGCCTGGGTCGGAATGCTGAGGGAGATCAGCGACGCCCGAATCTCCTACCGCAAGCCTTGCTCGAAGGTTCGGGCCCGGAAGAAGGGGTCCCGTACCATGTCGGTCGAGTAGCGAGATAGGTCAGTGAACCTCACTGCGTACTGAGCGACCGTCATGCTGCCCTGGCGCAGCTGGAGAAGATCCTGGATGCGCACCGCTCGGAGGGTGGCCGGGACGAACTCAGAGCGGAAGAGGCTCTCGAAGTCCGTCCAGAGCAAGGATGCCTCATCGTAAACCTGGAGCATCAAGCTCCACCATCGTCCTGCCGCCGCCTGCAGGAGGCTCGCCGCGAGAATCACCATGAGATCCGCTGGTGTCCTCACTAGCCTAAAGATCCGTACCACCGCCTCTAGCCAGTCCTCGGCGGCCTGGGGGTCCGCCTCACCGCGAAACCTGGGCGGTCGCTGGCTCTGAAACTCATGCAGTGCCCTGAGGCGACGTGCATCGTCGGCGTCTGGTACTAGCAGCATCGGTGGCTCGGCGGGTAAAGCTACCGCCGGTGCCACTGCTGGCAAAGGGCCCTGCACCGAGGCCTCGTCGCTCGGTGGGCTGCCGTCGCACCCTACAATCGGAACCCTAGATGGCTGTCGTCGCGGGGCCATCCTGAAAAGGAGAACAAGAGCACCACAGTCAGAACAGTATACCTGGTGAGCTGGCACAAGTAATCACAAGGAAAACTTGAGACTTTCATGAAGCAGATCAGTATACCCGGTGAGCTGACACAAGTAATCCCGAAGAAGACTTGAAACACACACGCAATCAATGTTTTCATGCATTAAGTCGGAAATCAGGAGTCAGGGTCCTGGTGTACGGATACGTCGGCCGCCGCACCAACACTGGGCTCCCTGAACTGATAACCACACTCAATACACTAAACACTATTGTTTCATATAGAAAGAAAAGACGATCAGAGTCTGCGGTAGAACCGACCTCCTCTGATACCAAATTGTCACGACCCGACCTCGGGGCCCGTGCCGTGACTACCCCAAGCCCGCCTTCCATAGGCCAGGGGCTGGCGACTAGCACCAAGGCGTAAAATCCCGGTAAACAGGGAAGGCATTGCCTTTATAAGTAACAACCACCACAGAGTCAGCAAGCGGAAAGTAACTACAAGTGCAGAAAAGTAAAGGGGGCCGGAATACAAGCCCAACTGAAAGTACAACTGAAAAAGTAAAGAACAACAACTGAAGAAAAGACGGCGGCCTCGTGTCGTCCACTGGCAATCCCACCTGAAGGGTGGGTACAGATAGCCTCCAGGCTCCTCGGGTCCCACGTCCGCTCCGAGCATGTCCCGCCTAGTGGTCCACCTCCAGGTACCGTCCTGCTCCACGCCCCAACTGAGATCAGCGCTGTCCGTCGTCTGCATCCAACACAACAAGGTGCGGGCATAGCCCGTGCAGGGGTGAGTATAAGCTACTCAGTAAGGACCCCGAGACCCCCGAAGGTCTCCCGAAATCCACAAAGGATATAGCACAAAAGAAAGATGCAATCACGAAGTAACATCTGACTCGACTTAGGTATATGCCCATACATATACCTAAGTCCCCAATTCTAGCTCTGCTCACGAGCTCAAGAACAACTCAATCCACGCAGGAAAGCAAGACTCAAATCCACAAGGAGAGTAAACAGTAAATCCACAAAGGATAGTTCAACACAAACCACAAAGGAGAGTAACATAAGATTCAGCTCAACCAGGTATACTTTTTCAGATGATGTCAAAGATGATCACTGATCCATCTAAGTCGTCGGACCCACGAAGGATCGATAGGTACTAACCCCCGCAA
Organism: Viscum album; assembly: GCA_963277665.1. Classification (NCBI taxonomy): domain Eukaryota; kingdom Viridiplantae; phylum Streptophyta; class Magnoliopsida; order Santalales; family Viscaceae; genus Viscum; species Viscum album. Next base: position 1,303,423,690 of record OY728160.1, on the reverse strand, counting down.
AAGACCCACACATGATCGGGCTCACACAGAACCTGTAGGCAGTGGCTCACACAGAACCGGTAGTAAGGACCCACATAGGATCGGGCTCACACAGAACCTGTAGCACTGATCCACGTAGGACCGCTGAGTGCAGTAGTCGACGCAGTCCACTGAGGATCTCTGCATAGTCGTCGCCGCAGTCCACGAAGGATCTCTGCTCTTCCGTCGTCGCAGTCCACTGAGGATCTCTGCTCTGCCATCGTCGCAGTCCACGGAGGATCTCTGCTCTGTCGTCGAAGTCACAGCCAGCGCTAGGGTTCCCGCACACAGCGAGCTCGTTTAGGAGGGTCCGCTCCACGAGCCGAGAGGCTGATACATCAACTGACACGTAGTCCGAAGTTGATGTATCCAAAAGTTCCGTATCGACAACAGGATCTCAACGCAACAGACGGCGCGTCAATCGGACGCCCGGTCTGAGAGTTATTGGCATTTTCGTCCCAGGGGCCCGGTTCGTTTTTAGGGCAAAACCAACCCGACCGTACTCCGCCTGTATCCGATCCTCGGGCGGAGTATGCCAAAAGTTCCGTCTCACTTAGAGGAAACTACCACAGCTGACGGTACGTCGATCGGACGTCCGTAGCTCAAGTTATGAGTGTTTCCGCTCCGAGGGCCCGGTTGGTTTCGTGTACGAACCAACCCGGCCGAACCCAAAGTCTTCCTAAACCTTGAGTATAATATACCGAAACGACCGTATCGATCCAAGGATCGCGTAGCCGCTGACGGTTTGTCAATCGGAGGTCTCAGGCCCTATATATGGGCAAAAGACCGAAGAAGGCCCGAAAACGGGGGTTCTGGGCCCGGGGCGACCCGGCCCGAACCACCCCTGGGTCGGCCGAACCCGGCTAGGCCGGGTCCGGTCCGGCCTGGGCGCGGCCCGGCCGACCGGACCGGCCGGCTCGGTTTCGGCCGAGTGGCCGAAGGGGGCGCCGCGGGTTTGACCCGCGGCTTAGGTGGAACGCGGCCCCGCGGGGGGCCGCCTGTCACGCGGACGCGGCCGAGCCGCCGCGTCCCTCCCCGGTTCCGTGCGGCCGCAGAACCGGCCGCCGCCGCCGCGGCTTCAGCCGCGGCGGATCTCCTCCACGGCGGCGCGCCGGGCGCCGCCGCCTACCGCGGGCCGCCGGAGTTGCTCCGGTGGCCCGTTTTGCATCCCGTCTGCGCCGTTGCTCCTCCCGGGGGCCGATCTTCACTGCGGGATCAACGGATCGCCTTTGCCGCACGGTTCGTCGTCGTCCGCCAAATCCGCACAACAAAAGATCGGCGGAGGGTTGCCGGGTCTTGTTCGTTAGATCCGCACCCTCCGCGTTAGTCATAAACAACGGGAGGAAAAGAAAATAATCAACAACAATTTTAATTAAATTAAAATTGTTCGAAGATCAGGTTCTTTATTTTAAAAGAATAAACACGGGGAATAAAATATTCCAACATCCCTTACCTTGTCGTCGTCGGACGTGAGGTCGTCGCGGAATCGCTCGTCGCGAAAGGAGGGGATCGTCACGTCGTTCGCGGAAGAGACGTTCGTCGCACCGCGGGAAAAGCGTCGCGCCGACGATCTCCGGATCTAGAACAAACGGATTTAATTAATTAAATCCGTTCTTATTGAAATTAAAAAAAAGGTGAATTAAACGATCCGTTTCTCACCTTAGTTGCCGAACGAGGATCGGCCGCGGAAGAAGAGGCGTCGCCGAAGAACGTCGCGGGTAGAGCTCGTCGACGTCGCAGATCACGGTGTGCGTCGTCGAATTCCGGTTCCGGCGTTCTTCGCGTTCTTCGCGTTCTTCGCGTTCTTCGCGGGGAGGGTGGAGGTTTAGAGGATCTCGCACAACAGGAGGATCCTCCAAAATAGACAAGTTTGTCTATTTTATTATTTTGCCAACAAACGCAAAACGCGTAAGTAACGACCCATTAAATTCGTTGAATTAATTCAATGAATGAAACAGCCCATTTAATTCACGAAATAAACCGCCCAATTAAATGGTCTGTTAAGAAATTAAAGAAAACGCGTCGGTTGACTTTTCAGTTACTTTGACGGGTTTTCGCGGGTGCATTACTTAGCGAAAGAAACGGCGGGGCTCGTGCGGGCCCTACCTCACAAATATCCTACCAAGAGGGTAGGATATTTCCGGATAGCACCCTATCCGCTTTAACTCAGTTCAAGTGGCTTCCAAGTGACTTCCAAGCAGCTTAAGTGAAATAAAATAAAGTTGTCGCACAAATTTTATTTTATTTCTGTCTTAAAGCCCCAAAATTTAAAAACCACGTCTGAGAAAACGCAACTCCGGAAGAGGCGTTTCTAAGAAAATACCGGCACTGCGATTTCATCGGTGCCCTCAGAATTCGATTCCGGGCACTGGTTCAAAAGATAGAAAAACCCGCTCGTCCGTTCACTGAACGTACCCGAGCCAAACTTCGGAAATTGATTCCGGGCACACCGGGCCTCGGAATCAGGTGCCGTCTGAAGCTGCGCTCTTGTAAAATTCCAAAGAAAATTAAGAAAAAAATTTCCTTGAAATTTGCGGGTCTTTACATATTTTACCGAATATGATGAAAAATCATCAAAAACTAAACAAAAAATAATAATTTTTATAAAATTAACAATATAAAAAAATCATTTAATAATATAAGAGTTATAATGGAAATAACCTTGTGAAAATATGTGGTTATTCTAGTCATGACAATCTCATAAATGATTCATAAAACATAACAAACATATTTAAAATTTCCTCTTTAATGATGAAACTATGTTTATAAAAAAATACTTTAAAAATACGAAACAATATCTCTATATGTAGGGAAAAACAATTATCAACTAATATAAAAAGTATCTACCTGAACTAGAACATAATTAATTTTCTTTTTCTTTTTTATCGAGAAGTTAACCCTATTAAAAACCTTCCATGACCTATTGTATTTTCATTTACTAATTACCAAAACATATTTAACATGAAAAATTTAAGATTAAAAAACTAATATAATAGAATTAAACCTATAAATACAGTAAATAATTAAACCTTTAACAAACTACACATAATAAATAGAATAACCAGTATGATTTGCATCCATGTGGGCAGAATACATATAAAATAAAGTGTCCAATAACATATACAAATTTCAAAATGAATAAAATTATAATTAATAATAGTTAATAATTATATAATCCCTCATACTTGTTAAGGAATGGAAGAAATCAACACTTAATATCTATGTTTTATAATCTCCTAAATATATATTTAACTATAGTAGGATTCCGAAAACAATTTATAGTCATTGAAATTTATTTTGGATCCATAAAACCATAAATTCAAGTGATATTATTTTGTATGAAAAGAGTGTAGAGATACCTAATTAGATAACTAATAAATTAAATCACTATAATTAATATTTACATAATGAAATGAAAATTGAAATGGAAATTTAATTACATGGGAAACAAATAAAACATGGGTATTGAGATCTCATCACTAATAATATAATCCAAGATGTCTTATTCAAATATTTTGAACATATATTCACTCTCTCATATGTAATCACTCATTAGAAACTCATAAAAATTCCCCAACATAAGATAATTCCTTGATAATTTTTTTATCCCTTGAAAACCCAAAGAATTATCTGAAGGTATTAGTTCACGAAACTTTTGTTTCTTTTTTAATGATTCTTTATATTTTAGATAATCCTATATAAGGTAAATGTAATAAAAAATTAAATGTAATTTGAAATAAAAATTAAATGAAATTTTTAAAAAATAATACATACTTCATATGTCAACTGATGAACAAGGTTAGATTACCAAAGTAAAAAATGAACCATACTTTATCTAATTATTCATATCTCTATGGTAGGAAACAACGATGTATTAGTTGAATCAATAATATTATTTACCCTTAATCTTACTTTAATTTACTAGATAATTTGATGATGTGAATAATCCTACAAATTATGTATAATTCTATAATATGTATTATGTAAATGGGGATCCTTGACATGAAACTCATTGTACACAGTCAATTATGAATGATGAGGTGTATGATCTGTGTGGTATGGTTGAATAGGTTGTTTCTATCTCACAATTTTTGAAATATATGTTGTACAGATGATTCAATTATTTATTTTATCGATAAATTCATCTCTCAAACCTTATTCTTCAAGGACACAATTTCACCCTTGTATTTTTCTTCCTTAAATTTCGTACTAGGATGTCCAAAAATATTTCTGATATTAAGACTCACCTCATATCCTCTTATATGGATCAGATGTTTTTTCTTACCTAAAAAAGTTGTAATAATTCCTATCCTACCCTCGTGGATAAGGGCCCCTATACTACTTACTCCTGAAGTGATCCTTGAAATGATATATTTTACTTTTATATTCATGAAATAAATTTTAAAAATACTAATATTCAATAAAAATAATAACTAATTTATAATAATATTATCATAGAGTTATTTTTATGGATTTTTAAAAAACTTCCCCCTTTTCATTATTTTCGATTACTATTTTTCATGGAATGTGGTGGGAGATGAAGGAATGAACAAAAATACTTAAAATTCACTTCTAGATTTAGTTATTTATTCATAAATTTAATATATTAGGTATTTCTATACTATTACTTTGTGTGTTTTTGGTGTTGGAGATGTTGAGAGACAGATGAAGGAGGAAATGTGGAGTCGGTGTTGAGATTTCAACTAGGAGGAAATTTTTAATGATGTGAATGGATGGATGGAAGAAATTGAAGATGTGTAGGTTTGTGATTCGTACCATGAAGGTTTGAATCATGGTGTGTATTTTTCTATCATGATGCAGGAAGTGTTATTTCATAGGGGTGTAGGTCATGAGAAATAAGCAACACTCTATTTTTTATGCAGAATTCGGATTGCGGTGCGAGATTTTTTCATCATAGTTTGAGGGATTTTAAAGAAACTTTTAGTAAGATTAAAACCTTAAATTTATGAGGAAAAAATTAAATATAGATTAAAAATATTAAATATTTCCCTTTATATATTTCCAATAATAGTTTTCTTTTTGCAACACTTCAGATTCGATTATAGTAAGCTTTTCTTTTTAGAGAAACAATAACACAATGCACATAACTTTATACAATAATGTAATTTAAATGTATGTTACAGAATTTTATAAATTTAATATTATGAAATTAATTTCATTTTTGAATCCACCCTAGTTTTCTTTCGCGTGAATTTTTTTAGAGTTTTCAAAAAAAATTGATTTTTGGGTGAATAGTAAAAAATACAAATTTGACAAAAAAAACTATAACTTTTATGAAATTATAATGATATAATAATAAATTGAAATATTACCAAACGTTTTTATATAAAAAATATATATTTAATAATTAATATAATTCAAATAAAAATATAAATTTGAATTTAGAACTATATGATTAAAATTTTGAAAATCTAAGTAATGTTTTTGCTCAGATAAAAATTGGTTTTAGTTATTTTATTTTAATTATGTATTTACAAGGTTACTTTAAATTTTGGTTTGGTTGCAAATAAAAATAATCCTCCTTTAATTTAACATAATACAATTAATTATATTAGAATCAAATTTATACTTTATTTTCCTGTAAATCATTTTTATACTTAAAAAACATTTTTCATTGCGTTTTCCACACTTGTATTAAAATTAATTTATGATAATTTTACAAATTAGGTATTAAAAAATGGATTCCATATTTTTAATTATCATAATTAATATTAGGTAAGAATTTCACATAAAATTTGATCATAATTAATAGTAAAAATATTTAAAAATTAGTTACCATAGATATGATTAAAATAGGTTTACTGGGGGAGGAACTAAGATATAATGGTAGATGTGCCACTTAGACTTGTATAAATATTATTTGAGAAGATATTTTGATCTTATATTATCTTAACTCTTAATTAATATCTATTTGGTTCCACTTTCACAAGAAAATTACATGACATTATTCAAATCATTTAAGTAATTCCATGTGTATCTATACCCTCACTTATTAAAGGGAATCTATTATCCTCAATTATTCACAAACATTGATCCCTCCATATAAAAAAATTAATACTAAAAAAACTTCCTAGATTTTTCCCTTCATTACTGATCTTATTTTATTCTCTTATGACCATCCTAAGAAGGACTAAGGTGTAAGCTAAAAGAGATCTCTTAAATAAGAGGTAATTGTCTTTACCGACTCTTTCAAAGTTTATTTTATCTTATAATTTATATAAATCTATTGTATCCATAATAAAATCATTAATAAATTATCATAAATATTCTGAGATGTCATTACTATTTTGTTACATCCATTTTCTACCTCCTTTACATCCTATGGAAAATGAAAACATCGCTCGTATATACATATGGCCAACCATATACATATAGTGATGTAATTCATTTTTCTCCAAAAATTTATGTGGGTAGTTATAAACATGAAACAAATTAATATATATTGTTTTTAGTAAATAATTATTATTCTAAAAATATAGGATATCATTTACCTTCTTACCCTTTTAGCTATTAAAAATTGATAACGCCACTTGTGCGTATGTGTGGACTAACTCCTCCACAAAGAAATGCGATTGATTTTTCATGTCTTTATTTAATATATGATTGAAAATATATTTATAATGAATATATATATATATATAATTTATAATATTATTAAAAAAATTTAGAAATTGGAACCATGATCAAGGTGCAAGGATTGAAACTACCAAACCGAAACTTACATAAAAAATGAAATAGTTAACACTCAAAAATGAAGATTTTAGTAAAGAATTCATAATAAATGGGTGTTCAAATGTTATAAGTGGGTCACATATGATATTAAAATTATGTATATGATTCATGTATATAATTATAATAATTTATATTTATTATTTATGAGGTTAAAATTACTTACAAATAAATGCATACATGAGGTAAGGGTTTATTCAACAATATCATTTTTAATTGGGATTATTTATCTTTAGATTTACATTAAAAGAAATTATAATTTATTTATTATATTAAACTCCATATATTTTATTATTCTATTTTTTATCTATGTAGTTTGAAAATTTTTATTTAATTTTCCTCTCTCAATGTACTCAAATTACGAAAGAATTTTTCAAGTAAAACCAACATTATATCTTTATTCGGTTGGAAAGATTTTACGTCCATGTCCATATTTTCTTTAAAATGTTTTCAAGAATGTTTTTACTAATAAATAATTATTTTTTAAAGAAATTTTTAATTTTTTTTTAAATTTTTATAAAATTATTTAAAAAATATATTTCTTTCCTTTTTCTGAACATGATACTTTTTACCAAATGTGTGAATAGAATCATTTTTTAACATATACCGAATGAATATTTTTTCCTACCACCATAAATAATCTTTTCATTGAATTTTCCTTTACAATTTTACATGTTTATTTTCAAATAAAGTGATTTTATTAATATTATAGAAATTTTTATTTAAAATATTATCAAAAGAAAAAGGATTTTTTTTCTTATAATCTCTTGAATGTTTTTAAATGTATTTTAATATTTATCGACATCCTTTAAATATTATTATGATTTACTGGGGATATGTTATAATTTTACCATCTACTCTATTATTCTACAGAATGATTATGATCATTTTTATTGGGTAATGTATTGACATTCCATATTCTATTTCTTCCAATATATATATTTAATGATTATTTATACATGTTGATTTAATTGTATTATTTATTCATGTGATTTGTGAATTGGACTTATTAAGTGATGGGTGGGGCATGGAATTACATATCCCCTTGATGTATTGATAGGTGTAATGAGACAAAATAGTTTAGTAATTTGTAATATTCCTTACACATTTATGTATGATGTCTTGGAATGAGACCTTAATGATAAGTTAAAGAGGTTTGATATTATGCATTCCATCATTATGAAATCATTCATTGATGTCCTTGTGATTATTTGAATAGTTATAATATCCGTGGATAAGTTTTCATCTCATGTGATTATTTATATAGAATTATTTGACCCTCATTTGTTATTTTCATATTATTCAATACATATTTATTCTATGATAGCTTCTGTTTTATGCATTCCCTTAGCATTTGAGCTCACCCTTTTATTTATTCCCTTTCCCTTAGGATTCTACAAAGTGTACTATGATTTATATGCAAAGATATTTTAAAAACCCAAGTAGTGTCAGGATAAACTTCTTTTTTTATATTTTTATGTAAAAATTATCTTAGGAAGAACATTTGGCACTTTTTTGAAGACATTGATTTTTTAGTGAATGCTGAGAAATACTAATTTTTATTGAAAATTATATTTTATTTTCAAGACAAATTTTATTTTGTATTAGTTTTAAAAAATTAATTAATCATTTTTTATTAAAAATAATCCATCTATGATATTTTTAAATAATATTATTCTTGAATTAGGTATAAAAATATATTTATACTTAAAAAGACATTTTTTTATGAAATTTTTTTTATCGCATTTTGTAGGTTTAATTTTAAATTAAATTCTTCCACTTCTGAAACTTTAATCTTTATAATGGATAATATATTTGTAATTATAAGGTATAAATTTATTAAATATGTCCCTTTTATTTTTTTCATTATAAATAACAACCTTAGTAAATATTTGTCACATCAGTAAGGGTAAATCAGGTAATTAAGGTTAAAAATAATATGATAAGGACTAAAAAATGACTCTAAAAGTTGAATTTATTTAATGTGATGAGTCTACTTCATAAATAATCCTAAAATTTTCTAATTTATCTTTGATTTTGACCTTTATAATATTTATGTAAAGAATAAAGTCAAAAATATCACTCTCTTGATTTTAATATCTATAAAATTTTGTGATAGGGATAGAAAAAAAGTTTAGTTATAAATGGTTATTTAAAAGATAAATTATATATTTCCATCATTTTAATTAATTTATAATTTTTAGTGATGAAATAATTACCTTAAATTCTTAGACAACGTTGACACGGTATTTACCCAATTAATAGAAAAATAAAATAAATGTTGTTAAAAATATAAAAATTTATATAATTTGAATTAATTAATATGTTCCATAATTTTTTTAGATAAATATAACATTATATATATTTATCAATTGATTATATTCTAATTAATTTACTATATTTTTTTTAATATCAAATTAAATGAATAATTCCAAAAATGACAATATTGATATTTTATAATAAATAATGTTTTATTAGATGATTTAAATTTTCTAAAAATATTATATTTGGAAAATTGAATTATATATGTTTGATAATATCAACCATAGTCCCTTTATGGGTCACTTTTCTTTTTTTAGACACTTTCTTGTCTAATTTAGTTTTAAAAACTTTGATACCATAGTAATAAACAAAAGGGTGAATAAGGGGGTAAAACCAAAAGATAAGGGTAAAAACATCATCTAAACATGTCCAAATTGTATTGGATTATAATATTTCAACTAATACTCATTTTATATTATAAATATATAATTTTTATCCATTTTTCATATAAATTAATTTATATTAATTTAATACTTTAAGTAAATCCAAGACTACCCATATTATCTTTTATAAAAGGGAACCTCCTCTTCTCTTTTATTCACACTTCAAAATACTTTTTGCTCAACCAATACATACCAAAATACCTTACTATAATCTCTCACATAATTTTACATGTCTTTTTATGTAGAATACCAACCTTATAGGGATTAAGTTGTAAAGAAAATGAGGTTGTCCATAGAAGAGGTATAGATTTTAGCTGAATGTGTTAGTTTTATTTATTCTTACAACTCCTAAAAATATTCTTAAACCATGATTATATAATAAAATAAATATCTAAAATATATTGATATTTTATTATATTAATTAAATAACATATATCCATCTTCTTATTTCATCAAATGGAAAACACATCCATTGTTTGTGTGTATAGCGGACTACCATCTTGTGAACTGATGCAATTTTGTTTATTTCACCGCATATCATGGCTGTTTATAATTATGTATTTAATGTATATATATAATATTAATGAAATATTTATCATTTTTGAAATATAATATATCATATAATTTATTACCTTTCTACCCATTGAAAAATGATAATGTTGTTCGTGCGTACGTGTGGACTACCACCACCACGGCGCGATGTGATTTGTTTTTCTTGAACACATCACATGGATGGTATATATAAGTTTATATAAAGAAATAATATAATATTTATGATATAATAATTATTATTTAATTATAAAATAATAATTACATTATTTCCATCATGATTGTTGAAAGGTGAAAATGTTACTCATGCGTACGTACGACCTATCGTCTTCATGATTGTAATATAATTCATTTTCATAGCCATATTTAATAGTTGATTTTAAAAGTATAATTAATATATAAAAATAAAAATAATTAAATTATTATTATTCGATATATTATTAAATAACGGCCACATTGAACATATTCAACCTACCAATGTTATTTTGGACATATGTGTCAAATATCGTCAAAACATCCAACATGAACTTAAATGATCAAGTAATTGAATAAAACATGGTATTAAGTAAAAATAAAATGAGTAGTAAACTTGAAAAAGGTTCCTAATTAAGTAAATAATTAACATTTGGCTATAATTTAGGATGATAAAGAATGTATGTGATAATTCATACTCAAAGTAAGGGACACATTACTTTAAAAACCGCATTTTAAATGTTTTAATAATTTATTTAAAAAATATTTTTATTCTATGAAAATATTCTTAGAGTTATTTTATATATGTATTTATATTTAGATAATTGACTTATAAAGTAATTTTTTTTCACTTTTTACATTCTTTCAATGTTTTTAAAAAGTAATATTTTTATACATTTTATACAGAATGTTTTGAATTTCATTACAAAAGATAAAAAGAATGTACTATTTTAACATATATTACATAAATGGATTTTACCACTATCATAACTATTATTTTATGTTTGTATTAATTTATAATAATCATTTTTTTATTAAAATAATAACCCACATTCCCTTGTTCATGGTATTTATGTTCTGAAAATGAGTTTTTAAAAGGGAAGGGTATTTCGATATATGAAAGTGTTTTGTATATGGGTTTAAAAGAGTTTTTAAATGGTTTTATGGTGAAAAGTTTAAAGATAAAAAATTATTCATGATATGGTCCTTGTATATTTTTTATGATGATCAATCAGCCCGATATAGCTCATTATAATAGGTGAGCCCGATATAGCTCTCTAATGAGTTAGGTAATGGTTGTGTTCTAGGGATAATTATTTTGGAAGTCAACCGTTAGTTTATTCCAATTATAAGGGTTCATATCATTGATCTATGAATATGATCTCCCAAGGAACTTATATGAATTTTCTATTATTTATAATGATATTTCATAGAAATTATATGATTTCAAAAGTTAATCTAATGATCTTTTTAAATGAAGGATTATCCACCTTTAGGGTAAAAATGTATGTTTTAAAGAAAATTTTTTTCATGGCTTCGAATGTTTTCTAAGAAACCCTCATGATTATAATTTTGTATTTATGTTTTATTTTTTAGTTTTATATGAAAAAAAATTAGTAAAGAAGATTTCATGAGTAAGTAAATGATTATTTGAGCTCGAGGTTTATTATGTTAAAGGAAAACTCTCTTTGATGATCTCATATTTTTAAAATGAAAAATGGGTTTATTTATTTTATGTGACTTGTACTGATATTTTTTTTCTCATACCATGTTTTTAAATTACTTTCACAGGGTTCAAGGATGAGTAAGTACACATAAGAAGTCAAGTTTGAAGTCATCAAGATTATTCATGAAAAGAAACATGGTTCATTTTAAATATTTTATATTGTGGGGAAAAGATGGATGCTAAGTAGAGGTGTCCACTTTGTAATATATGAGTTTTTTATGTAAGAGTTATGAGATAATTATATAAACTTTAAACATAAAAGATCATTGAGAATGAAAGAAATTAAATTCTAGTATAAAGAAACTATATTATATAATTTCTAAGATTGTGTCTTTATAGTTTTCATGAGAGGATAGGTTTAGATAATTTTAGAGGATAGAATAAGGTAAGTCAGTGTGCTTAATAGATTCTAATTTATAGTTATCATGATATATAATTTTAATATTGAAATATTTCTTCATCTAAACTAGGTCTGTTCTAAATGGTTTTCTATATAAGAAATAGGGATGCTAATGTAGGAAGACACTGAGAGGATGATATCCTTCCAAATCATCAATTTGGAATATTTGGAGTTCAAAAAGAGTTGTTTTTATCATGATGTCTTAGTTGAAACAAGATGTAAATGCTGATGGTATAAATATTAGAGATTAATCATGTTCACCAAAGAGAAACATGTCTACAATGGAGAATTTCTTAAAATAACACCCACTAGAATTTAGTGGATCTTCTCATCCAGTGGTAGATTATGGATGGATTTATTCCTTAGAGAATATGTTTGAAGTCATGAATTATTCATATCATCAAAATTTAACTCATATTATTTACCATTTTGAAGTTGAAGATGATCAATTGTGGCCAATGGTTAAGAATTCTATAAAATAGAAGAGATCGATTCCTTGGTGTGGGATGAATTTAAGAATATTTTCCTAGAGAAATGTTTTCATAAGGTTGTTCAACTTAGTATTGAAAAAAATTATTATAATTGAGATAGAAGGAGGAAGATTCAATGGTTGTGTGTAAATCCAGCTTCACAATTTTAGCAAGGTATGGACCAAATTTTATCTGAGATCCTGATAGTAAAATTTATTGGTTTTCCTTAGGATTTATACCAGGATATTGAAGGGAATTGGCTTCCTATTAATTCAAATGTTTTGAGAAAATTATATGATGTTCTGAGAAGGTAGAAATGAAAATTATAAAATATCATGTATTCCAAGAAAATAAGAAAAATAAAAGGTTCATATGGAATAAAATGGGGAAGAATCAATCAAAGAAATATGGAGGTAAAAAAATTAATTTTCCATCATATGATAATTGTGGTTAGAAGCACCCTATAGAATGTATTATAAAATCTATGAAGTGATTCTGGTGTAAATTTTTTTTATAATTGGATTATGACTAAAAATAAAATGATCATAAAAATAATGAAAAGTCTATGCTAAGATGCTTTAATTACAATGAGTTGGAGAATTATGCTAACCTATGTCCAAAGTTACTTACTCGTGGTGAAAATTATTATGATAAAAAAAGTAAAGGTGTGGAAAAATCATTTTCTACTACTACACTTAATGTTGGGCCATCCAATGAAGTGGAGACAAGTATGTTACTTGTTTATTATAATTATATTAATGCCATGTGTGACTCTGTATCCTCAAATTCCTTAATTTTTAATAAATTTTCAAGTTAAATTGGAATATCAACTCATGAAAAGAAGATATAACTTTTTGTGAAAACCTCGAGAGAAAATATTAAAGAAACCAAGATTTATATGAACCATTCTATTATTATTAGTGGGATGGTTTTCCTATAAATCGCATTGAACATCCCATAGTAGAGTTTGATATTATTTTGGTTATTGATTTAATTTCAACTTATCTTTCTTAGATACATTATAGATCCAATAAAGTTTTATTCAATGATTGTATACCTTTGATAACATATCAATAAGATTATAAGCTATTAAAATATAGAAATGAAATTTATCTTTCAGATATTGTTGAGAAGAGGGAGTCTATTCATATCATTGATATCCCGATAGTGAATGAATATTTGGATTTATTTCCACATGAGTTGTCTGTTATTATACCTGGTCAGAAAGATAAGTTTGCTATTTAATTATTTCTTGATGATAAGACAATTTTAAAACCGCCTTATTGTATGGATCAAGTAGAAATTTTGGAATTGAAAAATAATATACAAGAGTTTCTAGATAAAGTTATAACTCATCCTATCACTTCACTATGGAGTTATCATGTATTATTTGTTAAAAATAAATATGGATCAATGAAACTTTTAATTGATCATTGAGCCGTGAATAAAATCACTATTAAGAACAAGTATTCTTTTACTCATATCAATAATTTTTTTAACCAAATCTAGGGATTATAGTGTTTTTCAAGATTGATATAAGGTTATGATACCATCAGTTGAAGTCAAAGGAGGATAATATTACAAAGATAGTGTTTTGGAATAGATACAAGCATTATGAGTTATTAGTTATTCCCTTTGGGATTTATAATGAACCAATTATATTCATGGGTCATATAAATAGATTTTATATGAATATTTAGATAATTTTTTGGTTATCTTTATTGATGATATATAGTTATATTATAAAATTATTGAGTAACATGAAAGACACATAAATATTGTTTTATAAACCTTAAAATAAAATGATTTATATAGAAAATTTTGTAAGTGTGAATTCTAGTTATAACAGATTTCTTTCCTTGGATATATTGTTTCAAAATATGGCCTAACTTTTGACACTACTAAAACAAAAAAAATGTAGAATGGAAAATTCCAAAAAAATGTGATATAGATTTATAATTTTATTTGATTAGTGGGTTACTACAAACGGTTTAGTGAAAAAAATTGTTTTCTGGCCCACTGACTAGGTTAACACAAAAATGAGTTTAATTTATATGGGAAAAAGAGTGTGATAATTATTTCCCAGAACTGAAAATAAGTTTAGTGAATACTATAGTTTCATAATTTCCCTATAGAAATGATGAACTTTTCATCTATAGTTATGCTTCATTGAAGTGACTTGGTTTCATTTTGATACATAATGAACATTTAATTTCTTATGCTTCATGTCAATTGAAACCTCATGAGTTAAATTATTCTACACATGATATGGGATTAGATACTATGTTTTTTTATTTAAAAATTTATAAGAATCATTTATATAGTATAAAGTATTAAATATATACTGACCATAAAAGTTTTAAGTATATATTCACTCAAGAAGATTTGAACATGAGATAAACAAGATGGTTGGAACTGATTAAGGATTATAATTGCACAATTAATTTCCATCCTAGAAAAGAAAAAAAAGTATTTGATTATTTTATTTATAAATATAACTTTACATTAACCATATTAAATATAGATCATGACCCTTTGTTTAATGATTTGATGATTTTTTTCCTAGAAATTTTGAATGCAGGAACTTCCACTATTCTGTTTCAAGTGTTAGTAAAATCATCTCTGTCAAAAATAATTAAATAAGGTCAAAAGGAGGATCATGTTTTACAGGAAAAGTCAAAATATGTTAAAAAGGGCAATTTACTAGAGTTAAATGTTGATGAATAAGGAATTGTAAGATTTGTAAAAAGATTATGTGTGCCTTTTGATTCCCAATTGAAGAGAGAATTATTGAGTGAAGCTCATAGTTCCCCATTTTCCATTCATCTAAGTTTCACTGAGATATGTAGAGAACTTGGGGAGAATTACTACTGGGATCGAACAAAAATAGATATTTATAAATTTTACATGAAATGTTTACTTGTCCACAGTTTAAATAAAAATCATAATTACTAAAGGAGATTCTTTATCCTCTACCAGAGATAAATTGGAAATGGGGAAATATATCTATGGATTTCATGGTGGGATTTCCAAATAAATCCTAATGTAATAATGTGATTTGGTTATTATTAATAGATTAAATAAATCTATATATTTCTTTCCCATTTGAGATACTATCTATTTAGATCATATTTCCGGAATACACCTCAATGAGATAGTTAGATGACATGTATTTCCCTTATCCGTTGTATCTGACCGTGATTCTATATTTACTACTAATGTTTTTGAAAGGAATTCAGAAGTCATTGGGTAATAAATTAAATTTCATTATAGTCATTCATCCTTAATCTGATGTAATTTCCAAGTTAATTATTCTGACCTTATAATATAATATTCATTATTTTTTAATGGATTTCTAGGGAATTTGGATCAATATCTTTCATTGGTTGAGTTTTATTATAATAAAATTTTTCTTTACAGTATAGAAATGGAACCATATAAATATTTACATGTAAATCTGTGTAAAAATAAATATCATTGGAATGAAATTAGTGAAAGGAAAAAATTTGGGACTAGAATTGGAAGAAATAAATGGATAAGAATGTGAATATTATTTAGAAACAAATACAGACAACTCAATTTATTTGTAAAAGTTATGTATATGACTATAGGAAATATCTTTCTTTCAAGGTAGAAAATCTTTCTTTTCTTATATTTTCTCCATAGAAAGGAATTATATGTTTTGGTAAATAGGGGAAGCTAAGTTTGTGGTTCATTGGACCATATGAAATCATAGAGAAAGTTGTATTATTTACCTATAGAGTGTTATTTACTCTAATTTTATCTATGGTAAATGATGTATTTCATGTTTCATTGTTAAGAAAATAATTCCTAGATGCATATCAAGTTTTGAGCGTTAAAATAGTTCCATTGGAAGAAAACATTTAATATGAGGAACAAAATTTTGAGGTTCTTGATTGTAGAGAACAATTTTTATGGAATAAGTTGATTCATCAAGTTAAGCTTTTTCTGTAAAATCCATGTGATAGAAGAAGACACATGGAAATCTGAAAATTCTATGAGGGTATGATATCTCCACTTATTTAAGTAAAGAATAAAATTACAAGGAAACAATTTCAAAATTGGTGGAAGAATGTAACAATACAGATAATGTTAAGATAAATCATTTTCATATATATATATATATATATTAATTATATTTTATAAAGTTATATTTATTATAAAAAATATTAGTAAATTTTTTAGTTAAAAGGAAAAAAGCTATATTTATAACTAGAATAGGTTTTTAGGTATTATATGGTTTTACTTAAAATTTTAATTTCTAAATTATAGAATTTTAATTTGATATAATAAACTTCATTTCTTATATCATCGTATCAAAATTATCTTATGGTGGAATTTTGGTATTTTTTTGAAAATATTTATTTTTCAATGAATAGTGAAAAATATTAATTTTTATTGAAAATAATACTTATTTTCAAGTAAAATTATATTTTGGATTAGTTTTAAAATATTAAGTAATCTATTTTTATTAAAAATAATCTTTCTATGGTCTATGGAATGAATTTTATACTTGAGTTTGGTATAAAAACAATTTTATACTTAAAAATGCATTTTTCTGGAAAACTGTTATTCATCGAATTTTGTGGGTTTAATTTTAAATTAAATTATACCACTTATATGAATTGAATATTTAAAAATGGGTTCAATATATGGAGTTATGAGGTCTTAATTTAGTAAATAGTTCCCATTAATTTTTTACCATTATGAATAATAACCTTAGTAAATTTTTATCACCTCACTAAAGTAAATCAAATAATTAAGGTTAAAAATACTATTATACGGACTAAAAAATGAACCTAAAATTTTTCTTTATTTATTTGGATAATCCTATTTCATATATAATCCTAAAAAATTAAAATATGACATTTTTTCCATTAATCCTTGATTTTTACCTTCATAATATATTTAAGTAAATGATAATGTCAAAAATGTAATTATCTTTCTTTTAATATCTACAACATTTTTTTATAATAGATAAAAGAACTTATTTTGGGTTACACATTTTTATTTTTAAATTTAAATGATTTTTTTCATCATATAAATTTATTTATAATTTTTTGTAATGAAATAATTACCTTAAATACTATGCAACATTGACACAATAATTATTCAATTAATAGAAAAATTAAATAAATGATTTTAAAAATGGTAAAAGTAATTTAATTTTAACGGATTAATGTATTCCAATAATTTTTTAGATAAATATAAAATTTTATGGATTTATGAAATGATTAAATTCTAATTCATTTTTTCATGTTGTTTTCAATGTCAAATTAAATGAACAGCTCCAAAAATGACATTAATGATATTTTATAATAAATAATATATCATTAAATTATTAAAAATTCACAACAATATTATCTTCAGAAAATTGAATGGAATATGGTTTATAATATAAACTATGGTTCATTTATGAGTCACTTTTATTTTTATAGTAAAATTCTTGACTCTATTTTAAATAAAATTGATATCGCGGTAATAGACAAAAGAGTTAATAGGGGTTAAAACAAAAACATAAGAGTGGAAACATCACCTAAAATTGTCTAAATTTTACCGTATGAGAATATTTATACTAATAATCATCATAATATTTCATTTTTTTATCCATGATTTCATTAAAGTTAATTCACTTTAATTTAATACTTTAATTAATCCCAAGAGTACCCCATCCTTTTCTTAAAAAAGTGCACCTCTTCTCTTACTTTCTTCAAAATTGTAAATCCTTTTGGTTCAAACAATACCTACCCAAATACCTTTCTATAATTCCCCAACTCATTCTTGAGCTCTTTTTTTAGTCATAATACCAACCTTATAGGGATTAAGGTGTAAAAAAATGAGGTCGTCCGAATAAGAGGTATAACTTTTTACTAAATGTTTTAGTTTTATTTCTTCTTTAACCTCCATAAAATATTATTAAAACATGATGATATAATACAATAAATATATATAATACAGTGATATGATATGATATTAATTTAATAACCTATATCCATCTCTTTCTTCCATTAAATGGAAAACAAAACCATTGTTCATGTGTATGGTAGACTACCACCTCACGAACCGATGTAATTCATTTTCCATCACCGCCTCTCATATCTATTCCTAATGATGGATTTAATATATGTATATATATATATATGATATTAATTATATATTTGTAATGGTTTAGACCTATTTGGTCCATTCTCTTTTGGAAATCAGTTGTATGAGGTGTTTTCTGAGTTCAAGGTGACTTATCCCCAACACATTTCCAAATTTCCATTTCGGTGAATAGTTCCATTGGTGAACAGTTACAACGGTAGACCATTGTGAACAGTGCATTGGTAACCTTCTGTGAACAATGTCATCAGTAACCTTCTATGAATAGTGTCATTGGTGACCTTATGTGAACAGTGTTTCCAGAACGGTGAGTTTCCAACGGTGACCTTTTTCCTTTGCCAAATTTTGAGTTTATGAATAGTGTTTCCAGAACGGTGAGGTTCCGAGAGTGACCTTTTTCCTTTGCCAAATTCTGAGTTCATGAAAAGTGTTTCCAGAACGGTGAGGTTCCAACGGTGACCCTTTTCCTTTTCCAAATTTTGAGTTCATGAACAGTGTTTCCACAACGGTGAGGTTCCAACGATGACCTTTTTCCTTTGCCAAATTTTGAGCTCATGAACAATGTTTCAAAAATGGTGAGGTTCCAATGGTGAGGTTCATGAACAGTGTTTCCCAAATGGTGAGGTTCCAACGGTGAGGTTCATGAACAATGTTTTTCCTTTTCTGAATTTCGAGCTCATGAACAGTGTTTCCAACTTCCTACAGTTTCGCCCCTTTAACATTTCCTTTGACATAAAATGCATTTAAATACTTGTTTTAAGAACTCTATGGTTAATTCAATGGCTGTAACTCCTATATTAATTTCTCCTAAGGCTCAGGATGTTTTTACTTGGTCAAACCGCATGGTTTAATGTGATCCTCTTTTAATGGGAAATATGGCGTATCTTAAACCACCACTCTGTTAAATCTTCTAAAGGGACGAGATATCTTCCTCCCTAATTATTCCTCTATTTTCTTAGCTATGAGACACTAGAACCTTTCATTCCATCATGTAGGAGTTGAAAAATAAAACTTTCCTCCTAGGATTGGTTCTGCTCTGTTTTGATGCAACCAAGCAGTATCGATCTCTGATATAAGTTATCACGGGGGGAAGAGATTGTAACCCGTTCTATGGCTCGTTCTCATATAAATATCGCCAAGAACTATTTGGGGTAGGGGATTCATTTATTCTCTTTTCTTTTACTTGAAACTGTATAGTAAGCATGTTTTATCCCACTGGATGATAATGGAATTGACATA
Source organism: Viscum album (assembly GCA_963277665.1). Taxonomy (NCBI): domain Eukaryota; kingdom Viridiplantae; phylum Streptophyta; class Magnoliopsida; order Santalales; family Viscaceae; genus Viscum; species Viscum album. The sequence continues at coordinate 1,303,403,737 of OY728160.1, read as the reverse complement.
ATAAATATTTGTACCAGATAAATAAATTGATATCGATCATATGTTATTGCCTCTTGTTTTTCTAGATAGTGTGATATATATGCTTGATTCCTTTAGTTGTTCGTTTTTTATAGAAATTGGTAAATAACATAAACCAGAATTAATTGATAATTTTTTGGCTAAAGATAATGAGGCATGTAAATGAATCTGGTTCTTCTTGTTGTAATTTGATGTTAATAAAATTGGTGCAGTAAGCATGTTTAATTATTTGTGATAGCTTACTGTTTAGGTTTCTCAAAGTTGGAACCTACGAATAATAAATCGGTTAATCCAAGATGGATTAAAGAACTAGTTATTTGATAAAAGGTAATACTTTTAGGGTTCTGAGTTACCCTCTTTCTTCTTTGAGTGCCAAGATCCCAATTGATAAGATGTTTTTTTCCTACTGCTTGTGTTGTGATGTGAGCCTAGATGGATTTTGTGATATGTGGGGGCAGTGATTCCTACTAGTTGTGGCAGCATTTGATGCATAGAGTGGCGAGATGCATCGATTTATGCATATGGGTTTCAAGGAGGACACCAGGGATGGTGAAACAGGTTGGATGTTAATGTTTAGATGCTTGCTGATTCTTATTAGTTGTTTATCTGCTTTAATTTTCTCCACTACTCAAGGCAGCTGATCTTTCTTACCCTTATTCCGAAAGGGTCAAAGACCCGTAAGGTATGCCACATGCTTTTCGTTTCTAGCTTCTCAAGAGAGGATGGGTCTACTCTCTTGCTATAGGTGGAAAAGACTTGATGGGTAGTTATCTACTCACTATGTTGAGCCCCGTTGTGTTTAGTAGCATAGAATGTTTTTCTAGAATACCTGGGAATATGGGAATGTAATCTTGTAAATAAATAATTGAATAAATGATGTTAACCCATGGGTTTAGAGCTTGCTGGAACGAAATGTTGAGGTTGCAATTTTAAAGGGGCAGTGGACTTCGGGTATGATGCTAATGAAATTTAATGTGGAAATTGTTAATGGTTAATTAATGTTTAAAGTATTAATTAACATAAAGTGGAACTGAAAAAAAGGGAATGAAGTAATGTAATAAATATCTTTAAATGGATGTGTGCTTATAGGATACCTAGTCTTAGAAATGGCAGACGAGAGTCTGAGAGATGTTAGTTGTAGTTGAGTCTAAGACTAGGTTATTCCCATAGTGTGTTTGTGAGATATAGTATATTCTGTAATTTTTTTGTTTCTATATGCTACTCCACCCTATTAGTTAGGGAAACTGACACCCCAGGGATTCTGAGCCCTGGGAGGTGTTTTCCCCAACATTCCCGTGGGAGGAAGGATGGATGAATACCCCCTTTGGCCCCATTCTATTCTCTTGGTAGTTACTTGTGCTGGTAGGCACAGTGGTTAGTTCTCCCCATATATGTGTGTAGAGGGCTGTAATGGCTTGTGGTTATTCACACACATATATTCTGGATATAGTTTCCTATAGACTACTATAGGTGTAACGTGCATAGGCTATGATGGCATGAGAATCCTTACTCGGTGTATGGGATTTAATGGCTTGAGGTATAATACACGACATATGATACATGTTGTATGAGCTATGGTGGCTCCCAGAAACTACCTGTTTACTTTCTTGTGTGGACATGGTGGTTTTGTTACACAAGGTGCATATTGTGGTGCTTCCCTCAGGTGTCGGTGGGAAATCATTTTTGGAGAGAGATTCTTAGGACGTGTGACATTGGGGAAAATCGGAAAACCAGTGGGGGAGTAGTAGAGGGGTACCCTTGATATTCTTTATTATGTTATATTCTCTTGTATGTGATACTTGGTGTGGGTAGCCATGGTGAGGCTGGGAACTTAGTATACCTGTTTAGGTGATGAGTTAGTCTCACTTGTTGTTCACTGTTCTTTAGCATGCCTTCTTTACTTTTACACGAGAGGCTCCGGGGAGGATCCTATTGAGTATAATGTTATACTCACCCTATGTATATATGAACTATTTTCCAGGTCACTTGGTGCAGGTTTTAGATCAAGCTAGTTTCTACTAGATTGGGGTTGCAGGAGCTGTTCGGGCTTGTGGTTGCTGTTGTTTTTACTTTCTTTTGGGTACTTGAAGATTTCCCCTTCCAGTTGTAGTAGTTTTACATGACATTACATATGTCCACTTGGGTTTTCATTTATATTTTAGTCTAATTTAGAGTTGGTTGGTGTCTATATTATCTCTCTCTTCTATGTGTGTTCTCTTAGAGGTTAATGCCTTCTATCTATGTGTTTACTATACCCTTGGTGCTAGTCGCCAACCCGGGGCCTACTGGAGGCGGGACTCAGGGGTCATTATCTCCCTTCTCACATTGCCGGCCCAGGAGGGGTATACTTTGTGGGGAGGGGGTTTTGACAATATTTATCATTCTATAAAGATAATATATCAAATAATTTATCACCTCTTCATCCATTGATAAATGATAATGGCATTCATGTGTAGGTGTGTACTACCACCTCTATGACGCGATGTGATTTGTTTTCATGACCACATCACATGGTTCACATATACAATTGCATTTAAAGAAATAATATGATATTTATGATATAATAATAATTTTTTTAAAAAATAATACATACCTTCTTTACATCATGATTTTTGGAAAATGAAAATGTTACTCATGTATACATACGACCAGTTGTCTCAATGATTCTAACATAGTTAATTTTTCATAACCATACTTCATGGTTGATTTTGAAAGTTTAATTAATGTATAAAAATTATAATTATTTCATTATTATTATTATATATATGATTAAATAATGACCTCATTGATGATATTCAACCTACTGAAGTTATTTTGAACATATAAGTCAAATATCATAAAAATGTCTACATGAACATAAATGATTAAGTAATTGAATATAACATGGTATTAATTAAATATAAAAGGAATAATAAAATTAAATAGGGTTTTAATAAATTAAATAATTAACCTAATTTTATTATTATGTAAGATAAATAATGTATGTGATGAGTCAGATTCTGGGAAAGAGACTCTTTACTTTAAAAACCTCATTTTAAATGTTTTAAATATTTATTTTATAAATATTTTTCTTTCATATAAATATTCTTAAATTTAGTTTATATGTGTAATTATATATACATAAATTAATTATAAAAACATTTTATGTATCTTTTGACTATCTTTCATATTTTTTCGAAATGAATCTTTGTATGTATTTTATATAGAACATTTTTACTTTCTTTACAAAAGACATAAATAATGTTATATTTTAACATATACGGAATCAATTAATTTTCTCACTTCTATAACCATTATTTTATGTTTTTATTACTTTTTAATAAAACTTTTTTTGTTCAAATAATTACTCACCTTTAATTATTGTTTGTATTTATGTTTTTAAAATTGGTTTTTAAAAGGAAAGGGTATTTTGATATCTGAAAGTGTTTTGTATATGGTTTTAAAAGATTTTTTTAAAGGATTTAATGATGAAAAGGTGAAATATTAAAATGTTTTATTCATGATATAGTTCATATAATTTTTTTAGGATAATGTATGGTACTGATATGGATTATTATAATTGGTGATTCCAATATATCTCTCCAATGCATTGTGTAATTATTATGTTCTTTGAAGAATGATTTTGGAAGTTGACCATATGTTTATTATAATTATAAGAGTTTTTATAAGGGTTTTTATAAGGGTTTTATGAAGATGATGACCCAAGGAACCTACATGGATTTTCTATTCTTTCTAGTGAGTTTTTATTTAAATCATTTGATTTCAAAAAGTAAGCTAATGATAATTTAAAAAGAAGGATTATGCCCCTTTAGGATAAAAATGTATGGTTTTAAGAATTTCTTTTTCATGGGTTATAATTCTTTCTAAGAAATCCTCATGATTATGATTTTACCTTTATATTTTCTTATAAATTATTTTATAAAAAAACTATGTAATTAAATATGGTTTCATGAGTAAGTAAACAATTATTTGATGTCAAAGTTTATTATGTTAAAGGAAAATATTATTCAATGATCTCATGTTTTTAAAATCACTAAAAGGTTTCCTTATTTATTATATATGTCCCTTACTGATATTTTTTTCTCATCCCACATTTTTAATTTTTTTTTCATAGGTTTTAAGGATGAGTAATAACCAAATAATAATTCAAGTTAAAAGTCATAAATATTAGTCATGAAAAGAAAACATGTTTTATTTTAAAAGTTTTATATTATGGGAAAATGGATACTAAGTAGAAGTATACACTTTGTAATATATGAATTTTTTAAGTAATTATTATGTCCTAATTATATAAACTATAAAACAAAAAGATCATTAGGAATGTAAGAAATTAAATTGTAGTCTAAATACACTAGTTTATGTTGTTTTTAAGGCTGGGTCTTTATAGATATTCTAGGTGGAAGAATAATGTTCTCAAAGAAAATATTGTGTAATATTTTGGGTTTTCAAATGTAATGTGAGATTCAATAATGTATCTAATTTCACAAGGCTACTAAACTATTCGTTCACTCGGGATGTGATAGATTGTATCTAGTGCCAATGTAATTAAATATACATCGACTCTGGGATACTAGATTCAGCGTTGTTGTGGTTGGTATTTGAGGAATGCTTAGTATAAACATCGGGAACTAGATTTAGGAAAACATATATTAGAGAACATAATCCTATAAAATACAATATAGATAAATATAAGTATAAAATAACATTATAATGTTTTGGTAAGGTAGAGAATGTGTGGTTTCCTAGAAAATATATCCATATTTGGATACTGGAAAGTGGATGTGGTTATGGAATAGATTCACATAGGGGTAACAACTTTGAAATTGGTAGACTCGTTATTAACCCGATCATCACAGTTCATAATGAGTGGGTATAAGACTAAAAACCTATATAGACACTCCCGGAGGATATAATTTGGTTTATTTACACACTCATTACAAACCATTATGAAATATTTAAAAATATTTTTATAATTTGAAGATATTACTAATGATACTAAGATTATGATTTTGAGAGTAGCTATGAATAATTATTCAATATATTTCATAGGTTTAACTAGTTTTGTAACTATATATTATGATTTAAATTTTATAATTTTATCATCTGATATAGTATATTCCATTTTTTATAAATATCAGCTAGAGGAAGGAATATGAACCATATCAATACCTATAACTAATATTGGGATTTCTCACAAGAGTTGGTCAATGAAGTTAATGATGCTGGTATTAGAGATGAGTATATCATAACTATATTGGGGAAGTTGACTTAGGTTATGAAAAATAATATTTTTTGTATGGATCAGCCTACTGATATGCAACATAATGTAACAATGTTATACTATTTCAGGCAATAACAGACTCTATAATTTTATGGAACCACATATAAATTTTTAGCTAAGAAATGGATAAGTTCCATAGAAAATATATTTCTTTCTTTGTGAATTGAATAATGGAAGAAGGTTTTCATAGTGTTTTATCATCTCATTGGATATTTAGATCAATGGCAGTCATTAATTTAAAACACTAGAGATGTTGAGAAAATAGTGTGCATGGAGTGGAAGGGTTTTAAGTTAAATTTATTTGAAAAATATTTTCCCCATGAGAAATGAGTGGATATAGATATAAAATTATCTTTTGGAAGACAAAAGGAAGACAATAATGTTTCTAAGTATGAATAAAACTTTAAAAGGTTATCAAGGCATGCATCTCACTATATATATTATCCAAAGAGTAAGATTGGCAATTTATTTAATGGGATAAATCCAATCCTCTGAAGGTAAGTATATCCCAATAATTCTCATCGTATGAGAATATAGTATCATTTGATTTCAAGATAGAGAAATTATTCTACAAGTCTTATTAATACAAATTAAATAAAGAGAATAAGAGGGTGACTAAGTGCCTCATGAAGAAATAATTGGATTGACGGAAGAAGAGAAGTTGTAATTTTATAACATGTAATACTTGTGGAAAGAAACACCCTCATATATGCTTAAAGGGAACATGATATTACTTCAAGTGTGGAGAGAAAGGATATCATACTCATGAATTCAAGGGTAAAGTATAATCCATCAGATTATAGTTATTTAACTGTAAGGATATGTGGCACTATTCCAACCAATTCATGAAACATCAAGGTAACTTAACATAGTTTAGTACAATGGGAAAAGGGAAAACTTATGTAATTATGACAACTAAAGTTAAACTTTCTAGTAATATGGTTTAAGGTACTTTGATAATAACTTCAAACTTATCTGACTATTTATTTGATTCTAGATCCTCTCACTCTTTTATGTATTCCATGTTTTCTAAGAAAATTAATTATTTTACTTGAGGGATTTATCAATAAAGACATGTAGAAGAAATTTTATTTGAATGATGATATGTCAGTCAATCCCCTCTATGATACATGGACATGACCTATTTGTAAATTTGACTATTATGTTAGGTCAGATAGGGTAATGGTAGATGGTCTAGAAGGTGGTGAATATTCCACATTAAACAATTCAAACAATTTAATTGATTAATTAAATTTATTATCAAAATTAATTATTAAGGTTAATTAGAAATAGAAAAAAAATAACACAAGTATTTTTTATAGTATTTTGGTCGAATGTGGGCCTACTCTACTCTTATAACTCTCTACTCGGTGAGAGATATGTGTGAAATAAAAATTATTTTTATGGTGGAATCATAACTCTATTAAATAATTCTTTTATAATTGAGGGATAATCATGACACTGAATCTTTTATAGGGATTCACCACCCGTTCAACCTGGATTTAGAAACTAGGAGTCACAACCCAAATAGTTATGACTTTAGATATATGGAGTCAAAACCCTTATATCTTGAATTTAGATTCTGTAAGTCAGAACCTAAGAAAAATTAATAATAAATAATTATTTTTTATGTAAAATAATAAATAGAAAAATAGAGAGTGCATGTGAGAAATGATAAATATTGTTAAAGACTAAAAAAACTGAATGGGAAGATAAACAATTAAAGCATGGGTACTATTTATTGAGGATTAGATTGGATCATCTCATAAAGTTAGTAGAATTCAAAGAATAAGAAATTCATCCCTTGATAGATCATGTAGGTGATGAAATAGAGTGTCGTAGGATGTTGCAAATGCACAACAGGTTCAATGTTCACAACACTTTCTATTTAAAAAATAGATTATCAAATATGTTAACCCATGTGAGTTCTTTTATGACCACAAATATATATATATATTAGTTATTCATCAGTTTTATCAGCTTCTCTTCCTTCGGATATTTTAAATAAATTGAGTGAAGAGATTTCATAAATATCTCCATAAAAATCACAGCCCCATTACTTCTTTATTCCTATAGAATAAATTGTAAATAAAATAATTTAAAATATTTCGAATAACTCTTAAAATAATATCTACATAATAATAATAGTGTATAATTCTTTTAAAACTCCGGTTTAAATCCATTCAAACCTGTTTAAACTTAGTCAAAACAACCCTTTAAAACTAGGAGAATAAATAAAAGTAAATTCAAAAATTTTAATTTAAATAACCTTGTAATATCTGACTTTATTAGAAAAAAATTGAAAATTTTTATTAATTATTTCATTTAAATAATGCACCAAAATCATAAAAATATATTTGATGATAACTCTTAGATTTAAGTTTAATTTATCATACATATAAACCTTTAAAACTAATACACATATATATGAGGCAGATCAATGTTAAACAAAAAAGCAAAAAACAGCAGCATCGAAGTAGGGTACAAAAAGTAGGGTGCACAAAAGTAGGGTAAAAAAAGTAGGGTACAAGAATGTAGGGTACACAAATTTAAGGTACAAGAAATTAAGGTACATGAAATTACAGTATATGAAAGTAGGGTACACAAAATTAGGGTACACAAAATTAGGTTACACGAAAGTAGAGTTCATCTAAATTAGGGTTCACCAAAATTAGGGTACATGAAAGTAATGTAGGGTTCATTAAAAAATTAGTGTAGGGGTTATTAAAAATTAGTGTAGGGTTCATTACAAAAGTAGTGCGTCGTTCATTACAAAATTATCAGAGGGTTCATTACAAAATTAGGGTTGTCAAACCATACTTTTCACTATTCTAAAAGTAGGGTTCCCGAACTATACTTTGAACTATTATAAAATTATGGCTTCTAGACCATACTTTGAACTGTTCTAAAACGAGGTTTTCTAAACCATACTTTGAACTATTTTGAAAGTAGGGTTGTCGAACCATACTTTGAGAAAAAATTGGACAACATACTTTAAAAAATTTAAATTAATTTTTAAATTCAATTAATAGAAGATTAATCCATTGGTCAATAATAATTATTTGTCGAAAATCTTATTATCTTTCCCCCGAATAAATAATAGAATAAATATTATTTTTACTGCTCCTAGAATTATCAAAAAATAGAAGCAAAAACATTCTGGAAAAAATATAGTTGTGAAATAGCATTACAGATCTTTAGATAATATAAAGACCATCCATAGTTTTTTTAGACTATGAAGTAAACTAATTAAATAAATTCAAACATGTTTTATTTCAATAAAATCAATTTTTGTTAAAATAAAATATCTTTAGAACTTGTAGTAAAATAAATATAGAAACCTCTCGAAATTGAAAACTGTAGAGTTTCCAAAATTACAGTAGTAACTTTGTTGGATTTTTAGAGTACTATAAAAGAATTTTTATACTTCCTCATAAGATAATGAAGTTTATATAAATATATTAGATATCCAAAGGTATAAGGTTTAAACAAAACCATTCACTGTGGGTTGATATAACATCAAATATAGAGGAAAATTACAATGTAGTTTATACTAAGAAATAGTATTTGAGACTAAAAATAATAATCATGTTTTGGCTTAAATGAGAACATGTAATAAAATAAAATCATAAAGCATTAAAAAATATAATAATATGTAATAAAATAAAATAAAACATACACATGCACAAAAAACTATACCTTTTGGTTTAATTACAAAACCAAAATATTTAAAACCAAATTTATCCCATTTTTTCTAAATAAAAAAAACAGAGAAAACATAATCTCCCCATATGAAAAATTTAGTAAAAAAATAATTAAACTTCAAGAATAACAAGTTTAATTTCTTTTTCAAAATGAGCAGAGTCTAAAGGCTTAGTAAAGATGTATTCTAGCTGATTTCTAATAGGGATAAATTCTAAAACAATATCACCCATGTTAACATGATCTAAAATAAAATGAAATATAGGATCAATAAGTTTTGTTCTATAATGTTTTAAGAGGTTTTTAGAAATAGAAATTTCAGAGTTATTATCATAATAAATTGGATTATTATTAACACAAACACCAAAATCACATAAGGTTTTCTTAATCCCTAAAATTTGAGTGCAACTTCTAGTAGAAGAGAATACTTAGCTTCTAAAGTACATAAATAAATAGATAATTAATTCTTACAAGCCCAAGAAATTAAAATTTTTCCTAGAAAATGACATATACTTGATGTACATTTTCGGTCAATTCTACAAACTCTCAATTCAAAGTCAAAATAAGATGTTAAATAAAAATAGTTATATTTTACATAAAATAAACCTGAATAAACGGTTCCTTTAACATATCTAATTATTCTTTTTATATCTTTAAAATTAATTTCTTTAGGATCATTTTAAAATCTATCACATAAGAAAACACTAAAAAATAACAGGTCTAGACACAGTTAAATATAGCATGATACCTATCATGCCTCTAAAAATTTTAATATTAACATATCTACCAAATGTGTCAATATCTAATTTAAAATTTGTATCAATATAATTTTTCATATATTTAGATGAATCAAGACTAAATAATTTAAATAAATCTTTATCATACTTAGATTGATTAATAAAAATTTAATCTTTTCTTTGAAAAATTAATAGTCTAAGAAATAAATTTAATTATCCCATTAAAATCAAGTAAAAATCAGAAGATATCAAAGTAGAAAAATAATTACAGAGTATTTCCCTAGATGAACCAAAAACTATATCATCAACATAAATTTTAATAATTAAAATATCATTTTTTATTCTTCAAATAAAAAGTATAAGGTTAACATTTACTTTCTTGAAACTATTTTTTAGTAAAAACAAAGAAATCCATTCATACTAAGGATGGGGTGCTTTTTTTAAACTATATTAAGATTTAGATAATTTAAAATCATGGCTAGTAAATTTTTCACTTTCAAAACCAGGGGTTGAGAAACATAAACTTATTCAATTATAAATAAATTTAATAAAGAACTTTTTATATCCATTTGATATTATTTAAAACCTTAAAAACAATAAAAATGCAAAAACATTTAATATCATCTAACCCTACAATAAGTGAAAAATAATATTTAAATTCTATACCTTCTTCTTGAGATTATCCTTGAGAAACAAGTTTAGATTTTTTTTTAAAAATCTGTCCAGATTCATCCATCTTGCTTCTAAATATCCACTTAGTTCCAATCACCTAATTATTTGTAATAAATTCTACTAAACTCCAAAAAAAATTTCTAACAAATTTATTTAATTTATCTTTCATAGAGATAATCTAGTTTTCATATTTTAAAGCATCATTAACATTAATAAGAAAAAAATCAGAAATAAAAGAAGAATTGGCACAAAAAATTAAAAAAAATCTAGTTTTAATGCCAGAATCAAAATTTCCAATTATATTTTCAATAGAATTATATTTATGAATATTCTATGATCTTAGATCTGGTTAAGAAGTATTATGATTTTCCACAATTAAATCATTATTATCTTGAGGTATTTCTTCACCAAAATTAAAATCTCTAAACTCATGATCAATAACATTATAATCAAAATTTATTTTAACATTATTTTCATCAAACATAACATGAACCGATTCTTCAATAACCACGGTTCTATTATTATAAACTCTATAAGATTGCTATTATTAGAATAACCAAGAAAAATACCTTTATCACTTCTTGTATCAAATTTATCTAAATTATCCTTTAAATTTAAAATAAAATCATTACAACCAAAAACTCTAAAGTAACTGCTTTTATAATTTTTATTTTTAAAAAATTCTTAAGGAGTTTTCTTTAACAAATGTCTAATAATAATTCTATTTGAAATATAACATACAGAAAAAATAGCCTTATCCCAAAAATATCTAGGAAAATTAAATTCACTTAACATTATTCAATCCATTTCAATAAGATTTCTATTTTTCGTTCTACAACACCATTTTAGTTTATTGTTCTATAAGTAAAACAATTTATGAAAATAAGTATTCTTTAAAAAAAATATTCAAAATCTAAATTATGAAATTCAAATCCTTTATCACTATGAATAGATAAAATCATAACATCTTTTTTATTTTGAACTAAATTAAAAATCCAATAAATATATATAATGTATCATTTTTATGATCAAGAAATAATACCCATGTAAATCTACTAAAATTTTCAATAATAACTAAAGTATATTTCTTTCCATAAAGACTAGAAATTTGAGTTGGGCCAAATAAATCAAGATGTATTAACTATAAAGTATTATAAGTACTTATCTTATTGATATGTTAAAATAAATTTTGTGTCGCTTCCCTTTCATGCAAGCGTCACATATATAAAGATGTTTTTTCTTCAAGGAAGGCAGTTGTAACACATTCTCATGTTTTGAGAGCTTATGTAACATTATGAAATTAATATGACCTAAATGTCAATGTAAAAGTATTATTTCCTTCTGTATAGTATTTAAACACCTAACATGTTGCACAGTTAGTTCAGAAAAATCAATTGTATAAATATTTTCTTTTCTATTAGCATAAAATAACAAATAATCGTATATAAAAACTAAAAATTTATCATTTTGAAATTTAACTTCCATTCCATCATCACATAATTGTGATATACTAGTTAAATAATGTTTTAAACCTTCAACATATAATACTTTATAAATAAAAGTAGAATTTGAATTACCAACATTACCAAAAATCTTTTACTTTGCGTTTTGAATTGTCTCTAAAAGCAACAGTGCCTCCATCATATGTGTTATAAGTGGTAAAATTTGATGGGTCTCTAGTTATTTGCCTAGATAATCCACTGTTCACATATTATATGTCGTTCTGGAGAAATATAATGCATTTTTTTATAAAAATAAATTACTTCACAATTTTGATACCCAAGCTAAATCCAAAATATTTTTTAAATCTAAGTGAACAGTCATTTTCATAGTGACCTTTCATGCCAAACGTAAAACAAGTAACAGTATAAGTAAACCCCTTTTTAATTTGAATAAAATGGGTTTTAAACATTTGAGGCAATCTATATATCATAACAAAAATCATATTTATCTTTATCAATTTTAGTTTAATTCATCACGTCATGATATTTTTAACAGACATGAATAAGATTAGATGAACTTTGTTTAAGACATTCAACTTCCTTCTACAAATTTTCATTGAAATGTTGAGCAGTTTTCAAATTGTCATAAACTGTTGAATGAGAAGCCAAAGTGGTGTTTCTTAATTTTTTATTTTCTTTGTAAAATAACTTTATTTTTAGAAATAAGTTTCTCATTATTTTCCTTAAGCTTATTATATAAATCAGCATATTTTAAAATATCTTTCCTTAATCTTTCAATTTCATTATTGAATTCAAAAAAAATGGTTTTTTAGAATAATATTTAGAATCATAATATTCTGAATAAAAAAATTATTATTAACCTTATCCAGTGATCCCTTGAATCACAATTTAGTAGTTTATTTTTCATTTCTAATTTTTTCACTCAAATCAGATTCTTCTGTACAACTCCAACTATTGGTTAATGCCTTTTTATCAATATTTTTTTAGTTGTCTTTATTATTTAGTTTATGGTAATATTTTTTGATATACTATTTCTTCCTTCACTCATAACAAGTTATATCAGATGCATTATAATTCCTACTACCTTTCTTATCTCCCTTATATATTTCTTTTTCAAGGTTTCTTCTAAACCATTTTTTGAATCCTTTATTTTTCATTCTTTTATAGACTACAGTTACAATATGATCTATATATTATTTTTCACTATCATGTAGATTGGAATCAAAAGATTTGTTAGAAACAATATTCGCATATTTAAAAGGTACACCTTTTATTTTTTTGGTCACCTCATCATCTATATTATTCACTTCCAATTCATATTGTAGCAATGATCCAATAAATTCATCAAGTGTGTACTCTTTGAAATTATTTCTTTCATCAATGAAAACCTGCTTAGCATGCCATTTCATTGGTAAGGCTCTTAGGGATAATTCAACTAGTATTGGGTTTTCTAGTGCTTCTCCAAGTGAATTAATTCCAATCATATTGCTTTTGAATCTATGAAGAATTTGGTTTACGGTTTCATATTCACCTATCTTGAAGTATTGGTACTCATCATGGAGCATACCAATCTTGGTTCATATCAATTTTTCAAGGTTATTGACTTATAGAATCTTCCAATTTTCATGAGCTGTCTTACGAGAAGACACGTGACAAAAAACTCTTCTGTTAATAGCACAAAATAAAATATTTACAACTTTTTAATTTAAAGAATATCTAGTAACATCATTTTCACTATGTGTATCTAGGTTAGATTCAGGAAGTGTGTACTATTTTGACATGATAGACCAGTGCTCAATGATAAACCATTTGAGGTATGCCTCTATTTGGGATCTCCAGTAGCCATAATCATTTCTATCGAAGTGGGGTGGATTTTTAGGAATCCAAGAATCATTAAGTTTTAATCCTACCATCTTATAGGATCTTGTCCTTAGACTGTGAGTTCTAGGAATATGTTAGAAAAATTAAATATAAAAGTAGACTATATAGAGGTATTGGATTATTATGAAAGGAACAACCAATTATACAAATGTTTGGTATTGATAAAAGAGAATGGTAGAGCTAAAATATTATTTAAGAATTTTATCCTTTGATACTTATTTTTAGGTACTATAGGGTAATAGAAGATGGTCTAGTGGGGCTGAATAGACCATATTAAATAATTTAAACAAATTAATTGATTAATGAAATTAATTATAAAAATTATTTATTAAGGTTAATTAGCAGCGGAAAAAAATAAATAACACATGGAAATGTTTATAGTAGTTTGGTCCAATGTGGACCTAATCTACTCTTATACCTCTCTACTGAGTGAGAGATACGTGTGCACTAAAAATAATTTTTATGGAGGAATCATAACTCAATTACAGAATCCTTTTCTAGTAGAGGCATAACCACATCACTTACTTTTGTATGGGGAGTCACAAACCATACAACCTGACTTTAGGCACTGGGATTCATGACCCAAATAGTCCTGACTTTAGATACATGGAGTCACAACCCTTAGATCCTGAATTTAGAATCTGGGAGTCACAACCCAAGGAAAAGGAATAACAAATAATTATTTTGTGTATAAAATCATAAGTATAAAAATTTAGTGTGTATGTGTTTTTGTGAGATGGGAAATAGTGTTAAAAACTCAGAACCATATGAATGAAAAGATAAATAATTAAAGCAATAGAAGTATTTGTTGAGTATTAGATAATATCGTCTTGTCAAGGTAGTATAAGTAAAAGAAGAAGAAATTTTACCCTTGAGATATCATGTAGGTGATGAAACAGAATGTCGTGGGACGTTGCAAATGCATTGCAGGTTAAAAGTTCACATCACTTTCTCTTTAAAAAAAGTACTATCAAATATGTTAACCTATGTTTCTTCCTTTCCTACCATATATATATATAATAGATATTCATCAGTTTTAGCTACTCTACTTCTTACAGATATTCAAAATAAATTGATTCAAGGGCTTTCAAAATATTCCAATAAAAATGGAAGCACTTTTCCCTCTTTATTCCTATAGAATAAATCTTAAATCAAATAATTTAAAATAATTTAATTAACTCTTCCAATAATATATCTATAATAATAATACCATTTAATTATTTTAAAACTCTCGTTTAAATCCATTCAAACAAATTTAAACATAGTCAAAACAGTTCCTGAAAACTAGCAGCACAAATCGAAAGTAAATTCAATTATTTGAATTTAAATAATCTTGTCAACTCTAACATTATTATAAAAAGAAGTTGAAATAATTTGTTAATTATTCTTTTTAAATATTTCACCAAAATCATTAAAATATATTCGATCATAATCCTTAGATTTAATGCGAGTTTATCCAGAATAAAATACCTTGAAAATAATATATATATATAAGAAGTGGATCAATGTTCAACATAATAGCACAAAGTTGTAGCTGCAAAGTATGGTACAAAAAGTAGGGTACATGAAAGTAGGGTACACAAAAGTATGGAGCATGAAAGTAGGGTTCAAAAAAGTAGGGTGCCTGAAAGTAGGGTTCACCAAAAGTAGGTTTCACCAAAAGTACGGTATAATAAAGTAGGGTACACTAAAGTAGTGTAGGGTTCATTAAAAAAGTAGTGTAGGGTTCATTAAAAAGGTCGCATAGGGTTTATTTCAAAAGTATTGTAGGGTTCATTACAAAAGTAGGGTTGTTGAAACATACTTTTAAATTCTCTAAAAGTATGGTTTTATAACCAAACTTTGAACTATTCTGAAAGTAGGGTTGCCAACCCATACATTGAACTATTATGAATATAGGGTTATTGAACAATACTTTGAAGTGTTATGAAATTATGTTTGTTGAACCATACTTTGAGAAAAAACTAGAAAGAGTAATTTAACAAACTTCAATGAATTTTTAAAGTCTCTTAACAACATATTAAGCCTTTGGTCAAGAATAATTATTTTTATAAAATATTATTATCTTTACAAAGAATTAAGAATCAAATAAATCATACTTTTACTAATCCTAAAATTATCAAAAAACAAAAACACCAAAATTCTGAAAAAACTATAGCTGTGAAGCAACATTACATAACTTCATAAAATTTAAATACCATCCAAACATAATTTTTATACTTAAAAGTAAACTAATTAAATAATGATAATCATTTTTTATTTCTATAAAATCATGTTTCATGAAAATATTATATCTTTTGAACTTGCAGTAAATTAAATATAGCAAATTTTCAAAAATTGTAGACTGTAGAGTTTCTAAAACTATAGTAGCAGCTTCATTGAATTTTTAGAGTACTATAAAATCATTTTTATACTTCCGCATAAACTAATTATGTTTAAATAAATATATTATCTATCCAATGGTATAATTTTCACATAAAAATGTTCAATTTGTATTGAGATGTCATCAAAATATAGAGGAAAATTATAATGTAGTTTATACTGAAAAATAGTATTTGAGACAGAAAATAAGAATCATGTTCGGACTTAAATATGAACATGTAATCAAATAAAATCATAAAATATTAAAAATATATATAATCATATGTAATCAAACAAAATAAAAAATTCACTTGCATAAATATATTATACCTATTTTAAAACTTGATATAATCCTTAGTATGGATTGTCTTTGAAAGTATACTGTAAAAAAATTCAAGCGAAGGAGATTATGATTTGTGAAGAAGATGTGGAATTCTTTATCAATATAATAGAGACTTGATCATATGAATCGTTCCTAGAATTACCCACAATAGCTCCATTTAATGAAATTCTAGGAGAATAAGAGAAAGTAAAATCTATTGATGGGAAAGGTAACCCTAGGATAGAATATGTTCTTATTGTGCAAGAATAGATTGATTTTTTTCTTGAAGAACTACTCAAACATCCACTTGAGAGTGAAGTTGGGTAATATATTGAACTCATATCTGACACAAAACCTATATCCAATACTCCCTATAGAATGGCTATAGTGGATTTACTAGAGTTAAAGGAAAAACTAAAAGAGTTGTGTGAAAATGAATTCATACACCCAAGTGTTTCTCATTAGGAAGCCCCTCTTCTATTTGTGAAAAGAAGGATGGGACTATGAGGTTGTGCATTGATTATTGAGAAGTAAATTTAATTACCATGAACAACAAGTATCCTCTACCACATATTAATGACTTGTTTAATCAACTTCAAGGAACTCAATATTTTTCAAACATTGATCTTTGTTTGGGGTATAATTAATTAAGAGTTAGGAAAAAAGATATTCCAAAAATAGATTTTCGTATGAGGCCTGGAAATTATGAGTTTATAGTAATTCCCTTTGGATTGACTAATAAACCCTCTATTTATATGGATCTAGTATATTGAGTGTTCAAGGAATATCTTGATAATTTCATTGTGGTATTCATTGATGATATCATGGTATAATTCAAATGTTATTAACAACATAATATTCATTTACAAATCATTCTTGAGACTCCTATTTAAAAGGTGTTATATGGTAAATTTAGAAAGTGTGAATTATAGCTTTAGGAAGTTTCTTTTCTTTGAAATATTTTCTTTAAGGATGTAATATTAGTTGAACCTTCAAGGATTAAGGTAGTTAATGGCCTAAACCAATAATCATATCCAATGTATATAGTTTCCTAGTATTATTAGGTTATTATCAGTGATTTATTAAAAATTTAACATGGTTATATAACCCATAAACTAAGTTGACATGTAAAGGGGTTATGTTCTTATGGGTAAATAAATGTAATGATAGTTTTGAAGAGTTAAAGAGGAGGTTGATCAGTGTTCCAGTGTTGATATTACCATCACGAGGGTATGGATTTGTGATATACAGTGTTAAATTAAAGAGATGAATTGGATTTGTCTTTATGCAGAATGATAAAGTTATTTCCTATGAATCAAGGTATTTAGAGATCCATGAATATAAATTTACAACCCATGGTATTGAGTTTGAAGGTGTGATATTTTCCTTGAAGATATGGCAGTATTATCTCTATGGTGAAAATTTTGAGATATATACAGATCACATGAGCTTCAAATACATCATTTCATATAAAGATATCAACATGATGCGAAGTATATTTCTAGAGATACTCGAGGATTATTATTTCTCAAAACACTATCACCCTGGGAATGATAATAAGGAAATTGATTCATTAAGTAGGAAAGATCATGTAATTCTAATCATGATGAGGATTATAAAGGATTAATTATTCAGGGAATTATTAAAGGTGGATATGAGAATTATTATGGTAGAGGAAACATCATAATTTTTAAAATGATTGTAAAAAAATCCTTATTGGAAAAGAGAAAAATTTCCCAGATCAATCATAAGAGTTTACAAAAGAAAATTAAAGTTATTAATAATGTGAAACTAAGATATTTTGTTTATAAATATTATGTGCTAAATTTTTAAAATATTTATAGGTGTTCCATCCATACCTATGTTGAAGAAGAAATTATTAGATAGATATCATAGATCTAATTTTTCTATACACCATGTACTCAGAAAAATGTATTAGGATTTGAAGGAAAATTTTTGGTAGGATAATATAAAATGGGAAATTACATACTATATATTAAAATGTTTGGTTTATATATAGGCAAAGGCTGAGAGAAAACATCCGGAAGGTGTCATGAAACCTCTCCCAATCCCTCAGTGGAAATATAATGATATTACTATAGACTTTGTTATTGGATTTACAAAGCCTCCTAGAAGAAATAATGTTATATGGGTTATTATTGATCATCTTACTAAGTTATAACATTTCATCACTATGAAGGAAGATATACCTCTTTCTCATTATGCACAACTCTATATTAATAAATTCATGAGACTTCATGGTGCACCTAATTCAATTATATCTGATCATGATCCATGATTTACATCCAAATTTTGGAATAGTATTTAGAAATATCATAACATTGAAATAAATTTGAGAACCACCTATCACCATCAGACTAATATGTAGTCTAATTTAATTATTCAAACATCATAATACATACTGAGGTCGTTCTCACTTGACATTCAAGGTATGTGGGATCAATATTTACCTTTGGTATAATTTTCATATGATAATAGCTTCCATTAAAGTAATAAAATGGAACCATATAAAGAATTGTATGATGAGAGATTTCATACTCCAACTTGTTAGGATGAAATTGGTGAAAGGAATATTATTGTCATTTAAATAATAAAGGTGACAATTATTAAATTGAATACTATTTATATTCATATTAGGATGAATCAAAGTATTGAGAAGATTTATACAGATAACCAAAGTGGATATTTATAATTTCAAGTCTGGGATCATGTTTTATTGAAATTATATCCATGGAAGGTTGTTATAAGGTTAGGTAATAAAAAGAAACTAAGTCCCAGGTACATCAAACCTTTCAAAATTCTGAAAATAATTGGAGTTGTAGCCTACCATTTCGAAATTCCATATAGCCTCTCTAAAGTTCTTGATGTGTTGTATTTCTCATTATTGAGGAAATAAATTCCAAACACAATCCATGTACTCACCTCTAAAGAAATATAATTGGAGCCTAATTTTTCTTATTATGAATATTTGATCTAGATTCTTGATAGTACAGAATAGGTGTCATGAAATTGGAAAAATTGACTTATAAAGGTAATTTTTAGAATTCATAAGATTTAGGAGGCCATATGGGATCTAGAGGCTGTTATGATGAAAAAATACCCATGTTTTTTATAAAGTGATATTTTAACATTTTCAAAGATGAATATTTTATAGGTGGGAATAATGTAACACCTAATCTTTAGTTATAGTAGGCTATTTTTCTAGATAAATAAAAACACAATGCACATAACTTTACTCAAGAATGTGATTTAAATATAAATTCATGAATTTTATAAATTTAATTTTATGAAATTAATTTCATTTTTGAATTCATCATGTGAAAATTATTTAGGGTGAATATTTGAGATTTTTTAGAAATGGTTGATTTCTGGGTGAATAGTAAAAAATAATGATTTTACAAAAAACTGTAAATTTTATGACATTATAAATATATAAGAATAATATAAAATATTACAAAAAAACAATAATTTTTTTAAATAATTTATATAATTCATATAAAAATATAATTTTTAATATTAAAATATATACTTAACATTTAGGAAATTCAAGTCTTATTTTTTCTCAAATAAAATATGTTTTTAGTTCTTCTCTTTTAATCAATTATTTATAAGGTTAATTTCAGTTTTTATTTGGTTTTAAAGGAAGATAATTATCCTTTTAAAAATAATCCCAACATTTCCATTGGAATCAAATTTATAATTATTTTTCTATAAAATCATTTTTATACTCAAAATAAACAGTTTTCTAAAAATGTTTTTCGTTGTGATTTGTGCACTTAAATTAAAATTAATTTATGAAAAATTTAAAAATTGAAAATTTTAAAAAATATATATATTATAATTCATAATTATTAATATTTGTTAATATTTTTAACTTAATTTTTGGTAATAATAAATAGTAAAAATTTGTTACCACAGATAGGGTTAAAACAGGTTTACTGAGGGGGTAAAAATAATAGATAAGAGTAAAAATACCACTTCAAATTATATAAATATTATTATTTTAAGTAATTTAGAAATTATCTTATCATAAATTGTAATTCTTGGACATTTGGTTTCACATTGATAAGAAATGACCATATTATTTAAATCTTTTAAGTAGTTACATGTGTGTCCCTCCCCTCACTTATAAAAGGGAACATCTTATCCTTCATTATTCCTAAAATTTGATCTCTATATAATGGAAAATAGCTTCCCAAAAACCTTCATAGATTTCTTATACTCATTCTTGAGCTTATTTTATTCTCTTAAGACCATCCAGATATGGTTTAAGGTGTAATCTAATGGAGGTCTCTCAAAGAATAGGTAATCACCTCTACCAACTCTTTCAATGTTTATTTATTTATTATTATAACTATAAATATATTGTATCCATACTAACATAATGAATATAGTATCATAAATATAATGATATGTTATTATGATTATGGGACAACCATTTTCAACTCATTTCCATCCTATATAAAATGGAAATAATGCCAGCGCATACGTACAGCCTACCGTCTCCACATTGCAGTGTAATTAGTTGTTCATCCACACTTTACATGGATATGTGTGTTTTAGAGAGAGAAAATAATGAATATATATATATATATATATGATATTTATGACATAATTATGACTTAATAATGGAGTTCATGGGTATGTGTGGACTGCCACCTCCACGAAGAGATGTGATTCATTTTTCTTGTCAACCTTTCATGAATGATTATAAATATGTTTATAATAAATATATATGATATTTATATCATTATTATCATTTTGGATATGGTGGAACCATGATTAAGATATAATTACTGAAACCACAAAACTGAAACATACATGAAAAATGAAACAATTAATAATTTTTAATGATGATTTTTATAAATTATTATTAATAAATGAGTGTTGAAATGTTGTAAGTGGATCATATATGATTTTAAAAGTATGTATATGATTATGGTAGATATGTATAATAAATTTAATTTTTTTATATGGGAGGTTAAAATCAATTATGAATTAATTCAGATATGAGGATAGGGTTTATTCTAAAATCACATTTTTATTCATGATTGTTTATGTCTAAATTTCCTACATGAATGGTCTGAAGGCCTTGGTTTTTTATTTATTTTGGATAATCACTTTTTAGTTGGGTTTAGAGGGAACTCTTTTATGTTTAAATTACCATTAAATGAAATTATAAGCTATTTATATGATTAAAATTTATTTAATTTCTTATTTTCTAGTTATATATTGAGTTTACATGATTTCCTTTCATTTTCCCGACTCAATGTACTAAAAAGTCAAAAGGAATGTTTTTAAGAAAAAATAACATTGTATATTTATTTGGTTGAGAATATTTTTATTCCATGTCCATATTTTCATTAAAATGTTATCAATTTTTTTTACTATTCCAAAATTATTTTTTAAATTCATTTTTACCTATGTTTGACTTTCTAATTTTTTTAAAAAAGAATATTCTTATCATTTTCTAAATGATATACTTTTTACCAAATGTGTGAACATAATATTTGTATTAACAAATACCACAAAAATTATTTTTCCCACCATCATAACTACTCTTTTCTTTGAATATTCCTTTAAAAATTTATATTATTATTTTTGAAGAAAGTCATTTTCTCAATATTTTGGAAAATATTATTTAGAATTTTATCAAAATAAAAGGATATTTTTCTCATAGTGGATTGAATTTTTTTAAAGTTATTTTCATCTATGTCAACATACTTTAAATATTATCATTATTTACTAGGTATATATTATAATTTTACCATCCACACTTCTTCAATGGATATCATATGATCATTTTTATTAGGGGAATTATTAACATTATGTATGCTACTTATTATAATATAGATAGTTTGTTAAGGTATATTGATTAAGTTTTATTATCTATTTATATGATGAATGAATTTTAATTCCTAAGTGACAGTTGGGTTTTGTAATTACATAGCCCCTCGATGCATCAGTCAGTATCATGAGAAGAAAAATAGGTTGCATATTTTTCATATTCCTTACCCATTTTTTATGATGTGTTGGAATGAGGCCTCAATGGTATGTTTAAGATTCCCATCATTATGCATTCAATAATTATGAAATTGGTTATTGATTTCCATATGATTATTCAAATATTTATGATATCCATGGATAGTTTTTAAGCCAATGTGATTATTTATATGTCATTACTTGATGATGCATTTTTCAAGATTAATGAGAAATAAAGAGAGTTTTCTGAAAAAATATTGTGGATTGAAAGAGTCTATAGGCATAGATAAAGAGTGACTTGGGTAAGGGAGGTGGGCTATAACACTACATTATTTTTGGATTTTTTAAGGAAAATAATGTGTCTAGGTTGATTAAACTGATTTTTCAAGATAGGTCTTAGACGATAGATATTGAGGTGGCATAGAAGGTTTGAGGCATTTAAAGGATTTATGTATAGATTATATAATAGGAGAGTAGAGCTTCATTTATTTCATTTATATATTGGTTTGGGAGAAGAAAAATGGGGAAATAAAATCCATTATTAAAGAGGAGGAAATTCAAGAAGAAATGTTCAGTATGAAACAAGATAGTTATCCTAGACCGGATGGGTTCTCTGGTTCTTTATTTATGGATTCTTGGGATATTATTAAAGAGTCAGTCAGGGATACAGTATGTGATTTTTTCGCGGCTGGGTCACTTTTGAGGGTGGTGTGTGCCTCTAGATTGGTTCTCATTTCAAAGATTCATCAGCCAAATTTGGTCAATCAGTATTGTCTTATCTGTCTATGTAACAATTTTTATAAGATTATTGAAATTTTAATAAATATAATAATTGGTCAGGTTATTCCAAGATTAGTCTAAGAGGATCAACATGGTTTCATCCAATGTGGGAGCATCCAAGGAGCAGTATGGATAGTGAAGGAAGTGGGGGAGGTAACAATAATATTATTCTCAGTCCCAATATTATCATCCAAGTTTATACGGAAAAGTTGTATGATAGGATTTAGTGGAGCTTCATCATTAGAGGCATGCAAAATTTTGGATTCAAAAATTGGGTTTTTGACCTATTCTTTAAGTGATACTCTTTCCTATTGATCTCCACCTCACTCATAGGAAAATGATTCAATTTTTTCAAGACCATATATGTATTAAGGAAATATTGACTATTATTCCCAATCCTATTTATCCTTTCCTAATAATCACTCACTAGGAATATTAAACATGGTTTAGAGGAGGGGATCATTCTACCTTACAGGAATAGGTCTAGGGATAGTGTCATCTCCCATATAATGTTCACTGATGATATATTTTTTATAATGGTAGGTTAAGTTATATTAATGGGATGAATAAAATCATGGAGAATTATGGTATTCAAAATAGCCAAAGGATTAACTATGTAAAGATCAATGTCTTTATTTCCAAAAAAATACTCATATCGGCACAGTAGAAGTGTACAAAAAAACTATGAATGAAACGACATCACTTTATGATGGAATATATAGGTTCACACATTTTATATAATATAATCAATAAGTTACTCTTTTAATGCATCATTAATAGAATCAATAGGAACATTTATAACCATAAAAACTATTTTATCTCATTTGGTGGATACATTATAATAGTGAATAGTGTACTTACCCAAAACCCAATGAATGTTTTTTCTACTATCAAGGATCCAAAATGGACCATTTAGTGGATTAAAAAACCCATGAAAAAATCATATGGGATGGTAAACAAGATGAAAGATTCCACTGGGAATCCTAGAAGAGGATGGTGAAGTTGATTGTGTAAGGCAAGATTAACCTACGTAATTTTATGAAAACCATGCAAGCCATGAAGAATAAATTTCCATTGAAGATCATTGAATAAAATGAACTATGAGATAGATTTATGAGAAATAAATTTTGTGAGGACTAGAGAGAGTGGTATGATGGCACTAAGAGACTATCAGTTCTTTCTCAGAACATGATCAGTCATCTTGAAACACTATAAAAGAAAGCAATATCAATAGTGGGTCAGGGAGTGATTAGACACTGGAAAGAGAACTAAGTTGGGGAACCTCTATTCTTCCCACATTGTCCAATTATTGATATCTTATTCAAAGAAGAAAATTTATTCCCAGATTTTATCAAAGAAACTATCAAAAAATAGAAAAGGATCACATATGAAAATATCTTCATGACTAGGGATCCTGACAGATGCATCTTCTTTGACTCAATATTTGGGCAGTACAGTATCCAGGTCTTTTTGAGAAATGGTGCATGAAAGTAGTGGAATATATTAGTGGGTGTCAAAGATCTAGTGTAAATAGATACCATTAAATATTAATTTTTTGGTGTGGTGATTGGGAAACCATTAATTTCAAATGGATGATAGTATGCGTAATAAGAGGTTTCTTTTGGAATCTAGCTTATGGTGTTGTGTTTTACCATTCCTTGAAACTGATTAGAATTTTTTCATAGGGTACTGAGTGATCTTCATTTAGAGTCTTCTTGGGAATGTATTGGGAGTGTCTTAGCATGTGTATTCTATGATAGAGTTCATTGAGTCCATTTTTAGGGAGTAGATCAAAAAGATGTAGAGATTAATTCACATAGCATAACATTTTCGATGGAGTACTAGGTTATTTGGGAATCCATAAATAAGGCAAAGGAAGTAAAATTATACTCACGTCTATTACTTCATATTCTAATGAAATACTTGGTGGTGGGGCTTGGAACTCTCATTTCAAATAAGGGTTTTCGGTTTCATTATGGTTTATCATCCCAAGGGTAGTTCTAAATGCTCAAATATGACAATGGATAAATCAAGGGTCTTGGGTTAGCTGGAAACCACTAGGGATGCGGCTAAAACTCAATGTTGACGGATCCTACTTGACTATAATAATGAGAGGAGGTGGTCTTATGTGAGATATCATATTCTCATTCATTTTCAGTTTGATCACTTTTTATAGTCCAGGTAACTTGATTGGAGATGAGGAAAGTGTTATGGTTAGTGATATCATGATGTGTATACTCTTTAAAATTAGCATTGTGGAGGTTGAATTAGATTCCAAGGTGCTAGCAGTCATTATTTTTCAGAAGATCATCCCTCCTTGGGAGCTGGATTTCTTAATCAGGAAGTTCAAGATGATCATTAATTAGGGCATTGAGGTTCTTCACACATAGAATGAGGGAAACTTTGCAGTAAATGTTTTAGAAAGAAAAGGACCAAAGGGGGAGGTTGTTGGAATCATGGTCGTTCTATGCATGAATTTCAATATGGTTTGTTTTTGTTGTCAATCCTTAGTGTATGTTTAGAATGTGTGCTAACAAAGTGATCATACAGAACAAGCAGTTAACAGTATTGAAGGTGGCATCGTTTTCCAGTGTTTTCCAAATTTTTGGGACTGAAAATCAACAAATGGAGAAAATTAGTTTTTGGAAAAGAGACTTGCGTGCCATTTACTTGAAGGAGAGGAAACTTGTGCACCAGTTGTTTTTCAATAACATAACTTCAAAATATGGAAAAGGAAAGAGGGTCGCGCGAGTATTAGTTTAGTCGCGCAAGTGACTTGCGCACCGAGAAAGGACCTGCGCATTGGTTCCTAGGAGGACTGGAAAGTTTCACACTAGATGTTTTTCAAGATCAGATCTTCAAAATATGGAAAAGGAAAGAGGGTTTCACAAGTATTGGTTTGGTCGCGCAAGTGAGTAGTGCGACAGAGGCTAGGGCGGATGGAGTTGTGCGCCGGAACTTACGCGTTGAGAGGAGGCTTGCGCGCCACCACATAGGGTGTCCAGTTTCCCTCTCAATAGAGGACCACCCCTCCTCAATTTCAATGAAGTTTAAGACTTAGAGTTTTTCAGATCTCCCATCATGCAAGTGTTGTGGTCACACAAGTGGTAGTGGGTCGCACAAGTTGAAGTTGTGCGACCGGTGTTTACTGCGTGTCTATGGTGTTTTGGGTGAGAAAGGGGTTGGGTCGCACAAGTTTGGAGTTCAGGAATGTGGTGTCGCGCAGGTGAGTTGGTGACACTTGCGTGCCGAATTTGTGTCGTGCATGTGACTTGCGCGCCAGGTAGTAAAGAAGGGTGATAGTGTTTTTGAGCTGCGTGAAAGTTGGGAGATTTCCTGGTACCCTCAGTACAATGTGAGATACGTCTATGGGTGGAAGTTGGACTTCAAAAGAGCATCTACATGCAACATAGGATGTATTCAATAGTGATGATGAAGAGACCTTCACAACTATAAATTGAGTGGGACTTTACCAAAGGCAGTGATCCAGGGGGAGTCAATGGGAGTGACCCGAGGGATGCAGGGAGCTATCCCTGAACCTTTGTAAAGGTAGTGATCCTGGGACAGAGTGACTATGGCTGAACCTTTTTAATCCACATCTAGTTAATAATAGTAAAATTTGGTACTACTGGCAACTTGTCGACGTATGCTCCTTGGACGGAGCCCTAAGTGGTGAACCAAGTTAAAATTGATGTGTCATCTCTTTGCATGTGAATGTTTCATTGCTGATCAAATCCTTCATACAGATTTAACTAGTTCCTACCAATGTGGGAACAAGATCCTTGTTTTAAAAAGAAAAAGTTTTCACCCTGATTCACCCCTACCCTCTCAGGGTGTCACATGGTCCTATAAGAGTATCATACTTTATTTTTATTTTTCTTCCCTTATGATTTATTATAATCTAATTATAAGTGAAGACTCCTCTATTCTACATTATCTCCCCAAAAATATGGTTACTTATACCTATTAATAATAAAAAGATAAATTTCAGTAGTATTATCGAGTTTCCTAATAATAATAAACTATTTTATCCCTTGGGAAGTAATCTATTATATCTAGAGACAATGTAATAAAGTAAACATTGATTCTAGGATACCATATTTGGGGTTTTTACATAGTGTCTAGTCATGGTATGAAATAGTTTGGGGAATTTTTTTAATTCTTCCATGAGTGGCTATTATGACATGGCCTTTTCTATTGTAGCATGAGACATGAAGGTTTAGTTTATAGTTTCTTCTTTGTTTGGTCTCAACACATCACGGTTATCTTGTCATAGAATGACCCTTTTATCAATGATAATTAATTAAGATATTTGACCAAGTATTAAATTGGGGAGGTAATGGGTATTCATTGTGTAATTTATAAATATTCAGTTAACTTAGCCTCATTGTGATATGGCCATTACTTATCACATCATGACACATTAAATTATAGTTTGATATAAAGTCAAAATACCATCCAAAATATTTTTTGTTCTTTTAATTACCCTTTATAATTAGGGGACTAAAGGCTCTTCTTTAGAGACCCTTCAACATCCTTTGATTTTCTTTAGCTCATGGCTCCAAGAGATCATCCATTAATAATATGAGGTGAGTTTCCCTTCACTTACTTTGGGTTTTTATTTATTTACTTCTTCATGTATGGGTTCAAAAAGTAGTATGGAGTTGGTTTTAGTTTATTTTGGTTGTCATTTTGATGGGGTTATTGTATTCAAGGTTGTTTTGGTTCCCTTTTCATGATTTGGGTCTTGTGATCATCTCCCTCATTCTATTATTTCACAAAATTTAGTTGAAAATTTAGTAAAGGTAAGGGATTAAATAATTATACCTTATTTACGTGTAAATTATAAAAGTTACATGATATTTTATTTGGGTGAATATTAAGAATAAACTTAATAAATATAATAAATTAAAATAATGAAAATAAAGGAAAAGGGTAACTTGCATGTGTTTATGTGATTACAAGATATTACTTATATCATATGGATTGATTGATGATGTATCTAAATGTTTTTGTTTATTTTTTTGATTTATATAATTTTATAGGAATTAAATGGATGGAATAAACATTCATAAAATGTTAATCAAGTAAATATAGTATCAAAACAGTTTTTTTGAAATCTAGAAATGGGATAATGATGTTTTGATGGTTATTAATGTTTTATATGGGATAATGATCAAAATATGATTGTATATTTTATTCTGATACGGATTTAATTTTTACCACTACTGTTGTTGATTTCCCATTATTATCATCCATGTGTAAGTGGTTTTAAATTGTTTTGGATCGTTTTGGGTGTTTACATGTGTGAATAGTGGGTGGTTTTCATGGTTGGTGTGGGAGGATGTGGTAGTTGATGTATGGGGTTTGGGTTATTGTGATGACATCAATGGTTGTGAGAAAAAATAATCTATTTGTGGAAGTTATTATGGGTATTGGAATGAGTTGTGATTCGGGTTATATAATGGTTGGTTATGTGTCATCAGGATGTGTTATAGATGCTTAGTGGTATGGAATATGATTGTTAATGATGAATTTGGTAATGGTTGTTGGATGGAATTGAATAAATTATGGGTTTTTAATTGAATATTAACAATTTAATTGAGTGGGTAAGGAACGTGATTGAACATGGTTGATGGATAAATAATGGATTGACATTAAATATAGGAATGAATGTAAAAATTCATGTAATGTGGCTGGTAAAATGTTAAATCTAGATATGATAAATGATGTGATTAAATGGTAAATTATAAATGTTGTTGAGATTGTTTTTTTTGAGGAAGTGGGGTTGATTTGTGTTTTAGAGATAAAATAATTTTATAGTGGATAGTGTCATTTATTGTTTGATTATTTTGAGAAATAGTAGAATTTTTTAGGTATAAACCCTTATATCAGTTCCTGTGTGACTATGGAATATGTTTTATTTTCTTTATGATTTATTACGCACCCCACTTGAGTCGAATAACCTCACTAATTCCAAAATGTTTTGGGTTCCAAGTGTTTTCCATAAACATATTGATTAGAGAGGGGATGAATGGTGAACTAATACCTTTCCCCCCTCTCCCTTCTAGGTGTATTATGGGATGTGATGGATCACAATAGTTATAATCATACTGTATATAATAGATTAAAGTTATGGTATG
This sequence comes from Viscum album, assembly GCA_963277665.1. Lineage (NCBI taxonomy): Eukaryota > Viridiplantae > Streptophyta > Magnoliopsida > Santalales > Viscaceae > Viscum > Viscum album. The sequence goes on along the minus strand of OY728160.1, from coordinate 1,303,374,374 downwards.
TGATATACTAGCTTACTTGGTTATGTAATTGAAATGATGGTATATAATGGGGTAATTAATTTTAGGAAGAGGTAACAAGAATGATGTTTTCATGTTCTCAATACCATACTATAATTTAAGTGTGATATATGATGTGGATATGGTATGTAGTGGAAGATATGTGATGATGATGATGTGGTTGTGATATGTTGCATGATTGTGTTATGAGATATGATGTGTTGTATCGTGATTGCGGAAGGGATTATGATAACCAAGAAATTTATCATTGGGTTGCAAGAGTGATAAACCAACGTGGAAGTGGTTTTAGGGTACCACTTTCATATATTCTTATGAAATTATGGTATTGTAATTGGATTCCATATTGGGTGAGTAAACCTTTGTGAGGTTGGGTGATAACTGACCTGATAAGTTCTTATTGGTTCTATTGTTCATTCACTAGAAAATTAATATGCTTCTTATATATTTACATGATAGATCATAAGGAGGATCATACTAATTATATATATATTCTCACCCATTTATATAAAAATATTTTTTTAGGTTTCTAGGAATGATTCGGTGATCGGGTTGGGAATTATTAGCTCAATATTAGTGTTTTTTATGGTTTTCATGCCTTAGGGATTTCATATTGGTATATATTCTTAGAGACTTATATTTTTATTTCATTTACCTTCATTGTGATATGATGATTTATATTTTTATATTATGGTGTTTATTGATGGTTTTTATTTTTAAATATATTCTAATGTAGGAAATTACTCTCATTTGGGTGATTTATACAATCGATGTTAGATGTTAACCCATGAGCTATTGGAGGAAGGCTTCTAAGATCACTATCATCTTTATTGTAGGCCTAAGAGGGGTTACTAATGGGGGAGGGTCATAATGGAGTGGTATCAAAGCTATATATGAGGGTTAGGATTGAGTTTGGAGTTAGGCATTGGTGATGATTGCATGGGCTAGGTATGGAAACAACATTAGTCAAAATTGGTGTGTGATGTATTAAGGAGACTGGCTAAGGCATAGGAAAATAGGGATCCCTATAATCTGATGCAAGGTTCTTAAGCATACTGAAGACCCTATGTGATATAATATTAATTTCTGGTTATACACCTAAGATAGGTATATATATCATTCTTTTTCACTTGTGTTTGAATTGGTTTTATTTTTTTTGGAAATTTAATTTAATCTAACTATATTAATATTAATTATATACTTTTAGGAATAAGAGTTTTCATTACTATTTATAGATATTTATGCTAATCACTATCTGCATAAGGCTTAGGTTGAGAAGGTGTAGTAGGATGATCTGGATGACTGTTGGAGGGTTAACCCAGCTGAAGAGGATGAGTCTTGGATGAAGAAGTTGTGAAAGTTACAGTATCAGGGCTTTGAAAATTATGAGGTGAGTGTATACAATTTATATTACAATCATTGGTTAGAGGAGTTAGATTTTTTCCTTTAGTCTAATACATGATACGGTAGAGTATAAGGTCCCACTGGATATTAATCATAGGATAGGGGGTATGCATATGTGGTAGGTTTTGTTTAATAGAGGGAGTAATGAGGATAAGCTTCCATGGGATGATTTTCATTGGAAGTTTGATATAGATTTCCTATCACTGATGATGATATAATTGAATAATTAGGAGTTTTTATCACTATGTTATGGGAGACTTTGCATACGAGAGCTTAATATTATATTCAAATACCTTCTTTTCTTTCCCCCAATCTTTTACTTGACGAGGATGTCAAAGAATGGTGTTTAAATGAGGCACTTCTTCCATATATTTAGTATTGAGCTAACCCATTTATGTTTTTTATGTATCTATAGGAATTTAAGAAGTTTTAGGTGATCTATAGGAAGTATGTTCAGCTAGGTTCATCTCGGGAGAGGAGTCACTGGAGCTCCCCAATGAGAAGAGCTATTTTTAGAGGACCCTGGATACTGGGGAAGTCAATATTACATCCAAAAGGGGTTTAAACTTAGTTTTTTCCTGATTATTCTATAGATAGTAGTTCCCACACATTAATTGGGTGCATTGTGATTATGTATTTCACTTTTTGAGGTCATGTTCACTGTTAATTTTAGTGAACAAACATTATTACAGATTAGCATGGTATAGGTGAGTAGTTTCTATTTCATCTTCAGCGCCAGTTGCTTCTAAGTTAGTATCATCAACAAGGACAACAATATTTTTCACTACCAAAGGGGGGTAGAAAAATAATAATAAACCCTCTTGATATTACCCATAATCAAGGATATATGGTTAAGTATGAATATATAAATGGTAGATATTAGGTCCAGTGAGGCAGAGGAGTTAGGCATGGTCAGTTTCATGCCATTGAAATGCTAGTGCTAGATGGGCTAGAGATTTCCTGAGGTACCATATATTTATCTTCCACCTTGTACTTCACATTGTTTGATTCCAGAGCTTAAAATTAATTTATTAATCCCACCTTTTTATATTCCCTGTTATTGAAGGTATATATACTTCTATTTCTCTTAATGTTGACTATACTAGTTGGAGGCCAGTTGATTTTTCCTAAGAAGTGTTAGGGATGTGAGCTGATAATGGGGAAACATTATCCATTGGAGGATTTCTTAATATAATGGATAATTATATATGATGTTATTATTGGAATGAAATTGTATTATTTTTTAAATGTGTTTATTGATTACTTATGAAGGAAAGTTTAATTCCATGATGTACACGCCCATTCTATGGTATTCATTGGTGAGTGGGATCATCTAATGAGTCACATGCATTCATACCCACTTTTTCCACTAGAATAGTTTTCATTAGGATTGTAATAGGAGTGGTTAGTGGAGATATTATACTTTAAAGAGTTTCTAGATGTTTTTCTTGAATAGGTTTTGACGTTACCCCCTCTATGTGATATCGAGTTTGGGATAGAGTTATAACAGGACGCCTCTACAATTTTGATGGATTCTTGTTAAATGGAACATTATGAGTTGTGAGGTATATGGATTAAGATTTATGATCTTATGTATAATTCTTTAATCCAATATACAGTATTATGATCTACACTATAACTATATAGGTTTAGTGTCTATGGAGACAATACAAACAATATTCTTATTTCATAAAAGACCTTCAATATATCCCACCAAAGATCTTCCCACATTATACTCTTATTAGACATAACCAACTTAAAAAATTTCCTCACAAAACATACAATAGAAACATAATAAAGGGTGATATCATATACTCAGTATGTAACACCCTGATATTTTATGATATATTAATAAAAAAAATCTAAGATAGCTTGTGATACACACAAACTTATGTCAAAATTAACTATAATATTGTATATTGTTATAACTTAGATGTTAAATTGGTAGAGTGAATAGGAATAACCAAATTTTGAAAATTATGTATAATTTTTTTATATAAATTAAATATATTAATAAATAAGTACCCAATATTTAGTAAATTCTTTATATGCTTCAAATTTACATTTTCCCTCAAAAAATGGTTTTATTGATTTTTGTGAGTAAATAATATAATAAAAATTTCCCACTTTTAGAAAATGTATTATAATAAATTAAATTTATTTTTTGAATTATTATATAAAAATTAATATAGGTTAATTTTTTTTATTTTTCTGAACTGATTGGTTTTTCAATGAATAGTGAAAAATATAGAATTTTCAAATACTATCTTTTCTTTTCGTTAAATTAAGTATTATAAAAGTACCATTATATTTTTAAGTTGGTATTAAAAATAAATATTATCCATTTTATTTATAATAATATAATTAATTCCATTTTAATCAAAAATATTTATGATTTTTATATAAGTTAATTTTTAGACTAAAAGCGCATTTTTTAAAGTTATTTTTTATTGTGTTTTACTCATTTATATTAAAACTAATTAGTGTAACTTCTATGAATTTAATATTGAAAATAGAGATCATATTATTAATCATGAGGTTTAAATTTGGTACATAAGGCCCTTTGATTTTTTTTCATTGGGAATAGTAATTGTGGAAAATATTTTTCACCTCAATAAGGGTAAAATGGGTAAAAGAGGGTCAAAACCATGAGATAGGTCTCAAAATCGACCCAAAAGTTGAAATTATTTTATTTTAATTAATAATTTTTTCATATACATCCAAAATTATAATATATGGCATTTTAGTGTCATTTTTCCTTGATAATGATATTTATGTTATTTTAAGTAAAGAAAATTCAAAAATGTCACTCTCTTGAATTTAATATCCCTTAAAATTTTACATAAGGATAAAAAAGGATAAGTTTGGTTCTAAATTTTTATTTGAAATAATAATTTTTCATCATTTTAATTTATTTATAATTTCTAGTGGCAGAATATTTACATTAAATGTTTATGAAAAACCGAAATAATATTTATTCAATTGATAGAAAAATAAAAATAAATTATTGTAAAAATATTAAAAGTAACACAATTCTAGGGAATTATAGTTCTCCATTAATTTTATAGATTAATATAACATATTAGTAATTATTGAAAGTTATATATTCAAATTAAATTACTATATTCATGTCTTTAATGTCAAATTAAATTAATAGTGTCAAAAATGACATTAATGATATTTTATGTTTAATAATATTTTATTAAATTGTTTAAAAATCATAAAAAAAATCAACAGGACAATTTTGATGTGAAATATTTTAAAATTTCACCCCATATACATTTATGAGATAATTTTTAATCTATAAATAAAATTATACCCCTTTTATATTAAAAAATGTGTTGTTATGGTTAACATTAAAATTAGTTAATGAAGAGGTTAAACCAAAAGATAAAGTTTAAAATGAAACCAAAACCTATATAAAAATCATTTTATGATGATTTATATATATTAAACTCTCTTTATTTGAATATCAATAAATTTGGAATCATTTTTCTTGAGAATTAATTAATTATATATAAATATTTTTCTTAATTCTAAGTTTGTCATTTCCTTAACTTGTAAAAGGGAACCCCTTATCACATTTATCTATACCACATTGAGCCATATAGATTGAAAAAACCCAAAAAATTATCTTCTCAGCTTCTCTATTCCTGAATTATAACATTATTTCTTCTTAAAAGACCAATCAATTGGTCCTTAAGAGGGAATATAACGAAGACCTATCGAAGAAGAGGTAATCCTCTTACCCGACCACTTTAAATTTATTTCTTCTCCTAAATTCTTTTAAATATGTGGTATTAATCATAAAATAATAAATTTATTATCACAAATATACTTAAATGTTATTATTATTATGTAACAAACAATATCAACCCTCTATTTCATCAAATGGGAAGTGGGTGTATTTCTTGTGCGTACATGTGGACTACCGCATCCACATAGCGATACAGTTCATTTTCCATCCCCATCTTTCATGGATGGTTATTATGATGGGTTTAATGTTTATATATTATATTTATTATATAATTATTTTATATAATTATAATATCATATCTAACATCTTACCTTCCTATCTATTGGAAAATGATAATGACACTCGTGTGTACGTGAGGACTACCTCCTCCATGAAGTGATGTGATTAATTTTTAGATTATTCTTTACATGCATGGTAATAAGGATAGATTTAATGAATATATATGATATATATGATATAAAAATAATTATTTATAGATGATTTTAATTTTTTTCCTTTCTTTCATTTCAATCATTGGAAAGTGGGAATAACCTTCATGCGTACCTATGCTCTACTATCCCTGTGAACGATTTCATTCATTTTTTAATATCTACCTTTAATGGATGAATATAAATATATATATATATATATATATAATGAATATATATGCTATTTATGTCTTGATTAAAATTCTTCAGATGATGAAACCATGATCAAAGTACAAGGACCATAACTGTTGACTAAAACTCTAATGAAAAATGAAATAGTTAACACTCGAAAATGATAATTTTAATAAATAATTATTAATAAATGGGTATTGTAATGTTATAAATGGATAATATATGATATTATAAGTATTTATATGGTAATATTATATAATTATAATAAATATAAAATTATAATACATGAGGTTAAAAGTACTTTTGAGGCAAGTGAAACTTGAGGCAAGGGACTTTTTCTACAATCTCATTTTATTTTGGGATTGTTTATATTTGAATTTATATTGAGGAAAATTATATGATACTTATCTGATAAAACCAATTAATTTTATTATACTATGATTATTCATATAATTTTAAATTAATAGTACAATTTTCCTCTCTTGGGTACTTAAAAATATTGAGAAATTGTTTTTAATAAAAATAGACTTTATTTTCTCTTTATTTGGAAATATGTTTCCTCCATGTCCATTTTTTCTAAAAATAATTCAAGAATTATTTTAATATTACCATATGATTTTTTAAATTCATTTTTACCCATGATTTAATTTCTATAAAAAAAATAAAAGGAATCTTATTTCCATTTTCCAAATGAGGCACTTTTTACTTTTTAGCAAAAATGTAAAAGGAATATTTGTTTTAATGTACACAGTATGAATAGAATTTCCAACCATTATGACCACTCAATTATTTTAATCTTTTATTAAAAGTTTCCATGTTTCTTTAAAAAATATTTAATATATGAGAAAATTTTTAATTTTAATAAGTGATTTCGAATTTAAAATGGCATTTTTCCTCAAGAAAATTTTTAGTGATATTTTAGAGGTACTTTCAAGTATAAAAACACCCATTGATGTTATTAGGGATATAATCCAATGATAACAACTTTATTCTTTCTATGTATATTTTATGATGATGAAGTATTGATGTTCTATATTCTTTATTCAATATGGATAATTTTTTACTTATAAGTAATTTTAAGAATAAATTATATTGATCATTCAAAATATTAGGAATTCATAGGATTTACAAGGGAGAGGTGGTCACTATTCATAGATATCCCCTTGATGTGTCAATAGGTATGATGAGACAAAACATTTTAGCCTGATTTATAATATGGGGATGCAAGATTATGTCATAATAGTTGGTTATTTTTTGTATGTATTCCCATATAATGAAAATGGCTTGGTTGAGAGGTCTTGATGGAAAGATAATGTCTTGGTTGAGAGGCCTTTATAGTGAGATTCATGATTTTCTTGGTTGAGAGTCATTAATCGTGAATTTTTAGAATTATACATTTCCTTTATTAATAATTCATTTTTCATTATCCATGTGTTTTTATATTGATATTATTCATGGATTCTCATTGATCTCAAGTTATTTATTGAATGGAATTTGTTTTTATTGTCTACTATAACATATTAATTATTCCCTATTTACTCATTATAACTGCTTTTTTACGTAACCATTACTGAGCATCTAAGCTCACCCATCATTTGTTTCCCTTTTCCCTAGGATATAAATAAAGATATTATGAATGATATCAAGGATGAAAGAATTTTTCTTATGATATGTTTTTATATTTCCAATGTAACATGGGAATAATTTATGTATCTAGTTTACCAAGACTACTAAACTATTTAGTATTTTGGTATGTTCTTGCTTGTATCTTCTGCTAAAGTAATAATGTAACCACCGACTCTAGGCTATTTGGGTTAGGATCCTTATAATTGGTATCTGATTGAGTTTAGTAGAAACCTTGGGGTATATATTTTAAGTGAATATTTATAATATGTTAATTATGATAATACCTTATAGTAATTGATAACTTTTACCATATAGTGATTTTAAATTTATGGATTCATATTCATGATGATTATTAGCAAACTCATTGTATAATTTTTTTTAGTGATGGATCCTAATGGAATAAAGGAAATGAACACTCATAGTCAATGTATCTATTTACCTATTTATAAATCCAATACATCCGATGTTAGATATGAACATATCATGGAAATATTAGGGTAGTTGACATAGGTCCTGAAAAATAAACTTGCTTCTATGGAACAACCTATTTTCCCACAGTGTGATTCACTTACGTTGGATTACTTCAAGTGAAAGAATGCTTCATATTTTAATGTAAATATTAATCCATTGGTTGCTGAACAATAGATTAAGTCCCTCGAAAAAAATATTCCAAACATTGAAAAGTAATGAAAGTGAAAATGTTAATCTGGTAGGTTAATGTATATAAAGATATGTCAATAAATGGTGTTTATTTATCTAAAACACTAAAGAGGTTTATGAAATATAAATCATAGAATGGATAAATTTTAAATTGATATTCTTTAAGAAATACTTTTATCATGAGAAATGATTTTATATGGAAATGAAATTCCTCAATCTAAGAAAGAAGGAAGAGGAAAGTGTTTTTGAGTATGAGGAAAACTTTACAAGATTATAAAGTCATTCTATGTAATGCATACATAATCCGGAAAGAAAGATTGACCATTTCTTTGTTGGGATAACTCCAAGCATCTAAAGGTCACTAGTATGTCAAAAGTTTTCATAATATGACGGTGTGTTATCAATTTCCATGATAATAGAGAAAGAATTATCTAAGTAATATATTTTAAAAGGAAATCAAAACAAGAATAGTATTACTAAGCGACAAGAAAAAAATATTCGATGAAGGAAAAGTAGGTAATAATGAAACTTCTCAAATGTGATAACTGTAGAAAGAAACACCAAGGTACTTGCCTAATGGGAACATGATTTTGTTTTAAGTGCATAGAAGGGAATAATGAAACTTTCCAAATGTGATAATTTTGGAAATAAAATCAAAGGTACATGCCTAATGGGAACATGAGTTTGTTTCAAGTGTATAGAAATGGTTTATAAGGCTATTGAATGTAGGTAAAAAATAAAACTGCTAATATCCAAGTCTTTAAATATAAATATATTGGTAATTATTTAAACCAATTTCCCAAGCATCAAGGGAACTTACTATAGAATAATCCAATGGGATAATTCCAAGGTTATGCAATTACTATAATTGAATTTGAAATACCTTAAGTTTTCATAATAGGACTCATAATATATTGATTTATTTTATTCTAAATCCAAGAATTATTTTCATAGATTTCAAACCATCTCTTAACACTCTGAGGAAATAATTATCAATCAAGACACCAAGTACGAATATAGTTATCATGAATTTTCTATTAAGATGAAAAATTATTACCTAGTTGAAAACAAGGTTGTTATACTTATGTTTGGATTTTAAATAATCCTGTTTTTAGGGTTTATTTAGTTTTTTGGGTTTAGTAATTATTAGATTATTAATTAAATAATATAGTAAAAGGATCTTGAAATAAAAAAATTTATTCTTTTACACTCATTTCTGATAAATTAATGATATTTTTACCTCTCACAGATTTATGGTTTTTTTCATTAAATTTATCATGAGCATGTTCTCTATTAATCTATATTAGAACTTGGATGTTATTTTTCTCCTCCATGTATAAATTTTAACTTCCCATCCATATTCTCCTAATATGAGAACTTGATTATGTGTTATTTCAGGAAACCTTTATGTTTCCCACTTCCCATTTTTAAAGGGTGTTTTTTTTATCCCTTTGTGCGAAGTTTAAAAAAAAAGGTATTCTCAAAATTTGAACCATTATTTACAAAAATTAAAATTTTAGGGTGAGATTTATTTAAGGGGGTAGAATTTAACACTCTAAGATTTTATTATATATAAATAAATTTGATTTCTTCGATAGATTGTGATACCGAAAACTTTGGGTCTAAATGAGTCGTAATATAGCATGCCTTCATAAACTAGCCCTTAAATTGGTTGATTGAATTGGAATAATTTTTTTTGAAAACCATGTATAAATTTTATAGATAAATAAAATATATTTATATTTATGTATTTAAATTTTAATAAAGTCATTATATGATTCAATAATACATTTTCCTCAAAATGGTTTTATTGCATTTTTTGAGTAAATAATATAATATTTTTTCCACTTTTGGAAAACTTACTTGAAAAATTAACTTTATTTTTTAAATTATTATATCAAAATTAAATTATGGTGAAATTTTGGGCTTTTTCTAAAAAGATTGATTTTTCAATGAATACTGAAAATGCATATTTTTTAAATATTATCATTTATTTTCATTAAATAAAGTAATTTAAAAGTCCCATTATATTTAATACTTATTATTAAAGTGAAATATTATTAATTTTATTTATAATAATAAAACTAATTCCATTTTAATTGTCAATATTCCGGATATTGATATAAGTTTATTTTTATGCTTAAAACATATTTCTTTAAAAACTGTTTTTCATTTTGATTTACACATTTAAATTAAAATTGTTTTCTACCATATATTTAAATTCAATCTTGAAAATTTGATTCCATATTTTGAATCATGAGGATTAAATTTGTTAAATAGTCCCATGTTTTATTAGTAATTATGAATAGTTACCATCGTAAATATTTGTCACATTAGTAAAGGTAAATTGAGTAAAACAACGTTAAAACCATAATATAATGTATCAAAATCAACCCAAAACTTTCCTTTAATTAATTTTATGGAATAAATTCTACCATATGCATCCCATATTCTAATATATGGCATATTGGTTCCATTTTTCATTGATAATAAAATTTATTTTATTTTATGTAAAGAAAATCCCAAAATGTCATTCTCTTGAATTGAATATCACTAAATTTTTTAAATAAGAACAAAAAATAGGATAATTTTGTTTATAAATTTATATTTTAAATAAGAATTAATTTTTTTTATCATGGTAATTTACTTATAATTTTAGTGATTGAATAATTACTTTAAATGCTTACACAATCCCAAAGTAGTATTTATTAAATTAATATAAAAAATGTTTTTTAAAAATATTTAAATTAATATAATTTTTGTGAATTATAGTGCCTCACATATTTTATAGATTAATATAACGTATTGTGTATGTTTTAAAGTTTTACATTCGAATTACATTATTATCCTAAGGTCTTTAAAGTCAAATTAAATGAATAGGGTCAAAAATGACATTAATGATATTTTATGTTAAATATTTTTTATTAAATTATTTAAAAATCATAAAAATTTTACAGGATGAAAATTAGGATTATAAATGGTCTAAAATGTCACCACTTGGAAATTTTCAAGCTAATTATTAACTTATATGTATAATTATAACCCTTTTAAGATTGAAAAACTTGTTACCACTCTTAAGGCTAAAATTGATTAATGAAGGGTTTAAACCAAATGATTTGATTTAACATGACACAGAAACCTATATAAATTTTATTTTATGATGTTATTTAAACCTTGGAATATTTTTATTTTAATCTATATCCATTTTGAATCATTTTTCTTAATAAAGACTTAATTATATTTTAATATTTTTAGTACTTCCAAGCGTGTCCTTTCCCTCCCTTATAAAAGGACACCCATTATATCTTTTATTTAGATAACTTTGATCCATCTAGCCCAAAAAACACTGAAAAATAATCTTATAAAATTACATATACATTAATTTGGAGTTTTGGTCTTCCTAAAGCATAAATCAAATGGTCCTTAAGAAGGGGTATAAAGAAGTCCTACCAAAGAAGTGGTAATCGCCTTACCCAACCTCTTTCAATTTAATTCTTATTATAACACCTATAAATATGTGGTATTAATAATAAAATAATATATTCTGTATAATAAATATACTAAAATTTTATTATGATTATCTAACCACCAATATCTACCCGTTATTCCATCAAATGGCAAGTGAAAGTATCTCATGTGCGTATGTGTGGACTACCACCTCCACGTAGCAATACAATTCATTTTTAATCACCATATTTTGTGGATAGTTAATATGATGGGTTTAATTTATATATAAGATGTTTTTAATATAATTATTCTTATGTAATTATAATATCATATCTAACATCTTACATTCATATCCATTGGAAAATGATAATGTCGCTCGTGTGTATGTCTGGACTACCACCTCCATGAATGGATGTGATTTTATTTTTGATTCCAATATAAATGGATGGAAATAATGTTATATTTAATGAATATATATTATATAATGATTATATAAAGGTTAATTTTTTTACCTTTATTTCATTCCATTCGTTGAAAAATGAAAACATCATTCATGTGTATGTACGTCATATCATCTCAATGAACGATGTAATTCATTTTTCTATATCTACATTGAATGAATAACCATATATATATATATAATGAATAAATATGATATTTATATCATTATTAACATTATTTATATGATGTAACCATGATCAAAGTATAAGGACCTGAACTACCAAACTAAAACTCTTTTGAAAAAAAAACAATTAACGCCCGGAAAAAACAATTTTAATAAATAATTATTAATAAAAAGGTATTGGAATGTTATAATGGGATCATATATGATATTTTAAGTATATATATGGTTATTTTACATAATTATAATAAATCTAAATTTATTATAAAGTAGGTTTAAATCGCTTATGAGGCAAGTAAAACTTGAGGTAAGGAATTTGTTACAATCCCATTTTATTTTGGGATTGTTTATGTCTGAATATTAATTAAGGAAAATTATGTATCAATTATCTAATAAATCCATTTAATTTTATTATCATATGGTTATTTATTAAATTTTCAAGTAATATTACAATTTTCTCTTTTAGTTACTTAAAAATATCGAGAAAATGTTTTTAAGAAAAAACATACTTTATTTTCTATTTAGTCAGAAATATTTTTATTTCATGTCAATGTTTTCTAAAAAAGTTTTAAATAATTTTTTTTAATATTCCCCTATTATTTTTTAAATTCACTTTTACCCATCTTTTAATTTTTACAAAAGTTTCAAAATAAATATTCTTGTCATTTTCCGAATGAGGTACTTTTGACTTTTTACTCAAAGTGTAAAAGGAATATTTATTTTAATATATATGGTATAAATGAAATTTCAAACCATCATGACTGGTAAATTATTTGAAGCTTAATTTAAAAGTGTACAAGGTTCTATTCAAAGAAAATGTTTTCTTTAATATTTGGGGAAATTTTAAATTTTTATAAGTTATTTCTAAGTGAAAAAAGCTATTTTTCCTGAAGAAAATTTTTAGTGATATTTTAGAGATATTTTTAACTATGAAAACACCCATTGATGTTATTTAGGATATGATCTAATTATACCATATTTATTCTATTTCTAGATGGGTTTTTATGACAAAGTATTTATGTTCTATATTCTTGATTCAAAATGTATAATTTTTTACTTATAATGAATTTTGAGAATGAATTATATTTATCAATAAAAATATAAGGAATGTATAGGATGTGAAAGTGAAATTTGGAGCCCAGTTATAGATATCTCATTGATGCATCAATAGGTCTCATAATACAAAAAATGTAGACATTATGTATAGTCTAAGGCTGTAAAATCATGTCCTAGTTGTTTTGTATTTAGTGTATGACTTCCCATAAAATGATAATATCTTGGTTAAGAGGTCATGATGAAAAGTTAATTTCTTTATTGAGAGGATTTTAAGGTAAGATTCATGATTTTCTAAGATTGTGGTCCTTAATCATTAATATCCATAATTATAAATTTCCATTATCAATAATTTAGTTTTCATTATCTATGTGTTTTATGTGTCGATATTAGATAGGGATACTAATTGAGCTCAAGTTATTGATTGAATGTAATTTTTTTGATTATCCACTCTCCCATGTTAATTATTCTTTATTTACTCATGATAACTTTCTTTGTACATAACCCTTATTGAGTATCTAAGATCACCATTTATTTGTTTCACTTTTCCATGGAATATTAAAAAGTATATTATTAATTATTTAAAGGATTAAATAATTGTTTTATGATATGTTTTTATGTTCCCAATGTAATATGGTAATCATATATGTATATAGGTTCCCATGACTATTAAATTATTAGGTCCTTTGGGATACGACCGCTTGCATATAGTGTCAATATAATAACTTAACCACATACACTATGCTAATAGGGTTGGGGTCTTTACATAGTAAGGGTAACCAAGGGAAACATCAATGATCACTTAAACATAACATGAGAATAAGGGTATGAGGACATGATTTTAACATTTGAAAACTATACCCAACATTTCATAGATTATAATCTTGAATCATTGCATAAATATTTGTAGTTAATAATACATCAAACATAAAGGAATAAAATAACACGATACAGGATATTATAACATTGGAATAAGATATAAGTTTGTGGCATACACATAAGTATAGGGAATCATTTCCATAGTCAAGGATCACTTTCAAGACTATTATAATGGATTGGGTTCACTACACATTCCATAGTATCCTAAGTCAAGGTTCACTCCCAATACTATCATAGTGGAAAGAGTCCCTTACTAAACTGGGTTCACTCCCCATTCAATTCCTTATTATCTCATGATATATCCATATTTACCCAATGAATTCACCGGGATATATAATTCCAGTCCTACCCATTATATAATCAAAATACATTCATTTGTGTGAAACATGATCATAAAACATTCATCAAATATCATAACCCATGGAAAAGAAATTATTTTCATAAATATTTCTATAATTTATCATATCATAACTCTTGGAATAGAAAATGGGTTTTATAAAAATTTTAATCATTCATCATAGCATAACCCTTGGAAAAGAAAATGGGTTTCATAAAAATCTCGTCATCATCATAATAAAGAATCTAGATAAAGTATAAGGATGGTATGATTGGGTAATATCCCCAATAACACATATATAACATTAAAAGATGTAATTATAGATGAAAATTCTCTTAAGAGATCTTTGGAATATTTCTTGAGGAAAATACCCTTTCAATTTTGAAATCACTTCTTTAAAATATAAAAATTTCTAAAATATTAAGGGGAAAATCATCAAAAATAAACTTGGAAACCTTAAAAGGAACCTTTAAAACATTGATAGTTCATGAAAATAGGAAATTATGTTCATGGATTATATGTTAAAAGAATGATTCATTTCATATTTTCGGTAAAAATGAAAAAGTATCTTGTTTGGAAAATGACAAGGATATTACTTTTAAAACACTTTGTAAAAATTAAATAATGGATAAATATGAATTTATTAAATCATAATATATTATTAAAAAAATTCTTGAAAATATATTCAGAAAACATGAATGTGGAAGAAAAAGGATTTTCGATTGAAGAGAGAAATAAAGCATATTTTTTAAAAAAACATTATTTCGATCTATTGAGTTATTAAAGAGAGAAAAATGAAATGAAATCATTAAATATCAATAAATAAAAATATTAGAATAAAATTTTTGAGTTTCCTGAGAGTTATATCATAAAATTTTATCATTGAAAACATATTCATAAACAATCTCGATAAACAATGATATTTTAACATAAATCTTTCACTACTTTATAATCTCCATATCAAAATCTCATGAAATATATAACCTTATATGTATTTTTAAATCCCCATAATTTCATAAAATCATAATAAAATACATTCATGGGTATTTTATACACAACACAAAGGAAACTAGTGATGAATATGGAAAAAGTCTCACAAAAATAAAAGTGAGATAAAAAACTCTCACCTCAAGTTCCTCTTTCTTTTAAATCACTATAACCTCATGTATAATAAATTTAAATTTATTATAACTCTATAAAAGAATCATTTAAATGATTATAATATCATATATGATAAAATTAAAACTTTTAAACACCCATTTATTAATAATTCTGTATGAAAATTGTCATTTCCAAGTATTTATTGTTTCTTTTTTATGGAACATTTGGTTTTGTAGTTACAGTCCTTGTACTTTGATAATGGTACCACCATTTAAATAATGTTAAAAATGATATAAATAAAATATAAATTCTTTATATATACATTTATAGTTATCCATAAAATTTATATATAGGAAAATGAATTATATTGTTTATGGAGACAGTAGGTTGTACGTATGAATGAATGTTTTTTTTAATATTTAGACGGATGAAAAAAAGTAAAGGTAAAGAAATTCACTATCACAAGACCATTTTTATCTAATATATATATATATATATATTATATTCATTAAATATCTATTTATTACTATCCATGTATAGTGGAAATGAAAAATGAATCACATCGCTTCATGGAGGTGGTAGTCCACATATATATGCATGAGTGCAGTTATCATTTTCTAACAGATGGTAAGAAGGAATATTATGGTTATTCCATAATCATAATAATAATTAAATATATTTAAGATATTAATTTTATTATTTTATGGTGGATACCATATATTTAGAGTAGGTATAAGAATAAATAAATTAAAAAGAGGTCGTGTAACGTACCTGATTGGACCTGAAATCCCAAAAAGATCAGCCATGCCCAAGACCAGACCTCTAGATGATATAAGACCCCCACCACATGGTAGATAAAAATCACCCACCTCTTGTTGGCCTAGATAACACATAGCAGGAACTCTCCCCTACCCGGTGGGGGTTTTAATTTTCCTCCCCCGCAACTCGAACCCATGACCACAAGCTTAATAGCCAACTGGGAAGAATTACAAGTACCAATAGGACTCAATGGTACTCGTAACTCTTATCATTTGTTTGTTAAGCCTATGGTCACAGGTTCAAGTTGTGAGGGAGGTGAATTAAAAACCCTTCCATGTAGGGGAGAGTTCCTGCCACCTGTTATCTGGGCCAACAAGAGGTGGGGGCATCTTATCTGTCATGGTGTGGGGTATGCTATCTACCAGAGGGATGGGATTGGGTGTGGCCAAGCTTGTTGGGATTTTAGGTCCAATCAGGTTCCTTACAGGTCGGGTAAGACGATTACTTCTTCTTCGATTGGCCTCATTTAGATTCCTTCTTAATGACCCTTGGAATGGTATTTTAAGAAGAAAATAACCTCTGATACATGAATATGGAAGTTTAAAAAATAATTGTTCATATTTTGGTTGATATAGAGGGATAAAAATGTGTATTAAAGAGATGAGAAATGTGTTAGGAATAGAGAAGTGGTTCCCTTTTATAAGTGATAGTAGGGTCATTTTTGGAATTACTTAAAGTATTAAATTAATATAAATTTATTTTCGGGTTCAAGTGGATGTAAATTGATATATTTATAATATAGGATTAGTGAAATTATAAATCCTATCATCCAATAACATTTTAAAAATTTTAGGTGATGTTTTAATCCTTATTTATTAGTTTTGACTCCCCCATTAACCATTTTGACAATAACACTGACATCAATGTTTTTTACTCTTCGGGGGTCAAGAAAGTCACACCCCAAATTTTTTAAATTTTTTTATTTTATTATTTCTTGGCTTTAGTTAGTTTCTCCAAGGTGTGGGTTAAGCTCTAGTCTAAATTTTTTGAAATTTAATATTTTTTGTGGGTTTTAGACCCATGCGTGGGCACCACACGGTTGGCGGTAGCTGAGCAGTCGACCCAGGTGTCGTGTAGTTATCTAATATTTAAAATAAATGATATTTTATAAAAATAAAATGGGTTAAAAAATTTCTCTATAATAATAATAATATTATTGGGTAGATAATAATCTTATTTTTATTATTAGAAGGGTTATTATTGTCATTAATATTTTTAATATTAAATGGTTGTTAAAATTGTTCGTAATATTTTTATGATTGAATTATTATTAATGTTTTGATTATTTAAAATGAGATATTATTATTATCTTTTAGAAAAATTAATGATGTTATTATTATTATATAATTTTTGATATTATTATAAATATTGTATTTAAACTTTTTAAATTTTCGTTATTATTAAGTTTATTTATAATATTGTTGTTAGTATTAATAGTTTAGCTTGTTTTTTTCTCTTTTATTTTAATTTTATTATTAATATTTTTATAAACCCTAATTGGGTTCTCCACACTGACCCCCACCCCTTTGGCCTCTCTTCTGTATCTCCCCTAGTGTGCGACCTGCCCTATTCGGCCATCCATCTCCAATGGCCCCCACTCCTTCTTCCATTTGAGGCATAGTGCTTCTTCCCTTGCTTCATCCTGCACAGTGGACTCCTTCACTTTCCACCCAGTCTAGCCACCCTCCCCCTTGGTGCAGCCTGTTGTAACCACCAGCCCAAGACCCTATGACTGGACCTCCCCTTCCGGGCACGACCTGACCTCGATGACCTCCCTTTTCTGCACAAACCCTCTGATCGCAACCCCCATACTCCGGTTTGTTGTTCTCCACTTCGTTTTGGGGTTTTTTCTTTGAGCTTTCCAAACCCTAATTCTGGATGTTTTTAGTTATTCGTTTTTCACAGTTTTAGGGTGTGTGAAAAGAAAAAAAATCATGGTTCTTCCTTCCACTAAAGTGGCATTGCGTTTGCACGCCTTTGAGGTAGATAAATCCAAATTTTCCTTTCTGGAACCCTTCATTGGAAATTGCGTGTTTCCATTCAATTTGTAAATTTTATTTGCACCATTTATTTATCTATGGATTGATGAAAATAGTTTTTTTTGTTCTTGGAATTTACTAAAAATAGTTTTTTAAGGATATCTATGTTCAATGCCCAGGGTTTTTTCACTTTGGGTGTTTATTTTAAATTCTATAGTTATTCAAAGTGGAATTGTGGGTTCTTAAGAAATGTTTAGCCTTAATCATGCCGAGTGTTGGTATTAGTTATTTGTGAACTTGGTTCGGTGTGTAATTTTGATATTGGTATATCTAGTTAATTGTGTTGACGTGTTTTAAAAGGGGGATCTTTGTTTTTTGATATGATGGTGTGTGTTCTTTTTAAATAATGTGAGCGATTGGATTTGGTTTCAAAGTAAGTGGTAGTTTTGTGGGAATAGTGTTGGGTGCCTTCTCAGACCTTAGGTGTGTCATTGGATGTTATACATCCATAGGGGAACTAGGTTCACACATGGATGTTCCTTCAAATGATAATTGCACATTTAAAATAGTGTTTTCTTAAAACCTTTTTTTTATAAATGGTTTTTGTTTCTAGAATAAGTTTTGGTCCTTTCTGTGGCTTTTATGAAAGTTTTGAAATGTAAACTCAAAATATATGCCTGGTTGAATCTTGTTATGAGTTATGGTAGATTCTTGGTATTAAGGCATATTTGGCATAACATTCAAGTTGTATGTTTTTCTTAAAATATGGATTTGGAAATAATCTTGGAAATTTTTTTGGGTATATGATTGGAATGTTAAAGGAATGTTTGGAACTTTAAACCTAAAGTGGTGTTATGTTGATTTCAAAAAGGGAATGTGGTTTGGTAAATGGGTGAGTGCCCATTTGGAAACCAAAAGTTTTTATGAAATGGTTTAAATGTTTAGATGTTTTGAAGGCCTGGTTGTCACCTTAAGTGATGTGAAAGAAATATATATATATATATATATATATATATATATATATATAAATGGGGAACTCCTATCTAGGGTAACCCTTTAAGGGTGAATGTATAGGAGGCGTCCTTGTTTGGGGTAGGCAAGTGTAGTGATGACGAGTAAGGTGAGTCACATGTATGGGGGGTTCCAACATACACAATATTATCACCACTATAGGTTCATGGGAGTCTTTTAGATAATCGAGTGATGTTTTCTTGTTATCCCCAATTAGATGGGTTAGCACTCGCCTCCCCTAGAGTTGTAGACGGTCTAGGAGGTATGTACCACTATTGAGGAAAGTTTAGGGTAGCTAGTTGGTTATTGAATTAGGGGATTCACCATACACTAGTATGTGTTTCCGAACCTTGTACGTCCAAGGGTTGTCTAGAGATGTTTAGGATCACTCGTGGTTAGTTATTTTATTACTTGTTTACTTTATTATATACTTCTTTTCCAGCTTATACTGTTACCTATTTCTTTTTAGCAAAACCTTGGTACCTCTTGTCTTTGGTTTTTTCTATAAAATAGAAAATGGTTTTGTAAATGATATGTATCGTGAATTGGATTTTCAAATGGTAAAAGAATTTTTCTTGTTTTAAAATGTAAAAACCCTACTTTTACATTTGTATTTCAAACTTTTGTTAATGTATTATTTTGTTAAAGGTAATACTTGGATTTAGTGGTTTATTCTTGGCATCTCTACTAATCATTTTGACGCACATTCCTATTTTACCATTTTAGTTGTAGGTTCCCTTTTCCCAGGTTCTCCTAGATTAGTTTCTCATTATTGGAGCCAGGTTGGTATTTGGTTGGGTGGTGAACTAGAAGGTCACATTGAGGTATGTGTAATATATCTTCTTTCTGTTGTTAGTGATAATTGGTGTTGTTAGTTTTTATTTATTTATTTATCTGTTTGTTTGTCTGTTTTGTTTTTTTGTAATTCATTTACGGGATAAATCATTCCCACTTGTTATTATTGATTCATGGCACTAGTTGTCATCCCGAGGGGATCGAGAATTCCCCTCGGGACATGTTGCGGATAGGCTCGGGTGGCCGGTTCCGGGTTGACCCAGGTTGGTTAATGACAAAATGGTATCATAATAGGCCCTTACTATTTGGGGTGTATGGTAGATGGATATTAGGATTGTCAGAACTTGCGAGGTAGGTGCCGGAAGAGCGTCACAAACTCTTTCTCTCACTGATCCTCAAGTCACTAAGGGTAGTCTGGGATTTTTGAGTCTTTTTTCTTAGGTTTTTTTTGGATTGAGGGATGAAAATAGAGGTTAATCGGGTCATGTTGTGGCCTCACATGGGTTGGTGACCCATTTGGAGTCCAAGTTCCCAGTTTAATGTACTCTTAATGTTATTCCTTACTTGGGTCATGGTTCACCACCATGTCGTTGGGTTAGTCATGGGCATTAGATCCCCATTTGGGTGGATTGTTGGTTGTGGTCATTTTGATATTTGTTAATGTGAGTGTTTGTTGAAAGTGAAGTGGGATTTTGAAATGAAAATAGATTTTCAAATTGAAAGTGGACTTTTAAAATGAAAGTGGTTTTGAAATGGAAAATGGTTTCTTTAAAATTGGTTTAAAATAAGAAAAATGGGGTTTTAAAGAGGAAATGTTTTGATTTGGAAAGTTTGGTATGTGTTTGTATTTGATAAGGAAAAGATATGTATGGACCTTGGAATTCTTTATGGAAGGACGTATGTGCGTGGGTATGTATGGAGGATACTTGGGGGCACTTGTTTATGGATGATGTAAGCAGGATTGGATGAATGCACATGTGACGGTTCATAAGGTTCCATTGGTGAGTTTTCAAATTCAAAAGAAATAGAAGTTTTTGGGAAATTAATTTTTTCTTGTGTTTAAATGTTTTTGGATTATGAGCATGTTGCCCTTGGATTGGGATATTTCTTTGATTGAGTTTTTGTTTGATGCCGATTTCAGTTGTTTTTTTCATGTTGTTCAGAGTTTGCCTCCTAGAAAGGTCACTAAAGTTTCCAGTGAGTAATGCCTAGTTTCCAATTATTTCAGGTTTTCCTTTTCTATCGAGGAATTTGAGGTCTGTTAGAAGTAGTGGAGTCATTTGATAGGAGAAGATAATGTATTAAGGTGGTTGGGAACTCCCAAGTTTTTTAGATTTTGTATTGTGTTGGGTTTAATGGAGGTTCCTTCTTTAGACTAGTGGAGGTTGGGTACCTCATTGCCATTAGGATTTGGGGTGTAGTTAAAGGGTAGTATTTTTTCATCAGAGTTCCCCATCAGGTGAGAGGGGTGTTCTAGAGGAAACTATTTCTAGAAAATATTCTTCGTCGGTGACAACTCTCAGTTTGTCATACCATTCTCTTGTGTGCCACCAGTATGGTCAATTCAACCATTCTAAGTCGTCATGTTGCTTCCCTTTGAAAAAAACCACCAATATGGTCATTTGAAACATCAGGGGGAAGGAGGAGTTGGGGACAGAAGGATGAAAATGACTAACTGTGAGGCATAAGATGCCTCAGTCATCAGAGCCCCAACCTTAGGTCTCAGGGTGAAGCTTGCACATAGACAGGAGATGCTAGGGGTGTGAAGCCTTAGTCTCGGTTGTGAGTTCTGTGTTGGGACTAGAACATCTTAAGCCTTTTTGTTATTGTTTTTATGCTATTAAAGTATTACCATCATCGTAAGTTCATTGTTTCAATGGGATAATGTGATGATCTTGTTCTATTATAATTCATGTAGTCCTGTTCATCTGGATATGGTTTTCTGAATCATGTTTTTTCTTAAAAGTGTGTTAGGACCTTGTATGGGTTGATCTTAGTTTGTTTATGCTCATTTTGAGACGTAAGTACCTGTGGAAGAGTCAATCCTTGTGTTTTTACTTGGGTTTCCTATTTAATTCTTGGTGGTATGGTTGATTTGTTTGGGAAATTTAATGAGTTTATCTTGGGAGTTCCCATGTTTCCCACTTTTCTCCCCAGGGGGGTGGTGTGTTTGGGTTTCAAGGTTTCTGTGTTAGTGAATTGTCGTGGTGGGGACAACCCTCTCGTGTTCTCCCCTCAATATTAGGCTGTGATTTTTTTTGAATTGGCCACGTGTGATGTGGTTTGGGAATGGTCACCCTAAGGCTCTCGATTTCCTTTGATTTTTTCTGGGCATGGACTTGAGTTGTGTCAACTGTTGGCTAGGTGACTTTCTGGGGTAGAAAGTTTTGTGGTGGGGAGAATTGCCACACCCTAAATTTTTTTGAGTTATTAATTTTATTATTTCATGGATTTGGTTAGCTTTTCCAAGGTGTGGGTTGAGCGTTGGTCTAATTTTTTTGACATTTAATATTTTTGGTGGGTTTTAGACCCGTGCGCGGACACCGCACAGTTGGCGGTAGCCGCGTAGTCGGCCCAGGTTCTGTATAGTTATCTAATGTTTTAAATAAATTAGATTTTATAAAAATAAAATGGGTTAAACATTTTCACCATAATAATAATAATAATATTATTAAGTAGATAATAATCTTATTATTTTTATTTGAAGTGTTATTGTTATCATTAATATTTTTAATATTAAATGGTTGTCAAAAGTGTTATTAATATTTTTATGATTGAATTATTATTAATGTTGTGATTATTGAAAATTAGATATTATTATTATTGTTAAAATAAAATTAATGATTTTATTATGATTAAATAATTATTAGTATTATTATAAATATTTTCGTTAATTTTTTTTTATTTTCAGTATTTTTAAAATGATTTTTAATATTATTGTTAGTATTAATAGTTTAGCTTGTTTTTTCTCTTTTTTTATTTCATTATTACTTTTTTTATAAACTCTAATTGGGTTCTCCACGGAGCACCCCCTTCCCCTTTGGACTCTCCTTCGCATCACCCCTGGTACGCAACCTTCCATGTTCAGGTAGCTAGCTCCAATGGCCCCCTCTCTTTCTTCCATTCGAGACGCAACACTTATTCCCCTTGCTTCATCCCATGTGATGGCCTCTTGTGATTTACACCTCATTTTGATGCCCTCACCCTTGGTGTGACACCCCTATCCCAAGTCCCTCAGGCCGGACCTCCCCTTCCCAGCATGACCCGACCTTGGTGGCCTCTCTTTCTGGCACAAACCCTCTGCTTACGACCCCCTATTCCAATTTGTTGTTATCCATTTATTTTTTTGGGGTTTTTATTTTAGTTTTCCAAATAATAATCCTAGAGGTTTTTAATTACGTGTTTCTTTTATTTTTAGGGTGTGTTAAGGGACTAAAAATCTTGGTTCTTCCTCCTACTGATGCGACATTGAGTTTGCTTGTTGTTGAGGTAGGTGAATCCAACTTTTTCTTTCCAGAACCCTTCTTTGGCACTTGTGTGTTTCCATTCAATTTATAAATATTATTCACACCTTTTATTTATCTATGTCTTGATGAAAATGGTGTTTCTGTGTTGTTTGAATTTACTAAAAATAGGTTTTATAGGATATCTATGTTCAATGCCTAGGGTTATGGAACTTGGGGAGTTTATTTTAAATGTTATAGTTTTTCAAAGTGGAATTGGGGGTTTTTAAGAAATTTTTAGATTTAACCTGTTGTGTGTTGGTATTGGTTATTTGTTAACTTGGTTTGGTGTGTAATTTTGTTATTGGTATAGCTTTTTAATTGTGTTAAAGTGTTTTAAAAGGAGGGATCTTTGGTTTTTGATGTGACAGTGTGTGTTCCTCTTAAATAAAGTGAGCGATTGGATCTAGTTTCAAAGTAAGTGGTAGTTTTTTGGGAATAGTATTAGGTGACTTCAAGGACCATAGGTGTGTCATTGGATGTTGCACATACATGGGTGCACTAGGCACACATATTGATGTGCCTTCAAATGATAATGGCACCTTTAAAATAGTGTTTTCTTAAAACCTTGATTTTATAAGTGGTTTTTGTTTCCTAAATAAGGTTTGTTCCTTTTTCTGGATTTTATGAAAGTTTTGAAATGTAAAATCAAAATATATTCTCAGTTGTCTCTTGATGTGAGTTATGGTCAATGCTTGGTATTAAGGCCCGTTTTGCATGACTTTCAAGTTGTATGTTTTTCTTTAAATATGGATTTGGAAATAATCTTGGAAAATGTGCTTGGGTTTATTCTTGGAAGGTTAGAGGCATGTTTGGAACTTTAAACCTAAAGTGGTGTTGTGTTGATTTATAGAAGTTAATGTGGTTTGGTTAATGGGGGAGTACTCGGTTGGAAACCTAAAGCTTTTATGAAATGGTTTAAATGTTTAGATGGTTTGAAGGCCTGATTGGCACCTTATGTGATGTGAAAGAAATATATATGTATATGACACACTTCTATCTAAGGTAAACATTTAAGGGTGAATGTATAGGAGGAATCCGTGTTTGGCATAGGCAAGTGCGGTGACAACAAGTAAGGTGAGGCATGCATGTGGGGGCCTCCTACTTACACAGTATTATCACAACCATGGGTTCTTGGGAATATTTTAGATAATAGAGTGATAGATTTTTACTATCCCCAATTATATGGGTTAGGACCCCCTAGAGTTGTAGACAGTCTAGGAGGGATGTGACACTAGTGAGGCCAGGTTAGGGTAGTTAGTTGGTTATTGACTTAGGGGCTTCACCATATGCTGGAAGGTGGTTCCAAACCAAGTACATATAATGGTTTTAGAGGGATTTTTAGGATCACCCATGGTTAGTATCTGCCTTGGTTTTTTTACTTTCATCTATAATTCCTTTCTAGCTTATACTGTTACCAGTTTCTTTTTAGCACAACCTTGGTACCTATTGTCTTTGGTTTTATGTATAAAATAGAAAATGATTTTGGAAATTATATGTAGTGTGCATTGGATTTTCAAATGGGAAAATTTTGTTGCTTATTTTAAAATGTGAAAACCCTACTTTTACATTTGTATTTCAAACTTGTGTTAATAGATTGTTTCGGGAAAGGTAATATTTGGATTCAGTGGTTTATTCTTGGCATCCCTACTGAGCATTTGGATGCTCACACCTATTCTACCATATCAGTTACTGGTTCTATTTTCCCAGGTTCTCCTGTATTAGTTTCTCATTATTGGAGTAAGGTTGTTCTTTAGTTGGGTGGTGACCTAAAATGTCACATGGTGGTGTGTGTTGTATATATTCTTTCTGCAATTAGTGATAATATATGTTGTGAATTTTATTTATTTATTTATTTGTCTTTTATTTATGAGTAAAATCATTCCCACTTGTTATTTTTGATGTCTGTCACTAGATTCCATCCTAGGGGGATCGAGAATGCCCCTCGGGACATGTTACGGACCGAATTGGGTGATCGGTTCAAGGTTGACCTAGGTTGGTTCATAACAATGAAAGTTACTATAAATGGAAAGTTTGATCCTAAATGGACCATGATTTATATTTTAAACCATTTCCCATCAAATCTTCCAAATATAGTATTTTTATTAATTTTAAATGATTTTAAAAAAATTTATTTATTATAAAATATCATTAGTGTCATTTTTTGAAATTCATTAAATATTATAATATAATATGTGTATAACTCATTTAGAATGGTTCTGAAATGAAATTTATTATAATATATTTAGGATATGGTAGTAATATAATTACCCAATAAAATTTTGATATATCTAGATAGCATTTTAAACCTTATCTTTTGTTTAACCCATTGGTTAACAAATTTTGACATTAACCATGGTAATGACTTTTTCAAAATCAAAGGGTTATGATATTACTTATAAGGTAAAAATTGGCTCATAATTGGAAAAGGGATGAAATTTTAGACAATTTATAATCTTGATTGTCCTCTTTCATGATTTTTCAAATTTTTAAATAATTTAATAAAATATTATTTAACATAAAATACTAGTAATTTCATTTAAAAAACTATTCACATAATTTAACTTTGAAAACAACATCATAAAAATTTAAATCGAATATAAATATTTATAACATATATAATATGTTATAAGTTTTTTAAAAATTCTAGGTAAATTATAAATAACTCAAACAATATTACAATTACAATTTTTAAAATCATTTAATTTATTTTTCTACTGTCTACACAAGAAATGTATCAATATTTCATAAGAATTTAACATAATTATTTAATCAATAAAAATTAAAAATAAATTAACATAATAAAAAAATTATTTATGTTCAAAATAAACTTTTATATTCATTAAATATGTATATTTACCAAAAATTATCCCATGAAAAATTATTTCATATGTTATTTTGAATTTGCAATCCTTACACAAGCATTGCACAAGAGTTTGGACAAGTCACTTGTTATATAACTCTAAAATTGATATCTATAAATAATAATAATAAATAATATATCATATTTAATAAAAAAAATCAATAAAATATTCATCTATCTAAAATATTATTTTCAGGTCACCAAATTTGACTTTTCTAAAATTGTGCAAGAACAACATCAACACTTAAAATGTTTTTCATATTTATCATGAAATAAATTCTAATTTATATGTTTTGAATTATATTTTTATGATAGTTGTATTATATTATCATAAATTATACATTTCATTAGTTTTAAAAAAATTCATATTTATGTCTTGACGATATCATAAAAGATATAGTATTTGATAACAACTTTTTTTTATATTCACCAAAAATTTAATTTCTTTAGAAAAATTCCAAAAATTCACCCTAAAATAATTTTTATATGATTATTTCAAAAAGGAAACTAATTTTTTTATAAAATTTAATTTCTAAAATTATGAGAAATTAATTATTATATTCACTCACAAAAGAATAAATAAAAATATTTTGGAAGAAAATGTATTTTGAATAATAAAACGACTTTAGTAAGAATTGAGTGACTATTTACTATGAATTTATCAACAAATTTTTATTTATTATGAAATTTATATATATTTCATATTTCAATTACTTCTATTCATACAGACTAATTCAACAACTATGTTATAGCACTCGTAAAATAATAATATTTTATAGTTCATTTAAGCTCGGTGTTTCATATTGTATACACTATAGAACATAGTATCATTTTAAAAATGCAGGGTGTTACATTCTACCCACATTTAATAAATTATTTTTTCACAATTTGAACTTGTGTGTGGTAATCAAGGGTTTGATATTTAAAAATTTATTTGTTGAAAACTCAGATCATAAAAAATAGGTTAATAAAACTTCCGCTTGAAAAGAGGGAAAGGGAAATATGAAGGTCATTTGGAATAACACATAATTATGTTTCCAAATAGGAGAACAATAGTGGGAAGTGAAAATATAGACAAGAAGGAAAAATTTATTTCCTAAATAATGATGGAGGGTGATAGAGAACATTGATCACAAGAAAGTGAATGATCTTGAGAAAGTTAATGTCCACAAAACCCGAAATAAATAATGTGTGAAAAGGTATATTGAATTATTGGAAATTAATGTAATAGGATAAATATTTTGTTTCAAGATATTTTTCATAGAGTTGAGGAATTAATTTACCATTTAGACTAAGAACTTAACAAAATATACTTAACAAGAATAATTTTATCCTTTAATAAATTTCCATTATAATATCATATTTTTCTCAAAATGATGAGTATTCAAGAAGAAATTTTCATTCCCAAAGCACTAAAATCAAATTCATAAAACACAAATGGATATTAATATATTCCCCTATCTTTAAATACTAACAAAAAACTAATAGTTATCACAAGGTAATATAATATTCAATAAGTAAAACCTTTCTATTGAACTCAAAAATTTCCACAATAATAAATAATGTTCCACTTATATCATTATATAAATAACCCTATATCCCAAATAACCTCAATAACTACGACATTAAATAATGTTTTTAACTCAAAGGTGATCTCATACCTTTCATCTTACACCCCAAAAAATTTAATTGCATTCTTCCCAAACAATCTTTCATTTTAAATCACATTTTAGACCTAAAGGTTACATATTTATCAACCCAATGAATTATCTCCCAAAATAACATTAATCACCATAATAAATCACTATATAATCTTATCATGTAGTGAAAAATAACAAAATATCATGAATAAACTTTAGATACTAACCTGAAAGGTAATTCTTATCTTGACTATAAATATCTCCGAAAATATTGCCTTATCAATTAATCACTTTTCAACCATTAATATTATCTATATCCCACTATCTAATATACCATAATTAACTTAACATAAAATTATATACTAAATAAGAGGTTTATTTAAGCCTAAATTGAGTATTCTTCCTAAAACCGGATAAAAGATTCAAATTATCTCAAAATCCCATCACTTAAAACCTCAAAAGGGGTATCTATTCCTTTGAACTAATGAAAAAACTTAAAATTATAAATCTATGATGGTATCTATAACTCTTAAGTTATCCCCACATGAAAACTTATATGCTTCAAAAAATTAACATAATTATTATCCCTAAAATAAAATCATAGACTATTTAATATATTCCATAAATCCAAAAATACAATAAAATTCATCAAAGATGACCTCAATCACATTTTCATATCAAATCACTTACCAATTTTATGTTTATCAATACTATCTCATTTAATTCATCAATTTAAATTATCTATTTATCCCAACAATAAATTACCACATTACCCCTAAATAAATTTTACTAGTTATCGATACCATCCAATATATGTTTTCAAATACTTAAAGAAAATTTTTTGTGGAACAATCCTTACATGTTTCATGGTTCTTATATCCAGAATATCATTCATATAACACTTCTAAAATATAGTTATAAAATCTTGATACAAAAACACTTTAATACTTATACTTCAATGGTTGGAATTGTAACACCCGATACTTTTATGAGAAATATTTTGTTTTTATGTTATATAAATCATCAGAGGAATATTTCGCTACACACAATCGTGACCTTCCTCGATAGCGTGTGTAGTACGCAATACCGAGTTCCACTAAACAACAATATACTATTATAATATTATAAACTAGCCATTATGAATAGTATTAACTGAATTTTAAATTTTACAACATTATTATTCATCTTACACATTTTGTAGAACATGGTAAGAGAACAAAATAATTTTTTTGGGTAAAATAAGTATTTATCAAAAAATGCAGTTTTGCCGCCTTTTGATGGCGCACCCACATTAAATCTAGTTTTTGACACGTTTAAAAGTTCAATTTGACAAAATAAAATTCTTCTTTTGAATCAGGATATAAAAATTTACTTTGGATAAATTTTTGATATTTTTCTGATAAATTTCATATTCTGATGAATAGTAAAAATACGCTAATTTTTAATTAAAAACAACTTTTTTCCTTGAGATAATTTATATGGTTAAATTATAATATTGAATAGTTTTAAATTTTAGATAGAATATATTTTTACCATTTAATATAATGTATGTCATTACCATTAATTTCACATTGAATTCATAGGTAAAAACATTTCAATCTTTGGCAACGTTTTAACTTCTAAAACCTGTTTTCTTAACAACGGGATTAATATTAAATTAATTAATGCGACTTATGTGTTTTGAATTTTGAAAAATGGATTCCATATTTGTAATAAGTGGGTCCAAATTATGTTAATAGGCTAATTTTTAAATTTGTGCATTATGAATAGTAACTACGGTAAATTTTATTTACCATAGTTAAAGGTAAATCGGGTAATTAAGGGTAAATATAAGATTATAAAATTACCCTAAAACCTTCCAAAATCCTATTGGATGACTAAAAGTCGACCCATATCACATAAGGGTCAGATTAGATTCATTTAATGGACTTTTTTCCATGAAAATAATTTAATTATTATTAAAACCAAAGAATGTGACAACATGTCACATTCTTAAATTTTATAAGTATAATAATTTTAATTTAGTGATAAAATTAATGAAACTTAAAAAATGAATAATCTCCAGAAATATAATACAATTATAAATAACATAGGAATTTATTTATAATTTTTAAGGATTAAATAATTATCATTAATTATGACACAATAGTGATGTTGAAATTATTTTATTAATTAAAATATCAAATAAATGGTATTAAAAATATTAAAATAATTATTATATGCACTATTTAATGTGCTACAATAATTTTCTAGATACATATGACATTTTATTAATCTATTAAAGATTTTATTTTGAACATATCCTCTGTATATATTTTATTTAAATTCAAATAAATGAATAGTGTCAAAATTGACACTATTGTTATTTTATAAAAATAACATATTATAAAATTGTTTAAAAATCACAAAAATATTTAAAAATTATAAATTATATTTTATATGGTCGAAAATGTCATAAAGGTTCAAATTATGGAAAATTCACAACACATATGTAATTATTAATAATAATTTAAAATTTATAATATTATTACCACAAATAAAATTAAATTGATAAATAAGGATAAATCAAGTTTATAATGTTTAAAATAAATTCCTAACATGTCTAAATTTTATTGGTTGATGATATTACAACCCTAGATCATCTAATATTTGGGTATGAGTCATTTTGGAAGTTTTTAAGTGGGGTTAGGATTTAATATAAACTAATATTTCTTATATTTCTAATGGTGCCCCTCTCCTCCCTTATAAAAGGGAACCTCCTCCCTCTCCTCATCACACCAATTTGAGCCTTCAAGATCGTCCAAACCCTACCCATTTCACTTCCCCACTTCCCTATAATCATCCTAGAGGTTCTGGTCTTCTTCAAAGACCAACCCTAGTGCCCTAAGAGGAGGTTAAGAAGAGGCGCGTCAAAAAAGAGGTAATATCCATTACCGATCCTTTCCAAATTCTTTCTTCTTAAAATTCTTCTTCTTTAGTTGTTTAATTATGAAGTAATAACATCGGTATCACTAATATACTGATATGTTATTATAAGTATGAAACAACCCTATTTCACCATCTATCCATCCTACGGAAAACGAAATCACCGCGCGTGCGTACGTGCGGAATACCGTCTCCACGCCGTGGTGTAATCTATTTTCCTCCACCACCTTACTTGGATGGGTATAATGGTTTAAATAATTAATATATATGATTATTTTAAAGTGATATTGATTCTAAAATAGTATACATACACTCCAATACAATTCCACGATCATGGGAATGATATCATTGCTCGTGCGTACGTACGGAATACCGTCTCCATGATGTGATGCGACTCGTTCTACATGATCTTCCTTGCATAATGATTATATAAATTAATTGAATGAATGAACATGATATATATTACACTAATACAATTATGTAAATGAGGTATCTATAACCTAAAAATAAAAATAAGAATTTATTCGACAAAACACGCATAAGAACAAAAAGTAATAAACACCCGAATAACAAGTAGTAATGAAATATTACTAATAAGAAGATAAGAATATGACCATATATGATATCATAAAAATAATTATGATTCTGGAATAAGTAAATGACATTATTTAAATCATTATACAATAAGTTTGGACACTTACGAAGAAAATCGGACCTAAGGTAAGGGAAATATCACAATCTCATTTTTATCTAAGATTGTTTATACTTTGGTATTTACTGGGGTGTATTTTATCATCCACATCCATGTTTCCTTAATATGTAATATTATTTACATCCACCTAAAATTTTTTAAATCCATTTTACCCTTTGGTGAGTTTATAGTAAAAGATATGAAAGGAATCTTTTGTCATTTTTCGTACGAGGTACTTTTTGACTTTTCCGACAAAAGTACGAGAAGAATGTTTTTTTAACTTATACGGCATGAATGGATTTTTAAAACATTATTTTAAAGAAGCTTCCTTTACATGTTTTCAAGTTTATTTTTAATCAACTTCTTTTAGTTTAAAATTGTATGACATGTTAAGAAAGGAAAATGTTTTTGAAGTAGAAAGGATATTTTCCTCAAGAATGGAGTTCAAGTGTTTTATCAAAATTATTTTCCATCTAAGATAATAAAGGGTTCTGTTTCTATCCCTATTATTATATTGATTTGATTATGTTGTGATGGAATACTTTTTATGAATTACTTTATCTTATATGAATTGTTTTATGATGTCACGATGTTTAAGATTCCTATTTTTATTACATGGGTTATGCAATGATGTATGATTTATGATTTTGTGGCACGCATAAGAATGGTGTCATTATGAGATGGGTGGGACCTATATCTCCCTCCAATGCATTGGGTAAAGATTTTATATCTCATGAGATATACATGGCTGGAACGGCAGGTTAAACCGGTTCAGTGAAACAGGACTGAAATGAGGAGTGAACTCGGTTCAGAAATGGAATTTTTCCACTAAGATAGTCTTGGCAATGAGTCTTGACTAATAAGAAATGATTCTCTATGATTATGTGTGTATGACAAAAAGTTTCATGTTTTAAGTTATGATTATTGGGATTACATTTCACTACTATGATTTATCCCATGTTATGAAATTACGATTTCTTTTGCAGGTTAAGATTTCCAAAAGTTATATTCTTATAATGTGATTTCTATTTCTTTTATTTACCCTTATTGAGCATTTGAGCTCACCCTTTTGTATGTTTTATTTCCCCAGGTCCGGAAGAAGGTTATTAAGTAGGATCTGCCAAAAAGGGACTCTAGATATGATGAAATAAATGGGAGGCAAAGTAGATTCTTTATGAACCAGTTGTTTATGTTTCCCAGTTTATAAATACTCTATACCTATACGGTCATTCCATGGTTTTGTTATATGTTGTAATAAGTATTCTTCAATTTTGAAGTAATAACAATGTATGTAAAGTATGGGTTGTAATAGTTGGTATTAGAGGAAAGGTATAGTCAACCTTTGGAAACTAGGATGTGAAAGCCTTAGTAAGAACCCTAAGGATAATTCTAAGCATAGAACACAATCTTAGTGTTTTAGAAATGTCCATGAATAACCTAGGATAAGACCTTAAGTGTGAAATTTTATTCTTGATTATGTGGTTTTTCTATTATAATTAGTGTTGATCACACTATTATTCTTGGTTTTAGTCAATGGATGGAACCCGAAGGAACCGTGTTAATGCGGAATGCGATGGGAAATGCAATGATTGTCCCCCTGAGCAACCAAACGTTATGGGAGCTGGAATGAAAAATCTTGTAGCCATGCTCACACAACTTTCTCAATCTATGAATCATGCAGGACTTCCAAACATGCAAAGGAAGGAGCAACATTCTATTGAATCCTTAATGAGGCAGCGCCCACCTTCATTCAGTGGGTTACTGATCCATTAGTTGCTGAACAATGGATTAGTACTACTGAAAAGATATTTTCAGTTCTTCAATGTTCTGAACATGATAAAGTCATCTTAGCAATGTATTGTTTGGAAGGTGATGCTGATCAATGGTGGAATCTTATCAAGAATACGAGGCAAAGAGATGAAATTGAGTCCATGGAATGGGACGAGTTCAAGAACTTATTTTTCAATAAGTATTTCCCTCGTATTCTTCGAACAAAGATGGAGAAGGAGTTTCTTGAACTGAAGCAAAAGGATAGTGAATCTGTTGGTACCTACGAAGAAAATTTTACAAGACTTGCAAGGTACGCTAATGGTATTATTATCCAACCTGAGAGTAAGATTGATCAATTCTTTAGTGGATTAAAACCAAGTCTTCGAAGGGCGTTAGCCATAAGGGACTTCAATAGCTACAAGGAAATCATTCTCAAAGTCGAGATGGAGATTGGAGTAACCCATCAGTCATATGGGTTTGATAAAAAGAGGAAAATGGAATTCAAAGAAAAATCTAAATGGCACAATGAAAAGAAGATGAGCTTTACCTTATGCTCAAAGTGTGGAAATAAAAATGGAGGGAGTTGTCTTAAAGGGATAAGTAAATGTTTCAAATGTGGAAAGGAAGGTCATCGGGCATTTGAATTCTGCAATGATGGGAAGAAGATGTCTAATGATGAAAACAAAGGAAGGGACACACAGAATGAACCTACTACACTTAAACGTTTCAAGTGCAAGGAGACGGGGCATTATGCCAATCAATGCCCAAATCCAAGGGTTGATGATGATGGTCGACGTCAACAAACTCTTAAGGCTAAAGACAAAGGAATGTCACATGTAATTTCTATCAGCGATGTGGAGTACGATAACGATGTGGTAAAAGGTACACTTACCATCCAATCTAAAGTAGAAAATGTTTTATTTGATTCTGGATCCACCCACTCCTTTATTTCTGAAGAATTTCTTAAGGATATCACCGTATTACCTCAACAATTAGATGTTGATTTAGTAGTAACAACCCCTAATGGCACAACAGTCGCATCAAAAGTTTATAATTCTTCCCCGATTGAAGTTTGTAGGAAAGTGCTTCCTGAAAATCTTGTGATCCTTCCTATAGTGGAATTTGATGTGATTATTGGCATGGATTGTCTTTCTTTATACGGAGCTCATATCAATTTCTAAAGAAGGGAAGTCACATTTCATATTCCAGATCAATCTATGATCGTCTATCGATGCAAGGATGAACATAACCTTCCAGTGGAAATTTCTTCAATCTTATGGGTCTTGATTCTACTAAATGAAGGTTATTTATCTCAAATGGTTGGTGAGAAACTCACGATTAAGAATATGCCCATTGTACGGGAGTTTGATGATGTCTTTTCGGAGGAATTTCTGGGTCTTCCACCAATTCGTGAAATTGAATTTTCAATAGAACTCGTACCAGGTTCTTTACCTTTTTCAAAGTCACCTTATAGAATGGCCCCAATTGAGTTGCAAGAATTGAAGAAGCAACTCCAAGAGAATATTGATAAGGGATTCATACGCCCTAGTGTGTCACCTTGGGGAGCACCTGTTCTGTTTGTTAAGAAGAAAGATGTATCAATGAGACTCTGCATTGATTATCGAGAACTTAACAAGATCACTATCAAGAACAAATATCCTATCCCATGCATTGATGACTTATTTGACCAACTACGAGGAGATCAATACTTTTCCTAGATTTATCTTTGTTCAGGGTATCACAAATTAAGGGTCAAAAGGGAGGATATACCAAAGACGGTTTTCCGTACAAGGTATGGACACTATGAATTTATAGTGATGCCATTTGGTCTTACTAATGCCCCTGCTATCTTCATGGATCTGATGAATAGAGTCTTTAGAGACTATCTTGATCAGTTTGTGGTAGTATTTATAGAAGATATTCTTGTATATTCAAAGAGAAAGGAAAAACATGAAGATCACTTGAGAATTATATTGAAGACCCTGAGAAAGGAGAAGCTTTATGCCAAATTTACCAAGTGTGAATTTTGGCTTCAAAGAGTTTCATTTTTGGGTCACATAATCTCAAAAGAGGGGATATCTGTGGATCCAGAAAAAACAGAGGTTTTCGAAAGATGGTCGAGACCAACAACAGTAACTGAGATCCAAAGTTTTCTTGGTTTGGCTGGATATTATCGACGTTTTGTGAAATATTTTTCACGATTATCTAATCCACTCACCAGGTTGACTCGTAAAGGAGTTAAGTTTTTTTGGACGGAGGAATGTGAAGAGAATTTCAAGGAGTTGAAAAGAAGGTTATCCAGTGCACCTGTGCTCACACTACCTTGTAGTGGAGAAAGGTTTGTGATCTACAGTGATGCATCCAAGAAGGGATTGGGGTGTGTTCTTATGCAAAATGATATGGTGATAGCTTACGCCTCATGACAATTGAAAATCCATGAAAAAATTTACCCAACTCATGACTTGGAGTTAGCTTCGGTAATCTTTGCATTAAAGATTTGGAGGCATTACCATTATGGTGAAAGGTGTGATATTTATACTGATCATAAAAGTTTAATGTATATTTTCACACAAAAGAAGCTGAATATGTGCCAAAGAAGATGGTTGGAGCTAATTAAGGATTACGACTGCTCAATCCATTACCACCCTGGGAAAGCAAACAAGGTGGCAGATGCATTAAGTCGACAAGACCATGCTAGCTTATCCATGATGAAGATCACAAAAGATCCAATATTTATGGATTTACAAAGGATGGATCTTGGAATTATAATGGAAGGGAAAAAATAGTATCTTTCTCAAATGAATGTTCAACCATATATACATGTGAAGATTAAAGAGGGATAGAAAGAAGATGTCGAGTTACAAAAGAAGGTGAGAAATGTTCCTGAATTCAACCTTGATTGTTATGGGATAATAAAGTTTAGGAATCGGGTTTGTGTTCCTCCCCTCACCGAATTAAAGAAGGAGCTTCTGGATGAGGCTCATAGTTCTTCATTCTCTATTCATCCTGGAAGCATGAAGATGTATACGGACCTGAAAGAGTACTTCTGGTGGGATGGCATGAAAAGAGATGTTTCTGAATATGTATCTCGATGCTTGGTTTGTCAGCAAGTTAAAGCTGAGAGACAAAAGTCTAAGGGGATGTTACAACCATTACCCATACCCGAATGGAAATGAGAAAACATCACTATGGACTTTGTCACCAGACTTCCTAAAACATCCAAAGGCAATAATGCTATCTGGGTCATAGTTGATCGTCTTACAAAGTCGGCACACTTCATCGCTATTAGAGAGGATTTCTCTCTGGATCAGCTTGCCAGGATATATGTAAAGTAAGTGGTAAGATTGCATGGAGTACCACTTTCTGTTATATCAGATCGGGATCCGAGGTTTACCTCAAAGTTCTGGTGAAGTCTTCAGCATAATCTGGATACAGAGTTGAGTTTCAGCACTATTTATCATCCTCAGACAGACGGTCAGTCTGAGAGGACAATTAAAACTCTAGAAGATATGTTGAGAGATTTCTCTATAGATTTCAAAGGTGGTTGGGATCAACACCTACCTTTGGTGTAATTTTCTTATAATAATAGCTTTCACTCCAGTATTCAGATGACTCCTTATGAAGCTATCTATGGAAAGAAATGCAGGACTCCAACTTGTTGGGATGAAGTTGGGGAAAGAAAGCTATTAGGACCTGATCTCGTTGATGAAATGACAGAAAAGGTTAGATCTATTCAACAACACATAAGAGCAGCTCAGAGTCGACATAAAAGCTATGCCGACAACCAAAGAAAAGACCTAGAGTTTGAAGTGGGTGATAAAGTGTTTTTACGAATATCTCCCTGGAAGAGGGTCATGAGATTTGGAAATAAGGGGAAGTAGAGCCCTAGATATATCGGTCCTTTCGAAATACTGGATCGTTTTGGGAAGGTAGCTTACCAATTGGCGCTTCCACCGAATCTCTCTCAAGTTCACGATGTGTTCCATGTATCTCTCCTGAGAAAGTACATACCTGATCCTTCACATGTACTCAGCTCAGAAGTTGTACCGCTGGAGAAAGATCTTTCTTATGAAGAACAGCCGATAGAGATTCTGGATAATAGCGAAAAATTCCTATGAAACAAGACCACTCGCTTGGTGAAAGTTATATGGAGGAACCACCAATTAGAAGAAGCTACATGGGATCTTGAGGATATGATGAGGGAGAGGTATCCTCATCTGTTTGTTACAAAGAGACAAATTTCGAGGGAGAAATTCATTTTAAGGGGGGTAGAATGTAACACCCGAGACTTTTATGAGAAATATTTTGTTTTTATGTTATATAAATCATCAAAGGAATCTTTCGCTACACGCAATCGCGACCTTCCTCGATAGCATGTGTAGTACGCAATACCGAGTTTCACTAAACAACGATATATTATTATAATATTATAAACTAGATGTTATGAATAGTATTAACTAAATTTTAAATTTTAAAACATTATTATTCATCTTACACATTTTCTAGAACATGGTAAGAGAACAAAATAATTGTTTTTGGGTAAAATAAGTATTTATCAAAAAATGAAGTTTTGCCGCCTTTTGATGGCGCACCCACATTAAATCTAGTTTCTTACACGTTTATAAGTTCAATTTGACAAAATTAAATTCTTCTTTTGAATCAGGATATAAAAATTTACTTTGGATAAATTTTTGATATTTTTCTGATAACTTTCATATTTTAATGAATAGTAAAAATACGCTAATTTTTAATTAAAAACAACTTTTTTCGTTGAGATAATTTATATGGCTAAATTATAATATTGAATGGTTTTAAAGTATAGATAGAATATATTTTTACCATTTAATATAATGTATGTCATTACCATTAATTTCACATTGAATTCATAGGTAAAAACATTTCAATCTTTGGCAATGTTTTAACTTCTAAAACCTGTTTTCTTAACAACGGGATTTATATTAAATTAATTATTGGGACTTATTTGTTTTGAATTTTGAAAAATGGATTCCATATTTGTAATAAGTGGGTCCAAATTATGTTAATAGGCTGCTTTTTAAATTTGGGCATTATGAATAGTAACTACGGTAAATTTTATTTACCATAGTTAAAGGTAAATCGGGTAATTAAGGGTAAATATAAGATTATAAAATTACCCTAACACCTGACAAAATCCTATTGGATGACTAAAAGTCGACCCATATCACCTAAGGGTCGGATTAGATTCATTTAATGGAATTTTTTCCATGAAAATAATTTAATTATTATTAAAACCAAAGAATGTGACAACATGTCACTTTCTTAAATCTTATAAGTATAATAATTTTAATTTAGTGATAAACATAATGAAAATTCGAACATGAATAATCTCCAAAAATCTAATACAATTATCTACAACATAAGAATTTATTTATAATTTTTAGGGATTAAATAAATATTATTAATTATGACATAATAGTGATGTTGAAATTATTTTATTAATTAAAATATCAAATAAATGGTTTTAAAAATATTAAAATAATTATTATATGCACTATTTAATGTGCTCCAATAATTTTCTAGATACATATGACATTTTATTAATCTATTAAAGCTTTTATTTCGAACATATCCTCAGTATATATTTTATTTAAATTCAAATAAATGATTAGTGTCAAAATTGACACTATTGTTATTTTATAAAAATAACATATTATAAAATTGTTTAAAAATCAAAAAAATATTTAAAAATTATAAATTAAATTTTATATGGTCTAAAATGTCATAAAGTGTCAAATTATGGAAAATTCACAACACATATGTAATTATTAATAATAATTTAAAATTTAGAATATTATTACAACAAATAAAATTAAATTGATAAATAAGAATAAATCAAGTTGATAATGTTTAAAATAAATTCCTATCATGTCTAAATTTTATTGGTTGATGACATTACAACCCTATCTCATCTAATCTTCGGATATGAGTCATTTTGGAAGTTTTTAAGTGGGGTTGGGATTTAATATAAACTAATATTTCTTATATTTCCAAAGGTTCCCCTCTCCTCCCTTATAAAAGGGCACCTCCTCCCTCTCCTCCTCATACCAATTTGAGCCTTCCTGCTCGGCCAAACCCTGCCCATTTCACTTCCCCACTTTCCTAGAATCATCCTAGAGGTTCTGGTCTTATTCAAAGACCAACCCTAGTGCCCTAAGAGGAGGTTAAGAAGAGGCGCTTCAAAAAAGAGGTAATATCCATTACCGATCCTTTCCAAATTATTTCTTCTTCAAATTATTCTTCTTTAGTTGTTTCATTATGAAGTAATAACATCAGTATCACTCATATAATTATTTTTTATTATATGTATGACACAACCGTATTTCACCATCTATCCATCCTATGGAAAACGAAATCACTGTGCGTGCGTACGTACGGAATACCGTCTCCACGCCGTGGTGTAATCTATTTTCCCCCACCACCTTACTTGGATGGGTATAATAGTGTAAATAATTACTATATATGATTATTGTAAAGTGATATTGATTCTAAAATAGTATACATACACTCCAATACAATTCCACAATCATGGGAACGATATCATCGCTCGTGCGTACGTACGGAATACCGTCTCCATGATGTGATGCGACTCGTTCTACATGATCTTCATTGCAATGATTATATAAATGAATTTAATGAATGAACATGATATATATTACACTAATACCATTTTGGAAATGAGGCATCTATAACCTAAAAATAAAAATAAGAATTTATTCGACAAAACACGCATAAGAACAAAAAGTAATAAACACCCGAATAACAAGTAGTAATGAAATATTACTAATAAGAAGCTAAGAATATGACCATATATGATATCATAAAAATAAGTATGATTATGGAATAAGTAAATTACATTTTTAAATCATTATACAGGAGGTTCGGAAACTTACGAAGCAAATCGTACATAAGGTAAGGGAAATATCACAATCTCATATTTATCCGAGATTGTTTATACTTTGGTATTTACTGGGGTGTATTTTATCATCCACATACAAGTTTCCTCAATATGTAATATTATTTCCATCCACATTCAATTTTTTAAATCCATTTTACCCTTTGGTGAGTTTATAGTAAAAGATATGAAAGGAATCTTTTGTCATTTTTCGTACGAGGTACTTTTTGACTTTTCCGACAAAAGTACGAGAAAAATGTTTTTTTAACTTATACGGCATGAATGGATTTTTAAAACATTATTTCCAAGAATATTCCTTTAAAAGTTTTCAAGTTTATTTTTAATCAACTTTTTTTAGTTTAAAATTGTATGACATGTTAAGAAAGGAAAATGTTTTTGAAGTAGAAAGGATATTTTCCTCAAGAATGGAGTTCAAGTGTTTTATCAAAATTATTTTCCATCTAAGATAATAAATGGTTATGTTTATATACCTATTATTACATTGATTTGATTATGTTGTGATGGAATTATTTTTATGAATTCCTTTATCTTATATAAATTTTTTTATGATGTCATGATGTTTAAGATTCCCATTTTTATTACATGGGTTATGCAATGATGTATGATTTATGATTTTGTGGCACACATAAGAATGGTATCATTATGAGATGGGTGGGACCTATATCTCCCTCCAATTCATTGGGTAAAGATTTTATATCTCATGAGATAGACATGGCTGGAACGGAAGGTTAAACCGGTTCAGTGAAACAGGACTGAAACGAGGAGTAAACTCGGTTCAGAAATGGACTTTGTCCACTAAGATAGTCTTGGAAATGAGTCTTGAATAATAAGAAATGATTCTCTATTATTATGTGTGTATGTCACAAAGTTTCGTGTTTTATGTTATGATTATTGGGATTACATTTCACTACTATGATTTATCCCATGTTATGAAATTACGATTTCTTTTGCAGGTTAAGATTTCTAACAGTTATGTTCTTATGATGTGATTGATATTTCTATTGTTTATCCTTACTGAGCATTTGAGCTCACCCTTTTGTATTTTTTATTTCCCCAGGTCAGGAAGAATGTTATTAAGTAGGATCTTCCAAAAAGGAACTCTAGATATGATGAAATAAATGGGAGGCAAAGTAGATGCTTTATGAACCGGTTGTTTATGTTTCCCAGTTTCTAAAGACTCTATACTTATACGGTCCTTCCATGGTTTTGTTATATGTTATAATAAGTATGCTTCAATTTTGAAGTAATAACAATGTATGTAAAGTATGGGTCATTATAGGCATTGCATAAGTCCTTCATGAGTCTAGGAGTTAAATTTTGGATTATAGCATTAGCTTGAATAATACCCATATGCCAAACACATAAGACATTGAACTATAAATAGTACCCTAGGATGAAAATTATTTCCCTCCATGATACTTTTCATTTTTCCTCAAAAATTACATTAATTATTTCCTTTTATTCCACACATAAAACATCTTCTCTTTCCTTTGGGACATTTTCCTGGGTGATTCTTCCCACATGCCTAACATGTAGGAATAATAATATTATTTCCTCTATGGTCTTCCTCAAAATCCACTTTTCTCTTATTAGGTGTGTTAGGAAACTCACCAAAGTTGAGATTTTTAATCGTATAACAAAATAGATGATTATGAATAACTACAATGTTTCACCTTTCTACTCCCATTTCATTTGGTTGCACATGAGGATAATCATTCCTTTATCTGTCACAATTTTTGTTAACATGAATCCACATGGTTCCATTCATTGGATAAAATGAAAAAGTATAGTGTGAGTAACAATAGTCATAGTGAGGAATCATATAATCATGAAATATCATTCATAGGATGTTTAAATCAAGAAACCTTATTTATTTACTAGGAATATGGGAACATGTCTAAAGGATAAGTCTCCGTTATTAGAAAAATAACAAAGTTACTCTAGTTTGAAGGAAGGAATTTTATGACTATCTATTTTTAAAAGATTCATGAGGTTCTCTGGGAGGGCATTAGACAAAGTTAGCTCATCACAGTTTACCCCTTTATTTGAAAGGCCATCAGAAAAGGAATTATCATCATGATATGAATGTGTGTTAAAATAGATCATGGATGAAAGTGTTTCCAATCAATTGATCCATCAAGAAGTCATCTTCTAAGAGAGGTGGATATTACCATTTCTGGAAACTTTCACAGTAGAAAAAAAGTAAAATTAACTCCATAGATTTTTCTAACTTCATTTTCTGGTCATATCGACCACATTGATCAAGATAGTAATTTTAGTCTCCAATGATGAAATAATTCCAAAAGGTCTATAAAGGCATCCAATGATGTCACCATGATAGTCTCTAAAGATATCTCCAAAACCCACTGAAACTCAATTACCTATGTATTTTTTGTTTATGTTTCATTTGATATAATTAGGGAATGATGATAAACATATTAATTCAAATGCTTTGTGGGAGGATGGTAATTACCTAAAATATCATTGTGTTTGAAAACTGAAATATCGTGTACAAAATTATTGCAATGGTCTTTTTATATATAAATTTCATTCTGTATTCATATAATACTTTTCAAAATTTCATATTTCTTGTTGAAAGAATATTATACATGAATCCATTTTTATGTTGTTCCAAATGATATGGATAAGTTTAGTTTTTCCATGTAAAAAAGATTAAAAAAACTGCTGAGATAGAGGATTCATTGAGAATTCTTTGAAATAGTCCTGGATGGATGCATCATGAAGAGGATGATCCTCAAAAATGTCGAAGATATCCTTCCATAAATCTGAAGCGATGACACAACCTAAAAATATCTAATTCACATCTTCCCTATTATGGTGAAAAAAGGAACATATATCATAGAGAGAGATACCCATAGATTACAAAAAATAATACTCAAGGAGATTTGAGAAGGCTAGAAAGATATTTGTGATATACTGAACCAAATATTTTTGGGTTTACTACCACTTGATTAATATATAAGAAAGCCACATCCAATTGTACTATCCATACATGTATGTATTTCTAATAAAACCATATAATATATTTCTTAGTAAAATTTTAGAATGTCATTATCATGAATTGAACCTTTGAGGCCCGATTAACTGAAAATAAGCTAAGTGTGACTGCCACAATCCTACCTCTAGTAAGGAAAGGTATGGAGACCAGTGCCGATTAGGAATATCCCATAAATGGGAGGCATTAGCCCAGGTACCTATACACATTAACACATCTCCAGTCCCATACAATGATGAAATATAAAAAATTATACCAATTCATGCATGTATCTATCCCAAAAAAAAAAAAAAATTACTAAAAACAATAGAGTATAAATGAAATCCAAACGAAACTGAAAAGGATTCCAACCTGTTCAGAAAGAGGGGACTACTTTTAAATGAAACCGCATAAAAAAGCCTTTGTCTTTCTATCTCAAATATGATCTTCATGATCCTTGTCCTCATGGGACACCTTAAAAAAGGTCAATGTTTTTATAAGGCATGACATGTACGAACAGATCCCATGTAGGGGTGATTATAACAATACCCAATAGGGAAATTCGAAATGAATAAGAATAATGAATAAAGAGTAGTCAAAAAATAACAAAGATACAATAAAAAACACTCATATATACTCATAATAGACAACTGGTCTCAAGTGGTATCAACCAATAATGTCATCCAAAGGGTATTTCTTGAGTCTTCCAGGTAACAATATTTCTGGGAGTACTCACTCTAAGATCCATGCTGTCACTGGTGATGCTCTTCTAAGAGGTAATGATCATTGGGCCCCAACCAAGAACTCACTGGATCTCAGAAGATTTAATCATCCATGTAGAGGATCACACATGGATACTAGGGTACACCTCAAACCCCACTAGATATGCATTCTAGATAGGGTATCAATGGCTATGCATGGTGTAAATTCCAATACAAAGAACCACACTTAGGAATGATAGAGGATCCAGCCTCATTTCTATAGGGGGATTCATCAAACTCAATAAAATATTGCACCAATAGAGGATAAAACTATCTTATTCCAATGACATAATGTTACATTTTACCCTCACAGACAAGGACTAAGGTATCACACTCAACTGAACCTGGTTTATACTAAATATATGAAGAGATCCAATGCATCTATAAGGAAGTACATGGTATGTTATTAGGGTACATGGTATGTAACGCTAAATTTGTACCTACCCATGTATGTGCCCATGTTCCTCTACATGTTCCCATGTATCTAGTAATGTCTGTGTACAGAGCTATATATGAGCACTAGGTCATGACCGTGTACTCTACCCATGCCCATGTGTAATAACCAGGACTTGTTGATAGTAAAAACACCCCACCTTAACATGTTTTTTGGGTCTTATCCCACCAGGTACCACCAATTTCCCCACAAACACAGGGTCCC
This sequence comes from Viscum album, assembly GCA_963277665.1. Lineage (NCBI taxonomy): Eukaryota > Viridiplantae > Streptophyta > Magnoliopsida > Santalales > Viscaceae > Viscum > Viscum album. The sequence goes on along the minus strand of OY728160.1, from coordinate 1,303,329,512 downwards.
CTCCCTAGATCCCACCCATGTGCCCAAGCAGGTCATCAGACTCATGACTATCCCCATAGTCCATCACTTGTTCTTTCTAGTGTTCATTTTCCTTACTTGCACACACTCTGGGAAACTTCTCATAAGGTCACACATCCTTATCACTACTCCATGCCAAGAACATTTAACTTTGGATTTCTAATTGGTTATACTCTTGAAAATTAAGGTGCGCCTTATTCACATGAGTCATATCATTTAGTAATTTAACCCTTTATCATTCTGGGGTGTTACACTATGTGGATAGACATGTACATACCCATTTACTCCTAGATTACATTATGATCCTCCATCCATGGTTCACATTGTGTGTGAAGGTTTTCACATGGTGTGTGATATTAAATTTCCAAGGAAACCCTAGCGTCGTAACCAGGGGTCCCACATGGCGTGTATCTCCAGATTATGTTTTTTTGTGTCATGGGATTTTCCGAAACCCATGGTTCCATATTAATGACATCCTTATTCACCACTACCACTATAAATCCAACTGGGAATATTGGATTTTGGGTCATTCATCAATCATCCTTATCGATCATCGGGATTCAGGCACCGATCTACTTAGAAATTATTCTATCAATCCACAATACCTCCATACCACACCATCAATAAGCATCAAACTAGTAAGAATGAAGAAAACCAGCTTGATATGATCTGCCTCTGGCCATCCTCCATCATCACAACTCGATCATACCCTTGATCTCAAATCTAACCCAAGGCATTGATCCGTTCCACCAAAGAAAGATCGTAATATGATAAAATGCCTAGTATTTGTTAAACCAGAGGATAAAGAAATTATCCATGATGAAATTGAAAACAATCACGGGAGAAGATCATAAACATGATGAATAAAACATAGACTGTATTCATTTATACCTTTTTCCATTTACATATAATAGATGAATGAAGAGGAATAATAAAAAAAACAAATAAATCAACTATATAATAAATCAATTTTCGATGTGTGAATCAATTCTTCTTTGTGGTATTAATATACATTCAACATAGGATATATAAATTGGATGAAACCATAGAAAACAAAAAACCAACCTAGATTTTGTATCGATCACTAATGAAGAAAAATTCTACATTGATGTCATTGGTGAGATCCACAAAATCCATTGGCATAGACAATCTATGTTGTACTAGTCTGATCCTCCGATCCGATGTCATTATACAATGTATCTCTAATAAATCTTCTATAGGTATCTAGTTTTATACAGATAAACCTTAGATATAACCATGAATGGGTATTTATATAGGAGGGATTTAGTTCACATCATTAATGAAATAAAATAAATAAAACAATTTATTTATTTATTTTTATCCTCTTTGACAAATTTTTCACAAATGCCCCACACTGACAAAGGATATGCCATTCCTAGGGTAAAACCTATGTTCTTAACTCAATAGTGGCCTTAGATTTGTGATCTGAGACTCTTTTTTTTTGAGTAAATCCACTTTGTTCAAGAAAATTGTGCACTCATAATTTTAATATATTTAATATTTTTCAAATATCATTTTCAGGTTCATTGGGTCTCAAAATCTCATGTCATTACAATGCCAGGATCCAAAAATATTAATAGAAATATTTCAAAGATTTACATGGGAAAATTTATATTCTCTCCATATTAGGGATTCTCATACCAAAAAAATAAAAATACTACTAAAAAATATGTGGGTAATCAGTTTTCATCTCAGTATCCCACTCCTAGGTTCTCTCCCGAAGATTCCCAAACTACCATGGGACATTCAGTAAAGGAATTTCTCACCCATATAGTATACTCTTCTACTAATCCTTGATCTTAATTGAGTACTCTACAATGGTATCTCCATCCTTGATGTCCAGCTCCCCAAAGTCGATAACATGTGATGGGTCATGCATATACCTCCTCAGTTGCAACACATAGAAGATGTTGTGCACCCATTCTAACTATGGTGGTTAGGCCAAGTGATACACCACCTCAACAACCCTACATAGTATCTAGAAAGGGAAAATGAACCTCAAAGATAACTTACTTCCCCAGATAAATATCCATAATCAGCATTGAGGTGAGACCTTTAAGAACAAATGATCTCCCTCCTTGAACTCCAAAGGACTCTTTAATTGGTCTTCATAGGACTTATGATAACCCTCTAAGTCCTTATCCACTCATGGATGATCTTCGCATTATCTTTCAAATCTCACACAAACTCTAGGCCTATGAGTGTTGACTCGACTAGATTAGTCCAAAAAACTAGTGACCTACAAAATTTTCTATACTATAATGACCTAATATTTTCATACAGATACATTAAATCATTTTTTCATAATAAAAAAACACACACCCAAATACCGTATTAGTTTAGTTCCTTTTAAAACATGGAACAAAAACTTCTAGTTTGGTGAAATATCTTCAATATTTCCCACAAATATATTCCCCTTTATTACCCCTACCTAAAACCTTTCTCTATAACCTGGGGAAAATAAAACATATGAAAAGGGTGAGCTTAGATGCTAAGTAAGGGAAAACAAGGGACATATTTAAGCCTAATCATGAACATAATCATATGACAACATGAGCATAACATTAAAATATCATAACCTACATATAAAAGATCATATAAATGATTCATGGAATAATTGATGAAATATCATAAGATATTAATCATAATTAAATCAAGATCATAATCCATTATAATTATAATATAGGAATAAGACATGGAATATGTGGTAGATACATAAACATGTAATATAACTCTCTATAAGTCAAGGCTCATTTCCAAAAATTAACAAGGCACTTCATGGGGGACGAACCTACTGGGCAGGACACATGACCATCCCCAGTCGTATTCCTTTCCTTATAGTGGATCAGGTTTCCCATTCTTTCCATAGTGGATCAGGTTTTCCCTTCTTCCCATAGTGGATCAGGTTTTTCCTTCTTCTCATAGTGGATCAAGACCGTTGACTTGTTTCCCATCATTATATTATGAGATATAGATCATTTCCCAATGAATTTAAGGGATATATAGGTCTAACCTTTCATATAATGAAAATCATACATATTTTTTCCAAAAGAACATAAATCATTCATAATATCATAACCCATAAAAAGTGGGTTTTAAAAACATTTCATCATAACATAACTCATGGAAAAGAAAAAAATCATAAGTATCAATCCATCAAAATCATAAACCCTTAATATAAAGAATAATAATGGTATCATTGTATAATATCCCCATGAAAACATAATTAACATCAAATAACATTATCTTATATGGAAAATTATTTTTAAATATCACTTGAAATAATTTTTGATGAAAATATCCTTTCCATTTTGAAAAATTCCTTTTCAATCATAAAAAATTTAGAAAACCTTTTTTATTGAAAATAACCTTGAAAACTTATAAATAAAGCCTTAGAAACTATTTTAAACATATTTTAAATAATTTTTACATAAACAATTCTAACATATAACTTAACACACTTTTAAATTTTTTTTTATAAAACATTGATTTGAAGGAACACAGATTTCTGACCGAAGAGTGAATAACATTAAATGAAACTTATAATATCATGAAAATAAGTATTTTGTGATATTAAATTTAAAAGATAAGTATTTAAAACTTTTAAAATAATATATTTTTATAAAATAACTTGGATCTCAAATAAGTATAATTGATAAAAAAATTCCTTACCAATTTGGTAAATTTTGAACTGTAAACTGCATGAAAGATAGATCACCAAATGGATATGTAAATACCCATAAATTTAAGTATAATGATCATAGATTACACTAATGTGTAATATATATACCACAAAAAATAAAAAAGTGGTGAATATAGCATATATATCAGAGAAAAAAAATTGAGAAGAGAAAATTATTACCTTAAGTCTTGACATTCTTCGTACACATTCAATCCTCCTCTTCTTTTGGTAACACCTTTTTGTTTTCACCAAAGGACATAATTGGTTGGATTTATACAAAATGTGAGGCACATAAGATTATGGGAGGGAATTTCGTAAGATATTGGGTTAGTTTTTGGTTGATTCAAAAATCTTGAGAGGTTTTAAGAAAAGAGAAGAAGATGTGGCCTTTTATAAGAGAAATGAGGGATACTTTAGGAATTTATCAAAAGATTAATTTATGATAAATTTTATCTCAATAAAAATAGCTCCAAAATACCATTTATTAAAAGTTAAGATATTATAAAGTTGTAATCTCATAAACTAATAGATTTTAGAAAGGTTTTGGTGTTATTTTAAACCATATCATTTTTATTAGCACTTAGTTAACCAATTTTAATTTTAACTATGGTAACGAAGTTTTCAATAATAATAGGTAGCAATTTTTACATATAAAGTGTCAATTGGACCCTAAAATAAAATTTATGATATTTTAGATCATATCTTACCATTTTTCCTTATTTAATATTTTTATAATTTATAAATGATTTTATAAAATATTATTTTCATAAAATATCATAAGTGTAAATTTTTACACTATTCATTACTTTGACTTTAAGAAAATTAGTAAAGAAATAAAACTTCAAACTAAATCATTTAATACACCTATAATATTTTATATTAATCTATAAAATTCATGTATCACCTTAATTAAGTCAAATTATATTTATTTTAATATTTATAATATAATTTAATTGATTATTTCATTAATTGAATAATTACAGCATCGTTATTGTATAATTATTTATGATAATTATTTATTCACTAAAATTTTAAAAAATAAATTTTCAGGATGTAAATAAGACTTTTATATTTTATAAGAATATATTTATTCGATCATGTCTTCTATTTGAACATATATTAACAATATTATACTTATTAAAAGTAAGAGTGTGACATTTTGTCACCCTCTTTTATTTTAATAATATCTAATTCATTTTCATGGAAGAGTGTCAATTAAATAATTAAATTTCAAACCATAGGATTTATTGGTAAAATTAAACTTAAAAAATAAATTTTTTACAAGTTTTATGGTAGTTTTATAATATTATTTTTACCCTTAATTACCAGATTTACCCTTAATTGTGGTAATAAAAATTACTAAAGTTACTATTCATACGATCAAAAAATAAAATGGACTTATTTAATAAATTTTTACTATATGATTATAAATATGGAATCAATTTTTCAAAATTTTAATCATAGAAGTGATTGAAATTTATTTAAAATTAATCTCATTGATGAGATGAGACAACAGGTTTTAAAACTGAAAAGGTCCAAAAGATTAAAATATTTTTATATCCAATTTCAATTAGAAATTGGTTCCAATGAAATAAATTGGATTAATTGACATAAAATTGTACTAATTATATATTAAAACAAATTAAAAATACTATTTAACTACATAAATAATTTAGAGAAAAAAATCATTTTTCAATTAAAATTCTGTATTTTTTACTATTCATCAAAACATAAAACTTCTCTAAAAAATAACAAAATTTAACACAAAGTAAATTTATATATTTAAATTTCAAAAAATAAGTTTATTTTTTCATTTAAAAATTATAAAAGTTTCAATAATTATATTTAAAATGGGTTTTTTATTAAAAGGCAGTAAAATTACCTTTTAGATAAATATATATCTTTAAGCATAAAATCAGTTTCATTATTATATATTTTCTAGAAAACAAAAAATATGGATGTTAATTAGTTGAATGAATATATATATTCCATTAAAATAATTTATCAAAATTGGATTAATTAATTTATTGAGGTAAAATGTGTTTAATTTCATAAATATTGTTTTCCAGCAAAATATTTCTTATATTTTCAAAAGGGGTTTATTTTCATTTTTAGTTAATTGGTCACCAAATAATTATTCTTATATACATTTTTAAACCATATTTTCCTAATTTAATTAATATTATTCATAACCTTCTTTCTAATGGTTAGGTGAATAGTATAATAATATTTTAATATTATTATTAATAGTACATCGTAGTTTAGTAAAACTAGGTCTTGTGTGTAACGAAAGCTATCAAAAGAATTCATAATTGTGTGTAACACATGCGAAACATAGTGTTTCATGTGATGAAAGCTAATATAAATGTTTTTTGTAGTGCAATGTCAACTTGGTGTTGCGTACAATGTAAGAATAACATGGTGCTTTCATATAATGAAAGCTATATTCAGTGTTGCGTCAAATGAAACATATTGAAATGATTAAATTAATTAAAAAATATATTTCCCAAAATATAAGTGTGTTACATTCTACCCCCCTTAAAATGAATTTTTACCTCAAATTTCATCTAGGTTATCAAAGGTTTAATACTTGAAAGTTTTTTTCATTGAAACTCACATCATAAAAATAAATAGTAAAATTCCCTTTAAAAAGGGAAAGTTAGAAACATAATGGTTACCCAAATAAACTTATAACTAGGTTTCCACATTGTAGAACATAGGTTTCAATTGAAAACATTGAGATAGAAGATAAATCTAAATATAATGTTCATATAGATAGTGATAGATAGTATGGCCATTATAAAGTTAACCATCAAAGAATGATAAATCTATTATGATCTAAGAAACCATTTGATTCATCATAAATGAAGGTACTAGGATAAATTTTTTGTTTCAAGATAAATTTCCTAAATTTTAATAATTTTCACAATATGATATAATTGTTTCCATTCCATTCTGTAAGCACAATCTCATCAATCGATTGTGTCTTGATCAATTTCTGCTCCATCTCTTACGCCAATAAATGAGGTTGAAATTATAATACCTAAATAATTAGTGGATCATAAGATCCATAATGTGATGATAAGTCATTCCTTATGTATTTAGTTATCCTCACAACAAAATGGTTTGTACATGTTATCCAATACAAATAAATATTCATATGGCGATATAATACTTTAATCTCTAAAACATCATTATAAGTTTAACATAAACCATTTCATAAATGGTTAACCATGTAACTAATATGAAAGATGAAATTAAAAAACTATAGAAATAAGTTTACTAAATTCCTCAAAATTATCTTAACAATTATTCCCCCATATATCATAAAGTATCTCTTGTTTTTCATATACCAAACATGTGAATACCTTTTTCATGTAATCTCTTAAAACATGGTAATAACCTGAATTACTATAAATACTTATTTAAAACATGAATGATTCCTTATTCAAAATATTATTGGATATATTCCTTAAATCCAAAAAATATTGTAAACATCATCAATGATATAATAATCCAATTTTTTAATAAGTCATTAATTAATTCCAAGGTAATCAGTACCATCCAATTTACTTTATCCAAACATCATTATCTTAACATCAAGAAAATATTAAGGGTTATCTTTCCCTTAATCAAGTGTTCCCCATGAATATCACCTTCCCATTAAATCCCCTTTCTATTATATTAGAACCATTGAAAATATTCTTATAAATCCTTATATAAAAACATAAACTAAATAATCATTTTATATTTCACAATTCATATAACATAATTCTTGAATAAAAATATATAAAGACTTAGATTATTTCACTTCATCATTAATAAATTAACAAGTACACCCCATCCTAGTACTTAATACCTCTTTCCTTTCACATTCTGTATTTAGTCTCATCACCATCAGTAATATAACCATTACTTGTACCACCTTACTGATTATCTTCATGAGATTTCCACTTAGGACATCAATTTTAATAATTCCCATTCTTTCAACATTTAAATAATTCATCAATTGATAGTATCTTAGGGATTTCAATATTCACATACATTTCATTAATTGAAAATGTTATTTTCCCTTTGTAGTTACTTTATTTGTACCCTTATTTTCCACATTCAAAACATCTTATTGTTCTACTAAAGCATTTATTTGGGTGTTTATTCCCACATTCTTAACAAAAATGAAACTTAATATTCTTTCATCCATCGTATACATTACCAAAATTATTAGAAAAATATTTCCTTCTCTTTATAGTTGATTATAAGAGTTGGTTAAGGTATATTTTTTTAATAATTTTCCATGAAAACTGATTAGGTGTGATCACAACATCATTCACTGTAGTGATCATCCCATTTCACTACTCACCAGAAAATTGTTCATCACATTCAATATTAACCCAATTCCTTATGGTTCCTGCCATTGAATAAAACAAAAAATAATATCATTAGAAACACTTATCATAGAATAAAAATACATAATGATAAACATCACTTATATGATGTCTAAATTATGTCACCTTCTTTAATTTATGACACATTTGGCTTATCCTTAGATACGCCTCTAGGAATATCCTTAGAAATATCTATAGGGGTCTCAATAAATTTTTATCATCCTAGTTTCCAAATGTTGAATAAAAATTTACTCTGATACCAACTATAAAAAACTAGTATTTTGATACATATAAATTACATCATTTTTCAAAATACACAAACACACACCTAAATACCAGATTTGTTTAGTGCCTTTGGAAACTTGGAACATAAACTTCTAGTCTGGTGAAAGATATTCAATGTTTCCCTCAAAGATCTTACCCTTTATTACCCCTACCTAAAACCTTTATTTATAACCTGGGGGAAATAAAATATAAGAAAAGGGTGATCTGAGATGCTTAGTAAGGGTAAACAAGGGATATACTTAAGCATAATCATGAATATAAGGGTATTAGAACATGAGAATAACATTAAAATATCATATAATAAATATCAAAGATCATATAAATGATTCATGAAGTAAATTATGGTAGTTAATAAGACATGAATAATGAATAAATCAAGATAATAATCCATGAAATGATAATATAGGAATAATACATTGAATTTGTAGTAGGCACATAAGTATATAATATCATTCCCTATAAGTCAAGGATAATTTCTAAAACTTAACGGGTCACTTCATGGGGGATTATCTTACTATGAGGTACAAACCATCATCACCAATCATAATCCATTCCATGTAGTGGACGGGGTTCCCCCTTCTTCCCATTGTGGATCAGGTTTCCCCTTCTTCCCATAGTGGATCAAGCTCGTCGACTTGTTTCTCATCATTATATCATGAGATATTAATCATGACCCAATGAATTGGAGGGAGATATAGTTCCCACCCTTCACATAATAAAAAAAACATATGTTTTCCACAATAGCATAAATCATTCATCATATCAAAACCCATAAAAAAGTGGGTTTTACAAACATTTCAACATAAAATAACTCATAGAAAAAAAAACAAATTTCAAAAGTATCAATCCATCTTAAACATAAACCATTCAAAGAAATAATAAGAATGGTATCATTAGATCATATCCCCATTAAAACATAAGTGACATCAAATAACATTGTCTTATATGGAAAATGATATTTAAAGAGTACTTGAAATAAATCTTGAGGAAAATATCCTTACCATTTCGAAAAACACTTTTTAAATTATAAAACATTTAGAAGACATTTTTTTATTGAAAATTGACTTTAAAATGTAAAAAATAATATTTTAAAACTATTTTAAACATCTTTGAAATTTTTTTACTTAAAAATTCCTAAATGGTCATTTAAAACATTTTTAGAAAACATTGATTTGAAGGAACACAAATTTCTGACCAAAGAGAGAATAACATAAAATGAAACTTATAATATAATGAAAAGAAGGATATTAATGATAATATGTGTAAAAAGGAATTATATACACCTTTTAAAATAATATAGGTTCATAACATAACATGTTTCTCAAAAGAAGGATAATTGATACAAAACTACCTTACCGTAACTTTTGAACCGTAAACCACAAAAAAGATATATCATCAAATGGATATATAAAAACCAATTAATTTAAGAATAAGGATCATATATTATATTAATGTGTAGTATATATACCTCAAAAAAGAAACTAGTGGTGAATATAACATATATATCATAGAAATAAAAAAGAGACAAGAAAACTCATACCTTAAGTCTTAACTTTCTTTGTACATGTTCAAACCTCCTCTTCTTTGGGCAACTCATTTTGGTTTTCACCAAAGGGATTCCTTGGTTGGATTTCATACCAAAGTGAGGCCTATAGGATGAAGTTATAGAATTTTTTAGGAGATTTGGTTAGTGGTTTTTTGATCCAAATGGCATTATAGGAGTGAATAAAAGAGAAGAATAGGTTCTTTTTTATATGAGAGTGGATGGGAACTTTTTGGAATTTCTCATAATATTAATTTATAATAAATTCAATATAAATCCAAATACTTCCAAAATACCTTTTATTAGAATATAAGATATTATAAGGTTGTAATATCATCAACCAACATATTTTATACAAGTTTTTGTGTTATTTTAAACCTTATCATTTTGATTAACCATTATTTAACCTATTTTAATTTTAAGTGTGGTAACAAAATTTTCAATATTAGAAGGTACATATTTTTATATATAAAGTGTCAATTGAAACATAAATGTACAATTTATGATATTTTCGAATATACCATCCCATTTTCCTTATTTAATATTTTTATAATTTTTAAATGATTTAATAAAATATTATTTTCATAAAATATCATTAGTTTCAATTTTGGCACTATTCATTACTTTCACTTTAAGAAAATAAATACATTAAGAAAATTAAAAAAAAAATATTTAATACACCTATAATATGTCATATTCATATTTATAATTCATTAATCTCATTAATTAAGTAAAATTATATTTATTTTAATATTTCTAATAACATTTAATTGATTGTTTCGTTAAATAAATAATTACTGCATCATCATTGTCTAATTATTTATGATAATTATTTATTTGCTAAAATTTAAAAAATAAATGTATAGGATGTATATAAACCTTTTATATTTCATAATAATATATATTTGAGAATATCTACTATTTAACTCCATATTAAAAATATTGTACTTAATAAAAGTAAGAGTGTGACATATTTTCACTCTCTTTGATTTTAATAATATCTAAGTCATTTCCATGGAAAAGTGTAAATTAAATAATTAAATTTTCAATATTAGGTTTTAAGGGTCTAATTAAATTTATCCAATAACATTTTGTCAGGTGTTATGGTACTTTTATAATATTTATGATATTATTTTTAACCTTAATTTCCCAATTTACCCATAATCATGGTAATAAAAATTACTAAAGTTATTATTCATATTGTCCAAAAATAAAAGGGACCTATTAAATAAATTTTAACCTTAAGATTCCAAATATTAAATCCATTTTTTTCAAATTATAATCACCCAAGTGATAGAAATTAATTTAAAATTAATTCCTCATACAGAATGAGATGTCGGGTTTCAAAAGTGAAAAAGTCCAAAAGATTAAAATGCTTCTATATCAAATTTCATTGTGAAATTAGTTCCAATAAAATAAATTGGATTAATATTTGTAAAATTTTAAAAATTATATTTTAAAAATAATTTTAAAAAAAATTTAATTATATAAATAAGTTATCCAAAAAAGAAGTTTTCAATTAAAATTCATTATTTTCACTATTCATCAAAGCATGAAACTTCTCAGAAAAATACCAAAATTTCACCCAAAGTAAATTTTTACATTAAACATTCAAAAATGAATTTTATTTTTTCATATAAAAATTATAAAAGTGTAAAAAATTAGTTTTAAATGGGTTCTCCACTAAAAGGTAGTAAAATTACCTTTTAGAAAAAATATATATCTTTAAACATAAAATAGGTTTCATGCTTATCTCTTGTATAGAACAAAAATATAGAAATTAATTAGTTTAATGAATATATATATATATATATATATATATCATTAAAATAATTTATCAAAAGTGGTTTAATTAATATATTGCGGTAAAATGTGTTAATTTTCATAAATATGGTTTTCTAGCAAAAGATTTCCTATATTTTCAAAATGGTTTTATTTTTATTTCTAGTTAATTGGTTACAAAATAATAATTATTATATACAGGTGTAAAACATATTTTCCTAATTTAATTAATCTTATTAATAACCTCCTTCCAATGGATAGGGGAAAAATATAATAATATTTTAATAATATTATTAATGGTACATTGTAGTTTGGTGAAACTAGGTCTCACGTGCAACACAAGCTATTAAAAGAATTCGACATTATGTGTAACACAATCTAAAAATAGTGTTTCATGCACCAAAAACTAATCTAATTTTTTCATACAGTGCAATATTGAATTGGTGTTGCGTATATTGTAAGAATAACTTGGTTCTTTCATATAACACAAGATATATTCAGTGTTGCCTGAAATGAAAAATATTGATAAGATTAAATTAATTTGAAAAAAAGAAAAAAATATCAGGTTGTTAGATATACAAGTCCTATAATTATGTCATACCAATGGTGGATTGGTAGCTTTTTTTGTATGAAAACTCCACCAAGGGTTGGTGATCCTCCCATCTGCATTCAAAATACAACATAAAATCTCACAACATGCCCTCCAAAATATGAATGGTCTGTTTAGTTTTTTCATCAGTCTGGGGGTGAAATTTCATGCTCAAATGAAATTAAGTACCAAAGGCCACCTGAAATACTCTATATAATCATGATGTGAGTGATCATCACTGTCTGAAATGATCATCAAGGTAACTTTTTAGAGCCATACTATCTCATGTATGTAAAGGCATCCTAATCTCTCTACTAAACTCTACTCTCATATAGCTAGCAAGTCAGATGACTTGGTGAGTCAGTCTATGATCAACTAGATGACATCATTTATTCTAGGATTATGTATTAACCTCATCGATAATTCCATATATATACAATCTCACTTCCGCTCTAGCACCTCAACGGTTTGAGCTAAACCTGGTAGAACCTGGTGCTCACCCTTCACCTGTTGACAAGTGAGGCATCGAGATACAAACTCTGCTACTAATATTTTCATTTCAGGCCACCAAAATTTAATTTGGAGGTCTTGGTACTTATTTTACACACCTATATATACCACCAAATTGGATTTATGGAACTATATAATCACCTCCTCATGCAACATAACTGATACCATACTTTTTACTCTAAAAAGGTTAACATGCACCCAACATTCTAAAAATCCATTCGGAGAACGTTCAATGGATATCTGAGTAAATAATCTCTCACAGTAAATATCTTCATGATGATCTTACCTAACACACTCTAATAGTGGTGGGGTAATAACCATCGACTAAAGATATAAAGAACCATCCTTGTTTACTGAAGACAACCGTAACAAGGCTAACTACTCTAACACCTTGACAAAAAACTGAGAACAAGATCTCCTACTGAGAGTGTATTACACCACATTCCACTTTTTAAGAGTATATATTATCTCAAAGTAATAGTCTTTGAGGAACATTATCCATCTCTCTTTTCTCAAGATAATATCTTTCTAAAAAAGTATATACTTGAGACTCCTGTGGTTAGAGTACATGATAAACTGCTCACCAATAAGGTACTATCACCATATATTTAGGGAAAATACTACTGTTACTAGCTCAAGATCATGGTCTTCAAAGTTCTTCTCATGCGGTCTCGAATTTCAAGAACCATAGGAAATCACAACCAACCCCTACATCATAATACATCCATGTTTGTTCCCTAAGGCATCGCAGAACACTATGTACTTTACGCCCTCCTCTAGAAATCTCAAGATGGGTGTGCTTTTCAACCTCTACCTAAAATTCTAAAAAGCCTTATATCACCTTTCTGTCCAAATAAAAGGTTGACACTTCTTGGTAAAAGAAATAAAATGTGCTGATATCCTAGAGAAATCAGGCAAAAATCTCATCTATTATCCTACAAACCCAAGGAATATTTGTACCTCTTTCAAACTCTTGGGTGTCTCCCAATAGAACACTTCCTTAACATTGGTCATGTACACTATTAAACCATAAAATTAGATGAAATATCCCAGAAAGTGGACCTCTTGAATCCAGATTTTACACCTCAATATCTTCCCATAAATCCAGTGAACTCACAGTGTGTCTAGAACCATCCTTAAGTGCCTCATGTGATTCTCCTCAGATGACAAGTACACTAGGATATCATCGATGAAGATAAAAAAACTCATTCTAAAAAATGATAAAATATCCCATTCATGAGTCCCATGAACATTGTTGGGGAATTTTTCACATTGAAGTCAATCACCATGTACTCATAGTGAGTTTAGTGATGTCTGAATGTCATCTTTTGAAATTCCTCATCTCGTACTCATAGCTGGTGATAACCTAGTCTGAGTTAAATATTAAATAACCATCATGACCCTCTAAAATGATTGAAGTGGTCATTGATCCTCACTAGTGGATGAATATTCCCCATGGTCACTTAGTTTAGGCACTAATAATCCACACACAACCATAAGCTCTCATCCACCTTCTTGGTGAACAACACTGGGGATGCCCATGTGGAAACACTGGGTCTCCTAAAAACCTTCCTCTACAAGTCTTGTAACTTCAATATCAACTATTGAATCTCTATGGGATTCATCTAATATTTTGGCGTAGATATTGGGGTCATTATGGGGTGTAATCTAATGTAGGATTCTATCTCTCAGGGGGAGGTAATCTTGGTATGTCCCTAGTAAATATGTCCTTGTACTTTTCCACTACTGTGGGAAACTGGTAGTAATAGTATCCACTGCTCCAATATTCATGATAGAAAAATGGCAAGTAATCAGCTGTACTCTCCTATTTATGATCCCATCCTGCTCTGTATGGGTTTCCTTCTCACCCATGAAGAAAAACTGCATCCCATCATCACCGAAACACTACATTATACACCTAAAACAATCAATCTGGGCATGAACTATGGGTAGACAGTCCATACTTAAAATTATTTCATAAGGCCTCATCACTGCTACAAAGAGATCTCATAGGAAAGCTTCAACTTCAAGCATCAAGTCACACTATCAACAAAAGTTCTTGATCATTTACTCACCTATAATTGGAATCTCTAAGTTAAAGGGTCGAGCCAATGGCTCAACCAGAATCTCTAAGTCATGAACTAGAGAAGTATAAAGAAATGAGTGAATCATTCCTATGTCTATCAGTACCGAAGATAAATTAGAGTATACATAGATTATACCTTTAATAATGTTGTGAGCCTCAAGTTCATAGGCCTCAACTACCTATATTTGTCCATATCCCTGTCCACCAGCTCCTTTATCCTGACGCAGACCACCTGGGGGTGGTGGTGGAAATAGGTAAAATCATCTACCACCTCATGATACTCTAACCTCCCTTATTATATTCCCACCACCCTGATAACCTCCTTGATCCTACCTCTACCTCTACCTAGGTGGCCCCTTAACCATATCTCTTTCAGTTGTACAATGGATCAGGCAATCCCTTGAAATATGTCATCGGCTGTTACAGGAGAAACACCACCTCAACATTGGCCGACTCTATCTATACTGTGAGCCCTGAAATACTGATCATTTTCCCTGATATTGTATCTTGAGGCTTATGGCATGCCCATACCCCTATGAATTCTGTCATCTACCTACTTCTGAGGTCTTACCTTCTGGATTCCCACTACCAACACCCATTGTTAGTGTTTTCTCTACCAAAAATATTTCCACAACTAAATCCTTCCTGATCAAAACAACATAGGTGAGAATGCATATATATTTCATTGAATCCATGATATCTTGGTGTAATACCTACTCAAAAGACCATGGCCTGAAAAATAGATATTTCCCCATAGCTAACAAGTATCACGAGAGATTATTAAGCCTTGTCAAATACTCCACCATGGTCATACTTCCCTACTATAAATGCACAATATTTTGTATGTTAACTAATCATAATGTGGATATATAGAGCTCCTCTCTAGATATAAATTTGAAGTATGAATATGAGAGGGTTTTCTCATCATGTGACTGGGTCCCCATACTCCACCATCACCTAAAGAATCCCTAAAGAAGACTTTCTATGAGGGTTTCCATTGATTCTGTAGGTTTCATGACAAGTAAAAAACTCAGTTGACAACCTCACGCCATTATTTAGCTAACAAGGGGTCTGGATAGCCCCAAAACCTAGGAGGTCTCTACATTTGGAACTCATCTAACATACTCATCCTATGTGCATCATCATCTGGTACTATTAGTGCTAAATGCTTCTCAATGGGTTGTGGTATAACTGGAAAACCACCAGGAGGTACCACCTCCTATATAGGCCCCTCTAATTCATCCCCATCACTTGTTGGATCATCCATGTAGTGTAATCCATGATGGATATATTTGTGGAGGCATCATAAAATAAACAATATACACCATGTTCAATAATTATTTCTATAGATATGACTCAAGAAGGAAATGGAAACCACAACTCATTACTATATGATGCATATACCAAAGTTTTTCCCTACAACCAGTATCTATATATAACATGTCAACAAGTAGGTTATCAGATATATGGTTAATAGACACATCGACCTCTACACTAACATTGAATAGCTTAGCCTAAAAGTAGAACTCGAAAAACTTTAACATTATTTCCCTAAATCCTAAACCAATATCACAACTCAAAAAAAATCTATTAACTGATCCTTAAGTAGAACTGACTACCTATAATACAACTCTACAACAAACCAACCCACCAGGGGCCGTGTGTCCAGTGACAAGTTGAGTGTGACTACCACAATCCCACCTCCAATAGGTTATGGGATGGTGACCAATTTCAATTAGGCATATCTTAAACATGGTAGGCATTAGGCTAAGTACTTGTACACCCTCCCACATTTACAAGACCACACAATGATGAAATTTAAAACAAATGATAGAAATTCATGAATATATCTATTATATAATTATAATATAATATAAGTACTGTAAATGATAAATTGGAAAATTAAAATCCAAACCAAAACTGTAAATGAGTCCAACATACTCAAAAAGAGGGGATTATTTTCAAATGAAACCACCCAGAAAACACCTCAGTCTGTCTAGCCCAACTATACTCCACTATCTCCCAATCCTCCTAGGACACTATCAAAAGGGTCATAATATTTATAATACACAACACATTTGGGAAAAAAACCCATGCATGGGTGAGTATAATAATACCCAGTAGGACACCCTGAAATCACTAAGCATAAAGCATCAAGAGTATTAATCTCATAAAAAAAATACAATAAAAGACACCCAAATATACTCATACAGACAATCAACCTCAAGTGGTCTTAACCAATACTATTATCTATGGGATACTTCTTAAGTCTTATAGGTAATGATAATTTTTGGATTTCTCACTCCATGAGCCAAATTATCATCGATGTTGCTCATCCAAGAGGTCATGATCATTGGCCCCTGCCTAAGAAATACTCACTAGATCTCACAGGGTCTCATCATCTATGCAGTGATCACATCTAAGGTAATTGGGGGACACCACAAACCCTTCTCGATCTTCCTTCTAGAGAGGGTATCGATGAATTATGTATGGTGGTCACACTGATACCACAAACCCTACCTAGGAATGATAGAGGATCCCACCTGAGTCCCATAAGGGGATTCAAGGAACTTTGTCCAATACTCCACCCATATAGGGGATCACAATACTAATTTGAGGGTGTAATGTTTTATTGTACCCTCATGGGAAAGGACCAAGGTATCACACTCAAATAAAACTGGTCTATACTGAAGAGAAAAAGGACTCCAACCCATCACTGAGGAAGTAAACTGCATGTTCCTAGGGTACACGGCATGTAACACTAAATCCGGATCTGCCCATATATATTCTCATATTTATTTTCCCATGTATATGTACTCCATACATGCCTATATATCATACCATGGTTGTGTACTTAGCCACGTATGAGTATCAGTTTGTACTTGTTTACTCTACTCGTTCCCATGTCCCTAGCCATGTGCATGCCTGTCAACCCCCAAAGTACACACCGAGTCGATATCCATGGGTCACATGGTATGTGATAGGTTTTACACCTCATGTGATATTTAATATCTATGGAAACCCAATCATCCTAACCAAGGGGTCCCACATGGCATGTATCTCTGGATTACATTTCGTGTACTGTGGTATTTACAGAAACCCATGGTCACTTCTTTGTATTTTCTTTCTGCACCACCACCACCGCCAATCCGGTCAGGAATCATGGATTTGGGGTTAGAAAACACTTTCAATCATCGATCCCTAGGATCCAGGATATGATCTTCTCATAAATCCCTCTGTCAAGATGCACTATCGTTGTACCACATCATTGCCACATGTTAATCCAGGAAGAATGAGGAACGTCGGTCTGATGTAATTTTCCTCTAGTCATCTGATTTCGTCACACCTTGATCATACCTTATATCATAAATTTTACTCATAATATTGATCCATTTCACAAAACAATGACCACACAATGATCAAATACATGGTATCCGTTAAATTGAAATCTAAAGAAACTTCCCATGATGAATGTATGAAGAAATGAGGAAGAAAATCATAAACCATAAAACATAAATATGAGAAGTGAACCTAAAACATTGTTCTTTTTGGACTCAATCCATTGTCGTAGAATATATGAACAAATAGGAATAATCAACAATGAAAAAATAAATCAACCATAAAATAAATCAATTGTCGATGTGTGAAACGATTATTTTTTGTGTAATTGATCGGCGTTCAACATGAGATAAATAAACAGGATGAAACCACATAAATTAATCATCTTACATGAAGTTTGGATCAATTTCTGATGAATAATTATTCTTCATTGACTTCATTGGTGATATCCATGAACTCTATTAGAATAGATGATCCTTTTGGTACCAATCTAACCCTTATATCTGATGTCATTCACCAACATCTCTCAAAAGGCTCCTCTATAGGTCTCCAGGGTTATGAAGATAACCCTAATAATTATCCATAATGAGGTATTTATAGAGTATTTTTTGATATCACTACATCAATGAAATTAAAAAATAATAATTTATTTATTTTTAGCACCTCTCTCAACTTTTTCAAAAATGCCCGACTCCAAAAAAGGTTATATCACACCTAGGGTAAAACCCACCTTCTAAAATCAATGAAGGCCTTAGATTTTTGATCTAGGAATCCATTCGGGAGTTATTCCACTTTTTAGGAAAACTACCCATATGTGATATTAATATATTTAAAAACTTTAAAATATAAATTTCGGGCTCACTGAGCTTCATAATCTCACGCTTTATCAGTTCCTAGATATAAAAATATTAGTAGATCTATTTCAAAGATTTACATGGAAAAATGAGTCATTATTTTTATCATATACTTAGAATTCTCCCAAGGGTTTTCACCAAATTTATCTAATCCTAATATATAAATATTGACTAAACCCTACTCTAATACCAACTATAATGACCCAAACCTTTCATAGATATATATTACATCATTTTAGATGAATATAGAAGACATAAAATTATGATCCACACTATAACCATATATGTTTATAATCTTTGGAGACTAGATAAACAATAATATTATTTCATAAAATATATTCAATATCTCCCAAAAATATCATCCCACATAATACTCTTCTTAGACATACACTACTTAAAACATTTCTTCATAACTTTTAGAATGGAAATATAAGAAAAGGGGAGCTCAGATGATGAGTGATGGTAGTCAAGGTATATTTCAATGATCACTTTATCATAATATGTACATAAGGGTATGAGAACAAGAGTTTAACATTTTAAGACCATATCCATCATTTCATAGATCATAATATTGAATCATGGAATAATTATTGTTAGTTTATAAGTCATGAATCATAAAATAATCAAATAGGATGAGCCATTAGATCATAGCATTGGCATAATACATAATTTGGTGTCATACATGTAGGCATAGAGAATCATTTCCTTAGTTAAGTCTCACTACTAATACTATCATAGTGGATTGGGTTAAATCCTTATTCCATCACATCCTTAGTAAAGGTAAAATCTCAAGACCATCATAGTGGAAAAATTCCCTTACTAAATTGGGTTCACTCCTCATTCCATTCTTTATTGTCTCATGAGATATCCATCTTTACTCAATGCATTGGAAAACAATATAATTTTAGTCTCACCTCACATAATCATAATCCATTCATATGTATTCCACAAGATCATAAAATATTCATTTTATATCATAACCTATGGAAAATAAATGGGATTTATAAATTTTTCAATAGTTTATCATGGAATTAACTATGTAAAAGAAAATGGGTTTTGTAAACATTTCAACAATTCATCTTAAAATAATTCATGGAAAATAAAATGGGTTTCATAAGCATCTCATCATCATCATAATAAACCATCAAGATAAAGTATAATTATGGTATAATTTCATCGTATCCCTAGTAAAATATAATTAACATCAACTAATTCTATCTTAGATAAAAATTCCCTTAAAATATTTTTGGAATATTTCTTGAGAAAACATCCTTTTCATTTTAAAAAAAACTTATTTAAAATCTAAAAAAATCAATATATTAAGGGAAAAATATTATTTGAAAAGAAACATGGGAAATAATAAATTAATATTCAAAACATTTAGTGGTTATGATGTAGGGAAATTATTTTCATGTCATGTATGTTAAAACAAAGATTCTTTTCACGTTTTTGGTAAAAAGTCAAAAGTACCTAATTCAGAAAATGATAAAAATATTCAATTTAAACCATTTTTAAAAATTAAATCATGGGTAAATATGACTTTATTAGATAATAGGATAATATTAATAACACTTTTATAAAATTTGGATATGGAAAAAAATGATTTTTGATCGAAGATAGAATTAAGACCTGTTTTTCTTAAAAAATCATTTAGGTATATTGAGTTCTTAAAGAGGGAAAAATAAAAGGAAAACATATAATATCTATAAATAACTATAGTATAATAAAATTCATGAGTTTATTTATATTTATATCATAAAATTTTATCATAAAATACTTATTCATAAAAAATTCTGATAAATATTGATATTGTAACATAAATCCCTTATTTCTTTGGTAATCTCCATATCAAAACCTCATGAAAGAGATAAATTTATATGGATTTTAAAATACCCATAATTTTCATTAAATCATGATAAATGGAATTAATGTTTATTATATACACTACACAAAGGGAAAAAAGTGGTGAATATAGCATAAGTCTCACATAAATAAAAGTGATATGAGAAACCCTTACTTCAAGTTCCACTTTATTCAAAATCAAAATAACATACTATATAATAAACTAAAATTTATTATAATTAAATAATAGAATAATTTATATACTTATAATATTATATATTATCCACTTATAACATTTTAACACCCATTTATTAACAATAATTTATTAAAATCATCGTTTCCAAGTGTTAATTGTTTCATTTTTCATGGAAGTTTCAATTTTGTGGTTCTAGTTCTTATACTTTTATCAAGGTTACATAATATCTATAATTTTAAAACTGGTATAAATATATTATATATTTATTATATATTTATTTATAGTCATCCATAAAATTTAGATATAGAAAAATGAATTACATTGTTCATGGAGATGGTAGGTCATACATACGCATGAATGTTTTTATCATTTTTTGACCGATAGAAGGATAGAAAGGTAAAAAAAATATTCACATTTGAAGGATAATTTTTATTCCATATAAATATTATACATTCATTAAATCTATACTTATTACCATACATTTAAATTATAAATGAAACACGAATCACATCGTTTCGTGGAGGTGGTAGTCCACTCATACGCGTGAGCGACGTTATCAGTTTTCAACAGATAGAAATACAATTGATTATGGTTTATACATAATAATAATAATAATTAAGTATATTTAATATAATTATTTATTTATTTTATATTGGATACCATGTATTTATAGTAGTTATAAAAATAAATAAATTGAAAGAGGTTGGGTAAGATGATTACCTCTTCTTCGGTAGGCCTCCTTTAGATTCCTTCTTCAAGACCCCTCGAATGGAATTTTAAGAAAACAAATAACCTATAACTCATGAATATTTAAGTTGATAATATAATTGGGAATATTTTTTTTGATATATAAGTCTAAAAATGTGTGATAAATAGAGAAGAAGATACACCCTTTTATAAGTAAGGGGAGGGGAACTCTTAGAATTACTTAAAGTATTAAATTTATATAAATTAATTTTCATGTTCAAGGGGATAAAATTGAGATATTTAAAATATAATATGATTATTAGTATAAATAATCCCATAAAATAAAATTTTCAAAAAATTAGAAGATTTTTTAAACTCTTATCTCTTAGTTTTAACCCTCGTTAACCTTTTTGATAATTACTGTGATATAATTTTTTTACTATTTAGGGGTAAATAAAGTTAAAATAAAAGAACACTTGATGCATTAATGTGAAATGGTTGATATTTTTACTCATATATCATTCACTTGGATGAATATAGGATTTTTTTGAATTTTAAATCATTTAATAAAATATTTTTTACTATAAAATATCATTAATGTCATTTTTGGAAATACATGAAAGATTATAATATAATATGTGCATGAGCCAAGTAAAATGGTTCCAAAATGAAATTAATGTAAAGATAATTACAATATATTATTAATATAATAACCCAATAAAATTTATTTCACTCTATATATCATTTCAAATATTATATTTTGGTTTAATCCCTTGATTAACCAATTTTAAAAATAATCGCGGTAATGAATTTTTCAATATTAATGAGCTAAAGTTTTAATTATAATATAAAAATTGGATAATAAATGGAAAATTGATGAAATTTTAGACCATTTATCATCCTAATTTTCCTTTTCAAATATTTTTTTATAAATTTTAAATTTTTTAATAAAATTTTGTTTAACATAAAATACTATTAATATCATTTTAAAAACTATTCTCATAATTTGACTTTGAAATCAACATTAAATTAATTTAATTAGAATATAAAAATTTAAAACATATATATTATTTTATTTTTATCTTAAAAATTCATAAGAAATATTAAATCACCCAAAGAATGTTACTTTTAAAGTTTTTAAATTCATTTACTTGATTTTTCTACTACTTGCATAAGCACTGTGTCGATGTTACGTAATATTTTAAGGTAATAATTTCATCACTAAAAATTAAAAATAAGTTACCATTATAAAAATAAATTATTTAAGTTCAAATTAAAATTTTATATTCATTAATTATATATATATATACTCACATATATATCATGGAAAATTATTTAATATGTTATTTTAAGTTTCCTAGCCTTACGCAGACATTGCACAAGAATTTGGATAAGTCACTTGGTATATAACTAAACAATTATAATATATCCATAAAAATAATAAATAATACCTAATATTTAATTAAAAAGTCTATAAAAGTCTTCATCCTTCTCAAATATTATTTTTAGGTCACTAAATTTTACTTTTTCAGTACTGTGCAAGCACTACATTGGCACTAAAAATTATTTTAATATTTTTCATGAATTAATTCAAATTTATATGTTTTGAATTATTTTTCAATGATATTTTTAGTATAGTATCGTAAATTATTCATTCCATAAGTTTCATAAATTTTTATATCATATTTATCTCTTGGAGATATCATGAAAGGTAACATATTTCATAAAAACTAAATTTTTTACTATTCACCAAAGTTTTAATTTCTTTAGAAATATCCCAAAGTTCACCCTAAGATTATTTAGGTTTACTAATTTGATAAATTATATTATTTTTATCAAATATATATTTTAATATTTATATAAATTTATTATAATATTCTCTCATGAAAAGTAATAAACTCATTTTGGAAGAAAATGTATTTTGAAGAATAAAACGCCTTTAATAAAAATTGAGTGACTATTTACTAAGAATTTATCAATAAATTTTTATTTATCATGACCTTTATATATATATAATAATTTATTTACTTTTATTCATACCCACCAATTCAACAACTATGTTATAATAGTAATAAACTAATAATATTGTTTGGTTCATTTAAGCTCGGTTTTTCATGTTCTATATGCTATCAAACATAGTGTTTTTTAAAACATCGTGACTTTAGATGTGTTTTATCATTAGGGAGTGGCATTTGATCCTTAAAATATCTAGTCAATTGTTTCTTTAGTTCAACCAAATAATATCTACGAGGTCCATAGTTTCCTTGGTCTCGCGAGTTACTATCAGAGGTTTATATATGACTTCTCCTTGGTTGAAGCATCATTGATAACCTTGAATAAGAAGAATAAAGTGTTTTCATGGGTTTATCAGTGTCATAAATCTTTTGAGTACCTGAAGTATAAGTTTATTAGTTCTCATGTTCTTCAATTTATAGAGGATTTAGTGATGTTTGAGGTCCTCTTTAATGCTTCTTGTCATTTTTTGGGATGCATCTTGATGCAGTGGAGGGTGTGGATCTTATATGGTTATATAAAGTTACATTCTCATGAGCATAAATATATCACCGATGATCTCAATTTGGTGGTATGGGTTGTTTCCCTAAAGTTTTGGTGTCATTACCTCATTGGTTAATGCCCTGTGGTTTTCATTGATCATAAGAGATTTTGGTATATCTTCTCTCAGAAGGCTTTGAATTTTCATCAGCGAAAGTGGATTGAGTTCTTACAGGACTATGAATTTTATATATCCTCCACCCCAGGTAAGGGGAATTTATCAGATTATGAACTTATTATAAATTCATGATGATATGTTTTTTTGAGTTCAGGGGTGATTAGGGGGTAATGGAGGAGTTTCTAATTATGTATATCTATGCAAAGGAGGTTGGAAGTGGAGGTTTCATATATTAGATTACAATTAAATATTCATATCTAAAATTGGTGTAATAGTCTTTGTGGGGAGACTTATAGGTAGAAGTGATGCAAGATCACATCTTTTATGGTGATTATCCCAAGGGATGGTCAAAGGATTAATAATATCAAATATTTTTCAAGTGAGACAGTTTGTTCCATTAGAGATGCCTGAGGAGGTTATTCAAGAGTTTAATATAGAACCTTTAATGATACATATTAGTATATCTAACATGTGTCATTCCCCGATGAGTCAGTTCTAGTGGCCAAGGATGATGTATTCTATGGTTTAATTTGTTCTGTGGTACTTGGTCTATCAGTAATTGAAGGTAGAGAACCATGCTTTTTGGTGGGTTTTTAAAGATGTTAGATGTCCCAAAATGGAAGTGGGATAACATATCAATGGATTTAATCTCCATTTTTTCCTCAATATCAAGGAGGATGAGATTCTATTTAGGTTATTGTGGATCAATTGAAGAATTCATCTCATTTATTGGAGATCATAAAGTCAAGTGTTGTGGGCATTTTAGTGAGGAAGTATTAGGATGAGATAGTGAAGATTAATGGGATATAAAGAACCATTATATTTTATTAAGGTCCTAATTTAACTTAACAAGTATTGGGAGTTCTATAGTGTTCCTTTGGCTCTCAATTATGCCTTAGCACTACCATCCATCCCCAGAAAGATTGGAAAATAGATCAGAACATTCAGATGTTGGGGGATATATTGTGTACCTATGTTTTGGATTTTTTGGATCATGGGTGAGGAACCTACCTTTTCTTGAGTTTTATAATAAAAATATATACCACTCTTCCAAAGGTATATATATGTTCAAGTAATTTTATTAGAACCTTTACAGATCTCTATTATGTTAAACCAAGGTTGGGGAGTCAGTGATCCTTGTACCAGATGTGGTGGAGAAAATAGTTGTAAAGGGTTAGATGATTCTTGAGTGGATGAAGTTGGTCCAAGATTGGAATAATTCTTATGATAATTGGAGGATGATACTGATATAGTTTTAGGTCAAATATCATGTGTTTTTTAGGGTTTCCCCTCATCATGGGAAATATAAGTTTGGTCAAGCGAGTAGGATTTCTCCTTGGTTAATTGGTCCCTTTCAGGGGTTGGGTGTGTCAGTGAGGTGGTGTGTCAGTTGGAGATTCCCTCAAAAATATAAAATATCCATGATTTTTTCCATATGTCTTAGTTTAATTTGTTTCTTAATGATGGCTCTGATGTCATTAATTGGTGAGAGATGGATGTAGAGTATGATACAAATTTCATGGAGAAGTTGGTCAAGAATCTAGATCATCATGAGAAGATGTTGCATGGGCTTGTAATTTCCTAGTATTTTGTTATTTAGAGGCATAGTTTCTTAGAAAATATACATGGGAATGCGGGTCATAGATGCGAACTCAGTATTATGAGATTTTATAAACCCATTTTTGTTTGATAATGAGATTTTTTTTCTAAATTTATTGGGATAATTGTTTATGGATGATTTGTTTTAAATTTTATATTCTTATATTGAATTGTATTCTGTTGAAAAAATAATTCAATTTGAGAGGTATCACCCAGGGAACCATTTGGGTTGTTAGTTATTGTTTTCCTTCTGGTTTTATTTTTGATTCTTGAGGTTGATTATCATTTGAAAGATATATGATTTAATAGACTAGTCATTTTCATCACATTACTTTTCATGTTTTAGGTGTTATATAATTCTGTATAAGTGTGAAGGACTAAAGGTGGAATTATAGCTAATATTTCATCCGGGAATAATTGTGTCAAGGTGTTTGTTTAGGTGCCAATGTGTGAAGGGGTGACTGGAAGAAAGTGGAGATGTGTTGGTTTGTGAGTTGAATCATAAAGGGTTGATTCATGGAATCGGTGTTTATGTTGCGATGTGTAAAGTTTCACGAATTAGGGGTTAATTTTATGGGGATTAAGCATTTCAGTATTTTTTGTAGGAAGTTAGGTCTCAATTTGAAATTTTTTCATCATAGTGTGATGGATTTTGGAGAGAATTTTAATAATTATTGAACCTTACATATGGATTAAAATTCTCATGTATTTCACTTTCTCCATTTCTAGTCATGGTGTGTTGGGGATATTCATTATGTAAAGGAATTTGGGGATTTTTTTAAATTATTCTATAAAAGGTCATCATGGTGTGGTCTTTCTATCATGTCATGAGGCCTTGAGTTTGAGTTTTAAGGTTCTTTTTATTTGGGTGTCATCACTTAATGGTTCTCTTTCTATGGTATGACCCTTACTCAATGATATAAAATTAAGATATTTGAATGATATTTAAATGGGTGAGATAAGGGGGGTTCATGTGTGCTTTTTAGAGATTCTTTCTACTTAGCCCCATCATAGTGTGACTTTTACATGTCATGTTGTGATGAATTAAAATTCCAATTTGATAGAAATTCAAAAGACCATCCAAAATTTTCTTTATTCCTTTGATTTCCCCAATACTTAGGCCAATATAGGTTCTTATTTAGATACCATTGAGCATTCTTTGATCAATTTTAGATCTTGGATTCAATAGATCAACTATTGGTGATCTGAGGATAGTTTACCTTCCCTTCCTTAGGATTTTTTTCCTATCCTTCTTCATTGATGGGTTTTGTACATTTATTGATGTTTTTTAGTGTATATGGGTTCTTTTTTTATGTGGATTACTATATTCTGGGTTTTGAGGTTCTCTTTACCTAATTTGGGACTTGTGATCATTTCCCTCATTCTATTATTATTAATTAGATGGTTGAAACTCTGGTAAAGGTAGGGGATTTGATACTTCTCTTGTATTTAAGTGAGAATTTTTTAATTTAAATGATTTTATTTTTCTTAGGTGGATGGTAAGAATTACCATAATAAAGATAATAAATTGGACTAATAAAATCGAAGGGGAAGGGTGATTCTCATGTATTTATGTGTTTGTATGATATAATTTATGTCAGATGCATTTTTTATTATGTTTCTAAGTGATTTTGTTTTATACTATGATTTATATTGTTTTATGAGAATTAAATGGATGGAATCACCTTTAATAAAATTTTATTAATGTAATGATGGTAATGAAATGGTTTTTTTTAAAATCTAATAATGTGGAAATGATTTTATGGTGGCTAATAATGTTTTATATTGAAGGATGATTAAAATATGATTATTTATTACATTATGTTGTTGATTTATTATAGTTCACTACTGTTGTTGAGTTTCAATTATTTTGATCTTTGTTTAAGTGGTTAGAAATTATTGTGTCTAGTTTTGGGTGTTGATGTATGGGTGCAGTAGGTATTATAGCTTGTTACCATAGTAGGCATGGAGGATGTGGTTGTTGATGTGTAGTGGTTGGGATGTTATGATTACATGGTTGGTTATTTAGAAAATGAATTTATTTTCACAAGTTTTGATATTTATTTTATTGTGTTGCAATGTGAGTTGTGAATTAGTTGGTTATGTGTTGTGAGTATGTGTTATAGATTCTCGATGGTATGGAATATAATTGCTAATAATGAATGTAGTGATGGGTGGGGTATGGAATTGAATAAACTATGGGTTATTGATGAAATATTAACAATATAAATGAATGGTTAATTAATGGGATTAAACATATTTTATGAATAAATAATGTATTGACATTAAATACAGGAACAAATGGTATAATTAATGTAATGTAGATGGTAAAATGGTAAATCTGGAAATGATAAATTGTGTGATTAAATAGAATTTTTTTAATAATGTTGTGGGTGTTTTGTGTTGGGATGTGGGTTTAATTATTTTTATAGATATGGTAGTGGTTTATAGTTAATGTTGTTGTTAATTAGGTTATTTTTATGGGAAATGATAGTGTTGTTTTGGTATGATCCCCTTAGGTTGGGATGTGTGTGACTGTTGTATATATTGCATTTTCCTTGTGATTTCTTAAAAAACACACCTGAGCCACATAACCACATAGACACCCAAATGTTTTGGGTTTTAGGTTTTTTCCCCCAAACATTCAAGTTAGTGAGGGAATAGATAGTTAACTACTCCCTCTAACCTGCTCTCCCTTCCAGGTGTAGTATGGGTTATGATAGATCACAGTAGGTATAATCATACGGTATATGATATCTTAAAGTTATGGTATGTGATATGCAATTTGGTATAATTATGTGATTGAGATGATGATATATGTTTGGGGTTACACATGGCAGGATGAGGGAACAAGGTTAATGCCCTTTTTATACCCAGACGTCCCATTGAACACCCTAAAAGAGGGATAAATTAGGTTGATTGAAATTATTCTTATATTAAATTCAATAGGATATTATCTTAGTGTTTACAAAGACATGATGAATCTTTCATAATGATTACACAAAAGAAACAATCATATAAAAAAAACTAAAGAGGCATGGACAAGGAAATTTTTACTTGGTTCCATTGCATTGGGATAAAATCAAGGAGAACATATCAACATTGTGTTGATATTTTAATTAATCACTACATCACTAGTTGTGATTATTAACTTTAGGATAAGATCACTAATCATCCAAGGTCCATGACCTCTTCCACTCCTCCAATCACTGCTTCTTAAGAAGGTATAAAAGAATAATGTCAACACATTGGTCAACTCACAAATATATCGATCAATGATATGGCCCTAAACTATAATGGGTTTTCTCCATAATTTTGTATTCTTCACCTACAAATCTTCAATTTCTTGTACAACAACTTTACACTTTAAATAAAAATATTAAATAGAATTTATCCCAACCACTATTCACTTCATAATTATAGATATTTTAATGAATTGAACTCTCATTCCTCATACCTTATCTTCTTCCTTATATTAAATGTATCTTCATTCTCTCTGTCTTATATTTTGTATAGTTGATAGATATTTTTTGAGTTTTAAATTAAAAATTAAAATTTTAATCAACTTATAAATTCCTCTTATTCAAATCCAACCATTGATTTCTCTTTATATATATTCCCATTGTTAAATTTCTTTATATCTTTTGAAATATCTTCCATAATAGTTAAGTAGTTAAAGAAGCATAGAATCAAAAAAACTTTTCATAACCTTCAGTTTTTTAGATGCCATGGTTTGATATCTAATTAAAACACAAACATATATATAAATACATCGGAATAACCATGGAATGTAAGTTTAAATTCCATGGCACAAAACTTATCTGGGTGAAAAAATCCTTTAACATGGATGACTCCATGCTCACCTACCCATTTTCACTTCATCTCCAAAAACATGATGTGTAATAAACATTCCTTTACAATCACTAGTGCAAAAACACTTTTTCGCGTCGGTTTTTTTTAATTTTTAACGTCGGTTATAAACCGACGTCTTTATAGGCGACGTTAAAAATACAGTTTTTGCGTCGGTTCTTAGAAACCGACGCGAAAACTAATTCGCTTATGAGCTTCGGCGTCGGTTTTTTATAAAACCGACGCTGAAGCTACATTTAGACATTATTTTCCGCGTCGGTTCATTAAAAAACCGACGTGGAAAATATAGTCGACTAGGTTTTCGGCGTCGGTTTTATATAAAACCGACGCCGAAATATCGGTTTTCCGCGTCGGTTTTTATAAAAACCGACGCGGAAAACCGGTTAAAACAGGATTTCCGCGTCGGTTTTTCTAAAAACCGACGCGGAAAACCGATTTAAACAGGATTTTCCGCGTCGGTTTTTCTAAAAACCGACGCAGAAAACCCGTTTAAACAGAATTTTCCGCATCGGTTTTTCTAAAAACCGACGCGGAAAACCGCTTTAGATAGGATTTTTCGCGTCGGTTTTTCTAAAAACCGACGCGGAAAACCCTTTCGGCGTCGGTTTTTAAAAAACCGACGCTGTAAATAATTTTTTTTTACAATATTCGGTGTCGGTTTTTAAAATAACCGACGCCGTAAATTTTTTTTTTAAATAAAATACATATATTTTCTCCTCCAAACAAATCGGAACCCTGAACAAAAATAACGAAGTATACAAAAACAATTAAACAGCTTTAACAGAAGTACTTGAGAAAACTCAAAGTAAAGAAGAATTAAAATACACGTACCTACATGGTGCATTTTCTTAATCTAACCATACTCAGTATCAATCATTGTAAGTTTCCTCCCATAGATAGCACCAATCCTGTCAAAACAGTAATGAAACTAAGGAGATGTGCGTGAAAAATCAATCCAAGATATTAGTGCAATGAATAAACATTAAATGAAAATGTGTAATTTATTTGAATCATTCATTTTTTCACAAAGTAAATTACCAAAATGAAATGTTACGACTCCTGATCAAAATTCCAGGAACACTCAGCCGATGCAACCTCTTTCTCACCTCCCCCACTGAAGATGTTGGGGGTGTCTTTTCACCATAGGATCCCCACCACCCCCAACCTCAGGTTTTTATATTTGCTCTGTATAGACGTGCATTACCCATTCACTATTGTTATTTGTTTAAGTTATGGAATAACAGAGAAATAAGTTTGAGTGCAAAAAATAGGTTAGAAAATTGAAATCAAATGCAGATTGAAGAGACATAAAGAAACATACCTTAAAAATTGATGCCTTCTATTTTATCTTTGTGCGAACCCACTAAGCGTTGTTTTAGGTATTATGTGATATGCTTCTCGGCAATCATTTTTCGATATTTATTTGCATAAAAAATAAAAAGGCCTAGAAGATATTGTTGTGCATTCAAGGGAGACAATTTTTAGTGTTTGTGAATGTTATTTCGCTATACGAATCTCTATGTTCATGATCCAAGTACCACCCTACAGATTTGTCACTGTACAGATAAATGATTTTAAGAAATAACAATGAAAAGAAATATAATAACTAATTCTGAATTAAAATACACGTACCTGAAATATACGACATGCGTATTGTTGGTTATTGTTGAAGGATTCATTTGATTATTAGTAGATTCAATAAAACAGTTTTTGCAGAGGCACTTGAGAAAACTCAGTAAAGCAGAATTAAAATACACGTACCTGAAATATATGACATGCTCATTGTTTGTTATTGTTGAAGCATTCATTTTATTATTAGTAGGTTCAAACACCTAATATATCATAAGAGTTAGTTTTTTAAACCCATATATATTATTATTTATAAATATTAGTATACATACCTCAAATCTTAATCAGACTTAACAAATAGTCCGCAAAAGTAGATTGAATATGAATCATATCAGATTGAGAATATGACTGTGAATCATTGAATACCTACAATAATATTGAATGATATGAAATTAATAAATTGAAGAAAGTGGATGAAAATATATAAAAAAGTTAATACAACTAACCTTATGAAAATCAGTAGTTTCCCCAGTTGTGATTATCTCGTACATAAATCGTAGAATATAATAACCACATTCAACGCTTCCATTTTGACGATGACACTGCAGTTATAAAACATTTAACTAATAATGAAACCCAATATATAACAAAAATATAAAAACTAATTACCTGTACTTCCACATATTTGATTTTCGTTGGTTTCTTTTCATTTGTAAAATGTTTCCATGAACTGCATTTTTTTATATAAGAACTAATAAAACTTTTGTAAACAATTAAAATTAAACATAACGAACTTCTAAAAATAAAAAAACAACTTACCTGTTTAATAAGTTGGAAAACGGTTTACGCACTTTTCCTAATAAAGAGCAAAACCAATATAAGGTGCATTCATTTGGGCAAAATACACCTAACATCCAATGCCCCCTATAATACAAAAAGTTCATAATTAATGACATTATAATGATCATGAGTTCAAAATTATGTTGATATTCTTACTTATCAAGAAATGGAAAAAACCAGCACTGAATCTCTGTTTGTGATAATCTCTCGGATATATATTGAACTCTTTCATCATTTTTCACATGTTTGACTTCCAAGGAAATGTACTCTGGATCTATAAAGCTATAAATGCTTGTAGTTTCATTTTGTAAAAGAATCCTGTATAGATACCTAATTTAAAAAGAAAATATAGTTAGTCAATGACATAACAATATTTTATTAAAGAAATAGCAATTCAAACGTCAATTTACTTACATGGAAAACAACTGCACCACATTCAGCCCGATCTCTTCAAAATTAACTAAATTCATGATATCTTCTTTCAATATTCTCAATTTATAATTTCTTCCACATATATCAGACGTCATACGAAACTCATAGATAAAATTCAAGGAAGAAGAGCACTGAGATAATCTTTTCAACCCAGAAGAAATATCAGAAGTATCTACAGCCGACTGTTTCTGAACATTTTGCTGCATTTGTACAGTTTATTTTGCTTTCAGATATTCCTATATAAGTTAAATGTCAGAAAAAATTATAAGTAATTTGGAATCATTTCTAATTACTAGTTAAAAAAACTCATACCTCATGTGAAATATAACAAAGAAGTGCAGTTGGCCAAAGTAAAAAATGGCCCATGCATTCCCCAACACTGGTGATCTCCGCAGTAGGAAATGGTAGTAGAGCAGTAGGATCTATAATAACAAGTACTGATACTCTAACCTGACCCATCTGCATAGGCTGATGATGTACCGAGTCCCCCAAAAAATACACTTGTCCTAACGCAACAATATGTACATGAGGATCTCCCGCAAACAACTCACAATATAAGGTTCGATCCGATGGAGGAGGTGGAGGCTCAAAGTTAGCAGGTGGGGCAGGGTAGTCAGGGTGAGCAGGCTGAGAAGTCAGAAAAATGAAAAGGGTATATTAGTGTTTAAAATTTATAACATAGAAAAATTGATTAAAAATTAAATAAAATAATATACCTCAAATGGTTGCGCAGACGGGGCAGGGTAAGCAGATGAGGCAGGGTAGTCCGGGTGAGTTGGCTGAGAATGTTGAAAAATGAAAAAGTTATATCAGTGTTTATAATTTATAAAATAGACAAATTGATGACATTAAATAATATACCTCGGAAGGCTGCCCAGACGGTGTTGGGTAAGCATATGAGGCATGATAGTCTGAGTGAGTAGGCTGAGAATGTTGAAAAATGAAAAAGTTATATCAGTGTTTATAATTTATAGAAAAGAAAAATTGTTAACAGTAAATAATATACCTCGAAAGGATGAGCAGACTGTGACTGTCTTGCCAAGTGTTCTAATAAAGCCTTCTGTACTGCTGCTTGAATTTGATCACCCATAGACCGTTTCATATCCTGCAGCTCTTCTTTTAAGGATTCGATTTCCGGGTCTCTTGGTTGCTTACTCTTACCAAAAACCTTCCGAATACTAACACCCGCCTGATATCCTCTAACACGGCCGGGGTGTTCAGTCTTTCCCAAAGCAGTGGCTAGGATATCCATCCTACCCTCGGGGATAAAAGAGCCCTGTGTCTCTTTCTCCTGAAGTTCATCCTGAAATGAAAAATAAAAAATTTATATTAGTGTTTATAAATTATAAAAAAGGAAAATTGTTAACAAAGAATTAATATTTACTTACAATTCTATCAGCCACTTGATGAGCTTCGTCTGTAAGATATTGTTCATTTTTTCTTCTTCTTGCTCGTTTCCATTTCTCATGGCGAGTGGGAGGAGATGGAGGACTATACTGGACCTCTTCTGAACCACTACTTGATCGAGCTCTTAATGCTTCAAATTTTTCTTCAATAATTTTCTGCTCCAAATACGAGTATCCTCCACGTGATAAAGTATGAGGGTATACGTTTTTCAACTGGATCTCCTGATGAGATCTTCTGGAGGCCTGTTACATAAAAATAAACACATAAGTAATAAGGAAAATATAGCATAAATTTTAAAATATAAAACAATTACAATACCTGAAATTTCTCTTCCTGACGACTATCAACAAATCGCTTCCATGTTTCTTCATCTATATATGGATACTTAAGACATGGGCTTTCAAACCTTCTCTTTCCAAAAACATAATCTTTCGTCAGTTTGTTTTTAAAATCTCTCCATCGAACCGCCGCTAAAGAGAGATGTCTTTTCCTAATTTCTTTGGTTTCCTCAAAATTGAATGTCATCTGTAATTGAAAAAATTAAATATGTCATTTAAACTATATAATATTAAAAAAATGAGATAAAATAAATAAATAAAGATATTTTACCGTCATGGCCTCCCAAAGCTGTTGCTTCGCCGTCCTGTCCACTGACTTCCAATCAGGATATAAAATACTAATCCTGCAACGGCTCTGCATCGCTATATAACTGACAAACTGAACTGCATTTGGGCCAACTGCATTATTATTATCATCAAAACGGATGTGTAATTTGTTATCATCACGAGCGAGTGATAGTTTTGGTAAACGTGTAATACCACATTTACCAACTAGAGAACTTGATTTTTCAGTAGTAACTGGAGAAGTCTCCTCCGCCGAGGACGCATCAGTAGTCCTGCAATTTTTTTTAATAAATTAACAGTTTTATTTCATTAAATATGTATATTACTGAATATTTAATAATATGTCAAAATAGATATACCTCGGTAACTGCTCATCTCTATCTGTATTTGACATTGCTACTAGAAAGTGTAATGAAATTTTGGGTACCTGCATATCATTAGAAAACTGAATAATTAGAAACAAGGAAATGAAAAATAAATATGTAAAAATAGAGGCATGAATTTGTAAGTTTTAAAAATAGAAACAAAATATAAATATTTACCAGAAAAATTAGGAGACTAATTTAGTGTTTTCCCACGTCCCTTCATCATGATCAGTACGTACTGCATGCACTATGTCTGTCTTATATTCATTGTAATCATCTGAAAATTGCATAATAGATGAATAACGCTCATGTAAATCACTAGCATCATCAGAATCATCATCATCACCCAAATGATATCTTTTCCCTTGCAAAACAACTGACCACTGATCATTCGACGGATCAATGACATAAAATACTTGTTTTGCATGTGTCTCTAAGATAAATGGTTCCTCATTGTGATTAAATCTTTTCAAATCAACCAGTTTAAACCCATATTCATCATGTTTCACGCCACTATTACTATCAACCCAATTGCACTTAAAAATAGTGACTCGAAATTTAATATAATCAATTTCCCATATGTCTTCAATAACTCCAAAATATGATGTTGATGCAGAAATTGGGTTTTTATCTTTGGCACTCGAAAAATGCACTGCTTCAGCGAATACCATCACACCACTATTCTGAACGGTACTCTTGTCATCCAGGTTTTTTGTGTAAAATGTGTAGCCATTGATATCAAAACCAGACCAAGTGATCACATTAAAAGATGGTCCCCCTGATAACCACTTCAATGTTTCTGATACAGATATATCTGAGGTGACTTTCTGTTTAAACCATGAAACAAATGTCTTCTTATGCTCAATCATCAACCACTTTTCATTTCTTTTCTGATATCGTAACTTTAATTCAGCAATATGTGAGGATATATATGGTTGAACCTCATCTGTGTTGTTCAAAATGTATAAATGTGCTTGCATCACTTCATCACGTGGAATAAACTTTACCTTTAAGCCTCGAACCCCTCTACCTTCTCTGTCAACTGTCATATGTCGAGATAGAGGGAGACCAATATGCTCCACCTCATTCAAATAATCAGTACAGAACTCAATCACCTCTTCTGATACATATTTTTGAACAATAGAGGCCTCTGGTCGATAAGGATTTTTAACATATCCTTTCAAAATTTTCATATATCTTTCAAAAGGATACATCCATCTTAAATAAACAGGCCCACACATTCTTATCTCACGCACCAAATGAACCAATAGATGAACCATTATATCAAAAAATGTGGGTGGGAAATACATTTCTAGTTGACAAAGAATAAGAGTTGCTTCATTCTCCAAAAAATCTAACAAATTTGGATCAACGACTTTGCTACAAATGGATTTAAAGAAATTACATAACCTGATGATTTTCTTCCTGACAGCTTTCGGTAATATACCACGCACTGCTACTGGTAGAATTTGTTGCATTAACACATGACAATCATGTGATTTCCTACCTATTAATTTACAATCCTTCAATGACACAAAATTATTCACATTTGAAGAAAAACCGCTGGGTACTTTAATACCATGAAGACACTGACAAAAATTCATCTTTTCAATCTTGCTTAATGTGTGACAAGCCGGAGGTAAATATGTTCTTTTTCCTTTCACAGCGGGAGCTAACTCCAAACGAATTCGCATTAATATCAAGTCCAATCTAGCATGTAATCCATCTTTTGTCTTTCCTTTTATGTCTAACAAAGTTCCAATCAAACTATCACATATGTTTTTCTCAACATGCATAACATCAATGTTATGTTTTATCTCTAAAAATCTCCAATAAGGTAGTTCGAAAAAAATAGACTGCTTCTTCCAGATATGTTTTTGTAAACCAGAACTTTTTCTATTTCCAAATGTTGAATCAATATCTTTCACTCTGTCATAATATTCTTCAGCTGACAATGGTTGAGGGGGGAGGTTGTATTCTTGTAAACCGTTAAATGCTTTTCTCAATCTACGATAAGGATGATCAATTCGCAAAAATCTTCGATGTCCCATGTACACTGTCTTTCTTCCATTCTGCAATTGATAATATGAAGTTTGTTCTTCACAAATTGGACATGATTTATGTCCCTTAACACTATATCCAGATAAGTTTCCATACGCAGGAAAGTCGTTTATAGTGAACATTATCATAACACGCAAAAGAAAATACTCTTTCTTGTATGCATCGAAAACTGTAACACCTTTCTCCCATAGTAGTTTTAAATCCTCAATCAATGGTGTAAGATACACATCAATATCATTTCCCGGTTGTTTTGGTCCAGAAATCATCAAGCTCATCATAACATATTTTTTCTTCATACATAGATGTAGGGACAAGTTGTAAAGTACCAGCAAAACAGGCCATGAACTATGTTGGCTACTGAGGCTCCGATATGGATTCATTCCATCAATACACAATCCCATTCTGAGATTTCTAACTTCACTTCCAAAATCATGAAATTTTTTATCAAAACTCTTCCACTGTGGTGAATCGGCAGGGTGACGTAAGTTACCATCAGAAATGTGCTCATCTGAATGCCATCTTAACCTTTTTGCATCATTTGAATTTGCAAATAGACGCTTCAAACGAGGAATAATTGGAAGGTACCAAAATGCTTTAGATGGAGTTTTGATTTTGGTACCTAAAAATAAATCAGAATTGAATTATCAGAATTGTTTGAAAAAAATATTGGATGATATCATTGGAAAGTAAAAAAATTGTTTTTTCATAACGTTACATGACATCACCTGAAAATGAATCTGAGTTTACTTTCTCATCCATCTTATAGCGCGATGTTCCACATGTAGGACAACTTGATAAATGTTCATTTTCTTTCCTATACAGTACACAATCATTGGGGCAAGCATGTATCTTTTTATACCCCAATCCCATTGGGCATAATATTTTCTTCGCCTCATAATTGGAATCTGGAAGCCCATTGCCTTCTGGAAGAATCTCTTTTAAAAGCTCAAGTAAACTGGAGAAACTTTTATCACTCCACCCATTTTTTGCTTTTAAGTTAACTAATCTCAAAACTGCTGATAACACTGTATATTTACTGCAACCTGGGAATAATGGTTTCTCAGAATCTCCATACAATCGTTCAACAGTTGGTGTTTTTTCGATGGTTTCAACACCTAAATCATGAATTAATTCTTCAATACGATCCTCTGCCTCATTATGAATATCGTCATCAACATTGGATGTTGAATTTTCAGTTCTTTCACCATGCAAGATCCAACGTGTATAATTAAGGCTAAAACCATAACAAATGAGATGATCTTTGATTTCTCTGAAGTTTAACTTTCTCATATTTACACACTTCACACATGGACAGAAAATCAAATCAATATTTTTATTATGCCGTTTAGCAAATTCCAAAAAATTGTCAACTCCTCTTTCATATTCACTAGTAGTTCTTCGTAGATAAATCCAATTATGATCCATTAATACCTGATATCACAATATAATTGATGAATATATTAAAACATAAAAACATTTAAATATCTATCAGATAAATTGTAAACAAAAACATATTCCATAAAAACTATTGATAATCAGATAAAAGACATCAGATATGAAACATGTTTACAAATACAGTAAACAATTAATTTTAATATTATATACATGTGTGTTATATTGAAATACAAGGACAAAATGGTTAAATCAAAGGTTTAATTTTTTGAAAATAAAGTTTCATGATATAAATATTATATGAATGACATAAAAGATAATATGATTTCTCACTATGACTACTACTGATCACACTATATTTATTTTTTTATTCATTTGATGTAACATGAATGAATCATTGAAAAATTAATGTGAAAAATAGTGCAATAACTATCCTTATTTAAGACAATGTGTATTAAGAGACATGATACAATTTTTGGTGACTATGATAACTCAACTCCCTCAATCCATGAGTTTTATAATAGGGAACTATGAACATATAAATTCATTATGGAGGGATAAAAATTCCATTGCATATTGTAGGTGACAACTTACACCCCCATCCATGGGTCTATTGTAGCAAAACATGTCAAGGAATGGATCAACATGAAGAGAAATATATTATCCATCCATGAAAGATTAGATCACGAGAATGTTTTATTTGCAGCCTATGACTTAGAGGGGGAAGTAAATCATTTCATGACTATTATTTAGAGGGAGAGAAAGATGAATACATATAATCAATGGAATGAGATTAGTTTAAGAGGACATTTATTAAAAATGCATGAATCTAACCCCACATATGAAAGTGGAAAGGTATTTTTGAACATTAATAGAGGGATAATGATTATATTATTATCTACAAAGAAATAATTACAATACATTATGATTCTAGTCGTATTATGGACATTGCAAGAAAAATTATTTATTATATAATGGCATGAAAATAATTATTCAATTTTTTTTAACATAATAGATAGTGGTAATTATTCATATCTTAGTTAAATGATGAGACCCAAAAAGAATTGAGGAATTTGGCATGGTAAATCTCGAGAAGGAATGAAATAACAACAA
This sequence comes from Viscum album, assembly GCA_963277665.1. Taxonomy (NCBI): domain Eukaryota; kingdom Viridiplantae; phylum Streptophyta; class Magnoliopsida; order Santalales; family Viscaceae; genus Viscum; species Viscum album. Next base: position 1,303,289,751 of record OY728160.1, on the reverse strand, counting down.
ACTACATGCAAAAATGTGAGTGAATTCATTTAACACAATAAAATTATTTTTTTGAAGAAGAATTTATTAAAATGGAAATGGAATTAAAAATATAGTACTTCATAATGTAATGAAAGATCATTTTAAACAGGAATAATGATAATACAAACAAAAAATTTGAAGTTCAACCCGAATGGAGATGTTAAATCGAAACTGCGACCGGTATAATTACTTCCAAAAACAAACAATATCAAATCTACACCAACAATGATAATACAAACAAAAAATAATGATAAATTACAACTAAAATCTAACCAATAATCAAAATCACGCAAAATAGGGTTATTGATAAAGAAATAAACAATGGGATATGAAACAAGAGATAAATAGGAAGAACACATACCCAAAATCGTGCAGACGACAAAAAACCTTCAACAATGGCCGTCCAAGATCGCAAATCAAGTTCGAAGGTCGTCGGGAGTCCGAAGCGGCACAACGGAACTCGATTTCGACGAACGAACAAAATGAGGGTTTCTGACCGTGAATATTTTTAAAAGACTTTTCGCGTCGGTTTTAAGAAAAACCGACGCGGAATATATTTTTTTTTTTTGAGTTTCGGCGTCGGTTTTCATGAAAACCGACGCCGAAACATTTTAAAAATTTATTTTCCGCGTCGGTTCTCAGGAAAACCGACGCGGAAAATATGTATACTAATATTTTCCGCGTCGGTTTTCTTAAAAACCGACGCGAAAAATCAACGCATAATATTATTCGCGTCGGTTTTTAGGAAAACCGACGTGGATAATATGTATACTAATATTTTCCGCGTCAGTTTTCCTAAAAACCGACGCGAAAAATCAACGCATAATATTATTCGCGTCGGTTCTTAGGAAAACCGACGCGGATAATATGTATGCTAATATTTTCCGCGTCGGTTTTCCTAAAAACCGACGCGAAAAATCAACGCATAATATTATTCGCGTCGGTTCTTAGGAAAACCGACGCGGATAATATGTATCCTAATATTTTCCGCGTCGGTTTTCTTCAAAACCGACGCGAAATATCAACGCATAATTATATTTGGCGTCGGTTTTTTGTAAAACCGACGCCAAAATTTCCCCGCACATACTATTCGCGTCAGTTTTTAAAAAACCGACGTTATTACGACGACGTTAAAGCCCGTATTTCCACTAGTGAATGTGGTTCTTTTTAGTTTCCTATTTAAATCACACTTATAATAGATAATTTAATTTCCCACAAGATTTGCTAATGATCCCACAACACCCATTATAGACATCCTCATGTTGTATAGGGATTATTCCGATGAAAAATACTATGTACCATGAAATGGAAATAATATACTCTCCATTTTAAAGTCACCACAGTCTCAAAAATGAAGTGGGACTCTAAATATTCATTTCTAAAAAAACTTATGCAAATTGAAAAAGGAATATTATGAATGAATTTACTATGCTTCATTTTAGTGCCTCTTACAATAATAATAATCCTATAAATACATGGAGTCTAGTTTATTACTTTTCCCTTGAAAATTATTTCTACCATGGCTACTACAACTTTTAATATAGTATGTCATAGATTCACCATTTTCCACAGGTAAACTTCTCAATTGAAATTTTGTTCAAAATACCCACAAATTCGTGGTGAATGTTTTCTTCTATAATCTGATCACCAACTTTCCAAAACATTAAAAAGGTATTAAAATTATTCATATGACAACCAATTCAATTTCAATTGATAAAAATAAAATTTATTACAACATGTGGATGCAAATATCTCCCTCATTGGATTGTTTAGTAAATTATTTATATGAACCTCCGAGATTTCAATCCAATAAATCTATTTATATGTAAAACACTCCCCATGTGTCCCTGCAATCATTCTCTAATAGTTATCCCCCAATGAAAATAAAATTAAATGATCCTAATTGTGTCATTTCTAAGCATATCATACTATTTATGGACACTCATTAAACCATAAACCTTAGAAAATAGCTGTTAAAAAATTCTATAAGACTATATGATCAAAGTTAATTATAAGAAACAATAGAAAGAGTTAATTCCTATAATTTTGTTCTTAATTGATTATCAACCCACTATTTTGATTCCAAATCACCTTGAATAGTGTCTCCTCATATCTTCTTACACCTAAATTTTGATAATTTTCTATAAGAAAAATCTTTTTCCAAAAGAATCATTATATACAATGAGGATATGGGATTTTGAACCTCCTTAGGTTAAGAACATAAGGTAAAATCTAAGATTTAAAATATTATTCTTGAATACAAGTACATCCAATAGTTTGTTGAAGATATATACAACTTTATTTTTTTTTCCAAAAAACTCCTATTTCCCAATGTTTTTCTATACTTTCTCCTTTATAAAGTGGTAATGGGTCTTGATGTTCTTGGTGTGGGAGTGTTGTTCCAGATTATTTATTAAATCAATGGAACTATTATTGTCACATTGGATCATAATTGGTTATTAAACCACTTCTCCAAGATCTTAAAACTATTTTTCCATCTATATAAATTGTATACAATCCTTGGTAACTAAAATATATTCTATATTTTTTATACTCAAGGTTACACGGTCATGTTTCTTACACATCCAACCAACACAATTTATTCCAATGAAGAAAGATCCAATAGTTATGGATTTTATATCCCTGATATATCCAGCTAAATTAATATCAGATTTAGATTTCAAATTTAGATATTCTCCATCCTTAAAAACCAAACCATAGTTTAAAGTACCTTATATGTACCTCAATATTCTCTTCATCACTAAGAGATTATATTAATTTGTAATACTCATAAAATGTGATTCCAAGAACGTAACATAGAATATGGATGACCTCACAATTGTAAGATAAAGTAAACTTCTAGAAATTATTTTATATAGATCTAAATCAACTTCTTTATTATCTTTATGATTTCCAAGTTTCAATCCAACTACTATCAGAGTTGAAAGTGCTTTTAATTATTCTATTTGAGCATCTTAAACACCTATCTCATATATTTTACCTATAAAATGAAAGTATAACCATCATTTTAATGAAATTTTAACCCAATAAAATATTTTATCTCTCTAATAATACACATCTCAAATTCTGATAGAATCAAATTAGCAAAGCTGTTAATAATATTCTTTTTATTGCCACTAAATATAATTTTATCCATATATACTATTACCATGAACTTATCTTCATATAAATATTTCACATAGTGGTTTTGATTAACCCCTCATATCTTAGATTTTAATTTTCTCATATATAAATCCATTTTCGTATACTAAGCATGGGGCTCCTGCTTTAGGCCATGTAATTACTTTTTCAATTTTCATAACTATACATTATCATTTCTAATAAAATATATTACCGGTTATTTGATATAGAATCATTTATTCAAGATCCCCATCATAAACACCATCTTAACATCCATTTAAAAGAATATAAACTTATTTTAAATAACCATCAGTAGAAAAATACTAATATATTATATTTATTCCAATGGAGTGAAAATTTCTTCAATATCAACTCCTTCAACTAGCACACATCCTTTACATACCAACCTCAATTTATATTGGACCAATATTCCTTGTTCATAAATATTATATTTTGAAGACTCGTATTTTAACTAATATATTATAATTCCTAGTTTTATCTATAACTCTCAAGTTTGGTTCTTTAATTTTTTTAATTCTTTATTTGTGGATTTCAGCCATGGTTCCTCGTTTAGTGCTTCTTCGAATAAGGTTGTTTCTACCTCTGATAAAATACCATTGTGCTCTATCACTCTCATCCCTTGAGTCTAATTTAGAGAAAATTTGTATCAAATAATGTTTATTTGATTAAACCTAGATCTACTTATTCTTTTTTAATTAATAGTTTGAGTATCTTCTTCACTTTTCACTTCCCTTTATTCAAATTTAAAATCATTATTAGTAATAATATTTTGATATTATTTTGAATATTTAATTACCTCTTCTTCTAATCCATTCACTTCTTTAAGGATAAAAGGTTAATAATTCGATTTTATTTTATACTCAATAAATTTCACATATGTCCTTTTACTAATATTATAGAGCCTTTTTTAAACATTTATAGGATTTTCTATTTGATTAATACACTAAAAATAATCTTTTATCTATAGAATTACCATAATTTCCGTAATTTCCCTCTTTGTTCTGAATGAAACATTTCCTTATGATTACTTTAATCTTCTTCAGTGATAGTTTCCTTACATTATGAATTTTATATAGTATATTCTCTTTTATGGGACTTAGAAACACTCTATTCTAAATGTACATGGTTACTTTCACTCTTTATTTTGAATAGTGGAAATAGATTCTTCTTTTTATCAACAATGTATTAGACATATTATTTATCATATGGTTTCTCGTTTCTATGACTCCATTCTATTTAGGAGTCATTACTAATAAAACTTAATGATTTATTATAATATTTTCTATATAATTTTCAACTTTCATGGAAGTATATTTAGTTACATTATTGAAATACAGAATCATAATAGTTATTCTAGTTTCATTTTATTATATTTTTTGGAATATTTTAATATATCCCAACACTTCCCTATTGGAACATAATAACATATAATATCCCATCATATGAAATTCATCAATAAATAAAATAGTTTACTTCTCTATATTATTTCAAACCTAACCAATTAGACTACATACATTAGTTTCATTTAGATTCAATAAATCTAATGCTCTCTTCTTCTATAGTAATTATGGGTTTCACACCATGTTTCCCCTTAGACAAAAATCACAAACCTTTTAGGTATTCATTTATAGTGAAATAATGTTAACAATAGTTTTAAACCTTTAAATATTCTCTATAATCTAATAGATAATTTTGAAAAGATGTTAGTTTCATAAATTGTTCCCATTTTCCATATTAAAGAGACAATTATTATTCATTTTTCCCACTTCATATAGGTTCCCATGTATTCCCAATCCATTAATAAGATGACTTTTATCCTTTCTTATGATGTTATAGCCTTTCTAATTGAATGTGACTTCCATTACTGAGTCACACAATTGACATTCACTTAATAAATTGTGTTATAGTCCATCAACAAATGGAACATCAATGTTCCTTAATTCATCCCCAACTAGAAGAGGATTACCAATCCCACTTCTCTTTAGAGCTCCATCATTTCCAAATAATACATTTCCATTAAATCCTCCTTTAAATTTTTTGATAAAATTAATGTTAATTTTCATATAGGAGGAGAAACCATATTCAAAAATATACTTATTACTAATATTTGAAACTTTTAAGTATATTTAATCAAGAATATCTTTCTCTTTCATCTTAAACTTCTTCTATTTCCAAGAAACTCCATTATGATTTGATACATATGTTGGTATTTTCTCATTTTCTTCATCACATTCAAACAGATAATATTCTTCTTCCCTTATTAGATAAAATCTATTCCTTGACAGAATTGAATTAGTTTTTCTTACATCCACTATTCTTTAACTTCTATAGGAATACCTTAAATTTATGCTACTTTGATTGATAATTTTTTTACTAAAGTCGGAATAGTTTAAATAAATACATATAGAATGAGTTTCTATTCTGATATGAAGGATATATTTATATTATATTTTATTGGATTTCAATTTCTTCTCCACTCAAATAACTTTTAACTTCCCAAAAATATGATACAGTATAATGAACTGTATCATTACGTGTTCATAAAATCAGGATAAATTTGAAATTATCTTCCCAATTAGTTTTAAGGATAAAAATGGTAATATATACTATCATATGATCTCTGACAAATTTTAAAACCACTCTATTGGTATTATAATATGGTTTTTACCCTAGGACAAAAGTTTAGTGGAATTCTGATCCATTCGAATTTTCACTGAATATTTAATATCTAATTAATTAAATATTAATTATCCACACTAATTACTCCATTTATAACTTCTAAATAGAGACTTAGATTACAATTTTTACTCTATGTTTGAGTTTTGAATGCGGGGGGTGGGGGGGCATTCTTAGGTGAGAAATAAACTCACATCGAGCATCATTACAGGGCCTGATTCCCTTTTTATTTTTATCTCTATTCTTTTTTATTTATTTTTTCTTTTATTTCCTCCCTCATTTGGATTATCATGTAAATATATCTCCCTTGTGGGTGTATCTTTTGGCTTATCTAGAAGATAGATTTGGGATGGGGTATCATCACCAAGGAGCTATTCCAGAGGTGGATTGGGGTGTACACCATGTACTTCATCTCCTTGGTATGTTTCACCTATTTTTCTCCCTTGAGTTATAATTATACTTGTGAGTAGTCTATTCTGAGTGTAGTTTTCACAAGGATCACAATGGTGAGATCCCTTCAGTGTTTAGATTCCATTTGGGAGGTGTTTTTTATGGTTCTTAGTTTAGCGATAGTATTCCTTCATGGTTTTTATTCCATAATCCTCTCAAGGGTTGAGTCTAGCATGAAGCTTGGGTAAGGTTCATGCATTCTATGACATCCCATATCTTTAATACACCTTAATTCATGATTTATTATTTAAATATACACATAATACAATACCATAAGAACATGAGGAAAATTTTCTTTGGGAAATTAGGTATATAGAACATTAACTTGAAACATGGGTACAAAAAAATTATATAAAAACTTCTTAACATTCCCTTATATTCCATCGATATTCTAATACTATATGGGATAAACTCGATAACTACATAAAAAATGGTGATCTATAAAGAAAAATAAGGCAATAATAAAATCATAACATGATTAAATTAATACATGTTATTCAAGAGGCATAAAAATGTGACATAAAAGGGTTGATATTCAAACAAATGATCATTAAATAATGATATAAAATGACAACATCAAGGCAATATAGAAATGTGGAACTAACATAAAACATGATATCATAAGAATAAGTCAAGGATAACCATCAAGACATCATAAAATAGTGTTCTTAGGATAACCTCTCATACATCATACATGGATTCTCATGAGATAAAAAAATTACCCAATGCATTTGAGGGTTATATAATCTTAGTCCCACCTGTCACATTCATATCATGTACATGAATTTGTGTGCCACATAGATCATACAACATGAGAAAATATTTATTCTGTTTTAATATCATGGTTAAGGATTGTGGGTTACATACATATAAGTCACCAATAAAATGAAGGATATGTACATCTAGGTGAATAACATTGATTGGAAATGTGTATGGGTATTCACTATAAAAATGTTTGGTATGAAAAATCATAGGATAATTTTTACAGTATAACGAGTGTACATAAAGATTCATTGAAGGAATTAATGAGAGTGAAAGGTGGTATCTCGCCAATTGAAAATTATAATTAAATGAAAAGGGATGTGTAAAAATATATTTAAACATGAAAAATTGTAAATAAAATGGCATAATACAAAGAAAGTGCTTGAATAAAGAGGAGGGGGAGAGAATCCCTTGCCTTGAGAGGGTGCTTCTAAAAGCTTGGTAGGAGATTCTTAAGATATTTGGAATACCTTGGGAGATCATTATATAGGTATATGGAGTAGAAATTTATGATTAATTGATTTTTAGTGAAGAGGAGTGGGGGTATGGGTGGGAATTTATAACTAAAGATAGGGGAATTCTTTATTGATTTCTAAACTTAGGTTTTTGACTCTATATGATAAAATTATCAAAAACCACAAACCTTCCCATAGTCGTTTCTCATGTTTTTTTACCAAAGAGGAGTGGTTTTAAATATTTTATAATTCCTATGAAAAAACACATTAAAATAATAACCTTGGTGATGCGAAAGTGAGTCATGTTTTTAAGAATTGATTTTAAAACCTTAAAATATAATATAGGTTTTTCAGGATTCATTAAGGGTTTACAAAATTATACACATAACTTCAAAAACACATTATTTTAAAGTTTAAACATATTTTTTTTATTTATTCCCTTTATAATATTTATTACATAGGCTGTTATGATTTTATAATACATATCATATATTTATACCATATTTAATTTTTACCCAAATATTTGATTGTCTCAAAAAATTATAAAAAATTCACCAATAAATAATTTAAATGTGATTATTTAAAAAATAATATTTATTTTATCGAAATAATTTTCTAAATATTGGAATTTACACTTTTAAATAAAAAATTCTCATTTATTAATAAATATTGATTTTTACAACAATAATAGATTTTTGAACCTTATAAAGATTATATTAAGATTAACTAAATTATATTATCACTTGTTTATAAATATTATTTAATAATAATATCATATAAAAATAACATTTATTTCAAAATTATTTAATTTTTCAAAAATATTGTTTTAATTAAAACCATAAATTTTCAAAAAATAAAATTTCGGTTTCTACATATCAAAATCTAATTTTCATCAACTCATATAAAATTTTAATAATTAAAAGCGATAAATATAATCATTATTTTATTAAAAAAATAAAATATAAAAAATCATACTACTAGGGTCTAGATACATAACCCCTATAGCATCCCGTCTTTTTATAACATAACTTTTCATTCCATTACACGGAACTGAGGATCTTTAAGGTTTAGTGTCTTGGAAACAAGGAACATAAAACATGAAACAAAAAAAAACATTCTTCTTAAACACTTGAAAGGCTTCTCCTCATGTTCACCCTAGGCTCATTACTGCATCTCATAACCTGGGGACATACATCAAAAGGAAGGGTGAGCAGAAGGCCCAGCAAGGGAAACAAGTGAAACATTTTACATATGAACTTGAGATACATCAATAAAGTCATGAAAAGAACTTTAATGCATGAAAATGAAATCATGAGGCATATCATAATAAAAATAAAACTTTTTCGTAACTTGAAGATGTGGCTACATCATTTAACATAGACAATCATGAACATATCACCAAGGTCCATCCCCAAGGTGTCATTTTAAAATTACCAAGGTTATTCACCAAGGTATCGTGAAAATTGTAATCTCTAGTGGTTACATCATTACCCAATGCATTGGAGCGCTATCAGGGCGCACCGTTAAATTTTCCTTTATTATCATGTGAGCCACATATATCATCATCAAACATTTCATAAATAACCCATATAGCATAAAGGAAATGGGTTTCATTTCATAATCATAACTTTTTTTAAAAACTACTTTAAAGACATGATCTTTATATCACTTTAAAACCACGGAAAGGGAAAGAGGGTTTCATGTATGTAATTCCCAGAATTTAAAATAGAACATTTTGATATATATGTGAATACCCCTGTAGAAATAAGAGCTTTGAGTATTCACATTATAACATAAAATAATTTTTAGAAAAGAGAGAGAGGCATTTTGAGACGAAAATTCTGCAGCATAACGGCTATGTTACAAGGTTTTAGAAAACATTGAGAAGAGAGGGGACATGAGTAAAACATTCATAAATGACCCATAAAACATTAGAGGGACAAAATATAAGGGATTTAAGAACATGGTAATGAAATTTGAAAATATACCATATGAAATGAAGAACATGAAAGGAAGAAAAAAAGATTTCTCTTGTGAGAATTCGGCAGCCTAATGGCGTCACTTAGACATCAACAAAATTGAATTGACAAGGTCAAATAGGGTCTCTCATCATATGAAAATAATAGTCCAGTATGATATATATAGAGATCATACCCCAACATAATAGAAAGGAACTTGAAAGAATTGACATGAAAGTAGAACTTCAAAACGAGAATGGTGAAGAACCACTTAAAAATTCGGCAGCCTAACAGCGCCACTTAAACTTCAACAAAATACTGAATTGAAGAGATCAAATGGGGTCTCTCATAATATGAACATAAGAGTCCAGTATGATAGATATAGAGATCATACCCCAACATAACAAAAAGGAACTTGAAAGAATTGACATGAAAGTAGAACTTCAAAACGAGAAGGGTGAAGAACCACTTAAAATTTCGGCAGCCTAACGGCGCCACTTAAACTTCAACAAAATACTGAATTGAAGAGATCAAATGGGGTCTCTCATAATATGAACATAAGAGTCCAGTATGATAGATATAGAGATCATACCCCAACATAACAAAAAGGAACTTGAAATACTTTACATGAAAATAGATCTTGAAAAATGAGAAGGGAGAAAGAATCTGTTACAAAAATTTCGGCAGCCTAACGGCGCCACTTAAAACTTCATAAAACGAAATAATGAGAGTAAGAGGGGATCTCTCATTATATTAACATGAAAAGGGAAGTAAGAGGAGTATAGAAGAACATCCTCCAACATAAGAACATGGAGCATAAAAGGAAAGACGTAAAAGAGATTACTTGAAAAGAAAGAGAGAGGTCGGATCCCTTACCTTAAAATGTAACTCTTAAACCTCAAAGGTTGGGACCTTGAGGGCTTGGGGGCACCTTGGGAGGACTCCTTGGGAGGTAATGAGACCAGAAATTCGTTGGTAATGAGTGGGGAGTCGAATGGATGAGAGGAGGGCTTGGTATTTATAGGGAAAGTGAGGGGACAAGGCATTAATGGCCAATGGACACCTCACATATGCTTTTCTCAAACCCATGTGCTCTCCCTTGTCATTTATCATGGAGTTAGGCCACATGGGGCCCCCAAAACAATAATTCATCACCCTTGGCCTGCCAGCCCTCAAAAGATCTCATGACATCATCATGACACCGTTATGATGTCATTAAACATACCGAAACCCTAAAACTGTATTTTTACTATTCACTGAAAATTCAACTTTCTCAGAAAAATACCAAAATTTCACATTAACCAAATATCAATGCTCTGATTTCAAAAATGAAATTCATTTTATAAAAATAATTTTCTAAATATTTTTAATTTAATTTTTAAATAAAAACACTATTCATCGAAAATTCATTTTTTTCAGAAAAAACCCCAAAAATTACTATAACATAATATCGATGCTCTGAGTTCAAAAATAAAGTCATTTTTATAAAAATAATTTTCTAATTATTTTTAATTAAATTTTTAATTAAAAAACACTATTCACCCGAAAAAAACTAATACTTGAATAATAATTAATGAAACCGTTATTAAACTATTTTATTGAATCACATTACTTAATCAAGGTGCCTAGATTATTTTAAAACTTTCTTTAAGTGAGATTACTAATCCATTTGGTCATATTACTAATCCTAATCATAAAATCACTATTCATAATTTACTATTCATCAAAAATCAAGTTGATCTTATTAGACTCTAAATTTAGTACTGAACATAATTGCAGAAGACCATTTTTTGAAAATCATTACACATTTTTAATTATTTAGGGTTTACATAAACATATTTAAAATATACTTTTTCTAAAATTCATCAAAAATATGCATACTATATTTATCCGGTCATTTCAAAATTCATAAAATTCATCATAAGAAGAAATCCCAATTTTTATTTAAAACAAGGATTACACAAGGTAGTTACGGTCTCGTTACATAACCCCTTATAATACTAGCATAGGACCTAAGAGTAAGGTGTGCTAGGGTGATGGAAGCTTGGGGTGGCTCAGTCAACATTGCCCGAGTAGTAATTTCTATCAGTTTGAACTTCTCACGAAGGCGATTTCGTTCCAGCTTCACATGATGAAGTTCGACTTGGATTTGATCCAGAGCAAAGCCCAGTGGTGCTACCTCCTTCCCAAGCTCTGTTAGATGGGATTCGATCGGTCCAAGACTACTAGGTGAGGCCATCTAATCTTCTTTCTATAATAATTAACCAAGATTACTTATATTTAGAGACAATAATCAAAACATTTTGTTCACAGCGGTCATGTTGACCGATGGTTATATAATAGTCAAAAACCCACTGATCTCATTTTAATTATAATCATGTTTATCAAATAAAACATTTTTGTTGAGTATAACAATAACACATAAAATTTTAAAAAAATTTCGGGTCGTTACAATCTTCCCCCCTTAAGAAATTGCATCCTCGCAATTTTAAAATTGGGTTTTGAAATTTCATTGAAAGTCCCACATCGGAAAAAGAGTCAGTAAAACTATTACTTTAAAACAAAGAAAGGGAAGTACAATGGTCACCCGAGTTAACCCACACTAGGGTTCAATGTAGGAAACCATGGACATGGAGGAAAAAACAAAGGGTCAAGTTCTGAGGGAGATTGATCGAGAACATGATTAGGAGAAAGTTAACCATGAGAAAATCCCAAACTTATGATGTGTGTAAACGGTCTTTGATTACCTAGTAGGAAACGTAAACCAACAACATTTTTGTTTTACGTTTCTTTTCATAATTTTGAGGATTTCATTTACTACATAGAACAAAAACATAAGAAAATATACCTACCTTCAAGTAGAGTTTCATCCTTTAACAAGTCCCTACCAACACTAATCTTTTCTCCAAATGATGAGAATTCAAAAACACTTGGTCTCATAAAAGCACAAGAATAATCTTCTATAGAATCACATAATCTACAAAAGATTAACTATCTATTTCTTCTATCTTTAAACATTATCCCGAAAACAGAAAGGTTAAGTTAAAACAACTCTTCAAAAAGAAAGAATCCCATAGGAATGGAAACTACTTTTAAATCATCAAAGTTCCATGGTACTACCCAAAGTTCATCATAGACCATTCCATAAATAACGGTCCTTAAAATTCCTCAAAACAAACCAAACTAAGATTGAAACCCAAATACAATAAGGATTTGATAACATAGTCTTCCAAAAAAACTTCATTGTTCATCTCCAGACAACATCAACCACTCCTAACATCTTATAAAAAGTAGCTAACCTAAACATATTTTACCCAAGATAGGTTAGTCATTCCCATAAGTAACCTAAATTACTATAAGTTCACCTTAAATTCATCGATTCTACAAAATATAAGTCAACCTTACTCCTCAATGAAAATACCGTAGTAATCTATTTACCTCGATCAAATATGGTTCCCAAAATAATGAATGTCTTCCAAAATAATAATCATATTTTAATCCCCTAATCATCCCTGTCATATTAATACGAAAATCATCGCATTTCCTATCACATTGGTAGTCGGAACATGTTCTTCCATTTCCCACCATTAACTAAGAAGAGAAAGCATAATTAGGGGCTTAAGTACTTAGCTAATAATCATGAAAAGGAACTGAAAGCATATAAGGATAACTTATATATGAAAGGTATACCCTAACTTGTGATCTCCTAGGTTCCCATCTAGGTTATGAATGATCATATATTCTTATGTGAACCTTTATTTTATTTTATCTTTGTTCCTTTAACAATGGTTCATACCAAGCTTATGAATTTACCAAAGCATATCCCCCGGGAGTGTCGTAACCAAGAGTGCAGCAAGGCCCATTGTCGTGTACCAGTTCCCGTTCGAGTCTAGCTCAAAGCGGTGTTTTCGGGTTTTACCCCTATGTACATCTGTGCCAGAGCCACCTCTACTGCTCGTATCCAGACAGGGATGTATTTGCTTGGCAACCCCTTACTCAATACTCACCAAAATACCAGGAAGATTTCCTATATTAAACTTTTCTATAGGGTTCCTCCTAGAGTTTTCATATCCTAATTTCCACAAATAACTAAACCATCCTTTGATACCAACTATAGCATCCCGTCTTTTTATAACATAACTTTTCATTCCATTACACGGAACTGAGGATCTTTAAGGTTTAGTGTCTTGGAAACAAGGAACATAAAACATGAAACAAAAAAAAACATTCTTCTTAAACACTTGAAAGGCTTCTCCTCATGTTCACCCTAGGCTCATTACTGCATCTCATAACCTGGGGACATACATCAAAAGGAAGGGTGAGCAGAAGGCCCGGCAAGGGAAACAAGTGAAACATTTTACATATGAACTTGAGATACATCAATAAAGTCATGAAAAGAACTTTAATGCATGAAAATGAAATCATGAGGCATATCATAATAAAAATAAAACTTTTTCATAACTTGAAGATGTGGCTACATCATTTAACATAGACAATCATGAACATATCACCAAGGTCCATCCCCAAGGTGTCATTTTAAAATTACCAAGGTTATTCACCAAGGTATCGTGAAAATTGTAATCTCTAGTGGTTACATCATTACCCAATGCATTGGAGCGCTATCAGGGCGCACCCTTAAATTTTCATTTATTATCATGTGAGCCACATATATCATCATCAAACATTTCATAAATAACCCATATAGCATAAAGGAAATGGGTTTCATTTCATAATCATAACTTTTTTTAAAAACTGCTTTAAAGACATGATCTTTATATCACTTTAAAACCACGGAAAGGGAAAGAGGGTTTCATGTATGTAATTACCAGAATTTAAAATAGAACATTTTGATATATATGTGAATACCCCTGTAGAAATAAGAGCTTTGAGTATTCACTTTATAACATAAAATAATTTTTAGAAAAGAGAGAGAGGCATTTTGAGACGAAAATTCTGCAGCATAACGGCTATGTTACAAGGTTTTAGAAAACATTGAGAAGAGAGGGGACATGGGTCAAACATTCATAAATGACCCATAAAACAGTAGAGGGACAAAATATAAGGGATTTAAGAACATGGTAATGAAATTTTAAAATATACCATATGAAATGAAGAACATGAAAGGAAGAAAAAAAGATTTCTCTTGTGAGAATTCGGCAGCCTAACGGCGTCACTTAGACATCAACAAAATTGAATTGACAAGGTCAAATAGGGTATCTAATCATATGAACATAAGAGTACAGTATGATAGATATAGAGATCATACCCCAACATAATAGAAAGGAACTTGAAATAATTGACATGAAAGTAGAACTTCAAAACGAGAATGGTGAAGAACCACTTAAAAATTCGGCAGCCTAACGGCGCCACTTAAACTTCAACAAAATACTGAATTGAAGAGATCAAATGGGGTCTCTCATCATATTAACATAAGAGTCCAGTATGATAGATATAGAGATCATACCCCAACATAACAAAGAGGAACTTGAAATAATTGACATGAAAGTAGAACTTCAAAACGAGAAGGGTGAAGAACCACTTAAAATTTCGGCAGCCTAACGGCACCACTTAAACTTCAACAAAATACTGAATTGAAGAGATAAAATGGGGTCTCTCATCATATGAACATAAGAGTCCAGTATGATAGATATAGAGATCATACCCCAACATAACAAAAAGGAACTTGAAATACTTTACATGAAAATAGATCTTGAAAAATGAGAAGGGAGAAAGAATCTGTTACAAAAATTTCGGCAGCCTAACGACGCCACTTAAAACTTCATAAAACGAAATAATGAGAGTAAGAGGGGATATCTCATTATATTAACATGAAAAGGGAAGTAAGAGGAGTATAGAAGAACATCCTCCAACATAAGAACATGGATCATAAAAGGAAAGACGTAAAAGAGATTACTTGAAAAGAAAGAGAGAGGTCGGATCCCTTACCTTAAAATGTAACTCTTAAACCTCAAAGGTTGGGACCTTGAGGGCTTGGGGGCACCTTGGGAGGACTCCTTGGGAGTTAATGAGACCAGAAATTCGTTGGGAATGAGTGGGGAGTCGAATGGATGAGAGGATGGCTTGGTATTTATAGGGAAAGTGAGGGGACAAGGCATTAATGGCCAAGGGACACCTCACATGTGCTTTTCTCAAACCCATGTGCTCTCCCTTGTCATTTATCATGGAGTTAGGCCACATGGGGCCCCCAAAACAATAATTCATCACCCTTGGCCGGCCAACCCTCAAAAGATCTCATGAAATCATCATGACACCGTTATGATGTCATTAAACATACCGAAACCCTAAAACTGTATTTTTACTATTCACTGAAAATTCAACTTTCTCAAAAAAATCCCAAAATTTCACATTAACCAAATATCGATGCTCTGATTTCAAAAATGAAATCCATTTTATAAAAATAATTTTCTAAATATTTTTAATTTAATTTTTAAATAAAAACACTATTCATCGAAAATTCATTTTTTTCAGAAAAAACCCCAAAAATTACCATAATATAATATCGATGCTCTGAGTTCAAAAATAAAGTCATTTTTATATAAATAATTTTCTAATTATTTTTAATTAAATTTTTAATTAAAAAACACTATTCACCCGAAAAAAAACTAATACTTGAATAATAATTAATGAAACCGTTATTTAACTATTTTATTGAATCACATTACTTAATCGAGGTGCCTAGATTATTTTAAAACTTTCTTTAAGTGAGATTACTAATCCATTTGGTCATATTACTAATCCTAATCATAAAATCACTATTCATAATTTACTATTCATCAAAAATCAAGTTGATCTTATTAGACTCTAAATTTAGTACTGAACATAATTGTAGAAGACCATTTTTTGAAAATCATTACACATTTTTAATTATTTAGGGTTTACATAAACATATTTAAAATATCCTTTTTCTAAAATTCATCAAAAATATGCATACTATATTTATCCGGTCATTTCAAAATTCATAAAATTCATCATAAGAAGAAATCCCAATTTTTATTTAAAACAAGGATTACACAAGGTAGTTACGGTCTCGTTACATAACCCCTTATAATACTAGCATAGGACCTAAGAGTAAGGTGTGCTAGGGTGATGGAAGCCTGGGGCGGCTCAGTCAACATTGCCCGAGTAGTAATTTCTATCAGTTTGAACTTCTCACGAAGGCGATTTCGTTCCAGCTTCACATGATGAAGTTCGGCTTGGATTTGATCCAGAGCAAAGCCCAGTGGTGCTACCTCCTTCCCAAGCTCTGTTAGATGGGCTTCGATCGGTCCAAGACTACTAGGTGAGGCCATCGAATCTTCTTTCTATAATAATTAACCAAGATTACTTATATTTAGAGACAATAATCAAAACATTTTGTTCACAGCGGTCATGTTGACCGATGGTTATATAATAGTCAAAAACCCACTGATCTCATTTTAATTATAATCATGTTTATCAAATAAAACATTTTTGTTGAGTATAACAATAACACATAAAATTTTAAAAAAAATTCGGGTCGTTACAACCCCTTATTACACCAATGTATTCCCTATTGGTAAGGTGTGCAATGGTATGGCTTTCTTAGGGTGGTTAGGAAAACATGGTTTGGGTTGTGATCTTGATAAGATTGAACTTATCCTATAAATGATTTCATTCATGCTTAATTTGTTCAATTTAATCCTGATCTTAGTCAAGGGTAAATCCTAGTGATGTTATCTCACTCAGAATCTCTGATAATTGGGATTTATAGGTTATGATTATATTGGTCATGGTCATCTCTCCTTCTACCTATGAAAATTAGACTTTATCGTAATCCTTAATATATATTAATCTTATCAGTAATTGTGTAAATACAATAATATAAATGGTTAATATGCTTAATGTTATTTTAAATTTGACAGAATATATTTTATAATTGGTCCTAAATAACGAAAGTAGTGCATGTGTTTTCTATAACTATAAGGAATTTACTCAATCAAAAGTGAATTTCATTTATAAAATTTCAGGTTGTTACATTCTTCCCCCATTAGAAATTTCACCCTTGAAATTTCATTTTATACACTAAAATAGGTGAGGGTACCTCTGTTTAATCACTTATTTTGATTCCCATGTTTATTCCTTGAACTTTTGGTTATTCTATTGTACTTTGACCAAGTGAGTTGTCTTGTTTCATAAAATTTGTTGCTAAAATATATGATCTTAACAGGTTTCTCCTCGTATGAAAGATCCTTCTATAAGGGTACCACCTCTTCATTTATTACATGTGATGGTCTGGTATATAATTCTCCAATATGAATACATAGAACACATCATGTCCTTCATATGGTTTAGTTTCGATTGTATGTCAATAGGCTATGGCTCTGATGCGATCAAGGATCTCAAAGGGGATGATGTATTTTGGACTATGATTTCCCTTATTCCCAAACCTCATGACTTTATTCCTTAGTGATATATAAAGTAATACCTTATCTATGGCCTCAACCTCTATGTCTTGTTAATGATTGTCTATATAGATTTTTTTTAATTTGTGTTGATTTCATATGACGTTGAATGTTTTGAACCTTATATGTCATCTCTTGGATAAGATCAGGTCACATAATATCATGTTCTCCAAATTCATCCTAGTTTGTTGGAGTCTAACACATCTTCCCTTATAGATCCTCATAAGGTTCCATTTAAATTCTATAATGGAAACTATTGTTATATAAGAACTCCACTAGGGGATGGTGTTGACCTTGAAATCCTTGGAAATCCATTGAACATGATATCATCATATCCTTTATAGTTTTAATGGTTCTCTTAGACTAACCATCTGTCTGAGAGTGATAAGTTTCACTAAAAAATTTCTCTATATCTAATTCTTACTAAATGATTATCAAGAACATCAAGGTTAACCTTCGATATCAATTATATATAATAGAGAGTGTTACTCCATGCAGTGTTACCACTTTTATTATGTATATATTAGTGAGTTGGTCAAGAGGTAAATTTTCCTTGATATCAATGAAATGTGTTTACTTTGTAAAGAAATAAACTACCACCTAGATGTATTTATTTCCTTTTTATGTCCTTTTGAGTCCTACAATGAAATCCATGGTTATGTTTTCCCATTTTCATAATGGTAAGGTAAATGGGTTCATCATACCCATAGAATTTTGTTGTTCATCCTTGACTTGTTGGCATACCATCCATTGAGATATAAATTTTTCAATCTCCCAATTTATGTTATCCCATTATAATTTTTTCTTAAAATATTTATACATTTTAGTGCCTCTTGGATAACTATATAAGGATGTTCTATGCACATCATCCAAAATTTAAATCTTCAAATATGGTTTTTATAGGACATATATCTGGGTTAGAAACCTTATAACCCCATCTTTAGAAAAGTTGAACTCGAGAATATTCGCTACCTTTTTTGTTATCTCTGCATCATATTTTTTTCATCCTTGATATTGTTAGTAATGGATGGTTCATAATTTATTAGAAAGGTAAGATAAATATACTTTTATTATTATCATTTACATCCTCTTCGTGTCTTATAATATTAGATCCCTTTCAATCCTCATCATGGATAGGGTTGTAGGATCTTTTCTACTCAGATCATCTGTGATTTTTTTCACCTTCCCATGATGGTAATGGATTGAACAACAATGATCCTTGATTACCTATAACCAACTTTGTTGGAACATATTGATATCCTTTTTTCTGAATATATACGTGATTATTTTATGATCCATATATATTTCACACTTCTCCCTATAAGAATAATGTCCCCAAATATTCAATGTGAAGATCACTACAGCCAATTCAATATCATGAATTGAGGATTTATGCTCATGGATATTTAATTTTAGGTAGTCATAGGCTATCACTTTTTGATCTTTCATGAGTACACAACACAACCCCTTTTGGGATGGATCATTGTAGATCACAAATCCTTTCCCACTAGTTAGTAATATGAGTACATGTGCAATTATTAGCCTCATATTTAACTTTTTAAAGCTCTCTTCACATTAATAATTCTAAACAAACATCACCCCATAAAATTTATCTTGTTTAGTGGGATTTAAAATCATGATAAGTTTCTCACAAATCATAGAAATTACCCAATTGATCAAAGGAAACTATGGATCTCTATCACAAATATTTTTCTGGTTATCCTTAAATTGACTTTATTTTTGAAGGATCCACACATATCCATTTGTTTGTGATAACATTCCCCTATAATGTTACTTGATCCATAAATAACTCACATTTATAGTACTTCAAATAAAAAAAATCTTTTTGAAAGGTATTTAGTATAGTGTCAAAATGCTCCTCATATTCCTCCTTGATTTTGGAGTAGATCATAATATCATCTATGAATACTACCACAAATTTATAAATTTAATCCCTAAAGACTATATTAATTAAGTCCTTACATATTGTTGGAGAATTAGTGAGTCCAAATGACATCACTATAAACTCATAGTTCCCATACCTTGTACAAAAATTATTCCTGGGGATATCCTACTTCACCTTTACTGGATAATATCCTGACCAAAGATCCACCTTAGAGAAGTATTGGGCTCTGTAAAGCTGATTGAAAAATTCATCAATGTGTGGCAGAGGACACTTATTCTTTATCATGATCTCATCGATCTCACAAAAATCAATGTAGAGGCACATTAACCCGTAATTTGTATTGATGAAGAGGATTGGTGCACCCATGGTAAAGCATTTGTGCATATAAACCCTTTATCCAGATTTTCATGTAGTTTAATATTCATCTATTTAAGTTAAACAGTTTCCATTCCATATAGAGTCTTGGATATTTTAAAATCTTCAGGTATATTCTCAATTGAGAACCCAACCTCAGGACTCGGAGGAAGAACTTGATGTTATTCAAGAAAAATTTCAGAATATTCTCTTATAATGGGAATGTCATTAAGGATGATATTTTCCCAAGTCTCAATCATTTTATATAGATAAACTTACTCATAAGGAAATAATATGCATTCTCGAGATGATGATATCAAAGGATATTCATCCTTTCACTTTTATAGAATCTGAGGATGATTCACGATACGGAGGGTGATTTCCTTATCTTGATAATTTATATTATATATATAAGGAAATCCAATCCAAACCCATAATTGCATAAAATTCTACTAAAGGGAGTATCATAAGGTCTTTTGGTAGGTTAAAACCATAATTATAGATAGTAGAGAAGTTATATATATTGTATAAAATAATTTCCCCATTTTTCATTTTCATAGATAGCTCCACTTCCATGTTTTGAGGTGGGGTATGAATACTTCTATGAAACTTATGTGATATTAAATAATTCATATAACCATAATAAAATAGCACATTTAGTAGTCTTGAATGAATAACCGGGACACATTTCACCATTATTGGGATCCACCTAATTAATTGTCATGTAAAAGGTTATCCCTTTAACTTTAGGACTTAGAGGTTATTGGCGTCAGCTATCATTGACAAACCTTGGCTCAAAGCATTGATTCACATATTATCCTTGTTCATTTCCATTGATACATTGGGAAAACGGTTGAGGGTTGACTCGAGAATTCATTTATTCCATCATATTGGTGGGTTTCTCCCATCAGCATTTGCTAGCTAGGTGACCTTTATTCCCAAACCTAAATCATTTACTTGTCTCCTTTATAAATTTTTTGAGATGATTCTTCCAACAATTTTAACAAGTTGGTGTTGGAATTTATTTCCCCTGTGATATTTCTTCATTGCACCACCTAAATTAAAATCCATTATCTACTTCTTATCTCTAGATCCATGAAACCCATAAGATTCAATGATATTCATTTCAACTTTGATGGAACATCGGAAAATTACTCATACCTTTAAAAGTATCAAATCACAATATATTTTCATAGACTCATATTTATCCCACCAAATAAATGCTCAACTTTACTTTTAGGGGAAATAAAAAGGTTAGAGGTTTATCATTAAAGTCTTGTGAAGTTATCCTCATATGCACTGATGTATTACTCATCATTTGTCTTGAGGATAAGTAAATCACTCTCCATTTTATGTTAGAGAGTTAAATAAAAAAATTATCAAAAGAAATTATAATTATTTCCGCTCCATATATTTGATCTCTTCCTCGAGCTTCACATTTTTTTATCAGCATCCACCATTGATCATTTTCTACCTTCATATAATTAATATCAAACACAACCTTCTGTTACTTGTATAATTGAAGGATAGAGAATATATTCTCAATGGAGTTGATTAATTTTTCCATGATTAAAGGATCAGAATAACTACTGAAATTTGGAGTCCTTAGTTGAATAAAGGCCTCAATTACAACTTTCACTTTCTTAAGGGGATGTGGGTTTTCCCCATGAGTCAAGTTTCTATTAATAAATTGAGTTAATTGAGAGATTATTATCATGAAGTTATCAACTCCTACTCCCATTGGTTTATCTATCTCATTTGGGCATCCATTACATTTCTCATCACATTGGTTATTGACTCGGTTCCTCCAATTCCAAGCCATTAACTAAAACAAAGAGAAAATTATGGATGATAATTTTAAAACTAATAAGTACATAAAAGGGAAATAATGAAAATTCAATGGATAATTATAGATGAAATAAATTTCTTAAATTATTAATTCATAGTTTTCAATATATATTATCCATGGTCTATTTATTAACATAAAATTTTATGGGAATTTTTGTTTTCTTCATAATAATTCACAAAGAGATTATGAATTTAAAAAAGAATATCCCCTAGGAGTGTCAAACTAGGTTTGTAGCTAAACTTATTTTTCATGTACCATGTGATGATAGAGTCAAATCCCAATGTGACCTTTTAAGGGATATTAACCCTAAGTACAACTGTTTTGGAGCCGCATCAACTTGTACTGTCCAAATAGGGGTTATGTTTCTCAAAACCCACTAACTCTATACTTTACCAAAATTTAATGCTATTTTCCTATGTTTATTCTTATCCTTAATAATTGGAAAAGTTTTTATAATCCTAATATCCTAAAAAATAGACTTTCCTCTAATACTAACAATGAAAATCCATATCATTAATGCACTATAACTAATAATTTATTACATAAAGATATACATAATACAATCCCATAAGATTTTGAGGCCTGGTGTGTTTAGTAAATTAGGTACATAGCATATTAAATTGAAACATGGGTATAAAAAATTATTTAAAAACTCCTCAACATGCCCTTATATTCCATAAATATTCTAATATACATGGGATAACCCTAGGGTGTACATAAGAAATAGGTGATCTATAAAGCACAATAAGGGAATAATCAAAGAAAAACATGATGAAATTAATACATATCAGTAAAGAGTCATATAAAGGTGACATAAATGGGGAGATATTCATAAAATTATCATTGAATCGTGATATAAGATGATAGCATCAAGGAAACATAGAAATATAGAAACAACATAAAACATGACATCATCATTATAAGTCAAGGATAATCACTGAGACATCACAACTTTGTCTGCTTAAGATAAACTTATGTGCACCATACATGGAATCTCATGAGATAAGAGAATTACCCAATGAATTAGAGGGAAATATAATTATGGGTCCACCCGTCACATTCATATCATGTATATGTATTTATGGGCCACATAGATCATAAAACATAAGAATGTATTTATTAACTTTTAATCTCATGATTAATAAATGAGGGTTACATACATGGAAGTGCCTAATAAAATTAAGGATAGGTAAATATAAGTGAATATACTTCAGTGTAAATGTGGATAGGTATTCACTATACAAATGTTTGGTGTGAAATATGGTAGAAGAATTTTGGAGGCTTAACGGGCGTACAAACAGATTCATGAAAGGGATTAATGAGAATAAAATGTGGTCTATAATTTAATGTAAATTATAAGTATAGTAAAATATATGTTTAAAAAAATATCCAAATATGAAAAATTGAAATCAAATGGCATAATACAAAGAAAGTTCTTGAATAGAGAGGAGGGGGAGAGAATCCCTTACCTTGAGAGAGTGATTATAAAAGATTGGGAGGATATTCTTAAGATCTTGGTAACACATTGGGGGGACTTATGAAGGTATATAGAGAGGAAATTCTAAATAAATGGGTTTTGAGTTAATAGGAGTGGTAGAATGGGTGGGTATAGAAAAATATAGGGGAATTCTATATTAATTTCTAAACCTAGGTTTTGGATTCTATATGATAAAATAATCAAAACCACAAGACTTACTATAGTTTTCCCATGATTTCAGAAAAATATGAGTAATTTTCAATATTTTACATTGCAAATAACCAAAATCCTTAAAATAATACCCTTGGTGATGTGGAAGTGAGTCGTGTTTATAAAAAAATTGATTTTAAAACATTAAAATATAATATTGGTTTTATAGGATTAATTAAGCGTTTATAAAATTAATAAAATAATTTAAAGAACAAATTATTTTAAATGTAAAACATATTTCTTTCATGGATTCCATTTACACTATTTAATACATTACTTTTGGGATATTATGATGTCTTAATACATACCGTATTTTATTTTTACCCAAAAATATTGATTGTCTCCAAATGAAAAATTCACCATTATAAATTTAGGTATATTTATTTCAAGAAATATATTTATTTTATCAAAATAATTCTCATAATATTAGAATTAACACTTTTAAATAAAAATTATCATTTATTGAAAAACATTGGTTTTTATGAGAATAATGGTTTTTTGACCCTTATAAAGATTATTTTGGGTTTCAATAAATTATATTATCATTTTTATATAAATATTATTTAATATTATTATTATATGAAAATAAAAATTATTTAAAAATTCTTAAATTTACAAAAAATGGTGTTTTAATTAAAACTATATATTTTATAAAAATACAATCTTGGTTATTTTTTATGAAAATATAATTTTCATCAACTCATAAAAATTATAATAATGAAAAAGGATAAATATAATAGTCATTTTATTAAAAATGAAAATATAAAGATTTATACTAATAAGGTTGGGAAACATAAACCCTTATTACCCCAGCAGACACCCTAAAGGCATGGTGTGTGATAGTGGGGCCTTCTTGGGGTGGTTCGGTGAACATGTTTTGGGTTGTGATCTCAATACTCTTGAACTTATCCCCTAAAAAGTTTCATTCATTCTTTATTTGTTGAATTTCATATTTGGACTGGTTAGGGAAAATCTCAATAATTCCATCTCCCTTAGAATCTCTAATAATTGGGATTTATAAGGTATGATCCTTCTGATCGAGGTCACCACTCCTTCCATCTGTGAAAATTAGACTTTTTCATAACCCTTAATATATTCTAATCTTATAGGTCACTATAAAATGGTTATATTATCAATGGTTAAGATTCTTAATGGTATATTAAATCTAACATTATATATTTTATAATTGGTCTAAAATAACCATTGTGCATGTGTTTTCTATAACTATAATGAATTTACTTAATAAGAAATTAATTTCATTTTTAAAATTTCGAGTTGATACACATTTATTGTTCTCCTTGGATTAAGGATGTCAATGGTTTTAGTTATAGGTTCCATCAGATGGTTCCCAGAAGTTGGGTTTGTATTGTTTCTTAGATCAGTTTTGTTAGTGGGTTTCTTGATGTTTAATTCACTTAGATCCCTTGGGATAAGGTAGCTCTATGGGGTACCAGGTATGGTTGGGTGTCATTGAGTGGAGCCTAAGATAGGTCTAAGGTACCTATTGATTATTTCGTTGTGGGAATGGAATTTTTTAAGGTTTAGGTTGTGATCTAGGGTCTAGATAATTTTTCTTTTGATGGGCTTGACCCAAGGTTGATTGTGGTTGAGAATCCCTACATAGGGTGTCATGTTCTAATGTGATAGAGGAACCCCTAATAGGTTTTCCTATTCTTATTGAGGTTTATAGTACTGATGAGGTTTCCTCATGATCCATTGATGGTGATAGGTTAAATACTATTCCAAACCATTATCTCATACTTTAGAATTTTATGGAAGTATGAGGTATTTCCTGCTTAGATTTTGGATGTTTTATGAGTCCTTTGGGATGTTATTGGATTGGAAATTGTACCTAAAATTGATCAAATTATATCTTCCATTGGTTAGTTGGCATTGTACAGGTCTAGGGAGCTAATGGATGATCTTATTGAGGGAACCCCCTACTAATTGAGTATTAATACCTTCTTATAGGGGTTTTATTTTCCCATGTATTTTGTTACACACTTGATGTAGTAGTATATATTGGCTAGTTATTCAGTACTTCTAGGACCCTGACGGGTTTCTGGGGTGTCTTGAGAGTTCATGTTACCAGTTCATATCATGTTATTGGAATATTAGAGCTAATTAGATGTGTGTGGTTATTTTATATTCCCAATATGAGATCCTAGGGTTTGAAATTCATTCTCGTACTTTCATTTTAATTTCGGGGATCCTTTTTATCTGGTGGATGCACATAATATTATCTTATTGGGTGATTCATGTGGTATAAATCCTATGTATTATGCTAGATTGGGGGTATATTTACCTTGGGTTCCAGGATAAACCCCTAGGTTTTCTATTTTATTTTTATTTTTGATCATTCCTTTTTATTTCTTACTTTGTTTATTTTATACTGGTAAGTATTCTACTTGATTGGATATATTATGTGTTACATGCACTTTTTATGATAGAACTCTCAGACCTTATATCATCATTCAGGTTGATTACATGATGCACACTAGAATAAGAAGAGTCTTAGTGATTACTTGATCAAGTTGGATTTCCCATGTGGAGTTTGAGATTTGAGCTAAAGAATTTTGACCATCATGGAGATTAGGTATTTGGTTTGGACCAAAATTTGAATTAGAGCCATTCTATTTTGTTTATTTTATTTATTTATTCTACATGTGTGATTGGCCCAATGGATTATCATTTACTATTTTATACTTGAGAATCTATTTCAGTCTTTATGATTATGTATTTCATTTGATATAGTGTGTTTCTAATTAATTTTTTTATGTTTACTCTGATATTATTTATTTATATTTTTTGGGTTTATTTATATTTTTCTTTTACTTTGATCTGAGGTAATATTCTCCCCAATGAATCAATTTAGGCTCTCATCTTTAAACGGTAGTATCGGAAAAATATGGAGGCATGCTTGAGTACTTGTCACAAGCCGAATAGAGTGATAGTTCAGGTCAACCCAAGATGATTTTTGAGAAAATGGTATCAGATTTTTATTTTCTTGTCGTATTATTTGGGGGTGTGGTAGATAGGTGGTCTAGGAATGTGTTAGATCTTGTAATGGATATTGGAATGGTGCATTAGGAACACATTTTCTGGTAGGAAGTCCATGTTACCAGGGTGATGGGATTTATGTTCTTATTTTTTGATGTCATAGTTGTATGATTTCACATTAGGTGATGCACTTGAGTTTTTAGATTTATGATTTATATGTTTTGGATCTAGACCTATTGTTTATAGGAATTTCATCATTCATCATACCTGGCATGCAATATCTAAATGATATATACATGTCTATGTGTGATTTTACTGATAATGGATGTTCAGTTATTTAAAGTTTCCAGGGAAATCTATATAGTGTTTTTACATATAATTTCTTGGTGGAATTATACTCAAATGAACTCCATGTTATTTATTTATAATGTCAAACCATGTGAATATTATGATGAGAGGTTCAATGGTGATGAAAATGTAGTCCCTTTATCATGGTATGCATGGGGACCATGTGGGTCAGTTCATGTTTTGGAAGCCTTGTATTTAGTTCAATGAGGGAAAGGATGCTTGAGAGATTTTTTGGATTAGGATAAAGTTTCCCTGATGTTTTGGTTTCCCTGAGACGTTTTTTAGTTATGCATGAGGTTTCCTAGTACTCAAGAAATGTAGCGATGCGATTGATCATGGTTTTATGGCTGTATTGATAGGTAAGGTTCAATAAGATTCCTATCCTAGTTAGTTTTGGTTAAAATTTTGGTGGTGTGGTGGGAGTGTGGTTATGTTCTCGTGGTTCTGTATAAACACTCGGGAAGTGGGTGGTCGTGTGGTTAGTCGTGGCATGATATAGATTCTTTGTTTTTAAAGAGGATCACTAAGGGTGATCTATCTTAGTGGAAACTAACCCGCATGAGAAGAAGGGTCAGGGGTTTATGTTCATTATCCTAGGTTCATTAGTTATTATATTAGGTGATCATGAGTTTGATTTTGTATTTGAGTTTCATAGAAATATGTGATTGTTTCCTTTGGGTGAGTCTGATTAGGTTGGTGCTCATGGAGTAGTGTAAGGAAAGCTTTATGGTGGGGAGTGAATCATTGGTTCGTTTTGGTTTTATAACCCATTTTTAAGTGATTTATTGATCATAGAGGATTTCATTCTTATTGATCTGGGGATGGATGATGGTTGCTTCTTCGAGCTGGTTCTTGGGTGTATGTAAGTTGGACTCATTTAGTTACCTCATTCTATGGTGTACATAGCATGGTCCATGGCCTGAATGGCCCGACGTCCTACATTTTTTATTGAATTTTAATAACCCCCCTTTCAAGGGATGAGGGGAACCCTTAAAATTCCCATAGTATTAGAGATTAAATTTCACGTAGGCTTTAAGAGACATTACATGACCCAAAGGTATTAGGAAATTCAACCAGACTATAACTACAAGGAACTTTCCCTCCCCAACAACTGCACCGTGATAGTAGCTCTCCACCTTCGTATGGTCGTCTGGCTAAGCTTCCCTTGCAAGAACAAGTTGGTCCCAATGGCATATCCATACACTCTCATTATTCCAAATCCATTGGTTCTGCTCTAGTGAGTGTACCTACTCTGAATCCTACTCGGGGGATGCTCCTTTTTCTAGAGTCAATCTGGGGAAACTGCACTGATCATGTGGCCCAAAGGCCTTGAGATGGCATGAAGGCCTTAAAGGTGTCCTGAAATATTTATTGGCCCGAAGTACTAGGTGGACCGAAGGCCTTAGGGAATCCATGCCCAAACTGGTGGCCCAAGGTGAATAGTTCCAACTGCTATAGTACTGAACAGTACCTGCTACAGTGCATGTTACAGTACTCGGAAATATGCCTCCACCTGGTTTGGAACCTAGGTCTTGTGGATGCACTCAGAGAGACCTCACCAACTAGGTTGAGGCTCATGTGCATTGACCATGGAGTTTGGTGTTTTGTTCAAGGGTAAATGATAAAGATAATCATGTGGTGGGGATAATATTATTGGTTGTGGATGAATGACCCTCATGTTGGAAGTGTTGTGAGTGATGTGAGACCAGTCATGGGTTGTTCGTAGTTGTATTTGATGCACTGATGCTCAGGGTATATCATAGTGATGGGTTGACCACCAAGGCTTGTCAAGGATGAGAAGCATTATGGGTCGGAGTTTGTAATGAACCGCATCATTACGGGTTCAGAGGATCAAGATAAATTTTATTTTTTGTTCTTAGGTGGTTTTAAGGTGAAAAATGGTAATTTCTTCCATCAAATAATCATGGATAGTTTTTTTGACCACTCTTATGATCCTGTAATAGGATGTTTATCCTATGGAAGTATTTTTTTGGGAATTATATATCATTCAAATTATCATGGAATGTTTAATATTTAATTAAGTAAATATTAATTATTCAAGAGAGTTCATAATTGATATCTTATACAAGGAGCCTCGTATTGGAATTCTGACTCTATGGTTGAGTTTATAATGGTAGGTTATGACTAATAAGGGTATAAAATCACATCAATCATTAGGTCTAGGCCCAAGTCTCTTTTTTATCTCATTTCTTTTAATTTTTTCATTATTTTTTCTTTTTTCCTTTTCTTTCATCCTTCACTTGGATTATCATATATGCGGATCCCCCCTAAGGGGTTCACCTTCTACTGAGAAATAAGTTGTAGGTGGGATAGGGGATAGTTATTGGGGATCTCATCTAGAGGTGGTTTGGGGTACACAGTGGCATGGCATGGATCCTAGCTCAAATCATTTTTGTTTTACACCCCAAGGTAGGTTGTTGTTTAGTTTTTATCACAAATCCCCATAGTTTTTTGTTTCTATGTTTTAAACATGTTTATTTTGTTAAGTATCCCAATAAGTTCAATCTGGGGTGTTTTTTTGAGAAATGAAGGGTTTCGAGGTGATTGTAATGGTTTTCTGTTCAAAAATATTTGATCACACTATGTGTAGTTCAGTGAACATGCTCCATGTATTCTTCATTTTGGGAATGGGGTTGAAGAAGTTGACTACACGACATGTGTTTTTAGGACACTCTGTATAGAGAGAATCAGGGTATGTCCAAGGTACGCAGCGAGACACCCATGCAGGGGAAACATGTCCATGTAATGTACACGGATAATCCTTATATATAGTACATGGATAGAGGCCATGTGGGGGAATTTGATAGACCCCTTGTGGGGTACATGTCTAGGAACCCCATGTGGGTGACACACCATGTAGGGTGAGTGCACACCATGTACCTAGGAAAAGTACATGTTGGGTGGGCTGTGGAACTCATCTAGAGAGGATATTTAGGGTTACACATCATGTACTCGAGGAACACACTATGTACTTCCCCTCTTTAGGGTGTTTCTCCTATTTTTCTCCATGTAGTAATAATTATACTTATGAGTAGTCAATTATGAGTGTTTTTTCACATATATTTAAATTATGAGATCCCTTTGGTGTTTAAGATATTTTTTGGAGGTGTTTTGGATGGTGTGAGTTTTAGCGGGATTATTCCTTCAAGGTTGTTATTCCGAAATCCTCATAAGGGTTGAGTCTTGTGTGAGGATCAGGTAAGGGTTGTGCATTCATTGATCACCTTGGCTTGAGTACACCAATGGGTTTAGCTAGAGGTCCCTTTATATGGTTCCTATAAGGATGAATTGTGTTATTTAATATATGGGTTTCATTAGTCGATTACTTTGGGTTTAGTTCAATTAAAGACTTTAGGATAGGGTGGAATTGTGGGGTTCTAGGTACAGTTGGGTTTCATTTAGTGGAGCTTAAGATAGATCTGAGGGACCTCTTAAGTATACCCTTATGGGAATAAAATTTTCAAAATGTTTATGTTGTGATCTAGAGGTTTTATGAGGTTTATTTTGATGGGTTTGGTCCTGGGATTGATCTTGGTTGAAGATCCCCCCATAGGATGTAGTTTTATAATGTGATAGATAATACCCTAGTAGGGTGTCATTTTACTATTATGGTTTAGAAGAAAATTGAGGGTGCCTCATGAGTTGTTCCTAGTGATGGGTTTGACATTAGGATACCCCTTGATCTTACAATTTAAAAATAGATGTAAAGTTGAGGTTTTTCCTACTCATGTTTTGGATGTAGGATAAGAACATTGGGATGTTCTTAGATTGGTAATTGGCCCTAAGACTGATAAAATATCTCCTCTATTGGTTAGTTGGTGTTTATCAGGTCTAGGTAGATGATGGACAATATGATTGAGGGTACCCCCTCCTAGTTGAGAAGTACTCCCTAACTATAGGGGTAAATTTTTTTCCGTGGATTTTATTTCACTCTTGAATGTAGTAATATAGTCTAGATAGTTATTTAGGACTTCCAAGACCTTTTAATGTTTTTGGGGTGGCATTTTAGTTCCCATCACCAGTTCAGATCATGTTATTAGGGTTCTAGATCCATTATATGTGTGCTATTATTTTAGATCCTAATAAAATATCCTAGGGTATGTACTTCATGTATTCCCTTATGTTGGAATTTTGGAGCTCCATTTTAATCTAGTAGAAGCACTTGATTTCATGTGTATGGATGAGACACATGTTTTAAATCCTATGAATTAGGCTAGAGTTGGGGTATATTTACCTCAGGTGTTAGGCTAGAACCCTAGGTTCGCTATTTTATTTTCATTTTTTTCAACACTTTTGATTTTTTTATTTTAATCTAATTAGTAATCATCTAAGATGATAATATCACGTGTTTCATGCACTTTTTATGATATAATATGTTAGTTCCTCCATTGGGGGTATCCTATAGGGATTTATTTCTCACTATATATATGTGAACCTTGATGTGCATTCAGATGTCTGCTTTCAGGTTGAGAACAAGATGCACAGTGTATCATGTGGAGTCCTATTAATTACTTGATCAAGTTTAATTGCTCATGTGGAGTTTCATGTTTGATCTAAATTAGTTCAACTATCATAGATACTCTTTATGTGATTTTTCATAAAAATTAGAAGTACATCCCTTGTATTTTTTTATTTTATGTATTTATTATGTATGAGTGATTTTCCCAATGGGTGATTAGTTTTTGGTGTATACTTTAGAGTATATTGGAGTCTTTATGTTTCTTAATTCCATTTGATATTACATGTTTCTAGTTTGTTTGTTATTTATAAAAACATTGATGTTATGGATGTGTATGTGTTGGGTTTATTTCCATTTTTCATTCACTCTAATACATGGTCATAGTCTCCCCATTATATACATTTAGGACCTCGCCTCTAGTTGGTAGCCTTTGGTATATTGGGAGGTTATTTTGAGGCCTTATCATGAGCCATATTGGGTGATAGGTTAGGTTGATCCTGGCTGATTCATGACAAAAAGTGTGTCCTAAGTAAACATAGAACTAGCACTTCATTGGATAAAATATCTTATTACTGGTATCTCTCTACACATCTCATAATTTTTAATAACTCCTAAATTTTTGGAAAGTTTTTGATGATTGAGAACTCTCTCCTTTAATCCACTTCCTTTTGTTTTTATATTTTTTGTTTTTATAATTCAATGTTACAACATCAAACCCAAGACCACTTTTACCCTAGCAATTGGGTCTTTGATAAATAAACACTTCCTCATAAGTTATTATACCAAATTCAACCATTTTTTAATACTTAATCTAAAAACTTATCTAACTATAGCTTCTTATTTGATCCATTTGTCCTTCTTTAAAATTATATCTTCTTTCTTAGGGATACAACCTCCTCTTCAAGTGATTCAATATTTTTAACTTTATCTTTGATAGATATATTCTGATCATCAATGATCCTTTTTTTCATCAATATTCAACTTACATTTCATGGTTTCTTATGGTTTTACTTTAATTTTTTCTTAACCTTCCATAAATTTCTCTAGATGATCATATCCTTTTTCAAGAACATCAACATAACTCAAGGATTCCTATTACAATCCTATAATATTTCTATTTTTATTTATTTGAATATCAATATTCTCATGATATTCTTCCAATTCCACTTTCAAAACAAAAAATCCATTAGGTTAATCATACTCTTTGTCTTTAGATTTATATTTATCAACTATAACCATCATGTAATATTCAATTTATGAGATAAAATCCATTTCAATACCTTCTAACAGACTCCCTCAGTATCATATTTCTGTTTGATATCTAACACATTTATTTATAATTTATTTCCACTTCCACTTCCTAAATAAAAGTTCCTTCCGAGGGAACTTATTTATTTGATTTTATGAGTATTCAAAATCACCATCCTTTCCATTATGTATTTTTAAACACCTGAATATTATGCGACCAATATTCTCACAATAAAAACATGATATAGTAAAATTACCCTCAAATCGACCATATCCACTCTTAAAATTCCTTACTAAAAGTGATAAGAAATCATCACTTACATCTTCTTCAATTTTAGCCTTATGAACCTCTTACTTATCCATAGCTTTGAATTAAATTTATTTTGATGAATTTTATAATTTTTTTTTGGATTCACTCACATTTTGTATGAAACCAATTTGTTGTGTAAATCATCAATAGACAATTCCATAAAATTTAATTCTTAAAGGGAAGACACTTTTGTGTTTTAAATTAGTGGTAATTTTTTTGTGATATTCTCTACTATAATATTATATTTAATCTCATGACTGAGTCCAATAATATCTCTACCCACTTCAATTATATGGTTGAAGAAACTATGAATATTTTCACTTGACCATATCTTGAAGTTATCAAATATATTTTGATGATCCTATAATTTTTCCTCCTTCACTTTTATTTCACTTTAATACATATCAATAATATTTTCCTATATTCATTTGGTTATTGAAAATACATCACTTTCATTTATATATAGTTAAAAAATTATTCATCTATAAAATTATGATCCTTAGAATCATTATTCAATAATCTCTTGTCTACTTCCTTTATATATTTTACAGTGGAATCACTTAATTTAATTCTATGAAATGTTGTCATATAAACATCAAGCCAAAGAGATCGTAGATGTTATCTAATTATCTTCTTCCATGACTGATAACTACACCTATAAAATAAGTGTACTCGCTTTTCATTTATAGAATTATCCATGAATAAAATTTTCTTTGATATATTCTCTATGAAAATAACCAATGGCTCTAATACCATATATTATACCCTAAGGTCCCACTAAACAAACTAAGAGGGGGTTGAATTAGGGTGTCCTGAAATTTCTTATTATCTTAAATTCAATTGGAACTTTTCTTCATGTTTGAAAAGACTTGATGAATTTCTCATAGTGATGAAACATGATCAATAATCGTATGTATGAAATTAAAGAATCATGGATGAAATTATTTTAGTTTGGTTCACCCACACTATGAATCATCCAAGGATCAAATATTAGCATTGTGTGGATATAGTAATCAATCACTACTTTACTAGTTGTGATTACAAAATTTATGATAAGATCATTTCTAATCTGAGGTATATGGACTCTTCCTCTCTTAAACTTACTACTTACTACTTATCAATAGAGTAAAAAAGAATAATTTTGACATGTAGGTCAAACTCAAAAATATAGCGACCAATGATATAAACCCAAAATATGATAGGTGTTCTCTATGATGCTTTATTTTTCACTTATATATGTTTAATGTTATGAACAAGAACTCAAAAATTCAAATAATGATATTCAACAAAATTAATCCTAATCACACTTCACTTCATAATTCCATATTTTTTAATAAAGTTCACTCTCATTCCTCATACCTTCTCTTCTTCTAAATATTCAATGTATCTCTATTCTCTATATATTCTCTTCTGTATAGCCGGTCCAATATATCTATGCAATTTTTGAATTTGAAATTCAAAATTAACATCTAAATCATTTTCCAACTTACTATTATTCAAATAAAACCATTGATTTATCTTTATATATATCTCCACTTTTGAATTCCATTAGAGATATTGAAATCCATTCCATAATCATAAATTAGTTTAAGAAGTTTCAAATAAAAAAACTGGACATAACCTCTAGTTTTTCAAACACCAAAGAATAATATTTGATCAAAACTAATGTTTATGGAATTACATTAAACCAAACATGGTATTTAAGTCCAAATACCATGGTATAACTCCTCTCTATATGAAAAACTATCCCTCACCATGGCTGAATTCATGCTCACTTACCCATTTTCACTTCATTTCCAAAAACCTAATGCACAACATGCCTTCCTCGATGGTGTAGAGATTTTCAGTTTCCTGTTTTGATCACCCTTAAAAGATATTATTTACTCCCACATGAGATTAAATATATCTTAAATGATTCCAATTATGGGCATCCATATATCATAGGGGAATTATTTAAATGAAAGACACTAAGTTCCATAGCATGGAAGAAATATAAACCTCATTTCAATGTCACCACAGTCTTGACCATTTTGTGGGACTCCCCATGATGATTTCTATAAAAACTTACATAAATCATAAAAATGGTATTATATATGTATTACTTATGCTAAATTTTGGTTCCTCTTACTATAAAAATAATCTTATGCATACAGGGCAGCTAGTTGAGGAATTTTCCAATAAAAATTCCTTTAACCATGGTTCCCATGGCTTTGACCATAACATATTCTGGCTTCATTGGTTCCAAAAAGTATAATTACCAATTAAAATTATGTAGAAAAAATCCATATATTTATGGTTAATGTTACCTTCAATAAATTTCTCACCAACTCTCCACAACTTCACACAAGATTCAAACTTCATCATATAACTACAAATGGACTTCTAATTAAAAATATATACAACATATTAGAAATTGTGGTTAAAACATCCTTTATATTCATGATACCCTACTAAAATGGAAATGTGATATACGGTTGGGATATGTTATGTGGTGAAATATATGTGATGACGATGATTATTATGTTTTTGTTTTAATATATGGCATGATTGTAATATGTGATAAGATGTGGTTCACTATGGTTGTTGAAGGAATTGGGAGCACCGATACTTTTGGGGGGGGGGGGTGTGAGAGAGATAAAGTAGTGATGAAGTGATTTGGGGGTACTTAATTGATATATTATTCTGATATTATGTTATTGTACTTGTATGCGATATTGGTTGAGCGAGCATTTATGAGGTTGGGTGATGGTTGACCTTATAGCTGCTAGTTGGTTTTATTATTTATTCACTTAATCATTAGTATGCTTCTCTCATATTTTCAAAA
The DNA here is from genome assembly GCA_963277665.1 of Viscum album. NCBI lineage: Eukaryota > Viridiplantae > Streptophyta > Magnoliopsida > Santalales > Viscaceae > Viscum > Viscum album. Next base: position 1,303,253,820 of record OY728160.1, on the reverse strand, counting down.
GAGGGATTTAGGAGGATCCTAATGAGTATACATGTATTATCACCATTATATATATAATTTTTTTTTTCAGGTTTCTAAGAAGGATTAAGAGATCGAACTAGGCATTACAATCATGATATTGGAGCTGTTAATGGTGTTTCTTCCTTAGGAATTTCATTTTGGTATTTCTTCTTGGAGAATTATATTTTTATTAAATTTACTTGCATTATGTGATAATTATTTGTATATTTATATTATAGTGTTTATTGTTTATTTTAATTATATATAATCCTATGACTATAATGGAAATACCTCCCATTTGAGTGATATATACTCTCGACATTAGTCACCAAATCATGACCTACTGGAGGCAGTATTTGGGGGTCAATCTCATCTTCACTACAGGACCAGGAGAGATTCCCAATGGGGTGGCTTATGAAAATCAAATGTTTTGGCAATCATTTTCTCCTATGATAAAGGATACCATATACATGATAAATTATGAGGGTATACATTTTGTGATTGGATCTCTTATTGAGATCCCATGGATTCATATTACATAAGAATAAATTAATAAGTCATAAAGTTATTAAGAAATAATTTTACCAAATGATTTTATATATTATAATTATCATGATAGAAATATTCCTCATGTTGGTTGGAAATAAACTTCTTTCATGAGTTTTCATCTATAAAACCATATTCAAAGAATGATTTTTTATTTTATTTCTTTCTGAAAATATAAAATAAAGTAAAAAATGATTTTAAATCCCTCCATATAATTATCGTAAATGAAATCCACCTACTTTCATATAAGTAAAGTTGAATGTAATCTATAACTAAATAGATCAAATGTTAGTCATATGAAATATATAATATGTGGACTATAGGAAAAAATAAATCTATTTTGATATTTTAGCATTACACACTCCCAAAAATGATCTTTCATCATATGGTCAATACTCCTCTAATTAGGATATGATATAATTATCTTGCCTCAACTATTCATGGTTATTAATATCCTAAAATACTTCACATTTGGGCCTATAAAGTTATTATTATCATTAAATTCAATTAAAAACCTTTTCATATACTAATGATAAAGTGAGAGTTATGGCATGACATGACCTACCCCCAATAAAACCCCTCCTAGGTTAGTTTAGGAGATGAGAGTGACCCTTGAATCCCACCATAAATAGGCCTCTACTTGGTGACCAGTACTGAGGGTATCTACTTATCAAATGGGAGGTATTAACCTCTTTATTTCCCCATGAAGAATATGTAATCAACCATAAATAAAATCTATTCATAATAAACTGAGAGTTTACATTTCTTGATATAGAATAGTACTACATGGAACATGTACAATATCATATAAATAATGCATCATGACTGCTAAGATTTGTATCATCCACCATATCCATCCAAGCTACCTGAACAATGTCTCTAATCTTCTCAAACTAACTTGTAAACACTTAGAAAACTATAGAAGGATGAGAACATTGGGAGTACTCAGTAGAATCATCTTCCTATACAATTTTATATCTATATGAAACACAATTTATGAAAATATATACATGAAAAAATATAAGAAAAACAAGGGTATGGATAAATATAGTAAGAAAAGTAATACTTGCATGCTATTAAATATCACCTATAGAGATCTTATCATACCAATGGTAATCACAAGTGATCACTAGAAATATAGAAAACCAAGGACTATACTAATCCTTGAGGTAGTATAGAATATAATATTAATAATGACTAAATATAGTATATAATATCATATCCCTAAAATTATTCAAACAAGTAGGTAATACTAACTCTCAACATGGATTGTTTATCCCATCATCTGATCCCTATACCTTGTGCGTCCACATCATCATATCCCTATACCCCATTCAACCATATCATCACATCCATATATCCCATGTAGCCAAATAATCACATCCTTGTTTCACATGCAACCATTTCATCACATCCCACATCCCATATAGCAACATCATCATATCCCTGAACCTTATGAATCTATATCATCACATCCATATATCCCATGTAACCAAAACATCTATGAATTCTTGTTGAACATTAAACCATTACAACCTAATACATGACATAAACCTATAATCCATCACTACCATGGGTTATGTGTACATGTTAAATTTAAGTCATTGTAGCCTATAATTAATTGTATGTTTCATAACCTAGAGCCATTAAAACCCATATATATATATATATATATATATTTACATATCATCTCAATCAATTAAATCCCATATAAATGTGTGTGTGTGGGTGTTCATTCTAGTAGTAACCAAAATCCATTATAGCCCAAATGGACTATACATGAAATTACCCGAATCAACTATAGTCTGCATGTATAGTGTTAAGAAAACACACATACAAGCAAGAAAACAATTAAACATACAACCATACTCATAGAAAAACATAAAATAAATATGTTTAATAGAAAAATAAAATATAATAAGAACATTCAGTAAAGATCAATTGTAATGAAATTCAATGAATAATCCCATCACACAAAAAGAATTTTGAATAATGTAATATCTTATTAAATTTACACAACATTCCATGATCAAAAAATATCCCCACCAAGGTTCATTTCCCTTCATCTATTATAAGAAAATTTTTCCTACACAATCCTTTAATAATATTTTTTATGCATTACTATAATAGTCATACTAATTATTGCCTACTGTTAACTATTCAATTCCTTATTTCTATTATTTAGCTAGATATCTAGTTATTAGTCACATTAATTATTATTTATTTAACCTAGGCTATTACTCTATACATATTTACCTAGAGATGATCTATTATATTTTCCCCATATATATTGTAACGACCCACTCATTCTCATTGGCTTCAGAGCACAACGAGTCATTAATTGAAATTAAGAGACATCCCCAAGACGCAAAAGGCTGGCAATAAATTCTGAAGGGTTTTAAATACAAGTGGGGAACAATTTACCCTTTATGAAATAAACCAATAACCCATATCCAAACCGTTCACTCAATGATGCGTGAACAAAATAAATACAACTAAATAATTTCATGTATCTCAAAACCACACCAAAGTGAACAACAGTGGAAGACCAAACAAGTATCAAAGTAAACTACAAAAAATAACTAAATAATATTAGGATACCAAAAGACTCCATTTTCCACAAGATCTAAGCTCCATAATCACCAAACAACCCAAGTATCATGAGGTAGTGCGAAAAATATGGGAAATTTTACCCTTGCCCCTGTCCTAGAAGATAACATCTTCAAAAGCACCAAAGTGAAAAAGTAGGGGTGAGTATAAAACTCAGTAGTTTTTCCCCAATGACTTCCTTACTCATGAAACTAGGATAGAAAAGTTATCCACATTTATATAAAATAGTTTATATAAAACAATTTTCTAAAATAGTTTATAACCAAATATAAACAAGTTCCAAAAACTATTTGTAGCCAAGTGAAAACAAAACTAAATGAAACCAACTTCCAGAAAGTTATTTTTTAAGAAAAAATAACTAATCAAATATTTAAAAACAATTCTTCTTATCATTTGGCATACCCATTCCATAGTTCACAACACACCCACACATGCATGCTTTCTTTTACAGTTCCACACTCATTAGCGGTCTCTTGTCCAATTACCTTGTGTCCCAATGACACGAACCCATGATCCAGAGTCATGTCCCTTGTAACCCAATGGTACTCGTCCCTTATTAAGGACCTGTTAAGCATGAACTTGCACCAACACCATTTATGCCAAATATTTCCATTTCCAAAACAACAAAACCAATAAAACTGACCTTTTATTGAAAACTAAAGAACAATCGATTTCAAAGAAACATTTAATTTCAATAAAACCTTCCCTTTTATTGAAAACATCCAATACAATTCTTGTGGAAACAATCCAGAAAATTTACCTTTTTAAAATCCATATTTTGAAACCAAGAGAAAAATCACTTTACTCAAACACCAAATTTTCCAGATTTCACAATCATTACTCAAAAAAATTTCCAAAAAGTTTTTAACAACCAAATCTCAATAAATTCAACACCACACATTAAATTTGAAATCATTCCAATTATTTCTACTAAGTGGAGTTGAGAAAGAAGCCTCCTACCTTGAAGGTTTTGATAAAAACCCGGTCGATTCTCCAAAAACTCACTATAGATATCTTCTCCTAGAAAGATCAAGACCAAATCTCATCATATTTGGAACGCACACAGCTAGATATACCCATAAATAGCATATATCTAAGAAAAAAAGAGAGTAGGATAAGTATATCTAAGTATATCTAAGAAATCGATCAAGAATGAAGAAGAATGATCACATACATTAAGAATCCAACTTTGATTCACCAAGTGAAGCCTTTGGATCACCTTAAGACCGATGGAAAAACATTATTTGGACTTAAGAGAAGAAAAATCCAAAGTTAGGGCTGGTTTGGGTAAAAAAAAAGAGAGTTATGAAAAAAAATAATGAGATCCTATTTTTAAGGATCTCATTCTGACTCCGCGCATAGTTTGACAGCATGGTTAGGAAAATCGTGCACTAACCATGTGGTAGCCCCTGCCTGCACAGATTCCCCTTGCATGGTCTCCCAAACTATGCTCCAACCATGCTAGAGTGATGATTTTTCCACGAAATACTTTCTCTTTATTATCCATAATCCTCACCAGGATATGTATCAACCAATTATCCAGCTCTAGGTCGACGTGATCCCATCTGATCACATGGTTAGGAGAAGGCTAATACTTTTTCAACTGAGATACATGGAACACATTATGCACTGAACTGAACCATGGTGGTAATTCCAACTAATATGCCACCTCTCAAATCCATTCTAGTGTCTCGAAAGGTCCAGTTTATCTAGGATTTAACTTTCTCTGCTTACCAAAACGACGATGTCCAAGTCTTGGAGATATCCTAAAGAAGACATGATCACCCACAGTGAACGAAAAAGGTCTTGGACGGTGATATGCATATGATTTATGATGAATCTGAGACATCTCCTTCCTCTTTCTAATCAACTGTATCTTCTCCATTGTTTCTTACACAAGGCTCGAGTTAACTAGTGATGTTTCACCTATTTCCATCCACCATAGTGGAGAACGACAAGGATGCCCATACAGTGCTTCAAAAAGATCTGTGCGTATTGAGGCCTGATATATGTTATTGTATGAGAACCCCACTAAGTGTATATTCTCCTCCCATGAGCCAATAAAATCCATTACAAAATCCTACAACATGTCTCACAATGATTTTATCATCCGCTCGGATTTCCCATACGTCTGAGGATGATAAGTTGTGATCATATTCAACTGATTCCCAAGGGCTTGCTGTAAGGATTTCCAGAAATGAGATGTGAACCTCAGATCTGTATCTAAGACTATTGACACTGGTACTCCATGCCTCTTTACCACTTCTCAGATATAGATTTTTGATAGATCTTCTACCGTATGAGTTTCACAAATTATAATTAAATGGCTCAACATGGTTAGCTGATCCACTATCACACAAATGGTATCGTGTTTCTAGAACATTCTTATAAGACCTGTAAAAAAGTCCATCACTATCTACTCTCATTTCCTCACTGGTATAGGTAAATACTGCAAAATTCTCAATAGTCTCTAAAGATCTTCTTTAACATACTGACAAGTTAAGCACCGCGAGATGAACTCGACCACCTTCCTTTTCACGTCGTTCCACCAAAAATGCACCTTTAGAGCATTATACAAATTTTTTGTCCCTGGATGTACATCCTATCACGAATAGTGGAAAGAATTAAGGATTTGTTCCTGAAAATCCATAGGTACAACCATCTTCTCTTTGAAACACAAAACTGAACTCCCATGAAGTTTCCATCCCTCAATGGTCTCCCCACCATTGAGTTTTGAACTCACAATCAGACATTATTCATCAGATATTTGTGCCTATTTGACCATATTTACCAAATTAGGATAAAGAGTAGTTGAAAATAAAACTACCGTATCACCTCAGTTTTCACATTCCACATGCATGTCAGCTAGGACTGACATCAACTATCATTCATCTGAATCTTCTTTCACCAACTGAGCATGTGAATTTCTAATCAATGAATCTTCCACTGAATTTCATTTCCTTGGTGTGTACATCAAGTCAAAGTCAAACATTTTGAGGTATTCCATCCATATCCTTTTCCTCATATTCAAATCTCGTTGTGAGAAAATGTGTTTCAAGCTTTTGTGGTATGTAAACATAGTAAATTTATCACCAAAGAGATAATGTTTCCATGTCATCAAAGAATGGATGACTGCAGCTAACTCCAAATAGTTTTTTGGGAAATTCTTCTCATACACCCTCAACTGCCTTGAACCATAAGAAACCACATGGTATCCTTTCATGAGAACATAGACCAACCCTATTCTCGAAGCATTACAGTACACCACATACCCCTATCCTGATTCTAGAAAAATCAAGATAGGTGCCGATGTAAAATGAAATTTTATTTCCTGAAAATACTTTTTACATTCCTCTATCCATTGTAATGGTGCATTCTTATTTTTCAGAGCTGTAATTGAAAAATCTAGTCATGAGAAATCACACACAGAGTGTCGTTAGTAACCAACTAGACCAAGAAAACTTCATATCTAGAATACATTCTTCGGTGGTTTCCATAAGATAACAGCTTATATATTTTATAGATCAATAGAAATGCCTTTCTCATAAATGACATGACCAATGAAACATACTTCTTATATCCAAATATCACACTTTGATAATTTGGCATACAAACGGTGATATCTCAAGATTTGTAACACTGTTTCTAGTTTCTCCTCATGTTCAACCCTTGTCTTTGAATATACCGAGATGTTGTCCACAAACACCACAACAAAAGAATCCAAATATTGCTGAAATATCTGATTGATCAAATCCATCAAGACTTCTGGTGTATTCATTATACCTAAAGGCATGACTACATATTCATAGTGGCCATATCTATTTCTAAAAGCTGTCTTCTAAATATATTCCTTCCAAACTATCAATTGGTGATATTCTGATCACAAGTCAATCTTAGAGAAACACTGAGCTTCCCTTAATTGATCGAACAGATCATCAATGCATGGAAGTGGATATCTATTTTTTATCATAACTTGGTTAAGCTTACGATAATAAACACACAACCGAAGAGTTCCATCTGCCTTCTTCACGAACAAAACTGGTGCTGCCCACAGAGACATACTTGGATGAATGAAACCGTTGATTTCTAGCTCCTCCAAATGAACTTTAAATTCCTATAACTTTATTTGTGCCATCCTATAAGATGTAATGGAAATAGTACTGGTCCCCTGAATAAGATCAATCATAAACTACACTTACCTTATCGGTGGTAACCCTGAGAAGTTATTGAGAAATACATCTGGAAATCGATCCAAAAATGCTAGAAAAATATTTCCTTTGATCTGTTCAATTGATGTCAAAGTCAACACCACAAACTGGTAAGAAATCATTCCCACCATTGGTGCCAACAAGCTCATTTTTCCTTTCTTTAGCATCCTCTCTCCTTTAAAGATATGCTTGATGTCGTCCTCAATCGTGAAACTAACTATTCTCTTATAACAATCGATGTGATCCTTAAATGTTGTCAACCAATCCATACCTAGGATTTCTTTATAGAAATCCATGTAAAACATCGATAAGTCCCATTTCAGCTCAACTCCATCAACAATTATAACACATGCTCTACACGCAAAGGCTTGACATTCTATTTCACCAAGAAGAGTTTGCAGTTTTAAAATAGAAGGCATAATTTCCAACTTTAAACATAGTACATCAATAGAAATAGAAGCAATGAAATAATTAAATGCACCAGTATCGAAGGCCACTTTCACAAGGTTAGAATTCAAAAGAATCATACCTCTCACCGTAGATGGTCTAGCCAAATTATCGACAATAATCTTCTCAACTCTATAAAATTCCTTCAATGATTCACTATTCTCCTTGTTGCCTTATTGATATTGATCTGGTTAAGGAGTCATGGTATTTCTAGAATCACCATTTCTAGATCTGATCTGCTGAAAAGACTGATTCTACTGTCCTCGCCCTTTCAGAGCATACGATGCTTGCAATGCTTTAGAAGTGTCTCGGGCACCTGATCATGGAACACTGTGACAATAGCGTTGAGGATTCCCCATATTCTTTTAGTTATGAAATGCTCTAGGTTGTGTCGTACACTCTCTCTTTATGTGGTCAAGAAAACCACATTGAAATAAACCTACTTTTCTCCGGGGTTGTGGAGGAAGTTTCACTAATCTAGTTGTCTGGTTCTAATTTCCACTTCCACCTTGGAAATAGGTGTCTATTTTCCACTTGTTTTTAGTGGTTAAGTTCCCATAATTTCTTATAGTTATCATCATACTTCCTCCTATATATCTCGAGATATCACATTCAGCCATAGTCGCTCTATTCACCATCTCTTTATAATCCATAATACAGAGCACCACAATCTTCGATCGAACCTCCTATCGTAGCCCCAATTTGAAGATGTGTGCCTTCAAAGATGAAATTTCCGCAACCTCTGGTGTAAAATGGACTAAATTCATGAATTTAGATTCATACTCTATGACAAAGAGACTATATTGTTTCAAGCTAAATAATTCCATCATTTTTTGGATCTTTAACGTGTGAGGATAGAATTGTTTGTTGAACAATTACTCAAAATACTCCCATGTAATGCCTTTATCCAATTTATCCTGCACCTCTAAATCCCACCACTAGCTTGAAATATCCTTGAGAATGTATGTTTATAGATTGAACTTTAGCTCTACCGGTGTATCGATGAAGTGGAAGGTATGATTCATCCTTCTTAGCCACACCTCCACCTTCTCAAGTTCAGAATCACCCCAGAAGTTAGGTGGATTCTGATTCATGAACTGGATGGTATGATCCACATGTTGTGGCCCATTACTTTAGTTCCCCGTATCCACATATTGAAAATCTTGGACAATACTCTGAACCAGCTCTTGGTTGACCCATGGTTCAGGTGCAACCACATTCTTCACATCTTCTTTAGGTTGGTTTCGGTGACGCCTACTGGGTGACATTCTCTAAACCAGCAACAAACTCTATCAATCTCACTCTCTAGAAGCTTGTGGATTAGCATTTCAAATTCTATCTCATCAATTATCACAACATTATTTTCCAAAAAACCCTTTTTCAACCATTTTTGAAAAATTCATTCATGCTTTTGAAAACCAAACCATTTTCAAAATACACTAAATATACTCTTTTAAAAATCTTTCAGTTGAAAACAAATTCTGCATTTTTCAAAAATTTATACCTTACACAAAATCATAAATCATTACTCCAAATGAAATATGAAATTATAGTGGGAATTCATTCCTCTACAATGAATGTCATGATCTTATCATTGGCTAAACCCATGACAATTAGATTCCAAGATCCTAGAAGTTTCTCCAAACACTTTTGTACCCAACTCCCTAGTAACTGGAAGTTCATCATAAAAGGGTTATCTATGTCCCATTATGCTATACATTTAAAGTTTAGACAATCCTACTCCTGTCTAAGATTTCAACCCAAAGGATAGAAAAAAGTAATTACAACTCCAAGACCAATAACATTGATGACCACTTGTTATGCAAGGACAGAACAAGCTGATAACATGTGTACCAAAAGGAAGGACCAGACTAATAACATTTGTAATGAACTGCTCATTATCATTGGCTTGAGAGCACAACGAGTCATTACATGGCCTTAAGGGATATACGAAAGATGCCAAAGGATGGAAATAAATTTCTATGGGTTTCAAATACAAGTGGGGAACAATTTATACTTTAAGAAATAAACCGGTAAACCAACAACGCATAACCAAACCGTTCACTCAATGATTAATGAACAAAAGAAAGACAACTAAATAATTTCATGTATCTCAAAACCACATCAAAGTGAAAAATAATGGAAGAACAAACAAGTATAAAAGTAAATAGTAGACAAAATAACTAAAGACTCTCAAGAGACCACAATACTCCATGCTCCACAAGCTCCAAGCTCCATAATCACCGAACTGTCCAAGTATCACAAGGTAGTGCTAAATATTTGGGAAACGTTACCCTAGCCCATGTCATGGAAGATAACATCTTCAAAAGCACCAAAGTGGCAAATCATGGGTGAGTATAAAGCTCAGTAGGTTTTCCCCCAATTAATTCCCTACTCATTCTACTAGGATAGAAAAGTTAGCCACATTTATATAAAATAGTTTATATAAAACAATTTACCAAAACAATTTATAACCAAATATAAACAAGTTCCAAAAACCGTTTGCAACCAAGTGAAAACAAAACAAAATGAAACCAATTTCTAGAAATATATTTTCCCAAAAAATAACCAATCAATGATTTAAAACTGATTCTTCTAATCATTTGGCACACCTATTCCATAGTTCACAACAGACCCACAGATGCATGCTTTGTTTGACAGTTCCATACTCATGAGTGGTCTCTCGTCAAATTAACTTATGTTCCAATGAAACACGCCCAAAATCTAGGGTCATTACCCTTGTACCCCAATTTTACTTGTCCCTTTTTAAGGGACCATTAAGAATGAACTCACACCAATACCATTTATGGTAAATATTTCCATTTCCAAAACAACCACTCTAATAAAAATAAACTTTTATTGAAAACTAAAGCCCAAAAAATTTCAAAGAAACGTTTCATTTCAATAAAACATTACATTTTATTGAAAACATCCAATACAATTCATGTTCCAATAATCCAGAAAAATTCCCTTTTTAAAATCCATATTTTAAAACCAAGAGAAAAATCACTTTACTCAAACACCCAATTTTCCAAATTTCACAACCATCACTCAAAAAGGTTTCTAACAAGTGTTCAACAAACAAATTACAATAAATTCAACACCACACATTAAATTTTAAATAATTACAATCATTTCTACTATGTGGAGTTGAGAATGAAGCCTCCTACCTCATGTTTTTTTGACAAAAACCCCCAACGAATGAAGACCACACAAGAAAACTGGGTTGATTATCCAAGAACCTACATAAGATCTCTTCTCCTAGAAATATCAAGACCAAATATCTTCATATTTGTCATAAAAACACCTATATCTACCCATAATGGGCGTAGATCTAAAAACCCAAGAGAAGTGGTGAAGTAGATCTAAGTAGATCTAATAAATTGATCAAGAACGAAGAAGAATAATCACATACCTCAAGAATATAGCTTCGATTCACTAAGGTAAGCCTTAGGATAACCTTCGGACTTATGGGAGAACTTTCTTTGGACTTAGGAGAAGAAAAATCCCAAGTTTCGGCCGGTTTAGGTCAAAAAAGAGGGAGTTATGGAAAAAACGATTGAGATCCTATTTTTAAGGATCTCATTCTTACTCCGTGCATAGTTTGGCCACACGATTAGGAAAACCGTGCGCTAATTGTGCAGTATCCCCTGCCCGAACAGCTTCCCATTGAACATTATCCTAAACTGTGCTTCAACCGTGCTAGAGCTACAACCTCAAAAGGGCCACTACGCACGGTTTGGTCGCACGGTTAGGCAAACCATGTGTCACCCGTGCAACCTTCACTTAGCCCCACAAACTCTTCCAAAGTTCTCTGAACTCTCCCAAATATCACCCTTACCCTTTATAACCATAAAAAGCATCAAGAAAGGGTTGCATACCAAAAACCAGGGCTACTACATATATGTTTTATTTATTACACAACCAAAACCTTCATAAATAGATAACCAAATAATTCTAGCCGAATAATTCCCAAATAATTTATTGGTTACTATTTAAATTTAACAGTAATTGAAATAATTACTTTAACTATATCTCTTAAATATGAACTCAAATTATTAATATAAACTCTATTGTACCTTCCTATCATTATTGTGAACTCCCAATACTTTAAACTTAATTTTAGATCTATACATTTATTATTCCTTTTTTTTCTTACTTTCTTATGTTCTCATAATATTAGAAAGTGTTTTAATACCATAGATATATTTAATAATGTAATCTTATCAATATCACTAAAATAATTTCCTTCCACACACATAATTTTAGAAAGGAAGATGAAAAAAAGTACACATAAAATGAAAACAATAATCTAGTGTTGTAATAAATATATCATCACATAATAAATGAATTGAAATATGAAATAGAATCCTTTTTAACTTCTATTTCAAATTTATTTCATTATTATCTATCCCATTTTAATTTTTAAGATATATTGAATTTCATATGGAATGTCACATATGATCATAAACACATATTTGATATCATCATCGATGTCATAACCATGAAATAATTATCAACTTCCAATTTTCTATTTTAAATATTTTCATCTATCATGGGTATTCATCTCTTGCAATAATTGATACCCAATGCCATTCAATTATCATAATAAAAAACTATGCTAATAATAATTTAATGCATCCAATTCAAAAATTAAGAATAGTGATGAATAATTTAAGCATTCACTTTGGAAAATAAAGGAGAGTATTTATAGACCCCCAGTCCAAAAATGGGCCTGAAGGAATAGTTTTTTATCAGTAAATAAAGTGCATAAATAAAAAATACCTCCCCCCGAACAATTTCTTCTTCACCAAGACCAAGGAGACATTTTAGACTTATCATCTCTGAAGGTATTTGAGAAAGTTATATTCTCAATTTGTTGGATTATTTCAAGATTTCATGGTTTAGGTAATATTGGATGTGTTTCAATAAGATTAAATGAGGAGGTCACCCTGCACTCATTTTGAAAAGGATAACAATGGAAGGATAATAATGATAATTCTAGTAATTTATTTCTAGAGGATATAAAAAATAGGATTAAATATAAATAAGTATTATAATATCCATAGCATGTCAGGATATTACATTCCAAATGAAAATAAAAGTAAAAATAATACCATAATAGACTATTTTTTTCTTTATGTAATGGATATAAAAAAACATCATTAGATGCCTCCACAAAAATATTGTGATGTGATTCATAAGTTTGAGTAGGTAGGTGGAGGTGTCTGCATAACCTAAAACTATTGAGGTCGTGGTTTGGGTCTACTCATAAGTACTTAGGATTCCCCTCTAGTTGTGTAGAATTTTAATAATAGGAGGATGATTAGATGGAGAGAAGGGTGATAATTTAAAATGTAAATTTATCTATTAATCACATAGTATGTATCACATAAAATAAAAAAAGACATACCACTCATAAAAATAAATAGTGTGTGGAATTTATGTATGCCGCAAAACCTAGACTCCTTCAGCATTTAAAATCACATTTAATATATGAATTTTATTTTAATATTTAATTTCCATTATAAAAAATCAAGTTTCATGAACCAAATTTAACTCATATATATTTTCCTATTAATTATTAGCATGAAAATTCTTTATTTTTAATCTATCATTTTCTCCTCTATTAAATTCATGTGTTACCCTTCCATTACATTCAAACATTTACAAAACTTTTTTAAATAGATAACATTCCATTCATAAATGGAGAAATAAATCATTTTTACATTATAGAATTTATATTTAAATATTATATAATTTCATTTCAAGAGTTTCACCACATAACTTCACTAATTCTTATATTCCTTTAATTTAATGTATTTATTTTATTAAACTCATAAAATTTTGTTCTAATGAATTTAAAATTTTATTTACCATGAATTTTAACTTAAAAACGTTTAATTTTTAAAAAATTAGAGTTTTAGGTGTGATTGAGGAGAGGAATATAAATTTACAATTTTCTAGACAAAAAAGTGTTACCTATATATAGAATAGAGGGGTCCGCATAAGGGTAGTATTGATTACCATTACACAACATAAGAACCCAACCCTATGTAAAGGTATTTTCAATCATACATTTACATAGTGCCTAAAAATAGGCCTTAGTAAGTTCAAGTTCATCTTAGATTTATAGAACATTAGGAAACAAATCTTACCTTCGTATAAGTTATTCCAATCCCAAATTACCTTGATAAAAGATCAGATTTACCTTTACATAGAATAATTAAGTTCATAATTACCCTTAAACGGTCTTAGGAAAAATAGTTTTACCCTTATATAACATAAGGTATTTTCAGACCACCCTTATGGAACATAATAAATATTTAACCAATCTTTTGGTATTTAGAAAATAGATATTTTTTAAGGGTAACCTAGATGTTAATTTTATATAACCTTTATAAAAATAGACTTAACTTTATGCAATAGGTAATTTATTTATAAGGGTAAATTTAACTTCATAAAAATTAAATTTTTTATTAAATAAAAATTTAAATAATAATGTTTAAGCCCTGAATATCCTCTAGGCATTGGAAAAAGATAAAGTAAGGTTCGAAAAAAATCCAGACCATTACCTCAAATACCTCTCAAACAATTATCATCTTTTAGAATTAAAATAAAACCCATAGAAGAAAAAACCAAACACAAATTTTGAATCTATGGGAGATACCTCTCAAACAGTGGCCTAGTTACTGATGAAAATGAAAATAAATTCAAAATAAGACCTCTTTAAAAATAATTAATGAACTATTTAAAATTAATTTTAATTTAATTAAAAAAATTACTCAAAAAAATTAATTTTCTATCCAAAATCAATAAGTATAAATCCATTTCATAATAGAAATTTCAGACATCCTTTTATTCAAAATCAAAACTTTAATATCATTTCTAAAATATAAATCGCTTCTGGTTCTTCTTTAAAAAGTTTTAAAACCTCTCATATTTGAAAATAGTAACCCCGTTTAAAATATTTATGGTGTTTCATTTATTCATAAATAGGAAGTAAATTTTAAAAAACAATTCATTCCATTTTTTCTTTAAAAAAATAAATTATCGAGATTACTACTTACCATTATGGTAAGGGAAAATTTTCATTTTCATTTTAATTTATATAAATAATGTCACATACCTTTTTAAAAAAAAATTAAATTGGGTTAAAAAATAATTTTTGGATTTTTATTGAAAAGGAGTAGAGGAATAAATCTATAACACATCTTAATCCTAAATAATACCCACAAAAGGTTAAATGGCTCACTGAACCGAAGCTATTCCTAGTGATGATGCACCAACAAAAACAAGAGATATAAAATATAATATTTGGCTCAAGTCTTGTTTTATATTTCATATCTGATTAGATATGTCATATCATTCATCATTCCTAAGAAATTTATGTGAAATTCAACAAAGTTGGCACATATTTCATAAATCTCATCATTTAACCCATTTTGGGTTTCCAGTTTAGAACCACATAAAGGGATGAAAAATCTTAACATTGGTAATAATAAATAAAAATAATCAATAATAGAATATACATCAAATCATGGATGCATTAAATTATTATGGTCCACTCATAGTTAGTCTCCATCATAAATTCTAGAAAGATAAATCTTTTATTTACATTTTAATGCGTTTGTAAATGATATAAGAAAGTTTTAGTAAGAATCAAATCAATTAATAATGGTTTATAGTAATAATGACATCAACGTACACGTGATTAAGCTGAATTCCATCATATCATGAAATATATGAAATAATAGTTGCTAAAAAAATAAACATCATCTAGAAAAATATCAAATAGTATCCAATAAGGAATAAATGTTAAGGCTATCAAACAAGAAATCAATGGATAACCACTATAACTTTACTCCACCTCAATCCAACCATTACTGTATTCCCATATATATCCATGAAAACCATGACTTTTTATATAATATCATACCATGTCATCTCAATGACATCAATAACCTTCTGTAATGCTTGGTTTCACAAAGCATAATCTCTAGATGATAAATCAATAATCGTAAACTAGTCTCAATATTTAAGAAATCATTTCATAAACGTAAAATTACAATATTCAACTCAATTATACAAGATTTAAATTTCATGATAGGTTCACAAAACAATTTTATTTTCATTTTTTTATATTTACCAAACATCTCTAGAAGCATATAGTTTTCACCACATTAACTCATTCATTAACATAAATTATGATTTTCATTTACTGCAAAATTTCTACATTTCTTCTATTTATGATTCACATTTAAATAGGCATAACCTAATAAATCATTTAGAAAATTCAAATCATGTGAAATATAATCATGCATAAAATTTAAATCATGTAGTAAATTATATAACATATCATGCTCATCATGGAATTATAATAATCAACATTTCACATAATTAATATGATTCCATAACAAATCACTTATATCATTTAACAATATTATACATATTTTCAATATTAACCATCCCAGGTACATCACATCACTTCTTAATTTAAAACATGAAACATTAATTCCTTTTTAAGTACAACAAGGATCTAGAATGTATCACAACATTTCATAGAACTACAATATGTTTGTAAGGAAAATATCTTATACTATAACTTGAATTCAATAAAAAAATCCAAAGTATTATTTCAAAATATAAAATGAGATAAAATTTAATTTTAAGAATTTAAAACATTCCACTGAAGTATTATTGAATTTAAATCGTTCATCTTTATCCCCCATTTAAGAATAACATATATGTCAGGCATGCTTCATTGTAGTTTATTCATTCTATGTAATAAAAAATTAAAATTCTATCCTATCTATTTATCAAATAAACTCATGATTACAGATTACATTAAATTATGGAATATTTTAAATATAAAAAACCACCCATCACATCAAATAAAATTTTATATAAATAATTGATAAAATTTTATAAATTCTATATAAAATTTATTTTAAAAAAATATGTCGGCTTAATCATTATCTTATAAAATAATGCCTAAATAAGGAAGTTTTTATAAGAATTTAAATGAAAAAACATGCTTCATTATACAAAAAATATATATTAGAATTTACTTCTAAAATATTTCCTTCAAATTTATATATGATTTCATGTTTATTAGTCATATACATTGATCTTCTAAGAATAAATATTAACATGGGATAAACAACTTCTAGACATGCTTGATAATAATAAAATCATTCTAGAATATAATAAATTTCAAATAACAATTTTAATTTTTATTATGATCTTAACAATTTATTAATTAATCCTAAAATTATAAATTTATCATGGAATATTATAAATAGAACTAAAAACCAATTCATTTCATGAGTTTCTAGATAGAATATATTTCTAGTATGAATTCATTTAACAACATTTGAGTGTAACATAATTATCAAGGGTGCATCATATCAATATATATTAGTAAGAAATTAACACATAAGATTAATAAAAAATTAAACTTAAATGAAACCTATGACAATGATTCATAAATCCTTTATAAAATTTCTACCCCACAATCAATGAAATTTTCTACCTAAACATGTTCATTTGGATTACATGATCCTTGTATTGGACCCCGAGGGTCCATTATACCTAGATCTTAGTTAGTATCCATGAAATTAAGGTTCTATAATAGTACACAAGGTACCCTAAATGTCTATTATTAGTTATTCCCTCACATTCCTCACTGGTTAGGTTTAAATAACACTATTTCCCTACAAAACCCATGGAAGCCTCACTTGTGCCTCATTCAAAACTCCATCCTAACTCTCTCAACCAAAATTTTTTATACAAATTTTTCATGACCCACCCCCACTGAAACCCCTACTATATTGGTATAGGTTAAGGGAGTTACCCTAGAATCCTCCCTTCAATAGGCATCGGGTTAACTACTACCATCAAGGTTATATTTCTTAATTGGGAGGCATTACCCTCTTAATTTTTTCAAGATAAATATATAATCACCCAAAAATCAACTCTATTCATTATAAACTAAGAGTTTACATTTCTCAATACATGGAATATGTAAAATTACATATAAATAATGTACGATGACTATTAAGCTCTATATCATCCACAAACTTCATCCAAGCTGTCTAAACGATAGCTCCAATCTTTCTAAACTATCCTATAAACACTTAGAAAACTATGAAGGGGGAATCACTTTGGTAGTACTCAGTAGGATCATATTCCTATGAAATAATATATCCATAAGAAATAAAATTTCAATATATACATATCTGAAAACATTTAAGCAAGATAAGGGTATGGATAAAGCTAATAAGAAAAGTAATACTCACATACTAGCTAGCATCATCAGTGGATATCTTATCATAACAATGATTATCAAAAGTGAGAATAGGAAAAACCAATAACAAGGGATTATAATAATAATTGAGGTGGTCTATAATATAATAAAAATAATTAATAAGCATGGAAAATAATATTTGAACCATAAAATTATTGAAACAAGCAGGCAATCCCAGCTCTCACATGAACAGTTTATCCCAACATCATATCCCAACACACCATGCAACCACATCATCAAATCCTTATGCTCCATGAAACCACATCACCATATTCCTACATCCCATGTATACACATCATCACATATATATATCCTATGAAACCATTTCATCATATCCTACACCCCATTCAATCACAATAATATATACCCGCACCCCATGAAACCATATCATCAAATCCCAACATCCCATGCAACCACATCATTTATGAATTTGTGTTGAACCTAGTGAAATTATATCCCAATACATGACATAAAAATTCAATCCATTATTTATAGGAGTTATGTTTACATGTTAACATTAATCCATTATATTCCATAATAAATATCACTTGTCATAACCTTGATTCATTTCTTCTCACATATATATACTTACACTTCACTACAAGACACTAAAACCTGTGTAAATATGTATGTATATATATGTTAGTCATAAGTGTGAACCATTACAGCCAAAATTGACTATATATACATGAAAACAATAAAACACATAGACAATAAAGTAAACAATTAAACATACAACCATACACATAAACATACATACAAGAAATCCATTTAAGCAATACAAGCACACACAACAAGATCATTCAATAAAGATCAATTGTAATGAAAATAAATGAAACATCATATCACACAACAAGAGTTTTGAATAATGAAAAATCAAATAAATTGACCACAACATTCCATGATCAAATAATATCTTCACCAGGGTTATTTACCCTTCAACTTGTATAAGAAACTTTTTTTATATAATCCTTTAATAATCACCTTTATACATTGTTACAATGGTCATACTAATTATTAACTATTGTTAATTATTCAATTACCTACATATCATATTTATATATATATATATAGTTATTATCCACATTAATTATTACTTATTTAACCTAGGTTATTACTCTATTCATATTTACCTAGAAACTCCCCCGTACATTTTCTCCATATACATGGTTTATTATTACACAACCACAACCTTCATAAATAAATAACCAACTAATGTTAGCTGAATAATTCAAAAATAATTTACTAATTACCCATTTTCAATATAACATTAATTGAATCCATTACCATAACTACATATCTTAAATCTATACTCGTGTTATTAATATAAACTTTAGGTTACCATCCTATCACTATTAAGATCTCCAAATACCTTAAACTAAATTCAATATATATAGATTCATTATTCCATCTTTTCCTTACTTGATTATTTCATCATAATATTACCAAGTGTCTCAAACATATAGATATATTTAATAATGGTATCCTATCAATATCTCTGACATAATTTCATTCTACACACATGATTTTAGAAAGGAACATGGAAACGTGTTTATATAAAATGAAAAAAAATCTAGCACTATAATAAATATTTCATCACATAATCAATGAATGATAATATAACATAGAATCATGTGTACCTTATATTTCTAATTTCTTTCATAATTCTCTATCACATTTTTATTTTTAAGATATCTCCTATTTCACATCAGATGTTACATATGATCAACAACACATATTCGATATCTTCATTGATTCCATAATCATAAAATAATTATCAACTTATAATTACCATTTTTAAATATTTTTATCTATCATGGATATTATTCTCTTTAAGTAATGGATAAAAAAATAAATTCAATTTTCATAATTAAAAAATTAATAATCATTCCATACATAAAATTAGGAATGTAATAACAATGAATTTAAACATTCATTGTGGAAAATAAAGGAGATTATTTATAGACCCCCCCAAAAAAACATGATACTAAAGGAAGATTTTGTTATAAGTAAATAATTAGAATAAATAAATATTAACCCCTCCCTCTGGACCATTTTATCTCCATAGAGATTAAGGATAGAATTTAGACATACCATTTATGAAGGATTTTAGGAAAGGTATATTCTCAATTCATTGGAGTAGTTCAAGAAGTCATGGATTTTGAAATATTGGGTGAGTTTCAATAATATTAAATGAGGAGGTCTCCCTATACTCATTTAAAAGAGGCTAACAATGGAACAAGAATGATAATAATTATTGTTGTGCATTTATAGTGGATAGAAATAAGATGATTAACATTGAACAAGGATTATAATGTTCACTTCAGGTCAAGATATTATATTCCAGAAGACAAGAAAAGTTTAAATACACTACCTCAAATGAATGATCATTTATTCATGGAATTCATGACAATATAATTCCCCCAGATTCCTCCACAAAACAATTTTAATGCACTACATAAGTGAAAGGAGGTAAGGAGTGGTGTTCCCATAGCCTGGAACTGTTGAAGTTTTGGTCTCGTTCTGGTTGAAAGTGCTTGGGATTCACCTCTGTTTGTATATCACTTGAAGAATGGGAGGATAATTAGAGGGAGATAAGGATAATAATTTACAATATATATTGATCTATCAATCACCCAACAGGTCTCACTTCAAATAAAATAAATATCATGTTATTGTCTTATACATCGCAACACCTAAACTCCTTGAAAATTTAAATTCCTATTTACTCCATGAATTTTATTTAAATATTTAATTTTTATTTTAAAAATAAAAGTTCTATAAATCAAAATTATCTTTTATACACTCTCCCGTTAATTTTAAGCATGAAAATTCATTATTTCTAATTTTTGAATTTTTTTTCCTTTATTAAATACATGTTTTACACTTCCATTATATTAATAAATTTAAATCCATTTTTAAATTTATCAAAATAGATATATAAATGGAAAAAATAAATCATTTTTATGTTATTGAATTTATATATAAATATTACAACATTTTAGTTTAGGCGTTTCACCACACAACTTCATTAATTATTAAATTACTCTAATTTCATGTGTTTAGATTATTAAAATCATAACATTATGTTCCCATGAGTTTAAAAATTCATTTACCGTGACTTTTATTTCAAAAAATACTTATTTTTCATAAAATTAATGTTGCAGGCATGAAGAAGAAAAGGTGAAATTTTCAATTTTATAGACAAAAAACATTACCTATATTCCAAATTAAGGGGTCTGTGTAAGGGTAGTATCGATTACCCTTAATCAACACAATATTACTAGCCTACATAAAGGTAAGTTCAATATTACCCTTAAATAGCACATAAAAATCATCCTGTATGAAGGTAAGTTCATATTACCTTTATAGAGTTTGAGGAAAAAATCATACCTTCATGCAATATATTCAAATCCCAACTTACCGTGATATAAGATCATATTTACCTTTATAAATCATAGTTAAGTTAGGACTTACACTTATGAAATCCTAGGAAAAACATATATAACTTTACGTAACTTAAGGAATTTTTAGACCACCCTTATTCAATATAAGAAATATTTAACCTAGCTTTTCACATTATAGAAATGGATCTCACGTAATTGTAACCTCAATGTTACCTTTATATAACCTTTAGAATAATATAATTACCATTATATAGTAGGTAGGGTTTTCATATGAGTAAATTAAACTTCATAAAAATAAAATTTTAAATAAATAAACTTATAAATAATATTTTTTAGGCACCTAATACCCTCTAGGATTATGAAAAAAGTCAAGGAAGTTTCAGTAATATCTTGACCATTTCATAGTAAACATGTAATCCCACATCTATTAATGTTGGGTATCATCTTTTCTGGATAAAAGGAAGACTCTAAAATAATATGATCACTATTAGTGCATCAAATAATTTCAAAAAAACATAAGTTTAATTTCATTAAATAATTAATTTATTATAGATATATTCATATGAAGAGATATACACATACCTCATAAGATGTTATTTTTTCCTATGTGTCCATTATTTAAATAGATGTATGCTAATTTAATGAAATTATTTATACAAGTATTTTATTAAAATAAATAATTTTTATAAGTAAAAAAATTATTATTCATAACAGAAAGAAAATAATATTTATTATGTTAACTGATAATATAGAAGAAAATTACATACCCAAAAAATTATGAATTTAAACAAATCGGCATAATAAAACTATGATATTAGGATTGTTCAACCAAAAAATGTGTAACTAAAACTAATGAATATAAAAATTAACACAAAAATGTTAGAAATGATCAATATCTATATGTATAAATAATAAAGTTAACAAATTAGTGTTTTTATATGTGCAGGTTTCATTAAAAAATAAAATAGATATTTACTATAATAATTATGAGAGTAACAAAGTGTTTCCCATATCTCTTCTACATGATCATTTTTTATATCATGGACCATGTTTACATCATAGTCATTTTTATCTTCTGGTAATCATGTAATAAATGAATAAATATCATATAAATCCACAATATCATCAATATCCTCATAACCCAAATGATTTTTTTACCTTTTAAAATGGCTGAGCACTGATCATTAAAAGGGTAAATAACATAAAATATTTTCTTTACATGCATCTCCAAGATAAATAGTTCTTATTTGTAACTAAATATTTTCAAATCAACAAGTGTAAATCCATAATAATCAGCTTTCACACCACTTTTACTATCAACCTAGTTACACTTAAATGTTGGTACTCAAAATTTAGCATAATCAATTTCTCATATATCCTCAACAACTCAAAAATATATTATTTATGAATAAATTTTGTTTCTATATTTTTCACTCAAAAAAATATTTTCTTCAGTGATGTTCATTGCTCCACTATTTTGAATGGTACAATTATTTTCTTAATTATTTGTGTAAAATGTGTCAACATTAATCTCAAAACCTGACCTTGTGATTATAGTAACACATGGTCCCCCAGCTGATCATTTCAATTATTCTAATATATATGAATATGTGTTTAATTTATAATTAAAAAATAAAACAAATGTATGTTTTATACTCATTTATAAACCACGTTTCATTTATTTTCATATATTATACCTTAAATCTAGAAATATGTGATGATATATATGGTTGAACCTCACCTATGTTGTTCAAAATGTATAAATGTTCATGTATCACTACATAAAATGAAATTAACATTAATTTTAAGTTATGAATCCCCTTAAAGTCACTATTTACTTTCATATATCGAGATATAGAGTGACCAACATGCTCCGATTTATACAAACAGTCAGTACAAAACTCAACCACCTACACTTATATATATTTTTGAATAATAGAGGCCTCTGGTCGATGTGAATTTTTAACATATTCCTTTATAATTTTCATATGTCATTCAAAATGATATATACAATGTAAATATATACACCTGTATATACTTATCTCTGGCATGAAATTAATTACCAGATGAACCATTATATCAAAAAATTATAGTGTAAAATATATATCTAGTTGAAAAAGTATGAGTGTAGCTTCATTCTCCAACACATTTAACATATTTGAATCAACAAATTTATTATAAATGGAATTAAAATTGCATCACAACTCGATATTAACCTTTTTATCAGGCATCAACAATATGACACACAGTGAAAATGGTAGTAGTAGTTTCATCAATACATGAAAATCATGATATTTCATTCCTATTAACTTTAAATATTTCAATGACACCAAATTTTTATACATTTTAATAATACCCACTAGATACTTTAATACTATTAAAAAATTGAAAAAAATAATTTTTCACTCTTTCTTAACCTGTGATATGATAGAGATAAATATGTTCTTTTTTCTTTAAAAATGGTCGCTAACTTCAAACAAATTCTTATATATTTTAAGTATAATCTTGCATACATATTATCTTTTTTTCTTTTCTTTTATTCCTAAAAAAATTTATCAATACATCACATATGTTCTTATCAATATATATAACATTGATGTTATGTTTTACCTCCAAAAATATCTAATATGGTAGATCAAATAAGATAAATATTTTATTCCATGTATTTTTTGGATAACCTGAACTTTATATCTTTTTACATGTGATGTTAATGTTTTTCACTTTTATGTTATGTTCTTTAGTTGAAAAAGGTTTTGGGGGATCCATACTATTTTAAATAATTAAATTCCTTTTATAAACTTTGATAAGGTTGATCCATTTCAAAAAATATTTGATGGGCCGTGTACACTATCTTTCTCCCATTCGTAAATTGATAATATAAAGTCACTTCTCTAAAAATTGAATAATCTTTATGTCCCATAACACTATATCCAAATAGGTTCTTATATTCAGAAAATTAATTTATATCTAATATTACCACATAATATAAAGTAAAATACTCTTTATTATATGCATCAAAAAATTTAATATCTACCTCCACTAGAAATTTCAAATCATCAATCATTATTTATAGATAAACATAAATATCATTTATCGGATATTTTGGTTCAGAAGTCATCAATATTATCATAAAAAAATTATTCATAAATATTTTTGGAGGTAGGTTGTAAACCACCAATATAGAAGGTCATGAACTATATTGGATACTAAGGCTCCAATATGAATTCATTCCATCTATGCACACTACCATTTTGAGATTTATAACTTTATACCAAAAATAAGTAAATTGTTGATCAAATCTATTCCATTATGGTGAATCGTCATGTTGAAATGGGAATCCATCAAATATTTTCTCATTTTTATATCATCTCAGCCTCATTTTATAATTTGAATTTTAAAATAAAATATTTAAATGAGGAATTATTGGAAGATATGAGATTTACTTTGTAAGAGGTTTGGTTCTTGTCCATAGGAATTAATCATTGGTGGATATCCCATTCATTTTATATCTTGATATCCCACATTTAGGATATTTTGATAAATATTCATATTTATTCCTATAAAATACATAGTTGTTGGGGTAAACATGAATTTTATTATTCCCTAATCCCATTGGATTTTTTTGCATCATAAATGGAATCTAGTATCTTTCTTAATTCTAGAAGAAAATATTTAAAAATTTTAATAAATTCAGTGAATTTCTTTTTCACTCAAACTATTTATTTCTTTTATCTGAATAAATCATAGAAATGATAATAACACTATAAATTTAGTAAAACCAGAGAACAATGGTGTTTCAGTATATCTATAAAATCTTTAAAAACCTGTTGTTTTTTTGAATGATTTCAAAGCCTACGTCATGAATTAATTCATCAAGATGATTTCATATCTCATACTGAATATCTTCATCAATGTAAGATCTTGACTTTTTTGTTATTTCACTATTTCATATTTAGTGTGTATAACTATGATTGAAATAAAATTAAATTGGATAGTCTTTAATTTTTATATACCCTAATTTTATAATATTCAAATATATCATGCATGGATAGAAAATCATGTATTTGTTTTCAAGACTTTTTTTAGAAAATTACAATAATTCATCAACCACTTTTTAAAATTAATCACTAGTTCTCTATGTATTTTCCAATTATGATCCATCAATTACCTAAAACAAAAATACAAGTTGTGAATATATCAAAATAGATAAAAATTTATACATATATATTAATAAATAAATTTAATACATATAAATTTAAAATGTATAAATTTTAAACATGTAAATATAGAAACATATATAAATTTAAAATAGATAGATTAAAATTATATATACACTTATGAAAATAAAACATATAAATATATAAATTTATTAATATAATATATCAAAACAATTAAATTTATAAATTTAAACACATAATATATAAATATATAAATATAAATTTAAAATATACATGCACATGTGAAATTAAAACAAATAAAAATATAAAAATATAAAAATTAAAATTAAAAAATATAAAAATTTAAAACAAAAAAATAAATATGTGCAAAAAATATAAATAATAATTTATACCATGTAAATTTTAAAAATATAAAAATATAAATTTTATACATAAAAATATATATTAATGTATATATAAATTATATATATATACTAAATAAAACATATATATAAATATATGTACATTGTGTGTATCATATAAATATTTGAACATATATATGTATACAAATATATATATACACGTTTAAACATTTATCAACATATATAAACATATAATCATATATAACTATTTAAATATATTTATGAACTTATAAACATACTTATAAACATATAATAATGTAATCATAAATATCAAAAAATTATATATACATATACAGACATATAAAATCAATAGATTTTTCTCTGAAAATAAAAACAATTTCACAAATATCTAAATATCATAATGAATATATCAATATGTCAAACATAGAAAGGAAAAAAACTAAAAATTAATTTTAATAATAAAAAAGTCACAAATATCAAAAAAAATAAAATGATAAAAAACTAATATAATGTAAACTTATAAACATATATATAAACATATAATAATGTATTCAAATTTATCAATAGTTATACCAAAATTAAATCTATCTTCAACATAAATAAATCTTCTAAACAAAGAAAATAACAATTTTGAACTCACTTAAAATGGTGACGTAGGAAGTAGATCCATGACTAAGAGAGGAATAATGGTGGTAGATGGATGATACAATACACATGATAGAGGAGCAGTGAAGCTAAAGGAGGAGGTAGGTGTCCAAAGGTGTTGGAACACGAAAAAATAAGGAAGATATACAATGGTAGAATAACACGCCAAAAGGTGAGAAAGGGAGTCAGAATATAGCCAAAGGAGGGGGAATGTGATGTTGGAATTTAGTTAAAGGATTAAGAGGGAGGTATTTTGTGAGTTATGGGTCTTATTTTTTCAGAAAGTTGAGCATCTATAAAATTATGAGAAAATAAATTCATGTCCATTTTAATTTTTTAAAAGGTTTTTAACATCAACTATATAGTAATCGATATTAAAGGCCACTTTTAACATTAGTTTTATTTTAAATGATGCTTAAATCATGTTTATTTTAATTTTGGTTATATAATAATTGATTTCAAAGTACATTTTAACATTATTGACATAATAACTAACTTCAAAAGTTGCAATAACCAGTCTTTTAACATTGGTTAAAATAAAACCAATTTTAAAATTATGCTTGGTGAGGCTTTTGATGTCAGTTATTATATAAATAAAATAAAAAATGTATTTTGATATTGGTTATTATATAACTAACATAAAATTTTTAATCCTTTTATACATATTTTTCTAGTGATAAAGTGCATAATAGAAGGAGATATAAATTCAATAACTTTTTTATCATATACATGGGGATAAAAGGCTAAAAAATATATGTCATCCATTATCATTGATAAAGTTATTCATTCTAGTAAAAATAAAATCTATAATTTACTGGGTAATTATTTGGAAGGTATATTCAAATAAGTTGGTGATTATGGATATAATATTATACTATTGTATTTTTTACCTCATATACTTAGTCAATTTCAAAACAATATTCTTTCTAGTATTCCCACTAAAGATGAGGTGAAATATAAATATCCAGACCCTGGTAGTCTAGAGCTGATGCATTACTTTATTATATTGGAATAGATAAAATATCCAAATCCCAATGTAATGAATAGTTTATAAGTTTTTTAAAACTATATTACATACATGATACCCATTTTACATTAGGAATATAAAATAAAACATAATACATAACAATAGCTAATAAATTTCATCCTTGAAAACTAATTCAAAGATCTCTTCTCCATAACTTGGGAAAAGGAAACAAATAAAAGGGTAATCTCAAACAATTAGTAATTGTTAAGTATAGTGGAATATAACTTGAATCAATAAATCATAATCAATATGGCAAGGTAAGATAATTAAATACACATATTACATTTAATCAATAATCTTTTACAAAATTTGAATCCATAGATAATAGAATAGTGAAAATCTCATGGATAAAAGTAACTGAATTCATAATGAAATTCATAATTATTGGAAATCATGTTTCCTAGGAACATAATACCTTTACTATAAAGACCTTTCATAATAAATTTTAATATTTATGGGTAAAATCCCATTTAATTTCGCCATATTATTCATCTCATGAGACTACTGATGCATCGAGGGGATTTTCTATATATGATCCCCATTCATTTTTTCTTGTCCAAATAATTAATTATATATCAAATAATTGATTTAATTTATGAATCAATATGAATATAAAAAATATCCATATTGAGTAAAAGATACATATTTAACATTATTTCCCAAGTTAATCAAATCACTTTTAAAGTAAACACCATATATATAATGGCATACGACTTAGAAAATAATCATATCCATGATACAATAAATATGTATATTTAATAAAAAATGATATTTTCAATTAATGGTGATCATAAATAAAAAAAATGGAAGTATATACACCAAATAAAATAAATTAGGTGTATAATATTAAAATATGCCTCAATGAAGTGGAATTGAGATGAAGACCCTTATAAAGATAATATCGTTAAAAAAATGAATTTATTATGTGTATTAATTGTAAATAAATATAAAACAAATGGAAATAAATAGTTATATAATCAAAAAGTAATTTCACACAAAAACTTATCATGACATAATCAAGGAAATAGAATTTTAACCTAATTAAAGAAAATTGAGTTAAGAAATGTCTTACCACTTATAATCAGTTGAATCGTAAGCCCCATAAAAGTAATAATAATCAAATTAAATATTTAATAGAAATAATATAGTGAGATTTTTTATATTATATATAAAATTTTATCATACATTCCATACAAAATAAATAAGTGGTGATTAATACATATATCTCATTGAAGTAAAAGTGAGATGAGAAACCCTTACCTCACACTTACCTTTAGTGACGCTTTCTTTAACCTACTATATAATGGTTTAAATAATGTTATTAATTAATTAATGAACTATATTAATATTTATAATACCTTATATGATCATTTTTTAACATATTACCAATCTTTAATTTATAATATTTCATTGTTTTCATTGTTTCAGTTGCATTCGTTTCATGGTTTCATGGTGGGTTCATTTGTGTATAATTATAGATTTTCTTATAAAATGGAAATAAAACTCTAGAAGTGAATTGAAATGGTATAATTAAATCCTATAGGTTTAAATGATTCTATTTAAAATTTTTATTTCTTATATGAGTATGATTCATTTGATAAAATGTTAGCAATAAATGTTTAGTTTAATTTGGAAATTTTTCCGACCATCACGAACTAGTTTCATTTTATTTAATGCTATGTATTTATATTAGTTATAGAACATGAAATATGTTATATTATAACAATTAAAATATTATTTAACTATAATAATACTTTTATTACCATCCGTGAAGGTGGTAGTGTAAAATGAAAAATCATTATTCACAAAGACAGTTAACTGCCATAATTTGGGAAATGGTTGCATTTCTTTGAGTAAGAGGAGGTAATAAAAGGGATGGAAATAAGATATTACATTATAAACATAAAATTATAGTATTTAAATGATTATTGAGTTATTATTACATGATGGATGAATTATTTGAGGATAAAGTATAAGAATAAAATAAATTAAGAGAGGTGATTTGAGAAAACTACCTCTTGAATATCACCACCTTGGTGGACCCCTTGAAGACCATAGATTTGGTCTTTTAGTGAGAATAGTAGAACTTGGATTTGGGGATATTGGTGAGGATATACTTTTTCAGAGGTTTTATGAAATTAAATTCTTGTGATGATAAATAGGGTAGTGAGGGGTGGTATTAATACTTGAGGATGGATGGTTTTAAGTGATTAAATAATGATTATTTTATATTTAAAACCAACCACATTGAGGTAGAATTAATTTCCATGAATTATTCTGATAATTAATGTTTTAAATGATGTTTATAGTTTATATAAACTTCAAAAAACCATTTAATTTTTCATTTTTTAGGTATTTTAATCCTTTTCCCTTTTAACTTTAACATGTTACAATATTTAACCTCTACTACGGAAAATGTTTTTTTACCACAATAAATTTTTTATGACTAAAAAAAATTATATTACGACATAATTTGGACCTTATTATTCCAAGTATTGAATTAATTTTACCAAATTTAATTAACATAATTGAAAAAATTATATTTAAAATTAATCCATCAAACGAGACTAGAAAGCGCGTTTTTAAAGTGAAAATGTTCAAAAGTTTGAAATGCTTTTATATAAAAATTCAAAATTAAAATGATTCAAATAAACTAAATTGGATTAATAAGTGTATAATTTATCTAATTTGACTTTAAAATTAATTAAAAATATAATTTAACATTATAAATTATTTAGATCAAAAGTCAATTTTCAATTAAAATACACTATTTTTAACTGTTCATAAAAAAAAACGAAACTTCTCAGAAAAATACCAAAACATCACCCTAAGATCATTTTTATATTAAAATTTCAAAAATTAATTAAATTTCTTAAAATTAAATTTATAAAAGTGTCAAATTTTAGTTTTAAAACATGTGCGACATTAAAAGGTGGAAAAATTACCTTTTAGAAAATATATCTTTTATGTTTAAATTTTAATTTATTCTTATGTTAAGCCTATAAAATTTATTGGATGAATTTAAAAAAATTATTGAATATATAAAATATAAATTTTTTAATATATTTCACTAATAGTGATAAATTTAATTTATTAATATAAAATTTCATTGTGGGTGTAAAATTTATTTTTTATAAAACATATCCTCTTTGTTCAAATGGTTTTTATTTTAATTTATAATTAATTTATAACCAATGAAATAATTTTACGAAAAAAATTAAAATATATTTTCATAATTTAATTAATCACATTTATTCCCTCCATTCAAATAGCTAGGTGATAACTATCACAATTAAATAATATTATTTGATCATTTTTTTTAGTTCAGTGGTCTATATAACATAAGTCATTGAAGAGATTAAATTTATAAAGAGACATACCATAAAATCTTGGGGTGTTACATTATCCCCTCCTTTAATAAATTGTGTCCTCACAATTTGAAACTGAACTTCAAAAATAAAATGTTAATACTTGAAAATTATTTTGTGGGTAACCCACATCGTAAATAAGTTTAATTAAACATCCTCTTAATAAAAGGGAGAGACAAATGAGAAGGTCGCCACAAAATTTGGCTTTAAAATAGTATAAAATTAGTTGGAAGTGAAAACCTATATCTGAAAGATAAATATAACTACCAATTTCTTGTGGATAATGACAGAGGACAGTCCTTAGAAAGTTAATCATCACAAAACCATAAATTTTTTATCCGTCAAATGACCATTGATTTTTCAGAAATAAAAGTAAACAGATAATGTTTTTTATTACAAAATACTTTTCTTATATTTGAGGGATTATTTTACTATCCATATAGCACTTGAGAAAGTAAACTTACTTGATTACTTTCTATGCCATAAGCATAATCTCATCCTTTTTTTCTTTGATCTATTTTCACTTCACCCCTTACACTAAGAAATGAATGTTTATGATGATTTTTTTATGCTTGAAGAACTTTAATGAATCATAATATCTACAAGTCATTCCATAAACCTTTAAATTTTTAGTTAAACAAAAAATGTTTAGCACATGATATCTAATATAATAAAACATAATTTAACCTCAAACAATAATATCTAATGTTTAACTTAATCCATTCCATTTGTAGTTAATTTTAACACTTGTCCAAAATACATATATCTAAATTAAAAGTCCATAAATTTAGAAGGACTGTCACGAAATTTTCAAAAATAAACTTAAATTTAGATTACCCAAAGAATTTAATGTATCTATTATTTTTACATATAAAATATAAGAATACTTTGATCACCTTAAAACCTTAATGTAAACATGCCTTCTTCCAAATCCTTAAAGAAGAAGTACTCCAGTACAATCTTTATATATTTCACGATCCCTATAACTATACTATTATTGATAAAATAATTTTCTAACATTATTATCTAATCCAAAAACACAAATAATTTAATTATTCCACTTTTACTATATTAATAGAATAATATTTTCCTTGATTTATCTTCTTCTTCTAAGGTCTATTCCCTTGATGCATTGGGAATTAATTTTCATAGTTCCCCATCTTCTTAAAGTTGAAAAATTTCACATTTACAACTTATTTATTTCTCTTTCATTAATGAGCCTTGTGAACTTTCTCTCCACACTTGTAACAAACTCTCATTCGCTTTATGAAAGTACCGGGGTGTTTCTTTTCATAATTATCACATGTGGGAAAATCCTTCTTTACCTTTTTCATTTTATCCATCTCTTACTCCTTAATTCTCTTATTCTATTTTTTTACCTTAATGTCATAAGACTTTGATAATTTTTTCTCTATCTTGATAGCACATTAGACTATATCTTTGCATGATGATAAAGTTTGGGAGACCATTTACCTTCATAGGAATGGCTTTAAACAATAAAATAAATGATCAATATTGTTCCTCTGGTTATGTATATAGTCCACAACATGCCTTGATAATCATGTAAATTTGACTTCATACTTATCAACATTTTCCTCCTTCTTTTGTATCAGACTCGAGAATTGTCTCTCCATATCTACTCGTAACTCATGAGGAAAATATTTTTCCCAAAAAAATTCTTTAAAACCCTTCTATTCCATGTTTATTATTTCCACATACTCATTAGTGTTTTGAATAAATAACCAACATTGATCTGTGTATTTAGAGAGACAATAAACTACCATGACAACCTTCTCCCTTTCTTTACTTCCCAAAGTGATAAATATATTCTCTAAATAAATTATCCATTTCTTAGCTATACATGGATTTCTATTCCCACTAAATTATGGAGGTTGTTGTAAAATGTAGAATTATAACTTTGTTACACCACTTTGTGGATCAGGTCACTCCATATAGGAAAGGTTATTGCTCATAAACTGAGCCAGCTCTCCCAATATAGTTAAAATTTGTTCAGATCCAACACTTACCATAGCTCCAAGTCCAACTTAAACACCATTTTCTTTCCTTTGAGGGAAATCCCTAC
The DNA here is from genome assembly GCA_963277665.1 of Viscum album. Classification (NCBI taxonomy): domain Eukaryota; kingdom Viridiplantae; phylum Streptophyta; class Magnoliopsida; order Santalales; family Viscaceae; genus Viscum; species Viscum album. The sequence continues at coordinate 1,303,220,630 of OY728160.1, read as the reverse complement.
ATAGATTACATGCATTGATATGATTATCATTCCTTTTTCTAGGAGCAATTTCTAAATAGTTTTATACACTAGATTAGATCATAACATTATGAAACATAATGCATAATCTCAAAAATAATTAACATAGACTAATATATAAATCATATGTTTTGTTTCATTAGAAGTATATCCAAATTATGTTATAGGGTTTTTCTATCTAATATATATTTTCCAAAATCAAGTTCTTATGGTTTCTACTAAACTTTCTTTGATATAAATTGTAAATACCCATACCCGAGTATCCCAGAGTTGATTCATTACTTTATTATATTGAAATAGATAAAATATTAAAATTCAAAAGGACCAAATAGTTTATAATTTTTGGAAAACTAGATTGTATACATTATTCCAAATTTATATTGGGAATAGAAAATAAAACATAATACATAACAATAGCTAATAAATTTCATCCTTTAAAACTCATTAAAACATCTCTTCTTCATAACCTAGGGAAAGGAAAAAAATAAAAGGGTGAGTTAAAATTCTCAGTGACGGTTAGTTATAGTGGAATCTAACTTAAATCAATAAATCATAATCAATATGTCATGGAAAGATAACTGAACAAAAACATTCCATTTAATCAATAAATGTTTTCACAATATGAATCCATGGATAATATCATAACGAAAATATCATGGATAAAAGTAACTGAATTATTAATGAAATGATTAATTATTATACTTCATGTTTCCCAGACACATAATACCTTTACAGTTAATACCTTTTACAAGATATTTTAATCTTTATGGGTAAAAAATCATTTAATTTGGCCAAATTATTCATCTCATGAGACTGCTGATGCATCAAGGGGATTTCCTATATACGGTCCCCACCCATTCTTGCATGTCCAAAGAATTCATTATATATTTAATAATAAATTTAATTTATGAATGAATATTTATTATCAAAAAAAAATATGTATTGAGTAAAATATGCATATTTAACATTATTTTTCTTGTTAATCAAATCACTTTTAAAGTAAACACCATATATATAATGGTATATGGATTAGAAAATAATCATATCCATGATACAAGAAAAATAGATATTTAAGAGAAATTATATTTTCAGTGAATTTTGATCATAAATAAAACAAAGGGAGAGTATATACACTAAAGAAAAGAAATTAGGTGCATAATATTAAAATATGCTTTATTGAAGTGGAATTGAGATGAAGTACATTATAAAGATCATATCATTAAAAAAATGGATTGATTATGTGTATTAATTTTAAATCCACATAAAATAATTAGAAATAAAACATGATATAATAAAAAGTTATTAAATACGTATCCTTAGCATGACAGAATCAATGAAATATAAGTTTAACCCAATGAATGAAAATTGAGTTAAGAAATCCCTTACCACATGTAATCAGTCAAATAGTATGCCACATAAAATTAATAATTATCAAATTAAAATTTTAATAATTTGAAGATAATTAGATTCATAATATGATATATATATATAGGGGTAGTATACACACCACATAAAATAAATAATTGGTGATTAAGGAACATATTTCACAGAAGTAAAAGTGAGACAAGAAACCCTTACCTAATGCTTCCCTTTAGTGTAGTATTCTTTAACCTAATATATAATGGTTTAAATAATGTTATTAATTCATTAAAAAATTATATTCGTATTTATAATACCTTACATGATCTATTTATAACATCTTACTACCCGTTAGTTAATAATATTTAATTATTTTCATTGTTTTAGGTGCGTTCATTTCATGGTTTCACGGTCGGTTCATTTGTGTATAATTATGGATTTTATTTTAAAATAGAAATAAAACTACAGAATTGAAATAAAATGGTATTTTTGAACTTCCATAAGCTTAAATGGTTCCATTTATCATTTTTATTTCTTACATGATGATGATTTATTTCATAAAAAGTTAATGATAAATGTTTAGTTTAATTTGGTCATTTTTTCGACCATCATGAAATAGTTTCATTTTATATAATATTATGTATTTATATTAGTTCCAGAATATGAAATATATTATATTATAAAAATTAAAATCTTATTTAACCAGGATAATACTTTTATGACCCGCCATGAAGGCTTTAAAGGAAAATGAAAAATCATTATTCACGGAGACGATTAACCGCCATAATTTGCACAATGGTTTTATTTATTTCAATAATATAAGGTAATAAAAGGGAAGGATAAAATATATTCCATTATTAATAAAAAAAATATAGTATTTACATGATTATATAGTTATTATTACATGATGTATGAAGGAGGGTAGTGTAAAGTATAAGAATAAAAGAAATTAAGAGAGGTATTTTGAGAAAATTACCTCTTGAATATCACCTCTTTGAAGGACCCCTTGAGGACCTTGGATTTGGTATTTTGGTGATACAAGTAGAACTTTAAAGTGGTTATAGTTTATAGGAGATGTTTTATAAGATATTTTATGAGATTAAAGGATTTTGAGGATAAATGGGGTGGTGAGGGGTGGTATTTATACTTGGGGAGGGGTGGTTTTAAGTGATTAAATAATGATTATTTTTTATTTAATGCCAAACACATTGAGGTGGAATTAATTTACATGAATTTTGATGATAATTAATGTTTTCAAGGATTTTTATAGCAGATAAACACTTTAAAAGACAATTTAATTTTGAATTTTTTAGGTATTTTAAGCCTTTACCCTTTTAACTTTAACCCATTACATTATTTTACCTATAATACAATAAATCTTTTTTACCATGGTAAAATTTTTATGAATAAAAATGAAAATGAAATTAAAAAATAATTTAAAACTTTTGATTATAAATATGGAATCTATTTTATCAAATTCAATTCACATAATTTTTAAAATAATATTTAAAATTAATCCAGCAAACGAGACTAGAAAGAAGGTTTCTAAAGTGAAACTGTTCAAAAGTTTGAAATATTTTTATATCCAAATTCAACATTAAAATGATTCAAATTACATAAATTGGATTAATAAGTTTATAATTTATCTAATGTGACTTTAAAAATAATTAAAAATATAATTTAACATTATGAATTATTTAGATGAAAGTCGGTTTTCAATTAAAATGTTGTATTTCTAACTATTCACCAAAAAAATAAAACTTCTCAAAAAAAAAATAAATAAATGACCCTAAGATAATATTGATATTATTATTTCAAAAATGAATTTTATCTTTTCAAATTAAATTTATAAAAGTATCAAAATTTATTTTTAAAAAATATTCTCCATTAAAACCCACCAAATTGCCTTTTAGAAAATTATAGTTTTTTATGTTTAAAATTTGATTTATTCTTATATTAATCCTATAAAACTTATTGTATGAATTTAAAAACGTTTTCTAATATATAAAATATAAATTTAATTAATATATTTCACTAATAGTGATTAATTTAGTTTATTAAGATAAAATTTCACTGTGAGGGTAAAAATAGTTTTTTATAAAACACATCCTTTATGTTCACTTGGTTTTTATTTTCATTTATAATTAATTGATAAACAATGAATTAATTTTATAAACATGTGTAAAATATATTCACATAATTTAGTTAATCTCATTCATTCCCTCCATTCCATTGGCTAAGTTATAACTGTCATAATTAAGTAATATTATTTAAGCGTTTTTAAGCTCAGTGTTCTATGTAACATAAGCTATTGAAGAGATTAAATTTAAAAATATACATACCATAAAATATTGTTGTGTTACAAGAAATATGAATTATTTTATATTAATTTTCAAATAATTTTATGCCTATATTTATTTATTAACAAATTATTTATGCACTTTTGGGATACCTTTAATTCTGAAATTTACAATGTAGTTAAATAATTATTTTGTAATTCTTTTCTTATTGAGGTTTTTAAATTACTAATTTATGGATCTCATCCTAAAAGTGTAGCATGATCAAAATGATAAGGTTTTTAGTCCAATTTTTACTAGAAATAATCTTCTCAAGATCATTGGTAAAGTGTTGGTATTTAGGCTTATATCTATTACATCTAGAATCATCTTATATAATAAATTTAGTTTCACCCATAGAAGAAAAACTCAAGATTTCATCAATATTTCCTCAAAGAGTATTAATATTCTTAAAAGGAATACTAATTTTTCATTAAATATTTACATTGGTAAGATCTTTAGAATATTAAGTGGGGTTTTTTCTTCAAGATTCTTGAAAGGTATAGTTTCTCCACCATATTTATTCATCTTTTAACTAAAATCATTTACATTGAAAATTGTTTTATCTTGGTGAATGGAGCCTCTATAGATTACTTCATATTTTCTCATGAGTTTGGGTAGGGAGATTCATTATCAACTCTAAATTTTTGTATTTTTAAGGATTATATCAATAGATACATCAATCGGATTGTGATTGAGGGTTTTATATATCCTATTAAGGTTTTTTGAAACTTTTATATCCCTATTCACATATTATATATTAATGATATTATTATTATTTATAAGGCTGATAATCAAACTCTTATAATAGTGAGTGGTATTCTCAATCATTGTGAAGAAGTCTCTGCAAAAGTCATTAATTTGAAAAAATATGTTATAATTTTTACTAAGAGTTTCTCAACTGGTAGAATAATTAGTATCACCCATATTTTGACTGTGATGTAAGGATATCTTCCTTCTATCTATCATGATATACCTATTTTCTGGGTTAAATTCAATGTATCTTACCTAAATGGAATTTCCTCAAAATATTACTAATCATATTTCCTATTAAAAAGGTAAGTCCTTATCTCAAGATGGTAGAATCTTTCTTATAAATCTAATTATCACTATATAATTTTTTATGTATTATCCATTTATAAATAGACAAGTAGAATTCTTATGTTTCTTAAAACTCAAATTATATATTTCCTTTTCCCTAGAAGCATACGTGAAATAAATATTATAATAATTACGTGAAATAATTTCATTTATACACGTGAGATGAGGGGTAATGGTATCAAAACCTTCAAATTTAAATACTAATCTTATCTCAAACTATGTATATCATCTTTTATTTAATTATATTGATTCTAATGAATTCCTTAAATACAGATTCATTATAATACTGATGAAGAATATTAAATTATACGTTTATTCCTATATTTTTTAGTTGTTATATAAGATTTATATGTGTTAAATCTTAATAAAAAATGTTTTGTTTATGAAAATTATTCCTTGAATTATTTGTGTGTTTAATTTATTGACAATCCCATTTAAGAAAAATTCTTGATTCCATGTGATTTTTGTAAAATTATTAGCCTCAAATTCTTTGGATAGAATTTAAGATCTCATTCCTTATCTTCATACTGATGCCATTAAAAATATAGGTATTTACAAAAAAAAATTCCATGATATTGTTTTTAGCAGTCAACTAGTTTAGTATTGTTCAAAATTATATATATATATATATATATTTATGTGTGTTTATCATGAATAAACTCTTAATAAGTTGAAATGATTTGATAAGATATTTGTTCCCCTAGAACATAGATTGTTAATTTGGAACTTATGGCCCCAAAGGATTCCTTATAAGGATAAAACATAGTCAAATATGACCACTTACCCTCTTTGATATGCATTAATTTCATGTAAAACTCTGAATATACATCTTATTTTTTCCAAAATTTTACTTTTATAAAGAAAATCTAGATATTTGTTGTTGAATTATTTCAATTCAAAATCCATTTATGTAATTTAAATTAGTTCATGTGTATCATTAGTGATCATTAAATTAGTGAGAAGATATTTAATTTCTTAACCATCACTGTTACAATAGGAATCCATTATATTTTGAAATCATATAATTCATTTTAATTTGAGTTAAAGATATACTCTCTTATAATAATTTTTATTCATATTCTCTGGGATATTTAGTTAGAATAATTTTTTTAGATAATAGTATAGAAAACTAATTGATGGCTTCTTAACTGTAAAATCTCTTGGGATCTATGGAATTCAAATAGTGAATTCCTCTTACAATTATGTTCATTGTATTCCATCAAAAACAAATTGATTGAAAGTAAATATGGATTGAATGGTTATAAGAGGTCCATGAAATAATTGTTGTGGTGGATTTTTTTAATTATAATTTCTTTATTAAAGGATCATTTTATCATAATCTTGGTATAATCAATGCCTTGGAAGATAAATTTGGGTTATCATCTGTACTATAATGTATACAAAAAACTTTTTTCAGGATTTTATATGGATTAAGAGATATTCCACTCTCATTGTTTATATTTCAATAAGAGGTTGCAAATAGTTCCATAAAATTTTTATAGTGAATGGATGGAGTACTTGAAATTTATGGGTAAATTTTACTTTAGTATTTATCGCATTTATTATAAAGGGAGATAATTTATTGATTCTTTTGTGAAGTAGGTGGTTGACTAAAGAAAATAGGGGGTATGTTTAACTTGTATGATGACCTTTTATATTTTCATTAAGTAAACATTATAAGTGAGACATATATTCATAATTATTATAAATTCAGGTAGGCTCTATATATTTTTTATGTTTAATAAAATTTATGGTTCATAAGTTCTCTTATATTTAATTGGGCCTTTTTACTCAATATTCTCTCCACATCCAAGAGACCAATGTTCGAATTGTGGAATCCCCTTGGGGGGGGGGGGGTTATGATGTAGGCACTAACATGGGCAGGTGATGACACAGGTGATGAAACGGGTAGGTAGTAATGTGAGGATGTGACACTAATCCATCAAAAGTTTTTTGGTCTATCATACAAGTGGACCTTCAGGCCATGTATTAGAATTTAAATCCTCTATAAATTTGTATCTTATAATGGTTTCCCTATAATCTTAGTTAAAAATGGTTGTTTCCTTTGTTTAATAAAAATCGGATTAACCCCATACCATTCTGATTATTTTTAATGATGTTGTTGTTTTTGTTGTTATTATTATTATTATTACCACCCACATTGTGGGTGAGTGGTCGGTATTTGGAGGTTTGGATGTTTCTCCCTCGGGTTTAAGACTTGGGGTTTTTTCTTTCTTGTGTCATGTTTCACAGAGTGGGTGTTATATACCTAGATTATTATTATTATTATTATTATTATTATTATTATTATTATGGATCTTATCGTCTCGAAGAATTAATGGCATTTAGGGATATTATTTTCAATGTAGTTTTTTATAAATTATTACTTCAACCTAATGGATATGCTCATTTAAAATGTAAGGAAGGATGATGCTTTGAATGATTGTAATAATAATTAATATAATTTGAAATAATTGGGGAACTCAAAATTATATTTGAATAATTCTATGGTTTAAACTTAAATTATACTTCATAGGATATTTATTTAAGGGAGGGACTCAACTTATAGGTGTTTCAAAAATTTGAGGGATAGTGGTTTAACCTTTTGACTATGTATTATGATAAATTTCTGTATAGACATTGTTGAAGTGAATCACAATTTTATTTATGAGTGATTAAATGAATATGAGTTCTATATTATAATTTTTGTGACTTACCCATATAAAGAGAATATATCATGTTTGATAATTTGAAAATTCATTTAGCATAATTTTTGGGTTTTGATACCTGACATATGTCATCCCATAGAAAATGATTATTTCATTTCATTTTTCCATCATCTGAGCTTAAGGTTACGGATTTTTATTTCATTTATGTTTTGATGAAACCTTGTATTGTGTAAGTCAAGTAATTGGACTATTTTTTAATATGGATTCTGTTATAAATTCCATTTAAAAAAATTGGATATGCATATATGGTTTAATATGGTTCTTCTAGTATCCCTAAATTATTTGGTATGTTTCTTATATGGTTATAATACTAATTAAATTTTATTGAGAAGATATGTAATACATGAATGAATATTTTAGCATAATTTTGTTTGATATTGATCTGTGTTCCCCTTGATCGATATGGTAAAGAAGTTAGTATAGGTGAAAGTTTATTTATGGATTTAGTTTTTTTCTGTATTCTTAGGATATAAAATGTTGGTTTCTAGTGAGACATTAAAGGATAGTACTTTAGTTTATCACATTGATTCTCAAGAGAAGCCATTGGACCAGAAGAAAGATGATGTGGGGGATTTAGTTTTCCCTCTTGATAAAAATAGGGACAATATTCATAGACCTAAGGGAGTGAAGTAGGGTTCAATATAGTAGATTTATAAGAATATAATTTTATAAATTTAGGTGATAGTAAAAGTAAAATTAATCTTGCTTAAATGGGATTTTAATCAGTAGTTTAAATGCAACACATGTATAGTGTCACACATCAAAAAGTTAAGGATAACGTTTACCTCAACATCGTTAATGAAACAATTAAAATTTATAATGTAATAGAGAAAGTTGTTCTATATGAATATAATTTGCACCCTTGGTAGATTATGGTGGTAGATCCTTCCCAACCGAGAAAGGGTAGAAATTTAAGGATAACCTAAAAAATAATGGGATTAGTGGACCATCTATTAATGACCATCATGTGGAAGCACAAGTAGTGGGTAAAGTGAAAGTTGACTCTCTTGAACACTCTCAAGAGATTATTACAATTATATATGCTAAAAATAATAATTTTATCAAATATTATAGTCCTCAATTCAATACACTAGTGGTTATTAAAAATGGAGATAATATGGTTTGTAAATATTTCATTAAATTGGTTTCCATGATTAACTCTTTTAATGCTTATAACCAATGGGAAACATACTTAGAAGAAGCCAAGAAACCTTAAGATATGTTTAAATATAATATTTTGATGTCTTGTAAAATTCATAATCTGGCTGTGGAGGAAGTTTGGGATTTTGATAATCAAGAAATGTTTGACATTAGGATATAAAAGATGGAAGTGTAAGATATTGAAGTTATTGAACAATCCATAGAGGATCAAGGTAATACATATAAAACTACCAAAACTTGGAGGAGAGTTTGACACCCATGTTTTTACAGAACTCTCCAAAACATGGGTACTAGATCATAATATAAGAAGTGATTAGATTTTTTTGTTGATGAAATTGTGTCTATTCGAGGATTCATATTTTAGTTGAAAGGTTAATGATAGATACCTAATAAGATTTAGTATTTATAAATTATAAGTATTTCATTACTATGTTGGTTTTTTGGTGTTGGTTTCTAGAGAGTGTGGTCGTATGTTATATGATGGTTTTGTTGAAAAAAAGTTTATCTTCATGTAATTTTTTTATATTGTTGATGGTAGTATCATATTCCATCTTTATTATAATAAATTTTCTTTTTTTAATCAAAGTACCACGAGTTTATAATCCCACGGTTCATGTCATTCTCAGATGAGGAATAAACCCTAACATGGATGTTTGATCCTTCATGGACATCATCATTGGGCATGATCACCAATTTCATAAAGACTATAGTGATTCAAAAGCTAATGTGTCTGTTGATCCAAAGAGATATCGATATAGGGGCTACTATGTGATCACTTTTTTAAATAAATAGGTACAACTTATTTCTTATGATCTACATTTTGAGATTTTTAGAAAATTTATCAATTGTATACCCTCACTTAACTTCTTAAGAATTTATTTGGAGGCTATTAGATTTTTTGGATCTCATGTTATTCTATTGAGCTCTTCAAATGTTTTTTTCCATTTCTCATCTGAAAAATAATACTTCCTTCTATAAAAGAGATGTTCATGGTCCTTTGGTGGTTACTATGTGGAAGTATTAAAATGGTCCCTGGACTTCAACGCTGATTTTGATCCCCTTTTTATACCTATATAGTTATGATTTCATAGTATTTCACTTCATATATTCAAAAAAAATTCCCTCTTTTCGATTCATAGCTTAATTCGGTGACCCATGAAATTAGAAACTGCTACTAAAAATCTCTCAAGACCATCAGTTACTAGATTATGTATAGATATTGATATCTCTCAACCTCTCTCATCCTTTATATGGATTCAAGATAGTGAATTAGGATTTTTAGAGGAGGTTGTTTATTTGAACATGATATTTTAATGTAGTAAATGTCTTAAAATTAGATATTCCTCAAAGGAATGTGTAAATAGGCCTTATATTTAATTCCCCCATGAATGAAATAAATCAATATTAGTTAAAAAGGGAAAGTTGAGGGGGAAGTTTGTTACTTCCTTCAAACCCTCTGATGTTCTTTTTGAGAAGGATTTTAATAAGGACCAAACTAGACCTTCTAAGTCCCATCCCTATCCTAAAACTTACTATATATTTGTGTATATTTTTCATGATTCCCAAATTATCAATGAGGATTAGAAGGATATTAACAAGACTGATAAATCTCCTCTAAATATTCCAGGATTTGTTCAACCCACACAAAAGGAGGACTACAGGGTTTACTCTGATTCTGGTGAATCTATCCATGAGTCACATGAGAAAAATTACCATATTGAGGATTATTAAATGAATTTCAGTTATATAAAAGGTAAAAATTCATTAGTTAACACATATGGATTTATTACTCCACATCCTAGGAAGACTAAAAAGCATAGTTATTGTTCTAATCTTGGGAGAAAAATAATCACTATATCCTTAGAGATCTCTATGAAAGTGAAAACAGATATTACCCCATAGACTGAGGTTTCTAAGGATCTTATTTCATCATATGATAAAGAATATTTTAAATATATCAATAAGATTAATAATTACACCCATATTTTGAAGTAAGGTATTAAGGATGATTTATATACATGGGTTTTAGGAACATGATACACTGGATTATCATAGATACCAAAATAAGGAGTTAACTGTAAATGATTATATAACTATCATAGAGAATATATTTTATCAAATAGAATCAAGATTTGATTAGAACCCTAATTTTTATTACTTTCAACTCTCTGGGGAATAGAATTCTTTTTTAATGGAAGGTCACTCTGATATGATTATTGGATATTATTATTTATGACATGGATGGGAGTTTTTTTCATCTTTACTCTATTTTTAAATGATACTGTAGTTTTTATTTGGAGATAGATACTGTGGATACTGATGTGTTTTTAATATTTCGAATAGATGATGTCCTTTTTAGGAGTATTCACAACACATAAAGGTGGAGTAGTAGATAAAGTGTCTCTGAAATTTGGTAATAGTGTAAGACTATCCTAAATGGAAGATTATCAAGCTATAATATCATGTAACATAATTGGAGTTTTTGGGGTTGCATCCATCACCTAAATGATTCTACTTGATGTTTTTGTTTTCAGTTATTTAGGATCTAAATATGTTATGTTATCCTACTGATGATGGTGGGAATAACCTGAAATAAAGGTAGAGATTTTTGAATCTTGGTGTGAGAAATGACTTATTTAATACCCATTATTTAGGTTTGTTCTTATAATAATGTGTTCATGGTGTGTTCTTTATTGAATTTTAAATGGTTGGGCATGAGCTTAAGCTATAATTATTGATGAATTTTTATGGATTACATAGATGTTCCTTTTTCTTATTTTCCAAAGATGAATTTGGTCTATTTTTATGTCCTAATTTGATGTTTTTTGAGACTATGATTCATTCATGGAATCTTTGGTGTGGTTTAGTGTTTGTTTTTTAGCTAATGGGCTTTAGATTCCCCCCTTACTACTCATTTCAAACTCAACTAGGCTGTAGTGATTTCATGAACAAACCTTCTTAGAACCATGGATTATGATCATTAAATTAGAAAATCATGAGTATTTTATATATTCATAGGCATGGTGTATTGTAATTAAATAATATCCCCTTGTAGAGTAATATTTTAAGATTCCTGGATGAGCGGAGATATATTGGGTTACTGGGGAATGAAGATACATCATATATATTATTGATTTATTTGATATTCTAAATGATTCCTTACTGTAATCTTTAATTTCCTTATTGGTTAAAATTAATTGCACCTCATGATTTAACATTGTAACTAAATTTTCATTAAATAATTTTTGAGGGTGTGGGTTGGTTCACCAAACCATGCTCAACCTTTTTGAGATTATTATTATTGTTGTTGTTATTTTTGTTTTTGTTTTTTTGTTATTATTATTTTTATATTACTCCATTATCTTTGGTTATTGTTTAAGGTTCAAATTTGGTTTTATTTTGTATTGCATGTGTGGGTTGTAAATTACCTAAAATTGGGGGTGTGACCAAGTGGTTCGGTAGATGCCACTTGCAACAGTGTGATTAGGGATCAAAACGCTACCACTACTCATTTCCTGCCTATTATTTGGGGTCAATATTTAATTTCACATGTGAAACTATGCATGAGTGGTGTTCATCATGATAGTACATGACGAGACATGTAATGCAGAATTAAAAGAGAATGGAGGTAGGTGGGAGATCATAGTCATGAAATATCCAGTCATAAAATACAACTTTCAAGGGGTGTAAGGCATGGTTTGGAGGTCACAATGTGGTGATGTGAGTGTAATGACATTATGATGTGGGTGGAATAGTGTGGAAACATGAATTTTGTTGTGTGGAAATGGAGGCAACACAGTGTAGTGACATAAGGGTATAGCGATGCAAAAATAAAAAATAAAAAGTGGGAAGTTTGACCAAAATTTTTGGACCTTTGGACGTTCTCTTAGGTTTTTGATCCATAAGGCCTTTGTTTCATCTAATTGTAATAGGTAATCATGTTTTTTTTCATTTCTTATTGGGAGATATGAGGCTTGTCCCACTTGGGTGCCTTGGGCATGTGTATATTTATTATTTTTATTCAACCTAAATAAAGTTTTTTATTATTATTATTGTTGTTGTTGTTGTTGTTTTTGTTGTTTTTGTTGTTGTTGTTTTGTTGTAAATTTTAGTGCAAATGTTGAATGAAATTGTTGGTATGGGTTATTAATATTTTGAGTGAAATATATGTGTGTGTGGGACTATTTATATATTTTTCTAAATAATTAAAGGGATTATTATATTTTTACTTTTAGCATTATTATTATTATTATTTCCCAAGTAAAAATGGGTTTCCACCTATCCCTTTTCATTTATTGGAAAATAAATTCATGGCAAACATAGAGGATGTCCCCCCCAGTTCTTACCCCTCAATATTCATCTTCCTCTATGAAGGATATTCAATAAATATTAGGTATTTCTTCCCTTATATTATTCTTTGTCTTCTTTATCATCCTCTACATATTCTCTTACGTCCTTTTCAACCTAGGTTTTATATAAGTGTTAAGTTTTTACTATGTAAAATAAAAACCTTCATATTCCAATCCATTTTATAACATTAATTTATCATCATTCAGTGATGGAAATGTGGTTTTTACAATTTTGGGTTTGTTTTTATATCCTTTAAACTTTATTTGATAAAATCAAGAATGATTGAGTGTTATAAATTATTTTCCTAGCTATAAAATCAGTATATATATTTTCTATGATGGATTTATAATTTTTTTTCATATTTTCCATGTCAAACTCATATTATGAAAAAGGTGTTTTAAAAAGTTTTATATATTAAATTATTCCCATGTAATTCCATGCATTCAAGGTGCTCATTGAAATTTATAATATTATTTTACAGTAAATTGACCAAAATGGTTTCTATAAAATGTATTATTATGATTAATAAAGACAAGATATTATATTTTCAATGATTTTTTAAAGTATAAAAATCCAATTTTTAAATAATTAAATATGATTTTTGAATTAACATAAAGGGGGGTTTCTATGGTTCTTGGGTGTTGTTTTGTACTTGGGTGGTACTTGACATGAAATAAGATGTAGGTAAATAAAGATACTTTTTGAATTAATATAAAGGGGGATTATTTGTTTATATTTTCCCTTCTCACTAATATTCTCCTCTATATTTATAAACATAATTATGAATTATCTCATGTGAACATCATATTTACCTTCTCCTATTTTCAAAATAATTTTTTTATCTCTTTTTACCATGTGATATTTCAAAAAAGGTATTTTAAAACATAAAAACTAGATCTTATGAACCACCCTTGTTACTATTTGGGTTGAATGTTCTATTTATATTTCTCCATTTACTCTATATTATTCTATTTTATTTCATCTATGTTATGTATATATGTCCCTTTCATATATACCTAGTTTATTTATCATTCCTTTTTTGGGGACAATAAATGTTTTAAGTTTGCTTCACAATTCCCTCTTTCAAATAAACTCTTTTTAAGGGGAATTCCCTATGTCTTATTCCATTTCAAGTACCACCCCCATAAAATATTTTAACCATGAATATATTTTAAAAACTCCAAATTATTTTATAGAGAATCACCATAGTTCAATTCTGGTTTAATGGAAACTAATAATCCATTTCCATTTTTAAAATACCTTTTTCTCATTTCAAAAAGCATCACATATGTGATTCATTTTTATCCTTATTAAGAATTTTTATTATTTGAAACTATATTTTTAAGACATGTAATAATTTATTAAAATATTAACATCAATGACGATTTAATCCCTTATTCTCTTCGGAATCCTTATAATATAGCCTTCGGGTTTTCTTTGAGACAATGTTATGAAACCCACTTCTTTATCATTGGTTTTATCAAGAATATTTTTTATGTATGGTTTATTTTCCTCATATAGAACATGTATGAATATAAATATTATGATTTTAATTATGTGATGGGTAGTACTAGAATTATAAATACCTCCAATTCATTGGGTAAATCTTTACATCTCATGAGATTATATGAAATGGAATGGAGAGTGGACCCGATCCACCATGGGACTATATCCACTATGATAGTCTGGAAGGTGAGCCTTAACTTATGCTTATAATGTCATTTTTAGTTTATTTCCCCTATTTATGATTCCATAATCTTACTATATCATTTAATTATGTTAATTTTCCATGAGTATGATCATTATCTTTCTGATATAATGTTATGAATCCTAACTAATTTGTGTTGTATCACCATAATTATTTACTTGGATTATTACTTTTCTGTGTCACAACCCCCTCTCACCATAGATACCATAATGAAGGGAGAGAAACAGTGACCCCATGAGTACTACCTCGAGTTGGTGACTATAATTGAGGGTATATAATTACCATTAAATGAGAGGAATTATCCTCTATAATAATATAAGATCAAGAGATAGAATGAATCAACTACAAGAAACTCTATGAAATAATATAAAAGGAAAGAAAAACTATATAGGACCCAATGTTAAACATTACATAATATTTAGTTTTAATTAAATAATTCATTCTCATATATTTTAGGATCTTTTCAGGTTTATAGTTTTAGATAATTAGGTCATAACTCATACATAACAAAAACCATAAATTACAAATCTGGAACTTCTGATTAGTATCCATTTTTCCATAATATAAAACTTTTAAAATAAATCACAATATATTTTCATGGAAAATATTCATGACTTTCAACATGACTTATTCATTTCCCTTACCCATCCTTAAACCCAATAAAAACATTTTAAAACATGGTATGATCATAAATAGATCAGTAATGGACATAAAATAAATAAAAAACAGTCAGTCTGGTGAAAAACATGAAAACCCATGAAATGTTTTATCTTTAACAAAATGTTCTTTGAGAAAAATAAATAAATCATTTTGATTTGAAAAACCCACAATTTTTTATCAAATAAAATCATTAAAACCCATACTAAGAAAATAAAATACCTTTTTGGAAACTTAGATCATCACATTCATAACCCATTTTAAACTTGTGTCATAACTAACTAGAGCCCAATTAAATCCCTGGGAGAAATAATTTTATAACCCCCTCATTATTTCATATTCAGAAAAGAAACATTACCCAATTCATTATAGCACTATCTGGGTGCACCCATCATATAAGTTATATCAGGCTCACTTGATGCTATTTGGGTGCACCCATCACATAAGCTATATTGGGCTCACCAGGAACTATCTGACGCACCCATATCTCATATAATTCTCAAGTATGATATCAGGAATGAAACATTTTATTCTTCTATTTTTTCATCGTAAAACATTTTAAAAACTCATTTAAACATATATGAAAATCACTTTTGGATATCAAATACCGTTTCTTTTAAAAATCCATTTTCAATACCAAAATACCCTTTTCTTTTAAAAATTCATTTTCAATACCAAAATACACATAAAAATGGAAGGAGTTTTTTTTTTCATTTAATAAAATATAAATTATTATAAAATAATAAAAACTTAAAATAATGGTTATGATGACGTAAAATTCATTATCACCATATATGTTAAAATAGAACATTCCTTTTATTATTTGTAAATAAAATCACACATTCCATACACATATATCCTTTTTTGAAAAAAAATAAAATAAAGAAAAAATTACCCTTTATAAAACTATAATATCAATAAAAAATCATTTTAAAAACATGGAAATGGAATAAAAAAGAGTTATAAGGAAAAAATTAAAAGAGAATGATTTGAAGAAAAGTACCTTATCACTTTGGAAATATTTAAATCATAAGATCCATGAAAGAATAGAATTAAACAAAGCATAAAATTATGTGAGAATATATTAATTAATTATATAACATGTAAAATGGGTGGTATATATATATAATCAAATAATATAGATGTATAACATCAAAATATGCCTCAATGAAAGGAAATTGAGACGAAGCCCCTTACATCGAGTCTAATTTATCAAGTTAGTTCTTTAACATCTTGAATAATACAATTATGTTAATTATTTAAATAATTGATAAATTTTTCAATTTTATTATTAATTTTATTTAACCTCTTACCATTTCATGTATAATTACTTGATTAATTACTTTTACTTCATAAGTTTTAACGGTATTCAGCTTATGTGTCAAAAATAACTATGGTAGGTTGAGTATCGGTCAAAGAGGTCATTATTAAAAATATACATAACAATAAACATAAAATAAATATCATATAGATAAATCAATTATACTTTTAAGTCCAATTATGAAGGATGGTTTTGATAAATGAAGTATGTTACGATCACGAAGACGGTAGGTCGTACATACACATGACTAACATTTCCATATTTCAACTATCATTATGGAAAGAAGGTAAGTAATATTTTATATTTCAAGAGTGATAATAATATAATATATACCATATTATTTCTTTAAATATACTTATATATATAAAAAAATTTATGCGATTATGAAAAAATGAATCACATCACTCCATGGAGGTGGTAGTCCACACGTACGTGAACGCCATTATCATTTTTCGTGTAAGAATAAAAATGATATATTATCTTTTAAAAATTATAAATATGAAATGAATATAATAATAATTTCATTTATTTCACACATATTCATCAACTTTATCCTTATTTTTCTATGTAAATCATTAGTGAAAAATGAATCACATCGCTTCGTGAGGTTGTAGTCTGTCGTACACACAAGATACATTATTGTATCCTCCGCGGAATGTAAGGTAAGAAGTTATATGTGATATAATAACGAAATAAGTATAAATATGTTATAAATATAATATATATACTTTAAATACATCATTAAAATAAGTTGTGGGAGGTGATGATGGAAAATGAATAACATCGGTTCGTGATGCAGTAGCCTGTTATACACGTGAATGATAATTTTTTATCCCATTTGATGGAATAGGAGATAGATTTTGGTTATTTAATTAACATAATAAAATATTAGTATATGGGAGATAATTGTGTTATTATATAATCATAATTTAATAATATTTTAAGGATATTTAAGAAGAAAAGGAATAAAATTCTCGGTAAAACACGATACCGCTTCTTCAAACAACCTCCTTAGGTAAGCATCAAAAGTATTCTTAGAATGGATTTATGATCAAACTAAGGGATATAGGTTGTAGGGAGTGAAATAAGAAATATATTTGGGAAATTGTTTTGGTAAAAATTTATTTTAAGGTGTTAAGAGTAGAGGAGAGTGGGTGGCCTTTTATAAGTGAGATGAGTGGAATGCTTGTGATTTTTTGAAAAGAAAACGGTATATCCACATTTGTCACAATCCAAAAGTATCCAAAATAGAAAATTATCTAGACTTATAAATTATAAGGTGAAAATATTTCCATAAAATAGATATTATAAATGTTTATAGTTCATTTTAACGCTTATATTTTTAGTTTAACCCTCCATAAATCTTTTTTCCTCTTTACTATGGTAATTAATTTTTATTATTTTCACTATTAATTATGGTAAACAAATAATATGATATTATTAGAAAATATAAATTACTATGATTCCAAATATAGAATCCATTTTACCAAATTCAATTCATATAATTGGAAAATTTTAATTTAAAACAAAACCCACAGACGTGATGAAAAATGCGGGTTTTCAAGGAGGGTATTTTTTGAGAAAAATATGATTTTTTATTAACTCTATAAAGAATAATAATAATTGTATGAATATAAATTAATATTTATTGATATATAATATATAAATTTCGTTTTAAACATTCCTCATTTGGTATTATTTTAATTAATTAAAAGGGATAAACATTATTCACTTTAAAACTATTTTAAAAAAACCCATTTTTAAAACCAAAAACAAATTTATAATAAAATCCAAAATAAAGTTGTTTTAAAAGTACTTAAGTGGATTAAATATAACTAAATAATAATTATGTTAGTTTAAATCGTATTTAAAACATAATGTTACTTTTAAATTACTTAATTTATTGAAAATAAATGACTTTTTTACAAAACAAAATTTTTTTCCTCTATTGATTGAAAAATCAATATTTTCCAAAAAATGCCAAAATTTAACCCTAAGAAAATTTTGATATTTTTATTTCAAAAATGATATTAATTTTTTAAAATAAAATTAAAAAATTTATAAATTAAAATTTTAAATAAAACCCGATAATAAAAGTATTTAATTAAAATTATTTAATTTTTTATTTAAAAAAATAATTAATATTTTTATAGTGAATATAACTATATTAATAAACCTGAATTTGATTTATTATATAACTTTTATGTTTTTTTAATTCTTCCCCCTTTTTGAAATTACATACTCACAATTTTACTCACTTATTAATCAAGTGGGGATATCTTTCCCTTGTAGCATTTTCAGATTCTCATACTACCTCTTGAACCATATAGTTTTTCTATAAAAACTTAACCTAGATAATCACCTTATTCCACAAAAATTTATCTCTATATTCAAGAATCCAAATAGGATATTCCTAATAATAAATATTCTCTTCCAATTGAACTACTTCAAATCTCAAAATAATAGATGAATTCAGAACATATTTTCTTAACATTGAGACATGAAAAACATTGTGTGCTTGGGATAAACTCATGGGAAAAGTCACTTGGTAGGAAAATGATCTAACGTTACCCATGATTTCATATGGTTTAATGAACCACAGAATTATCTTTCCTTCTTACCAAAATTCAAAACACTTTTCCATGTAGATTTGTTTATAAAGACAAGATCACTTACCTCAAAAGAAAGATCATACCTTCAGTTATCTGTATAACTTTTCTATCTGGTTTTATCCATACTCATTTGTTATTGAATCAACTACACCTTCTCAACCATTTTCTATACTAACTTCATTCCCATTAAATTCTATTCTCATAGTTCATCCCAAAAAACCATCATTTGACACCTTTTTCTATATAATTCCTCAAAATGTTCTATCTATATACTGGAATGAAAACAATTATTATAAGAAAACACAACCAATGATTTTTGTTGATCCTATATTCCTTGGTAATACATTTAAGAAGAAAAAAGCATATCTTCCATAGTTAAAATCATCCAATTAGGTTGTCCATTGAAGTGAGGATAAAAAGATTAGTAAAATTTAATTTAGTACCCAATGACTTCTAAAGTCCTTTACAAAAATTAGATGTGAACCGAGGATCTTGGTCTGATAAAATGGAGAGAATAAATATATATAAAATATTTATATCCATTAGATACAATCATTAAATCTGATCTAAATGCATAGTATCTTGAATGGTAAAGAAATTCACAAATTTATGTAATAGATCAATAATAACTGAAATAGCATTTTTACCTTGAGAAGTATTTGGAATTCCTACTATGAAATACATTTATATATTTTATCATTTCCACTCCAACATTGGAAAAGGTTGAAGCATTACCTTCAGTAATTATCATTATTCTTTAAATTGATAACAACTCAAATTCTTCATGGTGAAATTAGAAATATCTATTTTCATCTTATCCCACCAGTAATACTCTTGAAGGTCTCTGTATATCTTATTACTGCTCGGATGAATAGAAAACGAAGTACTATGAGCTTTACTCAATAACTCTATCTTCAAACAGGAATCACACGACACACATTATCTTTTTTCAAATTATAAAACGCCTCTTTAATCAATATAAAAATTAGGAAACTTACCCTTCTTAATGGATTCTTCCTTTTCCTACAAATCATGATCCTCCTTCTGAGGTTGCTTAATTGTGTTTGAAAAATTATATTACACTAAAACTTGAAAAAAAAACATTGTATATCACTGTATCCACAATTCTAGGACAAAATTGATCATATCATTAACCAAAGGGACACGTTACAAACATAATATGGTTAATATAGACTTATTTTTTCAAATCAATGCATCAACCACTTTGTTTGATTTTCCAGAATGGTAATGAATCATGAAATCATAATCCTTGATCAGTTATATCCATCTTCTAATCACATGGTTAATTATTTATAAGTGAATATATACTTCAAATTTTTGTGATTAGTATATATTTCACACTATAATCCATAATAATTATTCCTATAAATTTGTAAATAAAAAACCACATTAGATAATTCTAGATCTTTTCTAGGGTTATTTAACTCAGGAGGTTTCAACTGATGTGAAGCACAGATAATTTCATGATCATTCTACATCAAGACACAACAAAGTCCCTTAAAAGAAGCATCACAGCAGATGATAACTTCACTATTTTTGGAAGGTAGATACAAAAATGGAGGATTCATTATTCATATTTTAAGTTCCTGAAAACAATCTTCACATTCATTTTCCTGATGAATTTAACTCTTTTTCAAGTTAACATAGTCACTGGGATGGGAAAATGATAAAAGTTTTCAACAAATTATTGGTATTAACCTACTAATCTAAGAAACATATTAATCAATATTATATTTTTGTGTATTTTCCATTCTTGAACAACTTTTTTTAGCAGGGAAAATAGTTATTCCATCTTTAGAAATAATATCTCTAAGGAATGAAATTTGTTGCAACCAAAATTCACAGTTACTAAATTTACCATATAGTTTCTTTTAATTTAAGTTTTAAAAAAATCCTTAGGTTTATTTCACATTCCTCTTGATTTTTAGAATACACAAAAACTTCATCAATAAATGAAACCATATACTTATCCAAGAACTCATGAAAAACTATATTTATAAGGTCAAAAAATATAGAAAATGCATTAGAAAACCTAAACAGTATAACTAAAAACTCATAATGTGAATATATATTTTAAAATTAAGTCTTAAAAATTTCATCTTACATCACCATCAATTAATGGTACCCAAAACTTAGATCATACTTTGAAAGATATTGATCTCCCTGAAGCTGATCAAAAAAATCATCAATAAAAGGAAAAAGATATTTATTCTTAATAGTGATTTTGTTCAAGGCTTGATAATAAATTAAAATTCTCATTAAACCATATTTATTTTTAAAAAACAAAATAGGAGAACCCCATGGTGAAGTTCTAGGTAGAATGAAACCTTTATCTAATAACTTCTATAATTTCTTTTTTAAATTCTAAAATTTCTACTTGATATGTTCGATAAGGGGGTTTAGAAACATTCTTAGCATCAAGAACTAAGTCAAAAATAAACACAACCTCCTGATCATGAATAACACCAATAAAATCATCAATAAATACATCTATGTATTCATTCACTACTAGCACATCCCAAATTTCACAAGAATCTTTATTTTCAAAAATATGATCTAGGTAACTTTCACTGCCATCTCTAATTAATTTCTAAGCTTCTTATTAAGTTATAAAATGCATGAAATCATTAAAAATAACTTTATTAACTCTTAAATCTATATTATCATGATATAATGAAATATAATTCATTCCAAGAATTATATCAAACTCTATTATGGACATTTCCTTAGATTTTTAGGAAATACCATATCATTGATAACAACAGGAAGATTCCAATAAATCTTCGTTGCTTTAATATTTCCACCTGGAATTTTCACCAAAAGTTATATTTTACTTTAATGAGGTGATATTCCCATTTTACTTGAAAATTTCATAGAAATTAATGAATGTAAAGATACAGAGTCAAATAGGGTATTGGAATAATATGAATAAACTAGTAACATACATGTCACTACTTTATTTTCAAGCCAAACATCAACTATAGTAGTAGAAAATGATTTTTCCACACCCTTTTGTTTCTGATCTTGATGCTTTTCACCTTGAGTAAATAATTTTATATATTCATTCAAATAATGACCAAACACATTGTAACTAAAACATATCAACATTTTATGGCTATTATTCACCCCATTCTTTGCTTGTTTATGACTCTTTTCATTGTTTTCTCATGACCTATGGCCAAATTGGCCACACTGTAAGCACTTTCCAAATCCTTTAAAACATTCCTTGAAATTTATTTTACCATAATTGGAACATTTTATGGGATTACCCCTGGAATTATTAGCTAGTTTCTTATTTTTTTCCCTACAACCTTGACCTTTTCTTAGTATTTTCATCTTGAGTAACATATGTTTTGGCCAACTCTATCCCAAATTTCTCAGCACAACAAACCATTTTCCCATAAATTTTAAATTATCATTTAGATAAAGATCTTCATAAACATGGTTTTAACCCTGAGTAAAATCTATTAATTTTTCTATCAATGTCTAGAATCAAATTTGGCACATACTTATCCAATCTTGTGAAGATTTCTACATATGAAGTTATAGAATATTCATCTTTTTTCCTCAATTCCAAGAATTGTTTTTCTATTTTAAGTAGAACAACCTTAGGGAAATATTTCTCAAATAAAATATCCTTAAATGTTTCTCATTCAATGGAATCAAGATCAACTTTCTGTCTTATATTATTAACCAAAGACCACCATCGATCTGCTTCACTTTCAAAATGATAAATGAAAAGAGTTTCCATAAGACATATTGAACATCCAATGACTTTAAATATATTTTCCAATTCATCGATCCATCCTTAAGCTATCATAGGGTCATATGATCCACTAAATGATGGCGGTTTTCCTCATAAAATACTACACTATATACATGTTCATTCATGGTTGATCGGATTCCTATATAGAATGGATACCACCACCATGTATAGCTTGTGTAAACTGATCTGTTACTACAAAAAATATTTTTTTCCATTTCCAACCATCATGGGATACTAATTTAGAAGGATATTTTCATCTCTATTTCTTCCACTATAGATTCTCTATTTCCTATTTGGAAACCCATTCATAATAGACATAATTTATATGAATCAACGTAGTAATATTTTAATTATATATAATTTCAACTTAACTATAAATTAAAATATTTTAGGGGTATAATATTATCATTATCTTAAACTCTTAAATTATCTAAATTGGACTATAATTCCAAGTATATGGACCCAAACTTAAATATTACATAATCTTGAGTTTTAAGTCAATAATTCATTCCCTTACATTTGAGGATCTTTTTAAGTTTAGAGTTTTAGAGAACTGGGTTATAACTCATACATAATAAAAACCATAAATTACAAAGTAGACACTGCTGATTAGTATCCATTTTTCCCATAATATAAAATTTTTAAAATAAAGCATGATTTTTTTCATGCCAAATCATCATGAATTTCGAATTGAATTATTTCTTTCCCTTAACAATCCTTAAACCCTATAAAAACATTTTAAAATGTGGTATGAGCACAAAAATATTAGTAAGGGGCATAAAAGAAAGAAAAGTCATTGGTCCTTCAAAAAAAATGAAAACCCCCAAATTTTTTTACCTTTATCTCAATATTATTTGAGTAAAATAAATAAATCATTTTCACATGAAAAACACTCACTTTTTTTCTCAATGAAAATCATTAAAACTTGTAGCCAGAAAATCAAAACACTTTTTGGAAACTTAGATAATCACATTAATAACCCATTTTAAACCCCTATCAGATGTAATTGGATCCTAGTTAAATATATAGGAGAAACCCTTTTGTAACTCCCTCCTTTTTTTCTATTAACAAATAGAACATTACCCAATGCATTATATCACTATTTGGGTACACCCATCATATAATCTATATTAATCTCACCAGGTTATATCTTGGTGTACCCATTGTATAAGCTATATCGAGCTCACATAACACTATTTGTGTCACAAACCAGGTCGGGCTTCCATCTAACCTGACCTAACCCATGGCATGGCTCGAAGACTATTTCTGATCCCCATGGGATGGAAACTAGTGCATGGGTATCAAGTATCACATTTGGGAATGATTTCGCCCATAATAATCAATCATAAACAACCCACAAGAATAATACATCACAACATAATAAATAACCATAACCAAAATAATAATTATAAATATTTCAACATTTTAAATTTTTAGAAAAAACCCAAGATGAAAAAATATTGATGGGAACCAACTGAACAATCAAAACATCCATGTGGAATTCTGGTTGAAACCCCATCCCCCAACTGCCAACACTTTCCCAAGAGAAGAACCACTAGCACATAAATCTACCATCACCACTATGGAATGAATTTTATATACCCGGGTCAAACAAAACATGGTCTACATTCACCCTAGGTTATATGTAGAGTGTGATCCAAATGGTCAATAGGATACCACCAAATGAGATTCCATGATTTAATATCATAAGACAAGTTACCATGCTAGATTTTAAGAAAATAAATCTACAATTTAAAATAAAATATGCTTTGAAATTAAAAGGAAAGTAAAGATAATGAAAAGATGAACGATGATTGTAGCTTGAGAACCATGGTAATTCCCTAAGGCATTAGGGTTAGAGGTTTCCTAGGATCCTCATACTCTTGGTGATCATACCATCTCCTGAGTGAAACAACACTTCTTGACCCTCCAACCTCCATCACATATATTTTTTGTTAGTGTTGTTAAGACAATCATGTTAGGTAGACCAGACCCGAGTCCTTCCTACTCTCCTAACATACTAGTCCTGGTCTACACACCTAGTTACCTTGTATTCCATCATGATCTATTCCATTTCCTATGACACATGAACCACCAATTACACAAAACATACTCCCAAAAATTGAACATGCATGAAAAACCAACCATTTTTCAAAAGGAAAATCAATATTAAATCATTATGCACATCAAAACCTTTGGAAAACATGATTTTCACCACCCTTAAAAATCATAGAACCCATTTAGAAACCATAAAAATAATACTAAAATCATCCAATAATGTAAAATCATGGAACCACCTACCCGTTTCTTGGAAAATTCTATAAATAGGTTGAAAACAAAAACCGAACCAAGGAGAGATTCTATAAAGGAAAGTAAACACCACATCCATCAAGATTTCACCCAAAAAGGCAAGGTTGGGCCCAATTTTGGGAAACCAATCCACTATATAAAGGATAAACAAAGAAAAAAGAAAGAGAAGACCAAGGATAAGGAATAAAAGATAAGAGAAGAGGCTTAATTGATTATTTCTTGAATATTAAAGGCCAAAACCACCAAGATATTAATATCTAAATGATCCAAGAGGGAGAATGAGGTGTGCATAGGGCTAGGAAACCTGAATGGGGAGAGTTAGGGTGGATTTGTGGCTAAACTTTGGCAATGGTATAGAAAATTTTTCATATTTTTAATGACCTAGCAGGCTTCATGATTTGGCCACACAGTCTTCCAGACCATACAATAACTGTATGCCACCTCTATATAAAAGGAAAAGAATCCTCACAGTTTCATATAGGGAGCACATGTGAGTGAACCTAGTCATTTACCTAAGAGAGACCTCTTTTCCTCAGTGCATGGTTAGGCTGCGTGTCTGTGCGCTAGGTCATGTGACTTGGATAGTGGATCTATCTAGGACACACGGTTTCCACTAGTCTATCACATGGTTTTTACTAATTGTGCGCTAACTATGTTCCACCTTCTATTCGACCCAAAAAACTTCCTTTTTTCTCCAAAAGCTCTTAGGAAATCCCTATAATAAATATAAGACCAAAATAAAAGAGAAACATACATAATAATAAAACCACAGATTTGAAAATTCTCCCCACTATGAAAACTTTCCACCCTAAAAAATTCAAACATAAGTATGGTCGTAGAATAAGATTGGATATTACTCTTCTACACAATAATTCTTCTCCCATGTATCATGATCACTATTCCCATGATTCCAAAGAATCTGAACCAACGATATGTATTCCCCATGAATCACTTTCTCTTGGGAATACATAATCCTCATTGATTTATTAAATATCTAAAAATCATATTCCATCTCCAATTATTCCTAATTAATCATGTGAAATGGGTTCAGGTTATACTTCTTCAATTTTGAGATATAGAACACCTTATGAATCAACATTAATTGGGATGGGAAAGCTAACTGGTATTCCACCTTACCAACTCTCTCAATAACCTTGAAAGGTCTGACATACCTTGATGTCATATTCCCTTTCTTACTAAGATAATGATGACCCAGGTGATGGGCCACCTTCAGAAACACTTGATAACCCATATATAATTCCAAGGCTACACATTTCTAATTGGTATAATAATTGTGGTGGATTTTTGTTGTCAACAAGAACTTCATGATCATCCAGACTTTATCAGACATATCCTACACAAGGATCGGTCCCAATAATGAGGTCGCACCTACCTCTTTCCATCAAAAAGGTGACTGACACAACTGACCATAAAGTGCCTTTAAGGGAGACATTCTTATCAAGTATTTGTAACAATAATTATATGAAAACTCCACCAATCCCAAATTTTTATCCCATTATCCTCCAAAATCCAACATGCATGCTCATATCATATCTTCCAAGATCTAATTAACCATCTCCGTCTGACCATTCATTTGGGGATGGTATGCCATTTTGAGTTTGACCTATGACCCCATTTCCTTTTGAAGAACTTCCTAGAACCAAGAGGTAAAATGATGGTCCCTATTTAAAATGATAGTTTATGGAACACCATGGAGCCTCACTATCTCCTAAACTTACCATCATCCCAACTCATCTACCTTGGCTGAGTCCTTGATTGGAATGAAATGGGTTGATTTGGTTAGACAGTCAATAACAAAACATATGTCATTCATCCTCCAAGGTGTATGAGGTAATCTAATGATGAAGTCCATGGAGACCTCGTCCCACTTCTAGGTAGGTATGGGTAGTGGATAAGAAAAACTAAAGGTCCTATGATACTCATCTTTAACCTGTTGACATGTATAACACCTCAATATAAAGTTAACTATATCCCACCTCATACTTGGACACTATAACTGGTGTCACATGTAATAAAACATCTTGGTGGTCTCAGTATAAATATCCCACTCTGACTGATGGATATCCTACATCACTACCTTTCACAATGATAATAATACCACAGGAAATCACTTAAAATAAAGAACTCCCTCAGGAGACAATGAACATTCATTGGGCACCTCTCCGCCATTTAGAAGCTTCCTAGATCACTGGCACATCTCATCATTGGGATGCTCTTGTCAAATTAACTCTATAAGTGGGTACATAAATTGGATACTGTCCAAGAACATGTATCCACTATGATCCTTGGCTTAAAGGTGCATCTGGTAAAAAATTCCCATCAATTTATACTCATCATTAGACTCTTTCAAGGCTTTCACTAACACTTACCTACTTAGGGAATTTTTTACCACATTACCTTTTCTTAGGGTATAAATGATATAAAATTTAAACCCTTAAAGGTACTCAACCCAACGGAACTACATTAGATTCAGAAACTTCTGGGAGAAAATGTAGGCCAATCTATAATTATCTGAGTAGACTAAAAACTTCTCATTGAAGAGATAGTGATTCCATGTTTTCAAAGAATGAATTATGACTTCTAATTATAGGTAATGGGATAGGTAATTATTTTCATGTTTTCAGATTTGATGGGAACCATATGCCACCACTTGGTCATCCTGCATCAACACACATCCACGAACCATTCCTAAAGTGTTGTAATAGACCACATATCCCTTTCTAGACTCCGATAGGATCAAAACAAGGGTTGTGGTTAATAGCTACTTAAGCTCCTAAAAATATTCCTGACTTTATGAGATATAATTAAACCTTACCCCTTTCCTAGTATGTGAAATCATGGGAAAAGAACTATGAGATAAATCTATAATAAACCTCCTATAATACCCGACCGGCCCAAAAATATCCTGATCTTGAAAATGTTCCTCCTTTAATCCTAGGTCATCACAACTTCGATATTATTAGGGTCTACTAAAACCCCACATTCTAAGATCACATGACCTAGAAACTTCACCTTCCTAATCGAGAAGTTACTCTTGGAGATCTTTGCATAAAGACGATGATTTTGAAGAGTACCTTGTATGATTCTCAAATGTTTCTCATGTTATTCCCCAATCCTAGAGTAGACCAGTTTTTCATCCACAAAATTATAATAAAAAGGTTGAGGTATTGATGGATAACCATGTTCATAAGAGATATAAAGATTACTAGATCATTCTTTAACCCAAATGGCATGACCAAATAAACAAAATGGTCATACTTTCTTCATAAGGTGGTATTAGGAACATCTTCCTCTCTAACTTTGACCTGATGATACCTAGGGCATAGGTCGATCCTAGAGAACCACCGTTCCCCCCTTGAGTTGATAAAAAGATCATAAATATTGGGTAAGGGGTATTTTTTTATTGATTTTTACCTTATTAAACTTCTTATAATCAATGAATAATTAGAGAGATCCAACGCCATTCTTAGAAAATAGCATTGTGGTGGCCCAAGGTGAGATGCTTGGGTGAATTAATCCTTTGGATTCCAAATCATCAAGTTGTATCTGTAATTCCCACAATTTATTGAGGGGCCATATGATACAAGGGAAGATATATCGGTTGTGTTCCCCACACCAAATCAATGGTGAACTCCACATATCCCTATAGAGGAAAACTCAAGAAATCATCTGGAAATACCTCTAAGAACTCATCCACCATAGGAGTTAATCCATCCTCAGAGCCCCTATCATCATCCTCCAACATGAATGATGAGATTGGAAAAACAAGATTTCCCAATTCTATAAGTAGAGGTCCAGAATGCCCTAATCAAGGATCTCATTTTCCTTGAAAATACCGGTTACTTCCATCAGGTGCCACAAAGATCACTCATTGATAGTAATAATCTATCTATGCCTAAATATTCACCATCCAGTCCATGATGAGGATCACAACAAAGAGGTTTATTTCTAGAAATAGGAAATCCCATTCCATCTTGACCCCTGATGGAGTGAGAGCACATGATGGGAACCTAAAACCCTACACTATCTTCTTATCAATTAGACTAACCAACTTCATCACATAAAGAATAATCTCAGTCAGAAATTTTAACAGATCCACAATACAGGCATAAATGAATGAGTTAGAAGCACCGGTATCAAAAAAAGAAAAAACTATAGATGATGCAATATAAATGGTACCTCAAACTGTCATAGGTCCTTCATCTGATTCTACTGAATCCTAATCCATATCATAGAGTTACTTTGTCTCTTTAAATTACTACATACAATTACTGACTTGTATCCCTTCCTTGAGATGACTCTACCCATAAGAGGATCCATCCTTAATGCCCTATCCAACAGACCAAGAACCCATAGACCTGGATGTACCGAACTATGCTAGAAATTCCATATGAGATGAGGAACCTACACCAATATGTGTCACCATGCCACTTCTTTAGAACCTATTCAAATTTCCCAATAAACCAAACTAATTAGAGATCCTAGGGGGATTTGGAAATGCTACCAGCATATGACCAAGCCTTCCACATCGGTAGCATACAACTGACCCACCAATAATGGTCACAGATAAAGGAGGTTGGGAAGGATGGACTGATCTACCACCTCCCTTTTTCTACTACTAATCATTATTCCTTTTCCACTTAGACAAACCACCACTACCCTGTCCCATTTTCAGATCTACCCCAAAGAAACCCGACTTGTCGGAGTAATCAATCTCCACCATCAGGGATCAATCAACTATCTCAGCATATATCTTTAACTTGAAAAAGAATAAATGGGACCAAATTTCTATTAATAACCCCATTTAGAAATGATGAGCCTTCAACTACACATTAGAAACCACCTCAGGTGTGAAATAGACCAACTCCATGAAACAGTTTTCATATTCCAATATGGTATGATCCCCCTGATAGAGATCCAAAAACTCTTGGGTCTGGGTGAGGGCCAAAGTCTTGGGGAAATAATGCTTATTAAAAATGACTTTGAAATCCTTTAATCCCATCTTCTCATGCTTCCTATCCTAGACCACTGAGTCCTAACACCTACAACTAAGTCATTCTAACCTGAACAAAGCACATTTCACCTTAACCTCCTCCGGAGTATCAAGAAACCGTAAAATAATCTAGATATTTTCAATCCAATCTTATACCTCCCAGGGATCCCTACTTCCCTATAATTAAGAAGGATTGTTCTTGAAAAAAATTCTAAACTTTATCCTTTTATGGACCCAGTTCATCTTCCTTAGCATGAGTAGGACTAGAGGTCATTCCCTGTTCTAATTCTTGGATATCTCAAACCATGACCTCTTCCTGTGGCTTCACAAGAAGTATCTAGGGAGGCATGATACTACAACAATTAACAAACAGAAGGAAAACCATAAATACATCATCCAGAAAAAATCAGCAATAATAAACCTCAAACACTTCCATAAATCAATATGAAATTCCAAAAAACATAATCATATATCAAACCATTCCACCCCCGCTCGGTTTCCATACATACTATGAAGCCTGTAGATCCCACATGGAGTAGATTTAGAAGAAAATAAAAAATATCCCATGATGACCTAAGGCCTATCATGATGTGTGTTGGATATAAAACCCACTCACAACTAGAACCTCAATCCCAAACGGTCCTAGATATTGTCTATCTAGACTCTCTCAAATAACATGACCCAAATAAAGGGAAAACCCTTTTTTAATACCATTTTTTCATAAACTATGTCGGGCTACCATCCAACCTGACACCTAACCTAGCCCGTGGCATGGCCCGAAGGGCATTCCAAATCCCTATAGGATGGAAACTAGTTCTTGGGTATCAAGCATCACATTTGAGAATGATTTTTCCCATAAGAATCAATCATAAAAAACCCATAATAATAATATATCACATCATAATAATTAACCATAACCAAAATACTAACTATCAAGATTTCAACATTTTACATTTTTAGAAAAAACCCAAGATTCCAAAATGGGGAGGGCAACTAGCTACACAACCAAACCCTCCATGTGGAATGTGGGTTGACACCCCATGCCACCACCACCGACACCTTCCCAAGAGAGGAACCACTAGTACATAGATCCACCATCACCACCATGGAATAACTTTCCTTTACCTGGGTTAAACAGAACAAGGTCAACATACACCTGAGGGTGTATGTAGGGTGTAAGACAAATGCTTGGTAAGATACAACCAAATTAGATTCCATGAATAAAAATCATAAGACAAATTACCATGATTTTTTTTATGAAAATAAAGGTACAATTTAAAATAAAACATTATTTAAAATTAAAAATAAATTAAATATGACAACAAGTTGAATGATAAGTGTGGCATGACAACCATAGGCAATACCTAAGGCACTAGGGTTATCGGGGTCCTAGTATCCTCATACTATCGGTGATCAAACCATATCCCAGGCGCAACATCCATTCTTGAACCTCCAACCTCCATCACATTTAGGTTTTGCTAGTGTTGTTATGTCAATACTATTAGGTAGATCCGGCCTCAGCCCTTCCAATTCAACTAACTTACAAGAATTTTTCTGCTCACCTAGGTACCTTAGATTTCCTTTTGTTAAATTCCATTTCCTATGTCACATGAACCACCACATACACAAACACACTCCCAAAAATTGAACACACACGAGAAACCAACCATTATCAATAGGAAAATCAATATTAAATCCTTATGCACACCAAAAAAATTGGTTAACATGATTCTAACCACCCTCACAAATCATAGAACCAATTTAGAAACCATATCAATCATACTAAAATCATCCAACAATGTCAAATCATGTAATCACCTACCTCTAGCTTGGAAACTTCCAGAAACATGATTAAAACCACAACTGAACCAAGGATAGACCCTATAAATGAAATAACACACCACATCCATAAATATCTCACCCAAAGAAGAAAGTTTGAACCCAATTTAGGGGAACCAATCTTCTGGAGAAAGGATAACCCAATAAAGAAGGAATATAAGACCAAGTATATAGAAGAAAAGAGAAGTGGGGAGGATTACTTGATGATTTATTGAATATAAAAGGCCAAAACCACCAAGAGATTAAGGTATAAGGGAGAAAATAGGGAGGGTTAGGCACAAATAAGGCTGTGAAATTTAAATGGGTTAGGTTAGAGTGTATTTGGGGTTAAACTCGAGGAAGGATAAAATATGAATTTCAATATTTTTCATGATCATGTAGGCTACAAGGTTTGGATGTATAGTCTGCTAGACCATGCGCCAACCGTGAGACACCTCTATCCAAAGGGAAAAGAGTTTTCGTGGTTTCTTGGAGGGGAATCGTGTCTGTGCACCTAACCATTCATTTAAAACTAACACACTATCCTAGGCACGTTATTTTCCTTCATACATGTGTGTTAGGTCATGCGACCTGGATAGTAGATCTGTTTATGGCACATGGTTTCCACTAGTATGGTTCATGGTTTATACTAATCATGTTCCAACTATGAACCACTTGTTTTCCGACCCAAACACTTCCATTTTTCTCTAAAAACCCCCAGTAAATCCACACAATCAAGATAAACCCAAAATAAAATATAAACATACCTCAAAATAAAACCATAGATGTGAAAATTTGGACACACCCATTTCTCATTTAATAATCAAGTGTTATATCGTGAATGAAACGTTTTGCTCTTGCTCTTTTTGATCAAAAAAAATTTTAAAAATTCTTTTAAACTCATATGAAAATTACTTTTGGATATCAAAATACTCGTTTCTTTTAAAAATCCATTTTCAATACCAAAATACCCTTTTCCTTTAAAAATACATTTTCAATACCAAAATACCCAAAAAAATGGAAGTATGGTTTTTTTTATTTTAATAAAACATGAAATATTATAAAAAAAATCCAAACTTCAAATAATGGTTATGGTGGCGGAAAAATCATTATCGCCGTATATGTTAAAATAGATCATTCCTTTTTTCATTTGTAAATGAATCCACACATTTCATAAAAAGATTCCATTTTATTGCAAAACATTGAAAAAATAAAAAAAATACCCTTTATAAAACTCACTATTCCATAGTAAAATCATTTTAAAAACATGGACATGGAAGAAAAAGTGAGTCAGAAGGAAAATAGGAAAAGTGTTTTTTTAAAGAAAAATCCCTTATCACATTGGAAATATTTAAATCACGAACCCCATGAAAGAATAAAACATTAAAAACTTCAAATTCTATTATAAGTGTAATTAATTATATAACGTTTCAAATGGTTTTTATATACACCTATTAAAATAATATATGTGCATAACATCAAAATATTCCTCAATGGAAGGAAATTGAGATGAAGCCCCTTACCTCGAGTTTGATTCATCATGTTCGTTATTTTTATTCATAAATAATAAAATTATGATAATATTTTATTTTCTTGAGAACATATTTAAAGTGTATTATTCCTTTTATTTTACTAATTATCATTTCATATATAATTACTTAATTAATTAAGTTTACTTTGGAAGTTTTGACCGTATTCGGATTATATGTCTAAAATGACTATGGTTGGTTGAGTATTGGAAAAAGAGGTCATTATTCAAAATATATAAATAATAATCATTAAATAATTATTATATTTATAAATAAATTATACTTTTAATACCAATAATGAAATATGGTTTTGAGAAATGAAGTTGGTTGCAATCATGGAGATGGTAGGTCGTACGTATGCATGAGTAACATTTCCATTTTTCAACGATAATTATATAAAAGAGGTAACTGATATTTCATCCTTAAATAATGATATTAATATCATATATGACATATTATTTCTTTAAATATACTTATATATATCATTCTTATGATTTTGTGATGAAAAGAATGAATTTCATCGCTTCGTGGAGGCGGTAGTCCATACGTACACGAACAACATTATTCTTTTTATGTGTAAGAAATAAATTGATATGTTATATTTTCAGAAACATAAATATGACATCAATATCATTAATATTTCAAATATATAACATATATTCATTAAATTTAACCTTATTACCTTCCAAGTAAAGTGTTAGTGATAAACGAATCACATCGCTTTGCGAGGTGGTAATCCGTTGTACACAGGAGCGACGTTATCGTATCTACCATGAAATGGAAAGTAATAATTTATATGTGATATAATAACTCCAAAAGTATAAATATGTTAAAAATAGAATATATATATATATACTTTAAATCCTTAAATAAAACAATATTTCAGAGGCAGTGATGGAAAATGAATGACATCAGTTCGCGAGGTAGTAGTCCTCCGTACACATGAATGATAATTTCATATCCCATTTGATAGAAGGGGGTGTATTTTGGTTATGAAATTAACATAATAACATATTATTATATTTATATAATATGTTTATTAAATAATTATAATTTAATAATATTTTTATGAGGTTTAATAATAAATAAAATAAAGATTTTTGGTAAAGCATGATACCACTTCTTCGGACAACCTCCGTAGGTTAGCATCAAAAACCTTATTAGGATGTATTTTTGATAAAAATAAGAGATATAGGTTGTGGGTATGCAATTAAGAAATATATTTGGGTGGTTATTGTCTAATAAAAATGTATTAAAAGCTGTTAAGAGGAGAGGATAATGGGTGGCCTTTTATAAGTGAGGTGAGTAGCACACTTGTAATTTTTTGAAATGAAAAAGGTGTATCCGCATTTTTCACATGAAAAAAGGGTAAAAATGGATGATTATATAGTATTATATATTATAAGGTCTAAATATGTCCGAAAAATAGATTTTATACAAGTTTATAAGTCATTTTAACCCTTGTATTTTTAGTTTAACCCCCCCAGTAAATCAGTTTTAACCTTCATTGCGGTAATTTATTTTTACAGTTTTCAGTATTAATTATGGTAAAAATTAAGTTAAAATTATTAGAAAATATAAATTATTATGATTAAAAATATTAAATCAATTTTACAAAATTAAATTCACAAAATTATAAAATTTAAATTTAAATAAAAACCTGCAGACATATTGAAAAAGCGGGTTTCACGGAGTGTACTTTTTCAAGAAAAAGATGATTTTATATTAACTCTATTACTAATAATAATAATTATATGAATATAAATTAATATTGATTATTATATAATATATAAATTTAAATTTAAAAACATTCCTCATTAGGAATATTTTAATTAATTAAAATGGATAAACAATATGAACTTTAAAATATTTTTCATAAAAACTCGTTTTTAAACCTAGAAACAAATTTATACTAAAATACAAAATAAAGTTGATTAAAAAGTAATTAATTGGATTAAATATAAATAACTAATACTTATGTTACTTTTAATTATATTAAAACCATAATGTGACTTTTAAATTACTTAATTTATTGAAAATAAATGACTTATAAAAATTGGTATTTTTCACTATTCACAAAAAATAAATAATTTCTAAAAATACCAAAATTTCACCCTAATAAAATTTTGATATGATTATTTTAAAAATAATATTCATTTTTTCATATTTAAAATCTTGAATTTATAAATTAAACTTTGAAATAAAACCTTATAATAAAATTGTTTAATTTAAACTATTTCTTTTTTTATTTAAAATTTTTTTCTGAATATCTTTATAATGAATATAACTATATTAATAAATATTAAGTTTATTTATTATATAATTTTATTGGTTGATACAAAAACCATCCCACAATTAATGTATAAATAAATTTGATACAAATAAAATTCTCCAAAGTAAGTACTCAAAAGAAAAGTTAAAGAAACAACACAACAATTGTCCTGAGGTCTGAGCTAGTAATATCTAGAACAATCCACATAATCATCTTAGAAACCTGAAAATAGTTCTATATAAATAGGGTGAGAATAAAATTATACTCATTAGGAAAACCAAATTCTTTTATGCACATGTGAAAGTTGCATACTAATGAACCCATGAGAAAGTAGTCGAACCAAACAACACCAAAACTGGTCAACTAACCAAGACCATCCTCACCATGGAACTCTCACCAAATAACACAAGCCAAGTATAATAACATAATAATAATAATATTGATAAATGGTACCTCGTACTTCTTCCCACTAATTTTTCACTCTTACACCCCAGCGTCGTATGCCCATGATCTTTTATATATTTTGTATAACATATACCACCACCCCATAGCATGGTCACATCACATCATGCCTGTAGAAACTTGGGCCACTCACCCATGTCACGGTTAGATCACATCTCACATAAAGACACTTGGGTTATCACATCACAACCATAACTATAGTAGTAGTATAAGTGCCCAGTTAGGATGATTGTATCGCTGAGAGGGGGAGGGGTGAATCCGTGATATTTTTTTATTTTATGTTTCCTTGAAACTGAAACAAACTTCTTCTCCTGTAAAAAATAATTTCCTTGCAGAAAAAAAATTCAAACATGCATCCATAGGAACACAAGAATTTAAAAGGTTCATTATTTAATAAGAATAGTTATATCCTTAGTATGATTTGGAAATGATCCAATACCACACAATATACTAGAAAACAATACTTTTGTGTGAAATAAAATGAGTAGTATATGCCCTTTCACTCGTGTATCACTATGTAAACAATTAAATAGTGCATGTGATCCTTCTGGAACAAATGTTGTAATATAAAGTTTTTGTAACAAAACATTTTACTTTGCTTCTTTCCCGACATTAAAACATATAAAACTTCAAAAAAATTCTTCACTTTCTTACCCAGAATTTGGTAAGATCTTCCTGGAATTTGTATAAAACTCAGTCTAATTTTACAATACAGAAAATATATTTTTGTCAGAATAAGGTTGAGAAAATTCTGAACACTTTCTTTCTCAGTCTGGAAAACCAAATAAGATAATCCCATTATGATTATCTATCATGATATGATGACTATATGAATAGGATGACAATCTGAATATGATGAATAGCTAATCACATTGCAATCTTAACTCTTCTCCTTTCACTTCTATCTAGCATGACTTCTTCAAGAAAGAAAATCCAAAAACTTCTTCTCTAT
Source organism: Viscum album (assembly GCA_963277665.1). Classification (NCBI taxonomy): domain Eukaryota; kingdom Viridiplantae; phylum Streptophyta; class Magnoliopsida; order Santalales; family Viscaceae; genus Viscum; species Viscum album. The sequence goes on along the minus strand of OY728160.1, from coordinate 1,303,183,134 downwards.
ATAAACTTATAGCTTCTCTCTCTTCTTTTCATGAATAGTACATCCATTAGAAAAGTATAATGTACTTTTCACCTTTTATACTAGACCTAAATATTGTTTGGGTGGGATTCCAGAAAACATTCCTGCTCAACCAAATTACCCAAATTTTCATGTTTCCTTGAATTTCAGGTGCATATTATCTTCTTCAAAATTTCTCAATTATTCTTGTTTCTTCTTGATCCTTCTTAAATATTCTAAATACTTCAGATCTCTTATGAATTTCTTCAAAAACACTAGTCTGATTTTGATTACCCATTTGGATTTGCTCAGTAAGATTTCTTCATTATGATTAATTATACTAGCTGCATGTAAACAAAACATCTTATTTGAAATTAAATCTTCCCCTTTCCAACACTTTTGTATCTCTTTCAAGCTCTCTGAGGTCTAATTCCAATTCTGATTAGTATTTGTCTCATTATGATGAATAAAAATGTAAATCAATATATTCTTCTTCATCTCTTCTCTTGACCCATTTGAACAATAAACAAAGTAATTAAGCCTATTGTAAATGGTTGAATACATTATTGATTACGCTCTGAAGTTCTTCTTCTTACTGGTCACCATATACTTTTCTTTTTCTTTTCATTCATCGGTCCCAAAAAAAGTCTTTCTCTAATGATTATGATGGAATAATGATTTTGGTGGACTACTATCATCAACTTATTTCTCTTTTGAATATGATATCAATGAATTTTCATGCTCAACCAATTCTTTATTTGATAAATATGATGGTATTCTGAATACAATGGATCAGTATTCTGCAACTTTGACTTCAACAACTTCCTTCATTCAAAATATTGTTCTTGTATCATGACTTTATTCATGAATTTGAATTCATTTGAGATCATCTTCATCATCATCTAACTTACAATGGAAAGTGTTGTACCTTCCCATTCCTCTAGAAATATCTTTATTCTCTGCTCATCCTGATCATGATTGACATGATTATGATCATACCGAATATGATTTCTATAACCTTTTCTCTATATTTATTTTATCATGATTGCATCACAAGTTTTACAGAATACTTATGATTTATGAGAACTCCAAGATCAGTAAAGCATCACCTCATTTATATCGTAGTTATGCGGACTCCAATTCTTCCCCATTATGATCAATCCTTCCAATCCAAACATGAGATGAGTCCAATTTTATTGAATATGATGGTAAGTCCTATTTTCACCAAATACAAAGTGAGGTAATTTATTTTCTTATTAAACTTCCTTTTCTTCTTAAAATTTGTTGATATCAGAAGACAACACCTGAATACAATCATCCTTATCAGCTTGGTCCCAAAAATCACCCCCTTTGGATTTTGTTTTTAAAAAATATTTATAAATAAATTAACTTTTTATACTTAAGTTATGGGTTACTTATTAATAATTCTAATCCTACGTGATCTAACTCATTGTGGGAAACATGAATCATTGACAGAAAAACCATGCTGTCCAAAATTAGTGATCATGAAACCTCTTCAACTTTTATTCACAACTTTATTACTCAATTTTCTCCACTTATTCAACTTCCCTGGAATATAAAAATTTTGTTTCCTATAACCATTCCAACAAATAGTTATAATAGTTCACACACATACAATGATGGATTCACATCTTACTCACAACTCCCCCTATTTACATTCTTCTATAAGGATAGATTTATGAAACAATTATCCACCTGAAAACACTATGCAAGGGTAATATGAGATATTGAAATAAACACATACCTCATCCTTGATGATAAATAGGTTGGACACCCATGTTCAACCTCAATTTAGAAAATGATTCCTTCAGTAAAGGTTTTATGAAAATGTAAGCAACTTATTCCGACATAGGAACATACTCCATCTTCACTTCATTCTTATCTACATGCTCTTTAATGAAATGATATTTGATATCAATATGTTTTGAATAATAATGTTGAACCAGATTCTTGGTGAGATTTATTGAACTTTTATTATCACAACCCAAGAGCAATGGAAACTTCACTTCAACAATTAAGTCTTCTAATTGAGTTTTCATCCACATAAGTTGGGTATTGTATTGAGTAGAAGAAACATACTTAGCTTCATTAGTACTAAGAGTTACTGAATTTTTTATTATTTGTATTCTAACTAACACAAATTTTCCCAAGAAATAATACTCCACCAGATGTGAATCTTCTATCATCAACATTTACTTTCCAATCAGTATCTGTATATCCAAAAAAAATCAATACTTTCTGAACTATCATACCTGATTTCAAAATTTTTTGTGCCTTTGATATATCTGATAACTATTTTTCCATCGGGTAAATTTGATTCTTTAGGAGCACTCTGAAATCTTGAACATAAGGTAACATTATAAAAAATATAGGGTCATCAGGCATTAAAATATAAAAACCTTCCAATCACCTTGTAAAATTATTTCTAATCAACCTCCTTTCATTCTCCATCTTTAGAAAAATTTGTTCCCACTAAAATTAGTGTGGAAATTGGTTTTATTTCCATGACGAACATCTTAAGAAGTTCCTTAGCATACTTTTCTTAAGAAAGAAATATGTGTTTCTCCTTTTGTAAAATTTATAACCTAAGAAAGTATTTCATTTATCCCAACATGGAAATCTAAAACAACTTTTTCATTTCTTCATCAAATCATTCATAAGATATTTCATTATTCCATGTAAATACAATGTCATCAATATAAAAAATTATGATGAGGTAAAACTCTTGACTTTCATTGATGTTAATATTGTTCTCAACTCTTTGTTTATTAAAACTCATCTTCCTTAAACAAGTATCCAATTTGTAATACCATGCTCTCATATATTATTTCAATCCATATAAGGATTTTTTCAATATTTAAACATAACTTTCATCTTTCCCAACAACAAATCCACATGGTTGTTCAATGTAAACTTCATTATCAATATCCCCATTCTGAAATACAAAATTTACATCCATTTGAAAAAATTTGTAGCTTTTTTGTGCAGTAATTGAAAGAAAAATTCAGATTGTTTCTAACCTTTCCACCATAGAAAATGTTTCATTGAAAGCAATGCCTTCAATTTGTGAGTAACCTTTTCACACTAATATTTCTTTGTTTCTTATCACTTCACCTTCTTCATTCATCTTGTTCCAAAAAAACTAATTTGTACCAATAACATTTTTGTTATCTGTATTAGGAATAAGTTCACATGTATCATTCTTTCCTATCTGATCTAGCACTTCATTCATGGACCAAACCCATTCTGGATACGAAAAAGATTCATTTACATTTTTCATATCGACTTTTGAATACAAGGAAGTATGTGTAATATCATTTGTTATTCTTTTTTTTGAACCTTTTGGTGTTGATAACTAATAATATTTTTATCTTCCACTTGCTTCCTCATCCTATGATGAGATTTTTGAGTATCATTCTCATCACAGGAAATATATGAGTTCGGTTCTTTTTGATTGGGATTACAATTGTCTATATCCTTATTGGAATTGTAAACAAAACTTTCCTTATCCTAATCAACTTCCTTATTTGCGTGATTATGGTTATCTTCCTCTACCTTTTCAATAATGTTCACATCAATAGAATAAAAAATTATTGATGTTTATTTGTTGAAAAATTTGTATCATCTTCCTTCTAGAGCATATCTAACAAAAATTCCATCTTCACCTTTCTTCTCAAACTTTCCAAAGTTTCCACCTTTCTTCTTTATAATGCATGGAATCCAAAAAAAATTAAGTGTTTAAAAATTTTATTTTTTCCAAAAAAAATTATATGGAGTCATATCCAAAATTGGACTATAGAAACACTAGTTTTGAATATACACAATATTACTTATGGATTGCCTCTAAAAGTAATGAGAAATACAATGTTCAAGAAACATAGCTCTCTCCATTTCCACCAAACTTCTATAATTTCTTTCATTTACCCCATTTTTTTAGGAGTGTATGGGGAACTACACTCATGTTGTATTCTATTATTCTCAATATAACTTTAAAATTATTCATTCTTATACTCACCATCATTATCAGTTCTCAACTTCTTTACCAAATACTCACATTCCTTCTCAGATTTCCTTCTGAAACTTTTAAACATTTTCAAAAGATATGAATTATGTTTCATATACATAACACAAGTAATGAAAGTAAAGTCATCAATGAATGTGATGAACTATTTATCTATATTTTTTATATTATTTTCTAATTGGAACGCATATATTTCAAATAAATAAGTTCTGAGGGTTATTTTGAACAAATATCAACTTTCTTATGCACTGAGTTTGTAATTTTTCTCTTCTGAAAAATAATGAAACACCAATCTATTTATTTTGGAAAATTAGGAATATCATGAAAACTGTCTCACTTTGATAACTTTCTCATGTTTCTTTGAAAAATATTTCCTATAATTTTATGCCATAATTTATTCTCTTCCACCATACTCAAATAACAAGAGTTTTGAATTTCACCAACTTGAAACAACTTTCCTTTTGTATGTTGGCCTCTTGTAACTATATTTACATCTTCATAACTTCTTAAAAAAACCCATCTTTTCTGAAGATAATTTTTTTACCCTCATCACAATGTTTTGAAACACTTATCAAGTTGTGTTTCAACCCATCAATAAATAATGTTTTCTTAGATTTCATCTTTTATTTCCCAATGATGGTTGATCCAACACCTTTGATTATCAATGATTCATAATTGAAAAAATTTCATGGTTCCTTCTTTAAAGTCTTTAACATTATTAAAAAACATTAAATATACTATTATATGAGAATAATACACACTATCAATAATCTAATGTCATTATCCTTTTGTAGCTTTCTGAGAAGTTTCAACAACAAGAGCTTTTTCTTCTCCCTTTTCTTTCTTCACCTCCAGCTTTTGAGAATTGTTAAGAAACATTCGGTGTTCCATTAACAAAACAAGACAACCCTTAGAAATATGTCTAGTTATTTCACATATTTCACAAACAGTTTCTAGGGGTTATAACCTATTTTCAATCTTTACTCCAACCTTCTTAGTTTTCTTTAAAACAACCTTCTCAAACTTCTTTCTTTGAGGATATTGACTCCCCCTCAAAATCCGCCTTCCATAACCTGTGGAATAATAGTAATGTTGTTAGTTGAACCAACACATATTTTTGGTATGTTCAAATCCACCACAAAACCAGTAGTATCCATAGAAAGAGTATTTTCTTTTGAAATTTCTATACTGATCGAAATTGTGAACATGTTTCCCATTAACCTTATTGTTTTTCTTATTTGAATCACCAACCTTTCTATTATCAATAAGAATATTATTTTCCAGCTTTATTTTCTTTCCATATCTAATGGAATTAGAAGTATTAGAAACATTTTCAGACTCAAGGTATTTTGAAGCTTCTAAATTATTCACTTTTTCAATATTGGCTACATACATAACTTTCCAAGATTTCTTCATTTTAGAAACAATTATATATTTTATTTCACCCTTGGAAGGTAAATTTTTTTGATCCTTCTCAGGTTTCTCATTATGAGAACTTTCACCAACTTTAAAGATAATTTTTTTTGAAAATTTTACCTTTCTGTTCATCTTTTGAAATTTTTATTACACAAGTTCCAACTCTTCTTCTTTTTCCTTCAACTTCACTTAAAAATGATCATTATTATTCTTTTCATCCTCAATTGATTTATTTAAATCATCTATTTCTTTCACTATATTTACTTTATCATTAGGAAAACATTCTTGATTGTTTTTTGAGTAACTTTCATTCTTCAACTTTCTAATTTATTTCTCTTGCCTTCCAATATTTCTTGGGAATTCCTTAAATTATTCTTGCATATGATATTCTAATTGAGTTTATTATTATTCAGAACTACTACTTCTGAATTATTCATTATTCACTATTTCAATAAAATTATTCTCACCAACATACTCAATATATTTTTCAGATTCACCATCACTATCTTCTTCTTATTCATATTTAGATAAGAAAAATATTCTTTTGGATTTGAATAATTTTATATCTTTCTGTAATGGCCCGGACCTCTCTGGTCCATTACTTTGTGAGAATCTAGTGTTTGAAGTGTTTTATGGAATAATGGTGACTCATTTTGTCACGACCCATCCCCCATGTCTCGTTCCATGACATCCCCAAAACTCGCCTCTTGAAGGCCAGGGGTTGGTGACTAGTACCGAAGGAGTCAACCTACAAGTGGGAAGAATTTTCCTGAGTACCTGTACACACACACAACCACATCTCAAAGCTGGAAAGGTAAACATGCATGCCACTAAACAACCACTGAGTAAAAGTACAAACTTTAGGTCAAATGGATCAGAATATAAACCCAATAAAATAAGAACTAAAAATAGGAAAGTACAAGGAAAATTAAAAATTAATTCACTAAAAACCCCACCTGATGGGTAAGTGTTGAGTAGTTTCTTGAATTCGTAGAAGTATGCCCCGCCTGTCTGGTCTCACCGGGAACCACTAGGTCCTGGGCCACCAAGTCCTCCGTCAAGGCAGCGGTCGTCTGCACCAGACACAACATGTGCGGGCAAAGCCCATGTAGGGGTTATTAAAAAAATACTCAGTTGGGACCCCAAACCAAAAAGGAAATAATATGAAGAAATCCACAAAGAAAACCATGATGTATGATCATGAAGCAAGAGTGATCACATGGGTATAATCTAGAGTAAGAAAAGTAAGACTATCATTTATATCACTGAACACCTTGGGATGTTGAGGTAATCATACCAGATGAGTTCCGTGGGTTTTTTGGGTCACATAGAGTCACTTGTAGATGATCCATACATGGTTGCTTGGAGCTGATCCACACAGGGTCACTAGGAGCTGATCCACACAGGGTCTCTAGGATCTGATCCATACAGGGTCACTAGGAGTTGATCAACATAGGGTTTCTAGGAGTTGATCCACACAGGTTCTCTAGGAGATGATCCACATAGGGTCTCTAGGATCTGATCCACACAGGGTCACTATGAGATGATCCACACAGGTTCTTTAGGAGCTGATCCACATAAGGTCTCTATGATATGATCCATACATGGTCACTAGGAGCTGATCCACACAGGGTTTCTAGGAGCTGATCCACACAGGGTTGCCATGATTCGATCCACACAGGGTCTCTAGGAGCTGATCCACAGAGGGTGTATAGGATCCGATCCACATAGGCTCACTATGAGGTAATCCACACAGGGTTGCTAGTCTTTGGGTCTCATCCAGCCACAAGATTCTCACACGGAGCGCAATTGATTCCATAAGAATATACTCCTCAACACAATCATTGTATTCCAACTTCCATGAAATTATTCTTAGAGTATAATAAAATAACTACCTCGTCGCGAGGGTTCCAGCTTTGCAAATGGCTCATCAATCTGACATATAGTTTGAACGTTATTGGAATTTTTCTGAAAAGGTGTCAGTTGGGTCTAGGTCTGTTCCGAGTCGGATCCGGACAACACCCTGCCCGGTCCACCAAGGGTGGGTTGGATCTTACCTATCTAAGATGTAGCTGGAATCCGCATCTGCCCCTTTCCCTATAGGTCATTTGTGGGGACATCTCCTTCACCACGGTCGGTTGACTGTGGCCTTGCTGCATGCAATGCGGCACAATGCCATTTTCGTGGTGCCTCTGAAGTAGCCAGGTGGTCACTTCCGCCCTCTGCCAATCGCTAGCTTGGAGGCCTGCAGATCATACCACTTCTCCATGGCTCGAGCTAGCCGCATCCCACCTCTTGGCGTGCCGTCGTGGCATGCCGGCACCCGCCCGTAGCTGCCTCTGCGGGCCACCAACGATGGCTCTTTCTACTGACCACTGGGTCTGCTCCGGTGGTCCATTCTTCATGCCGCTTGCGCCTATGGACTCCATGGGATTCTATCTTTCCTTTGATGTCCTTTAATCCTCCTCATCTCCATTTTGAATATTCTTCCACAAGGAACGTACAAAAACACACAAGGTGGAGGGGATCAGGCCTTGTTCGTGTTAGCTTACACCCTTTGTGTTAGAGTTTTAGAAACATGGGATAAAGTAATGAAGTTCTATCACAATTTAACCCCAATGAAATCTTGAGGAAAGAGTACCCTCCCGTAAGAACAAGAGTTTTTCAGATCAACCTATTCATGGGTTGATCCACATTCTTTGATTTAGAATGAAGAATAGGGAAAACTCAAGCACAAAGAAAACACCTACCTGGGTCGGATCATTCGTTGATGATGAATGGTGTCACTGTATTCATCTTTCTGTGATCCTTTATTTACATATGTTGGTCGATTATCGTTAGTGAAGATCTGTTCAAAGGGTTGAAGAAGAACGTGTCTACCATTCGTCGCTCCATGATCCGATGTTTGGTGGTCGTTGGCGTTCGTCGTCGTCACCCACCAGAGTTCCAAAGGAAAACCAAGATTGTGCCAACAATCCTGCATTATTTGTTCGACCCTTAAAGGATGAAATGTGAAATAGTATTTTATTTATGTTCTGTTATGAAGTCATTACATTGCTTCATTTAATGAAACACCGTATTCAGTTTTTCTTGGTTGTAAAACCTTTGAGCTGCAACGATTTGAAAATTTAGAAAAATAAAATATAATAATTTTATTTTATTTTTAACTTTTTTTTAAAAAGTATGAAAAATAACTTTTCCCTTGACCCATGCTGGTTGAGGTTAGGTCCATTCTATGTGAATCCCGCCATTCTGAGTTCAACAGTGCCCTTGGATTTTTGATCTGAGAACTAGTTTAAAAGTTAGAAAAACTCGCTCGCACATTTATTTAAATTAACTAAAAAAGTTCAAAATTCTCTTATGGGCCCACTGGGCCTCAGAATCAAGTGTCGTTAGAGCATTTGGTCTCAAAATAATTCCATATAATTTTAAAAACAATTACACAGAATTTTTGTTACATTACATTACCCCCACCATTATGAATTTATGTCCCCGTAAGCCAAAACAAAGCTAGACAAAAAAATGGGGGTACTAAGTATGAATCTATGCCTCCTGCTTCCATATGATCTACTGGAAATTCCCATACTTCCATCGAATTTTAACCATAGGAATCGATCATCCATGAAGGACCCACTTCTATCGATCATCTATCTCCACAAGAAACTCCGTAAACATTTCCCCATCGTCAATGTCCAGCTCTCCCCAGTCGATGACATGAGATGGATCATGCACATACATCCTCATCTGCAACACATGAAAAACATCATTCTCTAGGTGAATTTGTGGGGGAAGAGCTAGGCGGTATTCCACCTCTCCAACTCTATGCAGAATCTGAAAAGGTCTGATAAACCTTAGAGATAATTTGTCGCCCCGTCCAAATCTCTGCAATCCCTGTTAGGCTGAGAACCAAAGGAACACATGGTCTCCATCCTCAAAATCCAAGGGCCTCCATCTCCTTTCCACATACGATTTATGCCTGCTCTGTTTAGTCCTCGTCCTCTCCTGGATGATTTGCACCTTCTCAGTAGTAGCCCGTACCGACTCTGAACTCATGAGTGCTGACTCCCCTGGGTTTGTCCAGTAGAGAGGTGATCTGCATGACGGTCCATCATTAAGTCCATTGAGATACCATTCCACTTCCACTCTGGTACCTGAAGTGGTTGTGCCAAGACTGCTAGAACCTAATGCTAAGCCTTCACTTTTTGACAAGTTAGGCACCATGAAACAAACTTAACCACCACTTTCTTCATCCCTGGACACCAGTACTAATGTTGGAGATTCTGGTACATCTTTGCCACTCCATAATGTACCGCCAAGGGGAAGTTATGGAGCTCCCTCAAAGTCTCCTCTCATAATGACACTGGTACTAATGTGCGTCCTCTAAAAAGTATGACGTGATCCCCACCTATTGAAAATCCATCAGGAGCATGTCCTGAGGATAACCGAGCATGTCAGGCCTCATAGTCAACATCCACAAGTTGTGACTCCCTGACTCGCTATAAGAGTGGAGGAGTGCTAGTCATTGACTGAAGGTAAGTTTCCCCATCATCATCCACGAAGGATATCTGCATCACAACTAACTGCTATGTCTCCTCACTCAGCACCAGTAAACCAGACCTCCTTCTGAGCACATCTACCACCATGTTCCCCTTCCCAAGAGTAAAAACTGTCTCAAAGTCATAGTTCTGGAGGAACTCCAAACATTGTCACTATCTCAAGTTCAGGTCCTTCTGTGAGAATATATACCTAAGACTCTTGTAGATGGATTAGATGGTTAACTGTTCACCCGTCATGTAGTGCCTACACATCTTCAAAGCAAAGACCAATCCTAATAACTCTAGGTCATGGGTCACAAAATTCTATTCATTCTTCCTCAAATTTTGTGAATTGTAGATGATCATCGATTTCTCCTAAATTAAGACACAACCCAGTCTGGTCCTTGATGCATCGTAGAAAACTACATACCCAATGCTCTCCTTTGGTAGTCTCAAGATAGGGGCACTCGTTAGTCTCTGCCTCAGCTCCTGGAAACTCTGCTGGAACTTCTTCATCCACATGAAGGGTTTTACCTGTTTAAAGGCTAATAAAGGTGTTGTTACTCTAGAAAAGTCTGGCACAAAACTCGGGTAGTATCTGACCAACCCCAAGAAACTTTACACCTTAGTCACTCTCCTGGGTAGATCCCAAGAAAGCACCGCCTCTATCTTTGCAGGATCCACTGAAACTCCAGCTTTCGAGATGAAGTGTCCCAAAAAGTGGACCTCCCGAATGCAGAACTAGAACTTCCAGAACTTCCCATAAATTTGGTGCTCTCTTAGTGAATCCATAAATATCCGCAAGTGTGTAGCGTGCTCCTATTCTGATGCTGAGTACACCAAGATTTCATTAGTGAATACTGCCATGAAATGACTGAGGTAAGGCTATAATATCCTGTTCATGAGTCCCATTAAAACTATTGGCGCATTGGTTATGCTGAAGGTCATTACCAATAACTCATAGTCGCCATACTGGGATATGAAAGTCATCTTCGATATGTCCTCATCTCATACCCGAAGCTAGTGATATCCTAACCAAAATTCTATATTCGAGAAGAACCTCGCTCCCTTCAGTTGGTAGAAGAGTTAATCAATTCTTGGCAGTGGATATTTGTTCTTCACAGTCACATGGTTCAGGAACTGGAAGTCCATGCATAGCCTCAAGCTCTCATCTTCCTTCTTGGAAAACAACACTGGGGCTACCCATTATGAAATGTTGGGACTCACGAAGCCATTCTTCTAAAATTCCTCTACCTATACCCTCATATCACGAAGCTTCGTGGGATCTATCTGATATGCTAGTGTGGATATCGGTGTTGTCCCAGGGTACATTTCAATGCCGAAGTCTACCTCCCTGCGAGGAGGTAGTCCCGGAACATCCTCAAGAAAGACATCCTCATACTCATGCACCACTATAGGAAATCTTGGACTCCTCTCGTACACTACACCAAGGGTGAGGCTAGCCAACTAGTGAGTGATCAGTTTCACCCTCCTCTGATAAATTTTGTCTTGTTCTGCAAGATTTAGCTTCTCACTGATGAAAGAAAACCTGGTCCCATACTCATGGATACACTACACTCTACACCTAAGACAGTTGATCTGAGCATGAACTATGGATAACCAGTCCATGCCCAAGATGACATCGTAAGGCCTCGACGCTGATACTAGGAGATCCTAGCCGAAGCTCTAACCTCCTAGAGTAAGCTCACACTACTGAAACTAGTGTGTAATCATCAAATCTCCTCCCATAGGAGTCTCTAATCGTAAGTATCAAGCAAACAGCTCCACCAGAATCTTTGAGCTCCAAACAAGGTACATGGAAAGGAAAGAGTGACTAGCACCTGTGTCTATAAAACTAAAACCAAGGTGGAGATGACATAGATCATACATCAAATCATCTCTGGATTTCCATGTTCTTAGTCCTCTATTACCAAGAGTTGGCCTCACCCCTGTCCATCAGCTCCATGAACCAATGGTGGACCACCTGGGGTGGTGGTGGTAGCACCTCGAACCATTGTCCATCACCTTCCACTCAGCCTGCTCCCCTGCCACATTTGAAACCCTACAGACCACCTCACTCGAACATCTTCTGCTGCCTCAGCAGCCCTTCGATCACCTGTTGATCATCTGTACAGCGGGTCGGGTAGTCATGAGCTATGTGTCCCTTCCTTCCATATGAGTAGCAAGCTCTACTTCTCTACTGACCCCCACCGCCTTGGTGGCCTCACACCACTGATCTTGTGTCCTAGGGTCACCCTCCAAATAGTATGGCCCACTTAGACCTCTGCGTCATCTGTCGGCTACCCGCCAGGGATGAATCGGGCACCTGTCACCCAGTGGTATCTCCCTCTGTCGGTGCCTGCTCTTCGAGGAAGCTCTCTACCATTAGAGCTCTCTCTATCACTCCATACTGAGTGGTTATACATAGGGAAATCATCGACACCCTAATCACCCATCAAAGTACCTGCTCAAAGGTTTGGGCCTTGAAGAAAGGGTCTCGTACTATATCCATAGAGTAGTGGGAGAGGTCAGTAAACCACGAAGAGTACTCAGCCACTGACAGGCTTCCCTGCTATAGGTGAAGTAGTTCCTATATTCACACTAAGTGCAAGGTCACAGGGAAGAACTACTCCTAGAAAAGTCACTCAAAGTTGGCCCAGGAGATAGTCGCCTCATCATGAGTCTGAATGGTCAAAATCCACCATCTCCTCATAGATCTCTGTATAAGGCTCACGTCTAGAAACACCATTTGGTTGAGTGGAATCCTCACTAAGTAGAAGACCTACGTCACCACCTCCAGTCATTCCTTAGAGACCTGAGGATTTGTGTCTCCCTTGAACCTGGGAGGTCTATGTCTCTGAAACTCATGTAGTGCACTGAGCCTATGTGTGTCTTCTACTAGTAACACCAGTAGTATATGCTGACCAATGGGTGGTGGTAACACTGGCGCACCACCCAGTGGGGCCATCTCTAGCACTGGTCTCTGAACCAAAGCCTCATCACTAGGTAGGTTGTCCTCATGACCACATATAAAAATCTTGGATGGATGTCTGCGTAGAGGCACCCTAAAATAGATCAATATGTACCACGATCAATAGATTATACCTGGTGAGCTAACTGTAATTCAAGAAGAATATGATGAAACACTCAATTCCTATATTATTCATGCAACCACTATTTTTATGTATATATCCAAAAATCAGAATTCAGGGTCCTGATGTATGGATACGTCAGTCGACACACCAACATTGGACTCCCCGAACCTGAAATTCAAACTTGAAACATTTAACAATATTTCCCAAAAACAAAACAACTGACTCCTGGTCTTTGAGGTAGAACCGAACACCTTTGATACCACTTTTTTACGACCCATACCCCAGGCCCCGCGCCCTGACATCCCCTAAGACCGCCTCCCAAAATCTAGGGGATGATGACTAACACTGAAGGAATCAACCTCCAAGTGGGAAGAAATTTCCTGAGTACTTGTACACACACACACAACCATGTCCCAAAGATGAAAAGGAAAACATGCATGCCACTAAACAACCACTGGGTAAAAGTACAAACTATAGGTCGAATGGTCCAAAATACAAACCCAAAAAAAAGATGAACTGAAAATAGGAAAATTCAAGGAAAATCTTAAAGTTTTCTACTGAAAACCCCACATAATGGGATAGTGTAGAGTAGCTATTATAAGTCGTAGAAGTATGCCCTGCCTGTCATGTCTCACTGGGAACCATCGGGTCCTGGGCCACCAAGTTCTCTATCATGGAGGCAGTCATCTGCACCAGACACAACATGTGTGGGTGAAGCCCGTGCAGGGATGAGTAACAAAATACTTAGTAGGGACCCTAAACCACAAAGAAAAAACCAAGAATAAATCCACAAATAAAACCACGATGCATGATCATGAAGAAAGATAGCTCACACAGGTATAATATAGAGTAAGAAAATTAAGACTATTAGTTTTATCATTGAACTCCTTGGACTGTTGAGATACTCATCCCAGATGAGTATTGTGGGTCTACTGGGTCACATAGAGCCGCTTGTTGATGATACACACATGGTCTCTTGGAGATGATCCACATAGGGTCGCAAGGATCTAATCCACACAGGGTCTCTAGGACACAAGGTCTCTAGGAGCTAATCTACACAAGGTCTCCAAGATCTGATCTACACATGGTCTCTAGAAGGTGATACACATAGGGTCGCTATGAGTTGATCCACACAGGGTTTCTAGGATCTAATCCACATAGGGTTTCTATGAGTTGATTCACACAGGGTCCCTATGAGATGATCCACATAGGGTCGCTAGGAGCTGATCCACTCAGGGTCTCTAAGAGATGATCCACAAAGGGTCTCTATGTGATAATCCACATGGGGTCTCTAGGAGATGATCCACACAGGTTATCTAGGATTTGATCCACACAGGGTCTCTATGAGCAGATCCAAACAGGTTCGCTAGTCTTTGGGTCTCAGCCAACCACAAGATTCCGGCATGAAGTACACTTGATTTCAGGATAATCTACTCCTTAAGACAATAATTGTATTCTGACTTCCATGAAAGTATCCTTAGAGTGTTCCAAAAGAACTACCTCATCACAAGGGTTCCAATTCCGCAAACGAATTGTTAATCATACATACCGTTTGAAAGTTATTGGTGTTTTTTTCGAAAAGGGGTCGGTGGGGTCTGGGTCCGGTCCAACCTGGTCGGACCGAACCAACCCGACTAGGCCCGTCCCGACCCGTTGGGCCACAGTTCCAGCCCACTGGGCAGCCCACACCTTTCCAAGCCTGCCAAGGGATAACCGGCGCTTACTTGGATGGGACGTTGCTGGAATGCACGTCCACCCCCTTGCCCCGCGGGTCGTCTGCGGGGCCACCTCCTCCACCGTGGTCAGTTGAACATGGCCTTGCCACATGCAACGCGGCGCAGTGTCGCATCTTCAGTGCAGTTCTGCATATCTGGAACCTATGAAACAGTTGGGTAGCAACGTCCACCCGCCTCCAGCAACTAGCGCAGAGGCCAGGTGGCTCCTTCTGGTTCTCTGTGGTGCACCGTCATAGAGCGCTAGTGGATACTTCCTCAAACCACAATAATATGTCTTAAAGATTGAAAATGAATTCTGGTTTGTGTTTTTTTGCATTATTTTTTATGCATTTAGAGTTGGTAAATATTTTTTGGATTCTATGATATGGTTAGTTCTTGTTATAAATCCATAGGATGGGCTTGTGTGGTGTAAATCTATATGTATATACATTGTATGTTCTTTTGATTTTTATATGAACCCCACCCTACATGATCACTATATTCTAAACACCCCATATTCATGGGGGAGGTTGTCTTTACCAAACATCTTGATGATAGTATGGATGGTTGGTCACCCACTCTTCCATGATCCCTATTATAGGTGGTGATAGCCCAAGATTCTTCGATCAGGTTGTGGTTTGTGAGGCCTAGGTGTGTGTGGGTGAGTTGTGATTTCCCAGGTGTCTTCAGGATGAGATGTGTTGTACTTTCCTAGGTGTTTTTGGGATGAGATGTGTTGTGATTTTCCATGTGTCTTTGGTATGAGGTATGGTTTGTGGAATAGGTGTCTACGAGTGGGATGTGTTGTGTTGTGAGGCCAAGGTGTGTGTGGGAAAGAAGTGTTGTGAGGCCCAGGTGTTTGTGGTCAGGATGTGTTGTGAGGCCCAGGTGTGTTCGGGTGGGATGTGTTGTGAGGCCCATGTGTGTTTGGTTGGGTTGTGACGTGGTATATTTGAAATTCATGGGAGCGTTGGGATGTTTTCCATTAGGGTGTGAGAGTAGCTAATCAGTGGGAAAGTGGTGTGGGGTACCCTATCATTGATGAGATTTACATTATATTATATTACATGGATTTTGGTATTTAGTGAGCATGCCTTAGTGAGGTTGGGATGGTTAGTATACCTTTGTAGGTGTTTTTTGGTTCTGCTCTTTTCTCATGGGTGTATTAGTATGCTCATTTCACATGTGCATGAGGGACTTTTATTTTTCATGCTGAGTATACTTGTATTCTCACCTTACATTTATAAAAACTATTTTCAAGTTTCTAGGAGGAATTTATGGACTATGTTGAACATTTCTAGTTCGGACCATTGGAGATATTGTTGTGTCACTTCCTTAGCATTTATTCTTTTGGTCTTTCATTTGGATACTTTTATAAGTATTAGTTTCTATTTATACATGCATTATGGTATGGTTTGGATTTATTTTATAATATGAAATGGTGTTATTGTGGATGATTCATCTTATCTCGCAATCTCGTTTCTTTAAAAAGGGTAATGCCTCTCATTTTGTGAGACTTTTATACACTTGGGGTTGGTCGCCTCCCTAGATCCTATTAGAGATGGGACTCAGGGGTCACTATCTCCCTTTCTTTATTTCCATCCAAGAATGGGTATCTTAGAGGGAGGGGGTCATGACAGAATGGTATCAGTGGTGATAGTTGAGAGATAAGGTGGACTTAAAAGTTAGGCACAGTGAGGAATGCATGGATTGGTGTGACAATAGTGTCAGTTGACCTTGGTTAATGACATAGACTAGGGAGACCAGCTAGGACATAGTATTTTAAGGCCCCCCATGATCCAGTGCATGGACTCTGAGCCAACCAACCAACCAAGTGAGGTTTCACTGGTTACAATGCAGAGACCTAGGAGAGTTACATACATCATTATGGATTGTGTTCTTATTTTCATTGGTTGATTTTGTAAAGATAAAGTGAATTAAATGAATCATGAAATTTTATGTGTGTTTCTATGACTTTTCCCATGATTTTATTGCTAATAAAATTCATTTATTATTTGCTGAATCGTTCATATAACCAAAAGGAAAGAGTAATATGATGTTTAACTAGATTTAATTGTTTGTTTGAAACCTTCTTGGTGTTTGAATATGTTGTTTCCTTGAATTTCATGGAATTATTCTTAATGAATTTAAT
Organism: Viscum album; assembly: GCA_963277665.1. Taxonomy (NCBI): domain Eukaryota; kingdom Viridiplantae; phylum Streptophyta; class Magnoliopsida; order Santalales; family Viscaceae; genus Viscum; species Viscum album. The sequence continues at coordinate 1,303,166,182 of OY728160.1, read as the reverse complement.
TTAGATTCCCTTTTTAGAAATATAAAACAATCCTTCTAGTTTTTCTAATGTTTTAAATTGTTAGAGAAACATGATTAGTGTATTTTGTTAAGATCAATTGTTTAATTTTGAAAACCCTTATGAAGCATGTAACATAAAATTAGATTTCACACTAGCATGATAAAATAAATTACTTTTAAACCATGCTTACAATTATTATAGTTTCCATGTGAGCTAATATGTCTTGTGTTTTTTTCCATCTATAATTTTTCATAAGTATGTGTTGTTGACTTATTGATTCAAAAATTTCTGAAAATTTCCTTCTTAATTAATGATAATTCGTTTAAATTTTGAATCCTTGAAAAGAATAACTTTATTATTATTTTTATCTCAATTGTAGTTATATAGTATTGATATTACCATATATTTTAAGCATGTGTTTGGATATAAATCCATGTGACATTTATTTATAAATATTTGTAAGATGATGAGTATTCTTTTTGATAACTTTTGAGACTTTGAACTATATAAGTGATTAAACTTATTATTTTATAACTGATAATAATTTTTAAGTACTGAAATAACCTTAACTCACATGTTAAGTCATCATTAGTTTGTTATGGAAAGCATGCCTAAAGTTAAAATCATTAGTGTGGTAACTAGGGAAATTCTAGTATGAGAGACCTACGCATGTATCAAGTTTAATACATTACATTTAAATATTTAATTAGAATAATGTTATCCTTATTTTAGTATATAAGAATGCTTTATTAAACTATGAAATGATTAAATAATTTTTATCATGATAGTGTTAAATCATGAGATTTATTAATATAACATGTGTAGTTTTAATCTTGTTTTCAGAAATCATATTTCCTTGAGAAATGAATTCATTAAATAATATTCACCTTGATCATAATGAACCACGAAACATGGTAATACAACATGTGTATTTTAAATTTTGTTTTCATAAATAATGTTTTACTTTGATGATTATGATAGCATGTTGTTTATGTAATTGTTGGAAAAAATCCCTCAAGGTGTCCTCTTGGTATGTTTTGGGTGCAATTTTGTTTGTTATAAAATCCAGATGAACGTGAATGAGTATGGTTGGTGTTTTCCGAAATCAGGTTTTTAAGGTTTCATAGTTTCCAAATGTTTTCCAAATTTTCAGGCTCAAAATTGGGGATTTAATTTTGGTAAAGGAATGATTTTGGAAAAGGAGAGAACTATTTACAGACTACAAAGGATGGTGTGTGCATGGTACGTTGTCCAAAAAGCACGAAACACAGACCGCGTATGGGAAATAGTCTGCATAAGAAGGAACTATTTGTGGAGCGAAGGTGGTTTGTGAGATGGCATGTGATTCGCAGAAGGAAAACAGTTTACAGAAGGGAAACAGTTTGCAGAAACAGTTTGCAGGATAGAATGTGATATGCAGAAGGATTTTGGTATGCGGGATGGCTTATCGTTTTCAAAAACAAGGCGGTGATTTGAGAAGCTGCGAAGGGTGTCTTTGGAAAAAACGTGACAGTGATTTGGGCCACTGCAAAGGAAGAAAGGTAGTAGGTGGACTGTGTAGGGAAAATGGTTCATGGGATGATTGCAGTTTGCGGAAGATGAATGGTATGCGATGAAGGCGGTACCACATTGAATATTTGGAAAATCTTGGATTAGAAGATTTTACAGATCTATTTTTTTATATAATGAGCGTTAATCCCCTCATTAAGTGATATCGATTTTCATAGGATAAAATATTTTCTCTGGGAATTTGTCTATGTCTGAATGATTTTGTGGGGACTTCGTGAAGGAGAAGTGGCTTGCAGGGAAGTGATTCCATGAAGGTTGAATCAACTCATGGAAGAAATTACATGAAATGATTTTGTGAGGCACTAAATCCCACAAAGGAAGAACTGGTTCACGAAAGAAGGAACTATGTAGCTGGTATGTGAAAGTAAATATGGTACATGGAAGTTGGGACAGTACGTGGAGGTGGTACGTGGAAGCAGAGGAGAAGCAGATTGTGAAGGAGGACATTTTGTAGAAGTGCAAGCAGTCTGTAGAGAGGTGATCCGAAAATCATACCTACTACATAATATATAGAATAGTCAAGGCTGTTCGCAGAGGACTCAAGGAAGCTTTCAAAAGCACTAAAACAGTTTTTAAAAGAAATTTCCACTAACCTAAAAGTATGTGGAAAAGTGTAATTCATCTATGGGTGAAAAGGGGACTTTAACAGAGCATCCATTTACAATTGAGGATGCATGATTTCATGAAAATAAAGGGACTTAAAATTCCATAAACTATGAGTGGATTCCTTCCAAGATAAGTGAGAAAAAGAAGAGGAAGAGGGCGATCCTTTCCACTATAAGTGAGCCAGAGAAAGAGACATAGGGAGTGACCCTTGGGAATGCAGTGAGCAGACCCTAAATCTTATAAAGGCAGTGAGCCTGGGAATAGAAGATCTATCCGAAAACTTGTAATTGGAAGTGAGCTTTAGTTTATTTAGTACATCATCATATTGTCTTTGTATGCTCCTTAGATGTATCCCAGTGAGGGTTAACCAAGTAAAATCATTTTTTCATGTGCATGATTTCATTTCTATTCATATATTATTATGGGATAAAGAGAGAAGTGTGTTTTGTTTAATGATGAAACAATATTTAAAGGGGATGTAGTTTTAATCTGTCATACCCTAATTAACCCCCCCTCTCAGGGTATTTGACCTAGTGGACCTAACAATTGGTATCAGATAGAAAGGTTAAAAGTCAGTGGTTGTATCTCAATATAAGAAATGGAGGTGGTAAATCAGAATGTAATTATAATATTCAACGGAAACAATTTTCAACTATGGAATAATATGATGCATTACTAATTTAGATAATTAGTAATGGATTTTTTCACAGCATTTATCCATGTAATATCAATTGATATCAATAGTGGTGCTTTATCAGAAGCTAAAAGAAGAGAATTGTATGTCGATTCTAAAGGGATCAATGCTTTAGGGGGATCCCTATAAAATAAAATTTATACGAAGGGGATGTCATGTAAAAAAACACATGATATGTAAAAAAATCTATTGAATATATATGAATAAGATTCAAAGGTCATAGAGGCAAAGCTATAGGTTTTTTGGAATAAGTATGAAGATCTGAGGATAAACCCAAATGAGTCTCTTGATGCATTCTTTGACAGGTTGAATTTTTTAGTGGAAGACATGTGTGGTATTGGAGAATTAATTGAATATATAAAGATTTTCAATCGAATATTGAGGAAACTTCCACCTTAGTTTAATCCTAAAGTTTCAATATTAGAGGATAAATATCCAAAGGAGCTAACACTGGATAACATGCATAGTACTCTCATTTCATATGAATTGAGAAATGATGATAATGATACAGTGGAAAAGGTGAAGTCTAGAGAAGTGGAATTCAAGGCCATGAAGAATATCTCTATTGAATATAGTCATGAGGAAGACAAATTGGATGATGTAATTTCATACATCTCCTCAAATATGCAAAGAGAAAAAGGAAAGTTCACAAGTAAACTTCCATTTTCATTCTTTCGATACATAAAGATTGGGAATTATGTAGTAAAGTTTCCTATGAAGATTGAAGATGAAAATGAAGACGATGATGACAATCCTCGAAAAAAGTATTCATCCAATGTGAAAGTTGTGAGAATTAATAAGAGAAAATTCTTAAAAAAATAAGAATCTTCTTTCAAAAGAAGATGAAATTTGCCTAATATAATCTTTATTGGGGTCAAAAAAACTGTTATTGCCATAAAAATCAGTATTTTTTATAAATGGTAATTTTTTATTTAAATGTATAAATTATAATAATTATAAAATTATTTTTATAAAATAAATAATATATTTGAAATCATCACATTTAAATTATTTAGAGGGGAGTTTTTTTATAATTTTCTGATATAATCAAATAGTTGGGTAAAAATTAAATATGGTATAAATATATGATATGTATTATAACATCATAATATCCCAATTAATAAATAGTATAATGGGAATAAAAAAAATATGTTTCACATTTAAAAAATGTGTTTTTAAAGTTATGTGTATAACTTTATAAACACTTATTGAATCTTGGAAAACCTATATTATATTTTATGGTTTTAAAATCAATTCTTAAAAACATGACTCGCTTTCACATCACCAAGGGTATTATTTTAAGATTTTTGGTTATTGGAATTATAAAATATTTAAAACCACTCCTCTTTGGTAGTAACCATGAGAAAAACCTATGGGAAGTTTTGTGATTTTTGATAATTTTATCTTATAGAGTCCAAAACCTAAGTTTGAAAATCAATAAAGAATTCACCTCTCATTAGTTATAAATAAACACACATCCTCCCAATCATCTTCACTAAGAATAAATTAATAATAAAGTTTCTCTCACTATACCTCTATAAATATCTCCCAAGGTATTCCCAATCTCTTAAGAATATCCTACCAAGCTTTTAGAAGAACCCTCTCAAGGAAAATAATTTTATCCCCCACCTCTTTATTAAATCAATTTATTTGTATTATTCCATTTGATTTATAATTTTTCATGTTTAAATATGTTTTGACACATCCATTTAACTTTAATTATGATTTTCAAGTGGTGATATACCACCTTTCACTCTCATTAATACCTTCCATGATTCTTTATGTACACTGACTATGCTACCAAAATTATCCTATGATTTTTCATACCAAACATTTATATAGTGAATTCCCATCCCTATTTCCATGAAAGGTTATTCATCAAGTTGTACATATCCTTAATTTTATTGGGGAATTATATGTATATAACCCACAATCCATAATCAAGAAATTAAAAGGTATGAAATATTTTCTTATATTTTATGATCTATGTGGCATATAAATTCATGTACATGATATGAATGTGGTAGGTGGTCCCAAGATTATATAGCCATAAAATGAATTGGCTAATCTTTTTATCTCATGAGATTCCCTGTATGATGTAAGAGATGTTATCCTAAGAAAACTATTTTAGGATGTCTTAGCTGTTATCCTTGACTTATGCTTATGATATCATGTTTTATGTTGTTTCCACATTCCTATGTTGCATTGATTTTATCATCTTATATCATACTTTAATGATCATTTTTAGGAATATAACCCCTTTTATGTCACATTTTTGTTCCTCTTGACTAACATGTATTAATTTTATCACTTTATTCTCTGATTATTACCTTATTTTTCTTTATAGCTCACCATTTTCTTATATACTTATCTAGGTAATCCTATATAGTATTAGAAGATCGATGGAATATGGGGGAATGATAAGGAGTTTTTATATAATTTTGTTGTACACATGTTTGATGTTAATGTTTTATGTTCCTAATTTTACAAATAAAATAGTCCTCATGATCTTCTAGTATTGTATTATGTGTAGATTTACATAATAAATAATGAATTAAGGTGTATTAAAGATATTGACTATCATATAATGCACAAACCTTACCCGAGCCTCATGCAAGACTCGAATATTGAGAGGATTATGGAATAACAACCATGAAGGAATCCTCCCTCTAAACCCCGCACCATAAAAACAACTCCCAAATAGACTCTAAACACTAAATGGATCTCACCATTATAATCCATGTGAAAAAAACTCAGAATGGAATACTCACAAGTCTTATTATAACTCGAGGGAGAAAAATAGGAAAAACATCCTAAGGAGGGGAAATACACCGTGTACACCTCATGTACTTATCTTGTAACCATAAAAATCTATAAGTTTGCATACCACAACCCCCGTGACATGCAATTTTTTCAAGTACATGATGTGTAATTGAAATACATGTAATGTCACCCATGTGGGTTTACTGGCCATGTACATTTTCATGTACACCATAGATAGTTTTCCTAACTCTTACACATAGCCTCTTACTGTGTATTTTACATGGTCCCTATCTATGTACATCACACGACCATGTGCCCCATGTAAAGGGTGTCTTTCCATGTACCTCAACCATACTCTAAGTTTCTCTACATAGTGTGTCCTAAACACACACTCCATTTAGTCACCTTATTCAAACCCATAAACAAAATTAAGAACAAATAAAATATACTCTATAAACTATATGGCACATGATCAACATTTCATAAAAAGAAAAACCTTGTGATCACTGTGAAACCAATGATTCCGCTAAAACAATCTAGATCAACCCTCTGGGGGACCCTAGAAACCAAAAAAGAAGTTTAAAACTTATAAGAAACTTCAATATGGGAATATATAATAAAAAATAAATAAAATCCTACCTTAGTGTATAAAACATAGACACTTCCAACTCAAATTTGTGCCATGCTACCATCATGGCCCAATCCCCCTCTAGACGAGCTCCCTGGTAAGGATCCCCTATATATACTCTCTCTTCTATCTAATCTAAAGGATACACCCACAAGGGGGATCCACATACATGGGAATAAAAGGAAAGGAGAAATAACATAAAAAATAAAAAATAAATAAAAAATAAAATAAAATAAAATAAAAAGGGAATCAGGCCTGGTCACGACGCTCAATGTGTGTTTATGCCTTGTCTATGAAAACCCCCATTACAAACTCAAACATGGAGGAAAAATTGTAATCCTAGGATCCATTTAGATGTTATCACTAAACGAATGGGTATTGATATTTAATATTTAATTAATTATAAAGTAAATATTCAATGAAAATTCAAATGGATAAGAATTCCAATAAACATATGTCCTAGGGTAAACACTATATTCTGATAATAATGGAGTGGTTGGAAAAATTATCAGAGATCATATGATAATATAAATTATTAATTTTATAGTTAAAACTAATTAGGAAGAAAATTTCAAATTTCACCTGATTTTCTCAACACGTAATGATACTGTTCATTATACTATGTAATATTTTGGAGAATTTAATTTTTTTTTGAGTGGAGAAGAAATTTAAATACAATACAAGATAATATAAATATATTCCTCACATCAGAATATAAAATAATTATATAGGTATGTTTTTAGTTATTCTATCTTTGGGAATAAATCTATCAATCTAAATGTATGAACTTTAAGGTATTCTGATAGATGTTAAATAATAGTGGATACAAGAAAAACCAATTCAATTTTGTAAAGGAATATATTTTATCTACTATGGGAAGAAGAATATGATCGGTTTTAATGTGATGATTTTTTTAGAAAATACCAATATATGTATCAACTCATAATATATTTTATTGGGAATACAAGATGCAAAATATGAAAGGGAAATTATACTTGATTAAATATCCTTTAAAGTTACAAAGAATAGTAAAAATTTGTTTTTTTATTATGGGTGCTCCCCTAATATAACAAGTAACATGAATTTTATCAAAAATGTTAAAGGAAGAGTTCATGGAAATGTATTATTTGGATATTATGGATATCTAAAGATAAGAGTTAGTAGTAAGACTCTTTTAGTCGGGGATGAATTGAAGAACATTGATTTTCTCCTTGTTGATGGATTATAACACACTTTGTTGAGTTAAATTTAGATGTTTTACTCAGGTTTGGAAGTCACATTCAATAAAAAAGGATAAAAAATAATATTAAAGGATATAAATTCTCTTATTCATGGATAGGGAATACATGGGAACCAATATAAAGGGGAAATATAGTAATACTTATCTCTTTAATATATAAAAGTGAAAGATTTATGAAATCGGCATCTTTTCCACATTAACTAGTATAGTATAGAGAATATTTAAAGGTTTAAAACTATTGTTAGCATTCTTTCACTAAAAAGGAATACACAAAAGGTTTGTGATTTGTGTTTAAGGGGAAATGGTGTAAAACCCATACTTACCAAAGAAGAAGAGAGCATTAGATATATTGAATATGGATGACACTAATGTTTTTAGTCTAATTGGTGAGGTTAAAACTCATGTAGATAGTTATTTTATTTTGTTTATTTATGAATTTATTAGAATGAGATATTCTATGGTCTTTTGGTTTAATAGGGATGCATTGGAATGTATTAAAATATTCCAAAAAATAGTAGAAAATGAAACTAGAATAACAATGAAGATTCTGTATTCTGATAATGGAACTAAATATACTACTATAAAAGTTGAAAATTATCTATAAAGTCATATAATAAATCATTAAGTTTTATTGGTAATGACTCCTAAATAGAATGGGTTCATGGAAATGAGAAACCAAATGATAAATAATATGTCTAATATGTTGTTAATAAAAAAAAGAATCTCTTTCCACTATTCAAAAGAATGAGTGCAAGTGGATGTGTACATTTATAATAGAGTGTTGATAAGTACCATAGAAGAGAATATTCTATATGAAATGTAGAATGGGAGGAAACTCTCACTAAATCACCTTAAAGTAATCATTTGGAAATGTTTCATGTAGAACAAAGAGGGAAATTAGGGCAAGGATGGTAATTATACAAATGAAAGAATATTTTTAGGCTATTAATTAAAGATAAAATACTATATATGTTTTAAAAAAGGATCTATTAAATTAGTAAAAGAATATATGTAAAAATTTTTGCGCATAAAAAAATATAATTATAAATCTTTTATCCTTAAATAAGTGAATGGATAAAAAGAATAGGTAACTAAATATTCAAAAGAATATCAAAATCTTCTTATAAATATTTTTTTTAATTTTAATGAAGGGAATAGAAAAGTAAATAAGAGGCTCAATATATAAATCAATCAAGAATAAGTAGATCTAGGTTTTATCCAATAACCTTTATTAGATATAAATATTCTCTAAATTAGACTCAAATGGTGAAAATAATAGACCATAATGGACTTTTATGAGAAGTAGAAACAACCTTATTTGAAGAAGCACCAAAGAAGGAAACATGGGTGAAATCTATGAATGAATAATTAGAATAAATTTCCAAGAACCAAAATGGAGAGATTATGGATAAAACTAGATATTATAATATAATATTTAAAATATGGGTCTTCAAAAAATAGGACTGATGAACAAGGAATATTGGTCCAAAATAAAGCGAGGCCGATATGTAAAGGATCTGTGTTAGTTAATGGAGTTGATATTGAATAAATGCTTACTCCAGTGTAAATAATGTAATATATTTATCTTTTTTTACCAAAGGTTATTTAAAATAAGTTTAGATTCTTTTATATTAATTTGAAGTTGGTTTTTAGGAACGATATATTGAATAAATAATTTTATATCAAACAACTTGTAATATTTTTTATTAGAAATGATAATGTGGAGCTATGAAAATTGAAAAAGGAATTTCAATGCCTAAATCTGGATCCACATGCTGGTTATGCACAAATGGAAAAATATATGAGAAAATTAAAATCCAAGAGATGAGGGGTTTATCATAACTAATATGTGAAATATTTACATGAAGAGAAGTTTATGGTAATAGTAAATGTGGATACAATTATATTTAGTGGAAATAAAAATAATTATATTTACAGGTTTACTAATATGATTCTATTAGAGTTTGAGATGTGTATTATTAATGTGATAACATATATCATTGGGTTAAAATTTCTTTACAAGGATGGTTATGCATTCATTTTATAAAAAAATATACATGATATGTGTTTAATATGTAAAAATGCAAGAATGAAAATCAATTTCAACATCGATAGTAGTTGTATTGAAACTTGGAAACCGTGAAGAAAAAAAAGGAGTAGATTTATATCTATATAAAATAATTTTTATAAGTCCAATTTATCTTACAATAATAATTCCATTCATCTTCTATGATACATTTTTTGGAATAAAATTTTTAGAGTTTTAAAAAGGAATATAATCTCTTAGATATGAAGATAATATTTAGGTATATATAAGGTACTTTAAAATATGGTTTGGTTTTTAAGGATTTAGAATATCTAAATTTGAAATCTAAATTTGATAATGATTTAGGTTGAGATATTATGGATCAAAAATCCATAACTAGTGTATCTTTCTTCATTGGAAGAAATTATGTTGGTTTGATGAGTAAGAAACATGACTATGTAACCATGAGTATAATAAATATTAAATATATTTTAGTTACCAAGTATTATATAAAATTTATATAGATGAAAAAATTGTTGTATGATCTTGTATAAGTGGTTAAATTACTAATTTTGATTCAATGTGAAAATAATAGTTCCATTGAGTTAATAAAGAATATGGAACAACACTCCAACACCAAGCACATGAAGATCTGTTACCAGATTCTAAAGGAGAAAGTGCTGCAACACATTTTTAAATAGGAGTTTTTTTGGAACAAAACATCAAGTGGTAGATATCTTCACCAAACCATTGTATGTACTTATATTCAATAATCATATGTTTAATCTTAGTGTTTAACTAATCTCCTCAACATAAGGAGGTTCTATATCCCCTCTCCTCATTGTATATAATTATTCTTTAAGAATATGTTTTTTATTATATAAAAATATCAGAAATTAGGTATAATAAGATATGAGGAAACACCATTAAAAGGGACATGGAATCAAAATAGTGGTTTGATCAAGAATTTAGGAAAAAAATGCGAATTAACTCAATCTATTGTTTCCTACAATGAACTTTGATCATATAGTCTTAGAGATTTTTTTAACTACTATTTACTAAGGTTTATGGTTTAATGAGTGTCCAAACATAGTATGATATTCTTAAAAATGACACAATTAGGACCCTTTAACATTATTTCCATATGTGGGGAAATATTTGAGAATGATTGCAGGGACACATGGGGAGTGTTTTACATAGAAAGTGATTTATTGGAATGAAATCTTGGGGGTTAATATAAAGGGTTGACTAAAAAATACAATGGGGGATATTCCTGCATCCACATGTTGTAATATATTTGATTTTTATCAATTTAAAGTGCATTGGTAGTCATATGAATAATTTTAATACCTATGTAAAGTTATGGAAAGATGGTAAGCAGATTTGAGAAGGAAACATTCACCATGAATTTTTGGGGTTTTGTAAAAAATTTAAATTGAGAAGATTACCTGTGGGAAATAGTGAATCTATAATATACTATAGTCAAAGATATAGTATCCATGGTCGAACGAATTTTCTAGGTAAAAGTCATAAACTATACTCCTTGTATTTGTAGGATTATTATTACTATAAGAGACACCAAATGAAGAAAATTAATTCATTCATAACATTCTTTTTTTAGTTGCATAATTCTTTTTAGAAATTAACATTTAGAGTCCCACTCTATTTTCAAGACTACGATGACTTAAAAATAGAGTATATTGGTTCCATGCCATGGAAAATGGTATTTTTCATTGGATTAATCCCTATATAACAAAATTAGGTCTATAATGGGTGTTCTGGGAGTGTTGGTTAATCTTTCGTAAGGGTAAATGATCTCTCATAAGTGTGATTGAAATAGGAAACTAAATAGAACCACATTGTAGAGTAAGGTGTATTACACATCAAGTTTCTTGAGATTAAGTGAAAATGGGTAGTTGAGAATTGAGTCATCCATGTTGAAGGATTTTTATCACCTAGATATTTTTTATGAGATGGTATTTAGACTTACATGTCATGGTTATTCTAATTTATTTCTCTATGTAGGTGTTTTAATTAAATACCACACTATGGTATCTAAAAAATTGAATTTTATTTATTGTATTGTTGATTCTATTCTTCTTTAACTACTTAATGATTTTGGAATAGATTTAAAAATATCTAAAGTAATTCAACAATGGTTATTTATATAATTATAAATCAATAATTGGATTTTAAGAATTGGAATTTGGAAGTTGATTAAAATTTTAATTTTTAATTTGAAACTCAAAAAATATCTATATATATAGTATCAACTATATATAATATAATACATAGAGAATCGAGATACATTAATTATAAGGAAGAAGATAAGGTGTGAAGAATTAGAGTGAACTTCATTAAAAAATATAGAATTACGAAGTGAAGTGTGATTGGGATAAATTATTAAAAATGTTTTTATTTAAAGTGTAGAGTTGTTGAACATGAAATTTATGATATGGAAGTGAAGAATTAACATTAGGGAGAACAACCATTATAGTTTAGTGTCATATCATTGATCAATATCTTTGTGAGTTGACCTATGTATTGAAATTATTAATTTTTACCCTCTTGAGAAGAAGTGAGGGGAAGATTGGAAGAGGTCATGGACCTTGGATGATTAGTGATATTATCTGAAAGTTTGCAATCACATCTGGTGATGTGGTGATTAATTAAAAGATCAACACAATTTTTATATGTTCTCGTTGGTTATAGCCCAATGTAGTGGAACCAAGTAAAAACTATCATTTCCATAGTTCCTTAATTTTATGTATATGATTGTATTTTTATGTTATCATCGTGATGTATTCATTATGTATTTATAAACACAAAGATAAGATCCTACTGAATTTAAGATAAGAAAAATTTCAATCAACATAATTTATTCCCCTCTTAGGGTGTTTAATGGGACCTCAAGGTATAAAAAAGGACATTAACCTTGTACCCTTCTCCTGCTATGTATGACCCCAACCATATATCATCATCAGTCACATAATTATTCAAAATAGTATATCACATACCATAACTTTAAGATATCATATCCTGTATGATTATACCTACTATGATCCATCATAATCCATACTACACCTAAAAGGGAGATCATGTAGGAGGGAGTAGATTACCATATACTCCCTCTCCAAATTTAATGTTAGGGGGAAAACACCCAGAACCCAAAACAATTTGGGTGTATATGAGGTTATTTTACTCGGGTGTGATTTTTAAGAAATCGCAAGGAAAATACAACATATACCATAGTCACACAAAACCCAACCTAAGGGTTTCATACCAAAACAACACTATTATTTCCTTTAAAAATTCCCAATTAAAAACACCATTAACTACTAACCACTACCATATATATAACAATAATTAACCCCACATCCCCACAAAAAACAACCATAACATCATTAAGAAATTTATATTTAATCACACAATTTATCATTTCCATATTTACTATTTTACTATCCACAATATATTAATTATTCAATTTGTTCCTATACTTAATGTCAATAAATTATTTATCCATCAACTGTATTTAATCCCATTAACTAACCATTCATTTCAATTATTACCATTTCATCAATAACCAATAGTTCATTCAATTACCTCCACTACTCATCACTAAATTCATTATTATCAATCATATTCTATACCATCGGGAATCTATAACACATCCTCGCAACACATAACCAACTAATTCACAACTCACATCAAAACACATTATAATAAATATCACAACTTCTATATATATATATATATTCCTTTTCTAAATAACCCACCATTTCATCATAACATCCCAACCACCACACATTAACAACCACATCCTCCCATGACCACTATGTAACCTTCTACAACACCTGATGCACCCATAAATCAACACCCAAAACTAGCTAAAATATTTTCCAATGACTTCCACATAGATTAAAATAAAGGAAACTCAACAATAGTAGTAAAACACTATAAATCAACACCATAATATAATAAATAATCATATTTTAATCATCCTTCCATATAAAAAAATTATTAGACACCATAAAATCATATCCACATTATGAGATTAAAAAAACCATTTCATTACCATTAGTAAATTATTAATATTTTATTAAATGCGATTCCAACCATTTAATTGTCATCAAACAATATAAATCACAGTATAAAACAAAAACACTTAGCAATATAATCAAATAATACATCCAACATAAATAATATCATAAAAACACAAAAACACATGTGAGTCACCCTAACCTTCAATTTTATCAGTCCAATTTATTATATTTATTATGTTAATTCGTTACCATCCACTTAAGGAAAAAAATAATGTAACTTATATAGTTATCACATAAATATGGTATAAGTCTTGAATCCCCAACCTTTACCAGATCTTCAACTAACTACTTCATAATAATAGAATGAAGGGAGATTATCATAAGACCCAAATTATGTAAAGAGATCCTAAAACCCCTAGAACATAGTAATCCACATCTAAAAAATAACTAAAATCCACTGAAAAAAACTCCAAAAAATGTACACAACCCATCAATAAATAAGGAAAGGAAGAAAAATCCAAAGGAAGGGAAGGTAAACTCTCCTAAAACCACCATAAATTGATATATTTAATCCAATAGCTAAAATTTATCTAATGGTGCTCATGGGTATATAAATAAGCACCTCAACTCACCTAAGTTTTAGGTGAAATTGAAGGAATAAAGAAAAATTTAGATGGTATCACGAATTTTTATCAAAATAGAGTTTGAATTCATCACAACATGACATCTAAAGGTCACACTATGATTGGGATAAGTAGAATTAATCTCCAAAAAACACACCATGAATCTCCCTTATCTGACCCATTTAATGATAGTTCAAATATATTAATTTTATATAATTAAGGAGGGGTCATTCCATGATAAGAGAATTGTGATGTGATGACACCCAAATATAAGGAACCTAAAAACACAACCTCTAGAAATCGTGATATGATATAAAGACCACACCATGAAAACCTCTCATTGAATAATTAAAAAAAACTCCCTAAATTCCTTTACATCGTGATTATCCCCCCACACCATGACTAGAAATGGAGAAAGTGAAATATATAATAATTTTAATCCATATGTATGGTTTTACACTTTATAAAATTATCTCTAAAATCCATCACACTATGATGAAACACTATCTCATTGAGACATAAATTCCTACTCAAAATACTCAAATTCTCAATTACCAGGACTTAAACCCCTAATTTGTGACACTTTCCACATCACAACATTAAACCCCATTCCAGGACTCAACCCTTTATGACGCATCTCGCCAAACAAAACATCTCCACTTTATTCCAGTTACCCCTTCACACATTACCACCTAAAGACACACCAGGACACACTTATTAAATGATGAAATCTAAGCTACAATTCCACAATTACTCCTTCATCCTTCTATTGATATATCTAACACCTCAAACATGAAAAGTAATGGGCTAAAAATTACAAGTATATTAAATTATTTACCTTTATAATGATCATAAACCTCATGAATAAAAACTAAACCTAGAGGAAAAATAATAAATACCAACTCAAATGGTTCCATGGGTGATACCTCTCAAACCGAATTATTTAAAAAAAACACACAATTCGACATAAGAATATAAAATTTCAAAAAAAATAATCCATAAAAAATCAACTTAATTAATTTAACACAAAATCAAAAATATCATTATCAAACAAAATAGGGTTAATAGTAGCTCAGAATACCGAGTTAGCATATGTGAGTTTCATTTCCATGTATATTTTCCACGAAACTCTTCATCTACAAAACAAAAACCAAGGGAATTATATGCCCACACAACACCTTCTTATGATGATCCTAAATCTCAGCCAACTTCTCCGTTAACTTTGTATCATACTCTACATCCATCACTCAAAAATTTATGACATGAGAATAATCCTGAAGAAAATGGTGAAACTGAGACATATGGAAAACATCATGGATCTGTTCTATTTTTTATAGAAGCTCCAATTGATACACCAACTCACTAACACACCTAAACCCCTCAAAATGACCAATGAACTAAGGAGAAATCCCACTCCCACGACAAAACCTATATTTTCCATGATGAAGAGAAACCCTACAAAACACTTGATATTTGACCTAAGAATATATCAGTATCATCCTCCAATTATAATAATAATTATTCCAATCTTGTACCACCTTGATCCACTCAAGAATAATCTAATGCTTTATAACTATTCTCTACCCCACATCTGCTCCAAGGATCACTGAATCCCCAAACATGGTTTAACATAATAGAGATCTGTAAGGGTTGTCATAAAATACCTTGAAAATATTCATACCTATGGAAGAGTGGTATATATTATTATTATCAAACTCAACCAAAGGTATATTCTTCACCTATGATACAAAAAATCCAAAACACAAGCACACAACATATCCCCCAATATCTGAACATTCTGCTCTATTTTCCCATCTGTATGAGGACGGAATGTATTACTAAGGAATATTTGAGAGCCAAAAGAATAATATATGCATACCAATACTTTTTAAGTTAAATGGGTATCCTAATCAAAGATAATGTTTCTTGATATCCCATAAAGCTTCACTATCTCATCCAAATACTCCCTCACTAAAATTCCCACAACACTTAACTTTCTTATCACCAAGAAATGAGATAAATTATTAAATTGATCCAAATAACCCAAATATGATCACATACTACTTAATATTGAGTAAAATTGTGATTAAATCCATAAATATTCCATCCAACTTCTATTTTGGGGCATCTAATGGCTATAAAAACCCACAAAAACATGGGGCTCTACCTTCACTTACTGATAAACCAAGAACCACAAAACAAATTAAACCATAGACTACTTCATCCTTGGAAACCATAATTTAATCCTCAGATCACGATATAGGTTATATATACTAAGTGGTTTCTCCAATGGTGATATATTAAACTCTTTAACAACCTCCTCATGAGACTCCAATGGAGAAAACTATCTCACTTGGAAAAATATTTGACACTGTTAATCCTTTGACCATCCCTTGGGAGAATCACCATAAAAGATTTGATCCCACATCACATATACCTCTAATTATCCACAAAAATACTATTCCTCTTGTTTTATTAATGAATATTTCACTGTAATCTAATATAGGAATCCTCTACATCTATCCTCCTTTGAATCGAGATACACCATTAGAAACTCCTCCATTAACCTCTAAGAATCCCTGAACTCCCAAAAAACATCTCATCATGAATTCATAATCAGTTCATAAACAGATACATTACCTTTCCCTAGAGTTAATGATATATAAAAGTCATATTCCTATAAGAAATCCATATACTATCGCTAATGAAAATTCAAATCCTACTGAGATAGGATATACCTAAATCTATTACGATCAAGAAAAACTACAAGGCATTAACAAGTGATGTAGTGACACCATAACTTTAGGGAAACAACCAGTACAAAAAAATGAACATCATCAGTGATATAGTAATGCTCATTAGAATTCAACTTTATATAACCATATGAGATCTACACCCTTCATTGCATCAAGATGTATACCAAACCAAGAAAAGAAGCATTAAAGAGGATCTTGAACATTAATAACTCTAAAAATTGAAGAAGATGATAACTAATAAAATTATCCTTCATGTAGTAAAAATATTTATGACACATATCAACCCATAAAAAGCATTATTTTTTCTATTCAAGGTTATAAATGATGCTGAAACCTAAGAGAAGCCATACATGAACCCCTGATAGTGACCCGTGAGACCAAGGAAACCATGAACCTCGTAAATATTCTTTGGTGACACTAAAGAAAAAATTTCCAAGATATTTTAATGATAAAATTACACTCCCTACTAGGAAACCACATGTAAAATCATGATGTTTTAAATGAAAAGTATGTTTGATAGCATATATAACATGCAACACCAAGTTTAAATGAACAAAAAAATATTATTAGTTTATGACAGTTATAACATAGCCAATGAATTGGAATGTATGAATATAAGTAAATGTATTATGATATTTATATAAAGGTAATAATGAATAAACATTTATTGATAAATTATTAGGAAATATGCACTCAATTATTATTAAAGTCATTTTATTCTTCAAAATACATTTTCTTCCAAAATAAGTTTATAACATTTTTGTGAGAGAATATTATAATTAATTTATGGTAATTTTAAAAAATATATTTGATAAAAATAATAAAATTTATGAAATTATTAAACCTAAATTATCTTAGGGTGAACTTATGGATCTTTATGAGGAAATTAATTTTTTGGTGAATAGTCTAAAATATATTTATTTATAAAACATGATATCATTTATGAAATATCCAACACATAAATATGATATAAAAATTTATGAAAATTATGTAAGGAATAATGTATGATAATATACTAAAAATATAATAAATTTTTTTCAAAAAACATAAATTATAATTTATTTCAGGAAAAATATGAAAATAATTTTTAGTGCCAATGTAGTGCTTGCTTAGTATTGAAAAAGTCAAATTTTGTGACGTAAACATAATATTTGAGAAGGAAGATGATTTTTATATAATTTATAATTAAATTTTAGTTATTATTGATTATTTTTTTGGATATATAGGAATTTTTAAGTTATATACATTGTGAAATATCCAAATTCTTATGCAATGTCTACGTAAGGCTAGAAAATTCAAAATAACCTATTAAATATTTTTTATTGAAATATATGTGACTAAATATGTATATAATGATGGAATATAATATTCTATTTTGAACTTAAATAATTTATTTTTATAATTGTAACTTATTTTTAATTTTTAGTGATGAAATTATTACCTTAAATTCATACGTAATGCTGACACAATACTTATGCAAGAAGTAGAAAAATCATGTAAATGATTTAAAAAACTATAAAAGTAACATTTTTTGGTGATTTAAAATTTCCAATGAATCTTAAAAATAAATATAACATATTATAGATTTTTTAATGTTTTATATTCTAATTAATTTAATTTAATTTTGTTTTCAAATTCAAATTATGAGAATAGTTCTTAAAATGACATTAATAGAATCCTAGGTTAAATAACATTTTAAAAAGAAATTAAAAATATGGAGAATATTTCAAAAGGAAAATTAGGGTGATAATTGGTGTTAAATGTCATACATTTTCCATTTATTATTCAATTTTCACATTATATGTAAAATTATAGACCTTTAATATTGAAAAAGTCATTATTGTGGTTAGTGTTAAAATTGGTTAATCAAGGGATTAAACCGAAATACAATGTTTCAAATGATATTTATAGCTATATAAATTTTATTGGGTTATTATATTAATAATATAATCTCATTATCTTAAAATCCATGTCATTTTGGAACCATTTTACTAAGTTTAGACAGATATTATATTACAATATTTTGTGTATTTCCAAAAATAACATTAATGATATTTTATAATAAAAAATATTTTATTAAATGTTTTAAAATTCATAAAAATCCTATATTCATAAAAGTGAATGGTATATATGTTAAAATATCTAACACAATCTGTTTATGTGTCAATTATCCTTTTATTATAACATTCTTGCCCCCTAAAAAGTAAAAAGCATTGATGTTAGATAAATTGTCAAAAAGATTAACGAGGGATAAAACTAAGAGATAAGAAATATCCTAAAATTTTAAAATTTTATTTAATGAGATTAATTAGATTAAAAATCAAATTATATTTTAAATATCTCAATTTTTACCAACTTGAACCTGAAAATTAATTTATATAAATTTAATACATTAAATAATTCCAAGAATGGCCCTCCCCTTATTTATGAAAGGGAATCACATCTTCTATCTTTCTTACACCTTTTTAGACTTATATCTCAAAAAAATCTACCCAATTATCTTATTAACTTACATAGTCACGAGTTATATGTTTTTTCCTTAAAATTCCATTTTAGGGGTCCTGAATAAGGAATCTAAAGGAGTCATATCGAAGAAAAGGTAATCTTCTTACCCAAACCCTTTCAATTTATTTCTTTTTCTGACTCATATAAATAAATGGAATCAAATATAAAATAATTAATTAGGTATATTAAATATATTTAATAATTATTATCATTATTTATAAACCATAATCAAATTATTTTTATATGCAGGAAAATGTTAACGGTGCTCATGCGTATGAGTGGACTTCCACCTCCACGAAACAATATGATTCATTTTTCATTTCTAATTTAAATAGATTTTAATAAGGATAGATTTAATGAAAGTATAATATTTACATGGAATAAGTTTTTTTATTTAATGGTTTATATTTATTTACCTTTTTATCCTTCCAACTGTAAAAAAATGAAAATTAGTTTCATGTGTTTGTACGACGTACTATCCCCATGAACAATGTAATTCATTTTTCTATATCCACCATTTATGGATGAATATAAATAAATATTTAATTAATACATACTAATTTATACAGGTTTTAACATTATTTTTATTCTGTAACTTTGATAAAATTATATGGATCAGATTTTCAGAACTAAAACTACCATGAAAAAGGAAACAATTAACACATAGAAAGAATGATTTTAATAAAGAATTATTAATAAATGGGTGTTAAAATGTTATAAGTATATAATATATGATATTATAAATATTTAAATTATTCTATTATTTAATTATAATAAATTTTAATTTACTATATAGGATGATATAGTTCATTCGAAGAAAATGGAACTTGAGGTAAGAGTTTCCCGTCTCAATTTTATTTATGTGAGACTTATGCCATATTCACCACTTTTTTTTACTTTTTGTTTTCCATATACTAAAAATGAATTTATTTTATTATTATTTAATGAAAATAATGGGTATTTAACAATCCATATAAATGTTTCTCTTTCATGAGGTTTTGATACAGATATTACCAAATTAGTAAGAGATTTTTGTTACAATCTCATTATTTATCAGAATTATTTATAAATAAATTTTTATGATAAATTTTTATGATCTAACTCTAAATAAACTCATGAATTTTATTATAATTTTTTTATTTATAGAAATTATATCTTTTCCTTATATTTACCCCCCTTTAATAACTTAATAAACTGAATTTTTTTTTAAGAAAAACATTTCTTAATTCTATCTTCGATAAAAAATCCTTTTTTTCTATATCCATGTTTTCTAAAAATGTTCTTAATATTATCCTATGATATAATAAAGTCAATTATAACCATGATTTATTTTTTTAATGGGTTTAATTGAATATTTTTATCATTTTATGAATTAGTTACTTTTGACTTTTTAACAAAAATGTGAATGGAATATTTGTTTTAACATACATGACATGAACATAATTTCCCACCATCATGACCACTAAATGTGTTTAAGATTAATTTATTATTTTCCATAATTTTTTTAAAATAACTTTTTTCCTTAATACTTTGATTTTTTTAGATTTTGAATAAGTTATTTTAAAATGAAATGGATGTTTTCCTCATGAAATATTCCAAATATCTTTTAATGGAATTTTTTTAGATAGTGTACTTTTATGTTAATTTTATTTTAATAGGGATATGATGAATTGATTCCATCCTTATACTTTCTCTTTATGGTTTATTATAATGATGAAATTATTCTGAAACCCATTTTCTTTTCAATGAGTTATTCTATGATGAATCATTGAAATTTTTATGAAACTCATTTTATTTTCCATGTTTTATGCCATAATGAACTATTGAAAACATTTATAAATCTAATTTAATTTCCATAGGTTATGATATATAATTAATATTTTATGATCTTGTGGAATACATATGAATGAATTATTATTATGTGATGGGTGGGACTAAAATTAAATGGTCTTCCAATGCATTGAGTAAAGATGGATATCACATGAGATAATAAATACTGGAATGAGAAGTGAACCCAATTCTGTAAGGAAATTTTTCCACTATGATTGTATTGAGAGTGAACCTTGACTAAGGATGTGATAGAATGTGGACTAAACCTAATCCACAATGATAGTATTGTTAGTGAGCCTTAACTACATACATTATTCTATATTATTATATATATGCCACAGACTTATGTATTATGATAATGTTAGGATCTAATGGTGCATATTCTTTGATTCTTTTATGATTTATGTATATGAACTAATAAACTTCATGAATGATTCAAGATTATGATCTACGACATGATGTGTATGGTATTCAAATGTTAAATTTTTTTTCTCATAACCTTATGAAATTTTATGCAAAAGTGATAATTGAAATATTCCTTGATTACCTTTAATCGACATTTGATCTCCGCCATTCTTATGTTTCCATTCAAAAAGTTAAGAAGAAATGTTTTATGTAGTGTATGTTTAAGAAGATTACTATGTGGGAAGATATTTGTGGTAGATGTTGAATATCATTTATTAAATAATATTATTGTTCATCTAGTATCATAAGACACTAAACCTATATGGTTATGGTGTGGATCATAATTTTATGTATTGGATAATCTTATAAATGATGTAATATTTATATCTGAAAGGTTTGGGTCATTATAGTTGGTATTAGGTAAGGGTTTAGTAAATATTTATAGAATATTATTTGATAAATTTAGTGAAACCCTTGGTATAAGTATAAGTATATGATACAAATAATGTCTCATCTTTTCCATTTAATGCTTTGAAATATATCTAATAATATTTTTTTGATCCAGGCACTGATAAGGTGTGAGATTCTGAGGCCCAATGAGCCCGAAATTGATATTTGAAATATTTTAAAAATAATAATATCACATGTTACACCCCAAACTTTTATGAGATATATTATTTTTAATTTAATTGATGCCTTCTATTATACAAAACACCAATATTAGCTTGTACTATAAGCAACACCGCATTATCTTGCAGTATATGCAACACTATTCTTGGCTTGTGTTACACACAAATTCAAGTTCATTTTGTGGAAATAATTCTACACAACATTAAGTATAGATTTTGATTAATGTATAAATGAAATATGTTTTGATTATGTAATACAAAACACCAAACAGAGCTTTCACTACACACATCCCTGACTTGGCTTTCATTACACGCAATCAAGACCTTCCTCGATAGCGTGTGTAGTACGCAATACCGAGTTTCACTAAACAAGATATTATTATAATATTATTATGAACTAGCCGTTATGAATAGTAATACCCACTTTTTGAAATTTTATAAATTTTATCTTTCAAAATGGACTTCATTTTTGGATTCGTAATATCGAAAATATCCAAGGGTGAATTTTTGGTATTTTTCTAAAAACGTTCAATTTTTGATGAATAGTGAAAACACTAAGTTACTATTTAAAAACCAACTTTTTATTTAAATAATTATTTATTTTATTTAAATTTATTTTAGGTCAAAATTGATACATAAAACCAATATAAGTTCAATGTAATTCATTGGAGTCATTTTATATTAATTTTCAATATATAATAATTTTATTGAACTTTTCACCATCTTTTACCCACCTCCTAGGAGAATTTAGAAATTCCCATAAAACGTAATTTTACTGCTTCTGAGAGTGGAATTTAGAAAATCTGAGAGACAAAGTTAATATCAAGGACTAAAATCTGGTTCAATGAGATGAAAATAATTTTTGGTGAATAGTAACTTTTTATTTTTATTTACCACAGTAAAACGTAAATAGGGTAATTAAGGGTAAAAATGATATTATTATTACCCTAACACATGTCCTAATTCTATTGGATAAGTGTAATTAGACCAAAAACAACCTTAGGAATATAATATGACCATTTATGTCCACTTGGATTAGATTATGACATTTATTATTAATTTATTTAAAGAAGGGTTAAAATAGTTAAAATCAAAGTTTAATAACTAAATAATTTTTAATATAAGGTTTTACACAAGATAAATTCGAATATAAATATTCATTAGAAAGATAAAATTATTTCCTACCTAATGGTATTTTATTTATACTTTTTAGACATTAAATAATTTAATTTATTTATGACACAATGGTGATACAGTAATTACCTAAATAATGAATATTAATATAATTGATGTTATAAATACCCAAATAAATATAATTTGAGACTTTTTATGAATTACACTAATTTTCTAGGTTAATATGACATGTTATTATTGAATTAATTAACCTTTTACAAACTAATCATGCTGTTATGATTTTCACAAAAATCCATTACAAAATAGTGTCAAAATTGACATAAAATAGTTTTTAACAAAATATTATATTATTAATTTTATTTTAATCCTAAAAATATAAGGTTCAGAAAAATGACTTATATAAGGTTATATATATTAATAATGAACCACTTGGGGTTCTTTTGGCTTTTTATAGTATGTTTATTAACCATATAGGGTAAGAAAACAAGAAGACACGGTAAAAGTTAAATTATTTAACTTAGAGTTAAATCTATAAGATAAGGTTAAAATAGTAACCTAAACTTGTCTAAAACCTATTGGTTGAACGTATTTAGACCCATAACCACCTTATCTTCGAAATAATTCAATTTGGAGCTATTAAAAACCGAATATGACTTTATAATAAAATAATATTTTATATTTTTCCAAAGGTTCCCCTCTCCTCCCTTATAAAAAGGGCACCTCTTCCCTCTTCTCTTCACACCCTTTTGAGCCTTGAATCTCGGACAAACCCTGGCCATTTCTCTTCTCCACTTCCCTATAAAAATTCTGGAGGTTCTGTTCTTCTCAAAATACCAACTCTACTTCCTTAAGAGAAAGCTTAAAGGAGGTGCATCAAAGAAGAGGTAATCTCTTCTTCTGATTCTCTCAAGTTTCTTTCTTCTTCTACTTCTTCTTCTTTAGTTGTATCATTATAAAGTAATAAAATCAGTATTAATTATATACTTATATGTTATTATAAATATGAAACAACCTTATTTTACATTCTATCCATCCTACGGAAAACGAAATCACCACGCGTGCGTACGTACGGAATACCGTCTCTACGCCGTGGTGTAATCTGTTTTCGACCACCACCTTACATGGATGGGTAAAATGGTGTAAATAAAAAACTATATATGATTATTTTAAAGTGATATTGATTCTGAAAAATTATACATACACTTCAATACAATTCCACGATCATGGGAATGATATCATCCCTCGTGCGTACGTACGGACTACCATCTCCACGACGCGATGAGATTCATTCTCCATGTTAACCATTCATGAATGATTATAAAGTATATATAATAAGTAATAATGAAATATATGACATAATTATGATACTGGGTTTATGTATGTATATATGTATGTCATCTACTTAATTCCATTCAATTCAATATGGAAACGAAAACAGTGTTCATGCGTACGTACGGCCTACCGTCTCCATGAACGGTGTATTTCCTTCCATTTATCGATATATCATATATATGTATATGATGAATATATATTAAATATAAATTATGTTTTACATTCTATAATTTATGTAAATCAGGATATAATTAATAATATCAAGAACAACAAGTCTGAACATGTATGATAAATAAAACGATTTTACCCAAAACCCTGCTTTAACATGGAAATTACAAAAGAACGCGTAATATAAAGTCATAAGTGAACCATATATGATATCATAACAATGAATATGAATCTGTAATAAGTCAATGACATTATTAAAATAATTATACAGGAGGTTCGGATACGTACAAAGCATATCGGACCTAAGGTAAGGGATAACTTTTCCAATCTTGTTCTTATCCGAGATTGTTTATTCATAAGTATTTACTGTGGTTATTGTTATAATCCATGTCCATGTTTTATAAAAGTGTTTTTATGTATTTTTAAAGTCCTTTTTACCCATTTTTTACTTTTACCACAAGTTATGTAAGGAATCTTTCTTTTGTTTACGATACGAGGTACTTTTTGACTTTTCCGACAAAAGTACGAGGAAAATGTTTTTTTAACTTATACGGCATGAGTGGATTTTTATGGTTTCATAAAGCCTAATTTTCATGAAACTTCCTCCACAAGATTTCATGATTATTTTCAACAAAATAATTTCCTTTGAAAATTTCATGGCATTTTGTGAAAAGAAAATGATTTTGAAAAAGAAAGGATATTTTCTTCAACAATTCATTTCAAGTGTTTTATCAAAACCATTTTCCATATATGATGACATTATTTCATATATGTATGTTTCAAGTATAATTTCTTAATGATTTACATGGTTTTCAATTTTCTTATGATGAAATGATATCCATTTGTTATTTTATTATGGGATGATGTTTATGAAACCCATTTTATTCTTTGGTTTACGATGAATGATTTATGTTTATGTTGTGGCACATGAAAGAATGATTTCTTTATGAGATGGGTGGGACCTATATCTCCCTCTAATGCATTGGGTAAAGATTTATATCTCATGAGATAGACATGGCTGGAACCGTAAGTTAATCTGGTTCAATGTTACAGGACTGAAACGAGGAGTGAACTCGATTCAAAAAGGGACTTTGTCCACTAAGATGGTCTTTACAGAAATGCCTTGGATACTATGGAAATCATATCATGTGCTTAATGGTTTCCATAATCACATGTTTTATTACCATGCTATTTTATCATGATTGATGTTTCTTTATGATATATGCCTTACATACTTTCAATATTTATGTCTTTGCTCAAGATTTGGATGTTTAGATTTTATGTTCAAGTTTTTACATTCAAATGTTTATGGATTGTTTTATGTTATATATGTTTAACCTTACTGAGAATTTGAGATCACCATTTTTATGTTTTCTTTTCCCCAGGATATAAATAAAGGTTTTAGGTAATAAAAAAAAGGGGATGATCTTTATGGGAGATGTTGAAGATCTTTCACCATGATTAGAAGATTACGTTCCGAGTTTCCAAAGACACTAAACTAATATGGTCTTTGGGCATATGTTTTTGTCATGTATTAAGTATTACACAAAAGTAATGTAATGTCCATGTACGTCAAGCTTTGGGTCTTTACAGTTGGTATCAGAGCGAAGGTTTAGTTAACCTTTGGAAACTAGGATGTGAAAACTTTAGTGAAATCCCTAGAGATATTTCTAAGGTATGTCAAGGGGGAGTAATTTCAATCTCTAGAAAATGGATGGAAACAGGAATGGAGGATATGGTGGATAATGGAATGAAATTATTCATGAGAAACCAAAGGAAACAAGATTTGTAAGTCCAAACATCGTTATTATTCCAAATCATCAATCTCATAATATGATCAATAATATCAACTTTGGTATGTTTCATAACTCATATAATAAGAGAAAGATGGATTTTCATGATGATTATAGTGGAAAGAAATTGAAATTTCCCTCATGGAATTCATGTGGGACGAGGCATCAAGGAGAATGTTTCAAAGGAACTGGGAGATGCTTTGGGTGCGGAAAAGAAGGACACAAAGCCAGTACGTGGAAAGGAAATGGTTCAGTTAACACCATGGAAAAGGATAATGGTATTGCAATGACATCAACAATGATTAAATGTTTTAAATGTGGAATGTATGGGCATTATGCAAACCAGTTACCTAAGGGAAAATCACATAAAGAGAATCAGCATGGTTGTATGGGTAGTATTTATGTTGATGATGATAAAGAGACTACAAATGAAATGTGGGATGAAAGAATTGTTGAATCTCAGTCAATGGTTTAAGAAGGTAGTGGAATGATTTATGTTTATCAAGAGTAATGTTGTATAGGTAATGGTACTATGGAATAAAGACACATATAAGGATTTTCACACTATTGTTTTTCCTAGAGTATTTGAATGTATATATTGAATGGTACCGGTAACCATGAAAGATTATTCTGATATTTTTGGAAAGTAGATTATATGCGCATAATGAAAGTATAAGGAGATAATGAGGTGTTTGATAATATTCATGAGCTCATGATTGTTATAAGGACTAAGTGATATCATGGTTTGAGTATATAGAATTTTTGGGATTTTGGTATGTGGCAAGAGTTAACTTTTGACAGCACTCATGTTTTCACTAAGGTTCTATGGTAATTCATGTTTGACGAGAATACATGATTAAGGTATTCACATGTTTGGAATGTGACCAAAAAGATATATTGTATGATAAATGATGGTATTCACATGCTCAGTAGATGACATTTCAAGTAATCGTTATCTTTATACAATGAGATTGGACAGAAGTAATTTGGATAAACCTAAAGATTGGAATAGATTAAGTTAGATATCAGATAGTATTGTTTATGGCTAGAACTTTTGTTATGTTATAATATTATAGTTTTAGAAAAAGGAAAACTCCTAGGACGGGTGAAAACACGTCGGGTCGGACAAGGTTGCGGGAATCGAACCCACAACCAAAGTGCGACATGCCTTTATCTCCTACCACTGGCCTACAGGAAGTCCCTGGTTAGTAGAAACTAGTTTTATTTTATTAAGCAGGATGATAGATGAAGTATAAGTCCATTTTGAAACCATATCTGATTAATCTCACCATATATGGACTTATGTATATAACTTTTGCTAAACCTATGTTTGAGACAGATGGAATGACCTATCATTCTATCACATGATCTGCTAACACTTCGCGAAAGACAAATTCAACATCATTTCATTAAGAGATGAAGTGGAAATTGTTCGAGGAATGAGCAATATTATCTAGTACTATACGCAACACTGAATTAGTTTGCAGTATACGCAACACTATTCTTGGCTTGTGTTACGCACAAATTCAAGTTCGTTTTGTGGAAATTATTCTATGCAACATTAAGCATAGATTTTTTTAATGTATAAATGAAATATGTTTTGATTATGTAATACGCAACACCAAATGGATCTTTCACTACACGCATCCCTGACTTGGCTTGCATTACACGCAATCAAGACCTTCCTCAATAGCGTGTGTAGTACGCAATACTGAGTTTCACTAAACTAGATATTATTATAATATTATTATGAACTAGACGTTATGAATAATAATACCCACTTTTGAAATTTTATAAATTTTATCTTTCAAAATGGACTTCATTTTTGGATTCAGAATATCGAAATTATCCTAGGGTGAATTTTTGGTATTTTTCTGAAAATATTCAATTTTTGAGGAATAGTGAAAACACTAAGTTACTATTTAAAAAACGAATTTTTATTTAAATAATTATTTATTTTATTTAAATTTATTTTAGGTCAAAATTGATACATAATACCTATATATGTTCAATGTAATTCATTGGAGTCATTTTATAATAATTTTCGATATATAAAAATTTTATTGAACTTTTCACCGTCTTTTACCCACCTCCTAGGAGAATTTGGAAATTCACATAAAACTTAATTTTACCACTTCTGTGAGTGGAATTTAGAAAATCTGAGAGACACTGTTAAAATCAAGGACTAAAATGTGGTTCAATGAGATGAAAATAATTTTTGGTGAATAGTAACTTTTTACTTTTATTTACCACAGTAAAAAGTAAATAGGGTAATTAAGGGTAAAAATGATATTATTATTACCCTAAAACATGTCCTAATTCTATTGGATAAGTGTAATTCGACCAAAAACATCCTTAGGAATATAATATGACCATTTAGGTCCACTTGTATTAGATTAGGACATTTATTATTAATTTATTTAAAGAAGGGTTAAAATAGTTAAAATCAATGTTTAATAAATAAATCATTTTTAATATAGGGTTATACATAAGATAAACTCGACTATAAATCTTCATTAGAAAGATAAAAATATTTCCTACCTAATGGTATTTTATTTATAGTTTTTAGACATTAAATAATTTAAGTTATTTATGACACAATGGTGATGCAGTAATTACCTAAATAATGAAATATTAAAATAATTGACGTTATAAATACCCAAATAAATATAATTTGTGACTTTTTATGAATTACACTAATTTTATAATTTAATATGACATGTTATTATTGAATTAATTAACTTTTTCCGAACTAATCATGTTGTTATGATTTTCACAAAAATCTATTACCAAATAGTATCAAAATTGACATAAAATAGTTTTTAAAACAAATATTATATTATTAATTTTATTTTAATCCTAAAAATATAAGGTTCGACCAAATGAATTATATAAGGTTTTATGTATTAATAATGAACCACTTTGGGTTCGTTTGGGTTTTTATAGTAAGTTTATTAACCATATAGTGTAAGAAAACAAGAAGACATAGTAAAAGTTAAATTATTTAACTTAGAGTTAAATCTAAAAGATAAGGTTAAAATAGTAACCTAAACTAGTCTAAAACCTATTGTTTGAAAGGATTTATACCCATTCCCACCTTATCTTCTAAATAAATCAATTTTGAGCTATTAAAAATCGAATATGACTTTATAATAAAATAATATTTTAAGTTCTTCCAAAGGTGCCCCTCTCCTCCCTTATAAAAAGGGAACCCCTTCCCTATTCTCTTCACACCCTTTTGAGCCTTGAATCTCGGCCAACACCTTCCCATTTCTCTTCTACACTTACCTAGAAACATTCTAGAGGTTATGGTCTTCTCAAAAGACCAACTCTACTTCATTAAGAGAAGGCTTAAAGGAGGTGCATCAAAGAGGAGGTAATCTCTTCTTCTGATTCTCTCAAGTTTCTTTCTTCTTCTACTTCTTCTTCTTTAGTTGTATCATTATAAAGTAATAACATCAGTATTAATTATAAACTTATATGTTATTATAAATATGAAACAACCTTATTTCACCATCTATCCATCCTACGGAAAATGAAATCACCCCGCGTGCGTACGTACGGAATACCGTCTCCACGCCATGGTGTAATATGTTTTCGACCACCACCTTACATGGATGGGTATAATGGTGTAAATAAATAACTATATATGATTATTTTAAAGTTATATTAATTCTGAAATATTATACATACACTTCAATACAATTCCATGATCATGGGAATGATATCATCACTCGTGCGTACGTACGGACTACCGTCTCCACGACGCGATGAGATTCATTCTCGATGTTAACCATTCATGAATGATTATAATGTATATATAACAAGTAATCATGAAATATATTAAATAATAATGATAATGGGTTTATTTATGTATATATTTATTTCATCTACTTAATTCCATTCAATTCAATATGGAAACGAAAACAGCGTTCATGCGTACGTACGACCTACTGTCTCCATGAACGGTGTATTTCCTTCCATTTATCGATCTATCATATATATGTATATTCTGAATATATATTACATATAAATCATGTTTTACATTCTGTAATTATTTAAATCAGGATATAAGTAAAAATATCAAGAACAACAAGTCCAAACATGTACGATAAAAAAACGATTTTACCCAAAACACTGCTTTAACATGGAACTTACAAAAGAACGGGTAATATAACATCATAAGTGAACCATATATGATATCATGATAGTGAATATGATTATGTAATAAGTCAATGACATTATTTAAATCATTATACAAGAGGTTCGGATACGTACGAAGCATATCAGACCTAAGGTAAGGGATAACCTTTCCAATCTCGTTCTTATCCGAGATTGTTTATTCATAAGTATTTACTAGGGTTATTGTTATCATCCATGTCCATGTTTTATAAAAGTGTTTTTATGTATGATTATAGTACTTTTTACCCATTTTTTACTTTTACCACAAGGTATGTAAGGAATCTTTCTTTTGTTTACGATACGAGGTACTTTTTGACTTTTCCGACAAAAGTACGAGGAAAATGTTTTTTTTAACTTATACGGCATGAACGGATTTTTACGGTTTCATAAAGCCTCATTTTCATGAAACTTCCTCCACAAGATTTCATGATTATTTTCAACAAAATAGTTTCCTTTGAAAATTTCATGGCATTTTGTGAAAAGAAAATGATTTTGAAAAAGAAAGGATATTTTCTTCAACAATTCATTTTAAGTGTTTTATCAAAACCATTTTCCATATATGATGAAATTATTTCATATGTGTATGTTTCAAGTATAATGTCTTAATGATTTATATGGTTTTCAATTTTCTTATGATGAAATGATATCCATTTGTTATGTTATGATGGGGTGATGTTTATGAAACCCATTTTATTCTTTGGGTTACGATGAATGATTTATGTTTATGTTGTGGCACATGAAAGAATGATTTCTTTATGAGATGGGTGGGACCTATATCTCCCTCCAATGAATTGGGTAAAGATTTATATCTCATGAGATAGACATGGCTGGAACCGTAAGTTAATCTGGTTCAGTGTTACAGGACTGAAACGAGGAGTGAACTCGATTCAAAAAGGGACTTTGTCCACTAAGATGGTCTTTGCAGAAATGCCTTGGATACTATGGAAGTCATATCATGTGCTTAATAGTTGGCACAATCACATGTTTTATTACCATGCTATTTTATCATGATTGATGTTCCTTTATGATATATGCCTTATGTACTTTCAAGATTTATGTCTTTGCTCAAGATTTGGATGTTTAGATTTTATGTTCAAGTTTTTACATTCAAATGTTTATGGATTGTTTTATGTTATATATGTTTAACCTTACTGAGAATTTGAGCTCACCCTTTTTATGTTTTCTTTTCCCCAGGATATAAATAAAGGTTTTAGGTAATAAAAAAGGGGAAGATCTTTATGGGAGATGTTGAAGATCTTTCACCATGATTAGAAGATTATGTTCCGAGTTTCCAAAGACACTAAACTAATACGGTCTTTGGGCATATGTTTTTTTCATGTATTAAGTATTACACAAAAGTAATGTAATTTCCATGTACTTCAAGCTTTGGGTATTTACATCACACATGCATAGTTTCCCTATAAAATTGGAATAAATCTTGAATGGAGTCCTGGATCTTAAATTTAAGGACTTTATTTATTTTATAAGGTGGGTTTTACCTTAGGCGTGATATTAACGTTTTTCAGTGTTAGAAATTTGTGGAAAAGTTGACATAAGTTCTAAAAATAAATGAATCAATTATTAATTTTTTTCATTGATGGAGTGGTATAAAAATATACTCTATAAATATACCATTATTTATAATTCTTAGGGTTATCTACATAACCCTGGAGACCAAGAGATTATCCTTTAGAGATATGTTGGTGAATGATATCAGATACGAGGATCATATTGGTACCATATGGATAATCTATACCAACAGAGTTTAGGTATCTCACCAAGGAATTCAACAAAGAATCATTCTTCATTAGAAATTGATCCAAACTTCAAGTAGGATGCTTGATTTATGCATTTTCATCCTATTTATTTATCTCTTATTGAACACTGATCAATTCCACAAAGAAGCATTGTTTCACGCATCGACAATTGATTTATTTTATGGTTGATTTATATTTTAATTGTTGATTATTTATCTTTGTTTATATATTCTATGAAAATGGATTGAGGCCAAAATAATTTTTTTTTTGTAATTTGTTCCTTATATTTATGTTTTATGGTTTATGATTTTATCAGTCATTTTGTTGCACGTTCATCATAGGCAGTTTCTTAGGCCCGTATTTCAACGGATACCGTGTATTTGATCATTGTGTGATCATTATTCGGTGAAATGTATCAATATTAAGAGTAACATTCATAGTCGAGGGTATGATAAAGGTGTGATGATGTAGGATAACCGGAGAAAAATTACATCATATCAATGTTCCCCATTATTCTTGACTTGAAGTGTGGCGATGACATGGTACGATGACGATTCATCTCGATTGAGGGATTTTTGAGAAGATTAGATCTTGTATCCTAGTGACCGTTGACGAAAATAGTTGGATAATCCAAAATACATGATTCCTGGCAGTATTTACGATAGTGTAAGCATATAAATATAATATGAAGAAGTAACCATGGGTTTCTGTAAATACTCATGTACACAGAATCTAGTTCAGAGATAAATGCCATGTGGGACCCCATGGTCATGATTCTAGGTTTTCTATAGAAATTAAATATCACACGAGGTGTGACACCTTTCACATTACATGTCACCCATGGATGGAGACTCAGTGTGTACTCTGGGAGTATACGTGCGTGTACATGGCTATGGACACATACACATGTAGAGTACATGTGTACGAACTGATATTCAGACATGATCAAGTACACAGGCATGGAAAGATACATAGGCATGCATGGAGTATATAAACATGGGAAACAATATGGGAACTAGCTTGGGCAGCTCTGGATTTAGTGGTAGATGTCATGTACCCTAAGAACATGATGTGAACTTCCTCAGAGATTAGTTAGAGGCTTTTTTCTCTTCAATATAGACCAAGTTCAGTTTAGTTTGATACCTTGGTCCTTTCCCATGAGAGTATAATGAATCATTACATCCTTTAAGTAGTATTGTGGTCCCCTATACAAGTGGAGTATTGGATAGAGCTCATTGCATCCCCTTGCGGGACTAGGGAGGGATACTCTATCATTCTCAGGTGGGATTTATTGTATCAGCATGACCACCATACACAGGGAATCAATACCCTATCTAGCAGGAAGATCCAGTAGTATTTTGGTGTCCCTCAATAAACTTGGGCGTGATCCCCTACTTGGATGATGGGATCCTCCAAGATCCAGGGATCACTTCTTAGGAAGGGACCAATGATCATGAACTCTAGGATGAGTGTCATCAATGATAGTATGGCTCGTGGAGTGAGAAATATAGAAATGAACATTACTTAGAACCCTCAAGCACTATACCATGGATAATTGTATTGGTTGAGACCACTTGAGGTCGATTGTGTATTATGAGTATATCAGGGTGTTTTTAGTATATTTTTTTATGAGCTGAATACTCTTGATTCTTTATGATTAAGGATTTCAATGTTTTTTACAAGGTATTATTATACTCACCCTTTCATGGGATTTTCCAAAATGTGTTGTGTCTTATAAATATTATGACCCTTTCTTTGGTGTCCTAATAGGATAGAGAGGCGGTGAATTATAGTTGGGCTAGACAAAGTGAGGTGTTTTCTAGGTGGTTTCATTTGAAAATAATCCTTTCCTCCTGAGTATGTTGGATTCCTTCGTAGTTTTGGTTGGGCTTTTATTTTTTCTCTTTATCATTTTCAATACTTTTTTAATACTCTAATTATAGACAAGATGCATTAATTAATTGGTATTAGTTGTATTAAATTTCATCATTGTATAGTCTTGGAGATGTGTGTAGGTTTGTAAGTACTTAGGTGAATTCTTACCATGTGTAAGATATTCCTACTCGACATTGGTCACCCACCCCTGACCTATTGGAGGTGGGATTGGGGTAGTCACACATTTCTTATCACTAGACAGGCAGGCCCCCATGGTTTGGTTCATGGTAGAGTGTTATTAGAGGTAGTCATTTTTACCTAAGGAATGATGTGTATATTTTTGTCTAGCCATGATATTGGTTTGGGATCTATGGTAATAGTTTTAATGTTTTTTGAGTTATACTTTTAAGCAAGGTTATCCGGTGTTACTACAGAGGTCAATGTATCTATTCACCATATCTATTATAACCTACTTGTTGAATTGGTACATGTAGATACTGGTTGTAGGTAAAAACTTTGGTATATGCATTATATAGTATGGATTATGGTTTCTATGTCCTTTACAATGAGCTCGTACCCGATTGGTAAGGGCTCTTGATTGACATCCAAGAGACCCATGTTCGTAACCGAGTGGAGGCGGATTTTTGGCTTACTGTAGCAGGAACTGTAGAAGGTAATGTAGCAGGTACTATTCGATACTGTAATAGTCGGAACTATTCTCTCGATTTAGGGATTCGGGCCACCGGTTTGGGCCTATGGGTATCAGGGCCTTCGGGTCATCAAAGGGCTTCGGGCTTCATGGCCTTTTGGCCACAGAGACCATGGAGTAGCCCAGTTTACACAGTGTAGGTCCCAGAAGAGAATCAGAGCAAGAGTAGCAGTAACCAGATGGTGAATTAAATAGATTGGAAGAATGAGAGGGTATGGAAACCACCATCCGGACCAGACACCGTACATATTTGTACTGGAAAATTCTAGATGATTAACAATTCAAGGTGGGGAGATAGGTGATCAAATGATGCAAAATATGGAGAGGGGAAGTTCTATTGGGTTGGGCCTACGGGTCATGTAAATGGGAATCGTATTCCTCTGGGCCTTCGAGTTATTTATTGGCCTTTGGGTCGTGTTGGGCCTTGTGCCTTGGGCCAACAGGTCATGTAAAGGTTCCCCTTCAACCCTTAAAAGGGGGGTTATCCATAATAAAATAAAAGGAATCCATTAGGGCCATTCAAGACATGTCCTTCTTAAGTCATCTCCTCAGATATACTTATTGAACATGGTGCGTCTTGTTTGTTTAATGATGCCTCCATAAAGATATCCATCTAGGATTCCACTACGTTATCAAGAGGAAGATATGCCAAGTGACATGGCTTCAGTAGAGGGGCCTATATAGGAGGTGGTACCTCTTGGGTTTTTCAAGTTATAACACCACCTATTGAGGACCAATTAGTGCTGAAAGTAATAGATGAGGATTCACATAGGATGGGTGAGTTACATTAGTTCCAAAATAAGTGGCCTCCTACACTTTGGGGCTATCCAAACCCCTTATTAGCTAAATAATGTCTATAGGGAGTCACCTGAGTTTTTTCCTCACGAGGGAACCTACAAAGCTGATGTAAAACCTCGTAGAAACTCTTATTTAGGGATTCTCTATGCGATGGTAGAGTCTGGTGACTCAATCACATTATGATTCAACCCTCTCCTTACCAGACATTATGCACCTATAGAGGGAGGAGTTTTATCTAGACTCATTAGGATTAGTGAATAGCCAAGAACTTCTCCATTTATAATAGGGAAGTATGACAATGGTTGAGTATTCGATGAGGTTTTTGGATAACTCATGGTACTCCCTAGATATGGTGCAATATCAATTTTTCAAGAGATGGTAATTTGAGTAGGGATTACACCAAGATATCATGACTTCAGTGATATCTATATGCATTCCCACCTATGCTGGAGTGATCAGTAATGATTTAGTTGGGGAAATATTCTTGGTAGAGAAAACATTTTCAATGGGTGCTGGTAGTGGGAAACCAAAAGAATATACCTTAGAAGTATGTAGATGAGGGAGGTCGTAGGGGTCTGGATATTTCAAAATATTCAAGATTCAATCTCTGGATAAAAGATTAGTAGTTCATGGATCACATGATATATCAAGTTAGATGAGGTAGAGATGGTGTTTCTCCTGTGATATATGAGGACATATTTCATGGGATTCTATGACCCATCATACAATTGAAAGAGATATTTTTGAAGGAACACCTAGGTAGAGGTATAGGTAGTATCAATAGTGTCAGGAGGGTAGTGAGTATGGAATAGGGTAGGGTGGAGTATAAAGAGTTCGTAGACCATTTTACCTATTTCCCCCACCATTCCTATGTGGTCTGCATCAGGCTGAAGGAGCTGGTGGACAAGGACATAGACAACAACAAGTAGTTAAGGCCTATGACCCTGAGGCTACCAACATAATTAAAGGTATAATCTATGTATACTATAATTTATATGTTGTACTGATAGAAATAGGTGTGAGTCACTACTTTCTTGATACTTCTCTAGTTCATGACTTAGAGATTTTTGTTGAGCTGTTGGCTTGACCCTTGCACTTGGAGACTCTAATGGGAGGTGAGTCAATGATAACACACTTCTGTCGATAGTGTGACCTGACTCTTGGAGTTGATGGATTCATATGGGATCTCTTTGGATCAGTGATGAGGAATTATGAAACCATCTTAGGTATTGAATGGATACCCATAGTTTATGACCATATTGATTGTTTTAGGAATATAATGTGGCATATCGGTGATGATGGGATGAAGTTTTCCTTCATCAGTGCGAAGGAAAACCATACATAGTAGAATGGTATCATACATAAGAGAGTACGGCTAATTACTCCCCAGTTTCCTAGAATGACTCTTGGAGAAGTGGATTCTATGGGCTACCAGTTTACCATGGTAGTGATGATGTACAAGGACGTCTTTCCTAGGGATGTACCAAGCTTACCTCCCCACTAAGAGATATAATTCTGCATTGACATACACCCTAGAATGACCCCAATATATACTACAGCTTATTATATGGATCCCATAAAGATTCAAGAGGTAAGAGTGGTGTTGTAAAATTTGTAGAGGAAGGTTTTTGTGACACCTAATGTTTCCCCTTAGGCATCCCCAATGTTTTTCAATAAGTTGGTGAATTAGATATTATGGTTTTGTGTGGATTATTAGTGCCTAAAATAAGTGACTATCGGGAATATGTATCCACTACCGAGGATCATTGACCTCTTAAATCATTTTAGAGGGTCGTTATGGTTATAAAAGATTTATCTTAGATTAGGTTATCACCAGATATGGGTACATGATGAGGATATACCAAAGATGACATTTAGATACTACTACATTCACTATGAGTACTTGGTGATTCCCTTCAGTGTGATGAATTCCTCAAAAGTGTCCATGGTAATTATGAACTAGATCTTTAATCCTTTCTTATAATTATTTTTTATGATCTTAATCAATTATATGCTAGTGTTGTTGGAGTCTGAGGATGATCACTTAAGGCACTTAAGGATGGTTCTAGAAACACTCTAAGTGCGTTTTCTTTTTGGATAGATCTCTAAGTGTAAAATATGGATTCAAGAGGTCCACTTTTTGAGATATTTCATCTCATATGATGGTTTAGTTGTAGAACCGAACCATGTTAAGGAATTGATTGATTGGGAGCCACCTAAGAGTTTGATAAAGGTAAAAATATTCCTTGGGTTGGTAAATTTATAGATGAGAGTTTTTCCTGATTTCTCTAAGATATCAGAACATTTTATTACGTTGACCAAGAAGGGTCAAACGTTCATTTTTATTTAAAGGGACTATAATGATTTTTAGGAGTTGAGTAAGAGGTTAGAAAGCACACCCATCTCAATATTTACATATGAGGGTGTAAAGTACATTTTGTTCTGCAATGCCATAGGTACTAAACTTTGATGTGTTCTGATAGAGAGGTCAGTTGTGATTTCATATGATTCTTGAAATTTGAGAACTCAAGAGAAGAACAATGTAGAACATGATCTTGATATTTTATTGGTAGTATTATCCCTAAAGATGTGGTGAAAATACCTTATGGGTGAGAAGTTTATCATTTACTCTAACCACAAGAGTCTCAAGTATACCTTCTATCAGAATTATATTAACTTGAGACAAATTCGATGGATACAGTTCCTTAAAGACTATGAAATTGAGATAATATATACTCCTAGGAAAGTGGAATGTGGTGGAAGACACTCTTAGTAAGATATCTTGTTCTTGTTTTTTGTCAAGGTGTTAGAGTAGTTATCCTTGTTACAATTTACATTAGTTTACAAGGATGGTGATTCATTTTTTTAGTCGCTGGTTGTAACCCCACCACTATTATAGCATGTCAGGGAAGCTCAATATAGAGATATCGACTATGAGACCTTAAGTGCTCAGATTTCCACTGGACGTTATCCTAGTGTATTTTCTGGGGGTGGGGTGCATGTAATCCATTTTAGAGGAAAGAGTATGGTATCCATTATATTTCATGAGGAGGTGATGAGAGAGTTTCATAAATACCATTTTGTGGTATATATAAGTGTGGGAAATAAGTACTAGGTCTTATGACATCAATTGTGGTGTCTAGGAATGAAAAAGTTAGTTGCGTAGTTTGTCTCTCAATGCCTCACTTGTCAGCAGGTGAAGGCTGAGCACCGGGTTCAAGCGGATTTGGCTCAACCCGTTAAGGTTCCAAAGTGGAAGTGAGATTGGATATATGTGTGGAATATATTATTGGGTTGTCACATACATCTAGATTACATGATTTCATCTAGTTTTATCATAGACCAACTCACCAATTCATACCACTTCCTAGCTTTTTGGGAGTATATTTTAGTACAGATCTTCAGATGCCTTTACATACATGAGATAGTTCAACTCTACAAATTTACATCTATGATCATTTTAGACTATTATTATCGATTCACATTCTGATTATGTTGAGGGTTACATGAGTTTTTCGGAACACAGTTTCATTTGATCATGAAATTTCACCCCCAGGCTGACAGACAAACTAAACAAACCATTCAATTTTTGGAGGAAATTTTGTGAGCTTACATATTGGATTTTGAATGTAGTTGGGAGGATAACCTACCCTTTTTAGATTTTCACATAATAAAAGATACCAATTAACCATTGATTTGACACTATTAAAGTCCTTTTATATGTAACACCCCAAGATTTTGTGATTTGTTTCAAATTAATTAAATCATTTCAATATATTTCATTTCATGAAACATTGAATATAGTTTGTGTTATATGAAAGAACTTAGTTATTATTATATTTTAAGAAACATAAAATTCAATATTGAGATACAAAATACACTTACATTTTATTTAGGTTCATAAAACACCGTGTTTGGCTTGTGTTATACAGAATTCCAAAATCTTTTGATAGCTTGCATTACATGAAGGTCATAGTTTCACTAAACTATAAGGTACTATTAATATTATTATTAAAATATTATTATATTTTTTACCAAGCCATTGGAATGGAGGTTATGAATAATATTAATTAAATTAGGAAAATATGGTTTAAAATGAATATAAGAATAATTATTTGGTAACAAATTAACTATAAATGAAAATAAAACACTTTTTAAAATATAATAAATCTTTTGCTGGAAAACTATATTTATTAAATTAAACAAGTTTTACTATAATTAATTAATTAAAAAACTTTTTATAAAGTATTTTAATGAAATACATATAATCGTTAAATTAATTAGTGTCTATATTTTTTTTCTAAACATGAGATAAGAATGAAACCAATTTTATGCTTAATGATATATATTTTTCTAAAAGGAAATTTTACTACCTTTTAATGGAAAACCCATTTTAAAACTAATTTTTGATGATTTTAGGTTTTTTATATAAAAAAATAAACTTTATTTTTGAAATTTTAATATAAAAATTTACTTTGGGTGAACTTTTGTATTTTTCTAAAAAGTTTCATGTTTGGATTAATGGTGAAAAATACTAAATTTTAATTGAAAACTGCATTTTTTTCTAACTTATTTTTATTATTAAATTATGTTTTTATTTTTTTAAAGTATAATTAGTAAAATTTTACATTAATTAATATAATTTATGTAATTATAACTAACTTTACATTGAAAATGGATATAAAAGCATTTGAATCTTTTGGAAATTTTCACTTTTAAAACTCCTCGTCTCATTCCATATAAGGGATTAATTTTAAATTAATTTCTATCTCTTATGTGATTATAATTTTGAAAAAATAGATTTCATATTTGGAATCATATTGGTCAAATTTATTTAATAATCTCCTTTTATATCTGGGACAATATGAAATGTAACATTAGTAATTTTTATTACCATAGTTAAGGGTAAATCGAGAAATTCAGGGTAAAAATAATATTATAAATATTATAAAACTACCCTTACACTTGAAAAATGTTATTAGAAAAATTTAATTTGAACATTAACTCATAATTTAAAAATTTTAATTATTTAATTTACCCTTTCCCATGTAAATGACTTAGATATTATTAAAATCAAAGAGATGGAAAATATGTCACACTCTTACTTTTAATAAGTATAATATTTTTAATATGGAGTTAAATAGAAGATGTTGTTGACTATATATATTATTATGAAATATTAATGGTTTATATATATATAGAAAATTTATTTTTTAAATCTCAATAAATAAATAATTATCATAAATAATAGTAAAATGATGATGCATTAATTATTCAATTAATGAAACAATCAATCTAATGATATTAGAAATATTAAAATAAATATAATTTGACTTAATTAAGTTGGTACGAGAATTTTTAAGATTAATATGACATATTAGTGGTGTATTAAATGATTTTATTGAATTTTTCTTTCTGTGTTGATTTTCCTAAAGTCAAGGTAATAAGTAGTGTCAAAATTGACACAAATGATATTTTACGAAAATAATAATTTATTAAATAATTTAGAAATTATAAAAATATTAAATAAGAGAAAAAAGGTGAGATATGTTTGAAAATATCATAAATTGTAAATTTATGTTTTAATTGACACTTTATATGTAAAAAATACTACCTTTTAATATTTAAAATTTTGATACCATACTTAAAATTAAAATAGTTTAACTGATGGTCCATCAAAATGATAAGGTTTAAAATAACAAAAAAACATGTATAAAATATATTAGTTGATGATATTAAAACCTTATCATATTTTATATTTGAATAAATGGTATTTTGGAGGTGTTATTATTTAGATTTAATTTATTATAAATTAATCTTTTTAGAAATTCCAAAAAGTGTTCATTCCTTATCTTATGAAAGGGAACATGTTCTTCTCTTTTATTCACACCTATAAAGCCCTTTGGCTATGAAAACCCATAAAAATATCCTATAATTTTATATCCCTTTTTCCTAGATGAATTTATTTTCTCATAAATCCAACAAAGGATTACCATTAATGAAAAGCAAAAGGAGTTACTCAAAGAAAATGAGGTTTGAACATGTATAAAGAAAGATAAGACTTAAGGTAAGGGTTTTCTCGTGTCACTTTTCTTTCTAGGAGATATGTGATACATTCACGACTAGTTTATTTTTTTTTGGTTTATATAATACCCATTAATGTAATATATGATCCTTATCCTTTAATTTCTGGGTATTTACATATCCATTTTATGATTTCTCTTTCATGTGGTTTACAATTCAAAAGTTACCCAATCAGTAAAGTAGTTTTTTCTCAATTTTCTTTCTTTGAGACACATGTTATGTTATGAAATTATATTATTTTATAAGGTTTATATACTTTCCTTTTAAATTTTTTATCATGAGTATCCTTATATTCATGATATTATAAGTTTCATTTGATGTTATTCTCTCTTGGGTTAGAAGTATGCGTTCCTTCAAATCAATGTTTTCTAAATTTTTTTAAAAAGGTTTTAAATGAAATTTTAGGAATTTTAATGGAAAAATATTTCAATGATGTTTAAAATACATTTAAAGGAACCCTTTTTATTTTTTCAAGGTTATTTTCAATAAAAACAGTTTTCTAAATGTTTTATAATTTAAAAAGTGTTTTTCAAAATGGTAAGGATATTTTCCTCAATAATCATTTCAAGTGACATTTTAATATCATTTTCCATATAATATAATGTTATTTTATGTTACTTTTGTTTTACTAGGGATATTATACTATGATACGATTATTATTATTTCTATGAATGGTTTATTTTTATTATGGATTGATACTTATGAAATTTGTTTCTTTTCCATGAGTTATGCTATGATAAAATGTTTTTAAAAAACACTTTTTAAGGGTTA
The DNA here is from genome assembly GCA_963277665.1 of Viscum album. Lineage (NCBI taxonomy): Eukaryota > Viridiplantae > Streptophyta > Magnoliopsida > Santalales > Viscaceae > Viscum > Viscum album. The sequence continues at coordinate 1,303,123,262 of OY728160.1, read as the reverse complement.
TGATATGAAAAATGATTTGTGTTATTATGGAATACATATATATGTTTTTTTATTATGTGAAGGGTGGGAATTATATCTCCCTCCAATTAATTGGGTAATGATTTATATCTCATGAGACAATGATGAGAAACAAGTCGAAAGGCTTGATCCACTATGGGAAGAAGGGGAAACCTGATCCACTATGGGAAGAAGTGGAAACTAGATCCAATATAAGGAAAGAACTTTGATTGGGGATGGTTGTGTGTCCATCCCAGTAAGTACATCCCCCATGAAGTTATGTGTTACATTTTGGAAACGAGACTTGACTTATATGTAATGATATTACATACTTAAGCATCTAATATAAATTCCATGTATTATTACTATGTTATGATTTCATGGATTATGCTATTGATTTTATCATGATTCATGTCTTATTAACTACCATAATTTACTCCATGACTTAAGTATATGATATTTGATATACAGGGTATAATATTTTAATGTTATGTTCATGTTCTCATACCCCTATGTTCATTATTATGCTTACGTATATCCATTGTTTACCCTTATTGAGCATTTTAGCTCACCCTTTTCTTATGTTTTCTTTATCCTAGGTTATAAATAAATGTTTTATATAGGGTTAACAAAGGGTAAGATATTTTTGGGAAACATTAAAGATCTTTCACCACAATAGAATTTTGTTTTCCATGTTTACAAAGGCACTAAAGTAATATGGTATTTGGGTGTGTGTTTTTATATTCTGCAAAATAATGTAATGTCTATATATGAAAATAATAGTTTGTTATAGTTGGTATCAGAGTAAATGTTTAGTCAACATTTGGAAACTAGGATGAGAAAAATATAGTGAGATACCTAAGAATATTTCAGAGGATATTCCTATGGATTTATTTAAGGATAAGCCAAGTGTGTCATTGATTAAAGAAGGTTCCATAATTTAGAAATCATATAAGTTATTTTTCATGGTTATGTGGTTTTATTCTATGATAAGTGTTTCTCATGCTATTATTTCTTGTTTTAGTCAATGTAAAGATCCATAAATAACTAGGTTAACATTGAATGTGATAAACAATTTGTTGATGAGAATTAAAATTGGATGATCAATTTAGTGGTGGATGTTGTGATCATGCCTAATCAGTTTTCATGGAAAATGATTAAAAATGTGTAACTTAACCAACTCTCAGACTCACCCAGGAAAAGAAAGAATTATTTTTATGAGAATTTTGGTAATGGATACCATGGAGGAATGAATATTAAGTTTCCTTTATGTCAATAATGTAGGAAGAGACAACCAAATGGATGTTTTATAGGAACAAAAAGATGTTTTGACTATCTAAAATAAGGGCACAAATCAAGTAACTAAAAAAGTAAAATGAGAATTTCAGTTAATGAAATGGATGAGAATATTGGCCTCTCTAAGACACTATCAATTTATTAATTCTTTAAATTTGGAATGAATGGTAATTATTAAAATCAATGTCTTAAGTAGAAAGCACAAAAAGATAATCAGGAAGGTGGTATAAGTAATGGTTATATTTCAAATGATGTTAAAATTTCATGTGAAATGTGAAAAAATTGGTATCAAGTAATGGGATGAGGTATCCTTTTTAATGGATTAAGTATGAAGTTAAATAATCAAAGTTTTTATATATTTTTATTCAAGAGTAATGTTATATGAATTGTGAAATATATAAGGATTATTTAGATTATATTTTTATCTAAGGATTTACAAGAACATGTTCAACGATTCTAGTGGACTAGAAAATGGATTTAATGGAAATGTTATTTTCTTGGGAAACACATGATTATGGGAAATATAACCCTTAATACTTTCATGATGTTAAGATAATGATGTTTGGATAATGTAAATTGGACTGTATTGATTACCTTGGAATTAATTAACGACTTCTTGAAAAATTGGATTATTCTATCATTGATGAAGTTTAAAAAAAATTTGGATTTTAGGAAAATATAAAATAATAATTGGAATAAGGAAGAATGCATGTTTTCATTAAGGATTTATGGTAATTATGGTTATTACGATGTTTAAAGAGAGTACATGATAAAGGTATTCACATATTTGGTATGTCACAAATAAGATCTACTTTATGATTTATAGTGGAATCAATGTTAATATAATTTTGAGAAATTTAGTGACATTCTTTATACATTTTTGTAGATTCATCTTTCGAAAAGATTACAAGGTTAACCATTTATGAAATATTTTATATTAAACATTGAATGAGGTTTTAGAGATTAAATTATTATATCTCTATATGAATATTTATGTTTATTGGATAAAATGTACTAACCATTTTTTTTATAACTAGAGACATAAGTAATGACTTATCATCCCATTATGGATCTTATGATCCACTAATTCTTCAGGTATTACAATTTCAACCTCATTTCTTGGTGTAAGATATGGAGCAGAAATTGACCAAGACGCAACTCATGGATGAGCTTGTGCTCACAGAATTGAACGAAGCCAACTATATCTTCTTGTGAAATTTATTAAACTTTAGGAAATGTATATTGAAACAAAAAATTTATCCAAGCACCTTCATTTTCAACGAATCAAATGGTCCCTTAGATCATCACAAATTTATCATTCTTTGATGGTTAACTTTATAATGACCATATTCTCTATCACTCTCCATCAGAACTTGATAGTTGTATTTCTCTACCATTTCAATGTTTTCACTTTCCACCTATGTTCTTCTATGTGGAAACCTAGTTATAAGTTACTTTGGTTAACCTTTATGTTTCTAACTTCCCCCTTTTAAAGGGAATTTCACTATTCATTTTTACGATGTGAGTTTCTATGAAAAGAACTATAAAGTATTAAAACATTGATAACCTAGATGAATTCAGAAATAAAAATTTATTTTAAGGGGGTTATAATGTTACACCCTATGATTTCATGAAATATATATTTTGAATTAGTCTAATCTTTTCAATATATTCCATTTCACGCAACACTGAATATAACTTTCATTATATAAAAGTACCAAGTTATTATTACATTATACACAACACCAATTCCGGATTTTTCTATAAAAACACTTATATTATCCTTCTATACATGGAACACTATGTTTGGAATGTGTTATATATAATTCATAATTCTTTTGAAATCTTGCATTACACACAAGGCCTAGTTTTACTAAACTGCAATGTACTATTAATATTATTATTAAAATAATATTATATTTGTCACCTAGCTTTTGGAATGGAGGTTATGAATAATATTTATTAAACTAGAGAAATATGTTTTAAAAATATATATAAGAAGAATTCCTTTTTGAAAAATTAACTATAAATGAAAATTAAACCCTTTAAAAAATATAGGAAATCTTTTGCTGAAAAACTATATTTATGAAATTAAACACGTTTTACCTCAATAAATAAATTAAAACAATTTTGATAAATCATTTCAATTAAATATTTATTAATTCAACTAATTAGTGTCCTTATTTTTTGTTTTATTTAAAATAGATAATAATAAAACTAATTTTACGCTTAAATATATATATTTTTCTAAAAGGCAATTTTACCACCCTTTAATAAAAAATCACTTTAAATATAATTTTTGAAACTTTTATAATTTTTACGTGAAAAAATAAACTCAATTTTTTAAATATTAATATCCAAATTTAATTTGGGTGAACTTTTTTTATTTTTCTGAGAAGTTTCATGTTTTGATGAATACTGAAAATAGTGAATTTTAATTGAAAAATGATATTTTTTATAAATTATTTATATAGTTAAATAATGTTTTGAATTTGTTTTAATATATAATTAGTAAAATTGTACATTAATTAATCCAATTTATATCATTGTAACCAATTTCATCTAGAAATTGGATATAAAAACACTTCAATCTTTTGACTTTTTCACTTTTAAAACTCGTTGTCTCATCTCATCTATCTGGTTAATTTTAAAATAATTTCTATCTATTATGTCATTATAATTTTGACAAATAGGTTACATATTTAGAATAATAACTTCAAAATTTATTAAATAGGTTCCTTTTATTTTTGGATAGTATGAATAGTAACTTTAGTAATTTTTATTACTCTAGGTAAGGGTAAATTAGGTAATTAAGGATAAAAATAATATTATAAATATTTTAAAACTACCCTAAAACTTGTAAAAAAAATTTGGATAAATTTAATTTTACCCCTAAAACCTAAGGTTTGAAATTTAATTATTTAATTGACACATTTCCAGGAAAATGACTTAGATGTTATTAAAATCAAAGAGAGTGACAACATGTCACTCTTACTTTCAATACATATATTATTTTTAATATGTTTTTAAATAGAATAAATGATCATATATATATATATATATTATAATAAAATATAAAAGTTTTATATACATCATGCAAATTTATTTTTCAAATTTTAATGAATAAATAATTATTATAAAAAATTATACAATGACGATGTAGTAAATATTTAATTAATGAAACAATTAATTAAATGATATTATAAATATTAAAAGAAATATAATTTGACTTAATTAATTTGATACGTTAATTTTATATAATAATATGAAATATTGTGGGTTCATTAAATTATTTGGTTCAAAGTTGTATTTCTTTATTAATTTTCTTAATGTTAAAGTAATGAATAGTGTCAAAAATGACACTAATGGTATTTTCTAAAAATAATATCTTATTAAATAATTTTAAAATTATAAAAATATTCAATAAGGACAAATGGTGGTCTTAAATATCATAAAATGGAAATTTATGGTCCAATTGAAACTTTATAAGTAAAAATTACTACCTTTTATTATTGAAAAATTTGTTACCATAGTTAAAATTAAAATAAGTTAACCAAGTGGTTTTCAAAATGATAAGGTTTAAAATAACACCAAAATATATCTAAAATCTATTGTTTGATAATATTAAATCCTTATAACATCCTAAATTTGAATAAATGGTATCTTGGATGTATTTGGATTTAGATCAAATTTATTATAAATTAATAGTTCGAGAAATTAAAAAAGTGTTCATCCCCTATCTTATAAAATGTCACTTCTTTTTCTCTTTTTTCACAACCCAAATCCATTTAGATCAACCAAAAACTAACAAAATATCCTACCAACTTCCATACCTTCATATTAGAGGATTCACCTTGGGAATAAATCCAACCAAGTAAGCCCTTTGGGGAAAACCAAAAGGTGTTACCCCAAGAAGAGGGGGTTTGAACATGTATGAAGAAATTCAAGACATAAGGTAAGAGTTTTCTCATATCAATTTTATTTCTACAATATATATTCTATATTCACCACTTATTTTTTTGTGGTTTAATACTACACATGAATGTGATCTATGATCCTTATCTTTAAATTTTGGGGTATTTATATATCTATTTGATAATATCTTTTTAATGTGGTTTTCAGTTCAAAATTTACCAAATCGGTAAGGATTTTTTTTCAATTTTCCTTCTTTGAGACACATTTTTTTATGAAAGTATGTTATTATAAAATATTTATATACTATAATTTTACATTTCATATCACAAAATCCTTAATTTCTTAATATTATAGGATGCATTTAATGTTATTCACTTTTTCGTCAGAAATATATATTCCTTCAAATCAATGTTTTATAAACATGTTTTAAATGTGTGTTAAATTATATTTTAGAAATTTTTATGGAAAAAGTATTTAAAATATTTTTAAAATAGTTTATAAATCTTCCTTTATAATTTTTTGAGGTTATTTTCAATAAAAAATATTTTCCAAATTTTTATTATTGAAAAAGATTTTTTCAAAATGGAAATTATATTTTCCTCAAGAATTATTTCAGGTTATATTTCAAAATAATTCTTCATCTAATATAATTTTATATGATGTTAATTATTTGTTAATGGGGATATTATCCAATGATACCATTATTAGTCTTTATCTAAATGGTTTATGTTTTTGATGGATTAATACTTATGAATTTTGTTTGTTTCCCATGAGTTATGTTATGATGAAATGTTTATAAAACCCACATTTTTATAGGTTATGATATGAAGAATGATTTATATTATTGTGTAACACATATTTATTGTTTTAATTATATTAATGGTGAGACCTATATTACCCTATAATGCATTGGGTAAAGATTTATATCTCATGAGATAATGATGGGAAACAAGTCGACGAGATTGATCCACTACGGGAAAAAGGAGAAACCCGGTCTTGTATGGGAAGAAAGGGATCCCAATCCACTATGGGAAGAAGGGGAAACCTGATCCACTGTAAGTAAAGTATAGAGTCTGGGGATAGTGGTGTGTCCTGCCCAGTAGGTGCAGTCCCCATGAAGTTCCCTGTTATGTTTTTGAAATGAGCCTTGACTTATAGGGAATGATATTACATGTTTATGTGACTTCCACAAATTATGTGTCTTGTTCATATGTTATGCTCTCATAGATTATGCTCTTTATTTCCTTATGATTAATATCTTATGAAATTTCATAATATATTCCATGAATCATGTATATGATCTTTGATATGTAGGGTATGCTATTTTAATGTTATGCCCAAGTTATCGTATTCTCATGTTCATGATTATGATTATAGATCTCCCTTATTTTACCTTATTGAGCATATGTACACACTCTTTTCATATGTTTTATTTTCCCCAAGTTATAAAGAAAGGTTTTATGTTGGGGTAATAAAGGGGAAGATATTTTTGGGAAAAATTGAACATCTTTCACTAGATTATAAGTTTATGTTCTTTGTTTTCAAAGGCACTAAAATAATACCTTATTTGGGTGTCTGATTTCATATTAAGAAAGAATGATATAATTTATATGTATGAAAATATTTAGTTTTTACATTATAAGAAACCATATAGGTCACCATTTTATTGGACTGATCTAGGCGAGTCAGCAATCATAGGCCTAGAGTTGGTGTGATCTATGACAGATAAGGTGTAGATCATCCATGAGTGGATGAGGACTATAGAGAGATGTCATAAGTCCTATGAAGATCGATGATGGAGGCATTTTTAGTTCAAGGATGGATACCATGTGTCCATAAAGTTCTCAAATCAATGTGTATTATGGGTATTTTTCTAGGGAAGTAACTTATATTTGAGGTTAATTGTCCCTTTACAGATATTATGTAGGGTTGTTGAGGTGGTGTATCACTTGGACCAACCACCATAGTAAAACTGGGTGCACGACATCCTCCTTGTGTTGAAAATGAGGTGGTACATGCATAAACCATCACATGTTATCGACTAGGATGAGCTAGACATTAAGGATGGAGATACCATTGTAGAGTACCCAATGGAGGTTAAGGATTAGTATAAGAGTATCCTCTATGGGTGAGATACTCCTTTGGTGCATGTTTAGTGGAAGTATGGGAATATCCAAGAGAGAACCTAGGAGTAGGAGATGTAGATGCAAGCTCATTAAAAACATCTTTTTTAGTAGTATTTTTATCTTTTCGGGGATAACAATCCCTAATACGGAGAGAATGTAATTATTATTCCAAGAAAATATTTAAAATATATCTATTAATATTTTGGGAGCCAAGAATTGATATGACATCAGATTCCAAGGGCCAATGAACTCAAAATTTATATTTGAAAAATACTAAATATATTAAAATCACATGTGCATAGTTTTTCTGAAAAAGTGGATTTACTCCCAAATAGAGTTTCTGATAAAAAATCTGAGGCCACTGTTGAGTTTAGAAAATAGGTTTTACCTTAGGCATGGAATAACCTTTATCATTGTGGGGAATTTGTGAAAAAGTTGTCACAGAAGCTAAAAATAAATAAATAAAAAAAATATTTTATTTTATTTCATTAATGATGTAACCTAAATACCTCCACTATAAATACCCCATTATGGGAATGTCTTAGGGTTATTCGCATAACCCTATAGACCTAGAGATGATCTATTGGAGAGACATTGTTGAATGACATCAGATTAGAGGATCATATTGATACCGCATAGATCGTATATGTTAATGGAGTTTGTGGATCTCACCAATGACATAAATGTAGAATTTTTATTCATCAGTGATTGATCCAAACTATGTGTAGGTTTTTTATGTGTTTTTATCCAATTTATATATCCTATGTTGAAATTATATCCATCCCACGAACAAGAATTTATTCACATATTGAAATTTGATTTATTTGTTTTTTATTGATTGTTTCTCTTTATTCCTATATTCTAAGAAAACAGAAAAATGTTGAAATGAACAATGTCTGAGGTTTATTCCTCATGTTTATGGTTTTCTCCCATAAGTATTTTCATTTTCATCATTTCCAGTTTCTTTATCCAATGGCTCAAAAAATACCAGGAATTTGATCATTTCATAACTATTCTTTGTTGCAATAGATCAATACCATAGGTTAAGTTTGCGATAAAGGGTAAAACTGAGTAGAGATGATTGAGGATATCCAGTGGGAGATCATATCAAAACGGGTTTCCTTATTTTTACTGGTTTTATTCATGGTGAAGACGTTGTATAGAGATAGTACAACCTGACAGGTTAATTTTTGAGAAAATCAGAGCCTGAATCCTGACAATCGACAATGAAGAGGGTTGACTAACCCAAAATTCAATATTTCTAATTGGATTTATGGTGGTGGGGGGGGGATAAGGATGATATGATGATGGAACTGTGGGTTTCTACAAATCCCATGACACATAATCTGGTGATACACGCCATGTAGGACCCATGGTCACGACGCTAGGGTTTCCTTGGAAATTTAATATCACACACCATGCGAAACCTATCACACACCATGTAATCCATGGATGGAGGCTCAGAAATTACTCTAGGATTACATGGTTATGTACATGTCTAGACACCCTATGTAACACCCTAGAATGATAAAGGGTTAAAATACTAAATGATATGACTCATGTGAACAAGGTAGAACATTATTTTCAGGAGCATGCCTTATTAGAAATCCACAGTTAAGTGTGCTTTTCATAAAGTAGGGGTAAAGATGGGTGGACTTATGGGAATTTTCCTAGGTTGTGTGTGAGTGAGGAAAAAACATACTGGAAAGAACAAGTGTTGTCTTATAGGGGATGCCATTAGTCTGATGACCCATTCAGAAACATGGGTTGGATCCAAGGAGGGGACCATGTGTTATGGGGAAATTGGTGTTACCTGGTGGGATAATACCCAACAACCATATGATGGTGGGGTGTCTGTGTTGTTAATTAGGCCTGATTTTTATACAATGGAATGGGTAGAGTACATGGGTATGACCCATTGCTCGGACACAGATAGGTACACAAACATGGCCAGATATACGGAAACATACATGGGTAGGTCCAAATTTAGAGGTACATTCCATGTAACCAAAGATCATTCCATGAACTTACTCAAATATGTATTGGATCCCTTCATCACTTCATTATAAACCATGGTCAGTTGAGTGTGATACCGTGGTCCTTTTCTGTGAGGGTAAAGTGAAACATTACATCATTGGAATAAGAATGTGTTCTCCTCTATGGGTGCAGTATTGGATTGAGTTCGGTGCATCCCCCTATGGGAACAGGGTTGGATCCTCTATTATTCCTAGGTGTAGTACTTGGTATCTGAGTTTCCACCATGCATAACCATTTATCCTCTATATAGAAGGCCTATCTAGTAGCAATTGAGGTGTTCCCCAGTATCCCTTTGTGTGATCCCCTACTAAGATGATGAAATATTCTAAGATACAATGAGTTCTTCTTAGTTTGGTACCATGATCATAACCTCTTGGATGTGCATCACCACTGATTTTATGGATCTTAGGGTGAGTACTCCCATAACGAGTGTTACCTAGAAGCCTCAAGCAGTACCCTGTGGCTGGTAGTATTGGTTGATACCACTTGAGACCAGTTTTCTGTTATGAGTATATCTGAGTGTTGTTTATTTTATTTCTATTATTTATTGACTACTATTTATTAATTATTCTTAGTGATTGTGGGTTTCCATATAGGGTATTGTTATACTCAGCACTACATGGGCTCTATCTGCACATGCCATGTCTTATACTGATAATGACTTTATTGATGGTGTCATATGAGGACAAAGAGTAGGCATATTACATTTATAATAGGCATAACAAGGTATTTTTTGTGTGGTTTCATTTGATATTAGTGTCCTCCTTTAGAGCAAGTTGTAATTCTTTTCAATTTTATTTGGCTTTCATTTCCCCTCTTTATCGTTTTTAGTATGTTTTTTGTTCATTGATTATGGGAAAGACATATGCATGCATTGGTATCATTTGTTTTGTATTTCAGTATTGTATGGGATTAGAGATGTGTCCATGAGTACATTTACTTAGGTTAATTCCTCCCATTTAAGGGATATGCATACTCAAAACTGGTCACCAGACCTTGGATTACTATAGGTGGTATTTTTTTAGTCACACTGAGCTTATTTTCATCCCGACGGGACCCAAAGGTTCGGGTCATAACAACGAGATCATAAAGTTTTATTAAGGAAGATGTTATATGGTTTTATTATAAATACATACTTGTATGGATACTAAAAGTGGATGTGGTTTTGTCATTGATGTATCAAGTGATAGTAACCCCAAAAAGAGTTGTTTGAGTATATCTTGAATATCATTCTAGCCTTCTCAAATCTTTTTGAGGATTCTTGTCTATAATCTATGGGTATCTCTCTATACTCTAGATGTTACCTTTTTCACCATCATAGGGGAGATACAAATATACCATTTTTAGTCTATTTCACCACTTCATATTTATGTCATACTATCTTCAACATTTTTGAGGTTCATCCTCCTCATGATGTGTCCATCCACGACCATCTTAAAGAATTCTAAATATTTCCTCTCTCTCAACAACTTTTAAATCATTTTTAGGCATCCAAAACTGAACTTATTCAAATCATTTGGAAGAACATAAAAAATGGATTTATTTCCAAGCTTCTTTCAACATTAAATATTAAAATTTTAAAATTATTGTGTCAATACTAAATGAAATTTATATCTAGAAAGACCACTACAATAATTTTGTTCTGGATTTTTAGATCTGAAATACCATGATATTTTAGGTAATTACCATCCTCCAACCAAAACTTTGAATTCATATGGTTCTCATCATTCCTTAGTATGATGAAATGAAACTTTATCAAATCATCCATATGTAATCCAGTTTCCGTGGGTTTTAGAGCTATATTTAGAGACCATAATGGTGATATCATTTGATGCATCTATTGAACTTGTGGAATTACTTCATCATTAGAGACTAAAATTATTGGCTTGATCAATGTGGTTGAGATGACTAGAGAATGAAGATGGAAATATTTATGGCTTGAATTTAAATTTTATTCTGTTGTGAAAGCAGTCATAAATGGAAATATCCACTTCTCTTGGAAGATGACTTCTCAATGGATCAAGTGATTCGAAACACTTTCCTCCATGATATATTTTAATACACATTCATATCATGAAGATAATTCCCTTTATGATGGCGTTTCAAATAAAGGGGTAAGTTGTGATGAGATAAATTTGTCTAATGACCTCCCAGAGGACCACATGACTCTTTTTAAAATAGATAGTCATAAAATTCCTTCATTAAAATAAGTGTATCTTTGAGATTTTTCTAATAATAGAGAATTATCCTTATGAAATGTTCCCATATTACTACTAAAAAACTAATTTTTCATGATTTATAAATCATATGAATGATATTTCATGAAAATATGATTCTTAAAAATGTCCATTTTTTCTCATAAGAAACCTTTTGGTTTTATTCAATGAATGGAACCATGAGGTTTCATGTTAACAAGAAATGTGATAGATAAAGGAATTATTGTACTCATGAGCAACCAAAAGAAATAGGAGCATAAAGGTGAAACCTTGTGGTTATTCCTAATCATTTATTTCACTTTATGATTAACAATATCAATTTTGGTGAGTTTCCTAAAAAACCTAATAATAAAAAAGTGGAGTTTTAGGAAGTCCATGTAGGAAAGAAGATTCTTCTTCCTACATTTCAAGCATGTAGGAAGAATCACTCAGGGAAATGTCTCATAAGAAAGAGGATATTTTTTCTATGGGGAATAAAATGAAATAATGAAACTAATTTTTAAGTAAAAATTAAAAGTTACCTGGAGAGAAATAGTGTTCATCCTTGGTTACCATTTATAGTTCAATGCATTTTGTGTGGGGAATATGGGTATTATAAAAGATAATGCTCTAATAAAAAAGTTAACTCCTAGACTCATGAAGGACCTATTCTATTCCAACTGTTGAAGTCTAAGGATTAAAGTGTTTTCTATTGATATTTGATAATTAAATTTTAGAAGTGTAATATAAATTATATTTTGGATATAATAATCATGAAACATTTAAGGATTGTTCCACAATAGTTTTTCTTTATGTATTTAAAAACATATATTGGATAGTACTAATAACCAATAAATCTTATTTAGTGGTAAGGCGATAATGCATAATTGTGATAAATATATGATTAGCATTGATGATGTAAATGAGATAATATTTATAACCTTGAAATTTGTATGTGATTTGATATGAAAAAGTGATTTAGGACATCTTTGATAAATTTTATTGTATTTTTAGATTTATGGAATATATTTAATAGTATATGATTTCATTTTAAGAATAAGAATTAGTTTAATTTTTGTAAGCATTTATGTTTTCATATGGGTATAAATTAAGATTTATGGATAACATCGTGGTTTTATAATGTTAAGATTGATCATAAGTTCAAAGTTATAAATTCCCATTTTGAGGTTTTAAGTGGTGGGATTTTAATACAATTTGAGTATTTTTTTCAGTTTTAGGAAGAATTCCCTATTTAGGTTTAAATTACCCTTTGGTTTAGTAAATTATTTTATGTTAAGTTAATTATGGACTATTGGATAGTGGGATATAGATAATATTAATATTTGAAAAGTGATTAATTGATAAGGAGTTATTTTTGGAGATATTTATAGTAAAGATAAGGATTACCTTTCAGGTTAGTATATAAATATTATTCATGATATTCTGGTAATTTTAACTACATTATATGATTATATAGTGAGTTATTATGGTGATTGATGTTATTTAGGGAGATAATTCATTAGGTTGAGGTATTTTTAACCTTTAGATTTAACAATTTATTTTAAATTAAATATTATCTTGGAAGAATGAAATTAAATTTTTAGGTGTGTAAGCTGAAAGGAATAAGATCCCCTCTAAAGTTAAAACATTCTTTAATGACACGGTTAATGAGGTTATTTGGGATATAGTGTTATTTATATACTATTTATGTGTAACATTTGTTACTATTGTGGAAATTTTTGAGTTAAATAGAAATGTTTTACTTACTGAATGTTATATTACCTTGTGATAACCATTAGTTTTTGGTAAATATTTAATGATAGGGGGAATATATTAATATCATTTTATGGATTATGAAGTTTATTTTAGTGCTTTGGGAATTAAAATTTCACTTGAATACTCATACTTTGAAGAAAAGGATGATATTATAGTGGAAATTGATTAAAGGATGAAATTATACTTGTCATGTATATTTCATTACATTCTTAGTATAAATGGTTAATTAATTCGTCAACACTAGGAAAAATATCTTAAAACAAAAAAATATCCTTTTACATTCATTTCCTATAAATCAATGGACTTTTTCACACCTTATTGATTTATGTTTTTTCAACCATTAGCTTTCTCAGGATCATTCACTTTCTTGTGATCAATGTTCTCTATACCCCTCCATCATTATTTGGGTAATGAATTCTTCTTCTATGTCTATATTTTCACTTCCCACTAATGTTATACTATTTTGAAACATAATTACGAATTATTTCATATGACCTTCATATTTCTTTTTCCATCCTTTTAACAGGAAATTTTATTAACCCTTTTTTATTATGTGGGGTTTCAGTAAAGGAATTTTAAAATATCAAACCCTTAATTACGACACACAATTTAAAATTGTGAAAAAATAATTTATTAAATGAGGGGAAAATGTAACACTTGGAGTTTTTTAAATAATACTATGTTCAATAGTGTATACAATATGAAACACTGATCTTAAATGAACTACACTATATTAATATTTTATAAGTGTTATAATATAGTCGGTGAATTAGTGGGTATGGATAGAAGTAACTGAAATATGAAATATATTTAAATTTCATAATCAATAAATATTTATAGATAAATTCATAGTAAATAAACACTCAATTTTTGTAAATTCATTTTATTTTTCAAAATATGATTTCTTCCAAAATGTTTTTATTTCTATTTTTTGAGTGAATATTATAATTTATTTCTCAAAATTTTATAAATTATATTTGATTAAAAAATAGTTTCATTTTTTAAATCATCATATCAAAATTATTTTACAGTGAATTTTTGGAATTTTGGTAAAGAAATTAAATTTTTGGTGAAAGGTAAAAAAATAAAATTGTTATTAAATACTTTATATTTTATGATATCGTCAAGACATAAATATGATATAATTTTTTTGAAACTTATGAAATTAATAATTTATGATAATATAATAAAAATATATTAAAATAATAAATAAAAACATATAAATTATAATTTAATTCAGGATAAATATGAAAAGAATTTTCAGTGTCGACACTATGTTTTCACAACACTGGAAAAGTCATATTTGGTGGTATAAAAATAATATTTAAGATAGAGGATGATTTTATTGACTTTTTTGTTAAATAAGAGATATTATTTATTATTTTTATGTATAGATTTCAATTTTGGAGTTATATAACAAGTTACTTATCCAAACTCTCGTGTAATTCTTGTACAAGAATTGAAAAGTCAAACTAAAATATTACATAATTTTTCATAACATAATTGTTAGTAAATATATATATTTAATGAATATAAAAGTTTACCTTGAAACTAATTAATTTTATTTTATTATGTTAATTTTTTTTAATTTTTAGTGATGAAGTGATTATCTTAAATTCTTATTCAATGTCGATACAATGCTTGTGTAGATAGTAAAAAATCATGTAAATGATTTTAAAAGCTAAAAAATTAATTTTGTTTGAGTTATTTAAAGTTTATTGAGAATTTTTAATAAAATTATAACATATTATAGATGTTTTAGATGTTTATATTTTAATTAAATTTCTATCATGTATTTTTCAAAGTCGAATTATGTGAATAGTTCATAAAATGAAATTACTAGTATTTTATGTTAAATAATATTTTATTAAATTATTTAAAATTTTAAAAATTCATATTTGAGGATAATCAGTATTGTAAACAATCTAAAATTTCACCTCTTTTCAAATTATGATCTAATTTTTACCTTATAAGTAAAATGATAACCCTTTAATATTGAAAATTCATTACCATGGTTAATGTTAAAATTGATTAACAAAGAGGTTAAACAAAACGATAAGGTTTAAAATGATATATAGACATTTTAAAATTTTATTAAGTGATTATATTAATACCATATCCTCATTATCTTATAATAAATTTCATTTTGGAACCACTTTACATGAGTTATAAACATATTATATTATAATATTTAATGTATTTCTAAAAACGACACTGATGATATTTTGTAATAAAAAATATTTTGTTAAATAATTTAAAATAAATATGTATAATATATTTGGAAAAGTTATTGGGATATGGTTGAAAATAGAAATCATGGTCCATTAAGAGACCAATTTTCTTTTTACAGTAACTTTCTTAACCCCCAAAGAGTAAAAAATATTAATATTACAGTTATTGTGAAAATGGTTAATGGGGGTCAAAACTAATAGATAAGGGTTAAAACGTCACCTGAAATTATAAAAATGTTATTGGATGATAGGATTTATAATTTTACTAATGAAAATGATATTTTCCTCTAGAAATATTCCAAATATCTTTTAAGGTACTTTTCATATATGATAACATCCTTTGATGTTGGATATGTTTTACTGGGGATATTATCCAATGATACCATCCTTATACTTTATCTTGATGGTTTATTATTATTATTATGATATTTTTATGAAACCCATTTTTTTACAAGGGTTATTATATGATTAATGATTGAAATTTTTATAAAACCCATTTTCTATTCCACAAGTTATGCTACAATAAATTATTGAAATATTTATATATGTAATTTCTTTTCTATGGGTTATAACATTTGATTAATGTTTTATGATCTTGTTTCACATGCATGAATGGATTGTGATTATGTGATGGGTGAAACCATAATTATATATCATAGTGAATTCATTGGGTAAATATGGATATATTATGAGATAATAAGGAATGGAATGAGTAGTGAACCCAGTTTAGTAAGGGACTCTTTCCACTATGATAGTTTTGGGAGTGAACCGCAACTAAGGATACTATGGAATTTGGAGTGAATCCAATACATTATTATAGTCTTGATAGTCCTACTTTGACTATGGAAATTATTCCCAATACTTATGTGTATTATAAAAACTTACATATTATTCTAATGTTGTACTCTCATGGGTCATGTTATATTATTCCTTTTATGATTCATTACTTATTAATTGTAAATAATTATGCCATGATTCAAGATTATGATCTATGAAATTATAGGTATGGTTTTCAAATTTTAAGTTAATGTTCTCATACCCTTATCCTCATGTTATGTTTAAGTGATCATTAATATCTCCCTTGGTTACTCATACCATGTAAAGATCACAACCCTTTTAGAATAGTGCATGTGGTTATGTTATTACATTGACACTAGATGCAAGCAGTCACATCCCAATGGACCTAATAGTTTATTAGTCATGGGAAACTAGATACATTTATGATTCCCATATTTCATTAGAAATATAAAAACATAAAATAAAAATATTATTTCATCCTTGAAATCATTAATAATATTCTTCTTCATATCCCATGGAAAAGAGAATCAAATAAAGGGTTATATTAGATACTCAGTAAGGGTTATGTACAAAGTAAGTTATCATGAGTAAATAAATAATAATTAACATGGGAGAGTGGATAATCAAAACACATTCCACTAAATTAATAACTTGAGATCATTGAGTATCCATATCTAATATCAACATATAAAATACATAGATAATGAAAAATAAATTATTAATAATGGAAATTTATAATTCTTGATATCAATGATCAAGGACTCCCAACTAAAAAAATCATTAATATTACCATCAAGGTTTCTCAACCAAGAAATTATCTTTTCATCATGGACTCTCAACCAAGAAATTAACAATATATGGGTAGGCATACACCTAATACACAAGAATTATGACATGATATTACGACCTCAACCTATACATCATTCCAAATTTTTTTGTATTATAATACCTATTGATGCATTAAGGGGATATCTACAACTGGGCTCCAAATTTCACTTGAACATCATATACATACCTTATATTTTTATTGACAAATACAATTCATTCTTAAAATTACTTATAAGGAAAAATTATTCATTTTGAATCAAGAATACAAAACATAAATACTTTGTTATAAAAAATCATCTAGATAAAGAATAAATATGGTATTATTATATAATATCCCCAATAATATCAGTAGGTGTTTTCGTAGTTTAGAATACCTCGAAAATATCACTAGAAAATTTCTTGGGGAAAAACAAATTTTACACTTTGAAATAACTTATGAAAATTTAAAATTTTCCCAAATATTAAAGAAAAAAGTTTATTTAGAGAGAACCTTGTACACTTGTAAATGATGCTTCAAATCATTTACCAATCATGATGGTGGGAAATTACATTCATACCATGTATGTTAAAACCATGATTTCTTTTACATTTTTAGTAAAAAGTCAAAGTACACCATTCAGAAAATGAAAAGAATATTTATTTTGAAAGTTTTGTAAATATTAAATCATGAGTAAAAATGAAATTAAAAAATAATAGGGTAATATTATAAAAATTAGTGATTTTTTTGAAAATATAGACATGGAATAAAATGATTGTTGACTAAATATAAAATTATGAATATTTTTTATTAAAAACATTTCCTTGATATTTTTAAGTAACCAAGAGAAGAAAATGGTAATATTATATGAAAATTTAATAAATAACCATATTATAAGAAGATTTAATGTATTTATCAGATACACAACATATAAATTTATTTAATGAAAATTGAAACATAAACAATCCAAAAATAAAATGAGATTGTAACAAAAATCCCTTACCTCTAGTTTGACTTGACTTATAAGTGATTTAAACCTCATTTATAATAAATTTAGATTTATTATATTTATGTGAATGAACCATATACATACTTATAATATCACATATGATATCTTTATAATATTCCAATACTTTTTCATTAATAATTATTTATTAAAATTGTTATTTCTCGGTGTTAACTATTTTGTTTTTAAAAAGAGTTTGAGTTTGGTAATTCCGGTACTTATAATTTGATCATGGTAACATAATCTACATAATTTTAATCATGATATAAATATCATATGTATTGAAGATATATATAGGGTTATTCATAAAAGGTAGATATAGAAAAATAAATTACACCGTTCATGGAGACGGTAGGCCATACGTACTCATGAACGCTGTTTTCATTTTTCAACGGATGTAAAGAAATAAAGGTAAATAAAAATTAACCTTTATAGAATCATTATTATATCATATATATACTATATATTCATTAAATATACCATTATTACCATCCATGAAGAGTGAAATCAAGAAAAAAATCACATTGCTTTGTGTAGGTGGTATTCAAGACATATACCCGAGTGACATTATCATTTTCCAACAGATAAATAGGTAAGAGGTTATATATTATATTATAATTTAAAAACAATAATTATATTATAAATATATCATATAAACATTAAACCCATCATATTAACTATCTATAAAATATGGTGATTAAAAATGAATTGCATCGCTACGTGGATGTTGTAGTCCACACATACACACATGTGATACTTTCACTTCCCATTTGATGGAATAAAGGGTATATATTGGTGGTCAAATAATAATAATAACATTTTAGTATATTTATTACTCTGAATATATTATTTTATAAAGAATAACACATATTTATAGGTGTTATAATAATATGTAAATTGAATGTGGTCGGGTAAGATGATTACCACTTCTTCGGTAGGACTTCTTTAGATCCCTTCTTAAGGACCCTTTGATTTTTTCCTTTAAGAAGAAAAAAAACTATAAATTAATATCTATGGATGTTTATAATAGAAATGTTCAAGGGTTTTTGGGGATATATGGATCAAAGTTGTAACGTCCCAGTTCTGGAAGCCACCAGAGGTGACCTGTACCCGGTTGGTCACATGGCCTCAAGCGCATTCCCCCGAATGCCAGAGACTGCCGACTAATAGTGAGGGCCTTGAGTGTTATAGTAGATAAACTATGCCATGATTGGTAGAGTAACACAATATAAGTAAAACATATAACAATTTAAGAGGCATTAAAAATACCATAAAATTGTAAACAATAGAAAAATAGAGGTAATAAACAACTGGAGCACATATATAAATGATGCATGATACATATGTCTAGGAAAGAAGCCAAAAAAGTCACAATGATGGAATTCAAAAATAAACCAAATTAAAAAATAAAACAGATGAAATCCAGCAGCATCTCAAGCCTCAGCTTGGTCCCATGCTCTCCAACACTACAACAATCAAGTACCTAAAGTAGAAGGGTGTTTTCCCTTATCTATACCTGCAGATATATAATCTGTTTGGGCCCAAAAGAATGAACCAAAGAGGGTGTGAGACTAATCCAAGTAGGCAACCACCCAACGATCTGTTCCAAATATTTAGTGAAAATATATGGCAGGAAATAAGAAAAAGAAACAATAAACAAGAGAGTACTCAAAAGTAAACAATACTACAATTTCATTTACAAAAATTTACTTTTAAGTATTTTATCAACCCGAAAAAATACAAGAAACCCTCGGGGTAGTTCTCACTACCTAACCCCTATGGTTTACAATGAAAGAAATGATATAGAAAAGACTCTTTGAGGATGTAATCACTGTCAATTCCCCCTATAGTCATATGTGAAAATAAAGATTCTATGAGGAAGCACTCAACATCAATTCCCCATATAGTATTTTAGAGGGAAAATACAGACACTATGAGGAAGCACTCAATGTAAATTCCTCATATGGTCTCATAACGTAACTATAGACATGGAACACTCAACTTCAATCCCCCCTATGGTCTTGCAGTATGATAATTATAACAGACACTCTGGGAAATCCATCAACGTCAATTTCCCCTATGGTCTCTGTAACACCCCGAGATTTTATGAAAAATATTATTTTTAATTTCATTAATGCCTTGTGTTATACGCTACACCAAAAGGAGCTTTCACAACACACATCTCTGACCTGGCTTGAATTACACGCAATCGCGACCTTCCACGATAGCGTGTGTTGTACGCAACACCTAGTTTCGCTAAACAACGATATGCTATTAAAATATTATTAAAACTAGACGTTATGAATAGTAATAACCACTTTTTGAAATTTTGTAAATTCGATTTTTCAAAATGGACTTCATTTTTGGATTCGGAATATCGAAATTAGCTTTGGGTGAAACTTTGGTGATTTTCGGATAACTTTCATATTTTGATGAATAGTGAAAATTACTAAATTTTAATTAAAAACAACTTTTTCAATCGAAATAATTAATAGTGATAAATTATTAATTTGAGTGGTTTTAAAGTATATTTATAATATATTTTTACAATTTAATACAATGTTGGTCATTGGATGTAATTTCACATTTAAACCAGTTATAAACAAGTGTCAATCTTTTGATAGTTATTATCTCTTAAAACACGCCTTTTGTTTTGACGACGGGAATTAATTTTTAAATTAATTAATGCAACTGATATGTTTTGAATTTGGTAAAATAGAAATCATTTTTGAGTTCATAATATCAAATATAGCTTAGGCCTAATTTTTGGTATTTTCTGAAAACTTTCAATTTTTGATGAATAGTGAAACCACTAAGTGGTAGTTAAAAAAACCGAATTGTTCATAAAACATAATTTTACCACTTCTGTGAGTGGAATTTTAAAAATCCAAGAGACACGGTTGATATCAGTAAGTAAAATGTGGTTCAATGAGATAAAAATAATTTTTTGGTGAATAGTAACTTTTTACTTTTTTTACCACGGTTAAAAGTAAATAGGGTAATTAAGGGTAGAAATGATATTATTATTACCCTAAAACATGTCCAAATTATATTGGATAAGTGTAATTAGACCAAAAACAAGCTTAGAAATAAAATATGACCATTTATGCCCACTTGGATTAGATTAGGACATTTATTATTATTTAATTCAAAGAGGAGTTAAAAGAGTTAAAATCAAAGTTTATTTACTAAAACATTTGTAATATAGGGTTATACATAAGATAAATTCTATTTTAAATATTCATTAGAATGATAAAAAGATTTCCTACATAATGGTATTTTATTTGTAATTTTTAGACATCAAATAATATAATTTATTTATGACACAAAGATGATGCAGTAATTATATTATTAATGAAATATTGACATAATTGATGTTATAAATACAAAAATAAATGTAATTTAAGACTTTTTATGAATTCCACTAATTTTATAGTTTAATATGACATGTTAGTATTGATTTAATTAAATTTTTCTAACTTATCATTCTGTTTTGATTTTCACAAAAAACAATTACTAAATAGTGTCAAAATTGACATAAAATAGTTTTTAAAAAATATATTATATTATTAATTGTTATTTTATTCCTAAAAATATAATGTTCGTCCAAATGACTTAGATAAGGTTATATATATTAATCATAAACAATTTGGGGTTCGTTTGGCTTCTTATAGTAAGTTTATTAACCTTATAGTGTAAGAACACAAGAAGACACGGTAAAAGTAAAATTATTTAACTTAATGTTAAATCTAAATGATAAGGATAAAATAGGAACCTAAACTTGTATAAATTCTATTGGATGAAAGGCTTTCGAACCATCCCCACCTTAGCCTCGAAATAAATTAATTTGGAGCTATTTAAAATCGAACTTGACTTTATAATAAAATAATATTTTTAGTTTTTCCAAAGGAGCCCCTCTCCTCCCTTATAAAAGGGCACCTCCTTCCTCTCTTCCTCACACAACTTTGAGCCTTAAAGCTCGGAAAAACCCTGCCAAATTATCTTCTCCACTTCCCTAGAAACATCCTAGAGGTTATGGTCTTCCTGAAAGTCCAATTTTAGTGCCCTAAGAGGAGGTCTCAAAGAGGGGCTTCAAAGAAGAGGTAATTTCCGTTACCGATTCTTTCACCTCTATTTCTTCTTCCACTTCTTCTTCTTAGGTTGTTTCATTTTTAAGTAATAAAATCAGTATCACTCATATACTGATATGTTATTATAAGTATGAAAGAATCCTATTTCACCATCTATCCATCCTACGGAAAACGAAATCACTGCGCGTGCGTACGTACAGAATACCGTCTCCACACTATGGTGAAATCTATTTTCCACCACCACCTTACTTGGATGGGTATAATGGTGTAAATAATAACTATATATTATTATTTTAAAGTGATATTGATTCTGAAATAGTATACATACACTCCAATACAGTCCCATGATCATGAGAACGATATCATCGCTTGTGCGTACGTACGGACTACCGTCTCCACGACGCGATGAGATTCATTCTCCACTTTAACCATTCATGAATGATTATAAAGTATATATAATAAGTAATAATGAAATATATGACATAATAATGATACTGGATTTATGTGTATATATATGTATGTCATCTACTTAATTCCGTTCAACTCAATAAGGAAACGAAAATAGCGTTCATGCGTACGTACGGCCTACCGTCTCCATGAACGGTGTATTTCTTTCCATTTACTGATTTATTATATATATGTATATTCTGAATATATATATATATATATATATATATATATCATGTTTTATTTTCTGGAATTAAGTAATCATGATCTAATTAATCATATGAATAATTACAAGTCAAAACACGGACGACAAATGAAACAATTTTACCCAAAACGCTCTTTAACATGGAATTTACAAAAAGAACGGGTAATATAAAGTCATAAGTGCACCATATATGATATCATAACAATGAATATGATTCTTTAATAAGTCAATGACATTATTTAAATCATTATACAGGTGTTTCGGACACTTACGAAGCAAATCAGACCTAAGGTAAGGGAAATATCACAATCTCATTTTTATCCGAGATTGTTTATACTTTGGTATTTACTGGGGTGTATTTTATCATCAACATACATGTTTCCTCAATATGTAATATTATTTCCATACACCTACAATTGTTTAAATCCTATTTTTCCCTTCGGTGAGTTTTTAGTAAAGAATATTAAAGGAATCTTTTGTCGTTTTTCGTACGAGGTACTTTTTGACTTTTCCGACAAAAGTACGAGAAGAATGTTTTTTTTAACTTATATGGCATGAATGGATTTTTAAAACATTATTTCCAAGAATCTTCCTTCACAAGTTTTCAAGTTTATTTTTAATCAACTTCTTTTAGTTTAAAATTGTATGACATGTTAAGAAAGGAAAAGTGTTTTTGAAGTAGAAAGGATATTTTCCTCAAGAATGAAGTTCAAGTGTTTTATCAAAATTATTTTCCATCTAAGAAAATAAAGGGTTCTGTTTCTATCCCTATTATTACATCGATTTGATTATGTTGTGATGGAATTATTTTTATGAATTCCTTTATCTTATATGAGTTGTTTTATGATGTCACGATGTTTAAGATTTCCATTTTTACTATATGGGTTATGCAATGATGTATGATTTATGATTTTGTGGCACACATAAGAATGGTATCATTATGAGATGGGTGGGACCTATATCTCTCTCTAATGCATTGGGTAAATATTTTATATCTCATGAGATAGACATGGCTGGAATGGTAGGTTATACCGGTTCAGTGAAACAGGACTGAAACGAGGGTGACTCGGTTCAGAAAGGGACTTTGTCCACTAAGATAGTCTTGGAAATGAGTCTTGACTAACAAGAAATGATTCTCTATGATTATGTGTGTATGCCACAACGTTTCATGTTTTAAGTTATGATTATTGGGATTACATTTCACTACTATGATTTATCCCATGTTATGAAATTATGATCTCTTTTGCAGGTTAATATTTCCAAAAGATATGTTCTTATGAATATGACGTGATTGATATTTATTTTGTTTACCCTTACTGAGCATTTGAGCTCACCCTTTTATGTTTTCTTTTCCCCAGGATATAAAGAAAGGTTTTAGGTAAAAAAAAAGGGAAGATCTTTATGGGAGATGTTGAAGATCTTTCACCACGATTAGAAGATTATATTCCGAGTTTCCAAAGACACTAAACTATTACGGTCCTTGTGTGTGTGTTTTTGTAATGTACTAAGTATTCCGCAAAAGTAATGTAATGTCCATGTACGTCAGGCTTCGGGTCTCTACATTTGGTATCAGAGGAAAGGTTTATTCAACCTTTGGAAACTAGGATGTGAAAGCGTTAGTGAGATCCCTAGAGATATTTCTAAGGTATGTCTAGGGATGTCCCTAAGGATAAGTATACGTATAGGATATAGTCCTAGAACTATGGTAACAATATTAGATTAAACCAAATATGTTAGATATTGAATTTACTCCCGCTTTATTATGATTTTTGCCTCTCACACTATTCTTTTTGGGTTTTAGACGATGGCTGGAACCCAAAGGAACCGTGTTGATCAATGCAATGGACAATGCAATGATTTTCCTCCTGAACAAACAAATGTTATGGGAGATGGAGTGAAAAATCTTATTACTATACTTACACAAGCTATGAATCATTCTGGACATCCAAATGAGCAGAGAAGGGAACAATATTCTATTGAGTCCTTCATGAGGCAACGTCCACCTTCTTTCAGTGGGACTTCCGATCCACTTGTTTCTGAACAATGGATCAATACCACTGAAAAGATATTTTCAGTTCTTCAATGTTCTGAACATGATAAAGTCATCTTAGCAGTATATCGTTTGGAAGGTGAAGCTGATCAATGGTGGAAT
This sequence comes from Viscum album, assembly GCA_963277665.1. Classification (NCBI taxonomy): domain Eukaryota; kingdom Viridiplantae; phylum Streptophyta; class Magnoliopsida; order Santalales; family Viscaceae; genus Viscum; species Viscum album. The sequence continues at coordinate 1,303,098,185 of OY728160.1, read as the reverse complement.
CTTATCAAGAATATGAGGCCAAGAGATGAAATTGAGTCCATGGAATGGGACGAGTTCAAGAATTTATTTTTCAATAAGTACTTCCCTCGTATTCTTCGAACAAAGATGGAGAAGGAGTTTCTCGAACTAAAGCAAAAGGATGATTAATCCGTTGGTATATACGAAGCGAATTTTACAAGACTTGCAAGGTATGCATCTGGCATTATCATCCAACCTGAAAGTAAAGTTGATTGATTTTTCAGTGGCTTAAAACCAAGTCTTAGAAGGTAATTAGCTATAAGAGACTTCAGTAGCTATGAAGAAATTGTGCGTTATGCTATCAAGTTAGAAATGGAAGTTGGTGTTACATATCCATCTCATGGTTTTGACAAGAAACGAAAGATGGAGTTCAAGGAGAAATCTCAGAACAATGGTGAAAAGAAGATGAATGTTTCCTTATGCACAAAGTGTGGAAAGAAGCATGGTGGAGATTGTCTTAAAGGGACTAGAAAATGTTTTAAGTGTGGAAAAGAAGGTCATCGAGTAGCTGAGTGTCGAAGTAATGGAAAAAGGGTTTCTAATGATGTGAATAAAGCAAACACTGCAGAGAACGCACCACCAACACTTCAATGATTCAAGTGCAAGGAAATGGGGCATTATGCTAATAAATTCCCTAATCTAAGGGTTAGTGATGATCGACATGAGCAACCGCTTAAGGAAAAGGACAAAGGGAAGTCACATGCGATCACTATTGGCAATGTTGAATATGACAACGATGTGGTGGAATGATTAAGTGTTTATGTAATGGGATTCCAAAATAATGTTGTATCATGGAGTATTGGAATATTTATGTATTGGTCTAATGTGGTATTCAAAGTGATTGAGATATTTTTATAAAAAGATGATATGCGCATAATGAAGGGAAAACGAGAAAATGAAATGTTTAACAGTATTCATGAGCTCATGATTGATATAAGGACTAAGTGATATCATGGTTTGAGTATATAGAATTTTGAGGATTTTGGTATGTGGAAAGTGTTAACTTTTAACTGCATTCATGTTTTCACTGAGGTTCAATGGGTATTCAAGAGAATACATGATTAAGGCCTTTGAATGTTTGGAATGTGACCAACAAGACATATCTTATGATATATGGGGACCAACGATGGTATTAAATCTCTGGTAATCGTTTTCACTATATTATGAGAGTGGACTGCAGTATTATGGATAAGCCTAAAGATTGGAATGGATTATGTTAACCATAAGTTAGTATTGTTTAAGGATTGAATTTTTTTGATATTATTTATGTGATGTTAGAGTAATGTAGTTTTAGAAAAAGGAAAACCTGCAGGACGGGCGACAACCCATCGTGTCGGACAAGGCCATGGGAATCAAACCCACAACCGAAGTGCGATTGGCCTTTATCGCCTACCACTGGCCTACAGGAAGTCCCTGTTTTGTAGAAACTAGTTTTATTATATTAATCAGTATGATATATGAAGTATAAGTCCATTTTAGGAACCATATATCATTAATCTCACTATAGATGGACTTATGTATTTTTTGATAACTTTTCTAACCTTTTGTTTGAGACAGATGGAATGACCCATAATTCTATCACATGATCTGCTAACACATCACGAATGAAAAATTCAACTTCATTTCTTTAAGAGATGAAGTAGAAATTGTCCAAAGAACGACAAACAGTGAGACTATACCAAAATCACGAAAGTATTTATTCTAATTCCAATTTCATCAACTTTAGGGAAATGATCTTGAAAACCAAAAATGTTGTCCTAGTGCTCTTATATCTGATTAATCAGATGGTACCTTAGATCGTCACAAATTTATGGATTTGTGACTGTTGGCTTTTCCATAGCCATGTTCTCTACCACTCTCCATCAGAACATGATGGTTAGATTTTTCTTCCATATCCATATTTTCACCTATGTGGAAACCCAGTGATTAGTTTATTTGGGTAACCGTTACGTTTCATACTTTTGTTTTTAAAGATTGGTTTTGTTATTCCTTTTTACGATGTGGGTTTCTATTAAATAAACTTTCGAGTAGTAAACCATTTATAACCCCGACGAATTTCGAGGGCGAAATTCATTTTAAGGGGGGTAGAATGTAACACCCCGAGATTTTATGAAAAATATTCTTTTTAATTTCATTAATGCCTTGTGTTATACGCTACACCAAAAGGAGCTTTCACAACACATATCTCTGACCTGGCTTGAATTACACGCAATCGCGACCTTCCACGATAGTGTGTGTTGTATGCACCACCAAGTTTCGCTAAACAACGATATGCTATTAAAATATTATTAAAACTAGACGTTATGAATAGTAATAACCACTTTTTGAAATTTTGTAAATTCTATTTTTCAAATTGGACTTCATTTTTGGATTCGGAATATCGAAATTAGCTTAGGGTGAAATTTTGGTGATTTTCGGATAACTTTCATATTTTGATGAATAGTGAAAATTACTAAATTTTAATTAAAAACAACTTTTTCAATCGAAATAATTAATAGTGATAAATTATTAATTTGAGAGGTTTTAAAGTATATTTATAATATATTTTTACAATTTAATACAATGTTGGTCATTGGATGTAATTTCACATTTAAACCAGTTATAAACAAGTGTCAATCTTTTGATAGTTATTATCTCTTAAAAACACGCCTTTGGTTTTGATGATGAGAATTAATTTTTAAATTAATTAATGCAACTGATATGTTTTGAATTTGGTAAAATAGAAATCATTTTTGAGTTCATAATATCAAATATAGCCTAGGCCTAATTTTTGGTATTTTTCTAAAAACTTTCAATTTTTGATGAATAGTGAAACCACTAAGTGGTAGTTAAAAAAACTGAATTGTTCATAAAACTTAATTTTACCGCTTCTGTGAGTGGAATTTCAAAAATCCGAGAGACACGGTTGATATCAGTAAGTAAAATGTGGTTCAATGAGATGAAAATAATTTTTTGGTGAATAGTAACTTTTTACTTTTTTTACCACGGTTTAAAGTAAATAGGGTAATTATGGGTAGAAATGATATTATTATTACCCTAACACATGTCCAAATTCTATTGGATAAGTGTAATTCGACCGAAAACAAGCTTAGGAATAAAATATGACCATTTAGGCCCACTTGGATTAGATGAGGACATTTATTATTATTTAATTCAAAGAGGAGTTAAAAGAGTTAAAATCAAAGTTTATTTACTAAAACATTTTTAATATAGGGTTATACATAAGAACAATTCGATTGTAAATATTCATTAGAAATATAAAAATATTTCCTACATAATGGTATTTTATTTGTAATTTTTAGACATCAAATAATATAATTTATTTATGACACAAAGATGATGCAGTAATTATCTTATTAATGGAATATTGACATAATTGATGTTATAAATACCAAAATAAATGTAATTTAAGACTTTTTATGAATTCCACTAACTTTCTAGGTTAATATGACATGTTATTAGTGATTTAATTAACTTATTTTGAACTTATCATTCTGTTATGATTTTCAAAAAAATCAATTACTAAATAGTGTCAAAATTGACATAAAATAGTTTTTAAAACAAATATTATATTATTAACTGTTATTTTATTCATAAAAATATAAGGTTCGGCCAAATGACTTAGATAAGGTTATATATATTAATAATAAACAATTTGGGGTTTGTTTGGCTTCTTATAGTAAGTTTATTAACCTTATAGTGTAAGAACACAAGAAGACACGGTAAAAGTAAAATTATTTAACTTAATGTTAAATCTAAATGATAAGGTTAAAATAGGAAAATAAACTTGTATAAATTCTATTAGATGATAGGATTTCGACCCATACCCACCTTAGCCTCGAAATAAATCAATTTGGAGCTATTTAAAAACGAACATGGCTTTATAATAAAATAATATTTTTAGTTTTTCCAAAGGAGCCCCTCTCCTCCCTTATAAAAGGGCACCTCCTCCCTCTCTTCCTCACACAAATTTGATCCTTCAAGCTCGGCCAACCCCTGCCCAATTCTCTTCTCCACTTCCCTAGAAACATCCTAGAGGTTCTGGTCTTCCTGAAAGACCAATTTTAGTGCCCTAAGAGGAGGTCTCAAAGAGGCGCTTCAAAGAAGAGGTAATTTCCGTTACCGATTCTTTCACCTCTATTTCTTCTTCCACTTCTTCTTCTTAGGTTGTTTCATTATGAAGTAATAACATAAGTATCACTCATATACTGATATGTTATTATATGTATTAAAGAATCCTATTTCACCATCTATCCATCCTACGGAAAACGAAATCACCGCGCGTGCGTACGTACGGAATACCGTCTCCACGCCGTGGTGAAATCTATTTTCCACCACCACCTTACTTGGATGGGTATAATGGTGTAAATAATATCTATATATTATTATTTTAAATTGATATTGATTCTGAAATAGTATACATACACTCCAATACAGTCCCACGATCATGAGAATGATATCATCGCTCGTGCGTACGTACGGACTACCGTCTCCACGACGCGATGAGATTCATTCTCCACTTTAACCATTCATGAATGATTATAAAGTATATATAATAAGTAATCATGAAATATATGACATAATAATGATACTGGATTTATGTGTATATATATGTATTTCATATACTTAATTCCGTTCAACTCAATAAGGAAACGAAAACAGCCTTCATGCGTACGTGCGGCCTACCGTCTCCATGAACGGTGTATTTCTTTCCATTTACTGATTTATTATATATATGTATATTATGAATATATATATATATCTATATATAAATCATGTTTTATATTCTGGAATTAAGTAATCATGATCAAAGTAATCATATAAATAATTACAAGTCAAAACACGGACGACAAATGAAACAATTTTACCCAAAACGCTCTTTAACATGGAATTTACAAAAGAACGGGTAATATAAAGTCATAAGTGCACCATATATGATATCATAACAATGAATATGATTCTGTAATAAGTCAATGACATTATTTAAATCATTATACAGGAGGTTCGGACACTTACGAAGCAAATCGGACCTAAGGTAAGGGAAATATCACAATCTCATTTTTATCCGAGATTGTTTATACTTTGGTATTTACTGGGGTGTATTTTATAATCCACATCCATGTTTCCTCAATATGTAATATTATTTCCATCCACCTACAATTTTTTAAATCCTATTTTACCCCTCAGTGAGTTTTTAGTAAAGAATATGAAAGGAATCTTTTGTCGTTTTTCGTACGAGGTACTTTTTGACTTTTCCGACAAAAGTATGAGAAGAATGCTTTTTTTAACTTATACGGCATGAATGGATTTTTAAAACATTATTTCCAAGAAGCTTCCTTTAAAATTTTTCAAGTTTCTTTTTAATCAACATCTTTTAGTTTAAAATTGTATGACATGTTATGAAAGGAAAAGTGTTTTTGAAGTATAAAGGATATTTTCCTCAAGAATGAAGTTCAAGTGTTTTATCAAAATTATTTTCCATCTAAGAAAATAAAGGGTTTTGTTTCTATCCCTATTATTACATCAATTTGATTATGTTGTGATGGAATAATTTTTATGAATTCGTTTATCTTATATGAGTTGTTTTATGATGTCACGATGTTTAAGATTCCCATTTCTACTATATGGGTTATGCAATGATGTATGATTTATGATTTTGTGGCACACATAAGAATGGTATCATTATGAGATGGGTGGGACCTATATCTCCCTCCAATACATTGGGTAAAGATTTTATATCTCATGAGATAGACATGGCTGGAATGGTAGTTTATACCGGTTCAGTGAAACAGGACTGAAACAAGGGTGTCTCGGTTCAGAAAGGGACTTTGTCCACTAAGATAGTCTTGTCAATGAGTCTTGACTAACAAGAAATGATTCTCTATTATTATGTGTGTATGCCACAAAGTTTCATGTTTTAAGTTATGATTATTAGGATTACATTTCACTACTATGATTTATCCCATGTTATGAAATTATGATCTCTTTTGCAGGTTAAGATTTCCAAAAGATATGTTCTTATGAATATGACGTGATTGATATTTCTTTTGTTTACCCTTACTGAGCATTTGAGCTCACCCTTTTATGTTTTCTTTTCCCCAGGATATAAAGAAAGGTTTTAGGTAAGAAAAAAAAGGGAAGATCTTTATGGGATATGTTGAATATCTTTCACCACGATAAGAAGATTATATTTCGAGTTTCCAAAGACACTAAACTATTATGGTCCTTGTGTGTGTGTTTTTGTAATGTAATAAGTATTCCGAAAAAGTAATGTAATGTCCATGTACGTCAGGCTTCAGGTCTCTACAGTCTCACTACACCAGGTTCCCGCTTCCCCATCTAAAAAAATCATGATTAAATGATAAACAACAGCCAAATTAAACCTGAAGAACTATTTCTCTAAACAAACTACAACATATCACATCTTGTTAGAAAATAATCACTCCACCCTAACAATACTAGGAATGGAAACCAAAGCACCAACCTAAAAGGCAACTCTAGACTAAATGATCAAAATAAGAAAACATGGAAAAAACATCCATAGCTTAACAAATATAACCCTATTCCGAACTATTGACCTCTATCCAATCAAGTAGGGCATAACATGCATATAAAAGGGCTAAAACCATAAACACACAATACCCCAAATGAGGGTATTGGGAACTTTTGCACATACAACTCAAAGACTAGCTAGAGTAAGGCATAAACCACCTACCTTGGTGTCGTGAGATCGATATACTTAAATAACAGGCCTTGAATCACTTTAGAACATCATAGATCTACCAAAATATCAAAAAAAAAAACGTTCAACCAATGATATCTCAGGAGAGATGAGAAATCATGAGATGATTTTCTAGAAAAAGAGAGAACTCACCAATTCGATTCCAATGCAACTGACAGAGTTCGATTCAGAAAACAGATGACGATTCAGGGTCTCAGTGAAGATTCACGCCGTACGGTCGCTCCTGGACAAGTCAGGTGAAGAAGAAGATGTTTATTCCAATTAAAAGTGACCTCGATCCGTTTAATGAAATAAAAAGAAAGTACACAACACGTAATTTATCAGTACACAACTTGTGTTTTCATTTATCGGGCCCCTCTTTAGGTGGCATTTAGGTCACCCCACACAGCCATGTACTTGGCTGCTACACGGCCAGTACACGATCACCCGCTGCAACCGAGTACACGGTGTGTACTTATAAGTACATGGTGTGTACACCAGAAATTTCTAGAAACTTCCCTTTTTTCCAAAAAACAAAAAGAAAAAAAACATACCTGGAAGGAAGATCTGGGTTATTACAAACTTCCCCTCTTAAAGAAATTTTTCCTCGAATTTCCCTAGCAAGGTGGCATAGAATAAGAATCCTTGAAGTGCTCCAACCACTACGATCATACATCAGACTCCCTCTCCCATGTATCTTCCTGTACTCACCCGTTCTTCCATAGCACTCGTACCAGAGGAAAAGACTGGTCCCGGAGAACCTTCGTACTTTGATCAACAATCCAGATAGGATGCTCCCCGAACAAGGTGTCCACCTCTAACTCAACCTCCTTGGGTTTGAGAACATGAGACAGGTCCAAGAAGTAACGTCAAAGCTGAGAAACGTTGAAGACGTCATGTATAGCCCGGTACCTCAGAGGTAACTACAACCGATAGGCAACAGGTCCAACTCTCTCCAAAACCTCAAACGACCTGACGTACCTTGGTGAAAGCTTACCCTGTCTCATAATCCTCCTGTGTCCGAACCTCGGTGTGACGCACATGGAAACCTGATCTCCGACCTCGAAATCCAGTGGTTGTCTCCATTGATCAGCATAAGACTTCTGTCATGACTGTGCAGTAGACATCCTCTTCTGAATCAACTCTATCTACTCTGTAGTCTCCTGGACAAGATGAGGTCCCAACATAGCTTCCTCTCCTACCTCCAGCTAGTATAAGGGTGATCTACATGGTCTAACATACAAAGCCTCGTATGGTTCCATCTGAATAGTTTCTTGAAAACTATTATTGTAGGAAAACTCCACAAGAGGTATGTGCTTCTACCACGAACCTCTGAAATCCAGAATGCATTCTCAAAGAATGTCCTCAAGCACCTAAATTATATGCTCTAACTGAACATTTGTCTGGGGATGGTATGGTTTACTCTACCTGTGTTTCCAAAGAGTTCTGTATCCCCTGCCTGACCCGAGATTAAAACATGCATCCCTGTCTGAAACAATGGTGTGTGGAACCCCATGTAGATGTATAATCTCTCAGATGTACAACCTTTCCAACTCATCCACACTGAAGGTCTCCTTAATATACACGAAGTGATCAACCTTAATGAGTCTGTCAATGACAACCCAAACTACATCATTCCTTCGAGGCAATCCTGGTAAACCTGTCACAAAATCCATCAAGACATCATTCCACTTCCACTCGGGATTGGGTAACTGCTACAAAGGCCCTGCAGGTCGCTTGTGCTCTGCCTTCATATGCTGATAGGTGGAATACCTCATCAAGAATCCAGCAACGTCTCACTTCATTCCTGGCCACCAATACTGATGGTGTAGATCACGATAAATCTTGGTGACACCAGGATGAACTGCCCAAACTGAGGAGTGGAAGTCCCGCATCAGCTCCTTGCGTATGTCTGCTGACACCCATACGCACCCAGGAAAATGAAAGATCTCATTCTCACCTATGGTCCATCCAAGAATAGGGTCCTTTCTTGAAATGGTTTCCCTTAGGACTAGGCCTTCTAAATCTGATATCTGCCTCATTCGCACTCGATCAAGAATATTAGAGGTAACAACTAAAAAAGAAATAAATATCTTCCCCTATCTATTGTGCACCTCCAAATGCATATGAGAGAATAGAGCCATAAGCTACCACTCACTGCTAGCCTCTTGAACTGCCTGTATCTAAGTTCTCCAGCTCAGCACATCAACCACTATGTTTCCCTTCTCAGGCATATAGGCAAGCTCAAAGTCAGAGGACTGAAGGTACTCAACCCACCTTCACTATCTCAAATTCAGGTCATGCTGAGTGAAGATGTACTTGAGACTTTTGTGGTCGGTGAAAACCACAAAATGATCTCCTAGAAGATAATGTCTCCAACATCATAAAGCATGAACAACTGCAGCCAAATCGAGATCGTGTGTCGGGTAATTACTCTCATATGGCCTCAACTGTAGAGACCCACACGCAACGAATCCTTCCCCATGCATAAGCACATCTCCCAAACTGATACCTAAATCATTACAATAAATAGTATAGCTCTTGACCAGCTCTGGATAGACTAGTATCAGTGCTGAAGTCAACCTACCATTCAGCTTCTGAAAGGTTAAACCATAAGAATCTGACCATAATAACTTTTCACCTTTCTTAGTCAGGCCTGTTAGTGGAACTGATAAGTATGAAAACTCTTGTATGAAATGTCTGTAGTATCCAGCTAGCCCTAGGAAACTCCAAAACTCAAAGAATTTCTTCGGATATTCCCAAGAAACTACTTCTCTAACTTTCTATGGATCTAATTATTCTTCTTTCTCTGAGAAAACATAACCCATGAAGTGAATCTAGTCCATCCAAAAGTGGCATTTTGAGAGATTAGCATATTACTAATGCTCTCTTAGTGTACTCAAAATGATCTCAAGATGTGTGGCATGGTTGTGTCGAGTGTGAGAGTACACCAAGATATACTCCATGAAGACTACCATGAATGAATCCAAGTATGGATGGAACACTTGGTTCATCAGTGCCATGAAGAATCCAGGCATGTTTTTGAGACTGAACGGCATAACCACATACACATATAGACCATACCTGCTCCGGATGGATGTAAGAGGTACATCTAATGGTCTAATGCGCAATTGATGGTAACCAGATCTCAAGTCAATCTTTGAGAACACCCTAAATCCTCGAATATGATCAAAGATATCATCAATCCATGGAAAGGGATATCGGTTCTTGACCATCAACTAGTTCAAATTCTAAAAATCCACACAAAGTCTGAGGGTACCATCCGCCTTCTTCACAAACAAGACATGAAAACCCCAAGGAGATGTACTGGGTTGGATGAAACCCTTTGCCTTCGAATCCTACAACTTCTTTTTGAGCTCCTGCAACACTGGTGTGGCCATCCTATAAGGATGAATGAACACCAATGCCGCTCCTGGAACAGGCTCAATAGAAAAGTCTACATCATGCTCCAGAGGAAAACGTGCAAAGTCCTCTAGAAAGACATCCCTAAAACAATCTACCACTAAAGGAAAGTCTTTCTGTGATGTACCTTGGTCATCCAGATATAAACTAGAAATCTGGGAAATAACTCCTCCTAACCCATGATGCTCGAGTCCTGCTTTGCTTTCTTGGAAATCCCATTCGCCCTTATGAAGAAATGTTATGCCCTCTGGTGACGTGAAACTCACCCTACAACGATAGAAATCGACAACAACCGGGAAGGGAACTAAACATTCCATTTCGAGAATGGCATCATATCCCATCATCTCTAAGACATAGAGGTCCCATGAGAAGTGACACCCAAAAACCTCTATAGGGAACTCCTTGCACTGACATACACTAGATGTTCTAGTCCCCAAAGCATCAAGATATCAGCATAAGAAAGGATACAGATCCCAAGTCTCTCCACAACAATAATAGATATAAAGAAATGGGAATCCCCTATATCTAAAATACCAGAAGCCAAAACTGAGGCAACTAGGATTGTAACTCGAACTGTAGAGGATCTGGGATCCTACTCTTGCTGAGTTTTCTCCACTGAAAAAGTTTGGCATGTACCACGACCCTATGACCCTTCCTGACCACTCTGAGATGATCCATCCTACTATCACTGAAAGCCTGGCGACTGACTACCATGACCGTAATCTCCACCTCTGCCTGAACGATCGGAAGAAATCTAGTTCCCTGACTAGTGAGAAACTGGTGGTGCTGCTTCTGAACATGGAGTCATAGAAGAACCCATATCACTAGGTGCTGGTGAGAAGAACTGACAGAAGCGCTAAAGATGACCCATATTGCCGCAAGATCGGCACTCCACTGGGTCTCTTGGGAAATGTGGCCTCATATTTCCGACCATTCCACACTAGTAGCATGGCACCTGGATACCTGAAGGTGCTTCCCTCCTAATCGGATCTCCATGTGTAGACCCATTGCGGTTATTTCTAATATCAGCTGGAGAAGCACTAACTCTGTATGAAGAAACGCCATGGATCACACCTCCAGAATCCCTCAGATTGTGTTCTGTGATCAATGCCTGATTAACTATAAAAGTGATGTAAGTCAACCTGAAGATGGTCAGCTGAGCCCAAATATCCTTCTTGAGACCATCCTTAGACTTCCTTGCAAGGAACAAATCATCTACCCCTAAAAATGGTGTAAAGCATTTCATCTCTTTGAAGCAAGAAGAATACTCCATGAAAAAAAGAGTACCCTATTCTAGACATATAAAATCTTGGCCTTGATCATCCCTAAAAGTCTCCAGGTAGAAGTAATCATAGATGGTACGCTGAAACTCTCCCCATGCCATAACCTACTAGAATCCCGCATGTGAGATCACATACCACCATCTCTTGGAGGAGTCCTGAAGCATATAAGTATCGAGTTTCACCCTTTTCTCTGGAGACGTCTCTAGATGCTCGAAGATAGAAAGCATGGCTTGTAACCATGACTCCGCAGCCTAAGGTCCTCCATCCCCTAAGAATGTGGGAGGTTTCTACTACTGGAAAACCCACGTGAACTCTACCATATATGGCGCAAGATGTGGTGCTCCCTGAAAAGTATGGATCATCCTCATAAAACCCTCCCAGAACTGTGCATCAGCACCTGTATCCAGGATAATGGCTGGAGCCAAGAATGGTACAACTGGAGGAAATCTTGGTGGCTTGACTCTGCAAGGTCAAACACACACCTTAGATCATGATTATCAGGTACTGAAACTTATAAGTGTAAGAAGGGAACAAGGGAAAGAAAGCATTCAAAGTTTTCAAAACATGGATACATGGCTTGTAAAATTTATACATGGCGTGTTACCTCAAAACTTTACATGTGCATGTACTTCATCCAAAACTGGTTGTGTAACACCCCATACACACGTAGTGTTGTCCTAACACAAAACGTGTACTTGAATCATATTCCCCTGCTAGAGTTCTCTTACACAGTTAAGCCACACGGTTTCTCTAGAACAAAACTTCACGGCATGTTAGTGCCAGACATGGTGTGTACTTGACGAACTTCACAGACCCATGTTGTTAGTCACACAATCGGTTATACGGATCACTCTACATGGCGTGTTTCAGATGGACACGATGTGTACCTTTTGGGTTTCAACTTCCCGTTTTGTTAGTCACAAAGGTGAACACATGACTGACTATACATGGCATGTTCATTCCAGACTTGGTGTGTGCAGGAAGGTTTCCACTGTCCCATGTTGTTCGTTACATAGTCGGATACAAAGTCTTTACAACACGGATTGTACAACTGGTACACGGCGTGTCCGCCAAAGATTTTCCCAACCCCATGTCTTTTCCCACATAGCCAATGACACGGTTAGAGAATTCACGATGTATACATACAATACATATTGTGTACTTAGAAAAATAGTTCCTTCCTGAACAGAAGGACACACGGCATGTATTCATCATTACACACCACATATTCTGGGTTTTTCTGGATAGTGAGCCTTAAAAACTACTCCAGAACCCAAAAAAACACTGAAATGAGCATTGAAGTGCGAAATTCCGATTCGTGAGGGCCCATATTCCCCGCGAATCGATGCTTAGCATTTGTACATGTTACATACAATACAAACAAGGCAATGATCAACCAAATTCTGATCCATGAGGGCCTATAACACCTCCAGAACCAAAGTTTGGCATTCATTTAAATGAAACCTTACCCAATTCAATACCCTATCAAAAAGAAAATATTCTATCAAGGCATCTATCACAATAGCATGCATATCTTACACAACCTCTATCACAATAACATGAAATCACTAATTCACCCTAAATGTCATGGCAGGAATGCATGACAATTGATTTCTAACAAGTGCCTATATGATGCATGAGATGAAATACCCTCATATCATCCAGTTGCAACAAAAATAGAACCTCAATAATATCAACAATAACAGCACAAGACGTGTGAATCACCCAATTATGATATCAAATCTACTGAAAAATTTTCAAAACTAGAAAAATTGAAATAACGAGGAAAATTGGATTTTCCTTGTACACGGGTTAGCTACTCCTAAGCACAACTTATTACCAAGTAACAATTCCTTCCTATCCTTGGATATAGGCTCCAAATAGTAAGTCAAGAAGAAAAGAATCCCTCTAATACCACTTTGTAATGTCCCGATTCTGGAATCCACCAGAGGTGCCCCATACCCAGTTGGTCACATGGCCTCAAGTGCATTTCCCCAAATGCCAGAGGCTACCGACTAGAAGCAAGGGCCTTGGGTGTGATAGTGGGGAAAATATTCACTCATTGGCAGAGTAACATAGCAGAAGTAAAACAGATAACAATAGTAGAAGCAGTAAAATACCATAGAACAATAAAAAACTGAAAACTAGAAGTAATAAACAATTAGAGAACATATATAAATGATGTATGATACATATGTCTAGTAAAGAATCCAAACAAGTCACAATGCTGGAATGTAGAAATAAACCAAAGTATAAAAGAAAACAGATGAACTTTAGCAGCATTGCATGCCTCAACTTGGTCCCATGCTCTCCAGCTCCACAACAATAAAATACCTGAAGTAGGTGGGTGATTTCCCTTATCTATATGTGCAACAATATAATCTATTTGGGCCCAAAAGCATAACCCAAACAGCATGTGAGTCTATTCCCAAAAGGAAACCAACCAAATATCTGTGCCTAAAAGTCTGTGAAAATATATGGCAAAGAATAAGAAAAAGAAGCAGTAAACAAGAGGGTACTCAAAATTAAAAGTACTACAGTTTCATTTAAAAACATTTACTTTTAAGTATTTAATCAACCAGAAAAAATACAAGAAAACATCTGGGTAGTTATTATAGCCTAACCCCTCTGGTTTATAATGAATGAAAGGATATAGCAAAGACTCTCTGAAGAAGCACTCACCGTCAATTCCCCCTATAGTCTTATGTGAAAATAAAGACTCTATGAGGAAGCACTCAGTGTCAATTTCCCCTATAGTCTTTTAGCGGTAAACTAAAGACACTCTGAGGAAGCACTCAACATCAATTCCTCATGTGGTCTCATAACGTAACTATAGACACTCTAAGGGAGCACTCAACGTCAATCCCCCTATGGTCTCACAGCGTGATAATTATAACAGACACTCTAGTAAATCCCTTAACGTCAATTTCCCCTATGGTCTCACTACACGAGGTTCCCGCATCCCCATGTAATGAAATCATGCACAAACGATAAACAACATCCAAATTAAACCTCAAGGACTACTTGGCTAAACAAACTACAACATATCATAGCATATCAGAAAATAATCATTCCACCCTAACAATACATGGCATGGAAAGCAAAGTAGCAGCCTAACATGCAAGGCTAGACTAAACGGTCAAAACAAAAAAAATGGGAAAAAAATCCATAGCTTAACAAAGATAACCCAATTCACAAAAATTGACCTCAATACAATCAAGCAAGGAATAAAAGGAAAATAACAGAGCTATAACCATAAACACACAATACCCCAAATGAGGGTATTGGGAAATTTTGAACATATAACTCAAAGACTAGTTACGGAAAGGCACAAACCACCTACCTCGACATTGTGAGATCGATATACTTGAATATCATGCCTTGAATCACCTTATAACGCTGTAGATATACATAAATGTAAAAAACATTCAACCAAAAATATTTCACGAGAGAGGCTAAATCAGGAGATGATGTTCTAGAAGAAGAGATAACTCACCGATGCGATTCCAATGCAACTGATGAAGTTTGATTTAGAGAACGGATGACGATTCAGGGGCATGATGAAGATTCACACTGTATGGTCGCTCATGGATGAGTCGGGTGAAGAAGAAGTTGTTTCTTCTAATTAGACGTGACCCAGGTCTGTTTAATGAAACAAAAATAAAGTATACAGTGTGTACTTTCCTTTATCGGGTCCCGATTTAGGTGGCCTCCAGGTCACCCCACATGGCCATGTACTTGGCCGCTACACGTCCAGTACACGGTCACCCGCGACAACCAAGTACACTACGTGTACTCCAGAAATTTCCAGAAACCCCTATTTTTCCACAAAAACAACCAGGAAATAAAAACATACCTAAAAGGAAGAACTGGTTTCTTACAAAAGTGGTCTAAAGAAAAGATATAATGGACGACCTTTTATAAGGGGGGAAAGGACACACTTGGAATTAGTAAAAATATTAAAATATAATTAAGTCATTCTCAATAAAAATGATTCAAAATGGATATATATTCAATTAGGAATAGGAAAATGCTGATATATAATCATAAAATAAAATTTATATAGGTTTTTGTGTCATTTTAAATCTCATCCTTTGGTTTAAACCCTTCATTAAAGAATTTTAACCTTAACAACAACAACTTTTTCAATATTTAAAGGGTTATAATTCTACTTATAATTTAATAATTAGCTCATAAATTTCCAAGGGGTAACATTTTAGACCCTTTATAAAGCTAATTTTCACCCAAATTTTTTTTTCTTCTAATTTTCTTCTAATTTAATAAAATATTATTTAATAAAAAATTTCATTAATGTCATTTTTACACTATTCATATAATTTGACTTTAATGATGTTTATATTGTTATGTAATTATAATATAAAACTTTAAAACATACATAATATGATATATTAATCTATAAAATTCACGGGGAACTATAATTCACAAAAAATATATTACATTTAATATTTTTAAAATCATTTATTTTATTTTTCTACTAATTGAATAAATACTACTTCGGCGTTGTGTGAGAATTTAAAGGAATTATTAAATAAATAAAATTATAATTAAATTACAATGATAATAAATTAATTCCTATTTAAAATATAAATTTAAAACCAAACATAACCTTTTTTTGTCGTTATTTAATAATTTTAGAGATATTAAATTTAGGAGAATGACATTTTTGAATTTTCTTTAATTAAAATAATATAAATCTCATTATCAAGGGAAAATGGAACTAATATTTCATATATTATAATATGATATGTATATAATATAATTTATTCCATAAAATAAAATAAATTAATATTTTGGGTTGATTTTGATACCTTATTTCATGGTTTTAATGTTGTTTTAAGCATTTTACCCTTACTGATGTGACAAATATTTACAACAGTTACTATTCATAATGACAAAAAAAATAGGGGCCTATTTAATAAATTTTAAACTCATGATTCCAAACACGGTATAATTTTTTCAAGATTCAATTCAGATATATGGTAGAAATGAATTTGAATATAAATTTGTAAAACACAATCAAAATCAGTTTTTTTTAAATTTTGTTTCAAGAATAAAAATAAACTTATATCAAAATCATGAATATTTCCAATTAAAATGGAATTAGTTTTATTATTACTAATTAAATTAATAATAATTTACTTTAAAACAAAATACCAAAAAATTTGGAACTTTCAAATTAATTTATTTAGTGAAAATGAATGAATGTATTTTAAAAAATTATATTTTCACTATTAATTAAAAAATCAATCATTTTAGAAAAATCACTAAATTTTACACTATGTAAATTTTTATATACTAATTCCAAAAATAATGTTAAATTTTCAAGTAAATTTTCTAAAATTGGACCAAAATTACTAAATTATTTACACACAAAAAGCAATAAAACCATTTTTGAGGTAAGTGTATTTTTGAATCATAAAAAGACTTAATTAAAATTTAAATACTTATTTATCAATATATTTTACTTATCTATAAACTTTATACATAATTTTCAAAATGTTTTTATTCCTATTAACCCCAAAAATTTAAGGGCAGGTTTATAAAGGTATATTATATTATGATTCATTTAGACTCGAGGTTTTCAATATAACAATATATCGAAGAAATCAAATTTATTAATATATATTAAAATCTTGGTGTGTAACATTATACCCCCTTAAATAAATTTCACCCTAAAAATATTAATTCTTTAAAATAATGGATAAATATTTGAAAATACCTTTGTTTAAAACCTACTTTTGATAAAGGGATAATAAAACATTATTTGAAAAGGGGAAGTGGGAAACATAAAGGTTACCCAAAATAACACCTAATCGTGTCATCAGATTAGGAGAATAAGGGTGGGATGTTAAAATGTATAAATGGAGTAGAAAAATAACATCCAAGGACTAATAGGGAGTGACATATAACATGGACTTGAGAAATTTAATGACCAAGAAACCATAAATCCATGAGGGGTGAAAATATCACCAATTCATCATAAATGAGGGTAAAAGAATAACATTTTTATTTCAGGATCCTTGTATTATATTATCTTATGCATCGTATACTAATTACTAAAACATAAAGACCATAAAAACCCAAAAAATATGATTATTTAAAATCCAAACATATGTATTACTACAACATTTTACAATAAGGAATAATTGTTCATCTTAATAGAAACTTCTCAATAACCAGATTCCTTCTAGGTTTCTTGATTTACAATTATTTCCTTAGAGTGTTAAGGGATTTTTTTATGACTAAGAAAATAATTCATAGATCTATAATAAAATAAATCATTAATTTTTGATACATATTATTAAAACATAATGGATTTAAAATTTAGTTTCAGTATTTACATATCCTTGGAATTATCTCATTTTCTTGTTCTATGGTAAGTTCCCTTGTTGCTTGGAACATTGGTTTAAATAAATACCCATCTATTTATAACCAAATAATTGGATAGTAATAGTTTCTTTTTATACCTACATCCAATTTCCTTATAAACCCTTTTTATGCACTTGAAAAAAACTCATGTTTCTATTAGGTAAGTACGTTGGTGTCTCTTTCCACAATTATCACATTTGGGAAGATTAATTATTCCCTTATTTTCCTACATCAAATATATTTTTTCTTGGAACTTATTAATAATATTCTTATCCTTATTTCATTTTGAAATATATTAATTGGATAATTATTTCTCTGTTATCATGTAACTTTATAACACATCATCATATGATGAAAAAATTTGATAGACTAGTGCCCTTTAGAGTCTTGGATTATTCCCAAAAAAGAAATGGTTAATATTAATTTCTAGATTACATACTCATTCCATATAATGAATTTATAATCTTGAAATGTTTTCCTCATACTCAAAAAAAATTCCTCTACCTTCTTTCTTAGATTGAGTAATTTTCTTTCCATATAATCTTATTGCTCATGAAGAAGGTATTTTATAAAGAAAATAACATTAAATGTTATCAATTCCCTGATTTCTATTTCATAAAACTCTTTATTATTTTGGAAAAATGAAAACCATTTATTGACATATCCTTTCAAACAATAACCTTCTAGATTAACCGTTTCACTTTCACGACTTTTCAAAGTTAGGAATATGTTTTTGGGGACTTAATCCATTGTTTAGACACCAATTTATTAATATTTACATTAAAATATGGACGATTCTATTCCTTGAAGCAATACAACATAATTGAATCACACTATGGGACAATAGGTTGTTCAATATAAGAAAGTTTAATTTTTTATGACCTGAGTCAACTACCCCAATATGGCTTTGATACGTTCACTTCCAACACCAACTATAGTGGCTTGATCAATAGTGAAATACCTACATTGACTATGGGTTTTGATTCCCTTTCTTCCATTAGTATCCATCACTAAAAATGGCACATAATTAGTTATCTAATAAGCATCATGAATATGAATCCATTAATTAAGAAACACTATATGGTAAAAGTTATCAATTACTATAATAGATTATCATAATTCTCATATTAGAAATGTTAATTTAAAATATATTTCCAAAGTTTATTGTAAAGACCCATAAATTTCAGAGAATGTTTTTTCATAATTTCTTTGGTATTTCACGAGTACGCAGTTTCTAACGGTACCTCATTCCGAGGCCCGGTGTCCCCAGAATCAATTTCCGAAGATTAGCTCGGGTACATTCAGTGAATGAACGAGCGGGTTTTCCTAACATTTGAACCGGTGCTCGGATTCGAAATCCGAGGGCACAGATGAAATCGTAATGCTAGTAATTACTTAAGAAGACCCTTCCTGGAGTTGCGTTTTCTTGGGAGGTGTTGTTAAATAATTGGGTTAACTAAAGAGTGAAATAAAAATTTGCGCTACAATTTTTATTTCTATTCTAATAGTTATCCTATGCATGGGAGTTAAGTGGGACCCACTAAAGTCATAACACTTGGTAGGATATTAGTGAGGTGGGGCCCACATGAGCCCCACCCCTTTAAATCCCTTAAACCCCCCTCATGCATTTATTATGTAACTCACCCACACCCCCACTTAATTGAATGCCAACACACCCTATTCAATTAATTGAAACTCCTTAATTAATTGTATTAGACTTTTTGAATTTTAAAAAAATGATGGCATGTGTGCGAATAAAATAAGAAAAGTCTTATTTTATTTTGGTTGATCCGTTGTGTGGAATAGAGGAGAGAACTCTTATGGTATTGAAGATCTTCTTCTTCCCGGTTGAAGAACGCGAAGAACGCCAGAGCACCAAGGAGTGATCGACGTACCATTCTTCTCCTCTCCGCAGTTGGTGTAAGAAGCCATTCACCTTGGACGTATGCTGACTTCGTCAACCCCAACACCATCTTTGACATCAATGTTGAGGTAGGGAACTGTTTTACATTTAAGATTAATTTACGTTTCTCGTTGTTGTTTATTAAGCCGCCTGTTATCGAATTAACAGGAGGAGGCCAGACCGCACAAACACGGCCGACCCTCCTCCCCATTGTTTTTGATTATTCGCTATAGATTGGAACAGAGGTAACGTGGTGCCATCGCACTGCGCGGGAAAGAGGGAACCACGGCCAGAGCGGGCCGCGACGAAGAAGCGTGGCGCCGTCGTGCCATGCCGAAGCTGAAGAACCCGCAACCAAGGTCGGGCCGCGGTAGAGGGGCGCGGCGCCGTCGCGCCGCTCCAGACAGACAAGGGCCGCGACATAGGCCCCAGCTATGCAGGGGAGGGCGGCCAGAATCGCCGGCCCCCGACGCTTTGGAAGGGCGGGACCGCGGGGTCCCACGGTGGCGGCACCGGCCGGCCAACCGGGCCGGCCGTTCGGAGGAGGTCGGGGGTCGTAACCCCCGGCGGCAGGCAGGCGGGTGCCCTCCACATGGGGAGCTGCCGTTTCAAGACAAGGGGGTAGAGCCACCCATTTTCCGCTCGGCCGAAACGGCCGAGCTGCTGGCCACATGGTCCAACCGGCCGCGCCGAGCCAGACCGGCCGCGCCGGGCCGGCAGCCCGCATAGGGCTGGACCCCCATGCCAGGCCGGGCCACGCCGGCTGGGCCGGGCCGAGCCGAGCCCTAGTTTCCGGACCTGGACCCGGGTCGGGTCGACCCGGTTCGGGCTGACCCAGGGGGTCTTGGGCCAGGTCGGTCCGGGCCCAAACCCCCTAAATCGGACAACTTTGTTAAAAGTCCCATAACATGGGCTACGAACCTCCGATTGATGCACTATCAGTTGAGATGCGATCCTTGGATCGGGGCGGTAATTTTTATATATTATAATAAAGGTTTTAGAGAACTTTGGGTATGGTCGGGTTGGTTTGAACATGAAACCAACCGGGCCCTCGGAGCAGAAACACTTATAACATGATCCCCGGACGTCCGATTGACATGCCGTCGACTTTGATGGTTTCCTGTTAGTGAGAAGGTTCTTTTGGATTTCTACGCTCAAGGTTTGGATGCAGTTGGAGTACGGTCGGGTTGGGTTTGACTTAAAAACCAACCGGGCCCCTAGGAAGAAAATGCCAATCACTCTCAGATCGGGCGTCTGATTGATGCTCCGTCTATCGCGTTGATTTCCTTTTGTCGAGATGGAATTTTGGAATACATAAAATCCATACTACATGTCAGTTGATGTATCGACCCCTTGGCTCATGGAGCGGACCCTCTTGAAATCGAGCATGCTGTGTGCGGGAACCCTAGAGCTGGCTGCAACTGCGACGATGACGACGACTGTACTAAAATCCTTCATGGGTTCAGTAGTGACGACGACTGTACTAGGATCCTCTGTGGTTTCTGCAGTGATGACGATCATACTAAAATCCTCCATGGGTTCGACGGCGACGACTACTGTTCTTGGATCCTATGTGGGTCCGACAGTACGTGACTACTGTTCTTGTATCCTATATGGGTCCGATAGAATTTGACTCTGTACTTGTATCCTACATGGGTCTGGCAGAGTAGCTGGTCTTGTATCCTTTGTGGGTCCGACAACTTAGCTGGTCTTGTATCCTATGTGGGTCCGATAGCTTAGATGAATCAGTGGCTATATCTCATCATCTCTATCATCTTACGAAGAAGTATACCTGTGTGAGTTGAGTCTTGACTTTCAATCATTATCTTCGATATGATTGTTTTGCTATCCGATGTTGATTGGGTTGTGCTTTCTCGTGTGGATTGGATTGTGCTATCCTTTGTGGACTAGATCGAACTTGGGCTCGGATGATGGAGCCGAACTAGAATTGATGAGTTAGGTATATGTTTGGGCATATACCTAAGTAGAGTTGGTTGATACTTCGTGATTATATCATTCCTTTGTGGATTATCCTTCATGGATTCTAGGAGACCTTCGGGGGTCACGGGGTCCCTACTGAGTAGCGTATACTCACCCCTGCACGGGCTATGCCCGCACTACGTTGTATTGGATGTAGACGACGGACAACGCTGATCGAGGTAGGAGCTCGTGGAGCTGGACGGCACTCGTCGGTGGATCTCTGGACGAGATGTACATGGAGCGGAGGGCTGGAGCTGAGGAGAGGAAGAGACTATCTGTACCCACCCTTCAGGTGGGATTTCCAAAGGACGGATCGGTGTTTCTACTTTACTTTTCTGCCATTTTACTCTCTTTTCAGTTGTACTTAAATTTCAGTTGGGGTTGTATTCTGGCCCATTTACTTTCCAGCACTCACCTTTGTACTTAGTTTACTTAGTGTTTACTTCTTCTTACTTACTCTGTGGTGTTTGTTATCTTACTTAAAAGAAATGACTTCCCTTATATCGGAATATAATCCTTTGGTGCTAGTAGCCAGCCCCTGGCCTATGGAAGGCGGGCTTGGGGTAGTCATGGCACGGGTCTCGAGGACTGGTCGTGACAAATTGGTATCAGAGGAGTTCGGTTCTACCGCAGAACTCAGGACTCTGATCTTCTTCTATGTGAGGAAATAATGTTAAGGGTATTGAGTGTGGTTATCAGTCCAGGGAGTCCAGTGTTGGTGCAGCGGCTGACGTATCCATACACCCGGACCCTGACTTCTGGTTTCCAACTTAGTACACAAAAACATTGATTTCATGTTTGTTTCAAATTTTTCTTTGTGTTTAATTGTGTCAGCTCACCAGGTATACTGTATTGACTGTGACGCACCTGTTTCTTTTCAAGATGGCCCCACGACGACAACCAGCTAGGGTTCAGAGCTTTGTACGAGATGACAACCCACCGAGCGATGAGGCATCGGTGCAGGACCCTTTTATATTGAAGCCACCCACGGTACCTCTACCCGCCGAGCCACCGATGCCACCATCCCCAGTCGCTGAGAGTGCACATCGCTTTAGTACACTGCACAAGTTTCAGCATCAGAGACCGCCCAAGTTCCGTGGGGAGACGAACCCTCAGGAAGTTGAGGATTGGATGGAGGTTTTTGTACGAGTTTTTAGGTTAGTGGGGACAATAGCTGACCTCATGGTGATCCTTGCAGCGAGTCTTCTACACGTGGAAGCAGGCAGATGGTGGAGCCTGATGCTCCAGGTGCACGACGAGGCATCTCTCCTTTGGACGGACATTGAGAGCCTCTTCTGCTCAGAGTTCGTCCTAGCCACCCTCCGTGCGGTGCGCATTCAGGAGCTACTACAGCTGCGGTAGGGCATCATGATGGTAGCCCAGTACTCGGCGAGATTTACTGATCTCTCACTCTATTCGACAGACATGGTACGAGACCCATTATTCTGGGAACGAACCTTCGAGTAGGGACTGAGGCATGAGATCAGGGCATCGATGATCTCCCTCAGAATTCCGACGCAGGAAGTATTGCTGGAGCGAGCCCTTCATATAGAGAGATTTCTTGCTGAGCCTACCCCAATAGTGAGACCTACCGTAGGGTGGCATGTAGCAGAGTCTTCTGCAGCTGGAAGTCGACGGATGTCACAAGGATCCAGGCGGACTAGACCATCAGGAGGACGACCTCAAGACACTGGCTCAGGGGTGCGGGGCACACAGTGCAGAGCCAGTCTTACGAGGAGCAGACAGTGATATGCATGCGGCAGGCAGAGCCTGATGGCTCGTGACTGACCAACCCACCATGCAGAGGAGTATCAGACGGTTGAGGGACCACCCAGGAAGTGGCAGAGGGTCAACCATGGCGGTCCGTAGGGGGCACGCGGACGAGACAGAGGAGCTGGCCGAGCAGCAGGTGGTGGGCGATGCTTTGAGGCTTTACCACCACCACCACCAGGAGTTCCACCCCGACCACAGGGAGCTGGCAGACAGAGGCTGGCTCAGCTTCAGGCTGCGGAGGCCTATGACCACGGTGCACCAAAGATGATTCAAGGTACTATCTGTGTCTACTCCACCCTTACTAAAGTTCTTATAGACACAGGAGTGAGTCATTCTTTCATTACTGCTGCCCTTGTTCGGAGCTTGGAGATTCCAACGGAGCCGTTGGCTCGATCCTTATGGGTAGAGATTCCTACGAGAATAGACTCGACGATTAAGCACTGGTGCCGGCAGTGTGAGATTACTCTCGGAGGCGAAATCTTTGGCTGGGATCTTCTTGTAGCGGCATCGAGGCCTTACGACGTCATCTTGGTCATGGATTGGTTATCTACAGTCCATGCTCAGATCGACTGTATTAGGCACAAGGTGCTATGTTCCCGCACCGATGGGAGGAGGTTCACCTTCACTGGTGAGAAGGGAGCCTTTGCAGTGCAGGATGGACTCACGTAGAGGAGAGGATAGATGATCACTCATTAGTTGGCTAGCCTCATCCTAGGAGTAGTTGACGTGCAGAGTCCGAGTTTTCCTATAGTGGTGGATCTGTATGCAGACGTTTTTCCTAACGACGTTCCATGACTACCTCCTCACAGAGAGGTAGAATTAAACATTGACCTGTACCCCGAGATAGGCCCGATATCCACTACAGCATATCAGATGGATCCCACTGAGCTTCGATAGCTACTGGTATAGATGGAGGACTTGCAGGGCAAGGGATTCATTCGACCCAGTGTTTCACCCTGGGCTTCCCCGATTTTGTTCGCCAAGATGGCGGACGGGAGCTTGCGATTGTGTGTCGATTACCATCGCCTGAACCAGGTGATTGTGAAGAACAAATATCCACTTCCGAGTATTTATGACCTCTTCGATCAGATCAAGGGAGCACGGTGGTTCTCAAAGATAGACCTTAGTTCAGGCTATCATCAGCTTAGAGTTCGAGACGAGCATGTGCAGAAGACGGCCTTCAGATGTTAGTATGGCCACTATGAGTTATTGGTTATGCATTTTGGTGTAACCAATGCTTCTTCAGTGTTCATGAGTCACATGAACAAGATATTTCATCCTTAACTTGATCGATTTGTCGTAGTCTTCATCGACAACATATTGATATACTCGACCACTGAGGAGGAGCACACCTACCACTTGCGGGTTGTACTGGACACACTCTGAGAGCACCAGCTTTATGGTAAGCTCTCGAAGTGTCGGTTTTGGATACTTGAGGTCCACTTCTTGGGACACATCATCTTTGAGGTGGGAGTTGCAGTGGATCCTGTAAAGATCGAGGCAGTGCTAGCTTGGGAGCCACCCAGGTGCGTGACGGAGGTGCGAAGTTTCCTAGGATTGGCTGGGTACTACTGGAGATTTGTGCCAGACTTCTCCAGAGTTGCGGCACTGCTTTCAGCTTTGACGAAGAAGGTGAAACCCTTCGTGTGGTCAGACAGTTTTCAACAGAGCCTCCAGGAGCTGAGACAGAGATTGACCAGCGCACCCATCTTGAGGCTACCAGAGGAGGGAGTTGGGTACGTAGTCTACTGCGACGCATCAGGGACCGGACTCAGGTGTGTCCTAATACATGAGTGGGAAGTGATCTCCTATGGATCACAACAGTTTATGCAGCATGAGGAGAACTATGCTACCCATGACCTGGAGTTAGCAGTAGTGGTCTTCTCTCTAAATATGTGGCGACACTATCTGATGGGCGAGCACCTTACAGTGTACTCAGACCACTAGAGTCTCAGGTACATCTTCTCACATAAGGACCTGAACCTGAGACAATAGCGATGGATCGAGTTCCTCCAGGACTATTACTTTGAGATAGTCTATACTCCTGGAAAGGGGAACGTAGTAGACGATGCTCTTAGAAGGAGGACATGCATTCAGCTACTTGGGAGAGGCAATAGAGCAGCTAGCCGCTTTGCAGATATCCTACGTGGATAGATATGGGGAAGACTTCCTTCAGTCACTCACAACCACACCTCCACTTCTTCAACAGGTCAGAGAGGCATATCATGGGGACGTTGACTGTGAGACGCGGCGTGTGCAGATTTCCACAGAATATGCACCTGATGGTTTCTCTATAGGAGGAGATCACGACATCCTTTTCAGAGGACATACCATGGTACCAGATGATTTATAGGAGGAGGTGCTGAGATATTTTCACATTTCCCCTTTAGCGGTACATCCTAGGGTAGCAAAGATGTACCAGGATCTCAGATGATAGCACTGGTGGCCGAGTATGAAGAAGGTTGTGGCAGAGTTCGTTTCCCGATGCCTTACCTGTCAGCAGGTGAAGGCAGAGCACCAGGTACCAGCGGGCTTGGTATATCCCTTAGAGGTCCCCGGAGTAGAAGTGGGACAAGATATATATGGATTTCATGACTGGACTTCCACGTACTTCTGGAGGTCACGACTCCATTTGGGTGATTGTCGACCGACTCACTAAGTCGGCCCACTTTTTACCCATCATAGAGCAGGGATCAGTGGAGAGGTTGTGACACCTCTATGTTCAGGAGATCATATGGCTTCATGGTGTTCCATCATCTATCATCTCCGATCGAGATGCTCGCTTTACTTCCTGACTTTGGAAGGGGTTGCAGGAGGCATTCGGGATGCAGCTACGTCTGAGAACCGCCTTTCACCCTCAGACGGATGGTCATACGGAGAGGACCATTCAGACTCTCAAGGACATGCTTTGTGCATGTGTCCTAGACTTTGGTCGCAGCTGGGAGGATCACCTACCCTTTGTGGAGTTTCCGTACAACAACAGCTGCCACTCCACCATCTGGATGGCACCATACGAGGCATTGTACGACTGACCTTGCAGATCACCTCTGTGCTGGAAAGACCCTTGGGAGTCAGCACTCGTGGGACCAAAGATGGTCCAATCCACGACCGAGAATGTCCAAGTCATCCAGGAGTAGATGAGGATAGCTCAGAGCCGACAGAAGTCTTATGCTGATAGGAGGCGAAGACCACAAGAGTTCGAGGATGGAAACCACATTTTCTTGCGGGTCTCACCTCAACGTGGATTACAGAGATTTGGCTGGGGCGGAAAGTTATCTCCGCACTTCATCGGACCACTCCAGGTTCTCAGCAGGATAGGTGAGGTGGATTATTACTTGGCTCTACCACCTCAGTTGCACTGGGTGCACGACGTCTTCCACGTATCTCAGCTGAGGAGATATGTGCACGGCCCAACGCATATCATCGACCATGGGGAGATAGACATTGATGAAAGGGTGACTTTTGCAAAGGTCCCGGTGAAGATCGCGGATCGACAGGAGCGGGTCTTACGTGGGCAGTCGATTCCTCTAGTGCACATCAGGTGGAAGCACGGGAACCTCCAGGAGAGTACTTGGGAGCAGGAGACTCAGATGCGTGCATAGTACCCTCATTTGTTCCCGTAGTTTGTGATGTATCTTTACGGAGACGTAAAGCCCCGAGGTGGGAGTAATGTAAAGACCTTTAAATTTCAAGGAAATTTTTTTCTTAATTTCTTTGTGATTTCATGAGTACGCAGCTTCTAACGGCACCTGAATCCGAGGCCTGGTGTGCCCGGAATCAATTTCCGAAGTTTAGCTTGGGTACGTTCAGTTAACGAACGAGCGGGTTTTCCTAACTTTTGAACCGGTGCTCGGAATCGAAATATGAGGGCACTGATGAAACCGCAATTTCGGTAATTTCTTAAGAACACCCTTCTTGGAGTTGCGTTTTCTTGTGAGGTGTTGTTAAATAATTGGGTTAACTAAAGAGTGAAATAACAATTTGTGCTATAATTTTGATTTCTACTCTAATAGTTAACCTATGCATGGGAGTTAAGTGGGACCCACTAAAGTCCTAAAACATGGTAGGATATTAGTGAGGTGGGGCCCACATGATCCCCACCCCTTCAAATACCTTAAACCTCCCTCATGCATTTATTATGTAACTCACCCACACCCCCACTTAATTAAATGCCAACACACCCTATTCAATTAATTGAAACTCATTAATTAATTGTATTAGAATTTTTGAATTTTAAAAAAATGTTGGCATGTGTGTGAATAAAATAAGACAAAGTCTTATTTAATTTTGGTTGATCCGTTGTGTGGAATAGAAGAGAGAACTCTTGTGGTATTTAAGATATTCTTCTTCCCCGTTGAAGAACGCGAAGAACACCGGAGCACCAAGGAGTGATCGACGTGACGTTCTTCTCCTCTCCGCGGCCGGTGTAAGACGCCCTTCACCTTGTCGTATGCCGACGTCGTCAACCCCAACACCGTCTTTGACATCGTTGTTGAGGTATGGAATTGTTTTACGTTTAAGATTAATTTACGTTCCTCGTTGTTGTTTATTAAGCCGCTTGTTATCGAATTAACGGGAGGAGGTCAGACCGCCCAAACACGGTCGACCCTCCTCCCCATTGTTGTTGATTATTCGCTATGGATTGGAATGGAGGTAACGCGGTGTCGTCGCACCGCGCGGGAATGAGGGAACCACGACTGGAGCGGTCCGTAGTGAAGAGACGCCCCGCCATCGCGTCACGCCGAAGCCGAAGAACACACGACCAAGGTTGGGCCGCGACATAGGGGCACGGCGCTGTCGCGCCGTGCCGGAGCTTCAAGAAGGACCGCGGCCGAGGCGGGCCGTGGCGCCGTCGTGCCGCGCTGGATGGACAAGGGTCGCGTCTTAAGCTGCGGCTATGGAGGGGAGGGCAGCCGGAATCGCCAGCTGCCGACGCTTCGGAAGGGCGGGACCGTGGGGTCCCGCGGCGCGGCACCAACCGGCCAACCGGGTCAGCCGTTTAGAGGAGGCTGGGGGTCGTAACCCCCGGCGGCAGGCAGGTGGGCCCCCTCCATGTGGGGGGCCACCATTTCAAGAAAAGGGGGGCAGCACCCCCGATTTTTCGCTCGACTCAAATGGCCGAGCTGTTGGCCACACGAGCTGCCCCCGTGTCAGGCCGCACGCGCCAGGCCGGGCCGCCCGCGCTGGGCCGGACCCCCGCGCCGGGCCGGGCCACACCGGCTGGGCCGGGCCATGCCAGCCAGGCCGCGCCGCGCCCTAGTGGGCCGGACCCAGACCTAGGTCGGGTCGACCCGGTTCGAGCCGACCCAAGGGGTCTTGGGCCGGGTCGGTCCGGGCCCAAAACCCCCTAAAATCGGATAGCTTCGTTCAAAGGCCCATAACATGGGCTACAAACCTCCGATTGATGCACTGTTAGTTGAGATGCGATCCTTGGATCGAGATGATAGTTTCAATATATTATAATTAAGGTTTCAGAGGACTTTGGGTGCGGCCGGGTTGGTTTGAACACGAAACCAACCGGGCCCTTGGAGCAGAAATGCTTATAACATGAGCTCCGAACGTCCGATTGACGTGCCGTCGACTTTTATGGTTTCCTATTTGTGAGACGATTATTTTGGATTACTCCACTTGAGGTTTGGATGCAGTTGGAGTATGGTCGGGTTGGTTTTGACTTAAAAACCAACCGGGCCCCTGGGACAAAAAAGCCAATAACTCTCAGACCGGGCGTCTGATTGACACGCCGTCTGTCGCGTTGAGTTCCTTTTTTCGAGACGGAACATTGGGATACATCAACTCCGGACTATGTGTCAGTTGATGTATCGAACCATTTGGCTCTTGGAGTGGACCCTCCTGGAATCGAGCATGCTGTGTGCGGGAACCCTAGAGCTGAATGTGACTACGAAGACCATGACGACTATACTGAAATCCTCCGTGGGTTTGGCAGTGACGACGACTGTACTAGGATACTCCGTGGGTTTGGCAGTGACGACGATCATACTGAAATCCTCCATGGGTTCGACGGTGATGACTACTATTCTTGTATCCTATGTGGGTCCGGAAGTACGTGATTACTGTTCTTGTATCCTACGTGGGTCTGACAGTATTTGACTCTGTACTTGTATCCTACGTGGGTCCGGCAGAGTAGCTTGTCTTGTATCCTTTGTGGGTCCAACAGCTTAGCTGGTCTTGTATCCTGTGTTGGTTCGACAGATCAGATGAATTAGTGGCTATATCTGATCATCTCTATAGTCTTACGAAGAAGTATACCTGTGTGAGATGAGTCTTGACTTTCAATCATTATCTTCGATATGATTGTTTTGCTACCCGTTGTGGATTGGGTTGTGCTTTTATGTGTGGATTGGATTGTGCTATCCTGTGTGGACTAGATCGAACTTGGGCTCGGATGATGGAGCCGAACTGGAATTGATGGCTTAGGTATATGTATGGGAATATACCTAAGTAGAGTTGGTTGTTACTTCGTGATTGTATCTTTCCTTTGTGGATTATCCTTCTTGGATTCTGGGAGACCTTTAGGGGTCTTGGGGTCCCTACTGAGTAGCGTATACTCACCCATGCATGGGCTATGCCCGCACTATGTTGTGTTGGATACAGACTACAGATAGCGCTGATCGAGGTAGGAGCTCGTGGAGCTGGACGGTACCTGGAGGTGGATCTCTGGACGAGACGTACACAGAGCAGAGGGGTGGAGCCAAGGATAAGAGGAGACTATCTGTACCCACCCTTCAGGTGGGATTTCCAGAGGACGGCTCAGTGTTACTGCTTTACTTTTCTACTGCTGTACTCCCTTTTCAGTTGTACTTTACTTTCAGTTGGGTTTGTATTCTGGACCATTTACTTTCCATCACTCACCTTTGTACTCAGTTTACTTAGTGTTTACTTTTTCTTGCTTACTCTGTATTTTTTGTTATCTTACTTAAATGCAATACCTTCCCTTATATCAGAATATAAACCTTTGGTTCTAGTTGCTAGCCCCTGGCCTATAGAAGGCGGTCTTGGGGTAGTCCTGACATGGGTCCCGAGGACGGGTCGTTACATTTATACTAAACTAAATCGGATACCAACTGTAAGGACCATAAACCAAGTAGTTTATAGTTGATGGTTAGTTTATTACTTTGTAACAAGATAAAAGAAAGAAATTCCTAAAGGACCAAATATGTTAGTAGTCTTCTTAAACTGGATATATACATGATTCCCAAGTTATATTGGGAATATAAAAATATAGCATAAAAAACATTCTTGAATCCCTGATATCATTCATATTATCCTTATTTATATACAAGGGAAAGGTAAAAAAATTTAGGGTGAGCTTAGATGCTCAGTAATGGTTCAGTATAGAAGAAGTTATAATGATTAAATAATGAATAGTTAATATAGTAGAGTAGATAATAAAAACACATTCCATTCAATCTACAACTTGAGATAAATGAGCATCCATGACTAATATCAACATAAAAAACACATGGATAATGAAAAAAAATCATAATAAAGAAAATGAATAATTATAGACATCCATGATTAAAGAATATCAACAATGAAAATCATGAATCTCACTATCCAGGACTCTTATCTAAGAAATTATATTTCCATTAATACCTCTCAATCAATACATTATCATTTTATGGGTAGGCATAAAACAAATACTGAAATATTATGACATGATATTTCATCATCAGACTATAAATCATGCCAACATATTTTGTCTCATTATACCTATTGATGCACCAAGGGGCTATCTATGACTTGGGAAAACCCTTCCCTTGTATATGTTATTCATTCATAATATTTTGAATGATCAATATAATTCATTATTAAAATTACTTATAAGTCAGCAGTTATCCAAATTGAATCAAGAATATAGAACATCAATACTTCTTCATTATAAAATATCCATATAAATAATAAATATGGTATCATTAGATCATTTCCCTTGTAATATCAATGGGTGTTTTCATACTTGAAAGTAACTCTAAGATATCATTGAAATATTTCTTTAGAAAAAATACCCTTTTCAATTTGAATTCACTTATTAAAAATGAAAAAAATTTCAAATATTAAACAACTTTTTTTAAATAAACTTGGAAACTTTTAAAGTAAGCTTAAAATAATTTTGTGTTCATGATGGTGGGAAATTATGTTCATACTATGTATATTAAAACAAATATTTCTTTTATATTTTTGGTAAAAAGTTAAAAGTGTATCATTTTGAAAATGGAAAGAATATTCATTTTTTATAAAAAATAAATCATGGGTAAAAATTTATTTAGAAAATCATATGGTAATATTAAAATAATTCATTAAAACATTTTTATAATACATGGACATGGAATACCAATATTTTTGACTAAAAGGAAAATAATATATATTTTTATTTTAAAAAATCTAAATATTTTTATGTACCCAAGAGAGTAAAATGGTAATATTAATTTAAAAATATATAAAAAAAAATCATATTATAAGAAAATTAAATGGTATTATCATATAATTATCATATAATTTTTCTCAATTTAAATTCAAATATCAACAATCCCAAAATAAAACGAGATTGTAAAAAAAGTCCCTTTCCTCAAGTTTCACATGCCTCATAAGTTCTTTTAGCCTCAAATATTATAATTTTATATTTATTATAATTATATTATAGAACCATATAAATTATTATAATATCATATAAGATCCATTTATAACATTCCTATACCCATTTATTAATAAATATTTATTAAAATCATCATTTCTGGGTGCTAACTATTTCATTTTTCATTAGAGTTTTAGTTCGGTAGTTATAGTCCTTATACATTGATCACAGTTCCATCATATGTATAATTTTAATCGAAAATATAAATATAATATAGATTCATTAATAAAATTTAGAGTTACAAAAATTAATTACATCATTCACAGAGATGATAGAGCATATGCACGCATGAAAATTGTTCTCACTTTTCAATGGTTGAAACAAAAGAAAGGAAAACCAAAAAATATACTATAAATAATCATTTTTATATCATATATATCATATATATTCATTAAATTTATCCGTATTACCATCCACATAAAACAAAATCTAAAAAAAATCACAACGTTTTATGGAGGAGGTAGTCCTCACATACACACGAGTGACATTATCATTTCCCAATAGATAAGAAGGTAAGATGTTAGATATGATAATATAATTACATAAAAAAATCTATAATAAATATAATATTTAAACATTAAACTCATAATAATAAAAATCTACGATATACAGTGATGGAAAATGAATTTTATCTCTATGTGGAGGCGGTAGTCCATGCATACTCACGAGAAATACTTACGCTTCCCATTTGATGGAATATATGGTGAATATTGGTGGTTACATAATCATAATAACATTTAAGTAAATTTATGATACTAAATTTATTATTTTATGATTAATAAAACATATTTAAAGGTGGTATAAGAATAAATAAAATGAAAGTGGTCATGTAATAGTATTATATATTCTTCGGTAGGTCATCATTAGTTCCATTCTTAAGTATCAATTTGTTGGTATTTTAAGAATCCCAAAAATTATAATTCATGGATAGAGAAGTTTATAAGATATTTATGTAGTGTTTTTTTTCAATCTATATGGATCAATGTGGTCTAAATAAAAGAGATAAGGGGTTCCCTTTTATAAGGGAGGAAAATGACACATTTGGAATCAAAAAACATATTTATATATAATTTATTCATTGTCAAGAAAATTTATTCTTAATTTATATATATTCAAATAAATTGAAGATAATATATATAAATCTTCCTAAAATTAATTTCATATAGGTTTTGGTTTCATTTTAAACCATATCTTTTGGTTTAACCCATTTATTAACTGATTTTAACATTAACCATGGAAACAAAATTTTCAATCTTAAAGGGTTATAATTTATTTATATGTTAAAATTAGCTTATAAATGTATATGAGTTTAAATTTTAAACAATTTCACATCTAAATTGTCCTCTAGAAATATTTTGTTGGTTTTTAAATAATTTAATAAAATATTATTAAACATAAAATATCATTAATGTCATTTTTGACACTATTCATTTAATTTGACTTTATGGACTTGAAGATAGAAATTTAATTTTAATATAAACCTTTCACACATACATAATATGTTATATTCATCTATAAAATTCATGGAGAACTGTAATTCACTGAAATTTTATTACTTTTAATATTTTTACAATCATTTATTTTTATTTTCTTATTAACTAAAAAACTATTTTGTCGGTGTTGCATAAGAATTTAAGGTAAATATTCTGTCACTAAAATAATAAATAAATTAAAATGATAAATTTTTTTTCAAATAAATATATAGAACCAAACTTATACTCTTTTTAACCTTATGTCAGCTTTTTAGAGATATTAAATTTAAGAAAGTGACATTTTGGAATTTTCTTTACTTCAAAAAATATAAATGTCACTATCAAGGAAAAATGACACAAAAAGTACATATATTATTATTTTGGATGTATATGAACAATATTATTTCATAAAATAAAATAAATTCAACTTTTGGGTTGATTTTAAGAGTTTATCTCATGGTTTTAACCCTATTATACCCATTTTACCCGTATTGAGGTGACAAATATTTACCACAATTATTATTAATAATGAGCAAAAATAAAAGAGCCCTATTTACCAAATTTTAACCTCATGATTAAAAATATGATATAAATTTGTTAAAAATTAAATTAATAGAATTTAAATTAATCAATTTTAATATAAATGAGTAAAACACAATGAAAAACAACTTTTAGAAAAACGCGTTTTTAAGAAAAAAATTAACTTATATAAAAATCAGGAATATTTCTTATTAAATTGTCATTAACTAGATTATTATAAATAAAATTGGAAATATTTAACTTTAATACCAAATTAAAAATATAATGGGACTTTTATATTAGTTAATTAAATGAAAATAAAGGATGGTATTTGAAAATTCTATATTTTCACTATTCACTAAAAAATTAATCATTTCATAAAAATCACAAAATTTAACCCTAAATTAATTTTAATATACTGATTCCAAAATAAATTCCATTTATTAATTTTTTTTTTCTAAAAGTGGGAAAATTTTATTATATTATTTAATCACAATAATCAATAAAACAATTTTTGAGGGAAAATGTATTTTTGAAGAATATAAAGACTTTACTAAAAATTGACTACTTATTTATCAATATATCTTCTTTATCTAAAAAATTTGTAAATAATTTTCAAAAGTTTGTTCTTCCTATTCACTCCACTAATTTAACATCCAGTTTATAACAATATACTATATTATGGTTTATTTTGACATAGGGTTGTGAGCATCACAAGCTATCAAAGAAAATAAATTTATCAACATATCATCATATATCAGTTTCTTTAATACTTATTATATGAGATCACCCTTTCATATGTTTCTCTTATATGGTTTATGAAGAAAATTTTATGTTATTTATGTCTAATAAGAGTATTATGTAGGATGATCTTTGTGGGAGATGTTGAATGTCATTCATGAAATTAGAAGATTGTGTATCTTGTCTCTATAGACACTAAACCTATATATTTATAGTGTGGATAAAAATGTTGTGTATTATATTAAACCCTTATGCACATGATCATAAATCTGAATCCATATCCCTCAGAACTCATATGGTTCTATTTAATAAAAATCCATCCAAATCATAGAGGCATCCGACTATAACTCTATCTCAAACATGATATCACATAGAGGGGGTAACATCAAAACCTATTTAGGAAAAAAATCTAGGAACTCCTAAAAATATAGGAGCTACACTAACCACTACTATTATAATCCTAATGAAAAATATTCCAGTGGAAATAAAAGTGGATATGAATGCATGTGACCCATTTGATGACCCCACTCACCAACGAATACCATAGACTAGCCTTCCACATCGTGGAATAAAACTTTCCTTCATAAGTAATTGATAACCACATGTAAAAAAATTCCATTTCATGAAAATAACTACATCATATATATATAACTTTTGTATGGTGAGATCCCCCAATAACTAATGTTTCCCCATCATTAGCTCACAACCTTAACACTTTTCAAGAAAACTTGACTGGCTTCCAACAAGTGTAGTCAATATTAAGAGAAATGGAAGGATATCTTACTTGAATAATAAAGAATAGAATAAGGTAGGATTTATAAATGAATATGAGTCTCTATAATTAAACAATGTGAAGTCCATGGTGAAATATAAATATATGGAATCATAGGAAATCTCTAGACCATTTGGCACTGGAATTTCCATGGCATGCAGTATACCACACCTAACTCCTCTTCCTAGATGGACCTACTGTATACCATTTATATATCCATACCTAACCATATATCATTGATTATGGGTAATATCATGAGGGTTTCTTTTGACTTTTCTACCCCCTTTGGTAGTGAAAAATCTTTTTGTCCTTGTTGCTGATATGACCTCCAAGGAAACTACTGTTGAAGATGAAATAGAAATTGCTCACCTACACCATGAAGAAATTTAAGAATACTTGGTCACTGAAATTACGAATGATATGACCTCAAAAAGTGAATAACATAATCACAAAGCACCTAATGGATGTGTGGGAACTACTATCTCTAGAATAATTAGGGGTAAAAACTATGTTTAACCCCCTTTTGTTTGTAATCCTAACTTCCCCAACATCCAGGGTCCTCTAACAATAGCTCTGCTCCTTGGGGAGCTCCAATGACTCCCATTCCAAGATGACCCTGACTGCACATACATTATATAGATCATCTCTAACTTTTTCAACACCTCTAGATACATAAAAAACATAAATGGGGTAACTAAATACTGAATAGATCAACGAATTGCCTCATTTAGACACCATTATTTGAACCCCTCATTAGGTAAAATATTGGGGAAAAGAAAACAAAGTATTTGAATTTGATCTTAAGCTATTTTACACAAAGTCTCCCTTATCGGAGGGATAAAAACTCCTAATTATTCATTTATATCATCATTATTGATAGTAAATATATATTAATATGTTAATTAAAATCATACTATGAATCCTTTTTCCTCATTACTCCCTCTATTAAAAAACATTTATTATAGATTCATGGCCCCTATACTCTGATTAATATTCAGTGGGGCCTAATACTCTACATTATCATGGGTTAGACTAAAGGAAAAAAAATCTAAATCATCTAACCAATGATCTTTAACTAAATTTTAGACACTCACCACATACTTTTCAAATCCATGATACCGTAACTTTCACAACATCTTCATCCAAGACCCATCCTCTTCAGCTGGGTTAATCTGCCACAAGTTAACGAGATCATCCTACTACACCTTTTCAACATAAGTCTTATTCATACGGTGACTAGCAAGAATATATAAAAATAGTAAGGTAAAATCTTAATTCTAAAAATATATAATTAATATAAATTAAGTTAGATTCAATTCAATTTCTACTAAAAGAAAACCAATTCAAATGAATGTTAAAAAACATGATATATATACCTCTCTTAGGTATATAACCTGCAACTAATAATATATCACATAGGGTGTTCATTATGCTTAATAACCATGTGTCAGATCACAAGGATCCCTATTTTCCTATGCCTTATCTAGTCTCCTTAATACATCACACACTATGTTCGACTAATGTTTTTTCCATACCAAACCCATGAAATCATCACCAATGCCTAACTACAAACTCAATCATAATCCTCATATATATCTTTGATACCACTCCATAATGACCCTCCCCCACTATTAACCCCTCTTAGGTTTTCAGTAAAGATAATAGTGATCTTAGAATCCTACATTCAATAGGTCATGGGTTAACATCTAACACCGATGTTATAAATCACTCAAATGAGAGGAATTTACTTCATTATACCAGGAATATATTTAAAAATACAAACCATCAGTAAAAAACATAATATATAAATATAAACCATTATATAAAAGTGAAGGTAAATGAAATAAAAATATATGTCTCTAAGAATATATACCAATACGTAATTCCCAAGGCATGAAGACCATCAAAAAATCTAATCTTAAGATAATAATTTCCAACCTCTTCATTGAATACTTCTTGGAAACCTAAAAAAATTATATAAAGGGGTGAGAATAAATTTAGAATCAGTAGGATCTAACTTAATATCTATCATGTAAATATCGAAGAATCATACTAATATAATAGTGAATAAATAGTAGAACCAATAAGCACTTATCAGGTAAGTTATCACCCAACCTCACAAAGGCTCTCTCAACCAATATGGAATCCAAGTATAATACCATAATATCATATTAGTATATCAAATTGGTACCCCAAAACCAATTAAACATTGGTTTATCACTCTCACATCCAAATTAAAAATTTCATGGTGCTCCCAATCCTTTTCGTAGTCATGCTGCAACACAATATATCTCATAACAAAATCATGTAACATGTCACAAACACATCATCATAATCACATATCTTCCACTACATACCATATCACCATCAAATATCACACTTCCATTATAGTAGGGTATATAGAACATTAAAACATCATCCTTGTTCTATCTTCATACCATGAATTCCCTCAACCATATATCATTGGCTCAATTACATAACCATGTAAGCCAGTATATCACATACCAAAAATTTAATCCAATATAGCCGATATGATTATACATATTATGATCTATAACATCCCATAATACGCTTGGAAGGTATAGAGGGTAAAAGTTATTAGTTATCCATTCATCCCCTCTCTAACTTAGACATTTAAGTAAAACACTTAGAACCCAGATCATTTTAGAATCGGTGAGGTTATCTGACTCGGGTGGGGTGCATAATAAATCAAAAAGAAAATTCAAAATATACCATATTATCACAAGAACAAAAATAAGGGTTTATAGAAAGAAAATATATTCTATTTCTCAAAACAATCCACACATAGATTCCACTATCCACTATCAACTTCTTTAATCTCAACAATACAAATCAACCCCACTGCCCCACACAAAGTGACCACAATATGATTTATAGTTTCCCATTTAATCACATCATTTATCAAATCTAGATTTACCATTTTACCATTAAATTACTTGAATTTTTTCATTAATTCCTATGTTTAATGTCAAACCATTATTTATCCATCAACATTGTTCAATCTCATTCCTTACCCATTCATTTCAATTTTTAACATTTAATTAACAACCCATAACTTATTCAATTCCCTCCCACACCCAATACCACATTCATCATTAACAATAATATTCCATTACATTTAGTATTTATAACATATCCTCATGACACATAACCAACCATTCTATAACCTGAATCACAACACATGACAATATCAATAATAAATTCCACAAATATATTCTTTTTCCTCAAAACCATCGATGTCATCATAATAACCCAACCCCAAACATCAACTACCACATCCTCTATCACCCACCATGAAAACCACCCACTACTCACACATGTAAACACCCAAAACCATCCACAACAATTTAAAAAAACTTCCACATGGATCAAAATAGTGGGAAATCAACAACAACAATGGTAAAAAATAAATCAGTACCATAACAAAATATACAATCATATTTTAATCATTATTTCATAGAAAACATTAATAGCAATCATAACTTCATTATCACATTTCTGGATTAAAAAAAACTATTTTTAAATATCTTTATATGGTTTACATTTTATCAATGTTTATTCCATCTATTTAGTTCCAATAAAATAATATAATTAAAAAAATATAAAACCCACTTAGAGACATCATCAATCAAGCTAAATGATATAATTAATATCATGTAATCACATAATCACATTCAAGACAACCTTATCATTGCTTTTCATTACACTAATTTATTATCATTATTAAGTTAATTATTAACATACAACTAAGGAAAAAAATCATATAACTTCTATAATTTACACAGAAATAAGGTAGAATTATTTAATCCCTTACCTTTACCAAATATTTAACTAAAGTTTTTGAAATAATATAATTAGGGTGATGATCACAAGACCCAAATCATGAAAATGGAATGAAAAAAACCTATAACACAGCAGTAACATACAAATCTCCACAAAAATACACTAAAACCAACTCCAAACCACTTTTAGAACCCATATGTGATGATGGAAAAGAAGAAAACCCTAATGTATGTAAAGTGAAACTCACCTCACATTATCAATGGTTGATCTATTAAAGCCATGAGATAAGGACAATAAAAGGATGTTGAAGGGTCTCCAAAAAAGATCCTTTGGTCTCCTAAGGATCAAGTTAAATTAAAAGAAAAAAAATAATTTGGATGGGATTTTGAATTTATATCTAACAACAATTTAACGTGACATGATGTGATAAGTAATGGTCATGTCACGATGAGGCTAAGTTGATTGAATCTATATAAATTATTCCATCAATACCCATTACCTCTACAGTTTAATACATGTTAAAATATATTTATTCATTATCATTTAGAAAGGTCCATTTAATCAAAAGATAACCACGATGTGATGTTACCCAAAAAAGAAGAACCAAAAAACGCATCATGTAGGTCACATGCTACGACAGAAAAGGCCATGTCATGATAGCCTCTCATGGAATAATTTAAAAAAAACCCCAAATTTTTTCATACCATTATTAGACACAATGTAACAACCCCAAATATGGTTTCCCAGATCCTAAATTTTCTTTATTAAATTGTATCTAGATACAAGAAATCACATCCAAAGGGATAAAATAGTTTTGTAGTCTGAGGAAACTAGATACTATTACTAAACGTTTTCTTTTTTTATTATGAATAGGTTTGAGTAACCATATATTTTTGGGGATGATGGGGAACAAGGTATACTCCCTTTAAAATGATCTTAAAATAAATCATAAGGGAGAAAATATGAAGAATAAATGATGATACTATCACTAGGGTCCCCTTTGTTTGCCATTTATTTTTCAAAGTTTCCCTCCTTCCATGTGTGAAAAAACTCAATGCCCTAATTAGTGATCATCTTGAACTTCCAGATTAAGTATTCTATCACCCAATGAGGGATTATATTCCTTCAAATAATCCTAACCAACACCTTGGAATCTAACTACACCTCTACAATGTTAATGTTAAAGATTATGAACATCATGAGATCACTCACTAT
The DNA here is from genome assembly GCA_963277665.1 of Viscum album. Taxonomy (NCBI): domain Eukaryota; kingdom Viridiplantae; phylum Streptophyta; class Magnoliopsida; order Santalales; family Viscaceae; genus Viscum; species Viscum album. Next base: position 1,303,057,521 of record OY728160.1, on the reverse strand, counting down.
AGCACTTTCCTTATCTCCCATCAATTTACATAGACAATGAAAAGTGATAAAACTAAAAATGACTGAGAATATTCTATATCATGTAAGAAAAAATCCTATCATTACTCCTATCTTGTAAGATCCATAAACATTGATTTTCTTCCCTATTCTTGGTGGTTTCTATCTAATCCAAGACCATTGATTTATCAATTCTCATCTTTCAACATTTAGAACTATCATTGGGATGAGACACCATTAAGAAACCATAAAAACCTATTAGAAATGAGATTTCCAATCTCAGACACCAAGTATTTCATTCGAATATGAAGTAATATATGTTAGTATTATTTCCCTTCCATTTCGTTGTTTCTAACTTCCCAAATAACCTAGTACACCGATTAAAATGTTATGTTGCATGAATTAATCTCTGAACCTTTTTTACCAGCTTTCTGAATCTAAGAATCGATGAAATCCATAATAGAATACACATGCCTAGATAGTCCTAATACGTTACAAAGAAGATTGAAAATTAAGATCAACTATCCCCCTATGAAAAAATTCCAATCATTTTCGATGCATAGTGAAACACAGCACCAAAAGTTGGATTCCATTAGAAACCTGTTATTATTCATATTATCATCCATTATAAATTCATGGTTTCTCAATCACCACACCAAAAAATTAATCTTAAATTGTATCTCTTTACAATAGATCTTCGAAACCCACTCATCTATTCCACTACTTGTATGCACTATTTCACAAAAGTCATGGCTACTGAACTTCCCAAATGTTGATTTATAGAAGATGCATAGATTATGATCCTCAGTCATGAATATATTGTCATATGTTATCCTATCCTATTTATTGAGAGTTAATTTGATAAAATTTGGGAAAAAATTACATCTCTGAATAAGATATCAAGGGTTGGACATCATGGGAGGAATAGTGGTTCACCAACCCAGTTCTATTTATGTAGTCTAATATCTACTTGACCCACTAGACATCTTGCTTTATTTTCAAGTGTTTCCAGATGACCAATCATTTTACTTGAAATACTTGATGGTATCCTAGTTCCATGAACCCACTATCTCTAGTCCTAAACAAATCTCTTTCTCAAAAATCTCTCCCATAGCGCATTTTCTTCAATGACATTCCATGTCAATTTATTTTTCATGGCTTGTATGGTTTTCATAATGTTACATAGGTTAATATTACCTTACATAATGAACCTCACCATCCATTTCATGGATTCATCGTGTCATCTTTCATCTTGATTCCCATCCATATGAAGTTTTTCATGGTTTTTTCAAGCCACTTAATGTTCCATTTTAGAGCCTTGATGGTTGAAAAAACTTGCATTGGGATAGAGGTAAGTACACTATTCACTAAGGCAATGCATCGACCAAACGAGATAAAATGGTTTTTATAGTTATAAAGGTGTCCCTTGATTATATTAATAGTTCCTTCAAAGAGGAACTTTTTTATTATACTATATAAAATGGGTGCACCCAGATATTCCATCATAAAGTGATGTCATTGCATTCCTAGTTTGTTTTGTATACTCTTATTGTGCCTATCTGAGCATTTTTTTAGAAATGAAGTGATAGATCTTTCCCTGATTAATACTTTGTCCAATTTTAATACCATAAATCTCCACAAATTTATTCATCCTATTAATGGACCTTAACCTACCTTTAATAAAAATAAAAATAACATCAGTGAACATTAGATGGGAGATGACACTATTCTAATACTTGTTCCTATAAAGAAGAATGATACCCTCCTATAAACCATGATTAATATTCTTGGTGAGTGATTCTTCAGAAAGGATAAACTGGATTGGTGATAATAGACCACCTTTCCTAAATCCACTCATGATATTGAAAAAACTGAATCCTTTTCCCATGAGTGGGATGGAGAGCCACATGTAATAATATCACCTAAAACATAGGTCAAAACCCCATTCTTTGAAGCCAAATGTTTTCATGACTCTAATGATGTAGTTCCACTCATGAATTTCATTCACCTTAACCATATCAATTTGGATGATAATATTGGGACTTAGGGACTTCTTATTATTATCTCCCCCATTTTATTCGCTATCCCCACTGCTCCTTGGATGCTCTTATATTGGATGAAACCATGTTTCTCCTCAAATAATAATATTAAAATAACCCAACCAATTATTATATTTATGAGGTGTTCAAGAATATTAAAAAAATAGTTACATAGATAGATAAGATGACACTGATTGACAAAATTAGGCTACTGAATCTTTTAAATGAGAACCACAATGGAGGAACACACCACCATAAAAAGTGACCCACATTTGAAAAAAATCACATGATGTATCCTTGAATAACTCTTTAATAATATCCCAAGAATCCATAAATAAATAACTGAATAACCCATAAGGTCTAGGAGAGCTACCTGGTTTCATATTGAACACTTCTTCTTTAATTCCCTCTAATTTTAGAATGGATTTTATTTCCTCACTATTATTCTCTTCCACAAATATAAGGATAAAATTAATAAAGTTATCCTCTCCTATTATATAATCTATCAATTAACCATTAAAACTCCTCATCCCTGCAAGAAGACCTTCAAAATAATCAAGGTCCAAATTTCCTATCACCTCAATATCTCTCTTATAAGAACCATCTTTCAACATTAGGTTAATAATCATGGACACATTCTTTTCATTTAAAAAATCATAAAATAAGGTATAATTTCATCCCACCCTTCATTAGCCAAGTCACTATTGATCTCTCCCTAATGGCTCTTTCAATATCCAACATTTTTTTAGCTAGATCACTTTGTTTCTCATTCAGATTGATAAAGGTATCATCATGTAATTCCATATAAATAATCACACGAGCTTAAAAATTATCCATATATATCATAACTATTTGAATAATAATATGTAAATCAATAAATAATTTCATAATTAGGGAGTGAATAATGATGGAAATCCTAAATAGAGCAATGAGGACTCGTACCAATACATCATACAAAAATGGGTATGGAATATGCCAAATATCCAACCTATTTTTCTTCTCATGATACCTATTGATGAATCAAGGGGATATATAATTACAGGCCCCAACCATAACGTAAGAATTCAAATCCATTCATCATATGAATAAATAATAAAACTTAATTGGCATGCCTTAAAAAACTATCTGTATTGGAAGAAATAACATACATAATGTTAATAATTCCCCTAGTGAAAATGATTGTATGATATCCATATAAGAAGAGTGTATGAAAAAATTATAATATACCCCTAGTAAATAATGATAATATTTAATGTATATTGATGTACTTGAAAATAACTTTAAAATAATTCAAGCCACTCTATAAAAAAACATCCTTTTATTTTGATAAAATTCTAAATAAAATTTGTAGAATATTGAGAAAATGACTTTCTTCACAAACAATAATGAATTTTTTTGAAGGAAGATTTAAATAAAAGAGTAGTTATAATGATGCAAAAATTCATTCATGGTATATTTGTTAATAAAAATATTATGTTCACACATTTGTCAAAAACTATCACATTCGTAAAATGATAAGAATATTCTTTTTTTAAAAAGAAATTGAAAGTCCAACATGGGTAAACATTACATTAAACAATAATTTGAGAAAACTAAAAACTTTTTGATAACGTTTTAGATGAAATATGAACATAAAATAAAACTATTCTTATCCAAATAAATATTCAATGTCACTTTCCCTTAAAAAAAATCTTTCTGACTTTTGAGTACTTTGAGAGAGGAAAATGAAAGGAACCCTTGGGAACTCAATATATAACAAGATAAGAAGAAAATATATAGAGTTTAATAATATAAAGAGATTATAATTTCTGGTAATGGAAATATGAACATAAATAAGTTCCATATCAACCCAATTAAAAAGGGTATTATTAAAAATAAATAAAAAATCAATTCCATCAGTCCATTCATGCAATAAATTTAAACATAAACATTCTTGAATAAAAATGTGATTTTAGAACAAACCCTTACCTCAGCTCTGACTTACTTCATACGTGATTTTAACCACTCATATAATAAAATTAAATTTATTATACTTTCCTACCATAATCATATACATAATTTTAATATCATATATGATCCACTTATATCATTTCAACACCCATTTATTAAAAATTATTTTTTAAAATCATCTTTACAAAGTGTTAATTTTTTCAATTTTCAGGTAAGTTTAGGTTTGGTATTGTTAGTACTTATATCTTTATCATGGTTCCATCATAAACAAAATGATCATAATGACATAAATATCATATATATTCATTATAAACATATTTATAATCATTCGTGAAAGGTGGACATGAAAAATGAATCACATATCTTCGTGGATGTGGTAGTACACACGTACCCATAAACTCTCTTATTATATCATAATTATGTCATTAATATATATATATATATATATATATATTCCTTAATGTCACACACCCACACACACACATATATCCATGTGAAGTAGCAATGAAAAAAATTACACTACTACGTGGAGATGTTAGGTCGTACATACACAGTAGAATTGTTTACATTTTACATTGGATGTAAAGGAGGTGAAAATGGTTATCCCATAATCATAATAACATCTCATTATATTTATGATTCTATATTCATTAGGTTTTTATGGATACCATATATTTATAGTTATAAGAATAATAAATAAGCATTGAAAGAGTTTTTAGAGGTGATTACCTCTTCTTTGAGTGACCTCCTTTAGATTACACCTTAAACCTTCTCATAACGGTCTTAAGTGAATACTAGAATCTCAAGAATGAGGGTGAGAAATTTGGGAAGGTTTTTTTAATTTATTTTCCATTATATAGAGATCAATGTTTATGAATTAGGGTGGATAAGATGTTTTCTTTTATAAGTGAGGGGAGGGAGACACATGGAACTACTTAAAAGATTTAAATAATATAGTAATTTATTATAAAAGTGGAACCAAATGTCCAATAATTATAAGGTAAGATATGATAAGGTATGAATAACTTCAAATAATAATATTTATACAAGTATAAATGGATTTTTTACACATATCTCTTATTTTAACACCAAATAAACCTATTTTAACCCAAACAATGTTAACAATTTTTTACTATTTTTATTATTGATTATGTCCAAAAATTAAGTTGAAATTATTACCAAATATTAACAATTATGAATTAAAATACAAAATAAATTTTAAAATTTTTAATTTTTAAAATTTTTAAAATTTATTTTAATATATGTGTGCAAATCATAATGAGAATCAATTTTAGAAAAATGTTTATTTTGAGTATAAAAATGATTTTATTAAAAAATAAGTATAAATTTGAATCCAATGGAATTAATTATATTATTTCAAATAAAATTATACATATATATATTTAAAAAAAACCAAAACTGAATGTAACCTTATAAATACTTGATTAAAAGGGAAGAACTAAAAACTGTTTTATTTGAGAAAGAACGTGAATTGGATTTCTTAAATGTTAAGCATATATTTTAATGTTAAAAATTATATTTTTATATGAATTATTTTACTTATTTAAATTTTTTCTATGATTTTTTTAATATTTCATGTTATTATTATATCCTTATAATGTCATAAAAGTTACATTTTTTTTGTAAAATCAAGATTTTTTACTATTCACCCAAAAATAAACCATTTCTGAAAAATCTCAAATGTGGACCCAAAATAATTTTGACATGATGAATTAAAAAATGAAATTAATTTCATAAAATAAAATTTATAAAATTCATGACTTTAAATTTAAATTACATTCTTGAGTAAATTTATATGCATTATGTTATTATTTATCTAGAAATAAAAGCTTACTCTAATTGAAGATCATTTGTTACATTCTTCCCACCTACAAAAAATTCATCCTTGAAAATTTCGGAATGTTACTTTATAAAAAAACATGGGTAGTTTTTCATCATAACTTTCTCTGGCTCCCATGTGGCCTGCTCGATCTTATGAATTCTCCCATATAGCTTTACAAGTCAAGTTTTCTGATTTCACGAAACCTATTATCTAATTTCAAGAATTTTGATTGGATCATCACGATAAGAGAAATTATTCTCCAATTATATTTCTTAATAGGTAATTACTTGAATTTGGTTTTCCATGTATTTCCTCACTAATGTTAAATCTAACACATCATGAACTTTAAAGAGGATATATAGAATTTCCAAATGGTAGGATATAACTCTAATTATTTTCAAAATTTAGAAAGGTTTGTTATAAAAATAACTTAGTTTATTTTTGTTAACTAACCTTATAACACCCTTTATTGGAGATAATTTCAAGAAAACATGATTCCCCACTTGAAATTATAAATCTTTCATTTGGTTAGAGATATAAATATTCTCTCTAATTCGAGTCATCCTAATATGAATATAAATAGTCTTCACTTTAATAATTGTCACCTCAACGATTTAAAGGCATATAAGCTTCCTTTCACAAATTTTATCCTAAAATGTTTGAGTATGAAATCTCTCCTCATACAATTCTTCATATGGTTCTATTTTATTACTTTAATAGAAGCTATTATTATATTAAAATTTCACCAAAGGTAAATATTGATCCCACATACCATGAAAGTCATGTGAGAATGACCTCATTATGTATTCTGATGTTTGAATAGTTAATTCAGACTACACATTAGTTTTATAGTGATATGTGGTTCTGAAATGTATTTCAATGTTATGAGGTTTTGAAGGTTGTTCCAAAATTTGGATGTAAATAATGTATCATGATCAGATGTAATTTAATTAGGTACACCATGAAGTCCCTTGACTTTATTAATATATAGTTTTTCATGGTGCTAAAGAGGTAGATATTCCTTTATAGTGATGAAATGTTCTGACTGGGTAATATGATCAATAATAACCCATATAACATTATTTCTTCTAGGAATATTTGTAAATCCAATAATAAAGTCTATATTAATATCATCATATTTCTAAAGAGTGATTGGGAGAGGTTTCATGACTTTTTAGGATGTTTTATCTCAGCCTTTACCTGTTTAAAAACCAAGAATCTTAATACATAGTATGTAATTTCCCATTTCAAATTATCTTTCCAAAAATGTTTCTTAGAATCAAGATACATTTTTCTGATTACAGGGTCTATAGATAGATTAGAGCTGTGATATTTGTCTAATAATTGTATCTTCAACTTAGGTATGGATAAAACAAATAACCAATTTTCAAATTTAAGCACAAAATCTTCATAAAAAAATATTCTAGTTTCACATTATTAAAAAATTTTATTTTCTTTTGTAAACTCTAATGATTGACGTAAAAACTTTTCCAATTTTCCAATCAGTATTTTTTGAAAATGATTTGGAAAAAGTGTGATGTTTCCACTACCATAATAATTTCCATATCCAAATTTACTAATTACATAAATATATAATCCTTTACAATCCTCATAATGGTCATAATTCTATGATCAGTCATACTTAATGAATTAGTTTCCTTATTATCATTCCCAAGGTGGTTGTGCATTGAGAAATCATAATAGTTTAGTACCTCTAAGAATCTACTTGGCATCATGTTGATCTCTTTCTATGAAGAGATTTATTTCAAGCTCATTTGATCTGTATATATCTCAAAAATTTTCCCAAATAGATAATTACTCCATATCATCAAGGAAAATATTACTGCTTCAAACTCAAGATTATGGTCTAAATAGTTCTAATCATGGATTTATAACTACATTAATTAATACGTAATATCTTTATCATTCCTTATAAAGAAAAATCCAAGTAATATATTTTATGTGTCACTAAATATCGCAAATACATCCCCTCCTAATGGTAATGTCAATACTGAAACACTGATCAACCTCTTCTTTAACTCTTCAAAACTATCATGACATTTCCATACCAATAAGAACATAAAAACTTTATCTGAAAACTAAGTTTATGAGTTAGATAATCGAGAAAAATTTTAAATAAATCACCAATAATAAAAAACTAATCCAAGAAAACTATGTACCTTGGTTATGATTACCGGTATAGTCTATTGACTACCATTATCATTGAAGGATCAACTAATATTTCATCCTTAAATATAACATGTCAATGAAAATAAACATCCTAAAGCTATAATTACAAATTGATAAATTTCATATATAACTCGTTTTAGCTACGATTTTCAAGAATGATTTGTAAATGAATTTATTCTATTAATAACTTTTTAATTATACCCTGATATCATCAATAAACTCCACAATGAAATTATCAATATTTTCCTTGAACACTCTATTTATCAGATCCATAAAAATAGAGGGTTAATTAGTCAACAAAAAGGTCATTACTATAAAATCATAATGTCCATGGCTCATATGAAATGATATTTTTGGAATATATTCCTTAATCATAATTAATGATACCCCAAATGAAGATCAATGTTTGAAAAATGTTGAGTTCCTTGAATTTGATTAAACAAGTCCTCAAAATGTGGTAGATAATACTTGTTCTTCATGGTAAAGGAATTTATTTCTTTATAATAAATAAAAAAACCCATATTCCCATCCTTATTTTTTACAAACAGAATAGGATATCCCTAAGGAGAAACACTTGGATGCATGAATCCCTTTTCACAAAACTCTTGTAGTTGTTTCTTTAACTCTAGTAAACCGACTATGGCTATTCTATAGGGAGTATTGGATATAGGTTTTGTGTCAGGTATAAGGTTAATAGATTACCCAAAATCATGATTGAGTGGATGTTCAAGTAGTTCTTCAAGAAAAAAATCAATGTATTCTTGCATAATAAGAATATATTCTATGATAGGGTTACCTTTCCCATCCATAGGTTTCATTTTCTATTATTCTAATAGAATTTGATTAAATAGAGCTACTGGGGTTGGATTAAGGTATGATTTAGATGATATGGTATCTTTTCTAAAGACATATAATTACACTTCTTCATCACCAATCATTATCTCCTTCTCTTGGAAATAATTATTTGAATTATACTTTTAAGGACAATCCATACCAAGGATTATATCAAAGTTTACCATAGGTATAATATTTTTGTGCATGTGCATGTTTTATCTTGTTTTATTACATATGATTATATTTTTTAATAGTTTATGATTTTATTTGATTACATGTTCTCTTTTAAGCTCTAAAATGATTCTTATTTTCACTCTAAAATACAATTTTCTAGTATACACTACATTACAATTTTCCTCTTTATTTTGATGATATATTAATCCAAACTGAATGGTTTTATGGGAAAATTATACCTTGGAATAGATAAGACATTTATATAAACTTCATTAGTTTATAAAGAACTCTGAAAATTATTTTATAGTACTATAAAAATTCAATGATGATTCTATTGTAGTTTTATAAACCCTACAATATATAGTTTGGAAAAGTTAATGTATTTAATTTACTGCAAGTTCTATACATAGAGGATTTTCATGAATCATGATTTTATATAATTAAAACATGTTTATCTTGATTTCATTAGTTTAATTTTATGTCTAAAATGGATATTTTGATGGTATTTAAGTTATGTGAAGTTATGCATTGTTGTTTCATAGTTTGAGTTTTTTAGAATGCCGGTGCTTCTGTTTTTTGATAATTTCATGAGAAATAGAAGTAGGATTTATTCGATTGTTGATTAATTGGAAATATTATAATATTTTCTACTAATAAGCCCTATTTACCAAAGGCTTAATTTGTTTTTAAGAGCCTTTAATAATTCATTGATGTTTTTTAAAGTATGATGTCCAGTTTTTTCATAAATTATGATTCAAAAACCTTACATTCCAAACACTTGAAAGTATGGTTCAAAAACCCTAAATTCAGAATAGTTCAAAGTATGGTTCGATAACCCTACTTCAATAATAGTTGAATGTATGGTTCAAGAACCTTATCTTAATAATTTTGAAAATTATGGTTCAACATCCCTACATTTATAATGAACCCTACACCAATTTTTTAGTAAACCCTACACTACTTTTGTAATGAACCCTATGCTACTTTTTTAATGAACCCTACACCAATTTTGTAAGGAACCCTACATTACTTTTGTGTACCCTACTTTGAAATACACTACATTCAGTGAACCCTAATTTTATTGAATCCTAATTTTGTGTACCCCACTTTCATGTACACTAATTTCATGTACCCTACTTTTGTGTACCACAATTTCATGTTCCCTACTTTTGGTACCCAATTTTTCTTCTAAAACTTTGTGCTTTTATGCTGAACATTGATCTGATTTTTATATATTTGGATTATTTTAAGATATTTTTCTTCTGGGTAAATTTAAATTAAATTTAAGTATTATGATCAAAGGTATTTTGATTATTTTGGTGAAATATTTAAAGGAAAAAATTAAAAAATTATTCAACCTTCTTTTTCCAATAAATTCGGAGGATACAAGAATATTTAAATTCAAATATTTTAATTTACGTTTGGTTTGTGTTGCTAGTTTTCAAGAACTATTTTGACTATGTTTAAAGGGGTTTGAATATATTTAAATTGGATTTTTAGGATAATTGAATTCTATTATTATTCTGGAGATATTATCTAAAGATTTATTCAAATTATTTTAAATTATTTTATTTAGGATTTATTCTATAAGAATAATGAGGAAACGATGATGGGAATTTTATGGAGATATTTATGAAAGCTCTAGACTTAATTTATTTTTAATATCCATAGGAAGAGGAGAAGCTACAGATACTGAATATCTATTATATATATATATATCCTGTAGGAAAATAAGAAACATAGGTTAACATATTTGATAATTTGTTTTTTAAAAGGAAAGTGTTGTGAACTTTGAACCTTTTATGGATTTGCAAAATCCTACGACACTCTGTATCATCACCTCCATGATCTATTAAGGGTTTAATTTATTATGCTTAAACATTTGATACCTTGAAAAAATGAGCAGATCTAATCCTCAATAACCAATACATGTGCTTTAATTATTTATCTTCTCATTCATTTGGTTCTGACTCTATAACACTATTTACCATCTCTCACACGTACTCTCTATTTTTTGTTAATTATTTTATAAAGAAAAGAATTATTTGTTATTTCTTTTACTTGGGTTGTGACTCCCGGATTATAAATTTAGGATCTAAGGGTTGTGACTCCCTATATCTAAATTCAAGACTATTTGGGTTATGACTCCCAATGTCTAATGTCTGGTTGTAAAGGATGTGATTCACCATACAAAAGTTAGTGTCTTGGTTTTCCCTCCACTAGAAAAGGATTTTATAATTGGGTTATGATTCCCCCCAAAAATCATTTTTAGTGCACACATATCTCTCATTGTGTAGAGAGGTACAAGAGTATATTAGGCCCACGTTGGACCAAACTACTATAAAAAATATCCTTGTGTTATTTTTTCCCAGTACTAATTAGCCTTAATAAAAAAAATTTATAAATAATTTAATTAATAAATTAATTTTTTTTAAATTATTTAATCTCTTATACTCAACCCCCACTAGACCATTTGTCATTACCCTATATGACCTAACCATTATTATCAAAGGATAACCTTCTTAAATAATAGTTTTTCTCTATCATTTTATTTTATTGATACTAAACATTGGTATCATAGGTTGTTCTTTTTGGAATAATATAATACCTCTATAGAGTCTGATTTAATATTTAATTATTCTAACCTATTGATAGACCTCACAGACTAAGGACAATATCATACAATATAGAAGTATTGAACCCAAATGATTCTTGGATTCTTCAAAATCCACCTCACCTTGATGGAAATGATTATGGCTACTAGAGATCCCGAATAGAGGCTTACCTCAAATAGTTTAGCATTGATCACATGTCTATCATTTTAAAACAGTACACACTTCTTGAATATGACCGAGATACACTTACTTTAAATGATGCAACTAGATGTGTTTTAAATTACAATGTTGTTAAAATTTTATATTGTGTTATTAACATAAGTGTTAATAGTCAGGTGTCTACTTGTAAGATAGCTCATGAAATTTTGGTGATTCTATATGTCACTCACCTTGGTTCTGAAAAAATAATCCAAACCAAACATGGAATGCTATTTGCTGATTACCAAGACTTCAAGATGGGCGAAGATGAAAAAATCAACCAAATTTTCCATATATTCACAAGAATTATGACAGGAATGAATTCACTTGGAGAAGAACTGGAAAACCCAATACTAGTTTAAAAATTCTTATGAGACTTACCAAAAAAATGGCATGACATAAAGGTTTCCATTAATGAAATAGAGAATTTAAAATAATACACACTTGATGAATTTATTAGATCACTGCTACAATATAAATTGGAACTGAAGAACATAATTGATGATGAGACCACAAAAAAGTGTAGATTTTAAATATGTGAATGTTGTTTCTACTGATTCTTCATATTATGATCTATAGGATAGAGAAAACGAAGATATTTCTTAGATTTTTAGTGGATAATAAAAGAGAATGAAAAATAAATGATTCAAAAACTTGTTTAGAAGAAACCTTTCAAAAGAAAAATATAAGGGAGATAAGAAAGGTAGTATGAATTACAATGCTTCAGATGTAACCTTAAATGAGTGAAAGAATAAAGGGAATATAAAATATTATTTCACTAAACTAAAGAATAAATATAAATACAAAATTATGGATAAAAAAGAATGGACCTCCAATTGTGGTTGTACAGAAGAATATGATTTTTATAAGAAATCTATAAATGAAAAATAAAATGATAACTTGTGCTTCATGGCAACACTTGATAAGGTTAGTAATTTTTATTTTTATTCCAAATATTATGATTCTGAATATGATTCTACAAAACCCTAATGATTTTGAATTAAATAGATAAATTGACCGATTAAGGAAATATTTTTCAAAGCAGATGATTTATATAATAGGATTACGGAAAATAATGAGAAACATATTTATGAAAATAAAGTAATTTTACAAGAAAATAAAAAATTAAGAAACACCACTTCTACTTCCCATTCCACAGTTTATGAAAAATTGAAAACTGATCAATATTTAAATGAAAATTTGAAAAAGAAAGTTGAATGTATTAAAAGAAGTTTATTTACTTTCATTCAAGGTCCTTAAAAATACCAAGAGATGATGTCTTTGACTAAAAATTATAAAGATAATGATGATTTTGGTTATGATAGTAGATTACCTCAAAATTTTTAAACCCATTTTTAATGATAAAAATGGTTGTACTTCTACTGTAACGTTTTTTAAGTGTTGCATGAAAGGTCACTATGCAAATAACTATTCACTTAGATTTAAAGAATCCTTTGGATTTACAAAAACTAATATATCTAAATCCTTATTAGCTAATGTAACTTACAATACATGTTTAAATTATGTATGGTTACCTAAATATTTTATTGATAATCCTATTGTACCCAAAGTAGCTTAGGTTCCAAAATTGTCAAGTAATAGATTTTTGTAGGAAAAATGCCTTGGATTTTTTAATAACGACATATGGTACATGGATTGTGGATTATGTAGGTATATGATCAGGTACCCATCAAATTTTTCCACTTACAACACAAGTGATGGAGGAACGATTACATTGGGAGACAATTCTAAAGGAAAATAAATTTTTTTGGTAAAGTTGGTGTTTCAAATTCTTCTTTTATTTCTAATGTTTTATATTTTGTATGTTTAAAAAAATTTAATTAGTATATCATAATTATGTGATTATGGAATAGATGTTAAATTTTAAAATGATAAATGTTTTCTTTATTAAATACAATTCTTTATTATTTTATGCTAATAGAAAAGAAAATATTTATTGCATTGAATTTTTAAACTAAATGTAAAACATGTTAATTTCTTAATTTATATAAAGAATGACATCATCCTTTAGCACCAATGTTTAGGTCATGTAAATTTGATAATGTTACATAAGCTCTAAAAAATTATAATTTCTTACATATTTATTCCTTGAAGAAAGAACGTCTTCACGTATGTGACACTTGCATTGAAGGGAAGAAAAAACAATATTTGAGACCTATCGATAAGATAAGTACTAATAGGCGTTTAGAGTTAGTACATCTTAATTTATTTGTCCCCACTAAATTTTCCAACCTTGGTGGAATGAAATATACTTTATTTATTGTTTATTCTTTTAGTATATTTTCATGGGTATACTTTCTTCAACATAAAAATGATAAATTATATAGATATACTACATTTTTTAATTTAGTTCAAAATGGAAATATTTGTATGATTGTCCTTATTCGTATTGATCAAGGTTGGGAATTTCATAATTTTAAATTTGAAAATATTTGTGAAAAAATGGATATTTTCATAATTTTTCCACTGCTATAACACCACAAAAAAATGTTGTTGTAGAATGTAAAAATATAACTTTTATTGAAATAGATCGAATAATGTTAAGTGAATATAACTTGCCTAGATATTTTTAGGATGAGGCTGTTTTTTCTACATGTTATATTTCAAAAAGGATTATTAATAGAACTTTAATAAAGAAAAATCCTTATGAATTATTTAAAAATAAAAATCATAATGTTGGTTACTTTATACTTTTTTTTATAAAGTTTATATTTCAAATTTAAAGGATAGTTTATATAAATTTAATATTAAAAGTGTCGAAGATTTTTTTCAGGGTTATTATAACAATAGTAAATATTATAGAGTTTATAATAAAAGAAATATGGTTGTTCTATAGGTGTATAATTTTATGTTTGATGAAAACAATGTTAAAATAAATTTTGATTCTAATTTTATTTATAATGATTTTAGACATTTTAATTTTGGTGAAGAAATACCTCAAGATAAGAATGAATGAATCGAGGGGGGAGAATATTCCTTCTCAACCTCATCCAAGATCATGGAAGATTCATAAGATAATCCTATTGAAAATGTAATTGTAAATGTTGATTCTATTGTTAAAACTAGAAATTATATTTTAATTTTTTTGCCAATTCTTATTTTATTTATGTTTTTGTTTCTATTAATGTTAATGATGCTTTAATATATGCCAACTGGATTGTCACTATACAAGATGAATTAAATTTGTTTACTAGAAATAATTTGGGTACATTAATAGAATTTCATGAGGATAATAAGCTGATTGTAACTAAGTGGATATTTAGAAACAAACTAGAGGAATCTAGAAAGATTGTTAAAAAAACTAGACAAGTTTCTCAAGGACACTCTCAAGAAGACGGTATAGACTTTGAATATTCTTTTTCACCTATTTCCAGGTTAGAGGCTATTATAAATATATTTATTTTTTCATATTTTTGAGGTTTTAATTATATCAAATGGATGTAAAAAATTGCTTTCGAAACTGATTTCATAACTGAAGTAGTTTATGTTTCCAAACCATCTATTTTTGAAAGTAAAAAATTTACTAACCATGTTTTGAAATTATCTAAAGATTTATAGAGTCTCAAACAATAACCTTATGATTAGTATGAAAGGATATCTTTGTTCTTATAAATAAATGGTTTCAAGAAAGTAAATTTTTACCATTCAACTTTTACTAAAAGAACCTCTGATTATATTTTAGTTGTATAAATTTATATTAATGATTTAGTTTTTGGTTTATCTAGTGAAATATTATGTAATTTTTTTTTCTACTTTGATGTTTTCTGAGTTTTAAATGAGTTTAATGGGAGAATTAAAGTTCATTCTTGGACTTCAAAGTTTTCCAAAAATATATTGAATTTTTTATTCATTCTATTTATGCTAAAGTTTTAGTCAAATTATTCAGTCTCTATTCATCTAAATATATGAAAACTCATATGGGTACAAATTTTAAATTAGATGTTGATGCATATGGTAGATAGATTGATATTAAAATTTATAGAGGCATGATTGGTAGGTTTCTCTATTTAACTGTATTTGGACCTGATTTTTTGTTTAGTGTTTTCTTATGTGCTAGATTTCAAGATGATCCTAAATAAAGTCATATTAATGATTTAAAAATAATAATTATATATGTTAAAGGAAATATTGATTAGGGTTTATTTTATCCAAAATATAAATATTTTGATTTAACATATTATTTTGACATTGAATTTTGAGGTGTAGAATTGACGAAAAAATCACATCATGCATGTTTTATTTTCAAAGAAAAGGTTTAATTTCTTGGTCATTTATGAAGTAATTATCTATTTATTTATCTATTCTAGAAGCTAATTATATCTTTTCTGCTAGTAGTTGTTCTCAATGTTTATGGATTAAGAAAAACTTGTGTGATTTTTGTGTTTATCTTCATAAAATTAATATTTATTGTGATAATAACTCTAAAATTTCTAATTCTAAAAACCCCTTATAGAATTCTACAACAAAAACTATTGATCTTAGATTTCATTTTATTCAAGAACATGTGAATATGGGTTATATTGTTTTAGAATTTATCCCTACTAAAAATAAGCTAGCATACATCTTTACTAAACCATTCGACTTTTCTTATTTTAAAATAACTAAATTTGAACTTGGTATCCTCGAAATTTAATTATTTTATTACTATACTTTTTAGGGAGATTTTATGTTTTCTCTTTTTTATTTATAAAAAGGGAGTAAATTTATTTTAAATGTTTTGGTTTTGTAATGAAACAATAAGGGGGATTTTTTGTGAATGTTTATGTTTTCTTTGGTTTGATTAAATATAATTATTTATTTTTTAGTACTTTATGATTTTATTTGATTACATGTTCAAAATTAAGCCTGAGCATGATTTTTATTTTCACTCTCAAATACTATTTTTCATTATAAACTACATTTGAAGTTTCCTTTATATTTGGATGATAACTTAACTCATAGTGAATGGTTTTCTATGAACCATATACCATTGGATTTCTAAGATATTAATATAAACTTCATTAGTTTACAGGGAAGTCTAAAATTTCTATTATATTACTCTAAAAATTCAATGAAGTTTCTACTATAGTTTTACAAACTCTACAGTCTGTAGTTTTAAAAAGTCACTATATTTAATTTACTACAAGTTCTAAAGATATCATATTTGAATGAAACATTATTTCATAGAAATAAAAAATGTTTATATTTATTTCATTTTTTTTCTTATAAGTATAAAAAGGATGTTTGGATGGTTTTTATATTATCTAAAGTTCTACAATACTTTTTCACAATTGCACTTTTTTCTAGAATGTTGTTGCTTCTGTTTCTTTATAATTTCATGATTAGTAGAAGTCTAGTTTATTATATTATTGATTAGTTGTAAAGATAATAATATTTTATACAAATAATTATCCTTGAACAAATGATTAATCCTATGTTAATAGCCTTTAAAAATTAGTTTAAATTTGTTAAAGTATGTTATCCAGTTTTTCTCAAATTATGTTTCGACAACCCTACTTTCAGAATAGTTCAAAGTATGGTTCAAAAACCCTAATTTCAGAATAGTTCAAAGTATCATCTATAAATATTACTTTCAAAATAGTTCAATGTATGGTTCGAGAACCCTAATTTCATAATAGTGAAAAGTATGGTTCAGAAATCCTACCTTCGTAATGAACCCTATATTAATTTTTTAATGAACCCTATACTAATTTTGTGAGGGACTCTACAATACTTTTATAATAAAATCTACACTACTTTTATAATGAACCCTATTTTACTTTAGTGTAACCTACTTTGGTGTACTGTACTTTTAGTGAACACTACTTTTGGTGAACCCTACTTTTGTGTACCCTACTTTCATGTACCCTACTTTCATGTACCCTACTTTCAGGTATCCTAATTTTATGTACCCTAATTTCGTGTACCCTACTCCTATGTACCCTACTATTTTTACCCTACTTTAATACTTTCACCTTTTTCTTTTATACTAAACAATGATCTGCTGCGTATAAATATGGATTATTTTAATAGGTTTTTCAGTTGGACAAATTTAGAGTAAATATAAGAATTTTGATCAAAGAGATTTTGATGATTTTGGAGTAATATTTAATGTTAAAATTGATAAATTATTTCAACTTCTTTTTCTAATAAAGTCAGAGTTTACAAGATTATTTAAATTAAAATATTTGAATTTACTTTAGGTTTTTGCTGCTAGTTTTTAGAACCATTTTTGACTAAGTTTAAACTTGTTTGAATGGATTTAAACAAGATTTTTAAAAGTATTCATTGCTATTATTATTCTGGAGATATTATTAGTGGTGTTATTCCTATTATTTTAAATTATTTTATTTAAAATATATTCTACAGGAATAAAGAGGGAACAATGCTATGATTTTTAAGGAGATATTTATGAAAGCTCTTGACTCAATTTATTTTGAATATCCGAAGGAAGATGAGCTACCATAACTACTAAATATCTATTATATTTATATATATCAGTGTGATAGAAAAATAAGACACACAAGTTAAAATATTCAATGATCTATTTTTTAAAGAGAAAGTGCTATGATCTTTGAACCTATTATGAATTTGCAGCGTTCTATGACACTCTGCTTCATCACCTGCACGATATATCAGGGGATAAATTTCTTCTACTTCACATTCTCCGTCTTTGAGAAGACAAGCTAATCTAATTCTCAACAACGAGTACCTTTGCTTTAATTATTTATCTTCTCATTTGTCTAGTTTTGATTCTGTAACACTATTTCTCATCTCTCAAATAAACTCTCTATTTTTCTATTAATTATTTTACACACAAATCAATATTTTTTATTCTTTTTCCTCGGGTTATGAATCCCAGATTATAAATTCAGGATCTAAGTGTTGTGACTCCCTATATCTAAAGTCAGGAATATTCGGGTTTTGACTCCTAGTATTTAAATTGAGGTTGTAAGGGTTGTGACTCCCCATTCAAAATTTAGTGGTGTGGTTATCCCTCCACTCGAATAGGATTCTATAATTAGGTTATGATTATCCTATAAAAATAATTTTTAGTGCATGTGTATCTCTCACTGAGATGATAAAACACCATGAAATCCTTCTCCCATTAATTACTTCACAAATAAAGAGATATATTTTCCAAGGAACATCCCCATTTCATAGCTAAAAATTGATTTGTAGTTCCATATAATGATAATGGTCATTATTGCCTGAAATTGTATAACATTGTGACAATATGTTGTGGATTGGTAGCCTGATCCATAAAATAAATATTATTGTTCATGAACTGAGTTAAATTCCCTAATATAGTTATGATATTATCATCTCTAATACTAGAATCATTAAATTAATTGACCTAGTATTAGGGAAAATACCAATATGTGTTGTAGGTATTGATATGGTTTATATTCCTTCTACTAGTTTGTATTTCTAAAAAATAGAATATACGAGATCAGATCATAACATTATAAAATTTAAATCATTATATATAGTTCCAAAACTAGTGAAACACTTGACATAAATTGAATAATTATTCATATATAATCTCAGAATCATAATATTAGTATCATTTGGAATATCTTCAAATTAAAACAATATTTTCAAATAGTTCATAATGGTTTGTAATGAGTATGTGAATCAACCAAATCATATCCTCTTGGAGTGTCTAGGCAAGTTTTTAGTATTATTCCCCCTTAATTGTGCACCTGTATGATCTAGTTAATACAGAATCTACACCTTCCAAAGTTGTTACACCTAGGTTCATCTTGGCTATAACCGCATCCACTTTCCAGTATCCAAATATGGATCTATTTTCTAGGAAGCCAAAAATTATCTACCTTACCAAAACTTTTAATGTTATTTTATACTTAGTTTTACATCTAGTGTCTTTCATAGGATTATTTTCTCTAATATATGTTTTCCTAAATCAAGTTTCTAATGTTTATACTAAGCATTCCTCTAATACCAACCATAACAATGCTTACTTAAGTATCCCTGAGTCGATGGTTATTTTATTACATTGGAACTAAATAAAATATATCACATCCTGAGTGATTGAATAGTTTAGTTCTCTTGGGACACTAGATACATTCTTGAATCTCACATTACATTTGAAAACTCAAAATACAACATAGTATTTTGTTTGAGAACATTATTCTTCTCTCTAGAATATCTATAAATACCCTGCCTTAAAAATTACACAGTCTAGTGTCTCTAAACCATAATTTAATTTCTAAAATCCTTAATGATATTTTAGGTTTATATTTTAGAGAAATTGGTAATACATATTAGCTAAAAACCCCATTTATTACAATGTGGAAACTTCTACTTATTACCCATTTTCCCACAATATAAAACTTTTAAAATGAAATATGTTTTATTTTCATGACTAATATTCATGAATTTTAACTTGAATTATTCTTTGTTTTTTATCATACTTAAAACCAATTATTTATTTAAAAAAAATTTCATATGACAAAAAAAATCTCATTAAATGATATATAAAATAAATAAGGAAACTTGTTAGTCATTTTAAAAAGGTGAGATCATAAAAGAATTTTTTCCTTTAACATAATAAATGTTGAGATCAATTAATTGTTTACTTATGAAATTTAATTTAATTTGAAAAGTTTTTTATGAAATAATTTATAAGTAAACATAAAGGTAATGTCATAATAATGGGGGTTTCATAGAAAACATGATAACCCATGAATTTGTTTCTTAAAATCATACCTTTTTATCCTAAAGGGGCATAATCCTTCCTTTTAAAAGAAGATTAAACGACCTTTTAAAATCAAATTATTTCCATGAAAACTCATTAGAAATAATAGTAAATTCATGTAGGTTCCTTGGGTAACCATCTTTATAAAACCCCTAAAATAACCCTTACCAAAACCCATATAATTATAATAAACATACGGTCAACTTAGAAAATAATTTTTTGAAGAACACAATCATTACACAATTTATTAGAGATATATAATGGTCTCACCCATCATCATGATCCGTATGAGTGCCATAGATTATCATAAAAAATTTCAATGAAATATATCATGAATATACCATTTTAATATTTCACATTTTCATCATAAATCCTTTAAAAACTCTTTTAAACCCATATAATAAAACACTTTTGGATATAGAAATACCCTTTCCTTTTAAAAACCCATTTTAAAAAATTAAATACACAAAAAATGGGTGGTGAGTAATTATTTGAACAAAAAAGGATTATTATAAATTAATCAAAACATCAAATAATGATCATGGAATTTATAAAATTCATTGATTCCATATACAATAATATATAACATTATTTTTATGTTTTGTAAAGAAAGTGAAAATGTTCTGTATAAAATATGTTAAAATATTCCCTTTTAAAACATCTGAAATAAATTCAAAAGTGACATAAAATATTATTTATAATTCCTTTATGTATATATAAATACATATATAATATAATTTTTAGAATATGTACAAGAAAGAAAAATATTTAGAAAATAAATATTTAAAACATTTAAAATGAGGTTTATAAACTAAAGTGTATCTTAACCAAAATCCAACTCATCACAAAAAATCTTTATATTACATAACAATAAAATTAGGTTAGTTATTTAAATTCTTAAGAACCTATTTGAAGTTTATCATTCATTTTATTTTTAACTAATACCATGTTATATTCAATTACTTATTCATTTAGGTTCACATCAGATGTTTTTATGATATTTGAATTATACATTCAAAATCACTTTGGTAGGTTGAATATGGTCAATGAGGTAATTATTTCATCATATATATAATAATAATCATGAAAAAATTATTTATCTTATACATTTATTATACTTTCAAAATCAACTATGAAATATGGTAAATAAAAATTAATTACGTTACAATCAGTGAGACAGTCGGTCGTATGTATACATAGTAAAGTTTCCATTTTCAAAAAATCATGATATAAATAAGGTAAGTATCATTTTTATTTTTTTTAAAATATTATTATATCATAAATATCATATTATTTCTTTAAATACACTTATATATGTGAACCATGTGATATGGTCATGAAAAAAATCAGATCGTGTTATGGAGGTGGTAGTCCACACGTACGAAAAAACGATATTATCATTTATCAATGGACAAAAATATTAGAAATTATTTCATATATTATCTATATATAATGATAAATACTTAACTAATATCATATATATATATATATATTAAATCCATTATTATGAACAACTATGAGAGGCGGTGATGGAAAACGAATTACATTGGTTTGTGAGGTGGTTGTCTTCCACACACATGAAAGATGGTTTTGTTTTCCATTTGATGAAATAAATAGATAGATATAGGCAATTACATTAATATAATATCATATTAGTGTATTACATATACTTATTTTATTTTATCATCATGTTTTAAGAAAATTTTATGGAGGTGAAAGAAGAAATAAATCTAAAACATTCGGTTAAAAGTTATAACTTTTATTCAGAAGACCTTATTTTATATACAACTAAATCCCAATAAAGTTGGTATTATGAATAAAAAAAGAACTTTATAATGAGTATAGGAATTATAGGAAGGTATTTTGGTAGGTATTGGTTGATCCAAAAGTTTTTTTATGTTTTAAGAAAACAAGAGAGGATGTGTGCTTTTTAAAGAGAGGGATGAGGTACTATTCGAATTACATAAAATATTAAATTAATATAAATTAAAATTCTGTAAAATGGATCCAAAGATGATATATTTTGATAATTATTAGTATAAATATTCTCATTAATTAAAATTTAGAAATGTTTTGGTGATTTGTTCTCCCTTATATTTTGGTTTTAACCCCTGGTTAACTCTTTTGTCTATTACTGTGGTATCAATGTTTTTTACAATAGAGTCAAAAAAATTAATATAAAAAGAAAAATTACTCATAAATGGATCATGGTTTATTTTATCAACCATATTCCATTCAATTTTACAAAGATAATATTTTCTTAAATTTTAAACTATTTAATAAAACATTATTTATTATAGAATATCAGTAATGTAATTTTTGGAGATGTTCATTTAATTTGACATTGAAAAAAACATTAAAACATACGAATTAAAATATAATAATTTTATAAATATATAAAATGTTATATTTATCTAAAAAAATTATTTCAACACATTAATCTAATAAAATTATGTTACTTTAATTTTTTTAAATCACTTATTATATTTTTCTATTAATTGAATAAATACTATCCCGATGTTGCATATGAATTTAAGTTAATTATTTCATCACTAAAATTATAAATAAATTTGAATGATGAAAAAATAACTTAAATTTAAAAATAAAATTTATAACCAAATTAAGTTATTTTTATGCATTTCACAAAATGTTATAGATATTAAAAGTAAAAGAGTGGAATTTTTGACTTTATCCTTTATAGAAATATTGTAAAGGTAAAATCAAGGATAAATGGAGAAATTTTCATATTTTAAATTTTTTAGAAATATGGATGAAATAGGATCATTAAATGAAATAAATAAAAGACTTAGGGTCTTTTTTAAGTCCTTGTAATATTATTATTAACCATAATTATTTGATTTACCCTTAACGAGGTGATAAAAATTTACTAAGGTTATTATTAATAATGACAAAAAATTAAAGGGAATTATTTGCAAAATTAATATCTCATAACTCCAAATATTAAATCAATTTTTCAAGATACAAGTTATAGAAGTGGAAGGATTTAATTTAAAATTAAACGTGCAAAATACGACGAATAACGGTTTTTAGAAAAATGCATTTTTAAATAAAAAAATGGTTTTATACCAAATTCAAGTATAAAATTCATTGAAAATACTATAAGTGGATTATTTTATAAAAAATAGATTACTTAAAATTTTAAAACTAATCCAAAATAGAAATTTACTTGAAATGAAAATAATATTTTCAACAAAAATCAATATTTTTCAGTTTTCATTGAGAAATCAATATTTTAAGAAAAATTACAAAATTATACCATAAGATAATTTTGATGAAATGATATCAAAATTTTATTTTATTATATTAAATAAAAATTATACAATTTATAAATCAAGACTTTAAGTAAAACCATATAATACCTAAAAACCTATTCTAGTTAGAAATATAGCCTTTTAATTTTCACTGAAAAATTTACAAAAATTTTTTATAATAAATATAACTATATAAAATATAATTAATAAATATATAAAAATGATATATCTTAACATTAAATGGATTATTACATTCTTCCACCAATTTTGAAATTATTTCCTTGCAATTTTATTCATTACTTAAACAAGTAGGGATATCATTCGTTCATAGAATTTTCAGTTTTCCATGTCGCTTCTTACTTAAAATAGATTTTACATAAAAACATAACTTAATGAATAACCTTTTTCCATAATAAATTCTCTCTATAGTCATGAAATCGAATTATATACTCCTCATATTCATGGTATTTTTCCAACTAATCTATTTCAGGGATTAAAACCTGAGATGCATATAGCACATATTTTCTTAACAATGAAACATGAAATACATCATGTACCATAGATAAAAATGGAGTCAAAAAACTTAATAGGAAACGAATACAAATTTATCCATGATTTAATTTGGTCTAATATACTATAGAATAAACTTTCTCTTTTTACCAAAACACGTAATGCCTTTTTATGGATAAACATTTAGAAAATCTCGATTACCTACCTCAAAAGAAATATCTTTCCACTAGTTATCTACATAAATTTTATACCCACTTTGAGTCGTCCTCAAATGTTTCTAAATCATCTTCATTTTATTAGCCATTTCTTTTCCCAATTCTAGTCCTAACTTTTTCATTTCACCTATTTCATCCAAATAATATTTAGTTTGACACCGATTTACATATAAATATTTAGAAGGTTCTATTTGTATACTATAATGAAAACTTTTATTATAATAAAACTCAACCAATAAAATATATTGATCCAAATTCACTATAAATCAACTAAATAATAATGAATCATATATTCCAAGGTTTGAATAATTATCTTGGAAATTACATCAGATTAAGGATGAATAAATATAATGAAATTTGTTGGCCGGAGTAGATTACTCAAGAGGGGGGGGGGGGTGAATTGAGTATCTATTCAAAATTTCTGTTTAAAAAGTATTCTAAAAAGGATTCCCCAATAAAGTAAAATACAGACCAGTTAATCAAGGTTATACTGTTATGAAAGTTTGACTGTTTAAATATCTTCTTAGAAGATTGATTAATTATCATTAATATTAATATTAGTTATTCACATTACTTTTCAAGATTTTCTAATAAGGGAAATAAATTATAACTTCTTTACAAATTAACTATCAAAGTAATTTTTTTTGATTTATGGATAAAACAATAAAAAAGAGACAACTAAAATTATACAACAGAGTAGAAATAAAACTAGTGGTTCAATCTCAAGATGAGATGTAATCCACTCCACTTGGTGATAACCTGCCACCAATCATTTTATATAAATAAACTAGATAGACAACCTGTATCAGGCTTTACAACTGTACACAAGACTATCTAGGTCACGCGACCTATTCCATAATTCTTCGTGGTTATGAACTAACAGTTCACAAAGAAGATATTCTACACTTATCTATGGGAATGCACAAGTGTATAAAGATGTAAGAGAAATGATATCATGTATCCTTTAGTTTGATGTAGGATACAATGCATGTTTAATATAGATACAGACACTACTCGAAAGATAAGAAAAATGATACAAAACAGAGAAAAAAAGATGAGATATGGTTAGAAGTTCTATGAGTGTTAGTTTATGCAGCTTTGGACCTCTGAGATAAAGTATATGCAGAAATGAAGTCCTCTCGTGGAAAACAACATATCATAAGTCAGGTAGATCTGGATCATGTTCTTTAGGGTATTGTCAATGCGAAGATGTGATAAATGATTCTAATCTACGGTGTCCAGCTTGTTGATTCAATAATTCTTTGTGTGTTCGTCAGACGTTTCGAGTTGCATGTATCATTTCTTTTCTTAGGAAGTCTTGTGTGTTCTTCATTGTTATGCTCTTTTTTTATGGTCCGCACGTATCTTTTATTATTGGAGTGAATGTGTTGGAGCCGACATGATGCATGTATTTTTCACCTTGTACCTCTTACTATCATATGATATGTCTATAAAGAAACATTAATTATGTCAGTGCATTTAAAAGATTCAAATATGACAGTTAGAAATTAAATTGATAACTGAAAAAACAGATTAAGAAACTATATCACAATCTATCTGTAAATGGTGTCTCTATGAAATATTGTCTCCTTGAAATGTTGTATCCAAGAAACGGTGTCTAGATGGTCACGGTGTTTGGATGGTCAGGGTGTCTAGATGGTCACACTATCTGGATGGTCACGGTGTCTGGATGGTCACGGTGTCTGGATGGTCACAGTGTCTGGATGGTCACGATGTCTGGATGGTCACTGTGTCTAGATGGTCACAGTTTCTGGATGGTTTTCCAGAAAAGAACAAACAATAGTAGACTCACGGTTCCTCAGACTTAGTCAAATGTCATTATTCAGACTTAAGGAGTGATATTTATAGAATGTATTAGACTTAATCATTCAGAAAAAAAATCAATATGAAGTAAATATAGTATACAATAATTAAAATTAACATATATAAATTAAGAACTTGGATGGGTGTATTTAAATCATAAAGATACTAATCATTTGTACACATCATTTGAGACAGATTTCACAGGATTTACAAGTTTTTACAGAATGAATAGGATCTGTGATCATTAAAACATAATTAACACTTGAGGAGTCCAACAATATCCCACTTTTTGATGACCGAAAATCATGTGAGTGAGGGATCTATTCTTTGGGAATGTGGCTCTTCTTTAGTGTGTATTTAGAGTGTATATGTCTCCAATGTACATATAAAATACATCTGTCTCTATTCTTTCTTTAATGTGCATTGTTCTCCCCCTTTTAGGATTATAAAAAAGAGTGAATAAGAAATAGACAATGAAAGTGCACAATGAATTAGACAGATAAAGAGTGTAATTAAAAATATTAAGGAACAAGAATACATAAAACATCCCTATCAAAAGATAGTAAACGCTATTCTTCTGCACTGGATTTTCTTCTCTTTTCCCTTGGCATCATCATCAGAAGAAGATGCCATATGAGTAGAGGTAAAAGTGGAAGAAGGGAGTGAACTGGTTGATAGAGAAGGTAAAGGAAGAACTTCAATGAATGAAGGGGCCAAGGTAGGGTTATTAGAAGACTAAGGAAACTACTGATCAAGGATTACATGCCTGATATGACTCAGAGCCTAAGAGATAAACATAGATGTATAAGAAAGGGTATTAGAGGAAATGGTAGGGAAACCAGATCTTAGGGGTGCAGCTGCAGGAGCCACAATGGCAGTACTCTGAACATGAATATAAAGCCGCAGAGGTTTGATGAATTGAGCAATGATTTCACCACCATACTGCATATATTTCTCAAATACATCCTTGTTATTCATAAACTTATCCAACAAAGGAGTAAAATCATTGAGTTTTGGACTTGAGTTTTGAAGGATTGTGTAATAGGAGGAATCCTAAAATTCTCCACGAGGTACGTGAAGTGGTTTGTCATGTAATTCTCAGAGAATATCCTATTGAAGTAGAAGTCCACCTTCTTTGCAATTTCTTACTGATCATAATTGGAAATCATGGAATGGATTCACACCAAATCAAGAACTCTATCACTATTCTTGATAACTTCAGATAGAGATTCCTTGTCAAAACCACTAAGCACAGCTTGAAGTTCTTCTTTAACAACTGTTCGAAGCAGATCACTGTCTAAAGAATATTGAGATGATTGTACAGAAGTATGAGAAGAAGTAATAGCTGAAGTATGGGATTTCAGTTGATTCAGAACTTTCTGGAGACATCCTGTATACCCATCAGTTATCTTGTCAAGTCCAATAACAAGATCATGCATCTGTTGAACAATCTGGTTGTTTCTTTCAGCTACCATCTCAATAAAAGAAGATAAATGAGGTTGAATTAGTGAGGCTACATTCTGTGGGGTCTGACTAACATTCTCAACAGGATGAGAAACAAGCTTGGGTCTTGTGGTTATCACTCTTTTCATTTCTTCAACCATACATCTTAGAGTTGTCACTTCATCACTGAGCAGTTTTTTCTCAACTATGACTTCCTAAATCTCATGATGCATCTTAGGTTGACTCTACTATATAACCTTTTACAACAAAAATGAAGAATCTATTCCACTCATATTCTTTATAGGAGTTGGTTGGGTATTCATGATCTTTTCAACTCTAGCCAATAGGGTACCTCCAAAATCTTTCAAATCATCCTAATTCACCATGTTTGGAGATTCTTGTGAAGGCTCAGAAATAGGAGCTGAGATAGGCTTAGGTTTTTTTGTTGGGACAAGATCAAAAAATGATTTCAACCGAAACAAAGTAGACAAATCAAGACCTTTGACTGAGACTTCCTATGAATAAATCACATCAAAATAACTAGGAAATTTATACCATGTATACATTGATCTTCGATCAACCGGATTAAGAACCTCAAAAACTTCCAGATTGGGGGGTTGCTCGGTCTCAACAGGTGCATCTCTCTCAGGACTGAGATATTTGTATCCTTGATCTATTTCCATGATTTCATCCATAATTTCCTCATCCATGTCCTTCTATCCAACAGAAAGGCTTATTCCATTATCTCTTCAGTAGAGGGAATAACATCAGGAACAACTGGTTCCTCTGGGAGTTCCTCAAGGGAAGATTCTTGCATAACAAGAATGTATTATTCTATATGATTTTAAACAACACTCTTTACACTTACCTTAGAAAAATATTACTCTTTTGAAGAAAGCTGTTCTTCCAGATCAACAACTTTTTCAAGAACAGGTACCTGCTTTTCAATTAAGATTTGAGGAGCAGGTGTACTGTCTTCTTCATCATAAACAATTTCTTTTAAAGGTACAACAGCCTCTTCCTCTTCTTACATATCAGAATATTCAACAATATCATCTAGTTCCAAATGAGGATTAGAGACATCCTTAGGTCTTTAAGGGTGTTCCACTAGGTTAAACTTTTCATAAACTCTATCATTATCTTCCACCCATGCCTTCCTCCATGGTTTCCAAATGATTTTCATTCTCTTTACAATAACTTTTGAAAGACATAAATCATAATATTTTATGACTTCTTCATATGGTCCAACAAATCCCTTTGCATGAAGCATAGATGAGATAATCCAGGAATAAAACTGGGAGGTTGACTTGGAGGTGGTTTTGATCAATTCAAAAATATGGTTTATGACATACTTATAAATATTGATCTTATGTCCATTTTTCATAAGATGTATAAAAAATACATCCTGATATTTGATTACAAAAAAATCACCTTATTTGGGACTAACCAAATTCTGAAAAAACTTAAAAAAGAGTCTATATTCACTATCTAGTTCGATAACTATGGATCTCTGCTTCGTTTCATTTCCAGTTAAACTTCTCAAAGATTATTTCGAGACAAAGAACTTGCTTGGAAGTGGAGGACCTCTCTATTAGTCCTCGAAAATACCCTCATGAGGTATCCTAAGCCATGAAACCCATAACCTTGAATAAAAGGTACAAATCTGGCCATTGATCCAACTTCACACAACATACCCATCTTCAGAATCAAAATAAAATTGTACATACTGGTAAAACTGGTCAACTAGATTCGGATAAATATGCATATCCTCCTTAGTATACTAGTCTAGACAGCCTTGATCTGTTATCACTTTCAAAACCAAAGACTTACTTGACTGAATCCACTTTGGGCATATCTCTTTTTTAGGTACAACTACGCTTTTCACTAGGTTCGGATTCATAGCGCCCTCGGGTGCTAACTTAGGCATGATTTTCAACTTCTTCTTTGAGCTACGCTTCTCAGGAGTTGATGACGAAGGGCATTTCATCCTAGGCATTCAATGAAGGTCGGAGAGAGAGAAGGGTTGAAAGAGGGGTTTCGAATTGGGAGAAGAGAAGAGATCTAAAGTGAAGAATGAAGGAAATTTGTTTTATTTTATCACTTAGGGATATCAAGCATTGCAGGATCAAAAGTGCGAGAAATTAAAAAGAATAAAGAATGAATTTCCGCAATACGAGTTATAATTTATAAATAAAAAAATAAAGCAACTTTATGGTGGGACTGTAACAATCCTTCATGGTGAAACTGTAATAGTCATTCACAGTGAGATAGTAACAAGATTTCACGGTGAGACCGTAAAAATGTGATTTCTAAACTGTGTGACCATATTGTTTGAGAGAGTAAGTTTCATACAATAACTGAGTGATACTAACTATTTGAGACTATAAACATGAAATAATAGGTCTTGAGATAGTAAAATTATAAAACTTTTTGATGTAAAGTGTAATCTCAATATAGTGATTTGTGAAACTGTAATGTGTGAAACAATAAGATATGAAAATATAAGATTACTACTTAATATTTATCATACCCAATTCCTGTATGATGTAATTTATTCTTTCAGAATTTAGTGGTTTGTTGAATATATAAGCAAGATGATATTCAGTTCCATTGAATTCCAAAGTGATATCACCTTTTTGATAATGATCTCTCAAGAAGTGATGTCTTACATCAATATGTTTTATCCTAGAGTGTGAAATAGGGTTTTTTGAGATGTTAATAGCACTTGTATTTGCACAATTTATAGGAATATTCCTGAGTTGATATCCATAATCTTGTAATGTGTGTTTCATCCAAAATATTTGTGCACAACAACTGCCAGAAGATATATATTCATCTTTTGCAGTAGATAATGAAACATAGTTTTGTTTTTTACTAAACCATGATACTGGTGTCTTGCCGAAAAAGTGACATGTTCAAGAGGTGTTTTTTTCTATATAAAGTCAGCATCAGAATAACTCACTAACTCAAATTATTGTCCTTTGGGATAGAATAATCCTAGATTGGGTGTATTTTTGAGGTATTTGAAAATTATCTTAACAACTTTTAAATTATATTCCTTAGGATTTTCTGGAAATCGAGCACACATACACAAACTAAACATAATGTCTGGTCAGCTCACAGTCAAGTAGAGTAAACTTCCAATCATTCCTCTGAAAGTGGTTTGATCAACAGATTTTCCATCTTCATTAATATCCAACTTATGAGTAGTACTCATTGGATTCTCACTAATTTTTGTGCTATCAAATCCAAAACGTTTTACAAGATCTTTATTATATTTTCTTTGATTTAAAATACTACCATCATTATTTTGAAATATTATAAATCCAATAAATAATTTGAGTTCACCCAATAATCTCATTTCAAATTCGTTTTGCACCATTTTATAAAATTCAATACATAAAGAATTTTTGGAAGATCTAAAGATAATGTCATCTATATAAATTTTAACTACTAAAACATCATTGGAAATACGTTTTATAAAAAGGGTAGGATCAACTATTCCATTTGTAAAACCTTTGAACATTAGAAAAGTACTTAATCTATCATACCAAGATCTTGGAACTTGTTTTAAACCGTATAAAGCTTATGATAACTTAAAAATATTGTTTGGAAAATGAGGTTTTGTAAAACCAGTGGGTTGCTTAGAAAGGATATCCTCAACTATATACCCATTTAGAAATTCACTTTTGACATCCATTGGATATAGTTTTAAATTCAGATGTTCTACATAAGCAAGCAGATTTGTGATGGCTTCACGTCTAGCTACTGGTGCAAAGGTATCTTGATAGTCAATTCCTTCTTCATGACTGTATCCTTGTGAAAGAAATCTAACCTTGTTTCTAACTATATTAACAGCTTCATCTACCATATTTCTAAACACCCATTTAGTACCTATGGTGAAGGTGTCTCTGGGTCTTTCAAAAAGTTTTCAAAATTTATTCCTTTCAAAATGATTATGTTATTCTTGCATAGACATCACCCAAAATTCAGAATTGATAGCATCATTAATGTTTTTAGGTTCATGTTGTGAGAAGAAGACTTGATGTTCAACCTGATTTCTAAGAGAAGATCTAGTTTGAGTTACTTTGTCTAAGTCTCCTACAACAGCATCTAAGGGAAAGTTTTTAAGAGTTATAACAACTCTAGAAAAAGAAAGACTGGTGATTTTAGGTTCTTCAACAGGATCTAGTTTATTGTGATCAGAATCTAAAGAATTTATAGAACTTGAAGTTTTTTACAGATTCCTTTACAGGATAGTTAGGGTATTTTAGATTAATGTCCAGATTTGATACGTCATCCTCTAGGTTCTCTAGTGTGGTCTTAGGATCATGTGGATTTGTTTCATCAAATTTGATATGGACAAATTCTCTCACACATTTAGTTATTTTATTAAACACTCTATAGGATTTACTATAAATTGAATATCCAAAGAATATTCCTTCATCACTCTTGGATGCAATTTTTTCAAGATTGTCCTTGGTATTAAGGATATAGAGTTTACAACCAAATACTTTGAAGTAGCTAATTTTGGGTTTTCTATTGTTCCAAAAATCATATGGAGTTCTTTTAAGGATAGGTAGAATCAATACTCTATTGATTATATAGCATTCTATATTTACAACTTCATCCCAAAAGTAAATAAATAAGTCATATTAAATAAGCATGGTTCTAGCTATCTCTTGCAGGGATCTATTTATTCTTTCTACAACTCCATTATGTTGAGGTGTTCTAGGGGTAGAGAAATTGTGACTATAGACATTTTGTGAGAAAAAGGATTCAAACTCTTGATTTTCAAACTCACTTCCATGATCACTTTTTAAGGATTTAACTTTATGTCGACTAATATTTTCTATAGTTTTGGAATATTTGGTAAAATGAGAGATGGCTTCACTTTTGTGAGCCAAAAAGAAAGTCCAAGTATATTTAGATAATTCATCTACAAGAACATAAACATAGTGGTTCCCATGTAATCTAGAACATCTAGATGGTCCAAACAAATCCATGTGAACCAATTCGAGAGGTTGAGAAGTTAACACTTATTTCTTTAGTTTGAAGGAAATTTTTGTTTCATTCCATTTGACAAGGATTACACACTTTATCATTTGGAATCTCATGTTTAGGTAGGTCTTTGACTAAGCCTTTTATAGTCAACTTTCTAAGGGAGTGAGTGTTACAGTGTCTCAGTCTCCTATTCCAAATCCAAGACTCTTTATGAAACACACTTAAACATGATTTATTTTGAGAAACTAAAGAATATATGTTAACATAATAAACATTTTCATTTCTTAATACAGAAAACACTAATTCATTTTTATAATTAAAAACATTTCCTGCATCATTTTAAAATTTAACTTGAAACCAATAACCACATAATTGTGTGATACTAAGTAGATTGTATTTCAATACATCAACAAAAAGTACTTTGGAAATAAAAACTGAGCAAGAGTTACCGATTTAGCCAAGGAAAATAATCTTTCCCTTGGCATTGTCACCAAAGGTGACATGTACTCTACCAATTTTTATTAAATTCTTGAAGAATGAGTAGTCTCCTGTCATGTGTCTTGAACACCCACTATCCATGTACCATATACTCTTACAGGAACTATTTAATATGATTTCCTACAAAATAGTTAAATAAATATAGATTTTGGTACTGACACTTGTTTTGGTCTAGTAATATTAGTGATAAGTTATTTAGGAACCCATATCTTCCTCATAGGTTTACTATAAGCATTATGAAAAGTATTTGAAAAATAAAATCTGTTTGGTCTAGACAAGATAGAAACAGTAGAGAGTATGTCATAACTTGAACTAGTTTAATGTTTTCTATAACTAGGAGTAAATCTATACGTCCTAGATTTAGAAACAAAATAAGTTATTGAAAAATTTATTTTTCTTGGTTGATAGACAATGCCATTAGAATATTTTGGAGCAATTTGTTTACCTAGCATTTGAGTAAGGGTGTATTTCCCATTGGTAAAAATTTCTAAGCCTTTCTTCAATTTCTCATTAGATAGTTTTAGTTCATTGTTCTCTTTGAGTACTTGATAAATTTTCTCCCTTTCTATAGCGATTTCAGTTTTAACAGTCGAGGTAAGAGAATGATGTTTCTTCAAAGACTTGTATTTATATTTTTGTTCATTGAATGTCTCTTATAGCATATTAAAGTATTCAAACATTTCTTAATTATAAATATATTCAGATTCCCTCTCATCTCCAAAATAGTATGAATTGTGTGCAGAAGATTCTAGTGTTACCTCAGATGTGTTTTTCATAAATAAAATGTTGGCTTTATTAGAATGTTCATCATGTGAAGATTCTGAGTCACTTGAACTATCCTCAGAATCACTCCATGTTTCTTTCATTTCCTTTTTATTCTTTATATTTTTTTCCTCGTATTTATTTTTAAATATGAGATTGGGATAGATAGCCTTGATATGTCTTTTTCACTTACATTCATAGCTGACAATCTCATCAGACTTGTCACTTCTTTTCCAATCTTTCTTCAAACATCCTTTTTGATCTTATATTCCCATGAATTTAGGATTTCTAAAAAATGTATTCTCCTTGTAAAATCTCTTAAACCTTATGGATAATTGAGCTATCTCCTCATCACTATCAGTTGATGATTGTTCACTACTAGAACTTTCTACAGAAGCTTCAAATTTCACTCTCTCTTTGTTTTTAGAGTTGGTGGCCTTGAATGAAACAGACTTTATTTTGGGTTCGTCCTCCTCTTCTTTGTTTTCTTTCAGCTCATCTTCATACATCATCAGTTTCCCAATGAGTTCTTTTATAGGTATCTTGATGATATCACATGATTCTCTAATAGAGATAGAGGTTCTTCTCCATATATCAGGTAGACATATGAGGATCCTCATGATCTATTATTTGGTAGTGACTTCTCTTCCAAGAGAAATAATTGTGTTGACAATTTCATTGAAACTGAGACATATTTCAGAAATAGTCTTATCAGGTTTCATTTTAAAGTTATCATATTAAATAATATAGGTATTAAGTCTCATTTATTTCACAATATAAGTTACTTTATGTGAAAAAGAAAAGGTATCCAAACTTTCATAGGCAATTTTATATGTAGATATTCTATTAAATTCATCATATCCTAAAGAGAAGTATAAAGCATTTATTGCTTTGTAATTGTTATTATAGGAAAATTCGATAGGTTTATCCCAACTGATTCTATCAGTTTTAGGAATCTTATATTCATCTATAATTGAAGACCAAATTTCAATGCTCATACTTTCTAAATGCATTTTCATTTTAATTTTTCATTGAGCATAATTGGTTCCATTAAAGAATGGTGCTCTGTTTGTTGCAGAACCTTAAAATCTATTATCCATGATAATTAAATAACATAAAAGATATAGATATTTAGAATTGGAAGAACTTTAAAGGTCTTTAAAGTAAAACTAAAATCACAGTTGAATATGGTTAAAAAAAGAGTCTTAATAGGATTAACAAACAACCCCAGATACCAAATGATGGTTGGAGTAGAGTACTCAAGAGAGGGGTGAATTGGGTATCTATTAAAAATTTCTATTTA
The DNA here is from genome assembly GCA_963277665.1 of Viscum album. Taxonomy (NCBI): domain Eukaryota; kingdom Viridiplantae; phylum Streptophyta; class Magnoliopsida; order Santalales; family Viscaceae; genus Viscum; species Viscum album. Next base: position 1,303,022,128 of record OY728160.1, on the reverse strand, counting down.
AAAGGATTCCCGAATAAATTTAAATACAACCTAGTTAATCAAGTTTATATTGTTATGAATGTTTGACCGTTTAAATAACTTCTTAGAAGATTGATTAATTCTCAGTAATATTAATATTAGTTACCAACATTACTTTTGAAGCTATTATAATAAATAAAAATAATTATAAATTCCTTACAAGATTAACTATAAAAGTAAATTTAGTGATTTATGGATTAAATAGTAAAACAGATACAACTAAAATCAAACAACATAGCAGATATAAAACATGTGGTTCAGTATCAAGCCAAGACCTAATACACTCCACTTGGTGATCACTTTCCCCCAAGAAGTTTATATAAATAAACTAGATACATAGCCTGTATCGGGATTTACAATAGTACACAATACTATCCAGGTCACACGACCTCTTGCACAGATCTTCATGGGTATGAACTAATAGTTCACTTAGAAACCTCTTCCATACTTATCCGTGGGAATACACAAGTTTAGAATGATGTAAAAGAAATGATATCTTGTATCATTCAGTTTAATACAGGAGATAATGCGTGTTTAATACATATACACACACTGCTTGAAAGATAATAAAAATGATACAGAATAGAGAAAAAATAATGAGATAGGGTTAAAAGTGCTTTGAGTGTAAGTCTATGTAGCTCTGGACTTATGGGATGAAGCAGATGTAGAAATCGAGTCCTCTCATGGAAAACAGACTATCATAAGTCAGCTAGATATGGCTCGTGTTCTTCGTGGTATTGTCAGTGTGAAGATGTGCTCAATGATTTTGATCTATGGTGTCTATATTATTGATTTAAGAATGCTTCGTGTGTTATTTATACATTTCTAGTTGCTTGTATCAGTTATTTTCTCAGGAAAGTTCATGTGTTCTTCATTGTTACTCTCTTTTTTGTTTCTGGGATGCACATCTCTTTTATTCATGGAGTTCATGTGTTGGAGCCGATAGGATGCATGCATTATGAACCTCGTACCTCATACTGTCAGATGATATTTGTTAAATGAAACATCAATTATATTGGTGAATTTAAAAGATTCAAATATGACCATTAGAAATTAATTTGAAAACCAACAAAACAGACTAAGAAATGGTGTCACAGTCTGTCTGTAAATAGTGTCTCTATGAAATGGTGTCTCTTTGAGACGGTCTATGGATGGTCATGGTGTCTCGATGTTCACTATGTCTAGATGGTCGTAGTTTCCGGATGGTCACGGTGTCTGGATGGTCATGATGTCTGGATGGTCACAGTTTCCGAATGGTCACAGTGTCTAGATGGTTTTCCAGAAAAGAACAACCGATGGCAGACTCATGGTTTCTTAGACATAGTCAAATATATGTATTCAGACTTAAGTAGTGATATTAATTTAATGGATTAGACATAATTATTCATTAAATAAATCATTATGAAGTAAATACAGTATTCAATAATTAAACTTAATGTTTAGAAATTAAGAACTTGGATAGGTGTATTTAAATAATAATGATTTTAATCATCTGTACACATCATTTTAGACAGTTTACACAGGATTAACAAGTTTTTATAGAATGAATAGTATTCGTGATCATTAAAACAAGATTAACAATTGAGGAGTCCAAAAAAATTATTTCAGTACCCAATGACTTCTGAAGTCCTTTCCTAAAATTAGAAGTAAATCTGGAATCATGATTAGATACAATAGAGATGGTAACTCCAGGTAATATAACTATCTCATTGAGATATATTCAAGAAATATGAACTAAATACATTGTATCTAAAATGGGAACAAAATGTATAGATTTAGTTAATCGGTAAATAATAACCAAATCACATTATTACCAAAATATTTCTTAGGAAATCTTACTATGAAATCTAATGATTTATTTTCCCATTTCCACTTTGACACAGGTAGAGGCTAAAGAATCTCGTTTAGTAATTATCATTTTTATTTAACCTATTGATAAGTAAAATATTTCATGGTGAATTTATAAATATATATTTTGGTTCCATCGCACTAGTAATACTCTAGAAGGTCTCACCATATATCTTAGTTCTACCAGGATGAATGGAAAATGGGGAACTATGAGCTTCACTCAATAATTCTGTCTTCAATTTGGAATCACATGGCACACAAAATATTTTTCCAAATATAATAATTCTTTATTCATAAACATTAAACTATGGTAAATTACCCTTATTAATAGATTCATCCTTTCTCTATAAAAATGATCTTCCTTCTGATCTTACTTAATTATTTCTGATAGAGATGATTTTAATAACACTTGAAACAAAATAGTGGAAGTTCCTATATGAAAAATTTGTAGGAAAACGTTCATCAAATCATTAACCAAATGGTGATGCTCCAAAGGTATTTTGTTTAATGTAGAATTATCTGTCTAACTCAAATCATCAAATAATTTTTTTCATTTACAAGATGGAAATTAATTGTGAAATCATAATACTTAATTTGTTCAGACCATCTTACTTATCTCATGTTCAACACTTCTTGAGTAAATATATACTTAGAACTTTTACGGTCAGTATATATTTCATTATTTACTCTATATAAATGATTCCTAAAAATTTTAAAATAAAAAACCATAGTATCAAATTCAGGATAATGTGTAGAATAATTTAACCCAAGAGGTTTCAGTTGACATGAAGCATAAGAAATTAACTGTTCAATCTGTATCAAAATTCAACCAATTCCCTTCAATGAAGTATCACTATAAATGAAAAATTAATCATTTCTAGAGGGAAATTAAAAAACTAGAGTATTCAAAAAATATATTTTCGGTTCATATAAACAATAATCACACTCTTTTTTCAATATGAATTTAACTCATTTTTGTGTTAACCTAGTCAGTGGGATTCAAAACCAATTTTTTTCCCCAAACCATTTATAGTAACCCACTAATCAAAGAAAATTATGAATCTATATGATTATTTTATTCTTTTCCATTCTTCAAAAAAATCTAGTAGTGTCAAAAATTATGCTATCTTTAGAAACAATATATCCAAGGAAACAAATATGTTATAACCAAAATTAAAACATACAAAATTTTCCCTATATATTATTTTTTAAAGGTTTATAAATAAATATTTCGATTTCTTTCATGTTACTCATGAATTTTATAATATAAAAACATATCATCAATAATGATAACAACAAAATTATATAAATAGTAATGAAAAAATCTATTCATATGATCCATGAATATAGTTGGTGAATTGGGAAACCCAAAGGACATAACTATAAACTCATAATGCTTGTATCTAGTCTAGAACACTATATTTGAAATATATTCCTCCTTTGACTTCAACAGATGGTACAATAACCTTATATCAATATTTAAAAAACATTATACTCCCTATATCTGATCAAAAAAAATATTGACATGAGTAAAAGAATACTTGTTCTTAATAGTGATGTTATTCAAGCCTCTATAATCAATCAAGATTCACATTGATCCATCTTTATTTTTAACAAATAAAATATGATAACCCCATTGTGAAGTGCTAGGATAAATGAAACCATTATTTAGAAACTCTTGTATCTTATTTTTTAATTCAAAAATTTATACTTGATCATTCAATAAAGAGGTTTTTAAATTGGATTATCATCAACAACTAATTAAATAGTAAACTCATCTTTCTGATCAGGTATAATTAAAAAAATCATAAGGAAATACTTCCTAATATTTATTCACAATGACGATATCACTGATATGAATAGACTCCCTATTATCAAAAATATGTGCAATATAACTTTCATTTCCATATTTTAATAGCTTTTAAGCTTCTTGATATTTTATCAAAGGTTTAAAATCATTGAATAAAACTTTTTTGGTGATAACATATATCTTATAATGATAAGATGAAATTCAGTCCACACCCAAAATAATATCAAAATCTATTATTCAATGATATTTATAGGAAATACCATCCCAATAATAATAGTAGATTGATTCCTATAATTCTTGGATTCTTTAATATTTTCACCTGGAGTTTTCACAAAAAGTTATATCATCTTTTCATGTGTTGATATACCCATTTAAATTTAAAATTTATAAAAAATTAAGGAATGTGAGGATCTATAGTCCCAAATGGAATTAGTGTAATTTTTAATAAAAAAGTAAAATACATATCACCACTTCATTAGATAGACCAAAATTAATCATAGTAGTAGAAAATGATTTTTCCACACCTTTCTTCTTATGATCATGATTATTTCCACATCGAGTAAGTAACTTTGGACATAGGTTAGTGAAATTCCCCAAATAATTGTAATTATAGAATCTTACCACTAGATTTTCATTATTTTTATAATCATTTTCTTTTTATTCATGATCCAAATTTCTGAAATTTTGACATAAAAATCACTTCATAGATTTGATAAGACATTCAATAAGGTGATTTTTACAACAGTTATCATAATATGGAAAATTTATTTTCTTACATACATATTTCTTCAATGGTTGCTTCCCCATTTTCTACCGTATAGACCTTTTATGTTGCGTAATTTATTGAATACATCATCTTCAGTAAATTTCATTTCTACCTTCTCATAAAATCATATAATTTTCTCAAAACTTCAGAATTAATGGTAATCCAGTTTCCTTCAATACCTTGGAATCAATCCTAAGTAAAAAAAATAAATTTTACTATCACGATTTTAGGTAAAATTTGGTGCATACCATGCCAAAAGGGTGAAGCAATATTTTTACACAACAAGTGAAAATTCCTCCTTCCATATCAATTCCAATAATTTTCATTCTATCCTAACTCTAACAACCTTAGGAAAATATTTTTCAAGAAAAATATTTTTAAATTCATACCACACCAAGGAATAAATCTCTTCTCTTTCTCTAGTGTTCTTAACCATTGACCATAATTCATCATCTTAACATTCAAAATGGTAAATAAAAGGTGTTACCTTTTTATGATCTGAATAAAACATGACTACAAGTATATTCTCTAAGTAATAAATCTATCCATAAGCTACCACTAGGCCAGAAGTTCCACTATATTCTAAAGGGTGTTATTTCAAAAAATTCTCCACTATAGACCTGTTTCTCTATGTTGAACATGGTTAATCTCTCACATGTACACCACCACCATTTATATCTTGTTTTAACTAGGACATCACAATAACAAACTGATCTGTTTTAATTACAACTATTATAGGTTATTTATTTGGAAGGATATCATCCTCTCGCTACCTTCCTAATTCAGCACCCCTATTTGGTATATAGATAACCATTCAGAACAGACATAATTTAGATGAAAAAATATTTTAATATTAAAATTATATATCATGATAAATATAAATTATACTCTATTAAGAACACTTCATTACATTATTCTATCCTCTAAGATTATATAAACCTTTCCTCTAATACCAACTACAAATACCCAACCTTCGACATTAGATAATATAGTGACTTTAGAGTAGAATTTACTATTATGAATTCCCATTGATATTTTAGGTTTAGAGTTTATATAATTAGTTAATAACTCTTAAATAAAAAATATGTATATTACATGTAGACACCTCTAATCAGTATCCATTTGTTCCCACAATATAAAACTTTTAAAATGAACCATGTTTCTTTATCATAAATAATCAACATGACATTCATCTTAACTTCTTATGTGTCCTTACTCATCCTTAAACCTTGTTAAAGGAATTTAAAAACATGATATGAGAAAAAAAATATCATTATTGTTAATATAAATTAAATAATTCCATTAGACATTTTAAGAAAATTAGATCATAAAATATATTTTTCCTTTAACATAATAAACCTCGAACTCAAATAATAATTTACTTACTCAGGAAATATTCTTTACTAACCAATTTTTTTCATAATAAACATTACAGTAAAACATAAATAAAAAGTCATAATAATGTGGTTTTCTTAGAAAACAATACAAACTATGAAATGTTTTTTCTAAAAAATATATTTTTTTACAATAAAGGGGTATAATCCTTTATTTAAAAGGATCATTGGATTAACTTTTGAAATCAAAAAATTTCCATGAAAACTCATTAGAAATCATAGAAAATTCATATATGTTACATGTGATATCATATTCATAGATCCATGGAAGGAACCCTTATAATTGTAATAACCTAATGGTTGACTTGCAAAATAATTCTCCCAAAAACATAATCATTACCTAATCCATTAGAGAGCTATATCGGGATAACCCATTATAATGAGATATATTAGGATCACCTATCATCATAAAAAATATTAAAGAACCATATAATGAATAAAAGTTTTCTAGATTTAAATGTTTCCCCATAAAACTATTTAAAAACTCTTTTAAACCCATATAGAAATTAGTTTTGGAAATCAAAATACCCTTTAATTTTAAAACCCCGTTTTCAAAACTGAAATACTCCAAAAATGGAAAGGAGTGTTTTTATTTTAATAAAACAAGGATTATTATAAATGAATCTGAACATCAAATAACATTTATTTTAGTGGTAAAATCCATTATTACTATATATTTTAAAATAGTACATTCATTCTCTTTTTAAAAAAAGTCAAAAAATTATGTATAAAATATGTAAAAATATTAATTTTTAAAAACATTGAAATAAATTAAAAAGATACAAAAAATATCTTTATAATTCATTTATTTCCATATAAATAAATCTATAAAATAAATTTAAGAATATATTCGTGGAAGAAAAGTATTTTTTAAATAAAATTTTAAATTATTTAAAATGCGGGCTTTAAAGTAAAGTGTCACTTACATGGAGTGTGAATTATCACGTACATTATTTATCATCCAAAATTATAAACTAATGTTAATTATTTACTTAATTAGGAACCTTTTTCAATTTTATATTTCTTTTTATTTTGACATAATACCATGTTTTATTCAATTACTTGATCATTTAAGTTCTTGTTAGATGTTTTGATGATATATGACACATATATCCAAAATAAAATTGGGAGGTTGAATGTGGTGAGTGTGGTAATTTTTGAATCATATATAGAAAAATAATCAGGAAATAATTATCATTTTTATAAATTAATTATACTTTTCAAATCTACTATGAAATATGATTATGAAAAATTAATTACATTGCAACTATGTAGACGGTATGTCGTATGTACGCATGAATAAAATTTTCACTTTTCAAAAATCATGATGTAAATAATGTATTTATTATTTTATCTTAAAATAATAATTTATATTATATCATAAATATTATATTATTTATTTATATAAACTTATATATACCGTCCATGTGATGTGTTCATGAAAAAAGAATCACATCGCACCGTGTTGGTGGTAGTCCACACGTACTCATGAATGACACCATCATATTTAAATGGATAGAAAGGTAAGAAATTATATGATATATTATATTTAACAAATGATAAATATTTATTAAATATTATTTATATAAGTTAAATACATCATTATAAATATCCATGATATGCGGTGAAGGAAAAAAAATTACATCGGTTCCCAAGATGGTAGTCTGCGGTACACACGAACGATGGTTTTATTTTCCATTTGATGAAATAATTAGATTGATATTTGTTTTTAAATTAATATAATAAAATATTAGTATATTTTAAATAATTATTTTATTATATCATCATGGTTGAAAAATATTTTAAGGAGGTGGATGAAGAAATAAAACTAAAACATTTGGTAAAATGTTATGCATCTTCTTCTGACAACCTCCTTTTCTTTACAACATAAGTCCTATAAGGTTAGTATTATGCCTAAAAAAATAAATATCTAATTATGGAAGTGATTATAGGAAGGTATTTGGGTATGTATTGTATTAAAAAAAGTATTTTTAATTGTGAAGAAAAGAGAAGAGGAGGTACAGTTTTATAAGAGAAGAGAGGGGTAGTCTTGGGATTATTTAAAGTATTAAATTAATATAAATTAATTTTCATGGAAAATGGATAAAATAGTTATATTAGAATATAAAATTAGTATTAGTTGAAATATTATCAACCAATAAATTTTTTAAAAGCTTAGATAATGTTTTCATCCTTATCTTTTGATTTTACCCACTCATTAACCCTTTTGTCTATTACCACGGTATCAAAGATTTTAACACTAAATTGGACATGAAAGTTACTATAAAATAAAAATAGAACAATAAAGGGCCAATGGTTGATATTACAAAAAATTTATAATTCCGTTTTCAAAAAATAATATTTTTAGGAATTTTAAATCATTTAATAAAATATTATTTATTATAAAATATAACTAATGTCATTTTTTGAACTATTCATTTAATTTGATATTGGAAACCAAATTATAGAAAATTAATTAGAATATAATACCTTTATAAATATCTATATTGTTATATTTATCTAAAAAATTTATGGAATATATTAATTAATTTAAATTATTTTAATTTTAATATTTTTAACATCAATTGTTTTTCTATTAATTGAGTAGATACTATGTCAATGTTGTTTAAGAATTTAAGGTAATTATTTAATGAATAAAAATTAGAAATTAATTACCATAATGAAAAAAATAATTTATATTTCAAATAACCATTTATACCTAAGCATAGTTTATTTATATTACTATCAAAAAATATTATAGATATTAAAATCAAGAGAGTGATATTTTGGACTTTATCCATTACTTTAATATAAAAAATTTAAAAATCAAGGATAAAAGGGAAAAGGTCATATTTTGTGATTTTTAAGGATTATTTATTAAATATACTCATAAAATTAAATAAATTCAAGTGTTAATGTTATTTTTTAGTCCTTAGTATAATATTTTTAAACTTAATTACCCAATTTACCCTTATTGATTTGATATAAATTTACTAGGGTTATTATTTATAATGGTAAAAAATAAAAGGGACCTATTTATACAATTTGAACCTTATAATTCCAAATATGCAATCCATTTTAAATATTAAATTTATATTAGTGGAAGAATTTAATTTTAAATTAAACCTTAAAAATGAGATAAAAAAAGTTTTTCAGAAAAATTCCGTTTAAGTATAAAAATGTTTTTATACTAAATTCAAGAATAATAATATTTAAAAATACCATATGTGTATTATTTTTAATAAAAATGTATTTATTGATTTTTTAAAACCAATCAAAAATATAATTAATCTAGAAAATAAAATACAGTTTTCAGAATAAATAAGTATTCACTATTCATTGAAAAATCAATGTTTTCAAAAAAATACCAAAGGTTCATCCTAATATAATTTTACATACTAATCTAAATAATGAGTTTTATTTCATAAAATTTAAATTGAATAATTTTTAAATCATGTTTTTAAATAAAACAATATAATATCTAAAAACCTAATTTATTTAGAAATAAGGCTTTTTCCTTTTGAATGAAAAAATTCATAATATTTTTTATAATTAATAGAACTCTATAAATTATAATTAATAAAAATATGAAAATTATTTATTCTAAAATAACCTAGGTTTTATAATATCCTTGCATATAAATCATAGTACACTTCCTAGAATCTTGATGGAAAATAAACAAATAAAAGGGTAAGCTCAAATGCTCAGTAAATGAATGTATACAACAGAAGATATCATAGGATAAATATGGCTTGAATAATATGAAAAGAATAATTGAAGGTCAAATAATTCCATATAAATAATCACATGAGATTAAAACTTATCCATGTATATTATAACTATTCAAATAATCACATTCAATAACTGATTTTATAATGATGGAATTCATAATTCCAGACATCTTAAACTTACCGTTGAGGCATCAAGGAAAGACATCATACATAAATGGGTAAGGAATATTATAAATTCTTAACATATTTTGTCTCGTGACACCTATAAATACATCAATTCTCTATGTAATTTCATTCCCCAAACATCACTTAATAAGTCCAATTCATAAATCACATGAATCAAAAATACAACTCAATCAACATGTCTTAATAATTAGTAAATATCCACATTAGAATAAATAAAATATGGAATGTTAATACATTACCCAAAAAAAATGATCATAATAAATCTAGTGAATAATAGTGTAGATGGAAACATTAGAACATATCCACATTAAATCATATTAATCCTTAAAGGATATCGATAAATATTAACATACCTTTAAAAACATTCAAGCGATTATAAGAAAAACATCCATGTCTTTTTATAACACATTAAATAAAAATTTAAATAATATTAAAAAAATTACTTCGTTGGAAAGTTACCATGTAAAATTGTAAATGAATATTCAAAGAAAATATTATTTATAGCAGTAGTAAAAAATATTCATGTGGTATACGTTAAAACAAGGATTTTGTTCACACCTTTGGTCAAAATTATCATGTTCACAAAAAGACAAGAATATTATTTTTTAATTAATTTTATTAAAATTAAAAATTTGTAAAACTTTATTTAAAAATAATTATTTACAAGTAAAACAAATTCTTGAAAACATTTCAGTGAAAATATGGACATTCAAGAAAAATATTTCTAACCAAATAAAGATATATAGTCGGTTTTTCTTAAACAATTCATTCAAAATTTTGAGTACTATGTGAGAAAAACATTAAAGTGAAAGATGTGAACTCTATAGATAACCATATAATAAGATAAGAGATGTTGTTTAATAAGAGAAATAATTTATAATCCTTTAATGTAAATATAAAGATAAACAATCCTAAATAAAAGTGAGATTATTGAATAAACCCTTACCTCATGTAAGAATTTATTGGTAAGATCTTTTAACCTCATAAATAATAAATTTTTATTTATTATAATAATATACCAGAATAAATATACATAATTTTAATATAATACCTAACCCACTAACAACATTATAATACTTGTTTATTAATTATTCATTATTAAAATATTCATTTCCGAGTGTTAACGTTTTTGTTTTTCATTTAAGTTTCAGTTTGGTAGTTTCAGTCCTGGCTCCTTGATCATATTTCCATTATATCCAAAAATTTAATAATAATAATAATATATTATATATTTATTATATTCATATTTATAATCATCTATGAAATGAATATAGGAACAATCAATCATATTTCTTTGTAGAGGAAGTAGTCCATACGTACGCACAAGCGACGTTATCATTTTTAACAGGTAAAAGGGTAAAAAGGTAAGTGATATCTTATATTTTAAGAATCATAATTATTTCCAAAAAATAATATGAATTAATTAGTTCAATGTTTATAACTACCTATTTAAATTTGTGAAGAAACACAAATTACATCACTGCATGTAAACGGTTGGCCATACGTATGGATGAGCGGTGTATTCATTTTCTATAGGATGAAAAGGAGGTGGAAAATGGTTCTACCATAATAATAATAAAATCTATGCATATTGATGATACTGGATTAATTATTTTGGTATGGATACTATATATTTAGAGAAATTATAGGAATAAATAAAGTTTGAAAGTGTCGGTAAAAACAATTACCTCTCCTTTAAGAGATATCCTTTAGCTTACACATTAATCCATCCTAGGATAGTCTTAAAAGAATAAAACAAGATCAGTAATGAAGGAAAGAAATCTATGAGGGTTTTTAGTTAAGAATTTCTTTAGATGGAGGTCTCAATGTTTATAAATAATGGAGTATAATAGATTCCCTTTAAAAAGTTAGGGTAGGGATACACATGGAATTACTTAAAAGATTTAAATAATATCAAGTAATTTTCTTATGAAAGTGGGAAAAAATTGAAATAAATTAATAGTTATGATAGTATAAGGTTAATATATCTTCAAAAATAGGATTTATACAAGTCTAAGTGCTAATTTTACCCTTATATATTAGTTTAACCCCATGGTAAACCTGTTTTAACCCTGCCTGTTGTAATTTTTTTATTATATTTACTATTAATTTTGGAAAAAAATTAAGTTGAAATTATTGAATAATAATAATTATGATAACTAAAAATATGGAATCCATTTTATAATACTCAATTTTTAAAATCATCATAAATTAATTTTAATACAATAGTGGAAAATGAAACAAAAAATATTTTAAAAAAAATGATTTTTAAGTATAAAAATGATTTACATGAAAATTAAGTATAAATTTGATTATAACATAATTAATTGTATTATGTTAAATTAACTTAGTCTTATTTTTATTTATAACCAAACCAAAGTTTTAAAGAACCTTAATTAAAAGAAAATAACTAAAAACACGTTTTATTTTAGCAAAAACATTACTTAGATTTCTAAAAGTTTAAGAATGTATTTCTAAAGAGAAAATGATATTTTTATATGAATTATAAAAATTAATATATATGTATATATATTATATAAAAGTTTTGGTAATATTTCAATTTATTCTTATATCATTATAATGTCATAAAAGTGATATTTGTTTTGTAAAATATATATTTTTACTATTGATAGAAAAGTCAATGTTTTTTTAAAACACAAACAAATAAACCCTAAGATAGTTTTATATGATAAATTAAAAAATTAAATTTATTATATAAAATTAAATTTATAAATTTTATAGATTTACAATTAAATGACATTCTTGAATAAAGTTATGTGCATTGTGTTATTGTTTCTCTAATAATAAACGCTTATTATAATTGAAGCTCAGGTGTTGCACAGAACAAACCATGATTGGAAATATATAAATGAAAATATTTAATATTTTGAATCCATAGGTAAATTTTTCCTCATAAATGTATGGTTTTAATATTATTAATTTTTTTAAATCCCTCAAACTATGATGAAAAAATTTCATGCCGCAATTTGAATTCCCCATCAAAATAGAGTGTATCTTAATTCTCATGAAAGACAACCCTATGCAATGAATCTTCCTGAATCATTATAGAAAGTTCCACACCATGATTCAAACCTTCATGGTATGAATCAAAAACCTATAAATCTTTCCTTTCTTCCATCCATCCATTTAAATTGTGACACATTTCCTCATAGTTGAAATCTCAACACCGACCCCACATTTCCTCTTCCATCATTATCACAACATATCCAACACCCAAAAAACACAAATTAATAGTAGAAAAAGTTCTAATTAGTTATATTAATAAATTAATATCTAAATATAGAAGTTAGTTCAAATTATTTTAGTTTATTCCTTCATCTCCCACAACATTCCATGAAAAATAGAAATGGGAAATAATGAAAAGGGGGAAGTTTATTACCAATCCATAAAAATAACTATCTGATAAGATTATAAGATATCAGTTATTATTTTTCTGGAATATTAGTATTTTTAAAATTTATCACACTAATATAATAGTAAAATATGTCATTTCATAGCACCCTTCAAGATTAAGTGGTATAGGGGTCCGTTATCCAAGAGGGTAGGATATGTATTATTACAAAAACTTTAGGTAATAAAAAGACACATGATCCATATAAGAGGATATGATGTGAGTCATAGTATCATAAATATTTTTTGGACAAACTAGTACGATATCTCAGGAGAAAAAAATCAGGGGGAAATAGTTTCCTTGGAGGCTCAAGTTTGATAGATGAATCTATCAATAGAAGAAATAATTACATCATATATAAAATATATATTTCAAAAAATAGTGAGATATAAATAATATATTATACCATCCCACAATGATCTTACACCTCCTCATTTAGACTTGACTATGTACTATGTGTTTCATAGTCGATGATTCCCATTTACATATTATAGAGTACATAATCATACATAATTTGGAGGACTATGAACATCATCATCTTATACTATCAATTCAGGTAATATGAAGTGTAAATGATATTGTTGATCGAACTAATCCATTGTTGTTCCCTACTATGGATGGGGTAAATTAGATAAATTATGGTTCATTTTTTAAATTTGGTAATCTATCCTTGTTCACCAGTTGGCATATGAATTATGTATTGTTTTGTTCAAATTTTATTTACTTTTTATTTTAAATTACATTTAATTTTTTATTAAATTTACCTTATATAGGATTATATAAAATATAAATAATCATTAAAAAATAAACAAAAGTTTAATGACCTAATAACTTTAGATAATTCATGGGGTTTTCAAGGGATAACAAAATTTATAAGGAATTATTTAATGTTGTGTAATTTTTGTGATTTTATTTTCAGTGATTACTTGTGAGAGAGAGACTATATGTTAATAATATTTGTATAATACATCTTGGATCCTTTTATTGGTGATAAAATCTCAATACCCATGTTGAGTTTTTTTCCCATGTAAGTAAATTTCAATTTAAATTTTTCATTTCACTATGTAAATATTAATTATAGTGATTTAATTTATTTCTTATCTAATTAAGTATTTGTAAACTCTTTTCATACAAAACAAAAGCAATTGAATTTATGGTTATATGGATATAGAATACATTTAAATAAATATAAATTTTTTAAGGAATCCTGTTATAGTTAAATTTATATCTGTGAGATTAAAAAACACAGATATTAAGTGTTGATTTATTCCATTCTTGAACAAGTATAAGGAATTATATAATTATAAACTACTATTAATTATAATATTATTCATTTATAAATTTTTATATGTTGGTGGGAAATATATTTTATATGTGTTCTTCCCACATGAATGAAAACCATATTGTATATTCTATTTATAAGGTGTAGTTTTTTAAAGGTTTAAATATTTATTGTATTTACAGGTTTAATTATATTATATTTGTTTTTTAATCATAATTTTTTCATGTCATATATGTTATGGTAATTAGTAAAAGAAAATAAAATAGCTCATGGATTGGTTTTAATAGGGTTCAATTTTCGATAAAAAATGAAAAGGGCATTAATTAGTTTCCAGTTTAGGTAGATACCTTTTATATTAGTTGATACTTTTTTTTCCTACATATAGATATAATGTTTCATATTTTCAAATTTTTGTTTCATAAATATAGTATCATCACTAATGAGGAAATGTTGAATATATTTGTTATGTTTTTTGACTCATTTATGAGATTATCATGACTGAAACAATAACATATTTTCACAAGGTTAGTTCCATTATAACTATTATATTTTTAACCATATTTTTCAATTGTTAATCTTATAAGACTTATTTTTTTAGTTTTTGATGATGTTCCATCATATTTGGTAGAATAATTAAAAACACCTTTCAGATTATTTGAAGATTATTTTACAGTATTGATTAATATATAGATGCATCTATAAAATTTTCTTATATGTGTATTATATTTTTAAATGATGTTTTAGTAAATCTTAAAATGAGTTTTTATTTTTTATTTTTTTTATCCTTTTATTTTTTTTACAAGTATTACATTTTTTGTTATAAGTCACGCGGTATTATATTTTAATATATTTTTTTAGAAAAATAATAATATTTCAACATCGTGTTTTATAAAAACCCACATAAAAAGTCTATATATATATATTTAGTTGAGATTTCAATACTTATTTTCCTAAAAATTGATATTGAATGTCACTTCCAATATTTTTTTTATAATAACCAATGCCAAAAGTGACTTTCACCATAAGTTTTTTTAAAATCAAGGTTGAAAATATGACTATATTTATATTTAGTCGATATTTCAGTGTCAAATTTTATAATAATTAAAATAGAGAGTCACTTTCAATGTT
Source organism: Viscum album (assembly GCA_963277665.1). Classification (NCBI taxonomy): domain Eukaryota; kingdom Viridiplantae; phylum Streptophyta; class Magnoliopsida; order Santalales; family Viscaceae; genus Viscum; species Viscum album. The sequence goes on along the minus strand of OY728160.1, from coordinate 1,303,006,553 downwards.
AGTTTTTTATAATATATGTTAAAACTATACTTTTAACATAATTTGTATTTGTGTCTTTTTAAATAAGGTTTAAATTGAAAAATAATTAATAATAAATGGGTTAGTTTATAGTAGTGTAGAAATAATTTCTACTCAAAGATATTGTATTCGATATTGATTATCTCATCCTGATAACATTGATTCCCGATTTACTCTTCAAAGGGAAAGTCTTATTCATAGCTTAAATTTTGAATTCCCTACAACCTGCTTTAATCAGTTTTAACGCATACATAAAAATTACATGTTTATTTTGAATTATTGTAATAAATATTTTGAATTCCCTACAACCTGCTTTAATCATTTTCAAATAATAATAATATTTATTAAAATAATACAAAATACACATGTAACATCTTTGACACACATATTTCTATAAAACATAAATTAACCTATTAAAACACATTATATAAATCATATACCCATAATATATATTCAATAACATCTATTTAAATTTTGAAGGATCTTAGGAAGTCATGACATTAAAAAAATGTTTTTAGTCAATTTTATAGGTACACATGAATACCATGCATGTTTCCTCAAACCATGAACTAATCATGCATCAATTACTATCTCAACTTGTAATGTCCTAACACAGATTCCACTAAATCAGTGCCTGAAGATAGTTCACCACATGATCTCAGGCATGCTTCAGCATACGCCAGAGGCTACCAGTTAGTACCAAGGGTCTATTGTGAAGCATTAAAGAGAATGTACACGCATATCAGAGTGAAAAATAATAATATAAATATTTTAGCATCCAATACATCAAGTACATATAAATAATGAATCAACTAAACAAGATATAATATGAAATAAAATAAAGGGCACAGATAGATACATAATACATACAATTGATTTCCCACTAGGATAGTTATATAGATATACCGAATAAAAAGAAAATCCATAAAATGGTCTCAACTTCATTTCTAAACCAAACCTCACCTTGTATCATAATACAATATGAGCTATCCCAATTGATCATGAAAAAATTAACCCATTCCTTAAACCAACATGTGCCTACAATAAACACACAAGAGATGCTTGGGTACCCTTGTACATTGGCAGATCGATTGGGGTGATAGTATAACTCAGTAGGCCACTACCAATGGTGTCTAATGAAAATTACAGTAGGATAAATATCATTTGAAGATTAAAAAATGGGATAAATAAACACTATAGTAATTAATATAAATCTCAATGGAAAAAAATAATCATTCTATTAACCCATAGAACCTTGGATTCTGAGGAGACACTCGGGCTAACCAATGTGCATCAACCCAATTCGGTTTGCAGAGTCATAAAACAGGGGGTAAAATATACCTTACATCAATTAAGGGCTTCTCACCTATCATATGACTCCTGAAAGAATAAAAAAAATCTAGTTATCTAAACATTGGGTATGGGAAACCATGTATAACATCCAGAACCATACATCATAACAATAGTTCATGGATCCCATGTTGAGTTCCTACTAAAAAAATAAAAAAATAGTTCCCAGAAAATCAGTCCATCACCTACTCATACATTTAAAATTAGTTCCCAAAGAATAGTTCCAGCACCATAAACAATGTATGTAGAATGTTGTTCCAAATTCCATTTCCATAGGGTATACTAGCTTTCATAGAACATCATTATAGAACTTAAACCAAAGAGAATACTATTTGTTACCATATCCTCATTTTTATTCATGGTCTATAGTATACTACATATTTCTTGAGGGTCAGTTTGAATCCAAACCCATAAAGTTTGCGACCTGTTCCTAGAGAATCAGTCCAACAATTAAACCATACATTTTACCACTAGTTCTCAGAGAATCATTTTAGAACCTAAGCCATAAAATTTACCACTAGTTCCTGGAGCTTCAGTCTATCACCTAAACTATTCATCATTTCTTATATTCTAAGGTTCAAGATCTTGATCATGAAAATCATTCAAAAAACTACAACGAACCCCTTTTCAAACCATTTAACTTACCAATGTACCTATAAACCTTTAACTCCAAAACAAGTCCAATGCCTTTATTTCCATTAAAAGAATTAAAATAGTTATCAAGGAATTTCACTAAAAGGGAAACCACACACCCATTTAAAATAAACATTTTAAATCTATTTATAAACCCATTTTCATAAACCACTTAGAGTTAAACACCTAATTTTAAAACAAGAATCATTTCAAAACATATTTTCCACCCCTCAACACTCAAAATAGGGTCATATCCCAAAATACATGGTTAAACCCATTTCAAAGGACTCATAGGTCATATCATAAAAACATAACACATGAAAATGACCTATTTTATCCTACAAAAATTCATAGACCATTTCTTTACAGGTAATACTCATTACCCCTCTAATAATACTATCATGGAAACTAATAAGACTGACTAGGTTATCCTCATATCCCAAAAACATTACCCTTTAAAACCCCACATTACCATTTTCAATAAATGTCCCAAACCATAAACGACCCTAGGTTCAATATCACAATCACCAATAAATCTAATGTGATCTATAGAAGGTCAAATCATCCATATAAGGTCCAAGATATTTTCTTAAACCAAAACGAAATGGACAACATAATGGTTCCAATGAATAAACTACATACACATGTAAATAAATTTAAAAGGATTGTGGTTAAAGCTCTTAGACCACCTACCTTGTCAATGAAACATTCCATAATATTTCCAAAGTCCGATGACCATGAAAAGGTATTTCTAAGCCTCATAAAAATCTATTGTACATCCAAAGGATATCTAATCAACCACCTAATATATAACCTCATGTTAAGAAACAACAAACATTTAAGATTTACATTTAACAATTAACTTACCCATTTAAATTAAAAAATAATAACATTCACAAACTCATCAGGTGCTAATCTATTATCGAAACTCTAAAAAACCACCATGGGTGGTCCAAAATGGACTCCCAACACAATTCCTAGGAAAATAATTTAGATTAAACACCATTACAATAATTTATTAAACTATAAATTAGGTAAAATATAATAAAATTCAAGAAAAATGTCTTCCATTAAAAAAACATCGTACAAAAACATGAACAAGTCATCCCAGTATCTCCTATACACAATCAAATCAAAAGTCTTATGAGAAATGGATGATTCCACCATGCTATGGTGTAATCATCCATATAACCTAAATCGGAGAACTCTAGAATTCAAGAGAAAGAAGGGGGAGATAAATAGAAGTCATTATTGGGAAAAAACTAACCCAAAAAGATAAATAATATCCATGAAAATTACCCAAATCAAGGGTTTGGAGGAGGAGTAAAGGTTTGGGAACACCCCTGGTTCATGCAAACCAAATGGGGGAGAAACAGGGTGGAGTGGGATAAAAATCCAATGGGGTATTTTGGTAACTTCAACCTTTGAATAAATTTTGGAGTTTCCACATGGTTATCCAAAGTATGAACCAACCATGTGCCCCTTACTACCCTACACCTCATTCCCCACATGGTTAGGCCACATGGTTAGGCAAACCATGTTCCAACAATTCTATCATCATTACCTCCCCTATATAGTAATGCTGACAGTTTGTCTAAAATTGTGTATAGGCAATGTTTCATTTCCAATGCTCTCCACCACCTCACACAGTTTCCCCTTTCTGGCTCACACAGTTTACCTTAAACCATTATCTAACTATTTAATTCAACTATTCTCAATTCAAAATGAAATAAAACCCCTCTTATCATCAAGGTGGCACGCATTTTCTCCTAACCTATGCACACCAAACTATAAACCCTCACTACAAAACTCAAAAAATAAAAAAAACATAATTTAAAACCTCTCAATCTCAAATGAACACCTGAGCTACCTTCTGAGCTTAATTACTCATTAAAAACATCATTTTGAAGCATCGAAACTCTCTTAATCCCATTCCATGTCCCAATTCAAAATTTTAATTTTCCAATAAATGAAAATTAAAATTCAATTTAAAATTTCTAGCACATACATATGTAGTATCTTATAAAACTTCCTAATGATAAATATTTAATACTCATGGTTCTTTAAAATATGATCAAAACATTAATCATTAAAAAAGTTCAAAAACTAAAAAAAATTTATTCCAAAATTATTATCGTCAAAACATTTATTAAAAAAAATAAAAAAGTGGGGTGTTATAATTCTCACCAACATAATTATTTTTTCCCCTAGAAATAACCCTTTGGTTTTATTTTCCTTAAAATAAAAATTCCACTTGAATAAATAATTTTTATAAATTTTAAAACATCAATTATATAATAATAGTATCTTTTTATTATGAAAAATGTCATGATTTCTTAAACTACCCTATGTAATTTCATATAATTATTTCTTACGAATTCAAAAAATAACTTTAATCTAGGTTTGAAATCCCCACTATAATGAATTACCATATTATTCATCAATAAAATACCATGATTTCACTATATAATACATCATTACCATGTGGTAACTCCCAACTACAATGAAAAATCATATAACTTATTCACTCAATACCATGTAACCATCTTCCAAACTACATTTAATTAAAAAATCATCAACACAAAAACCCAAAGCCCCTTTCCTTGAAAATTATATTCTTAGTTTTGATAAAATCATTTTATTATTGAAATGAAACTCATTTTGAAAACATTATTTTATTTATAAATCCCCAGGATAACGTAAAAACCATTATTTTAATATAAAACATTTATAAATTTAAAACCAAAAGTTGTATATTCTTCATATGAACTTTTTATAGAATAATGAAAATTGTAGAGCCCAATATAAAATTAAAATTTAGAGGTTTTATAAACCTATTTTTACCAAAAATAATTTTTATATAGAGTTCCTCTATTAGAAAATGTCATATATTTCTTTGTAAGATTATTTTTGATAGGCCACATAACAAAAATAGACACCCAAATCAAAAGTTATGACCATTTGAAGTTGAATTAAAATTTTTATCTTATGTCACAACATTGAGGATTTATAGGGACCATAACCAAATCATGGAAGGGATTATAAGGTCAATGGTCTAAAAAAGGTTTTTTAGTCACTTCAAATAATGCTAGTTTACTGTTCACGGTTACCTAACTATGTACATATTTTGTGATTGTTTTTGGAAAAATTGTATACATGAAAAATGTTATTGCATGGTTTCCTAAACCAAGCACAACATGTTCATTAAAATATATCTTAAAATATAGGGTTACCTAGGAAGCATTCATATTTACCCAAAACCATTCAAATTTTTATATAAAACTATGTAAATCATGAAATGGTCTGACCTAGAACCAGTTTTTAATAATTTTGACTCTAAAATTTCTTAAGACATATTAAGAACTTAAATCTATCTATTATAGTTGTATTTTGGCTTCAAAAAAAATGTTTTTAATAGTTTGATTCCTTCTATCTCTTGCTTCCTTTAAAAATAGAAAAAATTCCCAAAAATTAAAGGTCATTATATAACTCAACATGTCATTTTTACAATTTTCCATTAGTAACCATAAAACAACATCCTAATATTCATATTTAGGTATATTATAGATGGTTAAATCTTGAATTTTAAATTTTGAATCCATGTAAACCCAAAGTCAACTACTATCTATTAAATATTATAAAATCAATTAAATATTAAAACTTTTTAATAAAATTCAACAAATAAAATAGTCTCTAACATAAAAGACTACCATACGTAATGAAAATAAATTTTAAAATAAAATCAATTTTATAAAAAATGGAATCATACCTCAAATATATTTTGATAATATCAGTCCTTCAATAACCACTATACTCATTCAAGGTAAAAGGATTTCAAAACTATCATGGAAGTATCCTTTCTAAGTTATTTTTTTCCATAAACAATGACTTATAATTTATAGGGTTCAAAAGTTATAAACTCTTGTTTAAAAAACGTATGAAAACTAATGAAATATTCTCCACCATTTTAATTCAAAATTATTTTTATTTCAAAACCTTTCCAAATACAACAAGATTTTTGTTTTACATACCCTTAACAACAAACCAAACATTACCTAAACAAAAATAATCAATATCAAGTTATTTAAATTACATTAAAAATGAAATTTACATATTTGGATATAAATACAATGATTCAAGTTTCTCGTCTCCAAATGGTACATCATTTTCCCAAAACCATATTACTTCACTTTTATAAATATCATTATAGGGAACCAATCTGAAAGTAAATTACAATTCCTTATTTAAAATGTAATATTAATTATTTAGAATCATCTAGTTACAATTTTTTTTTAAATTATACAAAAATATAACACTTTTTGGAAAATAACGTACATTAAACAAAAGATTATGGTACATACATGAAAGTCAAAAATTTCATTTAGAAAGTCACTTGAAAACATTCAAAAGAAAAAAAATAAATAATAGAATATTAAATACATTCTTATTATAGAATATTTTAAAATATGTCACAGAAAAAGGAATCAATAAATAAATATAAGATTTAACTATCTCATACTTATTAGATCAAAATATGATATTTCAAGACTATTTCTTATGAAAGACTAAATTTTAGAGATTCATTCCATCCCATAACAAAATATTGTTCTCTTACTCATTATCTTTTTATTGAAGTCAAACATTACTCCTGATAATATAAAACCACTACTAAGAAATTTCCAAACTAAAACCATTACTTTTTATGAATACTCATTAAATTTGAAAAACCCACATTATAAGATAATTTGAAAAATAACTTGGTTTCAAAACACCAAGATTCCTTAACAGATATTTAGATATAAATACTTATTATTTCTATTAACCATAAATATATTTAAATATATGACATAATCCAATAAAAATTCAAAACTTCTAGAAAATTACTTCATGAAAATTTATTTTATTATAAAAGTATACCATAACAGTATCAAATCAAAAGAATCAATGAATTTTCCTCTTTTTACCAATAAAAATCATATAAACACCAATTATAATAAGAATATTAACATATAAAACACACTAAACTAGAAAATTAATTGGTAACCCTTTTCCAATTATAGATCCACATAAATAATCCAATTCTCTTTAGCTATTGAACTTATTAGAAGAATTTTAAAATCATGTGGCTCCAATTTGATTTTTTTTCATCCTAACACGAGCATAAAGCCTACCACGACAATAAGTTTTCTCAAATAATAGATTCAAGAATCAAAATGTATACTAAAATGTACCTACCAATCAATAAATATCATGAAGTTAAATAATTCAATATGATCATACATATAATAAAATTCAAAAATTATTGAAAAGAATCAAAAAATTTAAACCCCCCTTTTAATTCCAAACCATTTTCACAATTCTAATTAAAATACACATATAATCTAACATTTATGAATACCATAACACAAATCTTCATTTAAATATAATTTCCAAACATTGGCCCCATTATAAAAATTTCATAATAAAGTATAAATAAATTTGTTCATATTAAGAATTAGAAAAACACTATTTGTAAAACTTATTTCACTTCAAAATCCTGATAATATCAATTATTATCATAGAAAACATTTCTTTTGAATTATTATAAAATACATATTTATGAAAAATATACAATTTTAGAATTTCTAGAAAAAAATGTATCACTATACACATCATGATATACATAAATCTCTCAATCAATCTTGAAATCCACACAAATTTCATACAAAAGAGATAAATTTCTCTAAAATGCATAAGTAACCTCACAATGTGAAAAATGAAAATCTTATGAATGGTTGGTGGAGACCACTTAATCCTGAACATCCTTAAGTACCCTGATATTAAAGAATAATCTAGATGATCAATTCCATTCATTTATTACTTACCAAGTTATAATGATATTATATCTACCAACCATATAACTTCTTTCTCTCACTCTAATACTAGTTGTAACATAATGGTACAAATACCTATCCATCATACTCATGAAATCATACTACAATTCCCAAATATTATTTCCATTTCCATGGGACAACAATAAGTGTTCTTGGTAACATATAGATAATGGTAATTATTTACCCTTTATGATTATATAAAGAATAAATTAAACTAAAAAACGAATATCAATAAGAAAAATATACATGTTCTATACATAAAAATATGAAAAAAATAAGAAAACACATACCAATTAAATAGATAAGTATAAAAAACATCACAAAAGGAAAAAAGATAACTCTAAACATCTCTATGTTGAACAAAAGATCATTTCTGTTCCACCAACCATATAGTCTAAAACTTGATCTATATTTCCCTCATAGAGGATAGAATAACAAATAACAGCTTCAAGATAATCTAAAAGAGCACACATCTTCATACACACCAAGGTGTGTATGTACAGTGTGAGATAATCCCTTGTAGGATTCCACCAATATTATATACACTCCCTTTAATTTAAAATCCTTGAATTATAGTTTCAAATATAAATATAAAAATGTGATTTTTTTTCATCGTATGAGGAAAAAAAGTGACATGTAAAATAACCATTATATTATTTTTTAAAAAATAAACAAAGTTATAAATTGGATGTGTATAAGGGTATAAAATTTACAAGTGAATAAGTGAAAATTTAATTGAAAGAAACTTTATAATGAAATCAAAGTCAAGGAATCACATGAGAGTACCGAAAATAATAAGGTAGGTAAACCTTGGATCTTTATACTAATGAAATGAAAATCCATATACATAATCATAAACATATCCATAATTATATTAAACTGTATGCAAGTTTCTAGCCAGATTAGAATCCTATACTATTTTTAGTAATTTTTATATAGACTCAGGTCTTATACTAGTGATGAGAAATCTGGGGATATTTTTCACATAACCTAGATTGATACTTTTCTTAGGGGTCATCGTAATTACCCAAAAGTATTCCTAATGATTTTTTATCATAATAATGAAAATACTCCATTAGTTAATGATAAATTAATTAATAACATTTTATCATAAAAATATATAAATAACATAATATCATATAAATTCATTTAAAGTCATATAGGGTTTATCACACAAATAATTATGTCATGAAGTAAAAAAACATTGAATATACCAAACACCACTTAATTCATGAAATCATTTTATAAAAACATTTGATAAAATATTTTATAAATTAATTTGATTTTTATTAATCCCCATGAGAATATGTGAAACACTCCATTTTTCCATAACATATATTTTACAAACCAAATACCCAAATACCAAAGAAACATCCCTTTTAGTAAACTAAAAAAATTATCTTTACTTCTTTCCAAACATGATTTTTGTACATCGAAAACATCATTGAAAATATAATATAATATTTTTATAAATCATAAGAATATATCACATCAAATCCATTTTGGTCAACTTACATTTAAATCATGTTAGAAATTCCAAGGAGCACCTTGGTTGAATGGGGTTAAACGAGTTGAATTTTATACATATAACTTAAGAAAATACCTTTGTAATAAAAAAATATCAACATTGAAATCATAGAAAAAATTTAAAAATCAATGATAACAAATATATATAATCATTTTATAGTAATGAAAATAATTTTTAACACTCACAAAATCAAGATTTTACCAAATGAAGGGAAAGTGATTGAATCCCCTACTCAATATTAAAATAACCTTTATGAAATCACAAAATGATGATAGAAAAAGTTTTTAAAAGGGTTTTATATACTCTAGGAAGAAAAAAACAATGTAATATGGGTTTTTTTCCATGATATCTCAAAACCACAACTCTTACATGAAATATAATTTAAAAAACACATAAGAGGTAGGGAAGAGAAAGATTAAGAAGATAAGTACTAAAATATGTTAAGATATATATAAAATCTAATAAAGATCCTACATATAGGAATAAAAAACTTAAAGGAAAAGATATAGTAAGACATCCTCTATATTTCTTATGATTTCTTGGACACAAAATAAAAGGGAAGAGAGGGAAAACCCCTTTCCACATAAAAAATAAAAATAAAAATAATAATAAAGATAAAAAAGAAAATATAATAATCCATATATTTATTTAGAAATACATATAAATAGTTCCACACACACCTATATTTTTCTAAAAATACAAATAACACATTATACTATTTTCATTCAACTTTAGAAGTATAATTTCTAACAATAATAAAAATAAAAATAATAATATAAAATACACATGTAACATTATCTATACATATATTTTTATATAAAGTGTAAACTATTAAATCATAAACAAATTTTATAAATTATATATCCATCATAAATATATAATGAAGTCATTGAAATAATTTATAAATAAATTATAAAGAGTCTCTGGGAATTGAAAAATAATTTTTTGGTTTAACATTATAGGTATGAATGGTTACCATGAATAGTTCATGAAATCGTGCTCTAATCATGTATCACATATTTTCTGAAATATCTAATTATGCATGGTCTCGTAAGAAATTATCACACCATTTATTATTAAAATATTTTAAAAAAATTATATTCTTTATTTGTTTAAATCCAAAATTATTATTATCTTAAAATTTATTAAAAAATAAGAAATTGTAGTGTTATATATAGGAATAGTTTGTAGCCACCAACCAATACTCTATTTCTTGGGAATTTCCATGAAATCCCAGTTAGATGATCTTTGTGAGATTAAACAATAAGACCCATAAAAAAATTCATTAATAAATCCTTGTTTATAAACCAAATTGAATAATTATATTTTAAAATAATTTTGGCATGGTTTGTGAATATTTTTAATGAACGTAATTCCCTTATTCCAAAATCTATTATATAAAATGATTCCATGTGACTCTCTACATATGTGTTCGTGGTCTCTATAGAGAGACATGGCCCCATGTTACATGGAATGATATTTTATAGCTCTTTAGTTTTATGTCTAAAAATAAGAGAAGGTTATTGGAGAATTATCCTGTAAGTGGAATAGACATTATGATATTTCATCATTGGGTTTTCCATATAGAATAAATCTATTCTTTAATACCTAAAAAAATAAATTTCATAATTATGGGTTATATGAAAGTCAAATTCTACCAAACACTTTAAATAATCCATATAAAATTTATGGACCAATTTATATCACATATATCGATATATTTGATTACTCATCTAACCTCTAATCAATATTATTCAAAAAATACCCCAATAAAGAGAAATTATAAAGAGTAAGAGTGTGATTAAGGGATAACAGAGATTGCATATGGGAGGAATGTTAAAAATATAAATACCCCTCTTTCTAAAATCATACACTCACTCAAAAATCATTTTTATAGAAAATGCCTCCCATAATTATTTTAAACCCTATAATTTCCACAAAAAATTTCTTATCCCATATATCCTTTATTATTCCATATATTAAAATTTTATATTCCTTGAATGACTTAGTTAATCCTCCAAAAATTCCTCTAATTCATGGTAACTGACTAAACTAATATTAGTTAACTGTAAAACCCCCAAAACCCTTGATTAATTACATGGATTAATTATCTATGACCCCAATCAATAACATTTCAACAATACCAATATATAAATCCACAAAATATATTCCTAATTAAATTAGTTAATTATAAATCCATAAAATAGACATCAATTAAAACAATGTATCACAACTAAATACTGTAATTTATACCATAATTCCATGTCAATATCTTCACATTAATTCTCATGAATTAGGTCTTCAAACCACAGAAATAAAAAATTCCTAAAAATCATGTAACATAAAATATAAAATTCTGTAATTAAATAATAAAAATTTAATCATATACATATAGCCAAAATTTTAATTAGAAAGAAAATTATAATTCATATTATACAATAATATAAAAAGCGTGTTACAACATTTCATCATTTTATCCAAATAAAGTGATAATTTAAATATACAATCACATTTAATAAAATTACTTATATTTCCTAAAACAATATTTCTCATTTTTTATTTAGGATAAATTTATTAAACCTTTATTCTATTCTATTTTTTTATATTTTGAAGATGTATATTTTAAGACCATATTAAATATAATCCCAATTTTACTTTACTTTTCATTTTACATAAATAATCACTTGAATTTTCAAAGTATTCATCATTATTTTCTTTTTTTTATCCAATTTTTATATGAGTTAATTTTAATTATAATCATTAGGTGAATCTTTTTCACTCTCACTTCCTTTAAAATATTCTGAAAACTAATCACAACTTTTAAATTTTATGAAAATATTAAACACTCTTCTTATAACCTCATTTTATAGATTTTCATATTTATTATGACTAACTTATTATATGTTTAAGAAATTAAGTGATAAATATCTATTAATTAAATAATGATAAATTTTAATATGTAATTTATAATCATGTTTACCTTTTACATATATACTCTTCTTGAAAGAAAAATTCCATTTTAATGTCATTAAATTATCACCATCTACCAATTAAATTTGATAATCTTTATTATATTCTTGAGTCATTACATTTTTTTATGATTTAAAATTAATTTATTTATAAACTATTTATTTATTTTCTATACATATCATTTCATTAAACCATAATAAATCAACACATGAAATAAATAATCAATTAGAGATATATCAAAATTCAATCTCCAAGTTTTGATAGCTTCATATAAAATTTTACTTACATGATACAAAGTATTTTATTTACTACTATACAATCATAAAGTACCTATCCAAACCATTTTATTAAGATCAAAACCATATTTTATCATGTGACTAAATAATCATCAAATTCATCATCCCTCAAATACATGTCTTTAAACTTCACTTTACAAATATGATGTTTTAAATTTTTTAATATTATTGCTAACATCGTAAATATTTGTTATCCTATATCATATATATTTAACTATCTTTTAATACATCACTTTATTGAAATATTTCTATAAAAATAAACATAATGTGAATTTTTTAAACATACAAATAAATAAATGGATGCAAACTGTAATAATTTATGAATGTACATACATGTGAAATTTACAGAGAATTTTAATATCAATTACTAGAAGAGTTTAATTTTTATTGGATTTTTTGAATGTAATTATGAGATTTGGAATAATTTAAAGATTTGTTTTTATATGTGGAATAAGGCTTGGAAGTTAGGGTGATGTGATGGTGAGTCTTGGGAGAATTAGGTTAAGTCCTGATAATTTTGGAGGATTCTTCAAAGGGATCGTGGTTTGGGGTTCATTGTTTAAGAGAACCCATGTGACACTCTAATCATGTGGAGGGATTTTATTAAAATTATATTAAGTATGAGTTTCTTACATGGGTAAGAGAAAAACCTCCTATATTTCTAAGGAAACAATTCATGAGTTTCCGAGTGGTTGAAGAACCACCCATATTGTTAATCCATTGTTTGGAAACCTGTATGAGGTGGAGGGATTGAGGTAGTACCACCAACTTGATTATTGCATGTTTTTGAAAAATATATGTCCAAAAAATGTATGGGGGATGTATTGAGGTAGTTTTATCCATGTTGAACGTGTATAGTTTGAAAAAATATGCAGAAAAACTAAGAGGCTTATTAAAACTGGGTTTTTATGTTATTCCACAATTAGTTTATAGAAGGGATCCACATTTTATTCTTCTTCTCCTCATGCATGACTAATCCATACCCCTGGATCCATCTTCCCCCTAGATTTGGGGTATATTTTCAAGCCATTTTTCATAAATTTAAGGTGTATCTCCAACATCATTGACCTCTTATATTATCATTCATTTAACATTAAATGTTGTTTCATGGTTTATTAATTTTATTTTGATTTAACCAGAGCATGGTGGATGTAGATGAAAATAAATGGGATTTAATGTTCCCTATATAGATAGTGTCTGGAGAAAATGTCCTCACTTTACAGCATTCTATTTCACTTAGATATGTCTTTATGGTTATTTTTCAATGTTTTTGAGTATAAATTAAATTTAGTTAATTTTTTTTATCATTTTTTGGTTATTTTTCCAAGAATAAAGACGAGAGTACATCATGGGATGTTGGTGGGTTTTGTGTTGAGGTTCTAGTGTGATTTGATTTCCTGGTGAGTCTTATGAATTTATTCTATTTTAAATTAAGGTGTAATTTTTTAATATTTTTTAGTTAATTAATTATTTATAATTTGACAATAATTAATTAATTATAGTAGGTTTTATGTGAGACAAGGGCTTCAGGTGGTTGTATTAAGGTTTGATAATCTTGGAAGCCTCTATGAGAGGTTATAATTTTCATTGAAAAGTGTATTCACTATGGAATAAGGAATGTGGGACTTATGAATCTACCCTTTGATAATATACATTTTTTTATATGCATGCGATATGTGTGGCCCGTAAACGTTAGAAATGGGAGTCAATGAATTTTTTTAGTTTTTAAATAAAAACTAAATCTTGTGGTTAAGTTTCACAACGTTATAGGGTTCCTAATAGACCCTCATGTACTGAAAGGATATCTCAACCATTGGTGGTAAAAGATATACTTTATAATGGATAGGGTTTAGTGGCCTTAGTGACATGTGACTTAATGATCTCTAGGTAAAGAGGGGTGATGAATCCGGAGGCATGGGAAAGGGGTTGGCCATAAGAGATTCCCTAGAGTTGTTGGGACCATTTAGATAACCATGGTGTGAGTGTTCCTCCCCCACTATGACATGACTACATGGGTGGTTAAACCCTATAGAGACAGGTGAGTGGATTGGGTGTTCATAAAATCCTAGGATATTTGGGAAAGAGAATGGGATTAAGGCCATATATAAAGTGTGACTTTCTTAAGAGGACAATGAGGCCTTTATAATACCTAATTGACCCCAGTAGTTTCCCCAATGAGTTGTGACCTTATCAAGAATTTGTCTTGGGAATGATTAGAGATGGTATCAGGTGCCACCATAGAACTCGTACTGAAAAAGTATGATTGAGGGCATAGGGATGATGAGGATGGGATTGGGAATTCATAAAAACATTATTATGTATTATTTTATTCCTAATATGGTATGTAATATCCCAGGATTCTGAGGAACTGGACTTTGGGCCAAGCATAGATTTGATTTCTCAAGATTCATGGGAATCACCTGTTAAGATGGATGAGACCATAGGATGCCTAAGATGTCTGGGATCTGGTCTCATAGTTTTTTGGGGGTGCATTCTTAGTTTATATAGAATCTAATATGGGTAATACTGCGATGGATTCATTGTGATGGTTCATAGGATCCAATATCAAAGTACATGATAGTGAACATACAGGAATGCCCATGATGGTAGGGGTTGCTCTAATTTTTTGATGCCACTGTGAATTCCTGGGTGTTGGCATTCAAATATAGATACCAGTAGGCCATTGTGAATTCCCAGGATACTGAAGATTCGAATGAAAATATGAAGTTTTGTGTGGGCATGTATCCTTGAGAAAGGATGTTGTAAATTCTCAGGGTAGTTATTATGTCACAATTATTGTTTCCTAGGATACCCCCATTGGATTTTATGGAAACACTGGTAATAGTTTAGCTGAGGAGCAATGAGACAGTGGATGTCCTCAATATTGACTACGAGATCAAGGGAGGTTATTACCATTGATTTCATAGGTCTCCCAAGTATCAGTCATGCCTAAAATTCTATGATTTCCTAGGGCCTCCCCCACCTAGGAATCAGCCATTTACCTGACATAAAGAACTCTCATGTACTATTTTGGGTTTTTATTCTATTTTCTTGAGGATTAGGGATTCCTTGTGATTAACCATGGTCCACTACACAACATGATAGAGGAATGAATGTGGGATCCCCATAGCATTGACATAGGTCCTCTTGAGGTGGTTCTCATGCTCAGAGACACTCTGAAATTGGCCGATACCTAAGTATTGGTGATGATAATTGGGATCCAATTGATTTATATATATGTACCCTCGGGGGTGTTGGGATACTAGTTGGCATGGTCAACCTAGAATGATTTGAGACATTATTTATTTTCATTGATGTAGGTATTTTTGGAGGTTTATTTGTTAATTTATTTATTCCTATGTCATATTTATTTATTCTAGCTAGGAATTTCACATGTACACATAGTTCATATGATGGTTATGTATTCGACCAAATTGGTGGTGACCTACTAACTTTTTGTACTCACACCTTTCTTTGGGGACCATGGCACTTGGGTACTCAAGCATACCTCTCACTTGTTTCAGGAATCAGTCGGGTATATTCCCATGGATTATATGTTATACAATTATCTGTATTACTTGTAATATTTTGAGATTATTTTATATGTTTTGGATGAGAGTTTTCCTGGATCCACCATTTCTATTTCTTTTATTTCATTCTGTATGTCTGGTCAGCCCAGTGGGATACCATTGTTGCATGTATTACATGGTTGTTTAGGTCTTTATTTTACTTCATTTATTATAATTCTTTTTTATATTTATTATATTATGATTTTATTTTATCTATTATGTATGGTACTTTGTTATTTCATCCATTTTTTCACACTCTCACACTGGGGGTATAGTATCTCCATAGTACCATCTTAGACCCCCACTATTATTTGGAAGTCTTGGGCATACAAGGAGGTGCACTTGAGATCATGTAGAGAAATTTTATAGTTTATTTTCCTAGATTTAATAGATAAAGGATGTTATTAAGTGGTTTTAGTGGTTGATTTTATTTTTTTGTTATTGTTTTGGAATTGGTAGACTAGATATTTATGAATGTGTCAGATACTATGATGGATATCAGGAAGGTGTATCAACAACTCCTATTCTGGTAGGAATTCCAAGTTACCAGGGTTATGTGATTTCCGTTTAGACTTATATTCACTGGTGGAAATAGAGGTTTTCCAATGGTTTTATGACAACGATTTGAAAAACCATTGGTATACTGATTTTATAGCAACCTTTACCAAGGGTTTGTTGAAACCGTTGGTATTTTGATTTTAGAATGAATATTTCCCAAAGGTTTACTCAAACTATTGGGAAATATTTAATTTCTATAATGTATACCAACAGTTTTAAAAAACCATTGGTAAAGGAAAAAATTCCCAACGGTTTTTAAAAACTGTTGGGAAATTTTCCCCCCAAATACATAGTGGCTCCAGATCCCCCATTCGCGTGATTGCAGCCCTAATCCGAAGCTCTCTCAAAGCTCTCTCTTTAATCTAGGTTTAGGGAATTCTTCCACCCTATAGATCCATCATAAATCCGGAAATTTGTTATTTATACACATAAAATTAGTAATTGGTACCTTATTTTTAATGTTCTGCATCTATTTTTGTTGTTTTCTGTTTTGATTAGGCCTAAAACAGATTTCTGTGCGGTCTGTCACATGGTATACGGAACACATTGATTTGTTTCTACACTTCAAGTTTCATGATTGTGTGATTCACTTTTATTTTAATTCTATATAGCCACTCCTTCTATGTGTAGAGTTTGTGAACCATATGAACGAATGGGTGCTGGTGAGATGTATCCCAACTCAAAGATGGTGGAGGGTTTGTTTAGTCATATAGTCTCTAGGTGGGTAATGAATATAATGTTAGTCTGTATGAAGGGATTGAGGATGGTTGGGGTAGTTGTGTAGATGGTTTTCCATTTTTTAGTGGGGTTTTATGGTAGTGTCAATGGAATTTAGTTTAGTTGAAAATTGGATTTGGATTTTGTATTTATAGTTTTTGGTCAAGGAATAATGGGGAGGGTAGTGATATTGAGGATTAATTGGCTATTGGTTGGGTGATGGATTGGAATTGTGATATTTCTTGGATTGGGTATAGGTAATTTTCAAGATATTATATGGGTATTGCCTCCATAGACCCCCCCATCCCCTGGACACCCCCACCCCCTTAGACAACCCCCACCCCTAGAAAACCCCAACCCTGGACACCCCTCACCCCCATGGAAAACCCCCCCTCCCCCACCCCCATTGGACATCCCCCACCCCCTACACACCCAACCCCCCTTGGACAGCCCCCCAACCACCTGGACACCCCCACCCCCTTGGAAATCCCCCCCTCCACCCCCTTGGAAGGCCCCCATCCTCTAGACACCCCTCCCCCCATGGACAGCCCCCCTCCCCCACACCCCTAAACACCCCCACCCCTAGACACCCCCACCCCTGGACATCCCCAATCCCCTGGAAACCCCAACCCATTGGAAAGACCCCCCCCCCCCCCCCCCCGCATACACCACCTCACCTCCTCAGTGCTTTCCCCAGTTTTTAAATTGGAATTAACCATGTAGGTGATTTCTCCTTTCCCTAATGACATTTCCTAATTAACCCCAAGATCCCTATAAATTGAATTTATCATGTTATTATAAATTTAATGGGTTGATTTGAATGAAATGTATAATTCATGATGGTTTTCATTTCGTAATTTATAAAATGGTTACCAATAAAATTACCCTAATATGGGCTGTAGGGGGTACAAGGCTGTAGGGGGGATATAGGGGTGTTGAGGAGGGGAGTGCGGGATGTCTAAGGAGCGGTGTGGTCTGTCTGGGGGGGGGGGTCTGGGTGGGTTTTCCAGGTGGGGGAGGGGGTGTGGTCTATCCAGGGAGGGGGTGGGCTGTCAAGGTGGGCGGTGACCAGGTGAGGGTGGGGGTTGGCTGTCCAGGTGGGGTAGGGGGATGTCCTGGTGAGGGTGGGGGTGTCCAAGGGGGTGGGCTGTCCAGGGGGGATGCAGGGGGGGACTCTCCAGGGAGGGGGTGGTATGTCAACTCTAATACTCTAAAAAAATGGGAATCACATATAACCAAAGTATAGTTTCTTTCACATGTTAAGAATTTTCTTGAAGTTCTATACCAACACTCACTCTTACCCTTCAAAGAAGAAGCGATCTCTGTAAAGAAATCTCACTTGGGTTCTTATCCACTATCCATATTGATCTCATACACATTTAACATTCATATAACTCCATATTTCCTAATGATATAACAAGGTTCATACTCCCATGAGTAGTGTCCCATCGAAACATGGAACATATGCCTAAACAACATTCATATGATCATATTTGACACACAAACAATTTTTTGTAAACATAGAAAATACTATATTTACACTAACTATCAGAACCTAGAATTAGATCTTAGCTAGCCTCTCAAGGCCTCAATAATCCACACTCCTAGCTCAAAATTTTGAGGTTTGTTTAAAATTAGGTGTGTTTTTTTTGTAATTCATGTATGATACTTACAGTGGAATAAAAAATCCAATTCACATATGATATTTGGAGGTATGTTTAAAATTAGGTGTGTTGTGATTTATATGTATGATATTCATGGTTCCCACCAATAGTCTTCTCAATCATCTATAATAGGATTGAAGTCATGCTATAATTAGATAGACATTGGATTCTATGACCCAAGTTTAGGGGTGAACACCAAAACCCCCTTGGAAACCACCACCCCACCCCCACCCCCGGTACACCCCCACCCCCTACACACCTCCACCCACAAGGACATCCCCCTACCTCTTAGAAATCCCCAACCCTAGACACCCCCACCCCCTTGGACCCCCCCCCCCAGACACCACCTCACCCCTTGGACACCCACCCACCCCCTGGACACCCCCACCCCTACTGGACAGCCCCCACCCCCGGGACAACCCCCTGGACACCACCCCACCCCTAGACATTCCCTCACCCTTGGATAGCCCCACCCACCTGGAAACCCCCACCCCTGGACATCCCCACTCCCTTGGACAGCCCCCACCCCTGGATAGACCCCACCCCTGGACACCTCCACCCCATTGGATAACCCCCCCCTCCACCCACCCACCCCCTGGACACCCCCCCCACAAGTACAACCCCCACCCCTCATACAGCCCCACCCCCTAGACACCCCAAACCCCTTGGAAAACCCCCCTGGACCCCACCCCCTGGACACGCTCCCACCCCCTGGACATGCTCCCACCCCTACTGGATATCCCCTACACCCCCTGGACACCACCCCACCCCTAGACACCCTTACCCCTTAGACATCCCCCACCCCCTGGATAACCCCCACCCCCTAGACACCCACAACACCATGGACAACCCCCCTGGACACTACACCACCCCTGGATACCCCCCATAGACACCACCACCCCCATGGATAGCCCCCCACCCCTAGGACATCCCCCATCCCCTGGACACCCCCACCCCCTTGGGTAGTGTATGATCACTCAAATAATCTACTAAAATATAAAATTTCATCGATCTAAAATTTACTCAACTTCTGAATAATTCTCCTACACAAGTGTACATGATCTTATACACTTATGTATAGTTATTAAAAGATATTTTGTTAAAAATATAGTATTTTTTTTGTCTTTTATATTATGATTCTCATATAAGGTAGTGTGTCAGTTATGGTTTCATATAAAGTGAAAAATTCTCGTTTACTTAAATATATTTTCGTTGAAACTTCAATCTTATTGAATTGATTTTGACGAAATGAATTATTTTTATAGAATGGATAGATGTTGGATGTATGAAACCGATCGGATCACAAGAATATTTCAAAACAATTTGGAGATATTTTTAGATTTTCCATTTCACAATGCTTCAGATATTGGTCACATACACTTCTCATGTTACAATTGTCTTGGAATACCTTGGTTGATCCGTGAAGAGGTCAGCTACCACATAACCAAATAGGGTTTTTAAGAAAACTACTATGTGTGGTCTCTCAATGGGGTGAAAATGAAATATCAAATTGAGGATGATCCAAATGAGAGGAATTGATTGGAGAATTTTTTATAAGAACGGTTTTGGTTTATTCTTCCTCATGAAAAAGAAAGGATTCCAACCCAAGAATACTTTTATATGAGCACACATGATGCATCTAATGAAAATGATGATGTTTTCTGGGTGAAAAAATTGAATGATGCTACCAAGACTCTAGTATATCCACAATGCAGTAAAATGAAAAAGCTAGAATTTTTAATCAGATTGTTTCATGGGAAAATTACGTATACGATTTCTAATACTACAATCGATTACATTCTTAACTACTTGAAGGAATTACTTCCAGATGATGCATATATTCCCTCAAACCACTATATGTCATGGAAGTTAGTTAAAGAATTTTGATTTTCATGAAATAAAATTCATGCTTTCCCAAAAGATTGCAGTTTATTCTGGGAGGAAACTTCTGAACGAAATGATTGTATAAAATGGGGCACATCCCGCTAGAATCCAAAAGCTGATGGAAGACCATCTCGTGTGCTACATAATGTAATTTGGCATTTTCCATTGATACTAAGAATCCATAATATATTTATGTCTGATGAAATATCAATAAAAATGAAATGGAATGATACTGAAATAAAGAAGACTAATAATGAGTTGGTTCACCCTTCAGATGTATTTTCATGGAAGAGACTTGATGCTCAATATCCTGATTTTGTAGCTGACATGCGTAATGTGAGACTGGGTCTTTCATGTGATAGTTTTAATATTTTTGGGAAGATGTTTACTTCTCATAGAACATGGCCAGTTTTTATACACATTTATAACCTTACCCCATGGTTATGTATGAAAAAACCTTTCACTTTCATGAGTATACTCATATCTAGCACTTTTGATCCAAGCAATGATATGGACGTATACATGAAACCTTTAATAAAAGAGTTGAAACTTATTTGGGATGTGTGTGTTCTCACATACGATGCATGATTGGAAGACATATTTCAGATGCATGCTACGCTTATGTAGAAGATCAATGATTTTCCTGCTTATGCAATGATGTCTAGACGGAGATTGAAGGGAAAACTATCATGTCTAGTTTGTATGAAGAATACATGATCCAGAATACTGAAACATCACCGTTTTTTGGTTTTATGGGACATTGATGATTCTTTACAATGGACCATACATATAAAAATAATCATTATAGATTTGAAAATACCATGGTGACCGATGATCCACCTTATCATATGTTTGGAACTGATGTGGTTAATGAATGAACATATTTTAGTTTTTTATTCGAGAAGGGTTAAATGAAATCTGGAAAGAGAAAGAATCTTTCCCCTGAAACCTATTACAATTGGAAGAAGAGAAGTAACTTCTTTGATTTTCCTTATTGTTCAACCAATTTGTTACGTCATTTCTTAGATGTAATGCACATTGGAAAAACAATATGTAAAATTTTAATTTCTATTCTTCTAAATGTTAAGGGAAATATAAAAGATGATTTACAGTCTCAGCATGACTTGGTGGATTAGAGAATCATACTAGA
Organism: Viscum album; assembly: GCA_963277665.1. NCBI lineage: Eukaryota > Viridiplantae > Streptophyta > Magnoliopsida > Santalales > Viscaceae > Viscum > Viscum album. The sequence goes on along the minus strand of OY728160.1, from coordinate 1,302,984,343 downwards.
ATTGCACCTTGTGCGTAAAACTGAAAATAAATGGCAAGTTCCTTGTGCTTCTTATGTTATGACACCTATAGAAAAAAAATAAATTTCTGGAAGTACTAGAGACTATTAAAGTTCCTGATGGATATTCAAGCAACATATCTAAATGGGTCAACATATGAGAGTTGAAGCTAAAATCTTTGAAGACTCGTGATTATCACATCCTTCTGTATTAGTTGATTCCAACAGGAATCCGTCATCTTTTGTCAAAAAATGTAGGGGTGGTTTTTATTCAGTTGTTCTATTTTTTAGAGATCTTTGTGCTCAGAAGTTGTACAAGTCTTTCTTGAAAAAAATTTTTGCAGGTGCCCCATTACTTTTTGTGTGAGTTAGAGAAAATATTTCCTCCATCATTTTTCACATGCATGTTTCATCTGAATTTCCATATTCTAACTAAAAAAATTCTCAGAGGACCTATTTATTTTCATTTTATGTATCCATATAAAAGAAATATGTAAACATTAAAGTATTATGTTCGAAACTGGAATCATCCTAAAGGTTATATTGTGAATGATTACTTGTCTCATGAATGTATTGATTTCTGGTCTATGTATTTGTCTTATCTTACTACAATAATGAACAGACCAATGAGAAATGAAGAAGAAAAATATTATTAAATTGAACCCAGTTTTCCATCACATCCTCAAACAGGAGGAATTTCTGGATCATATACATTGACGACATTAAGCCTTGAAGAGTGAAAGATGGCACATCACCCAGTTTTGTTCAACTGTGATTTTTTCAATGACTACATTAGGTAATTACATTTATTATATATATATCTTACATATATATCTGTTAAACCATTCCTATTTTTATATATATGGAACATAAATCAATGATAAATAGAAAGTAACGTTATTTATCTTTAAAAAGGAGGGAGACTTTGCATAAAAAAGAGTTTTTTGCTTGGCTAAAATTGAAGGTAAAAATATTACTGTTTAAAATAATTAAATCAATATTTAATTAAATTTAATATTCATTTAAATTTCAAGAATTGAATTTTTCTGCTGACACTGTCTATGAGGAAATAAGATCTTTGGATTTTGGTCTTAATATAATGGTTCGTTACTGTAAATCAAGTGTTATCAATAGGTATAGATTTATTATCACATAACGATCATAGAACATGAGAACACAACATTATAGTGTTATGGTTACTTCCAGAATAGAAAATTATTCCAGTTCACTAGATAGTATACCGTGATTTGAAAATGTAGGTTATTATAGAGTCGTTGAAAAAATAATAATAATGGATTTTTATTCTCATGGACGAGCCACGATGATGAAATTTCAGTGGTTTGATTCTATTAATAGGTAGGGAACATTTATGGATGATTGTGGTTTTTGAGTAATTTATTTGACTCACACTCTTGCTACTGATGAACCATATGTATTAGCATCAATAGAGAAAAAAGTTTTTTATGTCAAAGACCATATTCGAACTAAATTTTGTGTCATTATTTAATTAATTACAAGACATATTTTTGATGATACTGATTGTGGAATTAACACCATCCCTACTACCATTGGAAACGATCCATTTATTACTTTTGATGACTCTAATAGCTCTATTTTCAAAGTTAACTGTGAACTTGAAGTTGTGGTGGGAAATATATGTAAAATCACCAATGTTCTCAATTATTTTGGTTTATCTCTACATAGGTTTCTATGGTTGGTACTATTTAAATTGATTTAATATTGTTTACAAATATATTTCATCTGACTTGAAAGTTATGTGAATTTTCAATGTTTATTTGTTTCAATTTTATTTGAATTTCATTTTATAATTTGTAATTGAACTGTATTCAATCCTACAAAACCAACATTTCTAACGTGGTGGACATTTCAATTATTTATTGACCATGTATAAAATTAGTATAACTCTAAGACCTCCCTTTAATATTTCACTAGATAATGAACATGATGGTTTGTATTCTTCTACGAAACATTTATAGAAACCTGAATCATCTACCTGGGCTAAATAACCATCCTACTAAGTAATTAAATTTCTTTATTACATCTTGTATGATTTATTGAATTCATTATGTATCTATTCATGCTCACCTAAAACAATGGATAATTAAATTATCCAAGAATCCCTTTGTTACCACTCATTAATTTTGGTTTTTGGGTTACAAATTAGTTATACTTTTCTAATTACTTCCATATTTGTTTTCAAATGTAGGAAATGAAACCAATTGAAGAGAGGCGACGTAAAAATATGATGGATAACAATCATTTCAAGGCTGAAATGGTCATTACACCACTAGTTCCTATAGTGAGAATTTCATTTCAAATATATATATTTAAATAATTTATAATGTCATGTGACTAATTTTATTTTAAACATTTTTGAAGGATCCAACTATTAGGATAAAATTATTTGATGACCGACCTTGTAGTGGTCCCAGTACTCAGGGTGTTTTTACGTGGGGGGGGGGGGGGGGAGGGGGTATGATAGATAGTCGATCTAGTCGGCGTACCCGATCAGACCCTACCCCTCCCACTGAAATACCATATATCGCACATTCTGATCCCAATGTGTCATTAGGGACACACAAGATATTTATGCCTCCCATGTTTTCACCACCCTTTACATATATGTATCCTCACCCATTTGTACCATATCTAATGATGATTCCCACTCCACATCCATCATTCGACTAGCCATCTGTGCCATGTTGTTTAACTTATACTTTCTTCTCTCTGAGCTTCTATATTTTATCTTCTTCGACTCCTTCTCTTCCAGAGTATGTCCCTACGGAGCATAAATTGGGACCCACTCTACCTACACAGGGGCTTCCATCAGTTTCTACGGATCCAGTGGCGCCCATTGATCAGACTTCCGCATGTATATTTATATAACCCTAAGAAATTTTTAAACCATTATTTATTTTAATTATCACATGTATTGAAAAAATATTTGTTTATCTTTAAAAACAGATGAATCTACTGATAGGAGGTGGGGGAAGGGGCGTGCATGAATGTGTGCGGTGTTAAACCATTACACGCAGTTGACGGTGGACTATAATGAAGATAGTCTGATGATTAAAAAAAATAGGGTAGAAGTGTCAGTGTTTTTTGGTGATGCTTTCCAAATACTCTGACATCATTCTTGTCAGCCCACTCTCATGGATAAAGTTTCGAAATAAAGTCAAGGATAATGTTCGGGAAGAGATATGGTTAAAAAATATGTTGTATTTAATGAAACATATATTTTTTTAATTTATATGAATTAATATTTTGGTAATAGCTTTGGTTTAATTTCTTAGATGGTGAGGGTGCACGACCAGCAGGTCTAAAGGATTTAGGTGAGCTTTGGAGAGCCTATAAACACAAGTTATATATTGGATGGAGTTCTAGAGTTATCATAGAGTTAGATGCAGTTCCCTTCGTGAATGATTGTAGGATAGAATAGTATTGGCGGATGATTGCTCATTAGATGACTATCCAGTTTAAGGTATTAATCACATTTCAGATATTTAAATGAAAAATTTCAGGTTTTGAGTTAATATTATCTTTTGTATTGCTGAATTTTATTTAAGAATCATTCATAATAAATAAAAAAACATTGATGCTAAAAAATACCTCCACACATTGGGATGTTCTATGATGTTGGATCATGAGAGGAAGTAGGTATGGCAGTTGTTTTTAATTTTTCTTTACGAATTGAATTTTCTATTGTTTCCTCCATAATTTATTCGATTCCTAAAGTTGTTATATAATTTTAGTTATGAAATTAATTATTTGAAACCTATTTTTAATTATGGTTTCCTACATTCAAGGTCATTTTAGAGGGAAAAATTGAATATTTAATGACATGTGCCGCGAGAAAAACTGGTTTTCTCAAGTTGAAGGAAGAAAGATGGAAGTGCGGTTAATGAATTCACTTAGCAACAGATTATAAATTTTACATTGTTGATTTAAAATTTTAATATCCATTTTTTTACTTAATAATCTATTTATATTTTTAATAGGCTGTTTAGTGGCCCTTGATTCCCAGGAACCTGACAATTTTGGGCCAAATGATCACTTACATCAGGTGTTGGGAGATGAGCACCCTAGAAGAGTACGCTACTGACCTGTAAAGAGTATAGTCCTGACAATGTATTTTGCCTCCTCAGTTATGAGTTTTAGTGCCATCGAGTTCCAATAGGTTAAGGAAAACATAGAAAAAGATGAAAAAAGGGCTTCAAAGACGGCATGACAGTATTCTAGTGAAAGCACTGCATTTATGAAATTGATTGAAGTTTTATGTTCGTCACTTCCACCAGAGGCCATCACAGCTTGTGATGAATATATATCATTGATGCGTTCTATATATGGTGCAATAGGTGGCAGTTCTAGTGGTGGTTGAGATGATGAGGAGGAGGAGGACGAGGCGGAGGAGGAGGAGGGTGAGGAGGAGGTCGAGGAGGAGGAGAAGGTTGAGGAAGAGACCGAGGCAGAGGAGGAAAGAAAAAAAGGTGGGTGAGGAGGAGTACGAGGGTGAGGCGGAGGGTGTTGATGAGGACATGAATGATTATGGGGAGAAAGATGAGGATAGTGGTGAGGCTGATGATGACAGCGATGATAGTGATAGTGATGAGGGACATATTGATCCGTTATATTTTTTGACTGATATTAATAACATTTGATTATTTTTTGTGCCTAAATATAAGTGTTATTTGGTAGGTCAAAATATCTTTATTTCTTTATTTATAAATATTAAAACATGACTTGATGATTTGTTGTGACTAACTCACCCATCCGCTGGACACCACACCCACTGGAAAGCCCCCACACCCCCTAGATAGCCCCCCACACCCTGGACACCCCCACCCCCTAGACACCCCAACACTCTTGGACAGCCCCCCTCCCCAACCCCATGGACAGCCCCCACCCCCCTGGACACCACCCTACCCCACCAATTGAACACCCAACCCCCTGGACACCCCTAACCCATTGGAAAACCCCTCCCCCAACCCCCTAGATATCCCCCCATGCCCATGGACACCACCCACCCCATGGACACACCCCCACCCCCTAGACACCCCCACTCTTATGGGCAGCCCCCACCACCCTGGACAACCCCCCTAGACACCCCCTATCCCCCAGACACCCCCACCTCTGGACACCCCCTACCAACTTGGACAACCCCCCAGAACACCCCCTACCCCCTTGGATAACCCCTAACCCCCTAGACATCCCCCAACCCCTGTACTCCCTACCCACCGGACACCCTTACCCCCTTGGATATCCCCCAACCACCTGGACAGCCCCCACCCCCTAGACACCACCCAACCACCTGGACACCAACCCCCTTGGACACCCCCACCCCCATGGATATCCTCCCACCCTAATGGACACCCCTACCCCCTTGAACATCCCCCACCCCTAGATATACCCCACACCCCTGGACACCCCCACCCCTAAGGACAACCCACCTGGAGAGCCCCCCACCCTGACACCCTTTACCCCCTTGGACAACACGATCAACCCCCTGGACAACCCCCACCCATGGACACCACCAAACCTTCTAGACACCCACACCCCCTCTACACCCCCACCCCCCTTGTAGATCCCCCCACCCCTTGCACAACCCCCTCTCACCCCCCTGGACACCACCCACCCCTTGGACACCCCCACCCCTGGACTCCCCCACCACTAGGGAAATCTACACCACCACCCCTAGATAGCCCCCCAACCCCTAGACACCCCCATCCCCTCGGACAACCCCACCCCTGGATATCCCCTACCCCTTGGACATCCCCCTGGACACCCCCTACTGCCTTAGACAACCCCCATCCCCTGGACAACCCCCACCCCCTGAACAACCCACTGACATGGAACCCCCCCTGGACCGCACCCCCTAGACACCCCCACCCCCTAGACACCCCCTACCCCCTTGGATACCCCCAACCCCTCTAGACAACCCCAACCCCCTGGACACCACCCCACCACCAAGAACCCCCCCCCCCCACCCACCACCCCTGAACACCCCTACCCCTATCCCCTCGACACCCCCACCCCCTGGATAGCCCCCACCCTCTGGACACCACCCCACTACCTAGACACCCCCACCCCCTGGACACCCCCACCCCCATGGTCAAACCCCCTTAGACACCCCCACCCCGTACACACTCCTACCCCTTTGGAAAACACCCCCAATCCCCTGGACAGCCCCCACCCCCTAAACACCACCCCACCCCCTGGACCCACCACCCCCTGAACACCACTCCACCCCCTGGACACCCCCACCCCCTAGACACCCCCACCCCATGGGATATCCCACCACCCCCATGGGAACCCCCTAGACACCCCCATCCCCCCGAGCACCCCCACCCCCTAGAAACCCCCTATCCCTTTGGACACCCCCCCCAGACACCCCCTACCCCTTGGATGACCCCCAACCCCTGGACATCCCCCACCCCCTGGATAGCCCCCACCCCAATGGACACCCCCACCCCTAGACACCCCCCCACACCTGGAAACCACCCCACCCCCTAGACACCCCCACCCCCATGGACAACCCCCCTGGGAAGCCTCCACCCCCTGGACACCCCCATTCCCTTGGACACCCCCACCCCCTGGACACCCACTACCCCCTTGGACAGCCCCCCAAACCCCCTAGACAGCCCCCACCCTTGGACACCCCCTACCCCTGGACACCCCCCACCCACTGGACATCCCCCCGGACACCCCCACCCTCTAGACACCCACTACCCCTTGGACAGCCCCCAACCCCTTGGACAACCCCCCCCCCCATCGACACCACCACACCTCCTGGACACCCCCACCGCCTGGACACCCCCACCCCCTGGAGACCCCCACCCCATGGACAGCCCCCACACCTGTAAATCTACCACCCCCTAGACACCCCCACCCCAAGACACCCCCTACCCCCATGGACAACATCCCCACCCCCTGGACAACCCCCACCCCCTGGACATCACCTCATCTCCTAGACACCCCCACCCATTGGACACACCCTTCCCCCTTAGACATCACCTCGAACCCCCTGGACAGCCCCCCTTCCTTGTCACCCTCTTTGTTTCACTCCTACATGAAAAATGGGGGTTTTAGAACCTAAAATGGCTATTCTTCCCCTAATAAAATAAATATTTATGTGCACAATGCAGAGTGTCTCTATGTTTCATGGGGAAATAATTATAGGTAATTTCTGTATGTGTTTGAATTCTGTTTGAATTCTTTATGGGTGTTTGGTTTGGTACAGCTGAACAGGTAGAATTATATATGAATTTTGTATGTGTGGTTTGCTGTAGGTGCACAGGGGGGAGGCAGTCTTGCTGCAATAGGTTCATAAATCACATGCCAATGGTTGTAAACCATTTGCATATGTGTGAAAGTAAAACATATACCAACGATTTCATGTAAACAGTTGGTAAAAGTATATACCAACAGTTTACAAACCATTGGTATAGATCCTTTACTTGACTTTTTCCCAACAGTTTGTGAGGAACTATTTGTAAAAGTCTATACCAACAGTTTATAAACCATTGTTAAAGTAATGAATTTTGTTATTTTCAACAGTTTTAAACCATTGTTATAGATCAATACCAATGGTTACAAGAAACTGTTGGTATATAATCCATTATTTATCCAGATTCTAATGGTTCTCATAGAACCGTTGGGATGTGTCTATCCCCATGACTCCATATCCAATAATTTGGACAACCATTGGTATGGTTTATACCAATGGTATTCTATCCTTTACCAACAATTTCAAACCTTTGGTAAAGGATAAGTTTCTAGTAGTGAATTTTATGGTTTTATATTATTCTCACCTTGGATAAATCACATGGATATTTGGGGTTCTTGGTTTATTATTGGTTTTTTAATATTATCCTTTTTGAAAGAGGCCAATGATCTGGATTTTATTCTTAGACTATAGATGCAATGGGAATCTCGTGAATTATTTTAGAAACATAGGATTCAAATCACATATAGTCCTATTAGCATGTTATTTCACTGATGACTACTGATTAGTTGTTTAAAGTATAAAAAACCCATCCAATTATTTCCTGTATAAGTACTTGGTGAAATTCTACCCCACTAGTTCAACTTCTATATGCATTCCCCTATGATGGAAGGTCATGTTGATCAATGGAATGTGTCATCCAAATTATGATTATGTGTCCTATTAGCGAATGGGATGTGTGATGACCCTAGTAGGTCAGTAAGAAACATGGTATATCAGGAGGTAAACCCCTAGTGGGTTGCTATTATATGAGTTCAGTTATTTAAATTTATATTAACAAAATATATGGTGTTTTATCATATATATTGGAATTACACTCTACTTAACCAAACTATGTAATGGTGGTTCACTGGATATAGCTCTCCATAGGGAGATTCTAGTTATATGGGAGCATTTATTTAAAGTGTTAGTGACAACCTATATTGTGTTTTCCCATATATATTAGAATGACAATTTATCTAAAAAACCTATGCTTATGGTTATTTTACACGGATCATTAAAGTAATGATGTTATATTATTATGACCCTAGATGATTTGGGATTCTTGAGGGAGCATTCTCATAGGTGGATTCTTAGTAAGAACCAGTTACCTAGTGTTTTATGACTTGGAATATGGTGCATGATAGATGAGATTATGGGACCCTTGAATGGGAATTAGAACATCTATTTCCTTGGTCATGATTTGAGAATAATAGGTTTCCCATGAGTTATGTCCCTCTATTATACATTGCTTGGGGGACTATGAGGGAGGCTCCAGTAGCCCCTAGGTTATGACTTTTATCTTAATGAGTTATTGAATGGTACTATTGAGGGTATCTCACGAGAGGGGTTAGACTATGTTTGTGGTTTTCTTAGATATTAAAGAATAGGTAGGTTCTTTAGGTATGTGATCAATGCATTTGGGGTGATAATAGGTGTGTGAAATAGGAATGGTGATGGATAATGGTTTTGTGGTGATGTTAACCTTGAGGGATAGTGCCTCAGGTATCAAGGTGTGGTTTAGAGAGAAGGACCAGTGTTATGTCGGAACCAGTGTGGTTTGGATGTGATTTTATCTCCATGGTTAAAATGTAGGAGGATGTTAATGACTATTATGTAACTTTGTGGTGGCTAAGAATGTGGATGAGACTGATATGTAGTGAACCTAGTTCAATTGATGATTTTGGTGTTTGAGCCCAATTTTTATGATGTGAAACAAATGGGATCATGATTTGGTTACTAGGATACGGTGTTATAGGAACATGAACTCATTGTTTTAAAGGTATAAATAGTTCTTGAGTATGTATTGAGAGAAGAGACATTCATGTTGGTGGTGGAACTGGTTGATTTTTCACATGTGGGTAGCGTTCCGGGAGCTGAGAACACGTGGTAGGTTATTCTTAAAGGTGGCACTCAGCTATGTGTGGTTTTTGCATTATCTATTTTTATGTTTGGTGAAAGATGGGGTGTGGGCCTCAGTGATTGATAATTTCATCTAGTTTTATGATCAGAAGTATGATTCTATAGTGGGGATTAAGATATTGTTCTTGAGTCTGTAACCCACATTTGAGGATGGCTTCGTGAATGTGGAAATGGTCGTTAGATGATTATTTTTGAATTTTGATACTGGTGAGTAACTAGTTTTGGATTAAACTATATTCCTTGATGAATTTTATGTGTTAATTTTTATGTTTTATCGAATGGAGTCAGTTTATTGGAACTGGGCTCGAAGTGGTTTTAATGAAATTCCATCAGGTGTTTAATTGGATGTGTTTCAAAGAATGTGGTGGAACAAAACAATATTATAGTGGATTAATGATTAAATTTTGGATTTACACAAATTGTTGGGCATGTAATTTAGTGGAAATGTTTGAATGATCAATGGGTGTCTCCTGGAAAAGGGGAACTATGATCGGGTATTGGAAACCCATCGATAGTTGAGGTTATGTAACATTAATATTGTTAATCCAAAAGATGACCAACTAATGTTTTTTTTGTGAGATGTGATGAGAAAATAAAACAATCACATCAATAAAATCATATTAGGTGTAGCTATTTCATTTTTTTTGGAATTGGTTGAGGATTTTTAAGGAAAATACATCACAACTGGGGTTTTTACATGGTCGATTCGAATTTTGTCAATTTTGATTAGAAATGAGAACAGGTTGTGGAATTATTATGTATAAATGGGTGTGGGAGTTCCAACCCATGTTTAGAGCATCATTATGGAGAAAGATGCATGTTTTGATAGAAAAATACAATAGTGGATACCCCACAACTCATAATTGGCCTTCATGTTCCAGGTACTATGGTGGAGAGCACCATAGGTTGGATTTAAAATTGGATGGTGAAAAGATCAAGGATCCAAGATAGATAGTCTTGGGTATGTTTTTCAGCACTATTTTAGTAATTACCTCAATAATTGACTTAATTTTTGGTGTTTCAAGTACTATAAGTTGGAGGTTGTTCCTTGGGAGAGATTTGGGGCGTTTGAGGATGGAACACAACTAATTAAGTGGGAATTGACAACCCAGATAAATTGGGTGTTTAATTATATAACCATAAAGGCTTATTAGGGTTGATAAGTGTTATTGTGGGTAGTTTTTAATACCTTTTGAATAAAAATGAATTTTAAATTCATGTAGAATATGAATTTTCAATTATTAGATGGTTTAGATTTTTATTAGAGATTCAGAAAAAAAAATTCCAAGTGTTGGAATACCTTAAAGTGATGTTTTTAGAGGTGTAATGAGCCTTGAAACGTATCTTGAGTGTAGGGGTGAGTCTTAGGCCCTTCGGTTTATGTTTTGAAAATTTGGGAGGATTTTTATCTGGGATAATTATTTGGAGTCCATGGTTTAGGAGATATTATGTGATACCCTGAGTGTGAGGAGGTATTCAGTTCAATTTATATTGATCACAACTTTCTTGTATGGTAAGATGGTTGTTAATTTAAAACATTGTGAGGTCTTAGAGGATACATTGTGAGAGTAGTAGAGAGGATTCAGAACTACTTGAATAGTTGGTTCATGGTCTGAAAAACTATGAAAATTCAAGATCCTGAGGAAATACCACCCATAAAGTTGGCGTGATATTTGGAAAACCATGCGACTAAACTGTGTGAGGTAGAGGGATTGAGGCACTTCCATCTATATGACTGGGGAACAATTTATCAAACTGTATAGCTAATTAGAAGTGAGGTTTTATGATTTTCCATTTCATGTTAAAATAGAGGATCCCCCTTTTGTTCTCTACCTTTATCACATGTGAAATAGCATACCCTACCCCCTAGGATACCTCTTCCCCCTTGATTTGGGGAAGATTTCGAAGTAATTATTTCGAATTTTAAGGTTCACATCCAACTTTATTGGCCTCTACTCTTTATTTCGGCCATTTTGATTTAGAGATTTGATACTAATTCAACTATAGAAAGGTTAAATCATCCAAAAATCAAAGGGATTTCATGTTTCATGTGTAGAAGACATTTTTGATGACATAACCACTTGTCTGTATTTTGTTTCATTGAGGTATGTCACCATAGTGATTTTTAAGCCTTGTGAGCAAAAATTAAATTAAATTAATGTTTGTTTGGTCATATTGTGTTACATATTATTATTGAAATGAGTAAGGGGATATGATACATTCTTTTTCTCGGAATTTGGTCATAGTTCTATTGTGACGTGGTTGACCGGTGAGTTTTAGGCATTTATACCTTTTGAAATAAAGTAAAATTGCATAATTTATTTTATTTAATTAATTAATTATAATTCAAATATAATTAATTAATTTTCTGGGTTGGATGTAATATATGGGATTTGAGGGTTCCGTTGAAGGACTAATAATCTTGGTGATCCTTATAGAGGGCCATTGAGCTACTTTGAAAAGGTGTTTCACTTTAAAAAATGGTAAGTGGTCCTTATTCATCAACCCTTTGGTATTATGCATTAGTTTATATTCATGTGGTATGAATGGACCCACCAATTTAGATGTTTTCCTATTTTAAAATTATTTAAATTTTTAAATTAAAACTAATTCCTTGGATTGAGCTACACACGGTGATGAGGTCCTCGATGGACACTCATGCACTGGCTGGACATCTTGGCTACTGATAGATGAGGATATTCCTTGTGATGGATATATTATAGGGGAACTACTGATAGGTTACTTAGTGACCACTAGGTAAATAGGGAAAATGACTTGGGGGGTGGGGGGGAGGGTGACTAATGGGTTTTCCATGATAGAAAACATAGATTGATTGGTCTCATTGATTTGACAATGGTGTGAGAATTTACCCCCACTAGGGCATGACTAATTGGGTGGTTATACAATTAAAAGACCGGTGAACATGTCGGGTGTTCAAAAAAAAGCTACAATTCTTGGGAATGGGAATGGGATCAAAGAAATATCTCTAATGTGGATTTTCTAGGAAGCCAATGGGGCCTTGATGAAACCTAGGGGACTCATTTAGGCTCCCCTATGACTTGTAACCTTATCGATAAGGTGGGATTGGGAATTGGTAGAGATGTTAGCGTGTGTCACCTTAGAACTTATAATGAAAAATTAATACCTATAGGATTTGGATGATGAGGATGGGATTGATAATTAAGCCAGCCCCTACTATATCTTATTCTATTCTTGATAAGGAATGTTATTACTTATGATTCCAAGGAACTGGTTGTTTGGATTGAAATATACGTGGTTTACAAACATGCCCAGGAATCACCTATTGAGATGGATAAGACCCTAAGATGATCAAGATGTCTGGGATTTTATATTATAGTATTTTGGGGGAGGATTCATAGTTTGTATAGAATCCATTATGTTTAATGTAGTGGTAGATTTCTAGTGATAGTTTATAGGATTCATCATCAGAGTACATGATAGCGCATAAACAGAAATGTCTAGAATGGCAGAGGTTCCTCTAATTTTCTGATAGAACTATGAATTCCTGGGTGTCGGGATACGAATGGAGATACAAGTAAACCATTATAAAGGCACCTGATTTCTGGGATTCAAATGGTGGTATTATGTATCGGGTGGGAATCTATCCCTGATCAAAAATGTTGGAAATATAAAGGGTGTCTATTAATCCCCTCAATCAATACCTAGGATACCCCCTATGATCAAGTGGAAACACTAGTAATAGTTTAGTTAAGGATCCAAAATGAAGTGGATGACCATAAAATTGATCATGGGATAAAGGGAGGTTATTCTATTTGATTTTTTAGGTTTCCATAGAATCATTCATGCCTATACATACAAGATCTACTAGGGACTCCCCCTTATAGGAATTATTTATCGTCCAGGCATTGAGAATGTCTAGGCACTTCCATGGAGTTCAGCCTGAAGGATTGAGGATAACGGATTCTTGGTGACACCCCATGGTATTTTAATCTTCATGAAGGATATATAACCATTGGATCCCTAGGTCATGGAAAGAGGTCCCCCCTGAGGTGATGCTCATCCTCAGAGACACTCCAACATAGGTTATGTCAGGTATGGTCAATCAGGATCTTGGACATGAGGATCGATGGTGATTTTTGGGATTGGACTAGTTTATATGTATTCTCACTAGTGTTAGTTGGGATACTAGTTGGAATGATTATCCTGAAGTGATCATAAGCATTCTGACATCGATATGATGCAGGTATGGTTAGGGGTTTATTTTTTATTTATTCCTACAGTTTATTTATTTAATTCAGTTGAGTATATCACATGTACATACATTGCATATGTTTTATGGGGACACATTGGTGGTGTATTATGTAGTTTTAAAGTCACACCCTGCTTAGGTGGCCATGGAACTTGGGTACACATAAGACCTCTCTCTTATCATATAAATAGTTTTGGAAGAGGCCTAGGGATCAGATGTTGGACATTTATCAGGGTAGCTTGGACACCATTGGGAGAATGGGATATGGTTTTTCTTAGAGTTGTTAGTGAGGTAGCATTTCTATTTTTTTTTATTTGAATCTATATATATGTTTGGTCCAAAGGGAAACCATTTTTTTATGTATTACATGGATGTTCATGATTTTATTGCACTTCATTTATTGTTAGTCTTATTTATATTTATTAGTTTCAACTCATATTTTTTGTATGATGTATGATACTTGGTTATTTCATCTATTATTATGAACTCTTTCGCAATGATTATAGTCTCTCCACAATACCAACTTAGACCCTCACTTCTAGTCGGAAACCTCTACCTTATGAGGAGGCATTCCTAAGATCAGGTAGAGAATTGTCTGTTTATTGTTCCTAGAGTGAACTAGGGTAGGATATTACATTTACAATCATCAACCATCATCACCAAACCTTAAAAAACTAGAGTAAAACCTCTTCTGATGATTTATATCATATCTAAGTATATTTAAATAATATATATAAACATTATCCCTTTGCATATGTAATAAATATTTACATAAAATATAATAAATCTTTATAATTCTATAATTTAAAATCATCCATAATACTTTAAAATAATTAGTGAATATCATTAAAAAAATCCAATAAAATTTTTATTTTATTAAGGCAAAAAATAATAAAAATAATAAATATTTAGAGATATAATATCATTCTCCTAAACCAATATACATTTCTTGATTATTCTATGAGGGAGGGGTGAATTTTTAAACACCACTCTAATTAAAATTGACATATTTTTTAAAAAATAATTGTTGTTTTTTAGATAAATTAAATAATTTTTTTTATCCTCCTGGATTTTAAACATAATTTAAGTAAAAAAAGACTATACTACAATGGATATTACTTCCGTAGTTCAAAAATGTGGTAATAAACTATCAAAATTATTTAGTAACATACATCCATTGTTTAAATAACCTATAAGTGGTATTTTTCAGTATAGTTATATTTATATAGTTTGTCAAAAACAATGGAAATATACACCCTAAAACCAAAACATATAAATCATAGTTGTATACTAGCCTAATTCATTTATTAAAAAACCATGGTGGTAGGATCTCACAGTAGTTACGATTTACATACCATGTAAATACCGCTATATTTGATATGATAAATATATGGGGACTCATAAATATATATCAATGAAACCATGACTATATATACCTTATGGACAATGTTAACTAAAATAAATCTATAAATACATTTTAACATATTTTTTAATATGAATGAATGTTTATAAAATCACATAAAGGGAAAAATATAATAATATAAGCATAACATGAAAAATGAATTAATAAATATAATTAGCATTATATTCCATGTAACAAAACGGCCTAGGGTATCATCTAAATTGTTACTCGAACTGATCATCACTGGGCCGAAGGGAATTCAAGATCCCCCACTCACTGGAGACAAGTTCCTAGGAATATAGAGAAAACCTTTTGGAATGATTTCACCCTAAGAAAAGAAAACGAAAATCAAAGTAATACTACAGAAACATCATTAGATGAATAAATCAATAGAACCATATTAGGTACAATGAGATGATACTAAGACTTGAAGTAGAACATAAGTACAAAAAAACCATATCTTGGTGGTCCATGACCACCAAACATGTCACAAACTACCTCCCATGACCAATCAAGTATAAAACCATAAAATAAGTCAAAGGGGACATGAGAATCTGCTATAAGAATAAAATCTTAGAAACACCAAGTGGTACAAGAAGGGTGTGAGCTATAGAGCCCAATAAAATTACACTAAATATTCTATATAGTTAATTCATATGGTAATTAAAATATTCTAAAAGATATTTTAATAAGGAGAGAATAAGGCCTTGCATATCAAAAATAATAAACTAAATCCATCAATATCTTATTACAATAAGATTAGGTTTTAAAATAAAACATTAATCATTTCATAATCATTTAGGAAACCAAAAATTGAAACGTGATATTTCACCATTTAAAACCAACTAATTTCTTAGATATAAATAAAAACCATTATATAGAATAAATTCAGTTAATTCAATAAAATATAAGGATATTAACTAAATATCAACATGTTTTACAAGATTCAATAGAGTCAAGCTGCATCATCTTAATAAAAATATTAGTCAAGAATATAATCAGTCCAGAAATGAAACTATAGTGCCAATTAGTTATAATTAATTCTATCATGAATCGAGTATCAGTTATAAGGATGTTGTGGGTATAACCAAGATAGGATAGTGATTCCACCATATTCTATCTAATAAATAAAATCATGACTGATCATTAGGCTTACATGAAGTCTCATAAGTCTCAAGACAACCAAGGTCATTCACATTCTCTTTCCTAGATACATATCCGTAACATGAACCTATCATGTTTTTTATGGATCCACTATTTAGGCTGTGATTTCACTAGTAAAGCATAAATATAGTTTATCTCATCTAACTACTGAGGTTCCCATTACTAGTCACAAAAGGCGAGAGAGATAATTATGTTACATAGATCATAAAGGGAATCCATATGTTTAATAACATGTGATTATGCCCTCAACATTTATTCTCAATTTATGTTCAGTTATTACTCCACCGAAACTCCCAAAAATTAAATATTTCATTTATCAACACCGGTCATTATGAAGAATAATAATCAAGTAACCTACATCAATAGATTACCACAGGAGAGGATCATCATAAAGTTCCAATCAGGCTATCCAGAATCATAACATTAAAATCAAAATATTTACATCAAATCATCATTCAAAAGTGTATTCATACCCAATTTCTCTAAAAAATCATCATTAAAATTACAAAATATCCTTTAAACTAAACATTTATTTCAAAAAACTCTATGTAATTCAAGATGATTTTTCCAATTTAAAATACTTGAATTCATTTAAAAATATGGTTTAAAACCCTTTTCCACATGTACAAATCATTCATTAAAAATCTCCCAAAAATAATTGTTCAAAAACAAGGTGAAGAATCATTTCAAAAGGGATATTGGTTATTTCATAAATCAAGTCATCCAAAATAATATGGAAAACATTTCATAAACAAACCATTTCATTTAAATTAATGAATTTCACTTTAGAAATCTAATCTCATCACAATATCTTACTTTTTTAAAAAAATCCCATAAAATATATTTGAATATAAATCAAAACCAATATGGAATTCAAAAAAGTGTAAAAAATTATAGGAATAAAGATCAAAAAAATTCTATCCATGTCGTATTCAATCCATATAGAAGATAATCAAAGAATATTTAACGCATCTCAATGTCGACATTCATAGAACATGTATTAGAAAATAATAAGCAAAAATCTAAAAATTATCTAGAAACAATAAATTAAAAGACAAAGGAAAATCATAAAAAAACTAAGTTAGAATTACTTGGAAACTCAAAACACCAGAAGTAAAATGAATTCCATTGAGAGAGGAATAACTTGGAGAAAGAAGAAAGGATCCAAAGGAACCAGATATCCTTTAATAGTAGATATATGACCAAAAAATCTCCCAGAAAGGATACTAAAAATAAGGTTATCAAAGGTTACTGTATTTTAAAAAATAAAAAAGTTGTTTTAGTTCAAATCATAAAAACCCCAAATAAAAACAACCATTTAATTTTACATTTTAAGGAAATCTTAATGCATATGCTTTAAAATAATTTAAAATACGAGTTAAAATATTTAATGGGTTAAAATAACACAATTCCAATTATTTACATTTTTTGAGATCATAATAATGGAATTATTAGTTACTATAGCATAAGAAGAATGCAAATTGGAATTTAAAAACAATTTTTCTCTAAAAATGGAGCTGCATAAGGGTAAAATGGTTTTTCTTAAATAACTCATAACATCCACAAAAGGGTAAAAAAATTTACCCTAACATATATCTCACACTCGGACTTACCCCTAAATAGAAAATGAGTACCCTTATGAATTCCCTTATAAATTAAGAGTTACCCTAATGCAACTCTAGGTGGCCAATAAATTTTTTTTTCTCATTTTCATAAGCCGGTTTATGGGTTCCCGGTACCCCGCTACATCAGACCAGAACAACCACATTCATCAAAACAAAAGAACACCAAAAACCACAAACCATGATAAAGGAAGCACGAACCAGGGCGCAAGAACATCAGAAAGGCTGGCCAAATCCACCAAGGATTACCTTGAGTTTCCCCTGGCGTGACCATCGACATCGACCCAAATCCTCCAATTAGCAAACTCCAGAGGAATTAACCCAGCCTTCAAGCGATGAAATGGACCTCCAGGATCCATCCCCAAGGACTTCAAAGAAAACCAAAATGAAGATGACCATATCCTGACGTCATTAGCACCCTGACACACAGACAACCCAAAAGTCCCACCAAAACACTTTAAAAGAACGTGAGAAACAAACCCAATCAGTTCAGAGGTGAAACCTCATAAGAAAATGAAAAGTTACCCAAGCATAACCTTAGCCTATTAGTTTTCACCATACCCTTACACAATGTGTTATTTATGCCTACATAACCCATATAATTATAGGGTTATATTTATGAAACACCACCTATGTTTGGGTAGAAGGTCCTTACCCTTATTTCAACCACAATTTTCTACATAAGAGTAATATTAACTTAAAAATTATTAAATTACCTTTTAAATTTATATATAAATTAAATATAAAAGGGTTTTAAAGAGCATTAAAATATAAGAGAATCAAAAAACGCCTCTAACACTTCTAGAAAAGAAAAGAATACATAAGAAACCAAAGAACAAATATGAAATCAAAGATTAAGATATTAAAATTCTCCCCACCATAGCGCTTTCGGTTCCAAAAAAAATTCTAGTATGAAATACAGAAAAAATATGAGGCAAAATGAACTCCTAAACACAACTCATGAGGTTGACGGTCTATGAAATAGATGGAGACTCACCCAAAATCATCCACCCAACACAACTCCAAGAGACAGGGATAACAAGTGTTTCAAATGAACCTTTTAAGTAGAAACACCATGATGAAAACACATATCAAAATAAAAACCGACACCACCAAGATGAACTAGAAAGTAACTGAAAAGAACTAGAGACCCAGAATAGGCCTCCCCCCTATTTGAAAATTCACCAAAAGTTTGAAACAAAAGGAAAAATCATCCAAATCATATATCTTCAACTCAAAGAGGTGACTTTGATCACATTCCACATTGAAACATCTAAGAGCTAAAACTGAAACATCATGGAATGGAACATCAAAAAAACCTCAATGATTCCCAAAAACGTCTCTAAATATCCATTAGTGATCCAACCATCCATAATAAAAGAAGTTGAATGACAAGTATTTATACCTCAAGAATGTAATTGATGGTAACCTAGGATTTTCAACATCAAAAATAACCCCTTGATGATATCATTGAATCATCTTCCAGCACCTATAGGTTCCTAGTCCAACAATAACAACATCCTAGTTACTGGAGTAAATTCCCAAGTCTTATCCATGTCCAACTGGAAAGAGATCCAAATAAGAAGCTAGTGTACAAATAGTTCACTATAATCTCATGAGGAAGATCATCCATCCCATCAAGATAGAGATCTAACCATCTATGAAAAAAATAAGAGGATACCGAGGAATAAAAACTAACCCAAATGGTATACAACACTATCCTCCACTAAATAATCCTATATTGTGTGAAATTATTAACTCTTATTCTTATAGTTAGACCCCTATTATCTTGAAGAAAATACTTCCCCAAAGTCAGGAGCTAAATATACTCAACCAAAATATCTCTTTTTGGTATCACGACTTATAGAACATATTATGGTGATCCAAGTGTCCACACCCTTTACAAACTATTAGAGCTTTAAAACATGAATTATTATAATGATCAGGTTCAGCACACTAGAATCACACAAAATTCATCTTACTTTCCTAAGAAGGATGTCCCTACTCAACTAATATTTATGATCCATCAGATTTCACTTAAGCTGATCATTAATGAGGCATTAACCACTCCCCTTTTTCTAGCTCCATCTCAAATGAAAATCCCATTTAAAGTTTCATAAATATAGAGGGGAATCATGACTTACCACCACTCTTGGCCAAGTCCCTTAAATAAAGATTTCATATAATTGACCTTCATAGCTTCTGAAGTCTTGATAGAATCAAAGATCCCTTCAACATATTAAATACACGTCACTTATATAGGAGATCCATGCTTGCCCCAATAAGAAGTTGGTCGATGAACCAAGAAAAGTTGGATGGGGTCTAAATACTAGAAATATATATAATATACCACTTTATTTTGAGTCATGTAGAGTTTTCAAATTTATATTACACTTTTTGAAAATTTGAAGGACTGCTTAAAAGGTCATACCATTGAATGAAACTTCTATCCTTCTTGAAATAATTTACATGAGACATTTATTGACATTAAAAAACATAGGTAATCTGTTAAAACATAAAAAAACTCATAATGGAACCCAAAAAATACAAAATCTTTAAAATCAATCCACAAAATAATTCTTTCAAAGAATCATTATTTTAAAAGCCCACAAGATTTCCTTATTTATAAAAATTGATTTTTTTTCTAAACGTCACAGTATCTAAAATTATTTTACTATATCATTGAAATTACCATGGTTTCAAAAGAATTAATCCCATTCTTTTACAATTTTAAGATCATTTCCATTTTAAATCCCTTACCTATTTTTTTCTTAAAATATTCCATTAAAATATTACACATTAGTCTTTAAGATTAAATTTTATAAACCAACTATCTCATAAAACAAACCACTTAGTAAATGAAAGATTTTATTTAAATAACTCAGGAAAAATATGTTTTAATTTTCAAATTTAGGTTTCTAAAGGATTTAAAATCATCACAAAAGGAATTAAATTTAACATATAAAAAGAAGATAATGAACCAAACCACACCCATTACCCTCAAAACTAACCTCATATAAATGAATTCACTTAAAAAAAATAGAAAAGGTGCCAAGTTAATAATTTTAATAAAACTATGAATAGCATGGTAACATGAGCTGTTAAATGACAAAAAACCCTCACAATAGTTCTTGTATTTACTTCTAGATAAGTAACAATAATTTTCAATAGTTCACTAGACTGTGAAGGCATAGTGAAACTATATCCATCCTTCCATTCAACCCCAAAACTCTTAATATATTCCCAAAATAAAAGGTAATCTCTTTGGGAATCTAAATCACATGTTTTTATGAAAACATTAACTCAAAATAAATATTCAAGTCCATACTTCCCATAGAAACTCAAGTCTCATCGTGAAGAGGCAGTGGTCAACAACCCACTCGCAAACAAAATCTTTATTCTTGAAACTTTTTTTAATATAATTTATACCATAACTCAAAACAAATAAAATCGGGTATTATAAGTAAAATTAATTTCTCTTAAGAAAAAACCTCCTATATTACCAATTATAATAAACATTCCTATGGTACCATCTAAACCAAAAATTGAACTGATCTCCACTAGCCCTAAGGGCATCCCCAATACCATTGGGACGGTGACAAACAACTAGGAATCTAGAAACAACCATTTGGAATGATTTAATATAGAATAAAAGACAATAATAAATAAACCTTAACTACATAAACATCATCAAATAATTAAATTAATACAACCATATCAGGTACAAGGATACAATACAATGATTAAAAGAAAAACATAATTACCAAATCCCATCTCATAGTGGTCCAAAACCACCCACCATGTCCCAAACTTTCTGCCCTAGGATAACCATGTATGAACCCAAAAAATAATACAAAAAATTAGGGCAATAATTATTTGGGTATTTTAAAAAATACCAATGGTGTTCATGTTCACAACATAAAAACCCAAATTAAAACAACCATTTAATTTTCCATTTTAATGAAATATTGAATGTGAAAGGTTTAAAATCATTTAAAATAGGATTTAAAATAATTATTGGGTCAAAATAATTCAATTATAATGATTTATAACTTTTTAAATCACCAAAATGGTGTTACATGTCATTTTAGAATAAGAAAAATAGAAATCAGATTTAAAAAATAATAATAAAATGGCCATTGCGTAAGGGAAACATGGTTTACCCTTACACATCTCATAGATACCACATAAGGGGAAGGGGTTTTACAGTTACATATATCTTGAACATATACATACCCATACACATCGTCTGAGTACCCTTATGCATTTCCTTAGAAATTATGAGTTACACTTATCCGACTCTAGGTTACCCTTATTGTATAGAAACATGTCTCTAACCTTATGTAGTGTATATAATTTTCACCATACCCTCACGCGATAATTAATTTACCCTTATATAACCTTTAAAATTTTAGGGTTACCTTTGTGAAACACATCTAGGGTGTGGGTAGAAGGTCCCTACCATTACGTAGACCCCATCCACTATGTAAGGGTAAAAATTAACTTAAATATTATTCAATTTACTTTTTAAAGACCCAAAAACTAATGGAAAATAGGGTTCTAAAGAGAATTAAAAACAAGGATAGTCACAAAATACCTCCAACACTTCTCAATATTTTAAGAAAACATTTTGAATCAAAAAAATGTACCTGAAAGGAAATATTGGGATATTACATTTAAATTTTTTTTAGACCAATAAATGACAACAAATATAATATTATATTCATTAAAATAATAATAAAAATGTATAATATATAAATGGAATAAATTCAAATTTTTAGTACCTATGTGATTTTTTATACACCAATATCACACAAATTTTCCAAACCTTGATGCAAGATGGGAACAAAACACCTCATAGATTGAAATTCACAAATCCTGAAATCTGAAATATAATCAATAATTTACTAATATAAACCATACATAACATAAAATATATTCTATAATAATAGAAAATTTTTAAGGTAGAAAATAATATTTCTTTTTAAAATTAGGATGCATTAGAGATGGTATATTTAGTATGAGTGTGATTCAAATATTAGGTTAAGAGCACAATAATGAAAAATATTTTTATTATTAGAATAATAACATGAAAATTTTATCTTATATATGATCGATATATATAAGTAAATTATTTTACTTTAGTATATAAACTTTAATTTTTAATAAATAAAAAATTGGGTCCCATAATTTTTTATAATTGTTTTTTTGAATTTATTATACTGTTTAAAAATGATTTGTTATAATTTCTAAAACACCAATCTTATAATTGAAAAATAGTTTATTCTTAAATTTTTAAAAATAATATATGATTATAGTCTTAAATTTTTATAATAAAATGGGATTTTGTGGTCAATTTTTATGTTTTGATGCATGTTTGGCAGTTAAAAAAGATTTTTTTTTATTTTTAAAATATACTTTTTGTCTTTTTATGCTTATATGATGTCAAATTGATGTGAAATTTATTCTTATAGGTCAAATATTTCTCAAGAATCATTGTACTAAATTTTAATTATAGACCAATCTAATTTAGTTTTTTTATATTTGAATCACTTTTAAAAAGTGTTGTAATTCAAATAAATTCCCTTTGAATACTTCAAAAAACAATAACACCGAAATTTATGTAAATTTTAATACTAAAATTAAAAAATTATTAAATGATTATTTTCCTAAATATTCAATAAATACTAAAATTATTAATTTTATTTTGAACACTTGAAACATTTTTGGCATATAGAAAGTAAATTTTATTGTAAAAATTCTTTTTTTTATCAATATAAACACATCTAACATTAGATTGAAAAATTATTTCTCATATTAGTCCAAAATTTTATGTGTATAATTTTATTAAAGTTTCATGAAAAACCAAGAAATTTAATTATATTTCATATTTTTTTCATTATGAAAACATATTTAATTATAAAAAAATACTTTGAATAATTTCAAAAGAATCAATCAATAAATTGGTATATGGTTGGTTCCTATAAGTAAAAAAATTTAGAAAAAATTTAGTTCAAAATTTTTATATAGAAATCAATATATTTATCTTAGATTCAATTGTTTGAAACTTTTTTTGGAAATTATAATTGAATTTTAACTCTTAATAGATACTTTTTATCATTTTGAGAACATTATGAATTATAGTTATATGTAGTTTATTATTATAGTTCATAAATAGGTATAGAATTATTCCACAAAATTTTAATAGGAAACTAAGATCATTTCGTTATTTTTCAATGTTTTAATCTCTTTCAAAGTATAATTAATTTTTAAATATTAATAAAACTTTTCAAGAACATAACCCTTATATTAATGTGTGGTTTATTCCCAAAGGATTTTGGTAAGGGGAAAAACATTTCCAAATATTGTCTAAGAAATAACTTATATGTTTTTTAAAAAATTAAACCATGATACATTTTTATCATTAAATTAACGATTTATATTGGATGGTGTTTCATTTATTATCAATACTGGTGAATTTTTTAATGGAACTAAAAGGGGAGATGGTAATATTGAATATCAAAAACTTCTGAGAAGCTCAAACCATGTTACAAAATTTATTCAGAATAGAAGTGGGAATGTTTTAAAGGTTATCTGAAACGGATTCTATGAAATTATAGAAGAGAAGATGAAATTTTTGAAATTTTGAACTGTTTAAGAAGGAGATTAACTAGTCATAAGAAATATTATATGATTTTTGAATGAGGGTTGATGATGTTCTACTAAATGCAAAAGTACCACATCATGGGGGTTTTAGACACTATATTGTGGTGGTTTTCTATAAGGTAGAAGTAGTAGAACCTTGGGGTCTCAAGGGATACATAATATTTATGGGTGTAGAAAAAATGTAAATGTAATGGAATAATAAAAGTATATATGTGAATAGAATCATATCATTCCAAAAATAATAGACCCATGACCATACTGGTTGAAAAATGGTCAGATATTTTTAATCACACCATGGAGGATGGTTTCTTGATCTAAAAGAATCCCTGTGTAAAATAGGGAAATCCAACTCATGAATTATGGAATTTGTGGTTGAGGTTGAAGGAGGTGAGTGAAAAACGAAAAATTCATGAATTAATTGGAAACATTGAGATGCCAAAATGGGAAAATGAATATGTTCATGCAATAGTGGAAGCTGTGGTGGCTGTGAAATCAGAAACCACTATAGACCACTCCATAGCGATCATTATGAGAAATTTTTGGAAATCCCTATGAAAAATGGGGAGGCTCACTATGGGAGTTTTGATCACCTAGATCAAGTTGTGTTGAATTGTGGGAGATTTTTAATTGAAGGAAAAGTATAATATTGATGGATAAAATTTCATGGTGTACACTAATTTGGTTTTTCAAAATTTATATGAGAAAAAGAGTGGATCACTATAGGAATTTTGTTTGTCCTCGTGTATAGGTAAAACATGACTTTTTTTATTGAAATTACTGATTCAACTCCATAATATAAGTGACCTTGTTAGGGTTATAATAATCCATCAAATCCACTTATTCAAATTTCGTATCATTCAGGGGGAAATTATGGTTATCGATTGGGGAATCATGCTATGATTTTTATTGAGTTTTAAATGTATAAATTCATGGGGGATATGAAGGAATATTAAAATTAGAATCATTATAAGATTATATAAGACATATTGGTCTCTATTTATAAGTGGTGTAGATTTTGAGTAGTTTACTAGACCCAAAGTGGAAGATTATGGTAGATACATTGGAAATAATACATTACTACATCTTTTACATATCAATGAGTCAACTATTGAGAAGTTATAGTAGAGATGTTCTAGAGTTATCCCTCTCTAAAAAATAAAAAATATATGTCTATGAAAATATAGATAATAAATACAGATTGATCTCAATGCCATAAAAAGGGGATAAAAACGTAGTGAAAATTTCAATATCTATCTAAAAGAGGAAGAAGAATAAGAGGTGATTCAAAAATTGTGATTAAAGGAAAAAAATACGCATTTATTCCATATTTTTAGTAAAGAAGAGGATTTATATAAGATGTTATAGAAAATAGATAATAATAAGGAAGCATTGAAACTCATTAAATAACTTCCCAAAGAAGAATAACATGTATCCATGATAACTTGTGGATAAAAGATGAAATTTTTTATCATTAATATCACAAACATCCTATTAAAAATTATTAAGTGTTAATAAATTCCACCTATTTTTATATGTTACATTAATACTAATTGTATGGTTTTTAATACTTAGTGAATAAAACTAAAGCTTTTATTATTTCTATAGCAGTGAGTGAATGCGATAAGTTAAAGGGAGTTACCATTGGATCGTAGTGAGTAAACCCTAATCCATTTAAGTGGATTGACCTTTTGAATAAGAGTTTCCTATATTAAAACCACCAATAATCAGTGTGGTTCACATATTCTGGTTCATTAAACATCACTATTTCATTATTATTGGATTAGCCTACTGTGGGTGAACCAATTAAAAAGTTTATGTCCAGGGTGCATGATTTATTTCCATTCTGTAAGAAATAATCAGTGGTTGGGGTTGAGAAACCGTTGATAAATCTAGAAAAGGTGAGGAAAAGTTAGATAATAATTATATAGTCATAAAAGGAATAATTGGGTGTAACCCTACTATCCATGAGGTCAATGTCGTCTAGGTATGTTCATGTTTGAAGAAATATTATTCAGGCTAGAAAAGGTTCCATAATAAGATTCACCACCTCTTATGGTATCTCTCACACTAATATCCCTAGTGGGGCCTAAAAATTGGTATCAAAGAATATTTTCCACTCTAAATTGATCTAATTGGTTTTTGGCGTTGAATTTTATCTTACCCATACATTCTTGTGGTGATATGAAAAAGGGAAATAATTTTAAGAAAAATTTACACTCCAGAAAAATTTCATACTATGTAATAGTGTATAGAAAAATTATGATTCATATGAAAGAGTCCAAAAACTCTCAAAAGTATGGTATGGATGATTTTTATTTTAAATCTATTATATCATTCAATTATGTTGTCTGATTAGTTGATGATCCTAGTTTCATAAGTGAAATTAAATCCACTAATGATGAGGGTATTCTAAGGAATAAAAAACTGAATGATTTCTTCTTATTAGAGGAGGTATATTAATAGATTTAAAAATAAAAAACTAAAGTATATAGAATAAAATGTGTCTTAATAACCTCATTTCAATGTTATAAAAATAAATGTTTACAAATTTATAATCCTCAATGAAAGATTTATTTATTTGGATATTGTTTTAAGGTAAAGGAATGATTCCCAAAATAAGGAATTAGTTGAAATATCCTACAATTATATAAGATCAATATTGGTTCCTTGGAAAAGAGACTGAAATGAAAATAGGTTTAAAATATATATTCCAAGAAGGAAAAATTGGATTCACCTATGGAAAAATTTGTTGGGGAGAACCAAAGTATTAATCAAGTGTAAGTTACCTTTAATGATGATATTATAAAAAATCAATGAAAATATAAAGGGTTAAGGTGTCTTACTTGATGAAATTTCACCTAATGTAGAGAAATAAATGGTCATAGAAAAGGATTTTAATTCTATAATCAAACCACTCAAGACACAACTTGTTGAGAGAATGAAGTCAAGAAAATAAGATTTATCATGTTTGAGAGATATGACTTCCCAATTTAGAGATATGGATGAGAATATCATGAATCTTTAAGAGATGATAACCACCTCTAATGATAAGAGGAAGATCTTATTGATATTACTTTGTGTGTATTGTTTTTATTATTAATTAGTGTTGATGATTATTAACTAAAAAGGAGAATTGATTAATTTAAATATGTTAAATAAGGAATTGTAGTAAATAAGAATCTTATTGATTATATGCATTGATTATTAATGATGAAGATCCCATGCTTAGACAATAATGAGATCCTAGGTATTATGTTACATGTTTAGTGCTTAATTCTTAAATGAAACATATATTAAAAGACAATTTTGAATATTTAGAGTTCTATGGAGATGATATTAATATATATATATATATGATGAAAGAGATTGTATAGGGTTTATCCATTTATATTTGGATTAATTTTTAAATTAGTTTATAACAAGTAAGATTTTCCTCATTGAAGTAAATATCTTGATTGGTTGATCATGATTTAGTCCTCTTATGAAGTTAAAAGGGGGCTATGTGATTTATGGTACTTTCTTAAATTGATGGAGGCTCTAGGGAGAAAGGAGGGACAAAATAGGAATACCACACCCATGGTTGAGGGTGTATTAGAGAATATAGGTAAGGTCACTCTTATTTAAGAGTGTTTTTATGGTCGTGGTGCATTGGTGGCATGCCTATGCAAAATGGGAAAGGATAAATTTCCCATGTTGGTCCCCATGGTGTTCTTCTAATGTGCTTATATGAAACGGATAGGGTCAAAATGGATTTGGTGGTCCCCATAGTGGTATTCTATTGCACCAATGAAAAATAATAAAGTCATTATGTGGTGGTGTCCAGTGGTGTTCGTGGTCAATAGGTGATGAAACATGTCAAAATAAATAAAATTTATTGACCACACCCATGGTTTTATAGGTCATTGTCAACAGGAGATCCTGAATTGAAAAATGGAAAACAATTTTTCCTATGCCCATGGTGACGATGTTTTGGAGAAAAAGGGGCCAAGGAGTCTTCCCTATACCAGTATGTAGGTTGTTTCATGTTATGTATCATATATCATAGGAGATATCAATTAGGATATACATGAGTAGGATGTTAAATGATCATATATCATGTGTCTTAGTTTTTAAACCATAAACCAAGCCAAAGAGTGAAAGAAAATTGAATTATTACTCAAATGGATTAATTTTGAATTTATTCATCCTATAAAATAAAATAAAAGTAGTTGACCAATAAGTAGTTATAGAAGTATACAGTTGTGAAGATCATGGAGGATGTTTTGGATGTATTATGAGTGATTTTAATAATCTAATGTGATACTGAAAAGTTTCTTGATATTGGGTTCATGATTCCATTTTTTAGAAAGGAAGTTTTTACCTCTAGGTATATGTGAAAGAACTGATAGTCCAATGAAGATGTAGATTGTGAAGTGAGTTGTATAAAGCATCTGTTAAATATTACTGAATTAAAAAAAGAGAGTCTTTGATATAAATTTCATATATAAAAAACCAATATGGATATTGATCCAACACTTTTCTTGTTACTAAATTTACATATGTTAATTCCAGTGAATAAATCTAGTGTTGTTCATTTATGAACTAAAGTTGAAGAAGAAGGATAAGAAGATTTATTGTGAAAAAAGAAATTATATAGCGAATAATAATAATAATAAGTTTTGAAATAAGTTAAATAAAGTTATTAACATTTATTACTACTATGAAGAGAAACGTTGTGTGTGTTTCTATTTCCATACAAAATAAGTGATTAAGTACTTATAGGCTATTGTGCAAGTTAAATAATAGATAAATAAGACAAAATTAACATATCGAGAATAATATATGATTCTAAATTGATATTGTACTTTCTTTTTGTTATTCCATGTTATTATAAACTGTTAGGATGATAGTATAAAGAATCAATGTGTTGTTGTGGAGTGCAGGATGCACCAAACATGGCTACAATGATAAAACCTACCCTATTTTATTTACAAGTTGATATTAGTGGATAGTATGATCTCGATAGAACCCAGATCATAACAAGGATTATAGTTTCATTTTGAAAGGTTAAACTTGTAAATATTCATGTCTCTTGTATGTGAGTGTGAGTGTACAACAATGTTTATTGAGGGAATAAATAATAATAGGAATATATGGATAGAATAAGAGGATAATCAACTAAAAAAAGATTTAAATTTATGAAGGGATTGAAAAGTGAAAATTAGAAACCTACACTAATTCACCCTTATTGGTTTATAACACATCTCAATTGATCCTATCATGTGGTATAAAAGGTCCAAGTTTACCTCTAGTGTATTCTCAAGTTGAATTTGTTCTCTTTATTATTTTGAAGTTTTTATCCTGTAATCATTATGAACTATGGTTTTTGATAAATTTTATCTATATCTAATTAGAACTCAGTTACAGAAAAGACTTTGATGAATAGTAAAAAAGAAAGAGAAGAAGAATATTAGGAATATTTCGCTATTATCAAAAGAGGAATATGTTTCTAGTGTTCCAAGTAAGAAAGAAAAATCCTTCTTGTAAGGAGAAGAGCATGTGGTTTGATATACCACAAAGGATATTATAAAAAATCTACCTTAAATGGGTGAAGGGATTCATGTGATCCTATAGTATATGAAAATTATATTTTGAACTATCCATAAGAATAAGAATTAAGTGGGTGTGATCACATGTCATTATATTTATCTATTGAAAAATTAAAAAATATGATGCATTCTTTTACCCAAGAAATAGTTGCTTTTCTCAATGATGTTTTTGATAGTCAATAGGAAGAAGTCACTCATCTTTAAGGTGATACTATTTACTTGCAGAAATATTTAAGAGAAATATTATAACTTGTATAATATATCTAAAAAGGTTACTTTAAAATAAGGTATGTATGAGGTGGATAAAGTAATATTTTCAAAATTTGAAGAGAAGTGACTCAGTTCATTTTGAAAGTAGGATGAGGCTACTAAAGAATTTTGAATGAAGATCTATACATTAGAAAAATAATGAAAAAATAACTTTATATCAAGAATTCATAATGAGATATTAAATATTATAGGACCAATGATTTTGACAATTTGTAAAATAAGAAGTTAAAAAAGAATGATTATGATGCTGGGAAGACAAGGAATGTGAAGATAAAATATAGTTTATTGAAAATTAGAATAATTCCCTCAATATAAAGTGCCTATAATTGAAATTCAAATAGTCCAATTTGTACATGACACATATTGGGTCTTTGCAATAAAAGAAGTGTAGATATATAATCATATAAAATAATGAGGACTATTCAATTTTTAAAAGGCCTCTCTTATATGATAAAAATATTATGACATAATTTAATGATCTTACCCAAGTAGCTATCAAGAAAAAAGGTATCATCTATAAGTAAGTGTAATGATTATTCTGAATTTGTTTCTAGAAAAACATGAAGGATTAAATATTAATTCTATAGAAATATAGATGAGGAGAAATAGACATAATTCTACCACCATGTCTATAGTGGATAGAAAAAAGATGTATAAGTGTTGGTTCCCCAAGTGAAGCTAAAACAATGATGAAGAATGCCTAAAAAATGTATACCTATTAATATGAAAATTTTAGATTGCATTTAAAAAATAAGAAAATAAAAATGATTGTTGGGAAATTATGGTGGTGAAATTTATTTGGGAATTGTGCATTTAATTGTTGGTACAATCATCTAAATGTTTAAGCACTAAGTCAGTCTATTTCAAAGTGGGGAAATTGAGAGAATATGAAACAATTATAACATAAGAAAAATATGTCAATATCAAACAAATTTGATAATATTAGAGATATATGTGGTGTTTTCAGTGGTGGTGGTCACAAAATAGCTTCATGTTCTACAGAACATGTATCTAATGAACTTTTTAATAGAATACAATAAGAGTTGATGTTGAAGAAGGAAGATTCATAATTCGATATCAATCTAAATAAGGTTGAAAAAACAATTTATACCCAAGAAGTTTCAGAAGAATAAATCCTTGGAAAAAAGATGAATAAAAGTCATATTCAAATAAATTATAATAAGACTAAGAAGATTTAAACTCCAAGAGTGAATGGTGTGAATAATATAAATCATATGTTTTTATATAGAAAACCCAAAAAATCTATCAATATTCCTAAATGAAAATTAGTTTTTTGGATCGAAAACATGGAAAAGGAAAATAAGTTGAAAGTATCCAAAATAAATAAATTTCTAAAAGAAATGATAAGATTCTAAATGAATAATGTGAATTTAATGAGAGGTTTTCAAACAAATTATAAACCTTATTTTGAAGGATTTTTGTGAAACAAAGCCAAATCTAGTAACCAATATATTTTGTTAACTGTATTGTACAAGCATAGATATAAGGGATCTTACCATATAGGATCGATTAGTTTTTAGTCTTGGTAAACTATATATATACATGATTCCCATATTACATTAGAGTAATGAAATATAAATATAAAAAAAGTAAATATTCTTCATCCTTGAAACTCAATAAAAGGTTTCTTCTTCATAACATAGGGAAAGAAAACAAGTAAGGGTGATATCAAATTATCATAAAGAGTTATATACAGTAGAAAATATTATAAGGAAATAAGGTGTAATAAATATGGAAGGGTAAATAATTGGAAACATGTGCCATTTAATCAATGAACTGAACACGAAATGAATCCATAGATAATATCTTGACAGAAATCTCATGGATAATAATATATAAATTCTCAATTAATAAAATATATACTATTGGACATCCTGATCTCTGAAACTATGATATCTCTACCATAAAAATATTGAACCAAGATAGTTTTAAATTATGGGTATGTACCCATTTAATTGGGAAAACTAATTTTTATCATGAGACATGTCATATAATGACTCCAATTTTTTCATTTATTACTTTGGAATATTATCTGGATTATTTATAGAGCTAAAATCTAAGATGGTGTGAGATTATGAGGCCCAGTGTACCCAAAATTAATTTTTTAATTATATTAAATAAATTAAAAATCATTTGTGTATAGTTTTCCTGAACAAGTGGAATAAATTCTAAATGGGGGATCATATCAGAAGTGTACAACCATTGTTCTGTTCAGAGTATTGGTTTTACACTAAGCATGGAATAACCTTGGAGAAATTCAGATGCTCGAGTTGGGTGCTGTCATGGGTAAACATTTAAATAAATAAATTGATTAAAAAATTATTTAATTAAATTTTCCATGAAATATTTTTTACTATAAATTTAAAACTATGTGGAAGTACCAGGGTTAGCTGCATAAAATCGGAGCTATTGGGGAGAGCATTAGAGGATTGCTCTCAGAAAAATGACATCGAATTGTGGATCATCGATCAGTGTGCAATGATATTTAAGGATCTCTCCAATGACAGTAACACAGGCATATTACACATTATTGATTAATCCATCTCAAGGTAGGACATTTTATTTTGCATATTTCTCCCCCATTTTATTATCTTACGAAGAATACAAATAAATAAACCAATGGATTGGTTCATGGTTCGATCATATTGTGGGATCATGTTACTTGTGGTGAATTTGGGAGAATTGTTTATTTGTTATGGATATCCATTCATCGTTCTACCTAAAATGGATAAAAAACAACCCTAACACGGATGAGGTTTTTTATTCTTTACTGTGTTTCTTGGTTTTCTACCACCCTTATTTTTCTTTTGTCATCGATATTCATTTCGACTGGTGGTTTTAAAAATACTCAATAATCAATCTTCAGGCACCCATTTCTTAGCACAACGGATTGATATCATAGATAAATGTTTGGATTTTGGATAAGATCATTCTACAATTATTAATATGACATATTGTGGATAGATTTGAGACCCCCAATTTAAGTGGGGAATTCAAAGACGGAGGAGACTAGTGATGACTATTTTCTAAGGCATTTTTGTGGCCAGATTATGGTGAGCAGTGACAAAAAGGTCTGGTCAAACCAAATCCATGATCTTCAGGAAAGATTAGTTGTAGAATCATAGGTGATGTTGGGAAATCATACACATAGGAAGAACCTATGTTTCCTATGAAATCCCACATCACCCGACTTGTATTCTAGAGTTACATGTCACATGGGACCCCCTGGTGCAATGCTAAGGTTTCCACATAAAGATAAATATTACATGGAGTGTGAACTTTAATTAGTGTCTCATAGTGTACCTCAGAGGGTAGATGGGCATGGCTAGGAGTACATGGTCTTGGACACATCATGTACTCAAATATGGTCAGAGACTGTGATACATGGGTATGACTCGGTACCAAAAGGACAAGACTTGTACTACTATTACACACTGTATACTCCTTTAAATATGTCATAGAGACTGTTCCCTCTTCGTCTTGTACAAGTTTCATTAAGGTATGTTCCTTGATCATTTACCAAAGTTTTTAGTATGTAGTTGCACCCTATGAATCGAATGGTGATCCCATTTGAAGAACTTATGTCTTGATTAAAGTTGTTGGAATCCATCTACGAGTCCTAGAGTGAGATCCTATATCATCAATATTTCCCTATGTGAAATTCTTGGTATCATCATAATTGAAACTACATGAGTGTTAATTCCCTACTTAGTGGGTTAATCCTGATTGGGTTGTTGGTATACCACATGGACTTGGGTGTGATCCCCTTATATGTATCGTTCTCTTCAAACTTCCTGCACATACATCTTATAGAGAGACTCAACAATCACAATATCTCACATGGATTCCATCAATGTTATTTGACTTAAGAAATTTGTTCTCTCAAATGAGTGATATGTGGAACCTTTGAGTAGGAATCCTAGGACAACATTAGGGTTGTGACTTTACCTTAAGATTGTGTACCTATGTTGAGTATATTTGTATATTATTGTTATATGTTCTATAGATATATACCTATTATGAGCGAACTATTATTCTTGATTATATATTCTTAGTGATTTCAGTCTATCCTACTAGGTATTTTTATACTCACCCCTATATGATATTTTCCTAAATGGGTAGTGTCTTATAAATATGACTGACCATTTGATGGAGTCATACATGGAGTAGTACCAGGTGGAGCATAGTGAGCCAAAAAATGTAGTCGTGTTCCTATTATTTCATTGAAAACAATCCTCATCCACTTTACAAGTTGGGCTTGTTTTCAGTTTCATTATGGTGGGATTTTATTTGGACCTTTTCCATTCTAGTACTTGTTTCCATACTCCGATGGTGGGATTTTAGATGTATTCATTCATGTTTATTAGTTGTTTAAAATTTTATAATTTTATAGGCATGGAGATGTGTGTTTGTGTGTATAGGTTGATTAGGATAAGGCCTCCCATGTGTGGGATATGTCTACTTAGCATTGGTATTTATCCAATTACTTATTGGAGGAAGGATTAGGATAGTCATGGAATGTTACCCATTAGGATGGCTCATGGAAGACTGGTATTAGAATTTTAGATTCTACCTTAGGACAAGAGTCTGTGAGATTGGATTGGGGAAAGAGTGTTAAGTGTTTCGAGTTCATCCTTCAGACCAAGGACACTAATATTTGTGTAGGGATTGATGTATTCCTACACTAGGACTTTGATCACCTGTCTTTTAAATTAGTACATTTGGGAACTGATTTTAGGGGAAAAAGTTGGAACGTGCATCATATAGGAATGGGTTCTGGTTTCCATGTCCTTCTTGAGTCAGATCTGTAGATATACTCATTGAAAATATTACATATTAATTATTTTAGGATTCCTCCACAATATTTTCTTGATATAGTTTAGAATCAGGATCATGAGGATAATCACCTCAGTTATGAGTATTCAATATATTGACTTTTTGAGGAGGTTTTTCTTCTTAGTGGTGAACCAGTATTACTCCCACCTGTCAAAAAACAGAAGGTACTAGCAGTACAAATAGATGAGGGGTGTAGGATGATAGAACTTCCGAAGGTTCAATGATAGTGAACCCTCATGTTCTAAGGATATCCTGACCCATAAGTTTCTATGGACTATCTTGAGGAAGTGATGTGGTTTTTTTATATTCTCAGGACACCTGCATGCCATATGGTGTTCCTGGAAGTGATCCTTCTCTATGTATCTATAGGATGATGGTGGTGATTAGTGACCCAATTTTACAATGAGTAAACCCTAGCATGGTTAGAGTTTCATAACCTCTTCATAGAGGAGTTCACTCCAACTATGTTTAGGGATGTGTGTATCTAGGAGATTATATAGTGTTAATAGACCAGTACGATAGTGGATGAGTATTCATCGAGGTTCACCAACCTCTTTTGATACTTTATGGATATGATGTGTGAATAATTCTTTTAGACTTGAACCTTCAATAAAGGACTTCTTAGAGAAATATGATACCTCACAATACCTCTATGCATTCCTATATATTGGGGTGATAGAGAATGCTTTAGTGGTCAAGAGTTTCCTGGGGGAGAAGCTGCAAATAATCGGCACCGGTAGTGGGAACACATGAGTTGAGTCTTTGGAAGTATGTAGACGATTCCATACTCAGAGACCTGAATATATGCGATGTTTTAAG
This sequence comes from Viscum album, assembly GCA_963277665.1. NCBI lineage: Eukaryota > Viridiplantae > Streptophyta > Magnoliopsida > Santalales > Viscaceae > Viscum > Viscum album. Next base: position 1,302,948,303 of record OY728160.1, on the reverse strand, counting down.
AGTCGATTCTAGGATAGAGGGTCTATGATTCAAGAATCAAAATATAGATCTATTCAATCAAGGGAGAGGTGGTGCTACTCTTGTGACAACCAAGAATATCTCATGTAGGGTTGTATGACTCACCAAACAACTGATAGGGAAGTATTAGATGGGTCACTTATGAAGAGGCATCAGTAAGAGCATGCAGGTCTATAGTGATTTGGATGTGGAAGAGGAGTTGTGAGAGAAGATGGTGTTGGTAGACATTTTGACTTGTTTCCACAACAACCCCTAGGTACTCCCCACCATCTGTAACGAGTATGTGGTTAGGGGTGAGGGAAACTATAGGTTATTGAGGCTTATGAGCCAAAGTCTCTAGGGAAGACAATAGGTATGACCTGTGTCTTTTCTAAATTATTTTTAGTACTGATAGACACAAGTGTGAGTCATTAATTTATTTCCACTTATTTGGTTTGAGAGATAGTGATTGTCATTGAGCCTTTGGCTTGAACCATGGACTTGGATACTCTTACTAGAGGTGACTTAGTTTTCAAACACTTGTGTCAATGGTGTGATCGAAATATTTGATTTGAGATTTTCTTTCAGGATCTATTTGTAGAAATGATGATGAATTATGATTTCATCTTATATATGTTCTAGTTATTCATAGTTCATTCCATGATAGACTATTTTATGAGGAGGATTTTTTGTGTCTTTAGTGATGTGACAATGTTTTCCTTTATTGGTAAAAATGAAACCTAGGTAGAGAAGTATAGAATCATTCTTAGGAGGGTGAATCTAATTAATCATCAGTTGGATAGAATTTCCCTTAGTCTTTTACATGATACGGTTTTTTAGTTTCCTACAATTGTGGTGGAGTATGAGGGAATAATTCTTTAGGAAATTCTAATATTACCTCCCCACCGAGGGATATACTTAAGAATAGATCTACACCTAGGGGTGAAACTAATATCTATGTCATCATATCAGATGGATACCTCATAGCATCATGAGATGAAGTTGCAGTTGGGGGAATTTTAAATGAAGGGCTATGTTAGACCTAGTGTCTCAACTTGGGAGGCCCCAGTGTGGTTCTCCAAGAAGGAGGACATGAGCTTTAGGTTGTGTGTTGATTATCATCACACAAACCAATAGACAATAAAAAAAATTATACACTATCAAGGACTGGTGAACTCTTTGATTAGTTTAAAGGACCATGATGGTTCTCGATGATTGAACTCAGATCAAGCTATCACCAGTTGTGAGTACGACATGAGCATATATTGAAGAAAGATTTTTTATATCGTTGTGGTCAATATGAACACACGGTGATTCCATTTAGAATGAAGAACACCCAAACAGTGTTTATGGGACTAATGAATCAGAAATTTTAGCATTTCTTAGACCGTTTTGTGGTAGTCTTCATCAATGATATCCTAATATAATCGGTTTCCAAGGAGGAGAATGTGAGAAACTTGAGGATAGTTATAGACATACTCTTAGAGTGACATATTTATGGAAAGATAATGATGTTTTGGTTCTAGATTTAGGAGGTCTACTATCTAGAACAGGTTATCTCAATAGATGGTGTGGCAGTGGACCCAACAATGTTTGTGGTAGTGTGTGATTTGGAGCCACCCAAGAATGTGATGGAGGTACAAAGACTCCTTGGGTTTGAAGGATACTATCAGATATTCATACCTGATTTGTCCAAGATATCAAATCCCTTGATAACATTGACTAGGAAGGGGAATCCTTTCTTGTGGATAGAGAGGTGTTGTCCGGATTTTTAGGAGTTGAGGAAGAGATTGACAAGTTCCCACATCTTGATATTTCCAGAGGGAGTGACTAGTACATAGTGTTCTATGATGCATCAGAGACAAGGCTTGGTTTTGTTCTAATGAAGATGAAGTAAGTTATTTCCTATGTTTCACATCATTTGAGACCACATGAGTTGAAATATGTGGCCCAAAATATTGAGTTAGAAGCGGTTTTCTTTGCAATAAATATATTGAGACACTACCTCATGGGTGAATAGTTTATCATCTATTTGGACCAAAAGAGTCTCAAGTATATATTCTCTCATAAGGATATTAATTTTAGAAAGAGGAAACATCTAGAGTTCCTCTAGGATTATGACTTATATATTGTCTATAATACTAGGAGGGGAAGATGGTAGAAGATTCAGTCAATAGGAAATATTGTTTGCAGATGTTGGGTGAAGCATCAGAGTAGTTGTCCTTGTTACTGTTATCCTTTTTGGAAAGGGATGGAGCAGATTACATCTAAGTGATGGTTGTTACCCCTTATCATCTACAAAGATTCTTGGAGGAATGACCTAGGGATACTGACTATTAGACCCTACATAAACATATATCCACTGGACATGCTCTTGAAAGATTTTCTAATTTCAGGGAGCATGTCCTTATTTTTAGAGGATGTGTGATGGTAAAAATGACATTACAAGAATAGAATATAAAGGAGTTTCATACATCTCTCTTGGACATACATCCATGTGTGTAAAAGATTTACCAGGACATATGATGTTATTTTTAGTGGCCAAGGATGAAGAAGGGAGTTGCAAATTTTGTCTCTCAATGACTCACTTTTCAGCAAGTGAAGGCTGATCACCGGGTTCTAGAAAGTTTAGCTCAAACCCTTAAGGTTCCAGAGTGGAAGTGTGATGGGATATCCATCGAATTTGTGATTGGTTTACCATTTACATCTAGGGGACACGATGTTTTATATGTGACCATAGAAATACTCACCAAGTCGGGCCACTTCTTAGCTATCTGAGAAAAGAGTTCATTAGAGATATTTGGATTCCTCTACATGAAAGTGATAGTCTAACTACACTTAGTTATCTTGAAAACTCTTTATAACTATGATGCTCGATTTACATATCAAATATGGAAGGGATTACAATAGTATTTTGGGACTCTGTTGTGTTTGAGCACAATGTTTCACTCCCAATGTAATTGACAGACTGAGTGGACCATTCAAGTCTTAGAGGAACTGTTCCAGACATGCATGTTATAATTTATCCATAGTTGGGAGGATCAAATACCATTTTTGGAGTTTTCATACAACAATAGCTACCATTCTACCCTCAGTATGGCAACATTCGAGGTCTTTGATGGGAGACCCTGTAGGTTACCACTATGTAGGAATAACCCAAAAGAGTTATCACTTATGGGACTATATTTCGTGAAATACACTACATAGAAATTTAGAATCATCCAAGATTTTATGAGGAATACAAAGATCTATCAAAAGTTCTATGTGGAGTGAATATGGAGACCTTTAGAGTTTTAGGAGGGAGACCACATGATTTTGAGGTTCTCTTCATGACATAGGTTGTGAGGATTTGGTTGGGGAAACACGATATATATGAGATTCATTATACATTTATAGATAATAGGTAGAGTCGTGGATGTGGTATACCACTTAACTCTACTATCACAATTAGACTAGATACATGACGTCTTCCACATGTATCAACTGAGGTGGTATGTGCACGACCCATCACATTTCATTGATTGGGGTGAGATATAAATTGAGAATGAAGATACCTTTTATAAGATCCCGGTAGTGATCAAGGATTTGAAATATAGTACCCTCCGTGGGTTGGTGATTCCTCTAGTGCATAGTTGATGGAATCATGTGAATCTTTAGGCGAGCACTTGGGAGAAGGAGACCTAGATGCATGCTCAGTACCCACATATCTTTTGGTAGTATTTTTTTAGCTTCCCAAGATGTAAATACCCAAAGTGGGGAGAATGTAACATATCCAATTTTTTCATTTATTGTTTTAAAATATTATTTGAATTATTTACAAAGCTAGGTGCTGATATGGAATGAGATTTTGAGGCCTGATGTTCCTGGAATTAATTTTTATAATATATTATATATAAATCCTACACTGTTTTCCAGAAAATGTGGAATAACATCTAAATGAAGGATCATATCATAAATATGAGGTCCCCTTTGAGTTCATAGAAATTGTTTTACCCTAGGTGTGACATAACCATTGAGCGAATCAGACACTCAGATTGGGCATTCTTGTGGTCCAAAGTTTAAATAAATTAGATGATTAAAATAATTTATTTAATAAAATTTTACGTGAACTATTTTTTCTTATAAATATATGGATATGAAAAAATACCAGGGTTAGCTACGTAACACTAAGGCTATTGGAGAGATATTTAGAGGACCATTCTTAAGAAAACGACATCGGGTCATGGATCCTCAGTCGGTGTGAAAAGTGATTAGATGATCTCTCTGATGACAATGATGAAGGATAATTATTAATCCTAAATCAATACATCTGGAGGTAAGAAATTTTATTTTGGGAATTTATCCCTATTTACTTATCATATGATGAAAAAAATCAATAGATTAATGGATTTATTTGTGGTTCGATCGTATTGCGGGTGGAGGTTTAACTACAGGGAATTTGGGAGATTTTTTATTTTTTATGGATATATGTTCATAGTTATAATGGAAATAGTTCTAGGAACACCTAAAAACTTCTAACGTTCATTCCTATTTTGAATGTCTCTTGTTTTTCATACTCCATTCATCATTCTTTCATCGCTTGTATTCATTTTGACCAGTGTTTTGTCCAAATATCCATTAATCAATCATTGAAAACTTATTTCTTGGAACAACAAATTGATATAACAGATCTGGGTTTAGATAAATTTTGAGATTGGGATGCATTGATGATGATGATAGATTGAGGATGTATTTGAGACCTCCAGTTTGAGTGGGGTGTGAGATGGTGATGGAAACCAATGGGGACTATTTTCCCATGAAGTTTTGTGCCTAGATTCCAATGAGTGGTGATGACAAGGTCCGATTGGACAAGATCTATGATCTCCAATCAAGATCAGCAGTAGAATCATAGGTGAAAACAACATGGAATACGAGGAGGAACAACCTATGATTTATATGAAAACCCAAATTAGATGATGTGTATTATGGAGTTACACACCATGTGGGACCCCCTGGTATAGTTCTAGTGTTTACCTGAGAAGATAAATATCACACATTATGTGACATCTATCACATAATTTTTGAAACTTACTTGGTGGTCTGATATGTACCTTGTAGTGTACATGGATACTAAAAAGAATAAATGGGATCAAGCACATTGTGTACTTGGACACAGACAAAGAAATGGGAATGAGTCGTGATACTCGAGTAGGACTTAAAGATGAAGGGACACACGATGTACTACCAAAACACACAGTGTACTCCTTTATAGATTTCTTAGAGATATTTTCCTCTTCATATTAGATAAGTTTCATGAGTCTATGTTCCCTTGATCCTTTCGTTGACGGTTTAGTATGGAGTCGCATCCTGTGAATAGGATTGTGATCTATTATAAGGAACCTATTTATTAATTAGAGATATGGGAATACATCCATGAGTCTCGAATGGAGATCATCTATCATCATCATTTAGCTAGGTGGGGATCTTGGTATTGTTGTGACCAACACTATGCTGGTATTGATCCCCTACTTAGTGGGTTAATCCAGATTGGGTTGTTGGTATACCCCTTGGCCTTGGGTGTGATCCCATTCTATGTATCATTCTCTTCAGACTTCGAGAATGTACTTCCTGTGGTGTGACCTGACAAGAACATAATCTCATATAGACACCATCAGTGATACTTGACTCCTAGAGTGTGTTCTCTCAAATGAGTGTTATGTGGAACCTTTGACCCAGAATCGTAGGATGGCATTACAGTTGTGAATTTACCTTGAGATTGTGTGTCTATATTGATTATATCGGGATATTATTGTTATGTGTGTTGTAGACATATACCTATGTTGAGATGATTGTTATTCTTGATGATACATTCTTAGTTATTTCGTGGTGTCTTATCGGGTATTGTTATACTCACCTCTACATGGGATTTTACCATGTGTGTCATGTCTTATGTAGATGAACAACCATTTTAAGGTGTTCTAGAGAGTCTCGGATTAGGTGGATCTTAGTGAATTGGAAGGACTGTGTTGTGTTCCTAAGGTTCCATTAACATCAGTCGTCACCAACTTTATAGGTTGTACTTGATTTAAGTTTCTTTTTTGTGGGATTGTATTTGAACCTTTTTCTTTCCAGTACCTGTTTTTTTACTCTAATAGTGGAATTTTAGATGTATTCTTTCTTGGTTATGATTTTTTTTACATAAATATGTATGTATGTGATATTCCTACCCAGTGTTGGTCACCATCCCCTAGACAATTAAAGGTGGGCTTGGGTACTCACAGTATGGGCCCCATTGGGACAGGTCGTGACATGTTGATGCATCGAGGGGTTATATAATTCTGGGCCCCACCCATCACTATACATCCAATTCATTTCTCATATATCATATGATCAATTTAGTTCATGAAAAAAAATCCTTATCAACAAATTCTTGTATGGGGTAAATAATACATATTATCAATAATTCCCCCTTCAATCAAATAACTTTCAAAGTAAAACACTGTATGTAGAAATGGTAAATGATTTCAATAATAATTATGTACATGATATAGAGAATATAAATAAGGTAAATGTAATGTGAAATGAAAAAAAGAAATTGAATATTTAAAAATAATGAGAATTTCAATGATATTAATCAAGATATGAGAGATTACCATCAAAAAAGTATATTTTGTAGTAAAATCAATTCTTTAGAAGAATGGATAAAAAATGGAAATAAGTCATTTAAAATTAGTATTCATTAAATAATTTTATTTTTAAATCCATTTAAATATTATATAATAAGATAAATTGTGTAAAATGATAATGGTGGTGGGAAAATCTGTTAACACTGTACAAGTTAAAAAACATTCATTTTGACTTTTGGTAACAAAAGTTGAAAATGAACCCTTTTGGGAAAACATTACAAAGATTTATTTTATAATATGTAAAAATGAAAGGATATTTTAAAATACCCTTTATAAATTACTTATGAAAATAAAATTATTTTCATAAAATTATTTTTAAAAACATGGACATGAAAGAAAAATATTCCTGATGAAAAAGAGTAATAAGATCAGGTTTTCTTTTAAACATACCTCCTAAAAGAGTAACTAGAACTAAAATGTTAACCATCATGAATAAATTTAAATTCGTGTGAAATACCTTAAAGGGGAAGTATATACACCACAAAAAAATGGTGCATATTACTAAATATCTCTCAAAAGAGTGGATATTTAGACAAGATCTCTTACCTCACATTCATCTTGACTAGTAAGTTCTCTAAAATAATATATAATAAATTTAAATTTATTATAATTACATAACAAAACCATATTCATCTCTATAATATTATATATGACCTATTTATAATATTTTATCACTCTTTTATAAATAATATTTTATTATTCTCATTATTTCAGCTGTTAATTGCTTTGTTTTTCAAGTATGTTTTGATTTGATAGTCCTGATCCTTGTTTGTTTATCATATTTCCATCATGTAAAAAATATTATACAATATTTAAATATAATATATATTCAATATATAGATATTTATATTCATCCATAAGAGAAATATATAGAAAAATGAATTACAATGTTCATGTAAAGCGTATGTCGTAAGTATGCATGAATAATGATTTCACTTTTTAACAGAGAGAAAAAAAAGATAATTGAATAATAATTAATATTTAAAAAGTATTTTTTATGTCATATATACATATATATTCATTTAATTAATCCTTATTACCATCTATGTAAATCATAAATGATAAACAGATCACATCACTTCGTAGAGGTGATACTCCACACGTACACACGAGCAACATTATCATTTTTCAATGGATTCAAAGGTAAGAAGATATATATGATGTTATAGTTCTAGAATCTTATTTATGTCATAAATATCATATAAACTCATTTTTTATTATTTATAAAAATCCAAGTAAAATGGTGATAAAGAAAAAATTACACTAATACATGGATATGGTAAGTCGTACATATGAAAAAGTGATGTTTTTTCGTTTCGTATGATTTAAAAGAGATTAAATATTGTTGTAAAATAATCATAATAGAATATTAATATTTTTATTATATTTTATTTATTATTTTATGATGGTTACAATATATTAATGTGAATTATAATAATAAATAAACTTGAGATATTCGATAAAGATGACTACCTCTTCTTCGGTAGACTTCTTTTAGATATCTTCTAAAGGAACCTGAGGTTAGAATTTTGGAAGTCAAATAACCTATAAAACATGGAAAAATATTTCTATAAGAGGAATATAATTTTTTTGGTCTATATACATGTCTCAAAGTGATGTAAAGAAGAGAAAGGAGAGGTGTCATTTTATAATTGAGGGGAGGACCATTCTTATAATTTATTAAATTATTTAATTAATATAAAGTATTTTTCTTATCAAAATGTTGAAAAAACAATGTAATTTAAAGATACGATGAAGATATTTTATAATAATCTCCTAAAGTAAAATTTGGATAAGTATGGATCATATTTTTACCCTTATATTTTCAATTTAACTCTTCATTAACCCTTTTTAGAATTACTGTAATATTAAACTTTTCTACCCTTTAAGGGTTAATAGTGTTACTATAAAATTAAAAAAGACCCATAAATGGACCATGGTTTATGTTTAAAACCATATCAAATTCCTTTTTCAGAATATAATTTTTTTTATTAATTTTATATCATTTAATAAAATATTTTTAATTATAAAATATCATTAATGTCAAATTTGGATCTATTCATTGAATTTGAATTTTAAAACTAAAAGAAAAAATTGAATTCAAATCAAATAAATCAAAACATCTTTAATATTTAATTTTTATAAATAAAAATCATGGAATAAAAAAAATCACTCAAATAATATATATTTTTAGTGTTTTGAAAATCACTTTATGGATTTTTTTACTACTTGCATAAGAACAATTTTTGTGATTCAAAAGCATTTAAGGAAATCATTTATTCATGAAAAAATAAAAATAAATAACCATGATAGAAAAAATGCTTTATATTTAAAATTAATATTTATAACAAATCATATCCAATTTTTTTCTTTATTTCAAAATTTTAAAGATAATAAAACAAAGAGAATGAAATTTTTTACTTTTCTTTATATAAAATAATATAAAGGGTCGAAATCATGGGAAAATGGAAAAAAGAAATTTATTATACTTTTTTATGATTATAGATGAGATATAATCATCCAATAAAATTAATCCATGTGTTAGGGTCATTCTATTGTCCTTGTCATTTTATTTTTAACCGTAATTACCTAATTTAAACTTTACCATGGAAATAAAATTACTAAAGTTTCTATTAATAAGGGAAATATTTAACAAATTTATATTTAATGATTCAAAATAGGGAATAATTTATTTATATTAAATTCATATTATTTCATAAGTTAATTTTAATATAAATTTATAAAACATAATGAAAAGTAATTTTTAAAAGAAAAAAAGTGTTTTTAAGCCTAAAATTGTGTGTATACAAAAATTATGTATAATGGAGATTCAAATGAAGTAAATTATATTGTATATGACTAAATAATAGTTATATTTTTTGTTTCAAGTTCATTTTCCTATGGTTAAGGAATTAATTTACCATCATGATAGATAAAACTAGAATATATACATTATATATTTCTATTTCAGAAGAAAAATTTATCCTTTATTTCTAATTAAATCAATTTCTACTTCATCTATTACTCTAATATTTTTTTATTCCTAAAGAACGAAAATTAATGTTTAATAGATCATAAGATCAATAAAATAATGACAAGTCATTCCTCTTATCTCAAGATATTTTCAAAAACCAAAATGGTTAGCACAAGTCATTCAAATATCTAAAACTCAACAATAATACCCAAAGTTAAAATTAATCTATTTCCATAAATTTTTAACATTAAGACCCTTCTAAAACATATCTGACCAAATTGGAAATAAAAAAATTAGAAAGAGAGGCACTAAATAAAATTAAGGTAAATCATTCATATAACATAAAGTATCTATTAAGTATCACAAATCAAATATGTGAATACTTAGGTCATATATTCTACTAAAACATATTAATATACTAAACTACCATAAAACTAAACAAAAACAAACATGCTTCAAAAAATTAACCCATTCCTCTTTCCTTAAATAAATTAACAGATTATAACATATATTCTATAAATCCATAAATGAAGTAAAATCAATCATAAATTAATTTATCATCAAATCACTAATAAGTTTCAAGGTTACAAATAATTTTAACTTTTATTAATCAATTTTAATCTTCTCTTTATCCTAAAAATCATTATTAAATCAACATCAAGAACATATTAGGGGTTATCTTTCCCTTCTCAAAAATATCTCCTTAGTACTAAATCACTTTTCATGGTTATCTATACCATTCAATAGATACTTTCAAATCCTAAAATAAGAACTACATTTCTATAATCTGTATATGTTTCAAGATTATTATAACTAGAGAATTATTAATATAATACTTATACAATATAATTCTTGAATCGAAATACACAAACTCTTCAAGCATTCCACTTTAGTTTTAGTAATAACATAATATTTACCCTGATCTCATAGCTTCTTCTAAGGTATATTCCCATTACTCTTGGGAATTAATTTGTATTATTAGAAATGCATTTATAGATGAAACATTGTCCAATAAATTTTTATTTCTTAACCTTGCATTCACATCCTATATGGTATTTCTCTCCACACATGAAGCAAAATCTCATCCCCTTCAAGAAATTACCAAGTTGTTTCTTTCCAAAATTATCACATGTGGGAAAATCCTTCTTTCCCTTATTCCCCTTATCAATTTTTTGTTCTACCTTTATTTTCTTTTCTTTCTTCCCTTTTAGTTTGTAAAACTTGGAGAAATATTTCTCTTTCTTGATATCACATGATATTATATCTTCATATGATGAGAATTTTTGGGAGTCTAGTTCCTTTTGAATTATTGGATTAAACCCATCAAATAAATAATCAATATTTCTATTTATATTATGTATATATTCAAAAACATGTCTTTATAACCTTGTAATGTTAGCTTCATACATAGAAACATTTTCTTCTTCCTTTTGTCTTTGACGCAAGAATTATCTATCAATGTCTACTCTCTGTTCATGAGGAAAATATTTTTCCAAGAACACTACCTTAAAATCCTTCCAATCCATGTTTTATATTTCTTATTCATCCTTAGTGTTTTAAATCAATGACTGTTATTGATCTATATCCACTGAGAGACAATAAACAACCATGACAACCTTCTGCCTTTCAATAATTCCCAAAGAGATAAATATCTTCTCTAAAGAATGTATCTATTACTCATCTACAAATGGATTCATTGTTCCATTTAATGATAGAGGTTATTGGATCATGAAGTGGTATTACATTTTTAAACCACATTTTATATCTACAGGATGATCCGTAAAAAATAGGTTATTTTTTATAACCTGAGTCAGATTCCCCAAAATAGTAATAATTTTCTCAGTTCCAGCTCCAGCATCATTATCTTTCCTAGGAGGGAAATCACTATATGGATTATGTGAATTGATATGGTTTTTATTCATTTAATAAGTAACCATTTAAAAATATTGGAATGCACTATATTAGAGCATAAAATTTTGAACCATCTTGTAAAATTTTGAAACTATTAAAATACATAACATAAATAAAAATTTTAGGTATAAATAATCTATAAAACATAATCTTGGTTTATTTGGGAATATTCTCAAAGTAAGTTATAGGGTTATATTCCCAAATCTATTTTTTTCCTAAATATATTTCAATGTTTTTCTACTAAAAATTCCCTGATACCAACTATAAAAACCCTGGTATTGAAAATTAATAGGGTGGTCAAATCCGGTATGGGTTTGAACTCATGTGGTTTTTTCCACAAAATCCTACAGAAAATGTGAGAAAATAAATCAATCTCTCCTAGAACTGCATAATCCCATGGGTAGCTAATGATCTTTCCCTCATTTAAATATATATATTATTTATTATCATTTAAATATATATTTTTTTCTCATTCTCAATTGTAGTTGTTGGAAAAATTATGGATCAAGCATAGTTGGTGTTTTAAGGGATGTGGTGGAGGATTTTCTGTGGGTTGATGGTGGCATGTGGAGATTCCAATGTGTTTGTGACCTATTATTAAGCAAAGTAGGCGAGTGATTGGAGAGGGGTTATTAATGATGATTTTTTGACTATTTAGGAATTATAATAGTTATAAATGTAAATGAATGAAGAATATCTAAGTAGTGACTATATTTAGAGGATGTGATTAGGGTTCCTATGAGGTCATTTCATATTTTTTTTATCAAAAAAATAAAATAATAAAAATAATAAATATACCCAAAAAATATTATGATTATAATAACGATTTTTGAATACTAACCATGTTCAAGGGAGATGAGTTCCATTTTTTGACAGGTGGGATGACACACAATGGGAATATAGTTAATAATTAATATATAATTATTATAATAACATATTAAAAAAATAAATATATACCTATTTAAAATTCACATGTGAATGAATGGTGAATTAGTGTTTCCATTAATGAAGAATATATTGTAAAAATAATAATTTCTTAAAATCTATCATGTATGTAAGCCTTCACCCATGTGGGATTAACTCACCTTATCCCACACGTGAGAGAGCTCAACCCGCATTGTCCCATGCTCCTAATGGTGAAAATTATTATGCCCTCCCTGCCCCATATCCATCCCATGTCCACAAATATTGAGGACCATGATCCATTTTTAAATTACTAAACATACCCAACTCCATTAATCCATATATAGTTTCTAATTTATTATATTTAATGAGATATATGGGATATCACCATAAAGGATCAATTAGTTTAGCAGTCTTGGTAAAATAAATACATATATGATTCCTATATTACATTGAAATTATAAAATATAAACATAAAAAAAGTATGTTTTTTATCCTTAAAACTAATTCAGAGATTTATTCTTCATAACATGTGGAAATAAAAAAAATAATGATGATATAAAATTATCTATGAGGGTTACATACAATAGAATCTATTATGAGTTAATAATTTATAATCAATATGTCAACGTAAATAACTATAAAAACATTCCATTAAACCAATAACTTGATAATTAAATGAATCCATGGATAATATTAATGGAGTAACATCATGGGTAATATAAACTGAATTCCCAATTAAGGAAATGCATCTTATTGGATGTCATGATCTCGAACATCATGATATATCTATTTTCAAGACCTTACACCAAAATATTTTAAAACTATGGGTATGTGACCGTTTAATTTGTCCAATGGATTTATCTTTTGAGACCCGTCGATTCATCAAAGAAAAATATAATTTTTTGAACCACCTATCATTACATGTCTAATAAATTCCTTATATATAGAATTATTAATTTAATTCATTAAACATATTCCATAATTATAAATTTCTACATTGGGTAAAGAATACAGATTATCAATAATTCCATAGTCAGTCAAATAACATTCAAATTAAAATACTATAAGTAGAAATGGTATATGGTTTAGGTAATAAGAATATCCATGATACAAAGAATATGAATATTTAAGGAAAATTTAATTTCAAATGATCATAATAAATTTAATGTCTAAAAATAAAGTTAATGTCTTCTAGATAAATCAAGATATGATATATGACTATCAAAAAATTAGATTTTTTAGTAAAATCAATTCTTTTGAAGAATAGAATAATAATGGAAATTAAAATTTTAAAATAAGTTTTCATTAAATAGTTTTTTTATTACATATTGATTTTTTTATGATTCTAAATGGCATACATCATTTATGGTGATTGGAAAGCCTGTTAACACCATATAAGTTAAAAAACCATTATTTTGAATTTTTGAAAAGAAAGTAAAAAAACCCCATTGGGAAAACATTAGAATGATTTCTTTAATTCTATGTTAGAACTAAAGGATAATTTAAAATTTCATGTATAAATTATTTCTATAAATAAAAGTATTTTCATAATGTTTTCTGAAAAATATTGGCATGGAAAAAAATGCCCGATCAAAAAGAGGAATAAGATCGGGTTTTCTTTTAAACATGCCTATTGAAAGAGTAAATTTAATAGAAACATTAATAATAGTGAATAAATTTATATTCATGTTAAATAACTCAAAGGTAATTATATGCACCACATAAAAACAAATAGGTGTATATTACCAAATATGTCTCAATAGAGTGGAAATTGAGATCAAATCCCTTACCTAACATCCGACTTGCATCATAGGTTCTATAAAATCCAATATAATGAATTTTAATTTTTTTATACTTACATAAAACACTATATTAATATATAAAATATTATATATGATCCATTTATAACATTTTATCACTTCTTTATTAATAATATTTTATTATTATCATTATTTCGGGTGTTAATTGCTTTTTTTTCAAGTAAGTTTTGATTTGATAGTCTCAGTACAAGTGTATTTATCATGTTTCAGTCATATAAAAAAAATTATTAAAGATTTAAATATCGTATATTTTCAATATATATACTAATTCATAAATTATAGTGATAGAAAAATGAATTACACTTTTCATGGAGTAAGTAGGTCGTTGGTATGCATGAACGATGTTCTCAATTTTTAACAGATGGAACAAAAGAAAGGTGAATAATAATTAATCTTTTAAGAATAAATTTTCTTCCATATATATCATATATATTCATTAATTCAATCATTAATATAGTCCATGTAAAGCGTTAATTAAAAATGGACCACATCTCTTCGTAGAGGTGGTAGTCCACACATACGTACAGGACACGTTATCATTTTTAAAAGGATTATAAGGTAATGAATTATATGATATTATAGTTTCATAATCATATATATATCACAAATATTAGGTAATATCATGTATTCTATCATTATAACCATCTGATTAAATTTGATAGGAAAAATGAATTACCCCGCTATGTGGATACGATAAGACATACGTACACATGAGCATTGTTTTCACTTTTCATATAATAGAAAAGAGATGAAATATGGTTTTAACAAAATAATATTAAAATATAATTACATTTAGTATAATATATTAATTATTTTATGTTGTTTGAAACATATTAAGATGAAGTGGAATAAGAAATAAAATTGAAAGAGCCATTAAAGATGATTACAACTTCTTCAAAAGATATCCTTTAGATATCTTCTTAATGGGCATAGGGTCAGTCTTTTGGAAGGTCCATAACCTCTATAATATTGATAAGTGTGTTTATAATATGAATGATTAGGGTTTTTTTGAGCTAAATGGATCTATGCTTTCTAAAAATTAGAAAGGAGATGTTTTATTTTACAATTGAGGGGAGGGGAATTATAATAATTTATTAAAGTATTAAATTAATATAAATTATTTTTCATGTCCAAATGGAAAAAAATTAATATAATTAAAAATAAGATGAATATATATCAAAATAATCTCATAAAAAATTTTATTTGTTTATACCACATTTGTACCATTATATTTTTATTATATCCCTTTGTTAACCATTTTGACAATTACTGTAATATTAAATTTCTCTACCCTTTAAGGGTTAATAATATTTCTATAAATTCAAAAAATACCCATAAATGGACCATGGAATATTTTTAAAACCAAATACCATTAATATTTTACTAATATAATTTTTTTTGAATTTTAAATCATTTTCTAAAATGTTATTTATTATAAAATATCATTAATGTCAGTTTTGGAAGTATTAATTTATTTTGAATTTTTGAACTAAAAAACACAGTGGAATTATATTAAAATGCATAAAAACTTTTTTAATATGTAATTTTTATTTTCAAAATTCCCATAGCACAAAAAATTTCTCAAATAATATTATTTTTAATGTTTTAAAAATCACTTTATTGTTTTTTTACTACTTGCACAAGCACTATGTCTGTGTTGCATACGAATTTAATGTGGTTATTTTTTCACTAAAAATTAAAAATAAATTACCATGATAGAAATAATTTATATTTAAAATTAATATTTATA
This sequence comes from Viscum album, assembly GCA_963277665.1. Lineage (NCBI taxonomy): Eukaryota > Viridiplantae > Streptophyta > Magnoliopsida > Santalales > Viscaceae > Viscum > Viscum album. The sequence goes on along the minus strand of OY728160.1, from coordinate 1,302,932,280 downwards.
ACTGAACATGTCTCTTATTTATCCATGTGTCAAAAATCTAAATATAATAAAACCAAGATAATGACATTTTTGACTTTTATTTACACAAAATAATATAAAGGGTCAAAACCATTGGAAAAAGTAAAAAATGTCATATATTAAACAGTTTTATAGTTTTTTATTATAGATAATCATCCCATAAAAATAAATAAAGTGTTAGGGTCATTGTTTTTTCCTTATTGTCTTATTTTTAACCTTAATTACCCAATTTATTCATTACCATTTTAATAAAATTACTAAAGCTGTTATCATAATTTCAAAAAAATAAAAGGGGAATATTTACCAATTTTTTACATCATAATTATAAATATGGAATACATTTTTTAATATTAAAACTATATAAGTGTGAAAAATTACCTTTAATATAAATTCATAAAACACAAATAAATGGAAGGTGTAATGAGTACCATGCCACCTAAAGATAAATTATAATTAGAATTCAAATTCACAATCTTGAATAATGTGTTAAATGAAGAAACTTAGTTGATAAAATTTCATCCTTTATATTCACATTGATGAGAAAGGAAATCTACCTTATTCCCTTAAAATATGTGTATTGTATTTATACTTATAGTGTAGGTAATTGAAGGTGAATCGTGTTTCCATTTTTTGAAAAGGATATTTTGACCTCTAGATATGTGTGGAAGAATAGAGTAAGATGACCCCATTTTTATTTCATAAACCTTTCATTACATAGTACAAAATTTAATAATACATGGGATATTTTGAGGTTTAGTGACTTGGAAATAGGTAAATAATACATGAAAAATATAAACATTAGACATTCTTATAATCCACTTAATAGACTTATTCACTGATGTTTTCTAAGTTACTTTTACTTCATCCCACATACTAGGGATATACATCAAAGAAAGGGGTATGCATATAGCATAGAAAAGGAATAAATAAAATAAATACTTAGCATGTGAGAAAGAGGCATATCGGTGAAGCGTGATCATATAAACATGAGGCATATAATAATAATAATATTATGAAACATAACATGGAAATTTGGATACAACATAAAAAATAGACATTCATAAGCATATCACCAAGCATTATCACAAGGGATTCATAAATCAGAATAACCTAGGTGGTTTACCAGGGTATCATAAAACATGTCATATCTAGAGATTAATTCATCACACAATTTATTATAATACTATCAAGGAACACCATTCATATGTATTAATTTATTTAAGTCACATTGATATTAATATATCATTTCATTAGTAACCCTAATAGAATAAAGAATGTGTTTCATATGAAAATATTGGGTACAAAAGTTCATAAAGGCTTGAACATTACATCATTTTTAACCCACAGAATTGGAATGTCATTTTATTAAATTTAAATCAAAAAATAAATAAATTATTTTTTCATCTAGATGAATTCCTACTAATAATGAAGTGGTTTTATTATTCACAGTTTTGGAATTTCTCATGTAAAATAAAGAAATTATGGAAATAGATTTTACAACATTAATACATAAAACATGGATTAAAGGGAGGGAATAATATAAAGAACAATGGTGTAACCTTGGAAAAATTATATTTTGGTATTAATGGTTTTAAAAAAACTATATGTAAAATAAGGTAGTTCAATATTTAGAGACATAGCAAAAACAAGCTACTTGAATAAAAAAAGGAGAAGAGGGGAAATCGCTTAGCTTGAAGATTTGATTCCTAAAACATGAGGGTGGAACCTTGAAACATTGAGGGAACCGTGGAGGGACTCTTTGGGAGGGAAAATAACCAGAACATAGTGAATTATGAATTTGGAGGTGAGAGTAATGGCTAATGGATGACATTTATATTGAGGGGGTAGGTTTTAAAGGATTAAATATCAGTTATTTTATCATATAAGCCACCCAATTGTGGTTGAATTGAATTACAACCAATTTTATGGATAATTAATGAGTTAGGGAGTATGATTCTACATTTATGTCCTTCAAAAACTAAACCATAGCTTCTATACAACCCAAATAATACATAGAAACCAAAAAATAATTTTTATCTTATAATTTCTATTTTTGGTTCCAAAATTTAAGGTATAAAATTCTAAATTAATTTTTATATTTTAGTATTAATTTTTACATTTATTAAATTATATATTTATTAAATAAATTTTTTCATAAAATTTTATCCATTTTGACATAATATTGATGTCATAAAATTACATTGTTCATAAAGCGACAATTTTTACTTTTTCCCAAAAATCAACTTTGTCAGAAAAATCCTTAAATAATACCCTAAGTTAATATTGATTTGATGAGTCCAAAAATTAAATTTATATCATTAGAATAATTATCTATGTGTAATTATTTGAACTTTTAATTAAATCATTATTTTAATGAAAATTAACAATTGAATAGAAAAATAAACATTATGAAAATTATAAAAATTACTTAGGGATTCGTAAAAACATATTACCATTTAAAAAGTATTTTATAAGATTATTTAATAAAATTAATTTTTATTAAAGATTCTATATAAAACATATTTTTAATATAATGTGTTTATAGTATCTGAAAATAATACCATTTTTCTCATTAAATAATCCCGATGATCATTTAAATATGTTGACATAACCTATACTAATAAAGACCAACTATTTTATTGAATAATGTTCATAATGTCAATCAACTATATTAGTCAAAAAGACATAAGTTCATATAATCATATTTTACTATAAAAAACTATCATTCTTACACTTAATCTTTCAATTCAAATCGAATCAATGTTCAATATAGCGATGTTCATGGGTGTGATGATTATAGGGGTCAAGGTGACCAAAATTTATATATTTTACATTATTTTACCTATATTATTCTTCTCATTTTAATATATGATATTATATTAGCTATTTTTGTAGACTAAATATAATTTTATTTAATAATTTTATAAATAATTGTTGGTTTCTGGTATTTGTTTTCTATCTATTTATTGTTCCTAGTTGTACTAGTTCATATCAACACATTATTTTAAAGTTCCTAAAAATACTTTCTATGTGCTTCTATTATAAAAAATAATAAAAATTTATTGAGATGCAAGAGATCCATTATTAAAAAAATATCGTTTTTCAGGTAATTATATTCTCCCCCTAAAAATATTTTCATCCTTGAAATTTCAATGCAAATTATCCGTTGAGAATATAGTAGGGTTCTTTCATCTCGTTGTTTCCTATGGATCCCACATTTCCTCTTTGTATTTATGGTTCATATAAATCACTTTGACAATGTTAGTTTTCTTATGTCTTATAACTTTGTCTTTATAGTCCAAGATCTTCACTAGCTCCTCCTTATAAGAGAGTTATTTCTACAGTTGTACCACCTATGGATTTAGTACATGAATGGAATTGAGCATTTACTTCCTCAGGATTGATACAAGGAACACATCATGAACATGAGACATGATTGGTCAAAGTGATAGCTAATAGACCACTGATCCTATGTGATCAATGATATTAAAGGGGTTAATGTACCTAGGGTTATGTTTTCCTTTGTTTACAAACCACATGACTTTCTTCAACGGTGAAATTTAACTGAAAACATTAGATCTAACATTGAACTCCATGTCCCTTCAACAATTATCTACACAACTCTTCTGGTGAATCTGAATAGATTTTATGTGTTGTTAGATGGATTGGATATTTTTTGTCATCTCTTTTACAAGATTGGGTCCTAGAAGCTTCGGTTCACCAACCTCACCCCAACAAGTAGGAGTTCTTCATTGCATCCCATAAAGAGCTTCAAATGGAGACATTTGAATACTTGTGAGGAATATATTGTTTTATGAGGGCTCAAATAGTGATATTTTTCAATCCCATCCACCTTTAAATTCCATTGAGCAGTCTCTCGTCATGTTTTCAAGTGACTGAATAGTCCTTTCAAATTTACTTCACTTTTGGGGTGAAAGGCAGTACTAAAATTAAATTCAATATTAAGAGAACGTTGAAGAATTTTATAGAATTTAGAAGTAAAACTTGGCTAAATACCTGAAATGATTGAAAGAGGTACCCTATACAACCTCACTAATTTATGTATATTTTTTAAAGTAGTTCAAGGGAGAATTTTTTTTTGAAAAAAAAAATCTCCCTTGACCGACTGTCCAAAATATACATAAAGTAGTTGGTCAAGGGAGATATCTTCCCAAGTAGCAATGAAGTTATAATTCTTGGTGATTCGATCTAGAATAACCTATATCACATTGCTTATTTGTATGTCTTTGGGATAGTAGTGAATAAGTGCATGGTAATGTTATCCAATTTCCATGTGGGTATGGAAAATGGTTCCAACATCCCCTTGGATTTCAATTTCTATGCATTAACTTGATGACATACCAATAACTTTTAGTTATACTCAGGGAACTCCCTCTTCCTATTGTCCCACCATATGTGCTCTCGAAGATCACAATACATATTAGTACATCTAGGATGGATGGAGAAATATGTGCTATGGGAATTTTCCTATAGATATTTATTTATCTCAGCTGATTAAGGCACACAAAGTCTAGATCCAAACCATAATAGATCATCTTTATTAATATCTTAATCATGAATATTACCCTCCTTCACTACTTTCACCTTCTTTTTTATGTCCTATACCATCCCTTTGTGCCTCCTTGATCCTATTTTAGATACATATTTTGGAAATAATTTAGGCCAAGTATGATGTATTCCTTTCCATTATAACATCCAGATCCATCCTTGCATATCCACAACGATAGGTTCTTTTTCAATCCACATCACATATAGAGTAGTGGTTTATTTATTTCTATGAGAATCAACTAAATTATTCTCCTTTCAAGGATGGTATTGAATAGAGAAATCATAGTACATTATTAGATCTAACCATCTTCCTTGAAGTATTTTTAGATCCACCTTTTTGAATATATACTTAAAAAATTGGTGATTAATATGTATATCACATTTCCCAATAAAGATATTCACTCCATTTATTTAATTCAAATATAACTTCTACTAACACTAGATCATGGGTATGATAATTTTTTTCATGAGGCTTTATAAATCAGAATTCATAAGCGATCACCTTGTTATTTTTCATGTGTACACATCTAAGATCTTTTAGGTATGAATCACTATGATTGAAAAATCCTTCCCTAGTGGAGGGTAAAGTTAGAACCGGTGTACTTTCCAATATGATATTCAGTTCATGAAAATATTATTCATAATCCTTTTTATAGAAAAACGTAACTCCCTTTGAGTTAGATTTTTTAGTGTATTATAAAGTTGTGAAAAAAATTTCAAATTCATTCTATAGTATCATGGAGGACTACAGAAACTATGAATATTAGTTATAGTTATAGGATGATTCAACTCCTCCATAGCCTTTTTCATTTCAATATATACTAATATTCCTTTATTAGAAATGATGTCTCATAATAATTAAAATTGTTATAACCAAGAATTATATTTTATTAACTTACCAAAAAACTCATCCATCCTAAAAGTTTGTAATATGACCCTTATATTATTTTCTTGCTCCTCACAGATTTTAGAATATATCATAATATCATCAATAAAGACCACTATGAAATTATCATAGTAGTCATTAAAGATTATATTCATAAAATCCATAAATATGGAATGAGAATTGGTCAAGATGAAGGGATTAAAAACAAACCCATAATTCCCATATCACATTCAGATGGAAGTATTTTGAATATATTCTTTATTTACCCTCAATTGATTATACTAAGACCAAAGATCCATATTGGAAAATAATTGAGCTCCATGAAGCTAGTTGAACAAATAATAAATCCTTTTAAGAGGATATTTTTTCTTCAATGTGATCTGATTAAGTTCTTTATAATAAATGGAAAACCACTTTGATTCATCCTTCATATCTACAAAGATAATAGGTGCACCCCAAGGAGACAGGATTGGTCGAACAAAATCCTTCTCCAAAATACCATGAAGTTTCTTCTTTAATTCCTCTAACTGCATGTATGTTATTCTATATGGGGTCTTAGATATTGGATTGGATCTAGGTATGAGTTCAATAGATAAGTTTACCTCTCTTTTTGGAGGGATGTCTCAGTAAATCTTTAGGAAGCACATCATTTTATTCCTAAACATTGGGAACATCTCCTATATTTAGGATTTATATTTGTTATTTTTACTCACCAATCATCTCTATAAAGAAGGAAATTGTATGTGGTTATAAGAAAGACTTGGGCAAGGAAATCCATCATTTGAAGATGATTAGAGGTATTCCCTTCAAGGATAGTAAAAATATACTTACTTATATAGTTGATCTTGTCATTATACATTGAAAACCAATCCATACCAAGAATTATTTAAAATTCCACCATCAGAATGATCACCAAGTTTATAGAGATAATGTAATCACCAATGTTAATAGGGGAATCCCTATATATCATTGATGCTTGAATAGTTCCTCTGGTTGTTTTAAAAGATAAATCTATCGCATGTAGTTTAGGGTTTAACTTGATGTTCTTTACAAACATGAATGAAATAAAAGAATGCGTAGTACTAGAATCAAACAATGTAATTTATAGATTTTAGTGTATGATGATTATACCTATCACACAATTATCTGGAGCCTCTAAATCATCTATCCACAAACCATTTTTTTGTATTTTCCATATAGTCACTTTTTGGGTAAGTGGGACCCATACAAAAAGGGCCAGTTGTTCCTACATAACAACATCCACATAGACCAGTAAAAACCACTTTCAACATTCAAAATTTAAACATTAAAATTTCAAAAAACCAAATTCTGAAAAACCACCATAATCCACCTCAAGCCACGAGAAAACCCACAGTAATCCACAAAATCAACCATCACAAGGAGACCTTTAACCAAGAGTATGATCACGTTACTACCAGCCATGATCATTAGTACCATCATCTCTCCACTCACCATCAGATAAGGTAACCATAAAAATTCAACGATATCCACTTCATCTAGATCAATCATCAACCACGGAAACATCATCACCTTGCGGTCATCGACCATCCATTACAGAAACTAGAAATAAAAAAACGGAAATAAAAAACAATCATAACCGATATAGGAATCATCACCACCATCATCAATTTCTAAAATTCAATGATAAATACTCAATCATATTATCCACAAATGTGAGGGGAAGAGAAAAACCAACACCGAAAATCAAAACAGACCATGCGAGGAGCACCTTCAGCCTCTAAATCCTACCTCCCAAATGCTTTTAGGAACCACCGCTTCAAATATAACTCAGAGAGAAGCAAATAGAATTTGAGGCTAGGGAAGGGATTTGAATTCCGAGGGTTCCGAACCAAAACTGTGAAAAAAGTTAAAAATCAGGGAAGAAACCCAAAGAGAACACGAGAAAGAGTAAAACGAGGAAGAATCCAAAAGAAACTAGGGATGAAGATCAAACTAAGACCATATTGAAGAAAGGAGGGGGAAATGGGGAAGACACCGATCAAAACCATAGCCACCGAACCTCAATCATGAAACCTATGTGATTACATTGCTCCATATCTGACCTAGAGTTGAGCAATGGAACACATGGTAAGAGCATGGTAGAGGCGCCCTAGGGTAAAACCAAAGTTCCTTTTCCGAAGCCGAAGCAAGGGGGAGAAACTCGGGAACATACCAACCATGATAGAAATAGGAGGATGAACCCTAGGAGAAGCCATGGACGGGCCATAGAGAGCCGAATAAGACGAAATGAAAGAAGAACCTAGGAGTAGATAAGGTTTCTGCAAGAATCCCTAAAGAAGAGAAGGTGACGAAATCAAGCGTGCGAGGGAGAGGAGAGGTCCGGGGGAGTGTGGAGCCATTATCCTAATTCAGCTATCGTAATTAAAAAGGAATTACCTTGATCCCTTGGCCTCATTGGGGTAGATGGTAGTTCCCCTCCATTATATTATAATATTTATATTGGTTAGTAAAATGTCTAAGTTTCCCACACTTATTGAATTTCACTAAAAGTTGTTCTTACATGATATTATCCTTTTAATTATCATTTATATTTTGAGGTTTTACATCTCCATGAATATTTCGGGCCATTTTTCCATCTCTTCCACACTTTTAGAACTTTCCACTTCTTTCACAACAATTAACCAAATGCATCTTACCAAGTTTTTCTCACATGGAATGTTGTACTTTATTACCATTTGGATTATTTCCAAAATTATGTTTCATATTTATCTTATTTTCATTCTATCCATGAATCCAATAGGAAACACCAAAATCCATTTCAAATTTGAGAGAATATAATACTATCTCTTCATAACCCCCAAAGTCTTAGATTTCCAAATCATTTTGTCGATGGGGTATCAGTCCACTGAAAAATTGATTTTTCTTCCTATCAAAATCAATGACATAACTTTATGTGGGGTGAAAAATCCTTGTAAATTTCTTCTCATAATTCCCCACCAATTCATTTTATATTTTTTTAACTTAATTAATTATCTCTCTATTTTTTTATGAAGGTTATGATGAAAATACGTTATGAAAAATACCTTTTCAAATTCTTCACATCCCATGGAATCCAACACATCCCTTGGATTTGTGTTCATGGACATTTTCCACCACTGATTAGCTTCTCCTTCTAAGGAATATACTTATACTGTAACTTTATCATGTTTATAAAAAAAGAGTATAGAAAATATATTTTCTATAGTATTTATTAATCATTCCATGATTAGTGGGTTATAGGTTCCTCTAAAAATATGTTTTCATTGATGTCTGAAGGATTGAACTACCATTTGTTCCTTACCTAGTGAAGAAGGATGATCCGCATGATTTTGGTTGTTATTCATGACTTGTATTAATTTATTCATCATCATCATAAAGTTCAAAAATCCATATCCCCCATATTGGGAAGGTCATTATCACATTTTTTGTGGCATCTGTTGTTTGCACGAGTCCTTTTACTTATATCCATTTTTTTCTAGAAGGATAGAACCTATGTGAGATACTTTTTACTATTGGGAATATTATATTAACAATTATGAAGTAAGGATATATACAAAAATTTTCTAATAACATGATAATAGTATTATATACTTAAATCTTAATAAATTGTGTATATTATCTATATATTATTCATGATGGTTTGTACAAGCATGTGATTAACCAAAGCATATCCCCCCAGAATTATTCAACCTTGTGTAAAGAAAGTAACACTGTTATACACTAAGGAAAATTTATTAATGATAAATGTACCCTTTTGGGGTTATTACCCCTAGGTATAACTATGATAGATCCACACCCAATTGTAGTTTTAGGACATGTATTTATCTATATGGAAACCATTTACATAATACTCACCAAAATAACAGGATTTTTTTTATATTTACAATTATCCCTAGTGTTTTTACTAATGTTTTCTTATCCTAATTTCCACAAATAATTAAACCATACTTTGATACCAACTATCAAAATCCACCTTTGTATTTCATAAACATTTCATTATATGATATAACAATTAAAAATACATAGGATCTTTTAAGGTTTAGTGTCTTGGAAATAGAGACATAATTCATGAAAAAAATTAACATTTAAAATTATTCCAATCCACTTTTTATACTTCTTCCTAGGTTCTTCTTAAGTTACTTTAACTATATCCCATATCATGGGGACATACATTAATGAAAGGGTTGATCATAAAGTCCCAAAAGGTAATAAAGAAATGAAATATATACCATGAGAGAAAAATTAAAATATATAAGGCATGATCATATGAACATGAGGAATATTATTATATAAATAACATGAATCATTACCTGAAAATATGGATATAATATAAAAAATTGACATTCATAATCATATCAACAAGGTTTATCACAAGGGTTTCATAAATCCTAATTACCCAGGTTGTTCACCAAGTTATCATAAAACATGTCATCTATAGAGATTAATTCATTACTCAATGAATTGAGAAGATATCAGGGTGAACCATTCACATGTATTAATTCATGTGATCAACATTGATTATAATATATCATTTCATTAATAACCGGATGAGAATAAAGAATGATTTTAATATGAAACCACTGAGTATATAAGTGATTAATGACTTGAATATTACATCATTATTAACACATGGAAATGTAAGGTGGTTTTCATAAATGTAAATAGATGAATGAATAAATTATGGTTGCATATAGTTGAATACCCTCTCAAAAGGAAGTGGTTTGGGTATTCACTTATTTTGAATTTGTCATGTAAAATAGATAAATTCAAGAAATAAATTCAATTGAATGGTGATATAAAACAAGGATTAAAGGGAGGGAATAAAGAGGACAAATGAAGGTATACCATTGTTAAAACACTATTTTTCAAGTAAAGTGATGACTAAATGTGATTATAAAGTTAGGTTGTTAAATATTTAGAGACATTCCAAAAATCGATCTACTTGAATAAAAAAAGAGAAGAAGAGAATTCCCTTACCTTGATTATTTGCTTCCTAAAAATCGAGGGTGGAACCTTGACACATTGAAGAAAATTTTTAGGGACTATTTGGGAGAAAAAATGAAAATAAATTTAGAGATTATGAATTTTTAGTAGAGAGTAATGGATAATGGGTGGGATTTTTACTTGAGAAGGGGTGAGATTTAAATGTTTAAATATTGGTTATTTTATCTTTTAAGTTAACCACTTGTGGGGAATTGAATTCCAACAAATTTTTTAGACAATTAATGAGTGGGAGAGTGTGGTTGTACATTCAAGGCCTTCAAAAACCAAAATGTACCATCCATCCAACCAAATTAATTCATAAAATCCAAAAAATAAATCTGATCATAAAATTTATTTTTTTTTTCAAAAATATATGGTATAAATTTATAAATTAAACATAATATTTTTATATTCATTTTTAGATTTATTAAATTATATTTTTATTAAATAATATGTTTCATAAATTTTTAGCCATGATGACATAATGATGATATATAATATATTATGTTCCTGGGGATACAATTACATTCAAACACACACACACACTCATTGTGAACACTCAAGCCAGAAATTTAGTTCATAGCCCCCCAAGGGACCACCCACCCACCCATACCTATCTATTCTTATATTAAAGTCACGTTGGAAAAAATATATGATGGCTTGAGGGGTATTAATTTTTTGATGCCCCAAAGGCCCTACATGCATTATCTTTTCAATGGGTCTACACCCCTTGCATGCATCATGCCTACGTCACTTCATCATGAGGAAAAATGATCATATTTTCATATAAAACACCATCATTATTACACTTCATCAGTCACTTCAATTTGAATCAAGGTCTAATATCCTTACCAAAATGAATATTTCATTACTAACTGTTTTATTTTCTTTCATAATTTCCCAAATATAATTTTATAATTCTGAAATAATGAAATTAGTGATGTTTTTTTACTTATTTTTATTATTACAAGGGAATAACTATTAGCTATCTTTCTTATTTTTTTATTAAGAAAAACAAAATTTTCATTCATGTTATGTGCGAACTACCACCTCCACGAAGAAATGAATTATATTTTTCACTATTGCCTCTATTAAATAATTATAAGGGTGAAATTGAAGAATAAATTTGAAATATATAATATAATTATGATTATTAAGAGACAAATTTTAATCCACTTATTTCACTATCATTTTTTTAGAAATGAAAACTTTAACCATGAATTGTGTGGATTACCGCCTGCACAAAGTAACGTATCTCATTTTTAATATAGTTTCATTATTACTAGTTAAACTATATTTAAATAATAGTATCCACCATAAAATTATATAAATAATATCACTATGATACTATAATAATTATATTTTTTAAAAATAAATTATTTTAATAATAATAACTATATATTAATTATGGTATGTTCATGTTTAGGTCAGTTTAACTATCTACTTGAAAAATTATATAAAATAATATCATGGATCACTATGTGATATTAATTACTGATAATATATTATATAAAAAACTAAATAATGGTTTTATTTTTGTTATGGAGTGGTAATTATAATTTTATACTCATTAATTAGGATGCCAGTTTTCTTTCATTAAACATCCCTGAACTAATCTAATCATCAATTTCATTTTTAAGGATCATAACCAAAAAGCACATAGAATGAAATCTAAAAATTATAAATAATTAAAAATAATAAATTATAGTACCTTTTATGATCTGGTAAAGATCAAATTTGGGGGAATAACAAATAACAATACTATGATTATGAAACTAGATGAAAAAAATAATGATTACTCACACCTAATATTGAAATTAGATACGAACTGACTAGTATACATATAGAGAATAATTATAAATTAATTTTAAAAAATTTATATATATGAATAATATTATAAAATTGGTTATTAAGATAGTTAATTCTTTTTATATAGGAATTCACAACACTTCTTTGAAACCCAAGAATAAAGTTAATTGATTTGGGAACTCAAACTTCATCCTTTGAGTTATAGGATTTATTCATGAATTTATTTCCGATATGATCACTAAATATCACCTTTAAAATTATGTTATCTCTTACATATCTGGGGTTAATAATTTTTAATTTAAATCCATTTCCATGAATTTTTTTCCCTTTTACTTGTTTTTATGAAAACAAAGGATGCTTTTTGAAAATATACTCATAACTAAAAAAATTTACATCAATAAGATTAAATTTTTTTCAAGAAAAATATTTTGTGATTTGGTTTTAATTTTCCTATATATTAAAAAATAAATATCTCAAATGGATTTAGTTTCATGTTTCACCCTACATTTTTATTTTATTATGTGATTATTTGGGGTGATCATGTTTTCTAGTGTCAATCAGTTTAACTCATGGTGTTATTTTATACCAATTATAAATGTTATGAAACACCCTTTTCATTCCTATGGGGGTTTTTTAAAGTTAATGATTTTAATTTTAAATTTATATGAAACCATTTTTTATTTCCATGGATTCTATTTGAATAGTGAATTATTTTCATTTATGTGTTTTATAATACCAATTTTATTTCAATGGGTTATTTATAATGTGATAAGTGAATTGTTTTCAAGTGTCACTCTTAAGAATATATGATGGTGAGTGGGTCCTATATCAACCTCTAATTCATTGGTTAAAAGTTTATATCTCGTGATAAATGTATCTTTGAGTACATTTTACTTTCTCGTAAGTGTGGGCACTGATAGTGTGTCTGATGAAAGTAATGTTTTTCATTGCTAATTATTTAATATAGTTGAAATATATTATGAATACTAATATTATACTCTCATGATTCAAAGTTTATGTTACATTTTTCTCATCTATTTCATAGATATTGTTTTTCCATATTAATATCTTGTGGTTTTAAGTTCATATTCCATTTTGTTTAAGGATCACTTACGTTTCATGATTATCACTCATGATGGCATGATATTTATATTGTGGTCATGATTATTTCATTATTCTTATAAATTCATCATGGATGAAATATTTATTTATCCATTAATAAGTGTTTGATCTCACACATTCCTGATGTTTTCATTCTCCATGTTATGAGGATGAGTTTTATTAATGATTTGATTAGAAAATTGTCTAATATAGTATTATTATAATGAGATATAGAAGAGTATTGTAAAATAAGTTGTCTATGTAGATAATAATACAAGAAACTAAACCTCTAGTATTCCAGTTTGTGTGACCATTTTTGATATAGAATGTTTCTTCATGTAAAATAAATATATAAATGTGTTTATTTAGCATGAAATGTGTTTATTTAGATTGAAATGTGTTTATTCAGTATTACATTTTAGTTTCATGTAAGAATGGGAACTAATGGTGAGACTCCTGAAAGTAACATTTCTTTATAGTAATGTTTGTGAAACCATTGATAGATGTTATGAATTTTTATATAATGTTATCCTTATTCAAGGTTTATGTTAAATGTTTCTATACCATGTTATCACTATTATGTTTCCAAGTTGATTTATTGTGGACTTAATTTATTATGCCATGTCCTTTGAAGATCACTTATGTTTTATGATTATCACTCATTATGACATCATATTTCTCATATAATATTTTTTTTCTTATGATTATCAACTCATCCTTGATGAAATATTTATTCATCCCTTAATGAGAAATTGATCTTACTTATTTCTTATGTTTTCATTCACCAGGTTATTAAGATTAGTTTCACTATTGATAAATTTAGAATATTCTATAGTATGGTTCAATTATGAATAAATGATTATTATTATTTTAAAATAAGTTATTTGTGTAGTTAATCCTCCAAGACACTAAACGTATAATCCTCTATTTTGTGTTACAATTTTTGATAAGGAATGTTTATTCATGTAAAATAATTATATAAATATGTTTATTTCACTTGTGTGACCATAGTGGGTTTTATAGGGGGGTTAGTTATTTTTTGGATTAATTTAGAGAACATTAATGAAAACTATAGGGATAAGTCTACAAGATAAGTATAAGTATATAATAACATCTCAACTTTTTGGATAAGTAGAGATTCTGTGGTTTTTTCTGGAAATAAAATCCTTGTTTTTATACTACAAGTGGATACAGGATCTGACATAGATGTTCCTAAAAACCATGAAATAGTTGTATTGGATATTAACTCATTTTTCACTCAGTTTATAATAATTAGGTATTTCAACATGAATTTTTTGACACAACCATGAGATATGATTTTGTTAATTAAAATTCTATGTATGAACTATTATGTGGGATTTGAATATTTTTATGTTAGAGAACCTAATATAATATTCCCATGAATGACCTTGATTGAAGCCATAAAATTTATATGTTAAGGAAAACATGTCATTTATAATTAATCCCTTCTATGTAAATAGTCTTATTTCTAGATTATGTATTCTTACAATTTACTTTTAAATATTTAAGAAATGGTTGGATCAAAGAGAAACTGTTATAACAATGGTTATGATGGAAAATGAAATGATTGCCCAAATGAGATACAAAATGGGATGAGAGTCAGTGTGCAGAATCGCAAAGAAATGGTCACCCAACTGTCAAAATCAATTAATAATAACACAAACCATGTTTATCTCCTAAACGCACCAAGTAAGAAGCATATTTCTATCATGTATTTCATGTGACAAAGTATACCCAACTCCAGTATATATTTGGAAATTTAGGCTAACTAATGGTGGAATATCATTAAGAAAACACTAGATAAGAAGGATATAAACGTCATGGAATGAGATGAATTTTAAAAAGTATTATTCATAAATCACTTTACTTGAACTCTTCACATGATAATGGAGTAAGAATTCATGTATTTGATACTTAAGGAGGATGATTCCATTGTAACTTTTGAATAAAACTTCATGAAGATTTCAAGTTATTACATTGGTTATATCCCCTAATCTAAAATAAACATCATACATTTATTTGGTGTCTTAAAAACAATTATTTAAAGGGAATTAGAAATAAGATACATTGGGATCCATGAGGAAATTTTTCAATCTGTGATAAAGGTGTAGATGTAAATTAGATATTGTTAATATTTCAAGGAAAAGAAAAGAAAGGTGGAATATCAAGAGAACTATAATGGTAAGTCACAAGAAGGAAAGAAATTTCAACCCCTACTTTCAAAAAGTGTAGGAAGAATCACCCATGTAATTTACTTAAAGGATTAGGGAAGTATTTTAATCATGGTAAAGTAGGCCATTGATCACACAATTTACAAAGTACGGTTAAGTGTTTGATTAATTAAATAGAGGATATTATGGTCCCAACTATCAATCCACCCACACTAAAATGGTTCAAGTGTAAAGAGTTAGGAAATTATGTGAATCAATGACCTGTACCTTAGGATAATGAAGAAAATAATCCCCAATAATCTCCAAATATGAGGTAACAAGGAAGTTAGTTCACAATCACTATCATTGAGGTAGATCATGATAATGAAGTGGTGCAAGGTAAACTTGATCTCATTTATAGATCTTTTGATACCATACTTGATTTTCGTTTATTGAATTATTTTATATCCCAAAAATTTTCTGAGAAAGTTGAATCACCAACTCAAGAAATGTATATTGAACTATCTATAGAAACACCTAGTGGAACATTAACCATGTCTAAGATATATGAATCTTATCTGATTGAGATTTAGGGGAGTATATTTTCTGAATATCTAATTTTTATTTAGTTTTTTAAATTTGAAGTAATAATGTGTATAGATTATATTCCCTCACATAAATCAAATATTAATTGTCAGCGAAAGGATATCTTGTTTCATTTTATAAGTCATCATATTATCTAGTATCAATTTAGGAATAATTATGAACTCCGCTTGGAGGAAAACTCTATAAATGGGTCCCAATACCCAATAATAAGGTATTTCAAGATCAAATTATTAGGTAGGATATCAAAATTTATAAAATGTAAATTATACAAGAATACACTGATGTATTTCCAAATGAACTGCATGGTCTTTCACCAAAGTATGATGTTGAGTTTTCAATTTAACTCACACCTAGATCCAGCCTATCATAAAGTGCCCATATATAATAGCCAATATTTAATTAGTGGGATTAAAGAATCAACTTTAAGAGAATATGATTAAGGGATTAATACACCCAAGTGCTTCACCATGGGGTGAACCAATCCTTTTAAAAAAACACGGATATATTAATGCATATTTTCATTGATTATCATGAGCTTAATAAGACCATGATAAAAAACAAGTATTAAATACCCTATATCGATGATATGTTCAATCAACTCATAGGTGATTGATATTTCTCAAAGATTGACCTTTGATCTGGATATCATCTTTTAAGGGTTAAAAATGAGGATAAATCCAAAACAAATTTCCAAAAAATGTATGAAAACTATAAATTTATAGTGACGCTATTTGAAATTACAAATTCTCCTTATATTTTTATAGATTTAAAGAATGTAGAGTTTTGGTATTACCTTGAAATATTTGTGGTAGTATTTATAAATGATATTATTATATATTCTATGAGTAATTTAGACCATGAAGAACATTTATAGATTGTGTTTATATCCTTAAGAAAGGTGAAACTATATGAAAAGTTTAGCAAGTGAAAATTATAGCAATAGAAAGTTTCATTATTAGGTCATGAAATCACCAGTAAGTCAATATCTATATATCCTTCAAAGATGTAAGTTATTGATAAATGGCCCATAATAACCATAGAAGATAATATCCATAGTTTTCTTAGGTTTTTTGAAAACTATAAATTCTTTTTGAGTGATTTTTCATGTATATAAAATCTATTAACCATGTTAACACATAATGGAGTGAAATTCCTTGGGAAAGAAGAATGAAGTGAAGGTTTTATGAAATTAAATAAGAGGTTGGTCATTACACTTATACGTAAATTTCCCTAAAATGGTGAAGGGTTTATAATATATATTCATGATTTTAAAAGGGTCCTAGGATGATTCCTCGTGTAGAATGATAAGGTAATTGTTTATGTATCTCATCAATTAATGACTCATGGAAAAATGCGTATGACAGCTGATTTAGAGTTTACAACAGTGATCATTGTATTAAATATTTAGTGCAATTGTCACTATTATGAAAAGTTTGATATATAAACTTATTATAAGTGTTTGAAATATATATTCACATAGAATGAGTTAAACATATTTCAAAAATATATGGTTGGAGTTGACAAATGATTATGGATTATCAATAAAGTACCACCCAAAGAAGGAATACAAGGTGGTTGATGCTCAGAGGAGTAAAGATCATACAAGTATATCCATGATGAGGATTGAAAAAAACCAATACTCATTTTTTATGGAGGATGAATCTTGAAGTCATAGTATTAGATAAAAAATCATATTATTCCCAATAAAATTCTCAACCTTTCATTCACATGAATATAGAAGAACCCTAAAAAGATGATATATAGATATTTAAAAAGGTAGTGAGTATTCTGAAGGTCAACTTTGATAAAGATAGAGTTATAAGGTTGGTAACATGAATATGGGTTCCATCAAAACTAGAACCGAAGAGGGAACTTTTGGATGATTCTAATAGCCTATCCTTTTCTATTCATCAAGGAATAATGAACTTGTATAGTAATCTAAATCAAAACTTATGGTAGTATAAAATGAATATGGAGATCATAGAATACATATCTCAATGATTGTTATGCCATAAAGTTAATTTTTAACAATAGAAGTCTAAGGGTGTGTTCCACCATTACCCATAAAAGTATGGAAATTGGAAAACTTTGCCATGAATTTCATCATAGGACTCCTTGAAATATAAAAGGGTCATAATATCATTTATTCTGTAATATACTACCTTCTTAAGTCATATCATTTTATTACCATAAAATAATATTTCAATCTTCACTGACTCACCAAGATATACATAAGGAAAGTGGTAAGACTATATGGAGTACCACTCCCCATTATATCTGATTAGGATATGAGGTTTATCTTGAGGTTATGGATAAGTATCAAATATAATTAGAAATAAATTTTAAGTTCAATAGTTCTTATAATCCTCAGATATATGGTTAGTTTTAGATGACCATTCAATCTCCAGAGGATATGTTGATATCTTATTCAGTGGATTTATAAGGATGTTGGGATCAACGCTAGCCTTTTAAACAGTTATCATATAACAATATTTTTTACTCTATTATTCAAATGGAACCATGTGAGTCTATATATGGGAATGGAATTAGGGATCCAAAATATTAGGAGGAAGTTGGAGAGAATTAGTTGAATGGTCCTGATCCTGTCCAAGAAACGACATAGAAGTTTCAAAAAAATCAGCAGAATATGAAAGTTGAATAAAGTCAATAAAAGTGTTAGACATAGAATCACAGATGAGATATAGAGTTTTAATTTTGGAATAAGGTGTTTTTTAGTTATCTCTATGAAAGTGTGTTATGTGATTTGAAAAGAATTTAATTCTAAGACTTAGGTACATTTTTTCCTTTCAAGAACCTCGATCATGTCACGGTGGTATCTTATTGATTAGAACTCCATCTAGACCTCTCCCAAGTGTATGATGTGTTATATGTATCATTTTTTAGGAAGTACATACCAAACCCATTACATGTATAGAACGAAAAATATGTGAAACTAGAAAATGATCTAACATAAGAGGAATTACCAGTGTAAATTTTGGAACAAAAATAGATAATGTGTTTCAGAATAATACCACTCATTTGGTAAAAGTTTTTTTGGAGGAATCATAAGTTTGAGGAAGCTATTTGGGAACCTTATTTTGTAATGAGATAAAAATACCCTCACATATTTTTATCTGAGTCATAAAAGGATGGAATTATTTTTCTGGGGGTAGAATGTATAGAATCAAGATTTTATCAAAATATTACCCCTTAAAATAAATATTTTATTTGATATCTTACTCCACAGAAAACACCAAACCTCAAAGGAACATGGAACATTTTAAAATAATAGATATTAACCACTATAAGATAGTGGTTAAATAAGTGGGTACAAACATTTGTAAACACTTTATAAAATAAAGGTCCATTTTTATACTGTTTACACAAGTGTAATTAAGTGGCTAAAGAAATAATTTAATTATTAAAATTTATTGTGTAAAATGGATATTTTCAAGTATGATATTTTCTTTATTAGCACTTATTTTAGAAGAATATTTTATATATCAATGCATGATTTCCTTTAAATAAATTTCCACAGGTTATGATTTTACTTAAAAATTAATTTTTTGAATTATAGAATGAGAATTTGAAAAAATTAAATTCATTTTTTTAAATATCATTAAAATATTATATTAATATGATTTTTGTTATTTTTTTAAATTAATTGATTTTTTGTGAATAATCTAATTTACTTTTTTTTCCAAAGCATGACTTTTACAAAATTATTTTTATATTGGTATGACTTGTAAATTTATGAAATTATTTTATGGACCAAATATGTGTTTTATAAGTTAATTTTTAATTTAAATATATTTATTTTTAATTTTCTAACTTATATTTTACATTTTGGAACTTACGTTATGTTTTTAAAAAAATTAATATATTATAAACTAATTATTTTAAAATTAATAACCATAATTTTTTGAAAAAATAATTTAATAAAATTGATTTCATATAATTAATTATAAGGTCCAAATTATGTAATAATGTATATTTTATTTTAGGTTATATTGAATAATTTACAGTGGTGAAAAAACTAGTTGTCATAGTAGAATCCCAAAAATGGTAAAAAAAGGTAACCTAAGGAGTGAAATGCATAATAAGTTAAAAACATTATTCTAATTAAGTATTTTAGGTTTGGATAGACAAAAAATTATCTAAAATCAATTATTGTTAATTTTTTATCCACTTGATATGATTAACATCTCATCCTATCGTATTATGTGGTTTTAATTACCAAAAAGTCATTCTTAACACTTATAAAAGGGCCTCTAACCACCCCTTCACGACCAATCAAGGAATTTAGTTTCCACCTAAAAAACTTCTCATTATCCTTACTTTATAATACTCTTACTTTTCCTTGATCTTATGGACATAATATATTGACTTAATACCTCTATTTTGAAGGAGTATTCTAAGAGAAATCCCAAGTCCACATCATGAGTACATTTTTTACTATCTTCTTTATTTTGTATATTACATTCAATAATACAATTTTATAAATCATAAAAAATTAAATAATTTTTTTGAACATTTAATTTTATTATTCTAAGGTAATAACTATTAACTATCTTTTACATTTTTTATTAAGAAAAATAAAACCAGTATTTATGTATTGTGTGGACTACTCCTAGTACTAACTAATAATTTTTTCTACCAATTCATATGTTATTTAATTATAAGGGTGAAATTAAAAATTAAATATGGAATATAAAATATGATTATTTTTATTATTAGAATATTTATAATTCAACTTATTTGTCTCTCATTCTTTGAGAAATGAAAATGTTAACTGTTTGTTGTGCGGACTACCACCTCCACGAGGTAACATATATCATTTTTCATATAGATTCATTATTATTTATTAAAATATCTTAAAATATAAATAAAAACCTTAAAATTATCTAAATAATATAATTTTTATTCTTTATCAATGGCATTATTCCAAAATAAACCACTTTCATAATCCTAATCAGCTATTAATTATGGAATGTTCGTGTTTGTGCTGATCAAACCACATATTGAATATTCATATAAAATAATATGATGGATGACTATGAGAACATAATTAATGATAATATATTATTTAAATAATAAAATTTGGGTTTTATTTTAGTTTTGGATTGGTAAATTTAATGTTAAACTCATTAATTAAGATACAAATGCCCATTCAATAAAACTCACTGAAACATGGTCATCACTGATTTTATCTTTAAGTATCCTAAAAAAAATCTAATAGAATGAAAATATAAAATTATAAATTAGAGATAATAAATTCCAGTACCTTTTATTATATTTTAATGATGTACTTTGGGAGAATATTAAACAAAAACACCATGATTACAAAACTAGGTAAAAACAATCATGACTGCTCACACCAGATATTGAAAATAGATCTAACTGATATAATTATAGATAATAATTATAAATAAACTATATAAAAGTTATATATATGAATAAAATATTAAAAAAGGTTATTAAGATAGTTATTTTTTTATACATGAGGTTAAATAGCTTTCTTGTAAGTCAATAATAATGATAAGATATTTGGTAACTCAAACATCACCCTTTGAGTTATATGATTTATTCTTGAAATTAATCCTCCTATGTTCACCAAATATATCATTTTAAATTATGTTATATCAAATATAATTTGGAAATTTTTTTTTAATTAAAATACCCTTCTAGTAATTGTTATCCTTTCACTATTTTGGAATAAGATACAGTGTACTTTTTGAAAAGAGACTCATAACTATAACTTTTACATTGATGATTAAGAACTATTTTTAAAGAAATATCTTCTATGATTTGGTTTTAATTTTCCTCTCCATATTAAAAATTATATATCTCTAGTGGAGTTATTTTTCATGTTTCACCCTCCATTTTTCTTTTATTATCTAATTAATTTAAGTGATCAAATTTTCAATGTCAATCGATTTAATTCATAGTTTTACCATTTGAAAATGTTATGAAACCAATTATTATTTCCATGGTTTCTTGATGAAAAGTGAGCGATTTTCATTTAAATGATATATTAAACTCATTTTATTCCAATGGGTTCTTTATGATGTGATAAGTAAATAATTTTCAAGTGGAACTCATAAGTATGAATGAAGACAGGTAGGGTCTTATATCACTCACCAATAAATTGTTTAACAGTTTATATCTCATGAGAAAAGTATTTGGGTATATGTTTGAGTTTCTTGTAAGCATGTGTGCTAATAGTGTAGCCCATGAAAGTAATATTTCCATATGATAATGTTTGTGCCAGAGTTGAAAGATATTATGAATTATGATCTTATAATTTCATGATTCAAGGTTTATGTTATATTTTTTAATATATATTATGGATATTATGTTCCCATGTTGATCACATATGTCTTTAAGTTCTTATTACATGTCCTCTGAATCTCACTTGGGTTTTATGATCATCACTTGTGATGACATGATATTTATATTATGATCATGGTTTTTTCTTATGCTTATGAAATCATCCTTGATAAAATGTTTATTTGTACCATAATGATCATTTTATCCCACCCCTTTCCTATGTTTTCATTCCCTGAGTTATGAGGGCGAGTTTTACTAATGCGGAATTTAAAAGATAGTCTAGTATAGTGATCTTATGAATATATTTTGATGAGTTTTGTAAAATAATTTTATT
The DNA here is from genome assembly GCA_963277665.1 of Viscum album. NCBI lineage: Eukaryota > Viridiplantae > Streptophyta > Magnoliopsida > Santalales > Viscaceae > Viscum > Viscum album. The sequence goes on along the minus strand of OY728160.1, from coordinate 1,302,909,452 downwards.
TGTAGGTAATCCTCCAATACATTAAACCTATAAGCCTCTAGATTGTATGACCCTATTTGATGTGGAATGTTTTTTCATATAAAATAATTATATAAATGTGTTTATTTATATTAGGTATTCATACTATTGTTAGATTAATATCTTGTTTCCTACACAAATTTCCTACTCAGTGGGATTATATGTTGTGTCAATTTCTCACCAAAAAGTGGTAAGACTACAAATTCAAAGTATTTTATAATTCATCCATAGTTGAGAAGTTTTTGGAACAAGAAAGTTAAATATAAATTTTGATTGATAAATGGAGAGTGAGATAGAAATTACGAAATCCTTGAAGTGTATTTCAAGAGAGGGATAATAGTGTATCATTATGATATTTTATGATATATTTCTCTTAAAATAAATTTAATTTCCTTGATAGGTTTTTGTACACTCAACAATATGTTTAAATGAACAACAATATACAATTTAATTATTATTATTTAATATGACGGTTATCACCTAGATATTGGATTGGTGGGTTTGAATGGGACAAAATAAATTATTAAAAACTATTATTTACATAGGTATAAAATAAAATAATTATTTATCAATAGGATAAAAAATAAAATAAAATTATTTTAATGTAAAAAAAGAGGTGTTTTTCTAAACACTACTTTTATGCTGATAATGTGTTTTTATTTTAATAAATTAAATTAATAGTGATTAATGAATAATTTTAATGAAATTTTTTATTATATATTTTATAAAAAAATTTAACATTCACATAATAGGTCTTACATGGAAAGGGATGAAGGTAAACTCAATTTTAGGCTTAAAAATGCATTTTTCTAAAAATGATTTTGCTGCATTTTGCACACTTTAAAATGAACTTATTATAATCATAGAAATTTACTATTTTAAAATGGATTCCATATTTGGAATAAAAATAATTTATATTTTGAAATAATTTTTTATATTTTTTTCATAATTAATAGTAAAAACATTAAAAATTTGTTATCAAGGTTAAGTTTAAAAAGAGTTTACCAAGGGGTTAACAAAGAGATATGGTGTAAAATATCAAAAAAACATAATATAATTTCAATTTTTGATGTTATTTATACCAAATAATTATTATATTCTAATATTATTCAATTTGGATCCACTTTAATTGAGTAATAAATTAATATATTTTCATCTATGGAAAAATTCCAAGTGTGTACTCTCCCTCACTTATAAAAGGATACCACCAATCCTCTCTTCCTCGGACATCATGAGAATTATATATTGGAAAATAAATACCCTAATACCTTCCTTAAATCCCTAAAAATGTACAATAGGTAATATTTTTTTATAATACCATGCTTTCAAGTCTTAATGTGTAAGCCAAAGTAGGTTTCTCAACGTGGAGGTATAACTCCTAACCGAGTAATTTCAATTTTATTTCTTATTTGAGCTTCAATAAACATGTTTTATACATCATAAAATAATGAATAAATAATCATAACTATACTAATATGTTATTATTTCAATGGATCAATCAATATTCATATTCTTCTCCCTCAAATGGGAAATGAAAGCATCCTTTGTGCGTATGTGCAGACTACCACCTCACGGAGTGATGTATTTCATTTTTCATCTCCATAAATAATGGATAGTTATTATGATGTATTTAAGATTTATATATGATTTTTATGACTTAATTATTATTTTTGTGTTATAATATATTATCTACATTCTCACCTCTTCATCCGTTGGAAAATTATATCATCACTTGTGCGTATGTGCGGACTACAACCTCCATGATGCAAAGTGATTTGTTTTTCATTTAATATTTTCATATATGGTAGTAAGTGTATATTTAATTAATATATTATTTTTATGGTAAAATAATTATACTATAAATTTTAATTATCATTTAGATTTATTTCATTACATCCAACAAAAATGGAAACATCACTCATGTATATGTACGGATTACCATCTCCATGAAGTGATGTAATTCATTTTTCATCACTGATTAACATGTTTGATTATAAAAGTGTATATTATTGATTAATGTGATAATTATTTAATGGGTACTATTATTTATATTATTAAACCATGACCAAGGTTTAAGTAACAGAACCATCAAACTGAAACATGCGTGGAAAACAAACCAGTTTTCACTCAAATGTTCATTTTAATGAAGAAATTATTAATAAAGGATAATAAAAAATTATAAAGGAATGATAAATAGTAATTTAATTTTCAATATTTTTAGGTAAAATATTAATAATAAATCTATATTTATTATAAATTATATTTTAACAAGTATTAAAGAAGACGAGACTTGAGGTAAGGGGTTCAAGATACAATCTCATTTCATTTCAGGATTGTCTATGATAAATTTCCATTGAGAAATATTATGTTGATATTATATTTCAAATCCATATATTTTATTATTTATAGGATATTTTGATAAATTTTATGTATTCTTAATATTTTTCTCAATTTGGTACTTAAAATGATCGAGAAAATGTTTTTAAATAAAATCCTTCTTTATTTCTTCTTTGGTCAATGAACTTTTTCTTTCAGATCCATAATCTTTAAAATTATTTTATCAAAGTTATTACCTATATAAGAAATGTTTTAAAATTTTAATTTTAACTAATTTTTACATTATTTACAATTTTTTTAAAATTAATCATTCTAATTTTTTTCTAAATAAGTCATTTTTTTACTTTTACTATGGTTTGAAAAGAATGTTTTTTAACATATACAACATAAATAGATTTTCTCACCATCATGATAGTTCTTTAATTTTATGTTTACTATATATTTTTCCTTGGTTATATTAAAATAAAAAAATTCTTTAAATTGTTAAAAAAATTATTTAAAATTTTATCAATGGAAATTGATTTTTTATCATGAAAAGAAATATTCAAATCTTCTTTTGAATGAATTTTTCATCTATGTCAGATTTATTTATGATTCACTAGGGATTTTATATTATGATTCTATAAAATTTGTTTCTCTAGATGTTTTATTATGATGATGATCTAATTAAGATTCTATGAAACTCATTTATTTCCCATTGGTTAATTAAGTTATGATGAAACCTTTATGAAACCCATTTTTTCCATGGGTTATGTTATGATGAAATGATGAAATGTTTAGAAAGACAATATCATTTGTATGAGTTATTATATAATGATATTATAGTTTTTTTATGATCTTTCATCACACATATGTATAGTTTTCATTATTTAATTGGTGAGACCATAGTTGTATTTCCCTCTAATGCATTGGGTAAAGATGGAAAATTCATGAGATAACTATGTTACATGGGAACTTGAATTCATTTCATAATATTATGCATGGAATTGGTTTCATGTACATAATTTGATGTTTGAATTGGTTTTCATGTACATTATTTAATGTGTGGACTTGGTTTCATGTCCATTAGTTTATGTAAGGACCTAATTTCATGTCCTTAACTTAATTAGTGAACTTATTACTGTTGATAAATGTTCAAAATGTTATAACCATCTATTTTATTCGTATTCCTATTTTTATGATTGCTCTCATGGATCATGATTGATTATTTATGTTTCTGCCTTATTATGAATTTTATCTTTTGTTATGAAAAATACTCACCATGACTCCTTGTTAATGATTTTTAATTGATTGGGTATGAATTTGTTTTGTTATAATCATTTTCTCATACCCTTATACTCATGTATGATCATTGATTGATAGTTCCTATGTTTACCCTTACTGGGAATCTTAGCTCGCCTGTTATTTTGTTTTACTTTCCCAGGTTTTTATAGATGTTTCAAAGTATGATATGTCTAAAAGGGTATTAATATGATGAAATTTACGGGAGATATCGAAGACCCTTTATAGAATAAAATATTGATGTATCTTCTATAAATACACCAATCCTTTACAGTTATGGGGTGCGTATAATTGTGTTATGTATTTTATAGTAATTTAAAATTATGAAATATTTATATATATTATTCTTTAGGTGCCTCAGTTGGTATCCAAGCAGGGTTTAGTTATTTTCATAGATTTAGACTAGAAAACTTTGGCAAGAACCTTGTGGATAATTATGTGTGAACGATAACATCCTAAAGTTTTATTAATGTTGGTATTACATGGTTTTATTATAAAATAAATCATTGTATGGATATTGGGAAGTGGATTTAGCTGTGACACAGATACACCTAGGGGTAACAAATCTGAAAGGGGTATATTGGATATTAACTCAATCGTCATCAGTGAAAGATGAGTAGAACTAATACTGTGCACATTTTTAAACACTCCCAATATATATTATTTAGTTAATTCACATTCTCTTTATGAACCATAAAGAAGGATTTGAATAGATTATGACCAAGTATGACCTAGGTTAAACCTAATATTTCATTGTTTGATAAGAATATATCATGATTTAGTATATATTGGGAATGATTTATGTGAATATATGATTGTTTACATGGTTATAGTAGCTTGATTCTCATACTATGTTTTTAGATTTATTCAATGGCTGGAAGTAGAAATAATCATGTGAAAAATGACTATGATGAATAATGTGATTACTATACTTGTGAGCGACTTAATGGTTCAAGAAATGGGATGAAATATTTTGTAAATATAAACACTAAAATTTTCAATATATGGGTGGTAATTTGAACTATATTTATCATATGAATGCATCAAGGATGCAGAAAGATGTCATTTAATCATATATACAACAATTTACACCTTGTTTCTAGGGGTGTTATAATCTACTAATAGTTGAAAAATGGATCAATCTGATGGAAAATATATTTTCTATTCTATAGTTTTCAAACCATGAGAACATTGTCTTAATAGTCTATTGTTTTTAAACTAAAGTGGATTAATGGTGGAATCTTATCAAGAATACAAGGAATTAAAAATAAATCACTTCCAAGGTGTGGGAGGATTTTAGTAGGGTATTTTTTAATAAGTACTTTACATGAAATATTTTTAATAAAATGGATAGGGACATTCTAGAGTTGAAGGATGAGGATGATGAATCCATTAATACCTATAAAAGAAACTTTACAAGAATTTATAGGTATGAATATGGTTTTATCATTTACCTTGAATGTAAGATTTATTAACTCTATAGTGGTTTGAAACTAATTATTAAAAAGGAATTATCCATAAGAAACTTTGTAAGTTATAAAAATTTTGTTTTATGTGCACTCAATGTGGAGAGGGAAGATATAAATCCTCATTTTAATGGTTATGGTGATAAGAAATGAAAGATTGAGTTTTATGGAAGATCCAGAGGTATGTCACATGGGGGGAAGGAATAATTTTCAATTTTTTATGTGCCAAATATTTGGGAAGGAGCACTCAAGTAATTTATTAAAATGAAATAGAATATGTTTCAAGTGTATGAGTCCTAATAATTGAGAAAAATAATGAATAAGTGAGGGTAAGAGACTAGTAAATGAAAGGAATTGAGATAAATATCAACTAAATACGCCATCCACACTTCATTACTTCAGATGCAAGGATTTTAGGAATTATTTGAATCAATATCATAATCTATGGGTTAGTAAGAATAATACTCATTAACGACCACCGATGTCAAAGGACCGAGGTAAATATCATGTGATCACAACTTCTAAAGTGTTTTATGAGAATGAAGTGGTGAAATTTACACTTATAATCCACTCTAGAACATATAATTGTTTTATTTGATTTTGTCTCTACCCACTCTTTTATATTAAAGGAATCCTCTAAGGGAATCATATTACCACCTTAATGACATGATATTGAGTTAGCTATAAAAAATAATTATGGTATGATGTTTACATATCAAATATATAGCTTCTTTATAATAGAAGTTTGTGGGTATGTGATTCTTAAAAATATTTTGATTCTCCCTCTTGTTGAATTTTATGTGATTTTGGGCACGGAACTACTCTCACTATATATATTCCATACCAATTTATATTGAATGAAAGTCTTGTTTGATATTACTAATCAAAATATGATAGTATTTCAGTGTGAGGATGAATAGTAAATTCTAATGGATTCTACATCTATTATATGGGATTTATTGCCTATTCATGGAGTATATTTATCCCAAATGGTTTGGTAGAAACTCAACATGGAAGATATTCCTTTTTTGGGGATTATTATGATTTACTTCATAAATATTTTCATAGTATTTTCCAAATTTTTATTTTTAGTTCTCAATAGAACATATACATGATGCTACACCTATTTCAAAGAATCTATATAGAATATCCCTAAATTATTTTCATGAATTGAAGAAGAAACTCTATGAGAATATTGATAAAAGATTAATACACCTTAGTACATCACCATAGGGTGCATCTATTATTTTTATTAATAATAAATGTGTTTCAATATATATTTTAATTTATTTTCATGAATTTAGTAAGATATACATTATACACATGTATCTTCTTCCTCATATTGATAATATTTTTGATTATTTATAAGGAGATTAATATTTTTACAAGATTGATCTTCAATCTGGATATTATTAACTAGGGGTCAATAAGGAGGATATACCCAATACATAATTTCATATGAGGCATGGTATTTATGAATTTATAGTAGTTCCATTTGGACTAATCAATTATTTTTTTATCTTTATTTATTTAATTAACAACATCATTATATATTACCTTGACTAGTTTTTCTTAGTATTTATAGTTAATATTATTATATATTCAAAGATCAAAGAAGATAATGAATAAAATTTGAATATTGTGATAAATACCCTAAGGAATGAGAATTTTTATGCTAAATTTATCAATTGTTAATTTTAGCTATAGAAAGACATGTTCATGGGTCATATAATCTCAGGTGATGGCTTATCAATTGATCCTTTAAAGATGAAAGTCATTGAACAATTTCATAGATCAACCATGACAACCAATGTCCAAAGTTTTCTTGGTTTGGAATGATAAAACTATAACATTGTGATATATCTCTCAAATTCAATAACAAAGTTGAATCTCAATGGATCCAAGTTCCTTTGGATGAATGAATGTGAGTAAAATTTCATGGAGCTAAAGAGTATGTTTTTTATGAAATCTTTGATTACACTACCCTATAGTGGAGAAGGTTTTGTGAAATTTAGTGATGCATTAAAGAAGCTATAGATATTCTTCCCCATGAAGAAAGATATAGCGATAACCTATACCTCGTGCGAATTGAAAATTCATTACCAAAATTACCCGACTCATGATTTGGAGTTGATAGTATTAAATTTTTCACTTAAAAATAGAGTAAATATATTTATGCTAACTAGTGTGATATATATACTAATAATAAAATCTTGAAGCATATATTCATGCTGAAATACTTTAATATTCACTAAATTATATGGTTGGAGTTGATTACATATTATTATTGTTTAATACACAAACAACCTAGGAAGGATAAAAAGGTGGTTGGTGCTCTTAATCCGAAATGCCATAATTGTTTTTCCATGATGAAGATTAAAATAGATCCAATATTTATGTATTAGTAAAATATATATCTTGAAATCATGATAAAAGGGGGCATATCACATCTTTCTCATATGAATGTTAAACCATTTATCCTTATAAGGATTAAAGAGGCACAAAATAATGACGTCGAACTAAATAAGAAGGTGGGAAATTTACTTGAGTTTAACCATGATTATTATAGAATGATAAGGTACATAAATCGAGTATTTTTTCCGTCAATACAAAACTTGAAAGAGTTGTTGGATGAAGCTCATAGTATATAATTCTCTATTTATCCTGGAATTATGAAGATGTATAGAGATCTAAAAGAGTATTACTGGTGGGATAACATGAAAAGGGATATTGTAAAGAATTATATCTATTTATGGTATGTCATCAAGGTAAGGCTAAGAGACAGAAGTCTAAGGGGATGTTATAACAATTACCCTTACCAAAGTAGAAAAAGGAAAACATTACCAATGATTTCATCATTGGCCTCCCCAAAATATCTAAATGGCACAATTCTATTTGGATTTTAGTCGATCGACATAAAAATAATTACATTTCGTTTAAATTACTCAATATTTATCTCTTGATGAAATTTATAATATATAAATTAAATAATTGGTAAGGTTGTATGCAGTACCGCATTCTATTGTGACTGATCAGGATCTAAGGTTTACCTCAAAGTTATAGAAAATTCTTTTAATAAGTTTTAAATGTGGAGTTGAACTTTATCACTTCATGTCAACCTCAGAAATAGGGTCATTATAAGAGGAAAATTTAAATCTATGTGGATATGATGAGATTTTATTCATTGGATTTCAAGGGTGTTTGGGATCAATGCATTCGTTTAGTGAAATTTTCTTACAATAATAGCTTTAGTTCGGACATTCAGATGGCTCCTTATAAATCCCTCTACGGTAGAAAGTTCATAAATTCAATATTCAGGGATGAAATTGGAGAATGAAATAAATAAATACCAATGATATATAAGTAAATAAAACACAATATTAGATTCATTTAGCAGCACATCGAGATAGCATATAGATGATAGAAATGTTATGATGAAAATCATAGATGAGATATTGAGTTCAAAGTTAGTGATAAGGTATTACTATTAATATCTCCTTGTAATAATGTTATATGATTTGGAAAAATGGGAAGTCTTGGACCTAGATATATCAGTCTATTTAATAATATTTGTCTTATTAACATGGTTTCTTATCACTTTGTGATTCCACCAAATCTCTCTCAAGTTCATGATGTGTTCTGTGTCTCTCTCTTGAAGAAGTACATACCCGATCATTCACATGCACCGAACCCAAAGGTTATGACACTAGATAATGATATCTCTTATAAATAAAAACCATTATATATACTATATCAAAGAGATAAAGTGTAATAAAATAAGATAAATCACCTGTTAAATGTTTTTTGGAGAAACCATAAATTTGAGGAAGCTATGTGGGAACCTAAGAATGTGATGAGGCAGAAGTATCTTTATTTTTTTTATTAGAGTAATATAATGTTGGGGAGAAATTATTATAAGGGGGTAGAATGTAACACCCTCATATTTTATGAAATATATATATATATATATATCTTTAAATTCATCTAACTTCTTTGAAATCTTTCTTTACACACAACACTGAGTTTAAACGAACCACAACATGTTATTGAATTATTATCATTTAATTTATGTTTATATCCTAGATGATGGATTAGATATTTTGGATAGGACTAAATAAATTTGTAAAAATTATTTTTTACATATTCATAAAACTAATACATTGGTTATCAATTGGTTATAAAATAAAATAAAATAATTTTACAGTAATTAGAGATATTTTTTCTAAAAAATGATTTTTATTCATATAATCTGGTTTAATTTTAATATATTAAATTAATCACTATTTATGAATTATTTTAATTAAATTTATATATTATATATTCAATAAAATATTTTAATATTCATATAATAGTTTTTTCATGGCCATGAATGTATCTAAACTTAATTTTATACTCAAGAATGCATTTTTCTAAAAATAGTTTTTTTATGTTTTGCACACTATTTTAAAATGAATTTCAAAACATTATTGAAATTTAATATTTTTAAATGTATTAAATATTTTTTTTCATAATAATTAATATTATTTAATAATTTTAATATAATTTTTATTCATAATTAATATTAAAAAGAGTAAAAATTTGTTGTCATGGTTAAGGTTAAAATGAGTTTATCAGGGGTTAACCTATGAGATGAGGTTTAAAATACCACAAAAACTTACTTAACATTGATTTATTGATGTTTTTTTCCATATACATATTATAATTGAATATTTGAAATTTTTGGACCACATTAATTGATTAATACGTTAATATATTTTAATATTTTGAAAAATTCCAAGTATGTCCTCTCCCTCCCTTATAAAAGGATACCACCTACCCTCTCTTACTCACAATTCATGATACATATAGATCATATAGTAACATTGATAATACCATATTAACATCCCTATCCACATATTATAGGTCTTTTTTATTCATAATACCATCTTTTCAAGGCTCAAGGTGTAAGTCGAATGAGGTTTCTCAATGAAGAGGTGTAACTCTTAACCAAGTACTTTCAATTTTATATCTTATTAAACCATATATAAACATGTAGTATCTATCATAAAATGATTATTTATGTATCATATATATTCTTATATTTTATGATATTTATTTTCCGAAAAAATATTCTTCTCATTCCCCCTCAAATGGGAAATTAAATCATCATTTCTGCATACGTGTGGACCGACACCTCTTGAAGCGATGCATTTTGAGTTTCATCACCATCAATAAATGTTGGTTATTATTATGGGTTTAAATTTTTATATGATATTTATGAAATAATTATTTATTTTTAATTATAATGACTTATATACATTGCTTACCTTTCCATCCATTGGAAAGTGATAACGATACTCGTACATGTGTGTGGACTGCAACCTCGAAGAAGTGATGTTATTAATTTTTCATTTCAACTTTAAATGGTTGATAATAATTATAGATTTAATAAATATATATTAAAATTATTATATAATAAATTTTCAATAAAATTGAATTATTATTTACCTTTCTTTCACTCCACCCATCGAAAAGTGGAAACATCACTCATGGGTACATACAAATTATTATCTCTACAATATGATGCAATTCATTTTTCATAACTGCTTTGTATTAATGATTATAAAAGTGTATATGATGAATAAATAATATAATTATGTCATTACTAATATTATGATGATTATGAAACCATGACCATGGTGCATGTACCAGAACCATCTAACCAAAAAAGGCACAGAAAATGGACTAGTTTTCACCCGAATGTTCATTTTAATGAATAAATTATTAATAAAAGGATATTGGAAATTATAAAGGAATGATACATAATAATTTTTTAATGAATATTTTTTTAACATGTTTTTAATAAATATATATTTATTATAAATTTTATCTGAATGTGTACGAATCAATATGGGACCTGGGGTAAGGGGTTTATGTTACAATCTCATTTGTTTTTGGGATTGTCTTTGCTAAATTTCCATTGAGGGAAATTATGTTGATATTATCCTTTAAAACACATATTTTTTTGATTATTTGGTTATTCCTATAATTTTTATATATTAACACCATTTTCCTCTCTTTGGTACTTAAAATGGTCAATAAATATTTTTTAAATAAAAGTCGACCTTATTTCCCCATTGGTGAAATGACTTTTTATTCCATGTTAATAATCTTTAGATTTGTTATATGAAGGTTTTTACCTTTAAATGGAATGTTTTAAAAATTTTATTTTCACTACATTTTAATTTCTCAACAAATTTTTCTAATGTAATTACTCAAAAATGTTTCCAAACAAGTCATTTTTTACTTTTTACAATGGTTTGAAAAGAATGTTTTTAATGTATACGATGTGAATGGATTTACATGCCATAATGATCGTTCTTTTATATTAAGCATGGTTTATATGTTTCCTTGGTTACTTTCTATGAAAATTAATTTCTTAATATTTTGGGAATTTTTTGTTAAAATGTTCTCAAAGAAAAATAAAATTTTATCATTTTTTTCAAATAATGCTCGAATATTCTTTTAAAGGTATTCATTATCTATATCATCATCCTTTCAGGATTTTTTTGATACACTTTAGAAAAGGAAATTTTATGTATGGACCTTGTTTCATGTCCTCAAGTTAATGTGTGAATTTGGTTTCATGTATTTAAGTTAATGTGTGGAACTAGTTTCATGTCCATAAGTTTATATGAGGACCCAATTTCATGTCCTTAACATAATGAGTGAAATTGTTAATATTTATACATAATCAAAATATCATAGATTATGTTTTTTCCACAAAAATATGTTTACAATATACTCTCATGGATCATGATTGATTATTTATGATTATTTATTATTATGAATTTTTTATTTTTTATGAAACATCTTGATTCCATGACTCATGATTAAAGATACATAATTGATTGGATATGACATTATTATGTTATGATCATGTTCTCATACCCTTATGATCATGTATGATCACTTATTAATATATACTCTGTTGAACCATACTAAGCGTATGAGCACATGATTTCTTATCTTTTCCTAGATTTTGTATGGAAGTTTCTATGTATGATATGTCTAGAAGGGTATTAATATGACGTAAATTGTGGGAGATATTGAAGATCCTTTATAAAATATGATGTTTGTGTATCACGTCTCCAAATACACTAAACTTTATGGTTTTGAGTAATGTATAATTTTTATATATATTATATATTCTTCTAAAATGATGTGATATTTATGTATTTCATGTTTGTATCACCTCAGCTGGTATTAGAGTAATGTTTTGTTATTTTTCAAAATTTGGACTAGAAAACATTGAATAAAACCTTGGGAATAATCCTATGTATAAGATAAAATCATAATTTTTTGGTAATACATAGTCTGTGTGCTTTTCCTATAAAATATATCCCAATCTAGATGCTTTCAAGTGGATGTGGTTGTGGAACATATGTACTAAAGGGTAACAACTCTGAAATGGTGGGATTAGGTAACAACTCAACTTTCACTTGTGCACAATGAGTGGGAATAATACTGAACACCTAAATAGACACTATCTAGGGATGTGATTTAGTTAATTCACATTCTATTTACGAACCATTATGAATTATTTGAATAAATTATGACCATGGATTACTTAGGTTAAAACAAAAGTGGCATTGGTTGATTGAAAGGTGTCATAGTTTATAACATATAAGGAATTATTGGAGTGAATATATCATTGTTCACTCTGGTTATCATAGATAGATGTTTACACTATATTTTTAGTTTTAGTCAATGGATGGAACTAAAAGAAATCATGTAAAAAATTAATCTGATAACCAATGAAATGATTGTGCTCATGATAATCAAAATGGTTTGGAATATGGGATTTGATATCTTAGGGTTAAGATCACTCAATTTTCTTAATATATTGGTGGTAAAGAAAACCATAATGAGATTACAAATGCATTAAGGAAGGAACATCATGCCATTGAATCATTTATTCATTAATATACACCCTATTTATATTGGTATTCCAATCCACTTGTTTGTAAATAATGGATTAGTGTGATGAAAAATATATTTTCCATTTAAAAGTGATTAGACCATGAGAAAATTGTCTTAATAGTTTATCACTTAGAAGGTAAATCAGATTAATGGTGGACTCTTATCAATAATTAAGGGAATGTGAAAGAAATAAACTCTATAGAACGGGAGGAGTTTAAGAGGGTATTTATTAATAAGTAATTTCCTATAACTCTTAATACTAAAAAAGAGAGAGGTTCATTCTATAGTTGAAGTGGAAGGATGAGGAATCCATTGGTATCTATGCATAAAACATTACAAGACTTATGAGGTAAACATTTTTGGTTTTTTCATCAACCCAAAAAGTAATATGGATTCATTATTAAGTTGTTTAAAACCAAGTCTTCAAAATGTATTATCTGTAAGATACTTTGTAATCAAGGAATAGATTGTTTTATATGCACAAAAAGTGGAAATAGATGTCAAATGCCCTTATTTTAATGGTTCTGGTGACAAGAAAAAGAAGATAAAATTTCATGGAAGATCTAGTGGTATGTAACATGGTGGGAAGAATAAGTTTAAACCTCATAAATTATAAAAAAAATGTCTAGAGCACTCTCATAATTTCTTGAAAGGAATAATAAAAAGTTTTAAGTGTAAGAGGCTTATCTATCAAGAAAAAGAGTATAAAAGTGATATGAAGAGGCTACTAAATTAAATTAATGGAGATAAATCTCAATAGAATACACTATCAACACATTAATACTTAGATGTAAATACTTTCTTCATTATGAAAATAAATTATATAATCCAAGGAATAGTGAGGATAATAGGCCTCAGCAACCTCTGATGTCAATGATCATAGAGGAATATCATGTGATCATGGGCACCAAAGTCGGTTATGAGAATGTTGTGGTTAAAGTTACACTTATTATATAATCTATAATGGATAAATAAAATATTCTAGATATAAAAAATATTTTATATCAATGGAATTTTAAAAGGGTATGATATTATCACCTCAATGATTAGATGTGATGTTTTCAGTAAAAAAATCCATGGGAATGTGTTTCTTATAAATCATGTCATTCTCCCCTAGTTTAATTTGATGTGATTATGGGAATGTTTTAGATCTATCTATATAGAGACCATATCAAATAATGAATAGGGGAAGACATGATTGTTATTTTGAATTGACATATGATTGTCCTTCAGTGTGAGGATGAATATGAATTTCCAATAGAAGTTACATACGTTTTATGAATCTTATTTCATATTCCTGAGGGAAGTTTATCAAAAATTGTTAGGTAGAAACTCAACAAAGAATATATTTATATTCTTTTAGGATTATGATAATGTATATCATGAATACTTTTAAATTCTTTCCATGAATACTGAAGTTTGTTTTTAAATATTACTCTTACCTGGGGATACAATTATTTAAAATAATCTATATAAAATGGCCCTGATTGGGTTTTAGGTATTGAATAAGTAACATTAAGAGAATCTAGATAAAGGAATCGTGTTCCTTAATGTGACACCATGGGGAACACCTATTATTTTTGTTACTAGGAAATATGGTTCAATGTATCTTTTCATTAATTATTGGGAACTAAAAAAGATCACTATTAAGAAAGAGTATCTTGTACTCTATATCGATGATTTGTCTAATCAATTATGTGGATATCAATATTTTATGAAGATAATTATTTGATCTGGATATCATAAGCTCAGGTTCAAGAAGGAGGATATAACAAAGATAGAATTTCATACAAGGTATTATCATTTTAAATTCATAATAATTTAATTTTTATTTACCAATTCTCCTACAATATTCATAGATTTAATAAAAATATTCTTCAGAGATTACCTTCATAAATTTAGGGTAGTCTATATAGATGATATTATTATATATTCAAAGAGTAAGTAATAGCATTAATAGCATTTTAGTAATATTATAAAAACCATAAGGAAGGAGAATATGTATGTTAAATTTACCAAGTGTGAATTTTGGCTATAGAAATTCAAATTATTGGGTCATATAATCTAAAGTGAGGGTATATTGGTGGATCCATCAAAGACATAAGTCATTAAACAATGGAATAGAACCACCCAGTAACTGAGAATCATAGGGTTCTTGGGTTGTAAGAATAATATCTATGCTTTGTGATTTATTTCTCAAGACTATCTAATCTAATAAAATATTTGACTTTTAAGGGAACCAAGTTACTTAGGAAATATGAGTGTGGGGGAAATTTCAAGAAACAGAAAAGAAGGTTGGTCAGTGTACCTATTCTTAAAATAACATATAGTGGATATGGGTTTGGGATATTTATTGAAACATAAATATTCGATACTAGGATTCATACTCAAGAATAATGATATAGTGATATCTTATGCCTCCCTCCAATTGGAAATTCTTGATCAAAATTACTTGACTCATGATTTGGAGTTAACATCGGTAATTTTTTGCATTAAAAATATGGAGGCATTATGTTTTTTGTGAATGGTGTAATATAATTACTGATCATAAAATATTGAAATATATATTCACATAGAAAGAGTTGAATATGTGATAAATAAGATGGTTAGAGTTGATTAAAGGTTATGACTACCCAATACACATCCACCTGAGGATGGAGAACAAGGTGTAAAATACTATGAGTCAAAAATACCATGCTAGTTTTTCCATGATGAGAATTGAAAGTGACCTAATAATATTTTATTTGTATAATATAGATATTTAAATAATGAGGAAAGGGGATATATAAGATCCTTCTCAAATTAATACTCAACCATCCATCCATGTGAGGATTATATAGGAATAAAAGGAGGATATCGAACCATATAAGAAGGTGAGAAATGTTTATGAGTTCAACCACAATTGTGATGGAATGATAAGGTTCAAAAACTGAGTATGTGTCCCATTAATACTATAATTTAATAAGGAGTTATTATATGAATCTCATAGTTTATCATTATCTATTCATCATGTATGTACAAAGATATATAAAGTTCTTCAAGAGTATTTCTGGTGGGATAAAATAAAAATTGATATTAAAAATTATGTATCTTGATACCAGGAATGTTAGTTTGTTAATGTTGACGGACATAAGTCTAAGGTGTTATTATAACCATTACCCATATCAAAATGGAAATAAGAAAAAATTACCATGGATTTCATCATCAGACTCCCCAAAACATCTATAGGGAACAATGCTATCTGAGTTGTAGTAAATTGAATTAAAAAATAAACAAATTTGATTGAAATTAGAGAATATTTATCTCTTGAAAATATTTCCAGGATATACATTATATAAGTTTTAAGGATTCTTGGAGTACCACATTATATTATAACGGACCAGGATTTGAGTTTTACCTTGATGTTCTGTAAAATTCTTCAGTAATTTTTCTATAAAAAGTTAAAATTTAGAACTATATATCATCCTTAGATAGATTTTCAGTCTGAGAGGACCATTATAATTCTATAGGGTATGTTGAGATCTTGTTAAAAGTATTTAAAAGGTGTTTGGGATTTACAAATTCCATTGGTGGAATTTTCTTACAAAAATAGCTTTCACTCACACATTTAGATGTCTCCATGTGAATACCAATATGAAAGTAACTATATAACTCCAATGTGTTAGCATGAAGTTGGATAACATAATCTCTTTGGATTTCAGATATATTAGTAAATAGAAAATATGGTTATATCCATTCTACATCACATCACAGTATCCCATAGTCGATAGAAAATTTATATTGACAATTGTCGATGTTATGTACAGTTATAAGTTGATGTCACGGTATTCATAAAAACATATCCTTTGAATAAAGTTATGATATTTGAAAATAATTTTATTTTAATCCCTAGATATATAATTTCCTTTGAAATACTTTATGGGATGTTTACTTATCTCTTAGTTCTTCCACCGAATCTCACTCAAGATCACGATGTGTTCTATATATCTCTCATAATGAAGTACATATATGATCCTTAATATGTAATAAACCTAGATCACGTAACATTAGAAAATGATCTCTATTATGAATAAAACTATTCGAGATTCTAGATTGAATATATAAATGTCAATGAAATAAGACTGCTCACCTAGTTTATGTTTTGTGATGAAACCAGAAATTTGAGAAAGCTCTGTAGGAACCCATGGACATGATGAGTCAAAATTATCAACACTTCTTTATATCAGAGTGATGGAATTTAAAGGGATAAATTATTATAGGGTGTATAATTTCACACCCAAATATTTTATGATATATTTTTCCTTAAATAAATATAATTTCTTTGATAGCATGACTTACACGCAACACCAGTTTTAAATGAACTGTAATATACTATTGAATTATCATTATTTAATCTGACGGTTATCTCATAAAAATTAGATTGATGGGTATTGATATAAATAAATAAATTATTAAATTTTATTGATTAAATAGATATAAAATAAATTAATTAGTTATTAAATAGTTATAAAATAAAATAAAATAAAATTATGTTAATTTAAAAAAGAAATATTTTTTCTAAAAAGTATTTTCATGCATGAAATGTGTTTTTATTTCAATAAATTAAATTAATAACTATTTATTAATGATTTTAACAAAATTTAAATATTTTATAATAAATAAAATAATTTAACATAAATATATATTTTTTATATGGCAAGAAATGAAGGCGAAATTAATTTTATGGTTACAAATGCATTATTTCTAAAAAATGGTTTTGTTGCGTTTTACGAACTTTTTTTAATTTTTTTAATTTATAGAAATTGAATATTTTAAAATTAATTATATATTTTTAATAAAAATAATTAATAATATTTAATAATTTCAACATAATATTTTTCATAATTAAAAATAAAAACAGTAAAAATGTGTTATTGTGGTTAAGGTTAAAACAGGTTACCGGGGGTAACCTACGAGATATAGTTAAAAATATAACAAAAATATTATTTATTATTTTATAATTTTATTTTATTTTTAATTTATACTTCTTATATTTTAATATTTTTCATTTTTGAACAACTTTATTTGAGTGACATATTGATATATTTTAATCTTTTGAATCATTCTAAGTGTGTCCTTTCCCTCCGTTATAAAAGGAAACCACCTCTCCTCTCTAAATCACACTTCATTAGAGTTATATATTATCCAATGACTTATATAATACCTTAAAAACATCCCTAACCATGTATTTTATGTCCTGTTTGGTCATAATAACATCCTTTCAAGGCATTAGGTGTAAGCTAGGGGAGGTTTATCTACGAAGAGGTATAACTCTTAACCGAGTAATTTCAATTTTATTTCCTTTTCCACATTCTCTAAAAATGTTGTAAAAATTATAAAATAATTAATAAAATATAATAAATATAATTAAATGTTATTATGTCGATGGTACAACAAATATTCTTCTCTGTCTCCCGTAAATAGAAAATGAAATCATCATTCATGCTAACGTGTAGACTACCTCATCGTGAAGAAATGGATTTTGTTTTTCATCATCATAATTCATGTTTTGTTATTATGATGTATTTACTTTTTATATATGAAATTAATTAAATAATTATATTTTAATTTATTATATACCTTCTTACCTTCCCATCCTTTCAAAAATAATAATATTACTCATGCGTACATGTGGACTTGCTCCTCCATGAAGAAATGTGACTCATTGTTTATTTCTGCTTTACATGGTTGGTAATAAGGATAAATTGAATGAATACATATGAAATTTTTGATATATTAATGTTTTTGAAATGGTTAATTATTATTTACCTTTCATTCATTCCATCAATTGAAAAGTGGAAACATCACTTGTGTGTGTGCACAAATTACAAACTATATTAAGTGATGTAATTCTTTTTTTATCACCACTTTATATAAATGATTATAAAATTGTATATGATGAATAGATATAATACATATTTCATGATTAATATTATGTATATGATGAGACCATGATTATAAAGTTTTATATAATGGATAAATATAATACTTATGTGATGTAATTCACATATAGACACTGTCGTATCAAAATATTCCTCTTTGTTGGTACATAATTCATAAATTATTCTTGAAATACCCAAATTAGCTTCAATATATTGAGTATTTAATTAGACTTTAATCACCTATAAAATATAAATAAAAACAAATTAATGTTTTACCATCATATTAAAATCACATAATCTTATAAATAGTAATTAAATTTGATGCAATATAACTTTTACAATTAATTCCAAACTTCTGTAAAATATAAAATATAAGGTAAATTACCCTAAATGTGAAAATAATAGGGATTAAAGGTATTAAAATACAAGTTAAATACAATAAAATATTTATATTTTTTAATCTCCCACACTTAACCTCTATTCTCCTAGGAAGACACCTTAATGAATTCCAAATAAATGATATACCCAAGATTAAATCCATTTTCCTAGTTATAAGTGAAAAAAATCAATATAAAAATTAAAATACTCATAATTCTTTATATATGTACTTATTTCCCAAATTTCCTTCATAACCCATCAAATTTTATTCTAACCCTTTATTTTTACCCACAAATACTTATACTTACCTTCATAGAGACGTGTCTCTCTTCCCTCTTAGTAGTATTTTTCAAGGTTCATCTCTTCTAAATCTCATGCAGGTGTCACCATAAAATAGATACTGTAAATCCTAGGGTTTTTAAAGATAAAACATTATTTGATTTGTATGTGATATACAAAACCAAACCCAAACAAACACTAACAGTTTTAAGTATGATCGTTTTAATCTTGCCATTAATTTTTCAGATATGAATAGTATTACAAAATTTGTGATATATATATATATATATAAATTTCATACTAAAAATTAATATATTTATAAATTATAATTATATAATCACCCAATTTTTTGTATTTTCATTTTATTATTTAAAAATATAGTTTCTTCAAAATGTTTTTTTTTTAATATTATAATTAATTTCAAGAAAATTTATCAAATGTATATGATAAAATTCAAATAATTATTGAAGTAAAAATATCAAAATTAACTTAGGTTTAATTTTTTTTATTTTTCAGAAAACATTTATTTTTTAATGAATAGTGAAATATTCCATTTTTTTGTAAAACATCCATTTCTTTTTATAAATTAAGTAATTTAAAAGAATAATTATTTTTTAAACTCTTATTTTAAAGTAGAATAATTATTATTTATTTATATTTAATCTAATTAATTACATTTAAATTATATTTATACCATATTTTAGTATAAGTTTATTTTTAGGCATTAAAACACATTTTTCTAAAACCATTTTTAAAATGCATAATGTTTATGATTTTTAATTAAGTTAAAATAACCCCAAATGGGGAATTATTTAAATATAATGTATGAATAATATATCTATAGTTATGAATTGAAATTCATATAATAAATATTACTAATTATAGAGTTAAAGTAAAATATTTTTTTCATTTAATAATGCATTTTTCTAAAAAATTAATTTTTATCACGCTTATGGGTTTTATTTTAAAGTAAATTATTCCACCTGTGTGGATTTATTTAGATAAAATAGATTCAATAATTTAAATAATAATTATTTATATTATCTAATAATCTCAACCTAATTTTTTTGAAAACATGAATAGTAACTATAGTAAATATTTATTACCATGGTAAAAGGAAAATAGGTTAATTTTGGCTAAAATTTATTTAAAAAAGGCCTATAAACAAAGTAAACCTAATAATATAAATATGTATATTTTCATTTAAATATAATAATGGTTGTAATTTTTTTTGTTTCTTCATTAATAATTAAGACACTCCTTATTGATGAATTCATTTATTTAAAAATATTATATTTTAATAAAATAATATGAATGAATAAATTATATTAAAATTAAATGATTAAATGATATTTATGAAGTCAAATGTAATTTTTATAAGGGTTCAAAAACTATTATTGAGAAGAAATCAGCATTTCCTAATAAATGTCGATTCTTATATTAAAAGTGAAAATACACATATTTAGAAAATTATTTTTAAAAAATAAATATTATTTTTGGAATCAGAACAATGAAATTATCCAATAGTGAAATTTTTATAATTTTCTAAGATAATCGAATTTTTAGGAAAAAATTAAATATGGTATAAGAATATGGTGTGTATTATGACATCAAAATGACCCAATAGTGATGTGATAAATACTATAAATGGTATCCATGATAAAATATATTTTTATCAATTAAAATAATGTTTTTTAGGTTATTTTATTAATTTTATAAATCCTTCATGAATCCTCCAAAACCTATATTATATTTTAATGTTTTAAAATTAGTTCCTTATAAACATGACTCACTTATACATCGACAAGGGTAATATTTTAATCAGTTATTTCCATGTGATTCTAAAATAATTAAACCACTCTCATTTAGTAGAAAACATGGGAAACCCCATGGGATGGTTTATGGCATTGATTATTTTATTGTATTGTCCAAAACCTATGTTTGGAAAATAATAAAATCCCCTCTATTTTCTTATATAATCCAACCCCATATACCATTACCCTTCAATAAAAAACCTTTGATAAAATCCTTAATCTTCCCACCCCTATATATAGTCCTTCCAAGGTTTCACAAAGCTCTCAAGAAGCTCCTCCCAAGCTTTTGGAATCACCCTCTCAACCAAAAGATCTTTTTTTTATTTTATTATCACTAACAAGTAAAAAACAAATAATCACAAAGAGGGGACACAAAGGGGAAAGGAAGATAAGGACGTCTAAAATAATTTTGGCCAAGGGATTTAGCCTGAACCAGATCCATTCATTCCAGCAGAAGACTTCCCACACTAGATAAAATCGCATGAGGCTCTTCTACTGACCCTATTGCGGATAGGAAATCTGCCACTATGTTTTCCTCCCACCAAGTATGAAGAATGTAAACACCATCAAGAAAACAACCCATTCACCACCGCACAAGATAACTAATAGGCTGACGATTGGACAGGTTTCCTTGAATAGAGTTGTGGAAAACAACTGAATCAGTTTCAATTACTGTGATTGGAAGATTATGAGAAATGAAAACATCCATCCCATTGGGAAGGTCATTGGCCTCTGCCATAATCGATATCCACTTACCATAAAAGATAATAAAATCCATGTGCACTAACCCATTATGGTCTCAAACCACTACTCCAACTCGCATCAAACAGAGATTACTAGACCCATCTATATTAAGCTCCAAACCACTGATAAGAGGTCACAAAAAATTAATCTCCATGGTCTCAATGAAACCTGCATTCCTTGGGATGGATGGAAGTTACTTGTATACTATTGAAAATACTTCAGGGGTCTAATACTATCCCTCCTTTTAACTAAGAGAACTGGATCTTTCATGAGATACCTAGAATGAACACGTATAGACAAGGAGGAACTATAAATACCTTCCATACAAGCTATATTCTATGCATTCTAGGTCATCCAACATCCTGTAGCCATGATAGTAGTCCATGTAATGAGTACATGATCAGGAATTTCATCGCTATGCAAGTCTATCTACTGCAAGCCTCCTTTAATTACCCACTAAAAGTCGAGGCCCATCATAGTATCAAGATACCTCCACACCTCTAAGGCCTATTCAGTATTAAAGAAAAGAAGATATATTGATTCCATATTACCTCTATGAAAACACCAGAACCTTAAGGTAGTGGAGATAACATTTTTATAGATTACTTCATCCGTGGGGAAGACTTTTTTGAAAAGGTTCCAAAGATGAAAGTTATACTTGATATAGACCTCTATCGCTTATTTTCCATTCAATCAATTTCTTTGTATTTAACATTTTAAAATCAATTGGTTGTGTTTTCAAGCCTTTATAAATTTCCCTTTAATTTATAATTTATTTTATTATAATGATAGATCATTTATCCCCTCTTTATAACTTTTACTTAAGTTTTCACTATGCCAAAAATTTTTAAAGGGCCCTCTCTCTTCATTCCAATTCAAGTATCATCTTTGTATTTAGACTTTGGAATCTAAATTTCTTATGTTTTGATGAAATTATAAATATCCCTATACAATAAAATTGATGTCTTGATAAGGATAGATCATTTATTCAATCACATTATATCGTTTATATAAGCTATTACTATGATGAAATTTCTTATGTGATCCTCTCTTTCTTCACATTATTCTAGAACCATATTTATGTAATACACTTTGTATTCCAATTTCTATTGATGGTATATGCTCTTAAACTCCCCTATTACATCCCGTATGATTTACAAGTGGTGATTGACTAATTTCTCTCTCATTAATCCTTCCCATGATTCCTTATGTACCCCTATTGCATTGTTGAAATTATCCTATTATTTTTCCATGACATGATTTTATTCATGTACTCTCCTTGTCTTATACCTATTAATTCCAAAATTTTCATATTCTATTTTGTTCTTACATATCCCACATATTTTTATTTTTAATTCCAATTGATTTGATACCACTTTATCTCTTACTTTTCCATTTTATGAATCTTCATGTATTGTCGTTACGTTGAATTTGTCAGGTGTACACCCATACCCATTTCCAATCAAGGGTATTTAACTTGTTGTACCTAATTACCCAAAGACACTATGATTCTTGATCATATGGGTTGTATTAAGTGTATTATTATGTAATGAATCTTGAATTAATATGTAATAAAGATTTGGGTTTTCATAGATGGTATTAGAGGGAATTATATTTATTTTTGGTATTTGGATTAGAAAACTATTGTGAAAGACTTCAGGATAAAACCAAGTATAAAAAGAAAATCCCTATGTTTTGGTAATGTATAGAGAAATTTGTTTATAAGAAAATAAATCTCTATTTAGATACTATAAGTGGATGCGGATCTGGTACAGAGGTACCTAGTGGTAATGATCCTAAAAAGGTAACATTGAGCTGGACTCGTTCACCAATTAGTGCATAAAAATGGGCCTTACTGCACAACTGGTTTGACACCCCTGAGGGATATACATCGGTAAATTCAAAATCTCATTATGAAGATTTATTAAGAGAAAAAATTCTCATAATAATATATAAAAGGAAATTGATCATGGATAACTTATATTTAAGCCTAAAAATCATAACTTATGGAAATACATGTCATTTATAGGTTATACCTTTAACATTATTGGATTTCCATTTTTGGTTTAATAGATTAAAATTACTCATCCCTAATTTTTCCTATGTTCAAGTAAATTGTTTTAAATAGGAGGAACTGGTTCAATAACCAATGTGATGAGAAATGTGATGAATTTCCAAATGAGATACCTAACATGATGGGACCTTAAGTAAGACATCATGTGATTATTATAAAACAGATATAAAAAATCATAATTAACAAATATAACATAGTTTCATATCCAAATACATTGAATAAGAAGAAGATAACATATCATAAAGGTGATAAATAAAATAATACTCAATTTCATGCAAGTCAAAAATGTGGAAAGTGATGCAAATGGAAATTTCACAAAGGAACCTAAAGGTGTTTTAAGTGCACATAAATAGGGAATAAAGTAGCTAGTTGCCATAAAAAATGAAGAGTATGATAGAAGATAATAAATTACATCCTTTAGAACACTTTTTGGTTCAATATTATATTTGTGGATAATATGTAAATTATCTGAGTCAATTCCATAATGATAGGGTTGAATACCAGACTAAGGAAAGACATATTCTATTAAAATCATTAATATGTACGGATTGAAGTGTTTATGTAGTTGGATTTGAGAATAATTTTTTAGAAGTAATATATTAATGAAATTCTAGATATAAGAATCATGAAATATATAAGTATTGTTCCACATTATTTTTTCTTTAATGATTTGAATCATAAGTTACATGATACGGATAAACTATAAAAAATATTTCATAATAAGGTGATATTTTGGAAAATACATGATTGACGGATTGATAACCCTTAATATGTGTTTAATGTTTTGATAAACCTAAAGAGTCTTGGGATAATATGTCTATTCCCAATCTTATGATTATAAATAATTGATAGCACTTATGAAGATTTATGAGATGGAAGTTTAGCGTGGTTAAGGATATTTTGGGAACGATATTATAGGGTTAAATATTTTTTTTTGAGGTGATTAATGATATTCAAAAAGATGTTTCATTATGTTGAGGTATATATACATTTTAGGTCTAATATAACGGATTATTTAAGAAGAATGCTATTATATTTTTTGATTTCTAAGATGAATGGGTTTATACAACCTTTGAGGTTAAAATATTCTTTAATTTTAGGGTTATTGGTGTTATTTGAGATATAGGTGAATTTATTTAAGGAATGATCAATGTTAAACCTTTTTTATTTTTTGTTAAATTTTTGTAATTAATGTATTAATGTTTATTCATTTTTATTTTTATCTTACATTATTCTAACCATTTCGGATTTAGTAAAGACATGAGGAATCTAAAGTTATTCATTGGTGGATTATGTGATCTGTTAGAATCTTATTATTTTTATTCGGGCATAAAAATTTAATCTTCAACAGTCATAGTTTGGAGAAAATATGAGATTGTAGTGTAAATTAATTAAGTAATGAAGTTATAATTTTCAAGAAATCTTATTTCCTTATTTTTATAGTCCAGATGGTAAAGAAATACCTTAGCTATAGGAAAATAATAATGAAACAAAAAAAATCATATATTGAATTGATGGACTTTTCACCCATCAATGATTTATGGTTTAGGGGTCATTGAATTTATCCCCACCATCTTCTCTGTGACTCTTTATTGGTTCTTGGGTGTAATTTGTTTTTATTCCATGTATATATTTTTAATTCCCACTAATGTTCTACTAATTTGAAACCTAGTTATGTAATGACCTTCATACTTCCCTTTGTCTCTTTTCAAGTGGATGATTTATTAACCCTTTTTATAATGTGAGTTTTCAATAAATATATTTTCAAGTGTCAAAAAATTTCTTACTAAGATCATGCTCAAATTTCAAAGATGAAATTTATAAAAGAGGGGAAGAATGTAACACCTCAAGTTTTTAAAATATAAAACTATATTCTATAGCGTATGAGACATGCAACACTGAACCCAAATAAACAATGATTATTTATGTCAAATCTAAACCCAAAATTAGTTATTTTATTATAATTTATTTTGAAATTTTCGGCTTTAATTTGAAAATTTTTAAATTTTTTGGGCATTTTTTCGTATCACATAGTTTGGCTGCATGTTTAAGAAAACTGTGTATAATTCATGCGAGTGAATATTTCATTCTAACATATTGGTTCTATACAGTTGGTGTTTGATTTATTAAACCATGTGACCAATATGTGCGGGTGCCTAGGGTTTCCAGTAAATTGAACACTATTATAGTAAGCTTTAGTAAACTGTGCACCAAAACTATGTGAGCCCACCTGGTGTTTTTTTAAGAAATAATAATAATAATAATAATAATAATAATAATAATGAACATAAAAACACCTTACCCCATTCATATCACCTACTCACATGACTCGACCCCCAACCTCACATGTTCCCCATCCCCCCTCATAGGACCTCTATTCTCTATTAATTTCTCACTGTTTCTTTATGAATTTGGTCCATATACTTATGCTATGTTCTTATTCTCCCTTTATTTCATCTTTAATTTCATTATTCTACCATTCCTCATTGTGTATCGCTCATGGTTGAACCCTAAAGGGTTTTTTTATTCTGATTTCTTATTTTCTTGATTTTATAGGGTTTTTGATATCATCTTTGAGTCACTATCAACCCATGATTGATTATTTGGACCATTTTTAATTAGATTTGGGATTTCTGAACAAGGTTTTCCCATGATCGAACTTTTAATTTTTTGGTATTTTATTTATTGACTTTTAATATAGCATTTATAATGTTCAATGATTTAATTTTAGGTAATTATGAAATCTTTATATATGAAATTATGTTTCATCTTGGGATTCCATTGATTATCCTATTGGGTCCTTTTCTTTTTAAAAATGTTTTATTCTTTTTTCTGAAAAATACTTACGGTGGCTTTTAAAGTGGTATTGGGTAATTTTAATTTCCAAATAGTTATTTATAATTTTTATATAGATATAGGATCTTTATTAACCTCACATGTGTTCTTTCTCCCTAATTATTTATCCAATTTTAAATTAGGGTATTTTTAAATTTTAGCTTTTTTATTATTTAGGGTATCTTGTGGCTCTTTGAAGGCACCTTGCATGTATATACATAGGTGAGAACAAATCTAACTATATCCTCCTTGTAAATATTCCCTCATGGTGAGGGGAATATTTACATTATATAAAATTATATATATATATATATATATATATGTGTGTGTGTGTTTGTGAAGGTATATATTCATGTAATTGTGAAATGATTTTAGGATTTCACTTTCAAAAGCATCACTTTTTGAGGTAGTTTCCCTATTCCCTAGACCTTTAATTCTAATTCCATGATTTCTTAACTACATTAAAGATGAATTTTCATTATTATATTGAATTTATATTCTTTTCAAAGTGAATTTTGATTCCAAGAAATTATTTTTCACTCACTTCCAATACCTTACCAGAGTTGACAGAGGTTTTCTTTTTTTAAGCATGTTTTCCATCTTTGTTTGAAATGTATAGTTTTTTAAATATCCCCTTAGTTTTTTAAATGAATTTTAATGTGTGGTGGTAATTTCAAGGATGTTTTGGGGTGTGTATAATGACTATGACTGGGATTACTCTATGGTTTTATTGAAATTTAGTGATTTTATATGTGAAATTTAGCTTTGAATGATAGTGAACTTGTGTGTGATATAAAAAAGAGGGAACATCGATGATTCAAAAAATGTGAATACTTTCAAACTAACGGTAACTAGGTAGATTTATAAGGACTAGTACACTAGTCGATTTGGTAGGTCATTGACCCAAGATCCCTAGAATGTTTGTGCTACAACAATAACTAAATGAATGATGATTCTTTGGGGACAACTAGAACTTTGGTTGTGACCAATCTGGTGGATCATGTTGGATGATGGATTATATGGTTCAGTCACCAAGGTATGAAGATCCTAGGGACTAGTTGAACTATCTTATTTTGGATTTCCCATTTTCTTTATTACTTTAAATCATGTTTCCATGGTAGTGGTTGTAAAATTATCTTTTTTGTTTTGTTTCCAGACTATGACATCCATTTTAGTGTTAATCATATTATATAAATAATTTTTCTGAAATTTACTTCTGAATTTGAAAAATATTTTTAAAATATTATGAAAATTAGTTTTCATGGAAAATATAAGCTTATTACTTTTTTTATTAAATAGTATAAAATCCTATTTTTGTATGTCTAGTTTTCAAACTAGCATGATTTGTTTTCTTTTTAATGCTAAGGCATAAGGAATTATTCTCTGTTGGTATTCCTACTAGATATTTTAATGATCACACATATTTTTTATATCATGTTTTAGTTAACTTTCTACCAAACTCTAGTTCTCTCATGGAATTAGTATCATCTTATAGTTAATAGTGTAACATGAGGTCACATGGAGGTATATCTAGTTTATTTCGTTTCTTTTAAAAGTTACATTTTTTATTTATTCTAGTTTATTTAATTTTCCATTGTTCATAGGGTAAATCATTCTCAATTGAGTTATTCATGATGTCTGACAACAGTTTCTAGCCCAAGAGGATCATGAATTCCTCTCAAGACTTGTTTTGGGTTGGATCGGGTGACTAGTTTGGGGTCGACTTGAGTTTGTTCTTGAAAAAAATGTATTAGAGGATTAACCCTTGTTATTTAAGGATTTTTAGTAGTTCATAAATTAGATTTTCATAATTCAAGTGGAAAATCATGGGAAGGTTCTTGATCACAAAAAAATAGAAGGATTTTTGAATTTCCAGGGTAGTCTAGGATGAGGGTTCCTTAAATACAAGATTTAATCTTAGATGGTTTCCCGGTTTTTAGTCTTTTTTTGAGTTTATGTAATTGAATTCGAGATTTTTTTTTATTGTTTTGGGAAACTCCAAAAGTTGGAGTGATTTTTTAGACAGAATTAGAGGGAGTATGTTCATTGTTTATTGTTTGTAAAACCTTGTATAGAACATGTATTACTTTTATAACATACATTTTCCTCATTTGATTGGCACATGTCATACCAAAATGTCTAGATAAGATTTCTATTATGGTTTTTCTTCTGATTTTTTTTTTGATTTTTCATCCATTGGGTTTTCAGTTAATTTCGATTCCTCTTGGTTTTTTTTGAGTTGGTTTTGGAATTTTTTTAATTTATTTTGAAATGAAGTTTATTTTTCTAAATATTATTTTCAAAATGAGAGCCTTAGGATGTTTGGAAAATAAAATGGGTTGTTTTTAAAATGGGAAGTGTTTTGGAAATAGTTTTGGGACTTTGAAAGGTTTTGTAAAATTTGAATAAAAAATGTTTTCAAAATTTTTTTTGAGGTTTTTGGAATGTTTTTTGAAATGTGAAATGTAAGTTTCATCAAAATTGGGAATTTAAGAAATGATTTGTTTTGGGATGATAAGGAGGTGGCTTAAAATTAGTTGGGAATTTAAAGATTTGGTTGAATGTTTTTTTGGGAATGGATATATCTTTTTTTGGACTTTTTTATTCTTATGAACACTCAAATATTTGTTTGTGTGTGTATGTGGAGGATTTTTGGTATGTTTGGATGGGTTCTTGAGCTAGTACTAGGATATATAAATGTTTGGGGATTCAATGAATATTAATTTTGGGTGTTTAGTTTGTTAGGATTGTTATGTTTTCTAATAATGGTTCTTAAAAAGGTGGATTTCAATGTTTTGATTAGTGGGTGTTATGTGATGCATTTTTTTGTGATTAGGTGATTTCCTTTTTGGGGCTTTTTGGTTATTGGTATATTGTAAATGTTGTTTAAGTGGTGTTTTGAGTTTGGGTTCTTGATTTATAATTGAGATGAGAAATTTTCGCTTATGATGTGTTTTTATTTGTTCTCATGATTCATATTTTCATAGTATACCCCCAGTGAGTTCTAAGATATTTTGAAATGAATTTCTAGTTAGTTATTCTATCATGTTTCTTCGAACTGATAAATTTATACTTTGGACATTTGGTTTATCGATTTCAGATATAGAGCCTGGTGGTCCTCAATATGAGGAGTTCGTCTTGAGGTTCTAAGTTTCGAACCTTCCCCATTTCATCAGATATCCAGAATCAGGGAAATATAGGGAATTGATATGAAATATTTTGGACATATTTGTTTTTATTGAGTATCATGGACCTCTCAATCTAAACTTGTAACCTTCCTATTGTAAGGCCCAAGTCGGGAGTGGTGGAAGTTTGTTACTTATAAAAAACCATAAGAAAATTACTCATGGTAATACTTTAAAGAATTTTTCAACAAATAGTAATTCTCTAATGATTTTAGGATAGAAAAGTGTTTAACATTATATGGCATCGATCAAGGTGATTCAATGGTATTGGTGTATTTTAAGAGCTTCATCGAGCTAATGTCGAATCTCCCAAATCTTATCAGAGATGAATTCATAAAGGCTTGATTCTTTGAAAGGGTCCTCCACTTAGAATTTTATCAGGAAGTTCCTTCATTAAATGATAATTATGAAGAATTATTGTGGAGTTTTTTTATACGGAATCCGATTTAGTTACACCTGGACAGTTGATAAGTGGTGTGAAAAGGCTGTTGTGTCCCATCTTAGCATCTTTGTAACATCTTATGATTTTAAGAAATGTATTCTTTTAAATTAATTTAAATTACTTTATAGAATTAATTGCATGAAATTCGTAGTTTAACATGTGTTATATGCAACACCAATTTTATATTTCATTGTACACAACATGGAGTTTCTTTAATAACGTTTGTTGCACGCAAGATTGAGTTTTACATAACAACAATATACTATTAATATTTAATATGATAGTTATCACCTAATCATTAGAATGGTAGGAATGAATTTTATTAACTAAATTATGTAAATATAGTTTAATATTTTATATATATAATGAATTATTTGATTACCAATTAATTATAATTGAAAATAAAAATGAATTGGGTATAAAGAATATGTTTTCATGAAAAAATATTTTATTTCCATAATTGTGATTTATCATAATAAAATAAATTAATAACTAATATTGAATGATAATAATGAAATTTAAGTGTTATATATTAAATAAAATGTTTTTAAATTCATACAATATTTTTTATAGGCATAAAATAAGAACACATCTAATTTTAATCATAAAAATGTGTTTTAAGGCAGTATTGCCGCCATTTAATAGAAGACTTATTATAAAACTAAATATTGAAAATTTTATAAATTTTATTTGGAAGAATAAAATTCATATTCGAAATATGAATTTGAAAATTAACTTATGGAATATTTTTGGTATTTTTCTGAGAAGTTTTATTTTTGATGAATAGTGAAAAATAATGGATTTTAATTGAAAATTTACTTTTCATATAAATATTTCATAACATTAAATTATATATTTAATTGGTTTTAAATTAACAATAGTTAATTTATAAATCTATTAATCCAGATTATTTCATTAGAATTAATTTCATATTGATCTTTTATATAAAAACACTGTAATCTTTTGAATTTTTTCACTTTAAAAAGTCGCTTTCTCGTTCCGTCTGTGGGATTAATTTTAAATTAAATTATCCCAATTCTGGGAATTGATTTTGAAAACATTTATTCCATATTTTTCATAATATTTATTTATATTTTATATTAATTTCAAATTTTATTTTTACCAAAGATATTATTGGAAGCAATTAAAATTAATTATATTGATTAATATAAAAATGAGTTTACTTAGTGGTCAAATGTAGAATATAAAGTGTAAAAATGACACAATACATTTATAAAGACCATTTTATGGCCATATATCTACCATTAAATCTATATTATATAATTCTGTTTGTTATGGTTTCATCCTTTTAGGTAAAAACGTGGGTTCACCTAACTTATTTTCAAAAATTCTAAGTCTGTCTTTTCCACCACTTATAAAAGGCCACCACCTATTCTCTCTTCAAAACTCTTAATACCTTTTTCCAATCCAAATATATTCCAAAAATACCTCAAATAATCTTATAAGAAATAAATTGGGCATAAATTCATCTAAGTAAGTCCTTTGGTGCAAACAAAAAGGCATTACCTGAAAAAGAAATAACTTTCATCAACGATCACTCTTATATTATTTCTTTCTCAAAATCCTTAATTTATTTTTATATAATTATTATATAAAGAAAATTATATTCAATATTCTGATTTTTTTTATTTTAAGGGTAAATCTCACAACTTCACACACTTCCATCAAATGGTAAACGTAATCATCATTTTTTGTGCGGCAGGCTACCGCATTGCGAACCGATGTCGTTCATTCTTCCATTACCACCTACCAAGGTTCGGAATAATAATGTAAATAATATTTTTATATAATTTTTATTATTTTTATGATTTTAATTATGTATTTATTCTCATTTTATTATTATATAACTCATATCTTTATTCTTTCTATTTTGTGGGAATACGATTACATCATTTGTTGGCGTGTGGACTACCACCTCCTTAAAGTGATGTGATTCATTCATGCTTTACATGGAATTTATTAAGGGTGGTTTTAATAAAAATATGTAATAAAAATGACATATATGTGATTTTAATTACATAATAATCATTATGTAAATATAATATATAACTTTCATTATTACCTTTTTCACACACTGAAAAAATGATAACACCGTTTGTGGGCGTGTGGACTACCACCTCCTCAAAGCGTTGTGATTCTTATTTTTTTCATCACCATCTCAAAAATAATGATATATAAAAGTGTAATTAATTAATTAATATCTTTATTATTTCATTATTATTATTCATGAGATGTTTAAATAATGTCTCTTTCACTATAGCTAACCTACCAAAGTTGATTTTGACACATAAGCCAAATATGGTAAAAACAACTGATATAAACTTAAATGATTAAGTAATTATATATAACATGTTTATAAGTAAAATAAAATTGATAATAAACTTTTAATTATAAATCATGTAAATAATTAACATAAGTTTATTATTTATAAATCTAAATAACAATCATGACGAATCAGACTCCAAGTAATGGGTTTTTCTCGTCTCACTATTCTTCTTGTGAGATACATTCCATATTAACCAATTATTTTTGTTGTGTGGTGTATATAATACCCATGAATGTATTTTATAATTATTATAAATAAATTAATTGGGATTTACATATCCATTTTATGAACTATATTTCATAGGGTTTATGGTTTCAATGTTACCAGTGTGGTAATGGATGTATGTTATAATTTACCTTATTTGAGACTTATATCATATTATGTACCTATATTATTTTATGAGGTGTATATACATCCCCTTTATCATGTAATATCATTAATTTATTTATTCCCAGGGTATTTTAAGTTTCTTTTAATGAAATAATTTCATGGAGATCATGATTCAATGATACCAAAGTGGTAAGAGTCTTTTGTTACAATCTCATCCTTTACCGTGATGGTGTATAATTATTTCTATAATGTTGAAATATTAAAATTATCATGAAATATTATCTCCTAGGTTTATTCATGGTATTTTAAAGTAATTGTGTCATTTTTCACTCTTTGGTATTGAATATTATTAAGAAAATGTTTTATGAAAATCTGACTTCATTTCTCTCTTCGGTAAAAAATCTGTGTTCTTTCAAAACCATGTTTTAAAAAAACGTTTTCAAAAATGTTTTAAAAGTTTTTATCATAGATGAAAGTATATTTTCCACAATATATTCATTATATTTTTTTTAAATATTAATTTATTATATTTCAATATTATTTTCAAAGAATGTTATTTTAAAAATGTTTTATATTTTAAAAAATATTTTTCAAAATGAAAAAAAAATTCCTCAAGAATGATTTTAATGATATTTAAATGTTATTTCAATTCATCAGTGTCAAAAATCCTTGTTCTTACTTATCCATCACTATGGATATTTATTATTGATAGCATCCTCTTTATTTCCTGGCTGTATTAATATTGTTTCAAATAGATTGTTATGGAACCCATTTCCTTTCCACTGGTTAATCATGTTTCAAAGATATTGTTATGGAACCCATTTCATTTACATGGGTTAATTGTGTTTAAAATATATTTACCTAGAAATTATTTCTTTTCCATGATTTAATAAAGCTATTTAATGGATAATGGTTGTTTCTATGAGTTTATGATAAAATGTAATATTTTATGTGTTATGATTATGAAATAGTACTTGGAAATTTGATGGGTGGTTACGTTATAAACCAATGATGCATGGTTCAATGATAAACCAATGATGGGTGGTTCCATAATAAACTAAGGATGGGTGGGTCTGTGATAGACCTACAATGAATTGGGTATGGATGTTGATCATATGGTTATTTCATTTGTAAGTGTGATTGTAAGAGTGAATTGAAATTGATGTCCCAAGTTATGTATATGTTTTATTTAAGCTTCTTATGGGTTTATAATTCTTCTCATGGTCGATATTCATATCAAATGGCTCATGATTATTTATTCTAATGACTCATTAATTTTCTATGTTTTTATATTTTATGACCTATGTATTGATGCGTATGAGTTCCTTTATGATTCTCTCATTAACTATGATTATTTCATCATACCATTATGAACATTCATGCTCATTAATGACATTAAATAATTAATGCTTATCATCACTCTTACTAAAAATTTTGATATAAACCTTATTATGTTTCTTTTTTACCAGGTTATAAATATTTAGGTTGAATGATTTATGTCTATAAATTATTTCACATGTATGATGTTTATGACCTAATATAAAACAAGAAAAACTTGGTTAAATAGGAGAAATTTTAATTTCAAGTCATGTGAATTGTTTATGTATGAGTTTTAACTAATTCTACAAAACATTAATCCTGAAAGGTTCTAGAGAATATAAGCGATCCAAGTTTTCCTTTTTATGTTTTAAGGTTTTTGTGGAAAAGAATTAGGTCATAATTATCGACATCGTAGGTAGGAATGTAAAGTTAGATATTTCAGCACAGTATCTGAGAGTGTGGGTCTTGGGCTGTTATAGTTGGTATAAAAGGTCAGTTTAGTTAACATTTTATATTAGAATGTTTTCATGTGTGTTTATAATAAGAGTTATGGATACCGTGATAGGTATATAATATTAAGTATGATCATAAGTTCAATGTATTAGACACATCATTTGAGGGGTTTAAGTAGTTAGAATTTTGAGGCTGTTAATGTAATTTTGGGAGATGTTTTTTTGGGTTAAGGTATTTTCAACACCTAGGATAAAAATGAAGTGTTTTTAGGGAGGAATTATTTTTCATTATGAATGAAAAAAAGGGACAACTCGTATATTGGGTGAAAACCCATCGCATCTAGCTATGAAATGGGTCTTTAACCCATGGACGAAGGAAAATAAGGGTCTCATGCCTACCATTGACCTATGTGATGTCCTAGTTAGTATAAATTTTTTATAAGTAAATATTAAGTTTATTTCAAAAACATGTGGTATTTTATTTAAGTAATAATGGTCTATTTATTTTGGATGAATATATGGTCAAATCATTATAATCTTTGGGTTTCAAACTTAGTCCAGAAAAGTTTAATAAATTTTAAGGATAGTTATTTATGGAATGGTATGGTTTAAAATTTGGGTATTACTTTTGAATATTAATGTATCATATTATGGTTTACTCATTTTTGGGAATTATCTTACCATGTGTTAACCAATTTGGTTTTGGTTAATGTCTAATGGAATCTATAATAGATTTACTATCTCTTTTATGGTTTTATGGTCTTTTAAAGTTGATCGTTTTTCTTCACGCATAAGAAAATTCTTCTTGAATACTCATTGTTTATAGAAAAATAAAATAATGTGGTGGAAATTGGGTAAAGTATTAAATTTTACTTGTCAATTAAGTATATTTATTTATGTTTTCAGTCTAGATGGTGAAATAATCCTTCAACTTTAGGAAATGGATCTTGAAATAAAATTTTATCCTATTACTATTTTTTATGATATCAATTACTTATTTCACACCTATTTTTCTTGTGGTTTTTTTCATTTAATTCCTATTGACCACATTTTTATCACACTATATTAGTCCACAAGAATTATTTTTCCCATCCAAATACATTTTTTAGTTTTCCATCAATGTTCTCCCTATATGGAATCCTAGTAAACCATATCTTCAGGCGATATTTATGCTTACAAATTTCAATTTTTATGGAATATTTTATTTATTTCATTTTATGATTTGGTTTTTAATAAATTAATTCAAAAAAATGATAATCCTTTCATAACCAAGATGAATTTTTTCAGATAAATTCATTTTAAAGGGGTATGATATAATATCATTATATTTTAAAAAATATATTATTTAAAATTATTTTATATTATTTAACAGAATGTGTTACACACAATGTATATTTTATCTTGAATTATATTAAAAACCATGTTTATATTTCATTCCATGAAACATCAATTTTTTGATAATGTGTGTTACACACAAGATCGAGTTTTATGGAACAACAATAAACTATTAATATTTAATATCATAGTTATATTATACTTGTTGTAATGATAAGAATGTATAAGATTTACTAAATTATCAAAAAGATGGTTTATAATTAATATATATAATTAATTCTATGGTTACCAAAAAATTATAAATTAAAATAAAAACCAATTTAATATAAATGATGTGTTTTCATGAAAAAATATTTTTATGCCCACAAAGGAATTTTATCATAATAAATTAAATTAATCACTATTAGTGAATGATTTTAATAAAATTTATATGTTACATATTCAATACAATGTTTTGAAATTTATGTAATAAGTTTTATAGGCATAAAATAAGAATAAATCAAATTTTAAGCAAAAAAAGATGTTTTTTCTTCTAAAAGGAAATTTTGTTTCCTTTTAATGGAAAAATTGTTCTAAACTAATTTTTGACAATTTTATAAAAAAATATAAAAAATAAACTTTTTATTTGAAATATAAATTTAAATATTATATTAGGGTGATTTTTTTGTATTTTTTGTGAAGTTTCATTTTTGATAAATAGTGAAAAATACTAAATTTTGATTAAAAAAAGACTTTTTTTCTAATAATTTATAGTGTTAAATTATATTTTTAATTGTTTTTGAATTAAAAATATTTAAAATACAAATATATTAATCTTATTTAGCTCATTTGAATCAATTTTATTTTAAAATTTGATATAAAAACATAGTAAAATTTTGAACATTTTCACTTTAAAAACTCATTTTCTCATTCCGTCTATGGGATTAATTTTAAAATAAATTATTCCAATTATCTGAATTTGATTTGGAAAAATATATTCCGTATTTTTAATTTTCATAATTTATATTTTCTATTAAGGTCAACTTTGTTTTTAAACAAAAATAGTAATGGAATCAATTAAATTTAATTACTACGATTAATAGAATAATTAGTTTACTTAGTGGTTAAAATAAGAATAAAAGGTGTAAAAATGAACCAAAACTTATAAAAAGACCATTTTATATAAATATTTATACCATTAAACATATATTATTAGATTTGGTGTGTTATATAATCTTCTTGTTAGTTAAAAATATGGTTTCACTTAACTTCTCTTCAAAAATACCAAGTGTGTCATTTCCTCCACTTATAAAAGGCCACCACCCTCTTCCTCTTGTCACACCTCTAAAGAACATTGGATTAGAAGATAACTATAAAAATATATTCTCAAATTCTATCACATTATCCTATATTCCTTATATTGGAAAAAAAGTCATCAAAGTAAGTCCTTTGGTGCAAAACAAAAGAAGTTATCTGAAGAAGAGGTAATGTTCATCAATGAGAAAAATAATTTTTTTTCTTTCTAAAACCCCTTAATTTTTTATATATATAATGATTATATAATAACATAATTATATTCAATATTTTTATATATTTTTATGTTAATGTTAATCCCTACAACATCACACACTTTTATCAAATAGGATACATAATCATTGTTTGTGTGTACAGAAGAGTACTGCCTCGCGAACCGATGTTGTTTGTTCTTCGATTGTCACCTATTAAGGTTCGGAATAATGATATAAATACTCTTTTTATATGATATTTATGATGTATTTATTATTCTATAATTATTATATATCACATACCTTAATCTTTTCCATTTTCTGGGAATATGGTAACATCGTTTGTGGATGTATGGAACACCGCCTCCTCGAAGCGATGTGATTTGTTCACATTTTACATTGATTTATTTAGGATGGTTTTAAAAAATATATTGTATACACATGAAATCTATGTGATATTAATGACATAATTATTTATCCATAAATATAATAAATCACATTATTTTTTACCTTTTCCCACACTAAAAAAAATGATAACGTTATTTTTGGACGTGTAGACTACCGCCTCCTCAAAGCGATGTTATTATACATATTTTTCAAAACCACATAAATATAAATGATATATATATATATAATTAATGAATTAATAAAATAATTGTGTCATTATTATTATCATCTAGTTGTTTAAATGATGACTCTTTCACCATAGTAAACCTACCAAATTTGATTTTGGCACATAAGTCAAATATTGTCAAAAAAATATGATGTAAACTTCATTGATTAAGTAATTATGTAAAACTTGTTTATAAGTTAAATAAAAAAATAATTAACTTCAAAAAGGTTCTCAATAAATTAATTAATTAACAAAATTTTGTTATTGAGGAAGATAAATAATAATCATGATGAATCGTACTCAAGGTAAGGGGTTTTTACTATCTCACCTTTATTTCTGGGAGATACATGTAATATTCACCACATATTTTTGTTGTGTGGTGTATATAATTCCCAAGAATATATTTTTGTATTATTATACAAAAATATATAGGGATTTAAATATCTATTTTATGATCTCTCTACATAGGGTTTATGGTTTCAAAGTTACCAAAGTGGTGATGGATTTTTGTCCCAATTTTCCTTTTTGAGACTTTTTTCATATTAAAAACCTATATTATTTTATGATATATATATAAATCCCCCTTTTAATTTAATATAATGAATTTATTTATTCTTGTGGTATTTTAAGTTTCTTTTAATGTAATACTTTCAGGGGGATCATGATTCAAACTTACCAAAGTGCTAAGAGTCTTTTTATAGAATCTCATCGTTTATTGGGATTGTGTATAATTAAGTCTCCAATGTTGAAATATTTTAATTCTCATTAAATATACTCTACTATGGTTATTCATGATATTTTCAAGTAATTTTACAATTTTTACACTCTTTGGTACATAAAATATTTGAGAATGTGTTTTTAATAAAATCCAACTTCATTTTTCTCTTCGGTCAAAAATAAGTGTTCTTTTGAAACCTTGTTTTATTAAAAAAAAATTAAAAATTGTTTTAAAAATTGTTTTTCAAATAAAAAATGATATTTTCCTAAATAAATTCATTAAATTATTTTTGAAATATTCTTATGTAAGATCCCGAACATCTAGTGAGGTACATCCTTGAATAATTCTTGGTTTACCCCCGCCCCCACCCCACCCTAAGTTGATTAATGAAATGTTTCCCAATATTTTGAGGATGATCATGGGTATATATGGGGTTTGGGACATAGAATAAGTGAAAAAGTGGCCATATAGTTCATGTTTCACAGTCAAAACATGTTTAGTAGTAACCATGTTCCATAACCTTGTCTTCCTGGATAGGTGGAGCACAGTTGGAAAAAACCATTTAAGGAGAGGAGCTAAGTCATGTTAACTTTGACAGAGCCATCCCCCACAGTTACCACATGGTTTTTCAAACCATTCAGGATCCCTAGAAAATCATGAGGCATATACCCGACTTGTATAGAGGGTCGAACATGGTTGACTCATGGTTTGGCCAACTGTGTGTTCAAGTTGTGCACCTCATTAAGGTGGGGACAATTTACCATTTATCACCCCTGTGATTTTAGAAATCTCATCGGATTTTCACCAAAATTCTTGCTCCGGTAGTACGGGTGATGAACCAAATTTCCATAAACATATTAAGGATTGATATCCCTCTTTTCTTAGCCATTTTAAGTGTTATTGGGTTCAGATAAAAGTTGTGG
Source organism: Viscum album (assembly GCA_963277665.1). NCBI lineage: Eukaryota > Viridiplantae > Streptophyta > Magnoliopsida > Santalales > Viscaceae > Viscum > Viscum album. Next base: position 1,302,869,194 of record OY728160.1, on the reverse strand, counting down.
ATGAGTCTCACACTACTCTTCCTTCTATTTTTTTGATTAGGGATTCAGTATCCGTTCTTATTCCTATGAATCCCTAATACCCTCTTTTCAATTTGATCCTAGTTTGGTTCTCTAAAAGATATTTTTTTTCTAATTAAATTCTTGGGTTAAGGGATCCTTCATCTTCATAATCTTGGTAGTTAGTCTATAAGTTATATCTCATTTCCTTGTTGCCTTTTTCATGTGTATGTTGTTGTGATTTGATTTTGTTGCATTTTCTGTTTAGTTTTCTATGTTAGGATTGATGAATTAATTGGTTAATTGATGAATTTAACCCCTTATGATTCTCTTGGGATGCATTGAGGTTGATTATATCGGGTAAAGGTCCACCCATGGGGTTTTCCACTTCTTAAACATGGAATTGAGTTACTAAGTGTAAAACTAAATTATTATAAGATATATACCGTGATAAATATGTTGATATATTTTCTTTACATATGGTATTTAACTTGTGCTAATTTTTATTAGTAGTTTACATGGAATAAGGGGGGCATTTGGTATAACATTAATGAGCTAAATAAAATAAAGTGAACATGTAAAGTGATTTATGGAATGTAATGGAAAATAATAAATGGATTGTGACATGTGAATGATGAATGTGTTAAGTGGGTTAATTTTTGAAAATGTAAAATATGTTAATAGGATATCGAATGAAAATAAAAAAATTGTTAATGAGATAAGTCATGTAGATAAAACAATGTGTTAACAAGCTAAGGAATGAAGATAGAAAATGCATTAAGTGAGTTATGATTGCAAATGTAAAATGTGTTTGGTGGTTATGATTTTTTGTTTAGTTAATGTGTTGAATAAACTTTTATTTTTTAATTTTATGTGTATTAATTGATTTTTGTTTTTGGTATGGTATATGTGGTAGATGGTTAATGAAGAATGTACACATGGCATGGTGGTATGTGGAGTTTTGGATTGAGGCTCCTCCCATGGGTCGGGTTGGATAGAGGCTCTAAACCCCACCCCTATAATTCATGGGTTAGAAAGTCAAATTGAGGATTTATGACCCTAATAGTTTCATTGGAGGAGACTAGATAGACTAAGGCTCCATGGTATGTGTGATGTAATTAGATGAGACTACCTGGATTGAGGCCCCATGGCACGAGTGATGTTATTTTTTTTGAAATGATTCCACTAGTGATATAGGGTATTTGACTTATCAAATTATACATTACAGTTGACCCGCATAGGCTGTAATGTAATTGATTAAAATGACTAACCCTTGGATTGAATGATGAAAATGGTTAATGTGATAAATTGTTAACTAATGGAATCTGGTTTATTTTCGTGTTTACCTTGTTATTAATTTTAGTACATGAATCCAATCTCTATATAGAATGGAGATCTTGTAGACACCATTGGTGGTGTTCTAATGAATTATACTCACACCCTACTTGGTCCTCCATTTGGTACCTGAGTAGACTTAACTCTTGAAGGCAAGGATAATGGAAAATGCCCTGTGTTATATGGTTAATTTTGGAATGGGATGTGCATGGTTGAGGGATTCATACTTGGAGTCAGGAAACATTTTGTGGATTTATTTTGTTTTATTTTTATGTGGTTTCTCCTTACAATTCAAACTGTATTACATGACATAGAATATTTACAGTTTAGTTGTGGGCATGTACTCAGTTTTTGGAAATGGTTGGTAATTCTTGTTTATTTTTTATTTAGATTTCCATTATTTCAAATTTTATCTTTTTTGGATTACTCTGATTAAGAGGGTTTAGTCTCCCCAAATTATTAGTTAGACCCTCGCTACAAGTCATCAACCTATGTTGTACGGGGATGCGTGTTTGAGGTCATATGGCCACTTGGCTTGGGGCACCAGTTTAGTGGCACTCGAGATGGTGATGTTCCAAATTGGTATAAGAGGAGGTCTTATTTCATATTATTTTACTATTTTGGAAAGGTATATAAGAGACTAGTAAGTGTCAGGCCTTGGTGATGTGCTCATTTATAAGAGTATCTGACCTATGTATGAGGGGAAACCAAATAATTTGGGGTGGGACTATAGTTTTTATTTCATGTTTATTATGGTTGTATTATATTTCACTATTTGGTGATGCACTTATTATGTGTTGTGACTAATTATTTACATTTTTCTCATGGTTAGAATGTTATGAGGTTGTGCATTCATGCATCATTTTAGGAACCTAGGGATATAGGTGACATGCATCATGGTAGGCACACACAGGAAAGACATGTGGGATGTTGGGGATAAAATTATTTTCTTTTAAATAAAATTTAAATGGTTAAATGGGAAGAAGGTAACAAAATGGTTAAAAAATAGTTCCTAATGAAGATTCATAAACGGTTTTAAATCTTTCTATAATAAGTTTGAAGGATTAGAAGGTTTTGAAAGGAGAAAGATTTATGATGTGAAGGTAAAATTGTTGAAAATGGTTTCTAATGAAATATTTGTAACTATGTAATTTTGTTAACCTCATGTTCACCATGTATCATGGTAGGGATGGTTGAGGGTCATATTAGTGATGTGATCATGTCTATTGGGATTGTGTATGTAGAGTGTGTTGTTTATGGTAGGAAGTGTATTTTTTTTATGGTTTACATCGATTGGACTACCCTTGTAATATTTTCTGATGGAAATGTTTTGAAATTTGAATATGATTAAATTAGGTATTTTTAAATGTTGTGTAGATATAATATTTTAAAATTTGGACACTTGTGTTTTCAAAATGGTGAAGTTAATTATAAAATAATGTTGAATGATAGAACTTTCAGTGGAAGTTGGTGTTGAGTATCCCTTGTGTTGATTATCTGGAACCTTTTAAGGGTGGTTTAGGAGGTGAGAGTTCCCTATTATGAGGCCTTGGTTATTATTCATGCGGCATTAATGAGTTTTTAAGTGTTTATAGAGGGGTGTACCTTGTTTAACTTCCGGTATAACTATGACCTTGAGGTTCTGAGGCGTATCCTAATATTGTGAAGGTGATAACCTTGTGGGTGGTACTTGTGTGGGATGTATATTGGACCTTAAGAATGGGGGTTTTAGTTTTTCATTACCTTAGTGTTAGATGTTGTGTTACATATGTGGAACCTATTATAATAGGTTTTCTGGTGCATTAGATGTGCTTTGTTTTATAATAGGAGCAGGGGTGCCACCCATGGGTAGTGACATGTTGAAGTTTGATGTGTATGGCTTAGCAGGAGAGAAATTTCCCCTTTACTTGATGTGACTCCAACTTAGGGAATTGAATTTTTTTTAAGTTTCTTACTAGGATGACCCATGGGAGGGGTCGGTAGGGATGTTAATTCATTGGTTGAGTATGGAACAGGTTGATGTTTTGTACTTTTATAGTGGCATGCATGGAGTGTTTCATAGAGTACTTTTGGCCTAAATTGCTAAGTGGGAAGTTTAATATTTTGGGGATTCATCTTGAGATGTGGTTATGCACTCATATTTTTTAGAAAAATGAGGGTAACCATGAGGGAGGCAAGCTAGTGTTACAGGTGTGATGGAATAAAAAGCATGATTTGGTGCTTAAGAGGTGGGATAGATGCCCAGTGGGTTCCATCGACATTTGGTAAAAAGAGAATGACTAAGCATTGGTTTCCATCTTAGGGAAGAACTTGAGAATTGAGGTTGTTTTTATGGTTGGATTCACGATGCAAGATCATTACAGTGCCTGAAACTATACTTGATAAAATTTTATATGGAATCATGTTGAATTCGGTGGGTGATATGAGGATGAACAAGGAATGGATGGGAACTTTTGATATGTGAGTGACACCTTGGGTGATGGGTGTTTATATGGTTGTGATTTTTGTGTGGAAAGTTGGGTTGTTGGATGAGACCATTGAGAATGAATCGATTCTGATGAGGTTGATAGACCATGAGGCATGGCTAATTGTGTAAGTGGACGTTTGGGCCTAGTAATGTATGGCTTGTGAAGTATAGAGTTGGGATGAGTGTGTGGTTATTGGAAAGTGTGATGCTTTGAGAGCTTTGATGAGGTCCATATGTGGGAACATTCTGGAAAGTAATGATGTTTTTTGGGTTAGAAGAATAGGTGGCTCGGGTTAAGAACCTTCCATTCTCTGTAAAACCAATGTGGGAAGCATGACTCTGAAAAAAAACATTGGGTTTTGATTGGTTTTTGATTGGTGGTCGTATCATTGTTTATTGGTTTTTAAGTCATTCTGTAATAACTCGAGTGGTGTGGTGGTAGTAGTCCCAAAGGTATCTTCGGTTCACGACTTCTTGGTGGAGGGTCATGGATTAGTGGTGAGTATTGGTTGGAAATCTTGCCTGGGAAGTGGTAGTAAAGTGTTAATGAATTGAATTTTGGAAGGTATTCTTGATACTTTTGGTTGGTTAAGGTGTCCCTTGGTGGGAGGATACAACGTTCATTGATGTATTGTGGTGGCTTTCTTCGATGACCTCTTGGCATACTCTTAGCTAGTGATGATCATGCCTAATATGTTGACATCATCCCGGTTATGCTGAGATTGGATTTGGATGTATTCCTAGCTACCTAAAATTGTTTGGATTGATACAGGACCTTTGGCAGGTTATATTCATAGAGAAGGGTATATGGAATTGTATGTTAGGAAGTACACCATTAACCATTTACAGATGAGGTCCTTGGGATGGAATAAATTTTAGTAAATGTCATATGTGTTGTTCTTGAGAGTTGAGAATGGGCAATGGTTGATGTTAGTTTTATTGTTATAGCACAATCTAGACATCCAAATACAAGTTTTTGGGGTCCCCCTAGTGTTGAAGAATCAGTTGTAGGGTTGGAATTGCCTTTTGGGGGTAGTGACAATGACACTCCTAAGATGGGGAGTGGTAAGTGGGTCATAGAGGTTTAGAGAAAAACATGAAGTGGATATGGCTGCATCCGGATTCCAATGAGAAACTATGGATTTCATGTTTGGGTTTCACGGGAAGGACCAAGTGGGCCTTGGATGTGGTGGTTTGTTGATCCAAGCTTTGTATTCGGGCTTGAGGTGGTTCTATGAGGCATATGAGATACTTATTCTAGAATCGTCAATGGGCATGAAAACAGAGGTTTGGTGTCAGTAATTCATCATTAATCATGTATGGAATTTAGTAGGTGGGTCTCGGTGACCTTGAAATATCCTTATAGGTAAATTCATCTTGGTTATGTGAAGTAGTGTCATGCTAATAGTGAAGTTGAGAATTTTTAGGATGAGTTGGTCGGGGATAGGCTGACTCAATGAGGAAAAAGGAATGAAGGTAGTGGGTTTTGAACAACCTTCAGTGTAATTTTTAGAATGATAAGTGCATTTCTAAGTTGAATGGGTTTTGGGGTAGAACTGATTTATTCATGGATTATGTATGAGCAACATAGGTTCTTATATAGAGAACCTTGATCGGTGTCATGTATCACACTAATGGCTTAAAGAGTATTGGATACCTTGATAAATGGGGTTTTATTGAAAGTTAAGGAAAGAATCTGTTAGGTGCGTTAGATAATAGTAGCATGCCTTAAGTGAGGAGGCGTCTTTGGAAGGTGAAGAGGGTAACATGTCAATAGTGAAAAAATGGGTGTTTTGGAATAATTCAGCCATGAATAGTATGACATGATAAGTAAAGGGGGGTGAATGTGGATAGTTTTAAGCTACCACTAGTTTGATGTTTTATGGAAAGTGAATCTTATAAATTAAATTTAACTTGACAGAGGTCAATTTTTTCTTAGTATTCAAATGGATGGATTAGGTATATCCATTCAAGGTGGTTTCGATGGAATGACTGGATTCCACTGATAGGTGGAGTTCTCATGGATTTTTGCGCATAATGAGTTGGGAAATGAATCGATCTTATCGTGAAAGTCAAGATAATATCTTGGTGGTCTTTTTCATTAGTGGAGGTTCTCTCCATATTGATATTGTGGTGGTGATCAAATCTATAAGGTGGGGAGAACCACTGCGGGAATGTGGTCAGTGGATGGTGTGACCGGTGATTTGTTTTGGATAGACACAAGTAAGTACCATTCTAATTTTTTGGACTTGGTGATGAGTGTTAGATCAAATTTTGACCGGTTGAGTGCCCTATGTGTTTTGGTTATATTTTGGATGTTTGGATATGGAATGAGGCTAGTGGCACTCGAGTTTTGGACCCACGTAGGTCGGGATATACAGTTGGAAAACCATGTATTTTCCTCAGATTATTCAAATATTGGGTCACTGTTAGGGATTTGAAAATTGGTTAATATAGATCCATCTGATTTTTTTTCATTAGTTGTGTAGAGGATCAGGTTGATGGAGTTTCTATTGGATCTTCCACGATGGTATGATGCTATGCATGATGTTTCTTTGAGTAATGATTTTGGAAATGTTGCATTAACTTCCTTATGTGGTCTTGGTGGTTGAGGTTGGGTTGGAGATTGATGAATCCCTTGGGGATCATCGGCTTGCGATGGTGTATCAAAATAAGATGGTTTTTCAAGGTAAGGATGCGGTGTATTCTGAGTGTTGTGGTAATAGGTTGGCATTCAAGAGGAAACTTAGGAGGGGGGACCAATATGTGATCCTAGTGGTCCGATCATTTTACCCTGGAGACTCAATGATGTTTGGGAGTATGGCTTAATGATGATCCATTATAAGGTGGGGAGGTTGTAAGATCCCGAAATTCTAGTGAGTTACATCCTTGTTTATGTTTTGGTTTAACACCCCTCCCAAGTCGGTTAATGAAATATATCCTGAGTTTGAGAGGAATCTGGGGGTGTCCTGAGGGTTTGGGACACATAATAAGGGAAATGGGGAAATCTAGAGGAATTTTCATGATTGATGCATGGTTATTAGTAACTTAATTCCTTAATCATGCCTTCCTTAGGAGGTTGAGCATGGTTGTAAAAATCATGAAAGGGGAAGAGCAAAACCATGCTGGCTTGGACAGTTCCATCATGTATGGTTACCACAATATTTTTCAAACATTTCGGGATCCCCAGGAAACCGTTTGGCCTGGTCCCCTCTTGGATAGAGGGTAGAACACATTTGGAGCACATTTTGACCAACTATGTAGCTAATCCTTTCACCTCATTTAGGTAGGATAAATTTACCATTTTTTCCCTAAGTCTTAAAGAAACCTAACCCAATTTTCTCCCCTATTCTTCCTCTAGAAATAAGGGTGAAAAAACAAATCATCCTAAACTTCCCAATGATTGACCTGCATCTTTTCAAATCTTTTTGGATCACCGTTGGGTGAGAAAAGAAGCTCGAGGTGACTCTAAAACTAATCTTCATTCTCTTTTTTTGGATTAGGGATTTTGTAGACATTCTTCTTACTCTGAAGCCCTAAAAAAGAATTTTTTCAGTAGATCCTAGGATTAGAGTCTTAAGGTTGTTTGTTTATGAATCATAGGCTAGGGTTAAGGAATTTTTCATCTTTATAATCAAGGTTTATGGTCTAAAGGTTATATACTATATTATTGTTTCTTTTTTCATGTGTATGTGGTTGTTATTTAGTGATGTTGTGTTATCCATTAAGTTTTACATGGTAGGATTTATGAATTAATTGGTTAATTGATTAATTGAACCACTCATGATCCTAATGGGATGCATTGATGTTTATTAGACTTGGTTAAGGGCCACCTATGGGGTGTTCCATTTCTTGAACAAGGAATTGTGATGTTAAGTGTAAAATTAAATTGGTATAAGATAGATCCCATGATAAATACATTGATATGTTAGCTTAAATTAGGTAATGGAACTAGAAGTAATTTTTCTAGTAGTTGGCATGACATAATGGTCATTTGTTATAACATTAATGATCTAAATGAAATAAAGTGAATATGTTAAGTTATTTATGTGATGTAATGGAAAAGAGAAAATGGATTAAGACATGTGAATGATGAATGTGTTAAGTGTGTTAAGTTGTAAAAAGGGAAAATAAGTTAATAGGATAAGGAATGAAAATGAAAATGTGTTAATGGGAAAAGGAATGTAAATAAAAAATGTATTAATGGTCTAATTCCTGAAGACAAAAAATGCATTGAGTGGGTTATGATTATAAATGGTAAATGGATTTGATGGTTATGTTTTCTGTTTGTTTAATGTGTTGAACAAATTATGATTTTTGAATGTTATGTGTATTAATTGAGTATGGTTTGTGAAATTTTATACATGGTAAATTGTTAGTGAATAATGTGAACATGGCTTGGGGGTATGTGGGGTTTTAGACTGGGGATCCTCCCATGGGTCAGGTTGGACTGAGGCTCTAAACCCCACCTCTAGAATGCACGGGTTAGGGAGTTAGACTGAGGCTCTAGGATCCAAACATTTTCTATTGTTCCCTATCCTTAGAAGCATGGAGAGAGCGTATAATACTATTACATTGATGTGATTACAGGGAATCAAATCCCGAAGGACCAAAGAGTTTAGTAGTCTTGGTAGAGCTCATAAAAACACGAGTTTTGTATTAAAAATAAATATGGAAATTACAACATAATATTTTTCTTTTTTATTTAATAAGTTTATTTAATCTATAATATCCTTAAATATATTTCATAGTATACTTCTTAGATTCTTGGTGAAAGGAAAAAATAATGGTGAGCTCAAATGTTGAGTAAGGGTAAAATAAAGAGGAAGAATTAATGAATCAATGATCATAATCAATATGGAAAGGTAATAACTGAACACACATGCCTTATAATCAATAAATGGATTCAATAAACAATATATAAATTTAATAAATGAAAACACATTCCATTAAAATAACTAGATAAGACATAATCAATATGTAAATGAAAATAACTAAAACACATTCCATTTAATCAATGAAATGAGAATAAAATACATCTATAGATATGTTGATGAAAAATATCATGGATAAATAATAACTGAATCTAAAAGAGGAAAATTCATAATTATTGGTCCCAATGTTTCCTAGGTAAATGGTACCTTTATCATAAAGACCTTTCACAATATGGTTTGTAACATACTGGGTGAAAAACCCCTTAGCTTAGGCAAGAAAACTGATTCATCCAACGGTACTATTGATACATCAAGGGAATATCTATAACCGAGCCCCACCCATGTCGTACATGTCCAAATAATTCCTCATATATCAAATAATTGTTTTAATTAATGAAAAATGTCCCATATCAAATATTTGAATTGAGTAAAGGATACCAATTTATCAATATTTCTCTAGATATCAAATAATTTTTGAGTTTTACATCATATTTAAAAATGGAATATTGTTAGGTAATAATCATATCCATGATAAATTATGTTGATATTTTGGGTAAATTAAACATTCAATGATTATAGGAAATTGAATAATTCAAGGGGACCAATAAAAAATAAATGTCATGAATGTTAATACAATCTTTGGAAAATGGAGTCATAAACCATCTAAGGGAATAATAAGTATGGTAATAATACAAAATATCCCATGTGGATTAAAATAAAGGGTTGTTTTCATGGAATAATGGAAATATAGTAAAAATATATTTTAAAAACATTTTTAACGAAAATATAATTTTCATTTGGAAAATCACCGTGAAAATAATTTTCCTTGAAAATAAATTTTAAAAAAAAATTCATTAAAAATTATCTTTATAAACTTTCAAATTAATCTTCAAAGAAATGATTGAGGGGGTAAATTCATACATTATATACAAGGTAAAATAACATTCCGTTTTCAAGGTAAAAAGGTTTAAAAAGTTCCTTATTCAAAAAATGAAAAGAAGATTCATTTGAAAAAAAATTAAAATAAAAAGGGGAAAAAATTTCCTTAATAAATTACTTTAAAAAGATTAAAAAATTAAAATATTTTAATAAAACATGGTATTTAGAAGACAACAGGTTCTCCAACTAAAGTGGGAAAAATAGTTGAGTTTTCTTAAAAACATTTTCTGAAAGATTTTTAGTACCAAAGAGTCGTAAAATGGTAATATTAATTGAAAAAAGGTCATTAATAACTAGAGAAGATAAAAAATTAAATTATTCATTAAATAATTATTTAATAGTTTATTTTTATTTAAATTGAAGTGTAAATAATCCCAAAAAAAATGAGATTGTGAAGTAAACCCTTGAAAATACCATAACATTGAAGTGAGAATTGATAATTTAATTGATTATGTGTATATAATGTAAATACACATATAATAAGTTTAAATATATCAATATATATTCATTTAATTATACATAAAATCATATAATATTAATGACAATGAGAAAGATATATAACCCAATGAAAAGGAATCAAGTTATGAAATTATTCACCACTTGGTAACTTTTAATTGAAATCCCCTTAGAAGAAATAATTCAGTTTGAAAATAAAAATAATATGAATATAAAATAATTTATAATAATAATATATCACAATCTGCATTATATACATCACACAAAAAAAGTATGTGGTGAATATGACATTTATATCACAGATGTAAAATGTGAGATGAAAATACCTTACCATGCATTTCCTTTCAGGTGAACATCCTTTAACCTCTTGTATAATCGAATTAAACATGTTTATAATTTATTCCAAAACCATTTTAATATTTATTATATAAAAAAATTATCTTCTTATAATATCTTATTACTCATTTTGTTCATAATATTTTATTATTGTCACTATTTCGTGTGTTAATTGACCAGTTTCTCAAGTGTTTTTTGATATGTTACATATTTATAATATCATGGTTTAATCATATAATGAATTTAAACCATTATTTAAATGTTATATATGTTTGGTATAAATTTATTTATAATAATTTATAAAATTTGTAGATATAAAATAAAAATTCATCATTCATGGAGACGGTAGGTCGTACGTACACATGAACACTACTTTCATTTAATTGTTATATTAAAAAGTATTAAATGATAATGATATATATAGGTATATGTATATTATAATTAAATTATAATATTAATTTTATATATGTCACATAGGTATAATAAAACCATCCTTTATATGTTTCATGAATAGTGGCAACAAATCACATTGCCATAAGGAGGCAGTTGTCCACACTTCCTAAAACGATGTTATCATATTCCCATAAACTGGAAATCATGAAGGTATATGTTATATAAAAATTAAATAAGAATAAATACATTATAAAAATCATATATAACATATAATAATAATATTTTCATCAAAATTCACCCCATTGGAGGACGTAAGGTAAGAACGGAGAATCATCGTTTTGTGAGGCAGTATTTCGCCATACACATGAACAACAAGATCATTTCCCATTTGATGGAATTGTGTTTAAGTGTAGCTAGAACCCTTAATATGACAAAAAATAAGTATATTTTGGATACTGATGTTATTATTTGAGCATGGAATAATAATATTTTATTTGGTGGATAATTAAAATAAAACAAAAGAGCCTGAGAAAGGATGTTACCTCTTCATTGGGTAACTCCGTTTTTTCATCAAAGGGATTCCTTGGATTGATTTCTCCCCAATGTGAGTCTTATTGGATAAGGGTATCGTTTTTTGGGACTTATTTTATCATATTTTGGTCTATCCAAAAGAATTTAGAGGTGTGAATAAATGATATGGGTGAGTGAAATTTTATATTGAAGGAGGAGTGGAATTCTTTTAAATTTTTTAAAAGGGAGTTCCAACCACATTTTTCCCATGTCAAGTGGAAACAATAATGGGAAATATTAGAAAAAATGGAGTATAAGTTATAAATATGAACATCCAATATTCTATGGAAAATTTTATTGGTTATTTTGTCCAATAAGTTTAAGGTTTAGTCCCTTGTTAAGCTAATTTTTCTTTTAATCAATTTAATTAATTTTAATAATATTCAATAATCTTTTTGGTAAAAATTTTATTTTACTTTATTAAAAATTATAAATTATTCTGATTAAGATATTGAATTCATTTTTACAAATTCAAATCATAGAATTTCAAAAAATTAATTTAAATTTAATCCCATAAATGAGATAACACAACAGGTTTTTAAAGTGAGAATGTTCAAAAGTTTGCTATGTTTTTATATCCAATTTCAATGTGAAATTTATTAAAATGACCTAAATTAGATTCATAATTATAAAATTTATCTAATTATTCTTAAAAAATAATCATGAAAATAATTTAACCATATTAATAAATTATATAGAAAAACTATTTTGAATTAAAATTCAGCATTTTTCACTATTAATCCAAAATTGAAACCTCATAGAAAAATACCAAAAATTTACCCTAATATATTTTTAATATTTTCTTTAAAAAAATATGTTTATTTTGAAATATAATATTTATAATAGTGTCAAAAATTAGATTTAAAATAGGTTTTCCATTAAAAGGTGGTAAATGTACCTTTATAAAAATATTGATTTTTATGCAAAATATTGGGTTCTTTTCCTATCTTATGACTATAAAATAAATTTGATGAATGTAAAAAAATTAAATTTAAAATATTATAAATATTCACAATTTATTTAATCCTATTCATAATCAAAAATTTAATGTATTGTTTACATTTAATTATAATAATATTTTAATATTTGTTTTAATGATAAAACTCGATCTTCCATGTAATGAAAGCTATCAAACAAGGTTGTTCTTGTGTGTAAGGAAATGTAACTTAGTGTTTTCATGTATTGAAATATATATAATAGATTGGAAATAGTAAATATATTTTAATTTCTTGGAATATTATATTCTATTACGTGCTTGGTGTTGCGTGTCTTACACGCTATCGAATAAAAGTTACTCTTTTAGAATTTTCTAGGTGTTAGATTCTCCCCATTTTAATTAAATTTCATACTCTCAATTGAAACTCGATATTGATAGTCATAGGTCAGATATTTATAAATTCCATTATTGAAATCTCACATCTTCATATTTGTTGGAAAAATATCCTCTTCAATAGAGTGAATGGGAAGTATGAAGGTCACATGGAAGAACATATTTCTAGGTTTCTACGTAGGAAACAATTAGTGGCAAGTGAAAATATGGACTTAGAGGAGAAGCATAAAAATTTTTAGGGAGTGATTGAGGTCATCAATCACAAAAAAATTAATAATCAATGGAAATTTGAGGGTCTCAAAGCCATAAATCTATGATGATTTAAAAGACCATCATTTGAACCAAAATTAAGGTATTTTGAGCACATTTTTTTAAGATATTCTTCATAATGTTGAGGAATTATTTTATTAACTAAGAATATAAATAAATATATTTACTTGATAGTTTTCAATTTATTATTAACTATTACATCTTTTGGTTTTTATTGGATCAAGTTCTAATTCATGACTTACACTATGAAATGGATATCCAGGAATGATCTTTTTTATTTATGAATCACTAAAATAAACATTTAACTGATCGTAAATACCATAAAAGATTGACATTTCTTTCTATTTATCTGTAACTATTATCTAAATCCAATATTTTTAATAAATTAATTTCTAATCATAAAAAATAAACACTACCATTTCATTATTAATACTTATGCATAAAAATAATTAACTAAAAATAATTAAATTTTAATCAGGATATTGTGTAGGTAAGTGGTCGGAATTAAACCCTTATCATCCTTTGGTCAAGGGTTCAAATCCTGCAACCTTTATGGACTTGATGGGTTATCACCCAACATATAGAATGTTCTTTTCTAAAACCATATTAATATAATTTCAAAAATAAATATTATGGACATCCTTGAAATAAGGTTAATCACTAAATATTATTTTAACTATGGTTTTCAATACAACCCCAATAAATAAATACATCATCCATATTATTTCAACATAGGTCCTTCCACTATCTAATGTTTAACCTAGTTCATTTTTCTTCATTATATATCCAAATATTTCATATTTTTTTCTAAATAAAATGTTAATTATCCTAATAATATATCCCATAAGTGTCAAACCATGTGTTTAGTATGTCCCATTGTCAGGTAATAGGTTATGATCGAGTCCGGACCAATACACATTTTTAGAGTTGTTACCCCAAGGTACATCTATTCCAGAACCACATCTACTGGTAGTATCCTGACATGGATGTATTTATAGTAAAACCACATAATCACTATCTATAAAAATCATTAGAATTTTATTCTATACTTGACCAAAAATTTTACCTTAGGGTTATGTTCACTAGTCTATGTTTCCCTAAATCTAGTTCCAAATGTTGCTACTAAACTTACTTTGATACCAACAGTAGTGCCCTGAACCTAGAAGCCAAAATCCAGTGTCTAACATCATTAAATTTTCATTATTACAAGGAATAGAATCCTGAAGGACTGGAGAGTTTAGTAGTCTTGGTAAACCAGATACATACATGAGTTTGGTATTACACATAAATACATTAATTATGACATAATGTTTTACTTCTTAGATAACAAATTTGTTTAATCTAGTGCATCCTTGCATATATTTCTTAGTATACGTCTTTGATTCCTAGGGAAAGGAAACAAAATAATAGAGACCTCCAATTCTCGATAATGGTAAAATACAGTGGAAGAACTAATTAATAAATGATCATAATCAGTATAGAAAGGTAGTAACTAAACACACATGCCATACAATCAATAAACTGAATGGATAAAAAATATTCAAAGTTAATAATCAAAAACACATGCCATTCAAATAACTAGACAAGGAATAATCAATATGGTAAGGTAAATAAATAAAACACATTCCATTTAATCAATGAATATAGAATGAAATGCATCCATAAATATGTCAACAAAAAATCTCATGCATAAAAAATAATTAAATATAAATGGGGGAAATGAATAATAATTGGACCCCATTTTTCCTAGGTATATGGTACCATTACCGTCAGGACTTTCGTATGATGATTTATAACATATAGGGTGAAATCCCCATTAAAATAGGCTAACTAGTTGACTCTCCCTATGAGAATACTAATGCATTGAAGGGATATTTATATGTGGGAACTACTTGTGTCGTACCAACCTAAAACATTCATTATATATCGAATGATTGATTTAATTCATGAACAATGTTCATTATCAAATATCTGTATTGAGTAATGGATATGAATTAATTATTATTTCCTGATATATCAAATAACTTTCAATGTGATCTTTGTATGTAAAAATGGTATATGTTTTAGGAAATAATCATATCCATGATAAATGATATGGATATTTAGGATAAATTCAATGTTCAATGATCATAGAAAATTAAAAAATTCAAGGGGACCAATAAAGAGATCAGGGTAGTGAATGTTAATACTATCATTATTCAAAGGAGTCAGAAACCATATGAAGGAAGATTAAGGAAGGTATCAATACAACATATCCCAAGTGTAGTAAAATAAAGGGTTGTTGTCATTAATAAATGGAAATACTATAAAAATATCATTTAAAACATTATTAAGGCAAATATCCTTTTTATTTTGAAAATTATGTTTAAATTAATTTTCTTTGAAAGTCACTTTGAAAAAAAATAATTAAAAATTAACCATTTAAAATTGAAAAAAATGTTTTGAATAAATGATGGTGGGTAAATATATACATGCCATATAGGGTAAAAAGAAAATTCCTTTTTCAAGGTAAAAATGTTAGAAAAGTTCATTGTTCAGAAATCTACAAGAATATTCCTTTAAAAAAAATTAAAAAAGGTGGTAAAATTTTATTTAATAATTCATTTTAAAAATGTTAAAAACATTTTATTAAAACATGGCCTTTAGAAGAAAACAGGTTCTTTGACTAAATAGGGAAAGGAAGTTGGGTTTTCATTAAAACGTTTTCTTAAAAAAATTGAGTACCAAAGAGTGGGAAAATGGTATTATTATTTTTAAAAGTTCATGAATAACTATAGGAGAATAAAATGAAAGTATTTATTAAAAAATGATCCAATAATTTCCTCTTATTGAAATTCAAGTGTAAACAGTCTTGAATAAAATGAGATTCTTAAGTAAACCCATGAAAAGGCCATAACATTAAAGTGAGAATTGAAAAATGAAATTATTATGTGTATATAATATGAATACACATATAAAAAGTGGAAACATATAAATATATAGTCAATTTATTATACGCATAATCATATAATATTAATGACAATGAGGAAGGAATATCCCATGAAATGGAATCAGGTTATGGAATTCTTCACCACTTGGTTACTTTTAATTAAAATCCCATTAGAAGAAATAATTCAAATTGAAACTCAAAATAACATGAATAAAAAAATTCATGATATAATATATCAAAATTAATAGTATATACACCATAAAAAAGTAGGAAGTGGTGAATATGACATTTATCTCACCGATGTAAAAAGTGAGATGGAAATCCCTTACCTTGCATTTTCTTTGGAGTGAACATATTTTTACCTACTATATAATTGTTTTAAATCTATCCCTGACTTATGAAAAAAAAAATAATATATATGATATCATATATGATCTTATTATAATATCTTATTACTCATATGTCCATAATCTTTATTTATTTTCACTATTTTGGGTTTTAATTACCTAGTTTCTGAAGTATGTTTTTACTTGTTACTTTATTTTATACCATGATTTCATCATATATAGAATTTAAAACATTATATAAACATCATATATATTCATCATATATTTATTTATAATAATCATTAAAATTTAGAGATATGAAATGAAATGTGTCATTCATGGAGATGATAGGTTGTATATACGCATCAACGCTACTTTTTTTCATTGATGTATTCAAAATAATGATATGTAAATGATATATATATATGTGTGTAAATTTATTTTATAATTAAATTATAATATTTATTTCATATATGTCACATAGTTTTAATAAAACCATCCATTATAAATTCCATGTATTTTGTGAACGAATCACATCGATTTGAGATGGCGGTAGTTCACACTTCCACAAACGATGTTATCGCATTCCCACAAAATGGAAAGCATGAAGGTATGTGTTATATAAAAATTAAATAAGCATAAATACATTATAAATATCATATATAAAATTTAAAAATATTATTTCCATCATAATTCCCACCAAGAGAGGTTGTAAAGGAACAACGAATAATCATCATTTTGCGAGGTAGTAGTTCACCGTACACATGAATGGTAAGTTCGCAACCCAATTGATTGAAGTATGTGTAAGTGTAGTTAGAACACTTAATATACAAAATATTAGTATATTTAAGATACTTATGTTTGTTTTTCCTCAAACAATCTCATGTTTTATTATCATTGTTCAATAGAAAGGTGTGTTTAATATTTATCAGCCCAAAATATAACATGTATGACACTTAAAATAGAGGACTAAAACTGAGTTAAGTCTTAATAAATGAAATTCTCAAAATATTTCTTCAAATAAATTCTTTTCATAAATCATATAATCAATGTTAGTCAAAACAGAAAATAATCATCCACTATGAATATGTCCTGCCTCATATATGATTCTTCTTAATGACTAATTTCAATCCAAGCATAAGTTTTAAGTCCAAGAGTGACAACATGTTAAATAAATGTGGAATTAAAAACATAGCAAAAGGAACTTTATACTTTGACTCACTCCTAAGTTTAAAAAATAAATATATTTTTTTGAATCACCTTAGTGATACAACCTAAATGAATCCCAGATAAACCTATTTTCCCCTTCTTAATCTAGCATTCATCATTCCCCTCACCTTAATGAACTCACTTTTGACCCCAGACACTTTATTTTGTTTTCCCCAAACCATGTAACATGTTCTAATCACTATGTAATCCACTTATTCAAATTGTAAAAAGCTCTTATTGTTAACAAAAAATCACCCAGCATCTAGGGTCTCAGAGATTCACCGTGGGATCCCAAATGCCTAGATTACTCCCATTTCAAAGATTTATATAAAATCCATTTATCTTGGATAAATAAGGTGATTAATTTTTAATAATTAAAAAAAAGGTGTGTCCCCTAGGAAAGAGTTCAAATTTATTGTTCCTAAGACTATGATCTCTAATCGACAAAAATGTTACCCATATCACTCTCAAAAGTAATCCCTAAACCAAATTTTCATTAAATCACTAAAAATGTTCACTCAACAATCATCCATACTCATAGATTTAAAATAAAAATAAAATAATATCAACCAATCAATCATCATCCAATGGAAATACTCATTTGAGTACAGTGTACAGCCTAAATTGTGTTAAAAAATTTGATAAAAATTTACCATTTTTAAAAAATGTTTAAGTATAATTGGGACTTGATGGGATTTTTATTAAGAACAGTTGATCTCAATTAATAATTTACACCCTCCCCCATAATTAAAACCCAAAATTTTCCCCAAAGTTTAATTTAAATGTGTAGAATAACAATTTAACAATTAAATTTCAAAACCAAATTTCAATTGAGTAGATTAATGACATGGTAAGGGAATCATTAAAGTTAACAGAAATTGTTTTACAAAATAATTATTTACAGAAGGTTCACATGCTATATCATTTAAATCTAGTAAATTTTCAATAAAGATCAAAAGTAGCATGTAACTTATGGGTGAATAGTGAGTTGGGTGTTAACATGTTCAGACAATATGATTCAGTTGGATATTCAATAAAGTAAAAATATTTCATTTTATACACCCCATGAATTTAAGAAGATAAAAATAAATCACAAGAATATCCTACATGTACCCCCCCACTTAATTCCTTAAAGTGAGTAATTTTATTATCAATGGAATTCAATTTTTCAGCAAAGAGGAACATACAGCTTTTTTGTACAGCATAGTGACATGTGCAGAAAAAGTTTCCACAAAGAGACATGTAGTGGATTTTTCAGTATAAAAACAATGAAAAGAGACATATTTTCATAACACTAAAGTTCCATCAAACGTACACTTGCAGTATAATTTCTTTACAGGGAATGGATAATTTCTTTAGTAACATTAACTGAGTCACCGATAGTACTACTAATGAGTAATAAATGGTATTGTATTGGTGAGTCAATGACTCACTGATAGAAATAAAATTGTGACTTATTAGTGATTTTTTAATGGTGAGTAGTTAATAAATGCAGAGATAAGAGTAAAGTAATTCCCCAAAAAATATTGTCAATTACCCTCCAACATGGGAATTCTAATCCATTTTGATAACAACAGCAGCAACATAATTATTTTTCTAAAAAGAATAACCAAGAGCACTAGGAAGACATATCCAGAAAAAATAGAACAAAAAATTATAGAGCAAGCAGTCTATTCAAAACAAAAATAGTTAAAAAGTTAAAATAAATAAATAGAATGGGTTGACTCTCATGAAGCACATAGTTTTTAGTATTCAGTTCGAATTTATTTAATTATAATATTTTTTTATTAAAAACCAAAGAAAACCCATGGGTTTCCTCCCTTACAGCACTAGTTTTAAAGTCCCCAGCTGGACTCACCTAGAACTAACCATAATCAATAGGTGGGTGTGGTTTCCTTAATAGTAACCACCAAAAATGATTGGCCCAAACATTTTTAATAGAACAATTAAATTTGTGGGTTCCTAAGCTTAAGAAAACTGAGACTAAACTCTCATAACTTGTAAGAATTCCTACATATCACCCTTTAACAGTTATGTATATGGTGTTGTCCACTTATAAATTATGTTTAGATTTGACTAAATTAACATTTATAAGAAGAGTCATAAATGAATTGGGTTCTACTAAGGGTTTGGAATTGTCCTCATAGTTATCTCTCTTAACCTCAACATTAACAAATTCAAAATCAAGGGTGGTTGTGGTTGAATTTGGATTAGCAGGTTCAAGATGGGGATCAATAAAGTGTTGAAAAGAATCATTAACCCTGAAAATCAAGTGTAAATCCCCCTCTATGCTAATATCAGTATCTATATGATCTTTTTCACTAGAAACATATGAGGTTTGATGTGAAAAACATGGAAGAGTCAATTTTTTCACCCAAAGATTCTGGTTTGACAATATTATAAATATCTTCCAAAGGATACTCATCAGTTAACAAACACCCAACGTTTATTGACTCTGGTAAATCAACTCTTCCTAAATGAAGTGTGTGTTCAACCTCTTTTTCATGTTCACTATCGAAAGGTTCACATTCCAAAATAAAGTCATTAGTGTGTTATAAAAAGTTAAAATCAAGGGGAGTAATTTTCAATTCAGCTTCAATAAATTCAATTCCTAGATTCTAAAAATTTAAACATTTATCCCAATTTATGAAAACACTATTTTTTATCTCACTGCAAAATTTTATAGAAAAGTGATCAATTTCAGAATAAGGGAATGAAAGCTCAAGAGTTAACCTGCCTCCAAATATCATGCCCTCATATTCAACATCATACTATATTTTAGAAATATTTGCGTTTATAGTTTAAAAACACAAAATAGTAGTTTTCAGTACAGAATCAAAAATTTAGGATTCCATGTTTCCAGTTTATAGTTATCTTCCAACATATTCCCAATTTCAATTACATGTTCATTTTTCAGAATTTCAGTAAGTTCGGGTGAAGAATTTTTGACATTGAAGTTCTCATTTTTCAAGTTTCTCTTCAACCCAAGTTATTATCTTTTAAGAAGTTCTAATATAGTGAACCTTATCAATATTTAGAACCATGTATATCACAGAACATTCTTTTTCAATCTGTTCTAATTCTTTTTCAAAAAAAATCAACTCAACTTAATTAGAGTTCTTAATGGGATGTTCAATGATATTTTTTTTATTAAGTGAGTTGGTGATTTCTAGATTTGGTTCATCAAAATTAGATTCTTAATATTTTAATGTTTATTGTCCAGGTTCAGAATCACTCTCTTCTTCATTTCCATTTTTAAATATTTTATAAACCTTTTCTTTTTCTTCAATCATTTCAACTTCTTTATGTTATTTAAATTTATTTTTTAATTCTAATTACATGTTTTCTAATCTTTCCATTATTTTATCTTTCTCTTGAGAATATTTTTCATGAATTTCACGGGTTTGGTTTAACCAAGTGTTCTAAATATTTTCCCCAGCATTCATTTTAGATTTAATTAATTCATGTTTAACTAAGAATTCAGGATTAGACTCAAAGTGTTTATCCTCTTCAATGTAAGCAACCAGTCGTGGATGGTTATAGACACACTACTAGGAAGTGTGCCCATAACAGTCACAACAATCACAGTAAAGTTCAGAATCATCCATTTTTTAAACATTTAAGATTAAACACACTCTCAAATTCAAGCATCTCAAGCAGAAAATTGAAATCAGATCAAGTAGTGAAAATCAATTTATTTTTTTAACAGATTTTTTTATGGTTTTTTTCTTATGTTTTTTTATTTTTATTTTTTGAATTTTTTAAACCCTAATATTAATTAGCACGTGCCTTCCCTAGAAACGGTGACAAATTTTTATAAGGCCAGAGTTTTTCACAATCCTAAAAATTATATTTATAGACCTAAACTAGTAAAGTGGTTCATGGTCGAACCACAGAGAAGAAAGGTGAGTTTTCTAAGGTTTTTAAACTATAAAGTCCACTGTTTTTAGCAGTGGGGGAGACATATTTTTAATTTTTTTAATTTTTAATTATTTATATTTTTATGAACAGTTATGAGAAAACAAGATTTAAACTAAGAAACTAAATTCTACTCTAAATTAATAATAAGATAAAGGAAAATAGTGAAATGATACATAGCAATAAAAACAAAGAAGCAATAGACCAAAAAAGACACTCAGGAATTCTAAATTTTCAGGTTAAATGAATGAATTCTCCTATGAATTTTATTGAATCACTCCTTAAAATTTAAAGGATATATCTTCCTCATAAGAAGATACATCAAATAGAAGTTTGAATTTTAGATTTAACTACTCCAAATATCATCAACTATTAATAATTTTATAAAGAATACAATTGAAATGAAACTCGCCAAAAAATTAAAAGTGTAATGATGTTAATGTTTCAACAACATGATGATCAAGTTTAATATCACTAATTGAATGTCAAGCTGTGATTTTTTTAAAATAATTTAAGGTGTGAAAAATTTAATTGAACATTAGAATTTATCTTGCCAATCAATTATTAAGTCAAACAAGGATAAGTGGAGAATTTAATGGATAAAATAAAAAAGTTTAAAACTCCTGAGCTTGAAATTTTAAACTATTATCACATTGTTTAAAATCATTGAAAACATCCCATTATAGGGTATTAGAAATTAAGAATAAGAGGGAGGATAAACTACCCTGTTGTTGCTCTACTCTCGGGGTCCTTCGTCTCCAGGTTGTCTCCAGTGCTACTCTTGGATCTCCTGGGAGTCTCTTCTCTCGATAAGTATGTCGTGTAATTTTGAATGAGAGTCCCCCTTGACTCTGCTACTACTTTACTTTTCAATATGATATCATCTACAGCACATCACCCTCTGTTTTCCACCGACATAGTCATGTAATTCGCAATGCATCCGCACACGTGGATTTTTTAGTGAACGACATGTTGTTTGTGTAAAACCCACGTAACTAACTCCGCACGGGTTAGTTGAAAGAACCTGCACTTGTTTTTGTCTCATAAATGTGCCTGCATAGAAAAGAAAATAAAGGAAAGTTAACAACTGTTAAAAACACAATAATAAACAATTTATTTTTTTATTAAATTTAAATTACTTACTTAAAAGTTATTAGTTATTAATTAATATAAAATTTAATTGAATATTTTATTTATTTACTCTAAAATTTAATTTAATTATTAATTATTAAAGTTATTATTTTCAATTATATTATCATATTATTTTAGGAATATAAAATTTTATTATTTAATTAAGTTATTTAATTTATAATTAGATTAAATTATTAATATTAATTTTTAATTTTTATTTAAATGATAATTTTATTAAGTTAATATTATTAGTAATTATTTAATATATCTTTAAATTATTATTCAATTCGTTAATTCAATTATTTTATTTAAATTATTAAAGTTTTTTATTATAGTTATAAGTGTAAAAAAGTTACAATTATTAAAGTAATTAAAGTAAATAATAAAATTTTATTTGATTAAATTAGTTAAAAAATAATCTTATTCATAAAATGTTATTTTAGTATAAAAACTTATAAGTTATTATTAACTATTTTAGTTTAATATATTTAGTTTTATTAATTAATTTAATAATTATATTTCATTAATATATAATTATTTTATATTTATTATTATTATATTTTATTAATTTTTTATTTTAGTATTTTTATTTTCTTCTTTAATTTATTTCTCCCCCCCCAATCCACGTTACCCTAAGGGGGTTCTATTCTTGTGCTGGAACAAGCCACTACAATGACTTCTTCCTCCCAGCGCTAGCTTCCCTCCTCTTATAACCTTGGTGATGCATAGATCTCCTGGTCGAGCTCCTCCTCACGCAGCACACTGTCTCAACCTTGAAAAACTCCCAATAGTAGCTCTATCCAGATCGGATGCAAATCAGCGTGTCGGCTTTGGATATGATCCTCATAGCAGTTCAAATTTGGGGTTCAGGACCAGCGGTAGATGACTCCCCCCCCCCCGATGTAGTTTCGGATGATGACATGGTTTATCGATCATATCTTCATATGTGGTGGCTTACTATCTGGCTCACAAACTAGATCTGTGCAAGGGGTGGCGGTGGACTATTGTAGAAGGTGGTTTTTGTGAAAGGTGGTGGTGTTAATCATCTTCAATCTTGGGAGAGGGTTTCTCTAATCAGATATGTTTCGATTTATTTTTCTTTGATTCTATGTTTCTAATTGAAACTGAATCTGGTTTATGATGTAGAGCCAATGGTGAGATGTGAAAGGTTGTGACAGTGGATAGAAGGATGTTTCTATGCTGTGAGTATGTTATGTTTAGAGAAGAATGCTGAGACGATCTTCGGTCAGTGGGGTGTGATGTTGGAACTGACACTATTGATCGGTGTCGGTAATAAGACTGAGGAAATGTAAGTAGCACAATGGGATGGAGGGATGCATCAGTCTCATGAATTTGTAAAAGTAGTGTTGGTGAGTAGCTATAGAACTGACACTGATGGTAAAAAATAAAAATGAGCATCAGTAGTAATATAAGGATAATGTGTGAGAGACGGACACCGATAGAAATATTGGAGAGATGACTCAATAAAACTAACTACAAAATAGAAACTTGAATTAAATTAATATAATGAATCTAAAACTAAAACATAACATAATTAAGGTATTTAATTAAATAATTAATCAAAAACACAAAACTAAAATAAACTTAAACTAAAATTAAAAGAAGTTAACTAATAATCCAAAACTGGGTTATTGATTAAATTCAAGATAAGTATTATAATTTTAACATTAAATTATTAATTAAAAACACATTAGTTAATAAACTCAATGAAAATTAAATTTTATTGATCAAAGATTAAAGTTAAAAATTATTAAATAACATAATTAAAGAGACATCAGTGAGTGAAAAAATATTGTGTTGGTGACTCAATGAGTCATCGATAGTAGCAAGAGTAAGGGGTGCATTTGTATATTGTGCTACCGACAATTAGTGTGTGAGAATCGATGAGACCGACAGACCAAATAAAGTAACTTAAATTTTTTACTACATATATGAAATTAAAATATTAATGTTTTAAAAATATAAATTAATTAATAAAATAGCTAAATAAACACTTATAATTAAAGACCTATTAGATTATTTAAATTCTTAACTTATATTAAAAACTAACAATATGATTAAACATACAAATTAGTAAAGTTAATTAATTTAACGAATCTAAATTAATAGATAAAGTATTAAATTAAAGATTAAGTTAGATAACTACAAAAAATATGATTAACTTATTATTTATTAATAATGTAAATTTATTAAAAAGTAAGAAGATTTAAAACCACTAGAAAAATTGGTAAATTAAAAGACTATAATAATTAGTAAAACTAAAATAATCATTTTAAAGAATAATAATAAACAATTTGTTATAAAAATGATTAATTAATAAATTTCATTATACAAATACCAAAGTATATTTATTTAGTAAAATGTAAATAATTAATATAAAAAATTATAAAATAATATAGTAAAAGATGTGGAAAATTGTGTAAAAATCAGGCCACATAAATGTTATTATTTTATCATAGAATAAGAATATTTTAGGGGGTGGACAATGAAAATAATAAAAATGAACTTAAGGAAGGATGTTACCACTTCTTTGGGTAAATCTTTTTGGTTTGCAACAAACGAATTCCTTCGATAGATTTATTCTCAACGACAGGATAACATTACTTGGGTAGTGGTGTTGGGATCTTATTTTAGCAGATTTTGGCTGATATAAATGTCTTGGTAGGTGTGAATAAATCGTATGGTTTAGTTCCTTTTTATAGCGGAGGATGATAGGTATTCTTGTAAAATTTTGAAAAAGGAATTCCACCCACATTTTTGGAATGTAAATTGGCCCCAATAATGTAAAAAATAGATAAAACTGAGTATATGGTCTAAATATTAACATAAAATGGACTTTGGATAAGATTCTAGGTCATTTTGGAAAGTTTAAGGTTTTGTCCCTTGTTAAGAAATTTTTTCTCTTAATCGCTGTAATTAATTTTAATCATTTTCACTAATATTTTTACTCAAAACCTTTTTTGAAATTTTTAGAAATTATATTTTAATTATTATTCAATATATGGAATCTATTTTTCCAAATAATATTCATAAAAGTGGTATAAATTAATTTAAATTTAATCTTGCAGATGAGAGGACAAATCATGTTTTTAAAGTGAAAATGTTCAAAAACATTATTAGTTTTTATATCCAATTTCAAGATGAAATTGATTAAAATGAAATAAATTTGATTAATATATGTTAAATTTATATAATAATACTCAAATTACAATCATTAATATTATTTAAGCTTATAAATAAATTATATTAAAAAGAATTTTTGAATTAAAATTTGGGATTTTCTACTATTCATCAAAATATGAAACCACATAGAAAAATACCAAAAATCTACCCTAAGAAAATTATTAGGGTCATATTTCAAAAATTAAGTTTATTTTTACATATAATACTTATAAAAGTTCCAAAAATTGGATTTATAATAGGTACTCCACTAAAAGGAGTAAATGTGTCGTTAAAAAAATATTGACTTTTATATGAAATATTGGGATTTTTTCCTATCTTGTGACTATAAAATATTTTTGATGAATGTATAAAAATATATTGGATATTATCTTTATATATATATATTCCATATTTAGTTAATACTATTCATAACCACCAATTTAATGGATAGGTTATATCTTATTTTAATAATATCTTAATATATTGTTGCTTGGTAAAACT
The DNA here is from genome assembly GCA_963277665.1 of Viscum album. Taxonomy (NCBI): domain Eukaryota; kingdom Viridiplantae; phylum Streptophyta; class Magnoliopsida; order Santalales; family Viscaceae; genus Viscum; species Viscum album. The sequence goes on along the minus strand of OY728160.1, from coordinate 1,302,842,970 downwards.
TAGTCTTGCGTGTAACACAAGCTATCGAAAAAGGTCATTCCTTCATGTAAGGAAAGATAATTTAGTGTTTTAATGAATTTAAATATATATAATAGAATATAAATAGTAAATATCCTATTAATTCTTAGGATATTATATTCCCATACATGCTTATTATTGTATATCGTACACACTATCAAATAAAAGATACTCTTTCAGAATTTTATGGGATTTATATTCTACCCATATTAATTAAATTTTATCCTCAAAATTTAAATTTGATCATGGTATTCAAATGTTTGATATTTGGAAATTAATTTATTTAAATCTCACATTGTGAAAAGTCTTAGAAAAATATCCTCTTTAGATGAGATAATTAGAAGTACAAAGATCACATAGAATAACATATAATTGGATTTCTATATTGAAGAAAATTAGTGGAAAGTGAAAATATGGACTTGGATGAAAGGTGTAAATATTTATTGGGATTGATTAAGGTAATTTATCATAAAAAATTTAATTATCAATGGAATGTTTAGGGCCTCAAATCCATAAAGATATGATTATTTAAAAGGCTACCGGTTCAACAAAAATTATAGTATTAGAATAATATTTCTTTAAGATACTATTCTAAATTTTGAGGAATTATTTTATTAATAAATATTATAAGGAAATATATTTACTTGATAGGTTTCAATTTACTATGAAATATTCCATTTTTTGGTTTTGATTTGATCAATTTCTAATTAATCCCTTACTCCATGAAATGGATTTCTAGAATGAATTTTTTTTATTTATGAATCACTAAAATACACTTTTATTAAATCGTAAAGACCATAAAATAGTTACATGTCTTCCCATTTGTCTCTAATTATTCTCCAAATCCAATATTGTTAATACATTAATCTCTAAACCTAAAAAGTAACACTACTGGTTCATCAATAATATTTATTCATCAAATTTATTAACTAAAAACAATTACATTTTAACAGGTACATTGAATAGGTCAGTGGTTGTCATTAAACCCTTATCATCCTTTAGTAATGGGTTTAAGTCCCACAACCTTTTCAGACATGATGGGTTGTCACCCGACATATAGTTTGTCTTTTTCTGAAACCACATTAATTAAATTTACAAAATAAATATGATGTATATCCTTGAAATAATTTTAATCAAAAAATATCTTTTTAACTAAGGCTTTCAATACAACCCCAACAAATAAATACTTCACCAGTTTTATTTCAACATAGGTCCTTCCATGATCTTAGTTTTATCCAAGGTCATTCATTGTTATTATTTATTCAAATATATCTTAATAATTTATAAAAATATTTGTATTATCCTGAGCATATCTGATAGGAGTGTCAAACTAGTTACATAGTAAGGCTCATTGTTGTGTACCATGTTACTCTCAAGTTAGGACAGATGCACCTTTTATGAGTTTTCACCCCTAGGCACATCGGTGCTAGAACCACATCCACTTGTAGTATTTAGAAATGGATATATTTCAAGGAAAACAACATAATCACTATCTGGCCAAACCATTAGGATTTTATTCTATAGTTATCCTAAAATTCTACCTTAGGGTTATGTTCTCTAGTATATGTTTTCCTAAATCTAGATCCCAAGGTAGGTACGTAAATTTCTCTGATACCAACTGTATCGCCCCCAACTCCAGAATTCCAAAGTCAGTTTCTACTACCATTACATTAGCAAGATTACAACGAATAAAATACCGAAGGACCAAAGAGTATAGTAGTCATGGTAATATATATACATACATAAGTATTATATTAAAAATAAATAATCTGATTACATCATAATTTTTTATTTCGTGGATAATAACTTTATTCCATCTAGTCTATCCTTGCATATCATTCATAGTATACTTCTTGGATTCATAGGGAAAGGAAACAAAATAAGGGTAAGATCAAATTCCCAATAAGAATAAAATATAGTGGAAGAAATAATGAATCAATGAGAATAATCAATATGGAAAGGTAATAACTAAATACACATGCCATATAATCAAAAATATGAATGGATAAATAATATGAAAATATAATAACTGAAAACACATGCCATTAAAAATAAATAGATAAGGCATAATCAATATGGAAAAGAAAATAACTAAAACACATGTCATTTAATCAATTAATTGAGAATTAGATGCATCCATAGATATGTTGACGCAAAATTTCATCAACAAATAATAAGTGAATATAAATAATGTAAATTCTTAATTATTGGAACCAATTTTTCCTAGGTACATGGTACCTTTACCATCAATAAGTATCATAAGATATTTTATAATATATATTTTTTAACCCCATTAACATAGACCATATAATTGATTCCTCTCATGAGATTACTGATTTATTAAGGGGCTATCTATAATTGGGATCCACCCATGTCCTACCTATCCAAATAATTCCTAATATATCAAATAATCGATTTAATTCACGAATAATGCTCCTTATCAAATATTAGTATTGAGTAAAGGATAAATATTTGTTAATAATTCCCCATATATAAAATAACTTTCAATATGAACACCATATGTAAAAATGGAATGAAATTTAGTAAATAATCAAATCCATTATAAATTAAATGGATATTTATACTAAATTTAATGTCTAATGATCATAAGAAATAGAATATTTCAATTGGAAAAAAAATAAATCAATGTCGTGAATGTAAAAGATATCCTTAGTCAAAAGATTCTTAAACCATCCGGATAAATAATAACTATGGTATCAATAAAACACATTCCAAGCGAGGTAAAATAAATTATTTCTGTATTTGATGAATTGAAATACTATAAAAAGATCTTTTAAAATCACTTTGAAGGAAAATATCATTTTCATTTTGAAAAAAATTGAAAATCCTTTTTTCTTGAGAATCACTTTTAAAAAAATCATTAAAAATTAAACGTGGAAACATTCAAAGGAATCTCTGAAGAAATTAAGGTGGGTAATTCCATACATATCATAAAAGGTAAAAATAAAATTCATTTTTCAAGATAAAAAGATTAGAAATGTGCCTTGTTCAGAAGGATACAAGAAGATTCCTTTAAAATAATTTATAAAAGAAAAACTAGTAAAATTTTCTTTAATAAATGATATATAAAAGGTCATAAAATTTAAAACATTTAAATAAAACATTGTTTTTATAAAAAAGCAGGTTCTCCTTCTAAAGAGAGAAACGAAGTCTGGTTTTCTTAAAAAAATATAAAAAGTATGAGTACAAAAGAGTTTGAAACTAGTAATATTAATTAGAAATGGCACTAAATAACTAGAGGATAAGAAAAATAAAGGATTTATTGTACCATTATCTAATAATTTCTACTGTTTTAAATTCAATATTAAACAATCACGAACAAAATGAGATTGTGAAGTAAATCATTGAAAAGGCAATAACATTGAAGTGATAATTGATAAATGAATTTGTTATGGGTATCTTCTATAAATCCACATTTAATAATTTTAAATAGAAAAATATATATTTAATTAATTATACAAATAATCATATAATATTAAGGACAATGAGGAAGTTATATAACCCAATGAAAAGGAACCAGTTATGAAATTCTTCACCACATGGTAACTTTTAATTAAAATCCCCTTAGAAAAAAATAATTCAAATTGAAACTAAAAATACCATGAATATTAAATAATTCATTATATAATACATAAAAATTTTATTATATACACCATAAAAAATTATTATGTGGTGAATATGAAAATTATCTCATAGATGTAAAAAGTGATGAAAATACATTGCCTTATGTTTCCTTAGGGGTGAAAATACTTTAAATTTATTTATATTGGTTTTAAACATGTAAATAACTAATTAAAAAACTATTTTAATATTTATTATAGCATATATTATCTTCTTATAAAATTTTATTACTCGTTCTTTAGTAATCTTACATTATTTTCACCATTTCAGGTGTAAATTACCTAGTTTCTCATATTTGTTTTGACTTGTTACTTGTTATACCTATCATGGTTTCATCATATATATAATTTAAATAATTATTTAAATATAATATATATTCATTATATTTTTATTTATAATAATCCATAAAAATTGGATATATTAAATTAAATGATCTTTCATGGAGATGGTAGGTCGTACGTACTCATGAACACTACTTTCATATCATTTCCATATTTAAAAGAATCAAAAGTAAAAGATATGTATATTTATGTTTATATTATAAGTAAATTACCATATTTATGTCATATATTTCACATAAGTTTAATAAAATCATCCTTTATACCTTCCATGTATAGTGTGAATGAATCAAATTGCTTTGAGCAGACTATAGTTCACACTTTCACAAATGATGTTATCATATTCCCACAAAATGGAAATCATGAAGTTATGTATTATATAAAAATTAATTAAGCACACATATAATATAAAATATCATATATAAAATATAAAAACTTTATTTAAATCATAATTCCACCGTGAGAGGTGTTAAAGGAAGAATGAATAATCATCGTTTCCTGAGGAAGTTGTTCACCGTACACACAAACGGTAAGTTCGTTACCTATTTAATTGAATTATGTGTATTTTTAGGTATAAAAATTAATATAAAAAACTATTTATATTTATTATACTTATTTATTTAGGTAATCAATTAATAATAATATTTTAGGGGTGGAGAATTAAAATAAAACAAAAGAGCTTACGGAAGGATATTACCTCATCTTTAGGTAACTCATTTTGGTTTTCACCAAAGGGATTACTTGGATGGATTTATTCCTAAGGTTAGGCTTCTTTTATTATGGGAGGGTTTTTGAAAGATTATTTTATCATATTTTTGATAAGACAAATGGATTTAGAGGTGTGAATAAATGGGAGGGGTGAGTTCCTTTTTATAGTGGAGGAGGAGTGGCATCCTTGTCATTTTTTGAAAAGAGAATTCCACCCATGTTTTCCCATGTAAATTGGATCAAATAATGGACTAAATGAGATTAAAGGGAGTACAAGGTCTAAATATCATCATTAAATGGAATTTGGATAAGTTTATAGGTCATTGTGGGCCTTAAGTTTAAGGTTTAGTCCCTTGTTAAGATAATTATTCTCTTAATCATTATAATTAATTTTAATCATTTTCTAAAATATTTTGGTTAAGAATATAAGTTTAACATATTATAAATTATTAATTATTCTAATTCCAAATATTAAATCCGTTTTTCCAAATTATAATCTTATATGTGGCATAAATTAATTTCAATTTAATCATATAGACAATAAGATACAGTGGGTTTTTAATGTGAAAATGTTCAAAAGTTTCCTATGTTTTTCCAAATTACAATCATATATGTACAGTTGATCTAATTAGACTTTAAAACCAATCAATAATTTCATTTATCCTTAAAAATAAATTATATGAAAAAGTAGTTTTGAATTAAAATTCAGTATTTTCATTATTCATAAAAAAATGAAACCTCATAGAAAAATACCAACAATTAATCCTAAGCTAATGTTTATGTTTAACATTCAAAAATTAATTTTATTTTTACATATATGATTTATAAAAGTTCAAAATAATTTATTTAAAATATTCTCACCATTAAATGGTGGTAAATATACCTTTATAAAAATATTTATTCTTATGTGAATTATTATCTTTTATTCCTAGATTATAACTATAAAATATATATGATGAATGTAAAAAAAATTATATTTAATATTATATATATATTCATAGTTTAGTTAATCTTATTCATAACCACCAATTTAATGGATAGGTTATATCTTATTTTAATAATATTTTAATATATTGGTGCTCAGAAAAACATTGTCTTAGGTATGATGAAAGCTACTGAATAAGGTCATTATTGTGTGTAATTAATGATAACTTAGTGTTTCCATTCATTTAAATATATAGAATATATTGTAAATAGTAAATAAACTGTAACTTATTGAGATATTATATTCCCTTATGTGCTGGGTGTCACGTGTCATACACACTATCGAATAAAAGTTAATCTTTTATAATTTTTGGGGCATTACATTCTCCCCACATTATTTAAATTACATCCTCACATTTTAAACTCTATATTAGTAGTGAAAGGATTGAAATTTGGAAATTACTTTATAGAAATACCACATCCTGAGAAGGTTTGGAAAAAATATCCTCTTGAAAAAAAGAGAATGGGAAGTACAAAGGTCAAATGGAATAACATATAACTGGGTTTCTACGTAGGAGAACATTAGTGGAAATTGAACATATAGACTTTATGGAAAAGTGTAAATATTTATAGGGACTGATTGAGGTTATCCATCAAAAAAAAGTGAATGATAAATGGATAGTTTAGGGCCTCAAATATATAAATATATGGTGGTTTAAAAGACCATCAGTTCAACAAAAATTAAGGTATTAGGATAATATTTTGGTTTTAAGATACTCTTCCAAATATTAAAGAATTATTTTATTAACTGAGAATATAAGGAAATATATTTAATTGATCGGATAAAATTTACTATGAAAGATTTCATCTTTTGGTTGAGCTTCGATCAAGTTCTAATTCATCCCTTACTCCATGAAATAGATATCCTAAAATGAGATTTTTTTTATTTATAAAGAACTAAAATACTTATTTAATGGATCTTAAAGACCATAAAAAGTGACATGTATTTCCATTTGTCTCTAACTATTCTCCATAGCCAATATTGTTAATACATTAAACTCTAAACATAAAAATTAACACTTTTGGTTAATCATTAATATTTATTCATCAATTTTTTTAACTAAAAGAAATGACAACTTAACCAGAACATTTTGTTGGTATGTGGTTGAAATTTAACCCTTATCATCCTTTGGTCATGGGTTCATATCTTACAACCTTGCCAGACATTATGGGTTTTCACCCGACATGCATGTTGTCCTTTTATAAAACTATATTCATATAATCTACAAAATAAATAAAATGGAAATCCTTGAAATAAGGTTAATCACTAAATAGACTTTTAACTAAGGTTTTCAATAAAACCCCAATAAATAAATACATCATCCATTTTAATTCAACATATGTCCTTCTATGGGATAAGGTTTAACTTATGTCATTCATTTTCATTATCTATTCAAATCTTCAATAAGTTTTTGTAATGAAAATATGAATTATCCTAGGAATATCACCCAGGATGGTCAATCTAGGTGGGTAGTAAGGCTCATTTTCATTTACGAGGTTATAGTTGAGTCAGGACCAACACACCTTTTCAGAATTGTTACCCTTAGGTATATTTTTACACGAACTATTTCCACTTTCAGTATCTACACAGGGATGTGTTTCAATGAAAACCACCTAATATATATCTAGCCGAAATATTAGGATGTTATTCTATACTTATCCTCAAATTATACCTTAGGGTTATGTTCTTTAGTCTATGTTTTCCTAAATCTAGTTCCCAAGGATTCTGTTGAACTTCTTATGATACCAACTGCAGTGCCTTGACCCTAGATTAATAGAGTCGGTGCCTTCTACCATTACATTGTATTGATTACAAGGAATAAAATCTTGAAGGACAATCTAGTTTAGTAATCTTAGTAAACTAGATACGTAAATGAGTCTTGTATTATAAATAAATACACTAATTAAAAAATTATTATTTTTTCTTTCATGGATAATTACTTTATCCCATCGTTCATATCCTTTCATATCATTCTTAGTATAATTCTTGGATTCTGGGAGAAAGGAAACAAAATAAGGGTGAACTCAAATTCTTAGTACGGGTAAAATATATTGGAATAAATAATCAATCAATATTAATAATCAATATGGAAAGGTAATAACTAAACACATATGACATATAATCAATAAACTAAATGGATAATAAACATGGAAAGGTAATAAATGAAAACACATTCCATTCAAATAACTAGATAAGGAATAATCAATATGGAAAGGAAAATAACTGAAACACTTGAAATTTAATAAATGAATTGAGAATGAAATGAATCCATAGATATTTTGATGGAAAATATCATGGATAAACAATAAATGAATCTGAATGAGGAAAATTATTAATTATTAGACCCCATGTTTACTTGGTAAATCGTACCTTTTCCCTCAAGAACTTTCACAAGAAAATTTATAATATATTGGTTGAAAACCCAATTAGCTTAAGTTAGACAACTAATTTGTCCCAAGAGACTACCGATGAATCAAGGGTCTGTCTATAATCGAGCCCAACCCATTTCATACCTATACAATTAATTCCCAACATATTGAATAATCTATTTAATTCATTATTAATGTGACTTATAAAATATCTATATTAATTAAAGGATACATATTTATCAATATATCCACACATATAAGATAACATTCAAATTGAGAACCCTATATAAAAATGGTATATGGTTTAGTAAATATTTATATCCATGATAAATGACATGTATTTTTTGGGAAATTCAATATTCATTGATCATAGGAAATTTAATATTTTAAGTGGACCAAAAAATATATCAAGGTAGATAATTTCAATTCTATCCTTGGTCAAATCAGTCATAAAACATCCATAGTAAGAATAAGTATGGTATCAATACAATATATACCAAGTGGATTAAAATAAAGAGTTGTTTTATTTGATGAACTAAAATAATATAGTAGTATCTTTTAAAAACATTTTTAATGAAAAATCATTTTCATTTTGATTTTTTTTTAAAATCCTTTTTTTTATAATTAATTTTAAAAAACTCTCATTAAAAATTATCCTTTGAAAATTTCAAAGGAATATTAGAATAAATGATGGTGGGTAAATCCATACATGTCTTAAAGGGTAAAAAATGACATTCCTTTTACAATGTAAAAAGGTTAGAAAAGTTTCTTGTCTCAAAAACGGCAAGAAGATTCGTTTGAAAAAAAATTAAAATAAAAAGGGGAAAAAGTGTCAATAATAAATAATTTTTAAAAGGTTAAAAAAAATTTGAAAATATTTTAATAAAACACGGTTTTTAGAAGAAAATAGGTTCTTCGATTAAAGAGGGAAATATAGTCAGGTTTCCTTAAAAACATTTTCTAAAAAATTTGAGTACCAAAGAGTGGGAAAATGGTAGTATCAATTGGAAAGGTCATTAGTAACCATATGAGAATAAAATTAAATGATTTATTAAACAATGATCCAATAATTTCCTTTGATTTAAATTCAACTGTAAACAATCCGGACAAAAATGAGATTGTGAAGTAAACCCTTGAAAATACCATAACATTGAAGTGAGAAATGATAAATGAATTAATTATGTGTATCTACTATAAATCCATATATAAGAATTTTAAATACATAAATATATATTCAAGTAATTATACAAAAAATAATAGAATATTAATGGAAATGAGGAAGTATTATAACCCAATGAAATTAAATTGGGTTTTGAAATTATTCACCACTTGGTAACTTTCAATTCAAATACCCTTAGAAGAATTAAATAAAAATTAAACACAAAACACTAAGAAGATAAAATAATTCACTTTATAATATATCAAAAGGGTAATATATACACCACACAAAATAATTAAATGGTTAATATTACATTTATATCACATATGTAAAAAAGTGAGTTGAAAATCCCTCACTTTGTGTTTCCTTTGGGTGAACATCCCTTAAAATCATGTATAATGGTTTTAAAATTGTTAATAACTTATTAAAACCATATAAATATTTATCATGTCATATTTTATCTTCTTATAATATCTTATTACTTATTTTTTATTAATACTTCATTATTTTCACTATTTCTGGTGTTAATTACCTAGTTGCTCATGTTTGTTTTGACTTGTTACTTGTTTTTACTATCATTGTTTCATCATATAAAAAGTTTAAAAAATTATTTAAATATAATATATAGGTTCATTAAATATTTATTTATAATATTCCATAAAATTTGGTGATAGAAAATGAAATGCAGCATTCATGGAGACGGTAGGTCGTACGTAAGCATGAACGCTACTTTAATTTCTTTTCTGTATTTAAAGAATAGAAAGTAAATGATATTTATATGTATATTTATATTATAACTACAGTATAATATTTATTTCATATATGTAAAATATTTCTAATAAATCCATACTTTATACATTCCTTGTATAGTGTGAACGAATCACCTCGCTTTGAGGAGGAGGTAGTCCACACTTCCACGAATGATGTTTTCATATTCCCAAAAATGGAAATCATAAAGGTATGTTTTATATAAAAATTATTGAAGAAAAATTAAATTATAAATATAAAATTTAAAATTTAAAATCAGTATTTCCATCCAAATTCCCACTATGATAGTTGGTAAAGGAAGATCATAAAATCATTGTTTCACGAGGCGGTAGTTCACCGTACACACGAACGGTAAGTCAATTACCCATTTGATGGAATTGTGTGTAATTGTAGTTAGTAAACTTAATATAAAAAATATAAATATATTGAGGATACTTAGTTATTATTTAATCATGTAATAATAATATTTTAGATGGTGGATAATGAAAATAAAACAAAAGATCTTAAGGAAGAATGTTACCACTTCTTTGGGTAACTCCTTATGGTTTGCACCAAAGAGCTTCTTGGATGGATTTATTCACAAGGTGAGGCTTATTAGATTTTGGGAGGTGTTTTGGGATCATGTTTCAGTAGATTTTTTATGATACAAAGGTCTTTATAGGTGTGAATAAATGGGAGTATTGAGTTCCATTTAATAGTAGAGGAGGAGTGACATTCTTGTAATTTTTGAAAAGTGGATTCCACCCACATTTTCCCATGTAAACTGGCTCCAATAATGTAAAAATTCATGAAAAATGGATAATAGTGACTAAATATGAACATAAAATGGATTTTATAAAAGTTTCTAGGTCATTTTTTCCCTTTAGTATATCATTTAATTCCTTAATCTAATCTTTCTCTTAATCACTTTAATTAATTTTAATAATTTTAACTAATATTTTTGGTCAAAAAATAATTTAAACATAATAGAAATTAGAAATTATTCTTATTAAAAATATTGAATCCATTTTTACAAATTTCAATCACATAGTTTTCATTTCTTAATTTAAATTTAATCCCACAGACGAGGTGACAAAGCTTTTTTTGAAATTGAAAATGTTCAAAATTTTGTTAAAGTTTTTATATCCAATTTCACGGTAAAAGTTATTCCAATGAACTAAATTGGATTAAAAGATATAAAATTTATCTAATTATTCTTTTAAAAATAATTATGAATATAATTTAACCTTATAAATAAATTAGATGAAAAATCAGTTTTTAATTAAAATTCAATATTTTCCACTATTCATCAAAAAATGAAACCTCACAGAAAATACCAAAAAATCACTCGAAGCTAATTTTAATTTTTATATTTAAAAAATTCAGTTTATATTAAAATTAAATACTTTATAAAAGTTCCAAAATAATTATTTAAAATTGGTTCTCCATTAAAAGTCTGTAAAAGTGCCATTAGAAAAGTATTGATTTTTATGTGAAATATTAGGTTTTGATCATATATTATAAATATAAAATATATTGGATGAATATAAAAAAAATTATTAGATATATATATATATATATTCATAATTTATTTAATCTTATTCATAACCCCCAATTTAATTGATAGGTTATATCTTATTATAGTAATATTTTAGTATATTGTTTCTTGGTAAAATTTGTTCTTGCGTGTAACACAAGCTATAAAACATGGTCATTTTTGTGTGTAAGTATTGAAAAGGTAATTTTTATTTGAATTGAAATATATGGAATATATTTTAAATATTAAATATACTGTAAATTTTTGGGATATTATATTCCCTTACGTGCTTGGTGTTGCGTGTAATACATGCTATCGAATAAAAGTTACTCTTTTAGAATTTTCAGGGCGTTACAGTTGTATTGGATGAGACTACCTAAACTGACACTCCATCTTAAGTGTAGTGTAATTGGATGGGACTACTTGGACTGAGGATCCAAGTTATGAGTGATGTATTTTTTTTGAAATGCCACCCCTAGTGAGATAGGGTATTTGACGTATCCCATTATGCATAGTAGTTGATCAACATAGGTCGTAGTGTAATTAATAAAAATACATAACCCTTGGAATGAATTATTAATATGGTTAAAGTGATAAATTGTTAACAAATTTAACCTGTTATATTTTATTGTTTATATTTTTATTAATTTTCGTACGCGCATAAAATATCTATTTAAACTGGATATCATATAGACACTATTAGTGGTGTCCTATTGAGTTATACTCACACCCTTAATGAGATATCATTGGGTACCCAAGAGGAATTCATGCTTGCAGTTCAGGATAGAGGAAAATACCCTATGTTAGATGGTTTATTTGGTCATGGTATTTACATGGCAGATGGATCCTTACTTGGAGTTAGGACCCATTTTGGGGATTTATTTTTTTTTCTTTATTTTGGGTTTCCCCTTACACTTGGAATTATAATACATGGAATAGCATATTTACTATTTTTTTATGGTCTTATACCTAGTTTTGGGAAATTTTTGGTAATTTTTTATTATTATTTAGTGTTTATTTATGTTTTCTTTATTTCATATTTTATCTACTATGGATTAACCTAATAAAGAGGTTGTATTCTCCCTATGTGATTTTATATACCCTTACTACTAGTCGACAACCTCTAGGATATGAGGAGATGTGCATGAAGTCATATGTAAACCATGCACAGGGCACCGGTTTAGTGGAATCTGGGTTGAGGATGTTTCATCTTTTATAATCCTTCAAGGTTATTTTCAAAGAAAAGGATTTTCAAAATGTTTTATGTTTTAAAAAGTGTTTTTCAAAATAAAAATGATATTTTACTCAAGAATGTTTTTAATGATATTTTAATGATATTCACATTCATCGACATCAAAAACCTTTTTTGTTACTTATCCTTCATTGGAGATATTTTTTATTGATACTATCCTCATTATTTTCTATATGGATTAATATTTTTTCAAAGAGAGTTTTATGGAACTCGTTTCATTTCCATAGGTTAATCATGTTTCAAATAAATTGTTAGGGAAGCCATTTCTTTTCCATGGGTTAACCATGTTTCAAAAATATTATTATATACATCATTTATTTTAAATTGGTTAATCAATTTATGAAATGGATAATTATTATTCATATGATTTTATGATGATATGAAAGATTGTATGTGTTATGATTATGTAATAGTAATTGGTCATTCTATGGGTGGTTATGTTATAAACCAATGATGTGTAGTTCTCTGGTAAACCAATGATGGGTGGTTCTATGATAAACCATGTATGGGTGGGTATATGATAGCCCTCTAATGCATTGGGTTTGGAAGTCAACCATATGGTTATTTCATTTGAAAGAGTAATTTGTCATAGTTAATTAAAAATGATGTCCCAAGTTAAGTACATGTTTTCTTTATTCTTATTATGGGTTTATAATGATTATCATGATCGATATTTATATTACATGGCTCATGATTATTTATTCTAACGACTCTTTTATTTTTCATGTTTTTATATTTTATGATCTATGTATTGATGGGTATGAGTTCCTTTATGATTCACTCATGGACTTTGATTAGGTCATCATACACTTATGAACATTTATAATCATTATTCACATTCAATTGTTAATGATTATCTTTACCCTTACTGAACATTTTATCCCACCATTCTTATGTTTCTTTTTCCCTATAAAATAAATATTTAGGTTGAACGATTTATTCCTATAATTATTTCACAAGGATGATGTTGATGATCTCATGTGAAATAATTAAATCTAGGTTAAATGGGAGAAATGTTTATTAAAATTCATGTGAATTTTTCATGTATGATATTTTCATAATTCTCAAAAACTCTAAACCTAAAAGGTTCTCTAGAATATAATTGATCCATGTTTTCCTTTTGTTTTTGTATGGTTTTTATGGGAAAAAATTAGCTCACAATTATTGACATCTTCCTGGGAATACAATGTTATGAATTTCAACACAAGATCCAAGAGTGCAGGTCCTGTGCTATTATAAGATTCATATGAGATTAATCTCTAGCTATGTTATTAGTGTGGGAATCTCAATCATAGGAAGTTTTCATATCCTAAATCACCAATGATCTATCATACTTGTGGTTGTCTAGGTCATTTTTTAAATATTTTCTAGGGTGGTACCAAGAAGTGAAATGGAGCCAGATCTACTCCCTTGGAGATCCTTCCATCCAATTTGGATAAACATAGCACTGGGGAAATGTCAATTGAATGATTATATTTTCTATAAATTCCTTTTTGTTGAAATTTATATATCTTTTGGTGTTGTATTTTTTTGTTGGGTATGGAGAATAATGTTGTTGATATTTTTGGAAATTTTTTTTAAATGGGATATATTTATAAAGTTTCAAATACTATTGATGTAGAAAGGTGGTTTTTTTGTACCATTACTAATTTATTTGGGTTCTTTTGTGAATTATATGTAAGGGTGTAGGGTTTTCCTTATTTTTTAGTTATATTTGGAATGTGATTTCCTCATTGTAAGTTATTTTTTTGGTGTTTTGAGTCTTCAAATCTTGTTATTTTTTCTTTATACATAGAGCAGGTTCATTGAGGATTTTCCTACCAGTTTCTTGTGTTCTTGGATTTTCATGTTTTGGGAGGAAAGTAAAAAAAACATTCTCTCTCTTCTGATGATTGTGGTCCCACTTTGGGTATTGGATTTTCTATGTTAAAGTAACTAAAATATTTAGGTAAAATCTTGGGGTATAAATTGTTAATATTGGAGAGAATTATCACACCCTAAACATAAATTATTTATTATATTTATTTAATTATATTTTGTTATGTAAGTTTCAGTTTTAATTTGTAAATTTTGAAATTTTTAGGCATTTTTCTTATCGCATAGTTAGCCAAACCGTGTCGAAGTTAGGCTGGTGAATCTTTCATTTTGATGAAATAGTTTTACATGGTTGGTTCATAGTTTATCAAACCATGCGACCAAACCATTATGGTTCTTTGTGTTCCTAGTAAATGGAACACGGTTTGGTAAACCATGCGCCAAATACATGTGAGAATACCAGTTTTTTTAATGAAATAATAATAATAATAATAATAATAACAATAAAAAAATAATGATAATAATAAAACCTTACCTTCCCCCTTCCCTTCTTATATTTTAATGACCTAAACCCCCCTCCCCTCACCCTTAAGCGTGTGCCATACCCCCTCATCAGAACATTATTCTCCATCGATTTCTCCATGTTCTTTATGATTTTTGTTCGAATCCTTAAGTTATGATCTTCTTCTCCCTCTATTTCCTCTTTTCTTTCCTTCTACTTACCTCCATCACTGTACGTCACTCATAAATAAACCTTAGAAGATTTTTTGATTCCTATTTTCTATGGAAATTATTTTATAAGGTATATTATGTCTACTTCAGGTCTCATTCAACCTGTGATTTAATATTTAGAAGCTTTGTAATTTGATTTCGGCTTTTTGAGGTAGGTTTTCCCATGCTTGACCGTTCAATTTTGGGGTACTTTATTGATTAACTCTTAAATTGAAATTTTGAATCTATAATAATTTTATTATTGGTAATTATTAAATATTTATGGATGAAATTACATTTCATCTTGGGTTTCCATAGATTATCCTTTGGTTTAACTCTTCTTTTTGAAAAAATGTGTTCTGCATCTATCTAAAAAATACTTGGGTTGATTTCTAAAGTGGGATTGGGTATTTTTAATGTGATATGATTCATTTATAATTTTTATATACATAAATTAGTTTTATTAAACTCACATTTGTTCTTAAATCCTAATTATATAGCTGATTTTTAATTAGGTAATTTGTAATTTTGTGATTTAGTTTTTATTTTTTAGGATATCTTGCGTCTCTTTGAAGGTTCCTTGCATGTATATACATAAGTAAGAACATATATAACTATATAATCATTGTAAATATTCCCTCATGGTGAGGGTAATATGTAAATTGGGTCAAGAGTGTATATATATATATGTGTGTGTGTGTGAAGGTGTATATGCATGTAAGTGCGAAGAAGTTTTGAGTTTTCATTGTCAAAAGTATTGTGTTTTGAGGTAGTTTCCATATGCCCTAGACCATTAATTTAAATTCCATTCTTTCTTGGATACTATAAAATTTTGTTTTCATTTTTATATGGAATTTATATTCTATGAAAAGTAACTTTTGATTACTATGAAAAAAATTTCACTTTCTTCCCATACCTTACCAGAGTTATCATAGGTTTTCTTTTTTTTCATATTCTCCAAAATTGTCTAAAAAGTATGGTATTGTAAATGTTATATTGGTATTCTAAATTAATTTTAATTTGTAGTAGGTACTTTTAATGATTATTTTGTGTGTATAATGACTATGAAATAGATTTACCCTGTGTATTTTTTGATATTTAGTACTTTGACAAGTGAAAGTTGTCTTTTAATGATAATTAATTTGTGTGTGGTTTCAAAAAGGGGGATCATCCATGATTTAGAAAATTAGATCACTTGGGAGCCCTGGGTACTTAAGTGGGATGAAAAGGACTTGTACATTGATTGATTCACTAGGAAATTGATCAGGGATCCCTGATGAGTTTATGCTACAACACTAACTAAATGAATACTGATGCTTTGGGGTCTGTTAGAACTTTTGTTGTGAAATCTCTAGTAGCTCGGGTGAGAGAATGGATTATATGGTTTGATCATTGGGGTATGAGGATCCTATGACCCATTTGACCTATCTACTTAGGGATTTCCCATGTTTTTTCTTACTTTTACACCTATTTTCCAAGATAATATTTTTATTATATGCTTTGTTGTTATGTTTCCAAGATGTGACATCCATTTTAGTGTTAATTATATTTTATAAACAATATTTATGAAATTTATTTCAGGATTCGAAAACTATTTTGAAAATATGATGAGAAGTAGTTTTCATAAAAATAGAATCTTGTTACTTGTTTTTCTTAAAGATTAGAAACCCTATTTTGGTACGTCTCATTTTCAAATGAGCATGATTGGATATCTTTTTAAAGGTATGGAATAAGGGTTTGTTCTCTTTTGGAATTACTACTGGTAATTTTAATGCTAATGATTATATTATTTAAAATATTTCATTTTAGGTTATACCTAGCTCTGGTTCTATCATGGAGTGAGTTTCATGCTATAGTTGATGGTGGCCCTCAAGGTCACATGGAGGTATGTCTAGTTTATTTCTTTTCCACTTCCAGTTATAGTTTTATTTGTTCTGATTTATTTAATTTTTTGTTATTCATGGGATAAATCATTCCCAATTGGGTTATTCTTGATTCAAGGTACTATTTTTAAGCCTTATAGGATTGATATTTCCTCCCGGGTCTTGTTCCATGTTAGCATGGGTGACCAGTTCGTGGTCGACCTAAGTCAGTTTATGATAATTAAAATATGACTATTTTAACCTAGCCATTAAACATAAAAATATAAATAGGATTAACTATAATATGATATACATATATATCTTACTCAACATAAATAAATTTATAAATTCTTAGTAAATAATCCCTCAAATTTTAGTAATGTCATTTAATTCTTTAAAAATACATTTTCTTTAAAAATTGTTTTTATTTATTTTTGTAAAAAATACTATAATTAATTTCTAAAAAAATTATAAAATTTATTAGATAAAATTAAAATCATTTTTGAAATCCACATATCAAAATTAAATTAGGGTGAATTTGTTTTATTATTCATAAAAAAATTATTTTTCATTGAATAGTTAAAATTCCTTTTTTTAAACTGTTATTTATTTTGATATATTAAGTGATTTAAAAGTATAATTATTATTTTAATTTTATTTGAAATAAAAATAAGTATTATTTATTTATATTTATTAAAATTAATTACATTTAAATAATCAGTATACCATATTTTAGTATAAGTTTATTATTAAGATTGAAAACACATTTTTCTGAAAACTACTTTAAAATGCATAATGTTTATACTTTTTAATTAATTAAAAATAACACCTAATGTGAAATTATTTAAATTAAATTTTTAATAACCCGGTTCTTCCCTTGATGTACGGATCATTCCTTTTTATTTTTTACATAAGAAAATAGAGGGAAAAGAGATCAAAGGCTGTTTGTAGGCCTGTTACACGATGGGATTGGGAGTTACACACCATGTATTTCTAGGTACACACCATGTAATTTGGGTTGAACACCATATAATCTCATTAAATGGCCATGTAATGAACTATCTAAGATTTTTATGGTCATGTAGTGTAGTTTCTAGTACACGCCATGTACTTTTTTTTTACGAAATCAGGCAATAGAATCGTTTTTTTCAGATTGATAGAAATGAGCCATGTTGACGAGCAGTGCGCCTAGGAAAATATGAACAAGAATTTTCCTCTTATTTCATCATACGATGCCTAATTCGAACACCATCGGATCCATTAAAATGCCATCAATGAGTTCTCGATTCATCTTGAGCCTTTGTTCCGGATTTCTCCTCTCATCCTAGTTAATGAGGGTTGAGAATTTATTCTTGTTTTGAAGATCCACTCCAATCTAAGTCAAATCAAAGCCTGAAGCTAGATGAGGAGAGTCGTATGAGTAATAGGTAGGTGGTATCACGCCTTTTTCTTAATGTCAGGTTGATTATAAGTTCTGGAGTGCCAGACACCCACTTTTAGGGCATCAAATTTTTGATAATTGGACTATGTTGTTGTATAATGTTTATTAGGTAACTGATTAATTGTTTTAAGGTGTGTTTGAGATTTTTATCCTTGTTTAAGGGCCACCCCATGGGTGTGTTTCCCTTTGAATGACCTTGTATGGTCGTTTGGCCTAGGATTCCTCTGTTCATGCCATTTATTCCCTTTAATGGGTTGTTTAAAATGGAATTGGTTAATTGAATGATTTCCCACGAGATATAGTTAATCGATAATACTTGTGGTAGTTTTATTAACATGTTAGGATTGTTATATAAATTTCCCAGATGATTATATTAATTTAATCCTTATAACTATTTTGATTACTTAAAATGATTTTGACATAAATTATGCTCATGTGAGTACTTGAAAGGTCAAGACTTATGAGGTTGGCCCCTGATTTTTTATATTAGATGCATGTAGGTTATGTTTATCTATGCCGGCAGGTGGTGTTTTTCTATGCCTGTGGGAGAGGTTTTTTCTATGCCTAAGGGTGGGATTTTTCAATGCCCGAGGGAGAGGTTTTTCTATGTTTTTTCATGTCTTCCAAGCCAAAGAAAAATATTGGATTCGGTCTGCTCTTATACTTGATTAGTTGTTCTTATGAGACATCTGTTGTGCTTATTTATAGGATTTTTTACTCTTGGGTTCTTCTTAGTTTAATACTTTCTCCTTTTTTACACTGCATGTTATATATATTCATGGGATGATCATCGTAGATCTTGGGTGGTTTTCTACTGGGATTTAGACTCACACCCTGTTTGGGTCATGCTTTTGTACCCAAACTGATTATATGGTTGCAGGTGTTGATCCGGGAAAGCACCATTCTACTGGTTATTGATATGTTGTTTAGGAGAAGGAGATCATGGGACCGAGTTGAGGCTTGTGATGATTTTTCGTTTCCTTTGTTATTTGTGTTTTTTGAACATATATTATGGATTACAACAATGTATCTATTTTGGTTTCTTTCCTAGAACATAAAATGATGCATCATCTTTTTTATTGAATGATGCTTGGTTATTTATCATATCAGTCTTCAAATGTTTATTTCTGTTGAAAGGTATTGTTCCTTTTGCTATTGTTCTCCTGTTTTATTCCACTATTTTATACTCTTCCAATGAGGGAATAGTTTCCCCACTATCACTCCTAGGACCCCTTCTAGTCGGCATCCTTTGGCATTGGGGGAAATGTGCTTGAGGCCAGGTGGCCAACCGAGTATGGGGAACCTTTAGGTGGCATATGGACCCAGGACATTACAAAGTGGTATTAGATCATGGTATTTTAGGGTTTGACTTACTGTTTGGTGACCTTAGATAGGTATAGGAAGTAAATGGAGTTTGTTAATAAACTATTCCTAGGAGTAGCTACCCCGTGTATAAGAAAAAGCCAAATTTCCTTGAATTAAATTGTGATTTTTGGATTTTGATTTTTTATAGTTGATTCGATTTGACTTTTGGGTGATTCAATTGTATTGTGTTGTTATTATTGATATAATTGTGGTTTTATAGCATTTCAACCCAATAAGATGATGGTATTCCATGTCATGCATCATGTATGAACTTGTTGGAAATCAAATTTCATGTATTCTTTCTATGCCATTTAGATAGAATTACTAATTTATTGTTGTTGTGATAGATTTTATGATATATATATACATGTTTTTGTGATAGGTACCATGATCGATATGTTAGCTATTGTGATAGCTATATCGGTATGTTTCATGGTTGGGTTGGATGGATGCCAAGCATTGGTCCCTGAGGAGTATGGGCCCTCTTGGATCACAATTTTGTGGATCATGTTTCGTCCATGAGATGAAATTGTGTTATTATGTGATATTTGTGATTCAAAACTTTTTTTCCCAGGGAGTATTGGCCCCACGGGTCTGAATTTAGAAGATTGTTTCTTTACTTTTCAAAAATAAGGGGTTCGGGGAAGTTTTAGAGGCTTACTGTCCAGAAACCCAGACAACACAGCATGTGGGTCCATGAACCCATGCCATGTGTTCTTCTATTCAAATGGAATGATCTTTTTTAAGTACACTCTATGTACTCTAAGTACACATAATTTGGTATATGACCATGTGTCCGGCTATGTGAGAGAGAATAAGGGATGTTGGGTTTTGAGTAGAAAATGTTTTGTGCGTTAGGTACACCCCATGTAGTTTGACATAGGTAGACACCTTGTGGATCTATCCGTGTAATAGTAAATGGAAAGGAGGAAAAACATGAGTAAACACCATGTATCAGTCTTACATTCATGTACCTAAGACTTTTACATGCCACGGAAGGCGGAGGTACACGCCCATGTGAGAGCATAAGTGTACACACAATGTATTGGTTCTACACGCCATGTAATACTCTTTTGAAAATATATGAGAGTTTTCTTTTAATTTTTGTATTTTTCACTCTTAAACTATGAATCTTGAAAATAAAATTGGACTAAGGTGCCTGTGTGTTCTTGAATTGTAGGGAAAATCCACAATGACGACCTCTAGTTCAACGCTAGGAGGGTGGTGATGAGCATACCCCAAAAATGGTAGGTCATGGGAAACTAGTGGATCCTACAGTTGTGCTAGTTTAGGAATCAACTGTTTTATTAGACGTTGGTACTGCGACATAGTTCTGTGAAAAATTTACATGCTGCATACATACCATCCATGGAGAACCACAACTAGGCTCATCTATGGATGAGCTAACAATAGTGTTCCCACAACATAATCCCCCCACATTTTCTATGGATGGGGGACCAAAGATTGTAGATTAATGGTTTGTGGCCATGTTATTAATCTCTGAGCATCTAGAGATACCTCCTGAGTAGAGGATCAATCTAACTACTTATATACTTCATGATTACACCAAGAGATGGTGGGATGTTATCACTCAGATGAAACATCGTTGGGATATAGCAAGGGAAGAGATTCAAACAATCTTTTATGATAAATTTTATCCCAAGAAATTGAGGGCTGAGAAATCCCTGGATTTTATGCATCCAGATAATATTACCCTATCAGTTATGGATTACTCTTCCCATTTTACTGAGATCTAGTGCTTTCCCCCAATTCTGATGGGTGATGATTTGTTGACGGCTAGGCAATTTGAGGATGGTCTTAGGTACAACATCAGATCACAGGTAAATATCTTCTAACTGACTATTTTATCTACTATATAGAACCAGGAACTAATTATCGAGATTAATCAGAGCGAATTGGGAGGTGGGGTCTAGGGTAGTTCGACACCTGGTACTATTTCAACCAGTAGTAGGAAGCCTTGTCTGGAGCTTACTCACGGTGAGTCTAGTATCCAAAATGTTCCATCAGGTAGCCAGGTGAGGTGCTACTTGTGTGGGGGAGTTGGGAATACCAAACCAAATTGTCATATGGATCCAGTCGAGCACTGATCTTGCAGTAATATTGTCCATGTTCAGTGATTTCTGTAGGGAATTTCCTCCAATATCTAGTGAGAGAGGGTCTTCACAGACTCCATGTTTAGGAGCAGGATCAGCAGCTTCTCACCAGTTAGATAATTGGAATATTTCAGGCCATTTACGGTGAGTATGTAGTCATTACCTTGGTATCTAGACCCTAGGTCCTCAGCGATAGTAGGGTGGATCAGCTTAGGGTAGCCAGTCAATGTTATAGGACAGAGGTATATTCTAGACTTATGCAGTGCAATAGATCTAGTGGGAACAGGATCCCAGAATGTCTACTATTATATGTACTATTTTAGTCACCTCTTTTTTATATTTTTCTCTTTTTGATACAGGGGATTCACATAGTTTCATATTTGTTTCCCATTGTGAGGATCCTTGGGCTTCATTTTTTACTTATGATAATGTTATGAAAATAGAAACTCTATTGGATATTATAACGGAACGTGTGCAATAGTGCAAGGAGTGGCCCCTTGAAATTGGTGGGTGTCACTTCATTTGGGATATCTATGACTTGGATATTATGGTCATTGATGTCATCCTCAGAATGGATTGGAGGATATCCTTTCAGGCCTTTGTTTATTTCTATCGTTGTAGGTTGAGTTTCACGCCACCATAGGGAAGATCATTATAACACAAGGGAGAATGGGATGTCCAGGAAAGATAATATGTACATGACCATAATGGGTTGAGTGGGATGACAAACCATATTTCAATTTTATATATGGATGACTAGGTGACACATCAAATGGATTTTTCTTTAGTGGTTTATCGTTTCATGGACATCTTGCTGGATGACTTTTTAGGTTTACTTGTGATTAGAGGGGTATATTTATCTATCAATCTTATGTCATGAGTTTCACCGATATCCATTCCTCTTATAGGATGTATATGATGGAGTTACAGGAGCTCAAGTAGTAGCTAGAGGACATGGAGGCAATGTGTTTCATCTGACCTAGAACTTCTCCATGGGGTTCACCGGTCCTTTTTCAAAAAAGGCAGGCAGTACACTCAGGAAATGCATAGACTATATAAATCTAAACCAATTAATGGTTAAGAACATGTATCATCTACCATGGATTGATGATATCTTTGACCAGATCCATGGAGATCATGTTTTTTCAAATATTGACATTAGATCTGGTTATCATCAGGTGCATGTTAGATCATTAGACATACCTCACATTGCATTCCGAAGAAGATATGGTATGTATGAGTATGTGGTTAAGTCATTCAGTCTCACAAATTCACTAGTGGTATTCATGGAGCTGATGAACCAAGTGTCTCATCCTTATCTTGATTATTTTTTTGTGGTTTTCATGGATGATATCTTGGTGTATTCTCATAATCAACACGACCATGCCACGCATATTGAGATCGTTTTGAGTACTCTAAGAGATAATTATTTGTATGTGAAGATCACAAAGTGACACTTATAAATGGATAAAATTCACTTCTTGGTTCATGTCATCTTGAAGATAGGAGTATCAGTCGACCCAAATAAGGTGAGAGTAGTAGTTACCTCAGAGAATCCCAAGAACATCTTTGAGGTGCAGTTCTTCGGATGGTTGGTTACTATATTCATTTCATATAGAATTTATCACGTTCATTAACACCGATGATGGGCTTGAAAAAGAAGGTTTTGAAGTACGTATGGTTATATTCTTTGAAGAATTCCTTTCAGAAGTAGAAAGGGAGATTAATGTTAGCATCGATACAGATTTTTCCAGAACTGGGTAGGAGTTGAACTATGTACTGTGACACATAGGGTATTGGGATAAGAGAAGTTCTAATGCAAGGTTATAGAGTTTTTGTGTACGGGTCTCTGCATTTGAATCCACATGAGAGTAATTACCTAACACATGATCTCGAGTTAGCTTTGGATGCTCGTGCCTTACGTTGTTGGAGACATTTCTTGCTGGGAGAGTGTTTTGTGGTATACACAGACCATAAAAGTTCAAGTACATCTTTACTCAGCATGATCAGAATCTAAGGCAGTGTAGGTGGATGGAATACCTTTATTATTTGGGCTTCGATCTTGCCTACTTTCCTAGGAAAGGAAATTTAGTGGCTGATGCACTAACCTAGAGGACTCAGATACTGGAAGTGTAGTAGGCCAGTTGCGAGTGGCAGATTATAGTCTTGTTCTGTGAGATGCATTTGGAGTTACACAACAGGCAGGGGAGACCTTTATTTCATCCTTATTTGTTACCTCTACCTTACTAGAAAGACTAAATATGAGGTTGCAATATAATTCCAAAGGACTAGTTCTATAAGAGATTATGTCAGTAGAGTACCCCCTCCTAGTTGGACCATTGATGAGGATTAATTGATGTGATTACAGGATCATGTATGGGATTCTAAAGACATGCGTGAGGAGATGATGTGGGATTTTCATTCTTTAGGTTGGGTGGTGCATCCTTATGTCTCCAAGATGTGTCAAGATTTACATCATTAGTACTAGTGGTCGGGTATGATGGGAGATGCAACTGGTTTTTTCACCAGATATTCCACCTATCAGTAGGTGAAGGTGGAGCATCAGTGACCTTCCAGACTTTTACAGCAGCTACCAATTTCTGAGTGAAAATTAAATGACATCATGATGGATTTCATGATGAGTTTACTGAGGTATCCCTGAGGTAATTATGAAATGTGAATTTTTTAAGGCTTATGAAGGTTTCAAATTTCCTACTGATCAAGGAAACCTTTGGTGTTAATGATCTTGGGAGGTTGTACATCCATTAGATTATACAACTTCACGGGGTCCCACATTCTATCGATTCAGATAGGGATTCCCAGCTTACTTCAAGTTTCTAGGAAGATATACAAAGATCATTGGTTATATAGGTGCTTTTGAGCACAACTTGCCTCCCCCAGAAAGATGGACAGTCATAGTACATGATTCAAGTGCTGGAGGACAAGCTTCAGGAATGCATCCTAGATTTAGGGGGTTCCTAGGAGACACACATACCCATTGTTGAGTTCACCTAAAACAATGGCATCTTGGACACTATTCATATGGATCCATATGAGGCTTTGTATGGTAGGCCATTCCAATCACCCCTATGTTTGAAGTAGGTAAGAGAGACATCGATGTTGGTACCTCATCTTGTCCAGGAGACCAGTGAGTAGGATCAATTGATTTAGAAATAGATGGCTACTACATAGTCTCATCTGAAATCATACATTGATCACTGTAGATAACCTTTGGAGTTCGAGGTCAAGGATATATTTTCCCTATGTGCCGCACCGAGGATAGGACACAATAGGATCCGGAGATAGGGTAAGCTTTCACCGATATATGTTAGACCATTTGATATTCTTGAGTGGGTTGGATGGTTTCATATTGATTGTAATTTCCTTAGAGGTACTAGGATACACACGATGTGTTCCATGTTTCTCACCTGTGATGTTACATTTCAGTCATGTCTCACGCTTTTCATCCCAAGGAGGTTGAGTTACACGAATATGTGTCCTTTGAGTAGCATCTTATTCGTATTGTGGACCATAGCACGAAGGTTCTCTATGGACAGTCTGTTCCTTTGGTACAAGTTATTTAGTAGCATGGTCGAGTGCTGGATGATACTTGGGAGATGGAGGCTGACGTACAATCATAGTGTAGGGAGTTGTTCTCAGATATTTCTTCATCACCCTTTGAAGGGAAATTAGGGGATGAATTGATTTAAGGTGGGAAGTTTGTAAGAACTCATTACTTACCTTGAGGTATGGATCTTGACTTTTCATTTTTCACTTAAGAAAATAGAGGGAAAATATATCAAAGGATTGTTATAGGCCTGTTAGATGATGTGACTGGGAGTTACACGCTTGATATTTCTAGGTAAACGTTGTGTAATTAGGGTTACATGATGTATAATCCCAACACAAGACCATGTAATGACCTAACAAGGATTTTTTTGGGCACGACATGTAGTTTCTAGTACACATCATGTACTTTTTTTATTAAATTGGGAAGTAGCATCGTTTTATGTCAGATTGATAGAAATGAGTCCCATCGAAGAGCGGTGTGCCCAGAAAAATCTAAATAGAAATTTTCCTCTCATTTCATCATCTAATGCCAAATTCGAACACCACCAAATCTATTGAAATCCCCTCGGGGAGTGATCGATAACCCTGTATACATTCATCTCGATTTCTCCTATCAACCTAGTTGTCTAGGGTTGAGTGTTTATGCTCTTTTTTTAGATCTACTTTGTTCTCGGTTGAATCAAATCCCAACTCTAGACGAAGAGAGTCATACTGGTACGAGGTAGGTGGTCTCATGCCCTTTTCTTAATTTCAAGTTGATTATATTTTCTAGAGTTCCACACACCCACTTTTAGGGTGTCACAATGTTGATAATTGGCCTATTTTGTTTCCTAATATTTATTAGTTAATTGATTAAATGTTTTAAAGTAGGTTAGATGTTGTTAGCTTTCATTAAGGGCCACCCCATGGGTACATTTCCCTTGGAATGACCTTGTATGGTAATTTGGACTAGGATGCCTATAAGAATTCCTTTCATTACCTTTAATCAGTTATTTAATTTGGAATTGTTTAGTTGAATGATTTCTCATTTGAGATAGTTAATAGCTATGCCTTGTGATAGTTTAATTCACATGTTTGTCTTATTATATAAATTTACCATGTCAGAATATTTGTTTAATCCTTGTAACTATTTGAATTACTAGATAGGATTATGAGATAAATTTCTCTCATGTGAGTATCTGAAAGGCCAAGACTTATTAGTTTTTTCCTTTCTTGTTTATATTGGTTTCTTGTGGGTGAGGTTTTGTTATGCTGGCAGGCAGGGTTTTTCTATGCCTACGGGTGGGTTTTTTCTATGCCTGTGGGTGGGGTTTTTCTATGCCTGAGTACAAGGTTTTTCTATGTCTGTGAAACATCTTCCGAGCCAAATCAAAATCTTGGATTCATTCTTATCTTATACTTTCATAGATTTTTTCCTAAGATATATGTTGTGCTTATTTATAGGATTATTTACTTTTCAGTACTTCTTAGTTTACTACATTCACCTTTTTACACTTCCTATTACATTAATTCACTAACAGATCAACACAGATCTTGGGTGGTTTCCTACTAGGATTTAGTCTCACACCCTGTTTGGTTCATGCTTTTGGTCCCAGATAGATTATATGGTTTCATGTGTTGATTAGGGTAAGCACCCTTTAGATGGTTCATGATATGCTGTTTAGGGGTAGGAGAGCATGGGATCAAGCTGAGGCTTGTGATTCTTCTTAGTTTCCCTTGTTCATTGTGATTTTGTAAAATATATTGTGGATTTATATAGTGTATCTGTTTTGTCTGCTTTTGTAGAACAAAACATGCCGCATAATTTTGGTATGAAATAATGCTTGGTTAATTATCTTATTAGTCTTTCGTTATTTATTTATACTGAATAGTATTATTGCTTACACTATTGTTCTAATATTTTATTCCATTGTGTTATACTCTTCCAATGAGGTTATATTTTCCCCACTATCTCTCCTAGGACCTTGATACTATTCAGAAACCTATGGCATTTGGAGAAATTCGTTTGAAGCTTTTTGGCCAACCGGGTACGGGCCACCTTTGGGTGGCATCTCGACACGATATATTACAAAATAGTATCATAGCATGGTTTTCTATGGTTTTCCGTAGTGTTTGGAACATTATATAGTGATAGAAAGTATATTGAGTTTGGTAATAATCTTTTCTTCAGTGAAGCTACCACATGTATAGGGAAAATCAAAATTACCTAGAATTGAATTGTGATTTTTGGATTTTGAGTTGTTACAATTTATTTGATTTCATCGTAGGTTCCCATTTTTATTTCATGTATATGAATTCCATGTTAATTATCTCACGGTTTCCTAAAATCCATATAGTCTTCTAAATATTGAAATGATAGGAAAGTACCATACATATTTTTAATTACTTGATTAATTTTTCTTGTATCGATCTATTAAAAACTTAGAGCATTTTATGAGTGATTCATGGTTCTTGTGAATCCATATGTAATAATTTGGAAAAGAATCTATTTTTAGAGATCATTCCAATTGAATGTAACATTCATTTAGAATCATATGTTCAACTTGGTAGTTTATTTTATTCTAGTATTATATATTTTAGAAGACCAAGTAGTTCTATAAAGTCGGTGCTACACTATTCTCTGCCATTTTTTAAATTATATATATTCAATACAGCTAACAATATTTTGTATTTAGTAAAACTAGTATACAATGGTTTGTTGTAATAGTTATTTAACTCATGAAACAACTTTGGAAAATCATGAAGGTCGTCTTTCATTTCCATTTTCATTTCTTCCATGCGATCTCCATCATCTTTTACAATGGTATTCATATTAAATGATTCATAAACTGTAGTATCATCCCAATTGTTGTCAACATTCAGTTTTTCACCGTGTTTATTCTAAAATTTATATCTTTGATCTATTCTTTGAAAAATAAAATGTTCTTCCAACTATTCTAGACTAATTTGTCTTGAATAAAAAAACATAAACACGTGCAGAGGATTTTAGAAGGGTCATCTACATGATCTATTGCAAACTTGATGAACTCTTTAAACTCATCTTCATATTCGCTTGTCAAAATATTATCATGCATCAATTTTTGGTTCATATCCATCCTATTGGTATCATAAATGATTAATTTTATACAATATATAAATAATTACATGTAAGATATTCATTATCAAAAGTGAAAGTTATAGACAATTATAATATGGGAAATATTGATCATTTCTACTAGAATATCTGAGCACCTAGATATTTTAAATCCAAAAATAAGGGTTTTTGGAATATGAAAAAATAGATGGAGATAAAGTTAGATAATAGATGATATTATCGCTAAACTTTATAGGTTTAAAATGGAAGATGGATAGTGTAATGACCCTAGCCTAAATTACCCAAACAACACCTAGTCAAATCATCTTATGACCTCTAAAAAAACTCAAATTCACTAAAGTATGGTTTAAACATTGGGTGAAACCCCATATATGGGAGGTGTCCCCCCCCAAATATAAATAATTAGTATGACAGGTCGAGTAAAATTCTAGCATGACCCTTGGGGTCAATAGATATGCAGACTGAAAATCTTCATTAGCTGATATAGACATACCTGTTAGACAAAACACTATAGAAATAAATGATTTAATAACTATATAGGCACACATACATGTCATTCTATTATAAAAACTCACCTATTTTCTATGAGAAATATAAAATATATGTAAACCTGATATCCCAACATAACATGAACTATAAAGGCACCATAATGATTCAAAAATTGAAGGCTTGATGTAATAAAACCCTGTTTTCTTAATTGGGGATAAACCCTTTGAATATGATCCATAAGAAAAATATGGACCATAGTGAATTATATGAGGAACTATATCCTATGATACATATAACCAATAGAGTAATGTACACCACTTCACTAACTTGGTTCCTGAAAAATAGCATCTGAAGATGCATGTCCACTGAGGTGTCCATGAAAGGTTTTCGCATATATATAATAATTAGGTAACCACCAATGTTCTACAAATTAGTAATTAATAAAAAAAAATATACATGAAAATTTCAACCCTATACTCGAAAGGGGTGGTAAAGGTTTGGAGAGGATTGGGGCATGGTTGGGGGGGTCAAGTCCCTCGGCTAGCGATTTACCTATATTTTCTTTGTCACGTTGTGTTCCTCATTCACGTTTGTACCCAATTTTTAAAAAATAATATACATGAAAATTTCAACACATGTATATACATATATGGAAAAATTATTTTTTAAGAATATATAAAACAGAGATGTAAAACAATAGTAAATAAATACAAGGTTCAGTGTCAGATATAAACAACGGATCATACATCAATAGGCAATACAAACAACGGACCACAAATTATTCCTTAAAACAAAAAATCACAAAAAAATAAAAAAATAAAAAATCATAGAAGAAGAAATAAAAAACAAAACCAAAATTACACAAAGAAAATAATAATGCCTACCTATCTTGGTTGAATAAAATATGATACCCTCTTCAGAAACCCTAACAGTATTCATGTAGAGACCCAAAGCTTGATGTATATGGAAATTACAATAATTTTTCAAAATAATTAATACATAACAAAAACCAACACTCAAGTATCATAATAGTTTAGTGTCTTTGGAAACTCAGAACATAATCTTCTAATCATGGTGAAAGACCTTCAACATTTCCCATAAAGATCTTCCCATTTTGGTTTCTTACCAAAAACCTTTCTTTATATCCTAGGGAAAATAAAACATATAAAGGGTGACCTCTTATTCTTAGTAATGGTTATCATGGAGAAAATAAAACAAACCATATACATTTGAACTTAAAAACAGGAACATAATGTTTAAACATCAAAATCTTGAGCAATGACATAAAACATGGAAGTACATAAGGCATAGATCATAATGGAACATCAATCATGATAAAATATCATGGTAATATGACATGTAATTGGGGAAAACCATTAAGAACTTGATATGATTTCCATAGTAGCCAAGGCATTGCTGCCAAGACCATCATAGTGGACAAAGTCCCTTACTGAATCGAGTTTACTCCTCGTTCCAGTCCTGTATCACTGAACCAGATTAACTTGTCGTTCCAGCCATGTCTATATCATGAGATATAAATCTTTACCCAATGAATTGGAGGGAGATATAGGTCCCACCCATCTCATAATTAAATCATTCTTACATGTTCCACAACATAAACATAAATCATTCATCATAACCCAAAGAATTAAATGGGTTTCATAAACATCATCCCATCATAACATAATCCATATAAAACAAATGGATATCATTTCATCGTAAGAAAAGTGAAACCATGTAAATCATAGATACATTATACATGAAACATAATCATACTAAATAATGTCATCTTAGATGGAAAATAGATTTGACAAAACACTTGAAATGAATTCTAGAGGAAAATATCATTTCTTCTTCAAAATCATTTTCTTTCCACAAAATTCCATACTATTTTAACACAAAAGTTTTTTGTTGAAAATAATCCTGAAATCTTGTGGAGGAAGGTTCATGAAAATAAGGCTTTATGAAACCTTAAAAAAATTCGTTCATGCCGTATAAGTTAAAAAAAACATTCTTCTCGTACTTTTGCTAGAAAAGTCAAAAAGTTCCTCATATGGTAAACAAAAGAAAGAGTCCTTACATACCATGTAGTAAAAGTAAAAAATGGGTAAAAATTACTTTAAACATACATGAAACCATTTTTATAAAACAGGGACATGAATGATAAATATAACCCCAGTAAATACTTATGAATAAACAATCTCGGATAAAAACGAGATTGGAAAAGTTATCCCTTACCTTATGTCTGATATGATTTGTATGTATCTGATCCTCCTGTATAATGATTTAAATAATTTCATTAACTTATTACAGAATCATATTCATTGTTATGATATCATATATGGTTCACTTATGACTTTATATTTCCCATTCTTTTTTAAATTCCTTGTTAAAGCAGCGTTTTGGGTAAAATCATTTCATTTATCATACGTGTTTCGATTTTTTGTTCTTGATATTATTACTTATATCCTGATTGACTTATTTCTAAAAAGTAAAACATGATTTATATATAATTTATATTCAGCATATAAATATATGATAGATCGATAAATGGAATGAAATACACCATTCATGGAAACGGTAGGTCGTACGTACTCATGAACGCTGTTTTCATTTCCCTATTGAATTGAATGGAATTAAGTAGATGACATACATATATATACATTAATATAGTAGAATTTTTATTTCATATATTTCCTTATTATTCATTATATATACTTTATAATCATTCATGAATGGTTAACATGGAGAATGAATCTCATCACGTCATGGAGACGGTAATCTGTATGTACGCACGAGCGATGATATCGTTCCCATAATTATTGAATTGAATTGGAGTGGATGATATAATATATCAAAATAAGTATGATGTTATAATAACCATATATAGTTATTCTTTACACAATTATACCCATCCAAGTAAGGTGGTGGTGGAAAAACTGATTACACCACGTTGTGGAGACGGTATTCTATACGTACGCAAGCGTGGTGATTTTGTTTTCTGTAGGATGGATAGAAGGTGAAATGGGGTTTTTTCATATTTATAATATAATATCTGTATATTAGTGATACTTATTGTATTACTTTACAATGAAACAACTAAAGAAGAGGAAGTTTAAGAAGAAAGAAACTTGAAAGAATCGGTAGAAGACATTACCTCTTCTTCGACGCACCTCCTTTAAGCTTCCTCTTAAGGGACTAGAGTTGGTCTTTTGAGAAGACCAGAACCTCCAGAATGTTTCTAGGGAAGTGGAGAAGAGAAATGGTCAGGGTTTTTTCGAGCTTTAAGGCTCAAAGTGTTGTTAAGAGGAGAGAGATGAGGTTCCCTTTTATAAGGGAGGAGAGGGGCACCTTTGGAAACCTTAAAAATAGTAATTATTAATAAAATGAAACCCCACTTAAAAACCTCCAAAAATGTCTCAATTAGAAGCTGAGATGAGATAGGGTTGTAATAGCATCAACCAATAAATTTTATACATTTTTTTGTTTATTTTAAACCTTATGAACTTGATTTATCCTTATTTAATCTATTTAATTTTATTTGTTGTAATAAGATTCTAAATTTTAAATTGTTATAAATAATTACTTATGTGTTGTGAATTGTCCATAAATAGATAATTTATGACATTTTAGACCGTATAAAGTTTAACTTAAAAATTTTAAATATTTTTTTTTATTTTTAAACAATTTTATATTTTTTTGATTTTTATAAAATATCAATAGTATCAATTTTGACACTATTCATTATTCGAATTTAAATAAAAACTAAACAGAAGGTATGTTAGAAAAAAATATATATAATAGATTCCTAACATGTCATATTCTTAAAAAAATTCATGGGGAACATTAATTTGTTCGTATATTATTTATTTTAATATTTTTAAAACAATTTATGTGGTATATCTCCTAATCAAATAATTACTACAACATTTTTGTATAATTATTTAATATACTTATTTATTCCATAAAAATTAAAACTAAAATCCTATGAAGAAGATAAATATAATAAATTTAATAATAATTTTTTACTAGAATTTATCATCTTAAAATAAAAACATTTAAATTGTTATATTTATTAAATTATGAAGGTGACATCTTTGACATCATTTAAAATAAAATAATATAAATGTCCTAATCGGTTTTATAAGGCTCCAAATGGTCCACAAATAGACCCTTGGATTATTAGGGTATATATACACTCTACCAATAATGTTTGGTCAAGTTTCTGGTCCTTTTTTTAGGTATTGTTATTTTAATAAAAACTATATTATTGATTTTTCACTAAATAAATAATTTCTACATCATTCATGTATAAGCTATTAAGGTAATTAAATATTTATTAAAAATTACAAATAAATTACCATGATAAAGAAAAAAAAAATTCTTTCAAATGAGTATTTCAAATAGAATTTATATTCTATATAACCATATATTAAAAATAATCTAATTATTAAAGTTTGAGTGAGACATATTTCACTTTCCTTTAAATAAAATAAATAAACGGTTTTAATCAAATTCAAGTGGGTTCCATTAGATTCCATTTCGACCCAAGTATGATTTATGGAAAAATATAATCATCTAATTATATTAATACAAGTGTTAGTGTAATTTTATAATGTTATATTTACCCTTAATTACCCGATTTACCTTCATTTATGGAAAATAAAATTTACCGTAGTTACTATTCATAATGCCTAAAAATAAAAAGTAGCTTATTAACATAATTTGGACCAACTGATTCCAAATATGGAATCCATTTTTCAAAATTCAAAAAATAGAAGTTATAGTTTTTAATTTAAAATTAATCCCGTTGTTAAGAAAACAGGTTTTAAAAGGTAAAACATTACCAAAGATTGAAATGTTTTTACCTATGAATTCAATGTAAAATTAATGGTAATTACATACATTATATTAAATGGTAAAAATATATTCTATTTATAATTTTAAACCATTAAATATTATAATTTAACAATATAAATTATTGCGATGAAAAAAGTTGTTTTTAATTAAAATATAGCATGTTTTTACTATTCATTAAAATATGAAAGTTATCAGATTTGTATGAAAAATTTATCCAGAGTAAATTTTTATATCCTTATTACAAAGAAGAATTTTATTTTGTCAAATTGAACTTATAAACATGTAAAAAATATATTTAAAGTGGGTGTGCCATCAAAAGGTGGAAAAATGCATTTTTTGAAAAATACTTATTTAACCCGAAAAATTTATTTTGTTCTCATA
Source organism: Viscum album (assembly GCA_963277665.1). Lineage (NCBI taxonomy): Eukaryota > Viridiplantae > Streptophyta > Magnoliopsida > Santalales > Viscaceae > Viscum > Viscum album. Next base: position 1,302,808,513 of record OY728160.1, on the reverse strand, counting down.
CCATGTTCTAGAAAATGTGTGAGATTAATAATAATGTTATAAAATTAAAAATTTAGTTAATATTATTCATAACATCTAGTCCATAATAATATTATAACAATATATCATTGTTTAGTGAAACTTGGTTTTGCGTACTACACACGCTATCGAGGAAGGTCGTGATTGCGTGTAATGCAAGCCAAGTTAGGGATGCATGTAGTGAAATCTCCCTTTGGTATTTCATATAACATAATTCAAAACTTATTTTATTTATAAATTAAACAAAATATATACTTAATGTTGCGTAAAATAATTTCTACAAAATGAACATGAAATTGTGTGTACCACGAGTCAAGAATAGTGTTGCATATACTGAAAGCTAATATGGTGTTGTATATAGCACAAGATAATTTTGGTGTAGCATAAAACACAAGACATCAATGAAATTAAAAAGAATATTTCTCATAAAATCTCAGTTTGTTACATTCTACCCCCCATAAAATGAATTTCACCCTCGAAATTTGTCGGGGTTATAAAGGGTTTACTACTTGAAAGTTTCTTTCATAGAAACCCACATTGTAAAAGGGAATACTAAAACTTAATTTTAAAAAGTGAAGTATGGAACATATTAGTTACACAAATTAGCTCATCACTGGGTTTCCACATAGGAGAACATAGTTGAAAATATGGATATGGAAGATAAACCTAACCATCAAGTTCTGATAGAGAGTGGTAGGGAACATGGATATGAAAAATCCAACAATCACAAAGCCATAAATTTTTGATGATCTAAGGTACCATCTGATTCATCGGATATGAAGACACTAGGACAAAATTTTTGGTTTTCAAGATCATTTCTCTAAAGTTGAAGAATTTGAATTTGAAGAAATAATTGCTTTATTTCATTACAATCTCACCGTTGTTTGTTCCTTGAACAATTTCCACTTCATCTCTTAAATAAATGAAGTTGAATTTGTCATTCTTGAAGTGTTAGCAGATCATGTGATAGAATGATGGGTCATTCCATCTGTCTCAAACAAAAGGTTTTCAAAAGTTATCAAATATACATAAGTCCATCTATGGTGAGGTTAATCTTATATGATTACAAAAAATGGACTTATACATCATCTATCATACTGCTTAATAAAATAAAACTAGTTTATACTAACCAAGGACTTCATTTAGTCCAGTGGTAGGAGATAAAGGAATGTCACACTTCAGTTGTGGGTTCTATTCCCACAACCTTGTCCGACGCGACGGGTTGTCACCCATCCGGCAGGTTGTTCTTTTTCTAAAACTACATCATTATATCATTCCATTAATAATATCGACAAAATTTATATCCTTAAATAATACTCACTTATTTCCAACATAATCCATTTCAAATCTTTAGTCTTATCCAAAATACTTTTTTCCAAGCTCATAGTATAAAGAAAACAATTACTATAAATGTCATCTACCGAGCATGTGAATTCCATCATTTATCCCCGATATATCTTGTTGGTCACATTCCAATCATGCGAATACCTTAATCATGTATTATCTTGAAAAATGAATACCCATTGAACCTTAGTAGAAACATGAATATAGTCAAAACTTTACTCTTTCCACATACCAAAATCCCAAAATTTCTATATACTCAAACCATGATATAACTTTGTCCTTATATCAGTCATGATCTCATTTCATTTTATATTTATCCCTTCATTATGCGCATATCATCTTCTTTCCAAAAATATTTCAATCACTTTTCATGGTTACCGGTACCATATAATTATTGAAAACCAATACATAGATATTCCAAAATTCCATGATACCATAAATGAGATTCCATGATACTATTTTGAAATCCCATTACATAAAAACTTAATCATTACAAAACATCATTGTCATACTCAACATCACAAATAGTGATCGCATGTGACTTCCCTTTATCCTTTTCCTTAAGAGGTTTCTCATGTTGATCATCATTAACCCTTGGATTAGGGCATTGATTATCATAATGCCCCATTTCCTTTCACTTGAAGCATTGAAGTGTTGGTGGAGTGTTCTCTATAGTATTTTCCCTATTCACGTCATTAGAAACCTTTTTCCCATTACTTCGGCACTCAACTTCTCGATGACCTTATTTTCTACACTTGAAACATTTTCTAGTACGTTTTAGACAATCTCCACCATGCTTCTTTCCACACTTTGAGCATAAATAAACCTTCACCTTCTTTTCACCATTGTTTTGAGATTTTTCTTTGAACTCCATCTTTCATTTCTTTTCAAAACCATGAGACGGATATGTAACACCAACTTCCAGTTCTACCTTGATAGCACAACGCAAAATTTCTTCATAGGTACTGAAGTATCTTATAGCTAATTCCCTTCGAAGACTTGGTTTTAATCCACTGAAGAATCGATCAACTTTACATTCAGGTTGGATTATAAAGCCAGATTCTTACCTTATAAGCCTTGAAAAATTCACCTCGTATATACCAACAGATTCATTATCCTTTTGCTTAAGATCAAGGAACTCATTTTCCATCTTTGTTTGAAGAATACGAGGGAAGTACTTATTGAAAAACATGTTCTTGAAATCATCTCATTCCATGGATTCAATTTCATCTTGGTGCATTGTATTCTTAATTAGAGTTTGCCACTAGTTTGCTTCACCTTCTAAAAGGTAAACAACTAAAATGACTTTTTCATGTTCCGAAAAGCGAAGTATGGAATATATCTTTTCAATGGTACTGAACCATTGTTCACCAAGAAGTGGATCAAAAGACCCACTGAAAGATGGTGGATGTTTCCTCATGAAGGACTCAATAGAATATTGTTCCCTTCTCTTCTCATTTGGATGTCCAAAATGATTCATAGCTTGTGTAAGTATAGCAATAATATTTTGCACTCCATATCCCATAACATTTCTTTCTTCAGGATGAAAATCATTTCATTTTCCATTACATTGAGCAACACAGTTCTTTCGGGTTCAATCCATCGTCTAAAACCCAAAAATAATAGTGTGAGAGGCAAAAATCATGCTAGGAAAACAACATAATAAAGGGGGATTACATTCAATATATAACATCTTAGGTTTAATTCTAAGATCATTAACGTAATTTTAGGACTATAAACTATACTTATACTTAACCTTAGGGACATCCCTAGACATAACTTAGAAATATCTCTAGGGATCTCACTAAAGTTTTTCAGATCCTAGTTTCCAAAGGTTAACTAAACCTTTCCTCTGATACCAACTGTAGAGACCCAAAGATTGACGTACCTGGACATTACATTAATTTTTCGGAATAATTAATACATAAAAAAATCCAAAACTCAAGGATCGTAATAGTTTAGTGTCTTTGGAAACTCAGAACATAATCTTCTAATCATGGTGAAATATCTTCAACATCTCCCATAAAGATCTTCCCCATTTTTTTTCTTACCTAAAACCTTTCTTTATATACTTGGGAAAAGGAAACATATAAAGGGTGAGCTCAAATGGTCAGTAAGGGTTATCATGGAGAAAATAAAACAAACCATATACATTTGAACTTAAAAAAATGAACATAATGTTTAAACATCAAAATCTTAAGCAATAACATAAAACATGGAAGTACATAAGGCGTAGATCATAATGGAACATCAATCATGATAAAATAGCTAGGGAATATAACATGTAATTGTGTAAAACCATTAAGCACTTGATATGATTATCATGGTATCCAAGGAATTGCTACCAAGACCATCATAGCGGACAAAGTCTCTTACTGAATCGAGTTCACTCCTCGTTCTAGTCCTATATCACTGAACCAGATTAACTTTCCATTCCGACCATGTCTATCTCGTGAGATATAAATCTTTACCCAATGAATTGGAGGGAGATATAGGTTCCACCTATCTCATAATTAAATCATTATTACGTGTGCCACAACATAAATATAAATCATTAATCAAAACCCAAAGAATAAAATGGGTTTCATAAACATTATCCAATCATAACATAATCCATATAAAACAAATGGATATCATTTCATCATAAGAAAAGTTAAACCATGTAAATCATATATACATTATACTTGAAACATAATATTACTAAATAATGTCATCTTAGATGGAAAATAGTTTTGACAAAACTCTTGAAATGAATTCTTGATGAAAATATCATTTCTTCTTCAAAATCATTTTCTTTTCACAAAATGCCATGTAATTTTAAAAGAAAAGGATTTTGTTGAAAATAATCATGAAATATTGTGGAGGAAGGTTCATGAATATAAGGCTTTATGAAACCATAAAAAAATCCATTCATGCCGTATAAGTTAAAAAACATTCTTCTCCTACTTTTTCCTAAAAAGTCAAAAAGTACCTCGTATGGTAAACAAAAGAAAGAGTCCTTACATACCATGTAGTAAAAGTGAAAAATGGGTAAAAAGGACTTTAAAAATACATGAAAAAAAATTATAAAACAGGGACATTAATGATAAATATAACCCCAGTAATTACATACGAATAAACAATCTCGGATAAAAATGAGATTGGAAAAGATATCCCTTACCTTATGTCTGATATGCTTCGTATGTATCCAAACATCCTGTATAATGATTTAAATAATGTCACTGACTTATTATTGAATCATGTTAATTGTTATGATATTATATATGGTTCACTTATGACTTTATATTACCTGTTCTTTTGTAAATTCCATGTTAAAGTAGCGTTTTGGGTAATATCGTTTCATTTATCGTATGTGTTTCGATTTGTTGTTCTTGATATTATTACTCATATCCTGATTTACATAATTCCATAATTTAAAACATGATTTATATGTAATATATATTCAGCATATAAATATATACGATATATCGATAAATGGAATGAAATACATCGTTCATGGAGACGGTAGTCCGTACGTACGCATGAACGCTGTTTTCATTTCCTTAATGAAATGAATGGAATTAAGTATATGACATACATATATATACATAAATACAGTAGAATTATTATTTCATATATTTCATTATTATTCATTATATATAGTTTATAATCATTCATGAATGGTTAACATGGATAATGAATCTCATCGCGTCGTGGAGACGGTAATTCGTACATACGCACTAGTGATGATATCGTTCCAATAATTATTGAATAGAATTGGAGTGGATGATATAATATCTTAGATTCAGTATGATGTTATAATAACCATATATTGTTATTCTTTACACCATTATACCAATCCAAGTAAGGTGGTGGTGGAAAAACTGATTACACCACTTCGTGGAGACGGTATTCTGTATGTACGCACGCGTGGTGATTTCGTTTTCCGTAGGGTGGATAGAAGATGAAATGGGGTTGTCTAATATTTATAATATCATATCAGTATATTAATGATACTGGTTTTATTACTTTACACTGAAACAACTAAAGAAGAGTAAGTTGAAGAAGAAAGAAACTTGAAAGAATCAGTAGATGAGATTACCTCTTCTTCGACGCACCTCCTTTCAGCTTCCTCTTAAGGGACTAGAGTAGGTCTTTTGAGAAGACCAGAACCTCCAAAATTTTTCTAGGTAAGTGGATAAGAGAAATGGTCAGGGTTTGGCCAAGATTTAAAGCTCAAAGTGTTGTGAACAGGAGAGGGAGGAGGTTCCCTTTTATAAGGGAGGACAGGGGCACCTTTGGAAACCTTAAAAATATTAATTAATAATAAAATGAAACCCCTCTTAAAAACCTCCAAAAATGTCTCAAATTAAAAGATGAGATGATATAAGGTTGTAATCTCATCAACCAATATAATTTATACATTTTTATGTTTATTTTAAACCTTATCAACTTGATTTATCCTTATTTGATCTATTTAATTTTATTTGTGGTAATAAGATTCTAAATTTTAAATTGTTATAAATAATTACTTATGTGTTTTGAATTGTCCATAATTGGATAACTTATTACATTTTATACCATATAAATTTTAATTTATAATTTTAAATTTTTTTTGTGATTTTAAACAATTTTATATTATGTTATTTTTATAAAATATCAATAGTGTAAATTTTTACACTATTCATTATTTGAATTTAAATAAAAACCACGCAGAATATATTTTCGAAAAAAAATAGATTCCTAACATGTCATATTGATCAAAAAAATCATGTGGTACATTAATTTGTTCATATATTATTTATTTTAATATTTTTAAAACCATTTATTTGATATATCTCCAAATCAAATAATTACTAAAACATTTTTGTATAATTATTTAATATACTTATTTGTCGCATAAAAATTAAAAATAAATTACGATGATGAAGAAAAGTATAATACCTTTCATAATAATATTTTTACTAGAATTTATCATCTTAAAATAACAACATTTAAATTTTTATATTTATTAAATTATGAAGGTGACATCTTTGACATCATTTAAAATAAAATAATATAAATGTCCTAATCAGTTTTGTAAGGCTCCAAATGGTCCACAAATAGACCCTTGGATTATTAGGGTATATATATATACTCTACCAATAATTTTTGGTCAAGTTTCTGGTCCTTTTTATAGGTATTGTTATTTTAATAAAAACTATATTATTGATTTTTCACTAAATAAATAATTTCTACATCATTAATGTGTAAGATATTAAGGTAATTAAATATTTCTTAAAAATTACAAATATATTACCATAATAAATAAAAAAAAATTACCTTTAAAATGAGTATTTATAATAGAATTTATATTCTGTATTACCATATATTAAAAATAATCTAATTATTAAAGTTTGAGTGAGACATATTTCACTTTCCTTTAAATAAAATAAATAAAAGGTCTTAATCAAATACCAGTGGGTGCCATTAGATTCAATATCAACCCAAGTATGATTTAGGGAAAAAATAATCATCCAATTATATGAAGACAAGTGTTAGGGTAATTTTATAATATTATATTTACCATTAATTACCCGATTTATCTTTAACTATGGTAAATAGAATTTACCGTAGTTACTATTCATAATGCCTAACAAAGTAGCTTATTAACATAATTTTGACCTAATGATTCCAAATATGGAATTAATTTTTCAAAATTCAAAACATATAAGTTTCATTAATTAATTTAAAATTAATTCCGTTGTTAAGAAAACGGGTTTTAAAAGTTAAAACATTACCAAAGACTGAAATGTTTTTACCTATGAATTCAATGTAAAAATAATGGTACTGAAATACATTATATTAAATGGTAAAAATGTATTATATTTACAATTTAAAACCATTAAATATTATAATTTAACCATATAAATTATTGCGATGAAAAAAGTTATTTTGAATTAAAATATAGCGTGTTTTTACTATTCATTAAAATATGAAAGTTATCAGAATAATATGAAAATTTTATCTAGAGTAAATTTTTATATCCTGATTCCAAATAAGAATTTTAGTTTGTCAAATTTAACTTATAAACATGTCAAAAACTATATTTAAAGTGGGTGCGCCATCAAAAGGTGGAAAAACTGCATTTTTTGAAAAATACTTATTCTACTCGAAAAATTTATTTTGTTCTCATACCATGTTCTGTAAAATGTGTAAGATGAATAATAATGTTATAAAATTCAAAATGTAGTTAATACTATTCATAACAGCTAGTCCATAATAATATTATAACAATATATCATTGTTTAGTGAAACCTGGTATTACTTACTACACATGCTATCGAGGAAGGTCGCGATTGCGTGTAATGAAATCTAAGTGAGGGATGTGTGTAGTGAAAGATCCCTTTGGCGTTTCATATAACATAATTCAAAAATTATTTCATTTATACATTAAACAAAATACATACTTAATTTTGCGTAAAATAATTCCGACAAAACAAACTTGAAATTGCGTGTAACATGAGTCAAGAATAGTGTTGCGTATACTACAAGCTAATACGGTGTTGTATATAGAACAAGCTAATTTTGGTGTAGCGTACAACAAAATATATCAATGAAATCAAAAATAATATTTCTCATAAAATCTCAGGTTGTTACAAATCGAACACTGGATGTTGGGAAAGATGTTGTAACAAATAGAGGTAGTCGAGTGTTGTGATTTAACATTTGATTCACCGAGGAGGAGCACCGATAGTGGTGGCTTCCAATGAAAGCCTCTATATCGTGACAGGTTCGCAAATTATAAGGGTTGTTAAAATAGATTGAGACACTTTTATCAGCACTAACAAACAAGTGTTGATAAAATAAATTTTTATCAGCACTAAAGTTATAACGCTAATAAATATTAATTTTATAAGTGCTTTATTTAACACTGATAAAGATGATTTTATTAGCACTTATTACTTCAGTACTGATAAAGGATTTATAATTATAATTATAAATAAAAAATTGTAAATATTTATATATACTTAATAAATTTACATAAATATAAATAAAGTACATATATTACTTTTCAAATATATTGATTATAATTTTATAATTATTTATATATAATTATAGATACATTTTAAAAAAAATTATATCATTATACAAGTTTATATAATTATAAATATATTTATATAAATATATATAAATATAAATATAGTAAATATATTCATAATTTAAGTAATTTTTCTATAAATTCAATAATTTTTTTAATATATATAATTATTTATTTATAATTATATAAATAATTTTAAAAAATATTTGTTTATTTGTAATGATAAATATATAAATGTATAAATATAGTAAACATAAATTTATAAATATTTTTATTTATAAATATTTTTTACAAATATATTTTTAACATTATTACTGAATATCTAATTTTAAGTCCATGCATTAGGTTAAAAATGAGTGAAATTTAATAAATTAAGAATATGTACACATTAAGAATATTTAAAAATGGATAAGTTTTGTGTGTGTGCACTGTAATATATAAAAATTAATTAATTACGTATATGTGAAATAAATATAATATACATTTGATTAATATTAAATTGAAAAATCAAACGACATTCAATAATATGTCGAGTACTATGAAATTAGTCAATATTTTTAATTCATATTAATTTTTAATTATAAACCATTATTCAATAAATATATAACTATTTAATGTAAAGAGCATAAATATTTTGTAATATATGAATCATATTTATATACATTAATATATATCTATATATTTAATATATAAAATTTAATAACATTAATTATCATAATTATCTAATTGTTATAATGTTTAATATTTATTAATATATAATCAATCTATTCATTTTTATCAACAATTATTTAATTAATAAAATTTGTAATATTTTCATTTGATAAACACTTTTTTTATTTTTTATTTATTTCATTATTTAATTTTATTTATTCGGACCTTTATCAGTGCTAAAAATGCTTTGATGAAATAAGTATTTATGAGTGCTAAAAATAAAAGCACTGATAAATGGTACCCTTTATCAATGATAAAAATAATGCACTGATAAATGATAACCCTTATCAGTGCTAAATATAAGATCGCTGATAAAGGATACCCTTTATCAACACTAAAAAGAAAGCACTAATAAATGTTTCCTTTATCAATGCTAAAAGAAGTGCTGATGAAGATTCCATTTATCAACATTTTTTTCTAGCAATGATAAATAATAGTGTTGGTGAAGGCCTATTTTATAGTAGTGTCACTTGATCTTGTGGTCGATACTTTACTTAAAAATCCAAAACATATTGTTACTTTCAATTGTCCTTGTAGTAGTATGATTTTTTGTGTGGTCACATTATTGGGCATTCAGTTGATTCACACCTTTTCAACTTTGACCACAATTGTTTATTGAGACAACGTGGGGTTTTTTAGTTCTTTCTTACAATTTCTTGGTTCCCTTTTCATGGATTCATCAAGGTTGATTAGGTGGTCATGCATTCTATCACATACACCATGCAGTGAATTCCAGACATAGTGAATTATTTATACTTCTCTAAAAATGGATTTAATTTCATAAAACAAAGAAGATATTGTAATTAACATAAGTATGATTTGTGATGATTAAAATAAGGAATTTCTAGACTAAGAATACAATCTCCCCTTTTTATGATCACAAGTCATGGCATAAATAATTCTCCAATGGATCAAATATGATAATATAGTATAGAAATTCACAATAATGAGTAAATCAATTTTAACTGATACATTAAAATTTATCACATTTTTTAATCATACTTTTAGGTAATATATATTACTCCCCCTTTAAGGATTATCAAAAAGAAATCATAATGTTTTAAATAATAAAAATTAAATAAATAGAAAACAAAGAATATAGAATAATAAATAGAATAAAAAATAAGAGATAAAATATTTTTCCATTAATTTTTCAACAAAAATTTACATTATCTGTATTAAAATATAATAAAACTATAAATATTAAGGCTCTTTCTATGTATAATTATCAATGGGATCCTTCCCTTCCCCAATGATAGGTGCATGAGATAAAGTATGAGGAGAAATAAGTGGTCTAGGTATGGTGATAGATTTATGTAATAGCTTGATCTCACCAAGGGATTGTGAGATAGAGAGACCAAAAGATCCTTCTTGAGGTATAGGTGAGGTAGAGGTTGGAATAAATGAATTATTAGTTAAGGCTTGGGAAAAAGATATAGAAATGTGAGGTAGTGGTAGAGAAGGAGGTGTAAGAATAGGTGAATTGGAAACATACATGAATAGATTTAAAATCCTTAAGATATCTGCCACAATTGTGGTTCCATGATCCATCATTTGAAGAATATCATCTTTTTATAACATTAATTGATTTTGAAGTGTATTCAATACCAATAAATTCTCTACTATGGATTTGAAAGCATCATCAAAGGTGTAATTTTTAAATCCCTTTCCAATGACATAAACTAAGTCTTAAGGTATACTTTATTGTAAATCATTTTAAGATAAAACTTTATGGATACCTTAATTACATCATTATCTTTAGCATAATTTGTTGCTTCTTTTTTAATCAAATAAAATTACTTCTCACCATGAGAAGTAATACCCATTTAAACTTGATTTCTCACATCCTTTACAATGTCTAAAAACATTAAAAATATATTTTTGGATCATCCTTCGAATGAGGTCTTCATCAACTGAAACTAAAACTAAATAAGAAGGATTATAAGGAGGTGTTAAAGCTATGATTAAGGGTTGAAAAGGGTTATAAATCATATATAGAAGCCTTCTATCCATGGTAACCATCATATTGGTCAATACTACTTGCATGGATCCCATTTTCCTTATAAAACATTCAATCTACCTTATGAAAGATAGAACTTCTTAGTGAAGATGGTCAAACTTGTGAAATAAATTTGGTTGAATGTGAGAAACAAAATTTTGAATATAATATGAAATATTTTCCTCTCAGTAAATATTATTCAAAAAACTAATACTTAATAGGATTTTATTTAATAGGTTTAGAGGTTCATTCATGAATTCAATAAGATCTATAGAAGTGATGTATAAAAGAGGGATACAAGAAGGTCCAGCCTCTTGATATCTAGAAAACCGATATTGAAGAGGATAAAATTATGAAAATAAATCATCTTATGAATCAGAAGATGATCACTTATATGATGAGTCTTTCTCAAAGATTCATATTTGAAGTAAAATATTCCGATATGGTCTTTAAATTTAATTCAAATAGACATTAGATCTATCTTCATAATCTTCCATGGCCACAACCTCGGTTCTAGGAGAAGAGTCATAAATAGGATCTTCTTGAGAAATATTGTTAGAAACATATCCCGAAGAATGTTGGGTAAAAAATAGCTTCAAAAGATCTTCATAAGAGTCAGGCTCTAATAGACTCTTTTAAAAAGGAGTAGCACAAAGATTTGGCTCCACTGATTCTTCTCTCCATGAAAAAACAATGGAAAAAACTCATTTAGGATTTTATATTGGCTTATCATCATCATATTTATTATACATTGCACTATCTGTATCCTCTTTATCATATTTCTTGGCTTCTTTATCATCCTCCTTAAATTTATTTCCTTTTAAATTAACAGAAATGGATTCACCTAAATCAAATAAAGGGTTATCTATAAGTTATTCTTATTTAAAAGGATAGGAATAAATAATTATTACTCCACCAATCTTAAACATATATTGAAACCCCATAATAGTAGGATCCAAATCCTTAACTCTTTTAGAATCTATATGAATTAGTTCAAATAGTATAGACTTGGGAACTCTCTCCCCAAGAGAAGACACATCCATTATTAATAATTCATTCAAAATATGTGATTCAAGTTTTTATGTTGCTTCAACATGAAATTTATAAATCATTTTAACTTCATGAGAAGAAGACAGTTCTTCTCTCACAGGATCACTTTCTTCTAAAACTATATGAGCAATAGTGCTTTCTAGACTTTCCTAAAAAGATATTCTATCTTCTTCATCCAAATCCACTACTTGGGATTCATCCTCATCGGAGGAATAATTAGAATCAATGATTTCATCTAGTTCTAATTAAGGGTCAATTAAATTTGTAACATCCCGCCCCTACCTCATTGGCTTGAGAGGGTGGTGAGGTGTTACTTGGAATTAGGTGGCATTCCCAAGTTGCCAAAGGCTGGAAATAAATGTCGAGGGCTTCAAAAATAAATTGGGGAATGATTTTCCATTGAGATAAACCAACCAACCAAACAAGACATTACTAAAAAATCTACATGGTGAATGTTAAAATATCAACCCGACCCATATAGTACCAAAGGACAACCAAACTAATCAATAACAATTCCAAAAAAATAATATAACCAAACCGTACTAAAAAAAATTTAGTGTACCAAGTGGATAACTAAAACAAGAGACCCAAAATGAACCCATAGACCCTCCACTACTTCACAACAAGATTCATGCTCGAAACACCACCAAACCACCCAAGCATCGTGAAGAACCGCTAGAAAATGAGATGCTTTACTCTTACCTATTTCCCAGAATACAATATCTGCAAAAGAAAAAAAGTGCCAAAGCAAGGGTGAGTAATAATACTCAATACGATTTCCCAAATGACTTCTCTACACACACCACTAGGATGAAACTGTAAGCACATTTATATAAAATATTTTATATAAAACTATAAATAATTAAACCATTTCCAATAATCTAAATACACCCTTACCAAGATACTTTTTCCCGAATTCACACAATATAAGGGAAATCCAACAACCATTCCATAATTCATTTTACCATCAAATATTACCACAAAACGTTCAATGTAGCATAACCGCACATGGACAACACATAACAATAGGGTTTCATACATCCAAACCGGTATCAAACATGGTGTAACATCCAGTCTAAGCCCGTTTTCTACTTCTCCAATCTAGTGGTACTTCTAATCCACTTATCCTTGATGGTGGCCCTTTTTCCATTATACATCCCCTTTTTATAGTGGTACTCCCTTCCCACTTCTCTTCATTCCAACACAATATCCAATATTCTCAACAATAAAAAAGAATTTAGCATTCCAAGGCCACAAAATTAAGCAAAAAACTATCTCATAACCAAAAAATACCTTAGAACATCATCCATGTCAAATTCCATCAATAAAACAATCCATTTTTTTTATTGAAAACCATTTTTTAAAACCATTTTCATAAATAAACCAAAGTAACCGATTTTAAAATCTCTATTTTAAAATCCAACAACAAGAACAGATCACCACAATCTCCCATTTTATTCAAAATTTAACAAATCATCACACAATGAATTTCCATCATCATTCATACACCACAATCACAATTAATTTCAAGAAAACCCACTTAATTGAAACAAAAGGCATCAAGTTCTATCAAAATGGAGTCGAGAGAGAAGCCACCTACCTTAGGGTTTTGGTGAAATCGACCAACACCTAAACGTTCCACAAATATGGGTGAAAAACTCCACAAAACCTCCTTAGTTCCCCTTACCTATAATAAACAAGGCCAAATATCTCCACTTTAGGAAAAAAAACCAATATCGGGATGTAATGGATTTAGATACAGAAAACCAAGAGAGAGGGAATTGTATATCTAGAGAAACCCAAAAAACAACCAAGAGAGAATACATACATGAGATAAACCACCTTCAAACCTCCTTGAAAACACTTCAAATACCTTCCAAAATGTGTGGGAGAGAACCCATGTCCCTTGAGAATAAGAGAACCCCCATAGGGTTTATATGGGAGAAGAAATGAGGGAGTTAGGGAAATCCCGACAAACCCCTTTTTAAAAAAACATTTTTAATGGGCCGAATGGTTAGATCTCACGGTTTAATGAACCCTGAACTAACTTTGTGGTTTCTACTATCTGAACAGTGGCATATCGCACAGTTACTTGGGATTCTCACACAGTTTCCCCTAACCATCCTCAAACCGTGCAGCCTTAAAAAGGCCTTCAAACATTTCTAAAATTATTCCAAACTCTCCCAAAACATTCCCAACCACTTAATATTCATAAAAATGTATAACCATGGGTCACATGCCTCAAAAAGAGGGTTCTATATTCTCCCCACCATTGGAATTTTATTCCTCAAAAAGTATAGAACCACCACTCTGCCGAAAGAGATCGGGTCATTGATCGACCATCTCTTTCTCCCTCTCCCAAGTATCCTCCTGAATCTAGCCATGCTACCACAAAAACAAAACTAAATTGATTATATTCCAATGTAATAATTTATTTTCCTTTCCACAATCCTCACTAGCACGTGAACCAAATAATCATCTGGTTCTAGCTCAAAATGATCCCAATGAATCACATGGTCACGATTTGGATGATACTTTTTCAGCTGTGAGACATGAAACACATTGTGCATCACAATAAAACATGGTGATAAATCCACATGATAAGCCACCTCTCCAATCTTCTCAAGTGTCTCAAAAGTCCCAATATAACTTGGAGATAACATACCCTGCTTTCCAAACCGACAATGTCCCAACCTTCGATAGATTCTCAAAAACAAATTATCACCCACCTCGAACGACAATAGTCATCGATGATGGTATGCATATGATTTCTGATGACTTTGATCCTTCTTCATCCACTTTCTGATCAACTTGATCTTCTCCATAGTCCTCTGGACAATGCTTGGTCCAATCATCAAAGTCTCTCCTGTTTCAAGACAACATCGTAGAGAATGACACGAATGCTCATACAATGCCTAAAACATATCCATATGTATTGGATCCTGATAAATTTTATTATAGGAGAACTCCGTAAACAGTAAATTCTTCTCCCATGAACCACCAAAATCCATCACACAAGACCTTATAATGTCATCCATGGTTTGTATCTTACTCTGAGATTGTTCATCTGTTTGAGGATGATACACCGTGCTCATCGAAAACTATGATATAAGGGCTTGCTGCAAGGATTTCCAAAAACGAGATGTGAATCTTGAATCTCTATCTAATACAATCGAAAATTCAACATCATTACCCTTTACCAATTCTCAAATATAGATTTTGGATAGATCCTCCACCGTATGAGATTCACGAATCGAGATGAAATGGGCCAACTTTGTCAGCCGATCCACAATCACCCATATGGAATCATGTTTCATGACCATTACCAGAAGACCTGTCACAAAACCGATCACTATTTTTTCCCACTTCCACACTAGAATAAGAAAAAATTGCAACATTATTGTTGGACACTGATGCTCTATATTGACTTGATGACTAATCAAGCATCTTGGAACAAACTTGGCCACTTCCCTTTTCATACCAACTCACGAAAAATTTTCATTAAATTACATATAAATATTATGGATTACACAATGGATATCCCACCTATAATGATTATAATAGCTGAGAAGTTCCTCCTAACAAGCCACTGGTTACACTATCTGATTGCGAAAATGAAAAACATAATTCCCATTTAGTTTCTAACCCTCAATGATCTCACCACCACTAACTTTTGACCTTCTCACCATACTCTTGGAATCATATTCTTGTGACCCTATAACCGTGCCAAACAAGTCAGGAATCCATGAAAATAGAAATAAGACTACTCCTTCACCTTGATGCTCACAATCCAATAGCAACTCTATTATGACCGACATCAACTTTCACTAATCTGATGCATGTTTCACCACCTGAGCATATAATTTCCTATTTAATGCATTTGCCATCAAATTTCCCTTACCTGGTGCGTACATTAAGTTAAAATTAAACCTTTGGAGATATTCCATCCATCTTATGAGCCTCAAGTTCAAATATATTTGGGATGAAATATTCTTTAAAATCTTATGATTGGTAAACAATGTTAATTTCTCACCAAAGAGATAATGACTCAACATCTCCAAAGTATGAACCACCACTGCCAAATCCAAATCATGTGGTGGGTAGTTATTCTCATGAAACCTCAACTGTCATGATCCATATGAAATTACATGACCCCCCTACATGAGAAAACACCCCAACCTTGATCACGATGCATCATAATACACCACATGCCCTTTCCCTAATTTAGGAAAAACCAAGATTGGTGCTGATTTAAGGCGAGCCTTTTTCTCTTCAAAACATTTAGGACACTTCTCATCCCATTGAAATGGAACATTATTCATTTTAAAAATTTCATCGGTGAGGCCAACCGTGAGAAATCACAAACAAAATGTCGATAATATCCAGTTAGACCAAGGAAGCTTTGTATCTAAAAAATGTTATTTGGCGATTGGCAGGAGATAAGGCCTCTATTTTTTCCAGATCAAATGAAACACACTTCCCAAAAATAACATGTCCAAGTAAATGAATCTCATATATCCCAAAGTCACACTTTTAAAATTTGGCATACAACTGATGATCCCTCAAGACCCTAAAAACTCTCTCCAAGTGCAACTCAAGCTCGACCCTTGTCCTTGAATACACCAATATATCATCAACTCATACCACCACAAAATAATCCATATATTTAAAAAAAATGATTCATCAATTCCACGAACACGTCTGGTGCATTAGTTTGACCAAAGGGCATAACCACATACTCATAATGGCCATATATACTTAAAAAAGCTATTTTGGGAATATCCTCCTTCCTCACCCACAATTGATGATATCCTGACCTCAATTCAATCTTGAAGAACCACTGAGCTCCCCTCAATTAGTCAAACAAATCATCAATGCATGGAATTGGATATCGGTTCTTTATTGTAACCTGATTAAGTCTATGATAATAAAAAAAGATCCACAGAGTTCCATCTGTCATTTTGACAAACAAAATAGGCACTTCCCATGGAGAAGTGTTAGGCTGAATGAACCATTTTTTCTCTAACTCTTCCAACTGCACTGTTAATTATCACAATTCATCTCGTTCCAATCAATAAGATTGAAGTGATATGGGAATGTTCCACAGAAGGAGATCAATTGTAAACTCCACTTCTCTCATTGGTGGAACCCCTAAGAATTATTTGGGAAAGAAATCCATAAACTGATCTAAAACTATCAGGAGAACACTATACTCAACCCCTTACACTGATTCCAATGAAAAAGATACTAACAGATATGAGATCATGTCAATAGTTGGTTCCACTAAATCTATTGCACCAATCTTTTCCTTATTCTCCCCTGTAAAGAGGTTTTCAACACCACCACCATCGTAAAACTAACAGTTCACACATAACAATCGATGTGGTCCTTAAACATTTCTAACCAATCCATTCCTGGGATTATATCATAAGCATCAATCTCAAGCACTGAGAAATCTCACATCAATTCAATGTCGTCCGCCACTAAGAAACACTCTCTACATAAGAAGGCTTGACACTCTATTTGACGAATAGGAGTTTGAAGTTTTAAAAATGAAGGCATCACTTCTATAGTTAAACCTAGAAAACTAACAGAATGAGAAGCAAGAAAATAATTAGAATCACCTGTATTAAAAAAAGATTGCATCAACATGGAATTCAATAGAACCATACCTCGCACCGTGGATGGTCTCGACTGATCATCCATCACAACATGTTCATCTCCGAACAACTTCTTTCATTCCACACTCTTCTCTTTATTACCTTGTTGAGGTGTCATGGTATTTCCAGAATAACCATGACTAACTCGGCTCTTCTGAAAAGGAGTATGCTACTGCCCTTTTCCCATTGAGGCATAGGATGTCTGCGACCCCTGGGGAGTGTCACAAACACCCATCCTCGGAGCATTACGACAATATTTCCAGAAGATTTCCCATCTACATTTAGTTATGACATGCTCGAGGTTGTGCCGTACAATCCTCTTTGATGTGTCCTGTAGAGCCACACTAAACACATCATAGATTTTATTGAGGCTTCGGTGGAAGATACATCGATCCTACAATAATAACCCTAGTTCTACAAAACCGCCTCAGATCCCCTTCCATATCATCAACAAGCCCAAATATCACAACTTTAGCAACAATAACCCTATATCTACATGAAATGGATGTACATCTAGAAAACCAATAGAGAGGGAAGAGTAGATCCAAATAAAACCACAAAATTTCCAAGAGATAAGACTTATCCAAGATGAACTACCTTCAAACTACCTCGAAACCCCTTCAAGTCCCATCCAAAATGAGTTGAAGAGAACCCCTAGCCCTTGGGAAGAAGAAAACCCATGTAGGGTTTGTATGGGAGATAAAATGGGTGGGTTAGGGAAAATCCAGACTTACCATATTTAAAGAAAAAATTATTAGTCCACACAGTAAGGTCACACAGTTTGAAAAACTATGTGCTAACTGTGCGGATGCTACTGTTTGAATAGTGGGATATTGCATAGTTACCGGGGATTCTTGCATGGTTTCCACTAACCGTGATCAAATTGTGCAGCCTTAAAAAGGCCTTAAAACTTTTCTAAAACCTTTCTAAATTGTCCCAAACCTTTCTCAACCACTTCATATGCATAAAAAAATATAACCAAAGGTGATATTCCTCAAACTGGGGTGCTAACAAATCTCTTGTCAAAGAGGGATGGGCGACATGATTAAATTTTTCATATAAATTCTCCTCAAAATCTATCCACATCCTTTTACAATGACTAAAACATATTTTTATCCTATTTTAGGTAGTCTGATTTAAATAGATTCCACTTGGAAAAAGAGTCCTTTCAACACCTAACGAAACATAGTTTCTCTGTTCCAGCAAAACTGAAATGAACTTTGGATAATAAAGTGAGTTGAATCTGAATAAGGTTTAATCAACTTCTCTATATATATAATTAATAAATGAGTCATACTAATATGAATAAAATAAACCATTAGAAGTTAAATTAAACTCACATTCTTGACTCTTTAGGACTATTTAAATCATATCCTCATACTCACCAGCTTCAAACACCACGTTTAGATAGAACTCCTTTATAAGGGATTGAAAGTTCAGTTTTCATCATGAAACCAACTTGTCCAATTCTAAACTAGAACAAATCTCCAAAAAAAACATTGAACCGTCCTAACCCATTAAAATTTGACTTCTTTTTTAGATATAATTTAATATTACAACAGATTTAGTTTTGATAGCTTCTTAGATTTTCTTAAACTGGATTTTGATCTATTATAATATTAAATATAATATTCTCTATAATATATCTTCATCTCAGATGAGAAAAATGATAAATGTAAAATGGGAGATATGGATTTGAAATAGAATTTTGAGAAATAGGATTCTCAAAGAGGGTATGGTTCGGGTTAGAAAATTTTTGACAATTCAATTTTTATGTGAAAGATTAATCATTTATGTATTTTACTTATTCAGTGATGCATGGGAAATAATAACATAAATTTAATGCATTCCAAAATTCATAAAATATATTTTATACAAAATAACTTAAATGAATATAATACTTGATATGATAAGAATTTAAAAATAATTAAAAATAAATCGAAAATAATATTAAAAGATTATTAAAAAAATAAAACAAAATTAATAATAAATAATTTATTTCTGATATAGTTTATTCATTCATAATATAATGGATTTTAATAAATGTCATAAAGATGATTCTCTATTCAAATAAATTCAACAATTATATCCCCTTTTTAAAAATGATTCCTTAAAAAAAGTGAATTCATATATTAATAAAAAAAATTATAGAATATTATATAGGATTATTAGAAATTTCTATCACATTTTTATTGTCAAAATTTATAGATACATGTCCAAATTGATAAAATAGTCCAATTATGTGTTTTTCATCCACATAATATGTACATAACAATTACCTATAGCTATGTACTCAACTTATATAGTAGATATTGTGACAGAATTTTGTTTCCTCATACACCATGAAACTAAATATTTCCCAAAAGGTGGCATGTTATATATATTTTTTTCTATCTAACTTACAAACAATAAAATCCGCATCTAAATAAATAAATAAATCAAATGTATGTTCTTTAGGGTAAAAAAATACTAAGTTGGTTTTATTTTTGATATATTTAAAGATTATTTTCACAAATAGAAAATGTGATTCTTTTGGATTTGACAGAAAATGTGCACACTTGCACACACTAAAAAAATATCTGATAAGCTAGAAGTTAAGTATAATAAACTTCTAATCATACCTCTGTAACTATTTTGATCAATTGTTTTCCTAGTTTTGTCATGATCTATTTTACTTCTCATACTCATGGGAGTATCAATACCTTTAGTACTATCCATAATAAAACATTTTAAAATATACTTATTGTACTTTATTTGATTTAAAATAATTTCTTATTTATTTTTAAAAATATGAAAACCATGTAACAATTTTAACACAACCATCAAATTCATTTAAAATTCATTTTGCATAATTTTTTACAGATCAATACACAGAGTATTTTTAGATGATCTGAAGATAATACCATCATCATATATTTTTAATACTAAAACTTATTTTTGAAATTCCTTTAATAAATAAATTAGTTTTAGTTATTCCTTTAGTAAAACCTTTATAAATTAAAAATGATATGAGTCTATCATACCAATATCTTAGAGCTTATTTTAAACTTTATAAAGATTTGTTTAATTTAAATATATAATCTGGAAAGTGATGGTTTTGAAAAATAGAGGTTGTTTAATAAAAATATCCTAAATTATATACACATTTAAGAATCCACTCTTAACACCAATTTAAAATAATTTAAAATCCAAATGTGCTGAATAGAAAAAAAATATTCTGATAGATTCAATTCTAGCTACTGGTAAAACGTTTTCCTCATAATTAATACATTTCTCTTGACAGTATCCTTGTGTAAACATTATTTCTTTATTTCTAATTATAATGTCTAAATCATCTACTTTGTTTCTAAAAACCCACTTTATTCCAATAGTTAGTAAGTCCTTAAGTTTTTCCACTAGTTCCCAGAATCTATTTCTTTTAAAATTATCCATCACTTCTTGTATTTTCATTACCTAAAACGGATAATTTATTTCGTATATGATATTCCTAGGTTGATTTTGTGACAAGAAGGCTTGATGTTCAACTTGGTTTCTCAGATAATATCCAGTCTTATTTCCTTTATCTTAGTCTTCAAAAATATCATCTAAAGTATGGAAATTATGATTCTTAATAGTGATAGGAATTGAAGTATTTAAAACATCATTTTCATCTATTGTTTTAGGTACAAAAAATTTCTGTAAAATGGATGATTTTTCAATTGTTTTCATAGAATTATCACTAGATATGGTATTGATATCTAAACTAGAAAGGCCTTCCTCAATATTTTCTAAATAATTCTTAAGATCATGTGGATATGTTTCATCAAATTTTACATTTATAAACTCTTCCACAATCCTAGTCCTTTTATTTAATACTCTATATGATTTACTAGATGTTGAATATCTAAGGAAAATTTCTTCATCACTTTTGGATGAAAAATTTTCTACATTCTCTTTTGTATTGAGTATAAATACCTTACAACAAAAAACTCTAAAGTAATTAACATTTGGTTTTCTAACATTACATAACTAATAAGGGGTTTTATTTAAAAGTGTTCTAATAATAATTCTATTAATAATATATCTATTTTTATGCATTTCCGCTACAAAACTAATAACTCTAAAAAATTAATGTTTGGTTTTCTACCATTCCATAAAGCATATATGGATTTCTCTAAAAGTGGTATAATAAGAATTATATTAATAATATAGATAGTTCCATTCACATCCTTTACCCAAGAATAAACAGGTAAATCATACTCATTGATCATGGTCTGAGAAATTTCGTAAAGGTTTCTATTTCTTCATTCTAATGAACCATTTTGTTGTGGGGTCCTTGGAGAAAAGGAGTTGTGATTATAGCCATATTTGGATCATGAAGATTAAAATCTTGGTTTTCTAACTCATGTTCAGGATCACTTATTATGGTTTTAATATTAATTCTACTATGTTTTTATAAATTTTTTCATACTTGGAAAAATAGGAATAGACTTCAATTTTCTAATATAGAAATAATACGTAGGTGTATCTAGAAAATTCATCTTTTAGAACATATTCATAGTGCTTCTAATTTAATAAAAAAATCTAGAGGGTCAAAATAAGTCAATGTGAACTGAATATATCAGTTTATAATTTGAAACATCTTTCTTTGGATTGAAATAAATCTTATGTTCCATCCCCTTTTTACACGAGTTTCAAACTTTATCTTTTAGGAATTTTAGTTTAGGTACATCCTTAAATAATCCTTTCCTGGTAAGTTTACCAAGTGATTATTGGTTTCAATTTACTATTATCCTATAAAAATCCATTATTCTTTGAAAAAAAATATCTTACATAAGAAATATTTTTAGAAAATAATGAATTTAAATAAACAGTACAAACATTGTCATTTCACAAAGCAGTAAATACTAAAGTATTCTTAGAATAATAAATTTTTCGAGCATTATTCTCAAAGTTAACATGATAACTATCATAAAATTACTATTACATGGTAATCCATTTATATTTTAATCCAATACAAAAAAAACATTAGAAATTTAAACAATACTATAGTTATTGATTTGACTGAGTCTAATTTTTTTCATTTGAAATTTTCACAAATAAATGACATGTCCACCATCTAATTTGATATGTTTATTGAAGGTCAAGGAGTCCCCAGTCACATGTCTATAATAACCACTATATGGATACCATATGTGCTTACTGGTAATATTCAAAAAAGTTTCCTGTAACAAATTTTAAATAAGAAATGATTTTGGTACCCATATTTTCTTAGGTTAATAAATGTTAGTAATAAGAGCTTTAGGAATCCAAAACTGTTTGATTGGTTTCACAAGAAAAATAAACTTTTAGAAATATAAATTTTGTTAGGTCCAAAATAATAATAAATACTTATAGAAATGGAAGAACTAGATCTATGAACAAATTTATTATTATAAGTTTTCCTCTTTCTAAGATGGTAACCAATTCCATTAGTATATTTAGGAGTGGTTTATTTTCCATGAATCTTAGTAAGAGTTTTTCATCCATTGGTAAATATTTCCAAATCCTTTTTCAATTTCTCATTATACATTTTATGTTCATTCTATTCTTTTAATAATTGATCATTTTTTTCTTTTCCTACAACAAAATATAATTTAAAGTGTGAATAAAATGTATGATACTTATTTAAACATTTGTATTTCTATTTTAGACCATTAAATATTTCCTCTGAAATATTAAAATATTAAAATAAATCTTCACTATATATATTTTCTTAATTATTTTCATTCTAAGGATGGTTTGAAATATTTTCAGTAGATGTAAGAATAACATTCAGTACCTCATATTTGTTTTCCATGAAACACATGTTGGCTCTATCATTTTTGTATTATTTTCATAAATATGAATCACTTGAGTAGTCCTTAGAGGTGCTCCATGTGCATTTCATATCCTTTTTGTACTATTTACCTTTTCCCTTATAATTATTTTCTTATTTCAGTTTGGAACAATCATCTTTGATGCATCCTTTTTTTTATACTCATACTGAGCTATCTCATTTATGGAATCATCATTTTTCTACTCTCTCCCCTAATTTCCCTTTCTATCATACATTCCTCCATAGTTAGTATTTTTAAATAATTTATTATTCTTGTAATATTTATTTAATCATATATACAGGTAAGTCATTTCCTTATCATTGTTATCAGGTGATTCATCATCCCTAGAACTATCATCTCTTATTTTTTTATCTTTGAGTTGGAAGTCTTGAAGGCTGATAACATCCTCTTTGATTCATCTTCCTATTCATTATTTACTATTAATTAATCTTTATACATCATAAGTTTTCCAACAATTTATTTCCCTATTAAGTTACTTATATCATTGGATTATCTTATGGGAAATAGATTTCATATCCACCTATCATGTCGATATCTCAATAGATTCATCACTTTATCATTATCTACAATTTTTTTTCCTAGTGAATGCATCATGTTAAATATTTCATTAAACCTGAGATACATATCATAAATGGATTCATCAAGTTTCATTTTTAATGTATCATACTTAATAGTATAAGTATTTATGTGCATCTCTTTGAGGTTCCCTCATGATATAAAGAAATAGTATCCCAAATTTCAAATGTAGTTGAATAGGTAGATATTTTGTTAAATTTATCCTCTACTAAATAAAAATATAATGTATTCATTGATTTATAATTATAGTCATATGTGGACTTATTTTTATCACTCCAATAAACTCTAGAATATTTGGTTTTTCATATTTATCCTCCATAATAGTTTAAATATTAACTATCGTACTCTCTAAATGGATTTTCATCTTGATTTTTCATTGATCATAGTTTGTTCCATTAAAATAAGGAGGATAATTAGTGACAATTATTTTTGGTTTATCATAATACATAAAGACTAAAATTTATAACTAATATAAAATTTGATATAATTAAATGAAACTAGATCATAGTAAAAAATATTTTGAAAATCCTCTAATATCAAATGTTGGTTAGAGTGGAACACTCAAGAGGCTATTGAATTGATTTTCCAATTAAAAAACTTTATTAAAAAGTTTTTAATATTAAATATAACAACCCAAGATTCACGTAAATTGACATTACATTAATTTTACAGAATACTTAATACATTATACAAATAGAAAACCAAAATATCTTATTAGTTTATTTTCTTTTGAAACTTGGTACACAAACATATAATCTAGTGAATGATCTACAATATTTTTGAGAAAGATCTTTCCCTTTAGTACTCTTACCCAACACCTTCCTTTATAACCCAAGGAAAAGAAACATAAGAAAGAGTGAGATCATAGGATCAGTAAGGGTAAAAAAGGTAGACATCAATCATATCATAATCATAAGACATAAGAATATAACACTTGAAAATATAATCCTGAATATACAAGATCATGATATTATGTCATGTGATAAATCATAAAAGTTAACCAAGATTAAATGAACATATTCCCAAAATTCATAATATAAGACATGGAATTTGTTTAATACACATATGTATAGAAAATAATTTCATATTAGTCACCTCTTATTTCCAATACCATCATAGTGGAAAAATTCAATTACTGAACTGAGTTCACTCCTCGTTCTAGCCATGTCTTACTGAACTGAGTTTACTTCATGTATAGTATTATATTACTGAACCGAGGTCATTTACCATTCCAGAACTATCTATCTCATGAGATATAAATCATTACCCAATGAATTGGAGGAATATATTGGTATCATGCATCTCATAATGAAATCATTCTTACGTGTGCCACAAAAACATAAATCATTCATCATAGCATAACCCCAGGAATAAAATGGATTTCATAAACATTATTACAACATAACATAATCCATGTAAAAAAATGGATTCCATTAATATAATTACATCATGAAAATAATCAAAACATATTAATAAAATGGATATTATACTTGAAACATTACCCTGTTAAATAATTCCATCTTAGATGAAAATTAATTTTTATAGAACACTTTAAATTAATTCTTGATTAAAATATCCTTCTTAAAAAATTATTTTTTTTCAAAATTCCATCAAATTTTAAAAGAAAATAATTTCTTTGAAAATATCCTTGAAATCTTGAAAATGAAGCTTCATGGAAATAATGCGTTATGAAAACATAAAAATCTGTTTATGTTATATAAGTTGAAATAAAACATTCTTCTTGTACTTTTGTTAGATAAGTAAAAAAGTACCTTATATCAAAAAATGAAAAAAGATTCATTTCATACCATTTAATAACAGTTAACCAATAAGTAAAATTGACTTTAAAATTTTCTATAAGAAAATATAGTATAGTTTTTAATATATATTTAAGAAACATGTACATGGATGACAAATATACCTTAATAAATACGTATATATAAACAATCTCAGATAATAATGAGATTGTGAAATTATCCCTTACCTTAGGTCTGGGTTCCTTAATATGTATCAGAAACTCTTGTATAATGGATTAAATAGTGTTATAAACTTTATCTAGAACCATATTTATATTTATGATATCATATGTGATCACGTTATCACCCATTTAATAATATTTCATTATTACTCTTCTTTAGGGCGTTATTTACTACATGTTTTGTCATATAAATCCCAACTATTTTTCATGGGATTTTATTAAATCATTTATAGAATGATAATAATATGTTATATATCATATTTATTCATTCTATACATTTATATAATCGTTATTTAATTGAGATCATGGATAATAAATCGCATTGCAGCATGGAGATGGTAGGTTGTATGTATGCACGAGCGATGATATCATTCCTTTAATTATGAAATGGTATGGGAGTGGATGGTATATATATTATTCCATAATAAATATAGTTTTATAATAATAATATATAGTCATTGTTTTAATAATTATACACATCCAAGTAAACTGGTGGTGAAAAATAGATTACAAAAATGCATGGAGATGATAAGTCGTACATACGCATGTGTGGTGATTTCATTTTTCATATGATGAATAGAATGTGGAATATGGTTGTTACATAATCATAATAACATCTCAGAATATAATTTATAATAGATTTATTACTTTATAATAGAAAAAACGTATTAAGGGGAAATAGAAAAAGAAATAAGTTTAAAATAATCGGTAGAGGAGACCACCTCTTCTTCGACAAGCTCCCTCTATATCTCCACTTAAAGGCACTAGATTTGGAATTTTAAAATGATAAGAAACTCTAGAATGTAACTAGGTAAGTTAAAAATGGAAATGGGCATGGGATAGATAATATTTAATGCTCAAAATGAAGTAAAGAAGTGATGGAGGATATTCCCTTTTATAATTGAGAGGAGGAGCACTTTTGGAATCTCCAAAAAATTAATTTATAAAAAAATTAAAATACATCCAAAACCATCGAAAATGTCATATTTTGAAATTTTATATTGTATAAGGTTGTAATATCATCAGAAAATATATTTTAGTAAAGTTTTTATGTGAATTTAAACCTTATCATTTTAATTAAACCATAGTTATTTAGTTTTATTTTTAACTAAGGTAACAAATTATTAAATATTAAGAGTGAAATATTCACTTATTTTATGTAAATTAGATCATAAATGTAAAATTTATAACATTCTAAACCATATCATAATTAATTTATGTTTTTAAAAATGTATTATAATTTTTAAAAAATTTAATGAAACATTATTTTGATAACCAATCAATAATGACGATTTTGACACTATTCAATTCATTGGGTTTTACAAATATGAAGATAACAGGTTAATTTTGAAAAAAATATTTTATTATTTTATTAAGAGGTAAAATTAATCTATAAAATTAGTTGGATATATTAATTATTCCATTTTCTATTTATTTTAATATTTTTAATAACAGTTATTTGTTATCCCCATTAATAAAATAATTACTATATCAATTTTGTGTATTTATTTAATATAATTATTTGTTTAATAAAAATTAAAAATAAAATACTATGACTATGATAAGTCCTCTATATTTCATAATAATATTTATAATTAAATATATATTCTAGATAATCCAACATTAAAAATGTATTATTTTTTAAAACATGAATGTGATAACTTTAATATCACATTAAATAAAATATTATAAGTGTCATAAGCATTTCCATATGGATTAAAATGGTCAATAAATAAAACTTGGATAATTAAGTTTGAGATATATTCTACCAATAATAGTTTTTCATGTTTTTTTTATTTTAATGGTTATTATCATTTTAATAAAACTTTTTTAATTGGTTTTTCATCAATTAGAAAATTTATGCATCCTCAATGTATAAGCCTTTAAAGTAATTATTTATTTCCTAAAAATTAAAAACAAATTACTATGTTAAATAAATAAATTATAGATTTAAAATTAATATTTATAGTCAATTTTATATTCTGTATACCATAATATTAAAAATGATATAGGTATTAAAATTTCATTAAGATATATTTAACTTTTATTTAAATAAAATAAATCAAATGTATTAATCTCATCCAAGTGGCTTAAAAAGGATACCATTTAAACACAAGGATACTTTAGGTTGAAAAAAATTAATCCAATGATATTAGGAAAAGTGTTAGGGTACTTTAATAATATGATTTTTACCCTTAATTACCATATTTACCCTTTTATAGTATTAATAAAAATTACAGAAGCTACTATTCATAATGTCCAAAAGTAAAAGAAATATTGTTACATAATTTGGACCTAATTATTCCAAATATGTAATTTATTTTTAAAAATTAAAAACACCAATGTTTTAGTAATTAATTTAAAAATAATCTCATTGCTGGAATGAGAAAATTGGATTTAAAAGTTAAAACATTGCGAAAGATTGAAACGTTTTTACATCTAAATTCAATGTAAAATTTATTAAAATTACCTAAATTTTATTAAATGATAAAATTATAATCTATTTATAATTTAACACCAATAAATAACATAATTTAACCATAAAAATCAATACAATGACAAAAGTTCTTTTCAATTAAAATTTAGTATTTTTTAACTATTCATCAGAACTTGAAAGTTATCAGAAAAATTTCAAAAAATAATAAAAAGAAAGTTTTGATACTATTATTTCAAATAAAAATTTTATTTTGTCAAATATAATTTAAAAAATTCTCAAAAGCTATATTTAAAATGGGTTCTCTATCAAAAAGTGGAAAAACTACATTGTTTTGAAAAATACTTCTTTTATCTGATAAAATGAATTTATTCTTATATCATATCTAGAAAAAATATAAAATAAATTTTAAATATTATATTAAATATATAAATAGTTAATATAATCCATAAATAGTGATTTTATTATTTTATAAATTCACTTATTTTCATTTCAATAGTTTTTAGAAAAATCCATTTATTTAAAAAGGGTATTATTTGAATTTAAAAGTAATTTCTCACCAAATAATTAATTATATATATACATGTGTAAATGAATTATATTAAAAGAACTTGAAATTGTATGTAATACAAGCCAAGCATATTGTTTCATATACTATAAGCTAAGATGGTATTTCATGTAGTAAAATATTATCTTGGTATATCATACAACATAATACATCAAAGAAATTCAAAAAAAAAACTATCTCGTAAAAATTTCAAGGTGTTACATTCTACGCCCCTTAAGATGAATTTCACCCACAAAATTCATCTAGGTTATAAAAGGATTAGTACTTGGAATTTTCATTCATAAAAACACACATCATAAAAATAAACACTAAAAACTATTCTTAAAAAAATTTATAAATATAACGGTTACCCAAAGTAACTCATCATCGAGTCTCCATATAGGAGAACTTAGGTGGAAAGTGAAAAAATGGATATTAAATAGAAATATAACTATCATGTTCTGATAGAGAGTGATAAAGAGAGGGGTCAGAATAATGTAAACATTAACAAATCCATAAATCCAAAATGATCTAAGGGACCATCTGATTCATTATAAAATAAGTTACTAGGATAACATTTTTTGGTTTTATGATCCATTACCTAAAGTTGAAGAATTTTTTCTTGAGAAGAAATACATACTTGATTTCGGTAAAATCACGTCATTGGTCATTCCTTGAACAATTTTCACTTCATCTCTTATTCAAATAAATAAAGTTTAATTTTCCATTCTGAAAGCATTATCAGATCATGAGATCCAAAAATAGAATGATTGGTCATTCCATTTGTCCTTATTATAACAAATTTGTTATCACATGTTATCAAATATGAATAATTCCACCTATAGTGTGATAATACTTTATTCTAAAAAACTTCATTCTATGTTTAAATTAAACTTTCCATACATTTATATCCTTATAATCCTTCTAAAATTTGAAAATCCAAAACTTTAGAAAGATGTTCACTAACTCAGCTTAGCATTTATCCCCCATATATCATAAGGTATCTCTTGTTGTTCACATTCCAAAAATGTGAATGTCTTCATCATGTATTCTCTTGAAATATGGTAATAACCTGGATTACCATAAAACATTAATGAAAACATGCATGATTTCAAAAATTAATTATTTTTACATACCATTAATATAGAAAATTCTATATACTCAATATATGATATCATAACTCACTTTGTCATTATATCAGTATTTAGATCAATAATACTATCAAACAACTCTTATTTTCTTATCCCAACATTATAAAATAATTAAGGGTTATCCTTACCTTAATGTGTTTTCTAAAAATATCTGAATCACTTTTCATGGTTACTGGTACCACTCAGTATATACTCTAAAATACATATGTAAAAACCATAGTGGACCAATACATATATATTTCATTATTTCATAATACTATAAAACTCATTTTACAACATTATTCTAGAATCTCATTATATAAACACTTAATCATTCCACCACCGTGTTGTCCTGCTCTATATCACCAATAGTGATCGCATGTGATTTGCCTTTATTTTTGTCTTTAAGAGGTTTCTGCCATCGATCATCATTGATAACCCTTATATTAGGTAATTGGTTAGAATAATTCCCCATTTCCTTTCACTTGTAGCAGGAAAGTGTTAGAGGTGCATTATCTATACCCTTTTCTCTATTCACATCATCAGTTATCTTTTTCCCATTAATTTAGCACTCAACTACATGATAAACTTATTTTCCACACTTAAAACAATTACTTGTCCCTTTAAGTAAATACCCACCATGTTTCTTTCTAAACTTTGAGCATAAGGAAACACTCATATTCTTTTCACCATGGTTTTGAGATTTTCCCCTTAACTCCTTCTTCTTTTCCTTATCAAAACCATGAGATTGATATTTAAACCCATCTTCCATTTCTACCCTTATATCACAACACACAATCTCTTCATATCTACTAATGTCTCTTATGGATAATACCCTTTGAATACTCAGTTTTAAGCCACTAATTAATCAATCAACCTTACTTTCAGTTAGGATGACATTTCTAGAATCATACCTTGTAAGTATTGTCAATTTTCCTCATATGTACCAATAGATTCATCATCATTTTCCTTAAGCTCAAGGAATTACTTTTAAATATTTTTACTAAGAATACTAGTAAAGTACTTATTGGAAAATAAGTTCTTGATCTCGTCTCATCCAATGTATTCAATTTCACCCATTTTCCTCGTATTCTTGATAAGGTTCCAACACTGCCCTACTTCACCATCTAAATGGTTAACAACATAAATGAATTTCTCATGTTCCAAATAGTGAAAAAAATATATCTTTTCAGTGGTACTAGTCCATTTTTCAATAAAAAATGGATCAGAAGACCCATTGAAAGAAGGTGGATGTTGCCTCATGAATGAATCAATATAATATTGTTCTATTATCTTCTCATTTAGAAGTCTGTAATGATTCATATATTGTGTAAGTATAGCGATAAGTTTTTTCATTCCAAATCCCATAACATTTGGTTGTTCAGGAGGACAATCGTTGTATTTTCCATTCCATTCATCATTATCATGGATTTTTTGGGTTCCATACATTGTTTAAAACCCAAAAATAATAGCGTGAGAGGCAAAAATCATACTAGGAAAACAACATACTCAAGGAAAAGTAATTTTAATCTTGAACATATTAGGTTTAACCCTATTTTAACCATGATCATTAAAAAAATTCAAGGATTTTATCCAATACATTGAATTATCCTTAGGTAAATCCCTAGATATATACTTAGAAATATCTCTAGGGATATCATTAATGTTTTCTCAACCTAGTTTCCAAAGGTTAGCTAAACATTTTCTATAATACCAACTCTAACAACCCAAGTTTGATGTACATGAACATTACATTAGTTTTTTAAAATACTTAATACATTACACAAATAGATTCCTAAATACTGTATTAGTTTAGTTCTTTCGGAAACTTTGAACACAAACATAGAGTCTAGTGAAAGATATTCAATGTTTCTCACAAAGATCTTCCCCATTAGTACCCTTACCTAAAATATTTATTTATAACCAAGCGAAAAGTAATATAAGAAGGGTGAGCTCAGATGCTCAGTAAGGGTAAACAAGGTAGATATCAATCATATAATAATCATAAGACATAAGAATATATCATTTGAAAATATTATCCTTCGTATGAAAGATCATGATATCATGTCATGGGATAAATAATAAAAGTTCACAAAGAATTAATGAACATATTCCCAAAATTCATAACATAAGACATGGAATTTTCAGAATACACATATGTATAGAAAGTCATTTCATATTAGTCAAGGATTGTTCGTAAGACTATCATAGTGGACCAATTTCATTACTAAACCGACTTCACTTCTCATTCCATCTCTGTATTACTGAATTGGGTTTACTTCCTGTTCTAACCCTATTTTACTGAACCAAGACCATTTCCCATTCCAAACTTATCTATCTCATGAGATATAAATATTTATCCAATGTATTTGAGGTAGATATAGGTCCCACCCATATCATAATTAAATCATTATTATGTGAGCCACAAAAATATAAATCATTCATCATAGAATAACCCAAGGAATAAAATAACTTTCTTAAACATCATTCCATCATAACATAATCAATATAAAAAATAAATATTTAATAAATATAATTCCATAATAAACACAATCAAATCATATGAATAATAGTGATAGTATAATTGAAACATAACCCTATTAAAAAATTGTATCTTATATGGAAAATAATTTTGATAGAATACTTGAAATTAATTCTTGAGGAAAATATTCTTTATTCTTCAAAAATAATTTATTTTTTTAGAATTCAACACAATTTTATTTTAAAATAATATCTTTGAAAATAACCTTGAAATATTTTAAAGTATACTTCATGTAAATAAGGCATTATGAAAATGTAAAAATTTATTCATGTCGTATAAGTTAAAATAAATCATTCTTCTCGTACTTCTGTCAGATAATTCAAAAAGTACCTTGTATCCAAAAAAAATATCCCTTTCCTACATTTTAATAAAAAATCTCCAATGTATAAAATTGGATTTAAACAATTATATAATAATAGAATGAATATTTTGGAATACATATATAGGAAACAGGGACATGTATTATAAATATACCCCAATAAATACATACATATAAATAATCATGGATAATAATGAGATTGAGAAATTATCCCTTAACTTCGGTTTGAGATCCTTTATATGTTTCAAAAACTCATGTATACTGGATTAAATAGTGTTATAAATTTGATCTAGAACCATATTAATATTTATGATATCATATCTGATCATTTTATCATCCATTTAGTAAAATTTCATTATTAATCTTATTTTGAGCCTTATTTACTACCTATTGTGTTGTATAAATCATAGTTATTCTTCATGGGTTTCCATTTTATAATTTATAGAATTATAGTAATGTGATATATATCATATTTATTCATTATATACATTTATATAATCATGATTTAAATGAGATAATGGATAATGAATCACATCGCATCGTGGAGATGGTAGGTCGTACATACGCACGAGCGATGGTATCATTCCTTTAATTATGAAATGGTATGGAAGTGGAAGGTATATATATTGTTGAAGAATCAATATATTTTTATAATTATAATATATTGTTATTACTTTAATCATTATTCTTATCATATTAAATTGATGGTGAAAATAGAATACCCCACTGTGTGGAGATGGTAAGTCGTACGTACGCACACGTGCTGATTTCATTATCCTCAGGTAGGATATTAGGATGAATATGGTTGTTAAATAATCATAATAACATCTCAGAATATAATTGATACTATATTTATAAATTTATAATACCCGAATGGCCCAAAGGCCTACATTTTTATTGATTTTTGATAACCCACCATTCAAGGGATGAGGGGGAACCCTTACAAGGCCCGTAGGCTCAGAGATTACATGGCCCATAGGCTTAGTAGATTACATGACCTAAAGGTCTTAGGGAATTCAACCAAACTATCTACAAGGAACTACCCTCCCCAGTATCTGTATCATGATAGTAGCTCTCTACCTTTGCATGGTCATCTGACTAGGCTTCCCGTGCAAGCACAGGCTGGTCCGGACGGCATAGCCATACCCTATCATTCTGAAAAATCCATTTGGCTCTGCTCTGGTGAGTGAACATGCTCTAAATCCTCTTCTAGGGTTGCTCTTTTTTTGTAGTGTGTTTGGGAAAACTGCATGGGTCCCGAAGGCCATGAGGTGGCCCGAAGGCCTTAAGGGTGGCCCGAAAGCCCTACTGACCCGAAGGCCTGGGTGGTCCGAAAGTCTTAAAAACTCCATACCCAAACAGGTGGCCCCATGTGAATAGTTCCAACTACTACAGTACCGAACATTACCTGCTACAGTAGCCGCTACAGTACCGCATAGTGTACAACACCTGCTACAGTACTGCTACAATACCCCTGGAAATATGCCTATACCTAGTTTTGAACCTTGGTTATGTGGATGCACTTAAGCATACCTCACCAACTGGGTTCATACAAATTTTCTTTATAACATTATAAATAAAAAAAAATTAGGAAGAATATGTAGAAGAAAAAATAAGTTTTAAAGGATCGGTAGAGGAGATTACCTCTTCTTAGACGAGCTCCCTCTAGATCTCTTCTTAAAGGAACTAGAGTTTTCTTTTAAGAAGACCAAAACTGCATGAATGTAACTAGGGAGTTGATAAGGTAAATGGTTAGGGTATAGCCTAGAATGAAGTCTCAAAGTGGTGTGAAGAAGCGAGGTAGGATGTGCACTTTTATAATTGAGGTGAGGGGCAGTTTTAGAATCCCCAAAAGTATTAATATATAATAAAATAAACCAACATTAAAAACCTAAAAAATTTAATATTTTCTAATATAAGATCATATAAGGTTGTAATTTCAACACATTATAAATTTTAGACAAGTTTTTCTGTCAATTTAAAAATTATCATTTTAATTAACCCTTTTGTTATTCTATTTTAATTTTAACTAAGGTAACAATTTATTAATTATTAAAATAGTAAAATATTTACTTATTTAAGGTCAATTAGACCATAAATGGTCAATTTAGAAAATTTAAAATCATATCATAATTATTTTATATTTTTAAAATTTTATTACTAATTTTAAATAATTTAATAAAACATTATTTTGATAAACAATCAATATTTCCAATTTTGAGACTATTCAGTTCATAGTTTTTAAAAAAAATTAAGATAAAAAAGTTGACTTTGAACCAGATATTTTATTATATTCCTATGAGGTAAAATTATTCTATAAAATTATTTGGATATATTAATTATCCTAAATTATATTTATTTTAATATTTTTGATAACATTTATTTGTTATCTGCATTAATAAAATAATTACTACATCAGTTTTATGTAATTATTTAATATTCTTATGTAATGAATAAAAATTAAAAAATAAATTAAATGACTAAGATAAATCCACTATATTTAATAATAATACTTATAGTATAATATATCTTCTTGATAATCCTATATTAATAATGTTATATTTATTAAAACATGAATGTGACAACTTTACCATCACTTTAAATAAAATATTGTAACTGTAATAATATTTTCCATATGGCTCCAATTGGTAAATAAATATACCCTTGGATGATTATTATTTATATATACAAGAAAAAAAATATTTGGTAAGTTTTTTTGTCTTTTAATGGTTATTATCATTTTAATAAAAAATATTTTATTGATTTTTCATCAATTAAATATTTTCTACGTCATTAATGCATAATCCTTTAAAGTAATTATTTATTTCATAAAACTTACAAATAAATTACCATGAAAAATGAAAACATTTTATATTTAAAATGAGTATTTATAGTCAAATTTTTATTCTCTATAACCTTATATTCAAAATTATATTTATTAAAATTTGAATAAGACATATTTAACTTTTCTTTAAATAAAATAAATTAAATTTCCTAATCTCATCCAAATGGATTCCAAAGGATGCCATTTGAAACCAAGAATTATTTATGTAGAAAAAAATCATCAAATGATACTTTTAAAAGTTTTAGGGTAATTTTATAATATTATTTTTACCCTTAATTACTTTATTTAACCTTTTACCATATTGATAAAAAATTCTAAAGTTACAATTCGTGATACCCGAAAATAAAAGATATATATTAAAATAATTTTGACCTACTGATTCTAAATATGGAATCCATTTTTTAAAATTTAAAATATATAAGTTATATAAATTAATTTAAAATTAATCTCACCATTGGAATGAGAAAACATGTTATAAAAGTTAAAACATTGCAAAAGACTGAAACATTTTAACATCTAAATTCAATGTAAAATTAATACCAATGACCTATATTATTTTAAATAATAAAATATAATCTATTTATAATTTAAAAACATTCAATAATATAATTTAACCAAGTGAATTGTTTTAATGAAAAATATTGTTTTCAATTAAAATTTAGTATATTTTTATTATTCATCAAAATTTGAAAGTTATTAGAAAAATATCAAAAAATCAACCAAAGTAAATTTTGATACTATGATTTAAAAAAAGAATTGTTTTTTAAAATATGATATAAAAAAGTTTCAAAAACAATATTTAAAATTTTCGCACCATCAAAAGGTGGTAAAACTGTATTTTTTTAAAGAATGATTCTTTTACCCAAAAAATGGAATTTATTCTTATATCATGTCTATAAAACATATAATATGAATTTTAAAAATTAGACAGAATATGTTACATATATATTTCATTAATAAAATCCATCAAGAGTTATTTTATTATTTTATAAATTCACTTATTTTAATTTAAATAGATTTCAGAAAAACTTTTCGATTTATTCAAAAATGGTTTTATTTTAATTTATAATTAATTTCTCACCAAAGAATAAATTATATATATATATATGTGTAAAACGTATTTTCATGATTTAGTTAATACTATTTATATCCTCCATTATAATGGCTAGGTTATATTGTAATATAATAATATTTAGTTGTTCTCGTAAACTTGGTATTGTGTGAAATGGATTATATCAAAAGAAATTGAAATTGTGTGTAACACAAGCCAAACATATTGTTTTGTATACCAAAATCTAAGACGATGTTGTCTGTAGTGAAAGATTATCTTTGTGTAGTGTACAACACGTGACATCAAAGAAATTAAAAAAAATCTATCTCATAAAAATATCATAGTGTTACATTAAATCTACCAATTTATAAAACTGCACCCAGTTAATTAAAATAGTAGATTATATAATTTTATATTTCAAAAATTTTCACAATAGTTTTCTCAAAACTTAGTTAAAAGGGGTTTAAAACAATTTATAACTTTTGAAATAATTTTACTTGAATAAAACACTTTATATAAAACAAAAATTAAAATCAACTATCAAAGTAATGTTTTGTTATTAGCTTTGAAAATATATATTGGTTGGTTTAAAAAACAGAGTAAAAGAAAACAAGAGAATCACCCATAAAAATTAAACAAAGGGTTTAGTCTCAAGCTAGGACATAATCCCCTCCACTTGCAAATCACCCATTTCCAAGATGTTTATTATATAATAAGTTGATCCAAAACATGTGTTGGGTTTTTAAAAACAATTATACTAATAAAGTCTATGTTATATAAAAGACACTTCCACAAATATATGAGGGGGAAAATAAAATGACAACTACATGAAGGCGGTCCAAGCTAAATATCCTCTTCCATAGTTCTACACAGGATAAAATATAAAGATATGGAAGAGAGTGTCTTCGACTCTCTAGTTTAATATAGGTGACTGTATTTATAGATTAACAAGGTTAAGAAAAACACATTTTGAAATATAAATAAAACAAAGTAATAGAAAGGAAGAATTATGAGTAATAGAGTATGTTGTTATATTGTTTTTTAGAAAAATATTCTATACTTGTTGTCATCTTTTGATTGGGATTGGATTAATGAAGACATTAAATTGTTCTCATATGAGATTTTGAGGTTTATATGAGAACAATATGTTGCAGATGTTCATAACAGAGAAGATGTTATTCATTTTTGTTCAATAAAATTTTGGTTGTCTCTTTGTCTATGTGTGTTTGTCAGTCTCTATCTTTTATGTCATGCTTCTTTGATCTTTTAAATTCTTTCTCCAAAAACTATCCATTAAGAAATCATCTTGAATATCCTCATATTTTGACTGAAAAATCCATCTTGTTAAATTATCCAGATGAAATTTAATTCTTCTTAGAAAATTGGTTCAATTAATATATTTAAAGATATAATAATATAATACATACCTTTTAGATATAGTCAATTAAGATTTTGCATGCCAACATCTAGAGTGGTGGTCACTTTCATGAGTGCCTCATCAACATCCTTGATCACTTCAACATCGATATTTCTTGGATGGATCACTTGATAATCCAAATAATCAATCACGTGTTCTTATAGTCGATCAGATGATCTTATGGTCGATCTTTTTGTACTTGAAGACGATCTCATACATTATTGATTTTAAGACTACTGACCATGATCAATTCACTTGATCTTGTGGTTGATAATTTAATTGAATATCTATAATGTATAGTTTCCCTCATTTGTCCTTATGGTCATATGATTGTTTATGTTTTGACTCTGTTAGGAATGTGGTTTATCCATTCCTTTGAAACTTTGACCATGATGGTCGCTTGAGAAAATTTTCATTCATTTAGTTATTTCTTTTTTTTTCTTGGTTCCTTTTCCATAAATTCGTCATGATTGATCAGGGGGTCACACGTTTGATCTCAAATATCATGCATTCAATTATAAACATATAAAAGTATTCATACTTTTCTAGAAAATAAATTTACATTTATAAAATGTAAAATCCATTAGAAGAAATATAAACATGATTTCTGATTATTTAAATAAGTAATTGATGGGATAATCCAACATCATGTATCACGGGAACCCAATGTATATATACCTCATGTTTGAATCTTTATTGGAGTTTTTTGATTTATTTACTAGATTTAGAGGGAGAAACCATTACCAATGGACATGTTTCATACCCTTATCACTTGTCTCAAGCTTGTGGTGATCGAGAATGTGTTTAGGTCCTTGTAGTGGGTTAAAAAAAGTGATGCAGTTGGTTGACTCGAACAAATTTGTTACAATTCCCCCTTTCAAATGGTAACCAATTGTAATCTTATGTATTTTTATTTCGGTATTATGTCTTGACATGTTTCTGATGTAATTTTTTTTATTCTCCATTTTTTTCAAAAAAAATCTTTTTTCCTTCTTTTTTAATATATAAATTTTTTTATATCTACATTTTTTAAATTTCATTTTATAGTTTAATAAGATAAAAACATGATATAATGATGAATTAATCAAGTAAATTTATATTTAATGTTCCCAAAATGAATGACACGGTCCATGTATTTCCAAAAAAATGTAATTACACCCAATAGTAGACACATGATGATCATTCCCCCACTCATATCCTTTAAAAAACAGTGAAAAGTATTTAAATTAAAGGGTAGGTAAGGATAGTATTTTTATATAATGTCTATTAAACCTAAAAGGGAATCAAGGTAAACTAAATTATTTATAAGGATCAATGTCAAGGTTGGTCTTATGTTGATTTGAATGGGATTTCAAAAAATGATACTTAATTACATTAGCACACTTTCTCATTCTCAAAAATACATTAAAGTAGACAATCATCAAATTCTATTTACTGATATAATACTTTAATTCACTCAATAAAAAGGGTACTAAGAAGAATATGTCAAATTATTTTAAAATTCCATGTGGGATAGTGAAAAACAATTGAGATATTCACCAATTAGTATGAATTTAAGAAATTGAACAAACTCATTAGAGTGTATGAAATTCAATGTTAAGGTAAATTTCACACATTAAGAGTTACATAGACTCATTTTTTAAAACTGAAAGAGATATATCAAAATTACTAAATCATGAAAAATAATTTCATATATTTCATTTCACAAAAAATTAAATATAAACTTAAAATTTTAATAATAAAAAATACACAAAGTTCCTAACCAAAACACACAGACAATCTCTTTCACACTAATTCAACTTATTACCCCTTATGATTTAATAAACAATAATTTTTGTTTAACCCCGATAAGTTTCGAGTGAATTTTTGATAATATGTGATCATGGATTTTAATATCATACAAGATTAATTTTTTTGATAAAAGATATTTATGGAATTATTCAATTCATAATATTAAAGTTGGAGGAATTCTAGCTGATGTTCTTTAAGACGAAAATATATATTTTTGGATGGATTATATATGGAAGAGTTTTGTTTTTAGAATTGGGATGAGGTGAGGACTTTCCAAAAATTAGGTCATCCTTGGCCATGAAAGCTAAGGGGTCACTCAACCATGTAGTTCACAGGAGTGATCAACCAATGCCAAGAAAGAACACGGAGACACCAGGGTGTATAGCTAGGGTAGGTTATACATGGACATGCACAAGGGAGCATGCACACATGTGTATGAATATGAATGGGAGTAGTGGTCTATGTCATTGGGAGGTAGTGTATAGGATGTCGGGAGCGGACCTCGTTACTCACAACTGTAAAGTCGGGGAAGTGAAGATGATTATTAAGTGAAGTGTGGATGAGGAGAATTCTGATGTGGGACTCAAGGGTAGTGAGTACTATTAACCCACTTAAAAAATATGCATACAACGATCTTTATTGGATCCAATTTTTGAAAGTCATCCGATTTTTGAAGAAGATCATCTTCAACCTCTCGCTCGACATGTTCGCTTTC
Organism: Viscum album; assembly: GCA_963277665.1. Classification (NCBI taxonomy): domain Eukaryota; kingdom Viridiplantae; phylum Streptophyta; class Magnoliopsida; order Santalales; family Viscaceae; genus Viscum; species Viscum album. The sequence goes on along the minus strand of OY728160.1, from coordinate 1,302,767,468 downwards.
CCATAGGAAGGATCACCACGCCGTAATCCCATAGATGATGATATTTACACCCCATAGCCTTGAGCTTTCATCATGGAGGGTCTTCATTTTAAAAATGTATATAATTCAATTATCTTTAATCCTATATTGGGCTATGATGTAGTGTGTGATACTACACCACATTAAAAGTTGAGAAAGGGATACTGCATAGTATAAATTACAATGGCATGGTCCATGTGAAGTTGAGATGTTGACAGATTAAATAATCTATAGAGATCCGACTTATATCATAGAAAATATTTTTAATGGATTTATGGTGATGGTTTCACTCTAAAGAAAAATACATGTCCTCATAGTTGGGAATTTCACCATGGAACTAATTTCCACGCTGCAAAGGTAAGTGTGGCTTAGATTTTGTGTTCTACTATTTGAGAGGTGTCCAAAATATAGGTAAAATATTTATATCATATAATTAGTTCAATTTTTTTGGTTATAAATACTTGGAGTTGTTGCACCATGGAAGATTCTACATTCATATTGAAGAAAAAACACTTAGAAAATGGATCTTGTATCGTGGAAGTGATGGCTTTGACATAATAACCATGCGTGGTTGAAGGAGTAGTTTTTGGGTTATTTAAAACTTCTATAAAACACATTAAATATGAATTTATATTTTTAATGGATATTCCACCGATAGTTATAGAGATTTAAAGGCCATAAATTAAGGATTTGATCGTGGTTTATAAATACGAACATAAATAATACCATCAAGATCATAGTATAGTAACAGTCATGGGTTTTAAGTGGTAAAGTTGAGATTTCAGTTCTGGTAAATTGGAAATTTCTTGGGGATAATTCTCATTGGAATTTATATCTTCTAATTACGTTAATTTCCTATACTATTATGTTCATAGAAAATAACCAAACACATGTGGATATTTTTATGTGAAATTTATGACTCTTTAAATTACAGTTACAGTATATGTGATAGTGTATGAATAAGAAAGAAATAACATTATTTGAAGGTGATATTCAGGAGAAGAATAATATGATCCCATTTTGGGTTATCTAAAAACTAGAAGAGATGAGAGACTCTGGACCATTTGAAATATCCATAGAAGGAGAGAGAGAAAAGTCATTGCATCCAGGAAAGTGAATATGTTTTAGTGTTATTCTAGAAATAAAGAGTAGTTAAAGAATTATTCTAGAAATACTAATTCCTGGAATCCATTGAATAATTTTCCAAAGAATAAAGAGAGGGTTCACTGATGAACAAAGAAGAATGGGATTCTTGAATCATTCTGAAGATGAAGAAAATATTCTCCATGAAATATCATAGAAAGATGGTGATTCTCAAGGAGATATTCATAGAAGACTTTTGAAGAAGAAAAAGGAAATAAAATGAACCAATATTACATCTAGTGAATCTACAACAATAATGTGATATTGTTCTTTAATTGTAGGCTAATATTGTTTTCCCTATAAGGTAGTGAGTTAAATAGTGAAGTTTTCCGGGAATGGATCCTTAGGTTGTAGTTAAATGACCCAAAACATTGTAAGGATAATGATCCTAGGTAGGAGTGACCTATCCAAACCCCATGTAGTGAACTTATAATGTTTTTTACAATATACAACGTCAATCTCATACTCCTTGCACTAGCCTATAGTGTTGATCTAAGAAAAAATATGTGTGTGTATATGCATGATCATTTATATTATACATAAAAAAATCTTAAAATAGGGCCAATCAATATCTAATATATTTTATTAAGGGGTGGAAAAGACTAAAGGGGGTCATATCAAAAATTCAAAAAGAGAAAATAGGTGACATTTTTCAATAAGAGGTCAAGATCATTTGGGAAGTGAGAGTGAAAAGTAATAGTTAAGAAATTTAAATAATTTCACATTCCATGCTCCCCACCCCTCAAGGTATATATTGAAGGATCTTAACGTAGCCGAAGCGTGGTTGTTGGGAAGGGACAAACATTGTTCTTTTCGTAATAGATGATTAATTCGAGATCAATACGATGATGAATGACAGTATCCATGGATTAAATCAAAGAAATATAAAAAGAAATAAAAACATTGGAACCTTCATATAGGATCATTCACGTCATGTTTATAATTAATTTAATTAATTTCATAAAAAAATTAAAACCTCGATCTTTGGTACTTTCTTCGTTGATGATCATTAACCGTTCAGAAGTACCTTTCTAGATGTCCTTCATTGTGCTCTTGAGGATCCAATGTGTAATCACTCTAGCGATGATCCACACATTCTCCAATGGTCTCTTATCAATGCCACTCGTTCCCCATGTTCTAACATGGCGACGCGATTTTCATGCATTGATCGTTCTTGATCACTCGTTCTAAAATCTTGAAGAACTTATCTCGTTCTTTAGAGGGAGAGAGGAGAGGAGTCGAGAGAGAAAATATTTGGCTAACAAATTCTCTAAGGTCGCTAGTTCGCATACATGGTGGAACAATAGACATACCTATATATTAATTGACAAGGGGTTTCAGTTACAATATTTAATTGTGTAACAATGATTAAATGCAATTATAACCATTAGAGAAAACTCATGACATGTAATAATAATAACAGATTCATTATTTGAAGTGAGCCAAATTTCACAAAAGGGAACCATAAATAAAATCATTTTCCACAAAATGGAAAAGGTATTATTATTATTATTTCATGTGCTACCTAGATAAATATTATTTACTAACTTTTAATTAATTTATCTATCACCGGACACGCTCTTGGCTTGTTTGAACTCCACTTCTATTTATTGAAAACCCGAATAATATTTTTATTCTCTTAAATAAATATTTTCATTTAAAAACTAGTAAATAAATATTTATTAAATGTTCAATAAAATAAATATATATATTTTATTCACAATCCGGAAAATAAATATTTACATAATTTATGCCATTATTTTAACTTGAATAAAATTATTCCTAGATCTTGAGAATAATATGTGTTCCATAAATTAAATTAAAATACAATATAATAGAGACCACAAAAAACACTTAGTGTGTGACCCTCTAGGATTCTATCTTGTCAAAATTAGGTGAGCTTGCCTAAATTCCAAGATTACTATCTAACAACGGGTCAAGACACCCAAGAGAAAGAACTTAAATTTTCAAGGATGAAATCCAAATACGAACTCTCACTCTGTAATACAATACCTTTGTCTCAATATCTCATCTAGCAGGTTTCATGATAGTGTCATCAACCTATATGCTTGATACGTCATTATTTAACTACCTAAAGTAAACTCGTCATTACACCATGGCCATGGAATTGAGGGAGACTGTTCTATTTCAATTAAAGAGACAAGATATCAACTTCCATAAATGGAAGGGAAAATCTGTCATTGACTTATCCATTAATAAAATGTCACTCATGATGCACCCATCACACCCTAATTCCCAACAACATATGGTGTGGAAGATTTCAATAGTAAATCCAAGTGTGCGAGTCATGACATGTATTACTGATAATATTAAAGTCTAAGGACCATTACACATGATTGAATATAGGAATATATGATGACACCAAAACATGAAGAATTCCAAATGGAGGGTCTATTCTCAGAATCTCTCATCTTTAAGATTACCAAGTGAGCACTTCATGAGAGGAAGTATTGTATGCTTACGAGTAATTTCACTTGACGGTATGTGTACTATGTGTCCCATCATAGTATGTCATCCAACCAAAAAACAATATTTAATAATATTATCATATAATATCACATTTCCTATCATATAATGGAACTTTTATGACCTTATCAATGATACAAATACTTTAAGACTTTATTACACTATAGTCATGTAGAACAATGAACAATATTTAATAAGATGTTTAATTTTTAAAAACATTAAATATTCATTTAATCAAAGTAAAAAAAGTTTTTTCTAGGACATAAACTATAACAAACTCCAACTTGGACTAGAGCCAACTGTTTATGACTTTTATTCCACTAGACCTCACATGATGATCATGTTTTAGTTGAATTAAGTCTTTAGTCAGGGGGTCTACCACATTGTCTTCCATGGAAATACTGCTCACCACAACTTCACCTCTCTAAGAAAAATCCCTCAAGAGATGATACTTCTGAAGTATGTGATTCTCCCACTGATGTCGCCTTGGCTCTTTTCTAGGATCCACTGATGCATTATTGTCAAAATAGAGTGTGATGGGATCTTTACTGCATGGTACCACATCCAACTCCTGGATGAAGCCCCACATCCATGTTGCTTCTTTAGCAGCCTCAGAAGCTGTGATATACTCAGACTCTACTATAGAATCTGTGACCACACTCTGGTTTTAGCTCTTCTAACTCACAACACCTCCATTCAAAGTGAATACGTATCCCATTTATAACTTCCTATCATCTTGATTAGTCTAGAAACTAGAATCTGCATATCCTTTCATGTCTAGTTCCTTATCTTCTCCATAAACCATGAAAATATCCTCAGTACACCTCCGATACTTAAGGATAGTCTAGAATTCCATCCAATGAAGGTCACATAGATCATCTTGATATCTTCCTACCTCACATAATGCATAGCTAACATCCAGCCTAGTACATAGCATGGAATACATGACCGACCCAATCGCTAATGTGTATAGACTCCTTTCCATTATCTTTCTTTCCTCATGCTTTTGAGGACACATTTTCTTGGAAAGATGAATTCTGTGTGTTTTTTGAAATAATCCCCTCTTGGATTGTTCCATACTAAATCTCTTCAGTGTCTTGTCAATGTGTGTACTTTGACTTAGGCCCAAATTTTTTTTGGATCTATCACGATGGATGTTGATCCTAAGAATACATGTTTCCTTTCCAAAGTCCTTTATTGAGAACCATTGATTGAACCATTCCTTAACAGACTATAAGACAAGTATCTCATTTCAAATAATTAATATGTCCTCAACATATACTATAAGGAAAATGACTACACTCCCAATAATTTTTTTGTAGACACAAGGATCACATTTATTCTTTATAAAACCAAATTACATTATAACTTCATAAAAATGTATGTTCCATGACCTAGATTATTTCTTTAATATATAAATGGATTTTTTCAACTTGAATATCTTATTGGAATCATTTGGAGTCACAAACCCTTCAGGTTGTGTCATTTAGACATCTTCTGGAAGGCTCTCATTGAGGAAGGTTGTTTTAACATCCATTTTCCAAATCTCATAGTCATGGTAAGAAGAAATGGACAATAGAATTCTGATGGATTTCATCATTGAAACTCGTGAAAATATTTCATTATAGTCAATACATTGACTCTATTTAAACCCTTTTACAACCATTTTTTCATTATAGGTACTGAATTTCCCTTCTATGTCTATTTTCTTATTGAATACCCATTTGTAACCAGCAGGAATTACATCAACTGGAGGATCTATAAAAATCTAGACTTGGTTTTGGTACATGGAATCTATTTCAAAATTCATGGCTTATTTCCACTTGGCAACATCTGTGCCACCAACTACTTCCTTGTTGGTTAGATTACAATTATTATCAACTAATAATGAGTCAACATCCTTAGTAACTAGAAAACTATATCATTTTTTTTCTATAACCTCTATTTTACTCCTATGTAGTTCTTATGGCTCTATAACATATTATTATTTCATGGGGATTTTTGGAATCTTATCATGTACCCAATCTTGTGTGCCTTGAGCCTTTACTTCATCAAATTCTATCTCACTCCCACTATCACATTTGGAGATGTGTTGCCTCTCAAAAAAAATTGAATGTCTTACAACTATAACCTTTTTGTATGATGGGTTGTATAGGTAATATCCCATTGTTTCCTTGGGTTATCATATAATGTTACACTTTGTGCCTCAGGGTGCAGGTTTGTTAACTGAAGAAGACTTAAAAAGCGCTTCACTTCCCCACACATGTAAATTCAATAACATGGATTTTCTTCTAATCTAAAACTCATATAGAATACTATTTATCATTTTAGTTGGTACTTGGTGTATTATGTGTGTCTTTTTTTGTAATTCATATCCCCAAATGGATAATTGAATACTTTCATGACTCATCATTGATCTCACCATGTCCAACAATGTTTGGTTCCCCCTTTCTCTTACACCATTCCACTGGGGCGTGTTAGGAGGAGTGAGTTGGGATAGGATCCCAAACTCCTATAAGTAATCAATGAAGTATTTATTAACATATTATCTACCTTGGCCTGAGTTTAGTTTCTTAATCTTCTTACCAATATGGTTCTAAACTTCATTCTTTTATTCCTTGAATTTATCAAAAGAATCCAACTTATACCTCATTAAGTAGATATATCCGTATCTACTAAAATAATTAGTAAAACTTATGAATTATGTGTACCCACCCCTTTCTTTAACTTAAAATGGTTCACACACATCAGTATGAACTAATTAAATAATCTCTTTGGCCCTTTCACATTTCCCAATAAATGGGGATTTGGTATTTTGGCCTTGAAAACATGCATGATATACACCAAGTGGTTTTAGTTTGAAAGAATCTAAATATGGATCTTTATGTAATTTTCTCAAGTTTTTCTCATTTACATGACCTAACTAGTGATGCCAAAGTCAGGTGTGGTATGAGTCATGTGAAGTAACATTGTTCTAGATTTCCATTACTTGGTTTGTGTAATCCAACATATAAAGACAATTATATAAATATTCTTTTCCAAAACAAATGATATCTTTATAAAATAATAAACAATCATTTTCAAAATTGAAAATAAATCCATATGTGTCTAGTTTGAATACAAAAATAATTGTTTTGGATACATAAGGCACATAATAACAACCTTTTAACCCCAAGATCAACCCAGTCGACAACGTGAGGTGGTAGTCCCTGACATATATATGATAATGTCTAGCTCCATTAGATGCTCATAGATCTATCTCCCCTTAGTAAATTTTATTGAATCTACTTAGTTCCTATGTTTGGATATATATATGTGATCATCACAAGCTGTATATAATACAAAGTTTGTAGAAATAGATAAATTGAACTTGATAAAAAACTCACTTGAAGCTTCCCCTTGCTTATTTACCTGGGTGTAGTTTTTCTTCCAGTGCCCCTTCTTGACACATACAAAACAAACAGCTTCATATTCCCTTGAATCCCCCTTGATCTTCCTTTTTTTTGGAAGGGCATGAAGAATCTTTGGCATTAAATCTCTTTGCCTTCCCTTTCCTCTTGTTCACAATAAGGAGAGAAGGATTTTGTGCTTCATGTCTTTGTCCACTTAGTGAAAGAGGATAAGAAGATCTGTCAGAGACTTCTCAATGTTATTCATATTTAAAATTCACGACAAATATAGAGAATCTATGAGGTAGTTTTGTGATAATGATATCAGTTCCCATTTATTCAGGGATTTTAAACCCTAGAACCTCCAGGTGCTCAATGTAGCCAATGAGATTGACTATATAAGGCCTAGGTGGGGAACCCTCCCCAAGCTTACTCTGAAAGAGTGCCTTGGAGATCTCAACCAGTTCCTATCTATCTCTCTCCTAGTAAAGACCACATACGTGCTTAATCATATTGTATGCATCCATGTTTTTGTGAGACTTCATGTGTTCACTATACATGGAAGAAACCATCAAACATTGAATGTCGACCACGTCATTCATATGTTTTTCGTATACTAGGAACTCTTCATCAATCGCCTCTTGGGAAGATAGATTAGGTAATGAGGACTCTAACACATAATATTTATGTTCATGGTGTAGAATAACCTGAAGGCGTCTAAACAATTCCTAGATGTTACCATTTATGAGGATGTTTCCTTTATCTAGTATTTATCACATAGATAGTGTGGTTGATGATATTTTTATTTTTGTTCTAAAATTAAAAGATAATATTATTATTACTTTATTTATTACATTTTATGAGAAATAATAAATTAATTTTTTTAAGTCTCCCACTATTTTATCATACTCTAATTGCCCTCACCATTGAACTCATAATGTCCATTTACTAGGACATTCTAGTATAAAGGATCCATATTACCCTTCTCATAACCACAAAAATGATTAGTCAATGTATTTGAAGGTATTTAGGTAGGTAGGTCTTTACCAAATATGGGATTATAGCTCCTTGATCCGTTAAGTGGACTCCCCAATCCTAGAATCCAAACTTACATTTCCTCAACAATTGCCTCAAATTTTACACCAAGTCTAGCAAGGGTTACTCCTTTGGAAGAAAAATGGTTAAGTTATCCTAAAAATTTTCATAAAAGATTCCTATATAAAATTATGTTTCCCAACAAGGGTTGGTCAGACACTTAGTTTTATTGAGTCTTTCATTGAATAAAGTAAGAGAAGGCTTAGTCTGATTTAATATTTTATTGATGGATTTTTATCTCTTATGCATAAATTTCCTTTTTATCTTTATAAAATACTTGTTAATATTAAGTGGAACATACTTAAGTGATTAACCATGTCTTGGTAATATTTACACATAATCCAGGTTTATTTTAGTTCCATCTTATATGATTGTTAAATCATTAATTACATAGTAACGATAATACATCCATAATGAAAAAACATGAAACTTACAGAAATAAAATAATGAAAAGGTCATGATCATGATATTTTCTAATGGTTATTTTATCTAGTGTTTGATAAATTGATCAATTACCTAGGGGAGAAACTCATTGAACCTTTTAAGGTTCGTGTTTATAACATTCCACCTGTCCCCCTTTGTATCTCATTAGATTGGTTTCACCTTGGATCCTAACTTGGATTGCCTCCACAATCATGGGAGATCCATCCATTACATATTTTTTTTAACTCACACATAGGCTAGGGGTAAAAGGTAAAAGAAACTACAGTCACGAAGACCCTACATATTAATGAGGAGAGATGGCTAGGAGGACAACAAATTAATTTAATAAATTAATTAAAGGAAACCAATCACATAAAAATGTATATCAAGCTCATGATCACCCACATACATGAAACTAATTACACATTTAATAAAACTAGAATTCAATTCATTTATTGTTCTTATTAAAAAAAAGTTGTGTTCGAATCGATAAATTATTTTCTTTAATTAATCAATCCTTTTATCTTAATCCTTTTCTGAATTTCCTTGAGATTTTCATCAGTTACAATGGCGTTTACATGGTGAAAACCCATTCAAATCTAACCTACAAGTATTATATTCATATACCATTTTACAGTAGTGACATATGACATACACGATTTAATTCCTACTATCAAAACATGTACTTCATGGATGATTACAAAAATCACATGATTTTTTCGGCCGGGTATTATGATTTAATACATAGAGTAACAACCTTTAATATGATTTATCCATGATATGTAATTCTGAACATTAAACAAACATTAAAGTTTTAATTTCATTTAATTTGGTAACAATACACGACATGTAGTTCTAACTACACGGTGTGTACTACCTTCACCATCTTAAATGAAGTACACACCTAGGGAATTAGCATGTGAGGCATAATTCATAAATCTATGAGTACACGGCATGTCCAGTGGGCCACATGATATGTTGTATCTAGGTTAAAAAGTTACTATTCTGTTTAGCCGTGTATGGGAAACATGGTTTCACCCGGACCAAAAAGGGACTACACGTTGTGTCTAGTGGGCTACACGGCATGTAACCTAACTGATTGTTCACCAGTCTGTCGGGTCAAAATGATTTGTAAGAATTAACTACCCCACATGTATTTAATGAACACAGCTTGATTAATTTATGAATCACTCTCTATGAAATGAACACAACTAGATAGTGTGTAATCCGGATTACCCGGCATGTAGGTAAGATTACATGGTGTGTAACTCCAAATACAAGGTGTGTACTGTCGTTTTACCTGGACAGAATCATCATCACCTCCTAATGAAATCCTTAGTTTAATTTTAATCCAAAAATTATTCATTTATTTTATATGTACGAGAAACAATATAGGAAAAAGTGATCTAGAAATTCTGAATATAATAATGATTAAACCTTGAATTAACAAACTAAATTATTAAAGAATAAATCATCAAAAAAATAATTACAAATGATGATGATCCCGCTCTGATACCACTTTAACGATCCCGATGCAGTAGAAGCATGGAATTAGGGTCGTTCCTAACTTTTCTTTTTTCGTAATCAGTGATTAATTCAGGATCAATATGAGGATGAACTCCAATATCCATGGATTGAATCAAATAAATAGATAAAGAATGAAAAATGTTGGAACCTTGAGAGAGGATCTTTCACATCACGATTATAATTAATTTAGCTAATTTCATAATGAAATGAATACTTGGGTATTCAGTACATTCTTTGTTGATGATTGTTGATATTCCGGAATTACCCTTTCAAATTACCTTCATTGCGTTCTTGAGGATCCAAAGTAGAATCCCTCTAGCGGTGATCCACATAGGATCTAATGGTCTTCGATCAATGGCACCAATTCCCTAGGTGCTCATGCATTAAAGCGAATATCTTGTGTCGAATGTTCTTGATCGCTCATTCTTCGATCTTGAAGAACTTATCTTGTTCTTGAGAGGGAGAGGGGAGATGAGTCGAGAGAGAAAATATTTGGCTCAACAATTCTCTAGCATCATCAGTTCGCAGGAGTGGTGGAAAAATAGACGTACCTATCTATTAATCGACCTAGGGTTTTGGTTACAATATTTAATTACATAACATTGATTAAATGCAAATATAACCCTTAGAGAAAACACATGCCATGAAATAATAATAACATCCTCATTATTTTTGGTGCACAACTTGCGCAAAAAAAACCATAAATAAAATCTTGTGCCACAAAACGATAATAGTATTATTATTATTATTTCCTATGCCACCTGGATATAATTATTTACTTACTTGTAGATAATTAATTTATCACTAGATATGGTATTGGTCCACTAGAACTCCACTTCCATTTATTGAACACCCGAATAATATTTTTATTCTCTTAAATAAATATTTTAATTTACAATATATTAAATAAATATTTATTAAATGTTCATTAAAATAAATAAATATATTTTCGTCACAATCTAGAGAATAAATATTTATTTAATTTATGTGATCATTTTAAATTAAATTAAATTTTTCCTCAATTTTGAGAATAATATTTGTTCCATTAATTAAATTCAAATATAATATAATCGAGACCACCAAAAACACTTAGTATGTGACCCTCGAGGATTCGTTCTTGTTGTCATTATGTAGTCCTTCCTAAATTCCAATATTACTATCTGGAAAAGGGTTAGGGAACAGAAGATAAATAACTTAAAGTTTCAACAAAGGAATCCACATACGAACACTCACTGTGTAATATAATCTCTTTATCTCAATATCTCGTCAAGAAGGATTAATGATAGTGTCGTCAATTTATATGCTTGATAGTTCATTCTTTGACTACCTGAAATAAACTTATTATTATACCATGGACATGGAATTTATGGCGATGGTTCTATTTCAATCAAAGGGCTGATATATCAAATTCCATAAATAGAAGGGACAAATCCATCCTTGACTTATCCATTAATTATATGTCACTCTTGACGCACCCAATGTACCCTACTTTAGGCCAACATATGGTAGGATGGTTTTGGTCAATAAATCTAAGTGCATGAGTCATGACACCTATTAATGATAATCTTAAAGTATAAGGACCATTACACATGCTCGCATATAGGAATATCTGATGACACCAAAACACGAATAATTCTCTCTGGAGGGTCTGTTCTCATAATCTCTCGTCTTGGGGATTACCAAGTGTGAACTTCATGAGAGGAAGTCTCATTTTCTTATGAGTACTCGCACCTAAATGTTGGTATACTATTTGTCCCATCATAGTTTTTCCTCCAACCATAGAACTATATTTAAGAATATTGTTACTTCACTTCAAGGTTCTCATCATAGCAGGGAACCGCTATAACCTTATCAATGTGATAAATACTCCAGGACATTATTACACTATGGTCATGAAGAACAATTAACAATATGTAATAATATGGTTAATATTAAAATAAATTAATTATTCATGCAATCAAAGTAGAAAAAGATGGTTCTAGGACACTAAATCTAACATATATCACCTAAGTATCTTGAGGGACCAAAATTTTTATTAAAGGGTATGTTTCATTTATTGGATTTTTTTCTTTGACTTCATTCATCTGTTTGTTAAAGTTGAAGTTTCATTTTTCCTTAAATTCTGGTGTCCCATGAAAAAAGAAATAACTTCAATGAAGAAGTGAAATTATAGTGGAATTCATTAGTGTGGAACTATATTTAGAAATATTGGGATTAAGTTCAATGATACTAGTATCTTAGAGAAGAATGGTATGGAAATTTCAGATTTTAAATCCATTCAGTCATTCAATGATGCTTCTAGTATGAATAAGAAGACTGGTAGGAAAATTTAAATTGTAACTACTAATGATGAGGAAATCCTGAGGTAAAAATGGGAGTTACTTGTCTGAGGAATTGGATTAGTATCTATAATAGGAGAATATAAAGTTAAATGATGAGAAAAAGTCTTATGACATATGGATTCAAGTGTTGATAATTGTGGTTGATAAATAAAAAATCCTAAACACAAGGCTTATCGAAGTTGATACTAACCTAAGGGAAAAGAATAAATAATAATATAAAGAGTTAAATAATATTTGTACCAAAGTGTAAAAACTCAAAGATAGTTTCAAGGGGAATAATTTTAACTCTAAATAAGTTTAAAATTTGAAGAGAAATAATAATTATCTTATCACACACCTATCAGAATAGGTTGACGAGAAGAAAAGGTTGTGACAAGAGAATGTATGACTTAAATATTATATTTCTCAAATGAATTTTAAAATTAAATATCAAAGTTATTTTCATGAAGATGTTTTACAAGAGATAAAAAAGAATATTTCCACTGAAAATGATTTGAAGGAATGCATCATTTATATTAAAAATAAACATGAATAAAGAATAAAATCAAACAGATGTTTCTTCAAGTTTGAAAGAAATTGTTTTTTGTGTTAAATAATAAATATGGTAAAATCAAATAACTTGAGGGGGGTATTGATACATCAAATAAAAGTATAAAGATCCCATCAAAGGTAGACTTAATAGGTATATATCTGAAATATGGATGGACAAATTGGTTCTATGCAAAATCTAGAAGTTGAAATCCAAAAATGTAGGAGGCACCAAAGTTCTACTTTTTTGGATAATTTGGGCACATCATGATTATATGTTTTAAATTCAACAAGCCCAAATATGTTAAAAGAACTCTTGTATTTCCAAAATATTATTCAAAGAGAGACCCAATGAGGCATGATTCTTATGGAATATGTTTCATTTACTCTAACCTCAGTCATATGGATAGGTATTATAATTAGAGAAATTCATGGAAGGGTAAAGAAGCCATATGAAGACACTTCACTCCTATAACATAAAAATATAATTATTATCTTTGAAATATTCCTATTAATCTAGAAAAATTGTTCAATGTTTTGGAGGATTATAATAAACCTCGATGAAGGGTGTTTCAAGCATCAAGATCTGGGTACTCACAACAACTCTTTTGGGGGAAAATAAGAAGAATATAAAATCAAAAATCAAGAGGTCCTTATAGTTATGAAAGAGGTAAGAATAAAATAGAATCCACCTATGAAGAACCAATTCTTCAAGATGAAACTTTTTTCCATCAAGGATGAGGTTTTCCAAAGTGGATTTATATAAGAAACTAAGGGGAAAAGAGGAAGATTAAATGGAGAAGAAATTTAGAGGTGATATCCACTACCTATGAAACTCAATAAGATACATGTTCAAGTCTGATCATTTCCATAATTTTGGAAAAAACCCAAACTGAGAAGGATATAAATGCTTTTATCCATGAAGAGAAATGTGAAAGTGGTAGAATGCAAGGTAGATCCTCTATCAAGAGGTTATGTTGTCTGGATATAAGTGATGATGAAGAACTAGAATAAATGATCCAATTTATTTCCCAAAATCTAATAAATGGAAAAGTAAAGTATTGGGATGTAGGGTTGTTTCATCATGACCATCCCTATTCCTTGGGTTGAGGAAATTGGAGGTACCCCTATCCCCTTATAAACTAATTATTTTAGCTTGTTTTAATAGTTGTGGGAATCAAGGGGAGACACAATCCATGGGGTAATTGTGCTAAAAATCACATGAAGTGAAACTAAAATCATATCTGAATTAATCTATTGTACAATAAAAAACTTTTCTTGAAATGAGGTATTATAGGTCATGTGGTTAGTGGAATAAACCCACTAAGAGAGAATAATTTTATATGGCTATAGTAAGGAAGGATCTTGAGTATATCTGTTCATATTCTAATTTTTTGTATTGGTTGTGTCATATTTCAGTTTATTAAAAACTAATAAATAGAAGTATATACTTAACAAAATGTGTCCCTAAATGTAAAACATCTCAAATACACAATTTTAAAATCAAGGTGGAATTTGAAGTTCCAAATACTATCTCTTTAGTGAAATTATCCCACTGAAGGAGAAGGACATATAGAGAAAGATAAATTTGGATCCCTAACGTTTAGACATATCTTGAAAATTCATATATAAAATATGGTAAAAATAAATCATTGAAGGATCATCCTTGATGATATGGAAAATGGATGGAATTATCTTGTTAGTGTTAATAAGTGGCATAACCATTATTGCAAATGGTATTTCATTCACTCCCCATGCATAAAAGCTTATGTGCTAGAAATGTTGTATGAGTTTAGATGATAGGAAATGGTAAGAAAATATAATTAAAATGATAATAATAACTTATTGGACCTATAGAGTAACATGTATATTGTAACACCCCAAGCTTTCATGATACGCTTCTCTTTCAATAATGCAATAGATTGCATTGTACGCAAGTTTGAGATTCTAACACACCACGACCAATCAAAGTAGCAGTTATGAATAGTAATACCAACATTTTGAAATTATATAAATTTTATATTTCAAAATGGACTTCATTTTTTTATTCGGAATATCGAAATTATCCTAAGTTGAATTTTTTGTAATTTCTTGAGAACTTCCAATTATCAATGAATAGTGAAAAATACTTAAAAACAACTTTTTTAATCAAAATAATTTATAGTGATAAATTAGACTATTGAGTGGTTTTAAAGTATAATTATAATATATTTTTACCATTTTATCCAATGGTGTTCATTAGAATTAATTTCACTTTGAAATTGGACATAAACAATTGTCAATCTTTTGATATATATTATTTCTTAAAAACACGTTATTTGTTGTGACAACGGGAATTAATTATAAAATTAATTAATGAAACTTATATGTTTGGAATTTAATAAAATAGACAGAATTTTTGAATTTGGAATATCAATTATATCTTACGGTAAAATTTTGGCATTGTCCTGAAAAATTTCAATTTTTGATGAATAGTGAAACCACTAAGTGGTAGTTAAAAAACTGATTTTTTGTTAAATGAAAGATTACCACTTCTATGATTTGATTTTCAAAAATCTGACATACATGGTTTTCATTAGGAAGTAAAATGTGGTTCAATGGGATTAAAATAATTTTTTGGTGAATAGTAAGTTTTAAGTTTAATTAATCGCGATTAAAGGTAATTAGTGAAATTTAAGGTAAAAATGATATTATAAAAATATGAAAATACATTTACACTTGTCCTAAACTTATTTGATGAGTCATGGACGATCAAGAAAATCCATGGGTCAACTTGGGGACCCCATGGAGCCACTTTGGTAGGAAAATGAATTTAAAAACGTTTTATTTAATGTTAAAATAAAAATGTCACAAACATTAGTTGTTTTACTAAAACAATTTTTAAATGGTGTTATACAAGTCATATTTTTGACTATAAATATTAATTAGAAATATAAAAATATTTCCTAAATCATGATATTTAATTTATAATTTTTAGACATTAAATAAATTAAATTATTTATGAAACCATGATGATGCAGCGATTACCTAATTATTTAACGGTTTAAATAAAATGAGAAGATAATTTAAAATCTAAGACCTACACATGTAAAAAAACCTATTGGATGGGTGGATTTAGAACCCTTATCCCCTTATCCTCAAAATATATAAGTTTGGGGCCTTTAAAATCTGAAACTCATTATATAATAAAGTAACATTTTATTACTTTCCAAAAGTGCCCCTCCTCTCCTCTTATAAACGGCCCCCACCACTACCACCTTATTCACACCTTCCAAGACGTTTGTCTTGGCCAAATTTCTTCCCAAATACTCTCTCAACTTCCATCTCTTACTCCTAGAAGCCTCACTTTGGGCAGAATTCTTCCCAAGGAAGCCTTTGGCTCAAATCAAAAAAACAAGTTACCCGATTTTAAGGTAATGTCTTCCCTTATGTTATTTTGTTTTATTTTTCTTATCCAACCCCTTAAACTCTTTTTATTCCTTTATTTTGTAACAAAACCAGTATCTTCAATATACTAGGATGTTTTTACAACAAGTATTCGAGCTACACTTACACACACCTACATCTAATGGTTAAAGAACCTATTGTTTCTGTGGATGGCGAATTTCTGCCTCGCGAAACGATGATTGTTCAACACTCATATAACACCTTCAAAGGTGGCCATTAAGATTTCACTATATTTATATATGATATATATTATGTTTATGTTTTTCTTATGCTTCTGTATTTCTCATTTATGTCATAACTTTATGATTTCCATTATGGGTAAATGCGATAATTTCATTTTAGGAAGTGCGGACTACCGCCCCCTAAAAGTGATTTGAATCGTTAATGCCATATGTGGGATGTATAAAGGATGGAGTAAATGATATTATATATTTTATTATACTGGAATTATATCATACCTTTATATCATTATGATTTCATTCCATTAAATACGAAATAGAAATGAAAGTAGCATTCATGCGTACGTACGGCTTACCGTCTCCATGAACGGTGCATTTCATTTCTTACCTCTAAATGTTACGTAATATTATAAATGAATGTATATAATGGATATATATGATATATATGATATATACATCCTTAATATAATTCTGAAGATAATGGATATTGTACCACATAAAAAACATGTAATTATAAGAAGTTTATTGTTGACTCAAGTACCAAAGATCGACAAAATGACCGTTATTAACTTAAATGACTACATAATTTTCGTAACATTGTAATAAGTGATATAAAAAGGATAATGAACTTGAAAAAGTTTCTTAAGAAAGTATAAATTAACTCATGTTTATTATTCAGGAGGTTAAAGAGCGGTAGAGTCAAGTCGGACACGAGGTAAGGGAACTTCTTAACCCAATTTCTGTTCTTTGGGTTAATCTCCTAATTTCAAATTATGTCATTATTATGTCCTATCTTGTATTTTAATTTCTTTATGTGTACTTTTAGTTAATACACATAATAGATCTATTTTATTTAAAAAATGATATTTGTAAGGTAATTTCTTAACCCAATTTCCATTCTTTGGGTTAATCTCCTACTTTCAAATTATGTCATGATATTATTATGTCCTATCCTATATTTGTACTTTCTTTATGTGTACTTATAGTAAATACACATAATAGATCTATTTTATTTTAAAAATGATCTTTGTAAGGACTTCGTCTCAATCTCCTTTCATTGAGTCATATTTGGTATTATACACAACTTTCATTTATACGGTGTATAAACCCCTTTGACTTTAACTTTTATTTAAAATGAATCTTTTTATACGAAGCGTTTTTACTAAACGACAAAAGGAAGGTTTTTTCTTACGTATGCGGCAAAAACTACTTATCCTCCACCGTGACTATTATTTGAGTTTTGGCTTCCTCTATAAGCCATAACTTTTTTTAAAAAAGAAGAATAAATACCATGTTTTACTTTTCTTTTATTTTGGTATTGAAAATGGTTTTGATAAAGTTTTTATTATATTAATGTGTTGTATTAATATCTTATGATTGAAGTGTGGAAATATTATGTTTACTTTATTCACGTTTTATGTGATACAATTATGTTCTGGTTTATGATATGTTTAAACCTGTTCATATGAGGAATGCATTGGACTTAATAAGTGACGGGTGGAGCCCACTATAGCTCCTCGATGCATCGGTAGGTCTCATGAGACAAACTAGTGTCTTGGCATGAGGCCTTGACAAAAACTTATTTGTAGTCTTGGCACGAGGCCTTGGATACATGGTTATGTTAGTCTGGCATTATGAATTCCATCATTATGAAAGTGGTTATTGATATTGCTTGTGATTATTCGACTAGTAGAATATCCATGTGAATAAGTAAATGGAATTATCTCATTTTACTTTTTCCATATTATGTTGAAGTTCAGGTTTAGAAGGCTTTTGTTTTTGTTATATGTTGCCTTAAATGTTTATATTTATTTATGAAAGCTTCTGCTATATTTTTATCCTTACTGAGAATCTGAGCTCACCCATTTCAATGTTTTAATTTTTCCAGGATGTGATGAAGTATATTATGAATGACCTGTAGGGATATTATGAGGGGATATGAAGATAGGATGTTTTTTTAGTTTTGTTTTACTTTATTATGTAATGTAAGACTTATGAATGTATCTAGTTTTTCCAAGACTACTAAACTAATCAGTCTTCCGAGACTTGATCATTTGTGATCATACTAATGTTACACAGTAATGCACCGACTCTAGGTAACTGGGGTCAGGGTGTTACAGTTGGTATCAGAGGCAGTTTAGTACTAACCTTGGAAGCTAGATTTAGATAAACTCTGATTAGAGCACATAGCCCTAATATAGACATTGAGGATTAGTGTAGAATAACTTCCTAGAATTTTGGTATTATAGAGATTTTGTGAGTTTTCCGAGTAATACATCCCTTTCTGGATACGAACAGGTAGAGGCGGCTCTGGCACAGATGTACCTAGGGGTAAAACCTGAAAACACCGCTTTGAGCTAGACTCGAATGGGAACTGGTGCATGACAACGGGTCTTGATGCACTCTTGGTTACGACACTCCTAGGGGATATGCTTAGGATAATTCCCATTTTCTTTACAAACCATTATGAAGGTTTTATGAGTATATACTTCCTCAAAGAAAACTTTTCTTTTTATGATTATGGATTATATCCATAAATAGTTCAATTTATGTTAAGTGTTTTACAAGTATGGAATTATGTATTTTAATTCATAAACTAATCTAGTTTATGCCATTGTTTAGAAATGGCGCCTAGTGGGAGGAATGGAAACCGTATTAATGCACACACTCAATTTAGGGATTTCCCTCCTACTCAAGATAATTATAATAGAGCTGGTGATACAACTAGTCCTGATCAACTTATCACCATATTGGGACAACTCACTCAATTTATGAATAATAACCTTACTCGTATGGAGCACCCTGATCCACAACATGGAGGATCAATTTTAGACCGCTTCATGAGGAAACAACCACCAACATATAATGGGGGTACAAATCCATTAGTATCTGAGCAATGGATAAACTACTTAGATAAAATATTCCATTCCATGGGGAGTAGCGAAAGGGAGAAGGTCATCAGGGTAGTTTACCACCTCACTGGAGATGTCGATCAATGGTGGTCGTTGATTCAAAACACAAAGGAAGATGATGAAGTATCAAATATGGAATGGAGGGAGTTCAAAGAGCTTTTCTTAGAAAAATAATTTCCTCATGACCATCGAGCATATATGGAAAGGCAATTTCTGAGTCTGAGACAAAAGGAGGATGAGAATGTTGCAAAGTATGAGGCCAACCTTACAAGGTTAGCGAGGTATGCTGCAGATTATATACATAACCCAAGGAGTAATATTGATCATTTCTTTGATGGGTTATATCCATTTCTCTATCGAGCCTTAGTCTCACAATCTTTCTCGTCGTACGAAGATATAGTCTCGTGTGCTATCAAGACAGAAAATGAATTCTCTAAATCCTATGACAATAAAGTAAAGCAAGAGAAGAAGAGAATGGTAGAACAAGAGACAGATAAAGGGAAAAATGGAAAGAATGATTTTCCATTATGTGGTAATTGTGGGAAGAATCACCTCGGTACTTGCCTAAAAGGAACGGGAGTTTGTTATAAATGTGGATAAAAAGGTCACCAAGATCGTGATTGCAATGGAAATAAAGAGGCTATCAATGTTGAATTCTACAATTTTAGGGAAATGGGGCATTATGAAAATTAATTTCCTAAGCGTCAAGGAAACTTACCTCAGAAAAGGCCAAGGGATCAAGGACAATCTTATGTTGTTACTACAGTTGAAGTGGAATAATTAATGTATTGGTGCTTTTGGACTCAAGGATTATATTCTGTTTATAAGAATAATGTGATATATATAAGGATTGTACTTCAATATTTGTTTTTTTCATTAAGGTTTTAATATGATGAAAGTAATCATATTTTTAGTATGTGACAATAAGAGAAACTTTACTTTGTTTGGGGAATCTAATCTTACAATTGATTTTGAAATTTAGAGACCTTTTAGAGAAAGTTTGGACAGAGGTATTTTGGATAACTATAAAGGTTGGAATGGATTAAGTTGAACCTTGGATAGTATTGTTTAAGGTTAAAACATTTCTGAAGATTATTTTTGGAATATTATAATACTATAGTTTTAGGAAAAGGATAACCTACAGGTTGGGGGATAACCCGTCGCGTCGGACAAAGCTGCAGGAATCGAACCCACAACTATAGCGTGATAGGCCTTTATTACCTACCACTAGCCTACAGGAAGTCCCTAGTTATTACAAAATAGTTTTCCTAATCTAAATGGTATGTGGTGATATTTGGAACCTTATACAATTAGGATAAATAGAATATTTTTGAGTTCTGTTACCATTTGGAGTGAAAGATGGGATCGTGGTAAAAATTTATTAAATAATGAAAGCCTGCATGAAAAGTAAGTATATTTCCTTACATTCTTAGTAAATATCTTAAATAAATTCCTCAACTTTATGAAAGGTAACTTAAAACAAAAACGTTGTCGGTTAACTTTTCCAAATGGGGATTCAATGACCGTTTATCCAATCCCAAGTTTGTGAGTTTCTTGTGGTTAACTTTCTCCTAATACTATTTTCTACAACTCTCCATCAGACCTTGATGGATTTTTTCTCCTCCATATCCATATTTTAATAGAATCTTAGTAGGGGCTGTCTCGGGTGACCTTTGTACTTCTCTTTCTTTCTTTTAATGTTATATTTTTATTAACCCTATTTCCGATGTGGGTTTTCTACAAAGGTATTTTCTATTTTCAACCTTTTATTTTCAAAAAACAATTTCAAATTGCGAGGACGCAATTTATTAAAGGAGGGGAGAATGTAACACCCCAAGCTTTCATGATACGCTTCTCTTTCAATAATGCAATAGCTTGCATTGTACGCAAGTTCGAGATTCTAACACACCGCGACCAATCGAAGTAGCAGTTATGAATATTAATACCCAATTTTTGAAATTATATAAATTTTATATTTCAAAATGGACTTCATTTTTGTATTCAGAATATCTAAATTATCCTAAGTTGAATTTTTGTAATTTTATGAGAACTTCCAATTTTCTATGAATAGTGAAAAATACTTAAAAAAACTTTTTAATCAAAATAATTTATAGTGATAAATTATACTATTTAGTGGTTTTAAAGTATAATTAGAATATATTTTTACCATTTTATCCAATGGTGTTCATTATAATTAATTTCACTTTGAAATTGGACATAAACAATTGTCAATCTTTTGATATATATTGTTTCTTAAAAACACGCTATTTGTTGTGACAGTAGGAATTAATTATAAAATTAATTAATGAAACTTATATTTTTTGAATTTCATAAAATAGACATAATTTTTGAATTCGGAATACCAATTATATCTTAGGGTGAAATTTTGGCATTGTCATGAAAAACATCAATTTTTGATGAATAGTGAAACCACTAAGTGGTAGTTAAAAAACTGATTTTTCGTTTAAATGAAACATTACCACTTCTATGATTTGATTTTCAAAAATCCAACATACATGGTTTTCATTAGGAAGTAAAATTTGGTTCAATGGGATTAAAATAATTTTTTGGGGAATAGTAACTTTTAAGTTTAATTAATCGCGATTAAAGGTAATTAGTGAAATTTAAGGTAAAAATGATATTATAAAAATATGAAAATACATTTACACTTGTCCTAAACTTATTGTATGAGTCATGGCCGACCAAGAAAATCCATGGGTCACCTTGGGGACCCCATTGAGCCACTTTGGTAGGAAAATGACATTAAAAACTATTTATTTAATGTTAAAATAACAATGTCACAAACATGAGTTGTTTTACTAAAACAATTTTTAAATGGGGTTATACTAGTCATATTTTTTACTATAAATATTAATTAGAAAGCTAAAAAAATTTCATACATCATTATAGTTGTTTTATAATTTTTAGATATTAAATAAATTAAATTATTTATAACACCATGATGATGCAGCGATTACCTCGTTATTTAACGATTTAAATAAAATGAAAAGATAATGTAACATCTAAGACCTAAACATGTCAAAAACCTATTGTATGGGTGGATTTAGAACCCTTATCACCTTAGCCTCGAAATATATTTGTTTGGTACCTTCAAAATTCGAAACTCATTATATAATAAAGTAACATTTTATTACTTTCCAAGAGTACCCCTCTTCTCCACTTATAAAAGGCCCCCACCACTACAACCTTATTCAAACCTTCCAAGACATTTGGCTCATCCAAATTCTTCCAAAATACTCTCTCAACTTTCCTCTATTACTCATAGAATCATCACTTTGGGAAGAATTCTTCCCAAGGAAGCCTTTGGATCAAATCAAAAAAAAACGTTACACGATTTTAAGGTAATGTCTTCCCTTATGTTATTTTGTTTTATTTTGCTTCTCCAGCCCCTTAAACTCTTATTATTACATTATTTTGTAACAAAACCAGTATATTCATTATAAAATTATTTTTTTTCAAGAAGTATTCGAGCTACACTTACACACACCTACATCTAATGGTTAAAGAACATATTGTTTCTGTGGATGGCGAATTCCTGCCTCACGAAACGATGGTTGTTCAACACTCATATAACACCTTCAAAGGTGACCATTAAGATGTCACTATATTTATAAATTATATATATTATGTTTATGTTTTTCTTATGCTTCTGTATTTCTCATTTATGTCATACCTTTATGATTTCCATTATGGGTAAATGCGATAATTTCATTTTAGGAAGTGCGGACTACCGCCCCCTCAAAGTGATTTAAATCATTAATGACATATTTGGGATGTATAAAGGATGGATTTAATGATATTATATATGATATTATACTAGAATTATATCATACCTTTATATCATTATTATTTCATTCCATTAAATATGAAATAGAAATGAAAGTAGCGTTCATGCGTACGTACGGCTTACCGTCTCCATGAATGGTGCATTTTATTTCTTACCTCTAAATGTTACATAATATTATGAATGAATGTATATACTGGATATATATGATATATATGATATCTTCATCCTCAATATAATTCTGGAGATAATGGATATTCTACCACATAAACAACTTGTAATTATAAGAAGTTTATTGTTGACTCAAGTACCAAAGATCGACAAAATGACCGTTATTAACTTAAATGACTACATAATTTCCGTAACATTGTAATAAGTGATATAAAAGGGATAATGAACTTGAAAAAGGTTCTTAAGCATGTAGAGATTCACTCTAGTTTATTATTCAAGAGGTTAAAGAGCGGTCGAGTCAAGTCGGACACGAGGTAAGGGAACTTCTTAACCCAATTTCTGTTCTTTGGGTTAATCTCCTAATTTAAAATTATGTCATTATTATGTACTATCTTGTATTTTAATTTCTTTATGTGTACTTTTATTGAATACACATAATAGATCTATATTATTTAAAAAATGATATTTGTAAGGGAATTTCTTAACCCAATTTCCATTCGTTGGGTTAATCTCATACTTTAAAATTATGTCATGATATTATTATATCATATCCTGTATTTGTACTTTCTTTATGTGTACTTATAGTAAATACACATAATAGGTCTATTTTATTTTAAAAATTATCTTTGTAATTACTTCGTCTCAATCTCCTTTCATTGAGGAATATTTGGTTTTATACACATATTTCATTTATACGGTGTATAAACCCCTTTTACTTTTACTTTTATTCAAAATGAATCTTTTTATATGAAGCATTTTTACTAAACGACCAAAGGAATTTTTTTTCTTACGTATGCGGGGACAATGACTTCTCCTCCGCCGTGACTATTATTTGAGTTTCGGCTTCCTCTATAAGCCATAACTTTTTTTAAAAAAGAAAAATAAATACCATGTTTTACTTTTCTTTTATTTTGGTATTGAAAATGGTTTTGATAAAGTTTTTATTATATCAATGTGTTGTATTGATATCTTGTGATTGAAGTGTAGAAATATTATGTTTTATTTATGCACGTTTTATGTGATACAATTATGTTATGGTTTATGATATGTTTAAACCTGTTCATATGAGGAATGCATTGGACTTAATAAGTGACGGGTGGAGCCCGCTATAGCTCCTCGATGCATCGGTAGGTCTCATGAGACAAACTAGTGTCTTGGCAGGAGGCCTTGACAAAATCTTATTTGTAGTCTTGGCACGAGGCCTTGGATACGTGGTTATGATAGTATGTAATTATACATTCCATCATTATGAAAGTGGTTATTTATATTGCATGTGATTATTCGACTAGTAGAATATCCATGTGAATAAGTAAATGAAATTATCTCATTTTACTTTTACCATATTATGCTGAAGTTAAAGTTTATAAGGCTTCTGTTTTAGTTACACATTGCCTTAAATGTTTATGTTTATTTATAAAAGCTTCCGCTATATTTTTATCCTTACTGAGCATCTGAGCTCACCCCTTTCAATATTTTAATTTTTCCAGGATGTGATGAAGTATATTATGAATGACCTACATGGATAGTATGAGGGGATATAAAGACAGGATGTTTTTTTAGTTTTTTTACTTTATGATGTAATGTAAGACTTATGAATGTATCTAGTGTTTCCAAGACTACTAAACTAATCGGTCTTTCGAGACATGATCTTTTGTGATCATGCCAATGTTACGCATTAATGCACCGACTCTAGGTAACTGGTGTCGGGGTGTTATAGTTGGTATCAGAGGAAGTTTAGTACTAAACTTAGAATCTAGATTTAGATAAACTCTGATTAGAGCACATAGCCCTAATATAGACTTTGAGGATTAGTATAGAAGAACTTCCTAGAATTTTGGTATTATAGAGATTTTGTGAGTTTTCAGAGCAATACATCCATGTCTGGATACGAGCAGGTAGAGGCAGCTCTGGCACAAATGTACCTAGGGGTAAAACCCAAAAACACTTCTTTGAGATGGACTCGAACGGGAACTGGTGCACGAAAACGGGGCTTGCTGCACTCTAGGTTACGACACTCCTGGGGGATATGCTTAGGATAATTCACATTTTCTTTACAAACCATTATGAAGGGTTTATGAGTATATACTTCCTCAAAGAAAACATTTCTTTTTATGATTATGGATTATATCCATAAATAGTTCAATTTATGTTAGTGTTTTACAAGTATGGAATTATTTATTTTAATTCATAAACTAATCTAGTTTATGCCATTGTTTAGAAATGGCGCCTAGTGGGAGGAATGGAAACTGTATCAATGCACGCACTCCATGTAGGGATTTCCCTCCTACTCAAGATAATTTTAATGGAGCTAGTGATACAACTGGTGCTGATCAGCTTATCACCATACTGGGACTACTCACTCAGGTTATGAATAATAACCTTACTCGTATGGAGCACCCTGATCCGCAACGTGGAGGATCAATTTTAGACCTCTTTATGAGGCAACAACCACCAAAATTTAATGGGGGTACAAATCCATTAGTATATGAGAAATGGATAAACTCCTTAGAGAAAATATTCCACGCCTTGGGGAGTAGCGAAAGGGAGAAGGTCATCATGGCAGTTTATCGCCTCACTGGAGATGTCGATCAATGGTGGCCGCTGATTCAAAACACAAAGGAATTTGATGAAGTATCAAATATGGAATGAAGGGAGTTCAAAGTGATTTTCTTAGAAAAATACTTTCCTCATGACCATCGAGCAGATATTGAAAGGCAATTTCTGAGTCTGAGACAAAACGAGGATGAGAATGTCGCAAAGTATGAGGCCAACTTTACCAGGTTAGCGAGGTATGCTGCAGATTATATACGTAACCCAAGAAGTAAGATTGATTGTTTTTTTTATGGGTTAAAACCATTTCTCCGTCGAGCCTTAGTCTCATAATCTTTCTCGTCGTACGAAGATATAGTCTCATGTGCTATCAAGACAGAAAAGGAATTCTCTAAATTCTATGAAAATAAAGTAAAGCAAGAGAAGAAGAGAACGATGGAACAAGAGACAGCTAAAGGGAAAAAGGGAAAGAATGATTTTCCATTATGTGATAATTGTGGGAAGAATCACCCGTTACATGCCTAAAAGGAATGGGAGATTGTTATAAATGTGGATAAAAAGGTCACCAGGCTCGTGATTGCAAGGGAAAGAAAAAGGCTATCAATGTTTAATGCTACAATTGTAGAGAAATGGGGAATTATGAAAATGAATGTCCTAAGCGTCAGGGAAACTTACCTCATAAAAGGCCAAGGGATCAAGGACAATCTTATGGTGTTACTACAGTTGAAGTGGAATAATTAATGTATTGGTTCTTTTGGACTCAAGGATTATATTCTGGTTATAAGAATAATGTGATATATATAAGGATTGTACTTCAGTACTTGTTTTTTTTTAATTAAGGTTTTAATATGATGAAGGTAATCATATTTTTATTATGTGACAATAATAGAAACATTACTTTGTTTGGGGAATCTGAAGTTATAATTGATTTTGAAATTTAAAGACCTTTTAGAGAAAGTCTGGACAGAGGTATTTTGGATATCTATAATGGTTGGAATGGATTAAGTTGAACCTTGGATATTATTGTTTAAGGTTAAAACATTTCTGAAGATTATTTTTGCTATATTATAATACTATAGTTTTAGGAAAAGGACAACCTGTAGGTTAGGGGATAACCTGTCGCGTCGGACAAAGCTACGGGAATCGAACCCACTACCATAGTGCGACAGGTTTTTATTACCTACCACTAGCCTACATGAAGTCCCTGGTTATTAAAAAATAGTTTTCCTAATCTAAATGGTATGTTTTAATATTTGGAATATTATACAATTAGGATAAATAGAATATTTTCGAGTTCTGTTACCATTTGGAGTGAAAGATGGGTTCATGGTAAAAATTTATTAAATAATGAAAGCCTACAAGACAAGTAAGTATATTTCCTTACGTTCTTATAATCAAAATAATTTATAGTGATAAATTATACTATTGAGTGGTTTTAAAGTATAATTAGAATATATTTTTACCATTTTATCCAATGGTTTTCATTAGAATTAATTTCACTTTGAAATTGGACATAAACAATTGTTAATCTTTTGATATATATTGTTTCTTAAAAACACGCTATTTGTTGTGACAGCGGGAATTAATTATAAAATTAATTAATGCAACTTATATGTTTTGAATTTCAAAAAATAGAAATCATTTTTGAATTCGAAATATCAATTATATCTTAGGGTGAAATTTTGGCATTGTCCTGAAAAACATCAATTTTTGATGAATAGTGAAACCCCTAAGTGGTAGTTAAAAAACTGATTTTTCGTTTAAATGAAACATCACCACTTCTGTGATTTGATTTTCAAAAATCCGACATACATGGTTTTCATTAGGAAGTAAAATGTTGTTCAATGGGATTAAAATAATTTTTTGGTGAATTGTAACTTTTAAGTTTAATTAATGGCGATTAAAGGTAATTAGTGAAATTTAAGGTAAAAATGATATTATAAAAATATGAAAATACATTTACACTTATCCTACCCTTATTGTATTAGTCATGGCCGACCCAGACAATCCATGGGTCAACTTGGGTACCCCATGTAGCCACTTTGGTAGGAAAATGACATTAAAAACTTTTTATTTAATGTTAAAATAAAAATGTCACAAACATGAGTTGTTTTACTAAAACAATTTTTAAATGGGGTTATACAAGTCATATTTTTTAGTATAAATATTAATTATAAAGATAAAAATATTTCTTATATCATTATATTTTTTTTTAATTTTTAGACATTAAATAAATTAAAATATTTATGACACCATGACGATGCAGCGATTAACTCATTATTTAACGATTTAAATAAAATAAAAAGATAATGTAAAATATAAGACATACACATGTCAAAAACCTTTTGGATGGGTTTATTTCGAACCCTTATCACCGTATCCTAGAAATATATAAGTTTGGGACCTTTAAAATCCAAAACGCATTATATAATAAGGTAACATTTTATTACTTTCCAAGAGTGCCCCTCCTCTCCTCTTATAAACAGCCCCCACCACTACCACCTTATTCACACCTTCAAATCCATTTGGTTCAGCCAACCGCTACCCAAATACTCTATCAACTTCCCTCTCTTACTCCTAGAAGCCTCACTTTGGGCAGAATTCTTCCCAAGGAAGCCTTTGGCTCAAATCAAAAAAAAAAGTTACCTGATTTTAAGGTAATGTCTTCCCTTATGTTATTTTGTTTTATTTTGCTTCTCCAACCCCTTAAAATCTTTTTATTCCTTTCTTTTGTAACAAAACCAGAATCTTCAATATACTAGGATTTTGTTACAACGGGTATTTGAGCTACACTTACACACACCTACATCTAATGGTTAAAGAATATACTGTTTTTGTGGATGGTGAACTTCTGCCTCACGAAACGATGATTGTTCAACACTCATATAACACCTTCAAAGGTGGCCATTAAGATTTAAATATATTTATATATGATATATATTATGTTTATTTTTTTCTTATGCGTCTGTATTTCTCATTTATGTCATACCTTTATGATTTCCATTATGGGTAAACGCGATAATTTCATTTTAGGAAGTGCGGACTACGGCCCCATCAAAGTGATTTGAATTGTTAATGCCATAAGTGGGATGTATAAAGGATGGAGTAAATGATATTATATATGATATTATACTGGAATTATATCATAACTTTATATCATTATGATTTCATTCCATTAAATATGAAATAGAAATGAAAGTAGCGTTCATTCGTACGTACGGCTTACCATCTCCATGAATGGTGCATTTCATTTCTTACCTCTAAATGTTACGTAATATTATGAATGAATGTATATAATGGATATATATGATATATATGATATGTACATCCAGAATATAATTCTTGAGATAATTGACATTCTACCACATAAACAAATTGTAATTATAAGAAGTTTATTGTTGACTCAAGTACCAAAGATCGACAAAACGACCGTT
Organism: Viscum album; assembly: GCA_963277665.1. Lineage (NCBI taxonomy): Eukaryota > Viridiplantae > Streptophyta > Magnoliopsida > Santalales > Viscaceae > Viscum > Viscum album. The sequence continues at coordinate 1,302,738,018 of OY728160.1, read as the reverse complement.
ATTAACTTAAATGACTACATAATTTTCTTAACATTGTAATAAGTGATATAAAAGGGATAATGAACTTGAAAAATATTCTTAAGAAAGTAGATATTATCTTTAGTTTATTATTCAGGAGGTTAAAGAGCGGTCGAGTCAAGTCGGACACGAGGTAAGGGAACTTCTTAACCCAATTTCTGTTCTTTGGGTTAGTCTCCTAATTTCAAATTATGTTATTATTATGTCCTATCTTGTATTTTAATTTCTTTATGTGTACTTTTAGTGAATACACATAATAGATCTATTTTATTTAAAAATTTATATTTTTAAGGTAATTTCTTAACCCAATTTCCATTCTTTGGGTTAATCTCCTACTTTCAAATTATGTCATGATATTATTATGTCTTATCATGTATTTGTACTTTCTTTATGTGTAATTATAGTAAATACACATAATAGATCTATTTTATTTTAAAAATGATCTTTGTAAGGACTTCGTCTCAATCTCCTTTCATTGAGGCATATTTGGTTTTATACACAACTTTCATTTATACGGTGTATAAACCCCTTCGACTTTTACTTTTATTCAAAATGAATCTTTTTATACGAAGCGTTTTTACTAAATGACAAAAGGAATATTTTTTCTTACGTATGCGGCGACAACCACTTCGCCGCCTCCGTGACTATTATTTGAGTTTCGACTTCCTCTATATGCCATAAATTTTTTAAAAAAAGAAAAATAAATACCATGCTTTACTTTTCTTTTATTTTGGTATTGAAAATGGTTTTGATAAAGTTTTTATTATATAAATGTGTTGTATTGATATCTTTTGATTGAAGTGTGGAAATATTATGTTTCCTTTATGCGCGTTTTATTTGATAAAATTATGTTGTGGTTAATGATATGTTTAAACCTGTTCATATGAGGAATGCATTGGACTTAATAAGTGACGGGTGGAGCCCGCTATAGCTCCTCGATGCATCGGTAGGTCTCATGAGACAAACTAGTTTCTTGGCACGAGGCCTTGACAAAATCTTATTTGTAGTCTTGGCACGAGGCCTTGTCTATGTGGTTATGATAGTCTGGCATTATGAATTCCATCATTATGAAAGTGGTTATAGATATTTCATGTGATTATTCGACCAGTAGAATATACATGTGAATAAGTAAATGGAATTATCTCATTTTACTTTTTCCATATTATGTTTAAGTTCCAGTTTAAAAGGCTTTTGTTTTAGTTATACATTGCCTTAAATGTTTATGTTTATTTATGAAATATTCCGCTATATTTTTATCCTTACTGAGCATCTGGGTTCAACCCTTTCAATGTTTTAATTTTTCCAGGATGTGATGAAATATATTATGAATGACCTGCAGGGATAGTATGAGGGGATATGAAGACAGGATGTTTGTTTTAGTTTTTTTTACTTTATGATGTAATGTAAGACTTATGAATGTATGTAGTGTTTCCAAGACTACTAAACTAATCATTATTTCAGGACTTGATCTTTTGTGATCATTCCAGTGTTACGCAGTAATGCACTGACTCTGGGTAACTGGGGTCGGGGTGTTACATATATCCTTGTAGGTGTTAACTTAAACTCTTGTTTTCTACATCAATCCCTGGTTCAATATTCTTAGATTATTTTCTGACATATCATGTGCTAAGTGGTTATCATTCCCAATAGCTTTTTTATTATAATGGTAATATATTATAGAAAAAATAATTTAAAAATACTTGATAATTTAATTATTCTATATTTATAAATTCAACCAAACTTTTTTGACATTTTATATTCAAAAAATGCATAGAATCCTTTAGCATTGCAGGAGAACTTTCAGGCACCAATGGATATTTTGCAATGAATTTTAAAATTTCAGGGGTTGTAGATGTAGAGAGACTAACCCCTTGTATTTAATTTAAAATATAGATTAGATAGAGTTAATATGGATTTATATTTAGATTTTAAAGGATCTTGTTTTTAAGGGTATATTGTCACCTAAATCCAAGGGGAGATTTTTAACCCCTATGAGTTTGGCATGGATTTGTTGACAATATTTGATCATGGATTTGTTGATAATACAAAATTGTATTTTTTTTTTAATAATGGATATTTATATATTCATTCAATATATGATATTTAATTTATTAAAAATTCTATTTGATTTTCTTTAAGAAGAAAAATACATATTTTTGGGGGAATTATATAATTAAAGAGTTTTTTTTGAAAAGGGATGAGATGAGGACTTGAAAAAAATTAGGTCATACTTGGCTAGACAATCCAAGGAATAAATAAACCTTATAGTTCACAAGAGTGATCAAACAAGGAATTTTCGACACATGGAGGCACTACAGTGCAAAGATAATGAAGATAATGCACTGGATTTCACAAGAGAGCACACATGCGGGTGTAGGTGTGTGCATGGGAGCACTGGTCCACATCACAAGGCAGTAGTGTGGAAAAGGTCAGGAGTAGACCTCGTTACTCACAATAGGAAAGTTAGAGAAGTGAATATTTTTTAAGTGGAGTGTGGATGATGCAACAATCCGTGTTTCAGATTAGACTAAAAAGAAAAGGTTTTTGAACTTTTTCAATTATGGAATGGGTCAGTTTTAAAACTGAGAATCAGAATTGAATTCTGATAGTTAGGTCACATTAAACTAGGTTTTTTGGACTTTTTGGAAGTCCTAATACCTTTCATGGGTGTCCCAAGGATTTTTAGGAGCACCAGATTTGAAAAAATAGGTTTTAAAGGACCTAAAGGGGGCACACAGTTTTTCTAAAACCGTGTGGCCCACTACAGGTAACCGTGTAGACTTGTTTAAGGGTAAAGTGATGTTTCCCATGGGATGCACATGTTTTTTCAAACCGTTCACCTAGCCTATGAAGGGTGCTCTAGATTTAAATTGGAGGATGCATGGTTGGTGCAAATTTTTCCAAACTGTGTTTCTTAACCTTGTGGGACACCCATATTGTTGAAATTTCATTATTTTTCAATTAAATAAAAATAAAAACAAAACCTATAACTAAAGCACCACCCTATCCTCCCTCAAACCCACATGACACACCACAATGGGGTTCCCTCTCTAAACGTGCATGAGTCCCCTCCCATGGATCTCTTCTAATCTTTGGTTCCATTCAAATCTCCCTTGATTTATCACACTATCCTTATAGGTAAGGTCTCCCGCACCTTCTACTCCATGTTCTTGTTTTCACATGCTCATGGCCATGTGGGTTTGTGCATAGGGGCTAGGTGTCCTTGTATGTGTGTGAAGGTTCATATTCTCAGTGGGAGAGCAGTAACTTTTAGTTAGAAATCATCAAGAGATGAATTGGATGACTTGGTTCCACATTGAGGTAGGGTCCCTCTCCATGCCCATTAACTTTTAGTAATGCATTAATTGAATTTATTATTACATAGTTCTTAGATTTAATTAATGTTGTTTGGTTTCCTAGTTTAAATGATTTCCTTGATGTGGTTAATGAAATTTATAAAATTGATGGTCGATTTTTTATAAGAAAAGTCATTGTTTTATAATAAAACCCCTCCAATGGAGGCGCACTGCCTTCAAGCTAAATATGTATAAAATATACTTTTGTTATTTCTTAGTTTGAAGCATTTGTAATTCTTATGCTTTGAAGATATGTATGAAAAGTGACATGTTTAGGACCTCATAAAACTTTATTAACTGAATTACTTAACTCTTAAAATGAATCAACCCTTACCTCATGTGTCCTTCAATTAACCCAAGACACCCCATGGGTGTTTGGACTCTTTAGGGATGGAATTTCTTGAGTAGGCTTTTCATAAGTTACCATGACTTAATTAATAACATCAAATAGTTAAGACAATGGAGCAGAATTGGTGGGATTAAATGAGATAGTTCTCTTTATTGGATGGAGTGACCTTGACACTTGAACCCTTAAACCCATTTTGCATGCTTAGGAAAATTTGGTGAGATGACCTCGAGTAGGGTGACTCTAACCAAATGGCATGTATTGAATGAATGGATTAGTCATATTGACTGGATTTACTTATGTAAAAGGGTTTAAATGTAATTTCTTACTAGAAATTGAATGGAATTTTTCTAATGACATACATGATAAGTCCTTGCCTAATGGTTCGTTTTAAATGTTACTAAAGCCTTATTGATGTTTAATTGAAATACTTAAGATGGTTTTTATTAAGTATAAATGTGAACGTGATTTCTTATATTATGAATATGGTATGAGTATTTGAAATGCACAAGAGGTACCACCTTATGAATTGTATTATCATTATGAAAATGGTTGTAAATGACTATAGATGGGAGGAATTCATACACCATTCCATCTATGTAAATGACTATGTATGGGAGGCATTCATACCCCATTCCATCTATGTAAATGAATATGTATGGGAGGAATTATTACCCCATGCCATATATTTTTAATGATTATCGACAAGAGGCATTCTTAACTCATGCCATTTATATAATCTCTTATTTATGAGAGGGATTACTACCTAGTTCTATTTATATAATCTCTTATGGATGAGATTCTCTCTTTCCTTGTTCAATTTATATAACATTCTATGGACAAGAAACAGTCTTAACTTGTTCCATTTAAATAATCTTCAATGGATGAGAGGCATTCTTACCTCATGCCATTTATATAATCTCTTTTGGATGAGAGGAATTTTTACCTCATCCCATTTACGTAATCTCCCTTGGATGAGAGGGGTACTTACCTCATGCCAAGGATACCCTCTGTGTGTGTGTGTGTGTGTGTGCATACAAGAAGGGATGAGATGCATTCTTACCTCATTCCAGTGATAACCTATAAATATATATATTTTTATATGGGTTGACTTGATCATACATAACATCCATGGGTTGAAGTAGGTATCACTATTAGGTGTCCCTTAGGAACCTGGATGGGTGTTAATTATTTATTTAATTCTGGAATTAATACATCATACCAATACACTATTAAATTTATATTACACTGTATGGATAGGGATAGACACCTATTGTGCCAGGCTACTGATAATTATATCTCACACCCAACTCAGGCTGCCATTTCACTGGGGTACCCGAGTAGACATTTCTTGTTCACAGGACTACGGACCTTGGAAATTTCTTTTTGATATAATCTCAAACCTGGAGTTAGGAACAAAATATTGAGTTGGAGATCAGGATGCCCATGGAGATTGCCTTAAGACTATTTAGTTCATTTCCTAATTTGATTCATATATTGGTCTGTTGTGAAAATAATGTTATTGGTTTAATACTTTCATATATGTATCATTAACATTTAATGGATTCTTCTTTTGTATAAACTAGTATTGTCCTCTTTTATTATATTTTTGTTATATATCTTCTTCTGCTTTATCATTTCTTTTTACAGCTTCCACTGATATCTATTTATTTCCATCACTGCCTATTTACTGGTGTGCATTCTAAATATGAGGGTATAGTCTCCCCACTAGTTATCCTTACACCCTCGCTACTAGTCGACAGCCTCTAGCAAACAGGGAGTTGCGCTTGAGGCTATGTGGCCCACCGTTCCAGCTATAGGGTTAATGGTCAGTCGGATCGGGACATTACAAAGTGGTATTAGAGGTTGTTTCATTTCCTTTGTCTTACAGTTTGGGGTTAGAATATAGGATATTAGAAATTTTTTGGCATTTGGTTAATAGCCATCCATGGGACTGATCACCCCATGTACAAGAAATGACCAAGTGAACAGTGCTAGGAATTTTTTTATGTGTTATTTTCTATTACAATTGAATTCATTTCACCTAGAGTGATTATTTTACTTTCCACGGCTTATGATTTATGGAATTTATGTCATTTCTACCCTTCACTTGATATGACAAGGAATTTAAATTCCATGCATTATTATAGGCATATATGGATTAACATGTCATGCATGTTCCATGCCATGTAGAGCATTACTAGATTGACTAAAAATTTTGTGGTTTGTTCCTTGAGTGGTATTACATGCTTAGTGATTATATTCCATGTTAGGTTCTTAAATAACAAGATTAGTTATACCCACTTAGGTAACTTTTTTTCATGCCTTTTGTGATTAATTCTTATGATAGCATTCTTGTTTTGTTTTGATAATGGTAAACTAGTTTTGATTACATCAGGAGAAAATTTTCAGTTGTAAGGGGTATGGGCACATTATAGCTGGGAAAGGGTAACTCGTTTATTCGAACCTTTGTAAATAGATTCTAAAGTGATTTGATTATAATAAAAGGGATCCAAATGACAAAAATTAAAGTTTATGGGCACTTTACTGGTTGGTAGATGTCCACCCAGTTGTTGGAGCTTTTTTGAGCATGTTAAAATTATTAAATGTAATTTTTTATGATAAATGGGGCCAATTTTCAATCCATGATATTTATGGTCGCTTCATTGATTGGAAAATGGAAACCCGTGTTAAAGGTAATCGCCATGTTATGTTTGGAATGGTTATAAATGTAAGCGCTATTAAATTTTTATTTGAAATGAATGGAGAATGTTTTATTGGGTTTTTCTCTAGAAAACCCAAGTTTGCTCAATGGAAACTTCATCAGTTTCTTTACTTGTTAAAAATTAAGTCGATGAAACTTGCCTATTTTTCTTTGAGTTGATTGTTAAAAATCAAGTTCCATGTGATTCTGTTTTGAAATGGTACTTTATGTTTTTTAATTATATCTTTTAAATTGGTTAAAGATTAAATGTGTTTAAATGAAAAGGGGCTTGGAAATGGAACTTATAGAGGTGTCCTCTATTTGATACTTCATGAAAGGGTAGTTGAGTTCCTCTTGAGATGCCAGGGAACTGAAATCGTAGAATTCTCTATAGGTTGTTCTCCTCTTAGAAATGACATAAAATGATCATCTTTTGATCCTAGTGAATTCATATGGAATGAAAAAATGCTTGGTTCGATGCTTGTTCTTCATAAGGGGGGATAGAACGTGGTAGTTAGAACCCTTAGAAATCAAATTCCTTACTTTTATCATGACTTTTTTAACATTTTGTGTCTTTCAGGTGTCTTTTTCCCTTTTAGGACTTTCAAATTACAATGAAACCCTTATTCGGATGGGTTTTCATGCTTTTCTTAGACCCTTGATATAGTCATAAGCATTTGCTAATGCTCAGTTTTAGTTAGTTGGACATGCCTCGAGAATGTTCGACTATTTGGTTTTTCATTTAACCCTTTCTCTATTCCTCAAGTAGTATTCATTGATATACATGGTACCATTGAGAGTTGAATGTTGTGATGAACTAGTTGAGTTTGGTAGGATTTCTGAGACTTGTTCTGTTGAGTGTGGTCTCGTGTCATCTCCAAGTAGAGTGGACTAGGTGTTAAAGAATTTTGTCTTCAACAATTCTCAGGATGAAGTTTTTGAGACTTGGTAGTTTTAAACATCGGTCAGTTTTGTCTTCCTTATAGACTTGACAAATGTGTGTGTGACTCGGAGGAACGTTACAAGTTTTTTTACGGTGTTTTTCTACTAGTGTGCTTGTGATTGGCTAGTTGATCTTATTTTCCTTTGACAACTAGGAAACACCTAATGTGGGGAGTGTTGTGTTAGTTCAAGTAATTACATGTCCTTCTAGGTAGAAGTAATACAACCAAAGAGAACCATTAGAGAATGGTCGGTTTATATTTTAGTGCCCTTGATGCTTTCAAGTGTTGTTTTGTGTCGGGAATTTCCTCAGCAACATGAATTTGATCTGGTTTGTAGTGTATACAACCCCTGGAAAACGCTGTTGGTTGTGGAGGAATTTGATGGTTAAATATTGAGTGATAATAGAAGGCCTTGGGAGTTAAAGTCTTATGAGTAGTTGAAATGACATGTGAGCAAGTGAATCTGAGTTATTTATTTAAAGTAAACTAGTGGTAGTTCCACCTTTCTTCCTTCCATTGGTCAGGTGTGATTGACTGGAAACCTTGTGAATCCTCTTACTATACTCTTCTATGTGATGATCATGTCCCCCGTCTTTTCATCATCTTGGATGCACTAAGGGAGTATTGGTCTTACACAGTGCTAACACTTTAAAGCCGCTGGGTTTGTTTGGGTGGTTCTCATAAGGAGTTTCATGTGGGATTCATGGTTTCCATTGTTGTATGATCATAGAAACATCATCATGAGTCAATTTTATTCTTCAGTGAGCATTTTTTTTTGAAAATGTGAGATACCTTGGGAGAAGGAATCAACGTTCAGGAGACAAAACATCATCCATCTAATTCGGGCATCTTCTTAATTAGTTGGTCATGGTGTCTTAACTGTTTCCTTTTTTAGTGGTTATGTTTGGTGAAGAACTATTTTAAGCCACGTTTCTAGGGTGAGGTGAGTATTGTTGGTGTCGGACAAGGCTTTCCATGGAAAACCTGCTCGACTCAGGCTTAGAGTTCGATGGGTATCGATTGTTTAATCGTTTCAGGAATCATGCTAGGAGCATAGCTTAGACGCTTAAGGGCATGATTATAATGATAATTCCAATGATTTTTGAGTCATAGTTTGGAATTTTCTACTCAACATTAAAGCTTAATGTGGGATGTACCCTTGAACAGATTCCTAGTGAGACTATTATGTGATTGTGTCTCTAATTAACAAGATCGGGTAGGAGTCTTCTTGGTGTTTTGTTTGGGAAACATGCATTGGCTCAAGTTTTGATGGCTTAAGGGACATATGCTTGTGAAATGTTCAAGTCATGCTGGATGTTTTTAAATGTAATGTGACCATTTTAATGAATCATCATGACCCTTATAGGTTGGGTGACTTGTTACGTTCTTCCCAAAGGCTTCTCGGGTATTAAAATTTCTAAGGTGGGAAGGTTGTAACGATATGCATTTTAGACCAGACTAAAAGGTTAAGTTTTTTTAACCTTTTCAATTACAGGATGAGTTAGTTTTAAAAATAAGATTCAGAATTGAATTATGAGATTTGGTTCACTTCAATGTAATGTTTTTGGACTTCGGTGAAGGACCAACAAGTTTCTTGGGTATCCCAAGGAGTTTCACAAGTGTCAGACTGGGAAAATGGTTATAAATGACCTGTAGGAACAAAATTTTCTAAAATAGTGTGGCCCACTGTAGGTAATAGTGTGGCCTTGTTTTAAGGGGGTAGTGATGTTTCACATGGGCTACACATGGTTTTCCGAACTGTGTGCCTAGCCCATGTGGGGTGCTCCAGATGTCTAGTGTAGGATGCACAGTTGGCGCACAGTTTTCCAAATCATGCGGATTAACCATGTACAACACCCAGATTTTAGAAATGAAATTATTTTTTTAATTAAATTAAAATGAAACTAACAACTAAAAATAAAGCCTCTCCCTCTCCTCCCTCAATCCTACATGACACACCCCAAGGGGGTTCCCCCTCTCGATGCACATGACCTCCCTCCCTTAGATGTCTTCTCATCTTTGATTCTGGCCGAATCTCTCTTTATTTCTCACATGATCCTTCAAGGTAAGGTCTCCCACGCCTTCTTCTCCATGTTTCTAGTTGTATTTCGGCCTATTCATCACCCCATAGGGTTTGGCTATACCCTAGGTCTCTTAGGATGACTCGATCTCATTTTTCCTTCTATGTTAGTTCATGCGGAAGGTCTGTTGGGATGTGTTCGTGTGTGTTCCGAAAACCGATGTCGAAGGCGAGGTGGTTTGGTGTGTTTTGGTTGGTCGTTGCTATCTGAGGTGATGTTTTATCCTTGATTCTTAGTTTCACACCTGTTAAATTAGGGTATTTATGTGTTTTACGGTTCATATTATTTATCTTATTGTGTTTTAGTCGTTTCATTGTGTTTTCGAGTCATGGGGTTAATGGTGACTTTCCTGTGTATGCATAGGTACGTAAATATATATATGTGGGTTCCCTTTTATGTGTATAATCATCAAGTGTAGTGATTATACATGTATAAAGATAGGTTTTTCCATATATATATAAGAAAATGAATATGTAAGTGAGTGGATACAGGTATATGCGTATAAGAATATGTGTAAGGATCCCCTTGCACATGATCATGGCCATGAGGGTGTGTGCATAGGGGCTAGGTTTCCTTTAAGGTGTGTGAAGGTGCATATGTTCTATGGGGGAGAAACATATTTTAGTTATAAATCATCATGATATAAATTGGTTGGATTGTTTCCACTTTGAGGTAGGGTCCCTCTCCATTCCCATTAACTTTTTGTAATTCATTAATTGAATTTCTTATTGCACAGTTCATAGATTTAATTAATGCAATTTGGTTTCCTGGTTAAAATTATTTCCTTGATATGGTTAATGAAATGAATAAAAGTGATGGTTGATTTTTGATAATAAAGGTCATGGTTTTATAATAATACCCCTCCAATGGAGGTGTGCTACCTTCAAGCTAAAAATGTTGAAAGTAGACTTCTATGCTTGATTGGTTTGTGCATTTATATTCCTTCAGCGTTGAAGCTATGTGTGATAAGTGAAATTTTTAGGACCTCATACAACTTTATTAACGGAATTATTTGCCTCTTAAAATGAAGGTACCCTTGCCTCATGTGTGCTTAAATTAACTCAAGACACCCCATGTGTGTTTGGACTCTTTAGGATTGTAATTTCCCGAGTAAGATGTTGATAAGTTACCATGAATTAATTAATAACTTGAAATGTTTAAGACCAATGTAGTAGAATGGGAGGGATTAAATGAGATAATTTCATCCATTAGATAGAGTGAACATGATACTTGAACCCTCAAACCCATTTTCCATGCTTAGGAAAATTGGGTGAGATGAACTTCAGTAGGGTGACTCATACAAAATGGCATGTCTTGAATGAATAGATTAGTCATATTGAATGGATTTCCTTATGTTAAAGGGTTTAAATGCAATGGATTCCTTGAAATGGAATTGAATGTGGATAATGAAATACATGATAAGTCCTTGCCTCATTGTTTGTTTTAAAGGTTACTAAACTCTTATTGATGTTTAATTGAAATACTTAAGATGGATTGCCTTAAGTATAAATGTGAATGTGATTGATTATATTATGAATATGGTATGACTATTTGAAATTCATAAGAGGTACTTCCTTATGAATTATAGTATAATTATGAAAATGGTAGTAAATGACAGTGGGTGGGAGGCATTGATACCCCATTCCATATATGTAAATGAATATGGATGGGAGGAATTCATACCTAATTCCATCTATGTAAATGACTATAGATGGGAGATTATTACCCCATGCCATCTATTGTTAATTATTAGGGATGAGAGGCATTATTACCTCGTTCCATTTATATAATCTCATATGGACGAGAGGCATTATTACCTCATGTCGTTTATATAATCTATTATAGATGAGAGGCATTATTACCTCATGCCATTTATATAATCTCTAATGGATGAGAGGCATTCTTACCTAATGACTTTTATATAATATCCCATAGACGATAGGCATTCTTACCTCATGCCATTTACATAATCTCCCTTGGATGAGAGGCATGATTACCTCATTCCAAGGATACCCTCTACATATATACACATGAAGGAAGGGATTAGAGGCATGATTACCTCATCCTAGTGATAACCTATACACACACAAACACACACACACACAGAGATATATATATATATATATTTATATGGGGTTACTTGATCAGACATACCATCCATGGGCTGAATCCGGAATCATTGTCATGTGTACCTTAGGAACTTGTATGGGTGTTAATTGTTTATTAAATTCTATCATTAATACTTCATAACTACACAATATTAAATTTATATTACACTATTTGGATAGGGATAGACACCTGTGGTGCTGAACTAATGAGATATATATCTCAAACCCTACTCGGACCACCATTTCACTAGGGTACCCGAGTAGAACCTTTTTGTTCATAGGACCGCGGACCTTGGACCTTTCTTTTTTGGTATGATTGTACCGAGAGTTTAGAGCAATGAACTGAGCTTGAGCTCTTGATGATCATAGATATTTCCTTAGGACTATTTAGTTATTTTCCTTATTTGAGTCATGTATTTTTCTATTGTGAAAATAATGATGTTTGTTTACTTCGTTCCAGTATGTATCATTAACAGGTCGTGCATTCATCTATTTTATAAACTGGAATTGGGCGCTTTTATTATATTTCTATTATCTATCTTGTGATACTTTATCATTGCTTTATACTGCTTCTGCTAATATCTATTGATCTCTATAACTATTTTTATACCATTATGCACTTTGAATATTAGGGTATAGTGTCATCCTTGACTATCCTTACACCCTAAATACTAGTCAATAGCCTATGGCATACGGGGATACGCGCTTGAGGTCATGTGACCCACCAGTCCGGCTATCGGGTTAATGGTAAGTCGGTCTGGGACGTTACAGATGAGGAAAAGTGTGATGTGGGACTCAAGGGTAGCAGGTACTATTAAACCACTTAAAAACATACATATATAATGATCGTTATCAGATCTGATTGATGATATTCATCTGATCTTCCTCATAGATCTTCTTCAACCTCTCACTCAGCGTGTTCACTGCACCATATAAAGGATCAACTTAGTACAATCACATGGAATATGAGATTTCCACATCACAACTTCAATCATGTGTTATGGAGGGTCCAAATTTAACCAATGTATAGAATTTGGGGATCTATAATCCTACTAGGTGACACAATATAGTTTGTGAGACTGAACTGTAGTAAAAAAATAGGAAGAAAGGGCTATGGTGTAGTGAAACTTACCACAATGAAATCATAGTAAAGTTAATTTGAATATGGTTTACTATTTTCATGGAGATATCGATTTCTCCATAGAAGATTTCAGAAATGGATTTATTGTGATGGAAGAATTGTAATAAAAAAACAACATTATTGGACTATGTAATTTAAATTTGGAACTAATACCTATTCCAAGATACAATTTGAGCTATTGTAACATCCCTTCTCCTTATTTTTGGTATTTATTGACTTTTTTTTAGATTCCCTTTTCATTTCCGTGTGTTTTTATATATTCAAGGATGTAGAGAATTTTTCAAGTAAAATGACCCAAAGTTCAAGGATATATGTTTCTTTAAATTAATGGATTCTATGTATATATGAGTCAAAGATAATTAAGTGTGTTCTCCTTAGTCTTTTATGGTTTTTTAAAAATATGTTGGTTTTCAATAGGGAGTTGGGTTGTGGTGTTGGGGATACACAGTGGAGAGTCCCAACTACACTGTGGACCATCAGGCTGTGGCATAGGGGAGATTTAGGTTTGATAGGGCTATGAAATAGGTGTTTGGTTGAATAATAGATCCATATATTCTGGATTTTATAGCTACTTAAAATTTTAGTATAGTTGCAACATGGAGGTATAGTTGTGTTGTGGAGCCCTGGTTGGTTCTTTTCGTTGCTCCTATCAAATCAGGCATCATTATGGCATTGTGTTGAGGTTACACCATAGACTTTCCCTAATTAAGTTAGATCTAGTCCACATATATAGCATGTTTTCAAAAGGTTTATTTACTGAGGGTTTCTATAGTGTTCTCTAAGGAGTCTGCACAGTGATCTAGTTGTTTTCCACCTTTATGTGTTATGACCATGGGGGTTTGCGGCATTGTCTATTATATTACAGACTTAAATGTCCCAGATAGTTATAAATTTCAACTTCCCTCCTCGTAATACACATTCAATCTTTTGTCTCATGAATTCTCCTAATATGCATTTTGGACCCTCCAACCTCTTTTCCTTGTGAACCAAAGCACCAGTGATTTCATTTACTCTACTTTTGGAAAGTAAATATCTTTTCATGTTTTTTCTTCTAATATACCCTTCTCTCCTCCTTGGAGAGTTATGGGTCATCATTTTATTGATTATTATAATCTATTTTTTGCTGGATCTTGATTCTAGTATGGATTCCTTGATCAATACACCTTTTTTCTTCATTGATGTTCCAATTATTGGTGTTGTTTTGATTTTTTTTATTTAAAGGAAGGTGTTTCTATATGATTTTTCAATAAAATTGAATCATTAAATTTTTTTATTGGTATGAAATGAGTTTTTAAATGATTTGAAAACATAGATTTGGGATGGTGGATATTTCATTTTGAAAATGGCATATAAATTGTGAAAACCCACTAATTTCAATGGAATTAAAATTATTGGGTGGGTTTGAGAAAAATTGATGGATTGGATAATAAATTGATTTGATGAAATGATTTTATGTTATAAGTTGAGATGAATGGATTAAATTGAAAGATGATTTGAAAATTCATGAATTGATGAAATCCTATGGTTAGGTTTTCAAATTATAAGGCATGTTAAAAATAAAATTGGATAATTATGTTTTTAATTGATCTAAAATGATTGATTTATTGATTGGTTGGTTGACTAGAGGACATGTGATCTTGGGATGTTACTATGGAATTATGAAAAGCGCGCTAGGATATGACCCCTAGGAATGGTTTGATTATGAAAACACTGACATAAACATATTGTGGTGTGATTTTCCCTGATTGGGAGTTAAGTCTCAATGGCCTAATTCATGGAATGTGTGTACACAATGAGATGATATGACTGATAAAGTGGTGTGATGACCCTATTATCAGAAACTAATTTACCACAAGGATTATTAAATAGTTCCCTTATATGTTTGATTTTTTGAATCTGTGTCATTGGTTATTGAACTGTCTTATTCATGAAAACTAATTTATATAAATATTTTATATAAATTGTTCTTTTAAACCTATTTTAAAATATCTTCTATTAATTTGATTACGAAAGAATGCTTTTTTAAATATGTAAATTTCATTACATGCATTTTTTTATTTAAATTGAATTCATAATTGGTTTAATTGTTATGAGATTGATTATAGAGCACTCAGCGAGACCCTACTTGGTTTTATAGCTCACACCCTACCTTTTCCTATTGGATTTTATATATTATCTTATGTTAGGTCCAACCAAAGGGAAATTTCCACTTGGTGGTAGTGGATATTCTTGATCCTTGGTATCCAGAGTGATGGAGGTGACCAATGGATATGTGGTCCACATTTTTCATGGGTTTTATGAGATTTTATTTAGTAGATTTTGTGTCCAATAATGATGTACCATTTGCGTATTTTTAGCTATTAGACTATGGTACTTTATCTCTTTGTAGTTTTGATCATATTGACTTGTATCTTTGGTCATCCACATGTTTTTTGGAAAAATAATTCTCTTATTCTTATTGTATGAGTCCATGTTCTAGTCATCAACCCTTGAGGATCGGGAATTCCTTTTGGTCCATGTCAAAAACAGCTTGGGTATCAGTGTACCATGGTATCTGAGCTAGTTTGGGAAAAAGTGGTATCAAAACTATAGGTTAGGTTGTTTACCTTTCTTTGATTCTAGTATGAAGTTAATTTTTTTAGGTATTCATGAGGTAAGATTGATGAGTATTGGGAGGTAGTTCTGAATGAGTGTCTGGTCATACCTCATCCTAACAAACCTTAAGTCACCATGGGTGTTTGTCAAAATTATCTTTGATGAATATTTTGTTTTGATATATATAATTTTACCTTTATCTGATATGATTATATTGAAATACCAATATTGAATTTCACTTAATGGAATTGATATTCATGTATCTATTGTTTGAGTTATTTATCTGAGTATCCTTACTGATTCTTGTAGTGTTTTCTATTGATTTTGTGTAGTATCATGCCTCTGAGAAGTCATTTCAATAGGTCATAAGAGGAAGATACTGATGAACCGCCACAAGTGAATCCTCCAGTGGACCAAAATCATATAAAGATAGTGGTGTGTGTTCTCCAATATTTGGGAAAAGAACCTACACCCATTCTCATTTAGAATTTGGTATTGGAACCACAAATTTATGAATCTAGAGATTATACTCAAGATTTTATTCATCATAAGACACCATCCTTCCAAGGTTCAAATGATCCTAAAAATAATGAGGATTAGTTGAAAATGATTGAATTACTTTTTGAGTTCTTGGAAACTCCTCATTCTTTTAATGTAAAATTTGTTACCCTCAAGCTTGAGGGGTCTATCAAGAGATATGGGATTAAATGGTGATAGTGAATAATCATGTCATTTTATAGTGGAAAGACTTTATATTTATTTTGACGAATTGTTTTTGTTCATATTTGATGGATTTGGGAAAATCCTTGGAGTTTCTCAACCTTTAACAGGGTGAAAGGACCATGATGAAGTATGTGAACCATTTTGTAGAGCTTGTTCAATTTTCAACTGAGGTTGTATGCAATGAGAGGATGAGGGATCAAATATTTAATATGGGTCTCCAACTTGACATCTGATCATAGGCTTTATTACTGAATCTCACTTCTTTTGTTGATTTGTTGATAGAGTGTTGATGGTTGAGGTTGACCAAGCTAGTAAGTCAGGGTTCATGGGATTTCCTTTTTCTCCTAATGGTAGTTTTTTGAGACACTTTAAAGTAAATATAAATCATGATGAGTCTCATGGTGGTTCTAGATAGAAGGAATCATCAAGACCACATGCAGTTCTTGACAAAGGCCATTTGGATTCCTTTCAATATGGAAAGGTTGGGCATTTAAAATGGGTTTTTACTGAGGCAATAAAGATTTATACTTCTTATGGTCACTCAAGACACCTAAAAAAGTTCCTTTATTTCTTATCTTATATTCACGGTGTAATTGCCTCATCATCACCAAAAATTACTGTAGTGTAATCAGATTATTCCGGAACTAAGGGCTTCTAACCACAAACACCCAGAACAAAGCTTCTATACAAAATGGAAGAGTATTCAGAGGAATCTGACATGGGTCCAATGACTGTGAGAGGTACCATCAATATAGGTTCACTTTTAGTGACTGTTTTATTTGATATTGGTGCATCTAAATATTATATATATATATATATATATATATCAGTTTTTTGAATTTGATAAATCATCCTATTGATATTTTTTCTTATGTGATGGATGTTATGACACCCTCTAAAATGAAGTGTGAGTAGGGTATTCAATGTCCTACTTGTGTTTTCTCTTTATCAAATATTGACCATGCCTGGAATTTTATGATTCTCAATATGAATCCTCTAGACTAAATTTTTTAGATTGATTGGTTGATTTCTCATAAGGCCTAAATTTATTGTTATCTTCCGAAGGTCTCCTTTACTGCACCCATTGGGGTGTTTTGTGTCTTTCGGGGAGAATGGGTCCTAAAGTAGAGTATATTCTAAACTTATTTTCTGGAGTTTTCCAGGTTAATATTGGTGTTTTCTTTTGAATTAGAGAAGGAATCTTTGATTGATGATCTCTCCATAGTTGAAGTCAATTTTCCCACCATTTTTCCTTCAAAATTCTCTATATTTCCACTGGTAATAGAGGTGGAGTTTTCTATTGGTTTAGTACATTTTACTCATCTATTGTATATTAATTATTATTATATGGAACCAAAAAAATTTAAAGAGTTCAAGACTTAGTTAGATGATATTATAGAGAAAGGATTTATATTCCTGAGTGTGTCAGCTTACGAGGCACATGTTCTCTTTTCAAAGACAGATGGTGGAGTACTTCGCCTATGTGTTGATTTCTAGATACTCAATTAAGTTACGGTAAAGAAAAAGTATTTTTTTCCATAGATTGATGATCTGTTTGATCAGTTGAAAGGGGAAAAGTGGTTCTCAAAGATCTATCTTTGATTTGTTGATCACAAGTTGATAGTTAAATAATATGAAATTTATAAGACTTCCTTCAAAAGTAAGTATGATCATTTTGATTACCTTGTTATTCTATTTGGTTGAACTAATTCTCTTGTAGTTTTTATTTCTTTTATGAATAAGATATTTCATGAGTACCTTGACTCATTCTTGGTAGTATTTTTGGATGATATCCTAGTTTACACTCAAACTGAGGAGGATAATGAGCATCATTTGAGAGCAGTTTTGGAAATATTTAGAAATCATTAAATTTACATGAAGCTTTTAAAATGTAAATTCTAGATTCTTTAAGTGATGTTCTTGGGGAACATAGTCTCAAAACATGGTATTTAAGTTGATCCTAAGAAGGTAAAAGTTGTTATGGAATGGGAGCTACTATGTAATGTTTTTCATATTTGGATCTTCCTAATTTTAGTGGGATATTATAATAGGTTTGTTAGATATTTATCGAGGTTGGATTCTATGATGATCCCCCTCACTCAAGAAGGAGTGAATTTCATTTGGGATGAGAAATGAAAAGGTTTTTTTGTGGATATGAAACATCTTTTTACTTCTATGTCAATGTTGATTCTTTGAAATGTTGGATAGGGATATGTGGTCTTCTGTGACACATCAAGTTTAATATTGGGATGTACACTTATATACGGTGATCACATGGTGGCCTATAGTTGTCGATATCTTATTCCAAATGAGAATAATTATCTGACCCATAATCATGAACTCATAGTTATAATGCATTCTCTTAAGAGTTGGTGAAATTACCTTTTTGGTGAATATTTTAATATTTATTCTGACAAAGGAATATTGAGTTTTATATTCTATCAAAAATATTTGAATAACCAAAAATGATTTTGGTGGAGTACCTAAAGTGTTTTGATTTCAACCTTCCCTATACCCCTAGTAAGGGGAATGTCATTATTTATGCTTTGAGTAGGAAACTTTTGACCTAAGATATTAAATAATCATCAGAAGAGTGTAATCTAAAGAATCCATTTTATTAGTTATATTTCGAAGTCTAGGGAAATGATTCTGAGGTGGTTTTAGAAAGTATATCATTGACCACCTCTCTTCTCAAGATGATTCCCTAGGAGCAGTATTTTGATGATGAATTTGGTGGCATTAGGGACTCTCTTTATTATAGGGATACCATTGGTGAGTGGATTTTCTCTTCAAATAGTATCCTTTGTTTCTTGAATCGGTTTTTTGTGTCTTTTCTTGTGAGAAATACTATGATGGGGGATTTCTATAATTCTCAGTGGGTGATGCACCCTAGAACCAAAAAGATGTTATATGATATATGGCGATGATGCTAATGTCTAGGTATTATATGAGACATCACTTACTTTGTATCTCATTGTTATACCTATCAATAGGTCAAATTAGAACACCAGAGACCTTTGGGTTTCCTTCAGCCTCTTCCAGTGCCGACTTAAAAGTGGGATGAGATATCTATGGACTTTATGGTTGAATTTCCATGTACCTTTCAATAGAATAATTAGATATGGGTTGTGATTTATAGGATAACCAAATAAGATCACTTTATACCCATTCAATATACAATCAAAGTTTAGGACGTGGAATGTCTATATGTGCATACGGTTGTTATATTTCATGCAGTTTTATCTATTATAATCTATGATAGGGATACCTACATCACTTATCACTTCTTTAGATTCCTCTAGGAGGTAATGGGATCCCATGTATGTTTTAGAATGGAATATTATCTATAGACGGATATATAGATATAGCAACCTATAAAAATTCTTAATGTTGTGCTACATGCTTCCCTTCTTGAGTTTGTTGGATCTTGGGATGACTATTTCGGACTGGTTGAGTTTTCCTATAACAAAAGTTATCATTCCATAATCAGAATGGATCTTTTTGAGGCCATGTATAGAATGAATTATATATATCTATTATATTTTTCAAAAATTGGTGAAAGTTCCCTGGTTGGACCGAGCTTGGTCCAAGTGACAGTGGTGAGGATTTAGTTGATTCAACAGTGAATGATGATGTAACAAAGTCATTATAAATCCTATGTTGGTCATCATCAATGAACATTGAAGTTTTTTGTTAGTGACCATGGGTTTTTGGGACTTTCACCTCAGTTGGGTCACTAACATCTTGGAAAATAGGGAAATATTGCACCGAGGTTTGTGGGTCCTTTTGAGATTGTTTAGCAAGTAGGGAAAGTGGCCTTTCATTTGAAACTTCCACCATAGTTGACATCGATACACAATTTTTTCATGTATTTCCACTTTAAAAGTATCATTCTGACCCTTATGATGTCTTCAGTTGGGAAGACCATGACATTTCACCATATTTTTCAATGACTGAGCATCCAGTCAGGACTATTGATTCTAAAACAATGGTTCTTTATGGGAAGAATATGCCTTTGGTATGTGTGATATGGAAGAATAGTTCTATCATGGGACTTGGGAGAGTGATGAACTGATGAGATAGTAGTGGCCTCATCTATTTAATGTATAATCTTCTTGATAGGAATTATGGGGACATAAAGTTCTTATGGTGGGGATATTATAACATCATGTTACTTTCTTCCACAAATTTCTTGATTCTTATTTTGATTCAATTTTTGTTTGGGTGTGTTTCAGACTTTCCAAGGGTATAGAACATTTTATGAGGAAAACGAACTAAATTTCTAGATTTTTTTTTTGAATTAATGGATTCCAGGTATAAATGTTTCAAAGGTTCTAAAGAACACATTCCTGAATCTTTTAGGGTTTTTGGAAAATATTCTAGTTTTTTGCAGGGAGTTACATCATGGTGTAGGTGTTGTGCCATGGACCATCATGATACATTGTAAGGGAGATTTAGGTTAGATAGGGTTATATCATAGGCAGTTGGATGTTTCATGGATCCTTAGAAGATGGTATACATAACTAGTGCAAATTATGGCATAGCAACATCATGGATCCCTAGTTGGGGCTTTTCGGTGCTTCTTCCAAATCAAGCATCATTGTGGAATTGTGTTGAGGTATTATTGTATCTTTACCCAGAGTAAATCAGATGGTCAAGTGTTTTTTCATGATTTCAAGAGCCCATTTGACTGGGAGTGGCTATGGCATGGTCTGAGGAGGATGCATCGTGGCCTTGTTGTTTTCATCCTTTTTGTTGTTTCCATGGGGGGTTGCGGTGTGGTCTGTGTTATTACAAACTTAAATTTCCCGGATATTTTTAAGTTAGAACTTCCATCCTCATAAACCATGTTCAATATTTTGGATCTTGAAATCTCCCAAGAGGATTTTGGACCCTCCAACCATTTATCCTTGTGAAACGAAGTACCAATGATCGCATTGGATCTACTTCTGGTGAGTAAATATCCTCTCATGTGGTTTCTTCTGATATATTCTTCTATCCTCCTTGGATAGTGATGGATCATCACATTATTGATGGATATATTCTCCATTTTTATGGATCATTTTTCTAGGTTGGATTCTTTGATATCCTCACCTTCATTCTTGGTTTATGTTCATGTTGTGAGTGTTTTTTTGATTTTGTGATTTAAAGGTATGTGGTTCCATATGAATTTACCCAAAATTGAAACCATAAATTGATTTATTGATTTAAAATGAGTTTTAAATAATTTAAAACCCCAAATTTTAGATGATGGAAGTCTAGTTTTGAAAAGGATAAAGAAAATGTGAAAAACCCCTAATTTCAATGGAATTGAAATTGTTGGGTGGATTTGAAAAAAATAGATTTCTTGGTTTGAAAATTGATTTAATGAAATTATTTTATGATAAATCTTGAGATAAAAGTATTAAATTTAATGTTTATTTGAAAAAAAAATTATAATATCCCACGATTCACATTCTCGTATTCTGTGCTAAAATCTATAACATTACATTCCCAGCTATGATGCTGATAATGGTGACCCAGTTTTCCCCCATTAATACCTTAAAAAAATAAAAAGTAAAACTTGGATAAATTTTATTCTAGAGTATGTTTTAGGTTTATAGTTTTAAATAATTAGGACAACTCCTATATAAACAATACCCAAGTCATCAACTGAACATTTCTCCCAATTAAACCATGTTTTCTTATTTCAAAATATGGCATCAAAAGAATCCTTTTGAAATCCTTTATATACATTAATAAATCAACCTAATTCTTTATAACCATGGTAAAAGTAAACATATGAATGGTAGGATCCAATTATTAGTAAGGGTAAAAATACACATTAACAATTAAATGTCATCAATGATCATAAGAGTGTGTAAGGGTATAACGACATAATCAAAGTGAATGAGAAAATCAGAAAGTAACTCATACCCATAAATATCTGGATCATTAAATAAGAAAACATGTAAAATTAAAGATTCATGAAAATAACTAATCATGATCCAAGTTGTATCAATATTGATCATAAGAATCATTATAAACCCATATCAAGAATAAAGAAAACATGTACGTAACTTGGGACATCATTTTCACTTCACACATTCAATCACTCTTACAAATGGAATAATCATACGGTCAACTTCCATACCGAATGTATTAGAGGGAAATATTAGACCCACAATATGGCATCCCACCTTTTTATTACATAACTTTTCATTATATTTTACAAACATAGGATCTTTAATGTCTAGTATCTTGGAAATCAGGAACAATAAAACATGAAAACTTAAAAAACTATTTTAAATACCCTTGAAAATCTTCTTGAAAAGTTCATCCTATGTACAATTAATTCATCTCATAGCCTGGATACATACATCAAAGGAAAGGGAGAGCAGAAGGCCCTGTAAGGGTAAACAAGGGAATCAGTTTACTTGCGATATCAATAAGAACTTGATAAAAAAAATAAATACATGAGACATGGAAGAAGAGGAATATCACAATAAAAAGAACATTAATCATAACATGAATATGTGGCTATAACATTTCATTTATACACTCACGAACATATCACCAAGGTTCATCGCCAAGGTTTTATAAACTTTTACCAAGGTTATTCACCAAGGTATTGTGAAACTTGTCATCTATAGAGATTAATTATTTACACAATGCATTGGAGTGTTATCATGGAGGACCCCTAATATGTCTTTATTTTCATGTGAGCAACATTTATCATAATCATACATTTCATAAATAACCCAAAGAGGATAAAAGAAATGGGTTTCATATCAAAATCATGACGTTTTAAAAAGTGTTTAGAAACAATATCATTATGTCATTTATAACCCATGGAAAGGGAATAAGGGTTTTATGTATGACAATTAAAGAATAAAGAATAAAATTTTTATGTCTTTATGAACACCCTCAGAAACAAAATAGTTCTAGGTATTCACATGAAAAAGATAAGAGAATTTTTTGAGAGAAAGAGGGAGAAATTTTGAGACGAAATTTCTGTAGCATAACGGCTATATAACATGGTTTTAGAAAATAATAAAAAGAGAGGGGAAAAGGGTCAACCACTCATAAATAACTATTGAAACAGTATAGGGAATGAATACAATTTAAATAAGATCATGGTATGTATTTTTGAATGAAATACCACATAAAAAGGAAACATGAAAGAAAAGAGAAGATGTTATTTCTTTTACCAAAATTCGCCAGCCTAACGGCGTCTCTTAAAAATTCAGAAATCAAGTTGATGAGAGCGGGAAAGGTTATCTCATCAATTGAAAATGAAATGGAAATTATTATTTATATAGAATAAAAAAACACCATATAATAAAATGGAAACTAGAAGACATAACATAATTGAAGTCATGACTTAAAAGAGGAGGGTGAAAGGTTCCCTTACCGCGAAGAGTAAATTCGAAAGCTTGAAGGTTGGGAACTTGTGGGATTGAGGTCACCTTGGGAGGACTACTTGGGAGGTAAAAATACTTGAACTTTTTTTAGGAGGATTTTGGAAAGAAATGATTGAGGGAATGGATTGGTATTTATAGAAAAAGGAGGGAATATTTAATTAATTTCTAATGGGACCTCATCAGTGGTATTTGAAAAACAATGGGCTTGCCCATGGTATTTTCCCATGGTATTGTCCACTTGGGACACCTCAAAACATATAATACTATTCACAAGTCTACCAGATTTATTAAATAATTATTACATCATCAATTATGTCATTAAACACCCGAAACTCAAAACTATATTTTTACTATTCACCGAAAATTCCTCTATTTCAGAAAAATCCAAAAAATTCAACCTAACCTAATATCGATGCTCCAAATTCAAAAACGAAATTCATTTTATGAAAATAATTTTCTAAATATTGTTAATTTAATTTTTAAATAAAATCGTTATTTATTCAAAAAAAACAACTCTAAATTTATAACTTGTTTTGTAACACCTTGGAAAAGTAATCAAGGTCCCATAAAATTATCGTATAACCATAAGAAAAAAAATTAACAATTTATGATTACATTTTATGAAAATAAATTTTCATTTTAAGTTATTAAATTAATTATAAAACTGTAAATAAAATATTTATGACATAAAAAAATATTAAAACTTATACTATGATCATATTTTCACTTTTAAGATGTCTAAATTGTATTTATACATTCATGGGTGAAGTTTCTATTTTTCTGGCCGATTTACTATTCATTACTATTCATAAGGGTATGTTACTATTCATACTTTACTATTCACTAAAAAACAAGTTGATCTTATTAGACTCTAAATTTCTTTCTGATCACAACTGTAGAAGACCATTTTTTGAAAATCATTTCAGATTATTAATTATTTATAGTTTAAATGAATATTTTAAAATACCCTTTTTTCAAAATTCAAAAATAATATTCATCCTATATTTATCCGTACATTTGAAAATCACTAATTTTACTATAAGAAGAAATAAAAAAAAATTTATATCAAAGGATTAAAGTATCTAAGGCCTCGTTACATAGCCCCTTATAACACCTGCATAGGACCTAAGGGTAAGGTGTGCTATGGTGATAGAATCTTAGGGCTTCTCAGACAACATAGCCCGAGTGGTGATTTCTATCAGCTTGAACTTCTACCTTAGGCAATTTTTTTTCAAACTTTACATGTTAGAGTTCAGCTTGGGCTTGGTCTGGAGCAAAGCCCAGTGATGAAACCTCCTTCCCAAGCTCGGACAGATGGGCTTCATATGGCCCGAGTCTATTGGATGGGGCCATCGACTCCTCTTTCTGTATTAATTAACCAATATCACATGTATTTAAAAACAATAATTGTAACATTAAGAGTTTAGCATCCAAAATTCATATTGATAAATTGTCATATAATAGTTGAATCCCAACGGTCTCATTTAATTATACTCACTTCATCAATTAAAGGATATAGTTTTGTTGAGTATAAAAAGAAATAACACACAAATTTAAGAAATAAAACTTATTCAAATGTTTGGGACGTTACACACATGTCCTTGGTTTATCATGAAACTATCCATAATTGGTTTATCTGAAACCACCCATCATTGATTTATAACATAACCACCCATCAAATGTCCAAGTACCATTAAATAATCATACGCATAAAATCTTTCATTTCATCATAAACTCATAGGAACAACTATTATCCCTTTCACAACTTGATGAAACCATGTAAAATAAACAATTTCTATAATAATATCTTTAAACCTGGTTAACCCAAGAAAAATAAATGGTTTCCATAACAATCTCTTCAAAACATGATTAACCTGTGGAAAGGAAACAGGTTCCATAACAATCTCTTTGAAATAATCTTAATCCATATAAATAATAATTAGGATGGTATCAATAAAAAATATAACCAATGTATGATAAGTAAAAATAATGTTTGTTGACATTGATAAATGAAAATTCCATTAAATGATCATTAAAAAAATTCTTGAGGAAAATATCATTTTAATTTTAAGAAACACTTATTAAAACATAAAAAATTTTGAAAAAAATTTATTTTAAAATAAACGTGAAATATTATAAAGGAATATCTTTTAAAAAAATTAAATCATTTATTGAGTAAAATATCCCTTATTCATTGAAAAAAAACTTTTTAAAACTTTTTTTAAATTTTTTTAGAAAACATGGTTTTGAAAGAACACTGATTTCTGACCGAAGAGAGAAATGAATCTGGATTTTATAATAAAAAATATCAAAAAAATTAAGTAACAAAGAGTATAAAAATGGTACCATTAATTTAAAATATCATGAATAACCATAGTATATTATATTTCATGATAATTGTAATTTTTCAACATTGGATAATTAATTATACACAATCCTTATAAATGATGAGATTGTAACAAAAGACACATACCACTTTGGTAACTTTAAATCATGATCCCCATGAAAGTATTGAAATAAGGGAAACATAAAATTCCATTAAAATAAATAAATTCATGATATTATGTGAAAAACTTGGATTTATATACACATCATAAAAGAATATAGGTGCGTAATTTGACATAATTCTCAAAGAATGAAAATTGCAACAAAAATCTATTACCGCTTCGGTAACATTGAAACCATAAACCCCATGAAAGAGAGATCATAAAATGGATATTTAACTACCCATAAATTTATTTATAATAATCATAAAATATATTCATGGGTAATATATACACCACACAACAAAAATAGGTGGTGAATATGTAATGTATCTCACAAAAATAAAAGTGAGACGAGAAAACCCCTTACTACTTGAGTAACTTTTGAATCATGAAATATGTGAAAGAATAAAATCCATTGAAACTTTTAATATAATTAAATAAATAAATTTCATGATATAAAATTTCATATTTAAATATATATACCACACAAAATAAACAATTAATTAATATGGTATAAGTCTCATATAAAAAAATGAGACTAGAAATCCCTTTACCTTGAGCCAAATTCGTCATGCTTGTTCTCTATCTTCATGAATAATTTAATTATTTTAATTATGTAATTGAATTATAACCTTTTAAAATTTTATTATTACTTTTATTTCACTTATAAACATGTTATATATAATTACATAATTGATTAAGTTTAAGTCGGATGTTGTGACCATATTTGGATTATGTGTCAAAATGACTTCGGTAGGTTGACTAGGTCCAAAAGGTAATTATTTAAACATATAAAGAATAATAATAATGAAATAATTATCATATTTATACATTAATTATACTTTTAAAACCAATAATGAAATATGGTAATGAAAAATTAACTAATGTTACGATCATAGAGATGGTAGGTCGTGTGTATGCAAGAGTAATGTTTCCATTTTTCAATGATTATTATGGAATGATGGTATGTAATATTTTATTTCCAAATAATTATAATTATTTAATAAATATAATTATATTTAATTATATATACTTATATATATCATTCTTTTGATTTAAAATGTATCACATCGCTTCGAGGAGGCCATGATCCACACCTCCACGAACAACGTTATCACGTTTTTAGCGTGTGAAAAAGATATGAAGAAAATTATATATTATATTTTCAAAAATATAATTATTTCATAAATATCATAATTATTTCATTTATTTCTTATATATTCATTATATTTACCCTTATTAGCTTCCATGCAACACATTAGTGAACAAAACTTCACATCGATTCATGAGGGGGTAGTCCGTCGTACACACAAGCGATGTTATCGTATACCTTGTGGAGTGGAATATAAAAAGGGTGTATATAATATTATGAATACATAGGTATTATTATGTTATAAATATCATAAATATCATATATAAATAGTATGATAATAATTATTCCCAACCATGAGAGGTGGTAATGGAAAAATGAACGGCATTATTTCACAAAGAGATAATCCTCCATACACACGAATGATGATTTCATAACTCATTTAATAGAAGTGTGTGTGGGTGTATGTCACATCCATGTACCTCTTTTAAGGTAATTTTTCTCTTCTATTATTTTCCTATAATTCTCCCCTATGTTTCCCCTAGGACCCCTTTAATTTGTAATTTTTTGGACTTGTTTTGGGTGTCCAGAATGGGCCACACGGTTTAATAAACCGTGCGGACAAACCGTGCACACCTCCAAGTCACTAAAAAAATATTTTAAAATTCAAAAATTAACCTTTTATATTCAAAAATAATCTTCCCATTTCTTCCCCATTTTATTCCTAGCATCCAAGGAAAGCCTCCAAGCTCTCTCAACCTCCCTTGGAACTCAATTTTGAAGGGCGGTTTGGTGGAGAAACTTCAAGGATTCTCAAGTAAGTTATTTCCCTTATTTCTTACAATTTTTTAGGATTTCTTCCACTTTTCATGAAGATAAAAATTTCTAGAAGCTATGGCTTCATACCTAGGGTTTTTATTTTGATTTCTTGGTCTAATCTTGTGGTTTTAGGTTCATTTTCTCTCCCATGTGGTGCAGCGGTGGTGCGATTGAAGTTTCACATAGGGATTTTAGGGTTTTAACAAACATGGTAGTTAATTCCATGTTTAAACATTATATAATGAGCTATATTTCTATAATTATATTTTTAGAATGTTCCCCTTTCATTGTTTTTGGTGAAAAAACTACTTTTTTGGTTGCATTTGTTAATCAGTTGATTTTTAAGTAGTATTTTTGTGTGAAAATGAAGGTTTTTCATGTTCATTCTATGTTGTACCAATTGGGTTGTTTTATACATCATGGAATGGTATTATTAAAAAAAATTAGTGCTGAAAATGTTGGTTTGGTTTAATATTGGTATGAATTTTGTTTTAAAGGAGGGAATTTAAATGTATTTTATGTGAAAAGTTTTTTTATAGTTTGTGAAATTTTTTTATGGAAATTCTAAGTGTTTATTTGAGTTATGAAAATAGTGAAAAAAATGTTTAGATACTATTTTGAGTGTTTATGACCAGAACTAGTATTTTTATGTGAAAATGACATTTGATATCATGTTGAACTTGTTTGATCACAAAGAGGGAAAACCATGTATCTAGGTGGGTGGGTGTATACTAGTATGCTAGTGATCCAGAGTGGTTTTGTCCTTGTTTCACTCAGCAAGTTTGATGTTTAAAACACTAAAATAAATTTAATTATGATGATTGGGGACCACTAGGATATGGGTATGTTCCCTACTTGTGTATCATTCATGAGAATAGATAGTTATTATGGTTACTTTTACACCGAGATACGAGGCACATGGGGCCCATAGCTAGCTAGTGCCTAGGGGTGTTCATGTGACTAATTCTCATTGAATATTTGGTATTTACCACTGGATTATGGTTTTTTTGGGTGGAAAATTCAGTATATTATATGTTTTATTTATATGTATTCATTCTTTAATGTTAACACTTGAAAATTATTTTCCATTAAAAGTTTCACTTTAGAAACTATTGCTACCATTTTTTTATATAAAAACATGAAAGATTTTTATCTTATAATGCTTCTCACATGTAATATTTGGCAGTAATACTACTGATATTAGGATCACACCCTACTTACACCTTTCGGTGTAAGTATACATGACCATGTTTGAAAATGGTAAGGGAAAGGTCCTTGAAGACGACGATTTGGGTTGTTAGTTTCCTTCCATGGTGTAGTGTTGTAGAGACGACTCATGGGTGATGACCCCTTGTAGTGTGGTGGTCCTTGGTATTTTTTTCTGATACATTTTTTGTTTTGGACCTCTTGTATCATGTTTAAAATCATGTATTCACTTCTGAATTTTATTTAAGGATTTTTTGGTCAGTAATTTTCAGATTCAGTTTATTATTATCATTATTGGGAGTTTTATGTAACCTAACTTGGGTAATCCATTTTTTATCATACCCAGGAACTTCTTCCATCCAGTGGGTATAGATAACACCCTTTGTTCATTTCCATAAACTGGGGTGGGTGTTGTTTTAATAGCAACCAGATTCGGTTCATGACAAAATGGTATCAGAGCCAAGTTAATCTTTTTGGGTCATATCATTATTTTGGGCTAAGTCTGGTTAGACAGAAGCTAGGACTATCATGTCTCATAGTTTTGGTTATGTGTACGGTGCCAGATGATTAACTCTTGTGAAACCCCTCGAGTCTCCATGGGATGTTGGGATTTTTTGTTTGACTTTACTTCTAGGTGGCATGTGCGGGCTGCAGACTGCACGTAGACATCAGGTGGGAGTGAAGTGGTTGTTTATTTCATTGTTGTGATGTGTTTGAATTATTTATAATTGATGTTCTCAATAAAAATTTTCATAATTTTTGAACTTATGATTTATTTTGTGACTATTACCTTGTTTATCAACATGCGTCCCCGGGAATCTCCCATGCACCCACATGAGGAAACCAGAGAGAGTTCCCCCTCACCGATTGATCAAAGGATTTTAGATTGTAATGACCCAAACTTTCATTAATGGAAATTCCTTTTGATCTAATTAAATACCTCATTATGTAAAATGTTTATATAAAATGTGAACTTCAATGCTTTTGTGTTTTTGGATTTTAAAATACCGTTAATAATTGTGATTTTTTCTAATATAGTCGTTGAACAGTGATAACATGATTAGTATAAATATAGGGCTTTAACAAATCCATTTTATAGAGACAAAGGAAGTGATGGCCTCATCCTGTAGACTTTCCCCACATGAAGCCATTTTTCGAAGCTCAAAAAGGATGTAGAGTCATTGTGTTTCTCTCTTGACCAATCCCAATCCTATCTTGAATATGTTGAGCTCGAGCGTAACCACCTACGAGATATGTGGAAGTTGATAGAGATTACCACCCGAGCAATGTTATCTGAGCCGCCCTAAGAGTCTGTCACCATCGCACACTTTACTCTTTGGTATCATGCTGGTGTTATAAGGGGTTATGTAACAAGACATTAGCACCATGATTATGTGCATTATTTTTTATATAATAATGATTATAAATTTATTTTATTATTGTAACTTTGTAAATTGTTTTTAAAGCACAAATAGTATTTTCAGCTAATATTCAACTAAAAAATCTATTTTGATAGATTAATGGATTTTTGAATTAAATAATTTTTTATTAAAATATTACTATTATTATTAAATTTCATTTTATTAAAAATAAATTATCGTATAATTTTATGAATGCAATTGTAATGTCTATTAAGGTTTGAAAGTTATTTTTGTCAAAACCCAAGAATTTTCGATAAATGTCGGTTTTTATTTTAAAAGTAAAAATTCAGATATTTATAAAATTATTTAGGTAAAATGACTACTATTTTTGGAGTCAGGATGTCGAAATTATCCAATGGTGAATTTTTTATAATTTTATGAGACAATCGAATTTTTGGTTAAAAATTAAATACCGTTTAAATATATAATGTGTTTCATGACGTCATAATGACCCAATAGTGATGTAATAAAATAATATAATCATTATTTTCGTAAAATATATGTTTTACCATTAAAATAATGTGACTTTTTATTTTTTTTGATTTATTTTACAAAGCTTTAGTGGACCCTCCAAGAGTTATGAAACATTTTCACTTTTTAAATGATTTTCCTTGAAAGTGTGACTCACCTCCACATAAGCAACCCTATTATTTTAAGAATTTTGGTCATTGTAAATATAAATTATTGTTTTCCACTCCCCATTGTCAAAAACCATGGGCAAAAACTATGTGTGGGTTTGTGGTTTTGATTAGTTTAATGTGAGGTGTCCCTAACCTAAATAATAAAGAATTCATTCTCCTTTCCTATATAAACCCACCCAATCTCTCACTTCATCAGCACTAAAATCCTTTGGAGTTTTTACAACATCTTCCCTCATCACTCTATAATCCTCTGAAGGCACCCTAATCTCCCAAGAAGCCTCTCACAAGCCTTTGGAAGCACACTTCCAAATAAGGGTTTTCCTCCTTTCTCATTTTTGTCCAATTTTCTTTAAGTTGTTATTCCCTTTTAATTCCAATTATAAATGTTGGGTTATAGTTCTAACATCCCCATACTTATCTATTTATGTTTTAATTATGGGAGACCCCTTTCTCTCTCATAAAATCCCTCCCATGTACACCTGTTACTATGCCGAAATTCCAAAAGGAATTTCTCTCTTCTCATTTACATTCAAGAAATTCTTTTGTATCATGAATCTAAATTCCAGTAAAATTTTTGGGACACGTATATATATGAACCCCCATAATTTCCATTTCATTTACATATTTTGATACATCTATTTCTCTCTCATCACCCATTTTTATGAATCCTTATGTCACATCGTTATGCTGCCAAAATTGAACCTCTTTTTTTCCAATCCAAGATCATTGTGTAGTGAATATCATACCCATGTCTCTATCATGGGTATTAAACTTTATACAAATTTACTTATTGATTATAGAGTTTCATTTATGAATTCCACATTCTTTTATCATGTTATGAATGATTATATTTAATGAATCCATGTTTTATGATCCATGTGGCACACTTATGCAAGAAATGAAATGTTTAAGAAGTGTGCGCCCTGATAGCGCTATAATGCATTGGGTATAGTATAGGATCATGATACGTCATGTGCAATGAGTGTTGAATCATTCTAATTTAAGTTAAATGAGGGTTTACCCGTGATTTTTGTGTAATGATGATTTAATCATTCTCTATGTGAAATGAGCCTTGGTTCATGCTAATTCCATGTTAAGTGTTGTTGCCACATTTCCTTGTTATGATTATCATGCTTTATCAGGCCTTTATGTTCAGGTTTCTCTTATGCTCCATTTATATTCCTATTTACTAACATATATTTTATTCCTCGTGTTATAACATTTTTATTCCCTTACAAGGCTTTATAGCTCACCCTTTTCTTATGCATGTCCTCAGTTTATCCTATGCAATGCTAAGTACGAGAAAATGTAGTTGTCATTTAAAGGATGTTTTCAATAAAGATGTTATATTTCATGTTTTAAGTTGATATGTAATGATCCTAATCCACAAAGACACTATACCTCTAGATCATATATGTTGTATGAAGTGAATTTTATGTAATAATTCATGTTTAAGTTGAAATAAATGCAGGGTTTCCATAGTTGGTATCAGAGGATAGGTTTAGTTATTTTTGGGATTAGGATTAGAAAACCCTAGTGAAGACTTTGAGACAAGACTAAGTATAATAAAAACATACCTATGTTTTTGTGAGTATTGAGTAAGTGGTTTACCAAGAAAATACATCCTTGTATGGATACGAGTAGGCAGAGGCGGCTCTGGCATAGATGTATCCTAGGGGTAAAACCCGAAAACACCCCTTTGAGCTAGACTCGAATTGGAACTGGTGCACGACAATGGGCCTTGTTTCACTCTTAGTTACAACACTCCTGGGGGATATTCTTTGGTAAATTCACAAGCTTAGTATGAACCATTATTAAGGGACAGAAAATTCCCTAAGAATATATGTTAAAAAGTAGATCATGGATAACATAGACTGAAGTCAATAGATTCATAAGTTAAAAAAATAAAAATTATTTATAAGTCATCAGTTTTGTCCTTGGTTTACCCTTTATGTGTTAACCCTAACTTTCCTTTTATTATAGCTAATGGCCGGTAAAAGGAGGACTCGGGCTAACAAACTATGTAAAGATCAATGTGATGATTGTACTAATGAGATTCCCAATCCGATGGGAGGGGAAATCGCAAACTTTGTCACACTTCTCTCTTAGCTAACTCAATATTTGAATAGAAACATGGGTGAAGAAGAACCTTCAACCCCCCCCCCCCAAGAAAGAAAAAGTCTCTATCAAGAGCTTCATGATACAATGGCCTCCTACTTTTAATGGATCATCTGAACCCTCAATTGACGAAAAATGGATCAACTCCATTGAAAATATATTCTCCATCCTTCAATGTTCTGAGCAAGAGAAAGTTCTTCTGGATGCTTATCGTATGGAGGTTGAACCTGATCAATGGTGGACGTTGATAAAAAAATATGAAGCCTGAGGAGGAGGTCGAGGCTTTGGAATGGAATGAGTTTCGGAAAAAAAAATTAATAAATATTTTTCATGCACCCTTCGGCTTAAGATGGAAAGGAAATTCCATGTCCTCAAGCAAAAAAGGTGATGAATATATCAGAGCTTATGAGGAAAACTTCGTAAGGCTTGCACTATAATCTTATGTCTTTGTCATTACCCCTGAATGCAAGGTTGAACACTTCTTCGGTGGGCTGAAACCAAGCCTGAGGAAAGTACTGGTGATCCGTGACTTTGACAGCTATGAGGAAATTGTCTGATGTGCTCTCAAGGTCAAAATGGAGATCGAAGAATCTCAGGGGTATCATGGGGATAAGAAGAATAAGGTTGAATTCAATTCTGGTAGTTTGATGGATAAATCCAATAGTGTTATGAAGATCCAGCACCCCACTTTCCAAAGGTGTGGAAAGAAGCACCCTGGAAATTTCCTGAAGTAGATGAGGAAATGCTTTCGGTGTGGAAGAGAAGGGCACCTGGCTATTAGCTGTCAGTAAGAAAAACCCGTGACAGCGACAGTGGAGAGGAATTCTCTGTTTGAACCTCAATGTGTTTCTCATTGCTACACCTACAAAGAACCGGGGCATCTTGCAAAACAGTTCCCTAATCCAAGGGTTTTCGGAGGCAACCAACAACCTCTAAGGCATCAAGGGTGAGCTTTTTCTATCACTATTGCTGAAGTGAACCCCGAAAACAAAGTGGTGACAGTTAGGCTAGTTATTCATTCAAGAATAGAGAACAGACTTTTTTATTCTTGTTCTACGCATTCTTTTATATCCCAAAATTTTAGTAGAATAATCCCAGCAACACCACAAATCAAGGATGTGAAGATTTCGGTGAGTATGGAAAATGGGGAAATCATTGCATACCATGAATATAAATCCTCCCCTATCATAATCTATTGATTGAACCTCCCAGAGAACCTCTTCTGGCTCTCTCTGGTGGAATTTGATGCAATTCATGGAATGGATTGGCTTTCCTTATATAGAGCCAACATAAATTTCCGTGAGAGGGAAATCACTCTCCATGTGGAGAATCGAAACCCAATTCTATACAAGTGAAAGTAGGAATATGAAACTTCTTTAACTCCATTATCTTAAGTGTGGATATTACTACCCAATGAACATGTGTATCTGGTTCAGATGATTGAGTCTAAGAAGACAAACATCCTTGAAGACATACCTATTGTGAGAGAATTCACTGAAGTGTTTCCCGAGGAATTTCCTCGTCTTCCTCCTAGAATAGATGTTGAATTCTCAATTGATCTCATACCTGGGGAATTTACAAAATCCAAGACTCCATATATAATGGTTGTTGTGGAGCTTGAGGAGCTGAAGAATCAACTACAAGAGAATCTGGATAAAGGATTTATATGCCCAAGTGATTAACCATGGGGTGCACCAGTCCTCTTTATTAACAAGAAATATGGGTCAATGCACCTTTTCATTTATTATTGGGATCTTAACAAAATCATGATAAAGAAAAAGTATCCTCTACCATGAATTGATGACTTTTCCGATCAGCTTCGTGGGGAACAATACTTCTCCCAGGTGGATTTGTGGTTGGGATATTATCAACTAAGGGTGAAGAAGGAAGATATCACCAAGACTACTTTTAGTATAAGATACGGGCACTAAGAATTTATAGTAATGCCATTTGGACTCACTAATTATCTAGTAATATTCATGGACTTGATGAATATAGTCTTTAGATATTACCTCAAAAAATTTGTGGTAGTCTTTATAGATGATATTCTGTTATACTCCAAAACCAAGGAGAATCATTAAGAGCTTCTAAGAACTATACTAGAGACCTCACAGAAGAAGAAGATCTATGAAAAGTAAAACAAGTGTGAGTTCTGGTTGAAGGAGGTCTTATTATTGGGACATATCATCACAAGAAATGGGATATCTGTGGATCCCTCAAAGATAGCTGTAATAGAGGGATGACTGAGGACAACATCGGTAACAGATATTCATAGCTTCTTGGGGTTGGTGGGATATTATCGACGATTTGTGAGAAATTTCTCACGATTTTCCAACCCTATTACTAAGATAACCCGGAAGGGAGTAAAGTTTTCATGGAGTGATGAATGCGAAGAATTCTTCAAGGAGTTAAAAATGAGGCTTATCATTGCACCTGTTCTCACTTTACCCATAAGTTAAGAACTGTTTTTGGTATTCAGTGATTATTCAAATAAGGGAATGGGATTTTTGTTGATGAAAAATGAAAAATTGATTGCCTACGATTCAAGGAAAATTATAGTTCATGATCAGAATTATCTAACACATGGTCTGAAGTTGGCCGCGGTGAACATCGATTTAAAATTTTGGCGGCATTATCTCTTTGGAAAGAAGTGTGAAATATATGTAGACCACAAAATCCTCAAGTATATATTCACATAGAAAGAGCTGAACATGCATCAACAAATATTGTTAGAGCTGATCAAAGACTATGAATTCTCGATCCATTACCACCCTGGGAAAGCGAACAAGGTGGCAGATGATCTAAGTAGAAAGGACGTAGTGATTCTATCACTGATGAGAATTGATAAGGATCCAATCTTCTTAGATTTGATGAAGATGGACATGGGAATCATAAAGAAGGGAACATCATCAATCCATTAACAAATGATTTCTCAACCATCTCGTTTGAAAAAGTTAAAGGATGCTCAAAAGGATGATGTGCGAATTCAAAAAAAAAAAGTGGAAGATATCAGAAGAGGGAAATCCATAGAGTTTAATGTTAATAAAGAAATAATTTTGAGATTTGGGAAAAGAATATGTGTTCCATCATGTTCAGAGATGAAGAAGAAACTTTTGGATGATGCACATAGTTCAAATTTATCTATTCACCTAGCAAACACAAAGATTTATCGAGATCTCCGAGAGCATTATTGGTGGGATAACATGAAGAAGGAGATATCTAAATATACATCAAAGTGTCTGGTGTGTTTGAAAGTGAAGGCTGAGAGATAGAAGTCTAAGGGGATGAGGCAACCATTACAAATACCAACATGGAAATGGGAAAACATCACCATGGACTTGGTCACCGGACATCTGAAGACATCCAAAAGAAATAATGTAATCTGGGTAGTTATGGATCATCTTACGAAGTCTGCACACTTCATTTAAATTTAGGAGGATTTATCATTGGATCAACTGGCACAGATATATATCAGGGAAGTGGTAAGGTTACATAGAGTACCACTATCTATTATGTCTGATCGAGATCTAAGATTCAACTCTATGTTTTGGCAGAGTCTTCAACATGCTCTAGATACTGAGCTAAACTTCAGTACGGCTTATCATCCTCAAACTGATGGCCATTCCGAACGGACTATCTAAACACTTTAGGAAATGTTGAGAGTGTCCTCATTGGACTTTAAATGAGTATGGGATCAACATCTTCCTCTGGTTGAGTTATCTTATAACAATAGTTTCTACTCAAGAATCTGAATGACACCCTATGAAGCCCTGTATGGGAAGAGGTGCAGAACACTAACATGTTGGGATGAAGTCAGTAAGCATAAGCTGCTAGGACCAGAAATGGTCAAAGAAATGGTGGAGAAGCTGAAAACCATTCAGCAGCATATCAAGGCAGCCCAGAGTCGATAGAAGATTTAGGCAGATAACCGTCGATGAGACCTTGAGTTTAAAGTTGGAGACATGGTATTTCTATGAATATCTCCATGTAATAAGGTTGTGAGGTTCTAAAATAAAGGTAAGTTAAGTCCTAGGTACATCATCCCCTTTGATATTCTTGATCGTGTCGGGGATTGTGCATATCGACTAGAACTTCCACCTACCATGGCCAAAGTACATGATATCTTTCATGTATCCCTCTTAAGTAAGTACATACGAGACCCTTCACATGTACTCTCTTCAAGGGTGGTATAGTTAGAGGATGATCTTTCTTATGAGGATCAACCAGTAAAGATCTTAGAACGTAGAGAAAAATTTCTATGAAATAATATAATGCCCCTCATCAAGGTGCTGTGGAGAAACCACAAGTTTGAAGAAGCTATGTGGGAATCGGAATAAGTGATGAGGTAGAGTTACCCACTTCTTTTTTAGTCTGGGAAAAGGAAATTTCGAGGGTGAAATTTCATTAGGGGGAAGATTGTAACGACGCAAAATTTTATTAATGGAAATTCCTCTTAATCTAATTGAATTCATTTTATGTAAAATGTTTATATAAAATGTAAAATTCATTGGTTCTATGTTTTTGGATTTTAAAATAACATTAAGAATTGCGACCTTTGCTAATATAGCCATTGAACAGTGATCACATGACTTGTATAAATATAGGTCTTTAAAAAATCCAATTTACTTAGATAAAGGAAGTGATGACCTCATCCAGTAGACTTTCCCCATATGAAGGAAATTTGTCATAGTTCGAAAAGGAGGTGGCGTCATTGGGCTTCGATCATGACCAAACCCAAGCTGATCTTGAATACATTAAGCTCGAGCGGAACCACCTATGAGAGAAGTTGAAGTTGATAGAATTACCACCCGAGCAATGTTATCTGAGCCACCCCAAGAGTATGTCACTATCACAGACCTTACTCTTTGGTCTTATGCAGGTGTTCTAAGGGGTTATGTAACAAGACCTTAGCACCATGATTATGTGCATCATTTTTTATATAATAATGAATCTAAATTCATTTTATTATTGTTACATTGTAAATAGTTTTAAAGCACAAATAGTATTTTTAGCTAATATTCAACTAAGAAATCTATTTTGATGAATTAATGGATTTTTGAATTAAATAATATTTTATTAAAATATTATTATTATTAAATTAATTTTTATTAAAAATAAATGATCGTATAATTTTATTAAGGAAATTGTAATTTTTATTAAGGTTTCAAAGCTGTTTTTGTCAAAACCCATGAATTTTCGATAAATGTCGGATTTTATTTTAAAATTAAAAATTTAAATCTTTAGAAAATTATGTAGTTAAAATGAATATTATTTTTGGAGTCAGAATGTCGAAATTATCCAACGGTGAATTTTTCATAATTTTCTGAGTCAGACGAATTTTTGGGTTTAAATTAAATACTGTTTAAATATATAACGGATTTTATGACTTCATAATGACCCAATAGTGATGTAATAAAATACTATAAACATTATGTTCGGACAATATGTGTTTTACCATTAAAATAATTTGATTTTTTTATGATTTATTTTACAAAGCATTAGTGGACCCTCCAAGAGTTATAAAACATTTTCAGTTTTTAAATGATTTTCCTTGAGAGTGTGACTCACCTCCACATAAGAAACCCTATTATTATAAGAAGTTAGGACATTGGTCGTATAAAATATTGTTTTACACTCCCCATTGTAAAAAAAATGGGAAAAAACCACAGGCTGGTTTGTGGTTTTGATTTGTTTAATGTGAGGTGTCCCAAACCTAAATAATAAAAAAAATCCTTCTCCTTTACTATATAAACCCACCCAAGCTCCCACTTCTTATTCACTAAAATCATTTGGAGTTAATCTAACCTCTTCCCTACTCTCTCTAGAATCCTCCCAAGGTGCCCCAATCTCCCAAGAAGCCTCTCTCAAGCCTCTCTCAAGCCTTTGGAAGCACACTTCCAAGTAAGAGTTTTCCTCCTTTCTCATTTTTGTCTAATTTTCTTTAAGTTGTTATGCACTTTTAAATAAAATTATAAATGTTGGGGTATGGTTTTTCACCTCCCCCATACTTCCCTATTTATGTTTTAATGATGGGATACCCATTTATTTCTCATAAAATTCCTCCCATGTACACCCGTTACTATGCCGAAATTCCGAAAGGAATTTCTCTATCCTCATTTACATTTACGAAATTATTTTGTATCATGAATCTAAATTCCATTACAATTTTTGTCACATGTATATATATGGCCCCCACTTACTGCCCATTTCATTTACATATTATGAGAGACCCATTTATCTCTCATCAAACATTTTTATGAATCCTTATATCACATCGTTATGCTGCCGAAATTACACCTCTTTTTTTCCAAGCCAAGATCATTATGTAGTGAATACCATACATATGTCTCTATCAAGGGTATTCACCTTTATACACATTTACTTGTTTATTATAGGGTTTCATGTATTAATTCCACATTCCTTTATCATTTAATAAATGATTATTTTTAATGAATCCATGTTTTATGATCCATGTGGCACACTTATGCATGAAATGAAATGTTTAAGAAGGTGCACCCTGATAGTGATCCAATGCATTTGGTAAAGTATAGTATCATGATACTTCAAGTACAATTAGTGTTGACTCATTCTAATTCATGTTCAATGATGGTTTACTCATACTTTATGTGCAATGAGGATTTACTCATTCTCCTTGTGCAATGAGCCTTGGCTCATGCTAATTCTGTGTTAAGTGTTGTTGCCACATTTCTATATTATGATTATCATTCTTTATCATGAATTTATGTTCATGTTTCTCTTGTGCTCCATTTATATTCCTATTGACTAAATTGTATTGTATTCCTCATGTTAAACCATATTTATTCCCTTACTGGGCTTTATAGCTCACCATTTTCTTATGCATGTCCTCAGGTTATCTTATACAATGCTAAGTACAAGGAAATGTAGTGGTCATGTAAAGGATGTTTTCAATAAAGATGTTGTATTTCATGTTTTAAGTTGATATGTAATGATCATAATACTAAAAGACACTATACCTCTCGATCTTCTATGTTTTATCAAGTGAATTTTATGTAATAAATCATGTTTAACTGTGAAATAAAAGTAGGGTTGTCATATAGAAGTTGTGGTCAGGGATGTCCAAGCCCTAGGAAAGGGAGTATCTCTTGCTCCTACTTAAACTATAGAAGAAGTGTCTTCTCCTAGGATGTAAAACTCCCATGTGTTCCTAAAGAACAAGACTCATACTTCTTGAGGTAGCATCGAACCCCAGGAAGTAGAGGAGTGGATCGAGAAGATTAAGTGCATGTTCGAGTTTCTTGTCACACCTAAGGAGATCAGGGTGAAGTGTGCCTTTTTTTCTGTTAGATGGTTATAGCTGCAGGTGGTGGAAGTTAGTGCCTCAAGTTGGGAAGCATGAACAAATGAGCTGGAGGGACCACAAGGTTACCTTCAATGACTAGTAATGCCATGAAGTCTTGTAATATTCTAGATCCCAAGAGTTTATGGATTTGGTTCATGGAGATATTTCATTGATGGAGTATGCCAACCATTTTTCTGAGCTGGTTCGGTATGCTCTGGAAATTATCTTCAATGAGCATATGAAGGCTCAATATGTTCAAGAGGGGTTTGTGGTCAGAGATCTATTATTAGGTATTCTTGTTTAAGCTGAATACTTACGCCAAGGTGGTTGATTGGGCTTGTATGCTGTAGATTTACCCCAAGGGGAGGTCTAGTTTCTCTGGGGTAGAGTAAGTGATGGGTAGTGGTAGTTCTTCTGGGAAGAAAAGGAAGCGAGAGGAGAAGGGGAAAAAGGGAGGTAGTAGTTGAGGCTAATCTTCCAAGCAGCCTTCATCTGTGGCTTCTGATGCGAGGTTCGTCGCATGCCACCAGTGTGGGAGTCTATGGAACATCTGACCAGCATGCACATCTCATATGAAGCCTTATTATCAGTGTTGAGGTATGGGACACTTGTAGTGTTTTTGTAGGATGGCACGTCCAATCTAGGGTGGGGCAGGATCAGTTTCCTCCAAGAGAGTGTTAGCTCAGTCAGAGCCATCAAGGATGGGGGGATCTCAGTTTGGCGTTCATGGAAGCAGGGCCAGATCATCTTCTGGTTAGATCCATTTCACATCCATTTTCAGAAATAGAGTAGGCATCTTCATGTTGTGGAGTAGGTGCCAGTGGGAGCAGATATGGGGCCTTAGACAGTTTGTGATACCATCTTAATTGCATCTTCTATAGTTGATTCTCTTTTCGATACTGGTGATTATGTTTCATTTATCTCTACCAATTTTGTGATCACTCTGAATTTATAAGCTGATTTTTTATCTGTTGTGATGGAGTTGGTGATGTCATTGGGTAAAAAGAGGGATCAAGGTCTCAGGTTCCCATTGTGTGAACTTACAGTGTCTGGGGTTGAGATGGAGTGGGACCTCTTGGTCCTGGATATGGATCTTTTTTATGTAATCCTTATCATGAATTGGCTGGTGAAATTTTAGGCACACTTCGATTACTACAGGCATCGGGTGAGTTTCACTACACCTGATGGAGGCCCTCAAGTTTTTCATGGGGAATGAGATCCTCGACCGGGTCATGCGGGACCACCACTCCTAGAGTTGGGTAATATTATCTTCCAGTTATTGTCGATTTCACTATAGGAAGACGGTCATACTCCTAAGGGTGTATTACCTCACATATTGGATGAGTTCCTAGAGGTATTTATAGATTATTTTTCTAGATTTCCCCCAGAGCGGTATGTGGAGTTCTCGATTTATTTGGCATTAAGAACATAGCTGATATCTATTCCCTTGTATTGTATGTCCCCCAAAAAATTTATGGAATTAAATATACAAATGGAAAATTTGGAATCCAAAGGATTCATTCGCCCGAGTGTC
Organism: Viscum album; assembly: GCA_963277665.1. Taxonomy (NCBI): domain Eukaryota; kingdom Viridiplantae; phylum Streptophyta; class Magnoliopsida; order Santalales; family Viscaceae; genus Viscum; species Viscum album. The sequence goes on along the minus strand of OY728160.1, from coordinate 1,302,695,963 downwards.
TGTCCTTGGGCCGCTATTATCCTTTTTTCAAATAAGGCTGACGGATCCCTCCAGTTGTGTATTGACTACCGAAAGCTGAACAAGGTAACCATCAAGAAAAAAAATCATTTTCCCCAAATATATGACTTTTTTGATCAGTGGAAGGGTGAAAAGTGGTTTTCTAAGATAGACACGTGTTTGGGTTACCACCAACATAGGGTGAATGAGGTAGATATCCCTAAGACAACGTTTTGAAGAAGGTACGACCACTTTGAGTACTTGTTCATGCCTTTCGAGTTGACCAATGCTCCTGTATTATTTATGGAAATAATGAATATGGTGTTCCACCAGTATCTCGACTCTTTTTTAGTGGTATTCATGGAAGACATCTCGGTTTACTTTGGATCATAGGTGGATCATGAGATTCACTTTTGGATTGTATTGGGAACCTTGTGGGATTGACGCCTTTATGCGAAGGTGTCCAAGTGCACTTTATGGATCTCGGAAGTGAATTTTTTGGGTCTTGTGATCTTAGAGAAGGGGGTTTTGGTGGACCCTGAGAAGATCAGTGCAATGATGTCATCGGATCAGTCGAATAATATTTTCGAGATTAGGAATTTTATCATCTTGGAAGGTTATGACATGCTATTTATTTGGGATTTCTCTCGACTTTCCTCACCCATGACCACGCTCACCTAAAAATGGGTGAATTTTGTATGGGGCCCAGAATGCCTAGCATCCATTGAGGAGTTGAAAAGATGGTTGACTACTTCTCCCATGTTGATCTTTCCATAATTTAGAAAGTTCTGTGTGGTGTATTGTGATGCTTCAGGTATGAGTCTCGATTGTGTGCTTATACAGGGTGACCACGTGGTGGTATATGGATCTCGCTAACTCCAACCACATGAAACGAATTACCCAACCCATGAATTGGATTTGGTTGTGGTAATGCATGATTTGGAGGCTTGGATTCACCACCTCTTTGGGGAAATTTTGTGTTATAATTTAATCACAATATCCTATCCTATATTTTCTCTCATAAGGATTTTAATCTGAGGGAGCAACATTGGATCGAGTACCTACTGGGTTTCAACTTTGACATTGTATATACCCTGAGAAAGTGTAGTGTGGGGGATGATGCCTTGAGTAGGAGAGTACCAGTACAGGCTTTGAGGAAGTTCAGTGATGAGGGGACTCTAATGGGGCTCTTTTCTCCAATGTACGTGGAGAGAAAGTAGCACAGTGGAGGTGTGTTCTTGGAGAGTGTTCAGTTGACTCCCACTCTTTTAGAGTTGATTCAGCATGATCAGCCCAGTGATGAGCTATGTCCGTAGTCAAGGTATTTTCTTTATAGTGGGGAGACGTCTCATGATTGATCTTCATCCCCTGAGGCTATCTTGTGCTTCAATGGCCGTACAGTGGTTCCTCTATCTCTGAGGAAGGTGGTGATGCAAGATAGCCACGGGTCTCAGTGGGATGTCCATCCTAGGGATATCAAAATTTACTATGATGTTTGTCAGTAGTTCTAGTGTCCAGGTATGATACAAGATATAGAAGACTTCGTGTCGATATGATACACATGTCAGAAGGTAAAAGTAGATCATCAAATACCCTCCGGTTTGCTCCAACCATTACCCATTCCTACCTTGAAGTGTGATGAGGTCACCATGGATTTCATTACTGGATTACCTCTTACACCTTGGGGTAAGAAAAACATATGGGTAGTGATTAATCATTTGATCAAATAGATATATTTAAAGTAGATGAGTTGGACTGATTCTATATTCAGGAGGTCATAAGGATTCATGGTATTCTTTCAGTAGTGGTCTTGGATAGAGACCCCTGTTTCACTTCTTGGTTTTGGGAAGGCCTTCATAAGGCTTTGGGGTCTCACGTTAAAATGAGCATGGTATACCATCCTCAAATGGTTGGTTATAAAGAGTGGGTGAATCCAATTTTGGAGGACATGCTTCGTGCATGTGTTTTGGACTTTGGAGGTTCCTAGGATTGTCATTTGGGATTGGTTGAGATCGCTTATAATAATATTTACCAATACTCTATTCTAATGACTCATTTTTAGGCTCTATATGGTCGGCCTTGTCATTCCCCTCTGTGTTGGGATGATGTTGGTGAGACCTCATTTTTGGGGTCGATCCCTGTGCAAGAGATATCTGAGAAGGTCAAGTTGATCAGATATCGGTTATTAACAGCACCGAGTCACCACAAATCCTATGCTGATTAGAGGCAACGATACCTAGAGTTTTCTATGGATGATCGGGTATTCTAGTAGGTGGCCCCTCATCTGGGTCATCATCATTTGGGAAAGTAGGGAAAGCTAACACTAAGATATGTTAGACATTTTGAGATTACCAAACGAATTGGAAAGGTGGAATGTAGGTTATATTTTCTCTTTTAGTTGTAATTTATTCATGACGTATTTAATGTATACCAGTTGAATAATTACAATATGGATCTTTCTCATGTGTTGAATTGGGAGGAGTTGGATATAGAGCTCGATTTTTCTTTTCTTGAGAAGTCGGTGAGAATAGTTGATTCCTAAGAGAAGGTGCTTTGGGGAAAGTCTATTCTACTAGTTCAGGTCCTTTGGAATCATGTAAATGATTTCCAAGAAACCTGGGAGTAGAAGTCATATGTTGATAAAGAGTACCCATTCTTGTTTTCTGATCATGCATCAAGTTGAATTTCTGATGTAGAAAGTCTTTCATGGTGGGGATAATTTCAACATACATATCCCTCTTTTAAGTTACTTTTTTCGCTTCTATTCTTGGACTAACTTTCCCACCTAGGTTTCCTATAGGTCCTATTTAATTTGGATATTTTTGGACTTGTTTTGGGTCTCCATAATGGGTTTCATGGTTTACTAACCCATGTTGACAAACCATGCATATCCTCCATGGAATTAATTTTTTTTTGAAATTACATCTTTTCCCATCTATATTTAAACCTAATCTACCCATTTCTTACCCATTTCGTGCCTATCATCCATGGAAAGCCTCCAAGATCTCTCAACCTCCCATGGAACTCAATTTTGAAAGGGGATTTGGTGGATAAACTTTGAGGATTTTCAAGTAAGTGATATCCCTTGTTTCTTCCAATTCATTGGGATTTATTACACTTTTCTTGAATCTCCAAATGTCCAGAAGCTGGGGCTTAGTACCTAGGTTTTTTTTTGATTTCTTGGTCCAAAATTTTGGGTTTAAGTTCATTTTCACTCTATTATTTTGAAACGATTCTACGATTGAAGTTTCGCACAAGGATTTGAGGGTTTTTACATATTTGGTAGGTGATTCAATGTGTAAAACTAGTAGAATGAGCTATATTTATAGAATTATATTTCTAGAATGTTCTTATTTCATTGTTTTTTGTGAAAAAACTATTTTTGGTTTCATTTGTAAAGCGGTTGATTTTTAAGTGGGATTTTTGTGTGAAAATGGAGTTTTTTCATGTGCATTCTATGTTGTACCAATTGGGGTTGTTTTATACTTCATGGAATGTTTTTATTAAATTATTTTTGTTATTACAATAATATTTTGGTGTAATATTTGTATGAATTTGATTTTAAAGTAGGGATTTTTATTTTATTTTATGTGCAAAGTTTTGTTATACTTTGTGAAATTGTTTATGGAAATTATAAGTGTTTATTTGAGTTATACGAATAGTGAAAATCATGTTTAGTTACTATTTGGAGTGTGTATGACCAGAACTAGTATTTTTACATGTAAATGATATTTGATAGCATGTGTAACTTTTTTGATCACAAAGAGGGAAACCCAGGTATCTAGGTGGGTGGGCGCGTACTAGTATGCTAGTGATCCAGAGTGGTTTTGTCCCTATTTCACTTAGAAAGTTTGATGTTAAAGACCCTAATAAAACTATAATGATGTAGATTGGGGACCACTAGGTTATGGTAATGTTCCCTACTAGTGGATCATGCATGAGAATAGATAGTTTTATGGTTACTTTTACACCGAGATATGAGGTAACTAGGGCCCATAGCTAGCCAGTGCCTATGGGCGTTCTCGTGACTAGTGCTCATTGACTATTTCATATTTATCATTGTCTTATGGAGTGTTTGGATAGAAAAATTAGTATCTTGAATTTTTTATTTAAACATATTCATTCTTCAATGTTAACCCTTGAAAAATATTTTCCATTAAAAGTTTCATGTTAGAAATTGTTGTCGACATTTCATGTTTATAAAAACATGCAAGGTTTTTATCTTGTAATGCTTGTCACATGGAATATTTGGGTGGTATATTATTGGGATTAGGCTCACACCCTAATAACAACTTTTGGTGTAAGTAGACGTGATCATGTTTGACACTGGTAAGGGAAAGGTCCTTGAAGATGGTGGTTCAGGTTATTAGTTTCTTTCCATGGTGTTGTGTTGTGGAGATGACTTGTGGGTGATGAAACCTTATCATGTGGTGGTACTTGGTCTATTTTGATACTAATTTTGTAGTTTTGGACCTATTGTGTCATGTTTAAAACCTTTTATCCAGTTCTGAATTTTATTTAAGGATTTTTTTGTTGGTGATTTTCAGATTTAGTTTATTAATTATTATTGGTTGTTTTATATATCCTAACTCGGGTAAACCATTCCAAAACCATTGTTTATCATACTCAGGGGACTTGTTCTAGACTGTGTGGATAGGGAACGTCATTGGGGATTTTCCACAGACTAGGTTGGGTGTTGGTTTTAATGGTGAAATGATTCGGTTCATGACAGTGTAGGTCATAACCTTAAAATAAAAATATCTCAGTATATTTATGAAACTAATTTTATTATATAATAATTTTTAAAAATAATTTAATGTGGTGGATAAGGAAATAAAACCAAAATGCACATTGATGAATGTTACCTCTTCTTAGGGTAACTCCTTTTGATTTTCATCAAAGGACTTCATTGGTTTTCTTTATACCCAAAGTGAGGATTTTAGGATGAGATGAGAGAAGTTTATATTTTATTTGGGTATTTTTTTTGATTAGCCAAAAGGCTTTATAGGTGTGACGAAGTGGGGAGAGTGATTTCCTTTTTATAGTTGAGGAGGAGTGGCAATCTTGTAAATACTCAAAAATATTTACAATTGGGAGGTCTCCCATACCTAAAATGACTCAAAAATTAAATAATAAGGTAGTTTAGGTATGATTTGGTCGAGACACACCACCTATACAAAATTAAATACATTTTTTTAAACATCATGTTCTTTAACACCTAAGTTTCCTTATTTTTTTATTTTGATTTCTCATTAAGGTAACTAGTTTTTAACCTATGTAATTTATATATTAAGAATAAATTAAAGTGATAATTATTAATATATTTATACAAAATAATTTCAAATAATAAATCCAAATTATAAAATTAAAATATCATGTTCTTTGGAAATTAAATTTAATAGAATCACAAGTAACACACACAAAAACTACTTTAACCCTAATTGTGCCAAAAATGTTTTTACTATTTATGGGTCAATATGTTCATTATAAAAGATAAATTGGTCCATGAATGGACCAAATTTGATATTTATTAAAATTTAAAAATAAATTTACATAAGATAGAATTTTTATTAATTTAAAATCATTTAGTAAAATGTCATTTATTATAGAATGACATTAATGTCAATTTTGACATTATTTATTTAATTTAAAATTAAAAATATTAAGACAATAATGGAATTAAAATATATTAATTTCAAAGATTATTATCATCATATATTCATCTAAAAAATAATGGAACACAAAAATTCGTTCTATTTACCCCACTTTAAATATTTTTAGTATCATTTATTTTATTTTATTATTAACTAAATAGTCTATGTGTTAGTGTTTCTTAATAATTTAATGTAATTATATCATATCTAAAAATTAAATATAAATTATTATAATTATAAAAAATATTTATATTTAAAAATAACATTTATAAATGAACCTATGTAGTCTTTCCTTATCCCCAAATCTTTATAGAAAATAAAATGAATAAAAGTACATTTTTCTCTTTTTCTTTTCATAACTTATTATATGGGTAAATTTTAAGAAATTGGTCCAAAAAACTCATAAATTATGCAAATAAGGTCATAAGGGTCCAAATATTTCAATAAAATGGATTTTGGGAATGTTTAGCATCATTTTTACACCTTGTATTTTATGTTTAACCATTGAGAAAGCTTCTTTTTACCTAAATCATGATAATTAATTTTAATTTTTTCACTAATCATTTTCATAAAAAACTAAATTTACCTTATTAAACATTATAAATTATGTTAGTTAAAAATATTTTATCCATTTTTTCAAAATTAAATGCATATAAATGGAAGAATTTAATTTAAAATTTGTTATATGGACATGAGAAAGCGGGTTTTTAAAGTAAAAATGTTCAAAAGATTGAAATTTTTTATATCCAAATTCAACATAAAAATAATTATAATAAAATAAATTGGTTTAATAGATGTATAATGTTTCTAATTTTACTTTAAAATTTATTTAAAATACAATTCACCATTATAAATTATTTAGATGAAAAGTCATTTTTCAATTAAAATTCAATATTTTTCACTATTTATCAAATAATGGAACTTGTCAGAAAAATAAAAAAAATTAACCCTGATTTTATTTTTTTTCATTTAACATTAAAATAAGAAGTTTATTTTTTAAAATAAAATTTATAAAAGTGTAAAAATTTAGTTTTAAAATAAGTGCGTGATTAAAAGGTGAAAAAAAATATTTTTAGAAGAAAAAATACAATTTGTAAGCATAAAATGGATTTATTTTTATTTATAATCTAGAAAAAATAGTTTTAATGATAAAAATTATAATTAATATATAAAATTTAAATTTAATTAATCCAAAAAGTGTGATTTTATTATTTTGTTGTTATAAAACACACTTGTGCACATTTAAATTGTTTTTTATGAAAAAGATTTTCTTTTATTTTTAGAATGGTTTTATTTTAAATTATAATTAATTGGTAAAAAAATAATTAATTATATATACATGTGTAAATCATAATTTAATTATTCAATTAATTATATTCATACCCATCATTTTGATGGCTAAGTTATAATGTTAATATATATCATGGGTCCTTCATGTTTGGTGTTGTGTGTTGAATATGATATCGAACATAAATATTTTGGGGTTTCGTGCATCATAATCTAAATTTAGTTTTGTATGTAATGAAATATAAAATTAATACTGGGTGTCCCTTACACTATTAAATAAAATTTTATTCTTTTAAAATATGAGGGTGTTAGACCCTCGCACCTTTAATAAATTTATTCCTCACAATTAAAACATCATCTCAGTAACCAAAGGATGAACATTTAAAAGACCTTTTTTTAAACCTGCATCATAAAAATAGTTAATAAAAATCATATTAATAATAAATAAAAGGAATTACATGGTCATATTGAATAACACATAACTAGGATTCCAAATAGAATAATATAAGAGGGAATTCAGGAAAAGTGTAAATAATTATAGAGAGTGATTGAGGTCATTGATCATAAACAAGTGAATGGTCAATGGAAAGATATTGGCCCCAAAACCATAAATCCATGATGATAAAAAAGACTATAAATTCATCATAATTGAATATACTATGATAATATTTTTGTTTCAATATTATTTTCATGGAGTTGAGTAATTCTCTTACCGTCTATACTAATAGAAGAATGGATATATACTTATGAGTATAATTTCGTACTTTTGTCAATTTCCAGCACTATATCATCTATTTACTCTAAATTATGAGTATTCAATATGAATTTTCAATTATTAAAGCACTAAAATCCAAATTTAAAGACCATATAACCAAAAAACGGATGACAAGATATTCCTCCTATCTTTAAACATTAACAAAAAACACAATGGTTATCAGATGGTAATATAATTCCCAAAAATGAATAAACCTTTATATGATGCAATAATAATAAAAATTAAATAATAATAACCAAAGTTTAAAATATATAATTCTATAAATTACTATCATTAAAATTCTTCAAACATTTCCTAACTAATTTTGAAACCCAAATATTAGAGGGATTTGACCATACATACTTCTATGATAATTCAAACATTATTCCTAGAACAAAATCGCATATGTTTTCAAAATAAACCTAATATTTACATATAAAAAAATTCATACTAACCAGGATATCAAGTAGGACCGTGGTAGGAACAAAAACCCTTATCATTCATTTCTTCAGGGTTTCAAGCCCCACCACCTTACCAGATGCGACAGGTTTTCAACCAACATACAGATTATCATTTTTTAAAATAAAAACTAATATGTTCCTAAATAAAACTTAATATTGATCCTAGGGGTTACAAATTAACCAACTTAAAAAAATCTCCCAAAATGTCATTAATCACATTAAGACTTCATCACTTAAAACCTCAAGGGGTGTCTAAGAAAATAAAGTTCTAATCATTCTTAATCTTTTAGAACTATGAAGGTATCCATAACTCTTAAAATAAACACACATGAAAACACAATAATCTCCAAAGTTATCTAAACTGAAATTCAATGCCAACTATAACAGCCCAAGATCTGCACTTCCAAATCATATACTGAAATCTATAACTTTATATTCTCAGCCATCATGTCGATAATTTTGAACCAATTTTTTTCCATTAAAACCTTATAACATAAAAAGGAAAACTTGGATCACTTACATTATGGAGGACCTTTTAGGTTTAGAGTTTTATAGAATTAGGAAAACTCTTATATAAAAAATAATCAATTAATCAAATAATCATTTCACCTATTTAACCCAGCTTTTCTTATTTCACAATAGGTCATCAACATCTTCCTTGTAAAATCCTTTATAGACATAAATCGTTCAATCACATTATTTATATTATAACCTAGGGAAAAGGGAAAAAAAGAAAGGTCAGCTCAAATTCTCACTAAGGGTAAACATAAAAATTAACAATTGAATGTCATCAATGAGAATAAAAGTGTATAAGTGTATGATGACAAAATCAAGTACATGATGGAATCATAAAGGAACTCATACCCATCAATACCTAGATCATCAAATATGAAAATATGGAAAAGTCAATAGTCATCAGAATCAATAATCATGAGTTGTGTTATATCAATCTCAATCATGAGAATCATTATAAACCCATATAAAGCATAAATAAAACATTTATGTAACATGGTATATCATTTTCACTTCACTATTAAAATAACTCTTACAAATGGAATAATCATATGATCCACTTCCATACCCAATTCATTGGAGGGATATAACAAACCCACTCATCCATAGTTTATCATGTTACCACCCATCATTGATTTATCATGGAACTACCCATCATTGGTTTATAATGTAACCACCCGTCAAATTTCCAAGTACCATTACATAATCAAAACAAATAAAATCTTTCATTTCATCATAAAATCTTAGGAACAACCATTATCCCTTTTATAACTTTATTAACTTTTAGAAAATAAACGAGTTCTCTAAAATTATTTTGAAACATGGTTAACCAGTGGAAAAGAAATGGGTTCCCTAAAAATCTCTTGGAAACAAGATTAAATTGTGGAAAGGAAAATGGTTCCAGAACAATATCTTTGAATCATTCTTAATCCATCTAGAAAATAATGTGGATGGTATAATTTCTAAAATATCCTTATTTTACGATAAGAAAAAAAAGGTTTGTTAAAATTTATGAATATAAATACCATTAAAATATCATTAAAACATTCTTGAGGAAAATATCCTTTTCATTTTGAAAACCCCTTTTTCAAATATAAAACATTTTGAAAGTCCTTTTATTTGAAAATAATATTTAAATATTATAATGGAATATTTTAAAAATCATTTAAAGAATTTATCTATTAAAATATCCATTAAAATTCAAAACATACTTTTTAAAACATTTTTTAAAACATTTTTAGAAAACATGTTTTTGAAAGAGCATAGATTTCTGACCGAAGAGAGAAATAAATTCAGATTTTCATAAAAAATCACTAAACTTTTAAGTACCAAATAGTATATAAATTGTAAAATTACATGAAAATTTAATTAATAAACATAGGATAGGATATTTAATGAGAATTATAATATTTCAACATTGGAGACTTAATTATACACAATCCCAATAAACGATGAGATAGTAACAAAAGACTCATACCACTTTGGTAACTTTGAATGACGATCCCAATGAAATGATTACATTAATAGAATATTAAAATACAAGGATAATATATAAAATATTGATATTAAAAGATAAATTGGATTTATATATACCTTTTAAAATAATATAGGTGAATAATATGATATAAATATAAAAGAAGGAAAATTGTGATGAAATCCCATTACCACTTTGGTAACTTTGAAACTATAAACCCCATGAAAGATATATCATAACATTGATATTTAAATAACCATAAATCTAGTTATAATAATCATACAATAAATTCATGGTCAGTATATACACCACACAATAAAAATAAGTGGTGATTATGGAATGTATCTCACAAAAATAAAAGTGAGACGAGAAAACCCCCTACCGCTTGAGTAACTATTGAATCATGAGATTCATGAAAGAATAAAATACATTAACAAATTTAATATAATTAAATAAATTAATTTAATGATATAAAATTTAATATGGAAATATATATACCACACAAAAGAAATGAGTTGTGAATATGGCATCAGCCTCGTAGAAATAAAAGTGTGACTAAAAATCCCCTTACATTGAGTCTGATTCATCGTGATTGTTCTTTATCTTCCTAAGTAATAAAATTATATTGATTATTTAATTGATTTATAATATTTTCCAAGTTTATTATTAATTTTTTTTATCTTCTTAAAAATTTATATACAATTACTTTATCGATTCAGTTTAAGTTGGATGTTTTGAAGATATTGAGTTTATGTGTCAAAATGAATTTGGTAGGTTGAATATGGTTAAAAGTTTATTATTTAAAAATTTATAGAATAATAATCATGAAATAATTATAATATTTATAGATAAATTATAATTTTAAAACCAATCATGAAATATTATTATCAAAAATGAACTAACGTTACGATCAAGGAGATGGTAGGTCGTACTTACCCTAGAATAACGTTTCCATTTTTTCAATGATCATTATTGAAAGATATTAAGTAATATATTATATTTAAAGAATTATAATAATATAATAAATACCCTTATATTTAATTATACACACATATATATATATATATATCATTCTTGTGATTTCAAATGAATCACATCATTTCGAGGAGGCCATAGTCCACGCGTCCATGAACAACAATAACACTTTTTTGGTGTGTGAAAGAGATATGAAGAAAATTAGATATTATATTTAAAAAATATAATTATTTTATTAATATCATAATTATGTCATTTATATCATATATATTCATTATAGTTACTGATATTTCCTTTAGTGAAAAATGGTTCACATCGCTTAGCGAGGTGGAAGTCCATTATACACAAGAGAGATGTTATCACATCCCTTGAGAAACAGAATATAAAATGGTTTTATATGATAAAATGACTCCATAGGTTGATTTAGGACTCATTACCTAGTGATATATGGGGTTCCACTCTAGTAATCTAGGACTCATACCATATCCAATAGGGGGTTCTACATGGAAGATAATGGACATGCGCCCAAGATGATATGGGTTTCCACTCTATAGGTTGAGGACCCATGCCCTAGTGCGATAGGGGGGTTCCACTCTGGTCATCAAGGATTGACGCCCTATATTATAGGGGGTTACACTCAGTAAGAATGTGTAGATGACCTGTGCCCAAGCTGATGGAGAGTTCAGCTCTATAAGAAGTCTCTAGTGATCCCGCCAAATCACTGCCATTGTCAGGCATCACCTAAAATAAGAACCATGCCCGGAACATTTCACATTGTATCTATAAAGACACAATAGAAAGAACCATAAAAATATACATGGAAAAAACTCAAGATAGGCTACCCATGATCTAAAATCTGATTTCAAACAAAGTAGATACGAAAATTCAAAGTTTCCTCAAAAGGATCCAAGGGGAAAACTATGTGTGAGGGGACCAACACAGCGTGTGGTCCCACTCCTTCACTTGGTCGTGTCCCTAGAGGTACAAAAATCACCAATTGGGTGGTTATACATGGTTTGTGGGGGGAAATACATGACGTTCCCATGCCACTCTGGGTCATACCCGTGTGCTTGGTCATGTCTGTGTACTTTACCCCATGTATGTATACTTTAGTACATAGATTGAATCTCTACATGGGGTTACAACCATGTACTATATCCATGTATTTGTATCCACCCCATGTTCATGTACTTTACCCTTTGTTCATGAACTTTATTACATGGCGTGCCTCTCCACATAGGGTGTTGACTGTGTTCTATGGCCATGCCCGTGTACTTGGGAACATGGCGTGTGTATAACGATGTGCTCCACCACACAACTCGTCCTCATGGGAAAGGGGGTAAATGGTGTGTAGAGGATATACATATTGTGTCATCCTTATGAATTCCTAAAACCCTAGCTGTAATAGATAAGGAGCTAAACATCATCTGTTCAACATAGTATATGGGGCGTAGTCGGGTTTTTCACAATTTTCTAGATCCCAGTCTCGTGATTTGAATATGGTTTTTCCATCATCTATGTCACCTAGTTTCTATATAGGATTAGTGAATCTAGTCCAAATTCATTGTTTCTGTCCATCTGGTGGCTAGAAATTGATTTCATCGACCCATTGTGGTTCTTCCATACACGTCACACATCTCCAAACCTTCCATCATTGATTGTTTGATCTCTGGTCATCAAAACTAAAATCCAAGACCTTAAAACATAACATATCTACCATTTATTCATCTATATATCCATTTAATTTCATTTAGTTATGATTTTAGGGGTCCGATTAGGCTTTTTACCCCCTGGAAATATCAAACTGGGACTGTGGTATCCAACTGGTGAAGAATGCGAATCAATTGAGGGAGAAAGGAACAAGAATAGATGTTTAAGAATCACCATCCAATAATTCTTGTTCAAAGATCAAGAATAGTGATATCTAGGTTAGAAAAAAATAATAACCAATTAAAATTCCATTACACAGGTGCATGATCAAGCCACAAATGGCACAGATCAAAGAAGAAGATTGATTCACTCAATCAATTTAATCAAAAAGGGCATAAAATAAAAATTGAAAAGTCCATGTTGGAGATTGGATATTTCATCATTGAATAATGTAATCAACAATGATTAAAGGAATCTAATTCATTTTTTGTGCTCTGATCTACTAAAATCTAGAGTTTCATCATCATATGAGGTGATTTTCCAAAAAAAGGAGAGGAAGAATGTCACTTGGATATTCCAAGGTTATGAGGATAACCTTGGGTATATTTCATTAAAAATTTATTTATAGGAAAATCCTAATAGATTAAATGAATTAAGAAATTAATCCATTGAATGTAACTCTAATGGGATAAATATCTGAATGCCCGGTTCCAACCTATTTTATGATTCACCGAGGTAAACAATGTATTCCAAACACAACTATGGCCTAAAATTTATGATATAAGATTCAATTTAATAGTTATCCTATTTTATTTAAGAAATAACGTGAACATAATATAAATTATTTTTAATATTTTTATAAAATTAATTCCAGGAACACCATGCCTCATAATCACATGTCATCTCTATTCTTGTTTCTAGAAATATATGTAGAATCATTTAAAAGTATTATAAGGAAAAAAACTGGGTCTATACCAAATTCTTCCATTCAATATTTTCATCCGAGAAAATATAAATTAAATAAACAACTCAAGATAATGAGCTCAAACTTTTCTATCCCAATCTTAAGAGATATTTTGCATGTTCTCATTTTTTCATGACACGTGAACCATGGGGATGGTCCATCCATGAAAGGTCATCTCCTATCAATCCTTGATCACCATAGATTTATCTGCAAATGTGTCTCCATCCATAATGTCCATCTTTCCCTAGTCAATGATGTTTGTTAGGTCATACATGTATCTCCTCAATTTTGACACGTGAAAGATTTCATTCACCCATTCCATCTATGGGGGTAGGGAGGGGTGGTAAACAAACTCTCCAACCCTCTTCATGATCTCAAACGACCCGATGAACCTCAGAGATAACTTGAATCCCCAAACAAACCTATTCAATCCTTATCGTGGGAACACTCTCAGGAAAATATAGTATCCCTACTCAAACTACAAGGGGTAACAATGACAATCTGTGTAAGATTTCTATCTGCTATGAGTTTTCATCATCCACTCATGGATGATATGGACCTTCTCTGTCATCACCTACATCATCTCATGGCCTAGCAGATATGTCTCTATAATATCTATCCATAAAAAGGGTGAAATGTAGGGTCTCTCTTACATATCCACAAAAGGTGTCATGCAAATATTAGAGTGGTAGTTGTTTTTGTGCGTAAACTCTTCCAAGGGAAAGTGCTCCTCCCAAATTCATCCAAAGCCTAACACACAATCCCTCAACATATTCTTCATCAACTGGATAGTGTTCTCATTCATCCCATAATTCTTGGGGTGAGAGGCTGTATTCATCCTCATCAGGGTCCCAAATTCAACCTATGGGACTCTCTATAATCATGACATAAACTATGAATCACAATAGAAGATAATCATTGTGGACTTTCCATGAAGTAGAACGATATCCCGTACATAAAACTTCTTCAAAATCTCCACCAATCTCCACTCCTTGACATAAGGGAAGTTTTCTGACATCATGATCTATTCAACTATCACCTAGATGGTTTAATGGCCCTTAACTATTCATGGAGTCCCTGTTACAAAGTACAGGGATATTTCATCTCACATCAACTCTGGGATCTCAAGGGAATGAAACAAACCTACCGAAACATGGTGCTCGTATTTCACCTACTAATAGGAAAGGCACTGAGAGACAATCTCATCTATGCTCAGTCAAATTTTTTACCATAAAAACATCTAGTAAAGGTCTCTATACATCTTTCCCACACTGGGTTATACAGCTAGTAGAGAAGTGTGGAACTCTCGCATCGCCTCCTCCCACATCATGACTGAAACCACTGTATGTACCTAAAAAAATAAGATGTGATCCACTCTTTCAGAATATTCATATAGTGAATACCTCATGGATATTTGGTTACATAATTCATCACAAAAAATGTATCCTAGCTGTTAATATCTCACATTCTTGAGAAGAGGAGTCAACACCATTGAGTGTAATAATGTTGTACCCTCCTACTCCACTAGGGATAGCTATAAGGAAGTCAACTGATCTGAATAATCCTACACCAAGCGAGCAAGGTACATCCTTCTAAAAGAATATTCTACTACTTTTCCCTTCCTTAGAGTATAGACTATCTTGACGTTATAGTCCTGTTAGAACTCCTACTAGCACTGCTGTCTCGGGTTCAAGTCTCTCTACATGAAGACGTATCTAAGCCTTTAATGGTCTGAGTAAACCACAAAGTGTTCCCCCAAAAGGTAGTGCTTATACATCATCAGGGTGAAGACTTCCACTAATAGTTCTAGGTCATGATTCACATAGTTCTTCTCATGGGTTCTCAACTATCTCAACCTATATCCGATAACTACCTGCCACTCCATCAACACACAACTGAACCCATATTTTAAGGCATAACAATACACTGCATATTCCAAGACCTCCTCTAGAAGTCTAAACATAGTATCACTATTCATCATCAACCTCATCTTCTCAAAGTCCCTCTAAAACTGCTCAGTCTAGGTAAATGACATCACTTTCCACGTCAAGGTAATCAAATGGGTATAAATCCCAGAGAATTCTTCCATAAACAAATTGTATTACCACACAAATATGAGAAATATCTACACCTATGAAACTCTCTTGGGTGGCTCCCAAGCTATCACTACATCAATCTTCTCTTGGTAAATTTATAAAACATGCTCTTAAATGACATTCCCTAGAAACTAAACCTCATAAATCCAAAAAATAACACTTTGAGAGCCTCCTATAAATATGGTGTTCTTTAAGAAAATATAGAACCATCCACAAGTGTTCTATATGATCCTCCTAAGATGGAGAGTAAATGAGTATGTTTTTTATGAAGATGACCACAAACTATTCCAAGTGTGGCTAGAAGAACTTGTTCATCAAATCCATAAACATTGTGGGGGAATTCATCACACTAAAGGGAGTCACCAGGAACTCATTGTGTCCTTAGAGACATCGGAATATTAGCATTGGAATATCAACCTCATGAACCCTCAACTGATGGTAGATGGACTAGAGATTTATCATCAAGAACCATATATTTCATTGCAATTGGTCAAAGAGGTCATACATCCTCATCAAGGGGTACTTACTCTTGATCGTGGTTTGGTTTAAGTGATGATAATCCACAAAAATCCACAAGCTACTGTATGCCTTTTTCATAAACATTGGAGTTATCCAGGGGGGACACACTTGGATAGATGAAAGCCATCTATCAAAGGTCCTCAAACTGCAACTATAGCTCCAAGAGCTCTATAGGGTCCATCCAATATGTCACATAAGATATCGGTGTGGTCCCAAGATGTAGGTAGACATAAAAATCCATCTCCTTCCTTGAAGGTAGTCCTCGAAAATCCTTAAGAATGATTTCCATATAATCCTCCACAACTAAAGGAATCCAGATTCCTAAAGATCCTATTGTACCAAGGGATACACTCACCAACTGATGGGTGATGGGATGTAGGGGCATTCTCAGAAAACCCTCTCACATTGACATGATATCACTCTCACCTACAAAGTTGAATCTCATCCCATATGTATGAAGGAATCTGAATCATCTATGGTGACATTCATTCTGGGATCAAACCATGGATAACCAATCCATACCCAAGATGATGTCATAGGGTTCCATCATTATGACCAAAATTTACCACCTGAAACATTATCCACCATGTGATATCATGTACTATCAGTAAATAAAAGATACCAAAGAAGCATTACCTGTAGGAACCTCATGATGAAGATGTTGGGTTATGACCACAACTATGAGCTATAGCTCTTGAAACATGAGTATAGTGATGAAGGAATGACTGGAAACTGAGTCTACTAATAATGAATCTAGAGAATAATAAAGATATACCATAGATCTAATCATCTCATGTGATGTGTGGACATAAGCCTCAAAAGCCTATAGCTATCTACGGCCTAGACCGCCAGCTCCCTAAGCCTAACGTGGGTTTCTTGTTGGTGATGGTGGTAGGATCTCATAGCATCCTCCACCAACCATTTCTATTCTTGCTCCTCTTCTAGATCTACCACCATATGGACCACCCCTCCCTTGCATAGTATATCCCTAATCATGGCACTTCTTCTAACCACATGCCTGAGGCTAATCATGGGGAGGTCGCTTACATTGAGATCCCATCATCTGGCATTTTCCATACACTAAAGAAAACTCATCCCTATGACTCCCACTACCACCTACGACTACCTGGTGTCTTTCTAATAGTAAGATCTCTATAACCATTGACCGATCAAACACCCCATCAAATTTGGGATACACAAGGGTACTATGTTGTCTTGGATCTCTCTATAGAGTGCCTACTCAAAATTCCATTCTTGAAATTATCCATCCTAAATAATTTTAAGGGAGTTCTAGGTAAAGTATGTAAACAATGATACATACTCAACCACTATTATCCCTCCCTAATACTACTCCAGAAGCTCCATAATCCTAACTAAGAACAAACAGGAGGGGTAGTACTCCTCAGGTAACAACTGCTAGAGGTTATTCCATGAGAGTATCAAATCGTTCTGCATCTAGGTAACGATACTCCACCAGATCCCAACTCCTTCATGGAAAAGGATAGATACTAGAACAAACATCTGATTTGTTAGCGTCCAGATGATCCTGAAGACACAGAACACTGACTCTAGAAAATCCTATATTGGCTAAGGATCTGGCTCACTAGAAAACCTCAACAGCCTTTGGTGCTAGAGCTCATGGACTGCACTGATCTCGAGTGCATCTGAATCCTACTCGGCTAGTATGATATACTACTCAATAGGTGTAAGTGATTCTTCCTACCCACATGGAGAAAGAATCTCATAGGATAGACCCTGAATTGAGGCCTCGTTACTCATCAGATATTCATCACAATCTGGAATGAGTATCCTGGTTGGCTGTTGTCGCAGAGGCATCCTAAAATTTAATCAAGACGTACCATAGTCAGATCATCATATATATATATATAACAATAATAGTGATTTGACTCAATAATAATATTCAAAGACTCAATCCTATATGATTCATGTATCATTGATCCCTGCAACCAATGTCTCTATATTCTGATTTGACAAGCAGGCAGTCAAGGTTCTGGTGAATGGATACGTCGGTCGCCCATACCATCACTGGATTCCCTGTCCTAAGATCCTCACTAAAGACTTTCTAACATTTTTTCCCTAATCCCCACCAAATAATAATAAAGGGACTACTCCAACCACCGTCACAAGGAATGGACCACCTTTGATACCAATGTGTCACAACCCGACCCAAGATTGGGCTTGATCCGCAACTACCCCAGGCCAGCCTCCATAGGCCAGGGGCTGGCGGCCAGCACCAAAGGCATATCTAACACTAGGAGGACTTTTCCTAAGTATATGTATGCACAAACATAGCTATCTTGATTTATAATTGCTTATGTATGATATAAAAATATGATAAATACTAAGGAACTGACCATGCATATAAAACTTCAAGATATTAAAAGAGTAAGGTCGTGTAAATAGAAAAGTAAAGGGGAAAAGTACATACCCAACCATAAATATGTCCCAACCCGAAAAAACCGGAAAGTAAAACACTAATAGATCCCATATCCCTATATTCAAATTGCAACCATCGTACGTAGTCCAAAGTGTCAGGTATCTCTAAGATCCTCTACAGTCATCATCAACCTATCCATTTTCTGTATAAGACATGAAACATGTGGGAAAATCCCACGTAGGGGGAATTATATACATACCTAGTAGGATTCCCGGAAAGCTAAAGGGGAGTATAAAGCGATACAATAAGAATGGAGAGACAATAGATAGCAAGCATGATGTAGAAATAAATGGAAGAGAATATCTCAACCCAAACCAAGAGAGAGAGTAACATCATCCAAACACAAGGGTCTCAACATGGTGTGTAGATGAACTAAACATTGAGTATTTTACACCTATAGAAGGAGAGTAAAATCATCCAACAATGATAAGATAAACATGGAAGGCACATGGCATACCCCACACATCTTCACAACCCATAGAAGGAGAGTAACAAAATATAATGTTATAGATACATAATTATATATATGCCCAGTCAAAAGAAGCCCAAAAAAGTGAGAAATGGGATCTCTATCTCACAGGTTATCCCAGGATAAGATTCTCCAACAGTCCCAAAAGTCCATCAATGAAGCTCAGTATCTCATGAACCTTCCCAGAAGTAACAGTGTGAAGCCTCATGCCTCGCCACTTTACTGCATAATCGAAGGGATATAAACTCCAAGTAGAGGACCCATGCCCTATTATGTCAGGCGGTCCTACTCTATAGGTATCCATAGAGGACTTTCGCCCAAGCTGATAGGGGGGTTGCACTCTATTGTTTTGAAGAAATGTTCCCTATCTAATAGGGATTCCACTCAGTAGGTAGAGGACTCACACCCTAGTGTGATAGGGGTTCCACTCTGGGTAGTGAGGACTTTCTCCCTATCTGATAGGGGGTTCAACTTGAAAGGTAGATGACCTACACCCAAGAAAATGGGGGGTTCCACTCTATAGGTCGAGGACCCATGACCTGGTGCGACACGGGGGTTCCACTCTAGTCATAGAGGACCCACACCCTATCCGATAAGGGACTTCCAATTGGAAGGTATAGGGATCATGCCCAAGATAATGGGGGGGTTCCACTCTACTGTTTGAGGACCTAAACCCTAGTGTGATAGGAGGTTTCACTTTATTCATCGAGGACTCGTGCCTAGGATGATAGGGGGTTCCACTCTATAGGTCGATGACCCACACCCTAGTGCGAAAGGGGGGTTTCACTATGGTCATCGAGTACTTACACCCTATATAATAGGGGGTTACACTTGGTTAGAATCTTTAGAGGAACCACACCCAAGCTGATGGGGGTTCAATTCTATAGGAAGTCTCTAGTGATCCTGCCTCATCACTACCGTCCTGGGGCATCACCTCAAATCAGAGTCATGCCTGAAAATTTTCAAATCCTATCTCAAAATACATAACAGAGGGAACCATAATGTTCTATGCAGAAAAAACTTAGGATTGGCTACCCATGGGCCAGAATCCAAATTCAAATGAAGGAGATACAAAAGTTCAAATTTTCCTCAAAAGGAGCCAAGGGGTATACAAGTGTGAGGGGACCCACACGGCGTGTGGTCCCGCTCCTTCACCTGGTTGTTTTACTGGAGGTACAAGCCTTTCCAACCATGTGGTTATACATGGCGTGTGGGGGATATATAGGGTGTTCCCATGCCACTTATGGTCCTACCTGTGTCCTTTGTCGTGTATGTGTATCCACCTCGTGTCTTGGTGCTTTAGTACATGGAGGGCCCCTCCACATGGGGTGTATGGCCATGTGATACACCACATAACTCATCTATATTAGGAATTGGGTATATGAAATATAGAGGATATACACGATGTTCTATACTTATGAATTCCCAAAACCCTAGCCTCTACAGCCAAGGGGCTATAGGTTGTCTGTTCATCACAGTACATGGCATGTAGTTGTGTTTTTCACAATTTTCCATATTAATATCTCATTCTTTTAATCCAGTGATTCCTTTAAAGATCTGCCCTTGATTACATACAAGATTATTGGATCTAGTCTCGATTTGACATTTTTAACCATCCGGTGGCTGAAATCGATTCTATTGTCCTATGGTGGCTCCGTCGTATGGGCCTCAAACCTTTGTACCTTCCTTCATCAAAGGTTTGATCTCTGATCTTCAATATGATTATCCATAACCTTCAAACATCCCATATATATCCTTGATTCATTGATACATCCCTTACATGTCAATCCTTCATGATTTGGAGGGTCTGATCGGGCTCGATACCTTTTAGTAAAGTCGAATCGAGACTATGGGGTCCAACCAGTGAAGAGAGCGAAGAAGATGAGGGAGAAAGGTTCAAGAACAGATGTTTAACCATGGTTTCCCAAGACTTATTATCCAACTATCAAGAATATAGATATCCAGGATGGAGAATAATAATAACTAATTAAAATTCCAATACACGGGTGCATGCTCATGCCACAATTTGCGCAGATCAAAGAAAGAGATTTATCTTCTCATTCAATTTAATAAAAAAGGGTGGAAACCACAAGTCGATGTGTCCTTCATAGATATTTGATCGTTCTTCATTGAATAATTCTTTCTACAATGACTAGATAAAGTCATTGTGTTCTCTACGTCTCAATCTACTTTGATCCAGGGTTTCATCTTTATCTGAGGTGATTTTCCAATGGAAGGAGAGGAATAATGTCACTTGGAAATTCCATGGTTATGATGCTAAACCGGAGAATATATCCATAATAATTTATTTATTGGAAAAGATTGTTAGGTTAAATGAATGAATGAATTATTTATTTAATCCACTAAACGTACCACCAACGGGTGAGACATCCAAACGCCCCGTACTGACCTATTTTTGGTCATGGCTAGGGTAAACAATGCATTTAAGACTCAACTATGGAATCAGATTTTTTATTCGAGCTTCTATTTAATAGTTATCCCATTTTAATTAAGAAACTGCATGCATGTAATATAAAATATATTTAATATTTTTATAAAATTAATTTTGGCCACACCGGGCCTCAGAATTGCACTTTATCTTAGTGTATATCTCTGGAAATATATGTAGAAATATTTAAAATTATTACAAGGAAAAAACCAGGTTTCTAAAATATCAATGCATTTAAGACTCAACTATGGCATCATATTTTTTATTCGAGCTTATATTTAATAGTTATCCCATTTTCATTAAGAAACTACAAGCATGTAATATAAAATATTTTTAATATTTTTAAGAAATTAATTTTGGCCACACTGGGCTTTGAAATTGCACTTTATCTTAGTGTCTATCTCTGGAAATATATGTAGAAATATTTAAAAGTATTACAAGGAAAAAACCAGGTTTCTAAAATATCACTTATTATAAAATAACATTAATTTCAATTATAATATTATTTATTTAATTTGGATTTAAAAATATCAATACAATAAAGGAATTCATAACTATTAAGTTAAGAGTTGTGTATCATGATATATTCATATAAAAAAATAATGTAACACAAAAAATAATTCTATTTACCTCACTTTTAATATTTTTAGTATTATTTATTTTATTTTATTATTAACTAATTAATCCATGGTTGGAATTTCTTAAGCATTTAATGTAATTATATCACCTCTAAAAATTAAAGATGATTTTTTATGATGATAAAAACTCATTTATCTTTCAAAATAATATTTATAATTGAACCTGTGTAGTCTTTCCGTATCCCCAAAGCATTATTGAAAATAAAATGAAGGTACTTTTTTGGTCTTTTTCTTTTCTTAAATTATTATATGGGTCACTTTCACGGAATAGTGTCCCACAAACTCATATATTTCAATCTTAAGGTTATAAGGGTCGAAATGTGTCTGGGAAATAGTGCTAGAAAAGTATTGGGTCATTGTTAGACCATATATTCTAAATTTAACCACTAATTAAACTCATTTTTACCTTAATCGCTATAATTAATTTTAATTTCTTAACTAATATTTTTGTTAAAAAACTGATTGGGAGTTATTAGACATTATAAATTATGTCGATTCCAAATATGGAATCCATTTTTTCAAATTCAACTCACAAGAATAGCATAATTTAATTTAAAATTATGTCCGTAGACATGATAAGAAAGCTGGTTTTTAATGTGAAAATGTTCAAAAGTTTGAAGTGTTTTTATATCCAATTTCAATATAAAAATGATTCTAATAACAAAAATTGAATTAATAGATGTATAATTTATATAATTTTACTTTAACACTAATTTAAAATATAATTTAACATTATAATTTATTTATATTAAATGTCATTTTTCAATTAAAATTCAGTATTTTTCATTATTTATCAGAAAATGATAATTCTCAGAAAAATATCAAAAATTTACCCTAAGATAATTTTGAAACTCATATTTCAAATAAAATGTTTATTTTTTCAAATAAAATTTATAAAAGTGTTAAGTTTAGATTTAAAATAAGTGTTCCATTAAAAGGTGGGGAACTATTTTTTAGAAAATATTTTTTTTAAGAATAAAATTGGATTTAATTTTATCTATTGTCAAAAGAAAATAGATTTAATGTTAAACATTATGTTGAATATATTACATTTAAATTTTATTAATCCAATAGGAGTGATTTTTTTAATTTATTATTATAAAACACACTTGTACACATTTAAATAGATTCTTCTGAAAATGATTTTCCTTTATTTTCAAAAGGGTTTATTATCATTTATAATTAATTGGTCACAAAGTAATTCATTATATATACATGTATAAACCATAAATTTATAATTCAGTGAATCCTATTCATACACTCCATTCTAAGAGAATGATTATAATGGTAATACAAATAATGGGTTGTTTATGTTTGGTGTTGCATGTTGAATACGCTATCGAACATAAAAATATCAGGGTTGTATACAATATAAGATAAATTGTGTGTTGCATATAATTCAAGATAAAATCATTATTGTGTGGCTCTTATGCTGTCAAATATAATTTTCTTCTTTTAAAATCTCTGGGGTTTACATCATGAATTGATGAAAACCTATGATTTTTTTGAAATGAGAAAGTCATGTTGAAAACTAAAATTGGGTAATTATGTTTTGAACTAGTCTGAAATGATTTATCTTCACATGATTGATTGACTAATTAATGGAATCACATGTGAGTATGGTTAGTTAGTAGGTAATTAGGACAAGAATTCTCATATCTATCCCCTAGCAATGGTTTGATGATGAAAACACTGACATAAACATATTGTGACATGATTTTTCTTGATAGAGAGTTGAGTCCCGATGTCCTGAGTCATGGGACATGTGCACACATTGAGTCGATATCACGGATTGAGTAGTGTGAGGATCCTATTACCAGTAACTAATGTTTTTAAGGGTTTATTACATGGTGTTATGATATTTTTAATTTGATGATTATAAGCAACTGATTATTGAACTATTTTATTCATGCTAACTTTTAAATATAAATATTTTATATAAAATGTTTATTTAATAATGTTTTGAAAAATCTTCCATCAATTTTATTATGAAAGTGTGTTTTTTCTAAAATACGTAAATTTCATGTCATGCCTTGTTTTATTTAAATTGAAAACATAATTGGTTTAATTATTATGGAATTTATTATTGAACACTTGGTGTGACCGTACTAGGATTTATAGCTCACACACTACCTTTTCCTTCGGATTTTTGTATATTATCTTATGTTAGAAAAATGTAAAGGGAAATATCCACTTAGAGGTGGTGAATGTTTTTAATCATTGGGACCCAGAATGATGAAGGTAACTGGCGGATATGTGATCCACTTGTTTTAGGGGTTTTAGTATATATTCTTCAGTAGATGTTGTGTCTCTTAATGATGTACTGTTTGGGTATTGTTTTACTAGTTTGATTTGGGTACTTTCTCCCTTTGGATAGTTGAGCATACTAACTTGTATCTTTTTCCTTTTGTATGTTTTTTTAGTAAGATCATTCCCTTGTATTTCTTATATGATTCCAAGTGCTAGTTTCCATCCCACTGGGGATTAGCAACACCCTTTGGGCCATTCTAGATTCAAGTTAGGTATCATCATACCCGGGTATCTAAAATGGTTCGTGATAGGTATGATATTTATTACTTCTTGAAGGTCCAAAGGATCAAATAACAACTTAAAAGGGGGAGTGAATCAGTTGTTCACTTTTTATGAGTTTCAAAACATTTAGAAACTTAACCCCTATAGCTTGTTATGATTTATTTATTTATCAAATTTTAGTAAATACTCAAGAAGTAAAAAATATGAAAGTAAGTAAAGCACATACGATTTACTAGGTTTGGCCACAATGTGAGAACATACATCCTTTCCATAACTAGTCCCGCAGATCTATGGAAATTCACTATTATGAAGAATTGAATAAAACTTTTTCCAATTTTCATTAGACACCTTCTATCTCTAGATATAAAATATTATACCGACTCTCATCAGTTTATAAATTTTCTTACCAAACAATTTAGTCAAAAAAAGAGTAAATCTTTTGTTGAAACTGCTCCACAATTGCTTAATCTGAATCCTCAGTCTGATTTGGATGGATCTGATTTTCTTATTCTGATGAAATCAATATGATTCTTCCATAATCAATCTTCACTTCTCAAAATCTTCTTATAAACTAAATATGATCTTTCTCAGTCTGATTGACTCAATGTGATCTTCTCAATACGATAAACCTATTCTCAATATGCAAAACTCAAACTCTACTCAACTTCTCAATCCGATCTTCTTCAGTTCAATTGACTTGATATGATTCTCTAGTATTGTAAACAAAACATTTAGGTGTCTGACCTTATTCTGAGATCTCATTCCAGAAAGAACATTCACTTTAATTCTTCAGTGCTCTGCCTATTCCTCTTACATGAAAATTACCAATGAACCAATTATTTGAGAAGTATTTATTTGAAAATGGAAAAATCAATAGCGGGAAACTTGAAAATTTTCCCACTTTCTTATATTTAAAAACTCTTAAAATATATAACATTTAAACTTAAAATTTTACTTCTTCAAACCTTCTCATATTTCTTTGAGATTTACAAAAAAATTGAATTTCAATTTTTACCTCTTCAACTCTTCATAAAAATTCTTTCTCAGCTCATTTTGATCTTTTTTTCTTTATCAGCTCATTATAGTCTACCTTTCTTTCACATCTCATTATGATATTTCTTTCTTTCTTAGATCGTTATGATCTTCTTCCTTTTCATCTCATTACAAATCTATTTCTTTATTAACTCATTATGAATCTCTTTTCTTCTCAACTCATTATAAATCTTTTTTCTTCTTAATCATTATGATTTATTTTTATTTATCAACTCATTATGATTTATATTTTTTTCTCAACTCATTATGATTTATTTTTATTTCTTAGCTCATTATGATGGAATTATTCACTCTGTAACTTTTAAAATCATCAAACTTTATCAGCTTTAAATATTATGACATCTTGAAACTTCTATGTATAGTACTTCTGGAACTTACAAAATCTTTAAGATTCCTCTAATTCTTCAAAATCATTTACCATGAGTATTTTTCATGATTTATGAGAACCTCGTGATTAGAAAAACAACATCTAACTTTGATTAGAATGTTTTATAATTTTCTAACTCTTGACTTCACTTCCTTCGACAAATCATTTTAGTATCATTATAAATTATTCAGTCACCAATACTTGTATTTCTAACTCAAAAACATCTTTATTTCTCTGAATAAAGAAATGTAAAACTACTATTAAACAACAAATTTTGCCTCTAATTCTTTTTGATCTGATGAAATGAATCTACTATTGATGGATCTGATACTATGAGTCTGGTGATTCTTAGCCAGCAAATGTGATTTCGGATGCTTATGTCTACAAAACAACTTCCTTAAAGAAAAAAACTTTTCTCACCATTTATGTTAGTTTTTGAACATTCAGAAACATTGAATTTTATTAAAAAACTCATTACTATAGAATGGGTCTAATTTCTAAATAAAAAAATCATTCTTATACAAAAATTTTAGTTTTCAGCAAATACATAATCTTTGTTAAAAAAATTTATCACATAGGTTCTTCAATTTCCCCTTTGTATTTTTTTAAAACCATCATTAAAAACTTTTCAAACTCTCAGCAAATTACTTAAAACTCAACTTTAATAAATAAATCAAGTTTTTTTATTTTAATCAAAACATATACTTTCTCAAAAAAGAGTGTCCTAACACCACACTACTAGACAAAGTAATGTTTTTAAAGAAATTATATCCCTAAGTGGCAAGTAAATTTTTCTTCCATTTAAATATAAACTCCCCCTCACTTTTATCTTTTTCTCTCACTTTTCTCCCCCCCCCCATTTTATAAAAACCACAAATTTTATTCATAAAATAAATATAAGTAAAAAATTCTTACAAAGTAAAAATTTTTTACTTTCCCTCCTCATTTTTCAACATAATACAAAGCATATTAGGGTTCTTCCTTATGAGATTTATGAAGTCATTGGAGGAGTCTGAACATGAAGTTTTAGCCTCAATCCACAAACATTTCTTTTATCATTTCTTTTGTAAAGATATCATCAATCTGATAAATTTTTGAAATGTATTCCAAAAAAACATATCCACCAGAAATTTTATCTTTTATAAATTGAAACTTTATATCATTTTTTTATTGAATGTTGGACATGATTTTTAGAAAGATCAATTTCACTTTGATTATCACAAAGTATCTTAAATGGTGTTGGAACTTTTTCTTTAAAATATTCTAGTTGAACATTCATCCATAACATTTGAGTATAATCTTGAGTAGCTACAACATATTTAGATTTAGCTATGATTAAAATTACTGAAATTTGTTTATTACAATGACAACTCACACAACATTCACCCAAAAAAAATGTTCCTCTTGAGATAGATTTTCTATCATTACAATCTCCAACCCAATCAACATCAGTATATCCATGTAAATTCATATCATAATTTCTTTTATATAACAACCCATCTGAAGTTGTTCCTTTGATATATCTCATAATCCTCTTTACTTCCAATATATGTGATTCTTTCAGATTACTTTGATACATGACACACAAAGTTGCTGCATAAACAATATCAGGCCTCAAGGATGTAAGGTAAACAAGACTTCCTATCAGATTCCGAAACTCTTTTGGATTTACAAATATTTAGGATTCAGCTTAACTCAACTTTGCGATCAATTAAATAACAGTATAAACTTATTTGGATTATGACATCCCAAAATCATTTAAAAATTCTCTGGAATACTTTTCTTGAGAAAAGTAAATGTATTTTTCCTTTTTTTGAAATTGAAAACCAAGGAAGAAAGTTAATTATCCTAAAATTGAAATTTCAAAATTCTTCTTCATTTCCTTATAAAATGTTTTACAAAAATATTCTCTACACCCATCATATATTATATCATCGATATAAAAAATTAAAATTAGAGTTCTAGAATCAGCAACTTTCATATATAAGTTTCTATGAACTTTTCCTCCAGAAAATTTCAACATTCTCAAACAATTTTCATGTTTATAATACAAAAAACGTGGGGCTTGTTTCATCCCATACAATGATTTATACAGTTTAAAAAACTTTTTTCATCCTCATCAAGTAGAAACCCACAAGGTTGTTCAATGTAAACTTCTTCTTCAACCTCCCCATTTAAGAAAGATAACTTTACATCCATCTGATAAACTTTGTAATTATGATGTAAGGCCACTGAAAGAAAAATTATAATCGTTTCTAATCTTGAAACTAGGGAAAATTTTCATCAAAATAAACATCTTCCACTAGTGCATAGACTTTAAAAACAAGTCTGGATTGGGTTCTTGAAACTTCTCCATGTTCATTTAACATGTTTCTATAAACCTACTTGGTACCAATAACATTTTTATTTTATGGATTTGAAAAAAGTTCCTATGTTTCATTCTTCTCAATCTGATCCAACTCTCTAATCATAGAATCATCCCATTCTTTATATTCAATAGCTTCTAAAACTGATTTTGGGTCATCTTTTGAGATAAGTGAAGTCTTATTTTATAATATCAACTTTCATATTGTATAAACTGGAGATTTTTTATTTCCAATAATGTTTTCAGACTAAATATGTTTTTGTAAAGTATGAAATTTCAAATTTTATTTCCCAACTAAACTTTCCTCCACACAAGAATCTTCTGAATCATGATAATGATGTTTCGAATTACTTTCACTAGTATTAGAAATATTGAGTTTATCCTCCTCGATATTCTCAACAATTTTTTTAAAAAAAAATTATTTTCAATTACTTTAACATCATATGAGTCCACAAAATATTGTAAATTTTTGTTCCAATATTTGTAACTTCTTCCATTTAGTGAATAAACCATAAAAGTTCATTCCTCATCTTTCTCATTATACTTTACTATATTTGGATTTTTTTAGAAAATATGGAATTCTAAAAACATTGAATTATTTCAATGAAGGTTTTTTGTTATACCACATTTAATAAGGAGTAATGTTCATTTAAAACTCAACAAGCATCTACGTTGAAAATGTATAATAGTAATAATAGCTTATCTCTAATAGAATTTCGAAAGATCATATTCTACTTACAAATTTCTTCCCATTTCCACCAAACTTCTATCCTTTCTTTCTATTAATATATTTTTTTCATGAGTATAGGGAGCATTATACTGATGTTTTATACCATACTTTCTCAGATAAGTTCCAAAATTATTTCTTGTGAATTCAATACCATTACCCATTCTCAACATTTTATTGAAACCCCCATTTCTTTCTCAACATCTTTTCTGAAGAATTTGAACATTTCAGTAGCCTATGACTTGTGATTTATAAACTTGATGTTTTTTATCTAAGTTAAATCATTAATAATAGTGATAAATTATAAATCTATTTTTTTATTGATGTATCATCATCCTGTATAAATCTGAATGAATAAGTTCAAGTGGTATGGTAGATTTAATCTAAACTCTTTTTGTGATTTTTGTTAGTCATATTCCCTTTTTGATAGGTTACACAAACATCTTCTTAACTTATTTTTAATTCTGAAATATTTCAAAATGAATCAAATTTAGAAAGTGTGTTCACTCTTTTCTATCCATGGTGGCAACATCTTCAGTGCCATAATTTTTTTTTCATCTTCAGCACTCATGTAACAAGAGTTGTTGAGTTCTCCTATTTGGAAGAGATTCCCACTGGTTCTTTCTCATTTTGTAATAACTTTTCCATATTTTAAACTTTTGATAATACAAAAATATTTTCTAAAAATAACTTCTTTTCCATGATCACAATGTTGACTTACACTATGTAAGTTATGTTTTATCCCACCAACAAATAAAACTTAATTTTATTTTAACTTTTTGGCTTCAATATCATCCATTACAATTCCTTTGATTTTTAAAGAACTATCATCACCAAAGGTAACTATCCTCCATCTCGACTTTAAACATGTTTCAATATTTTTATATCACCTGTCATATATGAAGAACTACTACTATCAATTATCCATAGTTTGTATCTTTTACTTTATTTCAAAGCTATCTCAACAACATATCTATTTCCTCAACTTTCTTTTTTAATCTTCATTTTCTTTTCTATCATAAGAAACTTGTTCTAAAAGGAGTTTCATACATCATTCATCATGATGAAAAACCTGATCACATATTCCACAGACTTCTTCTAAAAATTCAAATTGATTTTTTGTTGGGAAGTTTCTAATATCTTGAGAATTCACCTTTTCACATTTATATAAGTTAAGAGAGTTACTCATTCTAAGTTCACTATTTCTTCCACTTTACTCAAACCTTCTTCTGAGTAGAGTTATGTTGTGAAAAAAATTATATGCTATGTTCCCATAGATTCCACAACACCTACAATAGCTATAAAATATTGATTTTATATTCAATAAAATCTTTCTATATAGAAACTTTAATGTGGTTGGTAACATCTTTAAGATCTAACATAATCAAGACATGGACCATATTTTCTTTTGAGTGATTTTTATTAATTTGGTAGATTTTATAGGTTTTCCACATCCTTTCCCCACCCAATATTTTACAAAACCATTTCTGTAACCTGAAATGTTAAAAGAATCAAATGAATCGTTAATTTTGGTGAGTAAAGATTTCACCTGATTTTCATATTGAGGATTCTCAGCAACTTTATAAGTCTCGGCTTTTACTTTTGAATATTTGTTGAAAATTTCATTCATCTTCCTCAAGGTACTTTTGAACTTAATAAGTTTCTATTGAAACTTGTTAACTTCTTCCTCTTTAGCTACCATATTCTTAATAAGATCTTTAACCATATTTACCTATTCATTAATTCTATGTTTGTAACTTAATATCTCCTTGATATATTCTTTATCCTTCTTGATGGAATATTTTATTCCCTAAAAAAATTCTCCACATAATTTATTCATTAGTCCAATTTATTTCTTGATAGTTTTGATTTTCTCAAGAAATTCCACAAGTTATATTCTATGTTGATACTCTCTATAAGATTCTTCACCACCTTCTTCATTATATAAGGAATGTTTTCTCAAATTTTACAATAAATATTGTGAATCTTTATGAACTTTCATCTTTTGAAGAACTATTTTCAATTGATTCCAATTAAACATTCTTACTCAACATACTTATTTTGTTTCCAGTAAACTTTTTCTTGTATTTTTTGGATGAATTTTCTTCTTTATCATTTTTGTTCCACTACTTCCATCGAGATTTTTCATTGGAATTATCTTGATATTCTCTAAATTTATTCATAGGGAAATTCATAGCAAAGTTTCTGATTCCATAATAGTTAAAATATTTGAGAGGAAGTATACCACTATATTTTTATCTTACTATCTTAAAGTTTTTAGAGATAAGAGACATAATCTTATCATTCAACGCATCATCTTCCTTATCTTTGGGATCACAAGGATCAGCTTCTTCAATATCTTTGATTTTCATTTTTCTCATAGCTTCAAAATCCATTTCATATTTCATCTTATTTTTAAACATTGGATATTTTATCATTTCAAAAGAAAAAATAAATCTATTAAATTCATTAAGAGGTAAATCATCCTTATCTTCTAAATAGGAAATTTTAGAATCAAACCTGTTCGAGGGGCTTCACATAAGTTTCTTCACAATTGTAGAATATTATAGGAAATCTTTGAATCCCCTAAAATTTCAAACAATTTCATTTACTCTGGTGAAGTTTTCATCAATAGTTTCTTCATCTCTCATTATGCTGTCTTCATACTTACTATTCCAGATTTGCATATTTTCTTCCATATCTTTAGTATTCCCTTTGAAAATACTTTCATATTCTCCCACATACTTTTTGAAGTATTGAGACACATAAACTTTCCATAAATATTCATTGATATATAAATAAGGATTTAATTTCTAGATTTTTGATAAAATTATTTATTTATCTTATCATCAAATTTCATAGGATAATCGTTCTCAATAGGTGGAAAAAAAGTAGCAGCATCAATAACTTCCAGGATAAGAGGTAGGAGATAAGAAATCATCCTTTTTTTCTATACTTAATATTTTTTTCCATAAAATGTAATAATTAATATACTATTGATTGAATTGATATTATCCATGATAATGATTCAACAAGGGAATCTTCGCTCAGATACTGATTGAAGTTCAAAAAGATTGAATAACAACTGAGAAAGGGGGTTGAATTAGTTGTTCAATTTTTATTAGTTTCAAAACTTTTAGAAACATAACCCACGAACCTTTTAAGATTTATTTCCTTATCAACTTTTAGTAAATAATAATGCATGAAAATGTAGGGAATAAAATAAAGCACAAAAGAATTATTACCTTTGATATCAGTGTGAGAACCTACACCCTTTCCATAGCCACTCTCATGGATCTTTGGAAAATCGCTATTATAAAGAAGTAAATAAAACTTCTGCCAACTACCATTAGAAACCTTATATCTCCTAATAAGAAGTATTATAATTAATCCCATCAGTTTAAAAATTTTCATAAAAAAATAAGAAAAAAAGAATAAATAATTTGTTGAAATTTATCTACAATTGATCAGTTTGAATCCTTAATCCGATTTGGCAAGATCTGATTCTATCAATCCGATGAAGTCAATATGATTCTTACTTACTCAATTTGCACCTCTCAAACTCTTCTCAGAAACTCAATATGATCTTTCTCAGTCTGATCAACTAAATAAAATCTTCTCAATACGATGAACTCATTCTCAATTAGAAAAATTCAAACTTTGCTTAAATGTTCAATATGATCTTCTTTAGTCTAATTGACTCAATACAATTCACCTGTCTGGTAAACAAAAATTTTTGTTGTCTGATCTTCTGCTGAGATATCATTCTGAGAATAACTTTCACTCAAATTTATCACCACTCTGTATTTTCCACTTACATAAAATTTACCAAATAACGAATGATCTGAGCAAGTATTTATAGGTGATTGGGAAAATAAAGAGTGGGAAACATGATTTTTTTTTCACTTTCTTATATTTCTAAAATCTGAAAATCAATTTCATTTAAACTTAAAATATTACTTCTTAAAACCTTCTCATATTTATCTGATATTTACACAAAATGGAATTTATATTTTGACCTCTTCAACTCCTCATAAAACTTCTTTCTCAACTCATTATGGTCTATATTTATTTTTCAACTCATTATGATATACCTTTATTTCTCAAATCATTACGATCTACCATCTTTCTTAGATCATTACAATCGGCTTCCTTCTCAGCTCATTATGAATTGGTATTCTTATTATATCATTTTGAAACTATTAACTTATTAGCTCATTACAAATCAATTTTTTTTTCATCCCAATAAATTTTTTTTTTCTTTCTCATCTCATTATGATTTATATTTCTTTCTCAAATCATTATGATTTATATTTATTTCTCAACTCATTATGATGGAATTATTCACTCTAGAACTTTGAAATTCTTCAAACTACATTAGCTTTAAATATTCTGAAATCTTGTAGCTTCTAATTCTGGTACTTCTAGAACCCACATTATATTTAAGATTCCTCCAATTCATCAAAATATTTTATCATTTGTATGTTTCATGATTTATGAGAAATTATTGATCCAAAAAGAAATGTATAAGTTCGATTAGAATTCTTGGTAAATTTCTGACTCTTGACTTCACATTATTCAACAAAAAAAATTCATCAATAAGACTTATTCACACACTAACATATATCTTTCTAACTTAGAAACCTCTTTCTTTATCTAAATACAGAAAAGAAAAACTTCCAGAAAACAACAATTTCTGCCTCTGATTATTTTGGGTCAAATGATCTAAATCTAATGTTGATGGATCTGATACTCTAAGTATGGTTCTTCTTAGTTTGAAATGGTGATTCTAAAAACCTGTGTCTAGAAAACAACTTTCTTAAACCTGGCTCTAGAAAACATTTCTCCACCTTTTTATTTGGGTTTGAACATTCATCAACTTTTAAATTTCTTACAAAACTCATTACGATGGACTGGGTGTGATTCTTGAATAACAAAAACATTCTTATACAAAAAGGTTAGTTTTCACAAAATATGAAAACTTTGTTAAAACAATTTATCTCAAAGGTTCTTAACTTCCATCATGGATTTTTCATTTATTGAAACAAGTGCATCTCGTTCCTTTATTTCATCAAAATTTACTAATGCATTGGGATTTCGGTCAGAACTAATGTCATTAATGATTGATCTTTCCCCTCTATTTGGAATTAATATGGAACAAGGCTTCAACTTTCCAGAGTGTCGAGTTATGATAGTTGATTTTGTGATCATGTGAGACTTATTAGGAATGTACCTAGATATTTTTTTATCTCATTATTGGAATGGATGGGATGATTGGTTTTAATGTGTGGATTGACTATAATGGTTATAGAGTTTAGTACCAATCTCCTTACAAGAAAACCCATGTATTTTAAGGTAAGTAGAATCCTTTTTTGGGAGGTAAGGGCATTTTGTTTTGGATAATGGGGTTGATCTATTTCTAGTTATCTAGTTTTCTTGTTTATGTTATTAAGATGTTTTTATTTGATCATATTTAAATGATCATATATAGGTATCTCAAAGTCTCTCTGGATGATTTTTAGGGCCATCACCCTAGAGGTTGGGGGAATTATCTATTGAATAATATCTCGGGATGAGCCCCATTTCATTACCATATTACCAAATGGATCCCACTGAGTTGAAAGAGTTCATTTTTTTGTTAGAAAACCATGAAGGAAATGGATTTTTTTCATTTGATTGGGTCACCTTTGGAATCACTAATTAACTTTGAAAAGAAGGTGAATGAAATCCTTTGACTTTTCATTGATCCTTAGAAGCTCAACCAGGCGATCATTAAGAATAAAAAAAATTTTGGCTTAAATTTAAGATCTATTTGATCAACACATGAGAGATCAGTGGTCCTCAAATATTGATTTGCGTAAAAGATACCATCAGTTGAGGGTTCAATAGGAAGATATTCTTAATACCTATTTTCGGATCGGGTATGATAGCTATGAGTATTTCTTTATTCCATTATGCCTTACTAATACTCTTTTTCTTTTCATAGAATTTATGAAATGGATTTTACACCGCTATATTGACTCATTCATGGTGTTGTTTGTGTATGATATGTTGTTATCCTCTAAGAAAAAATTGGAACATGATGATCATCTAGAAATTGTTTTAGGATCCTTGTAGGTACATCACATTTATTCCAAGTTATCTAAATGTAATTTTGGGTTCTAGGAAGTGATATTTTTGGGGTCATGTGGTATATAATAAAGGAATCTTGGTGTATTCTAAAAAAATATAAGTGGTGATGTCTTGGGATCATCCCAAGATTTTTTTTGAGTTTATAAGCTTCTTGGGTTTAGATGGGTATTATAGGTGATTAGTTCAGGACTTTTCTAAGATGGATTCACCATTAATAGATTTAACATAGAAATAAGTAAGGTATAATTATAATGAGAAGTGTTAGATTCCCTTTGTGGAGTTGAACGAGAAGTTGATGTCAACTCCTATTCTAGTTATTCCTAAATTGGTCATGGTATACACTGTGTATTATGATGTGTTAGGTGTAAGATTGGGATGTGTTCTAATTCAGGGTGGCCATATAGTGGCATATGGATCTTTCCATTTATTCGTTCATGAGAATAATCACCCCACTCATGACCTGGAGTTAGAAACTGTGATGAATTCCTTGAATTTTTGGTTCCACTATATTTTTTTGGAGCAGTTTAGAGTGTATTCAAAACATAAAAACCTAAAGTATATCTTCACTCAAAGAGACATGAATATTTAACATAGGTGATGAGTTGAATATCTCCATAATTTTGATTTTGGTATAACATACACCCCTAGAAATAGGAATGTGGTTTTTGATGCCTTGATAAAAAATTTCCCTCCCAATTATTTAGAGTCTTTGAGGATTAATGATTCCTGATGGGTTTATTTATTGAGATGTGTTTAGATGTGGAAGAAAAAGGTGTGCGGGTGTTTTGGCTTGTGAGTAATCCACACTTTCCTTCAATTATTAGATTCATCTTAAGAAATAATCAAAACCCAAATGCTAGTATATTATAAGAGTTTTAAATGGTGGGGAGTCCCTGGGTGACTGGTCTAGTTATCCTTATATTACTCTCCATTTTTGAAGGAGGCTTGTTTTTTCCATAGATCTAAGGAAAGAGGTTATAGAAGGTGGGAACCAGTCCACTTGGGTTGTTCACCCTAGTTCAAAAAATAAGTTCTATAATCTAAAGTGTCAATATTGGTGTCCTAGGATAAGGATACCGATTGTAGATTTTGTGTCTCAATGTCTTGTTAATCAAAGGATAAAAGCTAAACATCAGCGACCTGCTATATTATATCAACTCCTTCCTTTTTTGGTATGGTATTGGGATGATATTTCTTTGGATTTCATGATAATATTACCTCGAACTCTGAGTAGGAAGGATGTTATTTGGGTGTTCAGTGATCCTTTAACAAAATAATTCCACTTATTTCCCATTAGGGATTCTATGAAAGTGAATGAGCTTGGGAACCTTTATGTATGAGATATCTTGAGAATCTAGGGGTGACTTTTAATATCATATTTAATAAAGAACCATTCTTCACTTCTCAGATATGGTGAGGTATTCGAAAAGTGATGGTCTCCAGTCTGAAGTTGAGCATGAAATATCATCATGAAACTGTTATTCAAAATGAACGGGCTATCCAGATCCTTAAGGATTTGCTTCAGGCATGTGTGATTGATTTTGGAGGTTCTTGAGAGACCCATCCATTATTGGTTTAATTTTTATATAACAATAATTATTGAGATTCAATCAAGATGTCTCCCTTTGAATCCATGTATGGGAAACCATTTTTACCTCCTCTATTAGATGGAGTTGGGTGAACACTTCTTGTTGAGGTCGAGCCTCATCCAAGAGATGATAAAGAAGTTGTATTAAATATGAAATATATTAGAAATAATTGAGAGTCATTAGAAATCATATGTTGATCATCAATATCATCCACTAGAATTTGAGATTTTTTTCATGTGTTTTTTGAGATTTTCTTATTGGTTGATTCATTATCAGTTGGGAAGGTGATGTAAGTTAATTTCACAATAGGTCAAGCCATTTGAGATCATGGAGTGCCTAAGGAAAGAGGAATTTCATCTGGACTTACCATCCCAGTGAAATATATTAATGATGTATTCCATTTATTCCAACTGAAGAAGTATCATCTAGACTCTTCCCGTGTGATTGAGTTGGAGGATCTAGAGGTGAAGCTTGAGGCCACTATTATTGAGAAACATGTTCATATTGTGGATTATCAAAAAAAAAGTTTTATCTGGTAAATATATTAATTTTTCATATGTACTATGGAGGTGTGGCTGAGATATTCACAAGAGTTAGGAGCATGGGGAATTATAGAGGGAGCAGTGGCCCTTCCTTCTTAGAGACCTGGAACCTTGAGGAATTACTTGGGGAAGAAAGTGATATGGTGGGTAGAATTGTGATTACCGTTGAGTAATTGGTACATATTTAAATTAATTATTTAATTTAAATCTTTTAAATTTCTATTTATGGTATTTTTTATGTGTTTAGGTGATTTTTGGAGGTGTGGAGTTTTGAACCGCAGGGCGTCATGTCGTGGCCCATGGATCAGGGTATGGCAAGTTGAATTTTTTCAATGAATCAATTCCTATATTTTTGTATGAGAGTAATTTACATGTCATATTGAGTGTATTTTCAACATAGTATAGGTACCATGGTCAAATCAATGTTTGGGGGGGGGACTCCACACTACAAAGACCCAAGGATCGAGACCTACTGATTCTGTACGATTGGGATGATCCATGTTGTGGGGAATCAGGCTACATTGTGGGGGACCTAACAAGGGACCTCCATGTTAAAAGCCCAAGAGGTTATACCATAAAGGGTTTGGTTAAGAAAAATATACATTATAGTCCTAATATTTTACGTATAGAGGTGTTATTTCAAACTGAGAAAATTGGAAAATTGGAACTTTTCCCCCATCAGATTTTAAACCCTTCCACCCCTATTTTTTCCCCATTTAAATGACACAGGTGATCCCAATGAATCCTCGTCTCACCTTCTTTCTACTTTGTTGATATTCCTTTTTTATTTAAGGATTTATTTAAAGTAAGACCCATTTTTTGTATATTCTCTTTCCTCTTTCATTGTATCATCATCTCCTTCCATTTTATTTGGATGAAAAAACCATAGCCATCCATGGGAGCCAAACCTAGGGTTAGGATTGGATTTAAAATACTTTTTTAGTTTTTTAGGCTTTCAAGTATCCCTTGTTTCTATCTCTATTAGTTTTAATTGAAAGTGGTGATTTTACTACATTTTTTGGTAGGTGTCTCTACCTAACTGGTCTTTACCTTGACATACCTTAAGTTCTTTATTTTCATTTGGTTTTGATTCTTTAATTATAATTTATCCATGTTGTTAATGACTAATTATTATTTTTTAATATTGTATTGGAATTCATTAGCATAAAAAGGGTGATTTTACTTGATTTATTCTAAGGAAATTAGTTTTGTACACACAAAGTGTTTGATGAAATTTTTTAATGAAATATTTTGTTCCAAATGAGTTGTCAATGGGTTTTTTAAAAAGGAATCTAATTTTGACTTGATATTTTTCATGATTATGAGATTATGGGAATTAATTCTATATTTTTTTGATGATTTCTTGCATATAGGATACCTTGGGTGAGTTGGTAAATGGTAATAATGTTTCTCATAGTGTAGATTTTGTGTTAGATAGGGATAGTGTCCTAGTTAGATTGGGTTTGCTAATAGGATAGATATTGATCTTGGTGTGACTGAGTGAGATCCCCGAATTACTA
The DNA here is from genome assembly GCA_963277665.1 of Viscum album. Classification (NCBI taxonomy): domain Eukaryota; kingdom Viridiplantae; phylum Streptophyta; class Magnoliopsida; order Santalales; family Viscaceae; genus Viscum; species Viscum album. The sequence goes on along the minus strand of OY728160.1, from coordinate 1,302,656,778 downwards.
GATTCATGTATGTTGTCTGGTGTTCCAAGAGGGAGTCCATGTTTTGTTATCCCCATATGATTGATCCCATGAAATATGGATTGATTTATAGTGATGTGTTACTTCTTAATTCCCATATTATTGTTGTATTTTGATGCTGCACTTGTTATCTTTCCCTCAATTTAATTTATGATTACCTTTTTGTATTGATTATTAAAACATGTCTTGTTTTAATGAAACCAAAGTTCTTATAAAAACTTTTCTATGAAATTAACATCAAACATTATTTTCAAACTAGAACTAATGGTTTTCATTATGAAATAAATTATATAGATTCATGGTGGAATCCTACCAGGATTTTCCTCATAACTTTTGTATACCCATGGGGTAAATGTAGACTTGGTTTTGAAATATAAAAGTAAAGGAAAGGGTTTCAATTATTTTGGTGTCTCTTCCTAATACCATTCATCCCTCCTGGGTATGGTTGGGGTGGTGACCACGGGTCACAAGGAATTTGGAGCTTCTGTGGAGTATTTTGGGGTCCTCGGTGATGGTTTGGGATGTTTGGTATTGACCCCTTCAACCGTGACCATATTCAGGTTTATATTGTATTGGATTTTTTTACATTATTTACATTTTTTTTGTGATGTTTATGGGTTATTAGATTATTGTTGCTTCATTATGATCTGTTTGTTTACTTCCATATTTTGGAAACTATTTATTTATTTTCATCATTTCCCAACTTATGGATGGATAATGAAATATTTCTGAGAGAAATATATGTGATGTTGATTTCTATTTTGAGTGCGAGATCAGTACCAATGTTTTCTTTTTAATACCAAGGTACTTTTCTCCATCTTGTGGTGATCAAAAACGTGCTTCGGGCCTTATGGAGATTCAGGTTTGGTGATGTAACAAGTAATCTTGAGATGGTTTGTTATAATGTTAACCACAATTCATCACTCAAGGAGGCCAAAAAATGTATACTAAACCACTTTTCACTTATTTTAATTTACAAAAGGAAATGAAAATCCAAATTAAAGGAGTTAAATGAGTGGTATAATGAAAGATCTAATTGAAATATGTAGATGAAATAGACACAAAGATATGTTAGAAAGAATGAATTTTGTCCTAGGATTAGTGTTTATGAGATCTTTCATTGTTTCAATCTAATTAATAACATCTAGACTCAATGTTCACACTCTACTATACTCATGAACACATATCACTGATCTTTTGATAAAGTGCATTAACAGTTCATCCACGTACCCTTGAGTGAGTTATGCATCCACCTCCTTCATAGGAAAATAAAAAGTTACTCCTCAACAAATGGAATACCATATTATCTCCCCTACGAAGAACCCAACTCCATTCATCACTTATCCACCATGTATCCCCCATATTCTAAAATATTCGAGTGAATGAAGTGAAAATGATGATCATGCAAGAGAAGGAAACGATAAGGGAACTAGAATGGTAGCATTTTCACTAACCACAACTCATATAACTCCATGAATACATAGAGTAAAAGAACATAAATATAATTGAAAGATTAAGGAATTGGAAATATCATAACACCTCTTTTGGAGAAACCCTCGGGCTATATCTCCATAATCATGGAGGTAGAGTTCACAGTCAAAAGAATTGAAAATAGAAGGGAAAAAGGAACAATGACTTCTATATTAAAAATATATGTAAATGTTATTGTAAACTAAAAAAACAACAAAACGAACCAATGGGGAACCCTTTAAATAGTGTCTAAGTTCCTATTTTGAAAAACAATTATCAAGGGTTCAAATCCCCTTCCTGATGGTTTTCCATTGTTTAGGTTAATCCACTTGTATGGTTGAGAACATGATAATTCCATGTGGGTTTCTTCTCAATTATTATTAATCATTCTAGGATCATCCACACTTAACCCAAATTCCTTGATTTTTATCCATTTTCATGGACATGAGACACATTGATTGGAATTATCAAGTGTTTTCATGATGTGGATAAACTGGATGTATAGGAAAATTTCTACTGGTTAGGAGTTCCATGCATGGTTACCACATGCTAAGTGATTCACATCCATGGCCTATTTTTATTCATCTTAACACTTGTTCCATATTCTATATGTATCATGGATATGTGTATGATGATTATCATGGGTCCCCTTCAGGATCTACATTGGATGATAACAGGCTGGAATTCATAATTTAGCTCCTTGGTTTATGATATAGAGTTATTTTCATAATGATATGGTGTAGTTCTATTTCATCCAGTCAATCATATCTTATGACATGCTCCAGCCATAGATTATGATCCCTATATGGAACTATATTCTCAACCCAAAAAAATAGAGCATCGCAGGGTGCTCGTGATATAAAAAAATTATAGGGTATGATTCGATCATAGCTACTAACATGGTGGAGTCATAGAATATGAATAATCATCCTGAGTTCATTACATAAATCAGGAATAGTGATGAAGATGCTCCCTTTTATTAATATAAAAAACTATGAAAGATGATATTCATATTATAAATGGTTGAGTAAGGGGAACTACAAAGCTACAAATAAACATGAAAACACACACATGAAAGAAATTAGGGAGACTCGAAACTGAGACCTCCCTGACACCCCAAAAGGCCCTTGGCCACTAGGATAAGATGTTATTCATACATAACATATTGGAGATGGGATTTCTCTTATGTAGTAATTTTTCCATAGGGGTTATTCATAGGTAGCAGTTTAGTTGTGGCTAATGAAAAATGAATCATTCCCTTTTACTTATATATAACTATGGGAGATAGGGTTTATTATTACATGAGGAAAATCTTGCAGTTATTATACATACACAGGGTGGTTAAACTATTGGAAACCCTAGTCATGACCAACGACAACCCCCTTGTAATTTATTCACATGCAATAACTCCCCAAAAAAGTTACACATACACAACTTTATAATATGGGCACTTATTCTTTCACAACACAATTTAATCAAATGAAATGTCATTTTTCTCCTTAAAACATAAAGACTATGAGTTAAAAGTTCATTAATCTAAATTAAAATTGAAATTATTAAATAAGTTTTTAAAAACCAAATTAGGCTAGTTTTGTAATGAAATCCAAATAACTGTAATACTAAAAAATGTGATATTTCCCATTAATTTTGAATTCATCAAATAAATTGAACGAAAAAATATTGAAAATTTCTATTTCATCAATTCCCTACACTTAAACATTGTAATATTGAGAAATATATACATTTAAATCCCTCTCAACCCAATTAAAAAAAAATGGTAGTAAACTCTCTTTTTCAATTATATTCTCATTTTCTTTCTTTGTGATTTTAACTTCGTTTTCATTATACTCATGAAATCTAATTCAAGTCCCCTTATCCATCCATGCACATGTATACCTAAATCACATGGAAATTCATCTCTCACACTCTATAAATTTATTTTTTAGAAGTTTTCCTCTTCTTGGGATCATGAACACTTTCATATTCCTGTAATGTGACTACATCACCACTCAAAGAGGATTTGTGCATAATCAAAATGAATTTTTGATGAATCATGTTGGGGATTAAGTTTGGTGGTTTGATGTTTATTGATTTAGTATTAAAATAATAGTCTGTACTCTTAAATAACAATGTAAGAAATTACAAGAAAATACAACATAAATTCACCCTTTCTTTTTCTCTATCAATTATATCACCAAACATAATATCTTCTTCCCCTTTCAATAGTGAGTCATAAATTAATAATAAGCACAATGATTGATTCATCCTATTTTTTTTTCTTTTTCTCTTTTTTTCCAAGAAGAATAAAATGACAAGTCCATGTCATCATTCATTCAAGAAGGCACAATAAAGAATTAAATTCCATCTCCATTTGTTTATTTTAAAAAAAATCATTCATTTTTTTAGAAAAAGAAGAATAAACAATTGAATTTCAAGAAAATTATGACTTATTTTCCCCTTGAAAAATTCAATAACCATCCCTATATTCTCCCAAACATATAAATCCTTCAAAAATGATCTTAATGAACAACTTCCACCACACTTTTATTGAAATTTAAATCATGCATTAAAAATCCAAGAGATAATAATGAAGGGATTGGGATTGTAATTTAGCTCATATAAGGTAATTCATGGTCTCTAAGATCATCAAAAGGAAGGTCAAATTTAAGGTAGGATTGAAAAGAGTGAATTTAAAAAATTTACTTTATCATTTTAGAACACACCAAAACTCATAGAATTTTGAATTAAGACAAAAATTAATCATAGATTGTAAATCATGACTCAATATCTTGATATTTAAATAAATTTAAGAATATTTTAAAAATGCATAGAAACCTCTTAGTTTGTCAACGTTTATCATTAGATATTATTTACATTCATGGAATTTTCAATTAACTTGTAATTCATTATATGTTCGAAAATAATTTGGAAATCAAAAACACATCATAAATCATGAAAGTTTTACATTTCAAATTCAAGAACATGTACATGGTCAAATAAATAAATAAAAATGATAAAATTGTTCAATAAAACTCAATTATCATAAGAAAATAAAAACAAAGAAACAAAAATATACTAATATAACAACAGATTACACTCTCCCCCACACTTGAATGTTACTGTCCATTATTATGATCAAGAAATACAAAAAATATATTTTTAGTAAAAAGTCATAGAGGTTATATAAATACAACCTGGAATCTATTCATGGACTAGACAGCTAAAAAAATCTTCAATGAAACCCAAGCTATTATCCTCCTTTAAAAACCTACAAATAAAATTTACTACATCATGAATTTATTAATAAGAAAATAGACAAAAGAAAGATAAAATAAGAGAGTATTGGGTCATCCCCCAAGAGGTAATGTGTTTTGACTACCTACAATCATGAAAGAATCACAGGTCATCCCTAATCTTTAATGGGTGGGGTTTCCTCAATAAAAACCATCATATTTTTTTCTTCCTAGTGGGTCAAAAAAAGGTGCACGAGACCACTAGAATTGGATTCTTCACTTCAATACAGATACCAAGTGTAGAAAATGACCTCAACCTATTTTAATTTATTGATTAACATTTGGTCCAAGTATGGTGGGGTCATCATATGAGGACCATCAAACTCATATTCTTCTTTTCTATTAAGGTTTATTCAATAAATTCTAGAAGTTTCAAACATTTCTAAACATGTGTGTTTTCTTCACCTTCAAAATCTTCCAGAGGCATCAACCAAATCCATATTAATTTCAAAGGACCAGTTATTTTTAATATAGTTTCAAAAATATTAGAATAAATTGAATTTAAAATAGAACTATATCCTTTTATAGTTTCATATTTATTTTTTCTTATTACATATATAGTTCCCTCGGAAGTGGTGTGAGGTCTGATAGGTAAATTGGTAACAATTAATATCTCAAACTTCATTGGATCCTCCACATAAAATGTAGGTGGAACAACAGTGCACTCTTTATCCATGGGTTGGTGTTGTTGTTCCTCCCTTTGTTCCTGTATATTTTGGAGTAGAGTGGACTTTTCTAAAATTTAATCTTTAAAATCATCAAAGTCATCCTGTTGAGATTCAATTACATCATTCACTTATTTAAAATTATACTATTGTATTTTTTATAAACACTCATCAACATTCTAAAACACCTATGATTCGGTCAGTGTATATGAAATTTCATTGTATAAAATCATCACAATTTAAAATTTTCTTATATTTAAGTTTGTATTTTGTTTTTTAAAACAAATTGAATAAAAAATAAGGGTAATTTATTCCTGAAGATGTATCCAAAAAGTAATGAATCTAAATATTGTTAAAGGATTTGGTGACACTTTAAAATTTATTTCCCATGAATATAGCAAGGGTGTTGGGCACACTTTTTTTCTTAATGAGGAACACAATTGTCCATAGAACCTCTTATAACTTATTTTTTATTTATAAAATGAAATGAAAACCCAAATGGAAGGAGTGAAGTGGGGGTTATAATTCAAGAAATAATTGAAATATGAAAATGTAATACACATCTACTGATGTTATAAATAAAGAATTTTCTTATAGGACTAGTGCTTATGTGATCCTTTAATGTCGCACTCGAATTAATATCATCCTCACTTAGCATTAATAATAAATTGTATACATGAATATTCCCCACTAATCTTATGATTATGTGAATGTACAATTCACCCAAGGACCCTCGAGTGAGGACCCTCAAGTGAGATATGAATCCAATTCATGGAAACCAGTATATTACTCCTTAATCAAAAAAATACCCAACCAGATCTCCTAAGAAGTAGATTCCCCCATTCATCACTCACTCAATATGGCTCCCCTGTATTCCAAGATAGTCAAGTGAAGAGAGGGGGAAATGATCATCCAATGGAAGAAGGAAATAATAATGTAACAAAAATGGAAGCACTATCACCAACCTCCACCCCTACAACTCTCAATACTCATAATATAATTGAAAGATTAAAGACTCAAGAATCTCACAACACCTCTCCTAGAGAGACCCTTAAGTTATATCTCCATAATCATGGAGTTAGAGTTCAAAGTCACAAATATTTAAAAAAATAAGAGAATAAGGAACACAAAATTATATATTAAAAACAAAATATAAGAAAAAATTATTTTAAACTGGAAAATCCAACAAATACCACCAAAAAGGAACCATTCAAATAGTAGCTAAGTTCCCCTTTTATATACAAATATACAAAGTTTCACGTACACTTCTTGATGGTTTTCCATGGTTTGGATCACTCCATGAGTATTCCTGAGAACATGATGTTTCCAAATGGGTTTCCAATCAATTCTTCTTCCTCATTCTAGGATCATCCCCACTCAAACTAAAATCATTTCCCTTGAACCTTTTTCAATGATGTATGACACATAGAGTAACATTTTTTATTGTTTTCCCAATTTGGTTATATCAGATGTAAATATTCCCACTTGTTAGGAGTTTCATGCATAGTCTCCACATGGAAAATGTTTCACATAGATTTCTCTTCACTCTTATTTTGTCTTCTAGATGCATTACAGATATGTGCATGATAGTTGGCATAGATCCACTAGAATCTTGAAATAGGAATATAATTTACTGACATTCATGATTCAACTCCTTGTATTATGATAGAATTATTGTTTTTAATAATAATGTACAGTTCCATTTTAGCCAATCAGCCATATTTTATGATATGCTTCAGTTGTAGATTACAATCCCTACAAGGCATTATTTTTTTTCCTAGAAAATATATCATTTTAGAAAAAACCAAAACTATACATGTTATGCAATGAACATGAAAAACACACTATAAAACAAAAAATTTGATATTTTCTATAAATTATAAAAAATGGTGGGGTTTCTCAAGTAAATTGCATGAAATAAATATTGGAAATTATATTTTCATGGTCTATTATGCACACACTACTCCATAATAGCTACACCAAGTGCACAAATAGCCTGGTTAATATTTCCAATATCCACTTTAAATTTTCACACATCAAAAACTGAACATGGAATAAGTATAATTAAATTTATTTAAATTAGTTTTAAGTAAAGAAATTATCCAGTAATTTTTTTCTGTTTTGATTTTATATTTTTTTATGTATTTTTTAATGTGGATAGATCACTATGAATGAAAATATTATCCCTATAAATAGTATCAAAATTTGACCAGTAATATCCTTTCCAAAGGATTGTTATCACACTTTAGAAACATAATAACACCCAAGGGTAGCATAGTGTCTCACCTCGATAATCATTCACTTAAGGATTCTATGTTAATCACGGTTCTTTATTCTTAATTATTATTTTTATACTTTTAGAGTTTTTTGAAAAATATTTTTAAAAGTGAGGTAAATGAGTTTGGATATGATTATCAGTACACATGAAGTAAATTTCATGTTAATTTGGAATTTGGTTAATGATGATAACATAAGTCCTATGGATTCCATGTTATTTTTATTTAGAACTTCAAATATTGAGAAAAAGATAAAAAAGTGTTTAGAACAAAATAATAGGATTATTTATAAGTTAGTTATATCTACTGTTGAATGAGATGAAAATCAATGTGTCTATATATTGAGGTACATACACTATTGTAGTCAAGGGAGGAAGAAATTGAATTTATATCCTTATGGATGAATACTTACTCTTCTATTTGAGAAGAAGGAAATTAATTTTTAATGAGATGGAAGTCATTATGTTGTATCACCACAATTCCATAAGAGATGGAGTGCTGAAGAATATTGGATATCTTTAGAGTTTTATTGAAGAATATATTAGTTACTATTAAGGATGGTGTTGCGAAGGTAGGAGAAAAAAATTGAAGAGAATGAAGAGGTCTCTACTACTATTAATGGGGGGCTTCAAGCTGGTGTACCAAAAGTTGATTTTAAATATTTTGACATGGATTTCTTTGCTAAACTTGAATAAAAAATAGTTGTGAAGGGAATAAATCATGATTTATCATAACCTGACATTGGTTTTGAGTTTAATGATGAAGAAATAGCTACATCCAGAGCTGACTTTGATAGAGATGAGATTTTGGTAGATACTAATATAGATGATGAGAGAGTGTAAAAAACTGTTGAATAAGTCCGTAAATAAATACCAATTGAAGATGATTCTCTACCAAAAGTGAATAAAACTGCTTAAAATAATGAACATATGGAGTATTAAGGAGTTGATACTACTGAAATTCAGAAATTGATTTCATTTTTTTAATAAATAAAGTGGTGTTAGATGAAGTCATTCATTCAAAAATTATAGAGGAATATTTCCATGTCTTTTATGAAAATCTAAATCACTTTATAATTTTTATATTCATTGAATTTCATAAACTTAAGGATGAAATTATAGATTTAAATTTTTTTTAAAGGAGTCTAGAGAAGAGTTGTTAATGTGGAAAGATAATTCTGTTTCAAAATCAAATTTTTAAGAATTAAAATCACAAATATTTTCAAAAATAGACTTTGATGAGATAAATGAGTTGTTGAAAACTAATGTATTGAAGAATTATCAGCTTGTTTGGACATGTATGGATGAATATATACAAAATGAGCTTTGGGAATTAATGAAAGCTCACTCAGACTTACTAAAGGAGAGGGAATCTGTTAAGATTGGTTTTCATGTTGTTTTAGGTAATGAGTTTAAGGAAATGTTCGAAGTTCAAGATGGATTAGTATAAGTAAAATTGTTTTTTTAGAAATATTTTTTTGAATATATTATAGAGGAATTAAATTAAATCAAAGAATATTTGGATATTCTCAATTCCTTGACAAAATTAACTATGTTAAATGAAAAACTCATAGAAATAAAATGTGACACTCTCACTCTAGGTACATTTTAAGACTTTAAGAAAGAGTTGATCACCAAATCCTAATACTATAAAGGGTAGAGGAAATTAATTCTGAAAATAGTTTTTTTATCATGGGATCTACTAAAAAGTTTGTGATGATTCAAAAACAAATCAACAAAATACCTAAGCAAGATCTTGAGGATCTAAAGTCAATCAAAAATTTCCTGAATGGTTTTTTCACAATGGTATAAAAATAATTTCTCAAATTTTAAAAAGACTTTACTAAAAAATATGGAATGTCCCAGGATCTAAAGAATATATTTACATAATGGGAAGCTCCCTTGAATTCCAATTTTTAATTTCTAGTAGATTGGTAGAGGTGGGTTTTAGAAATATAAACTAACTTTATCCTTCAGAATTTGATTCATTTGAAGAGGAATCCAAATATAAATTATTAAAGTAAAAAGTATCAGGAAAAGGAAATTAGATTATAGTATATAAAGACCCTTTTATTAAGAAAGATATTTTTGTTTCACCTCAATTATCTTCATATATATTTTCTAAGCTGAAAAAAACATTGCAAGACATTATCAATTATTCTCAAATGCTTTCAATGTTAGTTCCAGGCACAACATAACCGTGTGATGGACCATACCCAAATTTTCTTTTTCTGATAATTGTTGATCAATATAAGAATTCCATGATGATAAATGATGTGATCAACTGGATTCAATTAAATAATATAGAAAATAGATTAATTGTTGGATCTAGATCACATGATCAACACATATTATTTATAATTAATTTAATCAATTAAATAATTTCATTGGAGAAGTATTTATTCATTGATGGATCTAACAATGGATCTGGGTTGTACTGTCATTGCTTTGTACAAATAAAGAGAAAATTCTATCTAGTGGTGATCCACACGTGTTCCAAAAATCATTAAATTTTATTGTATGAATCTTATAGTTCTAGCAGGACAGACCCTTTCATTTTTATTATTCACCTTTGATCGCCATGAGAATCACTTCCAAAGGATTATCCCTGACCTCTCTTGACTTGAGAGTGGAAGTTGGAGGCATATCATTCTCCATTATTGAGAGCATTCTTGGATAAGATATCTCTTTAGGGATTCACGAGGATTTTTGAGATTCTTTGTGCATAACAAAACAAAAGAATTGGATCTCTTAAAAAATAATATAATTGGGTTTATGTACCGCTATGTTTATAAATAAATAATTACACAAATTCCCTTTAATATTTTTTAATATCTACAGAACCCCGTGTGTTTAATAATACTAATATTATTATTTCTTGACTTTCTCTAAACTTGCGAATTAAAATAAATAATATTAAATCAAAAAATATTCAATATATATATATAATTTATCACCATATCATTAAACTCAGTCCATTATTCCTCCATAATATTTATTGGGTCTTGATTAATGAATATTTATTAAATAAATAAATATCACTACATTATTCTCTAATAAATAAATAAATATTATATTAACTAAACAGTAAATAAATATTTATTAAGTATTCCACTCACATAATATTCTATCGGATAACTAGTGACAAAATATACGCAATTAAGAAAACATGAATAATTATTAAACCCCACAGTGGGAATAATATTTATTCAAATTTTTAATTAATAAATAAATAATATATTATTTTAATAAGATTCTGGATACACTTACTGTGTGACCCTCTAGGCCTCTTTCTTAGTGGAATTATACGGATCAGCCTAAAGTTCACGGTTAGTGTATATCAGCATTCCAAATCACCCATAGAGAAAGAATTTAATGTTGAAATGAAATAATACCTCATACAGATGCTTATTGTATAATATAATCCCTTTGTAATGATATTTCTAATCAAGAAGGTCGAATGCTGGTGTCGTCAACCTATTTACTCAATGTCTCTTTCCATGATTTTCTAGAAATAGTACTTGACTATAGAAAACTATGGCCATGGATTTTCTTAGGTTATATCATTTCCATAGAAGGTCTTGAGATATCAACATATGTTAAAGAACAGATGGGATAAACACTTTCTCGCATTATTCATTAATGCAATATTACTCGTGACGCACCCAACATATCATATCATGCCACAAACATATGTCATAATGGTTTTTATTAATACATAAAATTATGTGACTTATAAAAATCATTAATACTAAATTGAAAGTATATGTATCAAAACATATGTCCGTAGATAATAAAATTTAATGACACAAATAAATGTGGATTTCCTATTGGCGGGTCTCATTCTCATAATATCCTAGACTGGATATTACCAAGAGTGTACACCATGAGAAGATGTCTCAATGTCCTATGAGTCTCCACCCCTGATATCCTGATTCATTTGTGTCCCTAAAATGTTTCATTTTGCTATATAACTTATATTTAATAATACTGTCATGTCACTTATGGGTTCTCATCAAGCGGGGAACTGTTGTGACCTTTTAGAGCAACTGTTAATCTTAGGACATTATCACATACTATGTTACATAGAATAACAATCATGATTTGATATTTAGTTCATTAATATTCAAAAATATTAATACAAATTATCATTAAGTAAACAGAAGTTGGTTTTATAGAACCAAATCCAATAGACTCTTACTTTCACTAGAGCCAACTGTTAACAACCTTTAGTCCTCTAGCTCTCACGTGATACTCATGCATCTGGTAAGACAGGTCTTTAGTCAAGGTTTACTCCATGTTTTCTTTTATGGGAACTATGCTTACAATAACTTCACCCATCTGATAAAAAATTGGAAATCTTCTAGAGTATATGATTTTTCCATTGGTGTGACCTTGGCTCTTTTTCCAGATTCACCGATGTAGTATCAACACAATACAATGTGACAGAGTCTTTACTTCTAGGTACCACATCAAGATCATAGAAAAATTTCCATATCCAAATATCGTTTTTGGCAATATCAAAATATGTTATATACTCGAACTCTACTATAGGATTAACAACAACTAGATTCTTTGAGCTGTGAAAACTCATAGCTCCTCCTTTGAGATAGAAAACATATCCTAACTGTAACTTTAGATCATTATGTATTGATTGAAACTAGCATCAGTATAACCCTTGATGACTTGGTCCTTATATCCTACATACACCAGGAAAATATCCTTAGTTCTTCTTAGATACTTTAGTATGGACTTAACAATTGACTAATGTTTTTCTCTCGGATCCTCTTGATATCTTCCTACCATTCTCAATGTGTAGGAAACATCAAGTATAGTACATAACATGGCATACATGATTGATCCTATAACTAAAGAGTATAGGATATTACTCATTCTCTCTTTTTCCTATTGTGTATGAGGACACATTTTCTTAGAAATATGCATACCACATGACACCGAAACCAATCCCCTCTTGAATTTTTCTATACTAAATCTCTTAAGTATCTAGTAAATGTATGTACTTTTACTTATTCCAAGGAGCCACTTGGATATATCATTAATGATCTTGATCCCTAGAATTTTGGTTTTTTCACCTAAGTCCTTCATGGAGAAACACTTTTTTAAATAGTTCTTAAGAGAATTTAAGACTGGTATGTCATTTCCAATAAGTAATATTTTATTAACATATACTACTAGGATAAAAACTGCATTCCCACTAAACCTATTTTAAATACATCACTCACATTCATTCTTAATGAAACCAAATTATTTTATAGCTTCATCATATTGAATATTCCATGACTTGGATTCTTGATTCAATCCATAAATGGATCTATACAACTTGAAACTAATTTTGAATCACCTGGAGTCAAAAACCATTCTAATTGTGACATATAGATATCTTCTTGAAGGTTCTGGTTATGGAAAAAAAATTGCCATTAATAGGCCAAATTTTATAGTCATGGTAAGTTGATATAGCAAGTATAATTTTGATAGATTTAAATATGGAAACTAGTCAAAATGTTTCTCCGTATTCAATCCTTTGAAACTATTTAAACCCTTTATCCACTAGACTTTATTTATAGGTATTTACTTTACCTTTCATGTCTAGTTTTCTATTGAATAATAATTTTCACCCTACAGGATTTACATCAATTGGAACATCAACCAAAACCCAAAATTGATTCTGATACATGGAATCCATTTAAGAATTATTGGATTCTTGTCATCTTTTAGCTTCTAAGATCACTATTGTATCTTTATAAGATAGTGGTTTATCATTTTCAACCAATAATAAGTCACTATATTTTACGACTATAAAACTTTATCTTTCTGGTTCACTTACCTCTCTAGTGCTCTTATGCAGTACTTGTGTTTTAGAAACTAATTCTTCCATGGGGACCTATGGAATCTGTTCCTCTACCAATTGTTGTGTGTCTTGAGCATCAAATTCATCGAAGTCAATATTTCTCTCACTATCCTTTTGAAGGATGTTCTACCTCTAAAGAAAGATGACTTGTCAAGAGACAATCACTTTCTCGTATGAGGGGTTTTATAGTTAGTATCCCTTTTTTCCTTAGGATATCCTATAAAGATGAACTTTTTACCCCAAGGTGATAGTTTTTTACCTAAGAAGACCTTAACAAATTTCTCAAAACCCCATACACATTTATGTGAAAAAATAGGTTTATTCCCTCTCTATAACTCAAACAGAATTCCATTTTCTACTTTATTTGGTACTCAGTTTAATATATATTTTCTAGTTTGTAATGCATATCCCCAAAAGGATAATATAAGTTCTACATGACTCATCATCGAACTTACCATGTCTAACAAGGTAATTTTTCTCCTTTCACTAACACCATTCCATTGTGGAGTGAGTTGAGATAGAATCTCAAACTCCTATAGAAATTCGATGAACTCTTTGTTAAGATATTCACCACCTCGATCTGATTGAATATTCTTTATCATTTTTCAATTTGATTCTTTGCTTAATTATTGAATTATTTGAATTCCTCAAAGGACTCAGACTTAAACCTCATTAAGTATACATAAAATTATCTACTCAAGTAATCATTAAAAGTTATAATGTAATAATACCCACCTATATGTTCTACTAGAAATGGTTCACACACATCAGTCTGTAACAATCCTAGAATCTTTGTCCCCCTTTCACCCTGTCCACTAAATGGAAGTTTGGTCATTTTCCTTTTAAACCATCATTAAATCTTTCAATTGTTTTTACCTCAGAAGAGTCTCAACAACCATCTTAGTATATTTTTGTCAAACCCTACTCGTTTACATGACCAAAATAGTGATGTAATATCTGGGTGTTATATGACTCATGTGAACATTATTTTTTATCTATTTCCAAGACTTGGTTTTTATAATTTAATATATAAATACCATTATTTAAATGTGTGATACCATAACATATTTTTTATTTATAAAAGAAAAATTTTTATATCCAAACATTAAAATAAAACCATTTGCATTAAGGAATGATACATAAATTATGTTTTTTTTGTAACAGTTGGTATATAATAACAATATCTTAAAATCAATATCATCCCCATTAGAAATGAAAGTTAGTATTCACCAATGGCTGGAGTCGCTAGCCTTGAAAATCCACCTCTCCTTGAGTAGTCTTTTTGAATCTACTTGGTTACGGAATTTGGATACATATGTGATCACCAAAAATTGAATCTAATACTCAATATGTAGATATTGAAAGATTTCACTCCATAACAAACGCACATTTATCTTCACCTTGCTTTCGGGTGAAATTTCTCTTCCATTGGACTTGTTTTCCACTTAAAAATCATACTGTCTCTTTTTCCTTGTTATGCCTATAGATCTTACTCTTCTTGGAAGGACAATGCTCAGTAGATTTGGAATTTATATGAGTTTTGGAACCCTTTTTATTGTTCTTCCTTTTCTTATACATCATAAGGATCGTGGGTTTGTAACACCTCATATCCTTATCCACTAGGTGAATCAAAGTAAGAAGTTCTGAAAGACTCTCCCATTATTTCTCATATTATAAATAACAATAAAACTAGATAAGGTCTTAGGTAGTGATGAAAGTATGAGATCTGTGCACAACTCATCTAGTAATTTAATCCCAAATATGTATAAGTGCTAAATGTTTCCAATAAGCTTGACTACATGTGGCCCAGCTCCAATTGAATCTCTAAGATTAGTTGCAAATAGATCATTAGAGATCTTGTATCTCTCATGTCTTGCCTTCTCTTGATAGAGATACTGAAGGTAAGATATCATACTATATGCAACCATGTCCTCATGTTAATTAAAATGAACATTGGTTATGGATGATAACTTGAAATAATAAACATCAATAGTATCATTCAAATTCTTCTTATATAGACAACTCTTCCTCACTAGCCTCATTACCAGGTGCATTAGTTATTTTCATGACGTAGGATAATGCACAAGCACCTTTTCCATTCTTGGAAATTTGTGTTGTTGAGAACGTTATCCTTCCCAAGTATGGATATGTCTGAAGTAATTTTTATTATTTTTTCTAAAAATAATATGAAAATAATTTTATTACTTTATTTCATAAAATTAGAAAAATAAATAAATATTATATTTATTAATCTCCTGACATTTTATCAAAACAAAATATCCTTTTATATTAGCTTCACAATATCATATTTCTTGGAAATTATATTGTAAACGATACATATTCCTCTTATCAATACCCCAACATTGGTTGGTCAAGAAATTTGAAGGGTTTTAGGTAGGCATTCCAAATGCCAACTACATTAACTCACATTTCCTTGATTAGTTTAGTGGACTCCCCAATACTAAAATTCTAAAATAGGATTTCCTTAACTATTGTCTCTCAATTACAACAAGTATTTATTTTTCACCCTTGATGTGAACTAAGTTAAGTCAACCCAAAAAATTATGTAATAATTACCTAATAATTGAAATCACTCCAACGTTGGTTAGTCAAGCACTTTTATCTATGGTTCGATTCTAACTGAAGTAGTGGACAGCTATAATGACATAAAATTTATAATTGAGGGATTTTATCTTTTATGTGTAAATTGTAAATTATTATCTTTATTGCATTCTTCTTAATATTGATTGGATTTACTTAATTGATTAACCATGTTTTATATGATATTATCACATAATCAAATTTAATTTAGTTTTATCTTTCATTCTTATTAATTTATTAATTCATGTGATCACAACAAAACATCCATAATGAAATAACCATGAAACATGATAGAAATAAAATAATAATGTGGTATGCTCATAAGATTTTACTAACGGTTTGTTTATCTAGAATATCAAAAACTAAACATAGACCTAGGGGGAAAACATCATGAAAAATTAATGGTTTTTGTTGTAGTTTTCTACCTGTCCACATATATATCTCTCTTGCATTGGTTTCGCCTCAGCTCCAAACTTGACCTACCTCCACTAACTTGGGAGCTTCATCCATTACATATGATTTTACTCACACATAGGTGATGGGAAGGGTTTCACATAAAAGAAACTGTGGGCATAAAGTCCCTTACATAATAAGAGGAGAGATGGAATGTGGGCTCATAAATAAATTTAATAATAAATTAAAAGAAACCAATCACATACAAAGGTCTAGTAAAAGTTCATGATCATCCACCTACAAAAAAATATGAATTTAATAAAATTAGAATTCAATTCTAGTCGTTCATATTTAATATAAATAGATTTGAATCATTTAATTATCTTCTTCAATTAATCAATTTTTTTATCTTAATTCTCATCCATCATAATTTTAAACAAATTAAATAAATTTATTTAAAATTAACTAGGTATATAAATATACCTTGGAGGAAACATGATGAGTACCCATTCGAAATACCCAATGTATTATACTCGTATATTGTTTACTCTTGCAACATGTGGCATGCACAACATATCACATACTTTCATGACATGTACTATCAACTTAATGATTACACTAATTCCAAGATTTGTTTTCATGTGTTATGATTCAAGTCACATAGAGTAAAAAATGAAATACGTCTCATACATTAGGTGAAGATCCGAACATTAAGAAAAAATTAATTTAACATTTATATATATTAGAACTCATCACATGGTGTATCCTATAAACTTAATGACCACACATAAACTTATGTTGATAAGGTTTACAAATTTTAATAAATTAATTGTAATTATATAAAATTTGGTATAAGTACACGACATGTATTATTCTAACCATCTATCAACGGAACATTCTTAGGAACTCAGCGTGTAACCATGTAACAGAAAAATTTGGAGTACATGGCGTGTAAATGGGCTTCATGGCCTGTGGTCTCGAAGTTACATAATCACCAATTAGGTAGGCTATGTAACAAGATATGTGGACCATCTGTGACTAAGGACTACATGTTGTACACATCATTTACACAGAATGTACTTAGACTAATCGTGCACCAAGCTGGACTGGTCAACATGCGGTGTATAATTAAATGAACCATGTGTAATAAATACACATGCATTATATTAATTTATAATTAATTCTTGATGCATTAAACACTAGTACATGGGTTGTAATCTTGTGTTATCTGGTCAAATTCCTCAACACCTATAGATGAGATCTTCCAATTTATATCATTCAAAAATTTAATCTAATTGATTATATTTACGAGAAACAAAGAGGAAGAAGTGGATCTTGAAATTCAGATTTAAGAATGATTAAATTGGAATTGAAGACCAGTTACTTATGTGTAAATCAATCAATGATATTTAAATAATTATAAATAATTAGGTGACCCCTATGATACCACTTATTGGTTTCGGTCATAGTGGAAGCATGTGATGGGTCATGTCCAACTTTTCTTTTTTTTCATGATCAATGATCAATCTGAGATTTTAACAATGATAAATGTCATGATCAGAATAATTGAATCAAAGAATATAGATAATGGATAAAACATAGAAACCAGAGCACATGATCATCACCTGAAATTTATAATTAATTTAATCAATTAAAGAATTACCTTACAAGAATTATTTATTCATTGACGGATCTAACAATGGATCTATGTTTTATCAATTCTTCATTGTATGATGAAAGAGAATATTCCCTCAAGAGGCAATTCACAGATATTCCACAACTCTCCAAATGTCACCATAGGAATCTCTGGGAGCTAGCATGGTAGATCTTATCACATGAATCATTAACCTTTGATCATCATGATAATTTCTTTGAAAGGATTATCATCAATCAATCATGACTCGATAATCTAAGGTAGAGGAATATAGTTCTCTATTATTGGGAGTGTTCTAAGAGAATTGAGCTCTCCATGTCTTTGAGAGGAATCTACATCTTCATTTTCACAAAAATATCACATGGATGTCTTGAAAAATAATATAATTGTGTTTATATATTGCTAGGGTTGGAAATAAATAATTTCACAAGCTCCATTTTATTCTTATTTAATCCATGAGGAACCCCATATCTATAATAATAATATAATTTTTATTTCTTCACATGATCTAAACTCACGAATTCAAATAAATATTATTCAATCAAATAATATTCAATATATATATTATTTTTCATCAGACCATTAAAATTGGTTCTTCATTCCTCTATAATATTTTTCAAACCTTGAATAATGATTGTTGACTTAATAAATAAATATCACTTCATTATTTTTCAATAAATAAATAAATATTATATTCACTAAATAAAAAAATATATTTTTAAAATATTCCTCTCACATAATATTCTCTCAAATAATTGGTGATGGGATATATGCGATCAAGAAAACATGAATATTTATTAAACCCCGCAGCGGGAAAAATATTTATTCAACTTGTCGACCAATAAATAAATAATATATTATTTAACTAGAATTCTGGATACACTATATATTGAACCTCTAGGTATGTTTCTTATTGGAATTAGACAGAGCATCCTAGTGTACAAGGATAGAATCTAGAAACATGCCAAGGAACCTGTGGAGAAAGAATTTAATGTCATAATGACATAATACCTCATATGGATGCTTTTTGTGTGCTATAATCCATTTATAATAATATATTTAATGAAATAGTTTCCATTTTGGTGTCATCAACCAATGTCCTCAATGTATCTTTCTTAGAATTTTCTATAGAACACCATGGTCATGGATTTATTTAGGCTACATCATTTCCCTCAAATTTCATGAGATGTAAACTTTCATTAAATGAAAAAATGTAGAAATCCTTTCTCTCATTATTGATTAATGTTATATTACTCTTGACCCACCCAACATATCCTATCTCCGCACAAAAATATGTCTTTACAGTTTTCATCAATACATCAAACTACACAACATATAATACTCATTAATAATAATCTTAAAGTCTAAAGATCAATACAAACGCCCGCATATAGGAACATCGAATGGACCATATAAATTTGGATTTCCTATATACATGTATCATTATCATGATATTCTACACTGGATATTACCAGAGCATACACCATGAGAAGATGTATCAAAATCTTATGAGTCTCCACCCCTGATAGCCTGAATCATTTGTGTCCCTAAAATGATTTCATCTGGTTATAGACCAAATATTTAAAAATAATATTGTGTGATTCTAGGTTCTCATCATAAAGGGGAAATGATATGAAATTTTAGTGCAATAGATACTCTTATGAAATTATCACATACTATGTAACATGGAAGAATAATAATGTTGTGATAAGGAGTTTATTTATATTCAAAACTATGAACAAATGTTATCATAAAGTACACAGAAGTTAGTTCTAGGGAACCAAATCCAACAGTAAGAACCAAAGAGATAATAAAAAAAACAAAAAAAAATGAGTGTCTTTTATAATATGTTAATAATTTCAGAAAACCAAATGGATAAGATCATGCAAAAAAATTCTATCAAATGGGAATACAAGTTAGATAAGTTTTATATGAATTGTGTTAGAAAATAATATATGAAGTAAATGTAGAAAGTTTAAGGGTTTTTTTTGATATAGGTATATGAAACTATATTTAAAAAATAAGAAGTTATGTTCAGATTAGAAGTTATTAGAAAAAAATTGTACTAGCTCATAGAAAGAATCATGGAATTGTTCCACTTGACAAATTGACAATATAAAAATCCCAATTGAAAAATGTTTTTGGACCACGCAAATTATTCCATGAGTGAGTCATGGATGATCCTAACTTTCAATGGGGAAGAGTTGTGATAGAGGCCAGAATACCTCCAAAATGTCATGATGACTTACCAGTCATGTAACCAAATCCTACTTAAAGCTATTCTCTTACTTCTTCTCAATCTAAGAAGCTTTGGTTTTGGGAAATCAGGTTCACATCAGAGATAGTGCAATTATTTCATATCTTTTCATAATTTTAGATAATTATAAGGACCATAGATAGACCTCATGGTATTTTAGATTTAGGTCACAAATCTAGTTCTTCCTCATGTTGACCTCAACCTTTTACCCCCAACACTATACATTTTGAGGATAGTACCTTACTCTTGCACATCCAAAACCAAATTCCAAATCCAAGTGAATAATGTTTCTAGTTATTTATTTTTTATTTATCTCTTTCATTGAACTATGAATTTCAATTGATATTAATTAATACAATTCACTTCCAGATTATTATTCTCTTCAATGTTATATTATAATAGTTTTTTATAGAGACCAGTTATCCAGCTAAAGGATGGGGAATATTTTAATAAGGGGTAAAATTTTATTTTTGGGTGGGTATGTTATATTGTTAGGGGGAAAGTTATAGACCCTACTTGTGGGGTAGGCGACACCCCATGCATGGAGACACGCCAACACTCTCATCATTTTGTCCTCGATCATAACGTGGGGATCGTTGAAATCACCCTTGCAAATGTGGAATTAGTAGTGGCATCATCCCACATAGAGTTGGATGACTTCAAGAACTCTATGGTTTCCTAATTGGAAGACATTTTCCACTTTATAACATCAATGGATTTTTTTCGGACAAATAAAGTTGGGAGCTGGGGGCTACCACCCACCCCTTAGCATTTTATTTCTAATATCTCTCTAGAAGTTGAACACTGAGTGGAGCTTCCCTTGTTTGAATAAGTGATAGAGACCATATGTCCAGATGGAGGGGAGGTAATATTCTAATAAGTGGTAAAAAGTTTCTTTAGGGTGAGTCTGATAATTTTTTTGGGGTAAAGGTTTTATACCCCTATTATGGGGCTGTAGAATGGATATATAAGTTTTAGGTAGGTTTGAGAATGGGATACGAAGAGAATATTGTTTGTTCGTCCATAGGGCTTGGAGTTAAAGCCATTTAGGCAAGGATGGGATACTACCCATTTATCCAAGTGGTAGTGAATTTAAATATTATTCCCTAACGACTTATTCAAATTTTTGTAGTCCCTTTATCTCTCCTCATTGAACTTCTATGTGTCTTGGTTGTTGGAGATGGATTGCAACCATCTTAGGATTTAGTTGCAAGTAGTTCTGTTTCCATTTGAATGGTGAAGTGGTCTTGGTTTGTGGTCAAGTGTGTGATGCCCTATTGTTGAAGTGGATTAAGTGGTAAATAGATGTATAGTTGGTAATTTGGCTTGATTTAGAGTTTAGGTAGTGGGTGAGGTGTATGGAGCTTGTTTGTATTGGTTTTTTGAGAGGTGGTCTTGATAGGTTTTAATAGAAGAGCTGGTCTATTAATTATTTTGGAAGTTGGTTGAAGAAGGAATTATGTGGTGGTATTTAGGGTATTAGAGTAAAATTTTCATGGATTTTGAATGTAATTGACTATGGGTGTTGGGAATTAGAAGGCTTGAAGGGTTTTAAGGGATGTAAGGCTTGGTTTTTTGTTTTTTTAGGTAAAGGAAGGGACTGATTGATTAGCATTGGATTCATCTTGGGTAAATCACTTTTAAACTACAGCATAATGAAATTGGAAGAAAAATCTCTTTGATAATTAGTCATGTATCATACATTTTCTCGAGAAATTGGTGGGTAGTGATAATTAATCCATGAACATCCCTCTTTCTAGGCCTAAAAAACATCCCAAATCAGTAGTGAACAATACTCCAATCAGATCTAGAACACCTAGATCATAGCACTAGGCCCCCTACTCAAACTCCCACAAGCTTGATCCATAATGGTGTATACATAGCTAGCCCTAGAATCACATAAATATACACTACAACAATGCACTCTTAAGGATAATTCTTCATCCATACAAAATATCCATCCTTGTATTATTCCTTCAATTTCATTCTCCCAATAGTTAAGGCAACAATAAATTCAAATAATATTTTAACTTTAAGAGAAAAATAAAAAATTATTAAACAAATTTACCAAAAATTATCTTATGCATTTCTAGAAAAAAACACTATTTCCAAATAATTCAAACAAATCAAATCAACATAAATTCCAAAAAATTAAATTCAATATTAAAATTTTAATTCTAAGGGTATTCATTTTCAAAAATTTCAAATGTATTTCCAAACATGTTTTAACTTGGACATATAATTCCAAAAAAATACACACATATTTACAATTTAAATCAAAATTTTATTTTACTTCATCTAAAAAACACTCCATGTGCATTTTTTACCATAAAAATATATACATTCATGAATAAATTAATTTCGAGAAAAATGGGTGTGTTTTCTAAAAAAATACATCCACTTTCATGATAAATATTTATGTATCAATTTAGAATTTTTATAATATGGAATTTGTTCAATTTTGATTTTTAGAGACTTAGGACCTCCTCATGCGTAAAATGGTAAATTTTCCCTAGAGGAAAAACTTATAAGTTTTTTTTAATGTTTCCATTTATTTTAGAATATGGTAAACCCTTAGGCCGAACTAGCACAGAGTTGTGTGTGTTTTAGGGTCCCAATAATAGTTATTAAAAATGATATTTAATTTTTAGATCGTTTGTATGTATTTGTGTACAATTTATTTTATCTTATGAACGTGATTTTAGATGGAAAATTGAGGTTTTGGTTGAGTTTGGAGAATTGGTTGTGTACTAGAATCAGTGTTAGATTTGTTCGTATCAATTCCCTTGGGTTTTTTTCATCATGGGTGGATTAATTAATTAATTTAATTGATTTATTGATTATAGAGAAATATAGGGGTGACCTATAAAGCTCCTGTCATGTTTCCCCTCTATGGTCAGACATTATTTCCATTGGCATGAACCCTGGAGGGATTGAAAAAGTGGAGACCATATCATGAGAGGATCACATGGAGATGAAAAACAAGACCATGACTGTGACATTGTATTAGGGTAAAGAAAATTTTTATAAAATCCGATTACATTTTGGCCCATTTTCATATTTCAATGGTTGGAGACATTGAGAGATGGATGGTGAAATAGAGGTGTATTTGGAGTTAAAATTCTTTTCGGGAGAGGGCATGTTGTGGTGTGGAGGTATGTATTATTGTGTGGAGGTATGTGTTGTGGGGTGGATGGTCGAAATGGAGTTTGATTGTGGCACAATTGGTTCGGCTATAGCATGGAGGTCTTCAGTAGATTTTTTTGGGTAAAGTATATAACCTTACATTTTTTCATGTCTGTTTTCCTAGTTGCGATGTGGATTGGTTTTTTGCGTTGTGGAGTTTCATATGTCAGGATTCATTATTTTTTCCTTTTTAAGGTTCCTTATATAGTGGTCCTTTAGCAACATCATGGTTTTGGTCTGGGGTCAATCAGGGTGAAGAGAAGGCTTGATATTTGCAACATCATTATAACCATTATGGTATGCAGCCCGAGTGGTTGATTATGTTGTTCTGCATTTTTGGGTGTTGTTGTGTCATGTAATATTTCATGCATCATGGTTTTGGATCATGAACCTTATAAAGAGTTTTAATATTTTGTTGTTCCATTGGTCATTATGTCAGGGTCTTCCCTTGGTTATATCCATTTCAATAGTTGACTGGGTTTAAGAGGTGAGGGATGTGGGTGATATGTAGTGTGATTTCTAAAGATTCGGTGGATTCAACCCCATTACAACATGGTCATTAACATTTATCTATGATTTTATGAATTTATAAGACCTATATAAATTCATAAGTATTTAAAAATTTCTATTATTTCCTCAATTTATATCAAACTCTAGGTGATCAAAAGTACATATTTGGAGATCTTTGAGCTCTTTTTGATAGCCTTTGATCCTTGGCCTTGTGGGATTAAAATCCTTTCATATGAAGTGAGTTTCTCATTCCATATTTTGGAATATATCATTATTATTCTTCTTGGGAGTTTTTATTGTGGTATTATCTTGGTTTATGTGATGATAGGTTGAATGATTGATGTAACCCAACATGTTGTAGGTTGTTGGGTATTTTTTTAGGTGTTCTCGGTGCTGAAATCATCTATTTCTCTTCATTCTTTTATAGTAGTCATGAAGCACTGGTTTAGGTTATGGATTTTTAAACTCATCTTATATCATCTGGGATAAATTTATTGACTATCTTATTTTGAATTATTCTAAGGATCCTCTCGTATTGTTTTGACATGTGTTTGGTTATGGTTGTTTGAGTACCCATGGTTATGAGGAAGGGAAAAAGTAGAGAAAGACTCCTTTAAGGAAGAATGAAATTTAATTAAAGGTGATAAATTGGGTATAAGAAATTTGGGAAATGAAAAGAGAGGTGAATGTTCCTTATAAATATTCATTCTATCTATTGACTCTTACTAATTTATCCTTACTATTATAGCTTTATTTTTATTTTTCTCATTGAAGAACCTTGTCACCTTCATAATCAGATATTTAAGTAAAGATAGTAATAGAAAAAGGTATTGTTGAAATATTGGGTGATATATATAAATATGATAATGGGTTGGTTATGAGTTGGGAATGGTTGAAATTAAATAATTAATGAGCTTTTAATAACTGTTGATGATTTAAATGTATGAATATGGATGGAATAAATATATTAAATGATGAATGAACGACCTGAAAAAATAAATGGATTAATTAATGTGTTAACATGGGAAAATAAATGGAATAATGAACTTAATGAGGTTGGTAAATGGTAAGGGGTGGAATTATAAATGATTATTATAATGCATGATCATTTATTTGGGTGATTCCTTTTCATCTGGTATTGGATATGTCTGTGATGATGATTAGTGGTTGGAAGAGGTGTTTTGGCATGTGGTTTCAGTGTTATTATTTTTTATGATATAAGTTGATGTGGTAATGTGGTACGGTGAAGGGGGGAGGAAGGTGAAAAATAATGAAATTTAATGGATCTCAGTTGGTTTACATTTATATATTTTGATGGATTGAATTTAGTATAATCATATACGATATAGTGGCTTAAAGTCGTATTATTTGATATATTTGATTAACTCAATTATGGTGTGGTGATGTTGATACATGGTGGGGGTCACGCATAGTGGGAGGGGGGCATGAGGTTGATGTACTACATGTTCATGATACCCTGTTGTGGTGTGGATGTGGATACAATGATGATGTGTTTATGGTAGTAATAGAGAGGATGTAGATGTGCATATATGGGTGGGGACATACACAGAAGGGGGAGGGCATGGGGATGATGCTCATTATGTTTATTTCACCCCACTAATGTCTTCTTGGGAAGTGGAAATTTCAAAATATAGTTTTGGATATGTGGTGATGTAGTGTGTAATAGTATATTTGTGGCTATGGTTGGAATTTTTGGTCAGTGGATGTGTTTTGTGATGATTGGATTGTGGAACGAGGTGGTGGTGTTGATTTGGTGTTGATGTTGTTTAATTATCACATCCCTTTTCATGTGGTGAGGGGTTTTCCTACTAGTTTTATACCAGTTGGATTTGGAGTGGTCTATCAACTAATGGGTAGGAGAAGTGGTGA
Organism: Viscum album; assembly: GCA_963277665.1. Classification (NCBI taxonomy): domain Eukaryota; kingdom Viridiplantae; phylum Streptophyta; class Magnoliopsida; order Santalales; family Viscaceae; genus Viscum; species Viscum album. The sequence continues at coordinate 1,302,630,697 of OY728160.1, read as the reverse complement.
ATTTTCAGGATATTTTTTCATTTGTTGATTTTGATGATAATTGTGGGGTGAATGATATTTCTCAGTTCTCAATAATGTAATTGATTAGAATTATTGGTTGTGAAAGGGTTAAGAAAGTTTTTATTAATGATATAAGTTTTATAAATAACGTATAATGTGGAGTTTAGTGATCATATTTCTCATTCTTATTTTTGTTTATTTCTACGGTAATGTTTTTCTTAATTGATATCATTCTTTCTTGTTATTACATATTTATTTCCCACAAATGTTGATTTATTTAGAGGGATTATCCTACTAAATATTCCAAAGATCTCACCCCACTATAGTTTTCTATGTGTTTGTATGATAGTCTGATAGGGATTAGAGCTATTGTTCCGGTATTTATATGTAATTGGTAAATGACTAGGAGTTTTATAGATCTTTCTTGAATTTATTTTTTTGATGTTGTTTATTTGAAATATAAGTATCATTACAATTATGGGAATTTATTTTGTAGAAATGAAAATTCTTTTACATTGATTGGTGGTTTTTTTATTATTTATGGGATTTTATGAGGGTAATTCCTCTCATACATGTGTTGTATACCTTCAGTTCTAGTTGCTAACCCTTGGACTATTAGTGTCTATCATTTAGGGTAACTTTCACCTTTATTGTAGGCACATGGGAAGTTATAGTGGGGGTGGTTTGGGAAACATTTCCATCTAGGTATGGTTTTTTTGTTTATGTTTCTCTATCTCTCATAATTCTATACTTAATTGATGGATTGAAAGTCATTTTTTGTGAATGATTTGAGGTGACCATTCTTATATTTTATCTCTTCCTCATTATTATTATAAAATTACTCATTCTATAACCCTAAATTCCTATGGATTAAATATTTTAATTCATATATATTTATCTCCTAACTTTATTCTTCGATTGTTTTATTTAATTGGTGGAATGACAAAGAATGAGGATCTGGTATTATATTCCTCTATCCTCTCTCCTATTTTCTCTCTCTTCTCATTATTATATTTTTATCTTCTCATAAAGATGGGGGGAAGTGAGTTATATAGGATTACAATGAGGTTAATGGGATGGAGTAATGAATTGGAGGTCAATCACAGGTCATTCAACATGGAAATGGATGTAACATCAACTACCTAGTCATTGTAGTTAGAAGGGGAGGCCTGTAATGACCCAAACTTTCATTAATGGAAATTCCTCTTGATCTAATTAAATGTATCATTATGTAAAATATTTATATAAAATGTGAACTTCAATGGTTTTATGTTTTTGGATTTCAAAATACTATTAAGAATTGTGACCGTTGCTAATACAGTCATTGAACAGTGATCATATAATTAGTATAAATATAGGGCTTTAACAAATCCAATTTACTCAGACAAAGGAAGTGATGGCCTCATCCAGTAGACTTTCCCCATACGAAGGCCATTTTTCAGAGCTCAGAAAGGAGGTTGTGTCTTTGGGCTTCTCTCTTGACCAAGCCCAAGCCAAGCTTGAATACGTTAAGCTCAAGCGGAACCACCTATGAGAGAAGTGGAAGTTGATAAAGATTTCCACCTATGAAATTTTATCAGAGCCACCCCAAGAGTCTTTCACCATCGCACACATTACTCTCTGGTCTTATGAGGGTGTTATAAGGGGTTATGTAACAATACCATATAACTATGATTATGTTCATTATTTTGTATATAATAATTAATATACATTAATTTTATTATGGTTACTTTGTAAATAGTTTTCAAAGCACAAATAGTATTTTTAGTTAATATTAAACTAAGAAATATATTTTGATGAATTAATGGATTTTTGAATTAAATAATATTTCATTAAAATATTATTATTATTATTAAATTAATTTTTATTAAATATAAATGATCGTATAATTTTATGAATGCAATTATAATTTTTATTAAGGTTTGAATGTTGTTTTTGTCAAAACCCATGAATTTTAGATTAATGTCAGTTTTTATTTTAAAAGTAAAAATTCCCATATTTATGAAATTATTTAGATAAAATAAATATTTTTTTTTAATTAGGATGTCGAAATTATCCAATGGTGAATTTTTCATAATTTTTTGAGACAACCGGATTTTGGGTAAAAATTAAATACCGTTTAAATATATAATGTGTTTTATGACATCATAATGACCCAATAGTGATGTAATAAAATAATATAAACATTATGTTCAGCCAATATTTGTTTTACCATTAAAATAATGTGATTTTGGTTTTGTTTGATTTATTTTACAAATCTTCAGTGGACCCTTCAAAGCTTATAAAACATTATGTGTTTTTAAATTGTTTTCCTTAAGAGTGTGACTCACCCTCAAATAAGAAACCCAATTATTTTAAGAAGTTAGGCCATTGGACTTATAAAATACTGTTTTCCAGTCCCCATTGGAAAAAACATTGGAAAAAACCATTGGCTGGTTTGTGGTTTTGATTAGTTTAATGTGAGGTTTCATAAACCTAAATAATAAAGAAATCATTCTGCTTTCCTATATAAACCCACCCAAGCTCCCACTTCCTCTTCACTCAAAAACTTTAGACTTCTTCCAAAATCTGCCCAAATATCTCTATAATCCTCACAAGTCACCCCAAGCTCCCAATAAGCCTCCCTCAAGCCTCTCCCAAGCCTTTGGAAGCACACTTCCAAGTAAGGGTTTTCCTCCTTTCTCATTTTGTCCAATTTTATTTAAGTTGTTATGTCCTTTTAATTTCAATTATAAATGTTTGGGAATGGTTTCTAACCTCCCCCATACTTACCTATTTATTTTTGAATGATTGCATACCCATTTCTCTATCATAAATTGCCTCCCATGTACACATGTTACTGTTCCGAAATTCTAAAAGGAATTTCTCTCTCCTCATTTACATTCAAGAAATTATTTTGTATCATGAATCTAAATTCCATTAAAATTGTTTGTGCATGTATATATATGACCCTTTACTTTAAATTTCATGTAAATATTATGAGACACCCATTTATCTCTCATCAACCATTTTTTATAGATTCTTATGTCACATCATTATGCTGCCAAAATTGCACCACGTTTTTCCAAGACAAAGTCATTGTGTAGTGAATACCATGCCCATTTCTCTATCAAGGTTATTCACCTTTATGAACATTTACATATTTATTATATAGTTTCATGTATGAATTCAACATTACGTTATCATGGAATAAATTATGATTTTTAATGAATCCATGTTCTATGATCCACGTGGCACACTTATGCAAGAAATGAAATGTTTAAGAAGGGTGTGCCCAGATAGAGCTCTAATGCTTTGGGTAAAGTATAATATCATGATAAGTTATGTGAAATTAGTATTGACTCATGATAATTCAAGTGAAATTAGGGTTTACTCGTGCTTCATGTGCAATGAGGATTTACTCATGCTCCATGTGAAATAACCTTGGCTCATGCTAATTCCATGTTACGTGTTGTTGCCACATTTCCATGTTAGGATTATCATGCTTTATCATGACTTTATGTTTATGTTTCTCTTGTGATCCATTGATATTACTATTGACTAACATGTATTGTATTACCCATGTTATTCCATTTTTATTCCTTTATTGGGATTTATAGCTCACCTTTTTCTTATGCATGTCCTCAGGTTATCCCATGAAATGCTATGTACGAGAGAATGTAGTGGTCATGTAAATGAATTTTTCAATAAAGATGTTGTCTGTTTTCTATTCTAAGATGTTATGTAATGTTCCTAAGACCCAAATACACTAGACCTCTCGGTCTTCTATGTTGTATAAAGTAATGATTTTATGTAATAAATCATGTTTAAGTGTGAAATAAAAGCAGGGTTTTCATAGTTGGTATCAGATGATAGGTTTAGTTATTTTTGGGATTAGGATTAGAAAACCATAGTGATTCCTTAGAGACAAGACTATGTATAATAAAAACATCCCTATGTTTTTGTGAGTATTGAGTAAGTGGTTTATCAAGAAAATACATCCCTATCTAGATAAGAGTAGGTAGAGGCGGCTCTGGCACAAATCTATCCTAGGGGTAAAACCCGAAAACACTGCTTTGAGCTAGATTTGAACGAGAACTGGTGAATGAAAATGGGCCTTGCTTCACTCTTGGTTACAACACTCCTGAGGGATGTGAATTGGTAAATTCACAAGCTTTGTTTGAACCATTATTAAGGGACTAAAAAAATATCTAAGAATATATGTTAGAAACTTTATCATGAATAGCATAGATTGAAGCCTATGGATTCATAAGTTAAGGAAATAAAAGTTATTTATAAGTTATCAGTTTTGTACTTGGATTACCCTTTATGTGTTACCCCTAACATTCCTTTTATTCCAGCCAATGGAATGTAATAGGAGGAATCGGGCTAACAATCGATGTGAAGATCAATTTGATGAATGTGCTAATGAGATGCTCAATCTGATTGGAACGGGAATTGAAAACTTTTTCATGCTTCTCTTTCAGTTAACTTAATATTTGAATAGAAACATGGGTCAAGAGGAACATTCAACCCCCCCCCCCCCCCAAGAAATAACAAGTCGCTATCAAGAGCTTCCTGAGACAAAGGTCTACTACTTTTAATAGATCATATGATCCCTCAATAGCTGAAAAATGGATCAAATCCATTGAAAAGATCTTCTCCATCCTTAAATGTTCCGAATAAGAGAAGTTTGATCTGGATTCTTATCATATGGAGGGTGAAGCTGATCAATGGTTGACTTTGATCAAAAATATGAAGCCTGAGGAGGATATCGAGGTGTTAGAATGGAAGGATTTCCAAAAGATGTTTTTTGATAAATATTTTCTGCGTACCCTCCGACTTAAGATGGAAAGGGACTTCCTTGACCTCAATAAAAAAGATGACGAATCTGTCTGAGCGTACAAGGAAAACTTCACAAGGATTTCACAATACGCCTCTGACTTTGTTGTTACCCCCGAATTCAAGGTTGACCGCTTCTTTGGTAGGATGAAACCTAGCCTGTGGAAAGCGCCGGTGATCCGTGACTTCGACAACTATGAATAAATTGTCTGATGTTCCCTCAAGGTCGAAATGGAGATCAAAGAATCTTCGGGGTATCTTGGGGATAAAAAGCATAAGGTGGAATTCAATTATGGAAGTCCGATGGATAAATCCAACGGTGCTAAGAAGCCTCAGCATCCCACTTGCTAACGGTGTGGAAAGAAGAACCCTAGAAATTTCCTCAAGGGGACAAGGAAATGCTTTAGGTGTGGGAGATAAGGGCACCTCTCTATTAACTATCGGAAAGAAACACCTGCGGCTGTGACAGAAGAGAGGAACATTCCGCTCGACCCTCAATGTGTTTTTCATTTCTTCAACTACAAATAATAGGGGAACTTTTTAAATTAGTGCCCTAAGGTAAGGGTTTTCGGAGGCAACCAACAACCTACAAGGAAGAAAGGGCGATCTTTTTCCATCACTACGGCTGAAGTGAACACCGACAATGAAGTGGTGATGGGTACAATAGTTATTCATTCAATAATAGTGAATGTACTTTTTGATTCTGGTTCTACTCATTCTTTTATATCCCAAAAGATTAGTAGAACAATCCCAACACCACCATAAATCATGGAAGTGAAGATGTAGATGAGTACGAAAAAAGGGGAAATCGTTGCATCCCATGAATATAACTCCTCCCCTATCATAATCTGTAGATTAAAATTCCTGGAGAACCTATTCATACTCCCTCTGGTGTAATTTGATTCAATTCTTGGCATGGATTGTATTTCCTTATATTGAGCCAACATAAATTTCTGTGAGAGGGAAATCACTCTCCATGTGGAGAATCGACCCCCGATTCTATAAAAGTGCAAGGAGGAAGATGAATCTTATTTAGCTTCATCATCTCAAGCATGGATATTAATTCCCTATGAACATACGTATTTGGATCTGATGATTAAGTCCAAGGAAGCAACCATCCTTGAAGAAATGCCTATTGGGAGGGAATTCGCTGAAGTTTTTCCTGAGAAATTCCCTACTCTTCCTCCTATAATAGATGTTGAATTCTTAATTGAACTTATACCTGGGGCATTTCCAATATCCAAGACTCTGTATAGAATGGTTTTTGTGGAGCTTGAGGAGCTTAAAAACAACTACAAAAGAATCTGGGTAAAGGGTTTGTACGCCCAAGTACTTCACTATGGGGTGCACCAGTCCTCTTCATCAAGAAGAACAATGGGTCAATGCGCCTTTGCATCGATTATCTTGAGCTTAAATAAATCATGATAAATAACAAGTATCCTCTCCCACAAATTGATGAATTGTTTGATCAGCTGTGTGGAGCACAATACGCCTCCAAGGTAGATTTACGGTCAGGATATTATCAAGTGATGGTGAAGAAAGAATATATCCCCAAGAATGCTTCTCGTACAATATACGGGCACTATGAATTCATAGTAATTCCTTTTATACTCACAAATTATACATAAATATTCATGGACTTGTTGAAGAGAGTCTTTATAGATTACCTAAACAATTTTTTTTAGTGTTTATAGATGATATTCTGATATACTCCAAAACCAAGGAGGATCATGAGGAGCATCTAAGAAATGTACTAGAGACCTTTAGGAAGGAGAAGATCTATGAAAAGTAAAAAAAGTGTGAGTTCTGGTTGAATGAAGTCTCTTTCTTGGGTCATATCATCACAAGCAATGGGATATATGTGGATCCCTCCAAGACAGCTGGAATTGAGGGATGGCTGAGGAAAACATCAGTAACGGATATTAGTAGCTTCTTGGGGTTAGCTGCATATTATCCACGATTTGTGAGAAATTTCAAATTATTTTCCAACCCTCTTACAAAGCTAACTCAGAAGGGGGTAAAGTTTTCTTGGAGTGATGAATGCAAAGAAAGCTTCAAGGAGTTAAAAAAGAGGCTTATTACTGCGCCCATTCTCACTTTACCCACAAGTGGAGAACTTTTTTTGGTATTCAGTGATGCTTCGAAGAAGGGCCTAGGGTGTGTGTTGATGCAAAATGAAAAAAGGCATTGCCTATTCTTCAAGGCAATTGAAAGTTCATGAGAAGAAATATTCAACTCATGATCTAGAGTTGGCTGCGGTGATCTTCGCTTTAAAATTTTGGCGGCATTATCTCTTTGGGGAGAAGTGTGAAATAAATACATACCACAAAAGCCTCAAGTATATATTCACACATAAAGAGTTGAACATGTTCCAATGAAGATGGTTAGATCCGATCAAAGAATATGATTTCTCAATCCATTACCACATTGGGAAAGTGAACAAGGTGGGGGATGCTCTAAGTAGAAAGGACCCAACGATTCTATCACTGATGAGAATTGATAAGGATCCAATCTTCTTAGATTTGATGAAGATGGACATGGGAATCATAAATAAGGGAACATCATAAATATTTTCACAAATTATTGCTTGACCATCTCTTTTGGAAATGTTAAAGGATGTTCAAAAGGATGATGTGGGAATTCAGAAAAAATTGGAAGCTATCAAAAAAGGTAAATACTCAGAGTTCATTGTTAATGAATAAGGACTTGTGAAATTTGGGAAAATAATATGTGTTCCATCATGTCTGGAGCTGAAGAAGGAACTTTTGGATGATGCACATAGTTCAAATTTCTCTATTCACCCAGGAAACACAAAGATGTATCGAGATATGTGGGAGCATTATTGGTGGGATAACATGAAGAAGGAGATCTCTGAATTTACATCAAAGTGACTGGTGTGTCAGTAAGTGAAGGATGAGAGATAGAATTCTAAGGGGATGACGCAACCATTACCCATACCAGTATGGAAATAGGATAATATCGCCATGGACTTTTTCCCCGGACTTCTGAATACATCCAAAGGAAACAATGCAATCTGGGTTGTTGTGGATCGTCTTACAAAGTCTGCACACTTGATTGAAATTTGGGAGGATTTCTCATTGGATCAACTGGTATGGATATATATCAGTGAAATGGCAAGGCTGCATGGAGTACCACTATCTATTGTATCCGTTAGAGATCCAATATTCACCTCTATGTTTTGGAAGAGTCTTCAACATGCTCTGGATACTGAACTGAACATCACTACGTCCTATCTTCCTCAAACTAATGGCCAATCTGAGTAGACTATCCAAACACTTGAGGACATGTTGAGAGCATGCTCAATGGACTTAAAGGAGGATGGGATCAACATCTTCATCTGGATTAATTATCCTATAATAAAAGTTTGAACTCGAGCATCCAAATGGAACCATATGACGACCTTTATGGGAAAAGGTGCAGAACACCGGCGTGTTGGGATGAAGTCAGGGAGCATAAGATTTTAGGGCCAGAAATGGTCAAAGAAATGGTGGAGAGGGTGAAAACCATTCAACAACATATCAAGGTAGCCCAGAGTCGACAGAAGAGTTATTCAGATAACCATCGAAGAGACCATGAGTTTAAATTTGGAGATATGGTATTTCTACACATATCTCTATGGAAAAAGGTCGTGATGTTTGGAAAGAAAGGGAATTTAAGTCCTAGGTACGTCGGCACCTTCGATATTCTTAACCGTGTCGGGGATGTGGCCTATAGACTAGCACTTCCACCAACCATGGCCAAACTACATGATTTCTTTCATTTATCCCTCTTAAAGAAGTACATATTATACCCTTCACATGTACTCTCTTCAAAATTACTACAGTTAGAGGATGATCTTTCTTATGAGGAGCAACCAGTAAAGATCTTAGATCATAGAGAAAAATTTCTATAGAATAAGACAATGCCCCTCGTCAAGGTGTTGTGAAGAAACCACAAGTTTGAAGAAGCGATGTGGGAATCAGATGAAATGATGAAGCAGAGTTTCCCACATCTTTTTTAGTGTGGGATTTGAGGGCGAAATTTCTTAAGGGGGTAAGATTGTAATGACCCAAACTTTCATTAATGGAAATACCTCTTGATCTAATTAAATATCTCATTATGTAAAATATTTATATAAAATTTGAAATTCAATGGTTTTATGTTTCTGGATTTTAAAATACCATTAATAATTGTGAAAGTTTCTAATATAGTCGTTGAACAGTGATCATATGATTAGTATACATATAGGGCTTTAACAAATCCAATTTACTCAGATGAAGAAAGTGATGGTCTCATCCAGTAGACTTGCCCCCTACGAAGCCCATTTGTCAGAGCTCATAAAGTAGGTTTCATATTTGGTCTTCTCTCTTGAAAAAGCCCAAGCTGATCTTGAATACATTAAGCTCGATTGGAACTGCCTATGAGAGAAATAGAAGTTGATAGAGATTACCACCCTAGCAATGTTATCCAAGACACCCCAAGAGTCTGTCACCATCACACACCTTAATCTTTGGTATAATGTAGGTGTTATAAGGCATTATGTAACAATACTATAGCCCTATGATTATGTGCATTATTTTTTATATAATAATGAATATAAATTCATTTTATTATTGTTACTTTGTCCATAGTTTTTAAAGCACAAATAGTATTTTTAGTTAATATTCAACTAAGAAATATATTTTTATGAATTAATGGATTTTTGAATTAAATAATATTTTATTGAAATATTATTGTTATTATTAATTTAATTTTTATTAAATATAAATTATCTTATAATTTTATAAATGCAATTGTAATTTTTATTATGGTTTGAAAGGTCTTTTTGTCAAAACCCATTAATTTTTTATTATTGTCAGTTTTTATTTTGAAAGTAAAAATTTCCATATTTAGAAAATTATTTATATAAAATAAATATCATTTTTTGAATCAGGACGTCGAAATTATCCAACGATGAATTTTTCATAATTTTCTGAGACAGTCGAATTTTTGGGTAAAAATTAAATACCGTTTAAATATATAATGTGTTTTGTGACATCTTAATGACCCAATAGTGATGTGATAAAATAATATAAACATTATTTTTGGACAATATATGTTTTACCATTAAAATAATGTGATTTTGGGTTTGTTGGATTTATTTTACAAAGCTTTAGTGGACCCTTCAAGGCTTATAAAACATTTTGACTTTTTAAATTGTTTTCCTTAAGAGTGTGACTCACCTCCACATAATCAACCCTATTATTTTAAGAATTTCGGCCATTGGCCTTATAAAATATTGTTTTACACTCCCATTTGAAAAAAAAACATGGTCAAAAACCATAGTTTGGTTTGTGGTTTTTGTTAGTTTAATGTGAGGTGTCCCAAACCTAAATAATAAAGAATTCCTTCTCCTTTCCTATATAAACCCACCCAATATCCCTCTTTCTCTTAACTCAAAACCTTTGCAGTTAATAAACACTATATCCACCTCTCTCTAGAATCCTCCCCACGTGCCCCAAGCTCCCAATAATCCTTTATCAAGCCTCTGCCATGCCTTTGGAAGCACAATTCCAAGTAAGGGTTTTCCACCTTTCTCATTTTTGTCCAATTTTCTTTAAGTTGTTATGTCCTTTTAATTTCAATTAAAAATGTTGGGGTATGGTTTTTCACCTCCACCATACTACCCTATTTATTTTTTAATGATATTATACCCTTTATCTCTCATGAAATTCCTCCCATGTACACCTGTTACAACGTCAAAATTCCGAAAGGAATTTCTCTCTCCTCATTTACATTCAAGAAATTCTTTTGTATCATGAATCTAAATTCCATTAAAATTGTTGGGAAATGTATCTATATGACCCCATTACTATCCATTTCATGTAAATATTATGAGACACCCCTTTCTCTCCCATCAAACCTTTTTTATGAATTCTTAAGTCACAGTGTAATGCTGCCGAAATTGCACCATGTTTTTCCAATCCAACGTCATTGTGTAGTGAATACCAAGCCCATTTCTCTATCAAGGGTATTCAACTTTATGCACATTTACTTTTTGATAATATTGTTTCATGTATTAATTCCACATTCCTTTATCATGGAATAAATGAGGATTTTTAGTGAATCCATGTTCTATGATCCATGTGGCACACTTATGTATGAAATCAAATGTTTAAGAAGGGTGTGCCCTGATAGCGCTCCAATGCATTGAGTAAAGTATAGTATCATGAAATGTCATGTGAAATTATTGTTGACTCATTATAAATCAAGTGCAACAAGGGTTTACTCATGCTTCATGTACAATGAATATTTACTCATTCTCCATGTGCAATGAGCCTTGGCACATGATAATTCCATGTTAAGTGTCCTTGCCACATTTCCATGTTATGATTATCATGCTTTATCATGCATTTATTTTTATGTTTCTCTTGTGCTCCATTGATATGCCTATTGACTAACATGTATTTTATTCCTCATTTTATTCCATATTTTTTCCCTTACTGGGATTTATAGCTCACCCTTTTCTTATGCATGTCCTCAGGTTATCCCATGCAATGCTAAGTATGAGCGAATGTAGTGGTCATGTAAAGGAAATTTTCAATAAAGATTTTGTGTGTTTTATGTTCTGAGCTACTTTGTAATGTTCTTAATACCCAAAGACACTAGACATATCGATCTTCTATGTTGTATCAAGTGATGATTTTATGTAATAAATCATGTTTAAGTGTGAAATAAAAGCAGGGTTTTTATAAGGCCAGAGTCATCATAGTTAACACTACACAAAGGGGAGGTCGAACACTGCTGTGCAAGGGTTGGGGTCCAATCATCCTATGTGGTGAGGGGAATAATTTCCTAACTGGGAACCATAATATGATCCTTATTAGTGGGCTGAGCTACTAGCCGGATCGGCCTAACCAGGTTTGGTCGGTTCTTCCCCAACCTGACCTGAGGAGAAGTTTCACACATGAAGTGGATATATAATGTGTGTGGGAACCAACTTCCCACATGATACTTCATTTATGGGATTCCATATAGCTAATGAGTCAATACCACCCCCTATCATGCCTTAGGCTCACCACATTGCCTGCTCCTACTTCAAGGGGGTGTTTTGGTAAAATATTCATCGAGTTTTTCATCCGTGCAAATAAATAACCTATACTGAGTATCTTTTTCATATAGATTGTAATAGTGTTTTCTATCCATCTACTTGATACCTTTTTCAAGGTGATATATGATATTTTATTATTTATCTATATAGGGCTAGTGACATGGTTCAGACGTGACGATTTATGCGTTTACTGGGGGCCAGGTACCTCCCTTTGTTTGTTGGGAATTTCTTCGTGAGGTGTGGGTCCAACTATATTAATATAAGTTTATATTATATCTATAATCTACTATGTTTTAATATTTAATATTATGTGATACCCCCATCTGTTGTATGATTTTTGTGTGATACTCGAGGTTCAGATCCTTATCAATAAAGTTAGATCCACTCTCTCATCTAACATGTGCTACTCCGGCTTAGTGTGTGTTATTATTTTCTATTGTGTGCTACTCGATGAGACATGATACCTCATTTACAATTCCAAATAGGTGAAATTTGTTCACTTATACTAGTGTTGTATGATGTTAGTAGTTTTTAATCCCTTAATAACTTCTATCCTTGATCAAGTTGTGTGTTTCCCTATGAGTTTCTAGGGTGGTGTATCAATATCAGTAGTTTTGAATGATTGGGTGTAGTGACTCCTAAAGTGATGTGTATACTTCAGTGAGGAGTGGTAATTCCCTTATGGTTTCCAGTGACGATGTGGAAGTTGATGTAGTTGAGTAAATCATATGTTTTGATACATATAACTCCTCAAGAACCCTTAGGTTTCCATTGAGATGTGACATATAATCGGGCTATCAAATTCGGTCTTTTTATGATTTTTGGTAATTTTAGAATCTTTAGTTTCTTATGAGGTATAAACATTCATGGGTTGCAGTTGTGATATTTTAGGATTCTCCATGTTCCTAAGAAATTTAGTTTTAAAGAAAATTTGTATTATCTTTCCTTGTCTTCCACCAAGCTTCTTACCTTTATTGTAATTTGATCCATCTTGTTCTTTGTCTCTATTTTTTGGTTTCAAGGTGTCATATAGGGTATGTTTATACTCACCCCTGTATAGGTATTGTTCCCACACATGTTGTTTCTATGAAGATGACTCACATGTTAGAAGAGTGTATTGGTAGACGTGGATTTAGTGTGGCATGTTCAAAGTTGATTCCTAGAGACACTTGGTGTTTTATGATGGAGAATTGTGTTTCATGATAGTGGTGATGACCATTATAGATGGAGATCATTCTAGGTGCATACACAACAGGGGGAGCTTTCAATTGTCTTGTATCTGATGAATTCAAAGGTTTGTCAGATGTACAGTCCCTTTTTATTTTCTTATGTGGATATGAATATATACTGGATGTCCCATGAATGCACTGTATATATATATATATTAATTTATTATATATAAATATATATAATGATGGTGTTGTTATTTATATTATTTATTGGAGATATGTGCATATTATAGGTGGATATAGGATAAGTCCTCCCATATTGTGTAATATGTCTACTCGGTACTAGTTACCAGCCCCTGAACTATTTGAGGCGGACATGGGGTGGTACACTTGGCATAACTCCAACTCATGTAGGGCCCTAATGGGTTGGGTTTTATCAGATTGGTATCAAATTGGGTTTGTCCAAGGGATGGTGTTTGGAGTTATCATTCATGTGGGGAGTAGTTTGAGGATTTAGGGTAATAGTATAAAGGGGTTTTGAGATTGGGTATTAGATCAGGGAGACCATTGTAGGTGTGGTGATTGATGTATCATTTCATTGGGACATAGATTGTCTATTTTTCAACCCATATATCTAAGAAATCATTGTAGGGTATATGAAAGTTAGTATAACACCCTGAAATTTTAAAATAAGAACATTGTATTCGATGGAGGGTATGACATACAACACCAAGGGTAGAAGGGAATATAAAATCCTGATAATTTACAATGTATTTATTTTTTAAATAAATTAAAGCTCCTTAATATCTTGTAATGCACATAATTCAGGTTTTGAAAAAATCATGATACTCTATTAAAATATTATTATTAAAACCTTTCAATTATAACCTAGCCATTAAATTGGTGAGTATGAAAAGTTTTAATTAAATTATATGGTTTAAGCATGTATAAAATAAATAAAATTTATATCTATTGATTAGAGATAAAATTAAAACCGTTTGAAAGAAAATTAAGTTTTTTTAAAGAATAGTATTTTTCTAAAATGTCGTTTAGTCACGCTTTGTGCATATAATTTATTATTAATTTTTATCACTTTTAGAAAATTTATTTGAAAAAATAAACTCATTTTTTTAAATCTTCATATAAAAATTATATTAGGGTGATTTTTTGGGATTTTTCTAAAAAGTTTCATTATTTGATGAATAGTGAAAAATACTGAATTTTAATTAAAAATTGCATTTTTGTTTAAATTATTTATAATGTTAAATTATATTTTAATTTTTTTTGAAGTAAAATTAGTTAAATTATATATAAATTAATTCAACTTATGTAATTTTAATCTTTTCCATATTTAATTTTGATATAAAAACTTCACAAACTTTTGAACATTTTCTCTTTGAAAACCCGCTTTCTCATCGCATGTGTGGGGTTAACTTTATATTAAAATTCTCCAATTATGTGAATATAATGTATAAAAATGTATTAAATATTTATAATCATCATAATTTATATTATATAACAAGTTCAACTTAATTTTTTACCTTAATGAATAGTAAAAATAGTACAGATTATTTACCGCGGTTAAGGTAAATATGGGTTTATAGAGGGAATAAACTAAAAATATAAGGGTTTAAATGATCTAAAAAATTATCTAAAACCTATTTTGTGGAAATATTTAGACCTTTTAATATCTAGTTATCTATAATAATTCATATTTTACCCTTTTATAAAGTGAAAAACATGGGTACACCTTTTTCTTTTAAACAATTACAAGTGTGCCACTCACCACACCCATAAAAGGCTAACCCTATACTCTATTATTCACAACATAAAACTATTTTGGATCAGGAAATAAATATCCAAATTACTTCCCAAATTTTTTATCCTAGTTTTATAATTATTTTTTTTGTTATAAGTCCATTCTAGGAATAATTTAGGTATAATCCAAAAGAGGTGGTCCGATAAGAGGTAAATTCCTAACTACGCATTTTTTATTTTATTTCTTACTTCAAATAATTCAATTGTAATTAAAAAATGATGATATAATAAACATGGTATCTTTAGTGGAATGATATTTTTTTATTTTAAGTTAATTGACTAAAATTATCCCCACTTTCATCAAATTGGTTACGAAATCATTATTCGTGTCTATGGAGGACTACTGCCTCATGAACTGATGTCATTCTTCTTTTCCATTACCACCGATAACAATTTGGTATGATAATTTATATAAAGTAAAAATATGATATTTATAACATAATTATACCTATTGAGTAATTATACCATATATACCTTTTTAATTTCCATTCCTTAGGGGATACGATATCGTTGCTCGTGTGTACGGTGGACTACCGCCTCACAAAGCGATGTGATTCATCTTTCACTAATGCTTGACATGGAAGATAATAAGGATAAATTTAATGGATATATGTGATATATATGCCATAATTATGATATTCATAATGTATTTACTATTATGAAATGATAATATATCATTTTATTCCTTTCCTTTTCACTCACTGAAAGATGATAACATCGTTCATGAATGTGTGGACTACCGCCTTCATGAAATGATATATCTCACTCTTCCATACCAAACCAAGTGAATGATATATATAATTATATTTAAATAAATAATATTTTATATATGGTATTATGATAATTATATAAATATAAAATATTACTCCACTTCGTTCCATAATGAACATTGAAAAATGGAAATGTTACTCATGCGTATGTACGACCTACTGTCTCTATGATTGCAACATAGTTTATTTTGTATAACCATATTTCATGATTTTTTTTAAAAGTATAATTAATGTATAAATATGATAATTATGTTACTATTATTATTCTTTATATTTTTTAAATAATGACCACTTTGACCATAGCCAACCTACCCAAGTAATTTTTGACACATAAACCAAATATCATTGAAACACCCGATGTAAAATTAATTGATTAAGTAGTAATATATAACATATTAATAGGTGAAATAAAAGGAATAAGAGACATTAAAAAGGTTCTTAATAAATTAAATAATTAACATAAGTTTATTATTCATAAATATAAAGAACATATGTGATGATTCGTACTCAAGGTAAGCGTTTCTCATCCCACTTTTACTTCCATGAGACATGTGTCATATTCAACACTTATTTATTTTGTGTGGTGTATATACTACCCTTTTGTATGTTATATCATGAATTAATTTATCTACATGGTATTTAATGTTTCATTTAAGTTAATTTCTTTCATGGTTCTTATGATACAAAAGTTACCAAACTCGTAAGGGTTTATTTCACAATCTCATCATTATTCATGGGTTTTTTTACTTAATTCTCCCTCAGGGGAATTATTTGATATTTATATCTTAAAATAAATATATTTTATTATAATATGTTTATTTAATATCTTTTTCAAGTAATAGTACCATTTTCCAATATTTTTTACATAAAATGATTAATAAAATGTTTTACAGAAAATATAACTTTAGTTTTCTCTTCAATCAAAAATTCATTTTTATTTCGAAACCGTGTTTTCTAAAAATGTTTTAAAAAATGTTTTTTCATTATCCAAATGATTTATTAACGAATTTTTTACCCATGTTTGACTTTTTAAAAAATGGTTTGAAATGAATAATCTTATCATTTTCTGATTGAGGCACTTTTCTAACTTTTTACAGTGAAAAGTGAATGCTCTTTTCAAACATATATGACATATATGAAATTACATGTTGTCCTGAATGTCATTTATTTAAATTTTAAATTGAAATTTTACAAGGTTATTTTTAAATAATTTGTTTCCCTAATATTCTGTAAATTATTAGTTTTTGAAATTTATTTTCAAAGAAAAGTATTTTGACAATATTTTATGAATTTTTTAGTTTTAAAATAAAAGGGTGATTTTCAAAGAAATGATATTTTCTATCAATAAATGTTCCAATTTATCTTTCAAAATAATTTTCCATCTAATAAGATATTATTTAATTTTAATTATGATTTAATGTAGATATAATCCAATGATATCAACCTTATTATTTATTTGGATGGTTTATGATCAGTTTGACTGAGGCTGTACTATATAGATACCATTACTTTTACTCTCGATCGTTTATGATTATTTTTATTGAATGAGGAAAATATCTACATTTTTTATGATAGTTTAAATATTAATATTAATGTGAATTATGATTCACCCCTTTCATATTAGGAATGAATTGGACTTTGTAAGTGACAGACGGGGCCCACTATAGCCCCTTGATGCATCAGTAGGTCTCATAAGACAAACTAGATTGAGTTTTGGCTGAGGCCTGACTCATTTATATAGATATCTGGGCACAATGCCTTGAAATTATTAGATGTATTAGCACAAGTCCTTAGTGGTATGGATTATATGTCCAAAATTATGTGTTCCATCATTATG
Source organism: Viscum album (assembly GCA_963277665.1). Lineage (NCBI taxonomy): Eukaryota > Viridiplantae > Streptophyta > Magnoliopsida > Santalales > Viscaceae > Viscum > Viscum album. Next base: position 1,302,613,192 of record OY728160.1, on the reverse strand, counting down.
AATTCAATTATTCATATCCCATGTGATTATTCGATTAGTTAGAATATCCATGGTTAGATTCATGCTCATGTGATTATTTATATGGAATTATTTAATTTTCATTTATTCCTATCATATTATCATAAATTTATTGATTAAATGAAATTTATTTTTGTTATTTACCTTTCCATATTGATTATTCCTTATTTATTTATAGCTTTGGTTGTATGCTTACCCTTACTGAGCATATGAGCCCGCCCATTTCTTATGTTTTACTTTCCCCAGCAAAAGAGGAATTGTTTTTTTATTGAGATACAAGGACACACAAAGGGGGATAATAGAGTTATCAATAAAAATAATATATGTAATTTATGTTTTTAATTGTACAAAAAAATTGAATGTATGTATCTAATTTACCAATACTGTTAAACTATCCAGTCCATAGGGATGTGATTCCTTGTTTCTTATACCAATGTAACAAGGTAGAAATATGGTTTGGGCTATCAGGGCCAGTGTTCTATAGTTGGTATCATAGGAAATTTAGTAGAAACATTGGAAACTAGATTTAGGAAAATTTATATTATGGAACATAAAACTATGATACAAATTGAGGACTTGTATAGAAGAATATCCTATTGTTTTGGTAAGGAATAGATTATGTGGTTTTCCCACTACAGTAAAAACCGATTTATCGGTGGTTTTTTAATGGTGGTTTTGAAAATCACCTCTAAATGTTTTTGAAATATTTTTTTAAATTATTGTTTTCCAAAATAAATGTAATTTTATTTTTTTTTTCAAAATAGAAATGGTATTTTAAAAAACTATCTCTAAATTAAAGGGACAAATAAAATAATAAAATAATTATTTATTTTTTATTTTTTATTTTTTGCCATTATATATAGTTTATTATTTATAATTTTAATTAATTATATTATGTTAATTAATAAAAATTTATATTTTCTAGTTAATAATAATTTGAAACTTAAAACAAATATTCAATAAGTTCAAAATCAGACTTTGCCATCAAATGACCATAACTTTTGATTTGGGAGTTTGTTTTAGCACCATAACCAGTCAAATAGAAGCTTATGAAATGAAATAAAATAACATTAGATTTATATTTTTTAATAATCAAAAGAATAAAATTTATTATAGTTTCAATAAAAGTAGGAAATCATACTTGAACTTCAAACAGCCATAACTTTTGATCAGGGTGTCCATTTGGGATCTACCACATATCAAATAAAATCCTATGATTATATCTACACTATGATGAATTGGGGGACCCTGATTGATATTTTTTCAAGGTCAAAATAGGTCCCAAAATCCTACAGATATGATTTTTTAGTCGGGGTATCCCACTTTTTTTACATTCGATGGAAGTCCAGCCTCGTTTAAGGGGCTATTATTATCTTTTTTCAGTGGGGTATAAATTTATTCATAGGGATTTCATTCATATTGATATTATGGTTTTGTAGTTTTATCATTTTTCACAATTTATATTTATTTATTATTGAATATATGCATACTTTGTTATATTTACTTATAATAAATCACTTGTATAAATACATATTTACATAGAAATGTATTTTTAAACATATAAACCAATTGGAAATAAATATTTTTTATTCATTTCATTTAAAATAAATAGTTATTGATTTTATTTACCTTAAAAATGCATTAATTTGTATATATATACCTCTACGAGTAATGTTTATATATAAACTTTTGTGTGTCAATAAAATATATATATATATATATATGTTTATATTATAATATATGAAAGTAAATACATATACATATATATATATATATATTTGTGTTTTTGAGAAATATAAATTTATAATTGTGTGTCAATAATATTTTGTGTACACATCATATATAAATGTATTTTTAAATAAATATATCACTATCATTTAATATAGTATATAAATGAATTTATAGTAAAACTATATAAATATATATACACACATATATAAATATTGTTAACATATAAATATGAATATGTATTGATAAACATATATATATTTCTATTTCTATTCTAATATATGTAAATGAATATTAATATATAATATATTTAAATAAATTAAAGTATATATATATCGTACACATTCGATGAGATTTCATTTTCATTTAAGAGTGTCTTCATATTGTTTTTATATTGTTTATGATTTTGTTACATTGATTTACATTCCTATTGATTTGAACAACATCCCAAATCAGTAGTGAAAAAACACCAATCAAATTCAGAACACCCTGATCGCAGCACCATGCCCCCTACTCAAACTTCCATAAGCTCGGTCCAGAATGGTGTATATACAGCAATCCCTAGACTCTCTTAAATCTACACTACAAAAATGCACTACTGAGGATAATTCATCAACCATCAAAAATAGTTTAAGGTAGTAATAAATTAAAATAATATTTGAAAATTAAGATAAAATTATAAAATGATTAATCAAATTTACTAACAATTATCTTATGCATTTCTAGAAAAAAACACCACCATTTCCAAAATAAATAAAATAAATAAATTCAACATAAATTCCAAAAAAAGTAAATTCAACATTAAAATTTTAATTCCAAGTGTATGCATTTTCATAAATGTCAAATGTATTTATAATAATGTTTTGAATTTGACATATAATTCCAAAACAAATGCACATGTATTAACAATTTAAATCAAAATTTTATTTTAGTTCATTAAACAAAAATACCATGTGAATTTTTTACCAGAAAAATATATACATTCATGAAAAAATTAATTCCAAGAACAAGTGTATTTTCAAAAAAAAACACCTCCACTTTTATGATAAATATTTAGGTAGTGATTTTTATTTTTCATGATTACGACTTAGTTCGATTTTGAGTTTCAAAGTCCAAGGAACTCCTCATGGGTAAAGTTGTAAATTTTACTGAGCATATAATCTTAGAAAAATTTTATAGTGGTTCCATTTATATTTGAGTATGGTGTCTGCCTTTGGGTCAATCTAGTGTGTACATGTGAGTGTTGTAGGTTCCCAATAATAATATATTAAAAATAACATATTATTTTTAGATCATTTGAACATATTTGTGGTGAATTGATTATATCTCATAAATGGGATCTTATATGAAAAAATCAAGGTCATGACAGAGTTTGAAACATTGGTTTGGTCCTAAAAGTGGTGTTAGATTTGTTTGATTTGAGAACCTTGGGTGTTTTTCATCATAGGTGGATTAGTTAATTAATTTGATTGATTTAATTGATTGATTGATTATATAGAAACATAGGGGAAAACCTATAAATATCCTTTTATGTTTCCTCTATAGGGTTAGGCATTCATTCCATTGTCATGAACCTGATTGGTAGGAAGAAAGTGGAGACCAGATCATGATTGGATCACATGGTAGGGACAAACATGACCATAACTGTGACACTAGATTGAGGAAATGACAATTTGTATAATGGAACATACCATTCTTGCATGTTTGTATATTTTGATGGTTGGAGTCATTGAGAGAAGGATGGAGTAAGAGATATGGATTTGGAGTTAAAATTATGGTTGGGAAAATGTGTGGTGTGGTGTGGAGGTATGCGTTGCATCTTGGATGGTCGATCGAGAGTTGTATTATTTCACAATTGGTTTGGCTATAGCGCGGAGGTCTTCAGTGTATTTTTTGGGGTAAGCTACAAAAACCTACATATTTTTCTTAGATATTTCCCTAGTGGATATGTGGAGTGTTTTTTGGGTTCTATAGTTTCATATTTTGGTATTAATAATTTTTCATTTGTAGGTTCCTTACACAGTGCTCCTTTGGCTACATCGTGGTTTTGGTTTGGGATCAATCAGGGTGAATTAAAGGCTAGATATTTTCAGCATCATTATAACCATTGTGGAATGGATCCTGCGTGGTTGATTATGTGGTTCTACCCTTTTGGGTGTTGTTGTGTCATGTTACATTGCACGCATCATGGTTTTGGATCATGACCTTGTATAATTTTGGGAGTTTTAATATTATGATGTGCCACTAGTCTTTATGTCATTGAATTCCATTAGTTATATCAAGTTATATAGTTTAATAGGTTTAAAATGGGATAGATATGAGTGATATTAAGTGTGATTTCCAAATATTCAATGGAATCAACCCCATTATGACATGACCTTTCTCATTTCTCCATAGTTTTTTGAATTTCTAGGACCTGTATAAATTCATAAGTCTTTCCAAATTTTTATTATTTCCTCAATTTATCTCAAACTCTAGGAGATCAAAAGTTTCTATTTTAAGATCTTTGGTCCCACTTTGATAGCTTTTGATCCTTTTCCTTATGGGATCAAAACACTTTCATCTGAAGTGATATTATCATCCTATATTTTGGAATATCTCATTGTTATTCCTCTTGAGAGTTTGTGAGAGTAGTATTATCTTGGTTTGGGTGATAATGAGTTTTATGTTTGATGAAACTTGGTATTTTTTATGTTGTTGGGTCTTTTTCTTGGGCATTCTCAGTGGTGCAATTGTCTCTTTCTCTTCATTTTTGCATAGTGGTCGTAAAGCACTAGTAGAGGTTGGGTATTTCTGAACTCATCATATATCTTATGGAATAAATTTCTTGACTATGTTATTGATAATCCTTCCATGGATACTCACATATTCTTTTTTCATGTGTTTGGTTAGGGATTCTTGAGTACTGATAGTTGTGAGGAAAGGAAAACAGGCAAGAAAGGCTCCTTTAAGGAAGAATGAAAGTTAATAAAATGTGATAAATTGGGTATAAGTAATTTGGTAAAGGAAAATTGATCTGAATGTTATTTATGGATTTTTATGATATCTATTGATTATTATTAATTTATTCTTACTATTGTGACTTTATTTTTATTGTTTTCATTGAAGAACCTTGTCACCTTCATAATCAGATAATTACTTAATGATTGTAATAGAAAAGGGTTTGTTGAAATATGGGGTGGTTGACATGAATTTGATAATGAGTTGGTTATGAGTTGTTAATGGTTGAAATTAAATAATAAATGAGCTTTTAATGACAACTGATTATTGAAATGTATGAAACTAGCTGAAATTAATATGTTAAATGATGAACAAATGACCTGAAATAGGAAGTGTATTAATCAATGGGTTGACATGGAAAAATGAATGACATAATGAACATAATGAGGTTGGTAAATGGTAAGGGGTGTAATTAGAAATTATAATTCTAATTCATGATAATTTATATGGTTGGTTACTATTCATCTAGTATTGGGTATGTTTGGGATGATTATTTTTGGTTGGAAGTGGTGTTTTGGTGTGTCGTTTCTGTGTTGTTAATTTTTATAATAGAAGTAGTTGTGGGAATTTAATGTGGTGAAGGGGGGAGGTAGATGAAAACTCATGGGATGAAATGGATCTCAATTGGTTTACATTTACGGGTTGTGATGGATTGAAGTAGGTATAAGCATGATAGCTATAACGGCTTAAATTCAGAGTATATGATATACTAATTTACTCAATTATGGGGCAGTTATGATGATACATGGTGGGGGTCATGCATGGTTGGAGGAGGTCACATGTTTGATGTCCTACATGTTTATGATACCCTACAGTGGCATGGATGTGGAGATGATGATGTGGTTAAGGTAGTAACAGAGAGGATGTATATGTGTATATATGGGTGGGTGACATACACAGAATGGGGGGATGAGGTTGATTCCTTTTGTGTTTACGTTATCCCATTGATGTGTTCTTGAGAAGTGGATATGTGGAAATATAGTTTTCGATATGTGGTGATGTAGTGTGTAATTGTATATTTGTGTTTATGGTTGGATGTTTTGGTATTTGGATGTGTGGTGTGAATGTTGGATTGTGTCATGAGGTAATGGTATGGATTTTGTGTTGATGTTATTTCATCATCGCATCATTTTTTAGGTGATGAGGGGTTTTTCTATTGGTTTTCTACCAGTTTGAGTTGGAGTAGTCTTTGAACTGGTGGGTAGGAGAAGTGGTGAATTTTCAATATCTTTTTTCATTTTTTTATTTTGATGATAACTATGGTGTGAATGATATTTCTCAGATCTCACTTAAGGAATTTATTGGAAATCTTGGTTGGGAAAGGGTTGAGGATGTTGCGAGATATGATAGGATTTGGGGAAATTATATAGAATGTGGAGTTCTGTGATCATATTTATCATTATTATTATTTTATGTATACATTTATGTTTTTCTTGTTTGATATCATTATTTATTTTTTATTACATATTTATTTCCCACAAATTTTTATTTATTTAGAGGGATGATCCTACTGAGTATTCCCAAGTGCTCACCCCACTATAGTTTTCTAAGTATTTGAATTAAAATCTGACAAGGATTAGAGCTATTTTTCAGGTAGCTTGTATAGAGTTGGTAGATGAATTAGAGTTTTAGAGATCTTTCTTGCATGTATTTTTTTGATGTTGTGTATTTTACATAAAATATCATTCAGGTTATGGGAATTTATTTTGTGGAAATGAATATTATTTGGTGTTGATTGGTGGTTGTTTTATTATTTATGTGATTTTATGAAGGTGATTCCTATTATACATGTGTTTTATACCCTCGGTTATAGTCTCTAACCCTAGTACTATTGGTGTTAGGCTTTGAGTGTCACTCTAACCTTCATTTTAGGCTCGTGATAGGTTCTAGTGGGTGTGGGTTGTGAAAATTTTCCATCTAGGTATGGTTTTGTTTTTTATGTTACTATGTTGCTCATAATTTATGTATTGTAATTGATGGATTGAAACTCATTTTTCATCATTGTTTATAGTTGACTATTATTATATTTTATTTATTCCTCATTATTATGATCAAATTCCCTATTCTATAACCCTAAATTCCTTTGGCTTAAATATTTTAGGGTAGAGAGATTTATCTCCTAAAACTTGTCTTGGATTTCATGATTTCATTGGAGGAATGACAATGAATGAAGATTTGATCTTCTCTTCCTCTCTCATATCCCCTATCTTCTATATCTTATCCCAATTCTATTTTATCTTCTCATACAAATGGTGGAAGCAAGGTGTATAGGATGACAACAAGGTTAAGGGTATGGTATTATAAGGTGGAGGTCAGTCACAGGGAATTCGATGTAGAAATGGAGGTGAAATTGACTTCCTAGATTCTGTAGTGATAAGGGGAGGCCAGAGCCATCACGGTTAACGCTACGCTAAGGGGAGTTCAGATGGATTTGTGCAATGGTTTCGGCCTGATAAATAACTACAGTGAGGGGAAGAAGTGTCTGACTGGGCACCCTAACTTGATTACTATTTGTGGACCAAGCAACTAACTGACTCAGGCCAACTGATTTTGGTCGGGCCCGGTCCAACCTGACCTGAGGAGAAGTGGTGCACACATAGAAGACGTACTGTGTGTGTGGTCACCACCTACCCATGCACATCTTTATGCATGGGATTCCATACACCCAATGGGATAAGACCACCCACCCTTAGCATTTCTGAGGCTCACCATGTGTCATGATCCTACCTCAATGGGGTGTTTTGGTAAAATATTCATTAGGTGTTTGATCCATGAAAATAAATAGCCTATAATGAGTATTTTTTTCATGTATATTTCAATAGTTATATCTATTTTTCTACATGATTTCATTTTGAAGGTCAGATAGGTTATTTTATGATTTATCTCTATAGGGCCAGTGACAACATTCAGACATGATTATCAGTGTGTTCACCGTGGTTCAGGTACTTCCTATTATATATTTTTTATTTCTTAGTGTGGTGTGGGCCCACCTATATTACTAACAGGTTTATATTCTATATCTCATCCACTTGGTGTTACTCGTGCAAGTTGTGTGCTACCCTCATCTATTGTGTGATCATTGTGTGTTACTAGAGGTGTAGATCCTTTATGAATGAAGTTAGATCCACTCTATTGTCTATCATGTGCTACTCCCGCTAACTGTGTGTTATTATTTTATATTTTTTTCTACTTGATGAGATGTGATCCCTCCTTTACAATTCGAGATAGGTGAAATGGGTTCACTTATACTTGGGTTATATGAGAGTAGTAGTTTGTATTCCCCTGACTAAATTATATCCTTGATCAAGTTATGGGTTTCCCTATGAGTTTCAAGAGTCATGTATCAATATCAATAATTTTGAAAACGTAGGGCGTGGTGATCCCTCAGGTGATGCGTATAATTCAGTGAGGATTGGGTCTTCCCTTATAGTTTCTAGTGATGATGTGGAAGTTGAAGTAGTTGGGTAGATCAGATGATTTGAGACTTATGACTCCTTAAGAACACTTAGGTTTCCATTGATATGTTACATACGACTGGGCTATCAAATTTATACTTTTTAGGCTTTCTGGTACATTTAGAATCAGTGGTTTCTTATGAGGTATGAACCTTCATGGGTTAGAGTTGTGATATTTTAGAACTCCACATGTTCCTGAGAAATCTATTTTTAAATAAAATCTATATTATCTTTCCTTGTCTTCCTCCTAGACTATTTCCTTTATTTTATTTTGATTCATCTTGTTCCTTGTACATCCTTTGTGGTTCCAGGGTTTCATGTAGGGTATGTTTGTACTCACCCATGTATAGGCATTGTTCCGACACATGATGTGTCTTTGTAGATGATGTACATGTTAGAAGAGGGTATTGGTTGAAGTGGAGTCAATGTAGAATATTTAGAGTTGATAACCAGAGACACTTGGTTTCAAATAATGGAGATTGGTGGTTTATGATGGTGTTGATGACTGTTATGGATGGAGATCATTCCAAGAGTAAATGCAATGAGGAAGATCTTTCATGTGTCTTCTATATGATGAATTCATAGGGTTGTCGGATGTACAGTCCCTTTGTATTTTCCTATGTGGATATGTATATGTACTTGATGTCTCATGCTCAAATTGTATAAAGTTTAATTGATTATATATATATATCATTTATGGTGTTGTTATTTATATTATGCATTGAAGATATGTGCATATTACATGTTGATATAGGCTAAGGCCTCCCATATTATGTAATATGTCTACCTGGTACTAGTTACTAGTCCCTGGACTATTGGAGACATATTTGGGGTGGCACATTTGACTTAACTCCTACCCATGTGTGGCCCCAATGGGTTGGGTTGTGTCAAAGTGGCATTAAAGTGGGTCTGTCCTAGGGATGGTGTTTGGAGTTAGCATCATGTGAGGAATGGTTTAAGGATTTAGGGTAAGAGTATTAAGTGTTATTGAGTTTGGTTATCAGATCAAGGAGACTAATGTTGGTGTGGTAATTGACATGTGCTTTTATTGGGACTCTGATCACTTGTTTCTTAATCCATAGCTCTAAGACATCATTGTAGGGTATATAAAAGTTAGAGAAACACCCCAAAATTCTAAAATAAGAACATTGTATTTGGTAGAATTTAGTACATTAAATACCAAGAATAGAATGGAATATAACATCCTTAGAATTTATGTTATATTTAATTTTAAGTAAATTCAATCTATTCGATATCTTGTAATGCACGCAACACCGGGTTTGAACAAAACACAATACTCTATTAAAATATTATTATTTAAATAATATCATTATAACCTAGTCATCAAATTGGTGGGTATGAGTAGTAATAACTAAATTATATGTTTTTACACATGTATAAAATAAAAAAAAATATATCAATTGATTATATATAAAATTATAACCATTTCAAAAGAAAATAATTGTTTTCTAAAAAATTGTATTTTTCTAGAAGGTTGTTTTATTGCACATTACGCATATAATTTATAATTAATTTTTATCACTTTTTGAAAAATTATTTGAAAAAATAAAATCTATTTTTTAATTCATCATATAAATTTATTTTGGGGTGATTTGTTGTGATTTTTCTGAAAACTTTTCATTTTTTGATGAATAGTGAAAAATACTGAATTTTAATTAAAAACTGCCTTTTCATTTAAATTATTTGTAATTTTAAATTATATTTTGAATGGTTTTAAGGTAAAATTAGTTTAATTATATATCAATTAATTCAATTTAGTCCATTTTAATCATTTCCATATTGAATTTTGATATAAAAACTTTGTAAACTTTTTAATATTTTCTCTTTGAAAACCTACTTTCTCATCACGTCTGTGGGATTAATTTTAAATTAAAATTTTCCAATTTTGTGAATGGAATTTAGAAAAATGTATTAAATATTTGTAATAATCATAATTTATGTTATCTAATAAGTTTAACTTAATTTTTTCTCATAATGAATAGTAAAAAATTAAAAATATTTATCATGGTTAAGGGGAAATGGGTTTACTGAGGGGTTAAAATAAAATGATTAGGGTTAAAATGTTCTAAAAAATGTTTAAAACATATTAAATGGAAATATTTATAAATTTTCATTTCCAAGTCTCGATAATACACCATTTTTCACCCTTTTGGAAAGTGAAAAATGTGGGTACACCTTTTTCTTTTCAAAAATTACAAGTGTGTCGCTCACCTCACCTATAAAAGGCCACCCCATATCCTCTATTATTCAAACCTTAAAGCCATTTTTGTCCAGAAAATAAATATAAAAATTAATTCCTAAGTTACATACCCTAATCCAACAATCCTTATTTTTTTATGAATCCAGTCTATTAATAATTTAGGTATAATTCGAAAGAGGTGGTCTGATAAGTGGTAAAATTATTAACTATGCATTTTTGTTTTATTTCTCACTCAAACTCATTCAATTGTTATTAAACCATTATGAGATAATAAACATAGTATATTTAATGTAATGATATGTTTTTATTTTAATTTAATGACCTAAAACCATCCCCACTTTTATCAAATTTGTTACAAAATGATCATTCGTGTGTATGGAGGACTACTGCCTTGCGAACCGATGTCATTCATTTTTTCATTACCACATATTGCGGTTGGTAATGATGATGGATATAAAGTATATGTATGTTATTTATAACATAATTATACCTATTTATTCATTATATCATATATATATATAACTTTTTTACTTTACATTCCTCATGTAATATGATAATATCACTCGTCTGTACGGCAGATTACTGCCTCGCAAAGCGATGTGATTCATCTTTCACTAACACTTTACCTGGAAGGTAATAAGGAAATATTTAATGAATATTTGTGATATAAATGAAATAATTATTATATTAATGATATATTTAATACTCTTAAAATATAATACATCATTTTATTTATTACCTTTCAGTCATTGAAAGATGATAACATCGTTCTTGTATGTGTGGACTACCACCTTCATAAAAGGATATGTATATCTCTTCATCACCACAAAAAGTTAGAGATATATATAATTGTATTTAAAGATATAATATAGTATATATGATATTATTATCATTCTGGAAAGATTGAATATTACTTATCTTCTTTCCATAATGAACATTGAAAATGGAAACTTTACTGATGCGTACGTATGATCTACTATCTACATGATTGTAGAATAATTCATTTTTCATGACTATATTTCATTATTGATTTTAAAAGTATAATTTATGTATAAATATGATAATTATTTCATTATTATTATTCCTTATATGTTTAAATAATGACCTCTTTGACCATAGTCAGCCTACCAAAGTCATTTTTGACACATAAAACAATTATCGTCGAAACACCCAACGTAAACATAATTGATTAAGTAATCATATATAAAATAGTAATAAGTGAAATAAAAGGAACAATAAACTTGAAATTTTTTGTTAAGAAATTAAATAATTTACATAATTTTATTCTTTAGGAGTATAAAGAACATATATGATGAGTTAGACTCAAGGTAAGGGTTTCTCGCCCCACTTTTACTTCCATGAGACATATTCCATATTCACCACATATTTATTTTGTGTGGTGTATATACATCCATTTTTTTATTTTAAATCATGAATTAAATTATATTAATGTTATTTAATTATTAATTTATGGTTATTTATTTCACGGGTCTTATGATACAAAATCTACCAATGTGTTAAGGGTTAATTTCACAATCACATCATTATTTGGAATTGTTTTTGGTCAAGTATATCTTAAAGGAATTATTTGATATTTGTTTCTCAAAATCAATATATTTTATTAACATATGTTTATTTATGAACTTTTTTAATTAATATTACAATTTTCCACTCTTTTTTATATATAATTGTTAATAAAATGTTTTTTGGAAAATCTGACTTTAGTTTTCTCTTCGATCAAAAATAATTTTTCTTCCAAAACCATGTTTCTAAAAATGTTTTAAATTATATTTTATCATTATAAAAATGATTTGTTAAGGATATTTTTACCCATGTTTTAATTTTTAAAAATGGTTTAAAAGGAATCTTCTTTTTATTTTATAAATGAGGAACTTCTCTAACCTTTTTACAATGAATAGGGAATGTTCTTTTTTAACTTACACAACATGTAGAAAATTACCCACCGATGTGACTATCATTTATTTGAAGATTAATTTTCAAGTTTACAAGGTTAATTTAAAGAAAAAAATTTACCTAATATTTTGGAAATTATTAGTTTTTAAAATTGATTTTCAAAGAAAAGTATTTTGACAATATTTTATGAATTTTTTAATTTTAAAATAAAAAGGGTGATTTTAAAAGAAAGTTTATTTTTCTCAAGAAAAGTTCCAATTGATATTTCAAAATAATTTTCCATCTAAGAAGACTTTCTTTGATGTTAATTATTCTTTAATGGATATAAAATCCAATAATACCATACTTAGTATTTATTTGGATGTTTTATGATCAATTTGATTGGGGATGTGTTATATTGATACCATTCATTTTACTCTGGATGATTTATGAATATATTTATTGACTAAGGAAAGTATTTAAATTTCATATGCTAGTTTAAATATGAATATTTATGTTCATTATGATTCACCCCATTCATATAAGGAATGCATTGGACTTTGTAAGTATGGACGAGGCCTTAACTATTTATATAGATCTCTTAGCACAAGGCCTCAACAATATTAAATATATTGGCACAAGTCCTAAAAATTATGTTTTAGATGTCGATAATTATGAATTCCATCATTAGTAATTCATTTATTGATATCCCATGTGATTATTTTATTAGTTATAATATTCATTGTTAAGTTTCATGGTCATGTGATTATTTATATGGAATTATTTTATCATCATTTATTCCTACCATATTATTCTAAATTTATTGATTAAATGACATGTATTTTAGTTATTTACCTTTCCATATTGATTATGAATTATTTATTCATAAATTCCATCATACTCTTACCCTTAATATGAATCTAAGATATTCCATTTCTTATGTTTTATTTTTCCTAGGATATGAGGAACTGTTTTGTGATTGATAAACATGGACACACTAAGGGGAATAATGGTATTCTCAAAGAACATACTTTGTGTATTTTATGTTTTCAATTGTAATAAGAATTGAAATTATGTATCTATTTTACCAAGAATACTAAATTATTCAGTCTTTTGGAATAGAATTCTTTATTTCTTATGCCAATGTAATAAAGTAGACACTTGATCCATGCTATTCGGGTCAGGGCGCTATAGTTGGTATCATAAGAAATTTGGTAGAAACCTTGGGAAATAGATTTAGGAAATAATATATTAGGGAACATAACGCTATGATAGACTTTGATGATATGTGTAGAAGAACATCCTAATGTTTTTTTAAGGAATAGATTATGTGGTTTTCCCTAGAAAATACCTCACCGCTTGGATACTAAAAATGGACATGGTTTTGGTACAGATGTACATAGGGGTAATAACTCTGAAAAGGGAACATTGGGATTGACCAATTCATCACCTAGTGCATGAAAAAGGAACTTACTATTCACCTGGTTTGGCACTCCCAGCGGATTTTCTTAGGAAAATTCACATTTTCTTTACAACCATTTATGAAGGATTTGAAAATAAAGATTTCCCCAAAGAAACCATGTTTGTGATTATGAGATTATATTTTCATAACTTTTTCAATTTATGTTAATTATTTCACTAGTTTTGGGATTATAGATTATGTTTCATAATGATATGACCTAATCTAGTATATTCCATAATTCTAAAATGGCACCTAGCAATAGGAATGAGAACCACGTCAGTCCATGTCATCCTAAGAGTAAGAATGACAATTTATTTGATTGTATTGAGACAATATTTTGAAGGGAACTATTCTCCCATACATTATCATCATTTGAGGACATATTATTATGTGCTAAAAATACATAGAAATAATTAACTAAGTATTATTTATTCAAATGGAAGAAATAGAAGAGGAGTAAAAAAAGAAAAATATGAATAAAGGGAAGAAGAGAAAAAATGATTTTTTCCACATGTGATAATTGTGAAAAACACCCTAAAACTTAATTAAAGGGAATTTTAGTATGCTATAAGTGTGGAGAGAAAGGCCACCATACTCATGATTATAAGGGAAAGAAAAAGGTTTCCAATGTTCAATGCATCAATTGTAAGGAGATGGGGTACTATACATATAGCATCCCCGACCTGAAAAACATAATGAAAAGTGATAACGAGCTGGGTACCACATGCCTTGGGTGAACATCCCCAAATTCTAAAGGATTACAACTAGAAGAGAGGGTATAAAAAGGTACGGTGGGGAGGAATTACCCTATGAGAATAGATAATTTGCTGGTCCGATCATAATAAGATAACATGCGGTGGAAATAAACGACTCAACAGACTCGAACCAAACCCACAAAGTAGAAACACATCCAAAATCAACAAAAACAGAATAAATATAGAAAAAACTACAGATGTGGAAATTGAACAAAACAGAATTCTAGTAAATCACTTATAGACACTCCAAACAAAGAAATCATGCATGCATTCAATGTCATGTCGTACAATACAATATCCAAGATGCTACCCATGTAAGACCACAATAGGTACATATATAAGCACACTAAAACTAAAAAGGAAACTAAAAAAAAGTAAACTCATGCTAGTAATGACCTAAAAAATTAATTCTAATCTCCATGCCAAACCATACTATGATCTAGCTCTTGAGGCTAATCCTTTACCTATACATAAAACCATAAAGTTTACACACATCCCGAAGGGACCATATAGGATGTGAGATGAATCATATTAGGATACCACCCAATGGTGTGTACCTAGTATATGAGTTTAAGCAGATAGTCATCTCTAAGAAAAGTAAATAGTATGATTCAGTAATAAAAACAACCTCCACATTTTCTCAGTAGCCACCAGGGAGTATTGCCTACTTCGGAATCTTAGAAGCAAAGAGAGTCCTTTTCCCATGGCCTAAGTTACCCCTATAGTCACAAGTCCTGGTGAACCCTCAAGTTCCACCTCAATCATATATCCTAGAACCACATTCCTCCTCAAACCTCATGTATCAAAGTACTGATGTCTCAAAGAAACTCCCAAACAATAGTATCCCATCCCCACGGACCCCTACTTGAATGATCATGTCGTCCCATGGAACCAAAACCAAAGAAATAGTGTTGTTTGTCATCAAATAAATCTTCAGGCCCATGGACTCAAACACGAAGATCGTCAGCCCCCAACTTGATAGCCTCATCTTTATCAACTGAAGGTGCCTCACCTTCCACGCTGCCTTCTTCGGCAAGCACCCCCAAACCATAAATACATAAGACGCAACTATCAAGGGCCTCTACCCACATGAGTGGTCAAAACAACCTTATCACATAGTCAACATGTGTTCACATGACTCAATCGGTTCTTTAGACATCAATAGTGAGCATAAATCACAAAATAAGAACTTAAGCCACACTATCTCTATCACGTCGGGCCCATACGACCATGTCACTTAAATCTTATGACCTTTCCATCCAAGTATCACGGTATTTTCCCAACCTAACCGTCATACTGCCTCAAACCGATGTCCAGAACACCCAATCATGTGTTCCAAACCACTCAAGTATCTGGGCCAAGCCCAACTAGTGATCCACATCACTCAATACCGATGTCCATGCCATCCCAATCTCGGGTGAAGCCCATCACTACCTCGTGGGTATCATCATATGTAATCTCAAGCATTACATAAATATAAAATAGATTTAAGAAATTTGAACAAGTATTTCAATTTAAGAAAATTGAATTACACAAGCTGTCATCTATGGAACATTATCATTGAGGTCCTAAATTTTTCTAACAAGCTTAATCAAGCTTTAAAAAAGTAAACATAGTGGTTTAAATCTAAAAAAATCTATAAATTTTTTTTGGCACCCCCAGCCAAAATATCCCAAGGAGAAAAGGCCTCTCACCTGACCTCACTCAAGCATAATAGTTATAGTGAATTCCCACGGTATCCCACAAGGTTTAACTATCAATTAAATATACTATAACAAGATTCTCCTCAAAACCCACCATTTTGCCAAAAAGCTACAACCCCTAAAAAGTCTGTGAAAACTCAAAACAAGGTATGCACCACCTACCTTAGACTCATAGGTGTAGGCACATCCGATATCAAAGTCCAACTAAAAGAGGTTCAATGTAAATATGAGTTTCCTTCTTCAATCCTGAAATTGGGTTGGATAGAAACAATGGTCTGTAAGATGAAGGATCAAAGAAGAAGAGGTTTACAGAAGGTTAGACTTACCGATGAGATATTATAGCTTCAGATGGATCTATGTATGGAGGACCAGTGGAGAAGATGGATCAAAGGGGGAGAAAGGTGAGAAAGGGGAATCTCCCTTGCTGTGTGTGGCCAAGAAGGAGAGGAAAAGATAAATAAAGAAGAAAAACTGGGAAAGGTAAAAATAGTAATTTTCCCTATTTACTGGGCTGCATGGTTTACCCACACGGTTTACCAGACTGTGTGGAAGCCACTGCCTAGGAACTCCAGACTCGCATGGCCACCCTACATGGTTTTACAAACCATGCGTAAACCGTGAGTAAACACTCTTCAATTATGAAGACGCATCCGCACAGATGTGTTCCCTAACTCGCACGGTTTCCCTAAACCGTATGCATGCAACTGCTTCCCAAAAAATAGCCCTTTAGGGTGATGATTCTCTTGAAACCCTTACAAACACCTGAGGCACTCACCTATCCTCTAAACCAACACAAAAATAACATTTGGGGCCAACGTAACTCTCGGAATTGAGTTCTTATCAACAAAACCAAAGTAGCATAACCACTATTTGAATAATTCATACCAGGAGTGGATTTTGACGCATTCCAAAAACTCAGGTCATTAAAATCTCTCCAACTTAACATAGATCATCCTCAAGATATAAAACAAAACATAGAGATGGTACCATAAATAGTTATCCCAACCCAGTAACCCTGACTACCCCAGCCTCAAGGGTATATGCCAACTTCCTCAAAGGGGCTCCCTGCCTTAGGAATTTCCTAACACAGTCAATCCCAACCCAAAGATCAAATCAATCAAGGTATAATGACCTATTTTCTGACCCATGGTCCTACCGTGATGCATCATCACCCATGCACCTCAGTAGGTGCTCTCGTTCCACTCCGAACACCTAATCACATTCCTCACCACATCGGTTCCTACCTCGAGCCCATGACACCCATGGAACAATGAGGTCCTGCATCCCATGCATGCTCAAAACAACCCAGTTCCTTGCACCTCAATCATAATCCCACGTCCTCCATGCCCCAATTCCCAAGGAACCTCAAGTAATATTGCATCCCTCGGATTCCCCGATGCCCAAGGAATCTCAAGACACGTATCCAATGATGCTCCTAATGCCAAGAAACTCATATATATATATATATATATTCACGCAACTGAGATGGTGCCAACCCATTTACCAACACCTGGTATTTCCATATACAACATGTGTACCTCATGCACTCAAAATGGATATGCCTCAATAGGCCATGCCAAACGAAAACAAAAGAATCACGGCCATTACCATGGTGTACCTCAAACCTTCATTAGCTCACCAGCATGCTCAGCCCCTGGAAGCTCCATGTCATGCACATTCCAGGATACACGGCTGCCTAAATCATATCCTCCCTATGGTGTTGTACCAGACACCATCCACTAACCCCACTATTGGGTCCCACTGTCTCTTCCACAACCTCTATATGCAGCTGAACCTTGTATACCCTCACCAGGTATCAATCTTGAACCAGTATCTGAAGCTTGTGCATACCTCGGTCACTTTCTACCAGTTGTATGAGAAGGCAACCTACAAAACCTCTCTATATGATCGACCTTCTCACACTCCCAGTACTTCTTTAGAGGCCACTCACACATAGTCCAAACATTCCATGGATAACCACATTGAACCAAAACCACTACTGAGTTACAACGAGGTGGTCTAGCTGGGGTCCTTTGCCTGAACTCCCTATTGGACCACATATTGACCTCATTTCGTGCCATCTGAACCATCACCTGAAATTAACACCTGGTTTAAACAGGACTGGTCTATTAGGTTTCCTTCATCTATGAGCACCTGATTCACTGCCTCTAAGAATTAGGTCAGCCTTAATATGTTTACCTACACCCGAATAGCATGTTGTAATCCATCTTCAAAGCACCTCACCCTCAAGGTGTCATCACTGACCATACCTGATGAAAAGTGTGAAAACTCAGTGAATGTAGTTTCATAGTCCATGATGGACATGTCACCCAGTTTAAGGATCAATAACTCTCGATCTCTCTCCACCCTCAGTGTATCAGGGAAAAATTTCTCAAAAAACTGGTCTATGAAGTCCTTACAGGTCTGTCCCTCATGTTTGTTCGCCTGAACCTGTACATCCCTCTAGATCTTATTTGGTCCTCTCATAATTTTTGTCTCTGTCTTGTCCCTCCACCCTACAGGAATCTCCAACTGATCAAAGATCATTTTCATGATCTCAATACAATGCTTAACTTCCTGCGGACCACCCTCAGCCTAAAAAAGAAGCAGGTGCTATGAATGGAACTCCTGAGCAAGATAGTCCATATATGAATATTCACTCTGAGCACCTCTGTCTATCCCCTACAAAAAACATACCAGGCTATACCGAATCTACTCGTTGATTAATGGTATGAATGATGGAAATCTTGGAAATTATCCTTCTTACACTGGACCCAGAACCTGATCATGTCTCTAAGCCTATATCCACAGCTCATGTTCTGTCTACCCCTCAATGGTTTTAACATGATCATGCTCCTAAATCACGAGCATACATGCGGTGGATAGATTTTGGAGCCAATATTTCATTCCCTTTACCTATAAAAATGTACTTCCTCTTCATTTCAAGGGGTTGGAAAGTAGTTTCCATTTTTTTAGGTTTATATTTTCATTGCTTATGTATTATGTATTTATTGTTTTAATTTATGTTATTATTCTTCTTCATACCTCATTATTCCATTTTTCCTTTTATGTGTTTCTCTGACCATATTCTCTTCTAACTCCATGAGAATGGGGAACTAACCTCGATTTTTGTTCGAATGGGATAATGGTGGTTTATTTAGTTTCATTGTGCTTCAATTTAAATCTATTTATTTAATCATGGGAATTTTGGTGGTGGTTAAATTGATTATGGTGTGTGATTTCCCCATTTTCTCTATCACCGAGTTCTTCTTCTCATTCAACATTTATCATTCCCTTTACCATCTAAGTCATGCATACGATAGAGTATGGCTTGGTTAGCGATGGTCGGTAAAGAGATCTCCTAGCCTGATTTAGGAAGAGTATTTCCCCACATACATAGATCTTGCTGTTGGGGTAATAAAATTTCAAATGGGAGGGTGTAGTGTGATAGATCTTGATCACTACATTGAATTGATATTGAGAATATTTTAATAAAAAATGATATCAACCATTATGATCCCCCAAGAAAAAATGTATTCTTTCTTTCTTTTTAACATCATTTTTTTCTCATTTCATATATATATAAATATTCATATTTTATGAATATTTAAAAATCATCTTTATATTATATATTAGATAGAAAATAAATAGTGACAATCGAATTTCAGTGTTGTGTAAGTTGCCTCCTTGAGACCGACCCTGGGAGTGCACTATATTTCATGCTTAAGTAAATAATCTTTTGATCGGGGATCTGTGAAAACTCTTGAGCATCAAATTGGAGTCATTTCCGGGGAGGCATAACACTTGCACATATAGTTTTTCATACAAATATCATAAATTTCCAATACTAAAAAAAACTTATTTGTTCATGATGTATTTTAATGGTTATTGTTCTGCATGGACTAATGAATCTAAGCTGTAGAACATAATGAACAGATACAAAAACTAAATAGAAAATAGAAAAGGGTTGAAGAATATATCTTTTCACTCTGCAGTAACCAAAACCATAAAATGAACCAAAACATTTGGTGAAGAGATTTCACCGATCATTTCTTATGTTAGGGAACCTGAGGCGGGTGAGAAGGAGCTAATAAAAGAGTTAATCACATCTTCCCAAACTCATTCATTTCTTGAGGAGGTCCATGAAGAAAACATACTGGTTAATATACGAATGGGAGATCAACAATTTTTGAAGAATCTTGGAATCACTTTGTTGAAGATATCCTGAAACATGATCTTCTCATGATTGATAATGAAGAATCATTACCTTTTGACCTCTCTCTTGATTTGGAAGATGATGAAGAATATGCATCTAATGAGAGGGAATTTCTAATGTTCCAACCTGAATAGATCAATTTACAATCTTACTTACTTGAAAGGTAATATTTCTCAATTGATTCATCATTTTTTAATCTTATTCAAGCTGAATTGTTTTTTGACTTCTCCTTTCCTAAATTTTTTGACATAGTACAAATGGAGCAGAACATGGATGATATGAAAGAGACCACCCAATTGGTGGTGATTAAGAAGAGGAGTTGATAATAATGTGGTGTGACTGCCTCCTCTACAACAACTTTCATACCATATGGAGGACACCACGGAAGTTCATAGGGAGAACCCCTATATTTTATTCCCTCCCACTCCAGAACTCAAATTCTATCTTTCTTATTTATTGGGAATTATGAAAATTATTATATTTTTTTGGGTTTTCCAATATCATTGTTTACTCATGGATATTGCTAAAATTCACATGTGGTGTTTTATCTCAAAGAAACCACATCCACCTTCTGGTTGGGGATAATCTACTACAACTGCATAACTAGGGGCAGTAAAAACATAACACCCACTTGGGGGGTCAAACAAAGCATTTTCCCTTTTCTATACCTTCCTATTTTTTATTTATTTTTATTATGTCTTGTCATTTCATTCTTGTAGTTTTAAAGTGGAAGAAGATAGGAGCTTAACTCATGGTTTCCACTGAGAAAAATTAATCAGGTTGTGTCTTTCCTTTTATTCATTCTGTGTGCTACCGAATATAAATTCTATGTGAAAAATGAATGATCTTATTTGAGATAAAAAGTGGGTAGTAAATTTATTAAGTGTGTGGGATGGATTTCAACTTGTTTTTATGAATTTTTTTTGTGCTTTCATTTTATTTTTCTTGTTGTTTTTTGAAATTTTATTGTTTTCCTTTTTAATTTTTTTGCTGTGTTTTTAGGATTATTGAGCTGAATAAAATACTTTGGATAATTAAAACCATCTTGGTATTTTTGGAAAATTGATTGATTTTAATTTTTAAGCATTTAAATGACTGCTGAATAGATTTTGTTTCTTAATTTCTGATCTTTTCATTTAAATGAAGTTTGATTGATTGTGAAACTCATGTGCACTATTGTTGTTAAAATTGAAAATCTTTCCCAATCTGAGAGGTTTCTAAACCTATTTGACAACTTCTTACATTTCTATTTTTCTTGAGAGTCTTGAGACATGTTTTGTGACCCATAACATTATATTTTTCTCATTTTCAAAGCTGTTAGAGTTCATGGAATGTGTTAAGTATGATTGAGGCATCACTTTGAAAGCCCTTTTGCATTGAACTCTTATTTTGGCCTACCTTTACATCTAAAATTATTTAAACCCCTAGTATCCATGAAATACCTTGTTAGGTAGCCACATTACAAGGAATTTATCCCTTTCCAACCTTCTCTAGAAGTTAAATGCATGATTATTGTTGAACTCATGTGTGGGGGAGGGAGAATATGTTCTTTGTTTTGCTTTCATGAAAAATATTTTTGAGATGAATTGAATGTGTTTCCATATTTATTGATGCTTGGGTGGAATAAATGTCATTATTTAAGGATGTATGGGTGGCACAAAATAACATTACAAATATGGGTTGGGTGTTCACTAATTTTTGAAGATCAAAATCTGCATCTCTTTTCCTCAAAAACAAGATTCTGAAGAGAAATCGATATCTGAATTCAAGCTGAAACAAATCTAAAATTGACTAAAATAGGGATGATATTCATTGATGATGAAATTAGAAGTGTTAAATTACTAAAGAAATAGATTTTTAGAGGAGATTAATTTTTGAGCTTATTGGGGAGCACACTATTCTAGAGAAAAACTCTTTTCATGCATTTACTTCACTTTAGAGCATAACCCTCCTCATTCTTCCTCAGATGTTTATACATTTAAAAACTTCCAACCCTCATCCTCAGAAAAAACCCATGAAAAAGACCTAATTATTTACACATTTTTGACTCTGTGAAGTGGAGATATTAGGTGAATTTCATGCCTATAGAGATCACATGTTTTCTTGGGAATGAGAAAAACTCCACATTAAATATCCTTGAGTGAAGAGAGAAATATTTTTCTGGGGAGGTAGGTATGACATGAATATGAGTATTAAGATGATATTGAAATGATTATTATGATTTTTGAGTAGTTTTGAAATTTTTATCCATGTAAGAGGCATGATTTTTTCTTTAATATGATAATTGAGTTGTCTTGTCATTTATGATTTGAGAAGTTTGTTTTGACCATGGTATAAGATGATTGACCAAGAGTGCAATGTATAAGTATGGGGGAATTGATAAAGAAAATATTTTCAATTATTTTATTCAGAATTGCAATGTTTTTAATCCCACCAATGTGTTATTTAAAGGGAAATTGTCACATTTTATGTTTTATGGAGTATTTTTTAGCTTAATTGAAAAAATGGCTTATTTTGGATTTAAATAGTTTTAATTTATTTTAATGTTTTGGCCATAACTCTTTCAAAACTCTTCCAAATTGAAAAATTATTATTTTATAGGTTCCTATATTTTATGATCTTAATTTTATCCTACCAGACCCAAAGCTGAATACATCATTAGGAAGCTCAAATGCATCTCACAAGTCAGGTCTCGAAAGATGTGCAGAAAACGAGATAATTTTATGGTTGGGACCATATCACATAAATGGAAGAACCATTTGTTCTGATATTTTACATGGAGAATGAGGAAATATGGATAAAGAACTTTAATTAAAATGTAAGCATCTAATTATTTCATTCTCAAGGCCATTAATTCATTGGAACTTGCTAAAATGGAATACGAAGAGTCTGTTTGGAAGAATTAAAGTTTTGGAGTAAATCGACCATCACCCTTTCATTACTTGGACAATGAAGCTGAAATTTCATGAGTAAAAATAGGAAAAAATATTTGAAAAGCTTTCAAGGATGACATGTTCCCAAATTATTTCATTAAAGAGGTCTACCACACACATATATTTGTTGGAGAGATTTTGGAGCCAATTTTTTGTTCCGTTTGCCTATAAAAATGTACTTCCTATTAATTTCAAGGGGTCGGAAAAGTAGTTGCCATTTTTTGTAGGTTTATATTTTCTTTTCTTATGTAGTATAATTTTAAAGTTTTAATTTATATTATTCTTCTCCTTCTTACCTCATTCTTCCTTTTTTACTTTTATGTGTTTCTCCCACCGTATTCTCTTCTAACTCCATGAGAATGGGGAACTAACCTCGATGTTTGTTCGAGGGGGATAATTGTCATGAACCGTCCCCCGAGGACCATGCCATGACAACCCCAATCCTGCCTTCAATAGGCCAGGGGCTGTCGACTAGTACCAAAAAGGTGTATCCCTAAACGGGAAGGCATTTCCTTTAAACATGTACATACACATAGAGTAGAACGCAACAAGAAGAAACCACTAAGTAAACTGTTGTAGTAAAAAGAGTGATGAAAGTAAAGGGGCTAGAATACAAGCCCAACTAAATGTACAAGTACAAATCAAAAGTAAAAATACAATTGAAAAGTGAAAAGAATCTCCTGGATCATCCACCACAGATCCTACCTGAAGGTTGGGTACATATCGCCTCCTCATCACTCTACATCTGTTTGTCTCCTCTATGTCATGTCTCTTCAAATGGTCCACCTTCGCGCACCATCCAGTCCTAGCTCCCTCAGCCTCGATCAACATTGTATGTCTTCTACACTGGACACAACAAGGTGTGGGTGAAGCCCGTGCAGGGGTGAGTATGAAAATACTCAGTAGGGACCCCGAGACCCCGTAGGTCTCCGAAAGATCCACAAAAGAAAACCACAAAGCAAGACATCAACTGTACTTAGGTATATGCCCATACATACACCTAAGTTATCAAGATAAACACAACTCATACATGAGGGAAGAATAAAACAAAGGTAACTCCACGAAGGTAACACCACAAAGGTAAAATTACCACATAGGTATCACCACAAAGATAGTACCACGAAGGTAAAAGTACCACACAGGTATCACCACGAAAATAGTACCATGAAGGAAAAAGTACCACACAGGTATCACCACGAAGATAGTACCACGAAGGTAAAAGTACCACACATGTATCAGCATGAAGATAGTACAATGAAGGTAAAATTATTAATTCAAATAGAGTCTCAACTAAAACCAGGTTTTCAGTGAAGTATAGAAGCACAAATGATTAGTCACGAAACTAGATCATCCTATTCTGTCAAGAGGCACTGTTGCTGATTATACGGAGTCTGACCCACAGAGGATCAATATGTACTAACTCCCGCAATGACCCACACAGGATATGACCCACACAGGTTCAGTATGCGTAGACCCACACAGGATCACTGAGCGCTGACCCTCACAGGATCTAACCCACACAGGATCGCTATGAAAGCTGATAGAAAGCCACGAGATTCTCTAGGGATAATAACAAGTAACATTCTTAGTCACAACGTCGAACACCTCAACTGCTGGATAACTCTTACTTTATTGATTACAGTGGGCCTACCACGTCACACAGAGGCACTTCCCACAAACTTTGTGCTGTTTGGGTACTCCTCCTATCGAGTACCGTGGGTCTGTTGCATCACACAGAGGCGCACCCCACCGTGGGTCTTCCGCGTCACACAAAGGTGCTCCCCTCGTGGCCTGTTGAGGTACTCTTCTTGTCAAGTATCATGGGTCTTCCACTTCACACGGAGGCACTCCCCATTGTGGGTCTTCCGCGTGACACAAAGGTGCATCCCACTGGGCCTGTTGAGTCACTCCGAGTCGAAACGGTCATCAGTCGTCAAGTCTCAGCCAGTCGTAGGGTTCCGTTCGTAGCGCGCTTGGGAGAACCGCTCCCTAAGCCATCATTCATACCTAAACCACCCTGAAGTCCCAATAAGAAGTATCCCAAAGGTACGGCATGTCATAAGGGACCCAACGCAACAGACGCCGCGTCAATCGGACACTCGGTCTGTAAGTTATTAGCATTCCCGCTCCGAGGGCCCGGTTGGATTCGGGGTCCGATCCAACCCGGCCATAATCCAACCATATCCAAAACTCAAGTGGAGTATACCAAAAGTACCGTCTCGATTCAAGGATTCTGGCACCACATATGGTTTATCAAACGGACTCCTCGTTCTCAAGATATGGCCATAAAGGCGAAAAATGGGTCTGGATGGGCCAGGGTCCGACCCGACCCAGTTTGGGTCGAACCAGTTCAGGTCATCCCGGTCCATCAGGGGTATGACCCAGATGTCCCGGGCCTTGGTGGGCCCGGCCCGTTGGGTCGTGGTCTGGTCTAACCCGCGAAGGGGGAAACCCAACCCAGCCCGCTGGCATGGCCCGCTACGGTGCGGCCCACTACGACGTGGCCCAATGCTGTGTGGCCTGCTATGGTGTAGCCCGCTCGGCTGGTGGTCCGCCGAGGCGGGTTCCGCCATGGCCGACACCCGGGGGGAGGCTCCCCTCTGTCTTTCCGAGCAGTCCGGGGACCGTTCGGCTGCTAGAACGTGGGACCCGCCGGAGGGGTCACGCCCTGTGTGGTGCGGACGGCCCGAAGGACGTCCAGACTTCCTCCCAGGGGCGTGGTCACCCGCCACTACTCCACTACGACCGGCCGGATGTCGGCCGCATTGAGCCTCCGCCACGGACCAGCGGCTGCGGCCTCCTGCTCCTCCGATGGCACGGATGCGCGCTACCGCTCCGCCACACGGTCAGTCAGATGTCGGCTTCCACCCTACTTTGCTGCGGCATATGGGTCGCGGCCTCTTGCTCAACCGGCGGCTCGAACGTGCACTTCCCTTCCTTCCCCGCGGTCGGCTGGGTGTCGGCCGCCGCCTTCTTCTGCGAGCCATTGTGACTTCGTTCCAAGCCCAAAAAATAAAACGATCGCATAATTGCGATCCACATGTCGAGGTCTCCACATCCATATGTCACGCTTGGAAAAACATTGTGTTTCCAGTGTCAATAAATATTTGGCGTCGAAGAACGCATGAAGAACACGCGAAGAACTAAAGAAAAAAAGCATGTTTTAAGGGCAGGACAATTTCTATGTTCATTTGGCCACCATCTTCATGAATTTAGGATATGAATAATCAATAAAATAAATTCAAACATATATAAAAACAAACCCCTACCTCAATAATGATGGTGAGCGCGTGTTTGTGGAAGCAAGTCGGTGTTCACCGTCCCCTGCAAGTAGCCTCCAATAACGTCGCCTGATTGTTGATCTCCGGTTCGGGGTTTCAGTGTCGTTCGTCACCACCCATTGGTACTGGCTCCTTCCTCCAAGGGTTTGACATCACTACACTTTTCCTGAACTTCGTTGATTGATGAAGCAGTGCTGACACCTCTTCCCAAGCTTCATATAAATATGAGAGGGGGAGGTTGTGCAACATTCGTGGAATTAATGGAGGCCCATAAATTAGGA
This sequence comes from Viscum album, assembly GCA_963277665.1. Lineage (NCBI taxonomy): Eukaryota > Viridiplantae > Streptophyta > Magnoliopsida > Santalales > Viscaceae > Viscum > Viscum album. Next base: position 1,302,586,246 of record OY728160.1, on the reverse strand, counting down.
ACCTTCCTAATTCTTAAATAGTACAGTTACTTAGAATGAAATTTCAAGCCATTTATTGGCTTGACACGTCGTCGTTCCCACGTTGTCGCTTGTCCGTTGGAGGAAAAGAAAGAAAATAAAAATTAACTAAGTTATTTTTATTATTATTTTAAAAGTATCAAATTCTAAATTTTTCTTTGGACCTACTACAGTCGAAGTGAAGCCTACTTTAAGAGAATCTTGGAACTATGGATTCAATGGTGCCCTCATATTTTTAATCTGAGCACTGGTTCAAAAGTTCCGAAACACCGCTTGAGCATTTACTGAACATACCCGAAAAGAAGTTTGGAAAATTATTAACGGTCACCCTCGACCCGTGCCGGTCAAGTTTAGGCTCTACCTAAGTGAAACACACCCCAAATAATCCAATGGTGCTCTTGGATTTCCAATCCAAGTTACCGTTTAAAAGTTATGGATTTTACAATAAAATAATTGTCACTTAATTATTTTATTTACGGCCAAAAACTAACTTTCATTGGTGGCCCGTGCTGGCCAATGTTAGTATTTTATTAAAGAAAGAATACCCTCACGAGTTCAGTGGTGGTCTCTGATTTTTAATCTGAGTTACTGTTTGTGAGTTATAAGCATTTGAAAAATAAAATAACTTTATTTAATTATTTTATTTACGGTTATGCCATTTTCAGGTTTTCTCACTGTAGGCTCGTGCCGACTAAACTTAAGTTGTTCCTAGGGTAAACCCACCATCCATAGCGCAACAGTGCCCTCAGATTTCTAATCTGGGAAACCTTTTAAGATTTATTCCACTTTTTTCATGAAAACTGCTTACACGCACTAATTAAAGCTTAAAAAAACTTCGATGGTTCATTCCCGGCACTCCAGGCCTCAGAATCGTGCACTGCTTGATTTCAAAGTCTCGAAATAATTCCATATAAGTAAAAAAAATTATACAGAATTTCTGGGACCTTACAATAATGGTGGTTGATTGAGTTTCATTGTGATTCCATTTAAATCTATTTATTTATTCATGACAATTTTGGTGGTGGTTAAATTAATTATGGTGTGTTATGGCCCCATTTTCTCTATCACCGAGTTCTTCTTCTCATTCAACATTTATCATTCCCTTTACTATCTAAGTCATGTATACTATGGAGTATGGATTGGGTAGAGATGGTCAGCAAAGAGATCTCATAGCTGGCTTTAGGAAGATTATTTCCCAGCATGTAGAGATCTTGGTGTTGGGGTAATAACATTTTGAAGGGAAGGGTGTAGTGTTCTAGATCTTGATCACTACAATGAATTGATATTGAGAATATTTTAATAAACAATGATATCAACAATTATGATCCCCCAACAACAGATGACTTAATTATTTCTTTTTAACATAATTTTGTTTCCATTGAATATATATATATATATTCATATTTTATGCATCTTTCAAAATCATCTTTATATTATATATTAGTTAGAAAATAAATAGTGAAAATATAATTTTGGTGTTGTGTAAGTTGCCTCCTTGAGACCGACCCTGGGACTGCACTATATTGCATGGTTAGGAAAAATGATCTTTTGATTAGGGATCTACAACAAATCCCGAGCATCAAATTTTCACCGTTTCCTGGGAGGCCCAACACTTGCACACATCGTTTTTCATAAAAAAATCATAAATTTCAAAAACTGAAAAAAAAACTTCTTTGTTCATGAGGTATTTTAATGGTGATTATTCTACAAGGAATAATGAATCTAAGCTGCAGAACTAAATGAAGACATACAAAAACTAAAGATAAAAACTGAAGGGGTTGAAGAATATATTCATCCACTGTTGGAGAAACTGAAACCTGAACCTGAACCAAAACGTGTGGTGAAGAGATTTCACCGATCATTTTTTATGTTAAGGAACCTGAGGTGGGTGAGAAGAAGATACTAAAAGAGTTAATCATATCATCCCGAACTAATCCATTTCTTGAGGAGGTCCATGAAGAAAACATGTTGGATGATATACTTATGGGAGATGAAATTTTTTTGAATAATCATGGAATCACTTTGTTGAAAATAACCTGAAACTTGATCTTCCAATGCTTGATAATGAAAAATAATTACCTTTTAACCTCTCTCTTACTTTAGAAGATGATGAAGAAAATGCACCTGATGAGATGAAGTTTCCAATGGTCCAACCTAAAGAGATCAATTTACAAGCTGACTTACTTGAAAGGTAATATTTCTTGATTGATTCTTCATGTTTTAATCTTATTCAAGCTGAATTGTTTTCTGACTTCTCCTTTCCTGAAATTTTTGACATAGCACAAATGGAGAAGACCCTATATGGTACGAAAGAGACCACCCAATTAGTGGTGATTTAAGAAGAAGAGTTGATAATCATGTGGTTTGACTAACTCCTCTACAACAACTTGCATACCATATGGAGGACACCACAGAATTTCATTGGGAGAACCCCTATATTCTATTCCCTCCCACTCCTAAACTCAAATTATATCTTTCTCCTTTATTGGGGTTGGGAAAATTATTATATTCATTGGGGTTTTCCAGTCTCAGTGTTTAATCATGGATATTGGTAAAAGTCACATATGGTGGTTTATCTCAAAGAAACCACATCCACCTTCTGATTGGGGATAATCTGCTGCAACTGCTTAACTAGGGGCACTAAAAACATAGCACCCTCTCGGGGGGTAAAACCAAGAATTATCCATTTTCTATCCCTTTCTCTTTAATTTTATTTATTTTTCTTATGTCTTTTCATTTCATTATTGTAGTTTTAAAGTGGTATCAGATAGGATCTTAACTCAAGGCTACCACTGAAAAAAATAAATTATGTTGTGTCTTTCCTTTTATTTATTTATTTTCTACCCAATATAAATTATTTTTGAAACATTCATAATCTCATTTGATCTAAAAAGAGGGTAATAAATTGATTAAGTGTGGGGTAGGGATTTCAACTTGTTTTATGATTTTTTTTGCCCTTTAATTTTATTATTCATGTTGTTTTTTGAAAATTTCTTGGTTTCTTTTTACATTTTTTGGTGTGTTTTTAGGATTCTTGAGTTGATTAGAATAAATTGTAAAATTAATAACAACTTCGTATTTTTGGAAGACTACTTGATTTGAATGTTTGAGGATTTAAATTACTGCTGAATGGATTTTGTTTCTTGATTTCTGATCTTTTCATTTGATTAAGTTTGATTGATTGTGAAACTGTTGTACACTAGTGTTGTCCAAATTGAAAAACTTTCCCAACCTGAGAGGTTTATAAACCTATTTGATATCTTCTTAAATTTATATTTTCTTTTTAGAGTCTTGAGACATTTTTTGTAATCCATAACATGTTATTTTTCTCTTTTTAAAATCTTTTAGAGTTCATGGAATGTGTTAAGTATGATTGAGGCATCACTTTGAAATTCCTTTTGAATTGAACTCTTATTTTGGCCTACCTTTATATATGACCTTCTTTAAGCCCCTATTAGCCATGAAATACCTTTTTAGTTTGTGAAATTACAAGACATTTATCCCATTCCAACCTTCTATAGAAGTTAAATGCATGATTATTGTTGAACTCAAGTGTGGGGGAGGGAGAAGATGGGATTTGTTTTGCTTTCATGAAGAATATATTTGAGCTGAATTGAATGTGTTTCTATTTTTATTATTGCATGGGTATAATAAATGACATGATGTAAAGATGTATGTGTGGCACAAAATACCGTTACACATATGGGCCGGGTGTTCACTGATTTTTTGAGATCAAAAGTTGCCTCTCTTTTCCTCAAAAAGAAGATTTTGAAGAGAAACCCATATCTGAATTCAAGCTGAAACAATGCTACAATTGAGGAAAATAGGTATTAGATTCATTTATGATTAAATGATATGATTTAACTTTCTAAAGAAAGAGGATTTTGTAGGTGATTCATTTTTTAGATGATTGGGGAGCACACCATTCTTGAGAAAAACTATTTTCATGCATTTACTTCACATTAGAGCATAACCATCCTCATTCTTCCTCAGATTTTTTTACATTTAAAACCTTCCAACCCTCAGCCTCAGAAAAACCCATGAAAAATACATCAATATTGAAACATTTTTGACTCTGTGAAGTGGATATATTATGTGGATATCAAGCCTAGTGAGATCACTCGTGTTCTTGGGAATGAGAAAAACTCCACATTAAATATCCTTTAGTGGAGAGAGATATATTTTTTTGAGGAGGTAGGTACGACATGAATATGAAGATTAACATGATATTTAATTTATTCTTATGATTTTTAGGAGTTATGAAATTTTTATCCATGTAAGAGGCTTGGGATTTTTTTTAATATGATAATTGAGGTGTGTTGTCATTTATGTTTTGAGAAGTTTGCTTTGATCTTGGTATAAGATGATTTCCCAAGAGTGTAATGTTTAAGTATGGGAAAATTAATAAAGTAAATATTTTCAATTATTTTATTCTTAATTTCAATGTTTTTAATCCCACCAATGTGTTATTTGAAGGGAAACAGTCACATTTTATGTTTTAGGAGAATTTTTGAGCTTAACTGAAAAAATGGATTATTTTGGATTTAAATAGTTTTAATTTATTTTAATGTTTCGGCCATAACTCCTTCTACACTGATCCAAATTAAAACATTATTCTTGTATAGGTTCATATGTTCGATGAGATTAATTTTATCCTACCAGACCCAAATCTGAATCCATCATTTGGAAGCTCGAATTCATCTCACAAGTCAGGCCTTGAAAACTATGCACAAAACTGAATAAATTTTAATGTTTAGAACATATCACATAAATGGCCAACTCATTTGGTCTGATATTTTCCATAGATCACTATTACATATTTAGGAAGAACTTTCATTAATATGGATGTGCCTGTTTTTTTCATTCTCAAGGCCATTAAGGGATTGGAAATCGCTACATTTGAATACGAAGAGTCTGTTAGACAGAATTAATATTTCAGAGTCAATCGGCCATAACTCCTTTATTACTTGTCCAATGAAGCTGAAATGTCATGAGTCGACAGAGGAGAAATACTGGAAAAACTTTCAAAAAGTACTTGTTCCCAAATTATGTCATTAATGAGCTCTTTCACACGCATACATTCGTTGGATAGATTTTGGAGCCAATTTTTCATTCCCTTTTCCTATAAAAATGTACTTCCTCTTCATTTCAAGGGGTTGGAAAATTATTTTCCATTTTGTGAAGGTTTATATTTTATTTAATTCTTTATTATATTATTAAAGTTTTAATTTATATTAGTCTTCTTATTCATACTTATTCTTCCATTTTTACTTTTATGTGTTTCTCCCACCGTATTCTTTTCTAACTCAATAAGAATGGGGAACTAACCTTGATGTTTTTTCAAGGGGGAGAATGTTGGTTGATTTAGTTTCATTGTGATTCAATTTAAATATATTTATTTAATTATGAGAATTTTTGTGGTGGTTAAATTGATTATGGTGTTTGATTTCCCCATTTTCTCTATCAGTGAGTTCTTATTCTCATTCAACATTTATCATTCCCTTTAATATCTATGTCATTCATACGATGGAGTATGGCTTGGGAAGTTATGGTCAACAAAGAGATCTCATAGACAGCTTTAGGAAGATTATTTCCCAGAATGTTGAGATTTTGGTTTTGGGGTAATAACATTTCAATCAGGAGGGTGTAGTGTGATAGATCTTGATCACAACATTGAATTGATATTGAGAATATTTTAATAAACAATGATATCATCCATTATGATCCCCCCAAGAACAAATGTCTTCTTTATTTCTTTTTAACATCATTTTGTTTTCATTTCATATATATATATATATATATATATATATATTCATATTTTATTCATCTTTCGAAATCATATTTATATTATATATTAGGTAGAAAATAAATAGTGACAATATAATTTCGGTGTTGTGTAAGTTGCCTCCTTGAGACCGACACTGGGAGTGCACTGTATTACATGATTAGGTAAATAATATTTTGATTGGGGATTTGAGACAAATTCCTATGAATCAAATTGGCACCATTTCTAGAGAGTCGCAACACTTTCACACATCATTTTTCATAAAAAAAATCATAAATTTCAAAAACAAAAAAAAACGTCTTTATTAACGATGTATTTCGATGGTGATTATTCTACATGGACTAATGAATCTAAGCTAAAATAAATTAAATAATACATAAAAAAACTAAAGAGAAAATCTTAAATGGTTGAAGAATATATTCGTTCACTAGTGCAGCAATTAGAACTAGAACATGAACCAAAACGTGTGGTGGAAGAGATTTCACCGGTCATTCTTTATGTTGAGGAACCTGAGGCAGGTGAGAATGAGCTAATAAAAGAGTTAATAATAACATCCCAAACTCATCCATTTCTTGAGGAGGTTTATAAAGAAAACATTCCATATGATATACTAATGGGATATCAACACTTTTTTGAAGAATCTTGGAATCACTTTGTTGAAGATAATCTGAAACTTGATCTTCCCATGCTTGATAATGAACAATCATTACCTTTTGACCTCTCTATTTCTTTAGAAGATGATGGATAATATGCACCTGATGAGATGTAGTATCCAATGGTCCTACCTGAAGATATCAATTTACAATCTCACTTACTTGAAAGTTAATATTTCTTGATTTATTCATCATGTTTAAATCAAATTCAAGTTGAATTGTTTTCTGACTTCTCCTTTCCTGAAATTTTTGACATAGCACAAATGGAGATGACCTTGGATGATACGAAAGAGACCACCCAAGTGGTGGTGATTTAATAAGAGTATATGGAAAATCATGTGGTATGACTGCCCCCTCTACAACAACTTTCATACCATAGGAAGGACACCATGGAAGTTCATAGGGAGAACCCCTATATTCTATTCCCTCCCACTCCTGAGCTCAAATTATATCTTTCTCCTTTATTAGGTTTTTGTAAAATTATTATATTCTTTGGGGTTCTCCAATATTAGTGTTTACTCATGGATATTGGGAAAATTCACATGTGATGGTTTATCTTAAAGAAACCACATCCTCTTTCTGATTGGAGATAATCCGCTGCAACTGCCTAACTAGGGGCAGCAAAAACCTAGCACCCACTTGGGGGGTCAAAAAAATCATTATCCATTTTCTATACCTTTCTATTTATTTATATTTATTTTTCTTATTCCTTTCCATTTCATTCTTGTAGTTTTAAAGTGACAGTATTTATGAGCTTAACTCAAGGCTGCCACTGAAAAAAATAAATCAGGTTGTGTCTTTCCTTTTATTTATTTTGTTTGCTATCCAATATAAATTTTGTGTCAAGGAATAATGATCTAATTTGAGATAAAATAGGGTAGTAAATGGAATAATTGTGTTGGAGGGATTTCAACTTGTTTTTATGAATTTTTTGTGTGCTTTGATTTTATTTTTCATGTGGTTTTTTGAAATTTTCTTGTTTTCCTTTTTAATTTTTTGGTATGTTTTTAGTATTCTTGAGTTTAATCGAATAGTTTGGAAAATTAAAACCATCTTGGTATTTTTGGAACATTGCTTGAGTTTAATATTTGAGGATTTAAATGACTATTTAATGGATTTTGTTTCTTGATTTCTGATATTTTCGTTTGATGAAGTTTGATTGATTCAGAAACTTATGTGCACTAGTGCTATCCAAATTGAAAATATTTCCCAACCCGAGAGGTTTCTGAACCTATTTGACATATTATTATATTTATTTTTTTCTTTAGAGTCTTGATACATGTTGTGTGATCCATAACATGATATTTTTCTATTGTTCAAAGATGTTAGAGTTCAAGGAATGTGTTAAGTATGATTGAGGCATCACATTGAATTCCCTTTGAAATTGAACTCTTATCTTGGACTAACATTACATATGACCTTATTTAGGCCCCTATTATCCATGAAATACCTTATTAGGTAGCCAAATTACAAGACATTTATCCCTTTCCAGCCTTCTATAGAAGTTAAATGCATGATTATTGTTGACTCAAGTGTGGGGGAGGGATAAGATGGCATTTTTTTTGCTTTCATGAAGAATATTTTTTAGATGAATTGAATTTGTTGCCATATTTATTGGTTATTGGGTAGAATTAATGACATAATGTAAAGATTAATGGGTGGAACAAAATAACATTACACATATGGGTGGGGTGTTCACTAATTTTTGAAGATCAAAAGCTACCTCTCATTTCCTCAAAAATAAGATTCTGAAGAGAAATCCAGATCTGAATTCAAGATGAAATAATGATACAATTGTGTAAAAGAGGGATGAGATTCAGTGATGATGAAATTAAAACAGTGAAATTATTAAAGAAATAGGTTTTTAGAGGTGATTCATTTTTTAGCTGATTGGGTAGCACACAATTCTTGAGAAAAACCTTTTTCATGCATTTACTTCACTTTAGAGCATAACCCTCCTCATTCTGCCTCAGATGTTTTTACATTTAAAACCTACCAACCTTCAGCCTCAGAAAAACCCATTAAAAATACCTCATGATTGAAACATTTTTGACTTTGTGAAGTGGAGATATTTGGTGGATAGAAATCCTATGAAGATCACATGTTTTCTTGGGAATGAGAAAAACTCCACATTAAATATCCTTGAGTGAAGAGAGAAATATTTTTCTGGGGAGGTAGGTATGACATGAATATGAGGATTAACATGATATTGAATGGATTATTATTATTTTTTAGGAGCTATGAAATTTTTATCCATGTAAGAGGAATGATATTTTCTTTAATATGATAATTGAGTTGTGTTTTCATTTATGCTTTAAGAAGTTTTTTTTAACCATGGTATAAGATGATTGCCCCAGAGTTCAATTTTTTAGTGTGGGGGAATTGATAAATAAAATATTTTAAATTATTTTATTCTTAATTTCAATGTTTTTGATCCCACCAATGCGTTATTTAAAGGGAAACTATCACATTTTATATTTTAAGAGTATTTTTTAGCTTAATTGGAAAAATAGCTTATTTTGGATTTAAATAGTTTTAATTTAATTTTTATGTTTCGGCCATAAATACTTCTAAACTGATACAAATGGAAAAATTATTCTTTTATAGGTTCTTATGTTCGATGAGCTTCATTTTATCCTTCTATATCCAAAGCTGAATCCATCATTTGGAAGCTCAAATTCATCTCACAAATCAGGTCTCGAAAATTGTGCACAAAACTAGATAATTTTATTGTTGGGACCATAACACATAAATGGAAGAACCATTTCATCTGATATTTTACATAGAGAACTCATAAATCCTGAGGATGAACTTTAATTAAAATTTTCTCACCTTATTATTTCATTCTCAAGTCCATTAATGCATTGGAACTCTCTACATTGAAAGATGAAGAATCTGTTTGGCAGAATTAAAGTTTCGGAGTAAATCGGCCATCACTCCTTCATTACTTGGCTAATTAAGCTAAAATATCATGAGTCAAAATAGGATTAATATTGAAAAAACGTTCAAGAATGACCTGTTCCAAAATTATGTCATTAAAGAGGTCTACCATGAGCATACATTTGGTGGAAAGATTTTGGAGCCAAATTTTCATTCCCTTTGCCTATAAAAATGTACTTCCACTTCATTTCAAGGGGTTTTCAAAGTAGTTTCCATTTTTCTTAGGTTTATATTTTATTTTATTATTTATTTTATTTTTAATTATTCCATTTATTTTAGTCTTCTCCTTCATACCTCATTCTTACATTTTTACTTTTTTATGTTCTTCCCACCGTATTCTCTTCTAACTCCATGAGAATGGGGAACTAACCTCGATGTTTGTTAGAGGGGGATAAGGGTGGTTGATTGAGTTTCATTGTGCCTAAATTTAAATCTATTTATTTAATTATGAGAATTTTTGTGGTGGTTAAATTGATTATGGTGTGTGATTTCCCCATTTTCTGAATCACTGAGTTCTTCTTCTCATTCAACATTTATCATTCCCTTTACTATCCAAGTCATGCATATGATGGAGTATGGATTGGGTAGCGATGGTCAGAAAAGATATCTCCTAGCCAGATTTAGGAAGATTATTTTCCCGCATGCATATATCTCTGTGTTGGGGTAATAACATTTCGAATGGGAGGGTGTAGTGTGATATATCTTGATCAGTACATTGAATTGATATTGAGAATATTTTAATAAACAATGATTCCAACCATTATGATCCCCCAAGAACAAATGTCTTCTTTCTTTCTTTTTAACATCATTTTTTCTCATTACATATATATATATATACATTCATATTTTATGAATCTTTCAAAATCATCTTTATATTATATATTAGTTAGAAAATAAATAGTGACAATAGAATTTCAGTATTATGTAAGTTGTCTCCTTGAGAAAGACCCTGTGAGTGAACTATATTGCATGCATAGGTAAATAATATTTTGATCGGGGATCTTAGACAAATCCCGAGCATCAAATTGGCACCGTTGTTGGGGAGGCGCAACATTTGTACACATTGTTTTTCATAAAAAAACATAAATTTTAGAAAATAAAAATAACTTCTCTGTTAATTATGTATTTCAATGGTGATTATTCTGCATGGACTAATGAATCTAAGATGCATTACTTAAAGAAGACATACAAAAACTAAAGAGAAAAGTTGAAAGGGTTGAAGAATATATTCATTCACTGGTGCAGCAACCGGAACCAGAACCTGAACCAAAATGTGTGGTGGAAGATATTTCACTGATCATTTTTTATGTTAAGGAACCTGAAGCGGGTGAGAAGGAGCTACTAAAAGAATTAATAATATCATCCCAAACTCATCCATTTTTTGAGGAGGTCCATGAAGAAAACATGCCAACTAATATACTTATGGGAGATCAACAATTTTTGTAAGAATCACGGAGTCAGTTTGTGGAAGACAACCTAAAACTTGATCTTCCTGTGCTTGATAATGAAAAATCATTACCTTTTGACCTCTCTATTTCTTGGGAAGATGATGAAGAAGATATACCTGATGAGATTGATTTTCCAATGGTCCTACCTAAAGAGATCAATTTACAAGATGAATTGCTTTAAAGGTAGGATTTCTTGATTGATTCACCATGTTTTAACATTATTCAAGATGAATTATTATCTAACTTCTCCTTTCATGAAATTTTTGACATAGCACAAATGGAAAAGACCATAGATGATAAGAAAGAGACAACCCAAGTGGTGGTGATTGAAGAATAGGAGCTGGATAATCATGTGGTGTGACTGACTCCTCTTCAGCAACTTGCATACCATATGGAGGACACCACAGAAGTTCATAGGGAGCACCCCTATATTCTATTCCCTCCCACTCTTGAACTCAAATTCTATCTTTATTCTTTGTTGGGGGTTGGGAAAATTATTATATTCTTTGGGGTTCTCCAATATCAGTATTTTCTCATTGATATTGGTAAAAGTCGTATGTGGTGTTTTATCTCAAAGAAACCACATCCACCTTTTGATTAGGGATCATCTGCTGCAACTGCCTAACTAGGGGTTGTAAAAACCTAGCACCCGCTTGGGGGGTCAAACTAATAATTATCCCTTTTCTATCCATTTCTCATTATTTTTATTTATTTTTCTTATGTCTTGTCATTTCATTATTTTAGTTTTAAAGTGGTTGCAGTTAGGAGCTTAACTCAAAGATTCCACTAAAAAAAATAAATCAGGATGTGTCTTTCCTTTTCTTTACATGTTTTTTCTACCCAATATAAATTCCGTGTAAAAAAATAATTATCTAGTTTTAGGTAAAAAGAGGGTAGTAAATATAATAAGTGTGGGGGAGGGATTTCAACTTATTTTTATGATTTTTTTTTATTTTTTCATACTATTTTTTGTGTTGTTTTGTGAAATTTTCTAGTTTTCCTTTTTCATTTTTTTGTGTGTTTTTATGAATCTTGAGCTAAATCGAATACTTTGGAAAATTAAAACCATTTTGTTATTTTTGGAACATTGCTTGATTTTAATGTTTGAGTATTTAAATGACTACTAAATTGATTCTGTTTCTTGATTTCCGATCTATTTATTTGATGAAGTTTGATTGATTGTGAAACTAATGTGCACTAGTGTTGTCTAAATTGAAAATCATTCCCAACCTGAGAGGTTAAGAAACCTATTTGACATATTCTTACATTTATATTTTATTTTGAGTCTTGAGACACGTTGTGTGACCCAGAAATTTCTATTTTTCTCTTTTTCAAAGATATTAGAGTTTATGGAACGTGTTAAGTATGATTGAGGAATCAATTTGAAAGCCCTTTTGCATTGAACTCTTATTTTTCCCTACCTTTACATCTGACCTTCTTTAAGACACTAGTAACCATGAAATACCTTGTTAGGTATCCACATTAAAAGAAATTTATCCCTTTCCAACCGTCTATATAAGTTAAATACATGATTATAGTTGAACTCAAGTGTGGGGGAGGGAGAATATGGGCTTTGTTTTTCTTTCATGAAGAATATTTTTGAGCTGAATTGAATGTGTTTTCATATTTATTTCAGATTTGGTGGAATAAAATACATGATGGAAATATTTATGCGTGGTAAAAAATACCATTACACATATGGGTCAGGTGTTCACTAATTTTTGAAGACCAAAAGTTGCCTCTCTTTTCCTCAAAAACAAGATTCTGAATAAAAATGCAGATCTGAATTCAAGCTAAAACAATGAAACAATTGGGGGAAAGAGGGATGAGATTAATTTATTATGAAATGAAAAGAGTGAAATTCCTAAAGAAAGATGTGTTTTGAGGTGATTCATTTTTGATCTTATTGGGGAGCGCACCATTCTTGAGAAAAATTGTTTTCATGCATTTACATTACTTTAGAGAATAACCCTCCTCATTCTGCCTCTGTGATGTTTTTACATTTAAAACCTATCAACCCTCAGACTCAGAACCACCCAAGAAAAATACCTCATGATTGAAACATTTTTGACTCTGTGAAGTGGAGATATTAGGGGGATAGAAAGACTATAGAGATCACTCTTGTTCTTGGGAATGAGAACAACTCCACATTAAATATCCTTGAGTGAAGAGAGAAATATTTTTCTGAGGAGGAAGGTAAGACATGAATATTAGGATTAACATGATATTCAATGTATTATTATGATTTTTGAGGTGTTCTGAAATTTTTATCCATGTAATAGGCATGACATTTTTTAAATATGATAATTGAGCTATGTTGTCATTTATGCTTTGAGAAGTTTGTTTTGACCTTGGTATAAGATGATTGCCCATGAGTGAAATGTTTAAGTGTGGTGGAATTGATAAAGAAAATATTTTCAGTTATTTTATTCTTAATTTCCATTTTTTAATCCCAAAAATGTGTTATTTAAAGGGAAATTTTCACATTTTATGTTTTAGGAGTATTTTTGAGCTTTTATGGGAAAAATGGATTATTTTGGATTTAAACAGTTTTAATTTATTTTAATGTTTCAGCCATAACTATTCCTACACTAATACAAATTGAAAAATTATTCTTTTATATATTCCTATGTTCTATTAGATTCATTTTATCCTTATCAACCCAAATATGAATCCATCATTTGGAATCTCAAATTCTTCTCACAACTTAGGCCTCGAAAATGGTGCACAGAACTTGAAAATTTTATTGTTGGACCCATATACCATAAATGGAAGAACCATTTGATCGGATATTTTACATGGATCATGAAGAAATATTGAGGAAGAACTTTCATTGATATGTACCTACCTAATTCTTTAATTATCATGGCCATTAATGCATTGGAACTCACTACATTGGAATTTGAAGAGTCTGTTTGGCAGAATTTAATTTCTAAGTAAATCAGCCATAACTCCTTCAGTACTTGGACAATGAGTCTGAAATTTCTTGAGTCTACAAAGGATAAATATTATATAATCCTTAAAGAATAACCCATTTCAAAATTATGTCATTAAAGAGTTATAACATGTGCATACATGCGGTGGACAGATTTTGGAGCCAATCTTTCATTCCCTTTGCCTATAAAAATGTACTTCCTCTTCATTTTAAGGGGTTGGAAAAGTAGTTGACATTTTGTGTAGGTTTATATTTTCTTTTATTCGGTATTATATTTTTAATGTTTTAATTTATATTAGTCTTCTTCATACCTCATTATTCCAATTTTACTTTTATGTGTTTCTCCCATCGTATTCTCTTATAACTCCATGAGAATGGGGAACTAACCTCGATGTTTGTTCTAGGGGGAGAATGGTGGTTGATTGAGTTTCATTGTGATTCAATTTAAATATATTTATTTAATTTTGAGAATTTTGGTGGTGGTTAAATTGATTATGGTGTGTGATTTCCCCATTTTCTCTATCACTGAGTTCTTCTAATTCAACATTTATCCTTCCCTTTACTATCTAATTCATGCATACGATAGAGTGTGTCTTAGGTAGTGATGGTCGAAAAAGAGATCTCCTAGCTGAATTTAGGAAGAGTATTTCCCCACATGCAGAGATATCATTGTTAGAGTAATAACATTTTGAATGGGAGGGTGTAGTGTGATAGATCTTGATCACTACATTTAATTGATATTGAGAATATTTTAATAAACAATGATATCAACCATTATGATTCCCAAAGAACAAATGTCTTCTTTCTTTCTTTTTAACATCATTTTTTGCATTTCATGTATATATATATATTCATATCTTATGAATATTTCAAAATCATCTTTATATTATTTATTAGTTAGAAAATAAATAGTGGTAATAGAATTTCAGTGTTGTGTAAGTTGCCTCCTCGAGACCGACCCTGGGAGTGCAATATATTTCATGCTTAGGTGAATAATCTTTTGATCGGGTATTTGTGGAAAATTCCTGCGCATCAAGTAATAATGGATTTCTCAAAGAAAATACTTTGTGTATTTTTTATTTCCAATTTTAATAAGAATTATAAGTATGTATCTAGTTTACCAAGACTACTAAACTCTTCCATCCTTTGGGATGCATTTCATTGTATCTTATTCTAATATAACAAAGTAAAAAATTTTATTTATTCTAATGGGGTTTGGGAACTATAGTTAGTACATGAATCATATAGTGGTCAGTTATGATCTTTAATTTTCTTCTTATGTCACATCATCAAGATATTCTTCAATCCTTGGGGGATCATTATTTTAAATGATGGATGTTACCCATTTATGATGATCTTGTGCCTATTTTTTGGCCTCTCATTACTGATTTGTGAGAAATGAGACGTTTTTTTTGAGACTCGGTTGAGAGAAATTATTTCCTTGTGTTCCAAGGCACTTTATCTCCCCTTTATACTTAGTGAGGGTCTTTCCTGTAGAGCAGATGACCGTTCCAACTGAGTTAGATGAAACTACTCATATTTTGGATATGTATTTTGTGTTTTGTGGACATAGAACTCATGGGTTTGAGATAATATCATAATCCTATAGCGTTAGAGGTTTAGATGGATTCTGGGACTCACGTTTCCATCAAGTCTAAACATTCACTGACCAAATTAAGATTACTATGTTGAGATCCCTACAGGGAAAAATGAGTTGTTAGTATAATATGTTTTACTTGAAATCATAATTAGGCTAATTTACCATGGTTATATTTTGAGCAATTATTCATAATAGAGATTTGACCAAGGATGTTAGACCCTTCATGGGGAAACATGACCATGTTTGAGTGTGTGATGAGGTCTGAATGTCCCATGTGGTGCTTCCTTGAATATGTTTTGAGATGGAATCATTTGAGCTTAGAGGTTCAAGTGGCCCCCAATGTGTTGGGTGAGTAGGTGGTGTTTTTTAAAAACATGACCATGGCCCAATAACTCTTCTTCCAAAGATTAATGAGCAGGCTTTATCAGTTGAGTTTTATTGGAAAAGATGCACCCTATTTGTGAAGTGGATTATCATTTCACATGAAGACAACCAAAGTTGTGTTTTTTATTGACCTAAACATGGAAGATAGTGTTGAGATCTAATACCTTGTTTTTTTGTCTAGCTTCCTACCAGGATGTTTATGTGTTGGAGATTCAGTGTAACTAGAGTAGTCATAGATGGAAAATGCATTAATCTACTCCCACAACCATCACCTTTGGATTATTCATATTAGGTATGGACTACTGATAGTCAGAGTTTTTGGAAGGTGCATGTGATGGGTGGATATATTTAAGCATCATTTGGTATAGTTCATAGCATGATTCGTTTTATTTATTCATGGACCCACACACATGATGGTGTTGAGGCAAGTTATTTTTCCACATTAGATGTTCAGGAGTGTGAAATTCTAGTGGGAACCCTATCCAGACACTTTTTTCTAGATATTCTCCACTATTAGTTATCTTCTTTCATTCATCCCTTTAGGTGGAGTGAAATCCTTCTATCCTCAAGAAATATTTCAGTATCTAACTTGTGTTATTTCACTATTAATGGTCATCTTCCTCCATTGGAAGCTCACAAGTCCACCTCCCCTCAATCAATATTTCAGAATATACTTGGTTACTTCATTTGGATACAAATGTGAGCACCAAAAATTAAATCTAATACCCAATTTGTAGATATTGAAAGATTACACTTGATAATGAACACACCTTTAGATTCCCCTTGATTTTGGGTTCAATTCCTCTTATAGAGGACTTGTTTTCCACATGTAAAACATATTTTCTCTTTTTCCTTATCCTACATATAGATATTCCTCTTCCTGGAAGGATTATGCTCAGGAGATTTATAATGGTTATGATTTTTGGGACCCTTTTTATTAGACTTATATTTCTTATACACCATAAGGACCACGGGTTTGTAACACCTCATATCCTTATCCACTTAGTGAATCAAAGTAAGAAGTTATAAAAGAATATTCTTATTATTATTCATATTATAAATAATAATAAAACTAGAGAAGGTCTTGGGTAGTGATGAAAGTATGAGATCTGTGCACAACTCATCTCGGAATTTAATTTGTAAGATATCTAGGCACTCAATGTATCCAATAATCTTGAATACATGAGACTCAGTTGGCATGGACTCTCCAAGCTTAGTTTTAAATAGGTCATTGGAGATCTTGTATCTCTCTTTTCTCGCCTTCTCTTGATAGAGATATTGAAGGTGAGACATCATACTATATGTATCTATGTCCTCATTTTGCTTAAAAATCTCATTGGTGTTGGATGATAACTTGAATTGTTGAACATCGGTAGTATCATTCAAAGGTTTCTCATATAGACAACTATTCCTCACTAGCATCATTACCAAGCACATAAGGAATAGGTTCTTCCATCACACACAATTTATTTTCATTCCAAAGGATAACATGAAGCACCTTTTCAATTATTGTGAATTTATGTCAGTGAAAAGGTTATACTTATCAAGTATGGATATTTTTGAAGTTAATTTTATTGTTTTTTTCTACAAATAATATGAACAGAATTTTAGAACTTTATTTGATAAAATTAAACAAATAAATAAATATTATATTTATTAATCTCCCACTATTTTATAAAAACTCAATATCCTTCACCATTATCTTTATAATATCCTATTTCTTGGACATCATGGTGGAAAGAATCCATATTCCTCTTCTCATTAACCCAACTTTGGTTTGTCAAGCAATTTGAAGTGTTTTGGGTAGGAATTCCAAATTCCAACTACATTAACTCACAATTTCTTGATCTGTTGAGTGGACTCTGCAATCCTAAAATTCTTAAATTGTATTTTCTCAACTCTTGTCTCTCAGTTACACTAAGTACTACTTTGTAACCCTTCTTATGAACTAAGATAAGTCAACCCAAAACATCATGTTATAATTAATCGATAATTAAAAGCACCCCAACTTTGGCTAGTCATGCACTTTCACCTCCAAAATAACTTTTTTATTTTCAAAACACTTTTAAGTGGGGAGTGATAACCCTATAAAAAACAGATTAAGCATCAAAGGTTATAGTTGAATTATTAAACATAAGTCTAAGATGATTAGAATATCCTTCCCTAAACAGTTTCCAGGGTAGGTAATTTACCTAGGAGTCAGGATCTTCCCCTATGTTATCTTCATAGTGCCTTTCTAGATGCTTCCAAGCCTTCATGTATTCTGCTTTACTGATCTTCCTCCTATTGAAGACTCTAATCAGTATGCGATATTTCTTGTCAATCCATTCATATTTCTCCCTAGTAACGGCCACTTGGATCAATCTTCCCATCATCTCATCAATTTCTTCCCTTGCTGCCTTGATCACCAAGACATCCTCATTAATTTCTTCGTCATAGTGCATGATGAGTTCCAACTTAGTATCCAAATCTGCATCCTTCATTCCCTACAAACTGTCAGGGGTTTCTGCTGCACATTGATGTCCAGAGGAAAGAGTATCCTCCCTTTATATCATTTCCTTAGAGTGCATATGTGTCTCCTGATGCTGGACATCTACCATTGATTTTCCTTCCACTTGCACTTGGGACACGGTGGAAACATCCTAATGAACCACCTCTCTTCCCTCTTGCCGAATCCCATGTTCCTTTAGTTTATCCTCTTTTTTGGCCGACCGAGTCTCCATCGGTTTAGGAAGGTAAGACTAGTCTTTACGGCCCTTAGATTTCGGCTTCTTGGAAACAATATAGCTCCTCGGGTCCTTGTATTCCTTATTCCCTTTCTTCTTCCTTTGGTTGTGTAGACCTTTGTCAACCCCTCCCAAACCGCTGTCATCTGAGGGATTTTCATGAGATTCAGACTCATAGGGATAGTTGGAGTTTCCTTCTTCATTACATAGACCATCGAATCTATTGTTCATCTTGAGATAGGAAAACATCCTTCCCGAGTTGGTTCCCTGACTGGTGGTCAGTGGCTTGCCAACCTGAGCAGGCTTCTCCCACCCCTTCCCATCCTTGGACTTGCTCTTTCCAGATGAATGAAACCCCATTTCAGAATTGTTACTAGCGCCATCATGTACATCCATCACATAAGTGCATGTCCCCAAACTAGCCACACCCTTGTAGGTTGGTACAACAGCTCCTCTAGATCCCCCTGAATCCTGAGAATGAACACAGTTCACATCCGGAGATGCCTTGACCGCCACAGTAGCTTGAGCACCCCCTATAAACGACTTCATGCCAGGAGGGCTCACCAAATCTCTCTGCAGCCTGTTGAAGACCTATGCTACACTGGGCTCTGGGTGAGAGCACCTTACAGGTTTTTGTACCATTACTTCAGCCGGACATGAGGGCACCTCAGCCTTAACTGTCCCCTGCCTAGAACCCTCATAATGATCATCTGATCCTACTCCATCCCTAGCACTAAGTACATCGACATCACCTAGAGGAACACCCTGGACCTGATCCACCTGGACCTCCCGATTAATATCTTATTGCCCCGCCCTTCTTCTGCATATCAGCATACTATTCCCAAGCATCTTGCACAAAGAACAGTAATCAAACCATGATTCAAAAATGAATTTCTTCTTATACCTAAATTCCTTTCCCATGAAAATCCATAAGGCTTCAACCGGAGGCTTTGAAACATCAACCTCAATACACTCTCTTGGGGAAATTGGGTGACACAACGCATGAGTCTGATTATCTGTGTAGAGAAACCACCCGACTAGATTTCCAAACAACCGAAGAATCGAGGGATTTTGAAAAGGAAGGGGATGTTCAAGAAAACTTACCCAAACAGCCAGCTTTGTAGGTTCGTGTTTCATGTGGATATCGTATGACCATTTAAAGAGGATAAATCGAGCATCGTCCCAGGAGTGAGGTACACTCGACCATGCGAGAATCAGGTCATCCTCAGAGGCGAGTCGAATCATGAAGCTTCTAGAGTCGAGGAGGCCAACAGTAGCACGCTCCTGTAAACCCCATTTTTCAAAAATGAAGTGGTTGAAAGCATCCACCGAAGGCCAGCGCCGCTTGAATCGTGCAACCAGGGTCAGGTCCAGTAGGGAAGATGCTTCCGTGAATTCCAGGTTCATGATTGGTAGAAGCGGAATCCCTTGGAATCATTCAGGGACTTTTGGGCTGACGAAAATCTAGGGGAGGGATGTAATACAATCTGGGTTCTAAAATGGTATGAAAGGAGTGGACCAAAAATAAAGGAGATGTGGAAAAGGACCCTCCCTCTCCAAGGGGGAGGGGCTGAAGCAGGGTTCATCACCGCCTAGGGCATGGAGGAGACGCCCGAGCAAGGAGCTTTCCTCATGCACTTTGAACTATGATTAAATTTTAACTAAAGTTGTGGTTGACTATACCAACATAATATTTATAATTGAGGGATTTTAATATTTATATGTAAATTGTCAATTATTATCTTTATTATATGTTTTTTAATATTAAGTGGATTTACTTAAGTGATTAACCATGGTTTAGATAATATTTATGCATAATCCAATTTATTTTAGTTCTATGTGGAATGATTGTTAATTCAATAATTCATGTGATCATGAAAAAACATCCATAATGAAATAATCATGTAACTTGATAGAAATAAAATAATAAATTTGTATGTTCATATGATTTTACTAATGGTTAGTTTATCTAGAATATGGTAAAGAAACCATTGACCTAGAGGAAAACAACTTGAACCATTTATGGTTCAGGCTGCAACTTTCCACATGTACACCTATGTATCACTCTTGCATTGGTTTCTCCTCAACTCCAAACTTGAACTGCCTCCCCTAACTTGGGAGCTTAATCCATTACATATGATTTTAATCACATGCAGGTGAGGATAATGGTTTTACATAAAAGAAACCATGGGAATACATGCCCTTAAATAATAAAAGGAGAGATGTAATGTGGGCCAATAAATTAATTTAATAATAAATTAAAAGAAACCAATCACATACAATGTTCTAATCTAATCTCACGATCATCCTCAGGCAACAAATTATGCATTTAATAAAATAATAATTCAATTATAATCATTCATATTTAAGATAAATCATGCTTAAATAAATTAATTATCTTCTTTAATTAATAAATTTTCCTACCTTAATTATCATCCTAATTTCCTTGAGATTCTCATCCATCATAATTTTAAACAAATTAAATTAGTTAATTTAAAAATAAACATGTACATAAATGTACCATGGAAGAAACACAGTGAGTATGCATCCAAACTACCCAATATATTATACTCTATACTGTTTACTCTTGTAACGTGTGTCATACATAACATATCACATACTTTCCTGACGTGTACTATCAACTTAATGATTACACAGATTTCAGGACTTTTTTGTCATGTGTTATGATTCAATGCACATAGAGTATCAAATGTAATATGACTAATACATGATGTTGAGATCTGAACATTACTAAATAAATTAAGTAAACATTTATATATATTAAAACTTATCACATGGTGTGTCCTATCAACTTTATGACCACACACAAACACATGTTGATAAGGTTTACACAATATAATTAATTGATTTTAAGTATGAACAATTTGGTATAATTATGTGGTGTGTATTATTTTCACCATCTATCCAAGGTACATGCTTAAGAACTCATCATGTAACCATGCCTCAGAAAAAGTTGGAGTGCAAGGTGTGTAAAAGGTCTACATGGCATGTGTTCTCCATGTTACATGGTCACCAGTTAGGTAGGATGTGTAAGAATATATATGGACCATTTTTGACTAAGAACTACACACTGTGTATGTCAGTTACATGGAATTTACTCCAACTAAATGTGCACCAGGCGGACCTGGTCAACACATGGTGTATAATTAAATGCACTCCACGTAATAAATGTGCACATCTGAAATTAATTTTAAATTAATTCTTGATGCATTAAACACTAGTACATGGGGTGTACTCTTATATTATCTATCTAGATTCCTCAACACATATAGATGAGATATTCAAATTTAGTTTATTCATAAAATTAATCTAATTGAGCACTAAAAGAGCCTCAAAACACTTCTTTCTAAATTTCATACATGTATTTCTAATGGGAATAGAGTCCCTAGGCATGGAGACCCTTGACAAATCAATATATGTGTTTTATTAACAAGGGTAAAAGAGCACAAAATCATGGGGGTGATAGAAATGGAGACTGAGAGAATCCCCAATCATATGAGACATCCCAACATAAGGAAAGGATCTAGGAGAGTGAAATTCAATGATAGGACATTCCGGGGTAGCCAGCGAGGCCAAGTAGTTCGCTACATAATTTCATTCACACTAGATGTGTGATATCTCTATATCACCATAAATAATTGACCTTCACTCTCTAATAAGGTACAAGATGGGCCATGGGGTGATAGAGTCACATGTGAGAGATCTTGAAATGATATTTGAATCTGACTCCACCAAGGAAAGGGTAATATTCCTAGTCTAGCACATGGACAGTCCACTAAGAATGGCCCTCTTCTCTGCATTCAGAGAGTTACCAGGGCCGAAGTAGGCACTAAAGGAATAAACCATTGAGCTAGAAGAGTCATGAACAAATATACCACCATGCATGCATCCTTGATAACAATATCCATCACTATTGAGTTTCAATCCATTGGTAGGAGGATCCCATAGAATTCACTGCCCGATAGCATGGGGTCTGGACGCATCCAGAATATAGCAGGTGAAATAAAAATGCCCTAAACATGGAGTCAAATCCCCCTGCTACAGTATCCTAGCCATCTCCACTACCAAGAACTTGGAGCACGACATGATAACCATGGAGGAGATCTTAGACCCATTCCCAGAATAGTTCTAGACATACCAAAGAGACCAACACCCCACGACCAGAAGAGAAGCTCAATATTTTTCCTCCTGCAAGTTTCTAGTGTAGATGCAAAACCATCTTTGAAGGAAAGATTTAGTAGAGTCCAAAATAGGTCTGAAACATATGAACTCAGCTAGAAATCTCAAGATAAGGCACACCCATCCACTTTGGAATAAAAATTGCAGTGAAGATTCTTTAGTATGGGCCGAACAACACTTACATTTTGATACCAAATGAACTCCCTTATGCTTGATGTCCATATCATTTGGAAGTTCATGGTGGTGAATTCTCCACCAGTGAAAGTTAAGATTGAAGAAATTTCCTTGCACTAGAGATGAGGACCCCTAGGATCACTATTCGGATGGATATTCAGAACCTACCTATAGGCCTTATCTAAAAATCATCCCCTCACCATGCCAAAAAAACAACGATCAGGTGAGTCATCCAGAAAAATAATATCAAAGGTCTCTTGCTGAGTGGGATCAAGAATATATTAGGTAAAGGATGGATAGAATCTATCCTCCCTAACCAATATATCAAGAATAGGACACCCTGGAAAGTCTAGAATCCCGCCCCCAATCGCACTACTAGAAATTGACCTCCCCCCGCCCCAAGATCCATTGGGAATGGGTGTTAAGGGAAGGAATGTGAACACTAAAATACTTCCATAGTTTATAAGAAGATATTCCACTCACCCTAGATCCAAAACCATACCCCCCTATAAGGAAACAAACCCACAAGGACTAACCCTCAATAACATCTCATGCGAGATTTCCTTGAAGGAAGTACATAGCCTTCCTAGCATCCCTAGCACCAATCCCTCCATGTTCAATCAGATTAGCAATATTGATCAAAGAGGTCCACCATAACTTTACCTCCCCCTGGGAATCCCATATAAAGGTGTTTGGTGTGCTCTCTATTTATGCTGATAATGGACTTGGGAACCTTTAAAGAGGAAATAATATGCATGGGGATAGAATACAACACACAATTGACAAGAGTTATTCTCCCACCAAAGGATAAGAACCTATTATTACAGTTGATAATATGATTATTAATCTTACTGATCGTACCTTTAAAGTGGGAAATTCATATCCTTCCCAGAGTAATGGGAGTACCCAAATATGTCATAGGAATACCCATGCACAAAACATCCATCCTCAATTAAATATTGGCCTTACATCTTTCCAAGCATAAGGATGGGATGAAGACCCCACTCTTGTCATGATTAACAATTTTTCTTGTCCAAAAGGTATACGCTACCAAAGTTCTATTAAAAATGTTGATGGAGGAGATACACCCATTGATGAATAGGATGAGATCATTGGTGAAAAGGAGGTGCGACACATGAGGGGCATGAGGTATTCAATGGTTGGGAATAATCAACTCACGCTGCAACAAGGCATTGACCAACCTGCTCAAGGAATCCTGAGAAAGAATGAAAATACTGGGAGAGAGGGGCTCACCTTGGTTGAGACCTCTAATGGATTTCAAGAAGGAACACTTCTTTCCCATGAAGGATATATTGAACTAGGAGGAGATGACGCACCATAATAAAATTTCAATAACCCTCTGAGAGAAGCATGTGATGGGTTGTGTCAAAGTTTTCATTTTTCATGATAGATGATAAATCCGAGATTTACACAAGGATAAATGTCATGATCAATGGAATAGAGTCAAATAATATGTATAATGGATTAATTTTTTGAACCAGAGCGAATGATCATTACACATTATTTATAATTAATTTTTGAAATTAAAGAATTTACTTCCAAGAATTTTTTCTTTATTGATGGATCTGACAATGGATATGTGTTATACTATCGTTGAATTATAGGAATAAAGAGAAGATTCACTTGAGGGGTGATTCAAATGTGTTCCACAAATCTCCGAATGTCACCATAGGAATCTTTGGGTGATAGCATGGTAGATCATATCTCTTACGTCGTTCACCTTTGATCATCATGAGAATTACTTCCAAAGGATTCTACTTAATCTCTCTTGAATCAAGAGTATAAGGTGGAGGAAGATATTTCACAATTCTTGGGAGTGTTCTTGTAGAATGGAGCACTCTAGGGCTTCGATGTGATTCTCTAGAATCATTATGCACAAAAAAAACAAATGAATTGGATATCTTGAAAAATAATATAATTTGGTTTATATACTACTAGGGTTAGAAATAAATAATTTAAAATTTTACCTTTAATATTTATTTAATCCATTTGGAACCCCATATCTATAATAATAATATTATTATTTTTTCTTGATGTGTGCTAATGTTGTGAATTAAAATAAATATTATTCAATCGAATAATATTCAATATATATATTATTTCTCATAGAAAAATTAAACTTAGTCTTTTATTCCTCCATAATATTTATCGGACCTTGAATAATGACTATTTATTTAATAAATAAATACCACTGCATTATTCATCAATAAATAAATTAATATTATATTCACTAAATAGAAAATAAATATTTATTAAATATTCTAATCACATAATATTCTCTTGAATAACCGGTGAAAGAATATATGTGATCAAGAAAACAAGAATAATTATTAAACCCAATAGCAGGACAAATATTTATTCAACTTGTCAAACAATAAATAAATAATATATTCTTTAATCGATATTCTGGAAACACTTAGTTTTGACCCTCTAGGTCTATTTATCAGTGGAATTAGACAAAGCATCCTAAGTCCAAGGTTAGTATCTAGCAACATGCCAAGGCACCCATGGATAAAGAAGTTAATGTTTCAATGACATAATACCACATACATATGCTCACTGTATGGTATAATCCATTTATCACAATATCTTTAATCAAGAAGGTTGCACACTGGTTTCATCAGCCTATGTGCACATTGTCTATTTCTTAGAATTTTCTAAAATAAAAATTTCCTATAGAACATAATGTCCATGTATTTATTTAGGTTACATCATTTCCATCAAAGGGCCTGAGATATCAAATTCTGTTAAATGAAAAAAGGGAAAATTTCATTCTTGCATTATTCATTAATGAAATATTACTCATGACACACCCAACATATCCTACCTCACCTCAAACATATGTATTCACTATTTTCATCAATAAATCAAAGTATGTGAATTTTAATGCTCATTAAAAATGATCTTAATGTATAAGGATCAATACACACGTTTGTAGATAGGAACATCCAATGACTCATATAAATGTGGATTTCATACTAGCTAATCTCATTCTCATGATATCCTACACTGGACATTACCAAAGGCATACACTATGAGAATATTTCTAAAATTCCTATGAGTCTCCACCACTATTAGCCAGAATCATTTGTTTCCCTCAAATGATTTCATCTAGTTATTGACCATATATTTAAAAGTATTGTAGTGGCGCTTCTGGTTTCTCATCATAGCGGGTAATTAGTATGAAATTTTAGTGCAATATCTACTCTTAATACATTATCAAATATTATGTTATGAAGTCGAACAATAATTATGTGATATGGACTTGACTTATATTCAAAACTATGAAAACATGTTATCATAATGTACAAAAAAGTTGGTTCTAAAGAACCAACTCGAACAGTCAGAACCAAAGATATCATAAAGAATACAAAAACAATGAGTATGTTTTATAATATGTCCATAATTACAAAAAAAAAAGAAATGGATTATCTCATGAAATCAATTTCTAACAAACGAGAATACAAGTTAGATCAGTTTTATGTGGATTTTGTTAGAAGAGAAGATATGAATGAAATGCAGAAAGATTATGTATATTTTTTTGATATAGGTATATGACACTATACTTAATAAGGAAGAATTTATGTCAAGATTAGTGGTTTTTATGAAAAAAAATTACAAGATGATAGGAAAGAAACATGGAATTTTTTAGCTTGACCAACTAGATACATCAAAATCATAGTTTCAAAATGTTTTGGTCCCTCAAAAATCATACCATGAGAGAGTAATGGATGACCATAACTATTAGTAGGGAATATTTTTGATAGAATACATACACCCTCTAAAATCTCATGATGAATTACCAGTCATGTTACCAAATGCTACATCAATCTCTACTCCTACTTATTCTCAATATAAGAATCTTTGGTCTAGTGAATCTAGGTACACATATGAGATAATGGGATGAGTTCATATCTCTAAATAATTTTAGAAAATTATGAGGGCCATAGATAGACCTCAAGGTATTGTAGATTTATGGTGCCAATCTGGTTCTTCCACATGTGAACCTCAACCTTTTACCCCTAGCACTATACCTTTTGAGGAGAGGACCTTACTCTTGTACATCCAAAACTGGATTTTAAATCCAAATGATTAATGTTTCTAGTTTTTTTTTGTTTTTTTATTTGATTCATTGAACTGTGAGTTTCAGTTTTTATTTCTTATAGGGTGATTATGTCATGTTTTTAGGGGGGGAAGGTTTTGGACCTCACTTATGGGGCTAGAGAAAACCCTTCCATGGAGATATACCAACACTCTCATTAGGTTAGCCTCGATCATAGGGTGGGTATCCTTGCAATCACCATAATGAATGTGGAATTAGCAGTTGCATCATCCCACATGGAGAAGGTCATCTTCTAGAACTCTATGGTTTCCCAATCGGTAGACCTCTTCCACTTCATCACATCAATGTCTAGTCATCGGGAGAAAAGAAATATGGGAGTCGAGGGATACCACCCACCCCATAGTGGTTTTTTGAATCTCTCTCTAGTAGTTGCAGACCGAGTGTAGTTTCCCTTATTTGACTATGTGATAGAGACTAGTTGACTAGCTAGAGGTGAGGGAATATTCTAAAAAGGGGTAAAATTGTATTTTAGGGTGAGTCTAATAAGTTTTTAGGGAGGAGGTTTTGGACCCCACTTATGGGGATGGATAATGGTTTTATAAGCAGTAGGTAGGGTGAGAAGGGGATAGTAAGAGAATATTGTTTGTTCATCCATAGGGATTGGAGTTATAGCTGCTTAGGCTTGGGAGGGATGCTACCCATTTATCCAGGTGGCAGCGGTTGTAAATATTCTTCCCCAATGACTTCAAAAAAAATTTCAAAGCCTTTTCTCTATCCTCATTGAACTGCCATGTGTCTTCATTATTAGAGGTGTACTGCATCCTTCTTTGGTTTCAGTGTCAAGTCATTGTGCTTCATTTAGCATCATGAATTGGTCTTAGTTTGTGGTCAAGTGTGGTCTGTCGTGTGCTTGAAGTGGATTGGGTGGAAAATATAAGGCTATTTTGGAATTTGTCTTGATTTGGAGTTTAGGTAGTGGGTGAGGTGTATGGGGATGGTTTGTATTGGTTTTTAGAGAGGTGGGCTTAATAAGTTGTAATGGAAGAGCTAGGATATTAATTGGTTTGGAAGTTGGGTGAAGAAGGCATTTTGTGGTGGGAATTAGGGTATTGTAGAAGAATTTTCATGTATTTTGAGTGTATGTGACTATGGGTGTTGAGAATTTTAAGGCTTGTATGTTTTTTATATTAGTGAGGATTTGTTGTGTAGTATTTTAGGTAGAAGAGGGGACTGATTTATTGACATTGGTTTCCGCTTGGGGAAACCACTTGTGAACTACGACATGATGAAATCGAAAGACAACTCTCTTTGATAATTCTACATGAATCGGACCTTTGTTGAATAACATGGTGGGTAGTGAAAAATAATCCACAAACATCCCTCTTTCTAGGCCCTAAGAACATTCCAAATCAGCAGTGAATAAAACTCTGATCATATCGGGAACACCCTAATCACAACACCGGGCCCACCTACTCGAACTCCCATAAGATCGGTCTATAATGGTGTATACACAACCAACCCTGGACTCACATTAATCTCCACTACAACAACACACTCATTAAGAAATTATTTAAAAAACTTACCATCAATTATGTTATGCACTTCTAGAAAAAAACCACACAATTTCTAAACAATTCAAATAAATCAAGTCAACATAAATTCCAGGGAAAGTAAATTCAACATTGAATTTTTAATTCTAAGAGTATGCATTTTCATAAATTTCAAATGTATTTTCAAACACTTTTTGACTTTGACATCTAATTCTAAACAAATACACATGTATTTACAATTTAAATAAAAATTTTATTTAAATTCATTCAACAAACATTCCATGTTCATTTTTTACTAGAAAAATATATACATTCATGAACAAATTAATTCCATGAACAATGGGTGTATTTTAAAAAAAACATATCCATTTTCATGATAATTATTTATATAGAGATTTATATTTTTTATGATGAGGACTTTATTCAATTTGGAGTTTTAGAGTCTCGGGACCTCCACATGGGTAAAATACTAAATTTTCTCTAGCAGACTATCTCAAAAAAAATTACTATGGTTCCATTTATTTTGAAATATATTAAACCCTTGGGCCGAGCTAGCGTGAAGTTTGGAGTTTTGTAGGGTCCCGATAATAATTTTTTAAAATAATATATTTTTTTATATTTTTTTCATGTATTTGTGGTGAATTTATTTCATCTTAATGAGATATTAGATGGGAAAATCAAGATTGCAGTTGATTTTGGAACATTGGTTTTGTCCTTGAAGTAGTGTTAGATTCCTTCACATCGAGACCATCAAGTGTTTTTCATCATGGGTGGATTAATTAATTGATTTAATTGATTGATTAATTTTAAAGAAACCTAGGTGAAACCCATAAAGATCCTTTTATGTTTCCCCCATATTTTTAGGTGTTATTTCCATTGGAATGAACCCTATAGAGAGGAATAAAGTGGAGTCTAGATCATGAGAGGATCGTATGACAATGACAAACAACACCATGACTTTAACATCATATTGAGGCAATCACAATTTGTATAACATCCCAAACCATTCTAGCCCATTTGAGAATTTTGAAGGTTGGAGTCATTGAGAGAAGAATGGAAAAAGAGATATGGAGTTGGAGTTAAAATTTTGGTCAGGAGAGGGTTAGCGTGGAGGTAAGTGTTACATCATGGAAGGTTGAGTTGGAGTTTGATTGGAGAACAATTGGTTTGGCTATAGCGCAGAGGTCTTGAGTGGATTTTTTTTTGGTAAATTACAAAACCTTACATTTTTTATTGTACATTTTTCTAGTTGTGATGTGGAGTGGTTTGTTGCATTTTTGAGTTTCATATTTTGGTATTCATTAGTTTTTCCTTTTTAGGGTTCTTTACACAATGGTCCTTTGGATGCATCATGGTTTTGGTATGGGGTCAATAAAGGTGAAGGGAAGGTCATTGATTTTAAGCATCATTATAACCATTGTGGTGTGGACCCTAAGTGGTTGATTATGTGGTTCTACCTATTTGGGTGTTGTTGTGTCATGTCACATTACCGTCATCATGGTTTGGGATCAGGGAACTTGTACAATTTCAAGATTTTTAATATTTTAGTGTGCCACTGGTCATTATTTCACGGTCTTCTGTCAGTTGTATCAATTTGGAAAATTTACTGGGTTTAAGAGGGGAGATATATAGGTGATATGTAACAATATTTACAAAGATTCAGTGGACACAACCCAATTATGAAATGGCCTCTCACATTTCTCTATGGTTTTATGAATTTATAAGACCTATATAAATTCACAATTCTTTCCAAATTCTTATTAGTTATATTATTTATCTCATACTCTAGGAAATGAATAGTGAATATTTTGAGATCTTGTATCCCTCTATGATATCCTTTTATCCTTGTCTTTGTGGGATCAAGATCCTTTCATCTAAATTGAGTTTATCATCCCATCTTTTGGTATATATCATTGTTATTCTTCTTGAGAGTTTGTGAGAGTGGTATTATCTTGGTTTGGGTGATGATGGGTATAATGATTGATGGAACCTGATGTGTTGTAGGTTATTGGGGTTTTTTCTTGGGTTTTATCAATGGTGAAATCATCTCTTTCTCTTTATTATTACATAGTGTTTGCAAATCATTGGTTGGGGTAGGGGATTTTTGAACTCATCTTATATCTTCTTGAATAAATTTATTGATTATCTTATTGTGAATTATTCTAAGGATCCTCTAGCATTTTTTAGACACATGTTTGGTTATGTCTGTTTTAGTACTCATGGTTGTGAGGAAGGGAAAATATTCGATAAATACTCCTTTAAGGAAGAATGAAATTTAATTAAAGGTGATAAACTAGGTAAAAGGAATTTGGGAAAGTAAAAGAAAGTCAAATGTTCTTTATGGATTTTCATGCCATCTGTTGACTCTTATTAATTGATGCGTACTGTTTTGGATTTCTTTTTATTATTCCCATTGAATAACCATTTCACCTTAGTAATCATATAATTACCTAAATATGGTAATAAAAAAAGGATTTTTGAAATATGGGGTCGTTGATATGATAGTGTGTTGGCTATGAGTTGGTAATGGTTGAAATTAAATAAGAAATGAGATTTTAATATCTATTGATGATAGAAATTTATGAACCTATCTAGAATAAATATGTTAAATGATGAATAAATGATCTAAAACAAGAAATGGATTAATGAATGGGTTAACATGGGAAAATGAATGGCATAATGAACTTAACAAGGTTGGTAAATGGTAAGGGGTGGAATTAGAAATGATAATGCTAATTCATGTTCATTTATTTGGTGGATTCCTTTTCATTTGGTATTGGATATGTTTGTGATGATGATTTTAGGTTGGAAGTGTTGTTTTATCATGTGGTTTCCATGTTCTTATTTTTTATGATATAAGTGGTTGTGGGAATGTGATACAGTAAAGGGGGAAGGAAGGTGAAAAAACATGGGATGTAATGGATCTTAACTAGTCTATGTTTATGGGATTTGAAGGATTGATGAAGGTATAATAATATGGGATATAACGACTTAAAGTAATATTATGTGATATACTGATTAACTCAACTATGGGCAGTGATGATAATACATGGTGGGGTTCATGCATGGTGGGAGGAGGGAATGAGGTTGATGTCTACATGTTCATGATACCCTATTGTAGTGTGGATGTGAAGACGATGATAATGTGGTTATGGTAGTAATGGAGAGGATGTAGATGTGCATATATGGGGTGGGGGACATACAGAGAAGGGGGATGGCATGATGTTGATGCCGATTGAGTTTATTTCACCCCATTGATGTGTCTTCGGAAAGTGGATATGTGAAAATATGTTTTTGGATATGTGGTGATGTAGTGTGTAACAATACATTTGTGGCTATGGTTGGAATTTTTGGTACGTGGATGTGTGTTCTAAAGTTTGGATTATGGAATGAGTTGGTGGTATTGATGTTTTTTAATTCTCACATCCTTGTTCATGTGGTGAGGGGTTGGCCTACTGGTTTTCTACCAGTTTGATTTGGAGTAGTCTCTGAGTTGATGGGTAGGAGAAGTGGTAAATTTTTAGGATCTTTTTTTATTTTTTTATTTTGATGATAACTGGTGTATGGATGATGTTTCTATATTCTTGGTTATGTAATTGATTGGAAATCATGGTTGGGAAAGGGTTGAGGATGTATCGAGTGATGATAGAAGTTGTAGAAATGATGTAGAATGTGGACTTTTGAGATTATATTTATCATTCTTATTTTTATTTATGTATATGGTTATGTTTTTCTTGTTTGATATCATTCTTTATTGTTATTAAATATTTATTTACCATATATGTTGATTTATTTATAGTGATTATCCTATTGATTATTCCCAAGTTCTCACCCCACTATAGTTTTCTAAGTGCTTGTATGATAGTCTGACAGGGATTAGAGATATTGTTCAGGTAGCTTGGATGGATTTTGTCGATGACTTGGAGTTTTAGAGACCTTTATTACAAGTATTTTATTGATGTTATTTATTTTAAATATAAGTATCATTTTAATTAGGGGAATTTATTTTTTGGAAATGAAAATTCTTTGGTGTTAATTAGTAGTTGTTTTATTATTTCTGGGATTTTATGAGGGTAATACATCTCATACATTTATTTTATACCCTTATTTCTAGTCGCTAACCCTAGGATTATTGATGGATAGGTTGTAGGGTCACTCTCACCTTCATTTTAGTCCCATGATATGTTCTAGTGGGTGTGGGTTGGGAAAAATTTCCATCCATGTATGGTTTTGTTGTTTATGTTGCTTTGTTGCTTGTAATTCTATATTGTAGTTGATGGATTGAAACTCATTCTTTGTGAATGATTTGAGGTGAACATTATTTTATTTTATCTCTTCCTCATTATTATTATTATAAAATTCCTTTTCCTCTAACCCTAAATTCCTATGGATTAAATCATATAGAGAATAGATATTTATCTTCTAACTTTTTTCTTGGATTACATAATTTAATTTTCAGAATGGAAACGAATGAGGATCTGATATTCTATTCCTCTCTCTTATCCCCTATCTTATATCTATTCTCCTTATTCTATTTTATCTTCTAATTCAGATGGTGGTGGTGAGGTATAGAGGATGACAATAAGGTTAAGTGGATGGATTTGTGAGGTGGAGGTCAATTGTAGGGCATTCAACGTAGAAAGGGATGTGACATTGACTACCTAGCTATTGTAGTGAGAAGGGGAGGATATAGTCGTCATGGTTAATGCTATATGGTGGGTAGGTTGGACATTTTTGTGAAAGGGCGGGGGTCTGTTCACCCACTCTAGTTATGGGAATAATTCCATGACTGGGTACGATAACATGATCCCTATTAGTGGGCCGAGTGACTTGTCGGATTGGCCCGACCAATTTTGGTCGGGTCTTCCCCAAACTAACCTAAGAAGAAGTGGCACACACATGGTGGACACACATTGTGTGTGGGAACCGCCTTCCCATGATCTTCTTCAGGTGTGGGATTCCACACACCCAATGGGGAAAGACCACCCACCCTTGTCATGTCTGAGGCTCACTATCTAGCCTACTCCTACCTCAAGGGTGGGGGTGTTTTGGTAAAATATTCATCGGGTATTTGATACGTGTAAATAAATAACCTATACTGAGTATATTTTTTCCATGGATTGTAATATTATTGCCTATTAGGATACCTAATTCCATTTTCAAGGTGAGATAGGATATTTTATGATTTATCACTATAGGGCCATCGATAGGGTTCAAAAGTGATGATCGGTGTGTTCACCGGGGGACAGGTACTTCCCCTTATCTGTTGTGAATTTCTTGGTGAGGCATGGGTCCATCTATGTTATTAACATGTTAGATTATATCTCTCATTAATTTTTTGTTACTATTTCATATTGTGTGTTACCCCCATTTTTTTGTGATCGTTGTATGTTATTCAAGGCATAGGTCCTTATCAATAAAGTTAGATACACTCTCTCGTATATTGTATGCTACTCTCTCTTATTGTGTGTAATTCTTTTCTATTGTTTGGTACTCAATGAGATGTGATACCACCTTTACAATTACAAAGAGGTGATATGAGTTATCTTATACTTGGTTTGTATGATGGTAGAAGTTTTTACTCCCCTGAATAACTTTTATCCTTGGTCAAGTTGAGGGTTTCCCTATGAGTTTATAGAGTGGTGTATCAATGTCAATAGTTTTGAATGATATGGTGTAGTGACCCATTAAGTGATATGTATACTTTAGTGAGGAGTGGTTATGCCCTTATGGTTTCTAGTGATGACATGGATGTGGAAGTAGTTGAGTAGATTGGATGAGAGTTATGACTCACCGGGAACCCTTAGGTTTCCATTGAGATGTGACATACAACCAGGCTATCAAATTTAGTATTTTTATGTTTTTTGGTAATTTTAGAATACGTAGTTTCTTATGAGGTATGAACCTTCATGGGTTGGAGTTGTGATATTTTATACTTCTCCATTTTCCTAAGAAATCTAATTGTAAATAAAATATGGATTATCTTTCCTTGTCTTCCTCTTGGCTTCTTACCTTTATTGGAGTTTGATCTATCTTGTTCCTTTTATATCATTTGTGGTTTTGGGGTTTCATGTAAGGTATTTTTATAATCACCACTATATAGGCATTGTGCCCACACATGTTGTGTCTGTGCAGATGATACACATGTTAGAAGAGGGTATTGGTAGACATAGAGTTGGTGTAGTGTGTTCAGAGTTGAGGCTCAGAGACACTTGGTGTCGTATAATGGAGAATGGTGGTTCATGATGGTGGTGATGAATATTATGGGTGGAGGTCATTCTAGTAGTACACACAACAAGGTGGATCTTTCTAGTTTATTGTATCTTATGAATTCAGAGTTTTGTCATATGTACAATCCCTTTGTATTTTCCAGTGTGGATATTTATATATACTTGATGTCGAATGTGTGAATTATTTACATTTTAATTTATTATTTATATATATAATTTTGTTGTTGTTATTTATATCTTTATTGGAGATGTGTGCATATTAAATGTCGATATAGGCCAAGTTCTCCCATATTGTGTAATATGCCTACTCAGTACTAGTTACCAGCCCCTAGACTATTAGAGGTGGGCTTGGGGTGGCACTCTTGGCTTAAATATAGCCTATGTGGGGACCCAATGGGTTGTGTTATGTCAAAGTGGTATCAATAAGGGTTTGTCCTAGGGATGGTGTTTGGAGTTATCATTTATGTGAGGAGTAGTTTCGGGATTTAGGTTAATAGTATTAAGGGTTATTAACTTCGTTTTTCAGTTTTAGGAGACCAGTGTAGGTGTGGTGATTGACGTATCCTCCCATTGGGACATTGATAACCTATTTGTCAACCCATAACTCTAAGACATCATTGTAGGGTATATTAAAGTTAGTGAAACACCCCCACAATTATAAAATCAGAACATTATATTCGATCGTGTGTATGACATGCAACACCAAGAGTAAAATGGAATATAAAATCCTGAGACTTTACGATATATTGGTTTTTAAAATAAATTCCATCTGTTTAATAGCGTTCAATTCACATAACACTCAGTTTGAATGAAGCATGATACTCAATTAAAATATTGTTTTTTAAACATTATAATTATAACGTAGTAGTTAAATTGGGGGGTATGAATAGTAATAACTAAAATATATCATTTACACATGTATAAAATAAATAAAATGTATATCTATTGATTATAGATAAAATTTGAACTATTTCAATGAAAAAGAAATGTTTATGAAAAATTGTATTTTTCTAATAGGTGGTTAGTCGCACTTTGCACATATGATTTATAATTAATGTTTTTCAATTTTAGAAAATTTATTTGAAAAAATATACTCAATTTTTTAAATCATCATATCAAAATTATCTTAGTGTGTTTTTTTATTTTTTTCTAAAAAGTTTCATTTTTGATGTATAGTGAAAAATACTGAATTTTAATTGAAATTTTCCTTTTAGGTTAAATTATTTATAATGTTAAATTATACATTGATTTGGTTTTAAATTAAAATTATTTAAATTATATATCAATTAATATAATTTAGTTCATTATTATCATTTCCATATTTAATTTTTATATAAAAAAATCATAAACTTATGAACATTTTCTCTTTGAAAACTCATTTTTTCGTCGCGTCTATAGGATTAATTTTAAATTAAAATTTTCCACTTATTTGAATAGAATTTATAAATATTTATTAATTATTCTTTATCATAATAATTTATATTACCTAATAAGGTCAACTTAATTTTTTACCATATTGAAAAGTAAAAACAGTAAAAACTATTTACTGTGGTTACGATAAAAATGGGTTAACTAAGGGGTTAAACTAAAAATATAAGGGTTAAAATGATATAATTTTTTTATAAAAACTATTTTATGGAAATATTTATACCTTTTCATGTCTAAGTCATTATAATAATTCATTTTGGACCCTTTTGGAAAGTGAAAATGTGGGTACACCTTTTTCTTTTAAAAAACTACAAGTGTGCCACTCACCTCACCTATAAAGGCCACCCCTTATCTTCTTTTATTCACACATTAAACCCCTTTTGGTTAATAAAATACCTATAAAAACCAATTTAAAAATTCCATCCCCTAATCTTATAAACCTTGGTTTAGTTATAAATCCATTCTAGAAATAATTTAGGTATAATCCTGAAGAGGTGATCCGATAAGAGGTAAAATTCCTAACTATGAATTTTTGTATTATTTCTAAATTCACCTAATTCAGTTGTTATTAAACCACAATTATATATTAACCAAAGTATATTCCATGAAATTATATATTTTTTATGTTAATTTAATAACCAAAAACCATCCCCACTTCCATCAAATTGATTACAAAATCATCATTCATGTGTATAGATAACTACTGCCTCACGAACTGATGTCATTCATTTTTCCATTACCACTATTCATGATTGTGCATGATGATTGATATAAAGTATACATATGATATTTATAAAATAATTATAAATTTTGAGTCATTATATAATATATACCTTTTTAATATCCATTCTATAGAGGATATGATAATGTCGCTCATGTATAAGGTAGGCTACCACCTCACGAAGCGATGTGATTCATCTTTCACTAATGCTTTACATGGAAGGTAATAAGGATAATGTTAATAAATATATGAGATATGATTTCCATAATTATGATATTAAGGAATTATTTACAATTCATAAAATATAATATATAATTTTCTTTATCATGACCCCCTCCCTCCAAAGATACCCCTCCTGGGCTGGCAATGAAGAAAGTGAGATAATGAACCCCGACTCTCGCCCCCAGTAGGCCTTGGGTTGGCGACTAGCACCAAGGGTGTACTGGTCTTGCAATGTTGGAGGAATTACACTTTATAATAAAAATGATCATGATATATAATGAATCATCCAAAATAACTCCAAGATATAATATAAAATATAAACCCAAACCACCTCACATGCATTTAAAAATAGAACTGTTACAAATACAATAAAGTCTCCAAGGTAAATACCCAAAACTAAAGATAAATAAGAGACACAGCAATTGTTAAGTATATGAGCTATTAATTCCCATCATGGTCCATGTGATCCCCCTATAAATCTATAAAAAAATTTATATACATAGGGTGAGAATATAAGTATACTTAGTAGGAAAACCAAAGTCTCTCGTGCACATGTGAAAGAATAATACTAATGAAACTCTGAGAAAATAGCAGAACCTAACAACACATAAATAGTTATACTAACCAAACCCAACCTCCCCAAGGAACTATTTCCAAGTAATGAAAGTCAAGTAATATAATATGATATAAATCACATCGATGATAGGTTACCCTGCACCACTTTCCTACTAGTATGCTGCTCTTGCCCAACATTGTACATCTTACCACTCCCATCCCATCTATAAAGCAGATCACATCCTACCCAAACACACTTGTACCACACAAAAAATCTCTCTATAATACACCTAGGCCTCACAATACATCACATCACATCTCATCCCGAAGACCCTTGGGAAAGCAAACCACCACACCCGTAAACACATGGGTTATCACATCTCGTCCAAAGACACCTGGGACACAAACCACCTCACCCACAAACACATAGGCTATAAAAACCACCATATAAAGTACTAAAAAACCTCCATACATCATAGTTTATTCTATACCTTCCTCTCCTAGAAGATATAACACAAAACATATTGGGTACCCAGCCATCCATACTCATCACCAGATGTTGGAAAAAATACCCCTCGCGTGACGATGCAGGTGTTAGACACGTAGTTCCCAACATGGGTGGGGTGAATATATAAATCACAAGGAAAATAAAAGAATATACATGTATAATACAAAAAAATCAATCCTAACCTATGGGTTCTTACACAAACAACCAACTCATAACATTGTCACCTTTTTTGCTACCTCTAAATGCATAACACCATGTATCAAGTCACAAACCTCATTTCACATTTTCCAACCAATTATATTCCATTAAAAAACCAACCCAAACCATTAAAAACATTAATGAACAAATATTTATTAATTACATCACTACCCAGGAAGCTATCAGGCATGACACACATCATGTGACAGAGTAAAGTGTCATTCAGGAGGTGAAGACACACAGTAAATTAATGCACTTCGAATTAATGACACATCATACCATGACCTATAGATATGGGGTGAAGATTTATAAATGTTATTAATGAAAATAATCTCTAAAACTACCCACAAAAACACTATTTCCCTTTTTTAAACTCATCCACCTAGTTCATCATATTAACAAAACCAACCCCCAACTAAAAACAACATCCAACAACACATTAGAACACAACCAGTTTTGTAGCCCAGCTCCATAATCACACCACACCCATCACAGCCCCACTGTATAACCACATTTCTTACACTTCTCCGATACACACAAACCACATAAATTCAACACATCACATCACCTCATGTACCAAGTAAAACCACATTTTTAGATTTAATAAGGCATCCCTTATTTAATTCCACTTGTTAATTATGGGGTTATCATAGAAACTATATGATACTGGGGCATCTATTTATTAGCTGAATATAAGTGGTTAACCAACTTTTATATTTAAGTATTAAAAAAACCAAACAACATGAATTCCAAAAACCATCCTGTGCACAAAAAAGGACCCCCAACAATTATGATTTTTAGTGGGTAGTTATCCCATACAAATCACAAGAATTAACGAAATCAAACATACATAAAGATCATGTGTCACTTTTCCCCAGCCCCTATATATTGATTCTTAAACCAATTAGATTATCTCTATTAATCTATAATCAAATATCATTGAAAGGGAAAAAATCTATATACTCGTCCCACATGATGCATAATTTTGAAAGATGAAATAAATCCTACCTAGAAGAAGAATGATCAAAACATCCTAATTGAGCCAAAAATAGTGGCATGCGTAAAGTAGGTGAAACTCCAGGGAATCAAAAACCAAACAAAACATAGTAAAACTCTCCAAGAAAGAAGGATTTGGGGAAATATAGTCTCAAGATAAATGATAATGTTTGGATGAAGGGAAGGGTATCCCAACTTTTGGAAGATCATATCTGAATCAACGGGAATTATATATAGTTTAATATTACCATTAACAGCAGATATGACCAAGACCACGTGGATTGACCATTTAAAATCCTCTAGACCCTTATGGAAAAAAATATATAATTAAAACATTTTGAAATGATTATAAAATCCATCAATTTAGTCATTATGACAAATTCCCATCATAAAAATCAAAAAATTGTGAAAACTTGACACCAATAGAAGAAATGGAAAACTATTTTAGAAGAGGCGCCATTGGTAGTGAGGCACCGTTAGGATGAAAAAATTACATTTTTAGTGAGTCACCGCTAGGAGACACACCGCCAGACAAGACATCACTAAATGAGACACTGATGGTTGAGTGAGCGCCAATGACTCACCACCAACAACCGACCGCTAAGGTGAGACCCTACCGGTGAAACACTGCTAGGGAGATCTATTCTCAGTGAGGCACTTCTAGGGTAAGACACCACTAGTGAGGCACCACAATCATGAGACACCATTGTGATAAGGAACTGTTGGGATGAGGCACCATTGGTAAACTTAGAAAACTGGGAATTTTGAAAAATATTGAAAGAGTCATCTAAACTTTCTAAGACACCTCCAAAACACCATATTTACTACATAATAAGGACTAAAAAGGTATGGGCTATTACATCAGATACCTCTCAAACTATTCTCACCAAAGATAATTCAAAACTTACCTGAAGGGAAATAGATGAAGGGTCTGAACAACCATCCCTTGAGTTACCTCTCAAGGATCTCATCACACTTGAAACACTATTATCAACTAAACACATAAACATTCAATGATAAACAAACTTGTGTTCTTAGAAATATGGATAGGAAACCTATACACCCAAGAAAATGTCTTTTGATATCTAATAACTAGGCCTTTTAATCATGGTTGTTGACACGTTAACCCAAGAGACCACAAAACATATTTTCACAAACACAACAATATGCACAGTCTAAACACATGAATCAGGAAATTTCTTCCTCCATGTCAAGATACTATCTGATCTAGGTGGGACTGATTCTACCAAAAATGTTTAATTGTGTCACATTTAATTAATCTCAATTAGGAATTTGGTCCTCCCCTTTTTATATGTTAGGAATTTATCACACATCACAAACCAAGGGAAAACAACTCATATCACAATCAAAAAGGTTCAAACATCACATCACAAAGAAAAAAACAACAAGAAAAACTCAAAACAACTATGGGTACTGGGCATGCATTCTTTTATCTCACTCCCATGTACTCCTCTCCTAGACACCATTCCTCCATAACACATGAACCAGAGGAATGGTCCATCCATGAAACACCTTCTCTTGATGATCTTGTATCTCTACTGTCCGCTCCATAAATGTCACATCATCCTCGATATCTAACTCCCCCCAGTCAATGGCATGGTATTCATCATGAAGATACCGACAAATCTAAGAGAAATCAAATACATCATGTATCCTCTCTAATAGTGGTGGAAATTCCGACTGATACACCACTTCACCAACTCACCTCAACACCTCAAAGGTTCTAACAAACTTTGGAGAAAGCTTACTCCCTTTTCTAAACCTCTGTTTCCCACGTCGAAGGGAAACCTTTAAAACATGTGGTACACAACCTCAAACTCCAATGACCTCCTTTTGCGATCAGAATAATACTTCTGTCAGTCACTCACTTCTTTCATCCTCTCACAAAAAATCTGAACTATATCTGTTGTTCCTTACACCACATCAGGACCAAGAATGACTATCACCCCAACCTCCATCCATCACAATGGAGAACAACAGAGTCTCCTATAAAAAGCCTCAAATGGGAACATTGTAATGGAATAGTGGTGGATATTATTATAAACAAACTCCACTAAGGTAAAGTGTCATACCCAATATCCACCGAAGTCTAAGACACACGCTTGCAGCATATCCTTCAATGTTTGGATTGTTCATTCCATATGCCCATCTTTCTGAGGGTGAATAGAAGTTATAAGGTTTAACTGAGTTCCAAAATCATGATGCAAACCCCTCTAGACTCGTGAGGTAAGATTTTAATCCCAATATAATACAATGAACCTCATAACTCCATGAAACAGTACTACTTCATCCATGTACTTCTTATCCAAACCATTCACTATGCTTGACTCCTTAATTTCTAATAAGTGAGATGATTTCATCAATTGATCCACAATCACCCAGATAGAATCACAACCACTCTGAACTATGGGTAAACTTGTGATGTAATCCATTGAGATATCATCCCATTTCCACTCAGGAACATCCAAAAGTTGTAGCGAACCACCGGGAACGTGGTTCTTGGATTTTACCTGCTGGAAAACCAAGCACTTTGGCACAAGATCCACTACTACCTGTTTCATCCCAAGCCACTAAAATTGCATCATTAAGCCACAAATACATCTTGGAAACTCATAGATGTACTACCAAAGGTGATCTATGAAACTCACAAAGGACTCCATCACACAACACCACAAGAACAAACAACTTTCCATGAAACAATATCTTGTTATGACTATCCTCCAACCATCCCTATAGACCATCACCATGGCCAACACGATCGTGATCATCACCTATAACTCCGAGTCTCCCCATTAAGACTCCTACACCTGCTAAATCAGAGAATATTTCACCTTCATCTAAAATAAACATCATCTACCTCCATATACCCCTATATCTATATGCAAGGCTTCCAACTCCACCATTACTCTCCAAGTATCAACATATTCCAAAACAACATCATTCTGTGAATTTCTATTTAATGAATCAGCCACAAAAATCCCCTTTCCCGAGGTGTAGGAGATATAAAAATCATAATCATAAAGAAACTTCATCCACCATCGTTTCCACAAGTTTAGATCATGTTGTGAAAAGATATATCTTAAGATCTTGTGATTTTTGAAGACCACAAAGAACTCCCCAATGAGGTAATGCCGCCACAACCACAGCGCAAACACAAATTATGCAAGATCCAGATCATGGTTGGCATAGTTATGTTCATGATGGATTAACTAACAAGACCCATAATAGATTACTTCCTTATACTGCATCAACACACACCCCAAGTCTAGATGGGAAGTGTTACAAAACACCTCGAACATTACCCCTTCCTTAAGAAACCAGAGCATTGGGGAAATCACCAACTTCCCTTTTAGGAAATTGAATGTTGTGTGGAACTGATCACTCTATACAAAAACGTTTTCCTTCCTAGTCAAATCTGTCAATGGGGATGTAACTGAAGATAAATCGGATAAAAACCATCAATAATATCCTACATGAACAAGGAAAATGTGAACCTCTGCCAAATTCTTGGGCGCTACCCAAGAAAAAAAGATTCAACCTTTTACAGGTCTGTCACTACACCCTGATGAGACACAACATGCCCAAGGAAATGCACCACTCATGTCTAGAACTTACACTTGGAAAACATCCCATAGAGATGGTGTTTTAGAATAAAATTCAAGTAAGTTCTGAGATACTCTACGTGCTCCTCCTCCAACTATGAGTAGATTAAGATATCGTCGATGAATACAATGACCAGTTGATCCAAGAACTCATGGAACATGTATTTCATAAGTCCCATGAACATGAATGGTGCATTTATAATACCAAATGGAATGACTATAAACTTGAAGTGTTCATACCTTCATCATAAGGCAGTCTTCGGGATATCACTCTCCTTCACCCTCAACTGGTGATATCTAGACCATAGGTCTATCTTTGAAAACTGACTTTCCCCTCTTAGATGGTCAAAAAGATTTTCTATCTGTGGAAGTGGATAACATTTTTTGACTGTCACCTAATTTAACCTTCGGTAATATATACACAACATCAGACCAATGTATTCCTTCTTTTCGAACAACATTGGAGCACCCCACGATGACACACTGGACCAGATAAAACTCTTCTAAATCATATCATCTATATTAATCCTCAAATCCTAAAACTTAGAAGGTGCCATCTAATAGTTATTCCTCAAAATCGAAGATGCACTAGGCTCCAAGTCTATACCTAAATCAACATCACGTCAAGGGGATAACATCAAAACCTCCTTAGGGAAAACATCCCAGAACTCCCCAACAAACCTAAGAACCTATTAAATTTTAGTATCCACTTATTCCACCAAAAACTCATCGAATAAGGAATGTAGGGGTTCCACACACTGAATGCCCACCTGGAAACTCTGATCACCGATGAAAAACACATGTTGACCGTCCACATCCTAAAACAAAACTCTTCTCCAGAATTAGTTGATAATAGAACATATGGAATAAAACTACTCAATGATAATTATTACATTTTATGGTTGTATCTATAGTAAGAAAATATCCCCACAGGACCGATGTGGTCCCATCATCATTCTACACCCCCGGAACACATCAAATAAGTTGGCATGGCCTCCGATTAACATACTCAACACTAGAAGAATGATAATACTCTCTATGTCTAGTCCCAAAGCATGAGATATAGTGGGTTAAACAACGGAGTGTGAAGCTCTTGAGTCAGACAAGGCACAAACAATGGTACTAAACAAACTGATCCTAACTCTAGCAATCTCTGGCCCCGCTAGAACTGATACCTTCACTGCATGCAACTGACCACAGCCAAATCCTATGCCTCTCTTTTGAAAACAACCTCCACAGCCACACTCGGGTCTCAGTCCCTAAACATGAGGAACATCTTCAGTTCAGACTCGACCTGCTCCATCACCCCTCAACAGAG
This sequence comes from Viscum album, assembly GCA_963277665.1. Taxonomy (NCBI): domain Eukaryota; kingdom Viridiplantae; phylum Streptophyta; class Magnoliopsida; order Santalales; family Viscaceae; genus Viscum; species Viscum album. The sequence continues at coordinate 1,302,541,950 of OY728160.1, read as the reverse complement.
CCAAATCCTGCTACCCCTGTTGTAGAAATGGTATCACAGGTAACTTATGTTGAGGCTGGAACTAAACCTATCCACCTACATCAAATTAAGCTTAGGGAACTACTGGTAACTGGATATGGTGATGAACATGAACCCCACAACCAAAAAAACATGGTGTAAATATCCAAGGAAAATCAAGAAAACCATTGGAACCCGAAGGTTCAAAAAAGAAGCTGCTGAGGTTGACTCTCTGCTAGTCGAAACCTCAATGGTCTTGGAACCTTTGATCTTCCAACGAAAACTCTGCCTCTCAAATAACTCTATTGGCTCCCCTATTATGGTATACCTCCTCATGATTTCATCCACTAGATCTCTTCGTCCTTCTTCTAAACTTCCAAATATGTTGGCAACATAAAAGGAGTAACAACATATTGGATAGAAGGATGGAGTGCCTCCTCAAGATGTATCACACAAGACTCCTCATCTAGAAAAAAATATGGGGAAAAACATAAAAGGTCCTTGAACTTAATTCCCAACTCCTATATAGACATACTCCCCTACTGAAGAGAGAGTAGATCCTACCTCTTCTCACCTTCATAGTTGATGAAAGGAACTCTTCCCAAAAATCCTTCTGGAAGTTAACCCACAAAATTTACACCTCATTATGCTCCCCCAAATACAATTCCCACCATTGAAACGCAACACCCCACATATGATTCACTGCCAAAGGGACCTAGTATCCCGTTGCGGCCCAAATCAAACTGAAAGTGATCTCGAGCTCCTCTATCTAGCTCTCTGTCTCTACCTCTAAAATAATTCCCTCGTAATTCCCCAAATACTTCTACTAGAATGTGTACAACATCTTCTTCCACTAATCATCCTCCTCAACTGAATAAACCTTAAGGTGATCAATCGGATTGGCCTGCTGAACCTCAACTACCCAAGACACATGTGGATGATGACCATGAGCCATATCTGAAAGGAAAATAAGGATTTAATAATCCCAAGTAATATGAAATTTTCATTAATATTTTTTTAATTAATTTTATTTATTTTAAGAATTTTATCTTTCCCAGAACAACCCAATTCAAACCAGAACAAAAGTCATTATGATGCATGTAACTTTCCTATGTCCCTACCCAACAAACAGGTCTATCTCATGTGGTCGTTCAATAGTTTCAGATTCCATGTACCAGATCATGAGGTGGCCTAAAATTTCATGTCCTAGCCAGTCTCTTTGGCCTATGTTATGCATCAATGTCAACTAGAAATATTTCTATACCACCCTATACAATCCTCAATGTTCCTAACTCCATACTCCATCCTATATCAAAACCATCAACTATGATACCACTATATCATGACCCCATCCCTCCAAAGATACCCCTATGGGGATGGAAATGAAGAAATGGAGATAATAACCCCCAATTCCCACCTCCAGCAGGCCCCAGTTTGGAGACTAGAACGAAGGGTGTACTGATCTCAAAATATGGTAGGTATGGCCCTTTATAAGAAACAAGATCGTGAGATAAAATGAATCATCCAAAATAACTCCCAGACATAATATAAAATAGAAACAAAAACCATCCCACATGCATGTATAAATAGAACTATTTAAAATATGATAAATTCTCCAAGGTAAACACCCGAAAGTAAAGCTAAAGCAGCGACTCAGCATCTGTTACGTATTTGAGCTAGTAATGCCCAGAACGGTTCACATGATCCTCTTGGAAACCTAAAAGCCATTTTATATATGTAGGGTGAGCATAAAATTATACTTTGTAGTAAATCCAAAGTCTCTTGTGCACATGTGAAAGAAGCATACTAATGCAGCTATGACAAAATGGAAGAACCAAACAACACCTAAATAGATATACTAACCAAACCCAACCCCACCAAGGTACACTCACCAAGTAATACAAGTCAAGTAATATAATATGATATAAATCACATCAATGATCACACCACTTTCCCACTAGTATTCCACTCTCACCCAAAGTCGTACATCCCGGTACTCTCATCCCTTGGGTATACCTCATCACATCCTTCCCACACACACCTGGGCCTCACAATACATCCCACCCACACACACATGGGCCTCACAGCAAATCACATTATATCTCATACCAAAGACACATGGGAAGGAAAACCACCACTCCCAAAAACACCAGGGTTATTACATCTCTCCTGAAGACACTTGGGCCACAAACCACCTCACCTGCAAACACTTGGGCTATCACAACCACCATATTAATAACTTATAAACCTCTGACCATCACAGAATGTGTCATATCTACCTCACTTAGAAGATAAATTGGAAACATAGTGGGTACCCAACCATCCATACACCTCATTGGATGCTGGAAAAAACACCCCTGCATGATAATGCTGGTGTTCAGAACATATTTTTCAACATGGGTGGGGTGAATATATAATTCACAATGAAAATACAATTATATACATGTATAATACCAAAAAATCAAGCCCAACCTATGGGTTCTCAGAAAAACCACCAACTCATAACTCTCTCACCTTTTCTACTACCTCTAAATTCACAACATCATGTATCAAGACACAAACCATATTTTACATTTTCCAAACAATTAATTAAACCAATTACATTCCATTAAGCAAACCAACCTAATCCATTCCAAACATTAATAAACAAATATTTATTCATTAGATCACTACTCGTGCATCTATCAGGCAGTTAACACATTAAGCGACACAATAATAGTCATTTGGGAGGAGAAGATCCATGGTAAATTAATGCACTTAACATTAATGAAACATCATACCGGGACCTCTAGATATGGGGTGAAGCTTTATGAATGTTATTAATGAAAGGAATTTGGAAATTATGCAGAAAAACACTACTATCCTTTTTCAATTTCATCTTCCAAGTTCTTCATATTAACAGAACCACCCCCCAACTCAAAACCCCATCTTACAACACATTACAACACAACCAATTTCGCAACCCTGTTGCATAATCATACCAAACCCAGCAAAGCACCACTGTACAACCATATGTCATCCAATTTACCCATAAACACAAACCAAAACAATTATACACATCACATCACCTCACATACCAAGGGAAAACAAATTTTTCGATTTAATAAGGCATCCCTTATTTAATTCCACTTGTTAATTTTGGGGTTATCATAGAAACTATATGATCCTGGGGCATCCATTTATTAGTCGAATATAAATGGTTAACAAACTTTTATATATAATCATTAAAAAACCAAACAACATGCATTCCACAAACCATCCCATGTAAAAATAAGGACCCCCAATGGTCATTATTTTTAGTGGGTACCTAGCCCATACAAATCACAACAATTAACGAAATCAAACATACAACAAGATTATGTGTCACTTTTCCCCAGACCCTATATATTGACTCTTAAACCAATTTGATTGTTTTTATTAATATGGAATAAACTATATTAGAAAGTTAATATATCTATATAACCATCCCGCATGATGCACAATTTAGAACGATGAAGGAAATCCTACTTGGAAGACGAATGATCGAAAATTTATGGTTGCACCAAAAAAAGGGGCATGCGTACATCAGGTGACTCTCAAGGGAGTCACGAACCAAACCAAACTCAATAATACTCTCCAAGGAAGAATGATTTCGGGATTTCTAGACAAAAGATAAAGGATAAGGTATGAATGAAGGGAAGGGCATCTCAACTTTTGGAAGATCAGATCTGATTCAATGGGAATTAGATACAGTTTAATATTTCCATTAAATGCAGATCTGACCAAGACCATGTATTTTGACCATTTCAAAGCCTACAGACCCTTAGAAGAAATAAATATATAATTAAAACATTTTTAAATGACTCTAAAATCCATCAATTTAGTCATTGAGACCAATTCCCGTCATAAAAGTCATAAAATTGGAAAAACCCAACATTGGTAGAAAAATGGAAAAAACTATTGGAAATGAGGCACTGTTGGTAGTGAGACACCGTTAAGATGAATAGCTATCCACTTTCAGTGAGTCACATCTAGGAGAGACATCATCGGACAAGACACCACCGGTCAAGCAACCGCCAACAAGCCACCGCCAGCGAGTGACCGCTAGGGTGATACACTGCCAACGAGCCACTGCCATGGTGATCTACTATTAGTGAGGCACCTCCATAGTGAGACACCACTAGTGAGGCACCATCATCATGAGACACCATTGGGATGATGCACCGTTGTAAAACTTGGAAAATTAAGAATTTTGAAAAGTGTCGAAAAGAGTCACCTTGACTTCCACGGACACCTAAGACACCATACTTCACACAAAATAATGGACTAGAAAGTTCTATGCTATTACATTCTTCCTTAGAATTTCACTCACTGAAAGATGATAACATTGTTCATGTATGTGTGGACTACTAACTTCATGAATCAATTTCTCTATCTATTTATAACCACACCATGTGAATGATATATTTATATATATATATATATATATTTAAAGAAATAATATGGTATATATGATATTATGATCATTATGGAATGATAAAATATTACTTCACTTCTTTTTATAATGAACATTGAAAAATGGAAACATTACTCATGCGTACGTATGACCTACCATCTCTATGATTGTAAAGTAGTTCATTTTTCATAACCATATTTCATGATTGGTTTTAAATGTATAAATGATGTATAAATATGATAATTATGTTATTATTATTATTCTTTAGATGTTTAAATAATAAATTATTTGACCATAGTCAACCTACCAAAGTCATTTTTGACACATAAACCAAATATCATCAAAACACCCGATGTAAACTTAATTAATTAAGTGATCATATATATCATATTAATAAGTGAAATAAAAGGAATAATAAACATTAAAAAGGTTTTTAATGAATTAAATAATTAATATAAGTTTATTGTTATGGAAGATAAATAACATACGTGATGAGTCAGACTCAAGGTAAGGGTTTCTCATCCCACTTCTAATTCCATGAGACATACACCATATTCACCACTTTTTTCTTTTGTGTGGTGTATATAATTCGATTTTTGTACGTTATATCATGATTTAATTTATCTTCATGGTATTTAATGTTTCATTTAAGGTTATTTATATCCTAGGGCTTATGATACAAAAGTTACCAGAGTGTTAAGGGTTTATTTCACAATCTCTTCATTATTCATGATTATTTTTTGTTCAAATCTCCCTTGGCGGAATTATTTGGTATTTATATCATAAAATCAATATATTTTCTTCTACTTTGCTTATTTATGAACTTTTTCAAGTAATATTACCATTTTCCAATTTTCTTGTACATAAAATTATTAATAAAATATTTTTAATAAAATATAACTTTAGTTTTCTCTTCGATCAAAAATCATTTTTCTTCCAAATCCATGTTTTATAAATATGTTTCAAAAATGATTAAGTAATCTAAAAACGGTTTATTAAGGAAATTTTTACCCATGTTTAACTTTTTAAAAATTGTTTGAAATGAATCTTCCTTTCATTTTCTGAACGAGTCACTTTTTTATCCTTTTTACATTGTAAAGTGAACGTTCTTTTTTAACTTATACAACATGTACGAAATTACCCACCGTCATGAATGTCATTTATTTGAATACTTATTTGAAATGTTAAAAGGTTATTTTTAAAGAAATTTTTCCTTAATTTTATGGAAATTATTAATTTTTAAAATTGATTTTCAGAGAAAATTATTTTGACAATATTTTATGAATTTTCTAGTTTTAAAATAAAATTGTGATTTTCAATGAAATTTTACTTTTCTCAAGAAATGTTCCAATTCATATTTCAAATCAGATTTCTATCTAAGAAGAAATTATTTGATGTTAATTATGATTTAATAGATATAAACTACAATGATACCATATTATTATTTCTCGAGATGGTTTGTGATTAGTTTAACTATGGGATTACTTTGTTGATGTCATTTATTTTACTCTAGATGGTTTATGATTATACTTGTTGATTGGGGAAGGTATTTACATTTGATATGCTAGTTTAAATATTAATATTAATGTTCATTATGTTTCATCCCTTTACTATGAGTAATTCATTGGACTTTGTAAGTGACAAACATGGCCCACTATAGCCCCTCGATGCATCAGTAGGTCTCATGAGACAAATTGGATGGAGTTTTAGCCAAGGACTTACTTGTTTATATAGATCTCTTGGCACATAAACTCGATAGTATTATATGTATTTTCAAAAGTCCTCAATGGTATGTTTTAGATGTCCAGAATTATGCATTCCATAATTATGAATTATGTTATTTATATACCATGTGATTATTCGATTAGTTAGAATATCCATGGTTATGTTTCATGCTCATGTGATTATGTATATGGCATTATTTGATCATCATTTATTCCTGCCATATTATTCTAAAGTTTTTGATTAAATGAAATTTATTTTTGTTTTTTACCTTTCTATATTGATTATGACTTATTTATTTATAGATTTAATTGTACGCTTACCCTTACTGAGCATCTAATTCCATCCCTTTCTTATGTTCTACTTTCCCCGGGATATGAGGAAGTGTTTTGTGATTGATATATCAGGACACACTAAGGGGAATAATGGAATTCTAAAAGAAAATACTTAGTGTAATTTATGTTTTCAATTATAATAAGAATTGAAATTATGTATCTAGTTTATCAAGACTACTGAACTATTCAGTCCTTCAGGATGAAATTCCTTGTTTCTTAGGCCAGTGTAAAAAAGTAGACACTGGCTTCGGGCTACCAGGGTCAAGGCTCTTTAGTTGTTATCATAGGAAATTTAGTAGAAACCATGGGAAATAGATTTAGGAAAATATATATTAGGGAACACAACCCTATGAAAAACATTGAGGACGTGTATAGAAGAACATACTAATGTTTGGGTAAGGAAGAGATTTTGTGGTTTTTTTATTATAGGAAAAAATAGATTTAGCGGCAATTTTTTCGTGGTGGTTTTGAAAAATGTCGCTAAATGTTTTTTTAATATTTTTTTGTTTTCTTAATTATTTTTTTCTAAAAGAAATGTAAATTTATCTTTAACCTAGGAAATAGGGGTGGTTTTTTAAAAATCACCATGAAATAGCTGCTGTTTTATAAAAACAGCTGCTAAATTATAGGGAAAAAATTAATTATGATTTTTTATTTATAATTTACTATTATATATAGTTTATTATTTATAATTTTCATTAATTAAAATGTGTTAATTAATAAACATGTGTATTTATTAGTCAATAATAATTTTAAACTGAAAACAAATCTTTAATAAGTTGAAAATCAGACTTTGGCATCAAATGACCATAACATTTGATCCATGAGTTTGTTTTAGCTCCAAAACCAGTCAAATCAAAGCTTATGAAATGAAATAAAATAAAATTAGATATAAATTTTGTAATAATCATAAAAAGGAAATTTATTATAGTTTCAATAAAAGTAGGAAATCAAACATGAAATTCAAATGACTGTAACTTTTGATCTGGGTGTTCATTGAGGCTCTACCACATATCAGGTCAAAGCCTACCATGATTTATACATTGTTATGACTAGGAGGACCCTAGTAACTATTTTTTGAGGTCAAAAGAGGAACCAAAATCCTTCAAAGTTGATTTTATAGTCAGGGAATCCCAATTTTTTAATATTCAATGGAATCTCAACCTCGTTTAAGGGGGTATTATTATCTTTTTCAGTGGGAACTACATTTATTCCTAGGGATTACATTCATATTGATGTTATGGTTTTTGAATTTTAACATTTTTCATAATGTAGTTTTGTTTATAATTAAATATATGAATATTTTCTTATATTTATTTATAATAAATCACTTGTATAAATACATATTTATATAGAGATGTATTTATAACCATAAAAACCATATGGAAATAAATATTTTTATTCATTTCATTTAAAATAAATAGTTATTGATTTTATTTACCTTATAAAAATGCATTAATTTGTATATATATACCTATACTGGTAATGTTTATATATAAACATGTGTGTGTAAATAAATATTTGTGTGTGTATTTTAGAAATATAAATATGTACTGGTGTGTTAATAATATTATGTGTATACATCATATATAAATTTATTTTTATATAAATATATCATTATCATTAAATATAGTATATAAATGAATTTATAGTAAAACTATTTGAATAAACACACACACACATATATATATAAATAATATTAATATATACATATTCATGTGTATTGATAAAAAATATATTTATATTTATATTCTAATATATTTAAATAAGTATTACTATATAATATATTTAAATAAATTTAAGTATATATATATATATATCATACACATTCCATGAGATTTAATCTTCATTTAACAGTGTCTTAATATGTTTTTTTTATGTTTTTATGATTATATTCTATTGATTTACATTCCTATTGATTTGATGGTGTTGGTATTATTGTGTTTCCCCTATTTTAGTAATTTATTAGGATTTATATATAATTGTTTATATGAATTTATGAATATTTGTGTATATTTATATACATTTGTTGATATTTATATATATTTATGTTTATATATTTTTATATCATATATGAGTAAATAAATATGTGTATTTATTTACTTATGTTATATATATATATATATATATATTCATGTGTAATTATACATCTGAGTGTGTTTATATATATTTATGTACATTTTTGTATATGTGTCTATATATATATATAATTTTATTATTTTATCATCTTATTATTTATTATTTATTAATTATTAATTATTATTTATTATTTATTATTTATTATTTATTATTTATTTATTATTTATTTATTGTTAATTTCTTCGTCATTTACTATTTATTTATTTATTTATTTGATATTTATTATTTATTCATTATTTATTAATTAATTATCAATTATTCATTAATTATTAATTAATTATTTATTTATTTATTTATTTATTTATTTATTTATTTATTATTCATAATTTATCATTTATTATTTATTATTTATTATTTACTAATTATGATTTATGATCTATGATTTATTATTTATTATTTATTTATGTATTTGTTTATTATTTATTTATTATTAATTATTTATTTGTTATTTTTTATTTATTATTTATTTATTATTTATGTATTATTTAGTTTTTTTCATTGATATTTTTTTATTTTTTTAGTTTTTATTTATAAATTATTATTTTTTATTTTTTTTATTTGTTTATTATTTATTTATTTATTTATTTATTATTTATTTATTATGTATACATTAATTATTAATTTTTTAAATTTATTATCAATTTATTGTTAATTTAGTATTATTTTATTATTCATTTATTATTAAATTCATAATTATTATTTTTTATTATTTTTTTATTTTAATTATTATTTTTTGATTTATTTATATTTTTTTTTTATTATTTATTTATTTATTTATTATTTGTTTATTGTTTATACATCAATATATATAAGTATATTAAATTCTATTTATTAACCACATTAAGATCCTACTGCAATGGTAAAGTCTTTAGAGAATAAGAAAAAGGTAAGGAGTTCAAATCTCAGCAAACATTAAATTTCCATATATGGCATATGCATGCATGTGCAAGTACATCTACAGGTGAATAATAATAAATAATAAATATTAATTAATTAATTAATTAATTACGAGAATTCAAAAATTAACAGTAATTAATTAATTAATTAATTAATTACGGGAATTATAAAATAATAAAATAATAAAACATTACAAAAAGTTAAAAAATAATAAAAAATTATCTAAAAACAATTTAAAAAAATTTAAAATTTTAAAAATTTAAAATTTTTAAATTTTTAAAAAAACCTCCTCTAAATCGTTCTCTGATGATATTAAAAACTCATCGCTAAATAAATATTGATTCACGATTTAGTGGCGGTTTAAACCGCCCGTAAACAAAAAAACTACCGCTAAACGCATATTTTGATGTAGTGTCCCTAGAAAATACATATCTTCCTGTATACTACAAGTGGAAGTGGTTCTGGTATAGATGTACCAAGGGGTAATAAATCTAAAAAAGGGTGCATTGGGCTTCACCTGATCATCACCTCATGCACAAAAACGAGCCTTACTGATAACCAATTTCACACTCCCAAGGGATATGATTAGGATAATTCACATTTTCTTTAAAAACCATTATAAAGGATTTGAAAATAAACGTATCCCCAAAGATACCTTATTTAGGATTAAGAGATTATCTCTGCATTAATTTTTAAATTTATGTTAAGTATTTCACTAGTTTTGGGATTATACATTATGTTTCATAATTATATTACCTAATATAGTGTATTCCATCATTTTGAAATGATGCCTAGCAGAAGGAATGAGAACCACATCAATGCACGTAATACAAAGAGTAAGAATTATTTTTTATTTGATGGGCTTAAGACAATATTTCTAAGGGGCTAGTCTCCCAAACATTCTCATCATATGAGGACATAGTATCATGTACTAACATGATAGATATAGAATTATCTAAGTATTATGGCTTCAAAGGGAAGCAATAAAAGAAGAGGATTACAGAGAAAATGATGGGTAAAGGGAAGAAGGGAATGATGGATTTTCCCACATGTGATAATTGTGAAAATAAACACACTGACACTTACTCAAAGGGAATGGGAGTATGCTACAAGTGTGAAGAGAAATGCCACCTTGATCATGATTTTAAGGTTAGAAAAATGATTCCAATGTTTAATGCTACTACTGTAAGAAGATGAGGCACTCTAAAAATTAATTCCCACGAATTAAAGAAATACACCTTAAATGTAGCTAATGGATCATGGTCAAGCTTATGCTATTACCATAGATGAAGTGGAATGATTAATCTTCTTGTGTTTGGATTGAAGAATTATTTCATTTGAGTATTTTATCAATGATATCCTAGTTATAAGAATTATGTAATGTATAACGATTGTATTATAATACTTTTTCATTAAGGATTTTAAAGCATATGTTGAAAAATACTAATAAACAATAAAAATGATTTAGTGGTAAGTTAAAATTCTTGGAAGATACATGATTGAAGGAAATATAACCCTTAATATGTTCCTGATGTTGAGATAATGATTTTGGGATAAGGATATGATTGATATGAATAAAGTAAATTAGATAGTACTGACTGCCTTGGAATTGATTAATGATTTTTTGAAAAAGTTTTTTATGCTATCATTGACTGAGTTGACAACGTTTTTTTATTTAAGTAATTTATCCAATAATCTGTTTTTTATTTAAGTAAAAATGAAGTATTCGTGTTTTCAATAAGGTTTTATGATAATTCGGTTTATTACCATGTTTGAAGAAAATAAATGATAAAGGTATTCACATGTTTGGTATGTGGTGATTAAGAGCTAATTCACATTTTTGGGGGATTAATGATAAGTTCATATTGGAAATTTAGTGACCTTCTTTCTAAAGTTTTGGATATTAATCATATGGAAGGGTCATAAGGTGAACTATTTATAAAATGGTTTAAGTTGAACTTTGGATGAGGTTTTAAATATTAATGCATTACTTCACCATATGAATATTTATGAATATTGTATAGCCTATACTAACCATTTTGTTATAATAATAACTAGGGATCTATGGAATGACTTGTCATTCAATTAGGGATCTTATGATCCATTAAAAGTTAATTTTAGTTCTTTAGGCATAAAAAATCATCATGGATATTCATTTCATATAGTAAGAAATGAAGTGAAAAATGATTTAAGCATAACCAAAATATTAAATTGTGACTATTAAATAGATATATATCAAGTAAGTACATTTTCATATATTTCCAGTCTAGATGGTAAAGGAATCCCTCGTCTTTAGGAAAAGGATATTGAAACAAAATGTTATCATAATACCTTCATTTATGTTGAACCAATAGTCATTTAAATCATTACAGATTTATGGTTTTGAGTTCCTTAACTATCTATTTATCATTCACTTTATTATGAACAATGATCTCTATCACTCTCTATAATTATTTACTCTTTTATTCCATGTCCATATCTTCACTTGCTAGTGATTTTCTCCTAGATAGAAACATAGTTATGTGACATTCCCTATGAACTTTTTACTCCAATTTATTTCTTATTAAGAGGATGTTTTATGAAATATTTTTATGATTTGGGATTTTTATAAATTAATTTTCATATATCAAACACTTGATTACCAAGATTAAGTTTAAATTGCGGGGAAACAATCTATTTAAGGTGGGGATAATGAAACATCCCAAAATTATAAAATAAGAACATTATATTCAATAGTGTGTAGGAAATGGGAAACTAAGAATATAAGTGAATATAACATCCTAATTCTTTATGATGTATTTATTTTTTAAATAAATTCAATCACTTTGATATCTTACAATGCACACAACACCGGGTTTAAATGAAACATGATACTCTATTAAAATATTATTATTTAAATATTACCATTACAAATTAGTCATTAAATTAGTCGGTGTGAATAGTAATAACTAGATTATATGGTTTAAATTTATATAAAAATAAATAAAATATATATCTATTAATTAGTGATGAAATTAATAGAATTTTAAAGAAAAATAAATGTATTTGAAAAATAGTATTTTTCTAAAAGGCGGTTTAGTCACATTTTTCACACATAATTTATAATTAATTTTTATCACTTCTAGAAAATTTATTTGAAAAAAATATACTTCATTTTTTAAATCATAATATCAAAAATAACTTAGGGTGAATTTTTGATATTTTTTTGAAAAGTTCCATTTTTAATAAATAATGAAAAATTCTGAATTTAAATTGAAGAAATCATTTCATTTTAAATTATTTATAATGTTAAATTATATTTTTAATTGGTTTTAAATTTAAATTAGTTCAAATATATATTAATTAATCCAATTTAGGTCTTTTTAATTATTTTTATATTGAATGTTTATATAAAAATTTCATAACTTTTGAACACTTTCTCTTTGAAAACCCACTTTCTCATTGCATCTATGGGATTAATTTTAAATTAAAATTTTCCACTTATATGAATGTAATTTTAAGAAACAGATTCATTATTTGGAATGAGAATAATTTATGTTATCTAATAATGTAAACATAATCTTTGACCATAATGAATAGAAAAAATAATAAAAATTATTTATTGGGGTTAACGTAAAAATGGGTTACTAGGGGTTAAACTAAAAAGATAAGGGTTAATATGACCTAAAAACTTGTCTATAATATATTTTATGTACATATTTCTACCTTATTATGTATAAGGATCTATAATACTAAATTTTTTACCCTTTTTGGATGTGAAAAATGTGGGTAAACCTTTTTATTTTCAAAAAATACAAGTGTACCGCTCAACTCACCTATAAAAGGCCACCCCTATCATCTCTTATTCACACATTCAAACCCATTTTCATCAGAAAAGAACTATAAAAATCACTTAAAAACTTCCATCCCCTCGTCCTAGAATCTTTTTTTGGTCATAAATCCATTATAGTAATACTTTAGGTGTAATCCTAAACAGGTGGTATGATGAGAGGTAAAATTTATAACCATGTGTTTTTGTTTTATTTCTTCCTCCACATCCTTAAATTATTATTAAACCATGATGTGATAAAAAAAATAAGAATATTCCATATAATAATATTTTTTTATGTTAATATAATTACATAAAACCATCCCCACTTCAATCAAATGGATTATGAAATCATCATTCATGTGTACAGCGGACTACCGCCTTGCGAACTGATGTCATTAGATTTTCCATTACCACCCCTAACAGTTGAGTGTGATGATGGATATAAAGTATTTATATTATATTTATAAAATAATTATATCTCTAGAGTCATCATATCATATATACCTTTTTATGTTCCATTCCGTAGGAGATACGATAGTGTCACTCGTGTGTACGGAGGACTACCGCCTCATGAAGCAATGTGATTCCTCTTTCACTAACACTTTAAATTGAAGGTATTAATGATAATTTAATGAATATATCAGATATAAATGATACAATTATGATATTAATTTCATATTTACTATTATTAAAAGATAATATATCATTCTCTTTCTTACCTTTTCACTCATTGATAGATGATAATGTCGTTCGGGTACCTGTGGACTACCGCCTTCATGTAATGATGTGACTCTATTTTCATGACCAAATAGCATGGATGATATATATAAATATATTTAAATAAATAATATGGAATATATTTTATTATTATCATTCTATAAAGATAAAATATTACTTAACTTCTTTCCATAATGAACATTGAAAAATGGAAACGTTACTCATGCGTATGTACGGTCTACCATCTCTATGATTGTAATGTAGTTTATTTTTCATAAAAATTTACATTATTGGTTTTAAAAGTACAATTGGATTATAAATATGATAATTATTCTGGATATTTTTAAATAACTAACTCTTTGATCATAGTCAACGTACCAAAGTCATTTTTGACATATAAACCAAATATCATCGAAACACCTGATGTAAAATTAATTGATTATGTATTCATATATAACATGGAAATAAGTGAAATAAAATTAATAATATACTTGAAAAAGGTCCTTAAGAATTTAATTAATTAACATATGTTTATTATTTAGGAAGATAAAGAATGTACGTGACGATTCAAACTCAAGGTAGGGGTTTCTCATCTCACTTTTAATTTCATGAGACATACGCCATATTCACAACTTATTTCTTTTGTATTGTGTTTCTAATTCCTTTTTTGTGTTTTATATCATGAATTAATTTATCTTCATGGTATTTAATGTTTCATTTAAGTATATTTATTTCATGGGGATTATGATACAAAAGATACCAAAGTGGTAAGGGTTTATTTCACAATCTCATCAATATTTGGGATTGTTTTTGTTTAAGTATACCTTGGGAGAATTATCTGATATTTATATCTTAAAATAAATCTATTTTATTTTAATATTGTTATTAATTAACTTTATTGAGTAATAGTACCATTTTACTATTCTTTGGTACTTAAAATGATTAATGGAGTGTTTTTAAGAAAATTAGACTTTATTTTCCACTTCGATCGAAAATCCCTTTTCTTCCAAATTCATGTTTTGTAAAAATATTTTAAAAAATATTTTATAATTCTCCAAGTGATTAATTAAATAAGTTTTTAAACATTTTAGAGTTTTTAAAAAAGGGTTTTAAAGGAATATTCGTGTTATTTTCTAAATGAGAAACTTTTCTAACCTTTTTATGTTGCAAAAGGAATGCTCTTTTTTTAACTTATATGGCATGTACAGAATTACCCACCTTCATGAACATACTTTTTTATGAAGATTTATTTGGAATTTTAAAGATTTATTTTTAAAGAAAATGGTTTTTTCTAATATTATAGAAATTATTAGTTTCTAAAAGTGATTTTAAAATAAAAGTATTTTGACAATATTTTATGAATTTTCTAGTTTGAAAATAAAAAGGGTGATTTTCAAAGAAATGTTATTTTCCTCAAGAAACATTCCAAGTGATATTTCAAAATAATTTTAAATATAATAAGACTTTATTTGATATTACATATTGTTTAATTGGAATATAATCCAATGATAGAATCCTTATTATTTCCCCATATGGTTTATGATCAGTTTGACTGAGGATGTACAATGTGTATATTATTAATATTACTCTAGATGGTTTATGATTATATTTGTTGATTTAGGAAAATATTTATATTTCATATGATAGTTTAAATATGAATGTTTGTGTTCATTATGTTTCACCCCTTTCATACACTACAACAGAATCGTCGTTTAGCGGTGGTTGTTTTTGCGTTTAGCGGCGGTTTAAACCGCCACTACTTTGTTTCGTGGCGGTTTACAGAAACCGCCGTGAAATATGACATCGCCAATCTATTAGTGGAAGTTATTTTCGTTTAGCGGCGGTTTCAGGAAAGTGTCATAGCTGCCTCATTTTGCGGCGGTTTTTCTTATTACCGCTATGAATAAAATCAAATTCCAACGGCCGTAAAACCGCTGCTAAAGTCACGGTAACTGCCTTGGAATGAGGCAGCCATGATGCTCTTATTTAGCGGCAGTTTTCACTATTTAGTGGCGGTGTAAACTGCCACGAAACCACCGTGAATATGCATGTAATGGTGGTTAAAAACGCCGTAAAAAGCTACCCAGAATAAAAAATAATTATTATTTTCTTCTACTCCACCACTGCCCTGAAAAAAAAATAAAACCAAAAATATAAACCAAATGAGAATGACCTGAGAAACAACACCCAACATGGGGATCAATAAGAAGGAATCACACTTTTGTTTCTACCGCTATATGCAAACCCACACAACAGATACTTCCAAAGAATAATCTAGCCACTTTTTATTTATCCACGTTCTATTCATTTATTCAAGGTATTAACATTATATATTCCACTACTACAAAAAAAAATAAAACCCCTAACCAACTCAAAAATGAATGAAAACCATTCTTGTAGTCCCACTGCACAACACCACCAATGCCACATTGCAGTCCCCATACAGAATCCTGTCTGATGGACACAATACAACCAAAGGTAGTTCAACTGCCTATAAGTTCTTCCATTCAAAAATCAATCCCAAAAACATAGATAGAACTGTCTCTTCAATTCACAAACATTCCACATAATCCATAAAACCCAACCATAACACACATTACATGACCACACCCATCAAACAGGGGTAAATTCAGATTTATCCAACTCTGTTCTTGAATTACATTTTTTTACTGGGGTATCACATAATGGTTCTTATTCCTTGAGCATCCATTTAATTAACAATGTGTACATGATTAATCAGTTTCCACGTTACAACATTTTTCCCCAGCATTATAACCAATAAAATATTAATAGTGTGTAATAAAAGACCACCAATTGCCATGATTTTTATAAGGCACACATCCACAACAAGTTAGAACAATAAAAAAAGATAACAAGTAGAAATAGTAAATGTACTATAACCCCTTCAATGAATTTTTGTCATCATACTCAATAAATTATTCCTTATGTCAAATAATATATTTTAGTCATATTCACATAGAACATTACTAAGCCTACCATGAAAGATGCTCATAGGAACTGAAATGAAGGAAATCCTTACTTGGATGATCAAAGGATCGAAGTTCCTCCTTGAATAAAGAGCATGATATCACATGAGGAGTAAGGAATAACTCCAACAAACTACATGAAAGTATAATAGGGTGGGGGAATGTCTCTTGTAAGGAGGAAGGACCCTTTCCACACCTTGGGAGAAGGAAAATAATCCACTGGAAATTAGAGGATCTTGGCTTAAGACTGAGTGAGATCCTAATAACAAGGGATATAATTTCAATGTGTTGGATAAAACATATCATGGATTGACCATGCTATTTGAATATCTCAAATCCCCGAGGAGATTAGGAAATTAAATATATTAAAAATATCCTTCAAAAAACTCTTAAAACACCCAAACATAGCATCAAACTCGGTTTTTTGAAAACATATAACTATAAAATTAGAGATATGACTTCAAAATACTTGAAATATGTGTTGTGGTCAACACCACGTATCGTTAATTTGGTTTTTCCAAATTTAAGGGTGATTACGGATTGGAGAAACAATAATTCTCCTTGAATATAGTGGAAAAAGATTTAAGCAAAGTCAGACTCAATAAGGTAACATATTTTTTGTTAAAAGAAAATCATAAGGGAGAGACTGGGATGTCTGGGGAAAACATGAAATGACTCACTAATGGGTGGCTCATCGATACCCTATCACTGATGCCAGGACATTGTCACCCTAGCACCAACACCCTAGCATTGATGCCCTAGAACTGATTCCATGTGAGCAACACCCTTGTACCGATGCCCTGGAACCGACACCATGGCACTGACGCCCATGACTCAACGACACTGACACCCTTGACTCACCAACACCAAATCCCTGAGTCACTGATAGGATGATTCACTGAAAACCTGACTCATTGACAGGCTGACTCATGGATAGTTAAAAACTGTATTTTTGAAAAACTCCTGGAATGAGTGAAAAAAATACCCTAGAACACCCTAATCACTGAAGTTTCATAATGTAATAAATCTAAGAGGTTTACTCCATTACATCATATAGCTCTCAAAACAGCCTCACCTTATAGAATTCAAAACTACCCAAGAAGAGAGGGGTGTGAACAACCACCATGTAACATAACCATCAGGTATAAACCACCATGATTTGTTCTAAAGCTGGAATGAAAACCTCGACATCCCAGAACCCCTCCTCAATAGTTATCTTTCTCCAAAATAATTGTGTAATCCTCAAGGCCCCACACTACACCTAACAACCATGTAATCACATATGGTCACACCATCTAGACACATGGATTAGAGAGCTCCTTCCTCTATTTCAAGATACAAAATTTCTTATTGTAAAACAAGGTCAGATATCACTTCAATAAAAATTAAAAAATTAAAACATCAATGTAATGCTCAGAACATAAACTCAATAAAGATTAGTGTACTGGGAACGCATATTCGCTTCTCACTCCCTAGTACTCTCCTCATGGAAAACATTCCTCCACAACACGTGATCTAAATGAATCATCCATCCACAGAGCACTTTATCCTTACGATCCTCAATTATCAAAAGTTTTTTAATGAACATTGCATCATTCTCAACATCCGACTCTCCCAAGTATCAGACGTGAGATGTATCATGTAGATACTGATAGATCTAGGTGTCTTGGAAAACTTCACGGATCCTCCCCAAATGAGTTGTAAATTACAGCTGATATGCCACCACACAAACTCTCCCAAACACATAGAAAGGTATAATGAAAGTGAAATATATATTTCTCACCTTAATAAACCTTTTATACCCAGAGTTTCATTCATCATATCTTGCATGATATCAAAATTCTCTATTGTACTTTGCACTAACTCTGGGCCAAGAACACCTGCCTTCCTAATGCCTATCTAGAACAATGCTTAATAACACGACCTTCCATAAAAGTCATAAAATGGCCATTCTAATGGTATAGTGATAACTATTGTTGTATAAAACTCTACTACATGCAACTTTTTCACCCACATCAACAATGGGTTTAACTCCTAGTCATCCAAAATCTCGACTACCAATTTAAACACAGGCCTAAATGGAATGATATATACCACACTCGAGAAATGAAGACATAAAAAGAAACATAAGAAATAAATAAAATGCATAAAAAGAAACATGAGAAATCAAGGAAATTTTAGGACATGAAAATGTGTGGTGGAAACTTTGTGCCACAAATGTTACATATACAACCCAACTATTTCCATTTTTGTTCAACACATCAACAATACAACTACTTAGGGTCCGATGATGCATCGTCACCCTCTCCACCTTCATTTCCACTTTTTGTTGTCACCTGTAAGAACATTATATTGAAAATTAAATACGGTTACATATTTATATTAAAACTTAAAACTAATGAAAGTTAGCAAACTAAATGATTTTGATTTTTTGTGATTTACCTGCATACCACCAATCGATGCACTCCCACTAGGCGCATATCTGCTCATCTATTGACGTATTTCAGTCAACTCTTTCTGCAATTCAGATATCTTATCCCCCTGTTGGTGAACTATGTTTCGTAAAGAAACAATCTCTTTCTTAGCATCTCCGGGTATGGGATGACTAGAGTCAGGAGTAGATGCAGCAGCTATCCCCGGTGGCCTGCTAAAAACCTCAGATGGCACGGGTCCCAAACTCATCCCGCACACTCTCCCAGGATGCTCCTTCCCAAGGACTTTAGCAACCGGGTCATCATGGGAGATAGAGTAGGAATGCACAGGATTGGCATCCCATAGTTCTTTAATTTTGACCAATAAATCAAATATCAATATATATTAACACAGTAAAAACTGATAATAACTTATTATGATAAAAAATTGACTTCATACCCCAACTTCTTTAACAGGCTCATTAACAAAACATCCATCTGATTTCTTATTAACATCCAACCACAGTTCAGTTCTGAATGCTTCATGGCCTAAACTCTGTGACTGCATTAATCATAGATAAATCAAAAATTCAATATATTAAACAGATAATATTGTCTTATAATTTTTTAAACTAATTAAAAGATTACCAATGTCGTTCGACTTCTAGAAAAACTTTTTCAACCCGCAGTGTGCGGGATGACTTGCTTCGCTTGGTTTGACGCATTCTGTCTTGAGAGATACTGAAATAAATAAAATGAAATTTAATACTGATGTACTGAATTTCATGTCCTTTTAATATGCATGTATAAATGTAAAATGAGGATAATATAATAATATATATATTTCAATACCATATTCTTCTGATCCCAATGCCTGTCAACAAACACTTTCCACTGCTCTTTCGGTACCCCACTAGGTAGATTCTCATACATTTTCAGTGCGGTCAATAAAGCATCGTTGACATCACACAACAATCTCCATTTAAAATCTTTCCACTTCTTACCTAGATTTTTCAATGTCCACTTCCATTCTATCACATCAGAAACGGTAAAGTGGAAGAACATCTGTATACAGAAATTCATTTTGAACATATTAGTAACATGACATTCAATTAAAACATAATGTAATAAATTTACCTTGATTTGGGAATAAAAAACTTCATTTTTCCATCTTGGAGGCATATGTATCCAATCGTCATATGAAATGGGAAGGGAAATGGGCTCTGCTGCTAGCTGGCCTAGAATCTGTCATGTAACATCGTAGCGTCATCCGTAGGGACCCCGTAAGAATCAAATGGAACAACAATCTTTTCACCATTCAGATTCCAAACATTTGAAATTTTTATGTTTTTCTCCACGGTTACATTTTTTTCATCTTCAATGAGAAAACAATTAGTATAAACAAAATAGAATAAATTTATTTAATTAAAATTTGTAACTATGATAGTGACACTCCAGTATGTCCAGGATGAACTGGAAGGGTCGCGTCACTGCCCCACTCCTGAGGCTCTTGAAGGGGGAGTCGACGACTCAGCCTCTACTAGGAAATCCACAGAAGGTGTGAGAGATGGTGTAGGGGGAGATGGTGCAGGGGTGTCGGTAGTTGGTGCCTCAGATGTCGTGAGGAGGGAGCCAGATGGATAGTCATCTGCCGTAGAACTGGATGAAATAATGTACCGCTTATTCCTTGGCATTCCTGTCATTTAATAAAATAAAATTAAGTTCAAAATATATATTTCAAAAAAATTATGCAAAAAAAATTAAAAATGATAACAGATGGAGTACTAACAGACAAAATATATATAACAGTGATAATGAATGACTGCATAAATGAAACAAGTGGTTACTGAAAAAATAAATAATTGTACATAAAATCATTTTCCCCTCTAATCAGGTTGGTTTCCTTCTCCATTGCTTCATCCACTTCATTCATCATTTCTAGACTAATATTTTCAATATCATGATGGACAAATAATTCTGCTTCCTGTTGCTGATTAAATTCAATTTTAGAGGTCAAATTTTCTACTTCATCACCCATATCATACAAATCTATTTGTATTACGTGAGAAACTACACTCCACCCTTCATTGGCAACATCATTCACATAATATACCATTTTTTCTTGATATTCTAAGATATATGGATCATGCAGTTCATGATCACGAACATCCATCAAGCGAGAGAAGTTCATAGAATTAATTTCAAGGAATATCTTTTAACACCTCTGATAATATCAACCCATTTGAATTTGAATAAAACAACCAAAAAATGTCTGTGGTAGTTTAATTCAATAATATCATGCAGCTTTCCATAGTATTCCACTTCACAAAATTTAAATATACCACTATTTTGTGTTCTCAAACCCACTTCTCGATCAACTATACGAAATCTAAATCCATTCACATTATAAGTGTTGAACTTTCTAACTTCTTTTAGAGGAACTCTAGAAAGAAACTTCAAATCTTCTAACACCTCTGCTCGAGTATCAGTATTCATGATTTGAAAAAAGAAATATACTTTATTAGATTTACAAAATGTATGTGTCAAACTAATATTTGAATTTATTACAATATTTATGAACTTACATGTTGTGCAAACCATTCTACAAGTTCTTTATTAATAGATTTTGTTATATCTTTCTCATTTTGTGTTCGGCCTCTCATTCATCTATTTGTTTGTATCCTTAACTCTTAAATAAATGAATCTTCAATTTCATTATTCATAAGCACGTATCTATGTTCCTGTAATAATTCCAATTCAGTCAGTGTCACATTTAAGGTCCTCCCAACTGATCGGACAATAACAGGAAATCTTTTGGATTTTTGATGTATTTGAGATTGAGTCGATGTGTCTTCAACATGTCCAACTCGATTAAATATTGTCTCAATATCATCCAAGTATCGAGAACAAAAGGTAAGACGCCCCTCAGCAACACAGCCTTCAACAATTGAGCATTCTTGTTTAGCTTTATTTCTCATGTATGATTTCAAATGCCCAAGATATCTGTGAAATAAAATAAACATAATTATACATTTAATTAAGTACCAAAAATTGTTTACATAACTAGAAAACATATAAATAATGTACCTCTCAATTGGATACATCCATCGATAATGAACAGGGCCTCCTGATTTAGCTTTCTTAACCAAATGCACAGTTAAATATATCATTACAGTAAAAAAGGACGGAGGAAAGATCATATCCATTACGCAAAGGGTCAATACAAACCTCTCCTAGAGGTTGTCAAGATGAAATGGATGTAGAGGTTTCTCATATAGTTTTCTGAAAAATGTGCAGAACTGGAGTACAACAGCAGTAATTTTTTTAGGTAATAATGTACGCAATTCCAATGGTAGTAACTGTTGTAACAAAATATGTGAATCGTGGATTTTCAATCCATGTAACTTATGA
This sequence comes from Viscum album, assembly GCA_963277665.1. NCBI lineage: Eukaryota > Viridiplantae > Streptophyta > Magnoliopsida > Santalales > Viscaceae > Viscum > Viscum album. The sequence continues at coordinate 1,302,519,088 of OY728160.1, read as the reverse complement.
TTATTCAAGTAAACACACCTCGAGATGTTACTTGAATACCCATCAGATACCTTAACATTCTTTAACATTTGAAGGAATGTATCTTTATCCCTATTTTTCATTGTAAAAATTGTTGGAGGATACTTTTCATTCTCATCTGGCCAGAGATTGCGTTTTATGTTCATTGCTTGTAAGTCTTTATGAGCATTGAGATGATCCTTCGAATTTCCATGCTCATTAACCAATGTGAAAATCAAATTGTCACAGACATTCTTCTCAATATGCATCACATCAAGATTATGCCGCAACAAATTAAATTCTCAATACGTAAGTTTGAAGAATATACTTTTTTTCTTCCATTGTTGTGTTTCGGTTTCGCTTGATGATGCACTTCAGACCCGTTTTCCGCTATCTTTCAAATGATGAACCTTCCCAAATTATGGTTCAACATTTTCAAGCTATGCCAATATTTTAAAACCATTTAACAACTTTAGAGGTGGTCTATGATCAATAGAACCATTAAATTTTGATCTGTTCAGCCGAAATCTATGAGATGCATTGAGAAATCTTTGATGACACAAGAAGCACCATTTTCTACTGTGAGGTAGCCGTTTGGGATCAAAATAAAATTTACAAATGGGAAAATCCAAACCCGTGTAAGTGTTCCAACCAGATAAATTCCCAAGCCCAAGGAAGTCACTAATAGTCCACATTAAATCAGCATGCATTTTGAACATTGTTTTAGAAGAAGCATCAAATGTCTCAACACCGTTTCTCCATAACTCCTGCAATTCTTCAATCAAAGACTGAAAGTATACATCAATATCATTTCCAAGCATTTTTTTCTAGTTATAATCATCTAAAGGATAAAATATTTTTGTTACATACACATCCACGAAGGTAGATTATAACGGATCAAAACAACTGGACAAATGCTATAATTGGTACTCAAAGTCCCAAATGGGTTGAATCCATCGGCAGCCAATCCCAATCGAACATTCCTAGCATCAGCTAAGAAATCTATATATAATGAATCAAATGTCTTCCACGATTGGGAATCTCGTGGATGTCTCATTAACCCATCATTTTTATTATCTACAGAATTTCACTTCATGTGTTCGGTGGTTTTCGATGACATGAATAATATTTTCAATCGAGGCTTCAAAGGAAAGTAACGCAAAAACTTTGCAGGTGTGCTCATTTTCTTCTTCTCTATGAAATTATGTTCATTCAGACTTCCAACATCACCCTTTTCCTGCCATCTAGAAGAAGAACATTTCTTGCAATTATGTCTACTTGAATCCTCTCCCTAATAAAGCATACAATCATTGGGACACACATGTATTTTTGTATAATTCAGACCAAGCTTGTTAACAACTTTTTTCATATCATAAAAAGATTCTGAGATTTTTACTTCAGGAAATGCATCACAAATCAATTCCAATATCATGGACATTGCTTTATTTGTAATTCCACATAGACATTTGATATGGTACAACTTCAGAAGAAATGAAAGCTTTGAATATTTCAAACACACACTATACAACTCTTGATTTCCATCATCAACTAAATCATGAAATGGATTTTCCTCAGGGAAGTTTTCTCTTACATTTGGCTCCATGGAATCAAGAGGAGGATCCAATGATATGTGACAATCTTGATCTGCCTGTGTTATAGTCTCAAAAACATCACTTGTCATGTTGAAATTTGTAGCACCCTCTTCTGGTTGTTCTGATATGTTTTGATGCTGATAGTGGTGTCTTGCAGTGCCGAATGCATCATTTATTAGGTTTTTCATTTCATTTTCCATTGTCGACGAACTTGGGACCTCATTCTATGGATTAACATCAGTGCTCAATCTTACTGTAACGTTCAATTCTCCATGCCAAATCCAACACAAATATTGACCAGGGAATTTCTTTAGTATTAAATGTTCATAAACCTCATCTGTCTTCAACCATGTTTTAAATTTACATTTACGACATGGAAATTTTATTCTCCCTTCAACGGATCGATTAAAAATTGAAAAATTTAAAAACTCATTCAAACCCTTAACATACTGAGGTGTGTTCCTCGGTAATGTGATCCAGCTTTTATCCATATATATCACAATGTTCCTACACAATAATAATAAAAATTAAAACACATAGTTACTACTAAATAGATAAAGGGATTCATATATATTATCGTGTATGATTACAAAAACATAATATAATAAAGATGACCCATTGATCATAAAGTATGCATAATATAATAAAGATGATACATTGATCACATTTACCACTTACTTAGCATGCCCAGACAAACCGAACAAGTCTGGTCCCTAGGAGACAGTGTCAACACCTCATTGATGAGCAATAAGAATATCTGGTTACACACTTATCATAACACTGTCGATCACACATTTATGTTGCCTCAAACAACACCCCATTGAAAGTGATGTCATTGAACACACCAAAGATGCACAATTGTCATACCATTAGTACAACAACATTACTAGAAATATTTATCCCTTATATGACACCCTTTAAAACTTATCACAGGCTATCTTGGGTACCTGGATTATGGGTAGCCTAGGCCAGTTCATGAAAATTGGTCATTTTTCATTGCTCTTTATGTTTTTCAATCTTTTCACTATCTATTTGAATTTTCCTCTCTCTTTTAAGTTGATATTGTTTCTTATTTCCTTGAATTTGTAGATACCTTTGTTATTCATTATATCATTAGGTTGTGCAATTTTAATTCATCCACTTGGATTTCCATAATGGGGTTCTCATTAAAATCCCTTTTAAAAACTAATGAATGATGTATGTTATTTTCACTTAAATAAGTTTTGTGTTTAGTACTATAAAAATTTATCTTAAATATTTCAAACAACTCATATTAAAAAAAATCATGAAAACCATAAAATTTGGATTTGATATAATACAAAGGACATGTCCAATTTTTACTTCAAACATTTATGTATATTTCAAGTCCTAAGCTCAATTAATTTGAAGTAATTATTTAGAAATGAATTTTCAACTTGAATACAAACTATTATACTTAATTCAATCGTAATAAATTTAAAATATTTAGTAAGTGACACTAGTTTAGATCTTATGAAGATCTTTGCTAACATGTTTCAGAATCCCATGGTGAGAATCCTGGTGTTCAACTTCTTGGTCTGAGCATAAAGACAATAAATTTCCTTCACCTCTCTTTGTGGTCATTTATACTGATTTAGACCCCTAACAAATTCATGTCATGTTTGATTTTCCCTTATTATGAAATATAGTAATTCACCATTCATGGTCTGAGTATAAAATCCTTAAAAAAGTGAATACTCCCCTATTAGGGGTAATATGAATTGGTATGGGGCAAAACAATTTAGGTAGGGACAATTTTTCTTCTATGTTGAAAATATGACCTCACCTCTATGGTTTAATCTATAAAACTATAACCCACTATAAATTTTTGTCTAAGAAAAATAAATTTAATCTATGTGAACCCATAATTGAGTCTTTTTGTATTATTATTAGGCTCTTAATCTTACATGGGATTACTTTAAACTTACCACTATAGAGAAAACCTCATACTTTCATTAAGTATTTATAAAGTTAAGCCTCAACCACACATTGGTATACTATGTTTGAACTTAGACATAAAATACATTGGTACACCTTAAAAGTCCATAAGCTACTAATGTAAAGATATTTGGAACTCTCGACGTCAAAAACCCATAATAGGTGACATTGGAAAAATTGAGTCTCCACTCACAATATATTTACCTTGTATATATATGGAATCATTTTGATCATCTGAAAATTTGAAAGGAAAAAAATTCAGGTTGAAAACTTTCAAAGGGGGAACTATGAAAAATCAAAGTCTCTTCCCCCTAAGTCCTTTACAATTCACTTCTAAGGGAAATATTAGGGAAAATTCAAAAGACATAAACCTACTAGAAATCACCACTCAACCCTAGAAAAAGTCATGGTATACCCTATAGGCCCATCAACTAGGATTATGTAAGATAACACTTATGTTCCTTGAATATGATAGTGCATATTATTTTAACAGAATTCAAAAATATGCAATAAGAGATGCACCATAAAGTGATGTCATTGAAAACACCAAAACAAAACCAAACCACTACCAAAATCCCCATGTGACTTCATGTTCACCACCATCCTCTACTAACCCATGGATGTTCCCACATCCAATGGAACCCTTTAACATCCATGAGACACCCAAAAATATTTTTAGAATCATCACTTTCCTTTCAAACCAAACTCATCCATTTCATATAATTTCCAAAGGACCAACAATTATCTTTAAAAACTAAGAGAGGTTTCCAAACAACACTTTAACCATACTATAAAAATCACCATTTTCCACATAACAAATGCCAAACACCATCCAATCAATTAAATAAAACATTAATAAGGTAAAGAACCATCCAAATCATCCAATTTCACTATTAATACCCAATTAAGATTTAACCACACACATTAGGCATAAGAAAATATATACATAATTTAAGATTCACTTTGAAAGCTATTTTTAACAAATCATATCACCAATAAAACACCATAATAATTTAACCAAGTACATTAACAAGGTGTAAATCATGTTTTAAAAATTATTTAGTAACACCCAAGGGTCATATGGATTGAATTAGAAAGAAAATGCAGGGAAATGCCCACTACTTGAGTGTGAATGCAATGAAACTTCAACACGAGGGAGAACAAGGCCCCACATACCAACCACATACCCAAGATCCAAATAAAAATTAACTAAACATCAACCCTAACATCTAGGGTCTGTCCAAGACCTAAAAGGAAACCAATAAATAGATAAGGGGAAGAGAGAAAGGGGGAATGGGAAAACCCCTAAAAATCACCTTGGATGTGAAGAGGGGATCGCTGCGGGGTCTCGGGTCGCCGTGGAAGGGGTCGTTGGGGTCGCGGGTTCGCGAGGGGTCGCCGGGGGTCGCGGGGGGTTGCCGAGGTCGCGGGGTCGTGCGGGGTCGTGGGTGGTCGGGGGAACACCGGGGGTCGGGGTAGGGGGGAAGGGTCGGTAACATTAAAAAATATGGAGGGTTTCACGGCGGTTTATAATAAACCACCGCAAAACCATTTTAGCGAAAGGTTCATTGACTTTACTAGTTCTATTAGGGTTCCTTCACTAGTCAAAATGAATCAAGCTAAAGTGACTTTTTTTAAGAAAAACTCACACTACATATTTTTACAAAAAAAAGTGATTTTTCCTTAGAGTTTTTAATATTAACCTTAGTTTATCTTCTTTAACTTTATTAAATTCATAATATATCAGAATATAATCAATAAAGACTACTTAAAAATTTATCAATATACTCCATAAAGTCTCTATTTATCAAATATATATTTATGGATGGAGAATTTTTCAATCCAAAATATGTAGAAAGTAATCATAAGGTCCATATCATATTAAATGGTATCTTTTTGAGATACAGTTTTTCAATAACCTCATCAAATGATACCCTTATCATAGGTCAATATTAGTGAAGAATTGATCCCCATTTAGCTAATCAAAAAAAGTATCAATACTTGGAGTATGTTACTTTTTATTCACTATGATTCCATCATATTCTATAAAATCAATGAATAACTGTAATGATACATCCAAATTTTTCACAAAGAGAATAGGTCTCCCAAATATGATTTGATTGGTTGAATAAAATCCTTCTCTAAAAGATCTTTCTTTTTGTTATTTAATTCCACTAACTCTGCATATGATATTTTATATTGGGTATTTATTATTATGTTGGATTTTTGTATTATATTATGTAAAATCAAACCACTAGAATTACCGCCATGTTTTTGGATAGATTATACTCACCAATGATAATAAGGGAATCATTATATATCTTTGATGCTTGGATAGTTACTCTATGAGTTTTAACTGATAAATCCACAACTAGAAGACTTGGGCTTTAATTATTTTTTGTTGTAATATTTTATGAAATTAATGAATACATATAACTAGAATAAAATAATATACATTCTATATGTGAGTGTATAGTGATTGTGACTACCACAATATCATTTAGATCCTTATCATTAATCTATTAAAATTTCCATACCATAAAATTGTTCTATTAGCCTATACTTTGGTTGATGGTTGTTTACCTCCATTGTCTTCTTATATAAACATTAATAATAAAATTTTACATGAACTCTACACTTGTATCATTATAAATTCACTGTCATCCCTATGTCAATGTCATTCAAATTTTAATTATTTAAAACTCTTTAAAATTTTCATGATATATGTCTATCTCTTCTAAAATTGTATCACTTTACACATTCAAGAACACAATTACCCATGTGAATTTTTCTATATTAGATTCACATGGAATATTTTACATTATTTCTTCCCATTCAATTTCTAAATTCCTCTAAATAATTATTTATCCATTTATTCTTATCATTCTATCCATAAGTCCACTGGGAATCACTGAAATTCATTTCAACATTGAAAACACATTATATTATCCCTTTATAATTTTTTAAAACTATGATTTCCCATTAATTCCATACATGGGGTATCCATAAACTAAAAAATTTATCAATAATACTATTAGATAGGATGAAAAAGCATGTTGTGTACTGTTAAATATTTGTAAAGTAAATCTCTAAATTTCACACATATTAATTTTACTTTTTCATCAACGAAAATAATTCCATATCTATCCTAGTTATGAAATTTCATAGCATAATTAAAACAAATCATGCTTTAAATTTAATGGATGGAAATATTTAAAACAAATTGATTCATTACAATTTATTATAAGAAACAATAATAATAATGAAATAACTAATATCAAAACAAGAAAAAGCTTAGAAATCAAACCCTAGGGTTCGTATAGGTCACCGGGGAAGCAGAGTCTCCGTGGTCGCGGGGTCACCGAGGTCGCGGGGGGCCGGGGTCGCCAAGGTTGTGGGGTGACCGGGGTCACGGGGAAGCTGGGCTCGCGGGGGGCCGGGGTCGTGGGAGGCCGGGGTCGTGGGGGAAGCAGGGGATGGAGCGGTCGAGAAAGAGGAGGGGGAAGGGTCGGGACTAAAAAAAATTGTTTCGCGGTGGTTCCTAGAACCGCCGCTACAAAACTGCCTCTAAACGGCGGTTTTGTTGTAGTGATATGAGGAATGAAATGGAATTTTTAAGTGATGGGTGATGCCCACTATAGCCCCTCGATGAATTGGTAGGTCTCATGAGACAAATTATATTGGGTTTTGGCAGATACCTAACCCATTTATATATGTTTTTTGGCACATGACCTCAATTGTGTTATATATCGTATCAAGAGGCCTCAATGATAGGTTTTAGATATCCAACATTATATATTCCATCATTACAAACTTAGGTATTGATATCCCTTGTGATTATTCAATTAGTTAGAATATTCATGGTTAAGTTTCATACTCATGTGATTATTTATATGGAATTATTTGATCATCATTTATTCCTTCCATATTATGCTCAAGTTATTGATTAAATGTCATGTATTTCAGTTATTTAGCTTTAAATATTGATTATTCCTAATTTATTCATAGTTTTCAATGTATGCTTACCCTTACTAAGTATCTGATATCACCCGTTTATTTTGTTTTATTTTACTGAGGATATGAGGAAGTGTTTTGTGATTGATATGTAGGGATATTATATGGGGAATAACGGAGTTCTCAAATAAAATAATTTTTGTATTTTATGTTTTTAATTGTAATAATAATTACAAGTATGTATCTAGTTTACCTACACTACTAAACTATTCAGTCCTTCAAGATGTGTTTCCCTGTATCTTTTTCTAATGTAACAAACTAGAAAATGGCTCTAGAATACTGGGGTCGAGGCGCTATAGTTATTACATGAATCATATAGTGGTTAGTTATGATCTTTTATTTTCATCATATGTCATCTCATATTGATATTATTTAATCCTTGAGGTTTCTTCCTATTAAATAATTAATGTTACCCATTGATATCGAACCCATATATAGATTCAGGGTTATGATGAGATTGTGCTTGTTGTTGGGCCTCTCGTCGCTAATTATTGATTGATGATTTTTTTTAGACTCTGTTGATAGATACTATTTCCTTGAATTATAAGAACTTTATCTCCCATTTATACCTAGTGAGGATCTTTCATGTATATGAGATGGTAGTTCCCACTAATTTAGATGAAACAAACTATATTTTGGATATTTAGTGTGTGTTTTGATGATAGATACCTCGTGGGTTTTGGATGAGAGCCTAATCTTTGAGTGGTGGATGTTTAGTTTGATTTTTTGACTCCCATTTCCATTTGGTATAAACATTCATTGATGAGATGAAGATTTTGGTGTTGAGATCCCTACATGGCATAATGAGTCATTAGTAGGATATTTTTTATATGAAAACACAGTGATACTACTCTACCATTGTTCAAGTTGAGACCTTATTCATAATAGATTTTTAACTAAGGATGTTGGACCCTCCTTGGGGAATCTTGACCATGTTTTAGCATGTGATGAGGTCTATAGGTCCTATGGTGTGCTTCCATGAACATGTTTTGAGGAGAAATCATTTGATCTTACCAGTTTGGGTGCCCCCCTGTGTGTAAGGTGAGTAGGTGGTGTTTCTTAAAAACACCACTATGGACCAATAACTCCCCATCCAGAGTTTCATGAGTGGGATTTATCAGTTGAGTTTTATTGGTATAGATGCACCCTAGTTTTGGAGCGGATTATCATTTCACATAAAGACAACCAGAGTGGTGTTTTGGATGGACCTACACGTGGAAGATAACATTGAGATCTGATACCTCCCTATTGTTGATCTAGTTACCTACAAAGAAGTTGATTGGTAGGGGATCTAGTAGCATGAGAATAGTCATAGATAGAAAATTCATTGATCTAATCCCACAACCACCACATTTGGATAATTCCTATTAGACATGGAGTATTGATTGTCAGAGTTTTGGGAAGGTGCATGTTATGGGTGGATATAGTCAAGCATCATTAGTTATAGTTCATAGCATTATTCATTTTTTTTATTCATGGACCCACACACTTGATGGTGTTGAAGTGATTTATTTTTCCACATTATTTGTTCAAGAGTTAGAAATTATGATGGGACCATATCAATACAATTTTTTACTAGAGAGATTCTACTATTAGTGATCATATTTCATTCATCCCTTCTAGTGGATTGAGTTCATCCATAGTGTAGAAATATGTTTTTCAATATGTTTCACTTCTAGTAGAGATAGAATTCAGTGGTACCCACCTCAGAATGGATTGGTTACCAATTCTAGTTTTATGTGGTGATATAAAACTAATAAATGGGGATAGGTCTACCTTGAGTTTGGAGTGGGATCCCCTCAGGTATGGAGAGAAGATCCCACCCCCAAGAAATTCAATCCATCTACCCATCATATAGTAATCATGGATTTGTGTGCTATGTTCATCGGTGAGAATTCACTTTCTATGAATGTAAGGGATTTTACATACACTTATAAAGGGAACCCATTGTTATCTCCTGGTGGGATATTAATATATTCATATATTTCATTACAGAGATGGAATTTTGAGTGATCAATGAGTGATATGATTAACAACATTATGGAATTCATGAATCTCTAATAACAAATCCTTACTTGTATCAATTCATGGATGGGCCTATTAGTCATTCAAATAATTTTCCATTTACTTACCATGAGAGTGCTTTTATATGTAAACTTAAATAGGTTATATCATACATTATGATGTACCTATATTGTATGCAATGATATCCATGATATGGATATTGTATCATGCAATTCACTTTAATCATAAAGGAGGTTTGTGAAGCCTTTACTACATATATTATATAGTATAATTAGACTTTATGATTTCATGCATGAGATGCATTCACACTACCACGTACCTCCCATATGTTTTCCTTAGGTTTCTAATCCATGAGATGGATTATTTAATTCTAATGAACCATTCACTGAATTGTTCAAGGAAGAATGAATAAACGTGTAGTAATGACCGTTATATGAGATAAAAACCAATCGTTGATGCTCTTAATTCAATAAATATCATAAGATATAAAACCACACCCCTTTTGAGGTGTTTTTCAATTTAAATTTCACCTAATATCATATATTTTCTTGTTCAATGTTTCATGGATGGGTTTATTGGGAGTTGGAGAGGCTCCTATAGTATTTCAGGGGTTGGAGACCCAAAGATTTGAAAATTAGAATTTATATCCTAGGGAACACTATTAGAAAAAAATTAGTTTTAACCATGAAACCTAACAATTTTGAGAGGATACATAGGCACATGAGTTTTCAAACAGTGCATAGGGTCAGAGGAAATTGTGTAAACACCTATAAAAAGTTATAGAGGTGTTTCAAATAGTTGGATCATGGTTTACTTAATTGTCTGACATAACCATGTGGGGTTAAGGTTCCAAATGTTGTGTCATTTAACCATATAGTCCAATTTACTAGGGTTTGGTTCCTTATATAGTGGGAACCACATGGTTAGGAAACCCATGTGTTCTTCCTGGTGTCTTAAAATTTGGAAAATTACCAAAGTGTGCCTATAATTTCAAAACACCCAAACCATATTTTCTTCTCACCCACATGACTACCCCCCCCCACCCCACACACACACACACTCCTCTCTCTCCACATTCCACCATTTAGCACTTCTCCTCCATTACTTGGTGGTTTCACATGTCGTTCATCCCTATGATGTTCTAGAGGTGAGTTTATCCTTACATTCTCTTCATTTGTTTGATTATTTCACTTTCTATAGATCTCACACAATTTATTCATAATTTATTTTTTTTCTTCTTTATTGATTCTGATCATTTGATATCGAATCATAGGTTGGTATTTTATGAGTGGGCATCTACGAGTATAAGCTTGGTGGTCTTGAGGTTATCCCTTAAAATTATTATCATTTTTATAATGAGTGTGACATGAGGTCATGATGACATATCGTATGCTTGAACTAAATCATAAATAATTGTAATATAGCCCTATTTTTCAAAATTGAACCTTCCACATGGGTTGTGAGTTGTCTCTTGAAAAGTTTAAAACAAAATTGTGACAACCGTGTGAGGTGTTCCTAGATTTGAAATTAAATAAGAAATTTAAGGGGGCTTCCCTAAGGGTGCCATGGATTAAGTAATTAATTGTAAATTTTTTTGGGAATTCTTAGTAAATTATATAGGATATGGTAGTCATGATTTATATGCATTACCTAAAATAACTAAATCATATGAGTTGATTTCGGAATTACTTATTTATTTTAAATTCCTTGGAAATTATATTTGGATTAAAAATTGAATTTGTTGATTTGGAATTCCTTAGAAATACTCCTTGAATTAAACATTTTTCCAATTGATTTGGAATTCCTTGGTTAATAAAATTTCATTAAATAGTGAGCCTAAAGATTATGAATACCTTGGAAATAATCATTGGATTTAGAATTGGTTTGATTGATTATAAATTCCTTGTATACATTCCTTGGATTCAGTTATGAGCTGAAATATTATGAATACCTTGGATATGTGCCTTATATTCAAACTTGAGATTATTTTCTAGGAATTACTTATATATTGTCCTTGGATTTATGTTTGAGACTCTTCATATGATATATTTTGTAAAACATCAAAATATTAAAATATGAACATCATATCTGATAGCATGTATGAAACGCAACACCAAGTGTAGAACAGAATATAACACCTCGATACTCTATGATATATTTACAAATTTAAATAAATTAAATATATTATATAGCTTTAAATGTACACAATATTGAGTTATCTTTCATTATACATGATAATTACTTTCTTTTATGGCTTTTGTTGCATGCAAGATCGAGTTTTATAAAATACTATTAATATTATTATTTAAAATGAAATTTATCTCCTAGATATTAAATTGGAGGTTACGAATAGAATTAAATAAATTATGAAAATATATGGTTTCAATAAATATAAAATGAAATAATTGGTTACCAATTAATTATAAATGAAAATTAAAACTAATTTAATATAAATGAAATGTTTTCATAAAAAACTATTTATATGCGCCCAAAGGTAGTTTTTCCTTTTCCAAAGGTAGTTTTTCCTTTTAATGGTTCTCTTATTTTAAAAATAAATTTTGACAATTTTATAAATTTTATTTGAAAAACTAAACTTAATTTTTTAATTTTTTTTTTAAAAATTATCATAGAGTGATTATTTTCTATTTTTTGATAAGTTTCTTTTTTGTTGAATTGTGAGAAATACTGAATTTTAATTGAAAACTGACTTTTCAATCAAATAATTTATAATTTTAAGTTATATTTGAATAGTTTTTAAAGTAAAAATAATTAAATTATACATATATTAATCCAAATTAGGTCATTGGAATCATTTTTATATTTAATTTAGATATAAAAACTTAGTAAACTTTTAAAAATTTTCACTTTAAAACCCTGTTTTCTCACCACGTCTGTGGGATTAATTTTAAATTTATTTTTGCCACTTATGTGGATTGAATTCATAAAAATGTATTAAATAATTTTAATTTATAATAAGTTAAATTAAATTTTTACCAAATGTATTTGTGAAAGAAGTTAAAATTAATTACAGTGATTAAGAGGAAAACGAGTTTAATAAGGGACTAGACTTTAAACATAAGGGGAACAATAACCTAAAAACTTGTCCAAAAACCATTTAATAGAAATATTTAGACCTTATAATTTATAGTATATAGAAATTATCATTATTTTAGCCTTTTTACACAAAAAAATTGTGGGTGGAATTCACTCTTTCAAAAAATTACAAGTGTGCCACTCACCCCACTTATAAAAGGTCACTCCCTCTCCTCACAACTTCACACATTCAAACCACATTGGTTAAAAAATACCTTAAAAATAACTACCAAAATTACATCCTCTCATATTATAATACTTATTTTGGTCATAAATCTAACCTATTATGGTTTTATTGCAAACCTAAGGAGGATACTTGAAGAAGAGGTAATGTTCTTCTAAAAGAATTTTTATTTTATTTCCTTCCCCACCACCTAAAATTCCTATTATAATATGATAATATAATAACCTTATTATATTAAATATAATGATATATTATTATCTTAAGGGTATAAACTAAAAATTCACACACTTACATCAAATGGGTTATAAAAGCATCTTTTCTGTGTATGGCGGACTACCACCTCATTAACTGATGTCGTTCGTCTTTTCATTACCACATTTAAAGGTTAGTAATAATGATATATTTATAGTTTATATATAATATTTATGATATTTATGATATTTATGATGTTATTATTCTTATGAAATTATTCTATCATGCATACCTTCATGCTTTCCATTTTGTGGGAATATGATATCGTCGCTCGTGTGTATTGTGGACCACCGCCTTGCGAAGTCATGTGATTCATTCAGACATTATATGGAATGTATTATGGATAGTTTTAATTAACATATGTGATATATATGAAATAATTATTATATTTTAATGTTAATATATATATATATATATATATATAATTTACTTTTCTATCTTTCAATACAATAAGAAAATGGAAACAGTGTTTATGCGTACGTATGGCCTACCGCCTCCATGAACAGTGTATTTCATTTCCTATCACAAAATTTTATAGATTAATAAAAATATATATATTCTGAATATATTAATTATATTTACATCATGGTTTAAATTCTGTAGATGATGAAATCATGATCAACATAATAGGAAAAAAATAAAATGTCAAAATATACTCAAAAAACAAGGAAATTAACACCCGAAACAATGAAAATAAAGAAATATTTTTAAAAAGTGGGTAATAATATGTTATAAAATAATAACATATGATATCATACACATTAATATATTTCTTTTATAAGTTAATAACATTTTTAAAACCAATATGCATGAATATAAATCAAGTATAACCAAAAGGAAAGTGTGAGGTAAGAGATCTTCATCTCAATTTCATTTCATTGAGTCATATTATAATGTTTTTCATCTAATTTATTTTATATGGTGTATATAAAAACCCTTGAAATGTAATATAATGAATAATTAATTTTTCATTTTATTTTTATTTTCAATTTTAATTATATAATTTAAGGGGATTTGAATTAAAAGTTACCAATTGGTAATGAAATTCATAACCCAATTCAATTTCATTGGGCTATATTTATCACTCCTTGGAATTAATATTATAAGATTATGTGTAAAATGAATTTTTAATATATATTGTTGTATTTACACTTTTTTATGTGTATGTACAATTTATACACCTAATTGATTCATTAGTTTATTCTCACCCAATGTTTTCAAAAGTTTACTTCAAAATCTCATTTTATTTGGGATTGTTTGCACTTGAATTTATATTAAAGGAAATTATTTGATCATTGTTAAATAGAAAAAAATATATTTTATTATCCTTTATTTATTCGTGATTATTTTCAAGTAATAGTACTATATTTACACTATTTGGTACTTAAAATGTTTTGAAGAAAACCCGACTTCATTTCTCTCTTTGGTCAGAAATATATTTTCTTCCAAAACCATGTTTTACAAAAATGTTTTTAGAAATGTTTTTAACATTTTAAAAATGATTATTCAAAGTATTTTTTACCCTTTATAAAAAAATTATCTTTTTAGAATTTATTTTCAAATAAATTTTTATTCAAAATGTTTTTTAAAATAAAAAAAATATTTTCCTCAAGATTGTTTTTAAAGAACTTATTTTATTTCATAAATGATAACAAAAATTATTATTACTCCAATGAGTATAAATTGTATTGATACCATATTTATTCGTCCTAGAGATGGATTATGATTATTTTTACCAAGGATAGTATTGAAATCCACTTCCTTGAATCATTTTCATAGTCATTAACTTCCCCTTGAGTTATTCACTTTCCTATGATCATTGAGAATTAAATTTCTTCTAAATATCCATATCATTTATCATGGATATGATTATTGCCTAAACTATATACCATTTTTACATATAGTGTTTACTTTGAAAGTTATTTGATTAAATGGGATAATATTGATAAATAAGTATCCTTTACTCAATACGGATATTTGATAAGGCACATTGTTTAGGAATTAAATCGATTATTCGATATATGAGGAATGATTTAAACATGAAAGACATAGGTTGGGGATCAGTTAATGAAAGTCTCTCAATGAATCGATAGTCTAATGGGGAAAAATTAGTTGGATAGCCTTAGATAAATGGGTATTTACTTGATATGTTTTAAACAGACTTGTGAAAGGTCTTTATGATAAAGGTTCCACAGACCTGGGAAACATGACGACCAATATTTAAGAATTTCATTCATTTAAATTATTATTATTATCCATGAGATTTTCACCATGAAAAAATATTTGGATTCATTTAATTCTCATTTTATTGATTAAATGGCATGCATTTTCTATTATTTACCTTGTCATATTTATTCTTCTTTATCTTATCTTGATAGTCATGTTATTTAAATAACATGGGTTTTCAATTATTTACTATGCCATATTATTTACGCACTTCCTTATTAGTTTACTAATTACATGGAGTGTTTTTTCTGTTATTTACCTTTACATATTGATTATGCTCATTGATTCATTATTTCCTCCACTATATTTAACCCCTGCTAATCATTTGATCCCACCCTTATTTTTTTTCCGTTCCCTAGGATTCAACAAAGTTTACTATGACTTACATGTAGGGATACACTAGATGAAATAAATTTTTTTTCAAAATGAATAATGTTTTAATTGGTGTATTCAAAATATAATGTAAGACTCGTGTATGTATCTAGTTTAACAATTCTATTAAACTGAATGGTCCTTTGGGATGTGATTCCTTGTATCTTATGATAATATAATGGTAACAGACACCGGCTTTGGGATTCTAGGATTGGGGTCACTACAGTTGGTATCAGAGTAAGTTTAGTAGAATCCTAGTTAACTATATTTAATAAAACATATATTAGGGAACATAGCCCTAAGATATAATTTGAGGATAAGTATATAACATCATAATAATGTTTTGGTAAGGTAGATATTATGTGTTTTTCCTTGAAATAAATCCCTATCGGGATAATAAAAGTGGACATGGTTCTAGAACAGATGTATTTGGGAGTAATAACTCCGAAAAGGGTGATTAAAGCTTGACTCAAGTATAACCTAGTACACGACAATGGATCTTACTATGCACCTGGTTTGACACTCTCGAGTGATATTTGTAAGGGTTGGTGTTCTGAGAACCAACTATTTTGTACTTTGATTACATGAATGTTAACTTATTATATATTGTTCAGTGTTCTGCATGACTATAATATAATAATGTCCTGGAATATTTGTTGCATTAATAAGGTCATGGCAGATCCCCACTATTATGAGAACCTTGAAATTATATAACAATATTCTTAAATAAAGTTCTACGGTTGGATGACATACTATTATAGGACACATAGTATACAGATAATCATGTGAGAGTAATCGTAAGAAGACGAGACTCTCTCTCATGGAGTTCACACTTGGTAATCTCCAAGATGGGAGATTATGAGAACAGACACCCCAGTAGTAATTTGGCATATCTTGGTGTCATCGGACATAACTATCTACGAGCGTGTGTGATGGTCCTTAGACTAGAATATTATCATTAACTCATGTCATGACTCGCTCACTTAGATTTACTGATAAAAACTGTCACGCAGACAGTTGGTGGGAAGTAGGGTACGTTGGGTGCGTTACGAGTGACATGTTGTTAATGGATAAGTCAAGGAAGGATTGTTCCTTCCATTTATGGAAGTTGATATCTTTTCCCTTTGATTGAAATAGAACTATCGCATTAAATTCCATGGCCATGGTGTAAACGATGAGTTTATTTCAGGTAGTCAAAGAATGACGGATCAAGTATATAGGTTTGTGACACTACCATGAAACCTTCTTGATGAGATATTGAGAAAAAGGGATTAAATTACATAGTAAGCGTTCGTATGAGGTGATATGTCAATGTGGAGTCAACTTCTTTCTTTTGGGTGCCTTGAACCGTTGCTAGATAGTAATCTTGGACTTTAGGCAAGCCCGCCTAATGCCAACGAGAAAGAGGCCTAGAGGGTCACACATTAAGTGTATTCATGTATGTCAAGTAAAATAAAGATTATTCCCATATGTGGTTTAATAATTATTCAAGGAAGCCTAAATCGGTTTAATGTTGGAGGAAGAATAAAATGAAAACAAGTACACACCATGTATTAATTATTACACGCCGTGTAGTTTTTATTTTGAAAACAAGTACACAATGTGTATTATTAAATGTACACACCGTGTAGTTTTCATTTTGGAAATGAAATGAATAAATGAAAACAAGATATACATGATGTGTACATTTAATGCACACGTTGTGTAGTTTTCAATGAAACACAATTACACTCCGTGTATTTATTATTACACATCGTGTAGTTTTTCTAGTCAGGATTTTGAGGATATAATATTGTTTTATGATATTTATTATAATCAGCGTGATCGCATTTCAAGGAATAAATTATTCAACATGGGGGTTTTCAATAAGAGTTAATGAAATAAATGAAATGCCTAACGCGTTTATTTATTATCATAACTCTAAAACTTCAAACTCAATTATAAATATCCTCACAACCCCAACTCTTTTCCAAAACAAGATAATCATTGTGCACAACAACTCTGGGGAATTCTTTCAAGGCCGAAAGAACCTCTTCCTACAATAACTCTCTCAAGACCAAGAGAGATCATCTTCCATCGGATCAAGATGATCTAAGGCGGACAACGCAAGAAAAGTTTTCTCCACACTAGCACCCAGAGACTCTTTTGGCGATGTCCAGAGATATGAGGTGCACGTGTAGATCACTGCTAGAGGAAGTATACACTTGGCTTCTGCGACACAATGAAAAATCACATCATAATGTGATCAAGAAAATCAATGAAGAAAGAACACCCAAAAGGTATTTCTTTTCAATTGATTAAATTAATTATAATCAACCTGTAACGATCTTACTTTGTGGTTCGGGGACTTTCCTTTTCTTTGTTGATTTCTGTGATTCGATCCGTGGAGACAGGATTTTATCATCATATTGATCCCGGATTGATCATTTTTAATGAAAAAAATCCAAGTGGGCACATCTACCCACGCTCTTCCACTGTGCCCGAAACCTTCAATATTCTTAAGATAATACACATTTTATTTACAATCCATTATAAATGATTTGAATAGATAATGAAAATTAATGACCTAGTATAAACCCTAGACCAAGGAAGGAACCATGTGGAAATAAAATGGATGAAGTATTTATGTATTTTGATTTAAGAAATAAATTGTTTAAGTGTTTTACCAATAGTATTTTGGTTAAAAGAATCATAAAACATTTATGGATTCTGTTAAATTTTAGAAGAAATTATGTATTAATTAACATAAGAGTTATGGATACCATCATAGGTTAATGAGTTTAATATTTAAAATAATATCAATTACTTAAATAAATATTTTAGGATTTATGTAATTATACTCTACAAAGATTGAGTACATTTTGGATAAATTTATGGAAAGTGTAAGTTTAATTAGAAAATGTATTTGAATAATAATTCCTTTGCATTTTATAGACATAATTCTTAAGGTATTGATAACATTTAGGATTAATATTATCATTAATGACATTGTAATAATATTAAAATAATATTATTATACTTTGTAAAAAAAAATTGTATTGAAAACCATAGTAAAAATGATTATTTAATCATTGATTTTATTTTAAGGATTTACATAATATTTTTTGTGAAAATTATAAGAATTATATTAATATAGTTTATAAAAAGGATAACCCACATACAGGGTGAAAACCCATCACATCTAGAAATGAGTTGGAACTTGGACACATGACTGAAGGATGATAAGGGTTTCACACCGACTACTGGCCTACGTGATGTTTTGGTTAATGTGTCATTATTTTTAGTTAAAAAAATTTAATGAAAAAATATTAATGATGAAACAATAGTGCTACATTTTAGGTTTAGAGACTAGTGTATTAACTATATTGGTTTTGTAAAATATGTATATGGAATGGATTTTCATTCTTTTATGGATATTAGGATCAGTTAAAAGTAATTTTTAGTGCCTTAGGAATAAAAATTAATTTTTGGATATTTATTTCTTATAATAAGAGATGAATTATAAATTGATCAAAGCACAAAAAATGATAAAACTTAAATTATAAACTCATAAAGTAAGTATATTTACTTATATTCTTAGGCAGTTAAATAATTCATCATCTTTTGGAAAAATTGTCTTGAATTAAAATTTTATCCTATTACCTTCATTTATGATGACATCAATGACCTTTACATGCCTACTATATTTAAGGTTTTGATCCCATAAAAATTACATTGATCATTAACTTTATTACAATCAATTAAATGACTCACTATTTATAAATATTTATACTTTTTCTCAATTTCCATATCATCACTTTCCACCAATGTTCTCCTACATAGAATCCTAGTCACATGTTATTCTAGATGACCTTTATACTTAATTATCTCTCTTATTAAGAGAATATTTTATTAACAATTTTATGATGTGGGTTTTTTATCAATTTTATTTCCAAATTTCAAACCCTTGATTATATATATCAATTTTAAATTATGAGGACATAATTTATTTAAGGTGTGGATAATGTAACACCCTAAACTTTTAAAATATGAACATCATATCTAATAGAGTGTATGACATGAAACACCAAGTGTAGAAAAGGAATATAACACCCCAAGACATTATGATATATATAATATTTTAAATAAATTCAATCTATTTTATATCATTCAATGAACAAAATATTGAGTTATCTTGTGTTACACAAAATAATGACTTTCCTCAATAGATTGTGTTGCATGCAAGATCTAGTTTTATTGAATAATATTAATATTGTTATTTAAATTGAAAATTATATCCCCCCATGGTCGGATAGGGTGGTAATAGTGGGTTGGTGTTTGAAGCATGATCATGGGGTCGAGTCCCCAGGCCAAAGAATTAATTGCAATTTCTTTTTAGTGTTTTTTGTCATACTTACGGTTATACCAGACCTTTTAAAATGAAAATTATCTCCTAGATGAAAAATTAGTGGTTATGAGTAGGATTAACTAAATTATGAAAATATATGGTTTTTAAAAATATAAAAGGAATTAATTGGTTACCAATTAATTATAAATGAAAATAAAATCCAATTTAATATAAATGAAATATTTTTATAAAAAACTATTTGTATCCTCCCAAAGAAGTTTTATTTTTCATAAATTAAATTAATTATTATTATAAAATGATGATAATGAAATTTAAATATTATATATTAAATCAAATTTTTTTACATTAATCCAGTAGATTTTATAGGTATAAGATAAGAACACATCCAATTTTACATATAAAAAATTGTATTGTTTTAAAGGTAGTTTTGCCACCTTTTAATGGAACACCTGTTTTAAAACTAAATTTTGACACTTTTATCAATTTTATTTTAAAAAATAATTTTTTTGAAAGTATAATTTTAAAATTATCTTATAGTGAATTTTTGGTATTATTTTGAGAAGTTTTATTTTTTGATGAATAGTGAAAGATATTGAATTTTAATTGAAAACTGAATTTAAATTTAAATAATTTATAATGTTAAATTATATTTTTAATTGGTTTTAAAGTAAAAATATTTCAATTATAAATCTATAAATCTAATTTATTCCCATTTAGTCATTTTTATATTTAATTTAGATATAAAAACTCAGTAAACTTTTGAACATTTTACTTTAAAAACCCACTATCTTGTTATGTCTGCAGAATTAATTTTAAATTATTTTTCCCAATTATGTGGATTGAATTTGGAAAAATATATTAAATATTTATAATAATAATAATTTATAATTTACTACAATTTCAACTTAAGTTTTTATTTAAATTATCAGTGAAAGAAGTTAAAATTAATTACAGCGATTAAGAGAGAAACGATTTTATCAAGGAACTAAACTTTAAACATAAGGGTCCAAATGACCTAGAAACTTGTACAAAACCAATTATATTACAATATTTATAACTTATAACTTCTATGATATATAATTTATCATTATTTGTGCTTTTTTACCTGAAAAAATGTGGGTGTAATTCACTCTTTCAAAAAATTACAAGTGTTCCACTCACCCGACTTATAAAAGGCCACCCCATCTCCTCTTCACTTCACACCTTAAAACCAATTTGGTTAAAATAATATCTACCCAAATAAATCTCAAAATTCCATAACTTGATAATATAATCCTTATTTTTGGATTAAATATAAACTAGGAAGGGTTTACTGAAAACCTAAGGAGGATACCCGAAAAAGTGGTAATGTTCTTCTAAAAGCATTTTATTTTATTTCCTTCTACACCTCCTTGAATTAACATCATAAATGATTATATAATAACATAATTATCTTAAATATACTTATATGTTGTTATATTAATGTTAATACTTATAAATTAACACACTTCCATCAAATAGGTTACAAAATCATTGTTCATGTGTAAGGACTGACTACCACCTCATGAACCAATGTCATTCATTTTTTCATTACCACCTTTCAGGGTTGGGAATAATGATTAATTTATATTTTATATATTATATTTATGATTTTTATTATTTTATTATTCATATATAATTATTATATCACATATAACTTCATGATTTCCATTTTGGGGTAACATGATATCGTCAATCATGTGTACAATCGACTTCCACTTCGCGGAGCAATGTGATTCGTTCACACTTTACATGGAATGTATTGAGCATGGTTTTAATAAAAATATGAGATATATATGACATAATAATGATACTTTAATTATAATATATATATATATATATATATCATTTACTTTTATCTCTTTCACTATGATAAGAAAATGGAAACAATGTTCATGTGTACGTATGTACTGTCTTCTCCATGAACAGTGTATTTCATTTCTTATCAAAAAATGTTATAGATTAATATATTTATATATATATAATTAATATTTATGATATTTACATAATGTTTTAAATTCTTTATATGATGAAATTGTGATCTGTGTAAAAGGAACAAAAAACAAGTCAAAACATACTCGAAAAACAAGGAAATTAACACACAAAAAATGAAAATAATGAAAGATTATTAATAAATGAGTGAAACGATGTTATAAAAGAATCATATATGATATAGTAATTATTAAAATTATTATTTTATAAGTTAATAACATGTTTAAAACTACTATACCGTAGGTTAAATAAAGTATGACCAAAAGGAAAGCGTACGGTAAGGAATTTTCGTCCCAATTTTATTTCATTGAGGCATATTATAATAGTATGCACCTAATTAATTTTATATTGTGTATATAATTCCCATTTTAATTTAATATCATGAATAATTCATTGTTAATTTTTTTCTGAGTTTAAATTTTAATTATTTCATATTAGGGTATTTGAATTAAAAGTTACCAACTGGTAAATAATTTCATAGCACAATTCCTTTCATTGGGTTATACTACTTCATTATTGTAGTTAATATTATAAGATTATGTGTGAAATGATTTTTGACTATATATCTTTGGTCAAAAATTTGTTTTCTTTCAAAACAATGTTTTATAAAAATGTTTTCATAATTATTTTAACCTTTTTAAAATGATTTAACAACAGAATTTTCACCCTTTATAGAATGTTTTATGTTTTTAAAAAAAATTAAAGAAAATGTTTTTCAAAATGTTATTCAAAACAAAAAGGATATTTTCCTCAATAATGTTATTAAATATATTATTTTATTTCATCAACCAAAACAACCCTTATTCTTTTTCCAATGGGTATACGTTGTATTAATACCATCATTATTCTTCCCCTAGATGGATTATTATTATTTTCACCAAGTATAGTATTGACATTCACTTAATTGAATCATTTTCATAGTCATTAGATCCCCCTTGAGATATTCACTTTCCCATGATCATTGAACATTAAATTTCTCCCAAATATGCATATCAATTATCATAAATATTATCATTTCTTGAACTGTATACCATTTTTATATACAGTGTTTACTTTTAAATTGATTTCCTTAACTAGGGAAATATTTATAAATTCTTATACTTTACTCAATATGGATATTTGATAGGGCACATTATTTATGAAATAAATTGATTATTCGATATATGAGGAATGATTTGGACATGAAAGACATGGGTTGAGTACTGGTTAATGAAAGCCCCTCGATGAATCAGTGGTCTCATGGGATGAATTAGTTGGCTATCCTCAGCTAAATGGGTTTTTACCCAGTATGTTTTAAACCATATTTTGAAAGTTATTGATGGTAAAAGTTCAATGTACCTAGAAAACATCGTGTCTAATATTTAAGCATTACCTTTATTTCAGTTATTATTACTATCTATGATATTTTAACTATGAAAAAATCTATGGATGTATTTCATTATTATTTTATTGATTCAATTTCATGTGTTTTTAGTTATTTACCATGAAATATTGATTATGTATTATCTTATCATCATAGTCATGTTATTTAAATTGAATTATTTTTCAATTATTTACCATGCCATATTATTTACACACTTCCTTCTTAGTTTACTGATTACATGGAATGTGTGTTCAGCGTTGTACCTTTCCATATTGATCATGATCATTGATTCATTATTAATTATGTTATATTTAACCCTTACTGGTCATTTGATCTCACCCTTATTTTTTTCCCTTTCCCTAAGATTATATGAAGTTTACTATGACTGTTATGTAGGGATATTCTTGATTGAATAAATTTATTTTCAAAAAAAATGTTGTAATTTTTGTATTTCAAATGTAATGCAAGACTCATGTATGATTCTATTTTACCAAGACTACTAAATTGACTGGTCCTTTAAGATGTGATTCCCTATATTTTATGAAAATTTAATGTTAATAGGCACCAACTTTAGGATTCTAGAGTTGGGGTTGCTACATATTTTGACTAGAGATATCCAACACTGACCGAATCAGTTATGGTCGATCCTGGGTGTCATCGTGGAACCTAAGGATCAACAATAATTATTTATTTATATTGTTTGATCTATTTTTTATGCACATATTCATGTACTATATCTTATATTGAATATTCTTATAAACTTAATTGGTGGTGGCCTACCAAGTAGTAATCACACCCTACTCAGGCTACCATTGGTACCTAGTCATACTTCATAGTTGCATGTCAGGATAAGGGAAAACACCCTTTGACTAATTCTTGATTATTAACTGGAATGGGGAGCATGAGTAATGGGACTAAGGTATGACTCATGAGCATTTTGGTGGAGTTTCCCATTTTTTTTATTTTGTTCACTTTTGGTATTTTGATGTGTATGATATTCTATGGGTGTATCAATTTCTTGAAATGTATATAGTTAATTTTGATATCACATGGTTGATGTTTATTTATTGGAACTTTCCATGATTTTGGTTTATATATTTACCTAATGTATGATATTGATATTATTTATGATGTTATTACACTCTGATATGAGGGTATAATGTAATATTCCAAGACTTTAAAAGGAAAGGCTATGTTCGATAACATAAAATATATTCAACACAGAGATTAAACAAACAACTAAATATTATTATTTAAATGCAACTATTATAACCTAGCCGTTAAATAGGCTTGAATGAATATAATTAATATAATTAAAAACTATATACTGTACATACTCATTATTAATTCATTAATTTATTATTTTTAAATAATAACATGAATTTTTAGTAAATTCATTTTATCCTTCAAAAATACATTTTTTTCAAAAAAAGGGGTTTCTTTCTTTTATGAGTGAATATTATAATTAATTTTTAGAAGTTCTAAAAATTAATTTGGAAAAAATAATTTTATTTTTGAATGTATCATGTCAAAATTATCTTAAGATGAATTGTTTAATTTTTTAAAAAAACTTTAATTTCAATAATTATTGAAAATCATAATTTTTTTTAAAAGTTGTATTTTTATTTTAAATTATTCACAAAGTAAAATTATATTTTTATTAGTATTAAAATGGCATTAGTTCATTTTCATCACATTTTGTAGGTTTAATTTTAAATTAAATTCTACCAATTCTATGTTTTGAATTTTGAAAAATGAAATATATATTTATAATTAGGATGTTCAAATTTTTTTAATTGATCCCCTTTTATTTTCGGTCAATATGAATTGCAACCATGGTAAAATTTATCACCTCTATAATTGGTAAATCAAGTTAATATCAGTAATATCTAAGTGATAAGCCATAATTATTCATTTTAATTCCCATTGGATGAATGAAATTATAATCCTAACACTTAAGCTTCCAAATTGAGTTATTTAATGGACGTTTTTTCCTAAAAATGACATATATATTATTTAAACCAAAGGAAGTGACAAAATGTCACTCTGTTAATTTTAAATATCATTTATGAGTTTAAGTAGGGAAAATTTAGTTATGAAAAAATAGTAATAGTAATTTTGTGCCTAATTAAATTTTTTCCATGATTGTAATTTATTTATAGTTTTTAGGAATTAAATAATTACCTTAAATAGTTACACAACGCTGATAAAATAATTATTCAGTTAATGGAAAAATAAAATAAATGATATTAAAAATATTAAAAGTATTATAATTTGAGATAATTAAGGTGATAAATTAATTTTATATGTTACCTTAGCATTTTGGGGATTATTTAAAATAATTGGTTCAAATTCTGAGTTTTTTCTTTATGTTATTAAAGTCAAAGTAATGAATAGTGTCAAAATTGACAATAATGATATTTTATGAAAATAATATTTTTTTAATTTATTTAAAAATCATAAAAATAATAAATAAGGAAAAATTTAATAATATATGGTTTAAAATATAATTTCTTAACCATTTATGAGTCAATAGTTACCTTATATGTTAAATTATAACCTTTTAAGATTGAAAAATATGTTATCATGAATAATATTAAAATAGGTTAGTTGAGGGGTAAATCCAAAAGATAATGTTTAAAATAGAAATTAAACCAATCCAAATTTTATTGGTTGATTATATTTCAACCATATAATACCCAAGGTTCAAATTCATGACCATTTTAAAGTATTTGACTCTATAATAGTCTTATTATATATATTTTTTTTAATGAAATTCCAAAAGTGTCTCTCACCTCATTTATAAAAGGACACCCACTACATCACTTATGAAAATCACTATGAGCCTTATGGATTTACCATCCATTGATAATTTATCTTATCCAATTTTATAGACACATTATAGAGGTGATTTTCTACCAAATTACCAACCCTATATCCATTTAGAGGAGATAAAAAGGATCCATTTTGAAGAAGAGGTAGTCACTCTAACTGATCACTTTATTTTTATACTCATGTTTACCTCATCTGAATGTATGATATTTATCATAAAATAAAAAATTAATCATTATAAATATTATAAAATTTTATTATGATTATGAAAACACCATTATAGCCCTTCTTTCACATCAAACAAGAAGTGAAAGTATGCTCATGTGTGTGTATGACTTACCGTCTCCACGTTGCGATATAATTAATTGTTCACCACTATCTTTTATGGATGGGTATTATGATGGTTTTTATATTTATATATTATATTTATGAAACAATTATACTTTTTTAATTATAATATTATGTCTGCCTTCTTATCATCCAATATTTTGGGAGATGATAACATTACTCGTATGTGCGTATGGACTATCATCTCCACAATGCGATGTGGTTAAATTTTAATTTATATTTTACATGAAGGGTAATAAGTATTAATTTTTTGAATATATATGATATAATAAATATTCTTAAAATGTGAATTATTATTTACCTTTCTTTCATTCCATCAGTTGAAAAATGGAAACATCGTTCATGCGTACACAAAGCCTACCGTCTCCATGAATGATGTAATTTAATTTTATATGTATAATTTTTATGAATGATTATAAATATGTATATAATAAATATATATTATTTTAGTACCATGATTAAAATTCTGTAAATTATGGGATTATGATCAAAGTATAAGGACCAGGACTTCCGAACAGAAACTTGCTTGGAAAACGGAGCAATTATCACACAAAATAGTGATTTTAATAGAAAATTATTAATAATAAAGTGATAATATGTTATAAATAAATAATACAAGATATGGTATACATATTTTTATGTAATAAGTTTATAATTAATCCATATTTATTATAGGGTAGTTTTGAATGTGAATGAAGAAAAGCGAGAATTGAGGTAAGGTTTCTTGTCTTGCTTTTAGTTCTATGAGACATATTCCATATTCACCACTTATTTATTATGTGTGGTTTATATACTAACTATTTTATATATTATATCATTTATATATTTTAATTCATGGTATTTAAAGTTTTATTTGAATTTATTTCTTTCATGGGGCTTAGGATTCAAAATTTACTAAAGTGGTAAGGGTATATTTTACAATCTATACATTAGTTGGGGCTATTTATATTTTTGTCTCCATTGGGGAATATTTATCTTTAATTTACATGTTTTATGAAAATATTTTCAATTTCTTTACTATTCACCTTCAATTTTTTTAAGAATCATTTTTACCCATGTTTGATTTTTTACAAAATTGTTTGAAAGGGATATTTTTTTTCATTTTCTAAGTGATGTTCTTTGTGAATTTTATGAAAAAAATATGAAAGGTATGTTTTTTAACTTATAAGACATGAGAATATTTTATTATTATCATAATTCCTCAATTATTTGAATCTTACTTTACAGTTCTGAAAGATAATTTTTAATGAAAATGTTTTCATTTAATAGTACACAGGTTTTTTAAAGAGAGGTGATTTTAAAATGGAAAAGTTATTTTTCAAAATAATTATTCCAAGTGATCTTTAAAAATAATTTTCCATATAATATTACATACTTTTATGTTACTTATAATTTACTAGGGATGTTATCCAAGGATACCATCCATATTCTTTATTTAGATTTTGTATGCTTATGATGGTGTTATGTTTATGAATCTTGTTTCTTTTCCATGATCTATGTTATGATGAAATGTTTATGAAACACATTTCTTTTCATGGGTTATGATATCATGAGTGATTTATGATCTTATGGAACACATATGAATGATTTTCATTATGTGAAGTGTGGGACCTATATCTTCATCCAATGCATTGGGTAAAGAATGATATCTAATGAGATAAACATGGATGGAATGGGGAATGAACCCAATTCAGTAAGGGGTCATATCCATTATGATAGTCATGGGAGTGAACCTTGACTACTATGATGGTTTGGGGAGTGAACAAATTCTGTTATTATAGTATTGGAAAATATCCTTGACTACTAAGAAAATTTTTTTATATTCTCATGTGTATTCTACAATTACATGAATTATTCCAATGATATGCTCTCATAGATTATATTGATTCAATTATGATTCATATCTTATGAGCTATCAAGATTTATTCCATGGCTTAAGATTTATGATATATAATATGTAGGGTAAAAATTTCAAATGTTATTTTTATGTTCTTATGCCTTTATGCTAATGTTATGCTTATGTATTCATTAATATCTCCCATGTTTACCCTAAATGGGAATCTGAACTCACCCTTTACTCATGTTTTCTTTCCCCAGGTTATAAAGAAAGGTTTTAAGTAGGGTATGTCTAAGAAGGGTTCTAGATGTAGGGAAATTTTGGGAGATGCTAAAGATTTTTATGAGCCAACTGTTTATTTTTCAAACTTATGTAAGCTTTTTTCCAAATTATCTAAAACTAAAAACCTTAAAGGTACTTTATTATAAAAGTTCTCCATTATTTCCTTCTATTTTTATGTTTTGTATGGTTGAAATTGGGTCACATTTATGGTTATCAAAGTCAGAAATGTAAATATTATGTTTTCAACACCATATCTAGGAGTGCATGTTTCATGATATTATATATAATCTCTCTACTATACCACCATATAATCACAATAATAGTTAGAAGTTTCTAGATTATGGGGAGGAACACTTGAGGTCACATAGCAATTTGAGTCAGGACACTGATAAGTGGTCTCTGACCGGGGGCATTACAAAGTGGTGTCATGGACCTTTCTCTTTTTATAACTATTTGGGTAAGGTATATAGAAGATTGAGTGTTGTTAGAACTTCATATAGATATCATGCTTGGGAGTATATAACTAATATACAAGGGAAAGGATAAGTTTCGAGGTATGGGATTTCTATTGTGGTTTCCACTATTATTGTTGACCCATTTCACCTCGAGTGACATGCATGATTTCAAAATTATGATTTATTGGATTTTGTCACTTAGATGGAAAGGTAAGAGTGAATGTGCATATACATCATGACAGACACATAGGAACCACATTTTATTTACATTATTTCCTATGATTGGTTGCCTTATGACACAAAGTAATTTATTTAAAGTGTCAATAATAATTTATATGTTGTTTTCCCAAATAAATTTATGGTGGGATATTACTTAACTGATTTGGAAGGTGGTTGAAAATATTGATTATTACCATGCATAAGTTAAATAAAATGGTTGTTAAACTTTTGAATATTTTCCACTATAACTCATAATCAAAATTTCATTTAACTGAGCTTCAATTATAAATATTCTTGTTAAAGTAAAATATAAAATCATGATAATGTGGATCCTATATATATTATTTGGACCTTATGTGTATATGGTGATGGCACTATGTATGGGTAGATGGGGCTTGTGAGAGAACCCAAGTTATAAGACTCCTCTATTTTGATATGTAGAGAATAATGGGTGTTATAACCATTTCCACTTTCCTTAAATTGTGATATCAATAAATTTCATGCTAACATATTTTGAGGAATGTGTTTGGAATTGTAGAAAAATGACTCTGTGATGTCCTCTGGTTTAGAACTAGGAGGTTGATGATGACCATTCCCCAAAGTTTATAGGTATAGATCCTCCTATAGTTCCAAGTGAAGCTATAGATGTTCAGATCCAGGAGATATTATTACATTTTATGTTGTTGATGGAGAGATAGACTCCAGGAGATTAATTAAGGATGTAGGATCTCACTAGATAGTTTTAGTTGTAGCATTTTCTTTTATTCTCAGGTGAGGGTGGTCTCTATGCAGTTGAGTTTTGGGTAGAGTCTAACTAGATTATCTTTGACCATTTGAATACACCTATAGAAATGAGGGTGAATCTTATGGAATCTATTCTTTTGGGATTTCTGAAATGATTGTGGGAAGTTATGGTCTAAGAATACTATCATGAGAGGATGACTTAGAAGAAATTTCAGACCAAGTTATTTGACCAATTATTTACTATGACACTGAGAGAATGTTGGTCTATGGATTTCATGAACCTTGAGTATGGAGGTATGTTAGTGATGGACTACACCACTTGTTTTAAGAATTTTTAGTGGTTCATCCAAATGCTAATATGGAAGAGGTGACGAGGGTGAGACATTTTGAGGACAACCTTGAGTATGAGATATGAGTGTATGTGATTATTTTTCACATACTAACCCTTTAAAATGTGGTGAATTATACCCTAATTACTTATTCACCTATCATAGGGTGGTGAAAAGGTTATTAATTTATTTTTTAATATTACACAATGGCTGACCAGAGTTGTCTCACTTGAGGATTTATTGTGGTAAAACACACACTATTCCTAATTCACCTAATAATATACTTATGAAAACAATGAAATTTGGGTTTCCATATATTTAATGAGAAAATATAATCTAAACATACAGATTAAATTCAAATTGAATGAATGCATAAAAATGATGTTAGATAGAAAGAATATCCTCCCAAGAGAACACCTATGGTGAACCATCATCATCTCATTATTAATTTCATACATAATTAACACACTCTATTGTATGTGTGAGAATACTATTCTTTATAGGTTGTGAATATAAGGTACACTCAATGACCACTAATTAAACCACACATCCACCTCTTAAATCGAGGGAAAATAATAAAAAAGTAAAGGTTAAACCTTGGGTGTCAAGTGGAGACACAAATTCACCTTTCCAACTAAGATTCCCCTCAGATAAACTCAAATAAAATAAAATACATTAGTAATTAATGTTTAAAGACTTGGGTTTATCATTGTATTTCTCCCTTGGAAAATTCCTTGGGTTAGTTACTCATTATCATGAGTATAAGAGTTCACAGTGAGAAGAGAATGGGGAGATAAAACAAGAGAGAGATATAATAAGAGAGAAATTAGAATAGTAAAATTAAAATATGAAATTCAATTACAGAATGAAAATAAAATGAAAATAATCTACAATGAAACTTTGCAAAAAATTACTATAAAGTCCAATCACTAATAATGTTATGGAAGTACAAATTTATAGGGAGAGGGGTGGATCATTTTGCTCCTGATTTTTCATCCAAAATGTTTCATAGGGTAGACATATTAAATCGATGAATTTGTAAAATGTGTATTTTTTTTAAAGCTTTCCAACAATGTCTTAAGCGTTTTATAACCAAATTTCATCTTCATTATACACATATATCATTATTTATGACCCATTTTCTATGGAGAAATTATATGGACAAGATGACTGTTTGTATTCCCATGCACCGATTTACCATAAATTTATGACCATGAAAGAAGAAAAAACACACATGGAAAAAAATTAAAAAAAATGTTCCCTAGGATTTTATAATTCTTCATGTAATATTTAAAATCAATTTTTATATCCATTTGTGAGATATGATTCCACTTTTTAAAGTCAAAAGATCTGGGAATAGTTTCTAAGGCATGAATTGATAACTCTTTTTGGGCCTCCAATGTTTGGATTCAGAACTTGGTCCACTTGAATCAAATGTATCCCAAAAATCCTGTAATGCTAGAGAAAATTAATTTTATAATTTTTATTAGTATAGTGAAATTCATGGAAAAATTAAAAAAATAGATTAAAATATCAAAAACTCAAAAAATATTCCATTTTAATAATTAATCTCAATTTATTCTAAAATCCTAAAAATATGAAATTTGTGGGATATAAAACATTTATTATATTATAAAATATATGAAAATATAATCTTCATCAATTGCACTTATGGGAAATTATCAAATATCTAAATCAAAATTTTCCCAAGAATAAAAAGGGAGAAAAATTCCAAGATCATATCCAAAATAAAATTCCCTAATGTATTATATATATAAAAATCCAATTTCATTTATATTTATCTCATTTAAATTTATTCAACCTAAAAAAATCCATCATTGGCCCAATAAAACTTTCCTCACATTGAATTTTATGTCACTTTTCACTAAAAATTTAATTTGGATTTATACTCATACTTGAAAAGTGATTGTATCATCATTAGCCTTTGAAAAGTATCATATATACACACACCATGAGATATAAAAATATTTTCCAATGATGATAACTTTTCAATTTTAATTTATCAGCTAAGGTTTTTTGGTTAAATCATTTAAATATTATAAGGCCAAAAGGCAGAGGTTGAACTCTTTAATATCATTGCATGAATATTAAAGTGAAAAACAAGAAAGTACTCACTCAATTTCTCTTAAAAATTTACACCACACACCCTTTGACATGGGAAATGATTAAAAAATTTAATACAATGAATTATTTCATTCAAATTCTCCTTTTTTTCTTTTTTCTTTTTCTTTTGTTTTTTTGTTTTTTAATTGTTTTTCATGGAGGGAGAGATGATAATAAAATATAATGAATGAATGAAAATTAATTCCCATTATAATGCCCAAAATTTTGACACACGCCTTACAACACCTTCCAATGAAACACATACCAAAGAACACACAAAAAATTACCTTCCCTCATATTGAAACATGAAATATCCTTGAAAAAATATTAAGAGTGAAGGAAGGTAAATAAAATTGGATTGTAATGTGGATTAAACCTATAAGTAAATTCGTGAATTCTAGGGTCCAAAAAGGATAAATGTAAAGGTAAGTCCAAATTTAAAATGTGGCTAGCCAAATAAATTCCTCAATCACATAAAAAACATCATATGAAGTCCAAATATTTGAATAATAAAATCAAACGTTCTAATTTTCACACAAATTCAAATTTTATCTCAATAAATAGTTGGTATTAATAAGAATATTTCAAAATTTTCATAATACATTGTAGGATTGGAAAAATATTTTAATATAGTGTTTCATGGAAATGGATTTCAAAAATTATTCAAACTCAAAAAAATGAAAAGAAAATTCATGGAAAAAGCTCACACATCAAGAATCATTTAAAATACATTCTTTCAAAAATCATTTATACTCTATCAAAATCAATTGAAGTGTGAAAAATTATATAAATGTTCATTTAAGATCAATATTCCTAAAAATTTAAAAACACAAAGAAAAAACATACAAAAAAGAGAAATTTTACACTCTCCCACATACTTAGATTTAACTACCCTTCATTTCACCTCAAAAAAATAAAAAGTTAAGAGAAAAATCCAAAGAGATGGAAGGACACAGCCTGAATTTATTTTTCAGTGTAAGACATGATTTAAGATCCTAGATACTAAAATTTTAGACATATAAATAAACAAAAAAAGATAATATAATAAAACTAAATAAAAATAAAGAGAAAGGGAAAAGAGGATAAAACTTGGTTTGACCCCCTGAGTGGGTGTTAAGTTTTTACTACACATTATCACACAATTCTAGAATTTTATCCTTAATTAGAAGGTGGATGGGATATCTTTAATATGA
The DNA here is from genome assembly GCA_963277665.1 of Viscum album. Classification (NCBI taxonomy): domain Eukaryota; kingdom Viridiplantae; phylum Streptophyta; class Magnoliopsida; order Santalales; family Viscaceae; genus Viscum; species Viscum album. Next base: position 1,302,485,293 of record OY728160.1, on the reverse strand, counting down.
AAAAACACATATGAATTTTCTCAGTTTCCATGTGTAGAAACCTAAAATGGAGACCCCCAAAGAAGAGTAAAAAATTCCCAACCCCAAGATTTATGAAAGATAGAATTTTAGGTGCATAGGGGAATGAAAAAAGAAAATAGGGGTTCTCCCTATTAACTTCTATGGTATCCTCCTTCATATGATATACATTTTATTATAGGGGAGGTAGTTGTAACACCAGAGGCACATCGATATCTTCTTATTCTACCATTATTTGTATGGATTCTTCCATAATATGAATTTCTAGGGACTTCCCCATGTTCAATTTGTCATAAATTTTAGAAATGGAAAATTCAGTAAATAATTCATCTTGAATAATATTAAAACATAAATAATCAATAAAGAAATATCCCCCATTCAAATAATTCAACTTCAAAATTTATATCTTCTAAAAGGGTCATTGGAAACTTATTTTGAATAGGTGTTTCTTTATTATCTTATTATAAATTAAGAGAGAGGTAATGAGGTGATAATTTTTCATTATCATAGATGGGGGGATAAGTTACATTTTTAGTATCTAAAAAATCTAACCAATACTTATCTAATTAATTTTCATCTCTCAAAATTTCATAAACTTGAATGTTTTCTTCAAATAAATCCTTTATAAATGGATGTAAAAGGCCAAATGGGTCTTTATTGAATTTTCTACAGGCATCCTCAGATTATTCAACTTGAAATATAAGTAGATAACTCTCTTCTAACATTAGTTCTGAAACTTTCTCTAGTTTCTTCTCATGAGATACCTGAAAATATTCACCTATTAATTCCATTTTTTTCTCTATGTTTTGTAATGTGTCACTAATCCTTTAAACCAGGCTTCAAGATCATTGTAAGTCACTTGATCTTTGTGTTTTACCTGTGGGTAATCAATCTGTGAAGAATAATTAGAATTTTCATACATCATGGAAAAAAATTAGATATTATTTTAAAAAATTATGAAAATATTTAAAACATTTAATAGAAAAAATTAATGATAAGTTTCTTTCCTCCCCAAAAAATGTGTCACATTTTGATAAACCCATCATAGGGTGGTGAAAAATCTATTAATTGGTTTCCAAGACCAGTAAAGTGGTTGACCGGGGTCATGTCACTTGAACAGTTGTGCAGTCAAACACCCACTATTCCTAATTCAAATAATAATTTACTTATGAAAAAATTGAAATTTTTGTTTTTATATAGAATGAAAAACTATAATTTAAAAAGGTATATGTGATTCAAATAGAATGAATGTAGACAAAACGATGTTAGAAAAAAAAGAGAACCTACCAGGAGAAAACTCCAAGTAAACCAGTATCATCTCATTATTAATTTCATACTTACTTAATGAACACACACCATCATATGTGTGGACATCTTCTTATTCCAAATTTGTAAATATATGATGCACTCAATGTTCACCAATTACACCACACATCAACATCCTCGATTGAGGTAAAATAATGCAGAAGAAAAAGTTAAGCCTTGGGTGGAAATTAGAGACACAAAGGAACATTTCTCACTAACACCCCCCGTGTATTAAATCTAACAAAATAATAAACATTAAATATAAATGTTTAAAGATTTTGGATTAGCACTGGATTTATACCTTTGTAAATTCATCAGGTTATTTACTCATGATCATTTATATAAGATTTCACAATGAGAAGAGAAAGAGGAGAAAATAGAGAGAGAGAGAGAGAGATTGAATAAGATAGAAATTATAACACTAAAATTAAAATATTAAATTTTATTATATAATGAGAATAAAATGAAACAAAACTTTAGTATCCTTGAAAGGTTATGGAAGTACACATTTATAGGGAGAGGGGTAGCTCATTTTTTCTCTATATTGTTCATCTTAAAGTTTTCATATGGTATACATATTAAATGGATGAATTGGATAAAGGTTTATTAGGGAAAGATGTTTCCCTATATCTTTTGTGAGAATCAACCAAATTTCAGATTCATTGTTCATGTATAGAATGATTTATTACTAATTAACTTCAGAAAACTTTTCTAAACTGGATGATCATTTATATTCCCATGCACCATGTTCCCATGAATTTATACCATGAATAAATCATATCCTCACATGTACAAAAACATAAAAAAGTTCACCTAGATGTTATTAATCTTCATGTAAAAAATTTGTTCAATTAGTCTATTTTTTTGTGAGATATTGGTCCACCTTTGAAAGTCACCAGATTTGGGAACATATTCGAAGACTTGAATTATTAGATCCTTTTAGGCCACTAATGTTTGGAATTAGCACTTGGTCCAGTTGAATAAAATGAATCCCAATAATCTTGTAATCATAAAAAAATTAATTTCATAATTTGGATTAGTGTAGTGAAAGTTATAGAAAAATTACAAAACTGACTTAAAATATTTAAAATTATAAAAATATTTCATTTTAATAATTAAGATAAATTTATTCTAAAGACCTAAAAATGTAAAAATTGCACATAAATTATGAAATTATTATGATATAAAACATTGAATTATGGTATAAAATATAAGAAAATATTATCATCATCAATTAATGAGAGGAACCCGAGGGAAGTATAAGGTTCTAAGAATGTAATTTCAACTATAGGGACTAGTAGTGGGTCATTGGGTAGCAGGAAGTGTCATTTTGATGGATCCCACTAGGAAAATAATAGGAAAGGTAGTTAGGGTGATGGTTCTATGTGGTTCTATCAGTGTGGTAGGCTTAGAAACATCTGACCTTAGTGTGATCGACTTTTTATTGAGTGTCGAGCTTGTGGATGGATGAGAAACCTATAGAGGTTTTGTATGCAATATCCTGGATAATCAGTACACTCTATTTTATTGCTTAAGACATTATTTTTTGCGTTTTTAGGGAATAAGAGATGTTTTGGTGTTGTTGTAGAGGGGATTATGATGGGAACTGGCTGTAGAGAAAATTTATATTATAAATTCCTAATTTGAGACGTATGTTATGTGTTGGACATAAGCTGTAAAACTGGTTGAAAGAGTGAAACAGTTTTAGATATAAAACACCTTTTAAATCATAAATGTTTCATTTGGGATAAATTAACATGAGGTGATTTGTTTTTTTGGATGAATATGAAATGTGGGGAATTTACACCATAAATCCATCAATACTTTTGGGTTTTATTCACTGCAATCCTAACTCCCTATTCATTCATTATGAAGCCATCTCCCTCAAACCCTATGTTACTTATATTTGTGTTTTTTTTGTTTTAGTCTCTTAGTATTTCTCTATTTGGTGTGATTGATCTCCAGTAAGGTTGGTTATCTTCCTTTAGGTAAGATAATTCCTTATCATTCCATTTATTCACTTTTCTTAGATTTTAGTATCAGTTTCACTGTGTACATGGATCTATGATCATATGTCGATGATTATTCTTCTTTACCTTCTATATCTGTTGTGGCATCTTATTCTAAAGCCAAGTTTTCATGTTGGTTGTAGTGTGACATGTGGGTTCCTTGAGGTAAATTTTTATATATCCTCTTCACCAACAGTTTTTCTTGTGGAATTGATCATAATATGTGGGAATCAATATCAGGGCCTCCAAATATTGCACTTGTGTTTTATTTCCAGTTTTTGGATGTGACTCCCATTATGGGTGATTTGAAACCTAAGTTTGAGGTAGGCGTATTCATCTCTAGACTATTTTGGATGAATCATAATTGATCTTGATTTTTAAATTGTTTTCTAAATAATTAGAATGATACTAGTTTGATTGATTTTTGTTTGTAAATGAGTTTTTTTGAGAAAATATGGTTTTCCCCTTGTTTTGGTAACAGAAATTTTATTTTTAAAGCATTTTGAAATTTATTGTGAAATGGGTTTTCAAAGTAGGATTTGATGAATGAAAAATGAAATTTGAAATTTCAATATGGAATGTGTAAGACATTTTTTAAATGATTTGATAAAATGAATCACATTGGAGCCTTGGGTACTTAGGTGGAAGGTGTGGTAATAAGACACATATTTTGATACTATAATAGATTTCACTTTTTGGGGTTTTCTTCCATTCCTTAATCGAGGTGAATTTGGATCTAGGACTTGATTTGCATGGTATGAGGTTTCACTTTCTAGGGTGTCTCTTTATTCCCTATACCTTGATGTATGGGTTGTAGGTACTTTTAGTTTGCACAATTTGTATTGATGTATGAGTAACCTAGTTATCCTAACCATAAGTTATACTTGTAGAATTTACCACTGTTCTTTGGCTATGTATTACTTTGGATTTGATATACATATTTTTTGATAAATTTGAAATGATGTACGAAAATGTGCTTTGAAACTGTTTTACCTAACTTGTTTTGGAACTGTGGAAAAAGGGGAACTATTTACCGTTCTTTCCATTTATTTTTTTTAAATATTTATTATAATTTTTTTTGTAAATTTATCATGTTGAGATTATCGTATAGATACTTAACATGAAAAACCTATGTGGGATCCTACTAAGCCTATTTAGCTTACACCCTGTATAGCCCTTCAGTAGTGTGTAGACCTTGTATTGTCTTTTGATGTAGGAAAGGGAAAGGCATCATAGTGTAGAGGTAAGTTTTATGTTAGATGAGTATGGTTAGCTAGTGGTGTGATGGTGGGATCTTTCCCACATACACATAGTAGCTATTTGTATTTTAATTTTCCTTTGGATGTAGGACTTTTACCTTAGTGTTTTATCTTGCTGCTTTTGAGTTGTATTGCTACCTTTGTTATTATTTAGTTATGAAATATTTATATTTCAATATTATTATTCTATTTATTTATAATATATGTATATATATACCTATTATCTTATTTTAGGTTGGGAAAAATTGTTCCCTGTGATTTATGTTTGATTCTCGGGTGCTAGTCGTCATCCTGTGGGGATGGGGAACACCCTTCAGTTATGTGGAAGATCAGGTCAGGTACCAGTTTTAGTGGTCATTATAGGTTAGTTTGTTATAAATTAGTATAAAAAGGAGGTTTTCCCTCCAGTTTCCTTATTTTTTGATGCATAGTAGACTGTAGATTGTATTTTTGGAACTTGAGTGGTAGGTTATAGTGAGTTCCTAGCCATCTTTTTCCACAACAAACCTCGAGTTACTGTGAGATATTGGGATGTGTATTTAATGTGTAGAGTTTTTATGTTGATATCAATTTCTACTTATGATTTTTTGGTTTGAACTAGGATTATCCTTTTGTATTATCATTTCCTTTTGTTTCTGGTGTGTATTAACATGCCTCTAAGACATCTTTCATGGGTTCCACAGAAGGGTGCAGTGAGAGATGATCCTCAAGGGAATCCTACATTGGATTGAAATATTGTAGGGTCTATTTTTCAAGAAGTTTTTTTCCCATGGACTAGAATTCACTATGAGTTTAGATCCCAATTGTTGAAGAACAACCAAGATTTGGAGGATAAAAAGATCCTGATCAATATTTCCTATGTGATAATCCTATGCCCAATAAGGGTACAAATAAAGATCAAGACCTAGGGGACTGGCTAGACCATATCGACCATGTCTTGACTTTATGGATACACCTGAGGATATCAAGGTGAAAAGTGTTATGTTAAAACTTAACGGTCTTATCAAGTGGTGGTGGGATTCTATGGTACAGGAAGATTGACATGTGGGATTGATTTAAAGGGTTGAATACCATCTTCTTTTAACAGTTCTACCCAGATTCTCTGATGATAGATAATTATTTGGAGTTCCAATTTTTATAGAAGGGATAATGTTCAATATTGGAATACCCCAATTATTTTATAGAGTTGATTTATTTTTCTAAAGAGGTGGTGATGAATGATTATTTGAGAGATAAAAAACCTATAAGGGTTACAACCCAATATCTGATCACAGGTTTATTTGTTGACGCTTACCAACTATGAAAACATAATAGACAGGGAAGTGATGGAAGATAAGAATATGTAGGGAAGGATTGTCTCTTTTGGTACTTCTCTTCATCCCATTAGTAGTCTCAGTGACATGCATGGGAAGTAAAGGAAGTGACACGATAATCACATGGGTGGTGAAAGTGGTTCTCATCAGCAGGCCTCCTCTACATCATAAAAAGTATTCAGTAGTGTTCCCTTCAATTTATATCAATATGGAAATTAAGGACACATCAGGAATAATTGTCCCATTCCCATGAATATTTTCAATTCATGTGGCCACCAATTCCATCTATAGTAGTTCTACCAGGCTATGTATACACCTCATTATGGTAACGGTTCTTTAGCTCCAAAGGTCACTATGGAGTATTCGGATTCTTCAAAGCCCATAGGTATATAACCATAGTCCTCAAGATTAAATCACCTTTTCACAGTGGATGTGTTTCTAGTGGATGTTGATTTGGTCCTAGCAATAGTGATAGGTACCATCTTTGTTTCATATTCTATATAAACTGATCTATTTGATACAAGTGTCTTGCACTCATTTATATATTTCCATTTTTTTTATGTTCTAAAACTAACATTAGAGCTCCTGTCCATTATTATAGGTTTACTATTTCCTTTTATAAAGAAGAAAGATTAGGTGATTCAATGTCTTGTGTGTTCTGTATCGATACCTGATGTAGAGTTAGTTTTGGATTTCATGGCCCTTGATCTAGATCTATTCAATGTCATCATCGGGATAGATTGACTTCTTGCTCATCTTGTTGAGATTGATTTTTATTAGAAATGTGTCACATTTTTTTTTGATGGGAGATCTTATGTATTTAAGGGAGAGTGAGATATGAGTTTTAGTCATGGAGAAACCTTCCCAACCAGAGCTCAAGAGTTTATTATTTTCTATTATAGTTTATCCTAATGTCATTTCATCTATTGGAAGTCTTCCCTTGGTCATTAAAGATTTCAATAATGTTTTCCTAGATTACTTATCCAGTCTTCCTATAGAGAGGGGTGTAGAGTTAACTATTGATCTGGTGTTGGGTACATAGCATATTTCTATACCCTCTTATCTAATGACACTAATTAAGCTGAAATATCTCAAGATCAATTTGATGATTTGATGGGGAAAGGGTTTTTTTTTCAAGTGTTTTTACATGGTAATCCCTAATTCTATTTTCCCAAATGTCTAATGGTTTACTTTAATTGTGTGTGGACTAACAAAAGTTAAAATGAGTGATGGTTAAGAATATGTACCTTTTTCCCTATGTATAGGATTTTTTTTAATTAATTAAAAGGGGTGAATTGGTATTTGAAGATCGATCCATGATCTGGATATCATTATCTCAGGTTCTAGGAGTATAATATTATAAAGAACAATTTCAAGAGAAGATATGGACATTATAAATATCTTGTAATGCCTTTTTTTCTAACTTAGGATCCATCAATTTTTATTGATTTAATGGTCTAGATATTCCATCAGTATCTCAACACCTTTATCATTGTGTTTAAGGATGATATCCTGGTTTACTCAAGATTCAAGCATGAGCATGAGATTAGTTTTGGAGATTCTGAGGAGCCACTTAATTTTTGGAAGGTTTATCAAAATGTAATTTTTTGATCCAAGAAGTGAAGTCCTTGGGACACGTGATTTATGAGTGTGGTTGATCAGTCGATCCAGAGAAGGTGAAGGATATCTTGTCATGGGAGGATCCCTGTAATATCTTTAGGATTAAGATATTATTTGGTATTGCTAGATACTATTGGTAGTTTTTCAAGTATTTCTCTAAATTAGCATCACCTTTGACTACTATTACTAAGAAATGGGTGATGTTCACATTGAATGATAAATGTAAGACTTATTTTGATGAGTTGAAATGACTTTGGACATTGGATACTATTTTGATCTTTCTTGCTACTTGTAAGGTGTATATGGTATACTGTGATTATTTTTGTGTTGTTCTTGGTTGTGTACTTATGCACGATAATCACATTATATCCTATAGTTCTCATCATATTCGTCTACATGACAAAAATTACCCCACTCATGATTTGAAGATTTATGTAGTTATGCATGTGTTTAAATATTGGTAGCACTATTTTTTTGGAGAGGTTTATAGTCATTTCTGATCATAAGTGTTTTATCTATATATTTTTAGAGAAATAATTAAATATTAAATAGATATGGTCATTGTAATATCTTCATAAATTCTACTTTGACATTTCCTATACCCCTGGGAAGGGGAATGTCATAGTCTATGCTCTCAGCTAGAAATTTCAAACATAAGCTATTTTGAAATCAAATAGTGGAACCTAATGGGGATCATTGCTCAGTTGAATTTGGATGATCAGGAGGATGATTTAGGTATGGTTTTTACCATTGTTCATTTATCATCATATCTCCCTAAGTATATTTTATAGATTCAGTGGCATGATGATGAGTTTAGAGGAATTAGAGAAACCTTAAATAGTGGGGAGACTGTTTCTAGTTGGTCTCTCTCATTTGATGGTATTATCCACTTCAGGGATCATTTTTTCATCCTAGAAACTATGATGAATTAAGTTTTGTATTATTTACATATTTCTTTGTAACACCCCAATATTTTATATTAAGAACATTGTGTTTGATAATGTATACGACACGCAACACCGAGCTTAAACGACCCGTGAAATATATTATTTAAATATGACTGTTATAACATAGCTATTAAATTAGAGGCTATTAATAAGACTAACTAAATTATAAAAATTATATTTTTTATAAATATATAAAATAAATTATTTTTTAACCAATTTATTATAATTGAAAATAAAAATCGTTTAAAAGTAAAATAATTTTCTTTATAGAAAACTCTTTTTTTGAGCGCAGTGTGTTTATATCTTAATGAATTAAATTAATCAATATTGGTGATTTATTTTAATGAAATTTTTATATTATATATTCAATCAAATGTTTTATCATTCATCTAATATTTATTTTAAGCATGGGATAATAATAAATCCAATTTTATGCATAAAACCCATATTATTCTAAAAAGTGGTTTCTTTGTGTTTTGCACACCTATTTTAAATATATTTTTATCACATTTAGAAAATATATTTGAAAAAATGAACTTAAATTTTTTCAATCATCATGTAAAAATTATCATAGATTTAATTTTTTAGAATTTTCTAAAATGATTAATTTTTTATGAATAGTGGTTTTATTAGATTTTTATTGAAAATTGCCTTTTTGTTTATAACATTTATGAAGCCCCATTTCGTTTTAAAATTTATTTCAAAGTAAAATTTGTTCAATTATATTATTATTAATTCAATTTAGGTCATAATAATCAATTTTATGTTGAATTTTGATATAAAATTTTAGTATTTGAGAAAGCTTTTTCTTTGGAAAACCACATTTTTCCTCGCACTTGCAGGTTTGATTTTAAATTAAATTCTAAGCATTTTCTGAATTGAATTTTATAAAATGGATTCCATATTTGTAAAAATCATAATTAATATTAGGTAATAATTTCAGCTTAATTCTTGGTTATAATGAATAGTAATGACTAAAAAATTAAATTATTGCGATTAAGGATAAAACAGGGGTTTGTGTGATACATGCAACCATGTCAAAATTAATTTTACAGACACATAGGAAATTTATTTGATAAATTGGATTAAATACTTAAAATTCATGGTTTTAAATATTTTAATGAGGCTCATTTATTTATAGGATGAAAGGATAAATTACCTAGGTAAATAAATAAAAAACTAGTTACTGTGCTGAAAACTAAAATGGTAAAAGTAAACTTAGAGGATATGGGAATAACATGTTTAAAAAAATTATTGGAGGTGTTTATAAAATTTAAATTACCTACTCCAAATTATTTATCAATTTTGGAGACACTTGGGGTGATAGTGACTTCCTATTATTGAATAGTTTTCAGTATTTACAAAAATGTCACTCCTCAATTATAAAAGCACACCCCTTCCCTCACTTATTTACACATCTTAAACAATTTATCTCAACAAAAATCTGTTAAAATCACTTCCCAAAATAATTATCCAAATTATATAGGTTATTTTATTTCCAAAATATCAATACTAGGGTCCTTAATAAGAGATCAAAAGAAAGTTTTTATAAGTGAAGATAATTGTCTTCACTAAGCTCCTTCTTTTTTACTTCTTTATTTATCACCATAAATTATATATTAAAAATTAAAAAAAATAAAAACAAGTATATATAATATATTTAGATTTAATAATTTTTATTTCATAAGGTTTATCTATCACATCCTCCATCAAATGGGAAACAAATCAAACTCTCATGTGTACGACAAACTACAGCCTCCCAAACCGAGGTAATTGTTTTCCATCACCGAATCACATGGATAGTAATATATTGTAAATAATGAATTTATATGCTAAATATGACATGATATTAAATATTTAAAATTAATTTATCATATACTTCCTTACTCTTTCACCCATTAAGGGAATGATATCCTTGATCATGTGCACGTATGACCTACCATCTCCAAGAATCAATGCGATTTGTTTTCCATTGACAACTTTCAATAATGGTAATAAAAGGGTACCTAATGAATAAATATGATATTAATAACATTAATATAATTATATATATTATTTTTATATATAATATTCACAAGAATTGATACTTCCTTGATAAAATATTCTTGAGAAAATGAAATATTTAACACCCAAAACAATGGAAATAATAAAATATTATTAACGAATGGGTGGTAAGATGTTATAAGAGGATCATATATCATATTAAAAATATGAATATTGTTCTATTATGAATTAATAACATGCTTAAAACCATTCTACATCATGTTAAATAATATTCAACTAAAGGGAAGCACTAGGTAAGAGACTTCGTCTCAATTTCCCTTCATTGAGTCATATTTTAATGTTATAAACATAATTTATTTAATATGGTGTATATATTTACAATTTTACATGTAATATCATGAATCCTTTATAATTCATGGTATTTTAAGTTTCTATTTGAATTACTTAATCCAAGACTATTTGACTTGAAAGTTACCAAATGGTAAGGAATTTCATAACTCAATTTATTTTCATTGGGTTATATTACCTCTTCATTGTATTTGATATTATAAGATTTTTTGTGTAATCTAATTTATTATTTTATGTTTTATTTCCAATTTTTTATGTGAATGTATTTAATACAAAAAATAAATCCATTTATTAATCCTCCCTTCAATGGTATGATCATTATAAGATATTTTACCTCAATTTTCACTCTATTGAGACATATTTGGTATTACACACATATTTTATTTATGAGGTGTATATAATACCCATTTGATATGTTATATAATGAATTTATTAATATTCATGTAATTTAATGTTTTATTTAAAGTTATCTCTTTCATGGGGGTTATGACTCAAAATCCATAAAAGAGGTAAGGGTTTATACTTCAATCACATTTTAATTGGGATTGTTTATGCTTGAATTTCCATTGAAGGAAATTATTTGATCATTACCTAATAAAAAACATTAATTTTCTTATAATATAGTTATTCATGGAATTTTCAAGTAATTGTACCATTTCCCTCTATTTGATACTTAAAATTATTGCGAGTTTTTTTTCAAGAAAATCCAACTTTATTTATCTCTTTAGTTAAAAATCCTTTTTTACAAATCCATGTTTTCTAAAAATGTTTTAGGAATGTTTTTAATATTATCATATGATTGTTTAAAGTTATTTTTACCCATGATTTTATTTTTACAAAAAAAATTAAATGAATATTCATGTCATTTTCTAAGATACCTTTTGACATTTATTACAAAAATGTGAAATGAATATTTATTTTAATGTACTCAACATTAACAAAAATTTTCTTTTGTTTTGACCACAAATTTCTTTTAAGATTCCTTTAAAAGTGTACATAATTCTTTTTAATGATTTTTTTCTAATATTCTTTAATTTTTTAGTTTTTAAAATTGGTTTTCAAATTTAAAAGATTATTTCCTCAATAATGTTTTAATGATTTTTTTAAGGTATTTCTACTCACCAATAAAAATAAACCTTTATTTTACTTACACTCTACTAGGTATATATTGTAATTAAACCATTATTATTATTTTCTGGATGGTTTATGATCAGTTTGATTAAGGAAAGTATTGATATTCACTTTCTTGATTAATTTTTGTAGTCATTAACTTTACCTTGAAATATTCACTTTATTTTGATCATTGGACATTAATTTTCCCTTAAATATACATATTATTTATCATGTATATACTTATTGATTAAACCATGTCATTTATAAATATGGTATTTTAGTATGAAATTTGTTTCAATAATTTTGGAAAACCTTAATAAATCTGTAGTTTTACTCAATACAAATATTTATTGATTAGACATATTATTTATGAATTAAATCAATCATTCAATATATGTGGAATTCATTAGAAATGCAGTGATAGGTTGTCTTATAATCATATATCTTTTCAATTCCTTGATAGGTCTCAAGAGACAAATTAGTTGGCCAAATTAAATTGGGTTTTACCCATAGTGTTAAACTATCTTGGTGAAAATTATTGATGGTATAGATATCATGATTTTTGAGATAATGACGTCTAATATTAATAATTTTCTTCATTGAGAATTTAGTTAATGTTATCCATGAGATTACTAAATTAATATTATCCATGGATTAACTTCAAGTTCATGCGATTATTTATATGAAATTATTTGATCATCATTTATTCCTGCCATATTATTCTTCATGCTCAAGTTATTGATTAAATGACATGTGTTTTTAGTTATTTACCTTTCCATATTATTTATTCCTTATTTATTTATGATATATTCTACTATATGTAACCCTTAATGAGCAACTGAGATCACCCTTATTTTTTTTCTTTCCTTGGGATATTAATAAGGAATATTTGGATGATTTTAAGGATGCATAATATTTACTTTAAATATTTTCTGTATTTTATTTTTTTAAATGAAATTTTAGGTTAAATTGTGTATCCATTTTACCAATAATAATAAACTATTAAGTTTTTTGGGATGTGATCTCTTGTATCTAGCACTAATATAATAAAGTAACCACCTACTCTATGCTACTAGGGTCAGGGTCTTTATAGTTGGTATTAGAGCAAGTTTAGTAGAAATAATGGAAACTAGATTTAATAAAACATATATTAGAGAATATGGCCCTATGAATTACTTTGAGGACAAGTATTCGTATAGGATAATATCCTAATGTTTAGGTAAGGTTTATATTATATAGTTTTTCTAGAAATATATCCATTTATGGATACTATAGGTAGATTTGGATAAAGTTTTGTTGTACCTAGGGGTAATGACTACAAAAAGGTTACATTGGGATTTGAGTCGATTAACACTTGGTGCAAAAAAGGGCCTTACGACACACTTGGTTTGACACTCTTGGGGATATTATTGGGTTAATTCACATTTTATTTACTAACCATCAAGAAACATTTGAATATATGATAACATTGAATGACCTATGTCAAACCTAAGAGGTCTTAGATAATGCATAAGGTGTCATGATTTAGACATCATATAAATGATTAAATGTTTTCTACTATGATTATTTTTTCTCACACTATGATTTTTGGTTTTATTCAGTGGCTAGAACCCAAAGGAATCATGTTAACATTGAAAATGATGTAAAATGTAGTGATTTTCATCAACTAAATGGGATGATGATTGGAGTGAAATATATCACAATTATTCCTAATAAATTATCCTGATATGTGATTAAAAATATATACCTTAACCAAATCTCTAAACCACTAAATAAGAGAAGGTTGGAGTCTGCTAAGAGATCAAGTGGTGGAGACCCTAGAGGAAAGAAGACATGATTTTCTTTATATTATAAATTTGGAAAGATAAACCTAAGATAATGTATCAAATTAATTGTAAAATGTTTTATTTTTTGAAAATAAGTCCATAGAGAAATGAATTTCCAAGGAAAAGTGAGGAGTTAAATGGAGAGAAATAAATTTCATCCTAGAGATCCATTTATAGTTTGTTGTCTTGAATGTGGAGAACTTGGGAATTGTCTGATTCAATTATATCTTTTAAATGTTAACTTCTAGACTAAAGACCAAATTTGAAGTAAAATTGTTGAATTATTTATGTATTCGGATTCAAGAACTATATTATAGAAGTATTTTTTATCAATGGTATTTTAGTTATAAGAATCATGAAACATCTGAGGATTGTGTTATTTTTTTTGTAATCATTTTTGTCTTCATATAAGATTAACAAAAGAATTATGGATACCATTATGGGTTTATGATTTTAAGTTTGATCATAAGTTCAAATTCTTATACATGTATTTTGAGTTATTAAGTGATGTGATTTTCATGTGATTAATGAAATTTTGGGAGATGTTTCTTTAGTTTAAGGTATATTTAAACCTCAATATCAACATGAAGTATTATTTGAGTAATAATTTTATCTTCTTATGTTTACGGGTATTGATAACCTTTAGGTTTAATGTGATCATTGATGTTAAGGTAATAATAATTCATTAAGATTATTTGATTTCATGGAAAAAATATGTTGTATAGAAAACCTTAGTGGTTAAAAATTTATTTAATGATTAATATCATTTTTGAGGATGTTCATTATCTTTTTGGGAACTTTATAGGATTTTTATTAATATATTTTTAGAAAAAGGAAAACCCATATGTCAGGTGAGAACCCATGGAATCCAGAAACGTCTTGGGGCTTGAATAAATAACTAAAGGTAGAAAAGGGTGTGATGCCTACCACTGGCTTATGTGATTTACTAGTTAATATAAAAACATTTTACTTGAATGATTTGAAATATAGATACATATGGAATGGTTTTATTTTAATTTTTGGTGTTACTATTGATGTTTAAAAGATTAATTTATTATATTAGGTAACTTTTTCTAACCATTTTCGTTTTGGTAAAAATTTAGAGACAGACACAAATAATTTCAACTCTTTTATGGATCTTATAATATGTTAAAAGTTAAATTTAATGTTTCATGCATAAAAAATTCATATCAAATATTCATTTCTTGGAGTAATAAATGAAGTGGAAATTTAATGAAACACAACCAACGAATAAAATTGTTCTTATGAAATAAAAAATATATCAAGTAAGTGTATTTTCTAGTGTTATCTATATTTATAGTAAAATAGTCCCTAAACTTTAAGAAAATGACCTTGAAATAAGAAATTTATACATTTACCATGATTTTCAATGAATCAATGGTCTTTTTCACACCTTATTAGTTTATGGTTTTGTAGTTGTTAAATTTATCTTGATCATTAAATTTTTATGGTCAATGATCTCTATCACTCTTTATACTTATTTTATTTTTTATTTCATGTCCATATTTTCAGTTCCCACTAACTATTTCTTACTTGGAAACCTAGTTTTTTGTTATTTTAAATTACCTTCATACTTCTCTTTCTCGCTTATCATGAGTAAGTTTTCTTAACCATTTTTATGATGTGGGATTTCAACAATGGTATTTTTAGATGGAAAACACTTTATTTATGAGTTCATGTTTAAATTGGGAGGATGAAATATATGTAAGGTGTGAATAATGTAACACCCCTAGAATTTAAAATAAGTACATTATGATCGATAGCATATATGACGCACAACACAAAGCTAAAATGATCTGTAAAATATATTATTTAAGTATGACAATTATAACCTTGTTGGCAAATTGATAGCTAAGAATATTACAAACTAAATTATGAAAAGTATATGGTTTACAAATTTATAAAATAAATTCAATTGTTATCAATTGATTAGAAATGAACATAAAAATCATTTGAAAGTAAAAGATATTTTTTTTCTGAGAAATTACTTTTTAATTCACATAGTGTGTTTATATATTAATGAATTAAATTAATCTCTATTGGTGAATTATTTTAATGAAATTTATATATTATACATCAAATAAAATGTTTAATAATTCATCTAATATTTTTTATAATAATGAGATAAGAATGAATCTAGTTTTATGCTTAAAACTGTATTATTCTAAAAAACGGTTTCATCGTGTATTGTACACTAATTTTAAATAAATTTTTACCAATTTTAGAAAAATTATTTGAAAAAATTAACTTAATTCTTTTAAATCATCATTCCAAAATTATCTCAAAGTGAATTTTTGATAATTTTCTAAAAAGATTCATTTTTTGATGAATAGTGAAAATACTAATTTTTACTGAAAACTGTCTTTTTGTTTAAAACATTTACAAGGTAAATTTTTTTATTCAAATAATTTTAAAATAAAAAATCATCAAATTATATTATTATTAATATAATTTAGTTCATTTTAATCAATTTTATGTTGAATTTTTATATAATAGATTTTTTTAAGAAAGATTTTTCTTTAGAAAACCACATTTTTCGTCACGTTTACGGGTTTGATTTTAAATTAAATTCTGATAATTATTTAAATTTAATTTGATAAAATGGATTATATATTTTTAATAATAATAATTAATATTAGGTAATAAGTCCAACTTAATTTTTTTCATAATGAATAGTAAAGACAATAAAAAATTAATTACCATAGTTAAAGATAAAATATGGTTTTACATTATATATGTAACTATGTTAAAATTAATTATACACAAACATATGAAATTTATTTGATAATTTGGATTTCATATTTAAAATTAGTGGGTCAAAATTATCTAATAAGGCTCATTTTTTTGGCTTATCATTATGAAAACTAAAATGGTAAAAGTAAGTAAACTTAGTGGAAAAGGGAATAACATTTTAAAAACATGTTTATTTTTTAGAGTGGAGGTGTGGATAAAACATAACTACTATAAACCCCATTAATTATCAAATTTTTAGGTACTTGGGGTGAGAGTGACTTCTCCTTATTGAACAGTTTTGGGTATTTACAAAAATGTCACTCCTCCTTAATTATAAAAGTGTACCCTCCCCTCACTTATTGACACCTATAAAGCCATTTATATTCAGAAAACCATGAAAATATATCTCCAAAAAATTATTATACACTTTATAGAGGTGCTTTTATTCCCAAATTACCAATAATAGGGTACTTAATAAGAGATCCAAATGAGTTTTTTCTAAGCAATGGTTATCATCTTCACTAAACTCCTTCTTTTTCCTTATTCTTTTATTGCCTTAAATGATGTCTTAAAAATTAAAATATAATAACACCAGAATCTACCATATACTAATATTTTATTATGTTTATTTCATAATATTTATCCATATAATCCTCCATCAAACGGGAGACAAAGTCATCAATCGTGTGTACAGCAGACCACCACTTCATCTATCGATATAATTTTTTAACATCACCAATTCACATGGATAGTAATAATAATGAAAATAATGAATATATATGATATATATTACATGATATTAATTATTTAAAATTAATATATCATCCAATTCCTTACCCTTTAACCCATTAAGAGAATGATATTGTCTCCCATGCGTACGTACGGCCAACAGTCTCCATGAAGCGATGCAATCCACTTTCCATGTCCAACTTTCAAGAATTTTTATAAAAAGGGTAAATAATGAATAAATGTGATATTTAAAACTTTAATATAATTATGGAGATTATGTATATATATCATATTCACAAGAACTATAACTTTCATGGAAAAACATGCATAAGAAAATGAAATAGTTAACACTCAAAACAATGGTATTAATGAAATATTATTAATGAAAGAGTGGTAATATGTTATAAAGGGATCATATATGATATTATAAATATGAATATGGTTCTATTATAAATTAATAACATGATTAAACAATTATATTGTATATTAAATCATTTTCAACTAAAGGGAAGCGTGAGGTAAGGGACTTCATCTCTATTTCCCTTCATTGAGGCATATTTTAATGTTATACACCTAATTTATATAACGTGGTATATATAATGACCATTTTATTTATTATATCATGAATAATTTATACTTAATGGTATTATATATAACAACCCTTTTCTTTATTTAACATTAATACATTATTTAATTACCTAAAATTACACTTAATACAACTTGAAATATTGAGAAGTCTAGTGACTTTTTTGGAATTTAGTACATTTCATTACAAGTTTAAACATGAATAAAAACGTCTTTATTGAAAACCTTTTTAACATGATTGAGCTTAAAACTACATTGTATATCCTAGGAAAATACATAAAAAATGGGTGAGCCATAAATCCTAGTAAGGGAATAAACATGGCATAACATGAAGATAATAATACATGTTAGAAAAGAAAAATAAATTAGGCATATAGGAACATGAATAATAAGGCATGATAGGGCATGATAATCATAACATGGGAAATGTGGCAACAAATTAAAACACTATATCATAAACATAGGTCAAGGATAAACCACTAAAACTTAATTTTGTTAAAATTCCCATAACGGAACTAGGTATACCCCTATCCCAACATGAATTATCATGATACTAAACATTACACAATGCATTTGAGAACTATATAATTCTGGGTGCAACCATCACTTACATTTCATTCTCATTCTTAAGTGTGTGACATAGATCATAAAACATGGATTCTTTCATTATCATAATTTATTACAAAATCTAGGAGTGTGGAATACATACAAATCCCCAATAAAAAGGTATATTTTCATAAAAATTAAAACCCTTGATAGAAAATGGGTATGGTATTCACTATACAATTGGTTTCTTGTAGAAAATCATGGTGAAAAATCGGTAGCATAACGATGTCACTTAAAAGTTAATAAAATTGGTTGATGATAGAGAAATGGTAATATCATAATTTGAAAATTAAGTGGATGGTAATATGGACATGTAAGTAAATTTTCACACCTATAGAATTAAAAAAAAAGAATGCGATAATAATTAATCTTGAAAGAAAGAAGATGGAAAGGATGCTTACAAAATTTTTACATGGTAACAGGTGTACATGGGAGGGATTAATGAGAGATAAATGGATATATCATCATTTATAAATAATAATTTAAGTATATAGAGGTTATAAATGATACTCAATAATTATTAATTGAAAATAAAAGGGCATAATAAGATAACAAAACTTTGATAAATATGGTAAAGGAAAGAACCCTTATGAAATTTCGGCATGGTAATGAGTGTACATGGGAGGGATTAATGAGAGTGAACGAGGGTCCCTAATAATTTATACATAATAATGGAAGTATTGGGGAGATTAGAAAACATAAACCATCATTATTAATTAAAAATGAAAGGGCATAACAAGATAAAGAAACTTGGATAAAGAGGAAAAAGGAAAGAACCCTTATAAAATCTCAACATGGTAATCGGTGTACTTGGGAGGGGTTAATGAGATATAAATGGGTATATTATCACTTATACATCATAAGGGAAGTATGTCATAGGTTCTAAAACATATCTCATAATTATTAATTAAAAATAAAATGGAATAACATAGAATATGTTCTTGAATAAAATTGAGAAAGAGAGGATCCCTTACTTGAATGTGTGGCTCCCAAAGCTTGAAAAGGGGATTCTTGAGAGCATAGGTGACCTTGGGAGGATTATATAGAGATTATGGAAGATTAAGGACGTTCTAAAAGTATTTTTAGTGAAGATAAGTGGGATATTGGGTGGTTTATATAGGAAATGAGAGGGTAATTCATTAATATTTCACAAACTTAGGTTTTGGACACAATAATAAAATATTCAAAACCAAAAACCTTCACATGGTTCTTCTTCATGTTTTTTTCCAAAGTGGAGTTTTTTTCATTATTTTATTAGTAAATGGGCCTAAATTATTAAAATAATTCCCTTTCAAATGTGTAGGTGAGTCACAATTTTAAATAAATGAATTTAAAAATCTAAAATATATTAATGGTTATGGAGGACTCATAAAGTCTTAATAAAAATAATGAAATAGACATAAAATCACATAAATTAAAGGTTAAAACATATATTTGGCCTAGGATACCCATTATAGTATTTATTTCGTCATTTTTGGGTTATTATGATGTCATAAAACACACTATATATTTATACAATATTTAATTTTTACCCAAAAATTTGACTCATAAAACTATGAAAAAATAACCATTAGATAATTTAAATTTTTTGATTATAAAAATAATATATATTTTTTCTAAATAATTTCATAAATATTTTTTTTACTTTTAAAATAAGATTCGACATTTATTTTAAAAAATGGTGGTTTTTTACAATAACAGTTTTCTAAACCCTTATAAAAAGTAAATTTCACTTCATAAAAATTATATGAAAATTTATAATTAATAAAAAATATCTAATAATAATTTTTTTAAAATTATTATTTATTATAAAAATACATTATTTCATCAATATTAATCCCTTAATTAAATTTGAATATTACCTAAAAATAAAATTTGTGTTTAATTGAATAAAAATAAAAATCATTTATAAAGTAATAATAAACATGAAGATAAATCCATTATTCTATTAAATATACATATTTATATTATTAAGGTCTTGATACATATCCCTTTATTACATCATCATATTCCCTAAGAGTAAGGTGCGTGATAGTGAGACTTTCATGGGGTCGTTCCACGAACATGGTTTGGGTCGTGATCTCGATGAGCTTGAACTTATCCCATAAACAGTTCATCTAATGCTTAAGTTGTTGGATCTTAGTTTGGGCTTGGTCAAGGTAAAATCATATAGATTCTATATCCCTTATAATCTCTGATAAATGGGCTTCATAGGGCACAATTCTACTGGTTGAGGTCATCACTTTCTTTGTCTGAGTCAATTGGATTTGTTATAATACCTATATTTATATTAATCATGTGATCACTATTCAATGACTATATTAAAAATGGTAAATATTCTTAATGGTATTTTAAATCCAAAGATATTACCAAGAAATTGCATGAGTTTTCTATAACCATATTACATAAAAAGTCATTTAATTAAATCACAAAGGGAATCTTCATTTATAAGGGTTCAAGTCATTAAAATCTTCCCACCTTAAGAAATTTCACCCTAGAAATTTTCTTTTCCCACATTAAAATAGATGAGGTTAAATATTTTTCATTGCCTCCTCCAGTTCCCATGTTTCTTCTTCAAACTTTTGGTATCTCCACAACACTTTGACCAGGTGAATTTTTTTATTTCATAGAAATTTATCTCTATGATCTAAGATCTTTAATGGTCACTCCTCATAAGAGAGGTTGTTCTCTAATAATACCACCTTGGGATTTAGTACATGTGATTGTTCAGGTATGTACTTACTCAAGAGTGATATATGGAATACATCATGAACTCAAGATAAGTTATGTGGGAGTTCAAGTCGATAGTCCACCACTCTGATGTTATCAAGAATCTCAAAGGGGGTCAATGTATCATGGTCTAAGCTTTCCCTTATTCTTAAATATCATCAATTTCTTACATGGAGATATATAGAGGAATACTATGTCTTCAACTTTAAACTTTGGGTCTCATTGAAGATTTTCATCATAGCTCTTTTTTCAACTCTGAGTAGCCTTTATGTGTTACTAAATAGTATCAAACTTTTTCACCATTTCCCCAACCATTTTAGGATCTAGAAGTTATCATTCCCCAACATCATCCCAGTATGATGGTTTATTGTACCTATTCCCATAAATAGATTACTAGGGAGCCATTTAGATGCTTGATTGGAAACTATTATTGTAAGAGAAATCAACTAGAGGAATATGTTGATCTCATCATCCTTTTAAATCCATTTATCAATCTCTCAACATGTCCTCTATTGTATATATAGTATACTCAGATTATCCATTAGTTTTTGGGTGATAGGTCATGCTAAAGTTCAACTCAGTATTCAAAACATGCTGAAGACTCTTTTAGAACTTAGAGGAAAATCTTAGATCTCGATCGGATATAATTGGTAGTGGCACTCCATGTAGTCTGACCACTTTCCTGATATATATCCATGCAAGTAGATCCAGTTATAAATCCTCTCATATCGCAATGAAGTGTTCAGTAATTATAAAATGATCCACCACAACTCATATAACATTATTCCCTGTTAATGTCTTTAGAAGATCAATGACAAAGTCCATGGTGATTTTTTACCATTTCCATGTTGGTATGGGTAATGGTTGCATCATCCCCTTGGATGTTTTCATTTTAGATTTCACTTGTTGACATATAAGACATATTGATGTATATTTTATGATCACCTTCTTCATATTGTCCCACAAATAGTATTCTCATACATCTTGATACATCTTTGTGGTTCTGGGGTTTATGAAGAAGGTTGAGCTATGTTAATCATCCAACAACTCCTTATTTAAATTGGGATTTTATGGTACATATAATCTTGACCCAAATATCACAACACCTTCATCATTAATATTTAACTCCAAGGATTTCCCTTTACTTATAGAATTTACTTTATTCTAAATTCTGACATAAAATATTTGAGTAGCCTTTGACCTCTCCAAAATAGACGGTTGAGCAATCATTTGTGAATGTATTGATGATGTTCCTTCCTTTATGATTCACATGTTCATCCTTTAAAAATATAAGAATATTAGATCACTCTCAATTATCATCAATGATAGAATTTCCAGATCATTTATACTTAGAGGATTTACCACGTTATTAGCTTTCCCATGATGGTAGTGGATTTAGCATTCATATTCTTTGATCATCTCTAACCATCTTTGTTGGTGCATATTCAAATCTTTCTATGTGAATAGATACTTCAGACTTTTTTGATCCACATATATTTCACACTTAACCCCAACGAGATAATGCTTCTAAATTTTTAAATTGAAAATCACTACATCCAACTACAGATCATGTGTTGGGTAGTTCTTTTCATGAACTTTCAACTGCCTTGAATCATAGGCAATGGCTATCATTTTTCATGAATACATATCTCATTCCCTTCTTCGAAGCATTATTGAATACCACAAAAATCACTCCACATATGGGTAGTGTGAGCGTAGGCATAGTGATAATCCTACTTTTCAACTCCTTGAATCCCTCTCAAAACTAATCATTCCAAGAAAACTTTATAACCTTATGAGTTGTCTTGGTAAGAGGTTTTGATAATCGTCAAAAATTTATCACAAATCAGTGATACTACTCAACTAACCCAAGGAAACTACGGATATTTTTCATAGATTATGGACTCATACATCCTTCAATTTCTTCATTCTTTGAAGGGTCCCCAGATATCCCATTTCTTGTGATGATATTCCCCAAGAATGAGACTTCCTTCAACCAAAACTCACACTAGTTTCACTTTGCATAAATCTTCTCGTTTCTTAAGGCCTTTAGCACATTGTTCAAATACTCCTCATGATCCTCCTTAATTTTGGATTATATTAGAATATCATATATAAATACTAACACAAATTTATCGAGGTAATACCTAAAGAATATATTCATCAAGTCCATGAATATTGTTGGAGCATTAGTGAGTCTGAATGGCATCACTATGAACATATAGTGCATATACCTTGTATGAATAGTAGCCTTGGGGATATCCTCCTTCTTCGCCCTAACTTGGTAATATATTAAATGAAGATCTACCTTAGAGAATTTTTTTTCTCCATATAGATGATCAAACAAGTCATCAATCCATATAAGAGGATACTTGTGATTTATCATGATATTGTTGAGCTCACGATAATCAATGAAAATGCACATTAACCCATCCATCTTCTAAATGAAGAGGACTAGTGCACCCTTTGGTGAATCACATGGGTGTATAAAACCTTTATCTAGATTATCCTATAGTTTGTTATCCATCTCCTAAAGTTCCACAACCGCTATTCTATATATATTCTTGGATAATGGTAATTCATCAGGTATAATCTTGATAGAAATTCAACATCTTGGCTAGGAGGAAGACCCGAAAATTCCTTGAGAAACACATCATCATATTTCCTCAAAAGGTTCATGTCTTCAAGGATGATTCTTTGCTTATAATCAATGACTTGAGATAGATATTCTTGATCATAGGGTAATAATATCCATTATTGAGATGATAGTGCTAAAGATGATTCATCCTCCTACTTTCACTTGTATAGAATCAGGGTTCGATTCTCAATATAGAGAGTGATTTACTTCTCATGTAAATTTATGTTGGATATATATAGGTAAAGTCAATCCATGCCTAGAATTGTATAAAATTATACCAAAGGGAGTATTAAAAGGTTTTCCAAGAAGTTCATCCCACAAACTATGATAGGGGAGGAGTTATATACTTGGGTTGCAATAATTTCTCCATTTTTCATTTTCACTGATAACTCTACTTCCATGATTTTTAATGGGTTTTGAAGATTTTTACTAAATTTTTTTGATATAAAGTAATACGTAGATTTAGAATCGAAAGGTGCATTTTCTATTCTTGAATGAATAACTAGAATACATGTCACCACCTTGTTGTCAAGATCCACTTTTGTGGTTTTGATGGAAAAATATTTCCCTTTCTTCCTTGGAGGTTGTTGGTTAGCTCCAAAAAAACCATAGATTAGTGAATTGTTTTGAAAAGTACATTGTTTTCTTATAGTTGTAGAAATGAACAATACATTGAGGGTTGACTGGATCATTCCTTTCCTCTATCGTCGTAGTGGGTTTTACTACCAGTAATCACTGGATATATGTCCTTCATTCCCACAACTAAAGTATTTCTTCATCCCCTTTAGGAAATTTCTAGGGTTATTCTTTCCTCACCATTGGAAATTAAGATGTTGAAATTTATTTGAACCATTAGACCTCTTTATCAGAGTACCATATTTTATCTCCACTTTACACTTCTTTTCCTCATGATACCCCTGATATTCGACGATCTCCATTTCAACTTTGAGGAAACATCAGACAATTTCTTCATATCAATCAATTTCACAGATCACCAAGACATTCTGTAGTCTAGGTTTTATCCCACCAAATAATAGGTCAAACTTGAACTTGGGGGTAATGAAAAAGTTGGAGGCATATCGTGCAAGCCTTTTGAAGTTTTATTCTTACACCCTAATAGATTCTTTGTATTTTTTTCTTAAGGGAAAAAATACCTTTCTATTTTAAGTTAGAGGGTGCAGGAAAAATATTTATCAAAAAATATTTTATATAAATCCTTCCATCCCATCACCTCGATCTCTTCCTCAGGATTAATATTTTTTATCAATGTCCACCATTTATTAGCTTCACCCTTCATATAGTAAACTTACAGAAGATCCTTATATTCTTTGAAGCATTGAAGGATGTAGAAGATTGTCTTAATGGAGTTGATCCATTATTCATTGATTAAGGTATTGGATGATCCATTGAAAGTATGAGGCCATTATCCAATGAATCTCTCGATTGTAGTTTGTTCTATTTTAGGGGGATTTGGAAAATCCCTCCTAATATAGGTTTATATTCAAAACCTAAGTCAACTGAGAGTGTATTATCATGAATTTCATGATTCGTACTCCCATCGGGTTAGGAATCTCATTGGGGAATTCGTCACATTTCCCTTCACGATGATTGTTTCCCCGATTTCTTCTATTTATGATCATTGTCTAGAATAAAAGGAAAATTATGGGTGAGTATTTTCAAACTATTAAACACCTAAAGGAGAATCCAATGACATTAAAGGGATAACTTGTAAATTAAATGTATTTCCTTAACTAAGAAATTTCTAGGCTTCAATATATGTTATCCGTGATATATTTTATAACATACATTATTATGCATATTTTTTTATTCGCTTAATAATGGTTCTTAATAAGATTATGAATTTAACAAAGCATATCCCCATGGAGTGTCAAACCAGGTGTGCAGTAAGGCATGTTCTCATGTACTAGGTTACCCAGAGTCTGACCTAAGACACCTTGTTGAAATTGTTACCCCTAGGTACATCTATGCCAGAACCACATCCACTTGTAGTATCTAGACAAGGATGTATTTTCGTAATAAACCACTTACTCTATACTCACCAAATTTTATGGATGTATTATTATAATTAGTCTTATACATAAGTATTTTTCTAGATTTTTCTAATCCTGATCCCAAGAATAACTAAACCTCCCTTTAATACCAACTATAACAACC
The DNA here is from genome assembly GCA_963277665.1 of Viscum album. Classification (NCBI taxonomy): domain Eukaryota; kingdom Viridiplantae; phylum Streptophyta; class Magnoliopsida; order Santalales; family Viscaceae; genus Viscum; species Viscum album. The sequence continues at coordinate 1,302,459,314 of OY728160.1, read as the reverse complement.
CTTATCTTTATTAAAAAATAATACAAAATTTAATCACATAAAATTATACTTAATAAAACCTGAAATATTGAGAAGTCTAGTGTCTTTGGGAATTAGGTACATTGAATTACCACTTTAAACATGAATAATAACATCCTTAATGAAAACTTATTTAACATTATTGAGCTTAAAACTGCATTGAATAACCTAGGAAAATAAATAAGAAAGGGGTGAGAAATAAAGCCCAGTGAGGGAATAAACATGGAATAACAAGAAGATAATAATACATGTTAGAAAATTCAAATCAATGAGGCATATAGGAACATGAATAATAAGGCATTATATCACATGAGAATCATAACATGGGAAATGTGGAAACAACTTAAAACACTACATCATAAACATAGGTCAAGGCTAAACCACTAAGTATTCATGGTGGAAAATTTCAAATAAAGGAATCAAGAACACCCATATCCCAACAAGACAAATATTGATACTAAACATTAATAATCCATTGGAGCACTATATAATTTTGGGTGCACCCATCACTTTCATTTCATTCTAATGCTTAAGTGTTCCAAAATGATAATATAACATGGATTCCTTCATCATCATAATTTATTCCACGATAAATTAGTGTGGAAAAAATAAATGTAAGTACCAAATAAAAATTTATATGTTTATATAATCGAACACCCTTTATATGAAATGGGTATGGTATTCACTATACAAATTTTTGGCATGGAAAATCGCGGTGAAAATTCGGCAGCATAACGATGTCACTTAAAAGTTCAAAAAATGGGTTGATGAGTGTGAAATTATTATATTATAATTTTTTAATAAACTGGATAGTAATAGTTACATGTAATTAAATTTTCACATGTATATAATTATAAAAATAAGGCATACGATAATAAATAATCTTGACAAAAAGGAAATGATGTTTATGAAATTTCAGCATGGTAACGGGTGTACATGGGGGAGGTTAATGAGAGATAAAGGGATCTATAATAATTTATAAATAATAAGGACAGTATGGTGGAGGTGATAAATCATACCCCATCATTATTAATTGAAAATAAAAGGTCATAACAAGATAAAGAAACTTTGGAAATGATGAGAAAGGAAAGAACCCTTACAAAATTTTGATATGATAATGGGTGTACGTGGGAGGGATTAATGAGAGTGAAATGGGTCTCACATAATTTATACATAATAATGGAAGTATGTGTTAGATGAAAAAATATACCCCATAATTAGTAATTGAAAATAAAATGGCATAAAAAGATAAAGAAACTTGAATAAAGAGGTGAAAGGAAAGGACCCTTACGAAATTTTAGCATGGTAACGGGTGTACTTGGGAGGGATTTAAAAGAGATAAAGGGGTATCCCATCACTTATAAATCATAATTTAAGTATGGGGGAGGTTAAAAAACATACCCTATCATTATTAATTAAAAATAAAATGGCATAAATAAAAGATATTTTTGGAATAAAATTGATAAAGAGAGGATCATGTACTTGAATGTGTTGCTACAAAAGAATAAAAAGGGGAATATTGAGAGCTTGGGTCACCTTGGGAAGATTCTAGAGAGGGGAGGTTAGAGTAAGGACGGGATCCAAGAATTTTTATTGCAGAGAAGTGGAATATTTTGAGGTTTTATATAGTAAATGAGAGGGGAATTCTTTAATATTTCACAAACTTGGGTTTTGGACTCTATATAATAAAATATTCAAAAACCACAAACCTTCCCATAGTTTTTTCCCATGGTTTTTTTTAAAGGGGAGTTTTTTTTATTATTTTATTATTAAATAGGATGAAATTATTAAAATAATTCCCTTCCTTATGTGGAGGCGAGTCATGCTTTAAAATAAATGAATTTAAAACTCCTAAATATATAAATGGTTTTGGAGGATTCATAAAGGCTTAATATAAATAATAAAATAAAAATAAAATAAAATTATTTGAATTTGAAAATATATATTTGTCTGAGGATACAGATTATAGTATTTATTGCAACATTTTTTTTTCATTGTGATGTCATAAAACACACTATATTTATACGGTATTTAATTTTTACCCAAAAATTCGTATATCTCGGAAAATTATAAAAAATTCACCATTGGATAAATTAAAAATTTTGATTCCAAAGAAATATTTAGTTTATCTAAATAATTTTCTAAATATTTGAATTTTTAAATTTAAAATAATATTCTTCATTTAATTTAAAAAATGGTGGGTTTTTTAAAATAACAGTTTTTTGAACCCTTATAAAAAGTACATTTCACTTAATAAAAATTATATGACTATTTATAATTAATAAAAAATATTTAATAATTAAATTTTATTAAAATAATATTTATGTTAAAAATCCATTATTTCATCAAAATAAATCCCTTAATTTAAGTTGAATATTACCCAAAAATACAATTTGTGTTTAATTGAATCAAAATCAAAATCATTTATAAAGTAATAATAAAAATGAAAATAAATTCATTATTCTATTCAATATATATATATTAAAATTATTAGGGTATTGATACATATCCCTTTATTACAATGGTGTATGCCCTAATAGTAAGGTGTGTGATAATGATACTTTCATGGGTTCATTCGGTGAACAAAGTTTGGGCCATGATCTCAATGAGCTTAAATTTCTCCCGTAAATAGTTTCGCTCATGCTTTAGTTATCGGATCTTAGCTTAGGATTGGTTAATGGAAAATCCCAAAGATTCTATGTCCCTCAAAATCTTTGATAAATGGGCTTCATAAAGAATTTTGCTACTAGTTTAGTCTATCACTCCTTTTTTCTAAGTCAATTGGATTTGTTAAAACCCCTATATTTATACTAATCACATAATCACTATTCAATAGTTATATTAACAATGGTAAATACTCTTAATTGTAATTTAAATTGAAATATATGACTAAATAAGTGCATGTGTTCTCTATATCCATATTACATAATAATAAATTTAATTAAATCACAAAGGGAAACTTCATTTATAATAGTTTTTGTCATTATATTAAAAGTTCCAATTTGAATAGTTTCATCCAAAGGCATTTGAATTGAAGGTTATCAAGTGGTAAGGAATTTCATAACTCAATTTTTTTTAATTGGGTTATATTACTTCTTCATTATATTTGATATTATAAGTTTATTTTTGTAATGAATTTCAATTATTTTATATTTTATTTCCAATTATTTTATATAGATTTACATTTGATACCCAAAAAAATCCATTGATTAATCCACACTTCAACGGTATGATCATTGTAAGATATTTTGACTCAATTTTCACTCCATTGAGATATATTTAATATTTTGAACCTATTTATTTTTTTAGGTGTATCTAAAACTAATTTCTTATGTTATATCATTAATATATTCATATTAATGGTATTTAATGTTTTATTTAAAGTTATCTCTATCCTAGTGTTATGATTCAAAAGTTACCAAAGCATTAAGAGTTTACTCTTCAATCTCATTTTTATCAGGATTATTTATTCTTGAATTTAAATTAAAGGAAATTATTTGATACTTTTCTAATAAAATAATTTCATTTTATTCTCCTCTGGTTATTCATGAAATTTTTAATTAATAGTACCATTTTCATCTCTTTTGTAATTAAATTGATTGAGAAATATTTTTCAAGAAAATACAACTTTATTTCTCTCTCTAGTTGAGAATATTTTTTCTTCCAAATACATGTTTTCTAAAAAAAATTCAAGAATATTTTTAATATCCTCCTATTATTATTTAAATTAATTTTTACACATGATTAAATTTTTAAAAAATGTTTTAAAAGGATATTCCTATCATTTTCCCAACAAGGTAATTTTTTGACTTTTCTTAAAAAAATGTGAAAGGAATATTTATTTTAATGCACTTGGATTGAATTTAGATTTCATATCATTATGATCACTCATTTATTTCAGGATTCCTTCACAACTTTCCATTATTTATTTCAATGAAATTTTTTCCTTAATATTCTGGAAATTTTTAGTTTTAAAATTTTTTTTAAAAAATTAAAAGTATATTTTCCTCAATAATATTTTTAATGATCTTATTATGGTATTTATATTCACCAAAAACAAAAAACCTTTATTTTACATATATTCCAATTGGGATATATTGTTTTTATACCATCATTATTCTTTCTTTGGATGGTTTATGATCAGTTTGACATGGGAAAGTATTGAAATTAAGTTTATTTATTAATTTTGTACTCGTTAACTTTCAATTGAAAAATCAACTTTCTTGGGATCATTGGACATTAAATTTTCCTTAAATATACTAATTATTTATCAGGGATATGCTTATTTATTAAATTGTATATAATTTCTACATACTATATTTTACTATGAAATTTATTTGATTGATTGAGAAAAACCTTGATAAATCTATATTCTTTACTCGATAAAAATATTTATTGATAAGGTATATTGTTCATGAATTAAATAAATAATTTGATATTTTAGGAATGCATTGTACATTCAGTGATGGGTGGGGATCAAAATCATAAATCCCCTCAATGAATTGATAGGTCTCATGAGACAAATCAGTTAGCCAAATTAGTTTTAAACTGTCACAGCGCAAGTTCTTGACAGTATAGATATCATGATGTCTGAGATCATGAAATATAATATTAAGTTTTTTTAAGGTTGGGGCCGAAGCCTCATTTTTATTAATAAATCAAAGAAAATACCTCTTTTAACTGGGTAGAGGGAGACCCATTACATAGCTCGAAGGCCCAGTGGGCTTGTATCCCATTATATATAGCCTATATGCCCATATTATTCTTCATGATCAAGTTATTGATTAAATGGAATGTGTTTTAAGTTATTTATCTTTCCATATTATTTATTCCTTATTTATCTAAGATATATTCTTCTATATGTAACCCTTACTAAGAAACTGAGCTCACCCTTATTTTGTTTCCTTTCCCTATGATTTTAAGAAGGAATCTTTGAATGAGTATAAAGATGTAGAATATTTACTTTCACTATTTTTTATATTTTATATTTTCAAATGGAATGATAGATTCAATTATATATCTAGTCTACCAAGACTAATAAACTATTCATTATTTTTGGGATGTGATCACTTGTACTTAACACCAATATAATAAACTTACCACCAACTCTGGGCTACTAGGGTCGGGGTCTTTACATTCTTTATGTGCCATTCACCCTGGCACGATGAAGATGTATTATTATATGAGATGAAATTTTGTGTGGACAAGTTTGAGGAATAACATTTCTGATTATGTGTCCCACTATTACACTTTACAACAGATAATAGTAGATCACTTAATGCTTTATAGTCTTCTCTAGCCTCTTTTAGTTACATTTTGGAAATGGGATGAGGTGTCCATGGACTTTGTGGTTTGATTTATATAGACTCACAAAGAGAATAATTCTATATGAGTGGTGGTTGATCAGTTTACTAAATCAGTCCATTCCATTCTAATCAAGGACACCACTAAGCTTGAAGATCAGGGTAAGTTATACGTGTAAGATATTGTGAGTTTTTATGGTTTTCCCTTTGCTACTATTTCAGATAGGGATTCCAAGTTTACCTCCTGGTTTTGGAAGAGTATCCAAGAGGTAATGGGGACTCAGTTCAAGTTGAGTACAACTTACCATCCATAGATGGATGGCCATACAAAGCATTCTATTTTGATATTGGAGGATTTTCTCTATGATTACATCTTGGTTTTTTGTGGATCGTGGTATAACCATATGAGATTAGTTGAGTTCACTTATAATAATATTTACCAGTCATTTATCATAATGGTTCCCTTCGAGTATTTTTATAGTCACCCATGAAGGTCACCTATTTGTTGGGAATATTTGGGTGAGACCCCTATTATGAGACCGATTTGTTGAGTCAATAAGGTTTCTTTATAACTTTTCCATTCCTTCATGTTTTGAAAATCACAAACACTCTATCTTAAGGAAAATTTCTTTTCTACTATATTTTATCTTAATAAGGAAAATTTTCCTTCCCCAATAAAAATTTATCCTTATCATGTTTTCATTGTTCATTTTCTAAGACTAAAATTCGGTTTCATATCCAAAACCTCAGAATCTTATAAATACTTAGATATAGAGCATTGTGTTTTCAGGATCAGAATTCAGGTTCCAAATTCTCTAAATTCAGACTCCTAACTTACTGAGTTCAGATTCCAAATTCTTCTAAATTAAGACTCCATGTTCTCTGAATTAAAACTTCAAACTCTTAAGAATTCATAATCTGAGTTCTCTGAATTCAGACTTCGAATTATTTTGAATTCAGACTCCGAATTCTCATGAATTCAGACTCCAAACTCTTACGAATTCAAACTACGAATTCTAATGAATTCAGACTCCGAGTTCTATGAATTCAGACTCTGAATTCTATGAATTCAAACTCTGAATTCTTATGAATTTAGAATCTATAATTCTATATAATTCAGGTTCTGAATTCTTTTGAAGACAGAATCCAGATATTCATGTATTATAGACCTGAAATATTTTTTAGTTATACTCTGAACTTTTTTTTTCCTTACATTCCGAAAAATGGTTTTGGTTAAGCAACCATATTTTTTATTACTCTTATTTTTTATATGAAACGATGTTGTGCAATCAGTTTCTAACTAACCATTGTTTGAGTGACACATGTAAAGGTCCCTCCGATATTCAAGGAAAAATATGACCTTTAGAGGATGGAGCTGACCATTGAAGATGTGCCTATAAATAAGAGCTCATTTGAATGAGCTCATAACTTTAATGACTGTTTGAGAAATCTAGAGATTACATGCTGAAGTGATTTATAGAGAGAGACTCGCATGCTTAGTGTGTATTGAACATCTTGTTCAGGATTTCTTCCTGTGACTCTGAATTTTATTGAGTACATTCAAGGGCTTCCAGGGATAGGAAGATAGAGTTGTCAGCTACCTTGAAGTTTGAGTGCTTGTGGGGATAGCAAGACAGACTCCAATATTCGTATCGAGGGATTACCCTGGTGTGGGTAAGACATATTTTCTTGAAAATATAAATCAAGGGACCTTTATCCAAGGTTGTTGGATACCCTTCTATTTGGGTTAAAATATTTACTACTTGTTACTTTTATTGTTTCAAGTTTTCCACTACATTTTGGTTGTTGAGAAAAGTATAACTATCTCATACTTTCTTATACATGTACTCTGATTAGTAATATTCTATACGCTTTAAGGTATAATATTTATCTTTGTAAACTTTTCTTAAGTTTCATTTCTGAAACCACATTTCTAGAATCAATAAAGTTTGGAGAACTAAGTGTTTTTGTGAATTTACCTTGTTTAACTTTGTTAAACATTACCATCTTTAAAAGTTCCAAATGACTTTTTTAAAGTATGCAATTCACCCCCCCCCCCCCCCTCTTGTATATTGAGCATATTTTCTTTGAGATGGAAGGAATGAATGATGGTTCAATTAACAATCTTAATCCTATTAGACCACCTATTTTTGATGGGAATGATTATGAATATTGGATAGATCATATGAAGATGTTTTTCATTAATACTGGAGTGGACAAATTTGTTATGCTCACTAGAGATTACAAGATTCTTGATTAGGAAGTCATAACTTTTACTAATCAAGATAAATCAGAATATCAACTTAACTACAAGGTACACAATACTTTGTTGTGTTCCAGGACTAGGAATATATATAGCCAGATTTCTTCTTGTGAAGCATCAAATTGTATTTGGAAGAAGCTTGAAGTTACTCATTTTGGTACTTCCAAAGTTATTGAAACTATAAGAGCTTTTCTTAGAGCTGAGTACCATGGTTTTTTATTTTCTTATGGAGAACCTATATGTAAGGTACAATACAGATTTATGAATATTGTCAACAGCTTAGAATCCATGGGTGAAAAAGGTTTGGATGATGAGGCACTTGTAGACAAGATTATATACATCATCCCTAATGAGTGGGAATCCAATAGGATAGTTATAGATGAGCATAGGAAAGTCTCACAGATCACTCTTTATGAGGTTTTTGTGACTCTTCTTCAACATGAGACTAAAATGAAGAGAGATGCTGACAATGTTAAGAAGAATAATGGGAATGGAAGTGTTGCTTTTACAACTACATCAAATCATATGAAATCCAAGACTCCTGATAGATTTACAAGATCTAAGTCTAATAATGTTACTGTTTTATCTGAATCAAGTGAAAGTGAATATTCTGAGAATGAAATAGCTAATCTTGCTCAAAGGATGAACATGATAGTTGGGAATAAATATTTCCAGTATAGATATAAGAAGAAAGAAATAAAGAATAATAAAGACTCTGAAGTAACTTTTTATGAAGGGAAAATAGCTTGACATATAAGGCCTAATTGTCCTATGCTTAAGAGAAAAGATATAAAGGAAAAGCATTCTAAGAGGAATAGAAATAATTACTACAAATATAAAGCTAAGAATGTTTTGAAAGCTACTGAAACTTGGAGTGCCAGTGGTGGAGACTCTTCTGATGAATCCTCAGATTATGAATCTTCTGGACAGAAGAATCTTGGTTTACTAGCCAAGTTACCCATTGAAAATCATTGTTTAATGGAAAAGGTACACAATGCTAAATCCATAACCAATGTATCATTTAATTCTAATTATAGTGATAGTAAATATTATGAATCTTTGGATGAATAATCTTCTTCTAATAAAGATAATACTTTACCTACATATGAAGAAGTTTCTAGGTATTCTAAGCTCCTTTAGAATGAAAATTCTAAAGTCAAGAAAAATCCTAATAAAGAAAATTCTAGTATTTCTATTCTTACTAAGGAAATATTAGATCTTTCTAAATATCTTGACAAGAAAACCCTTGATATTTAAATTATTTCAAAAACCCTTGAGGAAGTTAATTTTGAGAAGGATAAACTTTATAAGGATCTAGAAAAAGTAATTTCTAAGAAAATTGTTTTCGAGCCTAACTCTAGTACTAAAACTGATGTTTTTTAGGATAAGAACTTAGTTATTAGACTAAAGTCAGAGATATTTTCCTTGAGGAAGTGTTTCTAAAACTTTAGCTTATGTAAGGAATATTTTGATAAGATGTATTCTCAAATTCGACCTCTAAGGAATAATTCTGGATTTGGTTATACTAGTTCAAAACCGATTTTTAGTAACAATTATTTTGTTCCTCAAAGTATTCCATTATGCACTAAGTGTCAGTGTGGTGGGAATTGGGAAAAAATTGTTCCTTAACCAAAAATCAGTCTTTAGTTTTTCATAAAGCTTATTTTTTTGAAAGAAAATATGGATTCCTAAAATTTTTCTTTCTGAAGTTTTCGGATCCAAGTAATTTTGGGTTCTAAAAGTCTAACTCTCTTATTTTCAAGAAAATAAAGAAAGTACCAACAGAAATACTTGGTACATGGATAGTGGATTTTCTCGGCACATGACTGGTAACAAAAACTTCTTTGAAAATATTATCAAGACGAAAGGAGGAAAAGTAACTTTTAGAGATAAATTCTAAGGGAGAAATTATTGGTATAGGTAACATCGTTCTTCTTGGAAAAACTTTTATTTCAAATGTTTTATTTGTTAAGGTTTTTAATCACAACCTGATCAGCATAAGTCAATTATGTGTTGAAGGTTACCTTGTGAATTTTAAGAATGAAAAGTGTTTAGTATACAATTCCAAGGAAGAGTTTATTCTTTCTGCCAATAAGTAAGAGAATGTATACACACTAAACGTAGAAAACATTAAGAGCCAAGATCTACCTTGCCTTAGTGCAATGGAAGATCATTCTTGGTTGTGGCATAGAAGGTTATGACACTTTAACCTTAGGAACCTATGAAAACTCTCTAAGAAAAGACTAGTTAAGGATCTACCGGAGCTTAGATTTTATTATTCAAAAGTTTGTGATCTTTTTCAATATGGAAAGAAACATAAATCAAGTTTTAAATCAGTTGGTGAAGTATCAACCACTTATGCATTACAGTTGGTTCATATAGATCTTTTTTGGTCTAACACAAACTAAAAGCATTGGAGGCAAATATTATGTATTTGTCTTACTTGATGATTACACTAGATTTACGTGGGTCTATTTTCTAGCAAAGAAATCTTAATCTTTTTCTTATTTCAAAAGTTTTAGAGCCCATGTTAAAAATGAGAAAAACCTTCATTTGATAACTATTTATAGTGATCGTGGAGGAGAATTTCAAAATTCTGGTTTTGAAACCTTTTGTAGTAGAAAAGGAATTACTCATAACTTCTTCGCACATAGAACACCTCAAAAAAATGGTGTTTTTGAAAGAAGAAATAGAATTATTCAAGAGATAACAAGAACCATGTTGAGTGAATATTCAGTAGCCAAAAATTTTTGGGCTGAAGCTGTAATTACATCTTTTTATACTATAAATCATGTTTTGATTAGACCTTTTCTTAATAAAACTCTTTATGAGTTATGGAATGGTAGAAAACCTAGACTTTCCTACTTCAAGGTTTTTAGTTACAAGGTATTCATTCAGAATACTAAAGATAGTATACACAAATTCACACAAAAATATGATGAAGGAATTTTCTTAGGCTACTCCACAACTTATAAGGCTTATAGAGTTTTCAATAAAAAAATTGTACTGTTGAAGAGATAGTACATGTTAAATTTGATGAAACTGATCCTTTTTTTAAACAACCTCACCCTAAATCTTCATATGTGTTCTCAAAAACTGATTATCAACCTTTGTTAGAAGATCCTTCTGATAAGGAAAATGTTCAAGAAAATATTTCTGAAGCATTTACTCCAGAATATTTCCTACCCTATGATGATGAACAGGTTTTACAAAACCCAAATCAGTTGTTTCTTAAGAATCATCCCAGTGATAGTATCATTGGTGATGTAAATCAACATGTAAGGACTAGAAGCTCCTTAAGAAATGAATTAAAACATCTAGCATTCCTTTCCCAATCAGAACCAAAAATCACTGATGAAGCTTTAGGTGATGATGATTGGAAAAAATCTATACAAGATGGGCTAAATGAAATCGAAATAAATAAAGTCTGGACCTTGGTTGAAAGACCTAAGGAAACTTCTATTATTGGAGTAAAATGGGTCTGCATAAATAAATGTTATGAAAATGGAATCATAGTAAGAAATAAAGCTAGATTGGTTGCTAAAGGCTATAATCAACAAGAAGGAATAGACTATGAAGAAAACTATGCCCCAGTAGCTAGACTTGAATCTATTCGTATTCTACTTTCCTTTGCAGCATTCCTCAATTTCAAACTTTTTCAAATGGATGTTAAATGTGCTTTCCTTAATGGTTTTGTACAAGAGGAAGTTTTTTTTGAACAACCTCCTAGTTTTGAAGATTCAAAACATCCTGAACATGTTTAAAAACTTACCAAATCTTTGGATGGACTTAAGAGAGCCCCTAGATCTTGTTATGATAGACTTACATGAATTTTGCTTCAAAATAATTATGTTAAGGGAAATGTTAATCCAATCCTTTTTATAAAGAAAGATAATAAAAAAATTTTGATTATTCAAATTTATGTTCATGATAATATATTTGGTTCAACTCAGCATTCTTTAACTGATTGCTTTGAGAATCTAATGAAATATGAGTTTGAAATGAGTATGATGGGTGAGTTAACATTTTTACTTGGTCTTAAAATTTCTAAAAAACTAGAAGGAACTTATATATCTCAACATAAGTACATTAAAGATATTCTTAAAAAGTATGGATATGAAAAAACTAAGAGTATAAGTACTCCCATTGGTACCTCAAATTCACTTGATCTTGATGAAGCTGGGAAACCAGTAGATCAAACATCTTTTAGAGGTATGATATGAAGTCTACTTTACTTGACAGCTAGTCGTCTAGAATTAATGTTTTTAGTATGCTTATGTGAAAGATATCAATCCAATCCTAAGGAATCCCATTTAAAGGCAGTGAAAAGTATTTTTCTCTACTTAAAGGGAACCATGGATCTAGGAATATTTTACAATTATAGAAATTATTTTTTAAAAAAAATTCAGATGATGACTTTGGTGGATGTAGAATGGATATAAAAAGTACATCTAGAACTTGTAATTTCTTAGGAGATTCATTAGTTTCTTGGTCATGCAAAAATAAACACTCAGTAGCACTTTCCACTGCTGAAGCTGAATATGTAGCAGCTAGAAGTTGTTGTGCTAAAGTTTTGTGGACGCAACACACACTCACAGACTATGGTATGAGTTTTACCAAAACACAAATTTTGTGTGATAATACTAGTGCCATTTCCCTAACTAAAAACCTTTCACATCACTCTTGTGAAAAACACATAGATATTAGGCATCACTTTCTTAGGGATCGCACACAAAAATGAGATATCATTCTTCAATTTATCAGAACGTAAGATCAACTTGCTGATATTTTCATAAAATATTTACCATCCAATAGATTGGAATACAATAAATAGAAGTTAGGAATGATAACCATAAGGTAATCTTCTTTATTAACTTCTTGTTTAAAACTATCTCATTACAGTAAGAAACTTCTTTTCATAGGGGGAGTACATTTTATTAGTAGTTACTTCAAAAAAATTGCAATGAAAATTTTCACAGTCAGATTTTCTAAATATTTCATAATGAAATTTTTCCATAGTCTAAATTTTTTTTCTTAGTCTAGATTTTTTTTCGTAGTCTAAATTTTTCCGTAGTCTAAATTTATTTTTCGTAGTCTAAATATTTTTTTTGTCTTAAAATTTTTTTAATAAATATTTTCATACTCAAAATTTTCATAATGAAGATTTTCGTACTTAAAATTTTCTTAATGAAAATTTTCGTACTTAAAATTTTTGTAATGAAGATTTTCGTACTTAAAATTTTCTTAATGAAGATTTTTGTACTTAAAATTTTTGTAATGAATATTTTTGTATTAAAAATCTTCGTAATCAAAATTTTTCGAAATCTAAAGTTATTCAAAATAATTTTACTCAATACGAATAATCTTCCTAGAAGGTTTATCAACCGTTGGATTAGTTTGGGAAGTTGAACTGTCTCTTCGATTTCCTATATAAAGGACCCCCGATGGTTTTCCCGCATCGAAACTCAAGCCTTCATGTTCTGAAGCTATGACCTCCTACATAAGTCCATTCCTAACTTCTCAGATCTTTCTGACTTCTGAATGTCTGCCGAAGTCTCCTCTTAGAAAGATTTGTCAACTATCAAACCAATCTTTGAATGGAAGATATACAGAGAAAGGTTAGTTGATCTGAAGTTTTTCACAAAGTAGGATTCTATTATCTCCTATAATATAAATCTAAATGGGTGGGAAAGTGTTTGCCTTTCAAAACCAAAAGCTCAGGATTTGGTTTATTCGGAATTGTTAATATAATTCCATGAGTCAGTAACTTTATTCAAGGAAAAAGAAAGGAGAAAATTTTCTTTCAATTGTTACGGGAATACATATTCTCTTTCATATACCAAGGCTGCAATCTTTTTTGGTATTACTTATGAAGTGGAAGCTTAGATTTGTTCTCATAAGCTTCCTGATGTTCAATGAAGTTTTGATAAGGTGAAGGCCATGTCTTGCCTTGGTCTTTCAGTGGTAAATACTCCGAAGATTCTTCACCTGACTACAAATTATCAAATTCTTGAATTTTGGGTTCAAGGATTCATCATACTGAGAAAAGGATACAAGGATACTTTAAATAAAAGTGATATATACATTCTGGATTTCTTGGTAAACCTAAGGAAGATAAACTTTGTTAATCATATTTTGGTTACGATTGAGAACATAAAGAATGGAAATCTGAAGGCTCAGATTATTATGTATCCAGCCATTCTGTCAAAGATAATTTTTCAGTGTTTATAATCCTTCAAAATTCCTCATAGATCTATGTCGAGGAATTGTAAAGTTATGTTGTTGAGAGATGAAACTCTGAGAAGGATGAAATTTGTCTTTTCCAAAGAATCATAAGAATTATATAACTTTCTTGAAGAGGAACTTAAAAATCTTTCAAAGAAACATGAGGTGGTTGAAACCTCTAAAAAGGGTCAAAGGAAGAGGAATTTGAAGGATGTGGAAGAGAAGGAAAAAACCCCAATGGCTAAGGAAACCCAATCTGTACCTCTAAAACCAAAGAAACAAAAATCCTATCCTGATGAAGTTGTATCAATGTGGATAGAAGATAAGAAAAACGAAAAATAAGAGGAGCCTATGTTTGGCTTGGACCCTTATGAAGAAAAATATTTGAAAGAAAAGGTAGCAGAAGAGCTTGACAAGCAAGATAAAGTGAATAAGCAAAAGAAAAATATGTCTAAGGCTAACATAGTTCAATCACTTCTGAAGGCTGTTGAGAAAGCTTCTGAAAATATTCCAGTACCAGAATCGTTTTTGTTAGAACCATTACCTGAAACTCCGGAAAAGAAGTTTGTATTTCGGGAAAAACATCAAGAAGAAGTAGTCCAACAAGAAGAAGTTGTTGAAGAAAAAGAAGTAGAAGAATAAGAAGAAGGCAATGGTGATACCGAGGATCTGATAAAGCAAGTTGAGAAGTTTCATGATAAGGAAATCCCTTTTGAAAAATTATCATTCTGAACCTCTCAAGATGAATCATCAAAGCTTGTTACTCCTGGGAAGGATGAAGAGAAGGTTGAAGATGAAGTAGACAAACCATCTAGAGAAGAAAGCATCAATAAAGATTTTATTCACCTAGGGGATGCTGGGGAAAGAGCCTAAAAGGAAGAATTTGATGAAAACAAAATCGTTCAGCTATCTGATAGTGAACATGAATCTCCTGATTAAGAGGAAGTCATTCCGAAGGTTGATAAGGGAAAACAGGTAGTAGTTGGTACACCTACCAGGGCTGTGGTGAAGAAGAAAGATATTGGTGGTTCTTCAAAGAGGAAAGATTCTAAGTTAGAAAAAGAAACCTCACTAAGAAAAATCTCTAATTCGGAATCGTCCTCCCTTGGACATGATTTTGTAGTCCAGTCTTGGAAAAAGATTTTTGAAACTATACCAATATTTCCCAGTATAGACTCAAGATGCCAGATGCTTCAACATTCCTTAAATCAGAAATCAGATTCAGTATCTATGGTTATGGATAAGTGCATCAAACTTGAGGCCGATTTCAAAACCTTTTTCATAAACTATGAATCCCACAAAAGATCTTGCAAGAAAATGACCAGCTGGTCAAAGAAAAATATAAAAGACATGAGAATTCTTGATGAGTTCCAAGAAAGTGTCAAGGATGAATTTGACACTGAATATGTGAAGATCAAGGATCTCCCAAATAGTTTTGAGGAGAATCTAACTCTGGAATAGAATTCTCGGATTCAAGAAGTGAAAGATTTGAATGGTAAATTATATCCAGCTGCTCAGAGTTATAAGAGGGAAAGAGATCTTAGAATAGAACTTGAGGAAAAAATTTCTAAGTAAGAAGAAGTTCTAAATGGTTATGAAGAATCCCTTAAGGATCAGGAAGAAAAAATCAAATCCTTAGAGAAGAAAACATAAGATCAGGATCAGCTTCTCAAACGTGTAGAGGAGGATCACAAGGAAATTAAGAAGCTCAAAACCATAGTGAAGAAGTTGATGCTGAAAAAGAAGGAAGGATAATCTTGTTCAATTCCAATCTTTTGTTGTATTTCTTCCTTGTACAAATTTTTCCAATCGTAATGAAATTTTGGGTTTCTCTTCATATATTTTGTTGTCTAGTACTAATATTTTAGGTACCATATTTTCTTTTCCATTCCCTTTAATCCTTTTTGAAAATCACAAAGAGGGAGAAAGGAAAAAAGAATACTAAGTAAAGAAGAAATTTCCCTATGTAAGGGGGAGTTCATCTAAGGAGGATTTATTATCCCAGAATATTTCCGTATGCAATAAAATGCTAAGTCTCAATCCAGAAATCAAGAATATGATCCTTAGTGTTTCCAAAGCCTAAGGGGGAGTTAGTCGTATTCATCATTGCTCATGTGTTAAGGTAGATAAGTTTTATATTCAAAGTCCAAGAAAATATTCTCTAAGTCCTTATATTCTTTTTCATAAAGAGGTTTGTGCTTTCCAAAAAGGGGGAGATTGTTGAGTCAATAAGGTTTCCTTATGAATTTTCCATTCATTCATGTTTTTAAAATAAAAAACATTCTATCTTAAGGAAAATTTCTTTTCTTATATATTTTATCTCAATAAGAAAATTTTTCCTTCCCCAAGAAAAATTTATCCTTATCATGATTTCATTTTTCATTTTCTAAGAGTAAAATTCAGTTTCGTAGCCAAAACCTCGAAATATTATAAATACTTAGATATAGAGCATTTTGTTTTTAGGATCAGAATTCAGGTACCAAATTCTCTAAATTCAGAATCCTAACTTTCTGAGTTCAGATTCTAAATTCTTCATAATTCAAACTTTGAGTTCTCTGAATTTAGACTCCAAACTCTTAAGAATTCAGAATCTGAATTCAAATGAATTCAAAATACAAGTTCTCTGAATTCATACTCCAAATTCTTCTGAATTCAGACTCTAAATTCTCACAAATTCAGACTCCAAACTCTTACGAATTTATAATATGAATTCTAATGAATTTAGACTCCGAGTTCTATGAATTCAGACTCTAAATTCTATGAATTCAGACTCTGAATTCTTATGAATTCAGACTCTGGAATTATATAGAATCCAGGTTCCGAATTCTTTTGAAGACAGAATTCGAATATTCATGTATTATAAACCTGAATGGTTTTTTGGTTAGACTCCAGACTTTTTTTTTCCTTAAATTCTAAAAAATGGTTTTGGTAAAGCAACCATATTTTTTCTTACTCTTGTTTGTGTTATGAAACGATGTCGTTCAATCAGTTTCTAACTAACCAATGTTTGAGTGACGCATGTACAGGTCCCTTTGATATTCAAGAAAAAATATGACCATTGGAGGAGGGATCTGACCATTGAAGATGTGCCTATAAATATGATCTCATTTGAACATGCTCATAACATTGATGATTGTTCGAGAACTCTTGAGATTACATGCTGAAGTGATTTCTAGAGAGAGACTCTCATGCTTAGTGTGTATTGAACATATTGTTCAGAATTTCTCTGTGTGTCTCCGAATGTTGTTGAGTACATTCGAGGGATTCCAGGGATAGGAAGATAGAGGTGCCGACTACCTTGAAGTTTCAGGGCTTGCGGGGATAGCAAGAGAGACTTCAATATTCGTATCGAGTGCTTACCCTGGTGTGGGTAAGACCGGCTTTCTTGAAATTATAAATCAAGGGACCTTTATCCATGGTTTTTGGATACCCTTCTCTTTGGGTTAAAAGATTTACTACTTGTTACTTGTATTGTTTCAAGTATTCTGCAGTATTTTGGTTGTTGAGGAAAGTATAACTATCTTATACTTTCTTATAATTCTTCTCTAATTAGTAAGATTCTATACGCTTTAAGGTATAATCTTTATCTTTGTAAACTTTTCTTAAGTTTCATTTCCGGAACCACATTTCCAGAATCAAGCAAGTTTGTAGAACTAAGAGGTTTAGTGAATTTACCTTGTTTAACTTTGTTAAACATTGCCATATTAAAAAGTTCCAAAGGATTTTTTTTAAAATATAAAATTCACCCCCCCCCCCTCTTGTATATTGAGCATCTACATCATTATTCTGATACAATAATCAGTATCATTTCGATCTTACACGAGTGTTGTTAAAATACATCAGTGATGATTCATGAATATTTCAACACTTAGTTGCAACTTAGAGTTAATATAAATTGTATACAGGACATTTAATTTGACCTTTGGAGTTTTCTACTAGTGACCATTTTTTCTTGAAATTTTTTCTTTGGACATCTTGGGAAATAGGGAAAGTTGGATCTAATATATTTTAGAACATTTGAGTTCATTGAGTGGATTGGGAAGGTTTCTTATCAATTGGTATTTCTAGCACATTTGATAGGTATCTATGATGTTTACCATATATCTCAGCTCAAGAAATTCCATCTTGATCCCTACCATGTTTTGAGTTGGGAAGAGATTTAGTTGGAGCTAGATGAATCTATTGTGGAGAAACCAACGAATATCATTAATTATTAGGTAAAATTCTTGAATGGAAAGTCTATTTAATTGTTCAAAGTTTTATAGTGACACAAATCAGACTCTCACAAGACTTGGGAGTGCTAATTGTTGGTGAGGGAGAAATAGACTCACCTCATTCATGAGTATTCTTATACCATGTGACTTATCGGGGATATAAAGTACTATGGTGGGGATATTGTAACATCCTCTATTAATGGTATTCTCTATTTTAGGATTAAAGACCTTTCTTCATGTATTATGAGGGTTTATGAGACATTCTAGTGTTACTATGGGTGGATTGCTTCTAGGTGCTGATTATTGAGGGAATTCACGTCATAAATTCATGATTTACAATGAAATTTATACATTGGACACATTTCATAAGTAAAATTTAAAGCGTGAAATGGTTCTAGGATGTAAAACTCTTTTTTACTTCATAAATGTTTCACTCGGGATAAATTAACCTGAGGTGGCACGTTTTTTAGTGAAACATACAATATGGGGAATTTATGTCATAAATAACTGATTTATGACATAAAACACTCATGCCAAGGAGGGTTTTATTCACCACACCCTGGAATACCTCTTCATTCATTGTGAATCTATATCCCTTGAATTCTATATTCCTTCTAGGTGAGTTTGGGAGTTTTAGTCTCTTCATATCACTCTGTTTTGTGTTATTGATCTCCATCATGGTTGGTTGTATCCCTTTGGGTAAGAGCATTCCGTCACCCTATCTTTCTTCACTTCATTTTGGTTTTGGAAGTGGTTTTGTCCAAACACATGGATCTCTGATTATATAAGGATTACACTTATTCTATCCCTTCTATATTCATTGTGTGATCTTCTTTCAGAGGTCAGTCTTCATGTTGGTTTTGGTGCGGCGTGTGAGTTCCTTGATATATGTTTTGATCTATCCTCTCTACCAACCATTTTTATTATAGAATCGATCCTAATATATGTGAATCAATTTTAGGGACTCTTATCATTGAACTTGTGTTTTATTTCCATTAATGGCTTGTGGATACCATTGCGGGTGGTGTGCGACCTGAGTTTAAGGTAGGTGGTTATGTCTCTAGCCTACATTGGATGAACCGTAATTGATCTTGAATTTATAGATTGTTTTCTAAAGAATTGTAATGATACTATATTTACTAATTTGTGTGAGTATATTGGGTTTTTGATAAAATATGGTTTTCCGCTCATTTTGGTAAAAGAAATATTATTTTCAAAACATTGTGAAATGGATTATGAAATGGGTTTTTAAAGTAGATTTTAATGAATGAAAAATGGTGTTTTAAATTGTAATGTGGAATGTGTAATACCCTTTTTGAAATGATTTAATAAAATGAATCACATGGGAGCCTTGGGTACTTAGGTGGAAGGTGTAGTATTATGACTAATTTCTTGATATTGTAAGGGAGTTCACCTTCTGGGGTGTTCTTCCATTCCTAGACCAAGTAGAAATTGGCTATAGGAATTGATTTACATGGTAGGAGGGTTCTCTTTATGGGGAAATCCTCTGTTCCCTGGACCTTGATAAATGCTTTAAAGGGACTTATAGTACACATTATTCATATTGATGTATGAGTGGCCTAGATACCCCAACTGTAAATTATCCTTGGAGTGTTTTACTATTGTGATTTGGTTGTGTACTGTTTTGAATTTTATATACCATTTTTTTTATAAATGTACAATTATGTGTGGAAAATGTTTTTTGAAACTATTTTACCTGGATTGTTTTGGAATTGTGGGAAAAGGGGAACTATATACAATGATTTCAATATAAAATTATTTACCTTTTTATCATTCTTTATTTTCTTTAAATTGAGCATGTTGGGATTGTTATATAGATACTTGATTTGGAACACCATCTTGGGACCCTACTGAGTCTATTTATCTCACACCATGTTCACCCCTTTGTAGGTGTGTATACCTTGTATTGAATTTTTATGTAGGAAACGGAAAGGTACCACAGTGAGGTGGAAGGTTTTATGTCATCTGGGTATGAGTATTTGGTGGTGATATATTGGGATGTGGCCTACATTTCATATAGATTATCTATTTTTGGTTTAGTTTTCATTTGGATGTTGGACTTGTACCATGGAGTCTTATCATGCCGCTTTTGAGTTATATTGCCACTTTTTTCATTCTTTAGTTATGAAATATATTTCTTTTAGTCTTTTTACACTATTTATTTCTACCAAAAGTATATATATACTATGTATCTTTAATAAGGTTGGTTTAAATTTTTCTCTTTAGTCTTTGTTTGCTGATTGGGTTCTAGTCGCCAACCCATGGGGATGAGGAACTCCCTTAGAGTATGTGTCAGATCATGTTGGGTACCAGTTTTGATGGGTTTTTTTTGGTTTTTTGTCACACTATTGAAGTTTTTAGTAATAATACAGTGATAGGGGATCAATATAGTTTCAAAGTTTTAGAGTTGGGTTTATTAAATCCTGATAGGAGGACAATTGGATTTTGATTGGCCATTTTGGTCGGGGTGGAGGACGTGATTCCTAGGATAAGGAGAAATAGAACCAGTAGGGTAGTGAAACTTAGGGGATTCATGCAAGGACATAAGATTAGGGTACAAGCCAGCTATTTATTTTTCTTCCTACCCCCACAGATGAGGATTTTGGACCTTCTAGAGTCTAAGGTATGATTCTGATAGCCTTTCCATTAACACTTTCTTTGTTTGAAACAAGAGCTTCAAATTCATTTATATCTACTCAATTCATAGAGGTATTAAAACTAGTTATAGAGTAACTATATGGGGTGATTTCCATTTAAACACATTTAAGAGTGTGATATGAGGTCATTCACCGATTAGAGGGTGTGCCCTAAAGGTTGGTGATTATAGATTGCTCTAGGATCTCTTTATATTAGAGATGACTAATTTTTTATTTGATTCTTGTGATTGACTGGTTAGAAATGTAATGAGACCACATAAACTATTAATCTATATTTGTATATTTCACTTCCCAAAAAGGTAGTAATTATGTTCATTTTGGAGAGTGGGACTTATAGGTAGGTCTTACAAGACCTTACCATCTATAGCTGGATAGGACTATAGACCGGGTTTTTAGTATTATGCTAGATGATGGGGGAATACTAAAAATAATTCTTATCTCTATTGTTTATTTATTAAGGGATGTATTTATTGATGATTTTTTTAGGTTACCACTTAATAGTGAAATCAATTTTATTATTGATCTGATGATGATTTCATAGCAAGTTTCTATTCCACCTTACAATATAACTCATATAGAGTTATGGGAGCTTAAGGATAAGTTTTAGGACCTAGAGTGAAGTGATTTATATATTCAAGTACATATCCATGGGGTTCTCCAGTCCTTTTTTCCAAGAATGTGAATGGTTTCTTGTGACTGTGTATGGACTATAAGAAGATTAATCAAGTGCTTATTAAGAATTGGTATCCACTTATACATATTAATGACCTTTTTGATCAACTTAAGGTAGATCAATTTTTCTCTAAGATAAAATTGATATTGGGTTATCACCAGTTGAGGGTGAGACCTTTAGATATACCTCACATTGTTTTTTAGAGAAGGTATGGTTTGTATGAGAATTTGGTGATGTCGTTTGGTTCGAAAACATGGTAGCGGTGTTTATGAACTTGATGAATCAGGTTTCCACCCATATCCGAACACATTTATTGTTGTTTTTTTCAATTAAATTATCATGTAATATAAGAAAAGTGAGGAGTACACGTGACATATTTAAATAATTTTAGTTACACTTCGAAAGCATAGACTATATGGAAAGATCTCAAAGTGTAACTTTTTTATAAACCAAGTACACTTCATGGGGCATGTTATATATAAGGCAGGTGTATATTTAGACCCTAAAAAGGATATAGAAGTGATTTATTAGGATATTCCAAGAAATTAATTTGATATATATATATATATATATTTGGATTAATAGGTTATTACCATAGGTTTATCTAGGACTACTCCTATTTGGTAGCACCAATGATACGCTTGACCAAAAACAGAGTGAATTTCATCTGGTATGATGATTAAGAGAATGATTTTATGGATTTTAAGGTGATATTGACTACAATATAGATCCCAACATTACATGATCAGGGTAGGGAGTTCATCATTTATTATTACATGTTAGTTGTTAGGCTAAGAGAAGACTTGATGTAAGGGGGTCAGGAAGTCATGTATGGGTCCCAAAAACTGAATCTTTATGAGTAGAAATACCCTATACACAACCATAATCTAGTGAAATTAGTACATTCCTTGAGGTATTGAAGGAATTACCCATTATGTGAGAGGTTTTTGGTGTGTATTGACCACAGTAGCCTAAATTATATCTTCACACAATAGGACCTGAACCTTCGGTAGTAGAGGTGGGTTGAGTATTTTATTTCCTTTGATTTTGATCCAAGATACACCCCTGTGAAGGGAAATGTGGTTGAAGATTCATTAATCTATAATACATAGAGTTATATGGTATATAATTCCATCATTAAGTGATAGTTAATTACCCTCTTTGCATATATACATTTGGATGTTTGGGAGTATCAGGGTCGATCAAACTTTATGACAATATCCATTGTTTCTTCACTTCTCAGTAAAATAAAGAGAAAGAATCTATTGGATCCTGAGTGTTTAAACCCAAGGGACAACATATGTGATGGGGAGCCTCCATCAGGTTATACCCTTAATGATGATGTTATTCTTCACATCAACAGTCATGTCTTAGTTCCCATGTGCAATCATGAAGAACAGATTAGGGATTCACACACATCGAAGTGGGTTGTACACCAATGTTTGAATAAGATGTATCGTGACATATATAATAAATACTAGTGTACAAGGATGAATAAGAACATAATTAATTCTATTATGTGGGGCTCCACCTTTGAGCTAGTGAGGGTTAATAAATAGTGACCCACTGATCTTCTACAAACATTACCTATTCCAGAGTGGAAATAGGATTATGTGACCATGGATTTCATAACAGTTTTTCCTAGGACATCTTAAGGTAGTGATGTAGTATGGGTGATCATGGATCAACTAATAAAATTGACTCATTTCCTACTGACTTGGGAGACCTTTTCAGTTGATTAATTGGGTAATATTTATGTTCGGGAGATAGTATCTTAACATGGGATCCCTCGGATTATCTTTATGAATAGAGACAACCATTTTACATTTTGTTTCTAGTAGGGATTAAAAAAATCACTTGGTATAGAGGCGAAACTAATCATTACCCATCATCCACATATGGATGGATAGTTTGAGCATATTAATCAAATCTTATAGGACATGTTGATAGGATGTGTCCTATATTTTGGTGGTTCTTGGGAGAATGACTTGGCCCTAATGGAGTTTTCATACAATAATAATTATTAGGAATCGAAAAAAATTAGATTCAACAACATCGGTGACTCACCAGCCTCTAAGAGTGTATCTCTAGGAGGAACTATTGTATGGTGAGAAGGTTATAAAACCCCCATCCCTTTTGATGTGAAATTATATTTAAATTTCACAAAATCCCATATATTTTCTCATTTAATGTGTTATGGATGGGTTTACAAAGAGTTGAGGAGGGTCCAAGAGTGTTTCAAGGGTAAGAGGCCTGATGTTTTGAAAATTTGAAATTACAGCTTGTGGTGCATAGTTAACATAAAATTAGTGCCAACCCTGCACCCTAACCATGTATAGGTTTAGAGGAAACCATGAAAAAACTTTAGTAAATTTAAGAGGTGTTTTTCATGGTTGGTACTCATTATACCTGACCATCCATCTTAATCATGTGGGTTAAGGCTCCTAAGATAGTGGAAATAACATGGTTAGTGCACAATTTATCTAATCATGTGGTTCAACTATATAGGATGTGGTTCCTTAGAAAGTGGGAACCACATGGTTGGTGCATAGTTTGGAAAAACATGTGGCCAAACCATGTGGTTTTCCTAGTGAATTAAAATTTAGAAAATTACCAAAGTACCCCTATAATTTGAAAACACCCAAACCCGCTTTTCTTATCCCTTTCTTAACCAATAACCCCCATGCATACCCTCCCCCCCACTTCCTCTTCCATAATTTGGTGTTTTATCTATATTTCTTGATGGGTTTGTAAATCGTTCATCTATATGGTGTGTTATAAGTGACTCCATCCCTTAATTTTATTCCTTTATCTAATTATTTCACAATCTAGAGATATCATATCATTTATTCCCTATTTCAAGGTTTTTTTCCTTATTTTATGATTATCACTATTTTATCATGGATTATAGGTTGATATCTGATGAGTGAATTTTTACAAGAATAAGGTATGTGGTATTGAAGATATCCCTTAAAATTATTGTTATTTTATAATGCACGTGATGCATGGTTTCACAGACATACCATGTGATTGACCTAAATCATTGATAAATATAGCGTGGCTTTAATTCTCAAAATTGAACCTTCCCCATGTGCCATAAATGGTCTATTGGAAAGTGTAGACTGAAATTTTAGACACTACATGAGGTGTTCTTGTCTTTTAAATTAAATGGGTAATTTAATTGGGTCACTCTATGGGTTCCATGGATTAATTAAATGATCATGTCTGTTTTTGGGGATTCCTTAGATGTAATATAGGACCTGGTAGTCACGATTATTTTATAATCCATAAAATAATTAAATTAAATGATTTAATAAATTAATTTCTTATTGATTTTGAATTTCTTGGACACACTCTTAGGATTCAAAAATGCACTTATTTAGTTCGAATACCTTGGAAAATCCCCTTGAATTTGGTAGTGATCCAAAAGATTGTGAATTTTTTAGACATACTCCTTGTATTTGGATTTGGTCCTATTTATTATGAATATCTTGGACACATTCCTTGAAAATATAAATGAGCCTAAATATTGTGAATTCCTTGGATATGCTCCTTAGTTTCATCCTTGAGCCTATTTAGTAGAAATGCCTTGGATATTATCCTTCAATTTGGTTTTGATCCTCTCCATATGATATATTTTTTGTACCTATATCTCCCTCTCCTGATGTTTTCTTGATTATAAACACTCACATATGTCTTAAATGATTTCATTTAAGTGCGTTGTAATTATGGAATTCAATGAAATCATAAAGATATTTTGAAGTATTATTGAAGGATTAAACCTATCACTTTACTATTTCAAGGCCTTGGAATAATGTTAGAATACTTTTTAAAGTCATTATAATGAAGCTTTAGATTTAACTCTTAAATATGTTCTTGTGTAGGCTGCATCAGCTAGATGGTTCCATGAGGTAGTGTCTCTAGTTGCAGTAGAATCACACTAGACAATGGATGGAGTCCCACCATCCAATCAGTGGTGAAGGCAGAAGTATCCCTAGGTCCAAAACTGCCATCGGCTACCTAGTGGAGGAGCACTGATTAGCCGTTGGGGGATTTCCAGCAGTAATATTCTCTAGGTAGTCCATCGGGCACCCGATGGAGGGTACTGAGTATTCAATGACCCTGAGGCTACTAGTTCGAGGGATATTTTATTACGGTAAAAATTCTATAAATTTGGTCTTATTTAGCTTCAATTCCATCAATGAATTCCAAAAGTTTCCCATTCATTTTAGAGGCTATAAAAGTAGGTCCTTGAAACCTTGCATTGAGATACCAGTTACCAAAAATGGCTCTCCAAAACATGATACAAAGTGAAGCTCTTATAGATTCTCTTAAGAACCAATCTCCAATTCTCCATATTTTTACAAGGAAATTCTCTAAATTTCTATCAAATATCTCATCTCAAATTGAAATATTACATATAAGAGATTTTTTAGAATATTTTTAAAAGATTTTATAAAATAAAAATTCTCTCTTATCATCACATTCTTCAATGGGTTCTCACTCAAAAAAAGTTAGGGACGGGTTCCTTGGTTACCAACAAAGCTCGAGAGGGTGCTCACAAAACAAAATTTTGAGGAAAATGTTTCTTGATCACCAGAAATATTAAGGGATTAATAATATTAACCTCTCAATTCAAAGGGTGGAGACATAGGGGATCACATAGAGCTATTTCAAAAATCCTTATCAATTGTGTTTTTTCTCTCTTTAATTTAATTCATTGCATCATTCTAACATTAATACAAATAATTTCATAAATTAACTATGATCATTTATGTAATTAATCTACTTTGATATTAGATTCTTAACATATTTTATATTTACTAATTATCACTTTATATAATTTACCATATTATTATTTATATTTATCTTTAGTGTTTTATTTAAATTTATTAAAAGGGAAATTCACCCCCTCTTACAATCTACTCTGACTAATAATTGGCATCAAAGGAGTGCTTTGGGATTTTATAAAAAAATTATTTAGTTTTTAAAAAAAAATATTAATTGATTTCAAATCTTAGTTTTATTATGGAATCTAATTCTTATTCACATGATCCTATTTTCGATGGAATCGATTATTCCTATTGGTGAAACTGAATTTTAACCTTTCTTGGTAGCATTAATTTCACTATTTGGAAAATGTAAATGCATGAATATGTTCCAAATAAATAATAAATTGAAAAATAGACTCTCAATGTTGTTAATAATTTTGAACTTAATAGTAAAGCTATAAATACCTTAAATTATGGTATTCATCATAATGATTTTAATTTTTTTTCTATATGAAAAATGACTTATGAAATATGGAAGTTTTTAGAATTTACCCATGAATGGACTAATAAGGTCAATGATACAATATTAGATGTGTATCATCAATATTTTGAAAGTTTTCCCATGTATACTAATGAATTTATTATTAAAATGTTCACACACTTCCCTGACACACTACTAGAAAATCGGGCTATAGCCATGGACCTATAGCCATGGTTTTCAAAAACTGTGTAAATACGTATTTATTTCAGTGAAATATCCATTGTTTTTATAGATCCTTGGCTATATCCTGCACCTATAGCCACAGTTTTCCTAAACTGTGGATATAGGTTTTTTTTTCAAAGGTTATATCCACAGTTCTCCAAAACTATGGCTATAGCATATACCTATAGACACGGTTTTCATGGAACCATGGATATAAGTAGTTTCTTCAAAGGGTATATCCATTTTTTCATGAAAAACATGGATATAAGTTGTTTTTATAAAGGTTATAGCCACAGTTTTCATGGAACTGTGGCTATAGGTTGTTTTTTCAAAGGATATAGCCACGGTTTTCATAGAACCATGGTTATAGCCTTCACCTATATCCATAATTTACAGAAAGCATGTTTATAGGTTGTTTTTATAAAGTCTATAGATGTGGTTTTCATAGAACCATGTATATAGGAAAAGTCTATAGCCACGATTTAGGAAAACTGTGGCTAGAGGTTTCCTGCGTCAGTATAGGGAAAAAATTCACACGGTAATTTGGTGGGAAAACCTATTTCCATGGGTATTATTCAAATTTCTATGGTTTTAAGGATATAAATAATATATATATATATATATCATAATTTTGTTGTGGGGTAGTGGTAAGGTGCCTGGTTATGCATAGCAGAGGTATGGAGATCAAATTTCACAAGGAGTGATTTATTTTACACTTATATCCTTGGTTTAAAGGGTTATATCCACAGTTTTACACCATGTAAATAGACCCAATATACATAGTTTAAACTGTTGATATAGCCCTATTGACCTTGTGGAAAACAGGGTGGGTAATTTCCACAGTTTAAAAAATAGTGGTTATAGGTGTTATTGAAATGGTGGAAATTGTGGCTACAGATCATCAGAAACGTGGTTATATATTTTTTCTATATCTAAGCCAATACATTCCACATACTATTTTAACTATGGATATAGCTTCTATCCATAGTTTTTACCCCTATGGCCACAGTTTTGGGAAGTTTCTACAGCCAAATTTTCTAATTCAGACATTTTCAATGGTAGAAAGTCTCTTTGTAATGATTTGTCTACAGAATTCTTTTTGAAAAAGATATTATAGGCCTGCCTAGAAATTAGGCACCCAAATTGATATTTTTCAATGTTTTTGGTTGTAATTTTTTTATTTTAAACACCAAATAAAATCTTGGAAAATTTGATTCAAAATCTAATAAAGGTATCTTTCTTGGGTACTCTAACTCAAGAAAGACATATTGAGTCTTTAACAAAAGGACTAAAACATTGAAGAATCAATCCATGTTTTTTTATGAATTTTTTTGAAAATATATTTTCTAAAATGTTTTCTAGAATGATGTTTTAAATAAAAAATTTCAAACATAAGATGATAAAGAAGAATAAGAATCTACTACAAATTACTGACCTAAAGCTTTTCAAAAATATAAACACCACCCCCTTGAAAACTTCATTGGATATTTACAAGTGGGAACCCACACAATAATATTATTATTAAATGAGGTTGAACATCTTGCCTTTGTCTCTCACTTATAACTACAAAACCATAATAATGACCTTAACTATGAAAATTAGGTTCTTTCCATACAATAAAAACTAAATATATTCACTCTAAATGATGTATGGAATCTCATGGAAATACCTAGTGATCATATTATCATAATATCTAAATGGGATTTTATAAATAAGTTAGATGATCTTGGTAATATCACAAGAAACAAATCCCATTTGGTTTCTAAAAGTTATAACTATGAAGAAGGAATCAATTATGGTGAAACTTTTTCACCCATTTCTCAATTAGAATCCACTAAAAAAATTGGAATTCATATCCCACCTTAATTTAAAACTCTTTCAATCGGATGTCAAAAGTTATTTTTTAATTGGTTTTATCAATGAACTTTTTTTGTGAAATAACCACCTGGTTTTAAAATTCCTTATTTTAAAATTTTAGTTTTCAAATTGACTAAATATATTTATGGTTTAAAATAATCTCCTAATTCTTTGTGTTTTTTTAGATCTACTAATGAATCCCTCTATTTTGAATTTTCTAATTTAATGAAAAATGAAATTGAGATGAGCTTTATGGGTGAACTCAAATTCTTCCTCGATTTACAATTTTCTCAAATAAATGATGGTATTTTTCAAAACCAAAGATAATACACCAATGAAATCTTAAAAGGATTTTACATGGATCATGCTACGGAATTTAGTACTCCCATAAGTAAAACTTGTAATATTACATTGTATGAAGTTGGTAAGCTTGTCAAAAAATAATCTTGATAGAAGTATTATTAGTAGTTTACTTTACCTTCATATGGCCCAACCTAACATCATGTTCAATGTTTTTCTTGGTGATCATTTTTAATAAAATCCAAAGGAATCTCATCTCAAATCTGTTAAAAGGATTTTTTGTTATTTAAAAAGGATATAAATATCTTAGTTTATTTTATCTAAATGGGACTTATTTTAAATTATACATTTTTTCTAATTATTATTTTGGGATATTACAACTAGAAAGGAAAATTAGAAGTGGTACTTACCACATACATGGAAAATAACTCATCTCATGGATTAGTAAGAAGAATAACTCAGTTTCTCTTTCTTTATCCAAAGTATAATACATATCTTTTCATATTTTTTGGATCAAATAATATAGATTAAATACACTCTATTAGATTTTGAGTTTACATTTGACTAAATATCTATTAAGTTTGATAATACTAGTACTATATATATCTATAAAAATCATATCCAACACTTTTGAACTAAAAACATTTATCTAAATCACCATTTATTAAGTGATCACTTCCAAAAAGGTGATATCTTATTGGACTTTTTCAGGAGATAATATCAAATCACTTATATTTTTATTAAAACCACCACACTTAATCATTTTAAATTCATTAAAGGTTAATTAGGAATGGTTTTATTGTGAAACTTTTCATTTGACCATGACTAATTGTGGAAATATTTTTCGAACATTATTTATTTTTAAAATTTAAATTTATTTTTCTTTTTTTTATCTATTTGATATGATCACTTTATCTCACTTGTGATATCATTTAATGGGAAGCCTTATATTTTTAATTTTGAAATTTTTATTAAGTGATATATTTTATTTTCAAAATAATTTTAAATTGTTTTACCTTTTTTTCAATTTAAAAATATATTTTATAGCATAAGTACTTTTAAAAGTATTAATATTAGTTTATAAACTATTTTTTTAAACGTGCATAACTATTTTTTTATATGCTCTTATTTCATAAAAAAATATTTTGCTTTTCTCTATCTAAAAGAAATATTAATGATGAGTAAAAATACTTATATATGTACATGTATCCCTAAACAATGTTCTTGAGATTTTATTGATGGAATAAAAATATAATGATGTTTCCTAAGTATGTTTCACCTCAAAGGAACTTTTTCAAATGACAAAATCAATCAATGAAGGTAAAAACTTTTCTTAAGGAAAGTTTTTTCATGGAAAGGTATGTCCAAATTTTAATTTATTTTCTATTTTCCTCCTTATTTTTTCTTATTTTTATTATTTTATTTCTATATCCCTATTTTCTTTATTTTTTATTCCTATATTATTTATTTTTTTCTCTCTTAAAAACTTCTTTTCATCTACCCTCTCTCTCTATCTATCAAGGGGGTGTTTAGAAGTTAATAGAAATGTTTTCAAATTTTTTCCAAATTATCTTTTAATCTCTTGAAATCTATTTTCAAATATTTTATTTTAAAATTTCTCCCACCTATCCTAGTTTTAATTTTTCATAATCATGAAGTGGGAGATAATTTAGTTATTAAAAGGGGATAAGTTTATTGAAGTTTATTTTAGTTTTTTCTCTTTTAAATTCAAATGGGTATAAGTTTCTTGAATTTTATTTTAGTATATTCCCTTTGAACTTTAAATAGGGAAATTTTCAGGAAATGTGTTATTGATTAACGTTTTTTAGAGGTATATTTTTTAAATTTGTGTTAAATATTTTACTCTAACTCTTACTCGAATATGGAATGTTTTATTTATCTTTGAAATCTTATATTGAAATATTGAATTAAATTACTATATCTTTTAATCTTGATTTACATTTAATAAATATTTTTATGTTAAGTGTTTGTGATCATAAAAAATGGTAATATTGTTGTATGTATCTCTCTCATGGTGTTTCAATGATAAAAAACACAAACCTATTTATAAAGATTCAATTTAAGTGAGTTTTGGTTATGGAATTCAATAAAATATTGAATATTGAAGTATTTTTGAAGTCTTGGACCTATCTATTTTTTGTTTCAAGGCCTTATAACCATGTTATAAGATTCTTTGGAGGCCTTAGAATGAATCTTAGAATGTAACTCTTGAATATGTGGCTGTAAATGTTGAACTGACTAGAAATTTTTGGGAATCAGATAATAGATTCCATGAGGTAGTGTCTTTAGTTGAAAAAGAAGCCCACCAACCAGCTAGTGGTGAAGTCAGAAGTACCCCTAGCTCCAGGACTACTATAAATTCCTCAATGGTGGAGTAATGGTGATCCATAGGAATTTTTTTCAGTAGAAACAGTCTATAGGTTGTCCACTAGGTACCTAGTAGAGGATACTGATCATCTAGTGGCATTTGAGGCTACTAGTCTGTGGGAGATTTTATTATAGAAAAAATATATAATTTTGATCTTCTCAAGATTTAATTCCCCAAAATAATTCCAAAAGTTTTCTTTTCCTTTTAGAGGTTATAAAAGGATCTCCTTATAACCTTAGAGTAACATACCAATTATCTTAAATTCCTCTCGGATCCTTGATTCAAATAAAATATATTATAAATCCTCTTAAGATCCAATATCAAATTCCCTATCTTTCTCTAAGTTTATTCTCAAACTTTCTCTTAAATCTCACATCACAAATTATATTCTTCCATATGATATATTTTATAGTATAATTATAAATATTTTACCAAAATCAAACCTATCTCTATCCATCACCTTATTCAATGGGTTATCACTCCATAAAAATGAGGTATGGTTCCTTGTCTACTGGAGAAGCTCAAGAGGGTTCCCATAAAGAATAATTTTAAGAGGCGTGTTTATTAATCACCACTAAAATTTAAATATTAATAATATTTACCTCTTGAGTCTAAGGGTTGATAAAACAAATTTTTATTGAATGTTTTATTGATAATAAATTACATAATTCCATCATTTTATGTTAAATATTCTTATTTAAGGAATATTTAAGATTAGATCATTCAATATCAAATTTTTTGAAACTTCTAGTTTTGACCCTTTAAAGTGACTATTGTATTTTGGTTGTAAATATTTTTTATGGATTACTTGAACATAAAATTTTGTAAAAAAATTCTTAACTTAATGGGATAAAACTTTCATTTATATCTTTTGAGACGTATCTTGCATTTGATTAGAGTAAATTTTCCATTAATTTAAATTTAGACTGGACTCATTAAACATGACACAACTTCACAATTTGGTATATATATTCTACACTAGGGCATGTATTGGGTTTAAATTTTGAAAGATTATAGAGAATAAAATTCCAAAAAAAATAAAATTTATAAAATGATTGATGGTTCATGCATTTTTGAGTTCAACAAGTCAGTTCATTTTGTATTAAAATATTTGGCCAAATTTCTCATTCACACTTGTAATGTCTTAGAACCCTAGCCAACCATCTACTCTATAAATATTAGTTTTTATTATTTAGAGGGGTTTTTATATGAATTATATGATTTTTATCATAGGATAAATCATTCCTTTCCATTTTTATACACCATTAGAGGAGTGAATCTGTCAAGATACTATATCATCCAAAATTCATTTCTTTTCCTATTCTTTGACGTAACATTGTTGTTCTAGAATAACAGTCTCTATTCAAATACTTTTTAAAATATTTTATTTAATTTTTATTCTTATGTTATTATATTATTTAGGTTTTAAATTATAAGTATAAATTATATTGGGTTATACCCTTTCAAGACCATTTCACATGAAAAACGTTTCTATGATGATTACACCACCCATGGAAGAGTAGTTTTATTAGTAATAGATCTAATTATCATCTTATTCACTTTTTTTAATAAATAATATAGTCATAATATGATATATGAATTTATTTTTTAAATTAAAATAAAATAAAAAATAAATTGAAAAAATTAACACAAAGTGCGTGAGGTCGTGTAATGTGTGAATTGTGTGAGAGCAATCTTAATCGATAAAACAAAAAAATATGGGATAAATTTTTGGGGTTAAAATATAATCCCTAAAATCAATTCATACTCACATAAAGTGTGGATATTATCCCTAACTCACCAATTAACATAATATATCATTGTAATAAAAATTAAAGTGGGTTTCTACGATTTCATGCTTTGAATCTAGCCTAGGGTTTAATTCATTTAATCTTTGGGGTTAAGGTAAATTATCGAAGGGTTCGAGGGTTAAAAAATTAGGAAATAATAATTAAATGGATTTTAATTTTAATGATAATTATTAATAATTAATTTAAGAGTTATATTTTTTTCTATTATGCTTTCTAAAAACAATTTCTAAAAAAATATTCTAATTGTGTTTAATCAATCAAATTTCAAAAAAAAATCTTCTTCCAAAATATATCTTCGTGTGTTATAAATGTTAAACCCCCACCCCCATAATTTTTAGTATTGAGTTTCTTGAATTTTGTTTTAAAAATACCTTAAATATGTTGTTTTAATTACTTTATCCTTAGAGAATGACCTTGGTGAGCTACTTTACTGCACCTGATCACTAAAAAGTATACATCATTTGAGAGTACCCATGAAAAAAACTATCAAATTGGAACTATTTATGGTAGTAAAGTATTTTATTCAACTAATTGAGGGTATTTTTTACTTTTATTTCATTCTATTATTCAATTTTTTTTCTTCCATATTTCTCCTTTATCAATTTTTATTTTATGAGACCATCAATTCAAAATTCATATATTTTTATTATAGTACATTTTTATTCATTTATTTTTTATTTTATTTTCAACATGAACTAATCTCGAGGATATATTTTATATTGAACCTGAGATTGAACACCAAATTATGTCTCTAATCAGACATTATTAGTCTGGAAGAAGATTCAAAATTCACCCAACTGGGGAATCCTGCTATTCTAGGAATTTTGAAATAGTAATAACATCTAAAAAAACATAAAATCAGATATGATGGTTGAAATTAACAATAATGAACTTGATAGAACCATTTGGGTGTTAGATACACCTAATGTTAATTATTAACCTACATTGATTTCATATCCAACTATCGAATCATACTTTGAACTAAAATTTGGGTTAATTCACCATCTCCCAAAATTCCATGGATTTTATAGTGAGGAACCAAAAAAACACCTTAAATATTTCAATGTTGTATACTAAATAATAAAACCAATAAATATCTATGAAAATCAAATAAAACTAAGATCATTCCCATTATCACATGATAGAACTAAAAAGGATTGTATGTAATATTTGTAACCTGAAGATGTAACATGATGGAATGATTTGAAATGTATTTTTTTAAAGACATTTTTTATATCTTAAAATACCACTTCCATTAAAAAATAGATCTTGGGGATCAATAAATAACATGGTGAGTCATTGTATGAGTACTAGGAGCGATTCAAGAAGTTTTCCTCAAGATGAACACATCACCAAATTAGAAAGAAACTCCTTATCAGGTAGTTATATAAAGACCTAAAACCAATGGAGAGTAGCATGGTGGATGTCTCATTAGGAGGAGCATTGGTCGAAAAAGCACCAG
Organism: Viscum album; assembly: GCA_963277665.1. Classification (NCBI taxonomy): domain Eukaryota; kingdom Viridiplantae; phylum Streptophyta; class Magnoliopsida; order Santalales; family Viscaceae; genus Viscum; species Viscum album. The sequence continues at coordinate 1,302,424,646 of OY728160.1, read as the reverse complement.
TAACTAAACGGGTGTTGATTGATAAGATGACATAGAACTCCCAATAATTTGGTGATTGAGGTACATAACCCATTAGAGGAATACAGCAGGTAATCCATTATTATATTGAAATTAATTTAATTGATAATAAGTTAGATGAATTAACCATAGTGGTGAGATGGATTGATTTGGATCAAAAGAAATCATAACCCACTCATGCAAGGCCTTATGTCATTTTCACTGAACTAGATCACCCTACTAATTATTTCACCCAATTATAAGAGATAGAGGATTATGCATTCATATTACCTGGGAGGCCATATTAGTAATAACAAAAACCACATCACAAAAAGAAATATGACTTATTTTAACCAACATACTAAAAATTATGGAAAGATCACTCAGACGTGAGGTATGTCTCTGGACAATGTTAAATTCTCCATTTTTAACAAAATTTCAATAACCTCTGACTTACGAACAAGGTTTTAAACAACCCTATAAGTGATTAAAATCCCAAGAATCAAAATTTTAACAATAACAAGGTTCATACCAACCAAATATATATTTTAATACTGATGATAATATGAAAAAAATTATTCCTAATCAATATAATGATCTGAAGTGTCAAGGTAAATATTTAAGGGAGCTAAAGATGCAAATAATGAAAATTACCACTATCCTCTATAAACTATTAATCAAGAACTATATAAATCATCCTTGCCAACCTTCTCTAAGTCGTAGGGAGAATTTTAGTTCAATAACACTTAGAAGTGGTAAGAAAAAGGTTGATACATCTATTGTGATCTATCCAACAGGATTCTCCTCAACCCTGGAGAAGCCCCATTAAAGACTAACTGATTAGTAGTTGAAGGATATGGATAAATGTAAGAATTTTTTTGATAATTTTCCTCCTAAACACCTTAAATTTCCAAATAGAGTTGTTAAAACAAATAATATGGATATAGAGGTGATGAAAATGAGGTTTTTGATATATTCAAGTACTTTTATATCAACAATCCTCTTAAAGAAATCTAGAAAATCCCAAGTTATGTGAATTTTTTAAAATAACCATGTAAAAATAGAAGAGGGATAATGGGAAATAAGTGGATCAACCTTGTGAGGAATGTATCCACTCTCATAACACCAACCTTGATGATGCTAAAAAGGTACAAAGACCCTAGGACATTCACTATTCCATGAAATATAGGGTATTTTCACTTTTTTATGATTTATGTAATTTATAAGATTTAATAAATATAATATGTCACTATGTTTTCTATTCTTTATAGCTTAGTGAGTTAAAACTAACAATAGTAGTGGTGTAATTATAAAATAGAGCTATATAATATATGATGGGAGTCCTTGAAGATTTACTTCTTTAGGGAATGGACATGATCTTTCCTACATATTTCTATATGTTGAATGTAGAGGATGATTAGGTAAGTTCCCATGATCTCATAATTCATGGAAGAAAATTCCTTGAAACTACCAAGACATTCATAAATTTTCATGAGAGTAAACTTACTTTTGATTTTGGAGATGAGATTGTAAGATTTAATATTTTAGACTCTTTAAATCACCCCTCAGAAGACCATCCTACTCTCTTCATCTCCCATTTTGACCCATCTTGTGATGATTTTCCAAATATTTATTTTCAATATTTTTCAAAATGGGATCATCCATTTCTTAAGGAGATTTTCATTATTTGGGCTAGATTGATGTTTGACAACATTTACCAACCTATTTTTCATGAGTCCTATTCTCTGGGTACTAAGTTTTATATGGATTCTAATCTTGGGAATGTAATTTCTGATTATAACATGGTTGTTGATTTTATAAATGGATTTGATTCATTATTAACTAATTTTAATAATTTAAATTCATTCCCCAATATATATTGTTCACATATATCACTTCTAATGTCATTTCCATCAGTGAAACAACTACCCAAATTAGATCTCAAATCATTGCCCCAAAATTTGAAATATTCATACATATCAAATGATGAAAAACTACTTATAATAATTTCTAATAATATCCTTCCCAAATAAGAAATACAAATTTTAAATTTTTTAATGGGGAATATTAGGTAAATTTAGTGGAACGTAGAAAACATAATAGGAATTATCCCGTCTATTTATATGAATTGGATTTTGTTAGATTATGGATTTAAACTGGTTTAAAATACATATAAGAGACTTAACGTCAAATTATTAGATTTTTTAAAGAAAGTGGTGGAAAATTTAATGGATCTGGGTATCATTTACCCCATTTCTAACTCTCATAGGGGAATCCATGTCAAGGTTGTACTAAATAAAACTGGTTTCACTATTATAAAAAATGAAAATGATGAGTTTGTTCTTATGAGAGTGAAAAACAGTTGTAGAGTGTGCATAGATTATATTAAATTGAATAAATCCACTCATAAGGGCCATTTACCCCTCCCATTAAATGAAAATATATTTGAGATACATGAGGTTAGGATGCACTATTTTTTCTTGGAAGGTTTTTATGGTTATTTTTAGGTTCCCATTGTAACAGAAAACCAGGAGAAGACAATATTCACCTTCCCATTTAGTACATTTTCATACAAAAGGATTCCATCTATAATTTTTAATTCAATAGGAACCTTATAGAGATTCATGGTGAGTATATTTTCTAATTTACTTGAGACTTTCATAGAGGTATTTTTGTATTGTTTTAATATGTATGGTTCCTCATTTTATGAGTGTCTTTAGTTTGGGTAATGTGTTTCATCATTTCATTGAGAAAAATATGGTTTTAAAATTTAAAAAATTTCATTTCATGGTAGATTAGGGAATTTTACATGGTCATATAGCCTCAAAACATGGAATAGAGGTTGATATATCTAAGGTTGGAATTATTTCCACATTTTCTAATCCTACTTTTTTCAAGATGATAGATATTTCCTAGGATATATAGGTTTCTATCGATTTTTCATCAAATATTTTAGTAAGATTGATCTTATATTATCGATATTACTTCAAATCTATTATAATTTTGTTTTTAATGATTCTTATAAGGATTAATTTGATGAGATGAAGAAAAGGCACACCACACCACTAATTATTCAACCCCGATGGTGGGAGCTTCCATTCGATGTTATGTGTGACACTTCCAACTTCACATTTAGAGAAATATTATCATAGAGGGTGGAGGAACGTTCACATATTATCACCCATGCTTCAAGTACACTGGATTCAGAACAATAAAACTAAACACCCGTGGAAAATGAGTTTCTTATTATTATATTTTCTTTATATAAATTCAGTTATTATTTTTTGGGCTCTGATGTGGTTGTTTTTTATGTTCATGCATCTCTGAGGTACCTCTTGAAGAAGCTAGATACAAATCCCAGAATTATCCATTAGATGATCCTTATTCAAGAGTTTAATATTGATATAAATTAAAATAAGGGTTTAGAGAACTTGTTGGTTAAACACATGAGTAGGATCACTCACACACTAGAGGATGTCATCTTGGATCGGGTTCTACTTCAAGAAACATTACCTGATGATCATCTTTATGCACTCTCAAGTACACATCCTTGATATTTTTATTTAGTTAACTATCTTGTTGCATCTAAAATAAATTTAAATATAAATAAACACCAAGTACATAAATTGAAATTTTATTCTAGGTATTATGTATTGGATGATTCTAATCTGTGACACATGTGTAGTGACCAAGTTATTAGGTTATGTGTTCTTAAGCTTGAGTTTGAGTCTGTTATACATTTTTTCATACATTTTATTGTGGTGGGAACTTTGGACCCCAAAGGATAGATAGAAATTACCTATACTATGGATTATATTAGCCTAGTTTTTCCATGGTTCCCATGCATTTTTTAAGTCATGCTTATGTTTCCAACACACTGGTAACATTTTTAAGAGACACAAGATGCCTCAACATCCCATATTATTCTATCAGGGCTAAATAAGTGAAACATGGATTTAGAATAATTATAATAACATAGGAAGCTACAACTTCAAGTGATTTAGGAGATTATATTATCAACATATGATAACTCAAGGATCTAAAAAGAGAAATAAAAATTAACCCATGGTAAGATGATCTAGAAAAGGTAATTTCATGAGGGTCACAAAATTCTTCTTTATAGTTCTGATTGAATTTGATGCTCAATAAGTTGCATTAAAAATGGTTGTTCCTTTATGTTCTATCTAATGTTTTTACTTATGGTGTATTGGGGATCACATAAAAGGACATAAAAGGATATTTATTGTTAATGGGTTGTAGTTGAAGCAATACATTGAGGGTCTTCCCACACATGTAGTTGATTTCATCACACTACATGACCCTATCATCATTTGATAAAATCAATCTATTTGTAACCCTTTCACTTTTATATTATTTTTCCTATTTAAAATTCTACATTTAATGTGCATATATCATCTCATAAGGTTCACATTTTGGACAATTTAATATTTTTTGTGTGGAGGAGGGGTCAACATTTGGGGGTAGCTCCTTTAGGTCTTTCATTTGTATGTTCTGTGTGTGTGTTTTATGTTAATTTAAAAAAAACAAAAAAGGAAAAAAACATATAACATGATCATTTACATGTAGAATATATGAAAAATACATGTTTAAATTTTTAAAATTCATTTGTATCATGATAATCATGAGAAATATTTCATCATTAAAGGTTTATTTTTATAAAAATGTAAGTCGTTGATGATATGATTAGTTGTGTCATTATAAAACCTTTTAGATTTTGTCACCATTATTTGTGATATTTATTCATGGTAAATTTTTTCATTAATTTACCCACATAAATTTACATGAAGCCATGACTTTTGAAAAATTTCTTACTCAATTGAAGGTATAGTCAAGTAGGGTTATTTTTTTCAACTTACATCAATAGTTGATCCACGAATTCGTTTCTCTTATGATAAATTTCATTATTGTACCAAATTTATGTACACATGTGTAATTGATATCTGATAGTTGTGTTCCCTAAAAAATATTATCTTAATAAATAGGTGAGTGATGAAATGTACCACATGGGGGGATATCTAGGTCATAAGCTTAAGGTTTTAAATTTGGGAATGCTTAAGTGAGTGGGTCTTAAAATTTCATTGAAAATGAATGTAGAAAGAGTTTTTTGGGATTAAAATAGGTAAGAATGTTTTTTTACTTGACCTAAATATACAAAATAAAGGTTTATTTATGAGCTTTAAATGGTTGGCATGCTCACATATGGGGAAATAATGGTATATTAGACCCATAACTTGTTTCACTATGATTAGTGTCCTTAATATCACTAGATTTTTTTTATAAAATTTATGAGATAATGAATTTAAAATTTGTTGATATTTGATTCTTAATGAGATTATTAATTTTTTTATATTTCCATTATGTATTGGGAAATATCAATATGCATATCTTGTCACAATTTTCTAGAATACATGACATGTGAATTTGCCTAGGAGTGCCAAAGGGTAAGTGTGGGGGGTTGATAAGACACATTTATATTGAATATATTATTAATTATAAATGAAATAATTTCCTCAAATTTTGTTAAATAAGTTTATTTATGGAATATTTGGGATTATATAATTTATTTACAATTTTTATGAAAATTCCAATTTTGACCATTTAAAGTGAATTTAAGTATTTTGGTTATACATTTTTTTATGGATTTTTTTAACTTAAAATTTCATAAAAAAAATTATTAACTCAATGGTATAATACTTTAATTTATATCAACTAATCTGTATCTTTCATTTTATTAAAGTAAATGAGACATGAATTCAAACCTATGCAAGACTCATCAAATCATACACCACTTCACCATTTAATACATATCTTCTACATCCAAACTTGGATTGGGATCAAATTTAGAAAGTTGAAAGAGGAATCAATGATACAAAAATCATACTACTAGAATGATAGATATTTCACATGTTTTAGAGGTAAAAAAGTTTTTGTAATTTGGATTAAAATATTTGTCTGAATTTCCCATCACACTTGTAAAGTATTGGAACCCTAGCCACACCTCTATTATAGAAATGTGTGTTTTCCTAATTTAGAGGGGTTTGTACAAGAATTAAATGTTTTTTAGCATAGTATTTGAAGTGCCTTTCCATTTCTATACACCATTAGAGGAGGGAATCTCTCAAGTGAGTTTCTCCTCCAAAATATTATTCATTTCCTCTTATTTGTTTAAACATTGTTATTATTGAAATAAATTATATCATTTCCTTATTTTTAACCTATTTTTTTAGTATTCTACTTTTATCTTATTTAGGATATAAATTATTATTAAAAAAATATTTTCATATACCCTTTTTATACCTTTTCACATGAAAAATGTTTCCATGATGACTACACCAACAATGGAAGAGTGGTGTTTCTTAGTAATTGGTCTAATTATCACCTTCTTAACTTGTTTGTTTTGAATTATTGAAATAATGTAACTAAATTAATATGATATATGAATTTATTTTTTAACTTAAAAGAAACCAATAAAGTAATTGAATAATTAACAAAAAGCGTGCAAGGTTGAGTAATGTGTGAATTATGAGAGCACAATCTAAATCGATAAAACAAAACAATATGTGATCAATTTTTAGGGTTAAAATATAATCCCTAAAATCAACTAATACTCACTTAAAGTATATATATGATCCATAATTCACCACTAAACATAATCTAGACTTGTAATGACAATAAAATTAGGGTTCTCTGATTGCATGTTCCAAAGCTAGCTTAGGGTTTAGTTCATTTCATCTTTGTGGTTGTGGTAAATTATAAAAGGGTTTGGAGGTAAAAATAATTAGGGGATAATAGTGAAGTGTATTTTAATATGAATGATAATGGTTAATAATTAAGTGAATAGGTATATTTATATCAACAAACATTTATAAAAAATATTTTCTAAAAAATCTTCTTTTGTGTTTTATCAATCAAATTTCAAAAAGAAAAAACAATCCTCTTCCAATATAAATATTCCTGTGTTATAAATGTTAATAAAACCCCACATAATTTTTATTATTGAGTTTATTTTATTTTTTTTAAAAAGTAACATTAATATATTTTTTAAGAACTTCTTCATTAGAGAATGGCCTTGTCCAGCCACTCCGTTGAACCTAAGCACTAAAAATTAAACATAATTTGAGAGCACCCATGACAGCACCATTCAGGAGTGGAGATGTACGGGATCACATTGAGATACTAATGACCTCCTTATCAATTTTTTTACATATCTTTAATTTAATTCATTTCATTATTATAACATCAATCTACAAAATTGAAAAAAATTAATACAATCATTTTCATGATTAATTTACTTTGATATTAACTTTTTAATACAATTCTGATTTATCATTTACTAATTTATAGAATTTATAATGGTATAATTTATCTTTATAATTATAGTTTCATTTAGAAAAATTAATGGTAAATTCACCCCCTTATTCCCATATACTCTGACCAATAATATTGTGATCAAAGACATCCAACACTGGCTGAACTAGGCATGTTCAATCTCGGGTATCACCATGAAACATGAGGATTAATTATGGTTATTTATTTATTTATTTATTTCCATGATTTTTATTATCAAAATCATAATAAACTATATGATCCAAAAGTATATGATTATATACATTATTTTTGGTGTCTCAATAAGTCATACTCACAACCTACTCAAGCCATTGTTGGTACCCAAGAAATCATCTTTTTTTAGGTTAGGATAAGGGAAAGTGACCTATGATTGATGCTTGATTGTTATCTGGCATGTAAATCATGGTGGATGGGACCAAGAAATGACTCATTACTAGTTTGGTGGTTTTTCCTATTTTAATTATTTTTTCACTTTTTGGATTTTGATATGTATAATATTTTTTGGACATATGAATTTATGAACATGTATGTAGTTAATTTTGATATCATATGGTTTATCTTTATTTATTATAACTTTCCATGATGCCAACTTATAGTTTTACCTGATGTATGATATTGATATTATTTTTTCTCTTATTTTATTCTTATATGAGTGTATATTCTCCCCACCATACCACCATAGACCATAACTGCTAATCAGAAACCTCTAACATTTTCATGTGGAAACTTTGGTCGGAACACTGATCAATGGCCTTTGATTGACGGATGTTAGATCAGAGATTCATATAAAAGGATGTGATCCTTTCTTATTGATGTTACCCTTGCCACAGGTATACTGCTTAAGCACTATCTTCATCCAATAACTTGAACTTTCACTAAGTTGGTGGATCTAGCACCCTTTTTAAGTTTTAGGGTCCATAAGTTGTGAACTGGGATATTTTTGCTGATGGATTACTTATAGAGGCATTATAGCACCCTGATTTCAAGTAAATAACCCTTAATTTATTATTTTTAAGTATATAAAGTGTTTGGGTGAAATTTTTGAGGTTTTATAAACCTTTTGGAATTTTTTTGGGGAGTTTATATAGGTTCATAGTTTGATCACGTTGTTTGGAAATTGTGAAAACCCTACAGGAAACCGTGAATAGTTAGACAGGGGCTAAGGGGAAGGTGCACAGGGGGGAACACAGTTTTTCCAAACCGTAAAAAGTGGTATAGTGGGATTTTTCATGGTTTGTGCATGGTTTTTCTAACCATGCGGGCCAACCATGTGAGGTCCTCATTAAGGTAGTGGTTAGTGCACAGTTAGTGTATGGTTCTTCCTAACCGTGTGACTAGCTATGCACGATTTAAAAATAAGATCCTAAAAAAGTGTATATGGGTCGAGATTAAGTTTTAACCCCTCAATTTTGCTCTGAATCAACCATAAATCGATATGTTATCCTCCTAAAGGATTTTGAATCTTTCCCCCATCGAATTTGAAGCAATCTAGAGGCTTTTTCTTGGTGTGTTGAAGCCATATTCTTGTGGTAAGTCATCATTTATGGTTGTTTTTCATGGTTTTTCTTAGATATACTTTCCTCCCTCTCTTTATTTATTAGATCTAGTCTTCTGTGGATAGATATAAGGTTTTTTACTCCAATCATGGTTATATTTGGCTTTTTTATGATAGGGGAAGAGATCTAAGGTGAGTTTTGGAGATTTAACCCAGTTTTGTGGGTGTTTTCATGCAATTATCCATTTTCACCATAATTCTTGAGGTATATGGATTAAATATAGACTCCCATTCTTAGAACATGAAGTATTAGTCTCAAATTGATTAAATATATTGACATTTATTATGAAATTTGTGTAAAAATCATGGTAGAAACCCTCTTTATTGATGGTTTGAGCATTTTATAGATTTTTTTTGTGAAATTGTGGAATTGTTGAAAGTGGTTGTGCAATGTACTTTGTTTTCTTTATTTTAAAATATTGATATTAAAATATAGATTTTGTAACGCCCCGACCCCAGTTACCTAGAGTCGGTGCATTATTACATAACATTGGCATGATCACAAGAAAGATCAAATCTCGAAAGACCGATTGGTTTAGTAGCCTTGGAAACACTAGATATATTCATAAGTTTTACATTACATCATAAATTGAAAAACTAATAAAACAACATATTGTCTCCATAAACCACACTCATATCCCCACATAATATCCCTGCAGGACATTCATAATTTACTTCTTCACTTCCTGGGAAAAATAAAACATAGAAAAGGGGTGAGCTCAAATGCCCAGTAAGGATAACAATATAGCGGAAACTTTCATAAATAATAATAAACATTTAAGGCAATGTATAACTAAAACAAAAGCCTTTTAAACTTGAACATTTAACATAGTATGGCATAAATAAAATGAAATAATGCCATTTACTTATTCACATGGTTATTCTACTAATCGAATAATCACATGCAATATCAATAACCACTTTCATAATGATGGAATGCATAATGCTAGACTATCATAACCACATAGCCAAGGCCTCGTGCCAAGACTACAAATAAAATTTTTCCAAGGCCTTGTGCCAAGACACTAGTTTTTCTCATGAGACCTACTGATGCATCGAGGAGCTATAGCGGGCTCCACCCATCACATATTAAGTCCAATGAATTACCTTATGAAAAGGTATAAACATGACATAAACATTCGTATTAAAACTAGCATACGAAATGTCAATACTTTCACCATAAACTATGAATGGTATAGAAATAGCACATCCACAGTCAAACATATCACAAAACCTTCAATACAATATAGAAGTTTTTTTATCACAACAAATCAACTTCATATAATCATAAAATCCATCAAAGGATGTTGATATATATGAAATCAATACTATTTGAGAGAAATATCTCCTTTTTTTGAAATCATTTAAAAGTCACGCATTTATAAAGGAAGTAATTAAAAGTGATTTTTGAATCAAAGTGTCCCATACCACTTTGAAACTTTTGAAAGGAATTAAAATTTTAAAAACATTCATGTCCATATAAATAAATCCTTAAAACCCATTTTGAAGACATGTTCATTTATTAAAAAGATTTAGAAAGATAAATCATTAAAACATTTAAAATTCTGATTTTGATAAAGAGTACCTTTCCAAAATTTTTAAAATATTCATTTTGAAATCATTTAAAAGTCACATAATTATAAAACAAAACATTTTCTTTGAAAATATTCTTATAATCTTGTAAGGTAAGCTTTGACTATTTTATAACGGCTGTAAATAGCCGCACTCGCCGTATAAGTTAAAAAAACATTCTTACCTTAATTCTGTCGAAAACGTTAAAAAGAACCTTGTTTGGAAAATGACGGAAAGATTCATTTATAAAACCATAAGGGTATAAATTAATTTAACTCATATTCTTTTTAAATAGTAAAAATGTTTTGAAATACATTTCGAAGAAACATGGATGTGGATGATAAAGAAATCCCAGTAGATAATTACGTATAAACAACCTCGGATAATGAAGAGAATGCAAAATAACCCTCACCAATTTGGTAACTTATGAAACATAAAACCCATGAAAGAGGTATCATACAATGAATATGTAAATACACATAAATTAGGGTGTATTACACAAAGAATATAATTATGGGCAGTACACACACCACACAAAAGGTGATGGTGGCAATATGGCATGAATCTCACAGGAATAAGGAGTGAGATGAAAACCCCTTACCTTGTACTTTTCCTTGGTTGGGGTAGGTTAACCTCCTGTATAATGGTGAAATAATTGTTATTAAATTATACAATAATCATATATATTAATATGATATCATATATGATCTTTTAACATTGATTTGATAATAATATCTTAGTATTATCATTGTTTCGGGTGTTAAATTACTTGTTTTCTTTTATATGTTTTGTTACGTAAGACATGTTTGTAAAGGATAGGTTGTATATTATTCATATCCATAATGATATCAAGTCCTTAAACATCATTTTTTAAATCATCAAATGATAATTATACTTGAATGGATACGATGGAGAATGAATATCATTGCGTTCGTGGAGACGGTAATCCGTACGTACGCACGAGCGACAATATCATTCTTTTGATATTAAAATAATATATAAATGGATGGTATATCATATATACAGAATCACTAACATGTTATATTTATTATTTACATGAGTTACACATCATTATTATACCCATCCAAATAATAACAATTACACCACGACGTGGAGACGGTAAGTCGTACGTACGCACGTATGGTGACATGTTATTCAAAGGGTGGATAGAATACTGAATATGGTTGTACCATATTTATAATAACATCACAGTATATGTGAGATACTGGAGTTATTATTTTAGAATGGTAAGAACAAAGAAAGAAGCAGTGGAAGAAGAAAGGAACTTGAAAAGGGGTGGTGAAAACATTACCTCTTCTTCGGGTTCTTCCTTTTGATTTGATCAAAAGGGCTCCTTAGGTTGGCTTTATGATCAAACGAAGGCCTCTAGGTTGTATTGAGGGATGTTGGTAGAGTATTTGGGCAGAGTTTGGCCGAACCAAAAGGCTTTGAAGGTGTGAAGAAATGATAAGGAGGAGTGCCCTTTTATAAGAGGGGTGAGGGGCACCTTTGGAAAAGCTAGAAATATTAATTTATAATAAATTCATATTCGGTTTCTAATGGCTCCAAAGTTGATTATTCAAAGTTTAAGGTGGGGATAGGTCTAAAACCACTCAACCAATATAATTTAGACAGGTTTGGGTACTTATATTAACCTTCTCTTTAAGTATTAACTCTAAGTTAATTAGTTTCACTTTTACAATGTCTCTTTGTATTTTTATATAATATGGTTAATAAACTTACTATATACATCCAAGTGACCCCCAAGTGGTCCATTAATGATGAACCTATCATGATATAAGTCTCTTGGCCGAACCTTAGATTTTTAGGAATTTAATATCAATTAATAATATAATATTTGTTTTAAGAACTCTTTTATGTCAATTTTGACACTATTAAATAGTTGATTTTTGTGAAACTCATAACAGATTGATTACTTCGAACAAAGTAAATTAAATCAATCCTAATATATCATATTATCCTATAAAATTAGTTTAATTCATTAAAAGTTTCATATTATATTTATTTGGGTATTTATAATATCAATTATTTTAATTTTTCACTATTATAGTAATTAATTCATCATCACTATGTCATAAATAAATTAAATTATTTAATGTCTAAAAATTATAAATGAACTATCACTATGTAGGAAATCTTTTTATCTTTCTAATGAATATTTATAATCTAAAATCCAACATATATAACCCTATGTAAAAATTGTTTTTCTAAAAGATATATGATTGTGTCATTTTTGTATTCATTTTAGCTTAATTAAAATAAAGTGTCCTTATCACCTACAAGTGGCCCCATGGGGTCCCAAAATCGCCCCAAAGATGCCTATGGTCGAACATGTATCAACCAATAAGTCTAGGACACGTTTTAAGGTAATTTAGTATTATTATAATATTATTTTTTAACCCTTATTTACCGGATTTACCCTTAACCATGGTAAATAAAATATTTACCGCAGTAATTATTCAAAATGTCTAAAAATAAAAGTTACCTATTTACACAATTTTAACATCCTGATTCCAAATATGGAATCCATTTTTCTAAATTCAAAACACAGAAGTGGCAGAAATTAATTTAAAATTAATTCCCGCTGTCAAAACAAAAAGCGTGTTTTTAAGAGATAATAACTATCAAAAGATTGACACTTGTTTATGTTCGGTTTAATTGTAAAATTATGTCCAATGACCAAAATTATATTAAATGGTAAAAATATATTCTAAATATACTTTAAAACCACTCAAATTCATAATTTATCACTATTAATTATTTTGATTAAAAAAGTTGTTTTTAATTAAAATTTAGTAATTTTCACTATTCATCAAAATATGAAAGTTATCCGAAATGTACCAAAATTTCACCTTAGGCTAAATTCGATATTCCGAATCCAAAAATGAAGTCCATTTTAAAATATAAAATATATATAATTTCAAAAAGTATGTATTACTATTCATAACGGCTAGTTTGATTGGTTGTGGTGTGTGTTAGAACTCGAAGTAGCGTACAACACACGCTACTGTATTATTCAAAGGAAAGCGTACCGTGGAAGCTTGGGATGTTTCATTTTAAATTTTTTGATGTCCCCCTTTACTCAAAAAGTTTAAAATATTGTATTTAAAATGGGTTCACTATTAAAAGTTGGTAAAAGTGCAATACTGAAAATGAATTTGTTCTTACATTATGTCTAAGAAACTCATAATATGGATTCTAAAATTATAAGGATTATATAAAATTTAAAATTTAGTTAATACTATTCATAACCTCTTTTGAACGGCTTGTTTGGTAAGTCATGGTGTGCTTGAACTCGGTGTTGCGTGTAGTGCAAGTTATTGTATTATTTTAAAGAAATAACACACTATGAAATCTTGGGGTGTTACATTCTCCCCTCCTTCAATAAATTGCGTCCTCGCAATTTGAAATTGTTCTTAGAAAATAAAAGGTTGAAAGTAGAAAATATATTTGTGGGAAAACCTACATCGGAAATTGGGTTACTAAAATTTAGTCTTAATATGAGGAAAAGAGAAATCAAAGGGTCACCACCAAATTATGATCTCGATTAGGAGAACATTGGTGGAAATTAGAGACATATAATTGGAGGAAAAACGTAAATATTTATAGGTAGTGATTGAGGTCATCAATCACAAAAAAGTGTAAAATTGAGGTCCTTAAATTCATCAATCTATGATGATTTGAAATACCATCAGTTCAACAAAACATAGGGTATTAGGATAACACATTTTTGACGTTTCAAAATATCTTAGTTGAAATCCCACATCGAAAAATGAATTAATGAGGCCTCTATTTAAAATAAAGAGTCGAAAGTATGAAGATTACCGAAAATAACACATACTAGGGTTCCATGTAGGAAAATATGGATATGGAAGAAAAATCTAACCATCAATTATCTGATGGAGAGTGGTAGAGAACATGGCTATGAAAAGGCCAATAATCCCAAAGCCATAAATTAGTGATGATTTAAGGTACCATCTAGGAAAACATTTTTGTTCTAAGTTTCTTTTCTTAATTTTGTGGAATTTATTTATTAGATTGGCTAAGATCATAAGGGGATATACTTACTTTATAATTAGAGTTTTATCCATTAATAAATTTTTACCACAAACTCATCTTTCACTCTAAAAGATAATAGAATGTAAAAAATTCTATTTACACTATTCGTATAGGGTTCCAAAATAAACGAATTTATAATTCATCTACAAAACTACATTATTTAATCCAGGACATCTCGTGGGCCATTGGTAGTTGATACACCCTTGTCGCCCTTCGGTTGCGGGTTCAAGTCTCGCAGCCTTGCCGGACGCGACGGGTTGCCGCCCGACCTCCGGGTTGTCCTTTTATGGCAATCCAAAATAATCCAAACTAGAACTATCCAAAATACTTCTGTCCAAACTCACAGTCCAAAATTTATAAGTAAGGTAAACATAATATAGATCCTTTTTACCCCGTAATAGCATATGAATACCTTCATCATGTATTACCATATTCCTTATTGATTACATTCATGCTCCCTTATTCCATATAGAATGCTGGATATACTTCATTAATCCAAAAATGTTTTAAACCCCAACAATGATGGAATATACAAATCATTAATCAGTTCCAAGGTAGTCAAGAATATCCAATATAATTTATCCAAAACAATCACATATTATTCCAAAATCACTACCTCAGTATCAGAACTATATTATGATTTATCATTCTCTCAACCATATATTTTCCAAAAATTTATCCTGCTATTGAGTCACTTTTCTTTGTTCCACACAATCTCAAGTCCTTAATGAAATAGTACTGCAGTACAATCCTTATATACTCCATAATTATTATAACAAGTACATTGTTGATACAGCATTCAATTGACATAATCAACATAAGATCTCTAATCATTCCTCTTCATCTGTGGTAGTATCATAACTTGATTATTATCCAATAGCATCATTTGTGGCATAGTCTGATGACTGGGACATAGGTTCGCGTAGTGTCCAAACTCCTTGCAAATGAATCATTGTACATTTGAAACCATTTTCTTACCCTTGCAGTCACGTACTTTGTGCCCTTTTCCTCCACACTTATAACAAACTCCCATTCCTTTCAGGCAAGTTCCAGGGTGTTTCTTTCCACAGTTACCACATATGGGAAAATTGTTCTTTTCCCTCTTCCCTTTATCCATCTTTCTCTCTTCCATCCTTTTCTTCTCTTTCTTCCCTTCAAAGCCATAGGACTCAGTAAACTCTTTACTTATCTTATCAACACATGATATTATTTCTTCATATGATGATAATACATGCGAGACTATTTCTCTTGTAAATTCTAGCTTAAGACCATAAAATATATGATCCTTCTTTCTCTTTGTATCATGTGCATTGCAAGAGTTCTCATTCCTTCTATTGGGCGCCATTTCTAAACAATGGCATACATTAGATTAGTTTATGAATAACAATACCCAATCCCAAACTTGTAAAACACATAACATAAATTAAATAGTTTATGGATATAATCCATAATCATAAAAATGTCTCCTTTAAGGAAGTATATACTCATAAACCCTTCATAATGATTTGTAAATAAAATGAGAGTTATCCTAAGCATATCCCCCGGGAGTGTCGTAACCAAGAGTGCAGCAAGGCCCGTTGTCGTGCACCAGTTCACATTCGAGTCTAGCTCAAAGCAGTGTTTTCGGGTTTTACCCCTAGGTACATTTGTTCCAGAGCCGCCTCTACCTGCTCGTATCCAGACAGGGATGTATTGCTCGGAAAACTCACAAAATCTCTACAATACCAAAATTCTAGGAAGTTCTTCTATACTAATCCTCAAAGTTCATCTTAGGTCGACGTGCTCTAATCAGAGTTTATCTAAATCTAGCTTCCAAGGTTTGTATTAAACTTCCTCTGATACCAACTGTAACGCCCCGACCCCAGTTACCTAGAGTCGGTGCATTATTACATAACATTGGCATGATCACAAGAAAGATCAAATCTCGAAAGACCGATTGGTTTAGTAGCCTTGGAAACACTAGATATATTCATAAGTTTTACATTACATCATAAATTGAAAAACTACTACAACAACATATTGTCTCCATAAACCACACTCATATCCCCACATAATATCCCTGTAGGTCATTCATAATTTACTTCTTCACTTCCTGGGAAAAATAAAACATAGAAAAGGGGTGAGCTCAAATGCCCAGTAAGGATAACAATATAGCGGAAACTTTCATAAATAAGAATAAACATTTAAGGCAATGTATAACTAAAACAAAAGCCTTTTAAACTTGAACATTTAACATAGTATGGCATAAATAAAATGAAATAATGTCATTTACATATTCACATGGTTATTCTACTAATCGAATAATCACATGAAATATCAATAACCACTTTCATAATGATGGAATGCATAATGCCAGACTTTCATAACCACAAATCCAAGGCCTCGTGCTAAGACTACAAATAAAATTTTTCCAAGGCCTTGTGCCAAGACACTAGTTTTTCTCATGAGACCTACCGATGCATCGAGGAGCTATAGCGGGCTCCACCCATCACATATTAAGTCCAATGCATTCCCATATGAAAAGGTATAAACATAACATAAACATTCGTATTAAAACTAGCATACGAAATGTCAATACTTTCACCATAAACTATGAATGGTATAAAAATAGCACATCCACAGTCAAACATATCACAAAACCTTCAATACAATATAGAAGTTTTTTATCACAATAAATCAACTTCATATAATCATAAAATCCATCAAAGGATGTTGACATAGATGAAATCAATACTATTTGAGAGAAATATCTCCTTTTTTTGAAATCATTTAAAAGTCACGCATTTATAAAGGAAGTAATTAAAAGTGATTTTTGAATCAAAGTGTACCATACCACTTTGAAACTTTTGAAAGGAATTAACATTTTAAAAATATTCATGTCCATATAAATAAATCCTTAAAACCCATTTTGAAGACATGGTCATTTATTAAAAAGATTTAGAATGATAAATCATTAAAACATTTAAAATTCTGATTTTGATAAAGAGTACCTTTCCAAAAGTCTTAAAATATTCATTTTGAAATCATTTAAAAGTCACATAATTATAAAAAAAACATTTTCTTTGAAAATATTCTTATAATATTGTAAGGTAAGCTTTGACTATTTTATAACGGCTGTAAATAGCCGCACCCGCCGTATAAGTTAAAAAAACATTCTTACCTTAATTCTGTCGAAAATGTTAAAAAGCACCTTGTTTGGAAAATGACGGAATGATTCCTTTATAAACCCATAAGGGTATAAATGACTTTAACTCATATTCTTTTTAAATATTAAAAAATTTTTGAAATACATTTCGAAGAAACATGGATGTGGATGATAAATAAATCCCAGTAGATAATTACGTATAAACAACCTCGGATAATGAAGAGAATGCAAAATAACCCTTACCAATTTGGTAACTTATGAAACATACAAACCATGAAAGAGGTATCATAAAATTAATATGTAAATACACATAAATTAGGGTGTATTACACAAAGAATATAATT
Source organism: Viscum album (assembly GCA_963277665.1). Lineage (NCBI taxonomy): Eukaryota > Viridiplantae > Streptophyta > Magnoliopsida > Santalales > Viscaceae > Viscum > Viscum album. The sequence continues at coordinate 1,302,406,585 of OY728160.1, read as the reverse complement.
ATGGGCAGTACACACACCACACAAAAGGTGATGGTGGCAATATGGCATGAATCTCACAGGAATAAGGAGTGAGATAAAAACCCCTTACCTTGTACTTTTCCTTGGTTGGGGTAGGTTAACCTCCTGTATAATGGTGAAATAATTGTTATTAAATTATACAAGAATCATATATATTAATATGATATCATATATGATCTTTTAACATTGATTTGATAATAATATCTTAGTATTATCATTGTTTCGGGTGTTAACTTACTTGTTATCTTTTATATGTTTTTTTACGTAAGACGTGTTTGTAAAGGATAGGTTGTATATTATTAATATCCATAATGATATCAAGTCCTTAAACATCATTTTTTAAATCATCAAATGATAATTATACTTGAATGGATACGATGGAGAATGAATCTCATCGTGTTCGTGGAGACGGTAGTCCGTACGTACGCACGAGAGACAATATCATTCTTTTGATATTAAAATAATATATAAATGGATGGTATATCATATATACAGAATCATTAACATGTTATATTTATTATTTACATGAGTTACACATCATTATTATACCCATCCAAATAATAACAATTACACCACGACGTGGAGACGGTAAGCCGTACATACGCACGTATGGTGACATGTTATTCAAAGGGTGGATAGAATACTGAATATGGTTGTACCATATTTATAATAACATCACAGTATATGTGAGATACTGGAGTTATTATTTTAGAATGGTAAGAACAAATAAAGAAGAAGTGGAAGAAGAAAGGAACTTGAAAAGGGGTGGTGAAAACATTACCTCTCCTTCGGGTTCTTCCTTTTGATTTGATCAAAAGGGATCCTTAGGTTGGCTTTCTGATCAAACTAAGGACTCTAGGTTGTATTGATGGATGTTGGGAGAGTATTTGGGCAGAGTTTGGCCGAACCAAAAGGCTTTGAAGGTGTGAAGAAATGAGAAGGAGGAGTGCCCTTTTATAAGAGGGGTGAGGGGCACCTTTGGAAAAGCTAGAAATATAAATTTATAATAAATTAATATTCGGTTTATAATGGCTCAAAAGTTGATTATTCAAAGGTTAAGGTGGGTATAGGTCGAAAACCACTCAACCAATAGAATTTAGACAGGTTTGGGTACTTATATTAACCTTATCTTTAAGTATTAACTCTAAGTTAATTAGTTTCACTTTTACAATGTCTCTTTGTATTTTTATATAATATGGTTAATAAACTTACTATATAAATCCAATAGACCCCCAAGTGGTCCATTAATGATGAACCTATCATGATATAAGTCTCTTGGCCGAACCTTAGATTTTTAGGAATTTAATATCAATTAATAATATAATATTTGTTTTAAGAACTCTTTTATGTCAATTTTGACACTATTCAATAGTTGATTTTTGTGAAACTCATAACAGATTGATTACTTCGAAAAAAGTAAATTAAATAAATCCTAATATATCATATTATCCTATAAAATTAGTTTAATTCATTAAAAGTTTCATATTTTATTTATTTGTGTATTTATAATATCAATTATTTTAATTTTTTACTATTATAGTAATTAATTCATCATCACTGTGTCATAAATAAATTAAATTATTTAATGTCTAAAAATTATAAATGAACTATCAATATGTAGGAAATATTTTTATCTTACTAATGAATATTTATAATCTAAAATCCAACATATATAACCCTATGTAAAAAAAAATTTCTAAAAGATATATGATTGTGTCATTTTTGTATTAATTTTAACTTAATTAAAATAAAGTGTCCTTATCACCTACAAGTGGCACCATGGGGTCCCAAAATCGACCCAAAGATGCCTATGGTCGAACATGTATCAACCAATAAGGCTAGGACACGTTTTAGGGTAATTCAGTATTATTATAATATTATTTTTTAACCCTTATTTACCGGATTTACCCTTAACCATGGTAAATAAAATATTTACCGCAGTAATTATTCAAAATGTCTAAAAATAAAAGTTACCTATTTACACAATTTGAACATCCTGATTCCAAATATGGAATCCATTTTTCTAAATTCAAAACACAGAAGTGGCAGAAATTAATTTAAAATTAATTCCCGCTGTCAAAACAAAAAGCGTGTTTTTAAGAGATAATAACTATCAAAAGATTGACACTTGTTTATGTTCGGTTTAATTGTAAAGTTATGTCCAATGACCAAAATTATATTAAATGGTAAAAATATATTCTAAATATACTTTAAAACCACTCAAATTCATAATTTATCACTTATAATTATTTTGATTAAAAAAGTTGTTTTTAATTAAAATTTAGTAATTTTCACTATTCATCAAAATATGAAAGTTATCCGAAATGTACCAAAATTTCACCTTAGGCTAAATTCGATATTCCGAATCCAAAAATGAATTCCATTTTAAAATATAAAATATATATAATTTCAAAAAGTATGTATTACTATTCATAACGGCTAGTTTGATTGGTTGTGGTGTGTGTTAGAACTCGAAGTTGCGTACAACACACGCTACTGTATAATTCAAAGGAAAGCGTACTATGGAAGCTTGGGATGTTTCATTTTAAATTTTTTGATGTCCCCCTTTACTCAAAAAGTTTAAAATATTGTATTTAAAATGGGTTCACTATTAAAAGTTGGTAAAAGTGCAATACTGAAAATGAATTTGTTCTTACATTATGTCTAAGAAACTCATAATATGGATTCTAAAATTATAAGGATTATATAAAGTTTAAAATTTAGTTAATACTATTCATAACCTCTTTTGAACGGCTTGTTTGGTAAGTCATGGCGTGCTTGAACTCGGCGTTGTGTGTAGTGCAAGTTATTGTATTATTTTAAAGAAATAACACACTATGAAATCTTGGTGTGTTACAGATTTTTTGTATTTTTAGTAAATGGTTTAATTGAGATGTTTTCAATAAAATTATTTTTTTATTGAAATGTATTGAAATGGTTTGTTTGAAAGTTTTTCAATAAAATAATGATTTTATTGAAATGGTTAGAATTGGTTGGTTTGAAATGGTTTTGGAATATATGGGTTTTGTAAGTTTATGATATCAACATGATCCTAAATATGGTGTGTGTACCACTGGGGTATAAAGGGACGTGACCCTCGATAAGGGGCATGTGTCATTGGGGAATAAGGAGATTGACCACTTTGTGATGACTTAGTGGATGAATGAGAAATTTCTCATGATTATGGAACTATCAGAAAAGCATGAATGTGTGTGTGTGTGGTGAATCGTGGAATGGGTATGCTAAAAATGAATGGTAATTATATTTAAAGTATTGTTTGGTTTTTTTCCCTTAGAAACTATTTTGGTATTGAAAACTATTTTGGTATTAAACTACTTGGCTTTAATATAAACTATTTTCAATTTTTTTATATAAATTATTTTATATAAATGTTATAACATTTTCTATCCAAGTGTTGTGAGTAGGTAAATAATTTGGTTAAATCTTTTTGAGTTTTATTACTCAACCTTATTTTGGAACTTTGGTACTCTTTGAGATATCATTTATCTCAACACAAAAAAAGGTGAAGTATCACACTTATTTAGTGGTGAATCTTGATACCTGGTCTATTTTGTGGAGTTGGAACATGGTGCATGTTGTATATTTGGAGTAATGTGGGTTATCTTTGAGTTTTGTGGGATTTTTATTCCACTGTGTTACTATATTATAGTTTGGTTTTGGTATCTATGGTATTTATTTGATTGGTTTTACATAGTTATCATACCTCATGTAGTGGTTTATTTTTTATGGAATGTATGGTTAAGTGGTTTTATTTCTTAAAGGTAAAATTATCCCCCAATTGTATTGAATCCCTTGGATTTTTTTGCTAGCCTTTGACACCTTGGGTATGTCACTTAAGGCCAATTAATATCCTTGCGCCTTCTCAATACAATGAGGTGGTGCGGGACATTACAGCTGGTATCAGCTTGTTTGGTCATTTTCTAACAAGTGGTCATCAGTTATTTCGATATGGGAGTTGAAATTAATTTTGTTTTCTTCCTCAATTTGGGATAGTACAAATGAGTAGGATTTTTAGGACTTGAAATATAGTGCAAAAAAAGATATATCTAACCTTTTTATGCTAAACTCAAAGTTACCAAGGAGTTGGGTACATAAGTGTTTTGGAGACACTTATTGGAGTGTGATCTCATTATCATGGGTTTAACCAATGAGACAAGCATGACATGCATTATAAAAATGAATTCCCACCAGGAGTGCATATTTAATTTTGAGTAATGATTTATTATTTGGTGCATAGGTGTTGATTTTTGAAAAAATTTATAGTTTTTTTCAAATGTTAGAGTTTGAAAAGACATGAAATGGTTCTTTTGAAAATGGTATGATTTTAAAAAACATTGTTAAATTTTAAAAATAGTATGAATGCAGAAAATGTTGAATTTTGAAAAGAAATGTTGTGATATTTATGATGTGGTAGAATTTGAAATTGTTAATCCTTCAGTTTCTAGAGAGTGAGACTTATGGAATTTTTTGTGATTATAGAAAATGGAACCCAACATGCATTATAAAAACCAACCAGAGGAAGGTGCTAAGAACATGGTTTCACCTGATCCACAGGTGAACCAAAAGCTGGTTCAAAGTATTGTCCAATCTTTCCAAGTTTTAGAAAAAGGGAACTAAAAAGATGGACCAAGGTAATGGGATCACTCCATGTAGTTCCAAAAGTATAATTCACCCATATTATTAGGTGATTCAGAACCATAGAAGGTAGGCATGTCGTTGAATAGGATGAATCAGATCTTCAACTTCCTTGGCACACCATCAGAGTTGAAATTCAAGAAGAAAATGTATATACTATAGAATATTTCATGGAAAAAATTCTATCCTCATATGTTTAGGATCGCAATAATTACAGACTTAGTTATCATGAAATAAGATATCCTCATAGTGATAGAGTATGTGGCTAAATTTATGAATTTAGTTTACTTTGAACCCGAAGTTGCTGCAAGTGAATCATTGATGAAACACGTAATTGAATCGAGGATAAGGCATAATATTAACTCAAATATTATTATGATCTGTATTAAAAATTATACATATTTGGTTAATGGATATATAGTGGTAGAAAGGGGCTTCTCAGGAGATACGGGTGGAGGGATAATGTTGATACCTATGGGAAATGGTGGGAACGCTAATTTTGGGAGAAAGTGAAATAGGGAAACCAATTTTCAAGGTAGAGGGATAAATTAGAATCAGACAGGTGGATTGGTAAATCTTACTCCAAGTCCCAAAAGAAAAGATAGATGTTTCAAATGTTATCTATTTGACCACATGAAGTGATAGTGTACGACACCACCTAGATCATTAAAAAATTCAAATCAGATGGGTCATCTTTAGCACTATTATCATAGTTATTTGAGGTCAGGTGTCTGAAACACTTATCATGTGTAGTAGACGTCATATTCTTCAACACGATGAGGGTAATAGAATAATCCTCCTCATTATAACAGAGCTATACATAGTTATTCTAAGAATACCATGACTCCTTAGGCAGTGCAATCTCAATAGGGAAACAAAAAACAAAGTGTCATGAGAAAGAAATTATATGGAGCTGAGTAGGTTATTATGGATAATAAATATGGACCATCGATGGTGAAATGTACGATTATTTTTAATTCTACCCTTATACAAGATTTTTTTGAAATGGGTGAACCTAATTCATTTATTTCTTCTTATTTTGTTATTTTTCTTTGTTTGAGTGTTGAGATGATGACTTTGGTGTTGAAACTAAAAACTCCTCTTGGTCAAAGAGAATGTCGAGCCTTTACATGTAGATCATGTTCTATAAATATTAATGGGGCTAGGATGATATGGGATTTATCTATTCTAAAAATAGAAGTCTATGAAATAATCCAAGGCATGGATTGGTTGACAACATTCAAAGCTCACATTGACTATTATTCCTGATGGATTAGTTTTACCACTGATGATGGCATTGAGAATCTCTTTAAAGGAGATCGAAATGTAAATATATGTGCAATAGGCTTGTTGGAAGCACCAGTTGTAAATATCTCATAAAAGTTGGTGTCTTTGACCCTTTCATATATGGAAGAGATTGAAGATAGTAGTTTTTTAGTGATTTTGGATCAGTTTATGAATGAATTTCCTGAAATTTTTTAGGGTTTTTACCCAAAAGAGAAGTAAATTTTATGATTGATCTCCTCCCAGGGACCAGTCCTATTTTCCTTCAGTCTTACTAGATGGAAACAATAAAATTAAGTGAATTTAATGTGCAGTTAGAAGAGTTATGAAGAAAATGGTTCATTCGAATGATCACATCTTTGAGGGAACCACGAGTCTTGTTTGTCAAAAAGGTGGATGGAACTCTTAGGTTGTGTGTGGATTACTATGAGCTTAACCAAGTTATGATAAATAATCATTATCCACTTATATAAATTGATGATTTTTTTGACCAATTGAGGGGAGCTCAGTGGCTCTCTCAAATTGACTTGTTATCAGGATATCACTAATTGTGGGTTTGGAAGGAGGATATTTTAAAAATAGCTTTTAGAAGTAGATATGACCATTATGATTATATGGTAATGACTTTTGGTCTTATGAATACACCAGTAGTCTTTATGGTATTGATGAATTAGATATTTCAAAGGTATCTGAATTATTTTGTGGTGGTCTTTATGGATGACATATTGGTATATTCAAGGGTAAAGGATGATCATGTGAAACACTTGGAGACAATGTTTGGAATATTAAGATATAATTGTTTGTATGAAAAATTATCAAAGTGTGATTTTTGGATGCAATAGGTATGTTTCCTTGACCATGTAATCTATATAAAATGTGTTTCTGTGGATCCAAAAACGATATAGGTTGTTATCTCTTGGAATCCTCTAAAGAATGTCTTTGAGATACACAGTTTTCTTGGTCTAGTTGGTTACTAATGATGTTTTTTTCATTATTTCTCACAAATATATTCACCAATGACATCCTTGAAAAGGAAAAATATTCTATTCAAATGGGATGAGGAATTTCGAAATTATTTTCAAGAGATTAAATTTTTCCTTACATAAGTTCTAATCAAGATTTTTCTGGAATTAGGACAAGGGTACGTGGTGTATTGTGATGCTTCGGGATCAGGGTTGGGATGTGTTCTCATGAAGGTAGATCGCGATGTTTCTTATGGCTCATTACAATTACATTTTCATAATAAGAACTATCCAACACACGATTTGGAGTTAACTACCATAGTACATTCTTTGAGAACTAGACATCATTACCTATTTTGGTGAGAAATTTACAGTGTTTACGGATCATAAGATCTTGAAACATATTTGATCACAAAGGGATTTAAACCTAAGATAGAGAATATGGATGGAGTATCTCCAAATATTTTACTTTTAATTTATATATACACCAAGTAAGGGAAATTTGGTGGCAAATGCATTAAGAAGAAAGTCATATGACCAATTGTAAAAACAAACTTCAAACCAGTGGTAGTTGATGTTAGTCATAGCCGACATGCACTTGGAATGTGATGACCGAGGTGATGTTATAGTTTTATTTCTAGTTTCATTCATTCCTGATTTGGTGGAGATTTTAAAAGAGTAACAGATGTATGATTTAGAATGTGTTGTGAGGAGGTCAAAACTCAATAGTGGGGAGAACATTAAGGGATGGAAGCCAGATGGGATTTCAGTTTTGTGGTTTCAAAATCGGATGGTTGCACCTATAGCTTGTCAGGAAAAATTTATTCATGCTTACCACCATTCAAAATGGTTTGTTCATCCTAGGGTACAAAAGATGTATAGGTCATTTAAAGAACAGTTTTTGTGGGTTGGCGTGAAAATGAAGGTGGTTGAGTTGGTTTTAAGATTCATAACTTTTTAGTAGGTTAAAGTAGAGCATTAGTGACTAACAAGAATGTTGTATTATTTACCTATTACTATTTGGAAATGGGAGCCTATGGTATTGGATTTTGTAATAGGTCTCCCAAAAATGTTTTAGAAACACGATTCCATAGGGGTGATAGTGGATCATCTCACAAAGTTAGTCCATTTCATCCATATTCGTAAATATCATACATTGGAGGACTTGTCAAATATCTATATCTGAGAAGTGGTAAATAGGAATGGCATACCAATTTCAATAGTTTCATAAAAAGATTGTAGGTTTACATCTCGTTTCTAGAAATACGTATAGAAATCCACTTGGTCTCAGTTGACTATGAGTATGGCATATCATCCTCAAATAGATGGGAAATATTAAAGGACGATAAAAATGTTGGAAGATATGATATGGGATTGTGTAATGGATTTTTTTGGCTCATGGGAAGATCATGTACCATTAGGGGAGTTCTCATATAACAACAGCTATCAGGCCTTGATAAAAATGGATCCTTTTGAAACATTGTATGGAAACCATGTTGTTATCCACTTTTTTGGGTGGAAATCAGTGAGATTTATCTAGTTGGGTCAAGCCTTTTCTAAGAAACAATGGAGAAGATTCATTTGTTCAGTAAATGGATGGAGATGGCTCATAGTCATAAAAAATCATATGTGGATCAATGTCAATGTATGTTTTCATTTGAGGAGAGTGATCATGTGTTTTTTATAATCTCTCCAAGGCTTGGACATCATCATTTTGGAAAGTAGGGAATGTTATATCCTTGATACGTGGTCCCTTTTAAGTTACATGAATGGGTTAGTGAGGTGGTATATTGATTGGAATTTCCACCATGGTTCAGTTCCATGAATAATGTGTTTCATGTATCTCGGTTGAAAATGTATCAGTCTGATCCTGTCCATCTGATTCGATGAGATCACATTGAACTGGAGTTAGATGCTTCATTGGTGTGCATGCCAGTTCGAATTTTGGATAGGCAAGAGAAAGTCATGTGTGGAAAATCTTTGGTCTAGTGCGCATTTTGTAGCAACATGGTCATATTTAGGAAGATACTTGGTAATAGTAATAGGAAATGATCGAGAAATGTACCAAACTATTTTGAAATAGTTGTGTTTTTATAATTTCTATGGATAGAAAGGCTAATGGTGGGGAGGTGTATCACCCCTAGTTTCATGTAAGTAACCCTTAATTTATGTTTTTTAAGTATATAAAGTGTTTGGGAGAAGTTTATGAGGGTTTGGAAACCTTTTAAAATGGTTTTGGGGGTTTTATATAGGTTCTTATTTTGATAATGGTTTGTAGAAACCGTGTAACTCCTATAAGAAACTATACATAGTGAGATAGAGGCTAAGGGGAAGGCGCATGGGCAGGTGCACGGTTTGTTCAAACCATGCGACCACCTAGGAGAAACCATGTAAAGTGGGATAGTGGGATTTTTTATTTTTATCTTATAGTTTATCTAATCATGTGGGCCAATCATGCGAGGACCTCTTTGAGGTAGTGTCTGACACATGGTTAGCCCATGATTTTTCTTAACCGTGCGATTAATCATACACAGTTTAAAAACAAGATCCTAAAAAAGTGGATCTGGGTAGGTATTAAGTTTTAACCCCTATTTTTTTCTCCAAATAGACCCTAAATCAATATTTTCTCCTCTTAAAGGATATGGAAGAATTCCCCATTGAATCAAAAGTGATCTGGAGGTGTTTCTTGGTGCTTTGAAGCCTAATTCCCATAGAAAGTCGTCATTTATGGTAGTTTTTTCATGGTTTTTCATAGATCTACTTTACTCCCTCTCTCAGTTTCTTAGATATAGTCATATGTCAATATATATATATATAAGGTTGTTTATGACAATAATAGTTAGATTTTTATTTTTTAATGATATGGGAAGAGGTCTAATGTAGTTTTTTGGATATTTAACCCGTTTTTGTGGGCGTTTTCATTTCGTTCTTCATTTTCTCTATAATTCCAAAGGTATGTGGATTCACTCTCGACTCATATTCTTAGAAATTAAAATATTAGTTTCAAATTGGTTAAATTTCTTGAAATTTATTGTTATTTTTTTAAAATCATGGTAGAAACCCTCTTTAGTGATGGTTTGAGTATTTTATAAATTTTTGCTGAAATTGTGGAATTGTGGAAAGTGGTTGTACATTGTGATTTGTTTTCTTGATTTTAAAATGTTGATTTTAAAATATGTATTATCTATATTTTTGGTAAATGGTTTAATTGATATGTTTTTAATAAAAGGATGGTTTTATTAAAATGTATTGAAATGGTTTGTTTGAAAGTTTTTCAATAAAATAATGATTTTATTGCAATGGTTTTAATTGGTTGGTTTGAAATGGTTTTGGAATATATGGGTTATGTGAGTTCATGCTTTAGTTGTGACCCTAAATAATGGGTGTGTTCTATTAGGGTACAAAGGTATGTGACCCTAGATAAGGGGTTTGTGTCATTGGGGCTTAAGGAGATTGGCCACATTGTGATGACTTAGGGGATAGACAAGAAACCGCTCATGAGTATAGAACTGTCAGAGAAGAATGCATGCATTTATGTGTGTGTGGTGAATCATTAAATGGGAATTACAAAAAAGAATTTGAAGTAATTTTAAAGTATTTTTTTTTGTTTCTTTTCCTTATAAACTATTTTGGTATGGAAAACTGTTTTGGTATTAAACCGTTTGGCTTTGATATAATCTATTTTCAATTGTTTAACATAAATTTATTTATATAAATGTGCTAACATGTTTTATCCTATTTTAATGAGTAGAGAAATCATTTGGGGAAAGCCTACTGAGTTTCATTACTCACCCATTATTTGGAACTTTGGGGCTTTTACAAATATCGTTTATTAGGACACAGGGAGAGGGAAAGTATCAAACTTCTATAGTGGTGCATCATAATACTTGGGATGTTTTGTGGAGTTAGATCATGTGTCTTGTTGAAGATTTGGATTTATGTGGGTTTTCATTAAGTTTTGTTGGTTTTGTCTTCCACTATGGTACTCTATTGTAGTTTGGTTTTGATATTGATGGTATTTCTTCAAGTTGTTTTACATTTATATCATTCATCATATAGTGGTTTATTTTGTTATGGTATGTTTTGTTGAGTGATTTTATTTCTTAAAGGGAAAATATTCCCCCAATTGTATTGAAGCCCTTGGAATTTGTTGCTAGCCTTTGGCACCTTAGGGATATCGCTTAAGGACAAGTAATGTCCTTCCACCTTCTCAAGCCAATGAGGTGGGGAAAGACATTACATGCATGAAGAAATTTATTGATTCTTCATTTATCTTCACCAAACCATACTCAATGCAATAACTTTTTATGTACACATTTATTTAGTATTCCTTACATGTTGAATCCTTTAAGATAGCTTAATTTAATTCATGGGATGTTTCTACTACCAAATATCATTAGATGATCCCCTAAAACCTTTTAGTGATATTGTAGCCTTGTTCATCAAGGATCAAACATGTTAAATTCATAAGTTTTTTATGAATATACATCAGTTGTATCATAAAATATGGTATTTTTAGAACCTTCTATTTATGTTAATCATAGTGTACGATTCACTTATATAATAAGGTACGGTATATAATAAGTACATGGGCTTGAACTGAAATGTAAAATATGATATAAGATATCATAAAATACATATCATCCCCAAATTTATGAAAAACCAAGGTCTATATTGTATTTATGATGTCCCACTATATCATTAAATATGATTGATGCTATATTATAACACCTATCGCAAGCAATGATATGTATCATATTTTATGATTGGGGGTAAAATCTTAAAATATGATTAATAGGTAGACCACCTTCTCACTTGTAAATTTAATATTTTTCCATTAATAGTCAGATATAAAATATGACATGAATAAAAAATTTAATTTTTTTAAATTTGTATGAAATAACATATAACTTTTAAAGTGTTTTAAAATTATAAGTATTGTGAATTATAAAATGAGTTTTTTATTTCTTGAATAAAATATGAAACGTTTATATTTATTTCTCATTTTTATAAAAAATAAAGTAATTATTTATTAATCGATTATTTTATTATTCATGTTTATAAATTTTTTATAGGATTTGAACAATATGGATGCTTTATTTATGTGATAAATTTATTATAGAAGATAGATCCTTGCATTCCATTCTAAGTATGGATCCATAAGGTTTATTTTTTATATATTTAGAACTTAGTCATTTTTAGAGTAATATTCTTAAATATGGTGATTGAATATAGCATGTGAATATTGGGTGTGAGAGATATCATGAATTTAATTCTCTCTTGAGTAAAGTGTCACTGGGGAGAGGGACTTGGGGTTGGACTACCCATTATCCTGAAGGATTATTCCTTTTTCTAGAAAGGTGATGGGTTTGTTATTTATCACTATAGTCTTACCCATGTAGAGATTATGTATCTCATATAAATCATTCATTCACATAATTAATACATGTACCTTATAAATGAGATGAATTTGGATATGTATGAATATGTTTTACTTTTATTTTTATTAAACAACATAGACTTGTGGGTTGTGTACAGAGTTATACATTGAGGCTGATTTCAAAACCTTTTTCATAAACTATGAAGCCTAAAAAAGATCTTTCAAGAAATTGACTAGTTGGTCAAAGAAAAATATAGAAGACATGATAATTCTTGATGAGTTCCAAGAAAGTGTCAAGGATGCATTTGACACTGAATATGTGAAGATCAAGGATCTCACAAATAGTTTTGAAGAGAATCTAACTCTGGAACAGAATTCTCATATGCAAGAAGTGAAATATTTGAATGGTAAATTATATACATTTTCTTAGAGTTAGAAGAGGGAAAGAGGTCTTAGAATTGAACTTTAGGAAAAAATTTCTAAGCAAGAATAAGTTCTAAATGGTTAGGAAGAATCCCTTAAGGATCAGGAAGAAAAAATCAAAGCCTTAGAGAAGAAAATAAAAGATCAGGATCAGCTTCTCAAACGTGTAGAGGAGGATCACAAGGAACTCAAGAAGCTCAAAAACCATAGTGAAGAAGTTGATGCTGAAAAATAAGTAAGGATAATCTTGTTCAATTCCAATCTTTTGTTTTATTTCTTCCTTGTGCAAATTTTTCCAATCGTAATGAAATTTTGGGTTTCTCTTCATATATTTTGTTGCCACGTACTAATATTTTAGGTACCATATTTTCTTTTCCATTCCCTTTAATCATTTTTGAAAATAAAAAGGAGGGAGAAAGTAAAAAAGAATACCAAGTAAAGAAGAAATTTCCCTAAGTAAGGGGGAGTTCATCTAAGGAGGAGTTCTTATCCAAGAATATTTCTGTATGCAATAAAATGCTAAGTCTCAATCAAGAAATCAAGAATATGATACTTAGTGTTTCCAAATACTTAGGGGAGTTAGTCATATTCATCATTTCTCATGTGTTAAGGTAGATAAGTTTTATATTCAAAGTACAGGAAAATATTCTCTAAGTCCTTATATTCGTTTTCATAAAGAGGTTTGTGCTTTCCAAAAAGGGGGAGATTGTTGAGTCAATAATGTTTCCTTATGACTTTTCCATTCATTCATGTTTTGAAAATAAAAAAAAATCTATCTTAAGGAAATTTTTATTTCTCCTATATTTTATCTTAATAAGAAAAATTTTCCTTCCCCAAGAAAAATTTATCCTTATCATGCTTTCATTTTTCATTTTATAAGAGTAAAATTCAGTTTCATTGCCAAAACCTCGAAATATTATAAATACTTAGATATAGAACATTTTTTTAGGATCAGAATTTAGGTTCCAAATTCTCTGAATTCATAATCCTAACTTACTGAGTTCAGATTCCGAATTCTTCATAATTCAAACTTCGAGTTCTCTGAATTCAGACTCTGAACTCTTACGAATTCAGAATCAGAATTCAAATGAATTCAGACTCTAAGTTCTTTGAATTCAGACTCTAAATTCTTCTGAATTCAGACTCTAAATTCTCACAAATTCAGACTCCGAACTCTTAAAAATTTATAATATGAATTCTAATGAATTCAGACTTTGAGTTCTATGAATTCAGACTCCAAATTCTATGAATTCAGACTCCGAATTCTTATGAATTCAGACTGCGGAATTATATAGAATTCAGGTTCCAAATTCTTTTGAAGACAGAATCTGAATATTCATGTATTATAAACCCAAATGGTTTTTTCGTTAGACTCCAAACTTTTATTTTTCCTTAAATTCTGAAAAATGGTTTTGGTAAAGAAACCATATTTTTTCTTACTCTTTTTTGTGCTATGGAACGATGTCGTTCAATCAGTTTCTAACTAACCATTGTTTGAGTGACACGTGTACAGGTCCCTTTGATATTCAAGGAAAAATATGACCGTTGTAGGAGGGATCTGACCGTTGAAGATGTGCCTATAAATATGAGCTCATTTGAACAAGCTCATAACATTGATGATTGTTCGAGAACTCTAGAGATTACATGCTGAAGTGATTTCTAGAGAGAGACTCTCATGCTTAGTGTGTACTGAACATCTTGTTCAGAATTTCTCCGTGTTACTTCGAATGTTGTTGAGTACATTCGAGTGATTCCAAGGATATAAAGATAGAGGTTCTGACTACCTTAAAGTTTGAGGGCTTGCGGGCATAGCAAGAGAGACTTCGATATTCGTATCGAGGGCTTACCCTGGTGTGGGTAAGACTGACTTTCTTGAAATTATAAATCAAGGGACCTTTATCCATGTTTGTTGGATACCCTTCTCTTTGGGTTAAATGATTTACTACTTGTTACTTGTATTGTTTCAAGTTTTCCTCTGCATTTTGGTTGTTGAGGAAAGTATAACTATCTTATACATTTTCTCTAATTAGTAAGATTCTATATTCTTTAAGGTAGAATCATTATCTTTGTAAACTTTTCTTAAGTTTCATTTCTGGAACCACATTTCCATAATCAAGAAAGTTTGTAGAACTAAGAGGTTTTTTGAATTAACCTTGTTTAACTTTGTTAAACATTACCATATTAAAAAGTTCCAATGGAATATTTTAAAATATAAAATTCACCCCCCAACCTCTTGTATATTGAGCATCAACATAATTATTCCGATACTACAATCAGTATCATTTCGATCCTACACGAGTGTTGTTAAAATAAATTAGTGATGATTCATGAATATTTCATCACTTGGTTACAACTTAGAGTTAATATAAATTGTATACAGGCTATTTAATTTGACCTTTGGAGTTTTCTACTAGTGACCATTTCTTCTTGAAATTTTCTATTTGGACATCTTGGGAAATAGGGAAAGTTGGATCTAATATATTTTAGACCATTTGAGGTCATTGAGTGGATTGGGAAGGTTTCTTATCAATTTGTATTTCTAGCACATTTTATAGGTATCAATGATGTTTACCATATATCTCATCTCAAGAAATTCCATCTTGATCCCTACCATGTTTTGAGTTGGAAAGAGATTTAGTTGGAGCTAGATGTTTCTATTGTGGAGAAACCAATGAATATCATTAATTCTTAGGTAAAATTATTGAATGGAAAGTCTATTTAATTGTTCAGAGTTTTACAGTGACACATATCAGACTCTCACAAGACTTGGGAGTGCTAATCGTTGGTGAGGGAGAAATGGACTCACCTCGTTCATGAGTATTCTTATACCATGTGACTTATCGGGGATAGAAAGTACTATGGTGGGGATATTGTAACATCCTCTATAAATGGAATTCTCTATTTCAGGATTAAAGACATTTCTTAATTTATTATGAGGGTTTATGAGACATTCTAGTGTTACTATGGGTGGATTGCTTCTAGGCGCTGATTATTGAGGGAATTCACGTCATAAATTCATGATTTACAATGAAATTTATACATTGGACACATTTCATAAATAAAATTTAAAGCGTGAAATGGTTCTAGGATGTAAAACTCTTTTTTACTTCATAAATGTGTCACTCAAGATAAATTAACCTGAGGTGGCATGTTTTTTAGTGAAACATACAATATGGGGAATTTATGTCATAAATAACTGATTTATGACATAAAACCCTCATGCCAAGGGGGTTTTATTCACCACACCCTGGAATCCCTCTTCATTCATTGTGAATCTATATCCCTTGAATTCTATGTTCCTTCTAGGTGATTTTATTGGGAGTTTTATTCTCTTCATATCGCTCTATTTGGTGTTATTGATCTACATCATGGTTGGTTGTATCCCTTTGGGTAAGAGCATTCCGTCACCCTATGTTTCTTCAATTCATTTTGGTTTTGGAAGTGGTTTTGGCCACACACATGGATCTCTGATTATATAGGGATTACACTTATTCTATCCCTTCTATATTTATTGTGTGATCTTCTTCCAGAGGTCAGTCTTCATGTTGGTTTTGGTGCGGCGTGTGATTTCCTTGATATATGTTTTGATCTATACTCTCCACCAACCATTTTTCTTATAGAATCGATCCTAATATATGTGAATCAATTTTAGGGACTCTTATCATTGAAATTGTGTTTTATTTCCATTAATGGCCTGTGGATACCATTGCGAGTGGTGTGCAACCTGATTTTAAGGTAGGTGGTTATGTCTCTAGCCTATATTGGATGAACCATAATTGATCTTGAATTTCTAAATTGTTTTCTAAAGAATTTTAATGATACTATATTTACTAATTTGTGTGATTATATTGGGTTTTCGATAAAATATGGTTTTCCGCTCATTTTGGTTAAAGAAATATTATTTTCAAAACATTGTGAAATGGATTATGAAATGGGTTTTTAAAGTATATTTTAATGAATGAAAAATGGTGTTTGAAATTGTAATGTGGAATGTGTAATACCCTTTATGAAATGATTTAATAAAATGAATTACATGGGAGCCTTGGGTACTTAGGTGGAAGGTGTATTATTAGGACAAATTTTTTGATATTATAAGGGAGTTCACCTTCTGGGGTGTTCTTCCATTCCTAGAACAAGGAGAAATTGGCTATAGGAATTGATTTACATGGTAGGAGGGTTCTCTTTATGGGGTGTTCCTCTGTTCCCTGGACCATGATACATGGTTTAAAGGGACTTATAGTTCACATTATTCATATTGATGTATGAGTGGCCTAGCTACCCCAACTGTAAATTATCCTTGGAGTGTTTTTCTATTGTGATTTGGTTGTGTACTGTTTTGAATTTTATATACCATTTTTTGATAAATGTACAATTATGTGTGGAAAATGTTTTTTGAAACTATTTTACCTGGATTGGTTTGGAAATGTGGGAAAAGGGGAACTATTTACCATGTTTTCAATATAAAATTATTTACCTCTTTATCATTCCTTATTTTCTTTAAATTGAGAATGTTGGGATTTTTGTATAGATACTTGATTTGGAACACCATCTTGGGACCCTACTGAGTCTATTTATCTCACACCATGTTCACCCCTTCGTCGGTGTGTATACCTTGTATTGAATTTTTATGTAGGAAAGGGAAAGGTAACAAAGTGAGGTGGAAAGTTTTATGTCATCTGGGTATAAGTATTTGGTGTTGATATATTGGGATGTGGCCTACATTTCATATATATTAGATATTTTTGGTTTAGTTTTCATTTGGATGTTGGACTTGTACCATGGAGTCTTATCATGCCGCTTTTGAGTTATATTGCGACCTTTTTCATTATTTAGTTATGAAATATATTTATTTTAGTCTTTTTACACTATTTATTTCTACCAAATGTATATATATACTATTTATCTTGAATAAGGTTGGTTGAAATTTTTCCCTTTAGTCTTTTTTTGCAGATTGGGTGCTAGTCGCCAACCCATGGGGATGAGGAACTCCCTTAGAGTATGTGTCAGATCATGTTGGGTACCAGTTTTGATGGGTTTTTTGGGTTTTTTGTCACACTATTGAAGTTTTTAGTAATAATACAGTGATAGGGGATCAATATAGTTTCAAAGCTTCAGAGTTGGGTTTATTAAATCCTGACAGGAGGACAATTGGATTTTGATTAGCCATTTTGGTCGGGGTGGAGGACGTGATTCCTAGGAGAGGGAGAAATAGAATCAGTAGGGTAGTGAAACTTAGGGGATTCATGCAAGGACTTCAGATTATGGTACAATCTAGCTATATATTGTTCTTCCTACCCCTGCAGATGAGGATGTTGGACCTTCTAGAGTCTAAGGTATGATTCTGATAGCCTTTCCATTAACACTTTCTTTGTTTGAAACAAGATCTTCAAATTCATTTATATCTACTCAATTCATAGAGGGATTAAAACTAGTTATAGAGTAACTATATGGGGTGATTTCCATTGAAACACATTTATGATTGTGATATGAGGTCATTCACTGATTAGAGGGTGTTCCCTAAAGGTTGGTGATTATAGATTGCTCTAGGATCTCTTTATATTAGAGATGACTAATTTTTTATTTGATTCTTGTGATTGACTGGTTAGTAATGTAATGAGCCCACATAAACTATTAATCTATATTTTTATATTTCAATTCCCAAAAGGGTAGTAATTATGTTCATTTTGGAGAGTGGGACTTGTAGGTAGGTCATAAAAGACCTGACCATCTATAGCTGGATAGGACATTTGACCAGGTTTTTATTATTATGCTAGATGATGGGGGAATACTAAAAATAATTCTTATCTTTGTTGTTTATTTGTTAAGGGATGTATTTATTGATGATTTTTTTAGGTTACCACTTAATAGTGAAATCGATTTTATTATTGATCTCATGATGATTTCATAGCAAGTTTCAATTACACCTTACAAGATAACTCGTATTGAGTTATGGGAGCTTAAGGATAAGTTTGAGGACCTAGAGTGAAGTGATTTATATAGTAAAGTACATATCCTTGGGGTTCTATAGTCCTTTTTTCCAAGAATGTGAATGGTTTATTGTGACTGTGTGTGGACTATAAGAAGATTAATCAAGTGATTATTAAGAATTGGTATCCACTTATACATTTTAATGACCTTTTTGATCAACTTAAGGTAGATCAAGTATTCTCTAAGATCAAATTGATATTAGGTTATCACCAGTTGAGGGTGAGACCTTTAGATATACCTCACATTGTTTTTTAGAGAAGTTATGGTTTGTATGAGAATTTGGTGATGTTGTTTGGTTCGAAAACATGGTAGTGGTGTTTATGAACTTGATGAATCAGGTTTCCACCCATATCCAAACACATTTATTATTATTTTTTTCAATTAAATTATCATGTAATATAAGAAAAGGCAGGAGTACACGTGACATATGTAAATAATTTTAGTTACACTTTGGGAGCATAGACTATATGGAAAGACCTCCAAGTGTCACTTTTTTATAATCCAAGTACACTTCATGGCGGATGTTATATATAAGGTAGGTGTATATTTAGACCCAGAAAAGGATATAGAAGTGATTTATTAGGAGATTCCTAGAAATTGATTTCATATATATAGATTTTTTTGGATTAATAGGTTATTATGAGAGGTTTATCTAGGACCACTCCTATTTGGTAGCACCGACGATACGCTTGACCAAAAACAGAGTGAATTTCATCTGGTATGATGCTTAAGAGAATGATTTTTTCGATTTTAAGGTGGTATTGACTACAATATCGATCCCAACATTACATGATCTGGGTAGGGAGTACATCATTTATTATTACATGTCAGCGGTTAGGCTAAAAGAATACTTGATGTAAGGGGCTCAGGTAGTCATGTATGGGTCCCGAAAACTAAATCTTTATGAGTAGAAATACCCTATAAAAAACCATAAGCTAGTGAAAGTAGTACATTCCTTGAGGTATTGAAGGAATTTCCCATTATGTGAGAGGTTTTTGGTGTGTATTGACCACAATAGCCTAAATTATATCTTCACACAAAAGGACCTGAACCTTCGGTAGTGGAGGTGGGTTGAGTATTTTATTTCCTTTGATTTTGATCCAAGATACACCCCTGTGAAGGGAAATGTGGTTGAAGATTCATTAATCTATAATGAATAGATTTATATGGTTTATAAGTCCATCATCAAGTGATAGTTAATGAACCTCTTTGCATAGATGCATTTGGATGTCTGGGAGTATCAGGGTCGAGCAAACCTTATGACAATATCCATTGTTTCTTCACTTATCAGTAAAATAAAGAGCAAGAATCTATTGGATCCTGAGTGTTTAAACCCAAGGGACAACATATGTGATGGGGAGCCTCCATCAGTTTATACCCTTGATGATGATGTTATTCTTCACATAAACAGTCATGTCTTAGTTCCCATGTGAAAGCATGAAGAATAGATTAGGGATTCACACACATCGAAGTGGGTTGTACACCAATGTTTGAATAAGATGTATTGTGACATATATAAGAAATACTAGTGTACAAGTATGAAGAAGAACATAATTAATTGTGTTATGTGGGGATCCACCTTTGAGCTAGTGAAGGTTAATAAATAGTGACACACTGATCTTCTACAAACATTACTTATTCCAAAGTGGAAATAGGATTATGTGACCATGTATTTTATAACAGTTTTTCCTAGGACATCTTATGGTAGTGATGCGGTATGGCTGATCATGGATCAACTAATAAAATTGACTCATTTCCTACTAACTTTGGAGACCTTTTCAGTTGATTAATTGGGTAATATCTATGTTCGGTAGATAGTATGTTAACATGGGATCCCTCAGAGTATCTTTATGAATAGAGACAATCATTTTACATTTTGTTTCTAGTAGGGATTAAAAAAATCACTTGGTATAGAGGTGAAACTAATCACTACCCATCATCCATAGATGGATGGATAGTTTGAGCATATTAATCCAATCTTATAGGACATGTTGATAGCATGTGTCCTATATTTTGGTGGTTCTTGGGAGAACGACTTGTCCCTCATGGAGTTTTCATACAATAATAATTATCAAGAATCAAAAAAAATGAGAGTCAACAACATCGGTGACTCACCGACCTCTAAGAGTGTATCTCTAGGAGGAACTATTGTATGGTGAGAAGATTATAAAACCCCCACCCCCTTTGATGTGAAATTACATTTAAATTTCACATAATCCCATATATTTACTCATTTAATGTGTTATGCATGGGTTTACAAAGAGTTGAGGAGGGTCCAAGAGTGTTTCAAGGGTAAAAGGCCTGATGTTTTGAAAATTTGAAATTACATATTGTGGTGCAGAGTTAACATAAAATTAGTGCCAACCGTGCACCCTAACCATGTATAGGTTTAGAGGAAACAATGAAAAAACTTTAGTAAATTGAAGATGTGTTTTTCATGGTTGGTACTCATTATACCTGACCATCCAGCTTAATCATGTGGGTTAAGGCTCCTAAGATAGTGGAAATAACATGGTTAGTGCACAATTTATCTAATCATGTGGTTCAACTATATAGGGTGTGGTTCTTTAGATAGTGGGAACCACATGGTTAGTGCATAGTTTGGAAAAACATGTGGCCAAACCATGTGGTTTTCCTAGTGAATTAAAATTTAGAAAATTTCCAAAGTACCCCTATAATTTGAAAACACCCAAACCTGCTTTTCTTCTCCCTTTCTTAACCAATAACCCCCATGCATACCCTCCCCCCACTTCCTCTTTCATAATTTGGTGTTTTATCTATATTTCTTGATGGGTTTGTGCATCGTTCATCTATATGGTGTGTTATAAGTGACTTCATACCTTAATTTTCTTCCTTTATCTAATTATTTCACTATCTAGAGATATCATACCATTTGTTCCCTATTTCAAGGTTTTTTTCTTATTTTATGATTATCACTATTTTATCATGGATTATAGGTTGATATCTGATGAGTTAATTTTTACAAGAATAAGGTATGTGGTCTTGAAGATATCCCTTAAAAGTATTATTATTTTATAATGCACGTGATGCATGGTTTCACAGACATACCATGTGATTGAACTAAATCATTGATAAATATAGTGTGGCCCTAATTCTCAAAATTGAACCTTCCCCATTTGCCTTAAGTGGTCTATTGGAAAGTGTAGACTGAAATTTTAGACACTACATGAGGTGTTCTTGTCTTTTAAATTAAATGGGTAATTTAATGGGGTGACTCTTGGGGTTCCATGGATTAACTAAATGATCATGTGTGTTTTGGGGATTCCTTAGATGTAATATAGGATCTGGTAGTCACGATTATTATATAATCCATAAAATAATTAAATTAAATGATTTAATAAATTAATTTCTTATTGATTTTTAATTTCTTGGACACACTCTTAGGATTAAAAAATGCACTTATTTAGTTCGAATACCTTGGAAAATCCCCTTGAATTTGGTAGTGATCCAAAAGATTGTGAATTTATTAGACATACTTCTTGTATTTGGATTTGGTCCTATTTATTATGAATATCTTGGACACATTCCTTGAATTTATAAATGAGACTAAATATTGTAAATTCCTTGGATATTCTCCTTAGTTTCATCCTTGAGCCTATTTAGTAGAAATGCCTTGGATATTATCCTTAAATTTGGTTTTGATCCTCTCTATATGATATATTTTTTGTACCTATATATCTCTCTCTCTCCTAATGTTTTCTTTATTATAAACACTCACATATGTCTTAAATGATTTCATTTAAGTGAGTTGTAATTATGGAATTCAATGAAATCATAAATATATTTTGAAGTATTAATGAAGGATTAAATATATCACCTTACTATTTCAAAGCCTTGGAATAATGTTAGAAGACTTATTAAAGTCATTAGAATGAAGCTTTATATTTAACTCTTAAATATGTTCTTGTGTAGGCTGCATCGGCTAGATGGTTCCATGAGGTAGTGTCTCCAGTTGCAGTAGAATCCCACTATCCAATGGATGGAGTCCCACCAGCCAATCAGTGGTGAAGGAAGAAGTATCCCTAGGTCCAAAAGTGCCATTGGCTACCTATTGGAGGATCACTGATTAGCCATTGGGGGATTTCCAGCAGTAATATTCTCTAGGTAGTCCATCGGGCACCGGATGGAGGCTACTGAGTATTCAGTGAACAGAGGCCGTCAGTTCGAGGGATATTTTATTACAGTAAAAATTCGATAAATTTGGTCTTATTTAGCTTCAATTCCCCCGATGAATTCCAACAGTTTCCCATTCATTTTAGAGGCTATAAAAGTAGGTCCTTGAAACCTTGGAGTAAGATACCAGTTACCAAAAATGCCTCTCCAAAACTTGATACAAAGTGAAGCTCTTATAGATCCTCTTAAGCACCAATCTCCAATTCTCCATATTTTTACAAGGATCTTCTTTAACTTTCTATCAAATCTCTCATCCCAAATTGAAATATTACATATAAGAGATTTTTTAGAATATTTTTAATAGATTTTATAAAATAAAAAATCTCTCTTATCATCACATTCTTCAATGGGTTCTCACTCCACAAAAGTTAGGGACGGGTTCCTTGGTTACCAAAAAAGCTCGAGAGGGTGCTCACAAACCAAAATTTTGAGGAAAAGGTTTCTTGATCACCAGAAATATTAAGGGATTAATAATATTAACCTCTCAATTCAAAGGGTGGAGACATAGGGGATCACATAGAGCTATTTCAAAAATCCTTATCAATTGTGTTTTTTCTCTCTTTAATTTAATTCATTGCATCATTCTAACATTAATAGATATAATTTCATAAATTCAATATGATAATTTATGTAATTAATATACTTTGATATTATATTTTTAACATATTTTATATTTACTAATTATCACTTTATAGACTTTACCATATTATTATTTATATTTATCTTTAGTGTTCGATTTAAATTTATTAAAAGGGAAATTCACCCCCTCTTACCATCTACTCTGACTAATAATTGGCATCAAAGGAGTGCTTTGTGATTTTATAAAAAATTATTTAGTTTTTTAAAAAAATTTAATATTAATTGATTTCAAAGCTTAGTTTTATTATGGAATCTAATTCTTATTCACATGATCCTATTTTTGATGGAATAGATTATTCCTATTGGTGAAACTAAATTTTAACCTTTCTTTTCAGCATTAATTACCCTATTTGGAAAATGTAAATGCACAAATATGTTCCAAATAAATAATCAATTGAAAAATAGACTCTCAATGTTTTTAATAATTTTGAACTTAATAGTAAAGCTATAAATACCTTAAATTATGGTATTCATCATAATGATTTTAATTTTTTTTCTATATGAAAAATGACTTATGAAATATGGAAGTCTTTAGAATTTACCCTTGAAGGGACTAATAAGGTCAAAGATACAATATTAGATATGTATCATCAATATTTTTAAAGTTTCCCCATGTATACTAATGAATTTATTATTAGAATGTTCACACGCTTCCCCGACACACTACTAGAAAATCGGGCTATAGTCATGGACCTATAGCCATGGTTTTCAAAAGCTGTGGAAATAGGTATTTATTTTAGTGAAATAGCCATTGTTTTTATAGATCCTTGGCTATATCCTGCACCTATAGACACATTTTTTCTAAATTGTGGATATAGGTTTTTTTCAAAGGTTATATCCACAGTTCTCCAAATCTATGGCAATATCATATACCTATAGCCACGGTTTTCATGGAACCATGGATATAAGTAGTTTCTTCAAAGGGTATATCCATTTTTTCATGAAAACCATGGATATAAGTTGTTTTTATAAAGGGTATAGCCACAGTTTTCATGGAACTGTGGCTATAGGTTGTTTTTTCAAAGGATATAGCCACGGTTTTCATAGAACCATGGTTATAGACTTAACATATATCCATACTTTACAGAAACCATGTTTATAGGTTGTTTATATAAATTCTATAGATGTGGTTTTCATAGAACCATGGATATAGGAAAATTCTATAGCCACGATTTAGGAAAACTGTGGCTAGAGGTTTCCTGCGTCAGTGTAAGGAAAAAATTCACACGGTAATTTGGTGGGAAGACCTATTTCCATGGGTATTATTCAAATTTACATGGTTTTTAAGTATATAAATAATATATATATATATATATATAGCATAATTTGGTTGTGAGGTAGTGGTAAGGTTCCTGGTTATGCATAGTAGAGGTATGGAGATCAAATTTCACAAGGAGTAATTTATTTTACACTTATATCCTTGGTTTAAAGGGTTATATCCACAGTTTTACACCATGTAAATAGACCCAATAGACATAGTTTAAACTGTTGATATAGCCCTATTTCCCTTGTGGAAAACAGGGTGGGTAATTTCCACAGTTTAAAAAATAGTGGCTATAGGTGTTATTGAAATGGTGGAAAATGTGGCTATAGATCATCAGAAACGTGGTTATATATTTTTTCTATATCCAAGCCAATACATTCCACATACCATTTTAACTATGGATATAGCTTATATCCATAGTTTTTACCCCTATAGCCACAGTTTTGGGAAGTGTCTATAGCCAAATTTTCTACTTCAGACATTTTCAATGGTAAAAAGTCTCTTTGTAATGATTTGTCTACAGAATTCTTTTTGAAAAAGATACTATAGGTCCTACCTAGAAATTAGGCACCCAAATTCATATTTTTCAATGTTTTTGGTTGTAATTTTTTTATTTTAAACACCAAATAAAATCTTGGAAAATTTGATTCAAAATCTAATGAAGGTATCTTTCTTGGGTACTCTAACTCAAGAAAGACATATTGAGTCTTTAACAAAAGGACTAAAACTTTAAAGAATCAATCCATGTTATTTTTTATGAATTTTTTTGAAAATATATTTTCCAAAATGTTTTCTAAAATGATGTTTTAAATAAACCTTTTCAAACATAAGACGATAAAGAAGAATAATAATCTACTACAAATTACTGACCTAAAGCTTTTCAAAAATCTAAACACCACCCCCTTGAAAACTTCATTATATATTTACAAGTGGGAACCCACACTATAATATTATTATTAAATGAGGTTGAACATCTTTCCTTTGTCTCTCACTTATAACCACAAAACCATAATGATGACCTTAACAATGAAAATTATGTTCTATCCATACAATAGAAACTAAATAAAATCACTTTAAATGATGTATGGAATCTCATTGAAATACCTAGTGATCATATTATCATAAGATCTAAATGGGTTTTTATAAATAATTTAGATGATCTTGGTAATATCACAAGAAATAAATCCCATTTGGTTTCCAAATGTTATAAATAAGTAGAATGAATCAATTATGGTGAAACGTTTTCACCCATTTCTCAATTAGAATCCATTAAAAAAAATTGAATTCATATCCCACCTTAATTTAAAACTCTTTCAATCGGATGTCAAAAGTTATTTTTTAACTGGTTTTATCAATGATTTTTTTTGTGAAATAACCACCTGGTTTTAAAATTCCTTATTTTAAAATTTTAGTTTTCAAATTGACTAAATATATTTATGGTTTAAAATAATCTCCTAATTCTTTGTGTTTTTTAGCTCTACTAATGAATCCCTCTATTTGGAATTTTCTAATTTAATGAAAAATGAAATTGAGATGAGCTTTATGGGTGAACTCAAATTCTTCCTCAATTTCCAATTTTCTCAAATAAATGATGGCATTTTTCAAAACCAAAGATAATACACATATGAAATCTTAAAAGTATTTGACATGGATCATGCTATGGAAGTTAGTACTCTCGTAAGTAAAACTTGTAATATTACATTGTATGAAGTTGGTAAGCTTGTCAAAAAATAATCTTGATAGAATTATTATTAGTAGTTTACTTTACCTTCATATGGCCCAACCTAACATCATGTTAAATGTTTTTCTTGGTGATCATTTTTAATAAAATCCAAAGTAATCTCATCTCAAATTTGTTAAAAGGATTTTTTGTTATTTAAAAAGGATATAAAAATCTTAGTTTATTTTATCTAAATGGGACTTATTTTAAATTATACATTTTTCCAATGATTATTTTGGGATATTACAACTATAAAGGAAAAGTAGAAGTGGTACTTACCACATACTTGGAAAATAACTCATCTCATGGATTAGTAAGAAGAATAACTCAGTTTCTCCTTCTTTATCCAAAGTATAATACATATCCTTTCATAGTTTTTGGGATCAAATAATATAGATGAAATACACTCTCTTAGATTTTGAGTTTACATTTTACCATATATCTATTAAGTTTGATAATAATAGTACTATATATATCTATAAAAATCTAATCCAACACTTTTGAACTAAAAAAATTTATCTAAATCACCATTTATTAAGTGATCACTTCCAAAAAGGTGATATCTTATTGGACTTTTTCAGGACATAATATGAAATCACTTATATTTAATTAAAAACACCACACTTAATAATTTTGAATTCATTAAAGTTTAATTAAGAATGGTTTTATTGTGAAACTTTTCATTTGACCATGACTAATTGTGGAAATATTTTTCGAACATTATTGATTTTTAAAATGTCATTTTATTTTTATTTTTTTATTATCTATTTGATATGATCACTTTATCTCACTTGTGATATCATTTCATGGGAATCCTTATCTTTTTAATTTTGAAATTTTTATTAAGAGATATATTTTATTTTCAAAATAATTTTAAATTGTTTTCTCTTATTTTTCAATTTAAAAATATATTTTATAACATAAGTACTTTTAAAATTATTAATATTAGTTTATAAACTATTTTTTTTAAACGTGCATAACTATTTTTTTATATGCTCTTATTTCATAAAAAATATTTTGTTTTTATCTATCTTAAAGAAAGATTAATGATGAGTAAAAATACTTATATATGTACATGTGTCCCTAACCAATGTTCTTGAGATTTTATTGATGGAATAAAAATATAATGATGTTTCTTAAGTATGTTTCACCTCAAAGGAACTTTTTCAAATGACAAAATCAATCAATGAAGGTAAAACCATTTCTTAAGGAAAGTTTTTTCATGGAAAGGTATGTCCAAATTTTAATTTATTTTCTCTTTTCCTCCTTATTTTTTCTTATTTTTATTATTTTATTTCTATTTCCCTCTTTTATTTATTTTTTATTCCTCTCTTATTAATTTTTTTTTCTCTCTTAAAAACTTATTTTCATCTAACCTCTCTCTCTATCTATCAAGGGGGTGTTTAGAAGTTAATAGAAATGTTTTCAAATTTTTTCCAAATTGTCTTTTAATCTCTTGAAATCTATTTTAAAATATTTTATTTTAAAATTTCACCCACCTATCCTTGTTTTAATTTTTTATAATCATGAAGTGGGAGACAATTTAGTTATTAAAAGGGGATAAGTTTATTCAAGTTT
Source organism: Viscum album (assembly GCA_963277665.1). Lineage (NCBI taxonomy): Eukaryota > Viridiplantae > Streptophyta > Magnoliopsida > Santalales > Viscaceae > Viscum > Viscum album. The sequence continues at coordinate 1,302,378,479 of OY728160.1, read as the reverse complement.
ATTTTAGTTTTTTATCTTTTAAATTCAAATGGGTAGAAGTTTCTTGAATTTTATTTTAGTTTATTCCCTTTTAACTTTAAATAGGAAAATTTTCATGAAATGTGTTATTGATTAACCTTTTTATAGAGGGATATTTTTTAAATTTGTGTTAAATGTTTTACTCTAACTCTTACTTGAATATGGCATGTTTTATTTATCCTTGACATCTTATATTGAAATAATGAATTACATTACTATATCTTTTAATATTGACTTATATTTAATAAATATTTTTATGTTAAGTGTTTGTGATCATAAAAAATGGTAATATTGTTGTATGTATCACTCTCATTGTGTTTTAATGATAAAAAACACTAACCTATTTCTAAAGATTCAATTTAAGTGAGTTTTGGTGATGGAATTCAATAAAACATTGCATATTGAAGTCTTTTTGAAGTCTTGGACCTATCTATTTTTTGTTTCAAGGCCTTATAACCATGTTATAAGATCCTTTGGAGGCCTTAGAATTAATCTCAGAATGTACCTCTTGAATATGTGGCTGTAAATGTTGAACTAACTAGAAATTTTTGGGAATCAGATAATAGATTCCATGAGGTAGTGTCTCCAGTTGAAAAAGAAGCCCACCGACCAGATAGTGGTGAAGGCAGAAGTACCCCTAGCTCCAAGACTACTATAAATTCCTCAGTGGTGTAGTAACAGTGATCCAGAGGAATTTTTTTCAGTATAAATATTTTATAGGTTGTCCACTAGGTACCTAGTAGAGGATACTGAGCATCCAGTGGAATTTGAGGCTACTAGTCTGTGGGAGATTTTATTATAGAAAAAATATATAATTTTGATCTTCTCAAGATTTAATTCCCCAAAATAATTCCAAAAGTTTCCTTGTCCTTTTAGAGGCTATAAAAGGATCTCCTTATAACCTTAGAGTAAGATACCAATTATCTTAAATTCCTCTCTAATTGTGGATTCAAATAAAATCTATTATTAATCCTCTTAAGATCCAATATCAAATTCCCTATCTTTCTCTAAGGTTCTTCTCGAACTTTCTCTCAGATCTCACATCACAAATTATAATCTTCCATATGAGATATTTTAGAGTATAATTATAAATATTTTACCAAAATCAAACCTATCACTATCCATCACCTTCTTCAACGGGTTAGCACTCCATAAAAATGAGGTATGGTTCCTTGTCTGCTAGAGAAGCTCAAGAGGGTTCCCATAAAGAATAATTTTAAGAGACGTGTTTATTAATCACCACTAAAATTAAGATATTAATAATATTGACCTCTTGATTCTAGGGGTTGATAAAAAACATTTTTATTTAATGTTTTATTGATAATAAATTACATAATTACCTCATTTTATGTTAAATATTATTATTTAAGGAACATTTAAGATTATATCATTCAATTTCAAATTTTTTGAAACTTCTAATTTTGACCCTTTAAAGTGAACTGTTGTATTTTGGTTGTAAATATTTTTTATGGATTACTTGAACTTAAAATTTTGTCAAATAATTCTTCACTTAATGGGATAAAACTTTCATTTATATCTTTTGAGATGTATCTTGCATTTTATTAGATTAAATTGTCCATTAATTCAAATTTAGACTGGACTAATTAAACATGACACCACTTCACAATTTGGTCTATATATTCTACACTAGGCCTTGGATTGGTTTAAATTTTGAAATATTATAGAGAATAAAATTCCAAAAAAATAAAATTTATATAATGATTGATGTTTCATGCATTTTTTAGGTCAAAAAGTCAGTTCATTTTGTATTAAAATATTTGTCCAAATTTCTCATTCACACTTGTAATGTCTTAGAACCCTAGCCGACCCTCTACTCTATAAATATGAGTTTTTATTATTTATAGGGTTTTTTCTATGAATTATATTATTTTTATCATAGGATAAATCATTCCTTTCCATTTGTATACACCATTACAGAAGTGAATCTGTCAAGATACTATATCATCCAAAAAAAATTCTTTTCCTCTTCTTTGATGTAACATTGTTGTTCTAGAAGAACAGTCTCTATTCATCTACCTTTTCAAGTATTTTATTTAATTTTTATTCTTATGTTATTATATTATTTTGGTTTTAAATTATAAGTATAAATTATATTGGGTTATACCCTTTCAAGACCATTTCACATGAAAAACGTTTCTATGATGACTACACCACCCATGGAAGAGTAGTTTTATTAGTAATAGATCTAATTATCATCTTATTCACTTTTTTTTAATAAATAATATAGTCATAATATGATATATGAATTTATTTTTTAACTTAAAATAAAATAATCAAGAAATTGAACAATTAACACAAAGTGCGTGAGGTCAAGTAATGTGTGAATTGTGTGAGAGAAATCTTAATCGATAAAACAAAAAAATGGGATAAATTTGTAGGGTAAAAATATAATCCCTAAACTCAATTAATACTCACATAAAGTGTGGATATTATACATAACTCACCAATTAACATAATCTATCCTTGTAATGAAAATTAAAGTGGGTTTCTACGATTACATTCTTTGAATCTAGCCTAGGGTTTAATTCATTTCATCTTTGGGGTTAAGGTAAATTATCGAAGGGTTCGAGGGTTAAAAAATTAGGAAATAATAATTACATGGATTTTAATTTTAATGATAATGATTAAATATTAATTTAAGAGTTATATTTTTTTCTATTATTCTTTCTAAAAACAATTTCTAAAAAAATATTCTAATTGTGTTTTATCAATCAAATTTCAAAAAAAACAATCTTGTTCCAAAATATATCTTCTTGTGTTATAAATGTTAAACCCCCATCCCCATAATTTTTAGTATTGAGTTTCTTGAATTTTGTTTTAAAAATACCTTAAATATGTTGTTTTAATTACTTTATCCTTAGAGAATGACCTTGGTCACCTACTTTACTACACCTGCACCTAATCACTAAAAATTATACATCATTTGAGAGAACCCCTAAAAAAACTATCAAATTGGAACTATTTATGGTAGTAAAGTATTTTATTCAACTAATTGAGGGTATTTTTTACTTTTATTTCATTATATTATTCAATTTTTGTTCTTCCATATTTCTCCTTTATCAATTTTTATTTTATGGGACCATCAATTAAAAATTCATATATTTTTATTATAGTCCATTTTTATTCATTTATTTTTTATTTTATTTACAACATGAACTAATCTCGAGGATATATTTGATATTGAACCTGAGATTGAACACCAACTTATGTCTCTAATCAGACATTATTAGTCTACAAGAAGTTTCAAAATTCACCCAACTGGGGAATCTTGCTATTCTAGGAGTTTTGAAATAGTAATAACATCTAAAAAAACATAAAATCAGATATGATGGTTGAAATTAACAATAATGAACTTGATAGAACCATTTGGGAGTTAGATACACCTAATGTAAATTATTAACCTACATTGATTGCATATCCAACTGTCAAATCATACTTTGAACTAAAATTTGGGTTAATTCACCATCTCCCAAAATTCCATGGATTTTATAGTGAGGAACCAAAAAAACACCTTAAATATTTCAATGTTGTATACTAAATAATGAAACCAAGAAATATATATGAAAATAAAATAAAACTAAGATCATTTCCATTATCACATGATAGAACTAAAAAGGATTGTATGTAATATTTGTAACCTGAAGACGTAACATGATGGAATGATTTGAAATGTATTTTTTTAAAGAAATTTTTTATATCTTCAAATACCTCTTCCATTAAAAAATAGATCTCGGGGATCAAGAAATAACATGGTGAGTCATTTTATGAGTACTAGGAGTGATTCAAGAAGTTTTCCTCAAGATGACCACATCACCAAATTAGAAAGAAACTCTTTATCAAGTAGTTATATAAAGGCCTCAATCCTATGGAGAGTAGCATGGTGGATGTCTCATTAGGAGGAGAATTGGTAGAAAAAGAACCAGTAACTACATGGGTGTTGATTGATAAGATGACATAGAACTCCCAATAATTTGGTGATTGAGGTATATAACCCATTAGAGGACTACAGTAGGTAATCCATTATTCTATTGAGAGTAATTTAATTTATAATAAGTTAGATGAATTAACCATAGTGGTGAGATGGATTGATTTGGATCAAAATAAATCACAACCCACTCATGCAAGGCCATATGTCATTTTCACTGAACTAGATCACCCTAATAATTATTTCAACCAATTATAAGAGATAGAGGATTTTGCATTCATATTACCTGGGTGGCCATATTAGCAATAACAAAAACCACATCCCAAAAATAAATATGACTTATTTTCACCAACATACAAACAAATGTGGAAAGATCACTCAGACGTGAGGTATGTCTCTAGACAATGTTAAATTCTTCATTTTTAACAAAATTTCAATAACCTCTGACTTATGAACAAGGTTTTAAACAACCCTATAAGAGATTAAAATCCCAAGAATCAAAAATTTTAACAATAACAAGGTTCATACCAACCAAAGATATATTTTAATACTGATGATCATCTGAAACAAATTTTTCCTAATCAATATAATGATCTGAAGTGTCAAGGTACAGATTTATAGGAGCTAAAGATGCAAATAATCCAAATTACCACTATCCTCTATAAAATATTAATTAAGAACTATATAAATCATCCTTCTCAACCTTCTCTAAGTCGTAGGGAGAATTTTAGTTCAATCACACTTAGAAGTGGTAAGAAAAAGGTTGATACATATATTGTGATCTATCCAACAGGATTCTCCTCAACCCTAGAGAAGCCCCATTAAAGACTAACTGATGAGTAGTTGAAGGATATGGATAAATGTAAGAAATTTTTTGATAATTTTCCTCCTAAATACCATAAATTTCCAAATAGAGTTGTTAAAACAAAGAATATGGATGGATAGGTGATGAAAAAATAGGTTTTTGATATATTCAAGTACTTTTATATCAATAATAGTCTTAAAGAAATCAAGAAAATCCCAAGTTATATGAATTTTTTAAAATAAAAAAGTAAAAATAGAAGAGGGATAATGTGAAATAAGTGGATCAACCTTGTGAGGAATGTATCCACTCTCATCACACCAACCTTGATGATGCTAAAAAGGTACAAAGATCCTGGTACATTCACTATTCCATGAAATATAGGGTATTTTCACTTTTTTATGATTTATGTAATTTATAAGCTTTAATAAATATAATATCTCACTATGTTTTATCTTATTTATAGATTAGTGAGTTAAAAATGAAAATATTAGTGGTGTAATTATAAAATAGAGCTATGGAATATATGATGGGAGTCCTTAAATATTTACTTATTTAGGGAATATACATGATCTTTCCTACATATTTCTATATGTTGAATATAGAGGATGATTAGGTAAGTTCCCATGATCTCATAATTCATGGAAGAAAATTCCTTGAAACTACCATGACATTCATAAATTTTCATGAGAGTAAACTTACTTTTGAGTTTGGATATGAGATTGTAAGATTTAATATTTTAGACTCTTTAAATCACCCCTCAGAAGACCATCCTACTCTCTTGATCTCCCATTTTGACCCATCTTGTGATGATTTTCCAAATATTTATTTTCAATATTTTTCAAAATGGGATCATCCATTTCTTAGGGAGATTTTCATTATTGGGGCTATATTGATGTTTGAGAACATTTACAAACCTATTTTTCATGAGACCTATTCTCTTGGTACTAAGTTTTATATGGATTCTAATCTTGGGAATGTAATTTCTGATTATAACATGGTTTTGGATTTTATATATGGATTTGATTCATTATTAACTAATTTTAATAATTTAAATTCATTCCCCAATATATATTGTTCACATATATCACTTCTAATGTCATTTAAATCAGTACAACAACTACCCAAACTAGATCTCAAATCATTTCCCCAAAATTTGAAATATTCATAAATATCGAATGATGAAAATTTGCTTGTAATAATTTCAAATAATATCCTTCCTAAATAATAAATTCAACTTTTAAATTTTTTAATGGTGAATATTAGGAAAATTTAGTGGAACATAGAAAACATAATAGGAATTATCCCCTCTATTTATATAAATTGTATTTTGTTAGAGTATGGATTTAAACTGGTTTGAAATACATATAAGAGACTTAACCTCACATTATTAGAATTTTTAAAGAAAGAGGTGGAAAATTTACTGGAGCTGGGTATCATTTACCCCATTTCTAACTCTCATAGGGGAATCCATGTCGAGGTTGTACTAAATAAAACTGGTTTCACTATTATAAAAAATGAAAAATATAAGTTAGTTCTTATGAGAGTGAAAAACAGTTGGCGAGTGTGGATAGATTATATTAAATTGAATAAATCCACTCATAAGGGCCATTTACCCCTCCCATTAAATGAAAATATTTTTGAGATACTTGAGGTTAGGATGCACTATTTTTTCTTGGAAGGTTTTTATGGTTATTTTTAGGTTCCCATTGTAACAGAAAACTAGGAAAAGACAATATTCACCTACCCATTTAGTACATTTTCATACAAAAGGATTCCATCTAGAATTTTTAATTCAACAGGAACCTTATAGAGATTCATGGTGAGTATATTTTCAAATTTAATTGAGACATTCATAGAGGTATTTTTGTATTGTTTTACTATGTATGGTTCCTCATTTTATGAGTGTCTTGAGTTTGGGTAATGTGTTTCATCATTTTATTGAGAAAAATATGGTTTTCAAATTTGAAAAATTTCATTTTGTGGAATATTAGGGAATTTTACATGGTCATATAGTCTCAAAACATGGAATATAGGTTGATATATCTAAGGTTGAAATTATTTCCACATTTCTAAATCCTACTTTTTTTCATGGTGATAGATATTTCCTAGGATATATAGGTTTCTATCGATGTTTCATCAAATATTTTAGTAAGATTGATCTTATATTATCAATATTACTTCAAAAATATTATAATTTTGTGTTTAATGATTCTTATAAGGATTACTTTGATGAGATGAAGAAAAGGCACACCACACCACTGATTATTCAGCCCTGATGGTGGTAGCTTCCATTCGATGTTATGTGTGACACTTCCAACTTCACATTTAGAGAAATATTATCATAGAGGGTGGAGGAACGTTCACATATGATCACCCATTCTTCAAGTACATTGGATTAAGAACAATAAAACTAAACACCCATTTAAAATGAGTTTCTTATTGTTACATTTTCTTTATATAAATTCAGTTATTATTTTTTGGGCTCTAATGTGTTTGTTTTTTATGTTCATGCATCTCTGAGATACCTCTTGAAGAAGCAAGATACAAATCCCAAAATTATCCATTATGTGATCCTTATTCAAGAGTTTAATATTGATATAAAGTAAAATAAGGTTTTAGAGAACTTTTTGGTTAAACACATGAGTATGATCACTCACACACTAGAGGATGTCATCTTGGATCAGGTTCTACATCAAGAAAAATTACCTGATGGTCATCTTTATGCACTCTCAAGTACACATCCTTGATATTTTTATTTAGTTAACTATCTTGTTGCATCTAAAATAAATTTAAATATAAATAAACACCAAGTACATAAATTGAAATTTTATTTTAGGTATTATGTATTGGATGATTCCAATCTGTGACACATGTGTAGTGAACAAGTTATTAGGTTATGTGTTCTTAAGCTTGAGTTTGATTCTGTTATACATTTTTTCATACATTTTATTTTTGTGGACACTTTGGACCGCAAAGAATAGCTAGAAATTACCTATACTCTGGATTATATTAGCCTAGTTTTTTCACGGCTCCCATGAATTTTTTAAGTCATGCTTATGTTTCCAACACACTGGTAACATTTTTAGGAGACACAAGATGCCTCAACATCCCATATTATTCTATCGGGGCTAAATAAGTGAAACATGGATTTAGCATAATTAGAAGAACATAGGAAGATACAACTTCGAGACATTGAAGAGATTATATTATCAACATATGATAACTAAAGGATCTAAAAAGAGAAATAAAAATTAACCCATGGTAAGATGATCCAGAAAAGGTAATTTCATGAGGGTCACAAAGTTCTTCTTTATAGTTCTGATTGAATTTGATTCTCAATAAGTTGCATTTCAAATGGTTATACCCTTATGTTGTATCTAATTTTTTTCCTTATGGTGTAGTGGGGATCACATAAAAGGACATAAGAAGGATATTTATTGTTAATGGGTTGTACTTGAAGCAATACATTGAGGGTTTTCCCACACATGTAGTTGATTTCATCACACTACATGACCCTATCATCATTTGAGAACATCAATCTATTTGTAACCCTTTAACTTTTATATTATTTTTCCTATTTAAAATTCTACATTTAATGTGCATATATCATCTCATAAGGTTCACATTTTGGACAATTTAATATTTTTATTGTGGAGGAGGGGTCAATATTTGGGGGTATCTTCTTTAGGTCTTTCATTTGTATGTTCTCTGTGTGTTTTTTATGTTAATTTTAAAAAAAACAAAAAAGGAAAAAAACATATAAAATGATCATTTACATGTAGAAAATATGAAAAATACAAGTTTAAATTTAAAAAATTCATTGGTATCATGATAATCATGAGCAATATTTCATCATTAAAGGTTTATTTTTATAAAAATGTAAGTCGTTGATGATATGATTGGTTGTGTCATTATAAAACCTTTTAGATTTTTTCACCATTATTTTTTATATTTATTCATGGTAAATTGTTTCATTAATTTACCCACATAAATTTACATGAATCCATGACTTTTGAAAAATTTCTTACTCAATTGAAGGTATAGTCAAGTAGGGTAATTTTTTTCAACTTACATCAATAGTTGATCCCTGAATTCGTTTCTCTTATGATAAATTTCATTATTGTACCAAATTTATGTACACATGTGTACTTTATATATGATAGTTGTGTTCCCTAAAAAATATTATCTTAATAAATAGGGGAGTGATGAAATGTACCACATGGGGGGATATCTAGGTCAGAAGCTTAAGGTTTTAAATTTGGGAATGATTAAGTGAGTGGGTCTTAAAATTTCATTGAAAAGTAATGTAGAAAGAGTTTGGTGGGATTAAAATAGGTAAGAATATTTGTTTTACTTGACCTAAATATACTAAATAAAGGTTTATGTATGAGCTTTAAATGGTTTTCATGGTCACATATGGGGAAATAATGGTATACTAGACCCATAACTTGTTTCACTATGATTAGTGTCCTTAATATCACTAGATTTTTTTTGATACAATTTATGAGATAATGAATTTAAAATTTATTGATATATAATTCTTAATGAGATTCTTAATTTTTTTATATTTCCATTATTTATTTGGAAATATCAATATGCATATCTTGTCGCAATTTTCTAGAATACATGACATGTGACTTTGCCCAGGAGTGCCAAAGGGTAAGTGTGGGCGGTTGATAAGACACATTTATATTGAATATATTATTAATTATAAATGAAATAATTTCCTCAAATTGTGTTAAATAAGTTTATTTATGGAATATTTGGGATTATATAATTTATTTACAAATTTTATGAAAATTCCAGTTTTGACCATTTAAAGTGAATTTAAGTATTTTGGTTATACATTTTTTATGGATTTTTTTAACTTAAAATTTCATAAAAAAAATTATTAACTCAATGGTATAAAACATTAATTTATATCAACTAATATGTATCTTTGATTTTATTAAAGTAAATGAGACATGAATTCAAACCTATACTAGACTCATCAAATCATACACCACTTCACCATTTAATTCATATCTTCTACATCCAAACTTGGATTGGGATCAAATTTAGAAATTTGAAAGAGGAATAAATGATACAAAAATCATACTACTAGAATGATATATATTTCACATGTTTCAGAGGTCAAAAAGTTTGTGTAATTTGGATTAAAATATTTGTCTGAATTTCCCATCACACTTGTAAAGTATTGGAACCCTGGTCACCCCTCTATTATATAAATGTGTGTTTTCCTAATTTAGAGGGGTTTGTAAAAGAATTAAAGGTTTTTGAGCATAGTATTAGTAGTGCCTTTCAATTTCTATACACCATTAGAGGAGGGAATCTCTCAAGTGATTTTCTCCTCCAAAATATTATTCGTTTCCTCTTATTTGTTGAAACATTGTTATTATTAAAATAAATTATATCATTTTCTTTATTTTTCTCCTATTTTTTTAGTATTAAACTTTTATCTTATTTAGGATATAAATCATTATTAAAAAAATATTTTCTTATACCCTTTTTATACCTTTTCACATGAAAAATGTTTCTATGATGACTACACCATCAATGGAAGAGTAGTTTTTCTTAGTTTTTGGTCTAATTAACACCTTCTTAACTTGTTTGTTTTGAATAATTGAAATAATGTAATTAAATTAATATTATATATGAATTTATTTTTTAACTTAAAAGAAACCAATAAAGTAATGTAATAATTAACAAAAAGCATGCAAGGTTGAGTAATGTGTGGATTGTGAGAGCACAATCTAAATCGATAAAACAAAACAATATGTGATCAATTTTTAGGGTTAAAATATAGTCCCTAAAATCAACTAATCCTCACTTAAGTATATATATGATCCATAATTCACCACTAAACATAATCTAGACTTGGAATTACAATCAAATTAGGGTGCTCTGATTGCATGTTCCAAAGCTAGCTTAGGGTTTAGTTCATTTCATCTTTGTGGTTGCGGTAAATTCTAAAAGGGTTTGGGGGAAAACAATTAGGGGATAATAGTGAAGTGGATTTTAATATGAATGATAATGGTTAATAATTAAGTGAATAGGTATATTTATATCAACAAATATTTATAAAAAAATATTTTCTAAAAAAAATTCTTTTGTGTTTATTAATCAAATTTCAAAAAGAAAAAAACAATCTTCTTCCAATATATATATTCCTGTGTTATAAATGTTAATAAAACCCCACATAATTTTTATTATTGAGTTTATTTTATTTTTGAAAAAAAGTAACATTAATATATTTTTTAAAAACTTCTTCATTAGAGAATGGACTTGTGCAGCCACTCTGTTGAACCTAAGCACTAAAAATTAAACATAATTTGAGAGCACCCACGACAGCACCATTCAGGAGGGGAGATGTACAGGATCACATTGAGATACTGATGAAATCCTTATCAATTTTTTTACATATCTTTAATTTAATTAATTTCATTATTATAACATCAATCTACAAAATTGAAAAAAATTAATACAATCATTTTCATGATTAATTTACTTTGATATTAACTTTTTAATACAATTCTGATTTTTCATTTACTAATTTATAGAATTTATAATGGTATAATTTATATTTATAATTATAGTTTTATTTAAAAAAATTAATGGTAAATTCACCCCCTTATTTCCATATACTCTGACCAATAATATTGTGATCAAAGACATCCAACACTAGCTGAACTAGGCATGTTCAATCTCGGGTGTCACCATGAAACTCGAGGATTAATTATGGTTATTTATTTATTTATTTCCATGATTTTTATTATCAAAATCATCATAAACTATATGATTCAAAAGTATATGATTATATACATTATTTTTTGTGTCCCACTAAGTCATACTCACAACCTAATCAAGCCATTATTGGTACCCAAGAAATCATCTTGGTTTTAGGTTAGGATAAGGGAAAGTGACCTATGATTGATGCTTGATTGTTATCTGGCATGTAAATCATGGTGGATGGGACCAAGAAATGACTCCTTACTAGTTTGGTGGTGTTTCCTATTTTAATTATTTTTTCACTTTTTGGATTTTGATATGTATAATATTTTTTGGACATATGAATTTATGAAAATTTATGTAGTTAATTTTGATATCATATGGTTTATCTTTATTTATTGGAACTTTCCATGATTCCAATTTATAGTTTTACCTGATGTATGATATTGATATTATTTTTTCTCTTATTGTATTCTTATATGAGTGTATATTCTCCCCACCATACCACCATAGACCATAACTGCTAATTATAAACCTCTAACATTTTCATGTGGAAACTTTGGTCGGAACACTGATCAATGGCCTTTGATTGATGGATGTTAGATCATAGATTCCTATAAAAGGATGTGATCCTTGCCTATTGATGTTACCCTTGCCACAAGTATACTGCTTAAGCACTATCTTCCTCCAATAACTTTAACTTTTACTAAGTTGGTGGATCTAGCACCCTTTTTAAGTTTTAGGGTCCATAAGTTGTGAACTGGGATATTTTTGTTGATGGATTACCTATAGAGGCATTATAGCACCCTGATTTCAAGTAAATAACCCTTCATTTATTCTTTTTAAGTATATAAAGTGTTTGGGTGAAGTTTGTGAGGGTTTATAAACCTTTTGGAATTTGTTTTGGGGCTTTTATATAGGTTCATAGTTTGATCACGGTGTTTGGAAATTGTGAAAACCCTACAGGAAACCGTGAATAGTTAGACAGGGGCTAAGGGGAAGGTTCATAGGAGGGCACACAGTTTTTCCAAACCATAAAAAGTGGTATAGTGGGATTTTTCATGGTTTGTGCATGGTTTTTATAACCGTGCGGTCCAACCATGTGAGGTCCTCATTGAGGTAGTGGCTAGTGCACAGTTAGTTTATGGTTCTTCCTAACCGCATGACTAGCCATACACGATTTAAAAATAAGATCCTAAAAAAGTGTATATGGGTCGAGATTAAGTTTTAACCCCTCAATTTTGCTTCAAATAAACCATAAATCGATATTTTATCCTCCTAAAGGATTTTTAAGCTTTCTCCCATCGAATTGGAAGCAATCTAGAGGCTTTTTCTTGGTGTGTTGAAGCCCTATTCATGTGGTAAGTAATCATTTATGGTTTTTTTCATGGTTTTTCTTAGATCTACTTTCCTACCTCTCTTTATTTATTATATATAGTCTTATATGGACATATATAAGGTTTTGTATTCCAATCATGGTTATATTTGGCTTTTTTATGATAGGGGAAGAGATCTAAGGTGAGTTTTGGAGATTTAACCCAGATTTGTGGGCGTTTTCATGCGATTATCCATTTTCACCATAATTATTGAGGTAGATGGATTAAATATAGACTCCTATTCTTAGAACATGAAATATTATTCTCAAATTGATTAAATATATTGACATTTATTATGAAATTTGTGTAAAAATCATGGTAGAAACCCTCTTTATTGATGGTTTGAGTATTTTATTGTTTTTTTGGTGAAATTGTGGAATTGTGGAAAGTGGTTGTGCAATGTACTTTGTTTTGTTTATTTTAAAATATTGATATTAAAATATATATTTTTTTGTTTTTTTAGTAAATGGTTTAATTTAGGTGTTTTCAATAAAATTATTTTTTTATTGAAATGTATTGAAATGGTTTGTTTGAAAGGTTTTAAATAAAATAATGATTTCATTGAAATGGTTTGAATTGGTTGGTTTGAAATGGTTTTGGAATATATGGGTTGTGTGAGTTTATGATTTCAATATGATCCTAAATAAGGTGTGTGTACCACTGGGGTATAAAGGGACGTGACCCTCGATAAGGGGCATGTGTCATTGGGGCACAAGGAGATTGACCACTTTGTGATGACTTAGTGGATGAATGAGAAATTTATAATGATTATGGAACTATCATAGAAGCATGAATGTGTGTGTGTGTGGTGAATCCTGGAATGGGTATGGTAAAAAGGAATGGTAATTATATTTAAAATATTGTTTGGTTTCTTTTCCTTAGAAACTATTTTGGTATTGAAAACTATTTTGGTATTAAACTACTTGGCTTTAATATAAACTATTTACAATTTTTTTATATAAATTATTTTATATAAATGTTATAGCATGTTCTATCCAAGTTTTGTGAGTAGGTAAATAATTTGGTTAAATCTTTTTGAGTTTTATTACTCACCCTTATTTTGGAACTTTGGTACTTTTTCAGATATCATTTATCGAGACATAAGAAAAGGTGAAGTATCACACTTATTTAGTGGTGAATCATGATACCTGGGCTATTTTGTGGAGTTGGAACATGGTGCATATTGTATATTTGGAGTAATGTGGGTTATCTTTGAGTTTTGTTGGTTTTTTTCTTCCACTGTGTTACTATATTATAGTTTGGTTTTGGTATCTATGGTATTTATTTGATTGGTTTTACGTAGTTATCATACCTCATGTAGTGGTTTATTTTTTATGGAATGTATGGTTAAGTGGTTTTATTTCATAAAGGTAAAATTATCCCCCAATTGTATTGAATCCCTTGGAATTTTTTGCTAGCCTTTGACACCTTGGGGATGTCACTTAAGGCTAATTAATTTCCTTCCGCCTTCTCAAGACAATGAGGTGGTGCGGGACATTACAGGTGGTATCAGCTTGTTTGGTCATTTTCTAACAAGTGGTCATCGATTATTTTGATATGGGAGTTGAAATTAATTTTAGTTTCTTCCTCAATTTGGGATTGTACAAATGAGTAGGATTTTCAGGACTTGAAATATAGAGCATAAAAAGATATATCTAACCTTTTTATGCTAAACTCGAAGTTACTAAGGAGTTGGGTACATAAGTGTTTTGGAGACACTTATTGGAGTGTGATCTCATTATTATGGGTTTAACCAATGAGACGAGCATGATATGCATTATAAAAATAAATTCCCACTAGGAGTGCATATTTCATTTTTAGTAATGATTTATTATTTGGTGCATAAGTGTTGATTTTTGAAAAAATTTAAAGTTTTTTTCAAATGTTAGAGTTTTAAAAGACATGAAATGGTTATTTTGAAAATGGTATGATTTTAAAAAACATGGTTAAATTTTCAAAAAAGTTTGAATGCGGAAAATGTTGTATTTTGAAAAGAAATGTTGTGATATTTATGATGTGGTAGAATTTGAAATTGTTAATCCTTCAGTTTCTAGAGAGTGAGAATTATGGAATTTTTTGTGATTATAGAAAATGGAACCCAACATGCATTATAGAAACCAACCAGAGGAAGGTGCTAAGAACATGGTTTCACCTGGGCCACAGGTGAACCAACAGTTGGTTCAAAGTATTGTCCAATATTTCCAAGCTGTAGAAAAATGGAACTAAAAAGATGAACCAAGGTAATGGGATCACTCCATATAGTTCCAAAAGTATAATCCACCCATATTATTAGGTGATTCAGAACCATGGAAGGTAGACATGTCGTTGAATAGGATGAATCAGATCTTAAACTTCCTTGGCACACCATCAGAGTTTAAATTCCAGATGAAAATGTATATAATATAGAATATTTCATGGAAAAAAATTATATCCTCATATGTTTAGGATCGCAATAATTACAGACTTAGTTATCATGAAATAAGAGAGCCTTATAGTGATAGAGTATGTGGCTAAATTTATGAATTTAGTTTACTTTGAACCCGAAGTTGTTGCAAGTGCATCCTTGATGGAACACGTCATTGAATCGAGGCTAAGGCATAATATTAACTCAAATATTGTTGTGATATGTATTAAAAATTATACATATTTGGTTAATAGATATATAGTGGTAGAAAGGGGCTTCTCAGGAGCTACGGGTGGAGGGAGAATGTTGATACCTATGGTAAATGGTGGGAACTCTAATTCTGGGAGAAAGTGAAATAGGGAACCCAATTTTCAAGGTAGAGGGATGAATCAGAATCAGACAGGTGGATTGGTAAATCTTCCTCCAAGTCCCAAGAGAAAAGATATATGTTTCAAATGTTATCCATTTGACCACATGAAGTGATAGTGTACGACACCACCTAGATCATGAAAAAATTCCAATCAAATGGGTCATCTTTAGCACTATTATCATAGTTATTTGAGGTCAGGTGTCCGAAACACTTCTCATGTGTAGTGTACGTCGTATTCTTCAACATGATGAGGGTAACATAATAATCCTCCTCATTAGAACAGAGCTATACATGGTTATTCTAAGAATACCATGACTCCTTAGGCAGTGCAATCTCAACAGGGAAACAAAAAACAAAGTGTCATGAGAAGGAAATTAAATGGAGTTTAGTAGGTTATTATGGATAATAAATATGGACCATAGATGGTGAAATGTACGATTCTTTTTAATTTTACCCTTATACAATATTTTTTTGATACGGGTAAACCTAATTCATTTATTTCTTCTTATTTTGTTTATTTTCTATGTTTGAGTGTTGAGATGATGACTTTGGTGTTGAAACTAAAAACTCCTCTTGGTCAAAGAGAATGTCGAGCCTTTACGTGTAGAGCATGTTCTATAACTATTAATGGAGCTGGGCTGATATGGGATTTATCTATTCTAGAAATAGAATTCTATGACATAATCCTAGGTATGGATTGGTTGACAACATTCAAAGCTCACATTGACTGTTATTCCTGAGGGATTAGTTTTACCACTGATGATGGAATTGAGAATCTCTTTAAAAGAGATCGAAATGTAAATATATGTAAAATAGGCTTGTTGGAATCAATAGTTGTAAATATCTCATAAAAGTTGGTGTCTTTGACCTTTTCAAAGATGGAAGAGATTGAAGATAGTAGTTTTTCAGTGATTTTGGATCAGTTTCTGGATGAATCTGCTGAAATTTCTTCGGGTTTCCACCCACAAGAGAAGTAAATTTTATGATTGATCTCCTCCCAGGGACCAGTCCTATTTCCCTTCAGTCTTACCAGATGGAATCAATAAAATTAAGGGAATTTAATGTGCAGTGGGAAGAGCTATAAATAAAATGTTTCATTCGGATGATCACATCTTTGAGGGAAGCACCAGTCTTGTTTGTCAAAAAGGTGGATGGAAATCTTAGGTTGTGTGTGGATTATTGTAAGCTTAAACAAGTTATGATAAAGAATCATTATCCACTTATATGAATTGATGATTTTTTTGACCAATTGAGGGTAGCTCAATGGATCTCTCAAATTGACTTGTTATCAGGATATCACTAATTGTAGGTTTGGAAGGAGGATATTTTAAAAACAGCTTTTAGAAGTAGATATAACCATTATGATTATATGGTAATGAATTTTGGTCTTATGAATGCACCAGTAGTATTTATGGTATTGATGAATCGGATATTTCAAAGGTATCTGAATTATTTTGTGGTGGTCTTTATGGATGACATATTGGTATATTCAAGTATAAAGGATGATCATGAGAAATACTTGGAGACAATGTTGGGAATATTAAGAGATAATTGTTTGTATGAAGAATTATCAAAGTGTGATTTTTGGATACAATAGGTATGTTTTCTTGACCATGTAATCTATATAAAATGTGTTTATGTGGATCCAAAAAAGATATAGGTTGTTATCTCTTGGAATCCTCTAAAGAATGTCTTTGAGATACACAGTTTTCTTGGTATAGTTGGTTACTAATGATGTTTTTTTCATTATTTATCACAAATATATTCACCAATGAAATCCTTGAAAAGGAAAAATATTCTATTCAAATGGAATGAGTAATGTCAAAATTCTTTTCAAGAGATTAAATTTTTCCTTACATAAGTGCTAATCAAGATTTTTCTGGAATAAGGACAAGGGTACGTGGTGTATTGTGATGCTTCGGGATCAGGGTTGGGATGTGTTCTCATGAAGGTAGATCGTGATGTTTCTTATTGCTCAGTACAATTAAATTTTCATAATAAGAACTATCCAACACACGATTTGGAGTTAACTACCATAGTACATGCTTTGAGAACTAGACATCATTACCTATTTTGGTGAGAAATTTACAGTGTTTACAGATCATAAGATCTTGAAACATATTTGATCACAAAGGGATTTAAACCTGAGATAGAGAATATGGATGGAGTATCTCCAAATATTTTACTTTTACTTTATATATACACCAATTAAGGTAAATTTGGTGGCAAATTCATTAAGAAGAAAGTCATATGACCAGTTGTAAAAACAAACTTCAGACCAGTGGTAGTTGATGTTAGTCATAGCCGACATGCACTTGGAATGTTATGACCGAGGTGATGTTATAGTTTTATTTCTAGTTTCATTCATTCCTGATTTGGTGGAGATTGTTAAAGAGTCACAGATGTCTGATTTAGAATTTGTTGTGATGTGGTCAAAACTCAATAGTGGGGAGAACATTAAGGGATGGAAGCCGGATGGGATTTCAGTTTTGTGGTTTCGAAATCGGATGGTTGTACCTATATCTTGTTAGGAAAAACTTATTCATGCTTACCACCATGCAAAATGGTTTGGTCATCCTCGGGTACAAAAGATTTATAGGTCATTTAAAGAACAGTTTTTGTGGGTTGGCGTGAAAATGAAGGTGTTTGAGTTGTTTTTAAGATTCCTAACTTTTCAATAGGTTAAAGCAGAGCATTAGTGACTAATAGGAATTTTGTATTATTTACCTATTACTATTTGGAAATGGGAGCATATGGTAATGGATTTTGTAATAGGTCTCCCAAGAATGGTTTAGAAACACGATTCCATATGGGTGATAGTGGATCATCTCAAAAAGTTACTCCATTTCATCCATATTCATAAATCTCATACAGTGGAGGAGTTGTAAAATATCTATATCTGAGAAGTGGTAAATAGAAATGGCATACAAATTTCAATAGTTTCAGAAAAAGATCGTAGGTTTACATCTCATTTCTGGAAATACGTATCGAAATCCATTTGGTCTCAGTTGATTATGAGTATGGCATATCATCCTCAAATAGATGGGAAATATGAAAGGATGATACAAATGTTGGAAGATATGATATGGGATTGTGTAATGGATTTTTTTGGATCATGGGAAGATCATGTACCATTAGTGGAGTTCTCATATAACAATAGTTATCAGGCCTTGATAAAAATGGATCCTTTTGAAACATTTTATGGGAATCCATGTTGTTCTCCACTTTTTTGGGTGGAAATCAGTGAGATTTATCTAGTTGGGTCAAGCCTTTTCTAAGAAACAATGGAGAAGATTCATTTGTTCAGGAAATGGATGGAGATGGATCATAGTCATCATAAATCATATGTGGATCAATGTCAATGTATTTTTTCATTTGAGGAGAGTGATCATGTGTTTTTGATAATCTATACAAGGCTTGGACATCATCATTTTGGAAAGTAGGGAATGTTATCTCCTTGATACATGGTCCCTTTTAAGTTACATGAATGGGTTAGTGAGGTGGTATATTGGTTGGAATTTCCACCATGGTTCAGTTCCATGAATAATGTGTTTCATGTATCTCGGTTAAAAATGTATCAGTCTGATCCTGTCCATGTGATTTGATGATATCACATTGAACTAGAGCTAGATGCTTCATTGGTGTGCATGCCAGTTCAAATTGTGGATAGGAAAGAGAAAGTCTTGTGTGGAAAATCTTTGGTCTAGTTCACATTTTGTAGCAACATGGTCATATTTAGGAAGATTCTTGGGAATAGGAAAAGGAAATGATCGAGAAATGTACCAAACTCTTTTGAAATAGTTTTGGTTTTCTAATTTCTATGGATGGAATGGCTAATAGTGGGGAGGTGTATCACCCCTAGTTTCATGTAAGTAACCCTTAAATTATGTTTTTTAAGTATATAAAGTGTTTGGGAGAAGTTTATGAGGGTCTGGAAACATTTTAATATGGTTTTGGGGGTTTTATATAGGTTCTTAGTTTGATAATGGTTTGTGGAAACCGTGTAACTCCTATAAGAAATTGTACATGGTGAGATAGAGGCTAAGGGGAAGGCGCATGGGTAGGTGCACAGTTTTTTCAAACCATGCGACCACTTAAGAGAAACCGTGTAAAGTGGGATAGTGGGATTTATTATGGTTAGATTATAGTTTATCTAATCATGTGGGCCAATCATGTGAGGACCTCTTTGAGGTAGTGTCTGACACATGGTTAGCCCATGATTCTTCTTAACCGTGCAATTAATCATACACAGTTTAAAAACAAGATCCTAAAAAAGTGGATCTGGGTAGGTATTAAGTTTTAACCACTATTGTTTTCTCCAAATAGACCCTAAAACAATATGTTCTCCTCTTAAAGAATATGGAAGCATTCCCCATTGAATCAAAAGTGATCTGGAAGTGTTTCTTAGTGCTTTGAAGCCTAATTCCCATAGAAAGTCGTCATTTATGGTAGTTTTCATGGTTTTTCATAGATCTACTTTACTCCCTCTCCCAGTTTCTTAGATATTGTCATATGTGGATAGATATAAGGATTTTTATGCCAATAAAGGTTAGATTTTTATTTTTTAATGACACGGGGAGAGGTCAAATGTAGTTTTTTGGAGATTTAACCCGTTTTTGTGGGTGTTTTCATTTTGTTCTTCATTTTATAGATAATTCCAAAGGTATGTGGATTCACTATCAACTCCTATTATTAGAAATTAAAATATTAGTTTCAAATTGGTTAAATTTCTTGAAATTTATTTTGATTTTTTTAAAATCACGGTAGAAACCCTCTTTAGTGATGGTTTGAGTATTTTATAAATTTTTGTTGAAATTGTGGAATTGTGGAAAGTGGTTGTGCATTGGGATTTATTTTCTTGATTTTAAAATGTTGATTTTAAAATATGTATTATCTATATTTTTGGTAAATGGTTTAATTGATATGTTTTCAATAAAAGGATGGTTTTATTCAAATTTATTGAAATGGTTTGTTTGAAATTTTTTCAATAAAATAATGATTTTATTGGAATTGTTTTAATTGGTTGGTTTGAAATGGTTTTGGAATATATGGGTTGTGTGAATTCATGCTTTAGTTGTGACCCTAAATAATGGGTGTGTTCCATTAGGGTACAAAGGTATGTGACCCTAGACAAGGGGTTTGTGTCATTGGGGCATAAGTAGATTGGCCACATTGTGATAACTTAGGGGATAGACAAGAAACCGCTCATGAGTATAGAACTGTCAGCGAAGCATGAATGTGTTTGTGTGTGTGTGTTGAATCATTAAATGGGAATTACAAAAAATAATGTGAAGTTGTTTTAAAGTATTTTTTTGTTTCTTTTCTTTATAAACTATTTTTGTATGGAAAAATATTTTGGTATTAAACTGCTTGGCTTTGATATAATCTATTTTCAATTGTTTTATACAAATTTATTTATAAAAATGTGCTAACATGTTTTATCCTATTTTAATGAGTAGAGAAATCATTTGGGGAAAGCCTACTGAGTTTCATTACTCACCCCTAATTTGGAACTTTGGGGATTTTACAAATATCATTTATTAGGACATAGGCAAAGGGAAAGTATCAAACTTCTATAGTGGTGAATCATAATACTTGGGATGTTTTGTGGAGTTGGATCATGTATCTTGTTGAAGATTTGTATTTATGTGGGTTTTCATTAAGTTTTGTTAGTTTTTTCTTCCACTGTGGTGCTCTATTGTAGTTTGGTTTTGATATTGATGGTATTTATTCAAGTTGTTTTACATTTATATCATTCATCATATAGTGGTTTATTTTGTTATGGTATGTTTGGTTGAGTGATTTTATTTCTTAAACGGAAAATATTCCCCCAATTGTATTGAAGCCCTTGGAATTTATTGTTATCCTTTGTCACCTTAGGGATATCGCTTAAGGACAAGTAATTTCCTTCCACCTTCTCAAGCCAATGAGGTGGGGAAAGACATTACATGCATGAAGCAATTTATTGATTCTCCGTTTATCTTCTCCAAACCATACTCACTGCAATAACTTTATATGTACACATTTCTTTAATATTCCTTACATGTTGAATCCTTTAAGATAGATTAATTTAATTCCTAGGATGTTTCTACTACCAAATATCATTAGATGAACCACTAAAACCTTTTAGTGATATTGTAGCCTTGTTCATCAAGGATCAAACATGTTAAATTCATAAGTTTTTTATGAATATAAATCAGTTGTATCATAAAATATGGTATGTTTAGAACCTTCTATTTATGTTAATCATAGTGTACAATTAACTTATATAATAAGGTACGATATATAATAAGTACATGGGCTTGAACTAAAATGTATAATATGATATAAGATATCATAAAATACATATCATCCCCAAATTTATGAAAAACCGAGGTCTATATTGTATTTATGATGTCCCACTATATCATTAAATATGATTGATGTTATATGATAACACCTATCGAAAGAAATTATATGTATCATATTTTATGATTGGGGGTAAAATCCTAAAATATGATTAATAGGTAGACCACCTTTTCACTTGTAAATTTAATATTTTTCCATTAATAATCAGATATAAAATATGACATGAATAAAAAATTTAATTTTTTTAAATTTTTATGAAATAACATATAACTTTTAAAGTGTTTTAAAATTATAAGTATTGTAAATTATAAAATGAGTTTTTTATTTCTTGAATAAAATATGAAAAGTTTATATTTATTTCTCATTTTTATAAAAAAATAAAGTTATTATTTATTAATCAATTCTTTTTATTATTCATGTTTATAAATTTTTTATAGGATTTGAACAATATGTATGATTTATTTATGTGATAAATTTCTTATAGAATA
Source organism: Viscum album (assembly GCA_963277665.1). Classification (NCBI taxonomy): domain Eukaryota; kingdom Viridiplantae; phylum Streptophyta; class Magnoliopsida; order Santalales; family Viscaceae; genus Viscum; species Viscum album. The sequence goes on along the minus strand of OY728160.1, from coordinate 1,302,355,995 downwards.
TAGATCCTTGCATTCCATGCTAAGTATGGATCCATAAGGTTTATTTTTTATATATTTTTAACTTAGTTATTTTTAGAGTTATATTCTTAAATATGGTTATTGAATATAGCTTGTGAATATTGGGTGTTAGATATATCATGAATTTAATTCTCTCTTGAGTAAATCATCACTGGGGAGAGGGACTTCGGGTTGGACTACCCATTATCTTGAAGGATTATTCCTTATTCTAGAAAGGTGATGTGTTGGTTATTTATCACTCTAGTCTTACCCATATAGAGATTATATATCTCATATAAATCTTTCATTCACATAATTAATACATGTACCTTATAAATGAGGTGAATTTGGATATGTATGAATATGTTTTACTTTTATTTTTATTAAACAGCATAGACTTGTGGGTTGTGTACAGAGTTATACATTAATTTAGTGTGAACACATTAATTTAGTAGATGGAATAGGATTCTAAAACTAAATAATTAGAAGCATGAATTCTTAAAATGAATAAATACATGTGATAATAAAGATTTCATGATATGTAGTGGGTTTAATATACAAGAGATTTATATTAAACCACTGAGAATTTTAAAATAAACCCCTTAAAATACTAAGTGCGAGATTCCTTCCAAAGAAAAAATTTATAATACCTCAATCATCTAATAAATTAGTTTCATATATTATCCAGGTTACCTGGGATTATCTTGTGTAAGGTTATAAAGTTACAAGTTTAATCTAATGGTTGGGCCCTTATACTTGGAGTTTTATTTGGGTAACACTTATCTGGGAAACCATAATGGTTAGGATACTAGAGGAATAGATTTTAGTGAATCCTTTTAATGGATTTGTATAAAGAGTTTATCTACTCAAAAATCCAAGAATCATAATTATTATGATTGGGATGATGCCCAGCCTAAATAACCAAGTGTTGAGATGAACAACCTTATAGACTCATCACTTAGTAAAATATGTATCTTTTCTCACTAAATTGATATGATGTATGAGGTCATAATTTTTATGGGAGTAATTTAATTAAAATTCCTCTATGAAAAGATATAATAAATGATACTCACCCATATATATGTCTCTATTATTGGTTATGACTTACATCATGATAATAATATCAAGATACCTATAGGTATGACCTATAGAATAGTTCAAGATTGGTATCTGGGGTTGAAATTTATTCTATATGAGAAGCTTTCTAATCATATGAATATGAATGTTATAAAGATCAATTTCACTAAATTTGACTCATAATTATTGGATACTAGGTGTGAATCACACATGTTTGCTGATAAACATAGACTCAGAGATTGAAGGGGATTGAAAAATAGTGAAATAGATCTTTGTGTCAGCAATGAAGTATGAATTTTTGAATTATAAGTCAGGAATTATGATTTGAGTTTACCAAATAGATTAGTATTAGAATCAAAAAAACTATTATGTTCCCTCTATAAACAATAATTTTATTTCTTCATTTTTTTTGGAAAAGAAAATATTCCTATTCACTATTTAAAACAATATTTGTTATATATATATATATATATTAATGAGATGTTTTATGGAATTGTTAATATGATAAATGGTTTATGAATTATAGATATGAGTAATCTTATTTATAACATTAAAAATAAAAATGTTGGAGTTTATTCTAATTGCATCTATCTTTGGCATTTTCTCCTTAGGCATATAAAAAAGAAACACATCCAAATAATCCATGGAGATGGGTTCTAGGAACTATTTAATTATGAATATTTTTAGAATTATGAATCTTATTTATTAATAAATATGACCAAAGAGCCTTTTAATGGGATAGTGGACTATTAGATCTCATATATAGTGATGTATGTAGAGAAATAAGTACTCAAGTAAGTGGTGTTTTTAGGTACTTTGTTACTTTTATCAATGACTTTAGTTTTCGTGGATATGTGTTTTGGATAAAAATAAAGTAAGAAACTTTTGAAATGTTCAAAGAGTTTTAAAATGAATTATAGATTCAACTGGGAAATATTATTAAGATTCTCTAATTTTATTAACATGGTGAATACTTAATCTAGGTATTCTTTGATCATATGAGTGATTATGGAATTGTTTCACAACTCACTAATCCTTTAATACCACAATGGAATGGTGTGTTTTAGAGGAATAATCATGCAATTTTAGATGTGGTTTGATCAATGATGAGTCAGTGTGATCTTCTTGTTTTATTATAGGGTTATGTTCTAGATACCATTATATTCCCATTAAACTATGCTCCATATAAAGTAGTCATAAAGACGCCATGTGAGATATAGTATGAGAATCATACTATTTTTTATTTATGAATATTTTGTGTTGTTAATAACTTTTATAATGATTGAATTCTGATAAGATTATCTTTAAGCCTAATAAATGATTATATATTAGTATTCTAAGAAAAAATGGGATATTATTTCTATAACCCTAATGAAAAAAAATTGTTTGTTTCCCATCATACTTATTTTCTTAAAAATAAACACATAAGTATACATTTTAGTTGGAGGAAATTTGAACTTATAAAAGATCAATACCAACAAATAGGAAGTGTTCCTGAGGTGGAGGTTGAGCTGGTTCTACAAAGAGTTATGAAAGAAGAACTAACTCAATCTACATAATAACATCAAAGGTATGGTATGATTTTTTAAGATATCAGAAGATATGGATTTCTAATATCTAATTATTATTAGGTAATGTTCATAGATAATAAACCTATCACTTACCAAGAGTAAATCAAGAGTTCTAATTATGATAAATGGTTAAAAGCCATGGAATCTAAAATACACTCCATGTACACTAACTAAGTTTGTAACATGGTGGATGTACCAGAATGGGTGAGACCCATAGGGTGAAAATGGGTTTTCCATAAGAAAAATAACATGGATGGTAGAGTGTGTACATATAAAGAAATCCTGGATGTAAAAGGTTACAAAAAATCATGGTATTGACTATAAAGATACTTTTTCACTTGTTGTGATAATAAATTATATTCAACTTTTTATTTCTATAACATCTTACTTTGACCATGATATATATAAAATTGATGTCAAAATCACTTCCTTTAATGATTATTTAGTTAAGGATGCATATATGATACAACTAAATGGTTTTTATGTTCTAAATGAGACTACTAAGTTATGGAAGTTTTAACAATCTATTTATGTATTGAAGAAAGCATCATAGAGTTAGAATATCTGGTTTTATGATAAATTAAAGAGTTTTGTTTCATAAAAATGAGCATTATTATTTTGTATATAAGAATATTAATGCGAGAATATAAATGTTTTTTGATATTGTGTGTATATGACATACAAATTATCATAAATTATATCTTGGCACTTTACTATATGAAGATTTGGCTGGGTAAATTATTTTCGAAGAAATACATGGGTGAAGAAAACTACAATTGGGTATGAGGACATATAAAGATAGATCTAAGAGGTTGATTAGACTTAATCAATAAACTTACATTGGTATGGTACTAAATAGGTTTTACATGGAGAAATCCTAGAATGCATCTTTACTAGTGTTACATGGAAGGAATGTTATAAAGATTTGGGATCCTTCTAAGGAGTTAGCAAGGATAAAAATAATTCTTTATGTGTTCTATGTAGTATTTATATTTCATTACATGTTTTTCACTCAACTTGATGTCTCCCATAATCTTATAATTAAAAGTACATACCAATCCAATCATGGTGAGAGTCAATAGAATGCTATAAAGAACATTCTTAAGTACTTTAGATAGACTAATGATATGTTTTATGATATTTGGAGGAAAGTATGATCTATGTTCAAAGGGTTACATAGATACGAGTTTCTAATCGGAAATAGATGATATGAAATCTAAATCTAGTTAATTTTTTTCCTAAATGGTTAATCTCTTGGTTAAAAGAGTTATAAACAAGCCGTTATAACATGTTCAAAAATATAAGTAGAGTAAATCACTACATCAGATACTACAAATGAAGTAATTCAAATTAGGAAGTTCATATCTAAACTAGATGTGGTTCCTGTCATTGGGAGAAAAATCAAGATTTAATATGAAAATATTGGATCTATCTCATGGGAAATGTAACCATGGTATCACTAAATGTACAAACACATCCTTCTTAAATATAATTTTATATGAGATATTGTTGAGAGTGTTGATGTTAGGATATATTAGGTGGATACATATAAAAATGTAACATATCCTTTAACGAAACCATTGGTGCAACAAATGCATGAGTCTCATGTAGAGTATCTTGGTATACAATACTTAAGAGATTTATTTAATGGTTTTAAAATGTATCATGTTATTATAAGTAAATATCTATTTATCATTTATTCATTTATGCTACATTTTACTTTACATGAATGTTGGAATGATAATATCCCCTCAAAGTATGACTTTTAGTTAACCCTAATCGATGATTATCATGGAGTAGTATGGGCAGTGATGATATGTAAAGATTAGCATCAGTATTGGAATCATGAGATAATAAGTGGAGACTTATTGTTTGAACTGACCTACCAAGTATATCCCATGGAATTTCATACAGTCATCGATATACTTAGGGTTGTATGATTATAATAAATCTTTCTTACTTGAGTTTTGAAAGATACCAAACATGATAACCTTCATACTTTGATACCTTTATTGCAAAATTCATTGTGACTTGGATAATTAAGGTGTGGTTTGGTATGTTGTTAATCATTTCTTCAGTTGTAGCATGACCAAGATGATATTTTTTCACTCACAATATGAGAAAAGAAATATATCCCTTGATTTAATCAGAATAACTAAAGGCACATCCATGCTTAGTTGAATCACATGATATAGGTTTAGCTACTTGTTGAGTAGTATGTGATATTCTCATATGTATGATAAATGACATGTAAAGAATTCATCGACCAGGTTAGTCTTCTTTAGAGAATTGAGAAAATGAGATATATTAATCTAGATTGACATTGTTCCATGTTTAGTGGTTACTCGATTTCATGGGAAAAGAGATTATATAGGTATACATATGATATATATGATACATATTATAGTGAAAAAAATCATGAGATGTGATTATATTTTATGGAGATCACATCAGTATCCTCAGTAGCATGAGTATCACTAACTCATTTCTAAAGGCTTCTCTTTTCTTAAATCTTTGAAATGGGGAATTAATTTTTGTATTCAATGTTATAAAGGACTGCAAGGTCATAATTTTGGGAATTTGTATTAGGATTAAATTTTGTAAAATTATTTTATTCTAAAATGAAGATAGTTTGATAAACTGTATCCAGCATAGTTTTGGATAGATTCACAAGAGTTGTAATGTTTTATTTTAAGTCCTTATAGTATTTAATTGAAAGTTGGATATTATTGGATATGAAATTAAATTGGGAATATTATACATTACTATATACCTAGATCATATTCCAGGATATCCATAAGATGGATATCATAGCATATTATGTTCTTGAATCATAAAGGAGTCCTATGGAGCCTTTTCCACATATATTGTATAGTATTATTATACTTTATAATTTTACACACACTTCCACATCCCTCTTGTATGGTTTTATTTAGTTTTTAATCCATGATATAGACTATTTAATACTTGAACATGATTCATTGAAGTATTAAATGAAGAATACATCAATATGAAGTAATGATCATTCTATGAGGTGACACTCAATGGTTGAAACTCTTTATTTAATTAAGTTGTTTGAGGATTCATATAAAATGATAATATCCTTACCCATTGATGGTACTAAATCTAAATTTATACTATAAAATAAATATTTTCCTCTAATAAGTCAATTTTTCACTACAGTGAAGGCACGAGAACCCATTTTAAGTTTTTCAGTCCATAAGTTATGAACTGGGATCCTTTGGTTGGTAGATTTCCTATAGAGGTAGGTAGACATTAATTTCTAATCCTTTGATATTCATCAAACAAAACTATATCTAATAAGAATATGGGGATGATACAATATCTTTATAGGTACATGTTTCTTTGATATTCCATACATGTTAAATCCTTGAAGACAGATCTAGCCAATTCATGGGTTGTTTCCCCTACCAAAAATAATTATAATCCCCTAAAAAATTTTAAGTTCCAAATGTGTAGTAAACTATTATAGTATGGTATATTTATTCATGTATTATCATTGGTCTTCATGAATTTTATTTCATGATAGTTGATAAAATCTTAGTGATGTAGTAGAATCGTGGTGGTTTATTCTTCCGGTGAAGGACTCTGTGTCTGAATAATGGAGGAAACACATGATCATATAGCTTCAAATTAGTGAATATTGAGTGGATAGAGAGAAATTTATCACCTTGGGTTGATTTTGGTAGCCACATGATCTTCCCTTATGTGAAACATGTCCATAATGGTGATGTTGACTTAGTGGTTCTATGTGACTGGACATTCCTAGGTGATAGACCTGAAGGGTTTTATTAAAGGTGGGGATTGTGTTCTCCAGCTTCCCATAGTAGATAGTAGTTTTATATTTATGTTAATTTTTTATATTTTTATGGATATATAAAGTGTAAACCACCCTTTCAAATAAATACCCTTATTGTGGTATGTCTAGTAGATACTTTGTGGATGTTTCCATCACATGGAAATTATTTCTACATGGTGGAATAGGGTATTTTATTAGGAAATTTTGGTTTTTGATTTCTCTTTTTTGGTGGGTGTATCCTAGGGTCTAGAGATAACATAGTAGGGTCATTTGAATAGTCCAGACCATCTACATAAAATTATGGTTGATTGGGCCACCTAATGTGAATTGGTGTGGTGTTAAACAATTTTATTGGGGTTGTTAATTTTTATTATGTGTTTATAGATATATTTTTCAAAAGAGAAACAATAACATAATCATGATGTATTAAATAGAGGATGTGAAACCTGTTATAGACCATGATTCATATGAAGGATTTCCATAAATGAAAAGGTTATAAATAAGACCTATAGTGAATTTTTTCCATGAGTTGGAAACATAGGTGCATGTTCCTTGTGATAAAGATATTTCAGATAATACAACATTGTTATGGGGAGGAATATTCCTTTTTGAATATTCTATTGTGAGTGAAAAATCCTTATAAAGTGATAAGTGGTGGATTTTAGTTATATGGTCCGATATTATACAAAAACATCATGAATTATATTTAAATGTTGGGAATGAGTCACTCCCACAAATGATGAACTTATCAATGAACTATTTAAGATAGATGTCAATGGTTTAGGGTTTTAATTTTCCTCATGAGGGTGGGCATAAAATAAGAAAGAGATTTGGGTTTTAGAGTCTTTTAAAGACTCACATGGAGCATTTTCATGTTTATCTAAGGGTCTTTCATTGAGATGATCTAGTGTTGATGACATCAGTGATGAGAAAGGTTATTCCCTTCTTGTTCAGTAGTGTTCAAATATCTCTTAGGGTCATTCCCTCAAAGATGAATAATATGAGTGTGAATCTATAATTTTTTCTACATGATATTGTTTCATGAGATTTATGGTTTAACTTCACTAGTTGTTTCCTTTTCAAGGATAAAAAGGTTTAAAGGTGGGGAGGATACAGTGACTCAGATTTTTCCTAACCGAGACCTGACTCAATTTTGAATTTAATTTTCTTGAGACCTCACTAGTGGTAAAATGGTAAATTTACCATCAAATATTACCTTAAAAAATTAGTGGTTCTGTTGACTCTAGGTAGTGGTTTTTAACCCTAGGCTAAGCCTGTGTGAAGTTGTAAGCATTATAGGGCCTAGATAAAGATATACTAAAAATAATATATTATTTTTATCCTATTCATGTGTATTTTAAATGAATTTCTTATATTTATTAAATAGAGTCTCATATAGTAAAATTGAGACTATAGTTGGGTCCAGAATGAGGATTTTATCTTAGGAGTGGTGTTAGTTCCATTTATATTGGGACCCTTGGGTGTTTTACATCATAGGTGGATTAATTAATTAATTTAATTGATTTAATTAATTGATTTATTGATCGATTTATTATAGTGAAACACTAAGAGAAGCCTTTAAATCTTCTGTTATGTTTCTCATATAGGGTTATGCATTCTTTCAATTAGTATTAACCCTGAAAGGAGGGATAAAGATGAGTCCAGATCATGAGTCGATCACATGGCGATGATGAATGATCCCATGATTGTGACACCATATTAAAGCAATGACAATTCACCATCAAGGTAGGTATTTTTTTATATTTCATTGTTCCTAGTAATTTCTATATTTGAATTTATGGATTAAAATAAATTATTCATGAATTCTTTTTGATCATGATTATTATAATTTATCTCTCCCCTATTGTGATTATAAATTTCCAAATTCTCAAACCCTAAATTATTATGGATTAAATTTTCTAGGGTAGATATATTTATCTCCTCTCCTTGTCCTTAGATTGTGTGATTTCATTAGATAAATGATGAATAATGAGGATATGATATTCTCTTCCTCTCTCCTATGACCTATCTTTCATATCTTCTCCCTCTTCATTTCCCTCTTCTCACGTGTATTTTGGTAGTGAGGTGGAGAAGATGATGTTGAGGGTATGAGGATTAAATTGAGAGGTATAGAAAAGCATGGTAATAGAGGAAAGAATTGTTTGGACAATGTAGTATAAAGGGGAGGCCAACACCATCATGACTAGTGTTTCATGAAGGGGAGGTCAACCTATAATGTAGTCAATGTTTCATGGATGTGAGGTTGACCACCATTGCAACCAACACTGTGCAGGGGTGGAAATTTTCTTTGTTGATGTGGTGTAGTCCCCACTGATAGAGCCCGACCCATCGACATGATCTAGGAGACCAGATGGTCGGGGTTGGATCTGCCCCAACCTAAAACTAGGACATGTGGCACACACTTGGAAGAAACATGGTCACTCTCCCCCAATGCACCACTTGGTGTGCCTAGGGCCCACCATGTGGCCCATTTTTATTCTGAGGGGGGGTTTGATAAAATATTCACATAGTGTCTGATTTGGGTAAATAAATTTCCTATCCTAAGTATTTTTTCATATAGATCACAATGGTGTGGTCTGTTCAGCCATATAAGAATATTTTTTAAGAAAGATAGTCCATTTTATGATTTTCCTCCATAGAGCCGATGATGGGGTTCTAGTGTGATTATTAGAGAATTAACTAGGGGTCAGGAGATTTCCCTCATATGCTATAAATTTCATAGTAATGTGTGTGTCCACCCATGTTACCAATGGGGTTAGATTCTATTTCTCATATGATATGTTCTTCTCCTGACTATTGTGTGTTACCCTCACCTACTATGTTCTACTGAGGGTGAAGGTCCTCCATATACAATTTTACATCCTCTATATAATTTATTATGTGTATATCCCACCTTCTTTGGGATATTTTATGAGAAAAATTTCCTCTTTTATAATTCCAAAGAGGTAACATGGGTTCACTCATACCCATGTAGTTGATGGTATTAATTAGTACTCCCCTTTCTAAATCCTATACTTTTTCAAGTTGTGGGTTCCCCCATGGGTTTCTAGAACCATTTCTTGGTATCAGTAGTTGTAGACAATGGTGTAAGATACCCTCTCAGATGACACACATACTTAAATGAGGAGCGGGTCCTCCCTTATGGTTTCCCATGATGATGTAGAAGTTGCATTGGTTGAGAAGATCAGATTTTTTGAGACTTGTGACTCATTAGGCACCCCTATATTACCTTTAGGGTGTGATGTACAACTAAGCCTTTAACTTTAGTATTTTTGGATTTATGGTACTCTAATTATCTATAGTAGCTCATGAGATAAACCTTAATGGGTTTGAGTTGAGTTTTTTTAGACTTCTGTATGTTCTTGAGAAGTATTAATATAAATTATATTTGTATTATTTGTTCCATATATTCCACCTGGTTAATTTCCTTTAACAAAGTTTGAGATGACTTGTTTTTTGTTCTGTCCTTTGTGGTTTTAGGGTTTCCTACTTAGTATGTTTATAATCACCCTTTCATGGGCCTTGGTCCCACACATATTGTGTTCATGCAGATGATGTATAGGTTCAAATAGGGTCTTGGTAGATGTGGAGCTAGTATATCTTGTTTGAAGATAAAAATTAGAGATTATTTGTGATGTATGATAGAACATGGTGGTTCTTTATGTTAGTGGTGACCATTTCAATGAATCAATGGTCTTTTTCACACCTCATCATATTATGGTTTTGTAGTTATTAAATTTATCTTAATCAGTCACTTTCTTGTGACCGGTGATCTCTATAAATCTCCATAATTATTTATTATTTTCTTCCATGTACATATTTTCTATTCCCACTAATTTTTTCCTACTTGGAAATATAGTTTTTTGTTATTCTAAATGACCTTTTTACTTCCCTTTCTCTTTTATTATAAGGAAGTTTTATTAACCCTTTTTATAATGTGGGATTTCAAAAAAGGAATTTTCATATGGAAAACACATTATTTCTAAGTGAATGTTTAAATTGTGAGTTTTAAATTTATTTTATGTGGGATAATTCAACACCCTGATAATTTAAAATAATAACATTGTGTTCGATAGTATATACGACACACAAAATTGAGCTTAAAGGACCCATGAAATGTATTATTTGTGTATAACCATTATTACATAGTTGTTAAATTCGAAGATAAGAATATGGATAAAAAATTATGAAAAGTATATGGTTTATACATGTATAAAATAAATTCATTTTTTATCAATTGATTATAAATTAAAATAAAAATCATTTGAAATGAAAAGAAATTTTTTTCTGAAAATACGACTTTTAATTCATTTTGTGTGTTTATATCTTAATGAATTAAATTAATAACTATTGGTGAATAATTTTAATGAGATTTATATATTTTATATACAATGAAATTTTTTATCATTCATCTAATATTTTATCTAATCTTGGGATAAGAATAAATCCATTTTTTATGCTTAAAACTGAATTATTCTAAAAAATGGTTTCGTCGTGCTTTTCTCACTTATCTTAAATATATTTTTTTCCAATTTTAAAAAATTTATTTGTTAAAATTAAAATTATTTTTTAAAATCATAATTTCAAAACTATATTAGAGTTAATTTTTTATTATTTTCTAAAAAGATTAATTTTTTAATGAATAGTGAAAATACTGTTTTTTTAAAGTGTATTTTCCTTTAAAACATTTAAAAAGTACCATTTTGTATAGAAATTGTATTAAAAGTAAAATTTATTAAATTATATTATTATTAATATAATTTAGGTCATTGGAATCAATTTTATGTATAATTTTGATATAAAACGTTTTTTATTTGAGAAAGATTTTTATTTGGAAAACCACATTTTTCGTCGCACTTGCGGGTCAGATTTTAAATTAAATGATGTAACTTATGTAAATTGAATTTGATAAAATTTATTTTATATTTGTAATCATAATAATTAATATTAAGTAATATATTTCCAAATTAATTTTTTTTATAATGAATAGTAAAGACAGTAAAAAATTAATTGTCGTGGTTAAGGATAAAATAGGGTTTTGTGTGATATACAGAACTGTGTTAAAATTAATTTTACACACACATAGGACTTTCATTTGATAAATTTTATTTCATATGTAAAATTATTGGGTCAAAATTATCTAATAAGGCTTATTTTTTAGGCTTAAAGGATAAATTATCTAGGTAAATAAATAAAAAACTAGTTTCCATGGTGAAAACTAAAATGGTAAAAGTAATTAAACTTAGAGGATAAGGGAATAAAATGTTTAAAAATGTTTATTTTTTGTGGTGTAGTTTATTATAAAACTTAAATTATATAAATCCCATTACTTATCAATTTTGGAGGCAATTTTTGTGAGAGTTACTTCCCAGTATTGAGTAGTTTTAGGTATTTAAAAAAATGTTACTCCTCCTCAATTATAAAAGGAAACCTATCACTTTACTTATTAAAACCTATAAATAAATTTATATTGAAAAAAACATGAAAAAATATCTCCCAAACATTTTTATATAGTTTATAGAGGTAATTTTCTTCCCAAAATAATTATCCTAGGGTCCTTAATAAGAGATCCAAATGAGTTTTTTCTAAGTGTAGGTAATCATCTTCACTAAGATCCTTCATTTTACTTATTATTTAATCACATTAAATTATGTATTAAAAATTAAAATATATTAATTCCAGTATCTACCATTGATAAGATATTATGGTGTTGATTTCATAATATTTATCCATCTACTCCTTCATCAAATGGGAAACAAAGACATCGCTCATGTGTACAGAAGATCACCACCTCACGAACCGATGTAATTTATTTTCCATCACTGAACCACATGGATAGTCAAAATAATGAAAATAATAAAAATATATGATATATATGGCATGATATTAATTATTTAAAATTAATATATCAATTAATTTCTTACCCTTTCACCCATTAAGGGAATGATATCATCGCTCATGAGTATGTATGCCCTACCGTCTCCACGAAGCAATGTGATTCATTTTCCATATCCAAATTTAAAGAATGGCTATAAAAAGGGTACCTAATGAATAAATGTTATATTTAAAAAATTAATATAATTATGGAGATGATTTATATATATCCTTTCTGTAAGAACTATCACTTCCATGACAAAAAATGTATGAGAAAATGAAGCAGTTAACACCTGAAGCAATGGTAATAATGAAATATTATTAACGAACAGGTGGTAAGATGTTATAAGAAGATGATATATGATATTATAAATATTAATATGTTTCTATTATAAATTAATAACATTATTAAAACTATTATACCATAGGTTAGATCATTTTCAACTAAAGGGAAGCGTGAGGTAAGAGACTTCGTCTCTATTTCCCTTCATTGAGGCATATTTTAATGTTATGAACCTAATTTATTTAATATGGTGTATATAATGAAAATTTTATATATAATATCATGAATAATTCATACTTAATTTAATTTTAATTTTCAATTTGAATAATTTCATCTGAGGGGATTTTAATTGAATTTTACCAAGTGGTAAGGAATTTCATAACTCAATTTCATTTCATTGGGTTATATTAATTATTTATTATATTTGATATTATAAGATTCTTTGTGTAATTTATTTTTATTATTATATGTTTTATTTCCAAATTTTCATGTTGATTTACATTTTAAACACATAATAAATCCATTTATCAATCCACACTTCAACGGTATGATCATTGTAATAGATTTGGTCTAAATTTCCACTTCAATGAGACATATTTGGTATTATGCACCTATTTATTTTTATGAGGTGTTTCTAATTATAATTTTTTATATTTATATCATGAATCTATTAATATTAATGGTATATAATTTTTTATTTGAATTTATCTCTTTTATGGGGTTATAATTCAAAAGGTACCAAAGGGTTAAGGGTTTACGCTTCAATCTCATTTTTATCAGGAATATTTATGCTTGAATTTACCTTGAAGGAAATTATTTGATAATTTTCTCATGAAAAACATTTTGTTTTATTCTACTCTAGTAATTTCTGAAATATTTATATAATAGTACCATTTTCCTCTCTATGTTACTTAAAATTATTGATAACATTTTTTCAAGAAAATTTGACTTTATTTTTCTCTTTGGTTGAAAATCATTTTTCTTCCAAATCTATCTTTTCCGAAATTATTTTCAAGAATTTATTTTATATAATTATATGATTTTTTAAATTCATTTTTACCGATGACTAGATTTTTTACAAAAAATTTTAAAAGGAATATTCACGTCATTTTCCAATCAAGGTGCTTTTTGACTTTCCTTACAAAAAAAATGAAAGGAATGTTTGTTTTAATGTACTCGGCATGAATGGATATTTCCCATTATTATGAGAACTAATTTCATTGAAGTTTCCTTCATAAGTTTTTATGATTCTTTTCAAAGAAAATTTTTTCCTAATATTCTGTAAATTTTTTGTTTTTAAAAGTGGTTTTCAAAGTTAAATGTATATTTTTCTCAAGATTATTTTTAATGATATTTTTATGGTATTTATATTCACCAATGAAAAAAATCCATTTATTTTACTTATAATCCACTGGGAATATATTTTAATTATAATATCCTTATTCTTTCTCTAGATAGATTATGATCATTTTGACCAGGGAAAGTATTAACATTCACTTTATTAATTTTGTATTCATTAAATTTCTCTTGAAAAGTTCACTTTCTTGTGATCATTGGACATTAAATTTCCATTAAATATATATATTATTTATCATGGATATTATTATTTATTAAATCATATATCATTTCTATATACGGTTTTTTACTATAAAATTTATTTGATTGACCGTGAAAAACTTGGATAAATCTATTTTCTTTACTCAATACTGATATTTTTTTATATAGTATATTGTTCATGAATTAAATTGATCATTCCATATATGATGAATTCATTGGAAATATAGTGATGGGTGGGATCATAATTATATATCCCCTAAATGAATTTATAGGTTTCATGAGACAAATTAGTTAGCCAAATTAAATGTGTTTTACCCATAGTTTTAAACTATCACAACACAAGTTCTTGATGGTATATATATCATGATGTCTGAGATCATGAAATATTATATTAAGTATTTTCTTCATTGAGAATTCAGTTATTATTATCCATGAGATTACTACATTGATATTATCCATGTATTATCTTTATTATCATCTGATTATTTATATGAAATTATTAGATCATCATTTATTCCAGCCATATTATTTTTCATTATCAAGTTATTGATTAAATGACATGTGTTTTTAGTTATTTATCATTTCATATTTTTTATGACTTATTTATTCATGATAACATATTTTGTATGTAACCCTTACTGAGGAACTAGTCTCACCCTTATTTTTTTTCTTTCTCTAAGATGTGAAGAAGGAATCTTTGAATGAGTTCATGGATTTAGAATATTTACTTTATCAATGTTTTGTATTTTAGGTTTTCAAATTTAATGTGATATTCAAGTATATATCTAGTTTACCAAGACTACTAATCTATTCAGTCCTTTGGGATGCAATAACATGTATATGGTACCAATATGATAAAGTAGCCACCTACTCTGGGATACTAGGGGTGGGGTCTTTACATTCTTCATGGGAAATTCAATATAGAATGATGAAGATATATTATTATATGAGATGAAATTAATGGTGGTTGGTATGAGGTTTGACATTTATGATTATTTATCCCATTGTTACACATTCTAGAAGATAAAGGCATAACAACTAAAGCCTTTTGGTATTCCCTAGCCTCTTCTGGTGCCATTTTGGATATGGGATGAGGTTTCCATGGACTTTTTTGTTGGATTTCCATAGACTCATCAAGAGAATAATGTTATCTATGTGGTGGTTTATAGATGGATGAAATCAGTCCATTTCATTCTAATTTGGGACACCACTAAGGTTGAAGATCTATGTAAGTTTTATGTGTAAAATATTGTGAGGTTTTATGGGTTTCCCTTTTCTATTGTTTCATATATGGATTCCAAGTTTACCTCCCGGTTCTAGAAGAGTATATAAGAGGTAATGGGGACTTAGGTCAAGTTGAGTACATCTTACCATCCACAAATGAATGGAAAGTTGGATTGTTCTATTCAGACCCTGTAGGATATGATCTATGATTGTGTATTGGATTTTTGTGGATCTTGGGATTACCATATAGGACTGGTTGAGTTTTCTTATAACAATAGTTACCAGTTTATTATCAGAATGGTTCCCTTAGAGGCTTTCTATGGTCACCCATAAAGATCACCTCTTTGTTTAGAAGATGTGCAAAAGGCCTCTCTTATGGGATCAAGTGTTGTTTATGAGACATTAGGGATGATTTAGGAATATTTCAATGCTATTTTATGGATCATATTTTATAGAGATCTTATGTAGAACATAGAAATCATCCTTTGGAGTTTTATGCTAGTGCCCATTTTTTATTGAAAATTTCTCCTTAGGGGTCACCATAATCTTGGGAAATGGGGAATGTTGTCTCCAAGATATGTTAGAATATTCAAGGTCACTGAAAATATTAGGAATGTTGCTTATTGGTTGGAATTTCCTGCTCATTTGATAGGTATCCATGATGTTTCCCTCGTATATCATATCAGGAAATACCATCCTAATCCCACTCATGTTTTGAGTTGGGAAGATATTGAGTTGGAGCCAGATGTTTCTATTGTGGGGAAACCGGTTAATATCATTGAATCTTATGTAAAATTCTTTTATGGGATGTCTATTCCATTATTTAAAGTGTTATAAATACACATATCATATTCTTATGATAATTAAAAGAACTAATCGTCAGTTATGGGGAAATGAACTCACCTATTTCCATATATTTTTCTACCACGTGACTTACCAGGGATAAAAATTCCTATAGTGGGGATATTGTAACATCTTGGATAAATTGAATTCTCTCTATTATCATTAAATACCTTATTTCATGGGATATGAGGGAAAAATATACATTATAGTGTTACCACAGGAGGCTGCTACTAGGCACTGGCTGTAGAGGGAATTAACATCATAAATTTCTAATTTATGGTGTAAGTTCTACATTGGTCACATTTTTCAAAACTAGTTCAAAGAATTAAATGTTTCTAGGCCATAAAACCCTTTCTACTCTATAAATTTGTTATTCATGATAAATTAACCTGAGGTGATATGTATTTTAGAAGAACATGAAATATGTGGAATTTATATATTAAATAAATAATTTATGATGTAAACCCATCATGCCTAGTGGTTTTTATTCACACCACACATGAATCCCTCCTCATTTTTCATGAAACTATCTTCTTTGAAATCTAGGTTCCTTCCAGGTGCATTTGGGTATTTTAATCTCTCTAGATCGCTATGTTTGGAGAGATTGTTCTCCAGAATAGTTGGTTATATCCCTTTGTGTAAGAGAATTCTTTGTCCTTCTATTTCTTCACTAATTTTTGGTTTTGGAAGTGGTGTTGGAAAAATACATGGATCTATGATTATAAGGTTATTACACTTCTTATGTCCCTTCTATATTCATTTTGTGATATTATTCCAGAGGTCAGGTTTCATGCTGGTTTTGGTGTGGTATATGAGTTCCTTGAGGTATGTTTTGATCTATCCTCTCCATAGACCATTTTCTTTATGGAATAAATCCTAATATATGGGAATAAATGTTAGGTCCTCCTCTCATTGAACTTATGTTTTATTTCCACTTTTGGTGTGTGGGTACCATTGCGGGTGGTGTGCGACCAGAGTTTAAGGTGGGTGGTTCTTTCTCTAGACTATGTTGGATGAACTGCAATTGATATTTTTTTTTTAAATTATCTTCAAAAGAATTAGAATGATACTATATTTATTGATTTGTGTGTGTATGGGTTTTTTAGAAA
Source organism: Viscum album (assembly GCA_963277665.1). Taxonomy (NCBI): domain Eukaryota; kingdom Viridiplantae; phylum Streptophyta; class Magnoliopsida; order Santalales; family Viscaceae; genus Viscum; species Viscum album. The sequence continues at coordinate 1,302,338,619 of OY728160.1, read as the reverse complement.
AGATGATTTTACCCTCGTTTTGGTAAAAGAAAGGGGATTTTAAAAGCATTATGAAATGGATTGAAAAATTGGTTTTCAAAGTAGGTTTTGATTAATGAAAAAGGGTGTTTAAAATTATAATATGGAATGTGTAATCCCTTTTTGAAATGATTTGTTAAAATTAATAGCATGGGATCCTTGGTTACTTAAGTGGAAAGTGTAGTAGCAGGACCCATCTTTTGATATTGTAAGGGAGTTTTCCTTTTGGGGCACTCTTCCATTCCTAGATAAAGGTTCATTTGGATCTAGGAATTGATTGACATTTTATGATGGTTCAGTTTCTAGAGTGTTCCTCTATTACCTGGACCTTGATACATGGGTTATAGGTACTTGTAGTGTGTAGTAGTCATATTGATGTATGATTGACCTAGCTAGCCTAACCATAAGTTATCCTTGGAGTGTTTTACCATTGTTATTTGGTTGTGTACTATTTTGGATTTTATATACCTATTTATTTTATAAATTTTAAATGATGTGTGGAAAATGTGCCTTGAAATTATTTTACCTGACTTGTTTTGGAACTATAGAGAAAGGGGAACTATTTACCATGCTTTTGAAATAAAATTATTTAACTATTTATCACGCCTTATTTTATATAAATTGAGCATGTTGGGATTTTTGTATAGAGATTTGATATGGAACACCTAGGTGGGATATTATTGAGTCTATTTAACTCACACCCTACACACCCCTTAATTGGTGTGTAGACTATGTATTTTCTTTTGATTCAGGAAAGAGAGAGGTGTTGTAGTGAAGTGAAAAGGTTTATATCAACTGGGTACGAGTATCTGGTGGTTATATGGTAGGATGTTTCCTGCATATTACACAGATTAGTTGCTTTTTGTTTAGTTATCATTTGGATTTTACACCTATATCCTAGAGTTTTATCATACTGATTTAGAGTTGTATCATTTCCTTTGTCATTATTTTGTTATGGAATATATTTATTTTAGTCTTCTTCCATTGTTTCTTTTTTATGATTGTATATATATACCCTGTATCTTTTTTTTGGGTGAAATTATTCCCTCTAGTTTTTTTTGACGCACTAATTCTAGTATCCAACCCATTGTGATTAGGAACTCCCTTTGGATATGTGGAGGATTAGGTTGGGTACCTGTTTCGAAGGGTATTTTAAGTTGGTTTGTTTCACTATGTAAATTTTATTAGTTATCCAATGATAGGGGGTCCAAATAGTTTCAGAGCTTTGGATTTGGGTAAGTTACATTATGACATGAAGACAAATAGATTTTTATCAACAATTTTGGTTGGGGTAGAGGATGGGTTTCCCAAGGGTAGGTGAAATAAAATCAGTAGGGTAGTTCTACTCAAGGGAGTCAGGAAAGGGATCAGGATCAGGGTAAAGGCCAACTGCATGTCATTAATCCTAACCCCAAATATTAGGATTTTGTTCCTTCTATAGTCTAAGGTATGATTTTGATAGCATTTCCATTAACTCCTCCTTTGTTTAACACAGGATCTTAAAATTAATTTATATCTTCTCAGTTCATAAAGGAATTAGAACTAGTCATTGAGTACCCCATATGGGGCGATTTCCATCAAAACACTTTTGGGAGTGTGATATGAGGTCATTAACTGATGTATAGGGTATACCCTAGAGGTTGGTGGTTATATATTTCTATGGGATCTCTTTATATTAGAAATGACTGGTTTTTTATTTGATTATTATGATGGACATGTTAGTACCACAATGAGACCACATTGATTTTTACCATCAACAAGTAAATTTAATGTCTCTCAAGGGTTGTAGTTATGTTTATTTTGGAGAGTGGGACTTACTGGCAGGTCATACATGACCTGACCATCGATAGCTGGATAGGATTATATCCCAGGTTTCTAGTCTTATTCTAGATGATGGGGGAATACAATAGATAGTATTTATTTCTCTTATTTATTAGTACAGGGATGTATTTCATTATGATTTCTCTAGGTTACCACACGATATAGAAATAAAGTTTACTATTAATCTTATGATGAGTTCATAACCTGTTTCTATTTCACCTTACGAGATAACTCCTATAGATTTATGGTATCTTAAGGATCGGTTGGAGGACCCAGAGGTCAAGTGATTTATGTAGTCGAGTAAATATCCTTAGAGTTCTCTAATCATTTTTTCAAATAAGAAATATGGATTATTGTGATTATATGTGTAATATAAAAAGATTAATCGAGTGGTGATTTAAAAATAATATCTAATTATACATATTGAATACATGTTTGATTAGATTAAGGGAGATTGAGTATTCTCTAAGATCTAATTGAGATTGGGTTATCACCAGTTGAGGGTGAGACCTTCAGACATACCTGAAAGTGTTTTTAGGAGAAGGTATGATTTTTATGAGTAATTTTTGATGTTGTTCAATTCAAAAAACAATCCAGTGGTGTTTATGTCCTTCATAAATTCGGTTTTCACCCATATACAGACACCTTTTTTGTTGTTTTTGTCAATGATATTCTCATGTACTCTAATCCAAAGTAGGATAACACATGAAATCTTGAAATAATTTTAGGTACAATTTAGGAGCATTGACTACATGGAAAGATATCCAAGTTTCACTTTTGGATATACCATGTACACTTCTTTGGGAACGTTATATCTAATTTGGGTTTATGTTTAGACCCTGAGAATGATATAATAGTAGTTTCTTGAGAGGGGACTAGGAATTTTTTTGATATATATAGATTTTTGGGATTAACCGGTTATTATCGGAGGTTTATCTAAGATTTCACCTATTTGGTAGCACCGATGATAGGCTTGACCAAAAAGGGTGTGAATTTTTCCTGGTATGATGCTTATGAGAATGATTTTTAGGAGCCGAAGGGGATATTAACTACAATGAAGATCTCAACCATACATGATCAGGGTAGGGAGTACATCTTTTATTGTGACATGTCAAGGGTTAGGATAAGATAAGTCTTGATGTAAGGGGGTTGTGTGGTCATGTATGGGTCCATATGATTGAATCCACATGAAAAGAATTACCATGTTCACAACCTTAAACTAGTGAGAGTAGTACATTCCTAGAGTTATTGAAGGAATTACCCATTAGGTGAGAGGTTTGGGGTGTATAATGACTATAAGAGCTTAAAGTATATCTTATCACAATAGGACCTGAACCTTTGGCAGTGGAGGTGGATCGAGTATCTAATTTAATTTGATTTTGATCCAACATACACCCCTGTTAAGGGAAATTTAGTATTTGATGCATTAATCCAGAATACATAGACTTATATGGTTTAGGATTCCATCATCATGTGGAAGTTAATGGCCCTCTTTGAATAGATGAATTTGGATGTTTGGGAGTATCAGGGTCGAGAAAACATTATGAATTTATCCTTTGTTTATTCACTTCTCAATAAAATATAGAGTATTTATCTATTGTATCCCAATTATTTAGACCTAAGGGATAGCATATATCGTGGAGAGCCTCCACCAGGTTGGACCCTTGATGATGATAAGATTCTTCACATCCACACTCATGTCTTAGTTTCCATGTGCATGCATAAATAAATGATGATGTATTCACACACATAGAAGTGGGTTGTAAACATAGGTTTTAATAATATGTATCATGATATACATAGGCAATACCGGTTCCATGGGATGAAGAAGAACATAATGAGTTTTGTTATGCAGTGCTCCACTTGTCGGCTAGTGAAGATCGAGCACCAGTTACCCATTTATCTTCTACAATAGTTACCTATTCCTGAGTGGAAATAGGATTATGTGACCATGGATTTTATAATGGGTCTTCTTAGGATAACCTAATGTAGTGATGTATTATGGGTGATCATGGATTGACTAATAAAAGTGACTCATTTCTTAATGAACTAGGAGACCTTTTCAGTTGATTAGCAAGATAATATCTATGTTCGGGAGACAATAAGTTAACATGGGACCCCTCAGAGTATCTTTATAGATAGAGACAACCATTTTACATCACAATTATAGTAGGGGTTATATAAATCACTTTGTGTGAATTTGAATATAACGAACCAACCCGCACCAACTAGAAAAGCCACCTGAATCGGCCCATCATATGATATGGATAAAACAGGATAAAAACTAGTATTTAATATAAGAAAATAAGACATAAAACCATAGTAAAAAAGTGGAAATAGTTGAGATACCAAAAAATACATACAATCCAAGACAAATAGACTAAATTAGAAAGTAAATCATAACCCCATGTGACCAACAGTCACCTCCAGACTGACTTGAATCAGAAGAAACAACAACAATAGAATCCAACGTGTTACAAGGTGTCCTTCCCTTTACCTGAATCCTATAATAAAACATCTAAAAATTCAAAAAGGCACAAGTAGGGTGATATACAAATATCAGTAGGATACCACCATAGTTTTTATACAATGTCTAATATCAATAATGGAACAATTCTAGTTTTTAAAACAAAATAGTTTTAGAAATAATTTTCATAAATCTGAACCATTTATAAATAATTTTACTTTTTTATTAATTTGTTTTTAATAAAATCATTTAATATTATATAAAAAATATATGACAAGTACAATTGATAAAAATAGGAAATCATATCTATGAATAAAGAGGTATATAAGTAAACACATATCCGTGAACAATCTAGCATGAAAAGTTATGTGAAACAACCTCATATGAAAACCTGTGAGCGGAAATCAATGATAAAAAAATCATGCAATAAATAACCAATAATGGAAAAATTAAAACAAAACTAGTATTAGGATCAAGCCTATGGGATACTATTTAATAGACAGTCATAATATTAAAAAGTCATATGTTGGGTCTAAAAGATATCGAGTCATGTCAATCGATAACACAAAAGTTACCTCCTAATGGTGAAACACTCACTAAGTCCAATCATGTATCTCTAATGAAACACCAAAGGTTCCCAATATTCATTTTTCTAAATTAAATTCAAAACCATTCTCAAAATTTCATAAAAAAATTTCAAATATAAGCTAATCTACTTCAGAGATTGAAAACCCATTTCAAAATCAAGAAAATCCATTTTCAAAGAAAAAACCCCTTTTTGAAAAACATTTTCTTTTACAAAAAATGTTGAAACAAATTATCACTTCCTTTTAATGAACAAAAAAATGAAAATGATCAATAATAACATTAAATTCATAAAATTAACTCATTTTATAGAAACACCTACCTCAACACGGTAGAAACCAAGCTACTTTTGATAATGGAGACTAGAAACCAAGAGGATAGCCACTAAAAGACAAGGAATGGTAAGAAACAGAAAAGTATTGATAGAAAATGATATCCAATATCAAATACATAGAAAAACCAAAGCTACAACTAAAACCCAAGAATAAAAAAAGGATTACAAAACTAGGGAGAAGCAATCCAACCACAATGGCAATCAATCGCTAAATGGAGTGATCTGGATGAAGAGGAATCACCCAAAATCACCTGGAAAGTACTTTGGGTCAAGAGAGGAGGGATAAACAAATAATTAATGAAGCGTATAACTCATAAAAATCTCTAAAAACCAAAACTGAAACATTTACATGGTTTGTAACTCATTTACACTTCGTGAAATCCTCGGGGTCCAATGAAAAACTCATCTACTTTTTATTAAAAATAATATTCTTTCCCTTATATATCATGTACCTAATACATGACATGTAGATTATTAATTATTTGTATTTAGTTCATGGATTTGTCCCAGGAAACATTACATGGTGTGTACTGAACTTACATGGTGTATAAGTGCCCAGAAAGCAGCAAAAACTGCAAGTTTTTGTGGAAAATTCCAACAAACCCCTGAATTCACCAACATAGGTATCCTCCCAGTTTATTTTTTATCACACCATAACCAATGAAAAATGAAATCCAAAACAAGGGTAAAAACATTCCTAATTGAAAATTAATGGAGTGTTATAATCCCCCCCCCCCCATAAATGCTTTCTTCCCCTAGAAAGCCCTCAAGATCTTGGATCTGTAAAAAGAAAAGGTCATTGCTACTTCATCAATGACTCACACTCCCATGTCACATGTCTATATAGTTCACAAGTAGTTATTTTGGGTTGTATGTAATATTTGAAGCCTATTGGAAATGAATTTCTCTAAGGCCTACGGGCCATGTAATACTTACTCCTATGGGCCTTGTAAGGGTTACACCTCACCCCTTGAAAGGTGGATTATCAAAATCAATAAAAGATGAAGGCCTTCGGGCCATTGGATGAACACACTACTAAACCAACGTAGTGTTGGGATAAAGATCAATATCCTACCATAAAATCACATGGTAATGATCTAGTATATACCTCCTCAACTAGAAAACATGAAACATGTCATGTATAGAAGTCAATATAAATGGTAAAAGAAACTAATTTTCCACCCTCCCTGGTCATCCAATGATCTCAAAGGCTCCCACAAACATTGGTGCCAACTTTCCCTACTTACCCAACCAACATTGTCCCAAGTGAGGTGAAACTCAGAGAGAGAACCAATCACCAACCTCAAAATCTAGTGGATGAAGATGATGGTATTCATATGATTTCTGATGACTTTTTTCTGTGTTCAAATTAATTTAGATCAACTGAAATATCTATTTCATCTCATGAACAACACTCAATCCAACCAAGGACCACTCTACCAACTCTGACCAACATAAGGGAGGTCTACATGTCTACCCATACAAAGCCTAAAATGTCACCATATTTATTAAAGTACAATAACTATTATTATAGTAAAACTCAACCAAATACAGATGCATTTCCCAAGATCCTTTGAAATCAAACACACAAGCCCGAAGCATATCCTCAAGAACCTAGATATCCTTCTCTATATATCCATCTATATATAGATTATAAGAAATGATTAATTTAATATAGGAACCCATCACCTCCTACAAACCTTTCCAGACCCTGGATGTGATCCTTGGATCCCTATTAGAATCAATTACAGAAGGAACCCTATGAAGTCTCATAATCTCTCAGACATACAAGTCCCCATGATGTTCCACTTTAATCACCTCCTTGATAGGTAGAAATTGTACAAATTTCATGAGTTTATCAATGATCATCTAAATAACATCTTTCCCAATAGGATTCCATGGAAAACCAATGAATAAATCTATGGAAATCTCATCCCACTTCCATACTGAAATGGGTAAAGGCTACAACAACCCACATGATTCTTGTGCTCCACTTTAACTCTCTAAAGTCACCACGATACAAAATCCGCTATCAACCATCTAATCCCTTTCTAATAATGTTGATTCCTCAATTTTCAATACATCTTGGTATACCCAGGGGAAAAGATCAATAAGAATAGTGTCTACTATCAAAAAACTCATGTCTCAAGAAAAATAGAACAACCAACCTACTATGAAGTCACAATGCTCCATAGAGAGACTGAGACCACTCTCTTGAGGTCCCCCCACCATAAAGGATTTCACTAAAGCATTGGAACTTAGTGTCTACCACCAGATCAATATAAACTCACTCATCAAAACAAAATCTAGATTTCATCGAATCCAAGAACACCTATTCACTAACATCTTACACTTCCAAGATTATATCTAAAAATAAAATCATCATAGACCACTGATCAACCAATTCCTTTAGAGCCTATGTCGGTAATTTTATACTCAATGCATCACCAACCACATTTCCTTTCCTAGGGGTATAAGAATATCAAAATGAAAGTTCTAAAGATACTATACCTAGTGTCTCTGTTATGAATTCATATCCCTCTGAGTAAAAATATATTTTAGGATTTTATGAACCAGATACACTATAAACCACTCTCGAAAGAAATAGTGATGACACATTTTGATTTCATGCATAATTGTTTCCAACTCAAGATCATGGGTAGGGTAGTTATTCTCATGATGGAATAAATGGAGAGTGATATAAGCCACAACCTATTTCCCCTACACCAAGAAACATCCCAAACCTATACCAAAAGCATCTTATAAAACATCGTAACTCAAACCAGGTTCTAGAAGAATCAAAACTAGTTCTGAAGTAATATTTATCTTCATCTCAAAAAAAATACCTAAAAAATTTTGTTCCATTCAAACTTTACACCCTTATGGTTTAAAGCTGTCATCGATGATTTAAGCTTGGAAAATTCATAAATAAACTATCTATAGTGACTAGTTAAACCCAAGAAGCTCCAGATCACAAACAAATTTCTAGTATTCTCCCAATACATAACTACCTACACCTTTTTAGGATCTATTGAGATGCCCCTCTTAGATATCACATTACCCGAAAACTTCACCTCTCATATCTAAAACTCAGACTCGGAAATCTTACCATACAGGAAATGTTCTTTAAAGGTTCAAAGAATGATATCAAAATGGTTCAAATGATCCTCATTTGACTTGGAGTACATCAAAATACTATCCACAAACACAACAACAAAAGATTACAAGAATTGATAAAATATCCATTTCATAAAATCCATAAATATCATAGTATCATTAGTGAGTTTGAATGGAATAATTAGAAACATGAAATGCCCATATCAACTCATAAATGATATATTAGGTATATCCGCTTCTTAGAATCTCAAATAGTGATAACCTGACCACATATCAATCTTATAAAACCAAAAATACCCTTTAACATGATCAAATAGATCACATATCTTTAGAAAATAATATTTTTTCTTAACGGTCACTCGATTCAACTTTCGATAATCAATACAAATTTAAGGCTCTAATATACCTTTCTAGAAAAGGGGAAATGTGAAGACCATGGTGACATGTTAGGATGAATAAATCTTTAGCCTCTAAGTCCTCAATTTGAACCTTAAGTTCCACCAACTCAACAGGTTCCAAATGGTAAGATCTCATATAAACAGGCATCGTACAAGGGAGCTAGTCATTAGTAAAATCAACCTCTCTTTATGGTGGAAAAATCAAAAAATAATCCAGAAAGATCTCAGGGTACTCACACAAAAATTTAGAAAGTTGACCATACAATCAAGGTTCAACTGCATCAAGAAACATTTCTGAAAACTAACATCAGGTTATTATTTCATAAGAAATAAAATTCTTTGACCTTCTTGATCTAGAGTCACTCTCACCTTGGAAATCATGAGTGACTCCATTGGAAGATAATAACTAAAACTATTGGTGATAATTTCCTATCTATTCCTTAACACTAATCAATCAATCCATACTGATAGTCAAGACGAAGATGTCAACATCAAGAACTAAGAAGTCCCACCACACCTCAAATTCGGTGATCATCACCCGATAGGGGGGACATCTAAAACCTTATCCAGACCTCTTTCCCAAAGGTGTAGAAAAATAAAACAAGAATTAAATAAGTTCTAAATTCAATCCCAACACATAAAATAACTTTGAATATATAAAATAATGATTATCACCTATATCAAGGAAAGATATCTCCATAGAATAAGAGATAAACAATGTACCTCTAACAGTCGCATGCCCTACATCATATTCTTCTGTCACATACTCTGTTGTATATATTTATCCAATATTTTCCACATGAAATTCTATATTGGCCTAAGGATTAGACCCACCACCCTTGAAAGCATCATAAAGAACCTATAAACCCTTGGTGAGAGTGGATCCTACCCTACTACCCTGAGATATCTTTCCAAAAAAACGTTTTACATTACCAGATCATCCACACATATGAAAATTACTAGGAGACTTCACATATTATGGCTTGGTATGACCTCTCCTTACACACTGATAGCAAACAACCTACTATTTCCATGTCTTCACCCCTGAGACTAGTCCTGAGGAAAACTGACCAATCTTAAGCTTCCTTTTTTGGCTTGAAGATACACCCTAGCTAACCACTAAACCAACTAAAGCTCCACCCAAACCTATTTTCCTAGCTATGTATGCCTCATCTAAAGATTCCTTATTAACTACCTCCACAAAGGTCATAAGGCACAAGAGTATCAACATTGACCAAATATTAAGCCTCATTCCTAACTCAAACCTCTGAAATTTTAGGTTCTCATTAGTGACAAGCTTCAGTGCTAGATGAACTAACTTAGAAAAATGGGTAGAGTTCTCCAGAATAGTATTATTCCCATACTATAAGGCCAAAAACTCTTGGGTATTCACCACACTCAATGTATTAGGATTGAACTGGTGGTTAAATATCTTCTTAAAATAATACTAGGTAATATCCTCATGCAACTTAACTTTCACAATGAAATCCCACCACCTTCTTCCCAGTCCCTTGAGCATATAAATGGAAAACCCCACCTTAGAGCCTTCATGATTCTTCAAGAATTTAAAGATCCTTTATATACACTCAATCCAATATTCAGATTCATGGGGTTCTTTTTCACCTTGAAAGATTATTAGATGCTGCTTGGTAAATTCCAAGCCAAGATCCACTACGCGTCTTGGGTTCCCAACACCCACTTGACCCAAAGTCTAAACAGTGTGGATAATTGATTCTACTAAAGTAGGGTCCACTAGAGGGATCTCCTTTAGATACCATGTCATAGCTTCCTCTATCATATTTTGAATATCTATTCTCATATTAATTATCTCAATAAAAGAAAAAACCCCAATTATTCATGATAAAATCCCAAAATCAAAGGACCAACTTCAAGTATTGATAACCAAGATTTAAATCATTAATAATTTAAAGAAACAAAAACAAAAAAATTAATCAAAAAGTGAAAGTTCCGTTTAAATAAACTTCCCATACATCTCATTAAAATTACCTTAAACTCCAAGTCTCAAACCTGGTAAAAGTTCCTAACCACCCATGGTAACTCAGTTTTAGTCACAGAAGTGAGATGGAAAGACCCCTTTCTTGCACCTACTATCTAAATTATAAAGTTCATAACTCTAATATACCCAAGAAACATAACCAAACTCATGTAGTTCTAACACACTTTAGGCTAAGTATCCATCTAATAAAAAATTATAATGAACCAACCCAGGCCAACTAGACATGCCACCTGAACCAACCCGTCAAATGATATTGATAAAATAGGATAATGAAAACCAATCTTAAATATAAGAAAACAAGATATACAACCAGATTACAAAGATGAAATAGACAAGATACCACAAAATATTTTTAATCCAAGCCAAATAGGATAAACCAAAAAATAATTCATAACCCCGTGTGACCAACAGTCACCTCCAAACCAACCCGAACCAAAAGCAATAACAACAAGAGAATACAACATGCTACAAGATGTCCTTTCCTTTACCTGACTCATAAAATACAAAATCTAAAAATTAACAAAGGAAAAAGTATGGTATGAGACAAATCCTAAGATACCAATACAGTTTCTATACAATTTCTAATATCAAGAATTCAAAAATTCTATCTTTTAAAATAAAATAGTTTTACAAATCATTTCATAAATCCAAACCATTTATAAATCATTTTCCTTTTTTAATTTGGTTTTTATAAAATACTTTCATATTATATAACCAAAAATATGACAAGTATAAGTGATAAAAATAGGAAATCATGTCCATGCATCAATAGGTATACAAGTAAACACATATCCATGAATAATCTATCATGTGAAGTTATGTGAAACAACCTCATATAAAAACCTGTGAGAAACAATCCATGATATAAAAACAATAATGCAATAAATAACCAATAACTGAAAATGAAAAAGCACCTAGTATTAGGCTCAAGCCTATGGGACACTGTGTACTAGACACTCATATGCCTAAAAAGTAATATGTTGGATCCAAAAGATATCGATTCCAGCTAGTTGATACCACAAATGATACCTCCAAGTGGTGAAACACACACTAAGGCTACCCATTTCTTTATCCTGATACACCCAAGGTTACCAATGTGCATTTTTCCAAATTCAATTCAAAACTATGCCTGTAATTTTATAAAAAAATTCAAATCCAAGACAATCTACTTCAGTGTTTGAAACCCCATTTCCAAATCAAGAAAATCCATTTTTAATGAAAAAACTACCTTTTGAAAAAAAATTACTTTTCCATGAAATCATTTGAAACCAATTATCACTTCCTATAAATTAAAAACTCAAAATAAATAATCAATAATAAGATTTATTTCATCAAATTAACCCATTTTATAGAAACACCAACCTCAAAACAGTAGAAACTTAGATTCTTTCGACAACGAAGATCATAAACCAAGAGAACAGCTACCAAAAGACAAGGAACACCAAGAAAATGAAAAGGTTTTATTTAAAACAATATATGATATCAAAACCACAACCAAAACATAGACAAAACTAATATCCAAGAAGAACAAAAATTATTACATACCTGGGGAGAAGCTATCCAACCATAATAGAGATCAATTTCTGAAAAAAAGTGACCCGAACGGAGAGGAATCACCCAAAATATTCTAGGGAGGACTTTAGGTTGAGTAAGGAGGGATTCATAGAGAATGAAGGAAACATATAATTCATATGGTTCCCCAAAAACCAGCATCGTAAAATTTACACAACGTGTAACTCATTTACATGTTGTGTCATCCTCGAGATCTGTATAAACCGAAAAACCCATCACCTTTTTATTAAAAACCATATTTTTACCCTTACATGGTGTGTAAAAAATACACATCATATAAAAGATTCATGTTATGTATTCAGTTCATGAATTTTTTTCCAATAACCATTTCATGGTGTGTACTCAACTTATATGGTGTGTAAGTTCCTGATGTGCATCAAAATCTACAGGATTTTGTGGAAAATTACAAAAAATCCATGAATTCACCATTATAGGAATCCTACCAATTTCCTTTTTGTAATACCACAACCAATTAAATAGGAAAACCAAAATAAGGGTAAAAACACACCTAACTGAAAATTAAAGGGGTGTTACAGTGAATCTGACCACTACCCATTATCCACAGATAGATGGATAGTTAGAGCATATTAATCAAATCTTATAGGACATTCTAAGAGCATGCGTCTTGGATTTTGGTGGTTTTTGGGAGAACCACTTAGCCCTCATGGAATTTTCCTAAAATAATAGTTATCGTACATATATAGAAATGGAACCTTGTGAGTATTTATATGGTAGACCATGTCATTCACCTATGTGTTTGTTGGAGGCTGGTGAGTCACTATTGTTCAGATTGAGTCTCATACATGAGACCTATGGAAAATATTCAATTGATTTATAAGTGGATGGATACTGAAAAGAGTAGGAAGAGGCCTTATGTGTAATGCTGAAGATGAACTCTTAAGTTTGAGGTGGGTGATAAGATATTCTTACAAGTGTCTCCATGGTTAAAACATCATTGTGTTTGGAGGTAGGGGAAGTTGGATCCAAAGTGTGTGGGGATAATCTATATTGTGGATAGTATTGTTTTAGTGGAATAAATATTGGATCTTCTACAAAATTTCATTGTTATACATGATGTATCTCACATATCACATCTTTGAAAGTGCTATCATGATCCCCCTCACATTATTGAAACCACTAGTATTTAGTTTGAGGTCGATACATCCTTTTAAGAGTGTCTAGTTAGTAAAATTAATCAAAGTGAGAATATTATACATAGTAATACAGTTCCTTTGGTATGACTATAGTGTAAGAACGTGCATATTAAGGAGGAGACCTATGAGTGATATTCTAATATGTGTTCTTAGTGATATAAATTATTCTCTGATTAGGCCCGATGATATTCAAGGATGAATCTCTAGGAGGAACCACTGTATGGTGAGGAGGTTATAAAACCCCACCCCTTTTGAGGTGAAATTGCATTTAAATTTTACATAATCTCATATATTTTCTCATTTAATTTGTTATAGATGGGTTTATAAATATTTGGATAGGATCCAAGACTGTTTAAGGGGTTGGAGGCTTGATTTTTTGAAAATTTTAAGTTACAACATGTGGTGCACAGTTATTTTTTAATTAGTGCAAACCATGCACCCTAACCATGAATACGTTTATAGGAGACCATGAAAACCCCTCTAGTAAATTGAAGAGGTTTTTTTCATGGTTGTTGTATAGTTTACCTGACCATGAAGCTTAATCATGAGGGTTAATGCTCCTAAGACAATAGAAACTGCATGGTTGGTTCACAATATATCTAATCATGTGGTCCAGCTATATAGGGTGTGGTTCCTTAGATAGTGGAAACCAAATGGTTGGTGCATAGTTTGGAAAAACATGTGTCCAAACCATGCGATCTTCCTAATGAATTAAAATTTAAAAAATTACAGAAGTACCCCAATAATTTTAAACACCCAAAAACACTTTTCCACTCCCTCACATGACCAGTATCCCCCATGCATACCCTCACTCATCTTCCTCTTCTATAATTTTGTGTTTCTTAGATATTTATTGGTTGGTTTGTGCATAGTTTGTCTACATGGTGTGCTATAGGTGACTCCATCCCTTCATTTCCTTCATTTCTTTGATTCTTTCACTATCTAGAGATCTTATTTCATTTATTCCCTATTTATAGGTTTTTGTCTTCTTTTATTATTCTAGATATTTGAGCTTGGTTCGGAGGTCTATATTTGACAATTAAATGTTTAAAATAATAATTAATGTGGTCTTGAATCTATCCCTTAAAAGTATTGTCTTTTTTATAATGCGCGTGATGTATTGTTACATCGACATACCATGTGCTTGACTAAATCATAGATAAATGTAGTGTGGCCCTAATTATCAAAATTGAACCTTCCCTATAAGCCACAAGTGGTATGTTGTAAAGTGTAGAATAAAAATTTATCCACTACATGAGGTGTTCCTAACTTTTAAATTCAATGGGTAATTTAAGGGGGAGACCCTAGGGGTTTCATGGATTAATTAAATGATCATGTGTGTTTTTGGGGATGAATTGGATGTGATCTAGGATCTAGTAGTCATGATTATTATAAAATACATAAAATAATTAAATTAAATGAGTTAATAAATGAATTTAATATAGAGTTTGAATGCCTTGAACACACTCCTAGTATTTACAAATTCACCTATCAATTTGGAATACCTTGGTAAATCCCCTTGGATTTGGTAGTGAGCTAAAAGATTGGAAATTTCTTGGACATACTCTTTGGATTTTTCCTTGGTCTTATTTATTATAAATTACTTGGAAACATTTCTTGGATTTATCTATGAGCCTAAATTTCATTAATGCCTTGGATATGATCCTTAGATTTGGCCTTAATCCTATTGACTGGAAATGCTCTGGATATGCTCCTTCAATTTAGTTTTGATCCAATTCATTTGATATATTTTTTGTACCACCCTCTCTCTAATGGTGTTTTCATGATTATAAACACTCACATATGTCTCTAATTATTTCATTTTAGTGAATTTAAATTATGGAATTCAATGAAATCTTAAAGTTCTTTTGAAGTCTTATTGAAGACTTAGACCTATCTCTTTCATGTTTCAAGAACATGGAATCATGTTAGAAGACCCGTTAAAGCAATTAGAAGGAATATTGATATTTACATCTTAAATATGTTCTTGTGTATGCTTAAACATAAAGATGGTTCCATGAGGTAGTGTCTCCAGTTGCATCAGAATCCCACCATCCAACCAATGGAGTCCCACTAGCCAGCCCATGGTAAAGCAAGAAGCATCCCTAGATCTAGGAGTTCCAAGGCCTACCCAGTGGAGGAGCACCAACTAGATGGTGGGGGAATTTTTAGTAGAAATAGTCACTCGGTAGTCCATTGGGAACCCGTTGGAGGCTTCCAGGTATTTGGTGGCACCGATTCTGCTGGTTTGAGGGAGCTTTTATTATAATCAAAATTCCATAAATGTGGTATTCTTCATCTTAAATACCCTCAATGAATTCCAAAAGTTTCACAATCCTTTCAGAGGATATAAAAGGATGTCCTTGACACCTTGGAGTAAGATACTGGTTTCCAAAAACACCTCCTCGATCCTTGATACAAAGTGAAGCTCTTATATATCCTCTTAAGCACTAATCTCAAATTATCCATATTTCTCCAAGGATCTTCTCTAACTTTCTCTCAAATATCTTATCCCAAATTATAATATTCTATATGAGATATTTGTGAGTAGATTTGTTACTGATTTTCTTAAGGAAAACCTCTCTCTTATCATATCATTATTTAATTGGTTCTCACTCCAAAAAAAGTGAGGGATGAGTTCCTTGGCTATCAGTGAAGCTCAAGAGGGTTCTCACAAACCAAAATTTTTAGGAAAAGGTTTATTAATCACCAAAAATATCAAGGGATTAATAATATTGACCTGTTGAGTCAAGGGGTGGAGACATAGGGGATCACATAGAGTTATTTCCAAACTCCTTATCAATTTTATTTTCTATCTCTTTAATTTAACGCATTGCATCATTCTAAAATTGATACACATAATTTAATAAATTCAATATGATTTCTTATGTACTTAATATAATTTGATATTTTATTTTTAATATATATCATATTTCTTAATTATTTATTTATTGACTTTATCATATTATCATATATCTTTATCTTTAGTGTTTGATTTGAATTTATTAAATGGAAATGCACCCTCTTACTATCTACTCTAAATACTACTTTGTATCAAAGGAGTGATTTGTGTTTTTATAAAAAAAATTTATTTTAAAAAAAATCAATTTTTTTTAAATATAATTGATTTCAAAGATTGATTTTATTGTGGAATATAATTCTTATTTGCATGATCTTATTTTTTATGGCAGCAATTATTCCTATTGGAAAAATCGAATGTTAACCTTTCTTGGTAGCATCAGTTACCCTGCTTGGAAAATGGTAATGTGTGAATATGTTCCAACTAAACAATCTAATAAAAAATGGAGTCTCAATGATGTTAAAAATTATGAAATTAATAGAAAATATAAAAATACCTTACATTATGGACTTGGTTATAATGAGTTTAATTGTATTTATACATGGAAAATGACTTATAAAATATGGAAGCTATTATAAGTTACGCATGAAGGGACCAATAAGGTCAAAGATACTAGATTAGATACATATCATCAAGATTTTTAAAGTTTCTTCATATATACTAATGAATTTAATACTAGAATGTTTACACACTTCACTAACATTTGAAATGGTATAAAGTCTCTTGGTGATGATTTTTCTACAGAATCCTTAGTCAAAAAGATATCATGGCCCTACCTATCAACTAGGCATCGAGAGTAATATTTTCCAAAGTTTTTGGTTGTTAGTTTTTTATTTTAAACACTAAAGAAAATATTAGAACATTTAGTTCAAAATATGATGAATGTATCCATATTTGGTACTCTAAATCAAGAAAGACATACCGAGTCTTTAACAAAAGGACTAAAACTTTGAAAGAATCAATCAATATTTTTTTTGAAAATATCTTTGTTAAAATGTTTTTGAAAATGATGTTTTAAATTAACCTTATAAAATATACAAACATGAATAAGAATAAGAATCTACTTAAAATAATTTACCTTAAGTATTTAAAAATTTTAATATCATCCCCTTGAAAATTTCATTGGAGATTTAAAAATAGGAACTCAAAAAATAATATTAGACTTAAATTAAGTTTAACATCTTTACTTTTTCTCTCACTTAGAACCCCAAAACCATAATGATGATCTTAATGATGAAAATTGGGTTCTCTCTATACAAGAGTAACTAAATAAATTAACACAAATAATATATATAATATCATGGAAATACCTAATGATAATATTTTCATTGTATCTAAATGGGGTTTTAGAAATCAGTTAGATAATCTTGGTAATATAACTAGCAATAAATCCCTTTTAGTTTCCAAAGGTTATAACTTAGAAAAAGGAATCGACTATGGTGAAACCTTTTCACCCATAGCTCGATTAGAATCCATTATAATCTTGTTCAAATTCACCTCTCACATAAATTTAAAAAACTTTTAAATGGATTTCAAAAGTTATTTTTTAAATATTTTTATCAATGAAAATGTCTTTGTGAAACAACCAACAGGTTTCAAAAACACTTATTTTAAAAAATCAATTTTCCAATTAACTAAATATCTTTATGGTTATAAATAAACCCTTAGGATTGGTGTGATTTTTAGCTCTAACAATGAATCTCTCTATTTTTAATTTTTTTTATTTAATGAAAAATGAATTTGAGATGAGATTTATGGGTAAAATGAAATTCTTTCTCAGTTTTAAAATTTCTCAAATAAATGATGGTATTTTTATAAACCAAGGAAAATAAACCAATGAAATCTTAAAATGGTTTTTCATATATCATGCTAATGAAATTATTACTCCCATAATTAAAACTTATAATCTCGCATTGGATAAAGCTAGCAAGCTTGACGACAATAATCTTGATAGAAGTATGATTGGTAGTTTACTTTACCTTACTGCAACCGGGACTTAAATCATGTTCAATCTTTGTATTTGTACTTAGTTTTAATCAAATCCAAATGAATATCATATCAAATATGTTAAAATTATTTTTTTTATTTAAATGGATCTTAAAATATTGTTTTGTTTTATCTAAATGGAACTTCTTTTGAATTAACGAGTTTTTTTATGTGGAATTTTGGAAGATGCCAACTAGATAAGAAAAGTAGAAGTGGTAATTACCACCTCCTTTGGAAAATAACTCATCTCATGGAGTAGTAAGAACCATAACCTAGTTTATCTTTCTTCATCCAAAGAAGAATAAATATACTTCAGGAGTGGTTATGCCCAAATACAATGGACGAAATACACTCTCTTATATTCTGATCTTACATTTGACCATATATCTATTAAGTTTGATAATACCAATGCTATTAATATCTCTAAAAATCCTATTCATCGCTCTTTCACTAAACACATTAACCTAGAGCACTATTTATTAAGTGATCACTTCCAAAAAGGTGACATCTTATTGGAATTTTTCATGGTAGAATTTCAAATCGCTGATATTTTCACTAAACCCCTCAAACTTAATCATTTATTATTCATTAAAGGTAAATTAGAAATGGTTGGATTGTGAAACTTCACTTTTGACCAAGGCTAACTCTAGAAATATTTTCAAAATTTATTTCTTTTTAAAATACCATTTATTTTTCTTTTATTTATTACTCTTGGATATGATCCCTTTATATTACTTATGCTATCATTTGATGGGAATCCTTGTCTTTTTAATTTTGAAATTTTTCTTAAGAGATATATTTTATTTTCAAATTAATTTTATTTTTCCTTATTTTTCAATTTAGAAATCTATTTTATATCATAATTAATTTTAAAAATATTAATATTAGTTTTTAAACTATTTTTTAAAAAACTTGTATAATCATTTTTGTATATACTCGTATTTTTTTAAAAAAATTATATTTTTCTCTCCTAAAGGTATATTAATGATGAGTAAAAATATTTCAATATATACATATCCCTCTAAAAATGTTCTTGAGATTTCATTAATGGAATATAATTTGAAGTATTCTTCCTATGTAACACTCCAACTTCAACAATATGCTTCCTTTTAAATAATTCAATAGCTTGTGTTGCACGCAACATCGAGTTCGAGTGCATCATGGCATATCAAACTAGCTGTCTAAATGCGGTTATAAATAGTATTAACCAAATTATTAAATTTTTAAATTTTCTTTTTCAAAATAGAATTCATTGATGAATTGGTAATATCAAAATTAGTTTAGGGTGAAATTTTGGTAATTTTCTGAAAAGTTTCAATTTTTGATGAATAGTGAAAAATACTACATTGTTGTTAAAAACTGACTATTCCATTTAAATAATTGTTTTAATGTAAATTGATCTTAAATTCACAACAGATAAATAATAAATATATTAATCCAATATAGTTCATTGGAATCATTTTATAATATAATTAGATATAAAAATTTATTAAACTTTTGAACGTTTCTTTTACCCGCCTTCTAGTCACATCTACGGGATTAGCATTAAATGTAATTTTACCACTTATTTGAATTGAATTTAAAAAAAAATATACATACATGGTAGTAATCAGTATAAAAAATTTTTTCTAATAATATCAAAATATTTTTTGTTGAATTGTAACTTTTGGATTGTATTTACCAGGGTTAAAGATAAATATGGTAATTAAAGGTAAAATTAATATTATATTAATATAATATTACCCTGACACTTATCCTAATTTAATTTTATAAGTTTTTTTAAACCAAAATAAACCTTAGTTCAAAAATATTATCCTTTTAAATCCACCTGTGTTAGATTAGGACATTTATTATATTTTATTTAAAGAAGAGTTAAAAATGTCATATTCAAATTTTTTAACTGTATCATTTTTAATATGAGTATATATAAGTGATATGGTCAAATATAAATATTATTTATAAATATAAAATTATTATCTAAATAATATTAATTTATTTATAACTTTTAATAAATAATTAATTAAATTAAATGGTGACACAATAATGATGCAGTAATTGAATTATTAATGAAAGAATCAATTAAATGATATTAAAAATATTAAAATAAATATAATTTGAATTAATTAATATCATAAAATAATTTTAT
The DNA here is from genome assembly GCA_963277665.1 of Viscum album. NCBI lineage: Eukaryota > Viridiplantae > Streptophyta > Magnoliopsida > Santalales > Viscaceae > Viscum > Viscum album. Next base: position 1,302,318,144 of record OY728160.1, on the reverse strand, counting down.
AGATAAAATATACATTTTAGTGACATATTATAAGTATTGGTTTGAATTTATCATGTTGTTTTTATATTTTCAAAAATGAAAATTTTGAATAGTATCAAAATTGACATAAATCATACTTTAAAATAAATAATATTTAATTAAATGTTATAAAATTAATAAAAATATCAAGTTCATAAAACAAACTATTATAGTGTAAAATATGTCATAAATGATCTAATTGGGTTTATTTTTCCATTTTATAGTAACTATATTAACCCTATAGTGTAAAAATACAAGAAGACATGGTAAGAGTTAAATTGTTTAACTAAGGGTTAAACCCAAAAGATAAGGTTAAATTTGTGACCTAAACTTGTCTAAAAAACATTGTATGAGACGATTTAGACCCATAATAATCTTATACTCTAAATAAATCACTTTTTAGATATTTGAAACTGAAAATAACTTCATAATAAATTAATATTTTAAGACCTTCTAAAAGTGCTCCTCACCTCTCTTATAAAAGGGAACTTCTCATTCTCTTTAATTCACACCTCCAAAGCCATTTTTCTTGGATAAAAACTTTCCAATTATTATCCTAACTTCCCTAAATTCATCCTAGAGGCCAAAATTTGTTCATAAATCCAAACTGGGGAGTAATTTTGTGAAAACAAAAAGGAGATACCTGAAAAAAGAGGGAAGTGTTTTATCACCTCTTTCAAAGTTCTTTTCTTCTTATACTTCCTATTTCTATGTTGTTTCCATATAAAAATAATAAATAAAGTATCATAAATATACTTATATGTTATTATAATCATGTTAAAATCATATTTCTCATTTTATTCATCATATTAATAATAATATCACCATGTGTGCATACGTATGACTTACCATCTCCACGTCGTGGTGTAATTTGTTATTCAACACTAATTTATTTGGATCTGTATAATGATGAGTATAATGGATATAAATAATTAATATAAAATTATAATGAGTCTTTATAATTAATATACCATCCAATTCCATATCATTTAACCATCAATTGAATGATATCATCGTTCGTGCATACGTACGGCCTACCGTCTCCACAATGCGTTGAGATTAATTCTCCACGTTAACCATTCAAGAATGATTATAAAATTTATATGATGAGTATAAATAATAATTATGAAGTTAATATAATTATGGATATGAATAAAACACATTCTATTCATAACAAACATAACTTACACAACAAAACATGCGTAGGAAAACAAAGCAGTTAACACCCAAAACAATGGTAATACTGAAATATTATTAACAAAATGATATAAGAGGATAATATATGATATCATAAATATTTATATGTTACTATTATAATTTAATAACATGTTTTAAATATTATACAGGAGGCTAACTCACCCTCTACTAAAGGAAATTATAAGGTAAGGGTTAATTTCACAATCTCTTTATTATCTGAGATTGCTTATACACAAGTATCTACTGGGACATATTTATCATCCATGTACATGTTTCTTAAAATTTAATTCAAAATATTATTTAAAAGTATTTAGATTCATTTCTACCCATGTTTTACTTTTTATAAAACATTTTTAAAGGAATATTTCTATCATTTTCCAGATGATGTAATTTATGATCTTTTTGAAAAATTAAGGAAAAATGATTTTTTTTAACTTATACAGTGTGAGCGGCTATTTTCCACCATTATGACACCTTAAAATTTTGAAGATTACCATAAATTATTACAATTTTATTTTCTAAATAAATGTTTTATTTTATAATTTCATTACTTTTAAATTATTTAAAGTAAAAAAAAGGGATATTTCTCTCAAATATTTTAATGAATTTGTCATATTATTTTCATCTATGTCAACATCCTTTATTGGATTTTATATTTATTTGAGGTTGACTTGTTATTATACAATATTCCATATTGTATTGAAGGGTTTATGATCTATTTGACTGTCGATGTGCTATGTTTATACCATTCATGGTTTACGGTTAAAATATTAATATTTCGTATTCTAATTTATATAAAAAATTTTATGTTATGTTTCACCCTTTTTATAAGAGGAATGCATTGGACTTAGTAAGTGAAGGGTGGTTCCTGATATATAATCTTAATGCATTGGTAGGTCTAATGAGACAAACTATTTTCTTGGCACAAGTCCTTGAAGATATGGTAATGGTCTTGGAATGAGGCCTTGATGGTATGGTTATGATGTCCGGTATTATGCATTTCCTTATTATGAGATTCATTATTGATATTAAATATTTTTATTAAACTAAAAGAATATCCATGTTAAAGTTTAAATAGAATTATTTTATTTATTCTTTCCATATTATAATAAAGATTATGTTTAAAAGGCTTGTGTTTCAATTTTATACCTTGCCTTAAACGTTTATTCTTATTTATGAGAGTTTCTGCTATGATGTTTATCCTTACTGAGGAACTGAGATCAACCCTTTATTATGTTTCATTTTTTCCTAGGATGAAAAGAAGTATATTATGAGTGACTTGTAGGGATATTCTAAGGGATATGTGTGTGTTAAAAGGATACACTGTGTAGTTTTTCATTTCATGATATAATGTAATACTTATGTTTGTATCTAGTTATTTGAAGTCTAATAAATCGATCGGTCCTTTAGGATTTAATTTTCTTGTGATCATTCCAATGTAATAAAATAATACACTGACTATGGGAAACTGGGGTCGGGGTGTTATAGTTGGTATCATAGGAAGTTTAGTACAAACCTTGGAAAGTAGATTTAGAAAAATCTTGATTTGGGAACATTACCCTAAGATATACTTTGAGGATAAGTATATAAGAACATCCTAGAATTTTGGAAATGTAGATATTATATGGGTATTCCTAGAAAATACATCCATGTCTAGATACTATAAGTGGATATGGTTCTAGAACAGATGTACCTAGGAGTAATAACTCCAACAAGGTGTTCCGGGATTGACTCAAGGTAACCCAATACACGACAATGGGCCTTACTGCGCACCTGGTTTGACACTCCTGAGGGATATGATTAGGATAATTCATATTCTCTTTAAAAACCATTATGAAGGATTTATGATTAACTATTTCCTCAAAGAAACCATGTTTATGATTATGGATTATATATGCATAAATTTTTCAATTTATGTTAAGTATTTTACTAGTTTGGAATTATGCATTATGATTCATAACCTATTCTAGTGTATTCCATTGTTTAGAAATTGCGCCTAGTGGAAGAAATATAAATTTTATCAACACACATAATCCATGTAGGTACTACCCTCTTGTGAAAGATAATTATAGTGGAGATTGTGATACAACTGGTGCCGAATATATTATAACCATACTAGGATAGCTAACTCGGGTTATGAATAATAACCTTACCCATATGGATCACCCTGATCCACGGCATGGAGGATCAATGTTATACCGATTCATGAGACAATAATTATAAATATTCAATGGGACTATGAATCCATATTTAACTGAGCAATGGATAAGTTCCTTAGAGAAAATATTTCTTGCTTTGGAGAGTAATGAAAGGTAAGAAAGTTTTTATGGTATTTTAACATCTCTCAGGAGATGCAAATCAATGGTGGTCATTAATTCAAAATAAAAAGGAAGATGAATAATTAGAAAATATGGAATGGAGGGAGTTTAAATAAATTTTATTAGGAAAATACTTTCCTTGTGAACAATGATCTGATATGGAAAAGAAATTTCTGAGTCTGAGGAAAAAGGAGGATGAGAATGTTTCAAAGTAAGAATCTAACTTCACAAGGTTATCAAGGAATGTTGTAGACTACATACATAACCCAATGAGTAAGATTTATCAATTATTTGATGGGTTAAAACCATTCCTCTGATGAGAATTGGTCTTGGAATATTTATCATCATATGAAGATATAGTCTCATGTGTTATCAATGTATAAAAGTAATTATCAAATTCTTATGACTTTAAATGAAATAAAGATAAGAAGAGGGTATCTAAACACTCTAGGAAAGTAAATAAGGGGAATGAGGGAAAAAGTTGACTTTCCACCCTGTAGTAATTGTGGGAAAAAACACCTCGGTACTTGCCTAAAGGGGATGCGAGTTTGTTAAGAGTGTGGAGAAAAAGGAAACCAAGCTCATGATTGCAAGGTGAAGAAATATTTTTTTCAATTTTCAATGCTACAATTATAATGAAACGGGACATTATGAAAATTATTGTCCAAAATGTCAAGGAAACTTGCCTCGGAAAAGTCTAAGGGAACAAGGCCAAGCATTTTTTATCACAACTACTGAGGTTGAAACTTCTAATGACATTATAGAAGGTACTATAATCATCTCCTACAATTTAGGAAAATCTTTATTTGATTTTGTATCCCCACATTCCTTTATATATTCTTAGTTTTATTTAAAAATTCGATATTTCCAATTCACTTTAACAAGGGATTTGTTGATAAAAACCCCTAATGGAAGTATCATTACAATAAAGATGTGTTAGGTAGTTCCCATTATGGCATATAAACATGAATTATCTACTGAATTTATTAACATACCTATGGCTGAATTTGATATAATCCTCGGTATATATTGGCTATCAAAATATGATGTGAAATTTTATTTCAAGAAGAAGGAAGTTACGATATGTGAGGATGATGTATAATCCATTATCTTTAGAGCAGAAACTTCATCACCTCATTCTTATCAAAATCCACCCCCATTAGCTTTACTGAATGAGATTCTTGGGTAGGAAGAGGAAATAACATCTTGGGATGAAGGAAGAAATATTCAAATTGAGGATGTACCTATTATAAAGGAATACATTGAATTTTTTCTCAAAGAATTACCTAGACACCCCCCAGAGCGTGAAGTTGAGTTTTCTATTGATTTAATCCCTGATGAAAGACCAATATCAAATACTCCTTATATAATGCACATTGTATAATTAGTAGATATGAAAAAACAACTAGAGGAGTTGAGTAATAAGGTATTTATTCACCCTAGTATTTCTCCGTGGGGAGCCCCAGTTCTTTTTGTCAAGAATAAATATGGATCAATGAGGCTATGCATTGACTATAGAGAAATAAATTCTATTAAAATAAATAACAAGTATCCCCTGCCTCACATTGATGGTTTATTTGATCAAATTCACGGAGTTCAATATTTTTCAAAAATTGACCTTTATTCTAGATATCATAAATTGTGTGTAAAAAAGAAGATATTACAAAGACAAAATTCTGAAGGAGGTATGGTTATTTTGAATCTACGTTAATTCCATTTGGATTGACTAATGCACCCTCTGTTTTCATGGATCTAATGAACATAGTGTTCAGGGAATATCTTGATGATTTTTTCACATTATTTATTGATGATATCTTGGTATACTTCAAAATCTATGAAGACCATGAGAACCACTTACAGATTGTTCTGAATACTCTTAGAATAAATGAACTATATGGGAATTTTAACAAGTATAAATTTTAGCTTCAAGAAATTTCTTGTCTTAGCTATATTTTCTCTAAATATGGAATCTCTATTTATACTAAAAAACAAAAGCAATCCAAGAATGGCCAAAACGGATGATTATAACCATGGTATGCGGTTTTATTTGTTTAGCAGGTTAATATCAGCATTTCGTCCATAATTTTTCTTGATTGGAAAACCCATTAACCAATATTACATGTAAAGGGGTTAAATTCATTTGTACAAAAGAGTGTGAATATTTTTTTGAATAATTGAAGAGAATATTATTCAATTATCTTATCCTGACTCTACCATCTTGGAATGATGGGTTTTTTATTTATAGTGATACATCAAGTAAAGGACTTGATTGTGTCCTTATACAGAATGATACGGTTATTTCTTATGAATCAAGGCAATTAAAAAATCACGAAAAAAACTACCCAACTCATGATCTGGAATTAGCAGCAGTAATATTTTCCCTGAAGATATGGATACACTATCTATACGGTGAGAGATTTGAGATATATATTGATCATAATAGTTTGAAATATATTTTATCACAGAAAGAACTCAACATGAGAAAAAATAGATGGCTTGATCTACACAAGGATTATGATTTCAAAATACACTACCACCTAGGGAAGGAAAATAAGGTGGAATATTCTTTGAGTATAAAAGCCCATGGAGTTCTAAAAAAATGAGAGTTGAAATGGATTCTATGTTTATGGAACTAGTAAATATGGATATGAGAATTATCATGGAAGGTGAAACATCACAACATTTTCAAATGGTTTCTAAACCTTCTTTACTAGAAAGGATAAAATTTTCTCAGTCTGATGATGAGGAGTTTCAAAAGAAAATTAAAATTGTGAATGATGGGAGACTGATTGACTTCATATTTGAAGATGCTATTTTGAAATTTGGAAAGTGGCTTTATGTTCCTACTGTAAGAACCCAGATCTTCTTTTCAGGTATGGGGTTTTCTTTTCTAGTTTTTTTGAGAAAAATAGGAGTTTCTAAAAAATTCATAAGTACACGTTGTGTACATATATGTACACACCTTATACTTGGTTGTCGCGGGTAGTCGGGTGCTGGCCGTGTAACGGTCGAGCACACAACCGTGTGTGGTGACCTGGAGACCGCCTAAAGCGGAGGCTGAAAAGGTCAAGTACATGGCGTGTACTTCTAAAATACACGTTGTTTACTTTATTTTTTTCATTAAACAGATTGGGGTCGAATCTGATGGACAGAACCATCTTCTTCTTTTCTCGTCTCGTTTGAGAGCGTCCATACGACCGTGGATCTTCTCCAAGCCCCCGACTCACCTTCTGTTCTCCGAATAGATCGTCTTCTATTGCGTTGTAATCGCATCAGTGATTTCTCTCTTCTTCTTTAACCTCATATCCTGATTTCTCCTCTCTCGTGAGATATTGTTGGTTGAACGTTTTGGATGTTTTTGTAGATCTACGACATTATAAGGTGATTCAAGGCTGGTGATTCATGTATATAGATCTCACGATGCCGAGGTAGGTGTTTTGTGCCTTTCCGTAGATAGTCTTTGAGTTATATGTGAAAAAGTTCCCAATACCCTTGAATGGGGTATTGCATGTTTACAATTTTAGCCCTGTTATTTTCCTGCTATTCCTTGTGTGCTTGATTAGAGGTTTGGTGACTGTAAATAGGGTTATTTACCTTGCAATGGATGTGTTTTCTCATGTTTTCATGATTTTGACCGTTTGGTCTAGCTTTGCCTGTTTGGATGTTTACCTTCCATGCCTAGTATTGTTAGGATGGAGTGATTATTATCTGACATGCTATGATATGTTGTAGATTGTTTAGCCAAGTAGTTTGTGAGGTTTACTTTGGTTTCCATGTATTATTTGGTGCATGATTGACTTACACAGGGATGTGGGAACCTGGTCTAGTAGACCATAGGGATAATTGACGTTGAGGGCTTCTCCAGAGTGTCTATTTACTTTTACGTTGTGAGACCATAGGGGGTGTATGGAAGTACTCCCTCAGAGTGTCTGTAGTTCCTCGATTTAGTCCATAGGGGGAATTGGAAGTTGAGTGCTTCCTCAGAGTGCCTATTAGTTACTGATACAAGACTGCAGGTGTAATTGATGGTGAGTGCTTCCTCAGAGTTTCATTGTTAAAGCTTAACTAGAGGGGTTAGATTGCGAGTACTACCCATAGGGTTACTTGTGTTTGTTTCGGTTGACCAGAGAGATTAGGATGTGATTACTTCCTAGAGGGTTACCATATTTTATTTATCTTCTTACTTGATATATGGAATTGAATGCAATTGAATTGTAGGATTGTTTACTTTTGAGTACATCCTTGTTTACTGCTTCTTTTTCTTATTGCTAACCATATATATTCACTAACTATTAGGCACAGATCTTTGGGTGGTTCCTACTAGGATTAGTCTTACACCCTATTTGGGTCATGCTTTTGGGCCCAAAAATATTATATTTCTGTAGGTATAGATAAGGGTAAGCACCCTTTTACTTCAGGTACTTGACTGCTTTGGAGCTGGAGAGCATGGGACCAAGTTGAGGCTTGCGATGTTGAGGAGTTTTTTACTTGATTTATTGTACTTTGGTTTAGTAATTTATTTCAGCACTGTGACGTGTTTGGATTCCTTCCTAGACATATGTATCATGCATCATTTTATATGTGCTCTGGTTATTTATTTCTTCAGTCTCCTGCTATTTAATTTTGCATGGTATTATTATTGCTTCCACTATTGTTATCTGTTTTACTTCCACTATGTTACTCTACCAATGAGGGTATAGTTTCCCCACTATCACACCCAAGTCCCTCACTGCTATTCAGCAGCCTCTGGCATTCGGGGAAATGCGCTTGAGGTCATGTGACCAACCGGGTACGGGGTACCTCGGGGCGGATTCCAGAACCGGGACGTTACAAAGTGGTATCAGATGGATTCTTTTCTTCTTGACTTATTGTTTTGAGCCTATAGCTAGGGATAGGAAATAAATAGGTACTTGGTAATAAGTTGTGCCCAGGAGTAGCTAACCCATGTACAGGGAAAATCCAATTTACCTCAGTTATTGCAATTTTCTAGTTTTTCAATTTTACAGTTGATTTGATTTCACCATTGGGTGATTCCAATGTTTTTTGTTATTATTGTTGATATTATTGAGGTTCTATATCTATTGAAACCCAATGAGATGAGGTTATTTCATCTCATGCATCATATAGGCACTTGCTAGAGATCACATGTCATGAATTCTTGCCATGCCATTTATGGTGCATTAGAAATTTCATGTTGTTGTGATACAAATTGTGTTATATATGCATTTTTTTATAGATATCTTGATAATAATACATGATTTTTATATGGTATTGAATTTTGTAAGGTTTGTTTGAATGAACGCCAAACTTTGGTTCTTGAGGTGTTATGGGCCCTCATTAATCAGAATTTGGTGGATCATTTACTTTTTTTCTTGTATATAACATGTATAAGATGCCAAGATTTGATTCGGGGGGAGTATGGGCCCTCAAGGATCAGAATTTTGAACTTTAATGTTTATTTCAGTGTTTTCTAGGTTTCAGAGTAGTTTATGAGGCTTATTGTCCAGAAAAATCAAGAATACATGGCGTGTAATGATGAATACATGCCACGTGTCCTTCTATTCGGGAAGGAACTATTTTTCTTAAGTACATGCCATGTACTATATGTACATGTCGTGTAGTCTCTAACTATGTCACTGTATGTGTGGGAAGAGGCATGGGGTTGGGAAATCTTTGGTGGACACGCCGTGTACCGGTTGTACACGTCGTGTTGTAGATACTTTGTATTCGGTCATGTGACTAACGACACGGGTGAATGAAAAATCAGGATGTACACACCATGTCGAGATTGAACCTGCCATTTAGTGTAACCCATGTATCCAACCGTGTAACGAACAACATGTGATGGTGGAAAATTTATTTTACACGTTGTGTCTAGAATAAACACGCCATGTATAGTCAGTCATGTGTTCACCCATGTGACCAACAACACAGGTAGTTGAAACACAAGTAGTACACACCGTGTCCATCTGGAACACACCATGTAGAGTGAGCCGTGTAACCGGTCATGTGACTAACAACACAGATAGGTCAAGTTCTTCTAGTACATTTCATGTCTGGAACTAACATGTCATGTAGTCTTGTTCCCGGGGAACTGTGTGGCTTAGCCATGTAAGGGAACTCGGGCAGGGGAAGAGGATTCAAGTACACGCCGTGTGTTAGGACAACATGCCATGTGTTTGGGGTGTCACACGACCTGGGTTGGAAAAAGTACACGCCCATGTGAAGGCTTAAGGGAACATGTTGTGTAGGCACTATACACATCATGTATCCATGTTTTGAAAAACTTGAATGATTTATTTCTCTTGTTCCCCTCTTACACTTCTAAGTTTCAGTCCCTGTTAATCTTGATCTAAGGTGTGCGCTTGACATTGCAGAGTCATGCCACCGAGGCATCCTCTGGTTGTCTTCCAGTTGCAGAGCAGTGATCAAACACCAAATATGGATAATCAGGGACTACCAGCAGATCCTCTAGTTTTTTCAGTCTTGGAAACTTCCGTCATTCCGGACACAGGTGCCGATGCACTGTTCCGAGAGGGCTTCATTAGGTTCATGCAGACCTTTCGAGGAGTACTGCATCCTTCCCCATCTATGGCAGAGTTGACACGTGTTTTACAGTAGCAGCATCCTCCCACCTTCACATGGGAAGTAGGACCTTAGGCTGCAGACTCATGGTTAGAATCCATGCTATCTATCTTCAAGCATCTGGAGATACCTCTAGAGAGGAGGGTGAAACTTTCTACGTACATTCTTTGGGATTCTACCAAGAGATGGTAGGATTTGATCTCACAGGTAGGACACCAACAGGTTATGGCATGGGATGAGTTCTAGTGTGCCTTCTACGACTACTTCTATCCAGAGACTTTGAGGGCCGATCGAGCTCAAGAGTTCATGAGTTTGGATTAGGGTACTCTTTCAGTTATGGAGTATTCTTCTCACTTCGCAGAGCTCTAGAGCTTCACGCCCATCCCAGGAGGTGATGAGTTATTCCTGGAAAGGATATTCAAGGATGGTCTCAGGCATGACATCTGATCTCAGGTGAACATCTTCAGGATTACTTCCATCACTTCTATAGTCAACCAGGCACTGATAACGGAGTGAATTCTAAGGAATTCTGGAGTTGTGAGCCAGGGCGGCTCAACATCTGGAGTTGGTATCCCTCCTACTGACAGCAGGAAGCATCATAGGGAGTCTACGCATGGATATTTGAGGAGGCGAGAGACATCTTCTGGTAGCTAGGTGGTGTGATACTAGTGCGGGAAGAGCAGACATACGAGGCCACATTTCCCGAGAGACCCAGTGGAGCGCCGATCATGTGGAAAGATGGGTTATCTTCAGCGTTTTTTTCATTTCTTCTCACCAGCAGCTGGTGACAGGGGTTCTTCTATGACTCTGCGTTCAGGAGAAGCACCACCAGTATCTCACCACTCAGGGAACTGGAGTTCTTCCGGCCATTTAGGCTAAGTTGGAGGTCATGGTCATGGTATCCAGTCGCCAGGCTTTCAGCAACAACAAGGTGGATCAGCTCAGAGTGGTCAGGCAGGGTCACAGGGCCGTAGTGTAGGTCATACTTTTGAATTAAAGCAGACCTAGTAGGAGAAGGATCTCGGACCCTCTATTGTTTGAGGTACGATCCTAGTTTCCTCAGTTTTAGCTTCTTTTTTTTTGATACAGGGGATTCCCATAGCTTTATATATGTTGTTGTTTTGGAGAGACTTGTGCTCTATATCTTTTATTCTATTGATATCTTAACGCTAGACACTTTGTTGGGAACTAGAACAGCTAGTGTACGTCAGTGAAAAGAGTGACCTCTAGAGGTTGGTGGGTGTCACTTATTATGGGACCTTTATGTCTTAGAGATTACGGTCTATGAAGTTATTCTCGAAATGGACTGGTTAGTTCCCTTCTAGGAATTTTTTGATCTATATCGTCTTAGGGTGAGTTTCACATCACTAGATTGAAGATCGTTTCTTCATTAGGGAAAATGGTATGTTCAGAGAAGTAGAGTGGGACCCAAGTATCATGGGTTGCATGGAGTTACAGCCCAGATTGCAAGTCTATATCTGGATGATCAGGGAACTTCACAGTTGGACTTTCCTCTAGTGGTGGATCATTTTAGGGATGTCTTTCTAGAGGACTTTTCAGGTTTGCCTCCGGAGCGAGAGGTGGAATTTTTTATTGAGCTTGTTCCAGGAGCGGCACTGGTGTACATTCCTCCTTATCGGATGGATATACCAGAGTTGAAGGAGCTCAAGAAGCAGTTGGAGGAGTTACAGGCAAATGGTTTTATCTGACCCAATACTTCTCCTTGGGGTTTATTTGTCCTGTTTGTGAAGAAGGCAGACAGTACCCTCATACTTTGTGTGGATTATCGAAAGTTAAACCAGTTGACAGTCAAGAACTGATATCCCATACCATGTATTGATGATCTCTTTGATCAGATTCGAGAAGCCTGAGTATTCTCGAAGATTGACTTGAGATATGGTTATCATCAGTTGCATGTTAGACCATATGATATATCTCTTACAGCCTTCTGTAGAAGGTATGGTCTATACGAGTATGTGGTTATGTCGTTCGGTCTCACGAACACGCCTGATGTCTTTATGTCACTGATGAACCGATTGTTCCATCCATACATGGATTCTGTCATGGTAGTCTTCGTGGATGATATCTTGGTGTGATATCACACTCGACACGACCATGCTACCCATATTGAGATCATTTTGAGTACACTAAGAGAGCATCGGTTATATGCTATGATCTCAAAATGACACTTTTGGATGGATCAGATTCACTTGATGGGTCATGTTATCTTAGAGACAGGAGTATCAGTAGTCCCAGAAAAGTGAGATTTGTAGTTTCCTAGGAGCAGCTGAAGAACTTCTTTGAGGTATGAAGTTTCCTAGGGATGGATAGTTACTATAGAAATTTCATACATGACTTTTCACGCTTATCAGCACCACTGATAGGTCTGACTAAGAAGGGTGTGAAGTAATTGTGGTCAGATTCTTGTGAGTCAGCCTTTTTGGAGCTGAAAGGGAGGTTGACTTTAGCATCGATACTAGTATTTCCAGAGTCGGGCAAGAACTACATTGTTTACTGTGATGCATCAAGTATCAATCTAGGAGCAGTGCTTATGTAGGGAGAAGGATTCATTGCATATGAGTCTCGGCTATTGGGGCCACATGAGAGTAATTACCCGACACACGATCTCGAGATGGCTATAGTTGTCCATGATTTACTCTATTGGAGAAACTACCTTATGGGAGAAAATTTTGTGGTTTTCACCAACCAAAAGAGTCACAATTATATCTTCACTCAGATCGATCGGAATTTGAGATAGGGAAGGTGGGTTGAGTACCTTTAGTCCTTTGAATTTGAACTTACTTATATGCCTGGGAAAGGCAGTGCAGTGGATAATGCGCTGAGTAGGAGGACTCGGATATAGGCAGTTCAGGAGGCCAGTAGTGAGTGGAAGCTTATAGCTCTATTCTCTGATATGTATTTGGAGGTTCATGATAGATAGGGGTAGACATTTCTATCTTCTGTAGCTATTACCTCCACTCTTCTTGATCGAGTGCGAATGAGACAGCTATCAGATTCAAAAGGCCTAGTCCTATGGGAGAGTGTGTTAGGAGAGGACCCTATTCCTGGATGGATCATAGGCGAATCTTGTGTTTTTATGGGCGCATATGGGTGGTACAAGACATAAGTAAGGAACTGATGAAAGAATTTCATTCCTCATTTTGGGCAGTTCATCTTGGTGTCACGAAGATGTATCGAGATCTGCACTGTCATTATTGGTGGCCAGGTATGAAGAGAGATGTTTCTGGTTTCTTCATGAGGTGTTCCACCTGTTAGTAGGTGAAGGCGTATCATCAGCGACCATTAGGGATTTTGTAGTAGTTACCCATTCCTGAGTGGAATTGGAATGATGTTGTGATGGATTTCATGACAGTTTTACCAAGGTCACCTCAAGTAAATGATGCAGTGTGGGTTTTCATTAACAGACTCACGAAGGTTTCTCACTTCTTTCCAATTAAGGAGACTTTCAGTGTTGATGAGATCGGAAGGTTGTACATCCGAGAGATTGTATGTTTGCATGGAGTACCAGACTCCATTGTTTCATACAGGGATGCACGTTTTACTTCTTGGATCTGGAAGGGACTTCAGAGGGTTTAGGCACACAGGTACCTCTAAGTACATCTTACCATCCCCAGATAGATGGAAAATCCGAGCGTACAATTCAGGTGCTTGAGGACATGCTTTGAGCATGCATCCTAGATTTTGGAGGTTCTTGGGAGAATAATATACCTCTTGTAGAGTTTTCCTACAATAATAGTTTTCAAACAAATATTCAGATGGAACCTTATGAGGATTTGTACGGTAGGCTATGCCGATCACCCTTATACTGGATGGAGGCAAGAGAGGAAGCTATGCTGGGACCTCGTCTTGTCCAGGAGATGACAGAGTAGATAGAGTTGATTTGAAAGAGGATGGATACTGCACGGTCACGACAGAAGTCTTATGCTGATTAGTGGAGATGATCTCTGGAGTTCAAGGTTGGAGATTAGGTTTTTCTACATGTCACACCGAGGTTGGGACATAGGAGGATTAGGAGACAGGGTAAGCTTTTGCTGAGGGACGTCGGGGTGTTTGAGGTTTTGGAGATAGTTTGGCTGGTTTACTATCGGTTGTAGTTACCTCAGATGTACCAAGATATGCATGACATATTCCACATTTCTCATCTTCGACGTTACTTCTCAGACTCGTCTCATGTTTTTCAACCAAAAGAGGTTGAGCTCGAGGTGGATACCTCATTTGAGGAGTGTCCTATCCAGATTGTTGATCATAGTGCGAAGGTTCTTCATGGCTGGTCTTTTCCTCTGGTACGAGTGCTATGGAAGCACGGGTGAGTATACTATGAGACTTGGGAGAGGGAGGCTGATGTACGATCGCAGTGGTCGGAGCTGTTTAAGGTTTCTTCTTCTACACCGCCTTGTTAGGGAAATTCGAGGATGAATTTCTTTAAGGGGGGAATTTTTTAAGAACCTGGATCTTCTTTTCAGGTATGGGGTTTTCTTTTCTGGTCTTTTTCAGAAAAAGTGGAGTTTCTGGAAATTTCAGAAGTACACGCCATGTACTTGGTTGCCACAGGTAGCCGTGTGTTGTCCGTGTAATGGCCGAGCACACATCTGTGTGCAGTGACCTGGAGACCGCCTAATGTGGAGGCCACCGTGTACTTCTAAAATATACACCATGTACTTTATTTTTTTTCATTAAATGGATTGGGGTCACGTCTGATGGACAAAACCATCTTCTTCTTCACTCGTCTCATCCGAGAGTGTCCGTATGGCCGCGGATCTTCTCTGAGCCCTCGACTCTCCGTTCGTTCTCCGAATCGACCATCGTCGATTGCGTTGGAATCGCATCGGTGAGTTCTCTCTTCTTCTTGAACCTCGTCTCCTGATTTCTCCTCCCTCATGAGATATCATTGGTTGAACTTTTTGGACGTTTTTATAGATCTACGGTGTTCTAAGGTGATTTAAGGCCTGAGATTCACGTGTATCAATCTGACAATGCCAAGGTAGGTGGTTTGTTCCTTTCTGTAGATAGTATTTGAGTTATATGTGCAAAAGTGCCTAATACCCTTAAACGGGGTATTGCATGTTTACGATTTTAGCCCTGTTATTTTTCTTCTATTCCTTGTGTTCTTGAGTAGAGTTTTGGTGATTGTAAATAGTGTTATTTACCTTGAAATGGATTTGTATGCCCATGTTTGCATGATTTTGACCGTTTTGTCTAGCTTTACCTGTTTGGTTGTTTACCTTCTGTGCCTAGTATTGTTAGGATGAAGTGATTATTATCTGACATGCTATGATATGTTTTAGATTGTTTATCCAAGTAGTTCATGAGGTTTACTTTGTTTTCCATGTATTCGTTGGTGCACGATTGACTTACACAGGGTTGTGCTAACCTGGTGTAGTAGACCATAGGGAGAATTTATGTTGAGGGCTTCTCCAGAGGGTCTGTTTACTTTTACGTTGTGAGACCATAGGGGGGATAGGTGGAAGTGCTCCCTCAGAGTGTCTGTAGTTCCTCGATTTGGGCCACAGGGGGAATTGGACGTTGAGTTCTCCATCAAAGTGTCTATTAGTTACTGATACGAGACCACAAGGGGGAATTGAAGGTGATTTCTTCCTCAATGTTTCTTTGCTAAAGCTGAACCAGAGGGGTTAGACTATGAGTACTACCCAGAGGGTTACTTGTGTTTGTTTTGGTTGAACCAGAGGGATTAGGCTATGATTAATTCCCAGAGGGTTACCTACTGTTGTTTATCTTCCTACTTGATATATGTAATTGAATACAATTGAACTGTAGGATGGTTTACTTTTGAGTACTTCCTTGTTTACTGATTCTTTTGCTTATTGTCTTCCATATATATTCACTAACATTTAGGCACAGATCTTTGGGTGGTTTCCAACTGGGATTTCTCTCACACCCAGTTTGGGTCATGCTTTTGGTCCCAAATAGATTATATTGCTGCAGGTATAGATAAGTGTAAGTGTCCTTCTACTTCAAGTACTTGACTGCTTTGGTGTTGGAGAGCATGGGACCAAGCTGAGGCCTGCAATGATGAGGATTTGTTTACTTTCTTTCTTGTACTTTGGTTTAGTATTGTATTTCAGAATTGTTTCATTTTTGGTTGCCTTCATAGATATATGTATCATTCATCATTATATATGTGATCTAGTTATTTATTTCTTCAGTCTTCTGTTGTTTACTTTTTTATGGTATTATTATTGCTTCCACTATTGTTATCTATTTTACTTTCGCTGTGTTACTCTACCAATGAAGGCATAGTTTCCCCACTATCACACCCAAGGCCCTTAATGCTAGTTAGAAACCTCTGGCGTTCAGGGAAATGCGCTTGAGGCCATGTGACCAACTGGGTATGGGAACCTATGGGCGGCTTCCGGAAACGGGATGTTACACCTACTATACCTGAGCTAAAAAGGGAATTATTGGATGATTCTTATAGCTACAATTTCTCTATACACCCTAGTGTCACTAAGATGTATAGAGATTTGAAGGAACATTTTTGGTGGGACAACATGAAGAGAGAGATTTATAATTATGTGTCGAGATGTTTGGTTTGTCAATAGGTGAAGGCTAGAAGAAAATATCCTAGAGGTTTCATGGAACCTCTTCTTATACCTATGTGGAAATGGGATGATATTATGATGGAATTTTTCATGGGGCTACCAAAGACTCCCAAAAGAAATGATGTGATATGGGTTATTGTTGATCGTCTTACCAAATCAAAATATTTTCTTGATATAAGAGAGTATTTACCACTTGAATGTTTAGAAAGAATATATATTAATGAAGTTATAATACTTCCTAGTGTACCCCTATCGATTTTTTTTTTATTGTAATTCCCGTTTTACATCACAATTCTAGAAAAGTCTTCAGAATGTGCTATATATTGGGCTTCATTTGAGAACTTCCTACCACCCTCAAACTGATGGATAATCAGAAAGGACTATTAAAACCTTAAAATACATTTTGAGATCTTTCTCACTTGACTTTCAAGGCATGTGGGATCAATATTTACCTCTAGTAGATTTTTTATATAATAATAGCTTCCATTCAAGTATATATATGGCACCATATGAAGCGTTATATGGAAAGAGATGTCATACACCGACTTTCTTGGATGATGATGGTGAAAGAAAACTCGTAGGCCCAAAACTTGTTGAGGAAACGATGGAAAAGGTAAAAACAATTCATACCCATATTAAAACAGTTCAAAGTATATAAAAGAGATATGATGATCATCAAAGGAAGGATTTGGAATTTAAAGTGGGAGATCTTGTCTTCTTGAAGGTATCTCCATGGAAAGATGTTACACGATTTAGTAAGAAGGGTAAATTATATCCCAAGTACATCGAACCTTTGGAAATTTGGGAATGGATTGGATCTGTATCTTACCATTTGAAAATTCCTCTTAGTATCTCCAAAGTTCATGATGTCTTCTATGTATCAATGTTAAGGAAATACATGCCAGAACCAATGCATGTACTCACCTAAGAAAAAATATAACTCGAACATGATTTGTCTTATTGTGAAGAGCCTATCAAGATTCTTGATACTAGAGAACAATTATTGATAAATTGGACGAATCATCTAGTAAAGGTTCTTTTGAGAAACCATAAAATGGAAGAGGTGATGTGGGAACCTGAAGAACTTATGTTGAAGAACCACCTAAATATTTTTATGAAGTGATATTCTAGAAATTTTCAGGAATAAATTATTTAAAGGGGGAAAGAATGTTACAGCCCAATCTTCCACAATACTCTTCTTTTTAAATAATTCAATAGCTTTCCCTGTACGCATCATCGAGTTTGAGTGTACCATGACCTATCAAACTAGCCGTCTAATAGCAGTTATAATAGTATTAACAAAATTTTGAAATTTATAAATTTTATTTTTCAAAATAGATTTAGTTTTTTAATTCAGAATATCAAAATTATTTTAGGGTGAAATTTTGGTAATTTTCTGAAAAATTTCAATTTTTTATGAATAGTGAAAAATACTACATTGTTGTTAAAAATTGACTATTTAATTAAAATAATTATTTTACTATAAATTGATTTTTAATCCAAAATATATAAATAATACATATATTAATCCAATATAGCTCATTGGAATATTTTTATAATATAATTATATATAAAAATTTATTAAACTTTTGAACATCTCTTTTACCCGCCTTCTATCCACATCTACGGGAATTGCATTAAACATAATTTTACCGATTCTGTGAATTGAATTTTGAAAATTGGACATACATGGTTGTAATAAGTATGAAAAATTTTGTCTAATAAAATCAAAATAATTTTTTATTAATAGTAACTTTTGGATTTTATTTACCATGGTTAAAGGTAAATATGGTAATTAAAGGTAAAATTAAAATTATAATAATATAATATTACCCTAACACTTGTCCTAATTTATTTTTATAAGTTTTTATTGTCCAAAATCAACCTTAGGTAAAAAATATGATCCTTTTTAAGCCACTTGTGTTAGATTAAGACATTTATTATATTTTATTTAAAGAAGAGTTAAAAATGTTATACTCAAAGTTCTTTTATTTATTTTTTTCTTCTCTTCTTCATTTATTTTTTGTTTCTCTCTTAAATACTTATTTTCTTCCACCCTCTCTCTACCTATTAAGGGGGAGTTTGGAAGTTGAAATAAATTTTTTCAAAATATTTTTCCAAAATATCTTTTAATCTCTTGAACTTTATTTTCAAATATTTTATTTTAAAATTTCTCCCACCACTCCTTGTTTTTATTTTTTATAATCACAAATGGGGATAGAATACAAAAAGTGGATATGTTTCTTTAAGTTTATTCTAGTTTATTCTCTTTGAATCTAAAATGGGGAGAATTTTCTTAAATTTTATTTTGGTTTATTCCCTTTGAAATTAAAATGGGGATAATTTCTTGAAATATGTTATTTCTTAATAATTTTATAGAGGGAGATTTTTTTAAATTTTCACCAAATTTTTTACTATAACTCTTACTTGAGTATGGCATGTTTGATTTATCCTTGATATCTTATATTGAAATATTGAATAAAATTACTATATATTTTACTCTTGATTTATATTTAATATATATTTTTATGTTAAGTGTTTATGATCGTAAAAAATGGATATTATTGTATGTCTCTCTCTCATTGAGTTTTCATGTTAAAAAACACTCACCTATTTCTAAAGATTTCATTTAAGTGAGTTTTAGTGATGGAATTCAATAACATATTGAATATTGAAGTCTTCTTGAAGGCTTGGACCTATCTAGTTTCTATTTAAAGACCTTGGAACTATGTTATTAGATTAGTTGGAGGCCTTAGAAGGAAGATCAGGATGAACCAATTGAAGATGTTCTTGTGCAGCCTACACTGGCTAGCCGTTATAGGGAATTAGACATTCGATGCTATGAGGCAGTGTCTCCAGTTGCAATAGAAGCCCACCAACCAGGCAGTAGTGAAGGTAGAAATAACCCCAGCTCTAAGACTACTACTGATTACCCAACGGTGGAGTACTAGCTAACCCAAGTAGGATTTCCAATAACATTGGTCTCCAGGTAGTCCACCAGGTACGCAGTGGAGGCTACCGAGTATCTAGTTGAATTGGGAATGATAGTCTGAGGGAGATTTTATTATGGAAAAATGACATAATTTAGGTCTTCTCCAGATTCAATGCCACTTAATAATTCTAGAATTTTTCCTATACTTTTATAGGCTATAAAAGGAGATCCTTGGAACCTTAGATTAAGAAACCAATTTCAAAAATTCCTTTCTAATCCTTGATTCAAATAAAATATCTAATAGATCCTCTCAGGGGATAATATCCAATTCCCCATCTTTCTCCAAGGCTCTTCTCCAACTTTATCTAAAATATGTCATCCCAAATTGTAATCATTCATATTAGATATTTATGAAAAGATTTATAAAAGGTTTAAAAAATAAAACCTCTCACTTTTAATCACCTTATTCAATGTGATATCACTCTATAAAAATGAGTGATGGGTTCCTTGGATGCTGTTGAAGCTAAAGAGGGTGCACATAAAGAAAAATTGTGAGGTACCTATTTCTTAATCACCACTAGGATCAAGAAATTAATAATATTTACCTATCAATTATAGGGGTTGATAAAACACCTTTTTATTGAATATTTTATTGATATTAAATGACATAATTTCCTCATTTTATGTTAAATATGTTTATTTAAGGAATATTTAGGATTAGATCATTCATTTTCAAATTTTATTAAACTTTCAGTTTTGACCCTTTAAATTGAACTGTAGTATTTAGTTTATAAATATTTTTCTCTTGCTTATTTTAAATTAAAATTTTGTAAAGAAAATTTTCAATTAATGGGATAAAATATTAATTGAGATCTTATGTGATGGATCTTGTGTTTATTTGGAGTAAATGAGCCATGAAATCAAAGTTAGACTAGACTCATCAAATTGGACACTGCTTCACCATTTGGTCCATAGATTATAAATCTAGTCTTGGATTGGGCTTAAATTTTGAAAGATTATAGAGAACCCAATTACACACAAATAAAATTTTTATAAGGATAATTGGTTCGTTAATTTTTTAGGTCAAAAAGTTAGTGTATTTTGGATTAAAATATTTATCCTAATTTCTCATTCACACTTGTAAAATCTTGGAACCCTAGCCACACCTCCACTCTATAAATATATGTTTTTATTATTTGGATGGGTTTGTATATGAATTATAGGACTGGTAGTAGAGTATAAGTCATGCCTTTCCATTTCTATACATCATTTGATGGGTAATATCTTAAGCTAGGATATCCTCCAAAATTATTTTCTTTTTCTCTTCTTTGATGCATTGTTGTTTTAGAAGTAAATTCTATCTTTCTATTATTTTTCACATATTTTATTAAATTTTTATTATTATATTATTATTTTATTTGGGTTTTAAATTAGAAATATAAATGAGATTGTTTTATACCCTTTCTAGACTATTTCACATGCAAAAAATTTCTATGATGACTGCACCACCCATGGAATAATAGTTTTTCTTTGTAATCGATCTAATTCTAACCTTATTCACTTTTTTTGAATAAATGAGATAATATAATTAACTTAATATGATATATGAATTTATTTTTTAACCTAAAATAAACCAATCAAGTAATTTAACAATTAACACAAAGTGCGCAAGGTTCAGTAATGTGGAATTGTGAGTGCGCAATCTTAATTGGTAAAACAAAAAAAATATGTGATTAATTTTTATGGTTAAAATATAATATGTAAAATATATTTATAATCACTTAAATTATATATATGATTCATAATTCACCATTAAAAATAATATATCCTTGTAAATACAATCAAAACAGGGTGCTCTTATTGCATGTTCTGAAGCTATCCTAGGGTTTATTTAATTTAATATTTGTAGTTGAGGTTAATTATCAAAGGGTTTAAGGGTTAAAAAATTTGGGGATCATAATTAAGAGTATTTTAATTTGAAGGATAATGATTAATAATTAATTTAATAGGTAAATTTAGTTATATTATTCTTTATAAAACAATATTTTCTAAAAAAAACTTCTCACGTATTTTATCAATCAAATTAAAAAGAATCTCTCAAAATACATCTTCTTTTATTATAAATGTAAAAAAAAACCATCATTTTTAGTATTTATTTTATTGTATATTTTTTTAAAAATACCTTTAATATGTTGTTTTAAGTACTTCATCCTTAGAGAATGACCTTGGTAAACTACTTTTCTGCACCAGAGCACTAAAAAATTATACATCATTTGAGAGCACCCATGATAACACCTTTAAAATTGGCATTATTTATGGGGAGGTAAGTATTTTATTAAACTAATTAAAGGTATTTGATTTCTTTTATTTCTATCTCTTCTTTATTTTTTTATTCCTTGTTTCCACTTTCTCAATTTTTCTTTTTTCTTACCATCAATTAAAACTTCTTATTTTTTTTATCATATTCCATTTTTTTCATTTCCTTTTTATTTAATTTATGATATGAACTAATCTTGAGGATATATTTGATCATGACCCTTAGATTTAACACAACCTTATGGATTGAATTAGATAGTCTTAATATATAAGAATTTTTAGCATTTTAAAACTGGGTAATTCCACTATTATATGAATTTTGAAATAGGAAGAACATCTAAAACAAACATAAAACCATATAAAATTGATGAAAATAATAATAAAAAAACTTGATATAACTATTTGGGAGTTGGATACAGCTGATATTAATTATCATCCTTCATAAATTTCATATTCAACTCTCGAATCGTACTCTGAACTAAAATATTGTTTAATTCACCTTCTCCCAAAATTTCATGGATTTTACAATGTGGATCCAAAAAATAACCTTAAATATTTCAATGTTGTATACTCAATAATGAAACCAAAAAAAATCTCTAAAGATCAGATAAAACTAAGATCATTCTCATTCTCACTTGATGGTAATGTAAAGGATTGGATTTATTATTTACTTTATAAATACATTACATGTTGGAATGATTTGAAATTTATTTTATTGAAGAGATTTTTTATAGATTCAAGGGCCACTTCCATTCAAAAATAGATCTCAAGGATCAATCAAGAACACGTTAAGTCGATGTATGAGTACTGGGAGTGATTTAAGAAGTTTTACTCAAGATAACCACATCACCAAATTAGAAAGAAACTCTTTATCAAGTACTTATATGTAGGTCTCACACCTATGGAGAGGATCATGGTGGATGTCCCATCAGGAGGATCATTGGTCAAAAAATCAACAGCAGTTGTACGAGTGTTGATTGATAAGATGAAATAGAACTCCCAAAATTTTGGAAATTACAGTACACAAACCGTTAGAGGAGTACATTAGGAAAGTCATTATTCTCTTGAAATTCATTTAATTGATAATAAGTTGGATGAATTTAAGACTATGGTGATACATATTTCTTTGGATCAATATAAATATCAACCTACTCATGCAAGGACTTATGTAATTTGAACTGAACTGGACCACCCTACTGATTATTTACCCCAATTATAATAGAAAGAGGATTGTGCATCTGTATTACCTGGGAGGACATATTGTTTATAAAAATAACCACATCCCCATAAGAACTATTATTACTTTTCAACAATATACAAAGAAGTGTGTAAAGATCACTCATACATGAGGTATGGATCTAGACAATGGCAAAGTCACCCTTTTTAATAAAATTTCCAACATCCTCCTACTTACAAATAGGGGTTTCAATAACCCTGAAAGAGATTCAAAGATCAATAATAATTAAGTTAACAATAACAAGGGTTGTCCCAACCAAAGGTATATTATAATATATATAGTCTTTAGAGACAAATTGTTCTTAATAAATAGAATGATCTGAAGAGTCAAGGTACATAGTTGAGGGATCTAAAGATGTAAATAATATAAATTACCATTATCCTTTATTAACTAGTAATCAATAACTTTGGAAATATTCCTTCACAGCCTAATCCAAACACTAAGGGGAAAGTTAGTTCTATCATACTAATAAGTGGGAAGAAAATAGTTCATACATCTACTCTTATCTTTTCATCTGGATTCTCCTTATCCCCAGAGAATCCACATTCAATACTAACTGATGAGTAGTCAAATGAGAAAGATAAAGGTAAGAAAAATATTGATGATATTCCTCCTAAACCCCTTCCACTTCCAAATAGAGTTGTGAAACCAAGAATATGGCTAAAGAGAAGATGAAATAAGATTTTTTGGATATACTCAAGCACTTTGAGATTAATGATCCTCTTAAATAAATCAATAAAATTCAAAGGTATGGATTTTTTTTTGAAATAACCATGTAAAAAATAGAAGAGTGGTAAAGGGAATTGAGTGGAGAAAACTTGGGAGGAATGTATCCACACTCATCACTCAAACCTTAGTAATTTTGAAAAAGTGAAAGGACCCTGGTACATTCACCATTCCATGAAATATAAGGGATTTGTAGTTTTATAGTTATTTATGTGATTTATATGCTTCAATAAATGTAATGTGTCACTCTATTTTCTCTTCTTTATATATTAGTGAGCTAAAAATGAAAAGAGTAGTGGTGAAATTTAAAAATAAAGCTATGGAATATCTGGTAGGAGTACTTGAAGATTTACTTGTTCATTTAACGTACATGATCATTCCTATAGATTTCTATGTGTTCAATATGGAGGATGATTAGGTAATTTATCATGATCTCATCATTCTTGAAAGATCCTTCCACAAAATTACCAATACAATCATAAATTTCCATGATTGTACACATTATATGGAGTTTGGAGATTAGATTATAAGATTTAACATTTTAGAATCCATAAAGGACCCCTTAGAAGACCATTATCCTCTCTTCATCTCCAATTATGACCCATATTTTGATTATTTTTTGAATATTTATTTTCAATATTTTT
Organism: Viscum album; assembly: GCA_963277665.1. Lineage (NCBI taxonomy): Eukaryota > Viridiplantae > Streptophyta > Magnoliopsida > Santalales > Viscaceae > Viscum > Viscum album. Next base: position 1,302,293,590 of record OY728160.1, on the reverse strand, counting down.
CAAAATGGGATAATTATTTTCTGAAGGAGATTTTTAGTATTGGGTATGGATTGATGTCTCAAAACAATTCCACACCTATTTTTCATGAGACCTCTTATCTTGGTACTAATTTTAATGTGGATTCTGATCTTGGGAATTTAATTTCTGATTATAACATGGTTTTTGATTTCTCAAATGGATTTGATGCATTATTCACTAATGTTAATTATGTACATATATATCCCAACATAAATTGTGCACATATATAATTTCCAATTTCATTTCCATCAATAAAACAACTACCCAAATTGGATCTCAAATCATTGCCCCAAAATTTTAAATATTCATACCTATCTAATGATGAAAAATTGTCTATAATAATTGATAATAATGTCCTTACTAAACAAGAAACAAACCTTTTAGATATTTTAATGGATAACATTAGGTAAATCTAAAGACTCGATTTTTCCAGGTAAATTATTTTTTATTTTAAAATTATATGGAATATTATGAGATCTGAAAATAGAAGGCACGTGATTTTGATGCCCGGTTTGACCGGAATGAATTTTTGATCTTTTTTCAGGTACGTTCAATAAACATGTGATCAGGGTTTTGTAACTTTTTAACTGGTGCTCGGAATTGAAATCTGAGGGAACCGTTGAACTCGCAGCTCCGGTATTCACTTAAGGAGACCTTCACCTCGACCGCAGTAGTTCAAGGGTAGAATTTAGTTTTTCACTTTTTCATGGAGGAATAGAAAAATATAAAAATACTTAACATTTTTATTTTTATTGTAAACTTCTTTGGGGTTATGGAGGTGGGGACCAACCGAACTAAAAACTCGCAATTTGAATTCAAAGGTGGGGACCACCCGACCCTTGAACCCCCCTTTAATGGGAGGTAACTCTTGGAATCCATCCACTTTAATTATTCCACATCAATTAATTAATTAATTATTCCAAACACATCACAATTAATGGCCAAATTTGATTTAATAAGTTGGCTATTCATTTTATTGGTTTGGGGAAAATCATTGGACAAGGTTGGAAAAGCCTTGGAGGATTTAGAGGAACTCTTCTTCTCCAACAAAGAACACTTCTCCGACAAAGAACTTTCTCCAATAAAGAATGAGGAACCGACCCCAAGCCCGGATCGGAAGTGCCTTGCGGGAGCGAAGAACGTTGATGCTCTTCAATGACTTCGTCTTCTTCCTCGCACCTCCTCCTATAGAACTTTCAAGTTAGGGGTGTGTTTTTTATTGATCAGCGTTAATTTTTCTCTTATGTTGAATCATCTCCCCTGATCCACTTGCTACCGCCCTAACGTGGAGGGTATAGGCCAAACGAACATGCCCTCACCTCACCGCAAAATCTTTGTGGTTCTTGGTGTGTTCTTCGCGATGGAGGAGGATGAAAACCGACACCGGTGGGGCTCGGGAATGGCAGTCGATGCCACAGCCAGCCACGAAGATGGTGGCAGCACAACCGTGCCACCAGAGAAGGGTCACGGCCTGTCGGCCGCAGTGGAGCAAGGGCAGCGGCCAGTGGAGGCCGGTCGCACGACAGGGTAAGCAGCATGCGTCTGTGTCACCCGGCGAGCAAGGGCCACGACTTTGAGCTATGGAGGGGAAGGGAGGGAGTCTGGCGTTCGGACGGTCACGGAGGGGCAGCGCACAACGCGCCGCTGGAAGGAGAAGGGGTCAGTCGTTTCGGCCGGCCGAGCTGGACCGAGCGGGACCCATGGCGGATCCTTCGTGCTTCATGGTAACCGAACAACTTCGGTCATTTGGTGATTGAGGGCGGGGGGTGCACGACTCCCCCTAGCATGCGGCTAGGCCGGGCCGCCTAGGCTAGGCCGCTTAGGCCAGGCCTCCCAGCGTGGGCCGGGTTGGATCTTGCAGGCCGGGTCCGACCCAGAGCCAAACCCGGGTCGGTTTGGGTCGACCCAAACCGGGTCGGGTCGGACCGAACCCAGATCAGTTTCGACCCTATATGTTCTTTCATCCATATCTTGATCTACGGGCGTCCGTTTGACAAACTGTCTGCAGAACCAGAAACCTTGGAGTGAGACTATCCTTTTTGTATACCCCACTTTGAGATTTAGATAAAGTTGGGGTACGTTCGCGTTGGATCGAGCACAAATCCAACCGGGCCCTCGGGACTAAAAGGCTAAAAACTTACAAACCGGGTGTCCAATTGACGCACTGTCTATTACGTTGAGACCCCTATGACATGGCGGTTCTTTGGGATACTTCTTCGTGGGACTTATGGTAGTTGGAGTATTAACCAGTGGCTTGAGGAGAAGACCCTCCCGGAGACAAGAAAGCTTAGTGCGGAAACCCTGTAGTTGGTTGTGACATGAGAAAGGGATCCTTCATGGGTCTGTGATTGAGGGTCCCACATGGATCCACTCTAGGAATCCATGCGGGACTACTCTAGGATCCTTCGTGGGTCTGTTGTACATTGATCTTGTGTGATTCTGATGATGTCCTAGGATCCTGTGTGGGTCTGATGATGTACTAGGATCCTTTGTGGATCTGATGATGTACTAGGATCCTGTGTGGGTCTAATGATGTACTAGGATCCTGTGTGGGTATGATGATGTACTAGGATCCTCTATGGGTCTAATGATGTACTAGGATCCTGTGTGGGTCTGTGATTTAGGATACTTCATGGGTCTACCTCTTAGCAGAGTAAGATGATTCAGTAGTTACATCTAATCATCTCTACTACTGTACCTAAGATATATCTGGTGTGAGCTGAGTCCTTACCTTGGTGGTGATACCTTTTTGGTATTCTTCTGTGTGGTGTACCTATGTGGTACTTACCTTCGTGGTGATACCTTTGTGGTATTCTTCTGTGTGGCATACCTGTGTGGTAATTACCTTTGTGGTGTTACCTTCGTGGTATTCTTTCCTTCGTGGAATAGTTGTACTTTGGCTAAGGTTTGGGCCTTGAGTTTTTTCGTGAATGATATGGGCATACTTGATGACTTAGGTATATGTATGGGCATATACCTAATTAGGGTCAACAATTGTTTTCATGCTTTTTGGTTTATCCTTTGTGGATTTGTGAGACCTTGGGGGTCTTTGGGTCCCTACTGAGTATCATTATACTCACCTCTGCATGGGCTATGCCCGCACCTTGTTGTGTTTGGTGCAGATGGCAGATAGCACTGACTAAGGACAAGATTAGAAGGACTGGAGGTAGCTCTGAGGTGGACCTTAGATGAGGCATACCGCAGAGACAATCATTTGAGAGTGTTACCTACCCTCCAGGTAGGATCCTTGGAGGGTGATCACAGGAGCTGTTCAGTTTACTTGTACTTTCTAGTTTTCTTGTACTTTCCAGTTGGGCTTTTATTCTGGCCCTTTTTACTTACTGTACACACACTTTTTATTTTTCAGTTTACTTGTGTACGTATCTTGTTGTGTGCTTGGTTATGTGAGTTTACAGGTTATAAAGGCAATGTATTCCCAGTTTTAGGGAATACGCCTTCAGTGCTAGTCACCAGCGCCTGGCCTATGGAAGGTGGGCTTGGTGTAGTCACAACACGGGCCCCTTGAGATGGGTCGTGACAAATTGTTATCAAAGTAGTTGGTTCTACCGTAGAACATTGGACTTTGATATTTTAATGGAAACAGTGTTAAGTGTAGTGAGTGTGGTTATCAGTTCATGGAATCCAGTATTAGTGTGGCGGCCGATGTATCCATACACTAGGACCTTGACTTCTGATTTCTGACTCAGTGCATGAAAAAACTGATTGTGTCTGTGTTTTTTATAGTTTTCTTCGTGATCTCTTTGATTCATATCACTAGTTATAACTTATTGACCGTGGAACACCTATTTCATTTCAGGATGCCTTCACGTAGACAGCCATCTAGGGTTCCGGGTATAATATGCACTGATAGCCCACCAAGTGACGAGGCCTCAGTGCATGGCCCTCTTCCGGTAGAGGCACCAACAGAGTCACCAGTGGTACCATTACCCATTGGGACACCGATGCTACCAGCCCCAGCAGTAGAGGGTGCACGTCGCTTGAGCACGTTGCATGAGTTCCAGTACTAGAGGCCACCCAGGTTCAGGGGAGAGACGGGCCCATAGGCGGCTGAGGATTGGTTGGCGTCCATGGTGAGATTCTTACAACTGGTAGGGAAACCAGCTGATCTCATGGTGATCCTTGTCACCAGTTTTCTATAGGTAGCAGCAGGAAGATGGTGGATCTTGATGCTTTAGGTTCACGATGAGGTGACACTTCTCTGGGCAGACTTCAAGAGCCTGTTTCGGGCAGATTTTGTCCCAGCGACTCTTCGTGAAGTGTGCATACAGGATCTTCTTCATCTGAAGTAGGTCATCATGATTGTGGCTCAGTACTCAGTGAGGTTCACTGACCTCTCACGCTACTCCACTGATATGGTGCGGTACCCATTCTTCAAGGCCCATACCTTTGAGCAGGGACTCAGGCGGGAGATCAGGGCTTCGATGATTTCTCTCAGTATCCCGACACAGGCGGGGGTGTTAGAGTGAGCCCTCTTAGTGGAGAGTTTTTTTTTTTTGAGAAGCCACCAGCGGTGAGACCCACCACCGGACGTCATGTAGTGAAGTCTTCTGTAGATGGTAGCAGACAGATGTCACATATGTCCAAGAGGACCATACCTACATGTGGATGAGCACTTGACTCAGGATCGGTTGTGCGGGGTACCGGAGACAGAGTCAGTCATGCGAGGAGAAGGCAGTTTTTCACATGTGGTAGGCAGGGTCACATGGCTCGTGACTGCCCGACACTCCATACGGATGATCAACAGACAGTCGAAGGACCGCCTAGGAAGAGATAGAGGTTTGACCGAGAAGGTCCGTAGGGAGCAGGCAGACATCGCAGAGGAGCTAGTCGTGTAGTTGGCGGTGGGCGACGATTCAAAATGTTACCGCCACCACCACCAGCTGGTCCACCCCGACCACAGGGAGCAGGAGGACAGGAGCGAGCTCAGTTCTAGGAAACTGAGGCCTACAACCCTAGCTCTTCAAAGATGATATGAGGTACGATCTATGTCTATTCCACCTTAGCTGCAGTACTTATAGACATAGTTACAGTCATTCTTTTATTACCACTACCCTCGTTCGGAGCTCGGAGGTTCTGACGGAGCCGTTGGCTCGATCCTTATGGCTAGAGACTCCTACAGAAGAGGATTCAATGATTATGCACTGGTGCCGGTAGTGTGAGCTTACTCTAGGAGGCAAGAGCTTCAGTTGTGATCTTCTAGTAGCAGTGTCGAGGCCTTACAATGTCGTCTTGAGTATCGACTGGTTATCTACATTCCATTCTCATATTGACTATATTATGTGCAAATTGCGGTGTGTCTGGATGGATGGGACTAGGTTTACCTTCACCGACAAGAAGGGAGCCATTACAACACAGGATGGACTTACCCAGAGGAGGGTGCATCCAATCACTCATCAGCTGGCTAGCCTTACCCTCAGAGCGGTTGATGTGGAGAGTCTGAGCTATCCTGTAGTGGTGACCAGTACGCGGATGTCTTCCCTGATGATGTTATGGGTCTACCTCCTCACAGAGATATGGACTTTTACATTTACTTGTACCCTAAGATGGCACTGATATCCACACTAGAATATCGGATGGATCCCACAGAGCTTCCTGAGCTGCGGGTATAGCTAGAGGACTTGTAGGGGAAGGGATTCATTCAGCCCAGTGTTTCTCATTGGGAAGCCCTGATTTTTTTTCCAAGAAGGCAGATGGGATCTTGAGACTTTTTGTTGACTATCTATTCCTAAACCAGGTGATCGTAAAGAACAAGTACCCACTTCCGAGGATCGATGAACTCTTTGATCAGCTGAAGGGAGAACGGTGGTTCTCAAAGATAGACCTCAGATTGGGTTATCACCAGCTCAGAGTACGAGACAAGAATGTGCAGAAGATGGATTTTAGATGTCGGTACAGCCACTAAGAGTTCTTGGTTATTCCATTTGGTGTGACCAATGCTCCAGCAGTGTTCATGGGACTCAATAACAGGATCTTTCAGCCATACCTTGATCACTTTGTAGTATTCTTCATCGACGACATTCTGATCTACTTGGCTACTGAGGAGAAGCATGCATGTCATTTGTAGATAGTTCTGGACACACTCCGAGAGCACTAGCTCTATGGTAAGCTCTCTAAGTGCTAGTTCTGGATCTAAGAGGTTCACTTTCTAGGACACATCATCTCGAATGTTGGAGTTGCGGTGGATCCAGCGAAGATTGAGGTTTTACTTGCTTGGTATCCACCCAAGAGTGTGATGGAGGTACGGAGTTTCCTGGTTTTGGCTGGATACTATTGGAGATTTGTGCCAGATTTCTCTAGAGTTGCAACACCTTTATCAGCGTTGACGAAGAATGGGAAACCCTTCATGTGGTCGGAGAGATGCCAGCAGATTTTTCAGGAGCTTAAGCAGAGGCTGACTAGTGCCCCCATATTAAGGCTTCTGGAGGAGGGTGTTGGGTACGTAGTCTACTGCGACGCATCAGGGACTGGGCTCGGATGTGTCCTGATGTAGGATTGAGCACTGATCATGTATGGTTCTCAACAACTGAGATAACATGAGAAGAACTATTCTACCATGACCTGGAGATAGCATCAGTAGTCTTCGCCTTGAAGATGTGGCGACATTACTTAATGGGAAAATGGTTTATAGTATATTCTGATCACAAGAGTCTTAGGTATATCTTCTCTCAGAAGGTCCTGAACCTGAGATAGCAGCATTGGCTTGAGTTCCTCCAGGAATATGACTTCAAGATATTTTATACTCCTGGGAAGGGGAATGTTGTATCAGATGCATTCAGCAAGAGGTCTGGTATAAAACTGTTAGGTGAGGCGACGGAGAAACTGGACGCTTTGTAGATATCCTTTGTGGATCGATATGGGGCAGGTTTTCTTCAGTCTCTTACAGTCACTCCCCCACTTCTTCAGTGAGTTTGGGAGGCGCTGTGTGGGGAAACTGACTGTGAGGCATGACGTGCTCATATATCCACAGGATAGGAACCTAATGGATTTTCTGAAGGTTGGGAGTACGTCATCCTCTTTAGAGGATGTACCATGGTACCGGTGTCGCTTCGGGAGGAAGTGTTGAGGGAGTTTCACACATCCCCTCTAGTGGTACATACAGGAGTGGAAAAAATATACCAGGATCTCTGAAGACAGCACTGGTGTCCGGGAATGAAGAAAGAAATAGCAGAGTTTGTCTCTCGGTGCCTCACTTGATAGCAAGTGAATGAGGAGCATCAGGTACCAGTAGGATTAGTTCAGCCTTTAGAGGTTCCAGAGTGGAAATGGGATGGAATATCCATGGATTTCGTGACAAGACTTTCACATACATCCAAGGGTCATGATTTTATCTGGGTGATCATTGGCCGACTCACCAAGTCCTCCCACTTCCTATCGATCAGAGAGCAGGGTTCGATAGAGATCTTGGGACGCCTCTAAGTGCAGAAGTCTGTGCGGCTACATGGAGTACCCTCAAATATTATCTCTGATCATGATACACATTTCACTTTCTCGGTATGGAAGGGGTTTCAGGAGGCTTTTGGGATGTAGCTTCATTTGAGCACTGCCTTCTATCCTCAGACAGATGGTCAGACTGAGCAGACCATTCAGACCCTCTGGGACATGCTACGTGCTTGTGTCCTCAACTTCGATCATAGCTGGGAGGATGACTTGCCTTTGGGGGAGTTTTCATACAACAAAAGCTATCACTCCACCATTGGGATGACACCTTTCGAGGATTTTTATGACCGACCTTGAAGATCGCCTTTGTGTTGGACTGACCTAAGGGGGTCAGCACTCATGGGACTAGATATGGTACGGGCTACCACGGAAAAGGTGCAGATCATCTAGGAGAGGATTAAGACTGCACAGAGCAGGCATAAGTCTTATGTCGACAAGAGATGGAGACCTTTGGAGTTTGGGGATGGTGACCATGTCTTTTTACGGGTCTCACCCTAACAAGGTTTCCAGAGATTTGGCTGGGGAGAAAAATTATCTCTGAGGTTCATCGGACCTTTTCAGGTCCTCAGAAGAGTTGTAAAGGTGGATTACCACCTATCACTTCCCCCTCAGTTGCACCGGGTGTACGACGTCTTCCACGTATCCCAGATGAGGAGAAACGTGCACGACCCATCTCACATCATTGACCACGGGGAGCTGGACATCGATGATGGGGCGACGTCTACGGAGGTTCCAGTAGAGATTGAGGATCGACCGGATCGGGTCCTTTGTGCGCAATCGATACCTCTGGTGCATGTTTGCTGGTAGCACGGGAACCTCCAGGAGATCACATGGGAGCGGGAGGCCTAGATACGTGCTCATTACCCCCACTTGTTCCCTTAGTTTGAGTTGGGGCTTACGGGGACACAAAGCCCTGAGGTGGGGAGAATGTAAAGACCCAAATTTTCCATGTAAATTTTTATTATTTTAAAATTATTTAGAATATTACAAGACCACGAAAATTGATGGTGTGTTATTCCAAGGCCTGGTGTTCCCGAAATGAATTTTTGAACTTTTTTTTTCGGGTACGTTCAGTAAACATGCGAGCAGGTTTTTGTAACTTTTGAACCGGTGCTCGAAATTGAAATCTGAGGGCATTATTGAACTTGCAGCACCGGTATTCACGTAAGGATACCTTCACCTCGACTGCAGTAGGTCGAGGGTAGAATTTAGTTTTTCACTTTTTCATGGAGGAATAGAAAAAAATAAAAATACTTAACATTTTTATTTTTCTTGCAACCTTCTTTGGGGTTATGGAGGTGGGGACCACCCGAACTAAAAACTCCCAATTTGAATTCAAAGGTGGGGACCACCTGACCCTTGAACCCCCTTTAATGGGGGGTAACTATTGAACTCCCTCTACTTTAATTAGGCCATATCAATTAATTAATTAATTATGCCAACCACATCACAATTAATGGCCAACTTTGATTTAATAAGATGGCTATTCTTTTTATTGGGTTAGGGAAAATCATTGGAGAAGGTTGGAAAAGCCTTGGAGGATTTAGAAGAACTCTTATTCTCCAAAAAATAATGCTTCTCTGACAAAGAACTTTCTCTAAGAAAGAATGGGGAACCGACCCCAAGCCCGGATCGGAAGCGCCTTGTCAGAGCGATGAACGCTAACACTCTTCAACGACTTTGCCTTCTTCCTCGCGCCTCCTCCTACAGAACCTTCTAGATAGGGGTGTGTTTTTTATTGATCATTGTTAATTTTTCTCCCACGTTGAATCACCTCCTTTGAGATTATTGTTACTGCCCTAACACAGATTGTATGGGCCAAAAGAACATGGTCCGACCTCACCGCAAAATCTTTGTGGTTCTTGGTGTTATTTTTGCAATGGAGGAGGACGGAAACTGACACCGGTGGGGCTTGGGAATAGCGGTCAATGCCATGGCTGTCCGCGAAGATGGAGGCGGCACAACCGTGCTGCCGGAGAAGGGTCGCGGCCTATCAGTCGTGGCGGAACAAGGGCGGCGGCCAGCAGATGCCGGTCGCACGATGGGGGAAGCAGCACACATCCGCATCGCCCGGTGAGCAAGGGTCGCGGCTTTGTGTCGTGGCGGCGAAGGGAGGGCGGTCGGCGTTCGGACAGATACAGAGGGGCAGCGCACAATGCGCCGCCGGAAGGAGAAGGGGATGGCCATTTTGGTCGGCCGAGTTGGACTGAACGGGACCTACGGTGGGTCCCGCGTGCTGCATAGCGACCGAATGGCTTCGGACGTTCGATGATTGAGGGCGGGGGGTGCGTGACTCCCCCCCCCCTGCATGTGGCCAGGCCAGGCTGCCTTGCGCGGGTCGGGCCACCCAGCGTGGGCCGGTTCGGATCCCACGGGCTAGGTCCGACCCAAGGCCAAACCCGAGTTGGGCCAGGGCGACCCGAACCAGGTCGAGTCGGCCCAGGCCAGGTATGTCCAACCGGGTCAAACCGGACATGGATTAGTTTCGACCCTATACATTCTTCTGGCCATATCTTGATTTATGTGTGTCCGTTTGACGAATCGTATGCGGCACCGGAAACCTTTGAGCGATACGATCCTTTTGGTATACCCCACTTGAGATTTGGATAAATTTGGTGTATGGTCAGGTTCGATCGAGCACAAATCCAACCAGGCCCTCGGGACTAAAAGGCTAATAACTTACAGATCGGGAATCTGATTGAAGCATCATCTGTTGCGTTGAGACCCCTATGACATGGTGGTATTTGGTATACTTATTCATGGGACTTCGTGGAAGTTGGAGTATCGAAAAGTGTCTTGAGTAGCGGACACTCCCAGAGACAAGCAATCTTAGTGCAGGAACCCTGTAGCTGGCTATGACATGAGAAAGGGATCCTTAGTGGGTTTGTGATTGAGGGTCCCACATGGATCCGCTCTAGGAATCCATGTGAGACTACTGTAGGATCCTTTGTGGGTCTGTTGTACTAGGATCCTGTGTGGATCTGATGATGTACTAGGATCCTGTGTGGGTCTGATGATGTACTAGGATCATGTGTGGGTTTGATGATATACTAGGATCCTGTGTGGGTCTGATGATGTACTAGGATCCAGTGTGGGTCTAATGATGTACTAGGATATTTTACGGGTCTGTGATTTAGGATCCTTCATGGTTCTTCCTCTTAACAGAGTAAGTTGATTCAGTAGTTCCATATAATCATCTCTACTAATGTACCTAAGATATACCTGGTGTGAGCTGAGTCCTTACCTTCGTGGTGATAACTTTGTGGTATTCTTCTTTGTGGCGTACCTGTGTGGTACTTACCTTCATGGTGATACCTTTGTGGTATTCTTCTGTGTGGCGTACCTGTGTGTTACTTACCTTTGTGGTGTTACCATCATATTATTATTTCCTTCATGGAACAGTTGTACTTTGGATAAGGTTTGGGCCTTGATTTTCTTCGTGAATGAGATGGGCATACTTGATGACTTAGGTATATGTATGGGAATATACCTAAGTAGGGTCGAAAGTTGTTTTCGTGATTTATGGTTTATCCTTTGAGGATTTTTGAGACCTTGAGGGTCTTGGGGTCCCTACTGAGTATCATTATACTCACCCCTACACGGGCTATGCTCGTACCTTGTTGTGTTTGGTGCAGACGATGGACAGTGCTAACTAAGTAAGAGAGTACCAGGACTGGAGGTAGCTCAGAGGTGGACCTTAGATGAGGCATACCACAAAGATGATCGTTCGAGAGTTGTACCTACCCTCCTGGAACGATCCTTAGCGGGTGATCACATGAGTTGTTCAGTTTACTTGTACTTTCCAGTTTTCTTGTACTTTCTAGTTGGGCTTGTATTCTGGCCCTTTTTACTTTCTGTATATGCTCTTTTTACTTTTCAGTTTACTTGTGTACGTATCTTGATATGTTCTTGGTTGCGTGAGTTTATAGGTTATAAAGGCAATGACTTCCCAGTTTTAGGGAATACGCCTTTGGTGCTAGTCTCCATCCCCTGGCCTATTGAAGGCGGGCTTGGGGTAGTCACTGCACGAGCCCTGGGGGACAGGTCGTGATAGTAAATTGGGAAGAACTTATCATACATACTAGAACTTAGCCCTTTCACTTATATGCATTGGATTATTTTATAGGATGAGTTTTAACTAGTTAGACAACCACAAAAGAGACTTAGCCTCACATTATTAGAAGTTGTAAAGAAAGATGTGGAAAAATTGCTTGAGGTGGGTATCATTTACCCCATTTTAGACTCTATGTGGGGAATCCCTATCCAGGTTGTGTCAAATAAAATTGGTTTCACTATTACAAAAAAATGAAAATGTTGTGTTAGTTCTTATGATATTGTAAAATAGTTGGAGAGTGTGCATAGATTATATGAAATTGAATCAATCCACTCATAAGGACCATTTCCCCTTTCCATTAAATGAAAATATTATTGAGAGACTTGAGGGTAGTACACAATATTGTTTTTGGAAGGTTTCTATGGCTATTTTTAGGTTCCCATTATAGTAGAAAATCAAGAGAAGACAAAATTTTCCTGCCCATTCAGTATATTTTTTTACCAAAGGATTCCATCAGGAATTTGTAATGCCTTAGGTACCTTCTAGATATGCATGGTGATTATATTTTCTAATTTACTTGATACTTTCATGTAGGTATTTATGGATTATTTTAATGTGTATGGTTCCTCATTTTATGAGTGTCTCTTGAGTTTGGGTAATGTGTTTCATCATTACATTGAGAAAAATATGGTTTTAAATTTTGAAAAATGTCATTTCATGGTAGATAAGTGAATTTTACTTGGTTTTGTAGTCTCAGAACATGGAATAGAGGCTTATATATCTAATTTTGACATTATTTTCATATTTATGTATCCTATATGTGTGCATGATGTTAGATATTTCCTAGGAAATGTAGGTATCTATCAATGCTTCATCATAGATTTTTGTAAGATTGATCTTACATTATTTAAATTTATAAAAAAAGATTTTAATTTTGAGTTTGATGATTCTTGTAGGTATTACTTTGATGAGATGAAGAAAATTCTCACCACACCACCAGTCATTTATCCCCCATGGTGGGAGCTTCCATTCGATCTTATGTGTGACTCTCTCAACTTCCCAATTGGATTAGTATTATCTAATAGGGTGGAAGGATGTTCAAATGTTATCACCCATTCTTAAAGTATATTGGATTCAGACCAAGGAAAATAAACATCCATGTAAAATGAGTTTCTTGTTGTCATGTTTTCTTTAGATAAATTCTATTCTTATTTATTATGCTCTAAAGTGGTTTTTTTCTAATCATGCATCTATGAGGTACCTCTTGAATAAGACAGATGAAAAGCCCAAACTTATCCATTGGATTATACTTATTCAATATTTCTATATTGAGATAAATTAAAATAAGGGTTTATAGAACAAGGTAGTTGAACACATTGGTAGGATCACCCACATACTTAAGGATGAGACCTTGGACCTGGTACCACTTCAGGACACATTCCCCGATGAGAATCTTTATGCACTCTCAAGTACATATCCTTGGTATATTGATTTACTTTACTATCTTGTTTCCTATAAAATAATTGGAAATATAAAGAAACACCATTTACAGAAATTGAAAAGTGAGTCCAGGTATTGTGTATGGGATGATTCATATCTCTAGAACATGTATAGTGACCAAGTTATTAGGTTGTGTGTTCCTAATATTGAGTTTTAATATGTTCTAAATTTTTCCATACACTTTATTATAGTTGAAACATTGGACCCCAAAGGATAGCTAGGAAATCCCTAGACTCTAGATTATATTTTCATATTTTTTTCCATGATTCCCATGTGTTTTGTAAGTCATGCTCATGTTCCCAACACACTGGTAACATTTGTAGGAGACATAAGATGCCTCAACATCCCATATTAATCTGTGAGATTTTTTATTCATGTGGCATAATATTTATGGTCCCATTTCCTATCTCATTTAATTTATCATATATCCTTTTTTTTATTATGTTATGAAAATGGTAGAGGCAATGGCCACCAGGATTGTAAAGATCCCGACCCCAGTAGTTCAGAGTTGATGCCTTACTTAATTAAATCGGTACTAGGAACAAGAATTCGCATCCCAAAGGACTGAATAGTTTAATATATTTAGAAAAATATATACAAACATAATTTTTACATTACAACTTTTAAAGGAAAACAACATAGAAACTCCATTGGAAACACCCATAAAGTCATATATTATTCCAACAAGTCATTAATAATATAAATATTCGCATACTAGGGAAAAATAAAATATAATGGGTGGGCTTATATTCTTAGTCAGGGTAATAAATATAGTAGAATCTATCATAAACATAAACAATAAGGCAAGGTGATTAGCTAGAAACACATGACATTAAAACATAATCTTGAGCATAATATGGTAGGAATAAAAGATGATTTAATTACGCGATATAAATAATCATATGTGAATGAAAATTAACCATGGATATTATACTAGTCTAATAATAAAATGTATTATCAATTACTAATATCATAATGATGGAATGAAAAATGATGGACATCTAAAATATACCATTAAGGCCTCAACTAAGGAATCTAGAAATAAATGTTTAAGACCTCAGCCAAATCCATATATTTTTTCTCTAATGAAACATACCGATGCAAAACAGGGTTATAGAGGGACCCTCTCATCACTTACTAAGTCTAATTAATTCCTAATATTAATGGGGTGAAACACAAAAATCATATACATAACTTTCCCCAATCAGTAAACATAATCACTAACCATTCTAAGTAATATGGTAAATGGTATCAAGATAGCACATCCACAGTAAAACTAGTCATAAACCATTTAATAAAATATGGTAGATGATATCATAAAATATAAATCCCAATTAAGAATAATATTTAACATAGGGTGTTGAAATATATGAAAATACCCTAATAAAATCATTAAGGAATTTTTGAGAGAAATACCCTTTTACTTTCCAAAGAAGAGTTATTTTGGAAAAATAATTTGTATTTGTCATAAAATCAGAATGTAAATATGTTTATACCAGAAACTAAAAGGTTCGCAAAATGAAATTATGTTTTAGGCACAAATTATTTCCAACTTAAGTGAAAATAAGTAAAAATATTTTTTCAAAAAGTTTAGAAATGGACCACTTATGTGCAGTTTAAGTGAAAATATGAGAGTCTTTAAAGCAAAGAAAGGATTAATTTTTTAAATAAAACAAAAAATGAACTAATATATTATTTCATGAAAAAATATTTATTTTATAAAAAAATTTGTGGCTTAAAATAGATTATGTATTGCACTTGAAAATGGGTAATAAATAGGGAAGTACCCTTTAACCGGGCTTGCTTATTGGGAGGAATTGAAAAGAGAACCTTATAAAACAAGTATTCTCCCATAAAATAAAGATAAAATTATATGGATACGTGATTTTGGAACATATAAAAAGAATTTATAATAATTATATAAAAATAATGAAAATTTTCATTTGGTTAAAGAGAGAAAAGGCGAAACCTGAATGAAAAATGGAGGTTCGGGAAGAAACTCTTTCCTTATGTCCAAAAGTGTTCTGCACTTGCACTTGATGTTTTGGATAATGAAATTAGATTCATTAATAATTTAATTAAGAACATATTAAACAAGTATTTCAATTATTATAATTCTATTAAGTTCATTTATATCCTTTTTGAGGAGTTATAATATTCAATTTCTTCATTCAGGAGTGTTTGTTTCCTTGGTTTTCGTGATTAATTAACTTGTATACATGTACGAAAGATCATGTAAAATGGGAATAGTTATCTAGAATTGAAATTAGTGAGGTTAGAAAGACCATAAAGTGTGGTAGAGGTTTTGGAGAGAAAATTGGTAGAATATAAGAAAGATTCAAGGATCTGAAGGTGTGTGGAGAAGAGGTGGTGAGGGGTGGTATTTATAGTGGAGAGGGGTGTTTTTTTATTATTTTATTAATTAGTTTATTATTTTATCTCAAGAATATGAATAGTTTTGATTCACAGTACTAAATACAGTAAATAGAGAAGTAAAATTATATATTATGTGATTAAATCATCCATACATAATCCATGACTCAATAATTCATGGATTTATTAAATACAGTAAATTATTGTATTTCACTATTCTCCAAAAATTCAACTATTTTAGAAAATATCAAAAATTCACCCTACCCATTTTTTGACATCTATAATTCAAAAATAGACACCATTTTGTGAAAATAATTTTCTAAATATGATAAATTTAATTTTTAAATAAAATCGTAATTTACTCAAAAAATATAGATTTTAATATTATAATTGTTTTTATGACACATTGAAAAATTAATTAAGGTCATAAAATTATCTTATAATCAAAAGAAAACAAAATATTAATTTATGAATCTATTTTATGAAAATAAATTTTCTTTTAAATCATTATATTAATTATAAAATTATAAATAAACATTTATGTTTCACAAAAATACTAACACTTAACTTATCATTTTTCAAACATTTATTTACTTATTCCATGATATAAATTTAACATATTTTCATTTATAAGTTACCCAAATTTTATTTATACTTTCATAGGTGAAGTTACTACTCTATTGGTCATATTATTATTCCTAATGGTCACATTACTATTCCAATGGTCATATTTAATAGTATATGATGGTTTTAAACTCGGTGTTGTGTGAAGAATAAACTATCTAAGATATTAAATTTGAAAAGAGACATACCATAATATCTTGGTATTTTACATTATTCCCTCCTAAAAAATATTTTCCTTGAATTTTTCAGAGTGTCACCTAAATAAAATTTGGTAGTTCTTTATCATAGTTTCTTCTGGTTTCCACGTCACCTCTTCAATTTTATGATTTTTTCAAAGTACCTTTACCATTTGAATCATCTGATTCCATAACACCTATTCTTTAGTGTCCATAATCTAGATAGGCTCTTCATAGTAATATAAATCTTGTTCTAATTCTAATCCTTCAGAAGTGAGTACTTGTGTTGGGTCTGGTATGTACTTCCTTAACAATGAGATGTAGAACACATTATGTAATTTAGAAAGGCTAGGTGGGATCACAAAATGATAATACACAACTCCAATTCTATCATGGATTTTAAAAGGTCCAATGTACATCAGTCTCGGTTTCCCTTTCATTCCAAGTCTTATAACACCTTTCCTTAGAGATACATTCAAGAATACATGATCTCCAACTTGAAACTCCAAATCTTCCCTCAGGTAATGGGCATAGCTCTTTTTCCTACTTTGTGATACTTTAATATGTATTTTAATAGTATTTATATTTTCTATTGTTTCCTCCACAAGATATGGGCCTACAAGCTTCCTTTAACTAACTTCATCCCAATAAGTTGGTTTATGAAATCTCTTTCCATACAATGCTTCATATAGTGCCATTTGAATACTTTAATGTAAACTATTATTATAGGAAAACTCTACCAAAGGTAAATAATGATCCCACATGACTTGAAAGTCAAGTGATCGTGATCTCAACATGTCTTCTAAAGTTTGTATCATCCTTTCTGAATGCATTTCAATTTGAGAGTGATAAGCAGTACTCAAATGAAGCTCAATATCTAAATATTTCTAAAGACTTTTCCAGAATTTTGATGTAAATCATTGATCATGATCATACATAATTAAAATATGTTCTCCATGAAGTCTTAAAAATTCATTAATATAAATCCATTCAAGGAACTTTAGTGTAAAATCCTCCCTTATAGTGATAAAATTTTCACATTTGGTAAGTCGATCAACAATTACCCATATTGCATCATTATTTCTGGGAGTTTTTGGTAATCCAATGACAAAATATATTGTAATTTCATCCCATTTCCATGTAGGAATAGACATAGGTTTCATGAATCCTCTAGGATTTTTCCTTTCATCCTTCACCTATTGATAGACTAAACATCTTGATACATAATCCACAATTTCTGGCTTCATATTATCCCACCATAAATGTTCCTTCAAATATCTATACATCTTAGTGATACCAAGGTGTATAGATAAATTTGAGTTATGGGAATCATCCAATAATTACCTTTTTAGATAGAGTATAAAGGGAAAACAAATACCCTTCCAAAATTTATAATTTCATCCTCATACACGAATTCTTCCAACTTCCCATCATTCACAACTTTAATTTTCCTTTGAAAATTCTCATATTCTGACTGAGAACTTTTATTCCTTTCCAATAAAGATGGTTAGGTAACCAATTTAAAAAGTAGTTATGTTTCACCTTTCTTGATATTTCTCATATCCATGTTCACTAGATCCATGAACATAAGATCCCTTTCAATCCTCATTTTTTTTATAATTATATGATCCTTCCTGCTCAATGCATCTACTACCTTATTTACCTTCTCTAGGTGATAGTGTATTCAATAATCATAATCCTTTAGTATCTTAAGAAACCATCTTTTCCTCATTTTTATTTATTTCTATGAGAAGATATATTTTAAACTCTTATTATCTGTATATATCTCACATATTTCACCATATAAATAGTGTCCCCATATCTTTAGAGTAAATATTATAGCTTATAAATCAATATCATGAGTTGGATAGTTTATTTCATGATTTTTTAACTACCTTGATGCATAGGAAATAAACTTTTCATTTTGTATAAGGACACAACCAATTCATTTCTTTAATGCATCACTATAAATCATAAATCCACTATTTTCTGATGGTAGAGTCAAGATAGAATCATTCACTAATATCATGTTCAATTATTCAAATCATTATTCACATTCTTTTTTTCAAATAAACTTAAACCCTTTATGAGTAAGCTTGGTTAACAGGTTAGCTGATTGGGTAAAATTTTAAATGAAACGCCAATAGTAACCTACTAAATCAATGAAACTATGTACCTAGATTATTTTCATTGGTGTAGGTCATTAATGAAATGCCTTTATCTTCATAGGATCAACTAATATTCCATCCTTAGAGACAATATATCCAAGAAAAAGAAACTATTTGAAGCTAGAATTCACACTTGATAAATATTACTCTTTTCTTCTAAGAGTCTCCAGAATAATTTTTAAGTGGTTCCCATGGTCCTCATATCTTTTGTAATATATCAAGATATCATCAATAAATACCATAAAAATCATCAATATATTCATTGAACATTATTTTCATTAGATCCATAAAAATAGAGGGTTCATTAGTCAGTCCAAATGGAATTACTGTAAACTCTTAATGTCTATACCTTGTTCGGAATGATGTCTTTGGAATATCTTCCTTCCTCACACACAATTTATGATATCTATATTGACGTTTAATCCTAGAAACTTATTGATCTCCATGAAGTTGATCAAATAAATCATCAATGCGAGGTAGAGGATACTTTTTCTTTATTATAATAGCATTGATTTCTCTATAGTCAATTCACAGCCTCATGGATCCATCTTCATTATTGACAAAGAGAATAGGGGATCCCCATAGTGAAACACTAGGGTTAATAAATCCATTATTACTCAACTCCTCTATTTGTTTCTTAATCTTCACAAATTCAACAGTATCTAGTCTATAAGGATTCTTTGATATTGTCCTTGCATCAGGGACTAAATAAATAGAAAACTCAACCTCTCGCTCTAGAGGATGTCCAGGTAAATCCTATTAAAATACATCAATGTATTCATATACAATAGTTACATCCTTAATTTGAATATTTCTTTCCTCATACATATATTATTTTTTGTATTCTTCCCCAATAATTTCATTTAGAAGAGATATTGTAGGTGGCTCCATATATGACTCAGATTATGAAGTCTCCCCTCTAAAAATGATAAATTTCATACCTTCATCATGAATCATAATTTCCTTCTCTTTGAAATAAATTTTTGAATTATATTTTGAAATCTAGTCCATACCAAGGATTATATCAAAATAAACCATAGGTATTATGATAAAATCATCAATTAGATCATGTTTATGTATCATAATAGAAACTTCTCGACACATAATTATTGAAATAAGGTTTCCAATAATAGTCTTTATTGAAAACTCCCTTGTTAATGTGAATTAGAAGTATCTAATTTTTAAATAAAACTAGAAATATATAAAGGAATGCTATGATCCAGAGTCAAATAAAGCTTTAGATAAGTTTTAAGAGATGATTAAAGTACATGCCACAACATCATTAGGAACTTCAACCTCATATATTGTGATCATATAAGTTTTTCCTTGATCATGTGGCCTTTTATGAGGAAAGTTTCCTTAATGATTCAAACAATCACTTGAATAGTTTCCCATATCCCAATAATTTTATCACTGAACATTAGTATCTTATTTCTTTCCCTTACAATAATGAGCATGATGGAATTTCTCACCACACATGAAGCAAACTCATTTTCCTTTTAAATAGGCACTATAGTGTTTCCTTCCACAAGTATCGCACATTGGAAAATTCCCTTTTTTATTCTTCCATTTATCCATTCATTGATCTTCCACCCTATTCTTCTCTTATTTCACTTAAATTCATAAGACTTATAGAATTATTTATCTATCTTGATACTACATGACACTATATATTTGTATGATGAGAAAGTTTGGGATACCAGTGCCCTTCAGAGGAACGGTTTTAACCTAGTAAAGAATCGATAAATATTTCTCTTTGGATTATGTAAATAATCCATATCATGCCTTTATAACCTTGTAAATTTGGATTCATACTTGGAAAAAAATTTGTCCTCTTTTATCTCAGACTTAATAATTGTCTCTCTATATCCACTTGTTGTTTCTAAGGGAAATATGTTTCCAAAAAAATTTCCTTAAAATCCTTCATTCCATATTCGCAATTTATTCCTCCTTAATTGTGTTTTAAAGCAATAACCACCATTGATAAGTATCTCTTAAGAGATGATAAACTGCCATGATAAACTTCTTCCTTTCATTACTTCCTAAAGATAGAAATTTATTCTCTAAGTAACTTATCCATTTCTCACCTACAAATGGATTTTTAGTCCCATTGAATAACAGAGATTGTCATCACATAAAGTGTTCTGACATTATTACACCATGTTGTGGATTATTCTACTCCATGTGAGTAAGTTTATTCCTCATAACCTGATTCATCTTTTCTAGTATAGTTATAAGTTACTTAGCTCCAGTATCAGCTCCCACTCCAAAATCATTATCTTTCATTGGAGGTAAATCCCTACATGGAATATGTTCATTGATATGGTTTCCATTCCTTCCACTAGGCTCCATTTTTAAATAATGGAATACATTAAATTATATTATTAATAATAATTCATAATTTGGAACTAGTAACTCTTAATGTAAATTAAAGAATATACGAATAGATTATCTCATAATAATAAACATGGTTTTTTTAGGGATATATTTTCTTTTAAATCCTTTATAATTGTTTGTAAAGAAAATTTAAATTATCCTAATCATACCCCCCAGGAGTATCAAGAAAAGTGTGGAGTAAGGCCTGTTTTCATGTACCAGGTTACATTGAGTCGGGCCTGACACACCTTGTTAGATTTTTTACCCCTAGATATATTTGTACCGGAATCACGTCCACTTATAGTATCCATACAGGGATATATTACTAGAAATACCCACATAATATCTACCTTACAAAAATCCTAGGATGTTATTCTATACATATACTCTAAATTCTATCTTAGGGTTATGTTCCCTAGTCTATGTTTCATAAATCTAGTTTCCCAAGTTTCTACTAAACTTTATCTAATACCAACTGTAAAGACCCTGACCCTAGTATCCCAAATATGACGCCGTATTTAATTACATTGGTACTAAGAACAAGAATTATCATCCTAAAGGACCAAATTTTTTAGTATCTTTGGAAAACAAAATACAAATATAGTTGTTACATTATAACTTTTAAAGGAAAAACAACATAGAAAATCCATTGGAAACACCCATAAACTTCTAGATTATCCCTGCAAGTCATTCATAATATACATCTTTGCATACTGGGGAAAAATAAAGCATAAGAAAGGGGTGATATCATATTACCAGTAAGGGTAATAAATATATAGGAATCTATCATAAACATAAAAAATAAGTCAATGTGATTAACTAGAAACACATGCTATTAAAACATAATATTGAGCATCATATGGAAGGAATAAAATATGATTGAATTACTCTATATAAATAATAATATGTGAATGAAAATTAACCATGGATATTCTATTAGTTGAATAATCACATGGATTTTTAATTACTAATATCATAATTATGGAATGCATAATGCTAGACATCTGAAACATATCATCGAGGCCTCAGCCAAGACATCTGAAAATAAATGGTTAAGGTCTTAGCCAAATCCATATCTTTTTTGTCTCATGAGACCTAACAATTAATATAAGTGATATATAATTCCCATCCTATCACTTAATAATTCCAATTCATTACTCATGTGAATTGGGTGAAATATAAACAACATATAAATAACTTTCCCCAATTACTAAACATAATCACTAACCATTCTGAGTAATATGGTGAATGGTATCAACATAGCACATCCACAATCAAACTGATCATAAACCATTTAATAAAACATGGTATATGATATCATAAAATATCAATCCTAATTAAGAATAATATTTAATAGAGTTTTTTAAAATATATGAAAATACTCTAATAAAATCATCGCGGAATTATTGAGAGAAATACCCTTTTAATTTTCAAAGAAGAGTTATTTTGGGAAAATATTTTGTATTTGTCATAAAATCAGATTATAAATATTTATATCCTAGAAAATAAAATTTAAGGACAATTAAATTATTTTTGAGTCACAAATTATGTCCAAATTAAGTGAAAACAATTAAAAATAGTTTTTAAGATATTTTAGAAATATGCCACTTCCATGCAGTTTAAGAGAAAATATAAGAGTCTTTAAAGTGGAAAAATGATTAATTGTTTACATAAAACCAGGAATGAACTAAGTTAGTTTTTCACGATAAATAGAGTGATTTTAAAAAAAATATTTGTGGTTTAAAATAGATTATGGAGTGTACTTGAAAATGGGTAAGAAATTGGGAAGTACCCGTTAACTGGGCTTTCTTATCAGGAGGAATTGAAAAGGGAACCTTATAAAACATGTATTCTCATATAAAAGAAAGATGAACTGATATGGATACATGATTTTTGAACATATACATATGATTCATAAGAATTATATAAAAATAATTAATAATTACATTGGGGTAAAGAGAGAGAAAGCGTAACTTGAATGAAAAATGGAGGTTTGGGAAGAAAATCTTACCTTGTGTCTGAAAGTGATCTGCACATTCACTTAATGTCATGGATAATGAAATTAGATTAAATAATAAATTAATTAATAACATATTAAAAATTTATTTTATTTATTATAATGTTATTAAGTTCACTTATAGCCCTTTTGAAAAGTTATAAGATTCAATTTCATCATTCGGGAGTGTTCATTTCTTTGGTTTTCATGATTAATTTACTTGTATACATGTACAAAAGATCATGTAAAATGGGAATAGTTATCCATAATTGAAATTATATGTTAGTAATGAAATTAAATAATATTTAATGGTCTTATATATCATTTTTTCTAGATATGAGTATGATTCATTATATAAAACATTAATGATAATCATTTAGATTATTTTGGTATTTTTTCGATCATTATGAACTAGTTTTGTATTATGAATTAATATTATGTATATATAATGGTTCCATAACATTAAATAAGTTTTATTAAATATATTAAATCCTATTTTAACCATAAAAATTTTTTTATGACCATCCTTGAAAGAGTAATTGAAAAACATAAAATCATCATCCATAAAGGTGGTAAATCGACACCTCACAGACGATGTTGTCAGTTTTTAGAACAAAAGGGGGAGAGAAGAGAATTGATGATGGATATACCATTAACATAATAAAATTATAGTATATATAAGATATTAGATTTATCATGAATGTTTGGATAGATTAGGTAAGTAGAGGATAATAAAATGATATAAATTGAAGAAAATTAAAAGAATGAAAGGGGATTTACCTCTTGAATTCTTCTCATAAAAAATTCCTTAAGGAACTTGGAAATGGTCTTTTGGTGAGAAAAAAAAGACCATAATGTGTGGGATAGTTTTGGAAGAGTAAATGGTTAGAATATAATAAATATTCAAGGATTTGTAGGTGTGAGGAGAAGAGGTGGTGAGGGTTATATTTATAGTGGAGGAGAGGGGTGTTTTTGATTATTTTATTCAATGGTTTATTATTTTGGCTCAAGACTGTGAATAATTTTGACTCTCATGACTAAATAAATTAAATATAAAATTATAATTCTATATTATGATATTACATCATCCATGACTCAATAATTCATGTATTTTTTAAATATCATAAATTATCATATTTCACTATTCACCAAAAATTCAACTATTTTAGAAAAATATCAAAAATTCACTCTAACATTTTTTCCATGTAGAATTAAAAAATGGAATCCATTTAATGAAAAAAAATCTAAATATGAGAAATTTAATTTTTAAATAAAATCACCATTTACTCAAAAAAATACTTATTTTAATATTATAATTATTTTTATAACACTTTGAAAATTTTATTAAGGTCGTATAAAATTATCTTATAATCATAAGACAATAAAATATTAATTTATGAATCTATTTTATGAAAATAAATTATACTTTAAATCATTATATTAATTATAAAATTGTAAATAAACATTTATCTTTCACAAAAATACCAACACTTAACTTATTGTTTTTAAAATATCTATTTACTTATTCCATGATATAAATATAACATATTTTAATTTATAAGTTACCCAAATTTTATTTATACTTTCATAGGTGAAGTTGTTATTCTATTGTTCATATTAATATTCCTAATGGTCACACTACTATTGTAATGGCCATATTTTATATTATACTATAGTTTTAAACTCAGTGTTCTATGAAGCATAAACTATCAAAGGTATTAAATTTTAAAAGTGACATACCATAAGATCTTGGGTTGTTGCAAGTATTGATGATTCTCATGTTTTAGTTTATTTTTTCAGGGAACATATTTTTTACAAGTTTGGAATACCAAAGTCTATTATCAATTATCAAGGGTCACACTTTTACAATTAGAATTTGGATTCTCTCCTTTATAAGTATGGGCTGACACACAAAACTTATAATTTGTACCACCCCCAAACAAATGTATTTTCTGAAGTTCTAAATTGGGAGTTAAAGTGAATATCGGATAAAATCGTGCAACTGAATAGAAAATATTAGATAAATCACTTGGATGATGATTTTTGGGCTTATTGTATGAAATAAAATACTCCTATTAGTATTAACCCACTCTAGATTGTTTTTAGTAAATCCTGTCATCTCCCCATGGATGTCAAGCATCAATCATTTTGAGAGTTAAATAAGTGAAACATCGATTTAGCATAAGAATAAGAACAAAGGAAGATACAACTTCAAGAGATCAATAAGATTTTATTATCATCATATGAGAACTCAAGAATCTATAAAGAGTACAAAAAATTAACCCATGAAAAGATGATTTGGAAAAGGTAATTTCATAAGAGTGACAAATTTCTTCTTTATAGTTCATGATTGAAGTTGATGATCAATAAGTTTCATTCTAGATGGTTAGGTCCTTATGTTTTATATAATGTTTTTACTTATGGGGTAGTATAGATCACACAAGATGACATAAGAAGGAGAATTATAGTCAATGGGTAGAGGTTGAAGAAATACATTGAGGGACTTCCCACACATACAGTTGATTTCATCACACTGCATGACCCTGTCATCACTTGAGAAAATCATGTTGTCCCTAAACCTTTTACTTTTATATTATTTTCTATATTTTAAAATTATACATTTCATGTGCATATATCATCTCATAAGGTTTAAATTTAGGATAATATAATATTTTATGTGTGGGGGATGGGTCAATATTTTGGGGTAGCTTCTTTAGGTTTTTAATTTTTATGTTCTATGTGTGTTTTATGTTTCAATTTTCAATCAAATAAAAAAATGAAAAAAAACACCATGTAATATGATCATTTACATGTGGAACATATATAAAATACAAGTTTAAAATTTTCAAAATTCACCGGTATCATGAAACTCGTGATGAAATATTACTCATGAGTAATCATACTAACACCCTGATCAGTTCATTGTTGGTACCAAAGCAAACAACATAGTTTCAGGTCAAGAAAATGGAAACCAACCTATGATCTATGATTGATTGTTACCTAGAATGTAGATAATGGTGGATGGGACTGAGAAAGGAATCATGACTGGTTTGGTGTATTTTCCTAGTTTTATTCTTTTTTTCACTTTTTAGATTTTGATATGTATGATATTTTGTGGATGTATGAATTTATTAACATGTATATAGTTCACTTTGATATCACATAGTCTATATTTATTTCTTATAACTTTCCATGATGTCGTTTTATAGATTTACCTGATGTATGATATTGATATTATTTCAATATTTATAGAACTCTTATATGGTTGTACATTCTCCCTACTATACCACCATAGACCCTCACTACTAATAATAAGCCTCTGAAATTTTTATATGGAAACTTTGGTGAGAACACTAATCAGTGGTCTCCAACGGATGGATGTTACATAAATGATGCCTATAAAAGGATGAGATTCTTACCGATTGATGCTACCCTTATTGCATGCATACTGCCTAAGCATTCTCTTCCTCCTGTAACTTAGTCTTTCATTAAAGTGAAGGCTCTAGTACCCTTTCTGAGTTTTAGCATCCTTAAGTTGTGAAATGGGACCTTTTTTCCATTGGATTGCATATGGAGGCATGAATCCATTTCTTGATTCTCCTTTGATCTTTATCAAATTGTAATCCAATTAAGAAGAAGATGCAGGTCACTACAATAACTTTATATGTACACATTTCCTTAATATTCCTTACATGTTAAATCCTTAAAGATTGATTAAGACAATTCATGGATTATTTACACTACCAACGATCATTAGATGATCCCCTAAAACTTATCAATGGTATTGGATCCTTTTTTCAAGGATTAAACATGTTAAATTCATAAGTTTTTTAATAATATACATTATAATTCATATGAAATTGTATCATAAAATATTTTATGTTGAAAAACTTATATTTATGTTAACCATAGTGTTTAATTCACTTATATAATAAGGTAAGATATATAATAAATTTTTTTTCTTGAATTAAAATGTATGATATGATATAGGATATCATAAAATACATCGCATCCCCAGATTTATAAAAAACCAAGATTCGTATTGTATTTAAGATATCCCGCTATATCATTAAATATGATTGATTTTATCTGATAATACCTATCGCAATCAAAGATATGTATAATATTTTATGATTGAGGGTTAAATCCTAAAATATTATTAATATTTAGACCACCTTCTCTCTTATAAATTTCATATTTTACCATTGATAGTCATACATAAAATACTACATGTATAAAAAATTAAAATTTTTATATTTGGATGAAATTACATATAACTTTTAAATTGTTTTTAAATTATATGTATTATGAATTATAAAATGATTTCTTTATTACCTAAATAAAATATAAAAAAATTCATAATTATTTCTGATGTTTATAAAAAATAAAGTGATTATTTATTAATTTATTCTTTTTATTATTCATGTTTATAATTTTTTATAGGATTTGAATAATGTGTATACTTTATTTATATGATAATTTTTTTATAGGAGATAAATCCTTGCATTACATGCTTGGTATGGCTCTATAAGAGTTAGTTTTCATCTATCTTGGCCTTAATTATTTTTAGAGTTATAATCTTAAATATGGTTATTGAATATAGTTTGTGAATATTAGGTGTTAGAGATATCATGAATTGAATTCTATCTTGAGTAAAGTCTCCCTGGGGAGAGTTACTTGGGGTTCAACTACCCATCATCTTGGAGGATTATGCCTTATTCTAGAAAGGTGAGTGGTTTGTTATCTATCACTCTGGGTTTAATCATTTATATATTATCAATCCCATAAAACACATCTAATTCAAATGAAAAATTCACATACCTTATATATGAGATGCATTTGGATATGTATTAATATGTTTGACTTCTATTTTTAGTGTGTAACATAGACTTGGGGGTTGTGTAGAGAATTATACATTAATTTATTGTTAACGCATTTATTTAGTGGGTGGAATAGGATTCCAAAACTAAATCATTATAATCATGCGTTCACAAAAGGAATAAATACATGTGATAATGAAGAATTAATTATATACAGTGGGTTTAATATGCATGAGATGTATATTAAACTACTAATAATTTTAAAAGAAAAACCTTAAAATAATAAGTGTGAAATTACTTCCAAAGAAAATCATTTTAAGACCTCAATCATCCATCTAGTTAGTTTCATGCCTTAGTTGAGTTCCCTTGGATTATCTTAGGTAAGAAAGTTATAAGTTTACCCTAACGGTTAAGGCCTTGTACTTAGAGTTTGATTTGGGAAATACTTAGACAGAAACTCATAATGGTTATTATACCAAAGTAATATAATTGAGTGAATATATATGATAGATTTGGATAAAGATTTTATCCACTAAACAATACAAGAATCATAATTGTTATGATTGGGATTATTTCCAACCTAAATAATCAATTAGTGAGATGAACACCCTTGAAGACTCGTTGTAACATCCCAGGTAAATAAAGAATATGACATTTATGTATATATTAATATTTTTAAATTAAATATTAATTTTACTTTAAAATGGGATGTTATGTATAATAGCATACTCAACACACAACAATAGGTTTCTTTGAAATCTTATGTTGCACACAACTTTGAGTTATACTGAAAAATAATATAATATTATTATTATTTTAAATAGTAGTTAATGCATAGTCATTATATTGGCAGGAATGAACAGAACTAACTAAAATATGATTTCACATGTTTTTTAAATGTTTTTACATTTATCCAATTAAATTTAGAGTCTTAAAATGTGAATGAATCCAATTTTAAGCTAAAATACTCTAATATTCTTTAAAAGGTTGATTTACCGCCTTTTGATGGAGAACCATTTTTAAATCTAGTTTTATTTAAATCTTGTTTTTTTCCACTTATGTGTTTTGAATTTGTAAAAATTTATTCCATATTTGGAATCATGATTTCTAAATTTTTTAAATAGGTAACTTTTATTTTTAGACATTATGAATATTTACTTCAGTAAATATTTTATTTACCATGGTTAAAAGGTAAATCTGGTAAATAAGGGTTAAAAAATATTATTATTATAATATTAAATTACCCTAACATGTGTCCTAATACTATTTTTTGATACATGTCCGACCATGGTCATATTTGGGTTGATTTTGGGACCCCATGGAGCCACTTGGGAGTGATAATGACACTTTATATTAATTAATTTAAAGTAAAGACAAAAATGACATAAACATATATCTTTTAGTAAATCAATTTTTACATGGGGTAATATAAGTTATCTCTTCGACTATAAATATTTATTTTAAATATAAAAATATTTCCTATATCATGGTATTTTATTTATAATTTTTATACATCAAATAAATTAAATTATTTATGACACAATGATGATGAAATTATTACCTTATTAATGAATGATTTAAATAAATGAGATTATAAAATTTAAAAAACTGTGAAAAACCTATCCAATTATTATTGGATGATTTTATTTCAAAAAATATTCATCTTATATTATAATTTAATGAGTTTTTTACCTTTTTAAACTGAAAATAAGTTTATAATAAAAAAATTCTTTCAAACTTTCCTAAAGAGCCCCTCCTCCCCCTTATAAAAAGTCATCACCTCTAACCCATTACTGACACCTATAAATCCACATGTCTCATACAAACTCTTCCCAATTAATCTCCCTATATCCCTATATTACTCCTAGAAGCCTTCCCATAGGTATAAGGAAATTCAAGTAAATATTTTGGTTCAAACCAAAGGGAGATACCCGATTTAAAGGTAACATCTTCTCTTAAGTTGTTTTCTATTATTTTACTTCTCCAATCCCCTAAACTCTCTTTATTACTTTATTTTATAAAAAAACCAGTATCCTAAATATACTAGGTTGTTTTTATGAGAATTATTAGAACTACACTTCCACACACCTCCATCTAATGGATACGAACATACTGTTTCTGTGGACGGCGAACTGCTGCCTCATGAAACGATGATTGTTCAAATATCTCTAACCGCCTCTCATGGTGGATATTATGATGAAACTGTATTTATATATGATATATATTATGTTTATGTTTTCTATATGCTTATGTATTTTTCATTTATATCATACCTTTATGGTTTCCATAATGGGTAAATACGATAATTTCATTTGAGGAAGTGCGGACTACCGCCCCCTCAAAGTGATATGACTCATTCATGCTATATGTGGGATGTATAAAGGATGGAGTTAATGAAATTATATATTATATTATACTGTAATTATAATATACCTATTTATTATTATGTTTTCATTCCATTAAAAATATGAAATATAAATGAATGTAGTGTTCATGCGTACGTACAGATTACCGTCTCCATGAACGGTGCATTTCATTTCTTATCTCCAAATGCTATGTAATATTATAAATAAATATATATACTGGATATATATGATATATATGATATCTAAATAATTAATATAATTCTGTATATAATGTAATTTTGACCACATGGACAACTTTTAATTATAAGAAGTTCATTTTTGAATCAAGTGCCAAATATCAACAAAACGACCATTATTAACTTAATTGATTATGTAATGATTATAACATGGTAATAAGTAGTATAATAGGAATCATAAACTTTAAAAAGGTTCTGAATAAATTATAAATTAACTTTAGTTTATTATTAATTATATTAAAGAACTAACAAGTCATGTCGGACATGAGGTAAGGGGTTTTCATCTCACTTTTTATTCTCGTGAGATTCATGCTATATTTGTCAATATTTACTTTTTTTTTTGGTGTATTTACTGACCATTATTGTATTATTTGAGTAATATACTTTAATTTATGGGTATTTACATATTCATTTTATGATCCTTCCTTCATGGGTTGTATGTTTTGTAAGTTACCAAATCGGTTAGGGAACCATTCACCGTACTCTTTTAGTCAAAATCTTCTTTTATGTCATGTCTTTTAATTTCCTTTTTATCTTGTTTGGATATGTTATTATATATCCTTATTGCTGTAAAGTTTATATACATGTTATTATAGACCATTTTTTCTCTCATCAACTCATTTTCTGAATTTTAAAGAGACGTCGTTAGGATGTCGAATTTCTGTAAGAGAACTTCTTAACCCAATTTCAATTCTTTGGGTTAAACTTATACTTATTGATTATGTCGTGATATGAATATGTGTGAATGGACTATGATTGTTTTAAACTTAATATACACTTATATTGGGTGTATTATTATTTTTCACACATAATTATTTCATTTATTTGTCCTTAATCTAAGGATATGATCTTTGCAAGGGACTTTGTCTCAATTTACATTCCATTGTTACTTTTTTGTTTTTATACACCAATTCACTTTTATATTGTGTATATACTTCCCTTTGACATATTATATCATTAATATAATTATTCTAATGATATCATAAGATTCTATTAATGTTATTCCTCAATTATTTGTATTCAAGCGTCTCTCATTTGGTTAATAAGTCTTTAACAAAATTATCATTTTAAATGTTTTAAAGATTTATTCTTATAAATCTTTCACATTAATGTTCATTTTTTAAAAATGGTTTTAAGGATTTATTTATATGGAAATGAATGTTTTGAAATTAAAATTTCTTTCAAAATATTCAACATGGTATGGTACACTTTGATTCAAAAATCTCTTTATTAAATGTTTTAAATGGTTTTGAAAATGGTTTGATAAAGCATTGATTATGTCAATATCTTGAAATGATATATTGTGATTGTAATGTGGAAATGTTATCTTTCCTTTATTATTGTTTTATGTGTTATGAATATTTTATGGTTATTGGGAATTGTTTACATATACAGGTGGTTCCTTGATAAACCTAGGGCGGGTGAACCCGAGATATATCTCCAATGCATTGGGTAACGTGACAGAGGTAAATGTTAATGTTTCTCCTAAGAGATTTAGGTAATATACTGTGATTGGTATTCCAAACATAACTCCCTATGTATCTGTGAAAGCTACAATGTAATTATGTTATGTATTCCATAAGTGACCTTTATGATTTATGATTTCCATGTGTTATTCATAAAACTTATTATTTTGGGTTGTATGTTAAAGATTGAAAAGTATGATTTCATTGATTTGTATGTATTGATGGACTAATGTTTTCTTTACTTGTTTCTTAACCCTTACTGATATTTTTATGCTCATCCCAAGTTTTGAAATGTTTTTCACAGGACTTAAAGATGAATAGAGTCAAGGATGGGATCAAGAAAAAGTCATGATGTCTAAAACATGGAACTGGATATGTTTTTTAAGAGTTTTTATTATATAAAAAAATAGGAACTGAGTAGAAGTGTATAATTTGTAATTTTTTGAGATTTAATGTAATTTTTATGGCCTAATTATCTAAAACTCTAAACCTGAAAATATCCTCAATGTGAATTATTGATTTAACTCAAGATTAAGTAATGTTTAAGTTTGGGTCCTTATACTCGTTACTTAGTAAAATGTGGATCTTATCTCACTAAATTGATATGATATATGTGGTCATCATTTTTAAAGGGATTAATTTCATTAAAAGTTTTAAATGAAAAGATATAATACATGATACTCATCCATATATATGTCACCATTATAGGTTATGACTTACATCACAATAATCATATTGAGATCCCTTATAGGTATGATATATAGAATAGTTAGATATTGGTATCTAGAGTTGAGATGTGTTCTCAAGGATAAGAATTCTAAGCATCTAAATGTTAATGTCATAAAGATCAATTTCAGTAACTCTGATTAATGGGTATTGGATATTGGGTGTGCATCACACATTTGTACTGACAAACACAGACTTGGAGATATAAGGGGATTGAAAAAGAGTGAAGTATATATTTGTGTCAGTAATGAAGAAATAATTTTTGCATTATAAGTTGTTGATTATTATTTTATTTTACAAAATTTATTTGTATTATAATAAAAAAACTATTATGTTCCCACCATAAACTAAATTTTTATTTCATTATCTTGGTTGGAAAAGAAAATATTCTTTTTCACTATTAATAACAAGAGCTATTATATATATATATATATATTAATGAGATGTTTTATGGAATTGGTAATATAATAAATGGTTTATAAATTAAAAATATGATTAATCCTATTTATAACATTCAAAATAAGAAGGTTATAGTTGATTCTAATCTCATATATCTTTGGAATTTTTGCCTTGGACATAAACAAAACAAACACATCAAAGGAATCCTTAAATATGGACTCTTGGAACCATTAAATTGTCAATATATTTAGAATTGTGAATATTATTTATTAGTAAAGATGACCAAATAACATTTTAATGGAAAATTTGTAAGGTATAGTGGATTATTAGATCACATACATAGTGATGTGTTTAGACCAATGAGTACTCAATAAAGTGGTGGTTTTAGATACGTAATTACTTTAACAATGAATGTAGTCATTATGTATATATGTTTCTAATAAGAAAAGTATGAAACTTTTGAAAAGTTCAAATAGTTATAGAATTAAGTATTGATTCAATTGGACA
Organism: Viscum album; assembly: GCA_963277665.1. Lineage (NCBI taxonomy): Eukaryota > Viridiplantae > Streptophyta > Magnoliopsida > Santalales > Viscaceae > Viscum > Viscum album. The sequence continues at coordinate 1,302,260,327 of OY728160.1, read as the reverse complement.
AGAGTATTAAGATCCTATGATTGGATTGAGGTGGTGAATACTTAAGTTATGAATTAATTGATCATCCCAAGGATTGTGGAATTGTTTCACAACACACTCATCCTAGAATAACATAATGGAATTTTGTGTCTAAGATGAATACTCACACATTTTTGGATGTGGTTAAATCAATGATGAGTTAGTGTGATCTTCCTAATTCATTATGGGTTCATGATCTAGTTACCACTACATTCCTCTTAAACTATGATCCATCTAAATTAGTTATAAATACACCATATGATATATGGTATGAGAAGCATATTTTCTTTTATTTTATAAATATTTTTAGTTGTGAATCCCTTTATCATTATTTAATTCTGATAAGATTAGTCTTAGTCCTAATAAATGCTTATATATTAGTTTTCTAAGAAGAAAGGGGGTATTATTTATACAACCCTACTAAAAAAAGTGTTTGTGGCCTGATATGATAATTTATTAGAAAATATACACATAATTTGATGTTTTAGTGGATGAAAATTTTAACTTATAGAAGATAAAAACCAACAAATAGGAAGTGTTACTGAGGTATAGGTTGAGCTAGTTCTATAAAGAGTTGTGGAAGAAGAACCAACTCAAACTACACAAGAACCTCAAAGGTATGGTATGATTTTTCAAGATATCATGAGATATTGATTTATAATATCTAATTATGATTAGTAAATGTTCATAGATGATAAAAATATCACTTACCAAGAGGAAATTAAGAGTTTTTATTATGATAAATGGTTAAAAGTCATGGAATCTAAAATGTACTCCATGTACACTAACCAAGTTTAGAACTTTGTGGCTACACCAGAAGGGGTGAAACCCATAGGGTTAAAGTGGGGTTTATATAAGAAAAATAACATGGATGGTAGATTTTATATCTATAAATAAATCCTAATTGTAAAAGGTTACAAAAAATATCTTGGTATTTATTATGAAGATATTTTTTCACTTGTTGTGATAATAAAGTCCATTAATATTTTTCTTACTATAGCATCTTACTTTGACCATGATATATATCAAATGGATATAAAAATCAATTCCTCTAATTTTAATTTATTAAAGGATGCATATATAATACAACTAAATGACTTTTTAGTGCTAAATGATAATGTTAGGGTATGGAAGTTTCAACAGTCCATTTATGGATTGAAGCAAGCATCATAAATTTGGAATATTTGGTTTTATGGTAATTCAAAGAGTTTGGTTTCATAAAAAATGAGAATTATTATTGTGAATATAATAATATTATTGGGTTCATAGTAGTTTTTTTGATATTATGTGTGGATGAAATACTACTTATCAGAAATTATATCTCAACACTTAACTATTTGAAGATGTGGCTGGGTAAATTATTTTTGATGAAATACATGGGTAAAGAAACATACATATTGGTTATGAGGAAATATAGAGATATATATAAGAGGTTTCTTCAAATAAATCAGGAAACTTACATTGGTATAGTGAAAAATTGGTTTAACATGGAGAAATCCAAGAATGTGCCTTTATTAGTGTTACATGGAACAATTCTTATAAAGATTAAAGATCCTTATAAGGAGTTAACAAGGATGAATATAATTCCTTATGAATCCTATAGGATTTATCTCGTATTCCATATTTTTCACTCAACATGATTTCACTTATAATATTATCATTAAAAGTAGATACCAATCCAATCATGGTGAGAGTCAATATATTTCTATGAAGAACATTATTAAGTACTTGAGATGGACTAATGATGTGTTTTATGATATTTGGAGGAGAGGATGAGATCTGTGTAAATGATTTCATAGATTAGTCTGATAGATATGATATGAAATATAAATCTATTTTATTATTTTTCCTAAATGGTTGAGTTATCGGTTGGAAGAGTTCTAAACTAGACACTATAATAGACTCAACAACATAATCAGAGTACATCACTACATGAGATGATATAAATGAAGTAATTTGAATTAATAAGTCCATATCTAAACTAGAGGTGGTTTCTAGTATTGAGGGATAAATCAAGATTTATTGTGTCAATAATGGATCAATATCTTATTAAAAGGAACAAAAGTCTCACTAAAGGACCAAACATATCCTTCTTAAATATCATTTTATATGTGATATTATTGAGAGGGTTGATGTTAGGATCTTTTAGGTGGATAAAAATTAAAATGTATTGGATCCTTTAACAAAACCATCGGTGTAAAAAAATCACGAGGTTCATGTAGATTCTCTTAGTATACAGTATTTAAGAGATTGATGTAATGGTTTCATAATTTATTATGTTATAATAATAAAGGCAATATCCATTTATCATTTATTCATGTGTGCTACATTTTACGTTACATGAATGGTGGGATGATAATATCTCCTCAAAGTATGACTTTATATTATCATTAATCGATGATTATCATGGAGTAGTATGGGTTGTGATAATATGTCTAGATTATCATGAGTACTGGACTCCTGAGATAATAAATGGAGACTTATTATTTGTACTGACCCACCAATCATATCCCATGTAATTTCATGTAGTCATTTATATTATTAGGGGTGTGTGATTATAATTAATCTTTATTTCATGAGTTTGGAAAGATAACAAACATGAAAACCTTCATACTTTGTTACATTTCTTATACAAGTCATTGTGACCTGGCTAATTAAGGTTTTGTGGGTATGTTATTAATCATTTCATCAGTTTTAGCATAACCAAGATGGGATTTGTCCACTTGCATGATGATAAAAGACATCTAGACCTTGATTGAATTATACTATGTAAAGGAACGTCTATGCTTAGTTGAATCACATGAGAAGTGTTTATGTAATTGGTTGAGGGGAATTTGATGTGCTCATCCGTATGAAAAATGATATGTGAAGAATTCATCGACCATGCTTGTCTTTTTTAGAGAATCATAAAACATAAGGTATCCTATACTTGATTGAAATTATTCTATGTTTAGTGGTTACTTTATGTCATGGTAATGGATATTATATATTTATATGCATGATATATATGATACATCTTATAGTAAAAAAAATTCATGAGATATGAGTATATTTGATGGAGATCACATAGGACCCCTCAGTAGCATGAGTATCGCTAACTCTTTTCTTGAGTCTACTCTTTGATTACATCTTTGAAATGGGGAATTATTATTATTTTTAATGATAATAAGGACTTCATGGTCATACTATTAGGCCTTTGGATAAGTATTAAATTTTAGAAAATTATTTTGTTCCAAAATGAAGATAGTTTGATAAACCATATCCAAAATAGTTTTGGATGGATTCACAAGAGTTGTAAAGTTTTACATCAAGACCTTATGATATTCAAGTAAAAGTTTGAGATTATTGGATGTGTACTTAAATGGGGAATATCATATGTATACCCAAATCATATTCATGGATATCCATAAGATTGATATCTTATCATATGATGCATTTTAATCATAAATGAGTCATGTGTAGCCTTTTCCACCTATATCATATATTACGATTATGATTTATAATTTCATGCACACTTCCATATACCTTATACATGGCTTACTTTAGTTTTTAATCCATGATATGTACTATTTAATACTTTTTCATGATTCATTGAAGTTCTCATTGAAGAACGCATCAAAAGGCAGTAATGCTCGTGCTATGAGATGACACTCGATGGTTAACACTCTTTATTTAATGTATTTCTTTGAGGATACCTATAAAAAGATAAGATACTTACCCATTGATGTTACCATCACTGCATAAATACTTTAAAATCAATATTTTCCTCCCATAACTTATTTTGTCACTATGGTGATTTCACTAACACCCCTTATAAGTTTTGCAGTCCATAAGTTATAAACTGGGATCCTTTGGTTGGTGGATTACCTATAGATGTAAGGATTCATTACTTTATACACCTTTTATCTTCATCAAACCATAATTTATGTAAGAATAATATAGAGGATGCTTCAACAACTTTACAGGTACACATTTCTTTGATATTCCTTACATGTCTAATCCTTGAAGACAGATCTAGCCAATTCATGGGTTGTTTCTACTACCTAAGATAATTAGATTATCCCTTAAAAACCATTAGGTTCCAACTGTGTAATAAACCCTTATAGTATGGGATCTTTATTCATGGAGTTTCATTGGTATTCATGAATTTGAGGCAATGATAGTTGAAAAAATATTGGTGGTGTAGTAAAAACGTGGTGGTTGATTCTTCTAGTGAAGGACTCCATGTCTAAATGATGAAGTAAACACATGAGAATATAGCTTCATAGTAGTTATTATTGTGTTTCTAGATATACATTTCTCACCTTAGGTTGTTGTTGGTGGACCCATGATCTTCCCTTATGTGAAATATTTCCACAATGGTGATGTTGACTTAGCGATCCTATGTGACCATATATTCTCATGTGATAGACCTAAAGGGTTTTCCTAAAGGTGGGAAGCATGTTTGAAACCTTCCCAAAGTAGATAGTAGTTTTATCTTAATATTTTTTTTAGATATTGTGATGGATATCTTAAGTGGAGACCACCCTTGAAAAGAAATACCCTTAGTGTGGTATGTTCATCAAATCCTTTGTGGATGTTTCCATCACATGGGAATTATTTATACATGGTTGTAGAAGATATTTTATCAGGTTATTTTGGTTTTTTATTTCTCTTGTTTAGTGTGTATTATCTTAGGGTATAGAGTTAACAGAGAAGGGTCATCTGAACATTTCGGACCATCTTCTTCAAATTATGGCGGATTGGTCCACCTGGCGGGCAGTGGTGTGGTACTAAGTTGTTTGATTGAGGTTGGTAATTTTTATTATGATCTTGTAGATATATTTTGAAAAATTGAAACAAAAACACAATTGTGTTGTCTTCAATATAGGATGTTAAAACTATTATATACCATGTTGTATATGGAGGATTTCCAAAGATACTAAGGTTAGAAGTAAGGCCTATGGTGAATTTTTCCCATGATCTAGAAACATAGCTGCATGTTCCTTATGGGTAGGATATTTCATAGAATCCAACATTGTTCTTTGGAAGAATTTTGATTTTTGAATATTTTAGTGTAAATAATAAATCCTAGTGAAGTGATAAGTGGTGGAGTATAGGGTAGATGATCCACTCTCATACACAAAACATTATTAATTCTCTTTAAAGGTTGGGAGCGAGATGGTCCCACAAATTATGACCTTATCAACAAACCATTTAATATGGATCTTTATTGTTTATGGTTTAAATTTGCCTCATGATGGGGGAAAACATCAAATAAGAAATTTATTTTGGTTGTATAGGCTTGGAAAGACTCACATGGAGTATATGCATGTTTTGTAGAGGTATTTCCTTGAAATGAGCTAGAACTGATGACATCAATGATGAGAAAGGGTGTTCTATTCTTGGTATATAGTGTTCCAATATCTCTTAGTTAATTACCCAAAATATGAATAATATGAGTTCAAATATATAATGTTTTCCACATAAGGTTGTTTCTTGAGATTTATATTTTAATAGATCTAGTTCTTTCCTTTTCAAGGATAAAAAGGATTAATGGTGGGGGGATGAAGTGACTCAGATTTTTACTAGTTGTGACCTGACTCAATTTTGAGTTTCATTATTCTAATACCTAACTAGTGGTAAAATGTTAAATTTACCCTTTAATATGACCTTATAATTTTTTTAGTGGTTATGCTGACTCAAAGGAGTGGTTTTTACCCCTAGGCCAGGCTGATGTGAAGTTGCAAGAATTATAGAGCCTTGATAATAATATATTAAAAATTATATATTATTCTTATCATGGGAATGTGTATTTGTGATGAATTTATTATATTTCCTAAATATGGTCTCATGTGGTAAAACTAAGACTATTATTGGGTCTAGAATTAGGATTTTATCCTAGGAGTGGTGTTAGATTCATTCATACTTGGACCCTTGGGTGGTTGTCATAATAGGTGGATTAATTAATTAAATTAAATTATTTAATTAATTTATTGATTGATTGATTTATTATGGATAAACCCTAGGGGAAGACTATAAATATTCTATTATGTTTCCCACCTAGGGTTATCCATTATTTCCATTAGTAATAACCCTATAGGGAGTGATAAAGAGGAGGCTAGATCATGAGAAGATCACATGGAAATGACGAATGATCCCATGATTGCGACACCATATTAAAGAGATAAAGATTCAATATTGAGGTAGGTACTCATGGTTTATGTTTCCCTATTCCTCGTAATTTATATATCGGGATTGATGGATTAGAATAAATTCTTCATGAATAATTTTGGAATGATCATTCTTCTATTTTATCTCTTCCCTATTGTGATTATTAATTTCCTCATTCCCAAACCCTAAATTTTAATAGCTTAAATTTTCTAGGGTAGATAGATTTATCTCCTATGTTTTTACTTGGATTATGTGATTTCATTAGAGGAATGATGAAGAATGAGGATATTATATTCTCTTCCTATCTCTTCTCCCCTATATTTTATCTCTTCTCCCTCTTTTTCCCTCTTCTCATGTGGATGTTGGTAGTGAGGTGGAGAATATGAAATTGAGGGTATGGGGATTAAATTGAAAGGTGGGGTCAAGCATGTAAAGGGATAAGAAAATCATTTTTATAACATAGTGTGAATGGGAGGAAAACACCATCAAAACTATTGCTTCATAAATGGAAGTTCAACCTCTATTGCAGTCAATATTTCATGGAATTGAGGCTGACTGCCATTGTGACCAACAATGTATAGGGGTGGTGGTATAATTTTCATTGTGGCACAGTCCTAACTAATGGAGCCTAACCCATTGAACTAATCTAGGAGACTAGCTGGTCTGGGTTGGTTTTACCCTAAACTAAACCTATGATGGGTGGTATACATGTGGTATATGCATGATCACCCACCCCTGGTGCACCACTTGGTGTGCCCAGGTCCCACCATATGGACCATTCCTATTCTGAGGGTGGGGATATTTTTGATAAAATATTCACAAAGTGTCTGATTTGGGTAAATAAATATCCTATAATAAGTGTTCTTCCACATAGATCTCAATGGTGTGGCTTGTTTGTCCATATGAAACTATTTGTGAGGCAAGATTGTCTATTTTATGATTTTTCTCCATAGATCTGATGATGGGGTTCCATTTTGATGATTTTATAATTCACTGGGGGTCAAGTACTTCCCCTCATATGCTTTGAATTTCATATTGAGTTGTGTGTCCACCCATGTTTCCAATAGGTTTAGATTCTATTTCTCATATGTTATATGCTACTCCCACATGTTGTGTGTTACCCTCACCTACAGTGTGATACTAAGGGTGTAAGTCCTCTATATATGATTTTATATCCTCTCTATCATTTTTTTGTGTATCTCCCATCTGTTTTAGGCTACTTGATGAGACACATGTCCTATTTTATGATTCTAGAGAGGTAACATGGGTTCACTCATACCTGGGTGGTTGATGGTATGAATTAGTACTCCCATGACTAACTTCTATCCTTGTTCAAGTTGTGGGTTCCCTTGTGGGTTTCTAGAAATATTTCTTGGTATCGGTAGTTTTAGAAAACAAGGTATGATTCCCTTTCAGATGACATACATACTTAGATGAGGATAAGGTCCTCCTTTATGGTTCCCCATGATGATGTGGAAGTTAGAATGGCTGAGTAGATCATATTTTTTTAGACTTGTGACTAATTAAGAACCCTTGGGTTACCTTTAAGATGCAACATACAACTAAGACTTAAACTTTAGTCTTTGTTTTATTTTTGGTACTCCAACAATCTATATCAACTCATGAGATATGAACTTTTATGGGTTTGAGTTGAGATAATTTTTACTTCTCTGTGTTCCTGATAAATATTTTTATAGAACATATTTTTATTGATAATTCCATCCATTCCATTAATTACATTCCTTTATCAAAGTTTGAGGTATCTTGTTTCTTTTATATCCTTTTTGGTTTCAGGGTGTCTTACTGAGTATGTTAATAATCACCCTTTCATGGTCGTTTTGGATACACATTTTTTGTCTGTGTGGATGATTCATAGGTTTTAAGAGGGTCTTGGTAGAGGTGGAGATAATATGGCTTATTTGAAGCTGACACTCAGAGATTCTTAGTGATGTATGATGGACCATGGTGGTTCATGATGGTATCAGAGACCATTCTGGCTAGAAATAATTCTAGGAGTACACATAATAATGAGTATATCTATAGAAACACATGCTTAAAATACATGTATATTTCATTTTTTAAATGAATATTCATCACATTACAAAAATAAATTCTTGAGGACCATAATATTTTAGTGTATTTGGAAACTTAGAATAAAATATTCTAACTTGGTGAAATATTTTCAATGTTTCCCACAAATATTTTCCCCTTTAATAATTCAACTTAAAACCTTTATTCATAACCTATGGAAATGAAAATAGGAAAGGGGTTATCCCAAAGGCTCAGTAAGGGTAAATAAAGGAAATACGTAAGCATAACATGAGAATAACATTTTAAGATCATACCATACATTACAAAAATCAGAAACATGATACATGGAATAATGATTTGTAGTTCATAATACATGAATCATAAGATAATCAAGAACATGAACCATATGAGCATATCATAGGCATAATACATATAATTTTTTGAAAACACATAAACATGTAATATATTTACCTATAAGTTAAGGATAATTGCCAAAAATTTATCAAGGAACTTCATGGGGACTACACCTACTGGGTGGTACACACCACCATCCCCAGTCTTAGTCATTTCCTTATAAGGGATCGAGTTTCCCCATCTTCCCATAGTGGATCGGGTTTTCTCATCTTCCCATAGTGAATAGATTTTACCCATATCCCCATAGTGGATTGGGTCACCCTATATTCCATAGTGTATTATTTTCCCCAATATTCCCATAGGGGATCAAGTTTCCCCATCTTATATGGTGGATTGGTTTTCCCCATCTTACAATAGTGGATTAAGTTTCCCCATCTTCTATAGTGGATCAAGCCCATCAACTTGAATCCAATCATTATATCATGAGATATAAATCTTTACCCAATAAATTTGAGGGATATATAGCTATAATCCATCTCATAATGAAATCATACATACATGTGAAAAAATATCATAAGAAAACATATCATAACCCATGAAATTAAATGGGTATCATAAACATGTAATCATATCATAACCCATGGAAAAGATACAGGTTTCATAATCATCTCATAAAAACATAACCCATGAAAAGAAGTGTGTTTCATGAACATATAACCCATGAAAGAGAAATGGGTTTCATAGACATATAACATATGAAAGATAAATGTTTTTCACATACATATAACCTATGAAAGAGAAATTGGTTTGATAAACATATAACCCATGAAAGAGAAATGGGTTTGATAAAAATATAACCCATGAAAGAGAAATGGGTTTCATAATAATCATGCCATCAAAACATACACCATTAAAATAAATGATATGAATGGAACCATTGGATAATTTAATAAAAATTTATGAGTAACATTAATGGATTTCATCTTAGATGGAAAATAATTTTGAAATATCTTCTAAAAAAATTTCTTAAGGAAAATATCCTTTATTCTTTGAAAAAAATATTTTTTAAAATATGAAAACTTTTGAAAACCATTTTCTTTGAAAATAATTTGAAAACTTAGGAATAATTCTTGAAATCATTCTGAAATCCTTCTTCCTTGAAAACTTATAAAATAAGCTTGAAAATATTTTGAAAATTGTTTTCCTTAAAAACTTAAAAAAGAAACTTGATTTTTTTTGAAAACCTTTTAATTTGAAAATAATTTAAAAACTTATAAATTAATCTTTGAGATAATTTAAATCATTTTATTTTAAAACAACCTTTTTAAAACATATAAAGGAAGCTTTGAAAATCATTTAAAACAATTTTTAAACATAAAACCATTTTTCAAAACCATTTTTCTTTGAAAACCATTTTAAAATAAAAAAAAAAATTCCAGAATACTAGAAAAAGAAATATTTAAAAAAATAACCATATAAACTTACAAATTAATCATCAAATAAATTACAGTCATGATGGAAGGTAAGTCCATACATGCCGAACATTCCTTTTTCACCTTAAAAGTTTATAAAAATATCTTGATCAGAAAATGACAAGAAGATTACTTTTAAAAACATTTTTTAAAAAGGTAATACATGGGTAAAATTTTATTTTAAACATCATAGTATAATAGTAAAACATTTTTGAAAACATTTTTAGAAAACACAGTTTTGAAAGAACATGGATTTTTAACCAAAAGGAGAAATAAAGTCAGATTTTCATAAAAACATTTTATTAATTATCTTAAGTACCAGAGAGTGGGAAATGGTATTAATACATTAATATATCATGGATAAACATAGGATAAAAAATTCATGAGATTTATTCAGATATTTATTATAATATTTCATTAATTGAAGCATAATCATAAACAATCCTGATAAATGATGAGATTGTAGTAATAAACTATTACCACTTTGGTAAATTTGAATCATAATCGCCATGAAAGAATAAAATTACATAAATCTTAAAAAATCATGAAAAGAATTATTTTCATGATATAACATTTCAATGATTATTATATACACCCCCATATAAAAATATAGTTTCATAACATGACATGTATCTCAAGGAATTAAAATTGAGAAAAAATTACTTTATTGATTTGGTAACTTTTAAGCCAGAAACCCCATGAAAGAGAGATCATAAAATAGATATTTAAATACCCATAAATTTATTTATATGAATTGTATAGTATATTAATGGTCATTATATATTCCACACAAAATAAATGGGTGATGAATAAGGCATAAGTCTCACATAAATAATGTGAGACGAGAAAACCCTTACCTTAAGTCTTGACTTTCTTCATACACATTCAACCCTCCTGTATAATAAATATAAGTTTATTATAAATCCAAGAAAGAATAATAATATTATATATAATGACATATATTATTTTATTATGACTTTATATTACCCTTTTATTAACAATTCCATGTTAACGTTATGTTTTGGGTAATATTCATGTTGTTTTCTGTATATGTTTTGACTTGTTATTCTTGATCCCCTTACATAGATTGCGATAAATTTATTTAAAGAATGTAAAACATGATATAAATATAATATATATTCATTATATTTGTATTATAATAATCTATAGAACATATAAGTATGAAATAAAATACATCATTCATGGATACAGTAGTTCGTACATATGCATGAACATTGTTTCCATTTTATTGTCATATTGAAAGAAAGAAAGTAAATGAAATATATGTATATATATATATATAATATAATTACAATAGAATTATTATTTCATATATATCATATAATTTTACTAAACCCATCCTTGATATATTCAATGTAAAGTGTGAACGAATCACATCTCTTTGAGGAGGCGGTAGTCCACAAGTCTACAAACGAAGTTATCGTATTTACACAAAAATGGAAAGCATAAAGGTGTGTTTTATATAATACTTATACAGAATTAAATAAATAATAAATATAATATATATCAAATAAAAACATATTTACCATCATAATTACCAACCATGTGAGGTGGTAAAGGAAAAATGAACAACATCATTTCATGAGGCGGTAGTTCACCGTACACAAGAATTGTATGTTTGTTACCCATTACATGGAAGTGTGTAAGGGAAATTATAACCCTTAGAATAAAAATATATCAGTATATTGAGGATAATTAGGATATTATATAATAATTCAATAAGAAAAATCAAGGTGTTGGAGAAATAAAATAAAAGAAAGGAGCTGATGAAGGATGTTACCTCTTCTTTGGGTAACTTCTTTTAATTTGCACCAAAGGATTTATTTGGAAGGATTCATGCCAAAAGTGAGGATCAATGAGTAATTTTGGGATTTTGGGAGATTATTTTAGTAGATTTTGGGTGATATAAATGGATTTATAAGTGTGAATAAGTGGGAGGGGTGAGTGCCATTTTATTGTAGAGGAGGAGTGGTATTCTTGTGAATTTTCAAAAAGGGGACTCCACCCATATTTTTTCCACTACAATTGGCTCCAATAATGGTAAAAAACCAATAAAAGGGATTATAGGTTATAAATATGAACATACTATTTATTTTGGACAATTTTATAGGTCATTTTGGTCCTTAATTTTACGGTTTAGTCTTTTGTTAAGCTAATTTTTCTCTCCATCACTGTAATTAATTTTAATCACTTTAACAAATATTTTTGGTAAAAAACTAAGTTAAACGTATTATAAATTTAAATTATTATGATTAAAAATATGGAATCTATTTTTAAAAATTAAAATCACATAATTGTTAGAAATTTCTTTAAAATTTATCTCACAGACGTTCCACGACAACGGATTTTTAAGCGAAAAGGTCCAAAAGTTTGAAATGTTTTTATATCCAATTTCAATGGGAAATTAGATCAAATGGACTAAATTATATTAAATTATGTAAAATTTATCTAATTAAAAATTAAAACCAAACTAAAATATAATTTAACTATATAAATAAATTAGACGAAAAAGCAATTTTAAATTAAAATTCAGTGTTTTTCACTATTCATCAAAAAAAACTTCTCATAAAAATACCAAAAAATCACCAAAATTGAAAAATTTATATTATGATTCCAAAAATGAAGTTTATTTTTTCAAATAAAAAATATAAAAGTTTCAAAAATTATATTTAAAATGGGTTCTCCGTTTAAAGGTGGTAAAACTACCTTTTAGAAAAATGCATCTTTTTATTCATAAAATTATATTTATTCTTATATTATACCTATAAATTCTATTGGATGAGTATAAAAAATATTAATTGAATATATAATATATAAATTTTATTTAAAAGATTAATCATAAGTGGTTTTTTTAATTTATTGATATAAAATTGTGTTTGTACATAGAAAAATATTTTTCTTAGAAAAGGAATTTCTTCATTCTCAATTAGTTATTACTTTAATTTAAAACTAATTAACAACTAAAGGATTAATTTTATAAAAAAAATTAGATCATATTTTCAAAATTTAGTTAGTCTTATTTTTAACTTCCATTCCAATGGCTAGGTGGTAACTATAATAATATTTTAATAATAATATTAATAGTATATTGTAGTTTGGTAAAACTCAACCTTATATATAATGAAATATATCAAAGGGACTCAGTATTGTGTGTAATAAAATACAAACATAGTTTTTCATGTACCATAAGATAATCTAAGTGTTGAGTGTAATGCAATATTGACTTGGTATTGTATGTAATGAAATCCAAAATTAGTGTTTTCGTATAATAGAAGCTATATTCAATGTTGTGTGAAATGAAAAATATCAAAAAGATTAAATTAATTAGAAAAATATATATTTCACAAAATCTCAGGTTTTTACATTCTACCCCCCTTAAAATTAATTTCACCCTCCAAATTTATCTGGGTTATTAAATGTTTCATACTTGAAAGTTCATTTCTTAGAAACCCAAATCGTAAAAATGAATACTAAAACATCCTTTTAAAAAGTAAATTTGGAAACATAACGGCTACCTAGAGTAACAAATAACTGGTTTTATACATAATATAACATTGGTGGTAAGTGAAAATATGTACTTGGAATAAAATCATAAATATTTATGGGGATTCATTGAGGTCATCAATCACAAACAAGCGAATGATCAATGGAAAGTTGAGGGGCCCAAATTCATAAATATGTAATGATTTAAAAGGTCATAGGTTCAAAAAAAATTAAGGTATTAGGATATAATTTTATTTCTATATCGTTTTCCTAAAGTTGAATAATTTTCATGAAAATATATACTTTCATGATTTCAGGATAACCTCACCCTTTGTTATTCCTTGATCAATTTCCACTTCATCAATTAATTCAATAAATAAAGGTGAATTTTTCATTCCTGAAACATTATCAGATCATGAGATCCACAAATAGAATGATATTTCATTCCATATATCACAAAAAAATGTTATCACAAGTTATCCAATATGAATAAATCCACATATGGAAAGATAATAATTTAATCTCTAAAACCTCATCTGAAGTTTAACATAAACCATTCCATAAATGGTAAACCTTATAACCCTTTTGAAATATGAAAATACAAAAATTTAGAAACAAGGTCATGAAATAATATTAACATTTATCTCCCACATATCACAATGTATATCTTGGTTTTCTCATTCCAAACATGTGAATACCCTCATCATATATTCTCTTGAAACATGGTAATAACCCGAATTGCAATAAATCCTTTTGGAAAACATGCATGATTCCTTATTCCAAGGATTACTGGATATATTCCATAAATACAAGAAGTTGTAAACTTCATCCATGATGACATAGAACACTTTTTTAACAAATCAATAATTAGTTCTAGGGTAATCAATATTATCCAATTTACTTTATCCATATCAATCATATCTTTATCCAAGCTAAATACAATTTTCTCAACATCAGGGACACATTAAGGGTTACCTTCCCTTAATCAAAATATCACCTTTCCATTAAATATCTTTTCTAGTTCATCAACACCATTCAATATATATATTTTTAAATATATAATTTAAAACATATACTTTATGGTTCATATAAAATAATTCTTGAATTCCTAGACATATACACTTCAATCATCCAACTTTATTCTTAAACCATTACCCATGATTCATCATCTTATACCTTAATAACCCTTTCCTAGAATATGAAATATGAATCATGTTTAAAGGTTATTCAACCTCAATATAATCATTATTCTTACATTTAATGTAAATAATACTAGAAGAACATCCCATACATTTCACATGTTGTTTGTGGTCTCTTCATAATCAGCAGAAAAACCATTACTTGAAACACCTTGCTAATTCTCTTCATGATATTTCCGATTAGTAAATAAATTTTCATAATGCCCATACTTTCCACATTAAAATTATTCATCAATTTATAATAACTTATGTAGGAAAATATTCTCATCTGTTTCATTAACTGAACTTTTCATTTTCCCTTTGTAGTTACTTGCTTTGTGTCCTTCTTTTCCATAGTCAAAACATTATCATGTTCCAATAAGACATTCACTTGGGTGCTTATTCCCACATTATTGACACAAATGAAACTGAATATTCTTTCTTCCATGGTCCCCATTACCATAACTCTTAGCGAACTCCTTCCTTCTCTTATTTGGTGAGTCTGATAGTTGGTTAAAGAACAAGTTGTTAATCATGTTCCATGAAAATTGATTAAGCATGATCACAACATCCTTCACTCCAGTGATCATCCCATTCGGCTAATACTCAGAAAATTTTCCATCACATTAAACATTAATCTAGTTACTTCTAGTTCCCACCATTGACTAAAACCATAAATCATAGTGTGATAATCACTTATCATAGCGGAAAACCACATAATCATGAAAAAATTACTTATAGGATGTCTAAATCATGACATATACTTATTTAATCTATGAAACATTAGTTTTATCCTAGGTTATTCATATTAATTCTCTATTTAAATCCTTCATGATGGTTCATAAAGATTTTTTTAATTCCCAAATCATATCCCCTAGGAGTGTCAAACCAAATGTGAATCAAGGCATGTTTTCGTGTACTAGTTTATGCTCAAGTCAGGCCCGATGCACCTTTTCAAATTTTTTACCCCTAGGTACATCTGTGCTAGAGACACTTCCACTTGTAGTATCCAAACGGGGATATATTTCTAGGAAACCAATCTCTCTATCCTTTACCAAAATTCTAGGATAATTTCCTAAACATTAACTCATCCTTAGACTCATCCTTAGAGACTTCACTAGACCTATCCTTAGAAATATCCCTAGGGATATAAGTAAATTTTTCTCATCCTAATTTCTAAAGGTTAACTAAACCTTTAATTTGATACCAAATATAGTGACCCAGTATTAACATACATGGATATTACATCTTTTTAGATGAATGTTTTTCACATTAAAAAAATACATTCCTGAAGACCATAACAGTGTAGTGTCTTTGGAAACTTGGAACAAAATCTTTTAACTTCATGAAAGATCTTCAATGTTTCCCAAAAATATCTTCCCCTTTAGTACTTCTGCTTAAAACCTTTCTTCATAACTTGGGGAAAGCAAAAATAAGAAAGGGGTGATATTGAATTTTTAGTAAGGGTAAATAAAGGAAATACGTAAGCATAACATGGACATAAGTGTGTGATAGAATTAACATAACATTTAAAGGTCATAAACTGCATATCAAATATCAGAAACATGAGACATGGAATAAATATTTATAGTTCATAAGAAATGAATCATAAGATAATCAAGAACATGAACCATGTGATCATATCATAGTCATAAGACATAGAATTTGTGGAAAACACATAAGCATGTAATATCTTTCCCTGTAAGTCAAGGATTATTTCCAAAAAATTATCAGGACACTTCATGGGGACTACACCTACTGGGTAGGACACACCACCATCCCTAGTCTTAGTCATTTTCTTAAAAGGTATCGGGTTTCCCCATATTCCCATAGTGGATTGGGTTTCCCTATATTCCCATAGTGGATTGGGTTTCCCCATCTTCCCATAGTGGATAGGCTCTCCCCATCTTCTATAGTGTATTGGGTTTCCCTATTTTCTCATAGTGGAATGGGTTTCCCTATCTTCCATAGCGGATCTAGTTTCCCCATATTCTCATAGTGGATTGGGTTTCCCCATCTTCTATAGTGGATCAAGCCCGTAAACTTGGATCCCATCATTATCTCAAGAGATATTAATCTTTACCCAATTCATTTTAGGGAAATATAGGTCCCACCCATCTCATAATGAAATCATACATATGTGTGCCATAAGATCATAAGCAATCATATCATAACCCATGAAAAGAAATGGATATCATAAACATATAATCATATCATAACCCATAAAAAGTATATAGGTTTAGTAATTATATAAACAAAGCGTAACCTTCCATAAGAATCAGGTTTCATAAACATATAACATGTGAAAGATAAATGAGTTTCAAAGATATATAACATGTGAAATAGAAACAGGTTTCATAGATATATAACCCGTGAAAAATAAATGGGTTTTATAAAAATATAAACCATTAAAGAGAAATGGGTTTCATAAACATCATACCATCAAAACATAAACCATTCATAGAAATAATATAAATGGAACCTCTAGATCATTTCTCATAAAGGCATGAGTAACATCAACAGATGTCATATTAGATGTAAAATAATTTTTAAATTTATTTTAAAAAATTACTTGAGGAAAATTTCCTTTATTTATTTAAAATAGATTTTTTTAAACATAAAAACTTTTGAAAACCATTTTATTTTAAAATAATTTGAAAATTTATAAATAAGTCTTGAAATCATTTCGAAGACCTTATTCCTTGAAAACTTATAAATGAAGCTCAAAAATATTTAAAAAACTATTTTCCTTGAAAACTAATAAAAGAAGATTGAAAACATTTTGAAAAAAAAAATCATAGAAAATAATTTTAAAACTTGTAAAATAATCTTTTAGATTATTAAAATCCTTTTATTTGAAAATAACCATTTGAAAACAAATAAATTAGTCTTTTAAAATCATTTAAAACACTTTTTAAACATAAAACCATTTTTGAAAACTAATTTTCTTTGAAAATAATTTTAAAATAAAAAAAATCCAGAATATTAGGAAATTAAATCTTTAAAAAAATAACCTTGTAATCTTACAAATGAATCATCAAATAAATTACGTTCATGACTGCGGGTAAGTCTGTACATGCCAAACATTTCTTTTACACCTTAAAAGTTTAGAAAAGTTCCATTATTGGAAAACCACAAGAAGATTCATTTTAAAACCATTTTTTAAAAATGTAATACATTGTTAAAAATTTCCTTTGAACATAATAAGATAATATTAAAATATTTTTCAAAATATTTTTAGAAAACGTGGTTTTTAAAGAACATATGTTTCTAAACAAAAGGAGAAATAATGTCGGATTTTCATAAAAACATTTTCTTAATTATATTAAGTACCAAAGAGTGGAAAATGGTAATAATACATGAATATATCATGGATAACCATAGGATAAGAAAATTCATGAATTTTCATGAGATATGGAACATATTATTTCATTAATGGAAGCATAATCATAAACAACCATGATAAATGATGAGATTGTAGCAATAAACTGTTAGCACTTTGGTAACTTTCAATCATAATCCCCGTGAAATAATAAAATCACAAGAAGATTAAAATATAATTAAAAAAATATATTCATTATATAACATGTAAATGGGAAGTATATACACCCCATATAAAAATATAGGTGCATAACATGGCATGTATCTCAAAGAAGGAAAATTGAGACAAAATTACTTTACCGATTTGGTGACTTTTGAGCCATAAACCCCATGAAAGAGAGATCATAAAAGGGATATTTAAATAACCATAAATTTAATTATATGAACCATATAATAAATTCATGAGTATTATATATACCACACAAAAGAAATTAGTGGTGAATAAGGCATAAATCTCATAGAAATAAAAGTGATCCAAGAAAACCCTTATCCTAAGTCTTGACTTTCATCGTACACATTAAAATCACCTATATAATAAATATAATTTTATTATATATCCACCAAAGAAAAATATTCTTATATCCAATACCATATATGATTTTATTATGACTTTATATTACTCATTTATTAACAATTCCATGTTAACATTATGTTTCAGGTAATATTCGTATTATTTTTCGTATATGTTTTGACTTGTTATTCTTGATATTACTACATAGATCATGATTTAATTATTTAAATAATTTAAAACATGATATAAATATAATTTATATTCATTATATTTTTATTATAATTATTTATATAATATATAAGTATGAAATGGAATACACTATTCATAGAGATGGTAGGTCGTACGTACGCATGAACGTTGTTTCTGTTTTATTATCGTGTTGAAAGAAAGAAAGTAAATGAAATATATGTATATATATAATATAATTATATTTAAATTATTATGTCACATATATATTATAATTTTATTAAACTTTTTCTTAATACATTCCATGTAAAGTGTGATTGAATCACATCGCTTTGAGGAGGCGATAGTCTACACGTCCACAAACGAAGTTGTCGTATTTACAAAAAATGGAAAGCATGAAGCTATGTTTTGTATAATAATTAAAGAAGATTAAATTCATCATAAATATCATATATATAAAATAAAAACATATTGTATATCATAATTAACAACCATGAAATATGGTAAATTAAAAACGAACAATATCGTTTCGTGAGGCGGTAGTTCACCGTACACAAGAATAGAAAGTTTGTTACCCATTAGATGGAAGTGTGTATAAGTGAAGGTATAACCCTTATAATAAATAACTTTAAATATATGTAGGATAATTATTTTATTATATAATCATGGAATAATAAAATTTTAGGTGGTATATAAAGAAAATAAAAGAAATGATCTTGAGGAATGATGTTACCTCTTCTTTGGGTAACTCCTTTTGGTTTGCACCAAAGGGATTCCTTGGTTGTATTTATTCAAAAAGTGAGGATTCAAGGAGTAAGGGAGAGATTTTTGGAAATTATTTGAGCATATTTTGGTTGATACAAAGGGATTTAGAGGTGTGAATAAGTGGGAGGGGTGAGTTCCTTTTTATAGTGCAGGAGTATCATTCTTGTAAACTTTTTAAAAGGGAATTTCACCCATGTTTTTTCCATGAAAATTAGCTCTGATAATAGTAAAAACAAATAAAATGGATTATAGTGTGAAAATATGAACATAAAATGGATTTTTTGAAAATTTTCTAAATCATTTTGGGCCTTAAGTTTAAGGTTTAGTCCTTTGTTAATATAATTTTTCTCTTAATCGCTCTAATTAATTTTAATCAATTGCACTAATATTTTTTATAAAAAAACTAAATTTTCCATATTATAAATAATAAATTATGATGATTAAAAATATTAAATCTATTTAGACAAATTAAAATCACAAATTTAGCTGAAATTAATTTAAAATTAATCTCACAGATGTTCCACGACAATGGGTTTTTAAGCGAAAGGTCTAAAACATTGAAATGTTTTTATATCCAATTTCAATGTGAAATTAGTTTAAATGACTTAAATTAGATTAATTAATATAAAATTTATCTAATTAAACTTTAAAACAAAACTAAAATACAATTTAACTATATAAATAAATTATAAAAAATAGAATTTTTAAATTAAAATTCAGTATTTTTCACTATTCGTCAAAAAATGAAACTTTTCAGAAAAATACCAAAAAATAACCCAAGTAAATTTTTATATTTCACTTCTAAAAATGAATTTTATTTTTTTCAAATTAAAATTATAAAAGTGTCAAAAATAATATTTAAAATGGGTTCTCCATTAAAAGGCGGTAAAATTATCTTTTAGACAAATGCATCTTTTTATTCATAAAATTTTATTTATTCTTATCGTATACCTATAAAATATATTGGATGAGTATAAAAAAATAATTGAATATATAATATATAAATTTTATTGAAAACATTAATCAAAAGTTTTTTGTTTAATTTATTGATATAAAATTGTATTTTTACATAGAAAAATAGTTTTCTTAGAAAAAGAATTTATTCATTCTCAAATAGTTCTTACTTACATTCCTTACTAATTGAAAACCAAAGGATTAATTTTATATATATGTTTAGATCATATTTTCAAATTTTAGTTAATATTTTTTTAACTTCTATTCCAATGGTTAGGTGGTAACTATAATAATATTTTATTAATAATATTAATAGTATATTATAGTTCGGTAAAACATGGCCTTGTGTGTAATGCAAGTTATCGAAGGGACTCGTTATTGTGTGTAATACATGCCAAACATAGTTTTGTGTGTACCACAAGCTAATATAATTATTTAATGCAGTATAATCTTGACTTGGTGTTGTGTATAATGCATGCCACAAGTAGTTCTTTCATATAATAGAAGCTATATTAAATATTGTGTAAAATAAAAAATATCAAAAAGATTAAATTAATTCGAAAAAAAATTGTTTCACAACATCTCAGGGTGTTACAAGATCATCAAGGTCTTGTATCTAATGAATTCAGAGATTTTCTGGATGTATATTCCCTTTGTATTTTCCTATGTAGAGATGTATATATACTTGATGTTTCATTCATGCATTGTATATATTTCAATTGATTATATATATATATATATATTTCCCATTGGTGTCTCTATTTATATTATACATCAAAGATATATGTCTGTTGTAGGTTAATATAATCTAAGGCCTCCCATATTGTGTGATATGACTACTCAATGCTACTCACCAGTCCCTAGCCTATTGGATGTGTTCTTGGGGTGGTACGCTTGGCTTACTGTCAGCTCATATGGGGCCTCGGTGGGATTGGTCATGTTAATTAAAATATATTTAAAATAAAAACCAATAAATTTCATATGTTTTCTCATATTAAAGTCTAAAATTGAGGACTATTTTATTTATTTATTAAAATAACTAAGAAAAAATAACAGAAAAGATGCATTTTACCGAGTATTTTTATATGAAAAAGGAGATATATTTATTAAAATTTAATATAAATTTTCAATAAAACTGCAATTTATTAATTAACTCTCAGGTATTACTTGTATGGTGAAATATGCAACCAACCTTATCTTTTATAGATAGATCATAACCCCGTAATCTAGTGATAAATCTATCCAAAACTCCCACTACCTAAAAATAATTACTAAAGAGTGGTTTTCAATTTCAAAAATTACCAAACTAAACCAAATAATGTAAAATATATAGTAAAAAACTACTTAGATTCCTAAAAAACATTTATAAGACTTTATTTAAATGATTTATATTAAATTATACATATATTCACTATATAAACATTTAATATTCATGAATATATAAAATTATGAAATAAATAAACAAATCATCATGGGACATATTAATTTTAGACAATGATCGCATCTTCTAATATAATTTTTTTACAATCTAAAGTCATCTAAATTTAATACATAACAGAAAAGTGTGCCTTGTTTCCCATAACCATGGGTTATTTCTTTAATTATGGTAATGATTTTATCTATTTCTTAAATTTTTATTTCACTTACACTATGTTTTTTAGAATACACAAGGTTATTTTATTTTTTCATCATAATACCATATTTTTTCCCATGATTTTTTATAAAACCATGTCATTTTATAGAAATAAAATTTCCAAATCTGGTATTATTTTACTCAAACCATAACATAAAAAATATTTTTGTATGAATATCTATCTTTAGATAAGGATTTCCATGATTATTATTGATAACCATGATATGTTATTAGGAAATTTGACATAAAAACACAACATTATAAACATGTCATGTCATGTCTCTATAAAAACTGTAATGTCCCTGACTAATTACTCCCTCACATAACCGATCCACGTTGGCTATTAGACCTCAATAATGCCTCCCCATACTCTAGAGGTTTACAAATAGATGCAATCATGTACGGAACATAGTGGGAGACTATAATCAGAAAAAGATTAGTAGAAATGGTCGAAACAAAAAAAATAATCAACCATGAAACAAAAGCAGAATAAAGACCAAACCCAAACAATCAAAATAGTAATAAACACCATGTAATGATAGGATGAATGTAACTAAAATACATACTAAAATTCATACAAGTAAATAACTAAGTAGACTCAATTTACATGACTCCAAAAGACTCAGTTCCAAACTCCATGTTAGTCTCATCTCCTGGATTCAACCCATCTAGTAATAAAAACAATCAAGAACATGGTCCCTTGACCTTTCCCTTGACCATACCTACTTCCATGAAATCTACCTGGGTACCAAACAACTCCTAAACCAGGTGTGAGTATAACTCAGTAGGACGACGCCCAAAATGTCTAAAAAATACAATAAGGATATATAGTGAAAAAAATAGTATGTTAAAAGGGGGTATTGATTCATAATTTAATATAAAATGTCCAATAAACCTGTTGACCCTCAGGTTTTAGGTTGACATCCAATGTCAGTCAAAATTTCTTTTACTCCATGCCAGATATCTCTATCCAGTGGTGGATCCTCCTTTATAGGATGGATTACCCATACCGATGGATAATTATCCTACATAGTATGAATCTCTGATATCATTCCTCAAGTAAAGAAGTAACATTTGGCTCCATGTGAATTTACCATACTGGAGTCTCTTATGTCTTCTCAAGGCACATGATCATGCCAAGGGGGAAAGTAACCACCTCATACTAGTCTCTATGAAAATTTCCTACATTGGAGTCACTTATGCCTTCTCAGGGTGAAAGACCATGCCAAGGGGGAAAGTAACCATCTCATACTAGGATCCATGTGAGTATTCCATTCTGGATTCGCTTAAGTCTTCCTAGGGTGTAAGACCGTTCCAAGGGGGAAAGTAACCATATCATACTAAGCTCCATGAAAATGTCCCATATTGAAGTTTATTACATATTCTCATGGCGCAATACCATACCAGGGGTAAAGTGACTATATAGATTTGTGGATTATATTGTGTAGGATAAATCACCAGTATCATGTCTCATGAGACATTGAAACACTCTCTCGGGTTCCATGTCAGTAAACATCAATTACAAGTAATTAAAAATCATTTCATGCATCAACCATATCAAACATGTTATTATAATCCAATTTGGTAAATTAATCCAATTATCAATTTACAATCCATTTATTCTCAATGGGTAGATTCTCCTACATAGTATGAATCACCGATGAAACAACATGTCAAGTTACCGATTATCAAAATTCACATGTTATACCAAGTTCACAATTATCACAATTCACATATTATACCAAGTCCACAAGTTTAAGACAATTATAAACATTTTCCTTTCATCAAAGGGGATCTAGGTTCATCCAACTAAAGTTTCATCCTAGGGTCAAAGGTTGACACACCTCTTGGATGGAAGCCAGTCCCAGCCTCTTCATCAATGGACCCAACAGGATCCATGGGAAGTCTAAGCATGTGAATTTCATCAAGTAGTGAATTACTCATTTGGTTAGGTCATGTGCACAGCATGCTGGTGCGATCACAATTATTAAACATTCTATAGAAATGAAATAGAAATTAGGGTGTTGTTTTAGACCACCCACCTCGAAAGTAGAGTAGACGTATAAATTCCTCAACATCCTAGGTATAGTCATGTTCCTCCTTCATTCTCTTCAATGAATACCAAGAGTTCTGTCATCATAAGACATATGATCTCTATCTGGGTTAGGAATTCCCAACTAGGGTTCTCCCAAAGGTAAAAACTAATGGTTCAGGATATAGAAGAAGAACCAAAAGGCTTACCTCTAATCTATAGGTCTAGAACACCAATATCCAATGGGATTTTTCTTCTAGTTCAAAGGGGATTCCTAAAGGTTGCTTGTGGAAGGGCTTCAATTTGAGAGAAGGAATTGTATACACTACAAAAAACTATACTTTAGCGATATTGCCTAAAAACATAGCTAAATTATCCATGTTTCCTAAAACATTGCTAAATTAATCAAGTTTCCTGAAAAACGTTGCTAAATTAGAAACGTTTTCAGGAAAAATTAATAAAAATATTAATATTTACATAACCCATTTACTCGTATCAATGTAAATATATATTTAGATATATATATATATATATATATATTAATATATATAAACATGGACACATATATATAAACATATATATAAATATTTATTTATTTATATGTATATAAACACATATGCACAAATATATATATATATATAAACACATATATATTTTAAATTTAGTCATGTTTTTAAGAAAAATTGGCTATTTTAGTGACTTTTTTACCTTTGTTTTAAAACATGTCTAATTATATATATATATATAATTATAGTTATAATTATATATATGTATACATACACATATATTTACACACACACAAAGATATATATATATATATATATCAATATAAACATATAATATATATAAAATATAAGCATATACATAAACACACACACATATATATATATATAAACATAAAATATAAACACACACACATATATAATATATATCCATAAAATATATACTTATATATCTATATATAATATATATAAACATAAAATATAAACATATATATTTATAAAATATAAAATATAAACATATATATATAATATAAACATATAGATATATAAATATATATATATATATATAATATAATATATAAACATATATGTAAAATAAAAACACATGTATGTTGAGCATGTATTGTTTCAGCAATAATCTATATTTTTATAATGATATTGATGCTCACAAATACCCTTACTTGTTATTCTAATGATTTTACTTTAAGTATATTTCAGAAAATTAATATTCTTTATATTCAAAATTTTGGAATAATATTAAAGCATATGATTCGCGTGATATATTTTTCAAAGTGTTTGGAAAGCTATTCAGCGTGTTCTGGAAACATTGTTCATACTGTACATTGGAGAGCGTAGCATAAGGATTATATCCTACATTTACCTTACGTTGTTAGAAAAGTATGGTAAAAGAACCTTACGTTTGGAAGGAACCTTACATTTTTTATATGAGAAAAGTATGGTAAAAGAAACTTATGTTTGAAATAAACCTTATGTTTGTTATATGAGAAAATTATGGATAAAGAACTCTATGTAAGTATGGAACCTTACGTTTGCTTTACAAAAGTATGGACCATCAACCCTACTTTTGTAATGAACCTTACGTTTTATCGAAAAGTATGGATCATATACCATACGTTATGAAGAAAAGAAAAGTATGGATCATATACCATGCGTTTGAAAGTTGATGACAAAAGTATGGACCGTCAACCTTACATTTTTAATCAACCTTATGTTTGTAATCAAACTTACATTTGTAATCAACCTTATATTTGGAACCCTACATTTGACTTCTTCAAACGTCGGAGATTTGAATTTGCGACTTTATCGTACAATGATCTTTTTCAGATTATCAGGCTGATTTCAAGCCAGATTCAAAGACTAATTTAAAGTAGTTTATATGTGATTCAAAGGATCGATTTAATAGGAGGATTTCATGCCGATTATTAAGGGAAGTTACGACCACTCTGTTATTCAAACTTTTTAAATATTGTGATATATCAGGAAACTTTTGTGGATCTAAATTTATGAATAAGGATTTCGTCTTTATTTATATATTCTGTGTATCTGAATTCTGTAGATGAAATGGGTGACATGATATCTCTTGAATTCATGGTGATTACAAAATTCAAATCCGGAGATATTCGAGTTTCACAAAAATAGAGATATGTTGATTCTTTAAAAAGATCTTTTACAGATATGCTTCTACAAAGAATGAAAAGATTCTATTTTATATCAGAAAGAGAAATGTTAAAGATTTACTTTTTCTACATCGGATATCTATCATGAATCTACTACTGATTTGTTGCTGAATATATTTCAAGATCAGG
Source organism: Viscum album (assembly GCA_963277665.1). NCBI lineage: Eukaryota > Viridiplantae > Streptophyta > Magnoliopsida > Santalales > Viscaceae > Viscum > Viscum album. The sequence continues at coordinate 1,302,233,826 of OY728160.1, read as the reverse complement.
TGCAACCAGATCGATTCAAAATTGTACTTATCTTAAGAACATCATTTATAAAGATGATGGTCCATTTACTGTCAGTTGCGTACTTCTACGACTATGAAGTTTAATCAGAAAGTATTTTTCAAAACAATACTCTTTTATTTTGAGTACTGTCTTCTCGTTCTAAGTTGTTTTGATGGGTTCTGTGTTTAGAACCAGAAGTCTTTGTTTTAGTCTTAAATTTTAAAGGTGTCAACTTCCTGCACTCAATTATGGATGTTCTTGTGAAAAGAGGACTGACTAGTGAAAATCACCAAGCTCGTGGAGAAGAGCATTGGTGGAGTGGACTAAGGGATTTTTGTGCCCCTAACCACTATAAATCTTTGCATCCTGATATTTGTTTATTTCCACTGCATAAACAATCTGATAAAGATAAAAAGATATAATTGATTATCATCAATATTTCTAGATATGTTTTGAAAGATTCAATCCACCCCCTCTTTTGTATATTTCGTATAACGCGATCCAACAATTGGTATCAAAGGAGGTTCTTTTGTTAAATCTATAGAAATCTAAAAGTAAAGGATTATACAGAGATCTCAATGGCTAGTACACGAGAGGTAATTTCAATGGTTTGAGCTCCGTACTTCAATGGTGAAAAATATGGATGTTTAAAATCAAGTATGATCATCTACCTGAAAAATCTTAGATTCAAAGTCTACTAAAAAATTCTTACTCCTTATGAAATTCTGAGAAACCTGAAACATAGAGTGCAGCTACTGAAGCATAGTATGACATAAATTCAAAAGATATGAATGTTATCATTTTTGGTCTAGGACCAGATGAATTTAATCGAGTATCTCAATGCCTGGTTGCTTATGAGATGTGGAAGACAATTGCAGTTGCTTATGAAGGAACTGACAATGTCATACAAATGAGGCATGCTACAGCAAAGCTGAAATTTGATACATTTAGAATGCTTGATGATGAAATCATCACTCAGATGAATGGAAGGATTATATAGATAGTCAACAACATTACTTCCTCGGTAGATCTTATCACCCAAGTAGATTAAGCCTTGAAAGTACTAAGAGTATTATCAACACAATGGAATGGGATATCAGCAACCATTAGGCAATCATCACCTATTAAAAATCTAACTATGAGATAATTTATTGGAACCCTAATGATTTATGAAGATGATATGAAAGATTAATCTAATGAGAATAAATTCTTGATAAAAAGAAAAAATACTGCTATGAAAGTAACATCTTAGAAGAAGAGCAGAAAGATGAAAAAAGTGATCAAAAAGGAAGAAAGTTCTGACTCATCTGATTCAGAAATGGAACTGGCACAGATGGCCAGAAAATTCAGAAAAATTTATAAGAATAATAAAGGATTCAGAAAATCCTTCAAGAAATATGAGATATATACAAAGGAAGTCAGATGTTATGAATGCAAGAAAGTGGGTCACATAAGACCTGATTGTCCTCTGCTAAAAAGAGAAAAGAAAAAAAATTCAAAAATACTGATTATGAGAATAGAGATAAAAGAGAAATAAAAGCCACATTTAGTGTTTTTGAAGACTCCAGTAGCTCATCAAAGTCTGACTCAGAAAAATAAGAATCAAATCTAAAAGCAAACATGTGCTTTATAAATGAAGATAATGAGGTACAATCTTATCACTCTTCCAATTCTAATTCTTACCCTAGATGCTCAAATGAAAAACTAGAAGCCTACTGTAATATGTTGGAAGAAAGATATGATTCCTTATTAAATAAGCATAAATCACTGAAAAATATTCACAATGCAATTTTAGGAGAAAGAGACACTTTGCTCAAACAGTATCAAGAATTAATTGATAAATATAACTCATCTAACACAAATAGTGTAGGTCATTAAACTAAGATCAAAACACTACAAGATGAAGTAGAAACCTACAAAAGTATATCTCTCTTTTTTAAAAAAGGAGAAAATTATTTAAATGAAATTCTTGGAAATAATGTGATTAAGAAAGAAATATTTGGAATAGGTATTAAAGGTGAGAAACCAAAACTGTACAAAAACTATTTTATTCCAAATTCAAAAAGTGTAATTTACAATTACTATGGAGAAAAAGGTCATATAACTAAAAACTGTTATTTAAGAAATCCCAAAATTAGTTGAATTAAAAAGGCCTTTATTTAAAACAATATATTTGATCAAATGATTATAGAAAAATAAAGAAAATGTAGATTCCCATATCACTGCTAGATAACACTGCTGGACTCAAGAGAATATTGGTATCAAAACAAATCATTGTTTAAATTTCTTTGTAGGAAGTAGGTCACAGAAGTAGAAAAGAAATATGGTACATGGATAGTGTCTACTTCAAGCATATGAGTATAAACTCATCAAACTTTAAAACCTTAACTCAAAAGGATAGTGGATTTGTCACCTTTAGTAACAATGCAAAAGGAAAAATCATTGGTATTAGAACTATTGGAGATCCAAAAGCTGTCTCAATCAATATAGTACTTTATGTACAAGGATTGAAACATAACCTGATAAGTATTTATCAACTCTGTGATGATGTTTATTTTGTATATTTTTCTAACAACTTATGTTCTATTTTTAAAGATAAATAATTAAATTTAGAGCACCCATAACTGACAATGTTTATACCTTGGACTTAAATTCCTTGTGTAAAAAAAGAAAATTGTTTAACTAGTAAAATAAATGAATCCTAGATCTGGAATAGAATACTTGGCCATTTCAATGTTTATGCTTTACATAAGTTATCTAAGAAACCATTAGTTTCTGATTTACCTAGTTTTAAATTTGATAGTGAAAGATTCTATGATGCATGTCAAATTAGAAAGAAACAAAAAAACATCCTTCAAATCAATTAACAAAATTTCTACATCTAAACCTTTAAAACTTATCCATATGGATCTGTTTGGACCTTCAAGAGTAGAAAGTTTGGATGGTAAATTATATGTATATGTTTTAGTTGATTACTATTCTAGATTTACTGGGATATATTTTCTAAAATATAAAAATGAAGCTTTTATATATTTGAAAGGTTTTGAAAAACTGTTCAAAATGAAAAATATTTTAAAATAATTTCATTAAGAAGTGATCATGGTGGAGAATTTGAGAATCAGGAATTCAATTCCTTTTGCTCAAATCTAGGTATTAAACACACATTCTCTACACCAATAACACCTCAACAGAATGGAATTTTTGAAAGAAGAAATAGAACTATTCAGGAAATGGCTAGGACTATGCTAAATGAATACAGTTTTCCTACCTATTTCTAGGCAGAAGATGTAAGCACAGCCTGTTATATAATGAATAGAGTTTAAATCAGACCAATTTTTAAAAAGACACTCTATAAACTATGGAATTACAAAAAACCTAAACTAAAATACTTTAAATTTTTTGGATGAAAGGTTTATTTCTTGAACACCAAGGACAATCTTGGTAAGTTCGATCCAAAATATGATGAAGGCATTTTCTTATGATATTATTCTACCTCCAATGATTACAGAGTTTTTAATAAAAATTCATGGATTTTTGAAGAATCGATTCATGTGAAATTTGATGAATCTAGCCCTTTTAACAAAAGGAAATATCAAATTGATAAATCTGACCCTAATGATAACATGAGACTTGAAAACCTAAAAGATGGTTTTGAAAATTATATAAACAAAATTCATTCCATTTCAGAAGAACATGAAACTAATAAACCTAATAGTGTTTTACCTAGACAGTTAAGAACTCTAAAAAATCACCCTTTAGAAACATTTATAGGATACCTAGACACAATAATAAAAACTATAAGAAATATAGGAAATCTAGTTTAGTTTTCTTCCTTTCTATCCCAATTAGAACCTATGTCAATAGAATAATCCTTAGTTGATGAAAGTTGGATAATAACAATGCAAGAAGAACTAAACCAATTCAAAAGAAATGAATTTTGGAAATTAGTTGAAAGGCCAAAAAACTATCATGTTATTGGAACTAAATGGGTCTTTAGAAATAAACAAAATGATCAAGGAGTTATAACAAGAAATAAAGAAATACTAGTAGCTAAAGGATATAATCAGGAAGAAGGTATAGATTATGATGAGACCTTTTCCCCTGTATCTAGATTAAAAGTCATTAGAATCCTTTTATCATATCCATCTCATATGAACTTTAAATTATTTCAGATGGATGTTAAGTCTACCTTTTCAAATGGTTATTTAATAGAGAATGTTTATGTAGAGCAACCTTCTAGTTTTGAAAATTATCAAAAACCAAATTTTGTTTTTAAACTTACTAAATATCTTTATGGATTTAAACAAGAACCTAGAGCTTGATATGAAAGATTAAGTTCTTTTCTTTTGAAAAATTATTTTATTGTTGGTATGGCAGATCCAACACTTTTTAAGTAAACTATAAACTCTAATATTTTATTGGTTCAAATTTATGTTGATGATGTAATTTTTGGATCAATAAATAAAAAACTTTGTCATGAGTTTTCAAACTTAATGGAAAAAGAATTTGAAATGAGTATGATGGGAGAACTAAATTTATTTTCAGAGCTTCAAATCTATCAAAAAGATTTTGGAAATGTTTTTAATCAAAGAAAATACATTAATAATTTATTAAAGAAATTTAGACTTGAAAACAGCAAGACATATACAACTCCTATGTGTACTAATATAAAACTTGATTTGGATGAAACTGGAAAATCAGTAGACAACAAGTTATATAGAGGTATAATTGGTAGTTTATTATATCTTACTGCTAGTAGGCCAGATATTATGTGCTCAGTATATCTTTGTACAAGATTTCAATCAAATCCTATAGAATCTCATCTTACAACTGTCAAAATAATTTTTAGATATTTAAAAGGAACTTTTTTTCAATCTTTTCTTTATCCAAAAACTTCTGATTTTAATTTAATTTCATATTCAGATACTGATTTTGGAAGTTTTCAATTAGATAGAAAAATAACCTTAGGAACCTGTCACTTTTTAGGAAAAATTTTAGTGTCATGGTCTAGTAAGAAACAACACTCAGTTGCTTTTTCAACAGCCAGGGCAGAATATGTATATGCAGGCAGTTGTTGTGCACAAGTTTTGTGGATTAAAAACACTCTTATGGACTTTGGACAAAATTTTTATAATACACCTATTTATATGATAATACTAGTGATATAAATATTTCAAAAAATTATATCAGTCATTCTATAACTAAGAATATTGATATTAGACATCATTTTTTAAGAGATCATATTCTTAAAAAGGATATATTTTTAGAATTTATAAGTACTAAATTTAAATTAGCTGATATTTTTACTAAACCACTTCCCACTGCAAGTTTTGATTTTATTAAGGGGGGTTAGGTTTATTTAATTTTAAATAAATTTTATTTTTAATTATAAATTTTATTTATTTTTAATCTTATTAAATTCTAATCTTAATGTTATTTGATTATATTATTTTAAATTTTCACTATTTAAAATAAAATAGTTACTTATCTCTTAAATAAGTTACACTTTTATTTTTATTCTATAATATATTTTAAATATGCCACATGTAGTTTATTTTTTTTAATTCTGTAATGATTATTATGTATGTAATGACATGGGAATCAAGGCTCTATCAGATCCTGTTTTGAATTCCAAAACCCACTCATTTTCTCAAAACCTTTAGAAATATTGAAACCCTTCACCTCCTTCATCTTCCTTTGCTCACACCTTCGAAACCCTAGAACCTCAAACCTTCATAGCTTTTAGATAGAAATATAAAAAACAAATAGAATCAAAGAAGGTGAACCCAGTGATGCGAAGTGTTAGCATTCAACTGGACAAAAAATCCTTCAGGGAAAATTAATCGATTTGGAATGGTTGTATCAGACGAACCTAATGTTGAAGCAAGCATTATCCTTTCAAGGTATTGAAACGACATTCAGTGAGGACTACACCGAATTTCTGTATGAATTTGAGTTGAGAATTTTCTTTAAAACTATTCAATTTAGTTTGGGAGATATAGAAGATTCGATTGTTGCGAAGATCAAAGATAGGGAGTTATCGATATCCTCTGTTGAAATTGCAAGGATCTTGAATTGCCCTCATGAGGGAGTTTTTAATTTTGATCTGAAGTCATTCGGGGATAGAAACCATAAGTCTGAGGATATCATGTCTTTTCTATTTGGCTCTACTAACATAAGGAAAATGTTGGTCAAAGATTTATAACCAGATCAAAAGATTTTGATTAAATTCTTTCAAACCGAAATAGCCCCAAGGATGTCTGAGATGGAGAAGATTCTTTTTCCTGATATGTATATTATGTTTCTATTTTTAAGTGACATAAAGCTGAATTTTCCAAGATACATGATTATATATTTGAGTTACTGCTGTCAACCTGAGGCTCATATGAATTTTGATCCTTATGGAAGGTTTATTTCAAAGTTGTTTTTTAAGAAAGATATGGTGATATTGAATGATACGAGAGTAAAATGCCACCATAGTAACATGTTGAATGCTGGAACTTTAAGGAATCTCAGATTTTTCTGGAGGACTATAAAAGGAAAAATCATGCCAATTAGAGCTGGAGAGGATAAGGTGTCTGCTCAAGGGGGTCAAACTACAAAATCTAAAGAAGGTATGGCTGAATCTAGAACAGGGGAAGTTTCAAAGACATCAAGAAGAATCAGATTTGAAACAGAAGATGAACCTGCTGATGAAGAAAGTCAGGGAGTACTTCTTAGTTTAAGAAAAAGAATAGTTGGTCTGGAACCTTCTCTAGAGACAATTCTTGAAACAAGAGATATTTTAAGTTATAAGTTTGTGTGAGATTCTATTCAAGAAGAGAGACAAGAGGAAACTACTTCTCCAGCAAAAGTAGATGTTTTTACTCAGGATGAGGCATATACAAGAACTGAGGAGATACCTCAAATTGAAAAATCTCAAGAAATAGAAATTATAGATCAATATGTGCACCATATTGACTATATACAAATTGAAAATAATCAGACAGAACTAATGCAACAAAGTCCTATTCAATAAAAACATTAATAAATGATTTAAGAAGAAATTTCTCAGGAAGATCACTTGTCTTTAGAAGTTGAGAATGCAGAATAACCTGTTCGAGAAAATTTCACTGAAATTCATAAAAAAGTTCTAAATGAATCATTCTCAGTTGATATTTCAGAAGAAAAATCAGTTGAGCAACCAATGGATAAAAATGAATAAGAGAAATCAGATGCTCAATCTTTACCACTAATCTTGGTAGATCAAGTTGTGAATCAAGCATAGGGTGCCTCTGATTCTATGTCTTATCATGTTGAGGAACTTTTCAAAAAAATTAACATAGCTAAACCATAAAAAGCTGCTTTAATAAGAGAGTTAGTGAAAGAGAAACATAAATTTCAAAATCTGAAATATAGTGTTGTTTCAAAGTAAGAGGTTTATGTTTTTAAAAAATAATTGTTGACATAGGTTGGAAAATTAAAATCTGAAGTTGTATTTAAATCATGTTTGTAAGAACTTAAAAGTAATATGGAACAATAGTTTTCAACTGTCACAGGAAGTCAAGAAAGTACATCAGGTACTTCGCCTGATTTGATCAAGAGATTTCAAACCATTACCACTGTAATGAGCAACATTAATGATAGGTTTCAGGATTTACAATGTAATAGTGCTCCTTTTTCTGTTCTGTTGGACAATCAAAAACATCTTATTGATCAGCTTACCACAAATAAACTGGGTATTAGAGAATTACTGATCAGATTCACTGAGAAGCTCAATCAGTTTATGGAGAAAGAAGAAAGATTGCATGAGTTTTTTTAGAGTGAACCTCATTGAATATATTCATTTGACTCAAGAAGGAAGAGATATTATAATTCATCTCGGAGATGGTATTATGAAGAGATTAAGGTTACAGTTGGCAGATTTGAAAGATTTTATTCAAAATCACTAAGATACCCTTTTTCAAACCTTTATCCCAACAACCTTGATTCATGTTCATTAATGTACTTGTATATTTTTTTATCAATTACATTTCATATTTATCATATTTGATGGGTTTTACTTTGTTTATGTCTATGTTAGACTACCTCAAAAAAATCAGATTCCTTTATTGATAAACAATTTATCATAACATTTTCTTATAAGTTTAGTACTACATTACATGTGTCATATACCTTATTATATCATTCTTTTTGACGTCATAAAAAGGGGGAGAAATTTGGATAAACACGACATTTTACTTTGTTTTTAAATAGAATTTTTGGGGGGAATTTTAGTTATATAGAGAACCTTTGAAGAGAAATTTGGATAAATCAGTATTGTATATTTTCAAATAGGTGTTTGAAAGTAAAAATTAAATATTGTTTTTGTCCTCGGAAGATTCTAAATTATATGTAAATAATTTTATGGGTTTTGTGATCATCAAGGAGAGATTTTTTAGAATGTATTGTTTCAACAATACTCTATATTTTTATGATAATTTTAATGCTCACAAATACCCTTACTTGTTATTCTAATGATTTTACTTTAAGTATATTTCAGGAAATTAATCTTCTTTATAATCCAAATTTTGGAATAATATTAAAGCATATGATTCGCATGAATTATTTTTCAAAGTGTTCAGAAATCTATTCAGAGTGTTCTGGAAAAATTGTTCATACCGTACGTTGGAGAGCGTAGCATAAGGATTATGTCCTATGTTTACCTTAAATTTTTAGAAAAGTATGGTAAAAGAACCTTACCTTTGGAAGGAACCTTATGTTTGTTATATGATAAAAGTATGGTAAAAGAACCTTACGTTTGGAAGGAACCTTAGATTTTTTATATAAGAAAAGTATGGATGAAGAACCCTACGTAAGTATGAAACCTTACGTTTGCTTCACAAAAGTATGGATCATCAACCCTACTTTTGTAATGAACCTTATGTTTTATCAAAAAGTATGGATTATATACCTTACATTCTGAAGAAAAGAAAAGTATAGATCATATACCATACTTTTGAAAGTTTATGACAAAAGTATGGATCATCAACCTTACGTTTGTAATCAACCTTACATTTTTAATCAACCTTAATTTTTTAATCAACCTTACGTTTGGAAACCTATGTTTGACTTCTTCAAACATCAGAGATTTGAATTTGCAACTTTATCATGCAACGGTCTTTTGCGGATTATCAGGATGATTTCAAGCCAGATTTTATGACTGATATAATTCCATTTATACGTGATTCAGAGGATTGATTTAATAGGAGGATTTTGTGCTAATTATTAAGGGAAGTTATAACCACTCTGTTATTCAAACTTTTTAAATATTGTGATATGTCAAGAGACTTTTGTGGATCTAAATTTATGAATAAGGTTCTCATATTTATTCTATATATTCTATGTATCTGAATTATGTAGATGACATGGGTGACATGATATCTCTTGAATTCATGGCAATTAAAAAATTCAAATCCGGTGATATTCGAGTTTCACAAAAACAGAGATATGTTGATTCTTTAAAAAGATCTTTTACAGATCCGCTGCTGTAAAGAATGACCAGATTCTTTTTTATATCAGAAAGAGAAATGTTAAAGATTTACTTGTTCTAGATTGGAGATCTATCGTGAATCTACTACTGATTTTTTTCTGAATATATTTCAAGATCAGTTGAACCGGATCAATTCAGAATTTCCCTTATCTGAAGAACATCCTTTATAAAGATGATGGTCCATTTACTGTCAGTTGTATACTGTTGCGACTGTGAAGATTAATCGGAAAGTATTTATCAAAACAATACTCTTTTATTTTGAGTATTGCATTCTCGTTCTAAGTTGTTTTGCTGGGTTCTATGTTTAAAACCAGAAGGCTTTGGTTTAGTCTTAAATTGTAAAGGTTTCAATTGTCTGCACTTAGTTGTGGATGGTCTTGTGAAAAGAGGACCGACTAGTGAAAATCACCAAGCTTGTGGAGAAGAGCGTTGGTGGAGTGGACTAGGGGATTTTTATACCCCGAACCACTATAAATCTTTGCATCCTAATATCTATTTATTTCCACTGCATAAACAATCTAATAAAGATAAAATGAAAGAATTGATTATCATCAAGATTTGTCAAGAAGTTTTGAAAGACACAATTCACCCCCCCCCCTCTTGTGTATATTTCGTGTAACACGATCCAACAATATATATATAATATAATATAAACATATATAAATATATATAAACATAAAATTTAAAATACAAACATATAAACATATAAACATATATATATATATATATATATTAATATTTGTATATATATATATATCCATTTCCCTACATCGATGTAAATATATATTTAGATATAAATATATATATATTAATATACATATAAACACTAACACATATATATAAACATATATATAAAATATATATATATATAAACACACACAAAAAAACATATATATAAATATATATATATACACATACATATATTTATATTTAAAACACGTATATATTTTAAATTTAGTCACATTTTTAAGAAAACATGGTTATTCTAGTGACCTTTTTTCCAATGTTTTAAAACACAACTAATTATATATATATTTATTTATTTATTTATTTATTTATTTATTTATAATTATAATTATATATGTGTATATACACATATATATTTAAATAATATTCCCTCTCAATCCTTGTCAACGGCTCTCCTAAAGGTTATTTTAAATGTAACAAAGGAATTCATCAAGGTGACCCCTTATCTGCTATTTTGTTTTCCATTGTAGAAGATTACCTTAGCAGACTTATTACTAGCCTTGTTGGTAAAAATAAACTAAATCATATTCAAGTGTCCCACAATATAAATGTCCCAACCCACCTTTTATATTCTAATGACATTATCCTATTTCTCAATGGGAGTAAAAGAAATATTCTTAATCTTAAAACTGCTTTATCCCACTATGAGGAAGCCTCTGGTCAAACCATTAGCTAGATCAAATCGCTTATCTTCTTTGGAAAATGTTTCCCCCCAAATAGGAAATCTAACATCATCAAAAACCTAGGTATCAAGTAAGGTACCCTCCCCTTCACCTACTTGGGAGTGCCCTTATTCTGGGGAAGACCTAAATCTATATATTTCACTTCTATTGTGGACCAGGTTATCAGCCAACTTTCCTCATGGAAAGGAAAATCCCTATCCATGGCTATTAGAGTTTGTCTTCTTAAGTCTTCCATTATCTCAAAAATGGTGTACTTGATTATGATCTATAAATGGATGATTTCTCTCCTAAATTGAATTAATAGTTACATCAAAAACATTGTATGTACTGGTAGAATCCTTGAAAGAAATATTGTTACCATCCTTTGGTCTACTTGCTGCAAACCGTTAGAGAATAGTAGTCTAGGAATTAAGAATCTTATACTCTTTAACGCGGCCCTTTAAGACAAACTTACTTGGAAATTAATCAATCATAATGTTGACTCCATTGAGTTTCTTCGGAAAAAATTCTTGGAGAAATTAAAAAAAAGGATATCTGGGCTATGCCAACTCCTCGATCTAGCCCTCCATCAGAGAATCATTGGCCAACATTATGAACAAATCTAGATGGATGGTCAGTATAAACTCTTCCCTAAACTTTTGGATTGATAACTGGTCTGGCACCCCCCTCATTTCTATGTTGCCTCCTAACTCCCCTCCTGACAGCATCAACTGCACTATTCAGGAGGTGATGCACCCTCATAACCTTAACCTCCTTGAATCCATTATGCATGTTGTTGATAACCATCCCTTCTCTAATGCAGATGATTGCCTCATTTGGGAACTAGCTCACAATGGCATTTTAGATTCTAAAAGTTTTTATAATCATAGTTTCTCTAACTATGATCCTATTTTTAATTGGTTGAAGCAATTTGACAATACTTGGATTAAACCCTCTAGATCAAACCTTATCTAGCGTATTTCTCATAATCGTATTCGTACTAAGGTTTCCCTTCAGTCTTTTGGTATCCAACTCTTCTCTCAATGTCATATGTGTCACCAGCATAAAGAGGATACTAACCATTTTTTCTTATCTTGTGCTACAGCTTCTGCTCTTTGTAATTATATTACTAACCTGTTTGACTGCATATGGCTTCGTTCTGAATCCATTCTCTCCCAACTAAAATGTTGTGTGGAGCTTGATACCTCGTGACAAATCAAGAATCTCTTTATTTCTGTTGTTTTTTAACTCCTCCACGTTATCCGGTATGATAGAAATGATATCATTCATAATAAAGACTCATTCAATCTTAATGCAGGTCGGACAAGAATTCCCATTGCTATCAAGGATACCGCCTTGATCCAAAAATCTCATTGTAACAACTCCGTTGGGGACTTTGAGATCCTCTGGTTTCTCTGAATTGAAGTCATTTACAAAACAAATTGAGGCATTAAATTGAGGTATTTTGGCAGGTTCTCATTCCTGGTTGGATCAAGATCAATGTGGATGGCACTTCCAAAGGAAATCCGGGTCCAGCAGGCTTTGGAGCTATTTTCAGAGATTTTCTGGGTCATTGCCACGGATGTTTCTATGGAATCTATAGTAACGCCTCTTCACTAGAAGCAGAAATGATGGTTGTGATCTAGGTTGTTGACTATATTAAAACCAAAGGCTGGAACGACATCTGGATTGAAAGTGACTCAACCACCATTGTTCAAGCCATTTGGAATGGGGTGGTCCACCTTGTCTGCCCGCTTACTTCTCGATGGATGAACTGTCTGGACTTGCTTCGAGATATTATATTCATTTCCACTCATGCTTACCGTGAAGCGAATATGGTAGCTGATGGTCTTCACAATAAGGGAATCAATGAAAGTGTTACTTGGAGCGATGACCTGCTAGCTGAGCTTCTTACTCTCTATGATAGAGATTGTAATAAAATCCATTCCTTCAAACTTTTGTAGTTCCTTTCTTGTTTTTTAAGAAATTTTGTCTCGGTCTTTGACCTTAAAAAACATATAATATATAATATAAATATATATATATATATATTATGAACTAAAATATGAACATATATATCTATATATAATATATATAAACATAAGATATAAACATATATATCTATAAAATATATGCATGTATATATAATATGAAATATAAACATATAGATATATAAACATATATAATATAATATAAACATATATAAATATATATAAACATAAACAAACGCACACACAAACATGAATTCATTTACCCATATCGATATAAATATATATTTAGATATATATATATACACACACATACACATATATATTTTAAATTTAGTCACGTTTTTAAGAAAATGTGACTATTTTAGTGATATTTTTACCAATGTTTTAATATCTGGCTAATTATATATAGATGTGTATAATTATATATATGTATACGTACACATATATATTTACACATACACACATATAAACATATATATATATATAATATATAAACACACACACATATATATAATATAAACATATATATATATATATCAATATAAACATATAATATATATAAAATATAAATATATATATATATAAGCATATATAAAAAAATTGGGTACAGCCATGAATAATAATATATATATTATAGTATAAACATATAAAAATATATATAAACATAAAATAAAAACATATATATATACATATATAATATAAACACACACACACACATATATATATATATTAATAATGTATATTATAAATATATATATATATATAATTTTATATTTTTTAGATACTGAAATATATTAATGTATATATATAATACAATAATGTACTCAGAACTGGAATAGGTGAGTTGGTTCGGGATTTGAGTGTGAGGCCAAAAGTGTGGTGTTCAATTCTAGTTGGAAGTAGATATTCGGATTGGGGTGCATTTCCCTTTTGTGGTCACTGTCTCCAGGGCATGTGCAGGGGTGCAGGTGTTCTTGTGGGTGTGGTGTAATAAAAAAATAACATGTAGGGGGTGTTGTAGAGGAGTGTGCTGAAAAAATAGTGAAAAAGAATAGTGTGTAGAGAAGGGTGTTGTAGGGGCATGGAAAGCATGAAAAAATAAAAAAAATCTTGTAAAATAAAAATCAGGGGAAAAGATATTAATTTCAAAAAAAAATTACCCAGTGTTGTTAAAAAAATCGGTAAAAGATTTATGATTTACCAACGTTTCTAAAAAATGTTGGTAAATTAGGTGTTGCAAATTAGCGACATTTATAAACATCGGGAAATTTAAGATGTTTATAAATATCGTTAATTAGCGAAATTTATAAATGTCATTAAAATGTTTATAAAAATTACTAAATTAGTGACACCTCATATTCTGATGTTTTTGAGAAACTTTAGTAAAGGTGGACTTGCGGGCATGGTGTAATAAAAAAATAGCATGGAGGGAGGGGTTTGTGGGCATGGTGTAATAAAAAAATAGTGTGCAGGGAGGGGTGTTGTAGAGGAGCATACTGAAAATAAAAACTTTTAAAACGGATAGTGTGTAGGGAAGGGTGTTGTAGGGGCATGAAAAGTATGAAAAATAATTAAAAAAATCTTGTAAAATAAAAATCAGGGAAAAAATGTTAATTTCTAAAAAAAATTACCTGATATTTTTTAAAAACATTAGTAAAAGATTTGAGATTTACCAAAATTTCTCAAAAACTTTGGTAAATGATATGTCGTTAATTATCATATAGGGAGGGGTGTGTTGTAAATGAGTGTGATGAAATAAAAACTATAAAAAAGAATAGCATGCATGTAGGGGTGTTGTAGGGGTGTGAAAAGCATGAAAAAAATATAAAAAAGTCTTTTAAAATAAAAATCAGGGGAAAAATATTAATTTCAAAAAAATCTTACCTGATATTTTTAAAAAAAACATCAATAAAAGAGTTGTGGTTTACTGACATTCCTCAAAAACATCAGTAAATGAGGTGTTACTAATTAGCGATGTTTATAAATTTCAAGAAATTGGCGATGTTTATAAAGGTCAGGAATTTGGAAATGTTTATAAACATTAATGACTAGAGACATTTATAAATATTAGTAAATTATAGATGTTTATAAACATCACTAAATTAGTGACACCTCATCTACCAATTTTTTTTAGAAAATTCAGTAAAGGAGGTCTTTCAAGTGTGATGCAATAAAAAATAGCATGCAGGGAGGGGTTTATGGGTGTGGTGTAATAAAAAAATAGTGTGCAGTGAGGGGTATTATAGAGTAGCATGCTGAAAAAACTGTGAAAAAGAATAGTGTGTAAATAGGGGGGTTATAGGGGCATACAAAGCATGAAAAAATTGAAAAAAAAATCTTTTAAAATAAAAAAACAAGGAAAAAACATCAATTTCAAATAAAAATTTACCTGATATTTTTTAAAAAACATCATTAAAAGAGTTGTGATTTATCGATGTTTCTTAAAAATGTTAGTAAATGAGGTATCACAAATTATTGAAATTTATAAACATCATAAAATTGGTGGCATTTATAAACGTTCCTAATTAGTGACATTTATAAATGTTAGTAAATTAGAGACATTTATAAAAATCGCTAAATTAGTGACACCTCATCTCCCGATGTTTTTGAGAAACTTCAGTAAAGGCGGTCTTTCGGGTGTGTTGCAATAAAAAAATTGTTCTGGGAGGGGTGTTGTAGAGGGTCGTGCAGTAAAAAAATACTATAAAAAATAGCGTGTAGGGAGGGGTGTTGTAGGGGCATGAAAAGAATGCAAAAAATTAAAAAAAACTTGTAAAATAAAAATCAGGGGAAAAATATATTAATTTCAAAAAAAATCCTGATGCTTTTTAAAAACATTAGTAAATGAGTTTTGATTTATTGATGTTTCTAAAAAATGTCAGGAAATGAGGTTTCGTTAATTATCTATGTTTATAAATTTCAGGAAATTTGTGATTTTTATGAACATCACTAATTATAGACATTTATAAATTTCAATAAATTAAAGATGTTTATAAACATTGTTAAATTAGAAACACCTCATCTCCCGACATTATTTAGAAACATCGATAAATGAATTAGTGATGTTTTAAAATGTCATTAATACAAAAAATGTCGCTAATTTATGTTTTTTGGTAGTGAATGTCTTATAAACATAGGGCACTTGAGATTTAAAAGCAACAATGGGAATGTCACATTCATGATGTGAATAGGATATTCAAGCTGTGAATGCCTTAGTTTCCCATATATGCTGAGAAATATTCTGCCTTCAATTTAAAACCCTAGAAAAACCATTTCACATCTTGAACCCAATTAATGTTGTGAGTTTACTTTTCATGGGTCCACTCATATCAATTCATACCATGAATGAGGTTCATGGGGTATGCCTAGAACCATTCATTACTTGTATGGGTTTCGTGGGGTCTGCCTGGTTAATTTACACTGTGAATTGAAAATTCATGATATGAGTTAATTATATATCTAGAATTCAACTCTCATTTCTTCTCCCTCCCAATACTAACCCATCTAGTATAAAGTCTCAATTACCAAGGAATAAACTATAAGTTAAAGAAATCAAGGGATTTTAAGAAAAAACATAAAAAGAGATGTACCTAAAAAAGGTAGGATCTTACAACCTATCCACCATATAATATATCGTCCCTATGATTTCCTCAAAATCATCTTTGTTTGTATTATAGAAAATGTTTGGCCACTATGTTTTCATATCATATTCTCTCTCCTCGGTCTCCTCTTGCACATTCTCATTCTACCATTACACTCGCACTAGATTCACAATATTCCCCTGAAGATTCTTCTCATTGTAGTACATGATATGGATCAGATGATCCTCAAATGACACATCAATATCCATCTCAATGTTATCAACATATATCACATGATAAGGGTTAATATGATACCTATAAACCTCTAACATGTGAAACACATTATGCATGGAACTGTAGCACTATGAAAGTTCCAAACAGTATTCCCCTAGACTGACCCTTTCCACTATCTCGACTTGTTCGACAAACATGTGTGATAACTTTCCTTTCTTATTGATATGGTGTTTCCCTATCCTAGAAGACACCTAAATAATAACAAGATGACCAACCTCAAACTATAGAGGTCATATTCAATGGTCATTATATGATTTCTTCTGTCTATGTGTGGTCACCAATCACTTTTTGATCAACTAAAGATGCTTAGGTGTCTCCTACATGAGACTAGGTCTAATGAGTGCTAACTCGCCTGCCTTTATCCAGAAAAGAGCTGAATGAAATAAAATCCCATACTGTCACACCTGGATTTTTATTTTGAACCATTGTTTTGATTTATCTTTTGACCCTTGGTTTTTCTCTCAAGTTTTAGGTGTAACGAGTTTAAGTTTTGAGTATTGAGGTGTTTTTCTCTTAGCACATGATCATCGCACGCTTTGGGAAAAGCCTGCGGCATGCTCTAGGAAACTGTGTGGCTCAAGTGTTGGTGGCAGAGCCATGGCACACAGCTTGTTCACAGTTTTACAAATAGTGTGGCAAGAATGTGATAAGGTTTTGTCTCGAGACAATGGTGTTTGGTCTAGTTGACACACATTTTGGAAACCATGCATCCAAACCATGTGGGTTCCCAGGTGTGCCTAGTAAGGGGTACATAGTTGGAACATAGCTTGGTAAATTGTGCGGCCAAACCGTGGGGGCTTCCTATATCTAAAAATTTGTGAAATTCCAAGTATGCCCCATTGGTGATTTTAACCCAAAATTCATCCCCTCTCCTACCTCTAGTTCATTTGACCCTAAGGGGTCTATCCCCTTATTCTCCAAGGATTCACTTCTCTCCTATGGTTTAGATCTATAGATTCTTCAAGGATTTTTGTCAGATCTACAAGGTAAATCCTCTCCTCTCTTCTCCATCCTCCTCTTTATTCCATTTCTTATTGATATCTCTCCTTCTAATAGTCATGTGTTTATAAGTTTTTTGTTTCCCTTGATTTCTATTGGGGGTTTTGTTTGTTTAAGTCTCATCTTGGTAGATTTTGGCTCTTGGAACCTTGTTAAGGTTTTTTCAGGTGTGCGTTGTTGAAGCATCATGAGTTTGAGGTATGTTTCCCTTTCCATTTGCCTTTATAATTTAAGATTCATTAGTTTTTTTTCTTTTCACACCTCCCTTGTATGCTAAATAGTGATATTTGATCTTTGAAATGCTTGTTTGGTGTGAAAATTAATGATTTCTCCCTTTTTTTATAAATGGCATTGTTTTTTTATAAATGTGCACACCAAGTGTTTGATAAAATGCCTGGTTGGATTTAACATGTGATTTTTGGATTTTTAAGAATTTTTTGGATTTTTAAACTTTGTTTTGATATCTTGGTGGTGGTTTTGGGTTCCTCAAATGTATTTATAAAAGGTTTGTACTTGAAAATGATGGACTTTTGGGTCTTTAAAAATGAAATGGAATATGATGATGATTAGTGGCTCATTTTAAATTTTTATAAAAATGTCTGGGCTTGAAAGTGTGATTTGACTATTTAAAATAGATTTGTAAAATTATTTTTAAATGTAAAATGGTGTGTTTACACCTCTTTGAAAGGGTAATTTGGTTCATTAATAAATAATGGTTTTTGAAAAGATCTTGAGGCTCGTTTGGAACTTTTATGAAAGTGTTGAAAATGATTATTGTGAAAACCCTCCTTGGATAATCTTATTTCCTTATTTATATTAAATGTATGGGATTTACTTGTTGTGTAATACTCATGATCCATTTATGTAGTGTGTAATTGTAGATCCTAGGTGTGTACACCTTTGTGATCAATGAGTTGTATGGAAAGAGATTGATCCTTGGGATGAATCGGGTGATGCCTATTATGTGAATTATTATATATGTGTATGTGACTGGATGCTCGGTTGTCATTGGTTATATCACCCTATTCTTTACATATTTACATGGGAACCTGTCACAGTGAGTGATTTTTTTGAGAATGATTGTTTCACTAGATTATATTATACACTGGCTGGTGGACTATATCATGAGAATATATTGAATTTTATTACTATGGGATAGTGCCTCTCAGTCTGTACTAGGTAGGGTGTGGATGAGCGAGTTGGGATATTTGAAATCATCAAGTGAGACATGATTTCCGGAATGAGTCATCATGTATTATTATATTTTTGATTATTCACGAGCTCCTAGGTTCACCCATGTCTATTGAAACTTAGTTTTCTATGACGAATGAATGAGATGTATGATTGGTTGGCTACCCTTGTGTGTTATTTTCCATTTTCCTCATTGAATTATTAATATTATTGCTTCCTTGATCAGTGTATATTCTTAATAAAAGTGATGAAATGTTTCAAATCATTTTGTGAAAAAGTTTTTGGAAATTTTTTTCACTCTTTCTATCCTTTTAAAATGAAATTTCACCTTTCTCTTTTGAAATGTATATGGTCCCTCCATGGAAAGGAATGTGGTTTTAAATGGTAAAAATGGAAACATACCATTATTGGTTTTAAATTGGAAAAGCATGTGGAAAAATACTACTTTTATATTTTTCATTTCAAACTTAAAGATGATGTTATTTTATTTCAAATGAAGTGCATTGGGAATAGACTTGTTCGGGCACACCTATTGAGTTTTAATACTCACGCCTATAGTTATCTCTTGTTTTTATCTTCTGTTGTAGGTTACAGCTTGGTTTTGATTATCGTGGGTGATGTTTGGTTTTGGTATCAGAGAGTGACCCTTGGGGTCACATGGAGATTTTTTTGTTGTTAGATTCAATTGGGTTATGTTGTTCAGTTGTTGTATTTTAATATTTTTGTATAAAGGATATTTATTTGTAAATATATCTATAGTGGGTTGCTTTGTTTATTTCCATTGTTTAGTTTATTTATTTATATTGAGTAAAATCATTCCCTTTGTTTACTCTATTGATTCCTAACACTAGTTTCCATCCCATGAGGATCGAGAACGCCCTTCGGGCCTTTCCACAGATCAGCTTGGGTGACTGGTTTGGGGTCGACCCGGGATGGTTCATAAAATAATGGTATCAGAGAAGGTCATTCTTTGGAGGAACTTACTTTCATATTTCCCTATGTTATTTGGGGATGTCAAGGTAGAAGGATTGGAACTATCGGTACTTAGGGGTGTAGGTATGGGGTAGTGTATGGCCAACACTTTCTGGACAAAAACATGAGTTTCTATTGGAAGTCGGGTTTTATTTGGTCTAGTTGGTTCTTGAGGATTGTTTAGTGTTTGGGATACAAAAGAGTAGTTGGCCTAGTGGTCTCTGGGAGTTCACAGGGCCTAGAAATCCATGTAGAGATGGGGAAATGATACTAGAATACTCTTGGTGATGGTGGTGTTCTTAGCATATGATTACCAACTATATGGCCAAGTTACCCATCGACACTTGTTTCCTCTTGTGAGATGCTTTGAGTTCGTTGTAATTTTGAAAAAAAAATTGGAACTCTTTTTTTGGGATTGTGAAAACTAGATTTTGAAATGGAAATGGTTTGGTTTTGGAAAGATAGAAAAATGTGTTTTCAGTTTCATTTTGATGAAAAGTCTTGGAAAAGAAGAATTTTGTTTTAGAAATTGTTTTAAATAAAAGGAGTGGGTTTTTAATCAAATGATTTTGATATAAAGGGATTTGTAAGCTACTAAAAATGTTTTTAAAGGTATATATTGAGATATTTAATGGAATAAAATGGATTGATGTGTAAATTTTGAAAATGGTTTTGATTGGTGGGTGGTGATCTTTTTAAAAGTTTTATAAAATTTTGAAATGGGAAGTGGATTGAAAGTTTGAATGTGTGGGTTGAGTGTTGTGTTTTATAAGTGGAGATGTTTTGTTTTGACCTTTTGTGTTTCCTTGGGTGCTCCATCCATGGATATGTGTGGAATTTGGTTGGATGATGATGTGGGAGGATGATTTCCTGGTATGGAATAAGTTGATGGGTGCTCGGGGTGGCACGGGAATGTACATGTGAGTGAGACTATAAGTAATACCATTAGTGAGTGTGAAACCCACCAAGTATGCTTTCTTTCAAAAATTGTTTTCAAGAGGAAAATTTTGATGTTTGATAGCCATTATCCATGTCACTTGTTTTTCTATGTTTAGGGTATGTTTCTTATATGGTGATTGAGTTTAATAAATATTATTGATGAGTTGGTTTTGATATAGCTCTTGGATTTCTTGTTTCTTATTTATTTCCCCTATAAATATTTGATGGATATCCAAGGTATATCTATGGGTGATTCTCCATTAGTGGTTTTTTTGGTTGATCAACTTAATGATTTCGTTCTTGAGTTTTTGAAGTTAAATCCACCTCTCTTTTATGGTCAAGCGGATCCTCTCAAAGCAGAATAGTGGGTGTGGAAATTGAAAGGAACTTTAGCCTCATTGAGTTTCCTGAGTCGTTTAAGGTTAAGTTTTATACTTTCGTGATTGAATGGTCTCTCTAGAAGTGGTCGAAGTCGGTTTCTCGGAACAATCCTCAGGAATATCTTACCTTGGAGTTCTTTAAGTCTTTATTCATCTTACAATACTTCTCTAAGATGATGAAGGTAAGGAAGGGAATAGATAAGTGATGTATGCAATAGAGTGATGGGTCAGTATTGGAGTTCTATCATCACTTTATGGACCTAGTTCCTTATGATCTAAGGTATGTTGCAGACGAACCCTCGAATTATTGGGATTTCGAGTGTGGGATTCGTCCTGATCTATAGTCAAATGTGTTGGAGTTCAATCTAACCATTTTTGTTGACGTGGTGAGGCAATCCATTTATGTGGAAGTTGTGCTGGTAGGGGTTCTTGAGGTAGTCATTCCTCCCTCTATTCTTGGAAGGGGTGAGGGAAATTATAGTAAGGAAGTATGGAAGATACACGAAGCTTTTGGTGTTGTTCATGGAATCAAGAGGCCTCGGAATCTTTCATACACTTCTTCTAAGCGCAGGATAATGGTGTGCTATTAGTGTGTCAAGACAGATCATAATAAGTCATCATATCTGAGCGCACCGAAGAATTTTCATGATTGTGGGAACCTAGGCCACTTGCAACGGTTCTATCTAGGTGTTTCCAGGAAGCGACATGGACCTAGTTCGTAGGAGTAGAGTTTTGTTTGGGATTAGTTTAAAGTCTATTTATTTTGTAATGTTTCTTTTTGTTGTGTCATTTGTGCCAGGTTGTGTTACCTTTTGCTTGTGATGTAATGGGATGTTGTGGATATCCTAAGATATCTTGTTTTCATGAAATTGTGTTCTTATTTTGGTAATTCTTAATCTTTATCTATTCTAAAAGGAGGTTTCTCCCATGTTTATCTTTTGAATTCTTGTCTTGGTGATCATAGATTTCTAGATTCTAGCTACGAGGAAGGTGATTCTTCAAATATCATGTCTCCAGCCATAAGCCCCGGAGTGAAGCCCGCACGTAGTTAGAAATCTTAGGGGAGTGAGGGAACTTGGTCTTGTTGTGTCTTTAGTATGGGAATGGAGACAATTTAAGGTTCTCTATTGTATTTTTCCTTATCATGGTTTAATTTTTGCTTTACTTGAGTTTCTTTTGGTGGTCCCCCCTTATGGTGGGGGTGGTTAGCCTGTATTGGAAATTTCTTATTTTTTCCTGCATTAACGGTTTAAGTTAGTTGATTCTTAATGGTGGGGAGTTTGTTCTGGCCTCCCATGTTGATGATTTGTTTTTTTCCTAGTGTTGGTCCATTATGAAGTAGCTTCTTTGATGTTGTTAATTTAAAGTTATTTTTTGGTTTGGGTGAATGTTGGGTTTTTGGGAGTGTGTGCAACGATCTTGTTTGAGGCATGGCTATAAAGGTTGTGACTCAATTTTCCCATTGTTTCTTAGGAAGTGTTTTTGGTTTATTGTTTTGTTTCTGTAAAGAGGTGTAATTTCTACTTGGTGGTGGTTGAGATGTTTTGTTTGAGAGTTTGGATCATGAAAATGTGGAAATTCTTAATCATTGATTGATATACTTGAATATTTTGTATCTTTCTAGGGGTAGAAATCATTAATGGTGGGGAGAATTGTCACACACGGGTTTTTATTTTGGACCTCTCTTTTGGTTTATCTTTTAACCCTTGGTTTTTTTCTCAAGTGGAAGGTGTGATGGGTTTAAGTTTTGAGTTTCAGGGTGTTTTTATCTTGGTGCATAATCAGCACATGGTTTTGGAAAACCATGTGGCATGCTCCAGGAAACTGTGATGCTCAAGTGTTGATGGCAGAGTCATAACACATGGCTTGCACACGGTTTTTCAAACCATCCAGCAAGAATGCAAGAAGGTTTTTTCTCAAGATATTAGTGTTTGGAATGGTTGTCACATGGTTTGGAAACTTTTTATCCAAACCATGTGGGTGCACAGGTGTGTCCAGTAAGTGGTGTACAGTTCGCACATGGTTTGGTAAACCGTAGGGCCAAATCATGTGAGCTGCCCAAATCTAAAAATTTGTGAAATTCCAAGTATATCCCCTTGGAATTTTTAACCCAAACACCTCCCCTATACTCCCTCTAGTTTGTGCAACCCTAATGGGCCTCTCCCCTTGTTCTCCAAGGCTTCACTTCTCTCCTATGGGGTATATCTATAGATTCTTCAAGGTTTTGGATTAGGTTTACAAGGTAAACCCTCTCCTCTCTTCTCCCTCCTCCTCTTTCTTCGATTTCCTATTGAGATATCTCCTTATCATAGTCATGTGGGTATAGGGTTTTCATTTCCCTTGATTTATGTTGGGGGTTTTCTTTTTTTAATGTTCATCTTGGTAGATCTTGGATCTTGGATCCTTGGAAAGGTTGTTTTGGGTGTTCATTGCTGAAGCACAATGAGTTTGAGGTATATTTCCCTTTACACTTGCCTTTATAATTTAATATTCATTGGTTTCTTTCTTTTCACACCTCCCTTGTATGATAAATAGTGATATGTGATCTTTGAAATTTTTGTTTGGTCTGAAAAGTATCGATTTCTCCCATGTTTGTGATAAATGGCATTGTTTTGTTGTAAAGGTGCACACCAAGTGTTTGATAAAATGCCTGACTGGATTTTTCATATGATTTGTGGATTATTAAGCATATTTTGGATTTTTAAACGTTCTTTTGATATCTTGGTGGTGGTTTCGGGTTCCTCAAATTGATTTATAAAAGGTTTTTACATGAAAATGGTGGATGTTCAAGTATTTAAAAATGAAATGGCATGTGATGATGATTAATGGAATGTTTAGTATTTTTATAAAAATGGATTGTCTTGAAAGTGTGATGTGAATGTTTAAAATATATTTTTAAAATGATTTTGAAGTGTCGTATGGTGTGTTTACACCTCTTTCAAAGGTTGATTTGGTTCATTGATAAATAATGGTTTTGTGAAAAGTGCTTGAGGTCTGTTTGGCACTTTGATAAAAGTGGTGGAAATTATTATTGCGAAAACCCTACTTGGATAATATTCTTGCCTTATTTATGTTAAATGGATGGGATTTACTCTTCATGGAATCCTCATAATCCATTTACATAGTTTGTAATGGTAGATCATCAGTGTGGACTCTTTTGTGATCAATGAGTTTTATAGTAACCCAACATAGTGAGAAAATTTTCTGATAAGTATTTATAAACTAGCTTATATTATGCACTGGACGGTGGCCCATAGTATGAGAATATATTGAGTTTTATTTCTATGGGATAGTTCCCCTCAGTCTGTACCAAGTAGGGTGTGGTCAAGCATGTTGGTATATTTGATGTCATCAGGTGAGGCATGATTTTCATTATAATTCATCATGTATTAGTATATTTTGGATTACTCACGAGATCCTAGGTTCACCCATGTATATTGGAAATTAGTTGTCTATGACAAATGAATGAGATGCATGATTGGTTGGATACCCTTGTGTGTTATTTTCCATTTCCCTTGTTGTATGTTTTATATTCTTTCATCCTTGAGTACTGTGGATTCTTGTTAAAAGTGATGAAATATTTCAAAGCATTTTTTGAAAAAGATTTTGGAAATGTTTTTCACTATTTCTCTCCTTTTAAAATGAAATGTCACCTTTCTATTTTGAAATGTATATAGTTCCTCCATAGAAAGGAATTTTATTTTAAATGGTAAAAAGGTAAATATACCGTGATTGGTTTTAAATTGAAAAAGGTTTTAGAAAAATATTACTTTATATTTTGTATTTCAAACTTGAAGTTGGTGTTCTTTTATTTCAAAGGAATTGCATTGGTAATAGACTTGTTTGGGAACACCTACTGAGTTTTAATACTCACGCCTATAGTTCTTTCTTGTTTTTATCTTGCATTGTAGGTTTCATCTTGGTTTTGATCATCGTGGGTGATGGTTGGTTTTAGTATTGGATAGTGACCCCCAAGGTCACATGGAGATGTTGTTTTTGTCAGGTTCAGTTGGGTTTTGTTGTTTAGTTGTTGAATTTTCAGATTTTTGTATAAAATATGTTTATTTGGAAATATATCTACATTGGGGTGATTTTTTTATTTATGTTGTTTAGTTTATTTATTTATATTTAGATAAATCGTTCCCTTTGTTTACTTTTTTGATGCTCAGCACTAGTTTTCATCCCATGGGGATCAGGAATGCCCTTCAGGCCTTGCCACAGATCGGTTCAGGTGACCAATTTAGGGTTGACCCAGGCTGGTTCGTGACACATAGAAATCATCAAAAGGATCCATTTACATTGATGATTGGATGTTGTTATTATAAGAAAAATACATTATTTCTATATGTTCTCCCAAGAACAACTGAAGTCCAAAGAACAAGCTCACAATATATCCTCCAAAATCAGAACCATTCATTCAGATTGGATTTCATTTTGAGGATGATAGGTTGTACTCATAAGAACTTGTGATCCCAATGACTTCTAAATACCCTTTCATAACTAATATCTGAAATAAGGATATTAATTAGAAATGATACTCCTTATAATACCATGTAATCGAACTATCTCCCACACATAAATATTTCCCATATCACCGACAATGAAGGTCTCCCTGATAGGAAATAAATCGTATAACTTCATCATTTAATCCATGATCAACCATACTGCATCATTCTTGTAAGGTATCCTATGTAGTACTATCATGAAATCCATATAGACATCATCCCACTTACATTCTAGAATGCTTAGAGGTTATAACAACACATCGTGCCTTTGATTCTCGACCTTCACATCTTGATATTTGAACCATCTTGAAATGAAGCACACTATATTCTTCTTCATCTCTATCCACCAGTAATATCTACAAAGATCACAATACATATTTTTAAAACCTGAATGAAACACACATTTAGAAACATTAAACTCCCTCATCATCTCCTTGTGTAGTATCACAATAACTCATACATGACCATGGATAAGAAGAATATTTCCACTGCCAAGAGACCATCTTGATGGTGGCCCCCACCTTATAAGTTTTTTCTTAGAGATAATCCCTCCAAATCACATATCTTATCTCTCTTTATTTGGTCCAAAATCATAGGTATAATAGATTTAGAATTCAGATATACTCATCCATAGGACTCTTGAACATATATATTCGATTCCTAAAAGAGTGTCATCCACCTCCACTCATCACAAGTCTCACGTACTGCCTATGTATGTGACTTATGAATCAAATAATCAACAAAAATAGTTCTATTTACTATACTATAATCTAGCTCAAAGTTGAAGTAATTTAGACACTCAACCCACATAATTTTCCAAAGGTTCAAGTCTTACTGATAAAATATATACTTGAGGCTTTTTTGGTATGTGTACACTAAAAACCTTTCACCCAATAGAGAGTGTATCTGACATCTCAAGTCATATACCACTAAAGGTAACTCCAGATCATGAGTAGGGTAGTTCCTCTCATGTGGTAATATATGTCTAGATATATAATCAACCACTCATCCCTCCTGCATCATAACTACTCTAAGTCCGACTCTAGATGTGTCGTAGTACATGGTATATTACTTAGTTGGAACATACAAGGTGAGGATCAGTGCTAAGGTTGGCCTACTATTAAGATCCTAGAAAACCCTCTCACAAACATCTAACCAAACAAATTTCACCCCTTTCTTGGTTATCCCGGACATCGATGATTCCAGATAGGAGAATTCCTAGATGAAATGTCGATAATAGACTGATAGACCCAGAAATATCAAAATCTCGAATACATTCTTCAGTCATTCCAAAGATACCATGGTTGAAAATTTCTATGGGTCCACTAAAACTATATCCTCTAAGATAACATGAACCAAGAATTACACTCTATTAATCCAGAAATTTCATTTGGAAATCTTAGTGTAAAGCTGATTCTCTCTCAGTGTACATAGGATGATGTCATGATATTAGGCATGATAATATACAGACTGGGTGTAAACCAAGATTTTTTTGACAAAAAACACCAAAAACTAATCCAAGAATGGATGGAAGATCTATTTCATCTGGGATATAAATATTTATGGTTCATTCATCTGCTCAAACAGTACCACCACAAACTCATAAAAACTATACCTACTCCTAAAAGTAGTCCATGGTATGTTAAATGGTATCACCCTAGACTGATGGCACCCTAACCTCAATTAGACCTTGGAGAATATCATGTAACCTCTTATTTTATCGAAAAAAAATCAATATATGGAAGGGGATACTAGTTATTGACCATCATCTGGTTCAGTCTCTGATAATCCACACATAAGCGTAAAGTATCATTAGCCTTCTTAGAAAAAATCATTGGAGAATCCCATGGATAAATACTAGGCTATATGGATCCCTTATCTTCTAGATCTTATAAATAAACCATCAAATCATGAAGCTTCACCGGTGCCATTTTGTAAGGTGGAATAAAAAATTGGATTAGCTCTCAACACTAAATCGATCAAGAAATTGATCTCCTTCTTGGGTGGTAAGTTGGAGAACTCTTCTGGAAATACATCTTGAAAACAATATACCACTAAAGAAAAATTATCTTGTTATACCACACCATCATCCATAATAAGTCTCTCCAACTAGTCCATGGTACAATCTAATTTGCAATGAATTGGTCCTTCATGACTAGCCCAAATATCCCATTCACCCTAGTGAAGACAACTTCCCCCTTTTAGAGATATAAAGGTAAATCTCCTCTGATAATAGTTGATATGATAT
The DNA here is from genome assembly GCA_963277665.1 of Viscum album. NCBI lineage: Eukaryota > Viridiplantae > Streptophyta > Magnoliopsida > Santalales > Viscaceae > Viscum > Viscum album. The sequence continues at coordinate 1,302,205,806 of OY728160.1, read as the reverse complement.
TGGTATAATAATATTAAATCTATACCCAGAATAGAATCAAATAAAAGCATGTAATTTATAGTATAAAAAACCTCTGAAGGAAATGATATCCACTAATTTTAAGAGAACACTCTCTATAACTTTGATACCCTATGAATGTACTCTTAAAAGCATGTAGATGGTCATAATTCCATCCAATATCTCTATATCCAAACTCAACCCATTTTCAAATTGATCATATTAAAAGGAATGTGTTGCTCATGTATCAAACAAAATGCAATAAAGGGTAGATGATATGAGAATTGTACCTCTGATTGTAGAAGGCCCCACATCCAGACTAGTCAGAGTAGACTGTATAGTATAAAACTAATTCACCCCTCTACCTTTGGCTCTATTCTGACTCCCATATGCTACTCCCTATATGTGTTACTTACACTCCTACACCAGGGCACAATATCCCCTACCTTGTCCTAATTATCTAGTGGAACACTAACTACCTGTCTATTGAGGGGTAGCTAATTCATTCCCAAATTATGGTGCCTATCTTGATCCCCTCCCACTATTCTGCTATGGTGGTTTCCTACACTACCTTTATAGATGGACCATCATGCAACATGAACAACACTCCACACCGGGGTAATGACACTAGATACACATGAGGAAAACCTTTCTGCATTGAAATTTCACCACTAGGCCATGATCTTTAGATGGTTATTTACTTCCTTGGATACTCTTCCCACTACTACCCTAGAGTTAAACATCATAGCAATTCTTCTTTCTTCTATAAGAATAGATCCCTGATCACTCTACCAGTGGATAATTGGCCAAAACTTGGGGAATACCTCCGGTTTCCTCCAATTATGAGAGCCTAATTCATTATGTTTTTGAAGTTTCTAAAGTGAAATACATTCTCCTGTGACCATATCTCGTAACGAACCCCATCCTAGAAAATTTTCACCTTTTTGATCTCATTAATTTCTAAGGATGGAACAAAATTCTATAGGTTGGTGAAACATCCAAAATAATCCATCATTGATATGATTCCCTATGTCAAGTTCATGAACTTCTTATCCCTCTTATCCCACAACTTCTCTATATAGAAGTTTCTCAGTTTTTTCTCCTCAAAGTTCTTCCAGTTTAGGTTCTCTTGCTGACAGGATTACTCCACAATGTCCCACCAGTTCTTGGCTGATCCTTGCAACATGTAATTAGGAAGTTTCACCCTCTTATCAGTGGGTGTATCAAGATTCTTAAATATTTTATGGACTGACTCGATCTATAACTCAGTTGTATGGAGGCCTCCCTCCCCGGTGAATACAGGCATATACTGTAGCCAGAACTCTCTGGTCATATCATACATCAAAGGTATGGTGAGATAAATCCCCCTCTCTATGGATTGCATGACCCATAGGAAATTTTCATGAAGCTGATCAACCATTTGGATTTCAGGAGCTTCAGGAAGTTCCTACTTAGTTGTGTTATGAGTGTTCTTATTACCACTATCCTATTTCTCAAATATAATAAGATGAGGAGGAATTTTCTCTATAAGGGTCAACACACTTCTTATAACATAATTTACAAAACAAGATCAACCTTAAAAGGTGAAAAAATATAGAGAACCATTGGATTAAGGTTCCTATGTACTTTGGTTAACAAGAGAGTTGGCATAACATAACAGTTTATTTCATTTCTTTTCCCTATATAAAACTAGTATTTCTTTTCATAGGTTAGATAGATAATTATTACACATGTGATAAATATGTATCTAGCATGAACAATTCATGTCAACATATGTAATGACCCGCTTATTCTCATTGTCTTGAGAATAAAATAAATCATTACTAGGCCTTAAGAGACATCCCCAAGGCACTAAAGGCTAGAAATAAATTCTGAAGTATTTAAATATAAGTGGGGGAAGATTTACCATTTAAGAAACATACCACCAACCAAGAAACATAACTAAACACTCAAGATATAATGCATGATAAATAAAACAACTCAACCATTTCCATTATAGAAACCAACCAAAGTATGCTACAGCGGAAGACAACTCATCATAAAAGTAAAAAATGGAAAGAAAACTAATAACTTGAAGATGAAAACTAGACTCCATACTCCACAAGCTTCATGATCCAATCACCAAAAAACCCAAGCATTGTGAGGTAGTGCTAAATACATGTGACACTTTACCTTTTCCCATGTCTCGGAAGATAACATCTACAAAAGCACCAAAGTGAAAAAGAAGGGGTGAGTATAAAACTTAGTAGTTTTCCCTAATGACTTCCCTACTCATACCACTAGGATAAAAAGTCTAGAAACATTTATATAAAACCATTTATATAAAACAATTATACAAAATAGTTTATAATTGGATATAAACAAGTTCCAAAACAATTTGTAACCAATGGTAACCAAGTATTATAAAACCAATTTTCCAGCAAGTAATATTTCCATAAAAACAACCAAACAAGGCTTTAAAACCATTTATCAATATAATTTTGGCATAATCATTCCATTCCCCTTAACCACACACCCAACCATGAATGCAACCTAAAACTCCCTATACTCATGAGTGGTGAGTTATATTTCCACTAATCCTTCACTTAGTGGGCCACTTTGATGGGGGTACTTCACACCCATATCCATCCCAAACTTTTATGGGGGTCCTTCACGCCCTTATCCATTCCAATTCATATGAACACACACCAAAAACCCTCCAAATTCAAGTGTGTTCAACTAGTTCAATATACTCGTTCTTTTATTGAAAATCATTAATCAAGACAATTCAAAAAAAAATTCCTTTCAATAAAAACATTCCTTTTATTGAAAAAATCTTAATAAAATACATGTTCAACATTTATAGAAAATCTCCATTTTAAAATCCATATTTTAAAACCATGAACAAAAGCACATTTTCAAGAACTCCCAATTTTCCAGATTTCCGCAATTTTCCGAACCGTCACTAAAGAGGGTTTCCAAAAATTATAAACATCCAATTCACAATCAATTTAATAAAAATAAATCAATTTGAAATCATTCCAATCAGTTTAATCAAGAGGAGTCGAGAGTGAAGCTAACTACCTCAAAGGTTTTGACAAAAACCGAAAATAGATGAAGAATGCTCACGCAACTGGGTAAGAATTCTCTGCAATTGCCTTAGATATCTTCTCATATCAGGATAAAGAAACAATATCATAAAATTTGGCATTAAAAACCCTTATATATACCAATAATGAGCATAGATCTGAGAAATCGAGAGGATGGGAGAAGTAGATCTAAGTTGATCAAAGAAAACATGACAAGAACGATGAAAAACGAAACTTTCTAGGAAAATAGGGCTTGAAAATGCCAAGGGATGGATCTGGATAAACTAAAAATAGCTTGATATAGGTTATTAAAACTTCAAATGAGAATAATATTGGTTTAGTGTTGCAAATGAGAAAAAAAGAGGGAGTTAGAGTCAAAAACGAGTGAGATCCTATTTTTAAGGATCTAATTTTAACCCTGTGTGCAGTTGGTCCGCATAGTTAGACAAAATCTGCGCTAACTATGCATTAGCTACTTCCTAATAATACTCTCACATAAAATCCTTGCATGAACTCCCTAACCATGTGCCCACCATGCCGAAGCTACTGTCCAACAATTGCCAAAGTGCACAGTTTCTCCTAGTCTCTTACACAGTTTGGGAAAAATGTGCGCAGCCCATGCACATCTCCTTTAGCCCCACAAACTTATTGAAAGTTCACTAAAATATATCATAATTCACCCTTAAACTTTATATACATAAAAATCATAAATAAATTGTTATATACCAGAAACTGGGGGTGTTACATTCTCCCCACCGTTGGTCTTTCCATCCTCAAAAAGTAGAAAACCAACCTCACCCTAAAAGAGTTATGACCATTGCTATCCCATATCCTTATTGTGTTCCCAAGTCTCTTCCTAAATCCAACCATGTTTCTATAAAACCCGCACTAGGATGATGATTTTTTCACATAAGACTTTATCTTGCCTATCTACAATCCACACTGGGATATGTATCAACGAACCATCCGGCTCTGGGTCAACATGATCCCATCTGATCCATGGTATGGATTAGGATGATACTTTCTCAACTAAGATACGTGGAACATATTATGAACCAAACTAAAATATGGTGGTTATTCCAAGTGATATTCCACCTCTCCAACCCATTCTAGTATCTCAAAATGGACAATGTATCGAGGATATAACTTTCCTTGCTTTCTAAAATGACGATGTCTAAGAATTGGAGAGATCCTTAAGAAGACATGATCACTCACTAAAAAGGATAACGACCATCGACGATGGTCTCCATAAGATTTATAATGACACTAAGTCATCTCCATTCTCTTCCTGATCAAATGGATCTTCTTTGTCATTTCTTGGACAAGTCTTGGCCCAACTAGTTAAGTCTCACCTATTTCCACCCAAAAAAAGTGGAGAATGACAAGAATGCCCATACAACACTTCAAACAGAGCCATATGTATCGAGTTATGAAATATGTTATTATATGATAACTCCACTAAAGGTATATTTTCTTCCCATGAGCCACCAAAATCCATTAAGAAAACCCTCAACATGTCTTCTGATGTTTAGATTGTCCTCTAGGATTGTCCGTCCATATGAGGATGATACGTTGTACTCATGGTCAAATGATTCCTAAGGGATTTTTGTAAGGATTCCCAGAAACGAGACGTGAACCTCAGTTCTCTATCTGAAATAATAAAAAATGGTATACCATGTCTCTTTACCATTTCTTATATATAGATTTTGGATAGATCCTCCACTGTATGAGTTTCAAAAATAAGGATGAAATATGATAACTTTATGAGATGATCCACTATCACCCATATGGAATCATGTTTCCAAATCATTATTGGGAAATCTATAACAAAATCCTTAGCTATCTTATCCTATTTCCACACTAGAATAGGTAAGGACTGCAACATACCCACTGGTCACTGATTTTTTTCTTTAACTTGCTGACAAGCTAAACACCTTGAAACGAACTCATCCACTTTCCATTTCATATCAATCCATCAAAATCATGTCTTCAATGATTTGTACATATTTTATATACCCGGATGTACAACCCATATGGAATGGTGTTATGCATGAAGAATTTGGTCCTAATAATCCATAAGAACAACCATCTGATTTATAAACCACAACACTAAACTCCCATCCAGTTTACAGCCCTCAATGGTCTCTCTACCATTGAGTTTTGAACTCAATGAAACACATTAAAAATCAGATTTATGTTCCTACTTTACCATATTTACTAAATTAGTAACAAGAATGGATGAAAATAAAACTGAAACATTACCACGATATTCACATTCCACATGCATGTCAACTAAGACTGAAATCAACTACCACACATCTGAAGATTCTTTTTCCAACTGAGTATATTAATTTCTACTTAATGCATCAGCCACTGAATAACCTTTTCCAAGTGTATAAATCAAGTCAAAGTAAAACATATAAAGATACTCTATCCATATCCTTTTCCCCAGATTCAAATCTCATTGTGAGAAAATATGTTTCAATCTCTTATGATCTGTGAACACTATAAATTTCTCACCAGAGAGATAGTGATTCCAAGTTTTCAAAGCATGTACAACTGCAGCTAATTCCAAATCATGTGTTAGGTAATTCTTATCATTCACTCTCAACTTCCTTGAACCATAAGAAATAATATGACCTCCTTGCATGAGAATTCATCCCAACTCAGATCCTAAAGCATCACAGTACACCACGTACCCTTGTCCTGATTCTGAAAAAATCAAGATAGGTTTTTATGTAAGGTGGACTTTCAACTCTTGTAAAGACTTATGGCATTCCTCAGTCTAATGTAATGGAGAATTATTCTTTGGTAAAGCTGTCATTGGAAATTCTAGTCATGATAATTCATGCACAAAGTGTTAGTAATAACCAGCTAGACCAAGAAAACTCCATATCTCAAAGACATTCCTCAGTGGTTTCCATGAGATAATGGCTTCTACCTTTTCTGGATCCACTAAAACACCTTTTTTATAAATTACATGGCCAAGTAAGTGTACCTATTGTATCCAGAAATCATACTTTGATAGCTCAAAATACAACCAATGTTCTCTCAGTATTCCCAATGTTGTTTCCAAGTGTTGATCATACCCATCCCTTGTCCTTGAATACACCTATATGTCATCCTTGAACACCACAATAAATAAACCCAGATATCTCTAAAATATTTGATTCATCAATTCCATAAAGGTCGTTGGTGCATTCCTAAGACCGAAAGGCATTACTACATATTCATAGTGTCCATATCTACTTATGAATGTTGAATTTTGAGTATCCTCCTTCTGAAATTTCAATTGATGATATACTGATCACAATTCAATCTTAGAGAAACATTGATCTCCCCTCAATTGATCAAAAAGATCATCAATGTGTGGAAGTGGATACCTAGTCTTGATTGTAACTTGGTTAATCTTATAATAATCCACACACATCCTTAGATTTCCATATGATTTCTTCACAAACAAGACCGTTGTTGCCCACAGAGACATTCTCGGCTGAATGAAACCTTTTCTTTTTAGATCCTAAAACTACATTTTCAATTCCCTTAACTTTTATGGTTCCATCCTATAAGATGGAAGATAACTATGACGGGTCCCTAGGAGGAAATAAATTGTAAACTCCACTTCCCTTATAGGTGGTAACCCATAAAAGTTATTGGGAAATACATCTACAAATTGATCCACAACTATTGTAAAATTGATATCATAGATGTCTTCGATCAATGCTAAGGTCAACGCTGCCAACTGGTAAGAGATTTTTCCCACTGCTTGTAGGTTTCGGGCGCAGTGGAAGCGTGTTGGTGGGTTTTCCCAGCTTTAATTTTAGCGTTAAACAACATTCAAACCAAGATCCATCATGATATAAAATGCCAAATCTTCAGAATATAATTAAGAATGAAAAACAAAAGAGGGAATCCCAGAATCATAGATATAGGATCATAATATGTTGGTTATAATTAATTTAATTAATTCACAAGAATTACCTTGGTGGAATTCTTTCTTTGTTGATGTGTCCGGTCACGATTCAGTGATCCATCGTTGCGTCATAGAATCCAAGTGTAGGATTCCTCTAGCGGTGATCCACACATGTTCCACGTATCTCCGGACATCGCCGAAGGGATCTCCAGGTGTTATCGCGGAAGAACCTTCACTTGTGATGTCCGCCTTCGATCGCCTTGATCTCTCGGTCTTGAGAGCGTTCTTGGAGGAAGGAGTTCTTTCGGGCTTGAAATAATTCTTCAGAATTTTTGTGCACAACGATTCTCTTGGGGAAAAGTGTTGGGGTTGTGAGGATATTTATAATCGGGTTTGAGGTTATAGAGTTATGACAATAAATAAACGCATTACGCATTTTATTTATTTCATTAACTCTTATTGAAAACCCTCATGTCGAATTATTAATTCCTTGACATGCGCCCATTCTGATTATAATAAATATCATTTAATAAAAAAATATTATATCCTCAAAATCTCAACTGGAAAAACTAAACGACGTGTAATCATTAATACACAGTGTATACTCGTTTTCCATAAAATTAAACGATGTGTATATTTAATATACACGGTGTGTACTTTTATTTTCCTTTATTTTCTCCACCACATTTATTAGACCTTGAGTAATGTCTATTTATTTCTTAAATAAATGTAACTACATTACTCGCTAATAAACATATTATTTCTCCCACAATATATTCTCTCGAATAACTAGTTTCGAAATAAATGTGATCAGGCATCCTTAAATAATTATTAAACCACAGTCGGGAATAATCTTTATTTAACTTGTTAAATTAATATTTAACTGAGATACATGGACACACTTAATGTGTGACCCTCTAGGCCTCTTTCTCAGTGGAATTAGGCGGAGCCTACCTAAAGTCCAAGGTTAGCATCTAGCAACACTCCAAAGCACCCATAGAGAAAGAAGTTAATGCCGCAATGACGTGTCACCTCATACGAACACTTACCGTGTAATATAATCCCTTTGTCTCGATATCTCTAATCAAGCGGGTTGCATGTTAGTTCCATCAACCCGTGTGCTCGATTATTCTTTCTTTGACTTCCTGAAATTGAACTCGTCCATACCTTACCATGTACATGGATTTATTTAGGATATATAAATTTCATCAAAGGGCCTGAGATATCTACTTCTGTTATGGAACATAAGGGACAAATCCTTTATCGCATTATCTATTAATGCAGTATTACTCGTGATGCACCCAACGTATCCTACCTCACTGTGAACAGTGTGTCGTCACAGTTTTCATCAATACATATAAGTGCGCGAGTTGTAATACCCATTAATAATAATGTTAAAGTCTAAGGACCAATACACATGTCCATAGATAGGAACATCCAATGACAATATGAAATGTGGATTTCCTACTGGAGGGAAACGTTCTCATAATATCCTCCTGGATATTACCAAGGGCGCACACCATGAGAAGGTGCCTCAAAGTTTTATGAGTCCTCACCCCTAATGACCTGTATTATTTTTTCCCCTAAAATAATATCATCCGGATATAGAACATATATTAAAGAATAGTGTTATGGAACTTCTGGGCTCTCATCATAACAGGGATCCGCTATGAACCTTTAATGCAACAGTTGTCCTTAGGACATTATCACATGAATTTTCATGCAGAAGAATAATCAAGATGTGATAAGGATTTTTTAATGAATAAAGTATAAAGTAGTTGGTTCTAGGCCACCAACTCCAACAGACTCCCACTTGGACTAGATCCAACTGCTAATAACCTTTAACCCACTAGCTCTCACATGATATCCATGCTTCTGCTAAGATAGGCCTTTAGTCATGGGGTCTGCCATGTTCTCTTCTATGGACACTCTGTTCACTGCAATTTCACCCCTTTGATAGAAATCCCTCAAGAGGTGATACTTTCGGAGTATGTGCTTTGTCCGTTGGTGTGACCTTGGTTCTTTTGCAAGATCCACCACTGTAGTATTATCACAATACAATGTAATGGGATATTTACTACTAGGCACCAAATCAAGCTCCTGGAAAAAGTTCTGAATCCATATGGCTTCCTTGGATGTATCAAAAGCCGATATATATTCAGACTCCAATGTAGAATCAGCGACAACTGGCTTCTTTGAACTCTTCCAGCTCACAGCTCCTCCATTGAGACAGAAAACATATCCAGATTGTGACTTCAGATCATTTTGATCTGTCTGAAAACCAGCATCAGCATACCCTCTGATGAAAATCTCCTCATCTCCTCCATACACTAGGTACATATCCTTAGTTCTTCTCAGATACTTAAGGATACTCTTAACAGCAGTCCAATGTTGTTCTCCTAGATCTGCTTGATATTTTCCTACCATGATCAGTGCATAGGAAACATCAAGCCTGGTATATAACATGGCATACATGATGGATCCTATAGTTAAAGTGTATGGGATCTTACTCATTCTATCTTTCTATTGTTGTGTCTGAGGACACATTTTCTTATAAAGATGTAGGCCATGTGACACTGGAACTAATCCCCTATTAGATTGTTCCATACTAAATCTCTTTAGTATATGGTCAATGTATGTACCTTGACTTAGTCCAAGTAGCCTCTTAGATCTATCACGAATGATCTTGATCCCTAGAATGTTGGCTGCTTCTCCTAAGTCCTTCATGGAGAAACACTTGTTCAACCAGTCCTTAACTGACTGTAAGACTGGTACATCGTTTCCAATAAGTAATATGTCGTCAACATATACTACTAGGATAATGATCGCATTCCCATTAAACCACTTATAAACACATGGATCAAATTCATTCTTAATGAAACCAAATTCCATTATGGCTTCATCAAATCAAATGTTCCATGACCTGGATGCTTGCTTCAATCCATAAATGGATTTCTGCAACTTTCAAACCCGTTTGGCTTCACCTGGTGTCACAAACCCTTATGGTTGTGTCATATAGACATCTTCCTGAAGGTTTCCGTTAAGGAATGCTATTTTGACATCTATTTTCCAAATCTCATAGTCATGGTAAGCTTCTATGGCAAGTATGATTCTTATGGATTTAAACATGGAAACTGGCGAGAAGGTTTCATCGTAGTCAATTCCTTGATGCTGTCTGAATCCTTTAGCCACTAGCCTTTCTTTATAGGTGCTAACTTGACCTTCCATGTCTAGTTTTCTCTTGAATACCCATTTGCATCCAACAATATTTACATTAACTGGTTCATCGACCAGAACCCAGACTTGGTTCTGATACATGGAATCTATCTCAAAATTCATAGATTATATCCATCTTGCAGCTTCTGAGCTTTCTACTTCTTCCTTGTAGGAGAGAGGTTCATCATTGTCCAACAATAATGATTCACCATCCTCGGTGACTAGGAAACAAAATCTCTTTGGTTCCCTTACCTCTCTTGAGCTCCTATGCAGTACTTGTGTTTCTGGAACCTCTTCCATGGGGACCTGTGGAACTTGTTCCTGTACCAACTCTTGTGTATCTTGAGCATTAACTTCATTGAATTCAATCTTTCTCCCACTATCCTTTTTGAGGATGTGATCCCTCTCAATAAATATGTCTTGTCTAGCGACATTCACTTTCTTGTCTTGAGGGTTATATAGGTAATATCCTTTCGTTTCCTTAGTATATCCTATAAAGATACACTTCACGCCCTGGGGTGCGAGTTTGTTTCTTGAGAAGGCCTTAACAAACTCCTCGCATCCCCATACATATGTATGCGACAAAATGGGTTTCTTTCCATTCCATAACTCGGAGGGAATTACATTTGCCGCCTTAGTTGGTACTCGGTTTAATTTGTATACTGCAGTTTGTAATGAATATCCCCAAAATAATAATGGAAGATCTGCATGACTCATCATCGACCTCACCATGTCCAACAAGGTGTGGTTCCTCCTTTCACTAACACCATTCCACTATGGTGTATAAGGAGGAGTGAGCTGAGATAGAATCCCAGACTCCCATAGAATATCGATGAACTCTTGGTTCAGATATTCTCCACCTCGATCTGATCGAAGCTTCTTTATCTTCTTACCAAGCTAATTCTCTACTTCATTATTGAATTCCTTAAATTTCTCTAAGGACTCTGACTTATACCTCATTAAGTAGACATATCCATATCTACTCAAATCATCAGTAAAATTAATGAAGTAAGAATATTCATCTCTAGATTCTACTAGAAATGGTCCACACACATCCGTGTGTACCAATCCTAGAAGCTCTTTGGCCCTTTCACCTTTTCCACCAAAAGGCGGCTTGGTCATTTTTCCTTGTAAACAAGCGTGACATCTATCAAGTGGTTTTAGCTCAGTAGATTCTAAATAGCCATCTTGGTGGAGCTTTGTCAAGCGCTTCATGTTTACATGACCAAGACGGTGATGCCACAACTGGGTGATGTATGAGTCATGTGAGTTTTTTTCGTTATCGATTTCCAACACTTGGTTTTCATAAATTAATACATACAAACCATTATTTAAATGTTCCATACCATAACATATGTTGTTCTTATAAAAGAGATAAACCTTATTTACAAACATGAAAATAAATCCATCCATATCTAAACAAGATACAGAAATTATGTTCTTGGTAACACTAGGCACATAATAACAGTTATGTAAAACCAAAATCATTCCAGTCGGCAATGAGAGGTGGTAATTGCCAATAGCCAATGCAGCCAGCCTTGTGCCATTGGCAGCTCAAAGATCCACCTCTCCTCTGGAAATATTTTTAAATATACTTGGTTCCTGAATTTGAATACAGATGTGATCCCCACAAGCGGTATCTAATACCCAATGTGTAGAAATGGAAAGATTGCACTCGATAAAGAACGCACCTTTAGTGTCCCCACACATCTAGGTTCAGTTCCTCTTCTAGTGGCCCTGCTTGCCACATGAAAAACACACCGCCTCTCATTCCTTTCCCTACCTATGGATCTTCCCCTTCTTGGAGGGACAGTGCCCGGGGGCTTTAGACTGTTTATAAGTCTTTGGCCCCTTTTCCTTGTCCTTAATTTTCTTTTTCACCATAAGGACTGTGGGTTTGTCACGCCTCATGTCCTTGTCTACCTGGTGAATCAAGGTCAGAAGCTTTGATAGACTCTTCTCATTTCCACTCATGTTATAATTGACAATGAATCTAGAGAAGGTCTTGGGTAGTGATGATAGGATCAGATCTGTACGCAACTCATCTGTAAATTTAATCCCTAAGATGTCTAGGAGTTCAATGTAGCCAATAAGCTTGACTACATGAGGCCCAGCTGGCGCAGACTCTCCATGATTAGTTGTAAACAAAGCATTTTAGATCTCATATCTCTCTTGTCTCTCCTTCTCTTGGTAGAGATCCTTAAGGTGATACATCATGCTATACGCGTCCATGTTTTCATGTTGCTTCAAGAGCTCATTAGAAATGGCTGATAGCATGAAACACTGGACATTTGTGGCAGCATCCATGTGTTTCGCGTAGAGAGATATTTCCTCATCACTGGCCTCTTTCCCAGCCACAACTGGAATAGGCTCTTCCAGCACATACAATTTCCTTTTGTGGCGAAGGATGACGCGTAAATGCCTCTGCCACTCTTGGAAATTGGTGTCAGTGAGAAGGTTTTCCTTCTTGAGTATGGTGCGCAATGATATGTTTGAAGTCATTCTCTTGTCGTTTCTACAAATTAAGATGAGCAACGTTTTAGTAATTTATTACAAAAATGAGACAAATAAATAAATTAATACTTATTAGTCTCCCACTATTTTATCGAAATCCAATAGCCCTCACCATTGACTTTGGAATATTCTATTGCCTGAATATTATAGTGGAAAGTATCCATATTGACCTTCGCATTACCCCAACTAGGTTTGGTCAAGAAACTTGAAGGGTTTTTAGGTATGCATTCCAAATGCCAACTGCATTTAACTCGTAGCTCCTTGGTCCGCTGAGTGGACTCCTCAATCCTGAAATCCTTTTATTTTGGATTTCCTCAACCTTTGCCTATTGGCCACACCAAGTCCTTCTGTGGAAGTAAACCCTTTATGTGAACCAAGTTAAGTCAACCCAGAACCTTGAATTAGAATTCCTCAATAATTGAAAGCACCCCAACTAGGGTTGGTTAAGCACTTTGAACTATGGTTCGATTCTAACCAAGATTATGGAAAGCTATACCGACTTAATATTTCTTTGAGGGATTTTATCCTTATACGTAAATTTCCAATTTATTATCTTTGATTACATGATTTTTAATATTAATTGGGATATACTTAAGTGATTAACCATGTCTAAGATAATATTTATGCATAAGACAGTTTTATTTTAGTTCCATCTTGCATGCTTGTTTAATTCATTAATTATGTGATCGTGACAACACACCCACAATAAATAAACCATGCAACTGATAGAAATAAAATAAATGGTATGATCATGATCTTTTTTTATTGGTTAGTTTATTTAGCGGTTTATAAACTAACCCAAGACCTAGGGGAGAAACACCTTGAACCTTGTGGGTTCGTGTTTACAGCTTTCCACCTGTCCACCTTTGTATCTCCTTGGATTGGTTTCACATTGGCTCCTGACTTGAGCCTCCTCCACTAGCTTGAGAGATCCATCCATTACATATGCATTTATCTCACATGCAAGTGAAGGGTAAAAAGGGGGTTTTACATAAAAGAATCCTTGGGCGCGCAGGCCCTACATATTAATGAGGAGATGGCTCGTAGGCCAACAAATTTAATTTAAATAAATAAATTAAAAGAAACCATTCACATACAATGGTCTCGGTCTATCTCATGATCATCCATACATGAAACGATATTTACGCATAAATAAAACTAGAATTTAATTCTTTAATCGTTCTTGTTTAAGATAAATCATGCTCGAATTAATTATTATCTTTAATTAATCAATCCTTTTATCTTAAACCCTTTTTCTGAATTTCCTTGAGATTCTCATCCATCATAATTTTAAATAAATAAATTCATTTAAAATTATCCTTGTACGTAACTTGTACCTTGGAGGCAACCCAGTGAATTCTCGTTCATTGCATAATTTGAACGAGTACACAGCGTGTAGTTCCAACTACACGGCGTGTACTTTTGTTCATCGTCCATCCAAAGTACATGCCCGGGGACATGGCGTGTTAATGTACTTCAGAAATTTTCGAAGTACACGGCATGTTCAGTGGGACACATGCCGTGTAGTTTCCGCGTTACATGGTTTCTAGCCGGGCAAGCCGTGTACGGGGTACACGGTCCAACCCTAACCCGAAGAGACTACACGCCGTGTTCATTGGACCACACGGTGTGTAATCTAGAAACTGTGTGCCACATGTTCATGTTCAATACACGGTGTCATTAATGACTTAGATAGGATCCAATACACGGATTGATTTGGTGGATCAGTCTGATGCATGAATCTAGAATACATGGCATGTACTTCTGAATACACGTCGTGTATTCTGGTGTTGTATGGCCAGAAACGTTTGGATCCTCCGGATGAGTTCCTCTATTTTATTTTAATCAAAATTAAAAGAAAAATTCATTTCTGTGATGTGAATGAGAAATGATGGAGGAGGAACAAATCTCGAGATTCATGTTTCCAGAATGATTAAACTTTATTGAAATAACTAAATTATTAAATGCGTAAAACATCAACGAAAAACAAAATAATTATAATCAACGATATGACCGCTCTGATACCACTTGTAGGTCCCGGGCGCAGCGGAAGCACGTTGGTGGGTTTTCCTAACTTTAATTTTAGCGTTAAACAACATTCAAACTGAGATCCATCACGATATAAAATGCTGGATCTTCGGAATAGAACGAAGAACGAAAAATAAAAGAGGGAATCTTGAACCATAGAGATAGGATCATCATATGTTGGTTATAATTAATTTAATTAATTCACAATAATTACCTTGGTGGAATTCTTTCTTTGTTGATGTGTTCGTTCATGATTCGGTGATCCGTCGTTGCGTCGTAGAATCCAAGTGTAGGATTCCTCTAGCGGTGATCCACACGTGTTCCAAATATCTTCGGACGTCGCCGAAGGGATCTTCGGGTGCTAGCGTGGAAGAACCTTCACTTGTGATGTCCGCCTTCAATCGCCTTGATCTCTCGGTCTTGAGAGCGTTCTTGGAGGAAGGAGTTCTTTCGAGCTTGAAAGAATTATTCAAAAATTTTGTGCACAATTATTCTCTTATGGAAAAGTATTGGGGTTGTGAGGATATTTATAATCGGGTTTGAGGTTATAGAGTTATGAAAATAAATAAACACATTATGCGTTTTATTTATTTCATTGACTCTTATTGAAAACCCCCATGTCGAATTATTAATTCCTTAAAATGCGCCCATGCTGACTATAATAAATATCATTTTATAAAACAATATTATATCCTCAAAATCTCAACTGGAAAAACTACATGGCGTGTAATCATTAATACATGGCATATACTCGTTTTCCATAAAACTACACGACGTGTATATTTAATATACATGGCGTGTACTTTTATTTTCCTTTATTTCCTCTACCACATTTATTAGACCTTGAGTAATGTCTATTTATTTCTTAAATAAATGTAACTGCATTACTCGCTAATAAACATATTATTTCACCCACAATATATTCTCTCGAATAACTAGTGTTGAAATAAATGTTATCAGGAATACTTAAATAATTATTAAACCACAGTCGAGAATAATATTTATTTAACTTGTTAAATTAATATTTAACTGAGATACATGGACACACTTAATGTGTGACCCTCTAGGCCTTTTTCTTAGTGGAATTAGGCGGATCCTGCCTAAAGTCCAAGGTTAGCATCTAGAAACACGCCAAGACACCCATAGAGAAAGAAGTTAACGCCGCAATGACGTGTCACCTCATACGAATGCTTACCGTGTAATATAATCCCTTTGTCTTGATATTTCTAATCAAGCGGGTTGTATGCTAGTGCCATCAACCCATGTGCTCGATTATTCTTTCTTTGAATTCCCAGAATTGAACTCGCCCATACCTTACCATGGCCATGGATTTATTTAGGCTATATCAATTCCATCAAAGGGCCTGAGATATCTACTTCTGTTATGGAACATAAGGGACAAATCCTTTCTCACATTATCTATTAATGCAATATTACTCATGATGCACCCAACGTATCCTACCTCGATGCGAACAGTGTGTCGTCATAGTTTTCTTCAATACATCTAAGTACGTGAGTTGTAATACCCATTAATAATAATCTTAAAGTCTAAGGACCAATACACACGTCTGTAGATAGGAACATCCAATGACACTATGAAATGTGGATTTCCTACTGGCGGGCATCGTTCTCATAATATCCTCCTCGATATTACCAAGGGCGCACACCATGAGAAGGTGCCTCAAAGTTTTATGAGTCCTCACCCCTAATGAACTGTATTGTTTGTTCCCCTAAAATAATATCCCCTAGACATAGAACATATATTCAAGAACAGTGTTATGGAACTTCTGGGTTCTCATCGTAGCAGGGATCCTCTATGACCCTTTAATGCAACAGCTGTCCTTAGGACATTATCACATGCATTGTCACGCAGAAGAGCAATCAAGATGTGATAAGTCTTTTATTAATGAATAAAGTACAAAGTAGTTGGTTCTAGGCCACCAACTCCAACACTACTGGTGCTAAAAATCTCATTGCACCTATCTTTAAAAACCTTTTTCCTCTGAAGAGATTCTTGGCATCATACTAAGTTGCAAAATTAACTATCCTTCTATAATAGTAGATGTGATCCTTGAACATCTTCAACCAATCCATACTTAGGATTACATCGTATAAATCTATCTCTAACATTGATAAGTCCCATTTTAGTTCAAATCTATCTATAGTTATAGAACATGATTTACACACAAAGGCTCAACATTGTCTTTAACCAAGTGAAGTTTGAAGTTTTAACACAAAGGGAATTAACTCAAGTTTTAAACTTAGTGAATCAATAGCACAAGAAGCAATGAAGTAATGTAATGCACCATTATCAAGCAACACTTGTATAAGGGTATAATTCAAAAAATCATACCCCTCACCATATATAGTCTTGCCTAATCATCCACAATCACCTGCTCAGCTCCATACAATTGCTTTGTCACTGCACTCTACTCCTTATTCCCTTACTGAGATTTCCCTTGTTGAGGAGTCATGATATTACAAGAATCACCATGGCTAGCTATGCTATGTTGACAAGACTGATTCTACTGCCCTCACCCTGTCAAAGCATGCGATGCTTGCGACACCTGAGAATGTCTCAAGAACCTGAACTTGAAGTACTTTGACAATAACACTGAATATGCCTCATCTATTTGAAGTTATGGAATACTCTAGGTTGTACTCTAAACTCTCGCTTAATGTGGTCAAGAAAACCACATTGTAAATAGTCTGGTTTTATCTTTGGTTGTGGAGGATGGTTCACTGATCTAGCCATCTAATTCTGAGTCCCACTCCCACCTTGGAAGTAGGTGTCCCTCTTATGCTTTCTCCCAGCATTTTATTTCCCACCATTTCCCATAGGTATCATCATACTTACTCCTCCCACAGATCCTGAGATTTTCACGTTCATTCAATGCCACTTTGTTCACCATCTTTTTATAATCTGTAATACATAGCAATATAATCTTTAAGCGAATCTCCTGTATGAGCCTCGATTTGAAGATGTGTGCCTTCAAGGCCGCAACTTTTGGTGTAAAGAACACCAAATTCACGAATTTATCCACATATTCAATGATAGAGATATTTTAATGCTTTAGGATGAATAAGAATTTCATTATATGGATCCTGAATATGTGAGGATAGAATTTTTTATTAAACAATTTCTAAAAATCCTCCCAAGTAAGGTCTTGATCCAGTTTAGCTTGTACTGCTAGATCCCACGACTGGAATGCAAGATCCTCAAGCATATAAGTTTCCAACTTGAATCTTAGCTATGATGGTGTGATAATGAAATCAAAGATACAATTCATCCTATTCATCCACACCTCCACCTTTTCAGGTTCAGAATCACCCAGGAAAAAGGGTAGATTCTACTTCATGAACTAGATGGAATGATCAACATGCCTTGTCTCATCTCTCTGGTTCCCCATGTCCATAACTTGGAATGATTGAACAATACACTAAACCATCTCTTAGTTCACCTATGGTTCATGTACAATAAAATTCTTCATAGCTTATCTCGGTTGGTTTATATAACGCCTACTAGGTTCCATTTTCAAAACAAACAAAAAACTCTATAAGACTCACTCTCTAGAAACTAAAGGCTTAGAATTTCAAATTCTATCACATAAACTATAACAAAATTGATTTTTGGAAACAAAATTTTCAACATTTAACCATTTTTGAAATTTTTCTACTCACTTTTGAAAATAAAACCATTTTCAAAATATATAAACCATACTCTTTTCAAAGTATTTCATTTGAAAAAAATTCTGCATTTTCCAAAAAAATTACACCTTTACACAAAATCATAAATCATTACTCCAAATGTGATATGCAATACTAGTGGGAATTCATTCATCTATAATGTATTTCATTCTTTTCTCATTGGCTAAACCCATGAAAATGAGATTCCATATTCTATAAGTGTCTCCAACACACTTATGTACCCAAATCCCTAGTAACTTGAATTTCATCATAAAAAGGTTAGCTACATATTTTTATGCTCTACATTTCAAGTCCCAATAATCCTAATCCTTTCTAAGATTATAACCCAAGGAATAGATAATAATTAATTCACCTCCAATACCAAGAAACTGAATACCACTTATTAGGAAAGGACTGAACAAGCTGATACCATTTGTAATGACCCACTTATTCTCATTGGCTTGAGAATACAATGAATCGTTACTAGGCCTTAAGAGACATATCCAAGGCACCAAAGGCTTGAAATAAATGATTAAGGGTTTAAATACAAGTAGGGGATGATTTACCCTTTAAGAAACATACCACCAACCAAGTAGCATAACTAAACATTCAAGATATGATGCATGATAAATCAAAAAACTCAACCATTTTCATTATAGAAACCAACCAAAGTATGATATAGTGGAAGATAACTCATCATAAAAGTAAATATTAGAAAGAAGACAAATAACTCAAAGATGAAAAAAATAATCCATGATCCAAAAGCTCTATGCTCCAATCACCAAACAGCTCAAGCATCATGAGGTGGTACTAAATACGTGTGACACTTTAACTTTTCCCATGTCCCGAATATAGCATCTGCAAAAGAACCAAAGTGAAAAAGCATGGGTGAGTATAAAACTTAGTAGGATTTCCCCAATGACTTCCCTAATAACACCACTAGGATAGAAAGGTTATCAATATTTATATAAAACCATCTATATAAAACAATTCTACAAAACAATTTATAATTGGATATAAACAAGTTCCAAAACCATGTTAACCAAAGGTAACCAAGTATTATAAAACCAATTTTTGATCAAGTCATATTTCCATAAAAACAACCAAACAGGGATTTAAAACCATTTCTCAATATCATTTTGGAATAATCATTCTATTACCCTTAACCATACACCCAACCATGAATGGAACCTAAAACTCCCTATACTTGTGAGTGGTGAGTTATCTTTCCACTAAGCCATCACTTAGTGGGCCACTTTGACAGGGGTAATTCATTCCCATATCCATCCCAACCTTTTTATGTGGGTACTTCACACCCTTATCCATCCAAATTCATATGAACACACACTACACACCCATTTTAAACCCATTCTAAATTCAAGTGTGTTCAACTAGTTTAATATACCCATTCTTTTATTGAAAATAATTAAGCAAGACAATTCAAACAAACCATTTCCTTTTAGTAAAAACATTCCTCTTATTGAAAAAATCTTAATCAAATACATGTTCCACAATTTCAGAAAATATCCACATTAAAATCCATATTTTAAAACCATGAACAAAAGCAAATTTTGAAGAACTCCCAATTCTCCATATTTCGACAATTTTACAAACTGTCACTAAAGAGGGTTTCCAAAAATTCTAAATAGTAAATTCACAATCAATTTAACATAAAAATCAATTTTAAAGCATTCTAATCATTTTTATCAAAAGGAGTCGAGATTGAGCCCACCTACCTCGAATTGTTTGATGAAAACCAAAAACAGATAAAGAACGCTCACACAACCAGGTAAGAATTCCCTAAAACTGCCTTAAATCTCTTATCTTATCATGATCAGGACCAAATATCATAAAATTTGGCATTAAAAACCTTATATATACCCATAACGGTTATAGATCTGAGAAACTGAGGGGATAAGAGAAGTAGATCTAAGTAAATCTAAGAAAACGTGACAAGAATGATGAAGAACAACACTTACCATAAGAATAGGGCTTGAAAACGCAAAGGTATGGCTCTAGATCGACTCCAAATTGCTTGGGAGAGGTTCTAAAACCCTCAATGCAAAATAATATTGAGTTAAGGTTTAAAAGGAGAAAAAACAAGGGTTTTAGATTCAATAATGAGTGAGATCCTATTTTTTAAGGATTTAATATTAACCTTGTGCATGGTTAGTCCACGTGGTTAGACAAACTGCGCGCTAACTATGTGTTAGCTACTACCTGTTTAGACTCTCGTATGGCCTCCCTAACTGTGCACCCACCATGAAAAATCTATTGTCCAATAATAGCCAAAGTTCACGGTTTCTCCTAGCCTCTCATACGGTTTGGGAAAACCATGCGCAGCCCGTGACCATCTTCTTTAGCCCCACAAACTTATTGAAAGTTCACCAAACTCTCACATCCTTCACCCTTACAATTTATATACATAAAAATCATAAATAAAAGGTTACATACCAGAAACCGGGGGTGCTACAACATATATTTCTATGTTCCCAACATGATGCATTCATACCCATCTCACATTGTACCGCCCCACAAGTAAAATCTCACAAAGTAGTAACATCACACAATAAGTGAATCACCCAAGGTGAAATAACATCAAAACTATAATAAGATAACAACATGAACAAAAATAAAATCCCTAATCACTTAGTTTTTCAATATAAATGGGTTAACTACTCCCATGTAAGAGCTCATTTTCAATCCCCAACACATCCTAGTATCCTATATACATTTTCCAAATAGTAAGTAATAAAGAATACATGGGCTATAATACCCCTTTGTAAAGTCCCTATCCCATTACTCCCTCACATGACCAATCCAGTTTTTCTACTGGAACTTAGGAATACTTAACTATATGCAATAGGTGACCAATTTGTAGAGAGGGTGTAAAGAATATAGTGATAAGACTATACCCTTAGAAATATGGTAGAAGAAATAGAGAAAACAATATAAATAATCAACCATGAAACCAAAGAATAATAAAGACCAAAATCAAGAAATACAAATAATAATAAACACCATGTAATGATGGGATGAATGTGACTAAATGACATATAGAAATTTATACAACTAAATAACTCAGAAGAATCAATAAAAACAACTCCAAATTTTGAAGTCAAAAACCCCATGTCAGTATCATATCCAAGATCTAACCCATATAGTAAGAAAATAAATCAAGAACAAGGTACATTTGCCTTGTCCAAACCAACATCCAAGAAATTTTCCCTATTACCAAATGTTACCCCAAATAGGGTGTGAATACAACTTAGTAGGATGGCACCCACATTATCTAAACAATATAGTCTAAATATATAGTGCATGAAATAGTATGATAATTAGGGGTATTAATTCATAAATTAATATAAAACATCTAATAAACCTGTCGACCCTCGGGCTCCAGGTTGACACCCTGGGTTAGCCAAACCCGCTTCGGTCCATGAAAAATATCTCTATCAAGTGATTAATCCTTATGTATAGGAAATATAACCTATATCGATGGTGGATTATCATTAATAGGATGAATTGATGATATCATGCCTTATATAACCAAGAAATATCAAGATCCATGAGAATTTCCCATACTAGAGATGTTTACGTCTTCCCAGGGTGCAAGACCATGCCAAGGGGGAAAGTAACCAGCTCATACCAGGCTCCATGCAAATTTTCCTTATCGGAGTCACTTATTTCTTCCCAGGGTACAAGACTATTCCAAGGGGGAATATAACCATATAATATTGGGATCAATGTTAATGTCCCATACTAGAGTCATTTACATCTTATCAGGGTGTAACACTATGCCAAGGAGGAAAAGAAACCATCTCATACTATGATCCATGTGAATATCCCATGTTATAGTTGCTTAAATATTATCATGGAACAATAACATCCCAGAGATAAATAAACCATATATATTGGTGGATTATTTGGCCTTGGATGAATCACCGGTATTATATCTCACAATATAGTGAAACATGACCTCAGGTGCCATGTCAACAAATATAAATTATAAGAAATCCAAAAGCATTCCATGCACCAACCATATCAAACATGTTATTATAATAAAATTTGGTTAATTATTATAATTAAAAATTTATAAGACATTTATTCTTAATTATTGGATTCTCTTATATGGGATTAATCACTTATGCCACAACATTCCAAGTTACCAATTATCACAATTCACATGTTATACCAAGTTCACAATTATCACAATTCACATGTTATGTCAAGTTCACTAGGTTATTCCAATTCTCAAAGATTTATTTTCATCAAAGGATATATAGGATCATCCAAATAATTTTCTATCCTAGGGTCAATATAAAGGCCCAGAATCCATACTTTAGGATCAGGTTCTAAAGACATAAACTTTATAATTGTGACCCAATTTTTTCCATAAAAAACATACAATTTCAAAAGAAAATATCGGATCACTTACATAACCAAGGACATTTTAGGTTTATAGTTTTAGATAATTAGGAACAACTATTAACAACTTGGGTCCATAAACAACTGGTTCATAAAGATCAAAATTATCTCCCACTCTACCCATATTTTCTTATTTCGCATTAGGTCATCAATATCATCCATGTGAAATCCTTATAGATAAAATTAATTTAACATATTTTTTTATAACCTAGGAAAAAGAAAAATAAGAAAATTGTGATCTCAGATGCTCAAGGGTAAACATGAGAGATATGTAAGAATAACATAAGGGCATGAAAACATAATAATAAGTTTTGGAGATCATTCCCTACATTTCAAAGATCTTATACATGAGTCATGGAATAAATATTTTCATTTCATAAGTCATAAATCATAAGGGAATCAAAGAACCTAATACATGAGATCATAACATTGACATAAGACATAAAATTGTGGAATACACATAAATATTCAATATCATTCCTTATAAATCAAGTCTCATTGCCAAAATTTATCAGGGTACTTCATGGGGGCTACACCTACTGGGTGGGACAAACCACCATCCTCAGTCATAGTAATTTACTTATAGTAGATCATGTTTCCCATTATTCCCATAGTGGATCAAGCCTATCAATATTTTCCATCATTATCTCAGGATAAATAAATCTTTACTCAATGCATTGGATGGGGATATTGTTCTCACCCATCAAATAATCAGAACCATACATATGTGTGTCACAATAACATAAATAATTCATCATAAATATAAACTAACCATATAAATAATAAGGATATAATCCTTGAATAATAACCCTAATAAATCATAATTAACATCAAATAATGTTATCATATATGTAAAATGGTTTTGAAAGATATTTTGAAATAATTCTTGATGAAAATATAATTTCCTCCTTGTAAGAAAAATTTTTAAAATCATAAAACATTTAGAAAATATTTTTAATTTAAAATAAACTTTAAAACATTTAAATTAATATTTTAAAACCATTTTAAACATATTTTAAATTTTTTTCCTTTAAAATTCATAATAGGTCATTTAAAACACTTTTAAAACATTTTTATAAAACATTATTTTTGAAAGAACATAGATTTCGATTGAAGAGAGAATAAAATAAAATTAAAATAATGATGTTCATGATACAACATGACAAAGGGAGTTATGTACACCACATAAAATAATATAGGTTCATAACAAAACATGTGTCTCAAAGAAGGAAAATTGACACAAAATTACCTTACCAATTTGGTAAATTTTGTACCGTAAAACCCATGAAAGAGATCTCATAAAATGGATATGTAAATACCTAAAACTTTAAGGATAAATATCATATATTACATTCATGTGTATTATATACACTATATAAAATAAACAAGTGGTGAATATGACATAAGTCTCACAGAAATAAAAGTGAGACTAGAAATTCCCTTACAATTAGAGTAACATTTGAATCATGATCCCTATGATAGAGTAAAATAAATTAAAGATTTTAATATCATTAAATAAATTAAATTCATGATATATCATTTCATAATTCATTATATATAACAAAAAACAAAATTAAGTGGTGAATATAGCATATATCTCACAAAAATAAAAAGTGAGACAAGAAAACCCTTACCTTAGGTCTAATTTCCTTTGTGTGTGTATGAACCTCCTGTATAATATTTTAAATAATGTAATTAATTTATAACCTAACCATATTAATATTTATTACATCATATATTATCATCTTATCACCCTTTTTTTAATAATATTTCATTATTACCCTTCTTTCAGGCGTTAACTACTTCATTTTCCTATGCATGTTTTGTCATATAAGTCCATGTTCTTGTGCATAGGATATAGTTATATCATATAAAAAATGATATTAAGGTAATATATATCATATTTATTCATTTTATAAATTTATATAATCAATATTAAATGTTGAACATGGAAAATGAATCACATCGTGTCGTGGAGATGGTAGGTCGTACGTACGCACAAGCGATGGTATCATTCCCATAATGGTAAAAGGGTAAGGAAGTGGATGGTATATGTGTGTGTGTGTGTTTATATAATAAATATCATGTTATAATTTTTATATATATCTATTATTTCCATAATTATACCCATCCAAATAAATTGTTGATGAAAAGTAGATTACACCCTGGTGTGGAGATGGTAAGTCGTATGCATGCACGCGTGGTGCTTTTGTTTTCGTAGGATGGATAAAAGGTGGAATATGGTTATTAAATAATCACAATACATCTAATAATATAGGTTATACTGAATTTATTTCTCTATAATGGAAGAAACGGATGAATATAGAGTATAAGAAGAAATAATATTGAAAGAGTCGGTGAAGACGATTACCTCTTCTTCAGTGAACTCCCTTTAGATCTCTTCTTAGGGACACTAGGGTTGGTATTTTGAGAAAAAAAAGAAACTATAGAATGTGTATATGGATGTTTATAATGGAAATTTTCAATTTATGGTAGATATTTAAGGCTCAAAGTTATGTTAATAAGTGAGGGAGTAGGTTCCCTTTTATAATTGAGGTGAGAGGCACTTTTTGAATTTCTAAAAATATCAATTTATAATAAATTAAATATCAATAAAAATACCTAAAAATTACATGGATTCTAATATAAGATGATATTATGCTGTAATATCATAAAATAATATATTTTAGACAAGTTTTTGTATTATTTTAAACTTTATCGTTTTAATTAACTCTTAGTTAACCTATTTTAATTTTAACTAAGGTAACAAATTTTTCAATATTAAAAGGTTGTAATATTTACTTATGTGATGTAAATTAGACCATAAATGAAAAATTTATAACATTATATACCACATTATAATTATTTAATATTTTTAAATATGTTTATTATTTTAAAATAATTACTAAATTATTATTTTGATAAAATATCATTAGCGTCAATTTTGATAATATTCATTACTTGGACTTTTAAAATATCTAGATAATAAGTTAACTTCAAAAAAATATTTTATTGTATCCTTAAGAGATAAATTTAATCTATAATTTTTTTTATTACATTAATTATTTAAAATTATATTTATTTTAATATTTTTAATAACATTTATTTGATATTTTTATTAATAAAATAATTACCACATCATCGTTGTGTAATTATTTAATATACTTGTTTATTCACTCAAAATTAAAAATAAAATACCATGATGA
This sequence comes from Viscum album, assembly GCA_963277665.1. Lineage (NCBI taxonomy): Eukaryota > Viridiplantae > Streptophyta > Magnoliopsida > Santalales > Viscaceae > Viscum > Viscum album. The sequence goes on along the minus strand of OY728160.1, from coordinate 1,302,179,750 downwards.
GTATAAATATTCTATATTTCATATTAATATTTATATTAAATTATATATTTTGGGTAACTCTATATTAAAAATGATATACTATTTAAAAAAATTAATGTGACATCTTTAATTTTTTATTAAATAAAATATTATAAATATCATAATCTCATTTAAGTGGCCCAAAAAGTAAAAAATAAATTTATATCATGAAAATATGTTTTTTAATTTAAAAATTTACATTTATATTCATTCATAATGTGTAGTTTTTCCCATGTGGACACATAGGGGATATTTAAGACAAATAAAGTGACATTTTGTCACTTTCTTTGATTTAAATGTTATATAAGTCATTTTCATGGAAAATTGTCCAATAAATAACTTAATTTATATAATTATGTGTTAAAAGTATAATTATATTCATCCAATAAAATTTTGGCATGTTTTAGAGACATTTTATAGTCTTTATAATTTTATTTTTACCCTAAATTACCCAATTTACTCTTTATCGTGGTAATAAAATTTACCAGAGTTATTATTCATATTGTCCAAAAATAAAAGATATATATTTACTAAATCTAAAAATTATGATTATAAATATGGAATCAATTTTTAAAAATTAAATTCATATAAGATTAAGAAATTAATTTAAAATTAATTCCATAGAAGGGATGAAATAATAGGTTTTTAAAGTAAAAAATGTTCAAAAGTTTGAAATGTTTTTATATCCAATTTCAATGTTAAATTGATTAAAATGACCTAAAATGGATTTATTGATTCATAATTAAACAATTTATTCTTTAAAACCAATTTTAAATACAATTTAACTTTATAAATAAATTAGATGAGAAGTCGGTTTTTAATTAAAATGCGGTATTTTTCACTATTCATCAAAAAATGAAACTTATTAGAAAAATATCAATATTTCATCCTGATATAATTTTGAAATTAAATTTTCAAAAATTAAGTTTATTTTTTCAAATATAATTTATAAAATTTCCAAAAAAAATTATAATAGGTGTGGCATTAAAAGGTGATAAAACTGCTTTTAGAAAAATATAGTTTTTAAGCAGAAAACTGAATTTATTTTTATATCATATCTAGAAAACACATGGGATGAATGTTGAACATTACATTTAATATATATCTAATTAAAATAATCCAAAAATAATTATTTATTTATTTATTTATATAAAACACACTTATGCACATTTAAATAGATTTTTCAGAAAAACATTTCCATTTATTTTAAAAAAGGTTTTTATTTTCATTTATAATTAATTGGTCACCAAAGAATTAATTATATATACATGTATAAACCATAATTTAATGATTTAGTTAATCCTTCTCATAACCTCCATTCTAATGGTTACGTTATAATCTGTCTTGTTTAAATAATTACAATAATAAAATGTTGTTTCGTAGAAACTCAATGTTGCGTGTAACGCAATATAATTTGGTGTTTCATGTAGCGCAGGATTAACTTGGTGTATCATGAAATTAAATACATCAATGAAGTTTAATTTATTTGAAAAAAAGTTCATAAAATATCAGGTTGTTACACTCTACCCACTTAAAATTAATTTCACCCTCAAAATTCGTTATTATGATATAAAAAAATAAGGATACTTCTACCTCATAATATCCTTGAGTTCCCACGTAACTTCTTGGAACTGGTGGTTTCTTCTCAAAACTTTAATCTGGTGAGTGATCTTGTTTTTTAGAACTTTATCTCTATTATCAATAATTTCTACTGGTTTTGCTTCATAATAAAGATCTTGCTCCAGCAGTGCGAACTCTGAGTTTAGTATAAGTGAAGGATCGGGTATGTACTTCATCAGAATAGATACATTGAACACATCATGAATTTGGGAGATATTTATTGGTATCATCAATTGATAATCTACCATTCTAATATGATCAATAATTTAAAAGGTAAATTGTATCCTTGCAATTTGAAATTTCACTTCAAAAATCAAATGTTGATACTTGAAAATTCCTTTATGGGAAACCCACATTGTAAATAGGGTTAATAAAACTTATTATTAATAAGAGAGAAAGGTAAATGAGAATTTCACCACCAAATTAGGCTTTATAATAGGATAAAATTAGTTAAAAGTGAAAACCTAGACATGAAATATAAATATGACTATCAAGTTCTAATGGAGAGTGACATAAAACATGGTCGTTATAAATTTAACCATCACAAAAAACCATAAATTTGTGATCGGTTAAAATACCATTGATTTCTAAGAAATAAAAGTAAATGGATAACATTTTTGTTCTAATATACTTTCCCTAGTTGAGGAATTATTTTACTACTTAGAGTAAGAACATATGGAAATATACTTACTTGAAAATTATATTTTTATCCTTTAATAAATTTCAACCACAAATGAATCTTTTTCTCCAATGATGAGTATTCAATATGATTTTTTCATGCCTAAAGCATCAAAATAATCTTATAAAAATCACAAAATCCATAAAATAATATAAAAATATATTCTCCTGGTCTTTAGGCATTTATCAAAACAAAAATAGTTAGTAAAAGATAAGATAATTCTCCAAAAAGAATAATCTAATATATCAATAATTCCCAAAGTTAAACATTGATCATTCAATAAATATCTACCCTCAAAATTCATCAAAATTATTCAAGACTAATATTGAAACCCAAAAATTCCGAAGGATTTAATCCCATCATATTCCAAGATAAATTTTAACATTTATCTCCAAATAAAATTAATCACTATTAATGTCTCATACCAAAAATTAATTACCCTAATAATCTTCAAGATATGCTAACCATTTCCATAAATAACCTAAATCACCAAAAATCCAAAATAAAAACATATATTCCTCTAAAATAAAATTCAACCTTTATTCCCTAAATAATATCCCATAATATAATATAAGGTTTTAAAAAATATAAAACTTCTTCAAAAATAATATTAACCACTTAACCAACAAATCAATATCTAAACCCATGGTTACCTATACAATAAAATATATGTTCCCCAAATTCAACTTATTCTTCATCCATCAAATTTTTTAACTAAAAAGAAAATGAAATACTAATAAGGGATTCATGTAGGATAGTGGTAGGTGATTCAACCTTTTCACCCTTTGGTTGTGGGTTCAATCCCTGTAGCCTTGACAAACGTGATGGGTTTTCACTCATCCCGTGGGTTTTCCTTTTTATAAAACTATATTAATATAATCCTCATAAAATTCAAGAAATGTGATAAAAATCCTAAAAAATAACCTTGACATATTTGATATTAATGAAATGTTTTAATCTGAAAGGTTATCTCATACCATTCATCTTGCATCAAAATGTAATAACTCATAATTACCTCAAGAATAAATGTCTCCAAAAATATAATTAGTCACCTTAAAATTTCATAACATAAAACCTCAAAAGGGTTGTATAAGATTATGAACATATTTTCTTATATACCCATGATGTTATCTATAACTCTTAAGATAAATTCTCATGAAAATATCCTAATATAAAAATTTATCTAAACCCTACTCTGATACCAAATGTAACAGCCCAGAATACATACTTCTGGATCCGATGCTAAAGACATAATGTTTTAAAATGTGACCTAATTTTTGCCATAAAAAATTATAATGTAAAAAGAAAATATTGGATCACTTACATACCCAAGTACCTTTTAGGTTTATATTTTTAGGTAATTATTACAAACTCTTAACAACTTGGGTTCATAAACAACTATTTTATAAAGATCAACATTATCTCCCACTGTACCCATCTTTTATTATTTCAAATTAGGTCATCAACATCATCCATGTGAAATAATTCTAGATAAAATTCATTTAACATCTTTAATCTTAACCTGTGAAAAATAAACATAAGAAAAGGGTGAGCTCAAATTCTCAGTAAGGGTAAATATGGGATATATTTAAGAATAACATAAGGGTATGAGAAAATTAGCATAAATTTTAGAGATCATACCATGCATGTCAAAGATCTTATACATGATTCAGGGAATAAATATCAGAAGTTAATAAGACATAAATCATAAGGGAATCAAATAACATAATCCATGATATCATAACATTTACATAAGACATGAAATTGTGGCATACACATAAACATGTAATATCATTCACTATAAGTCAAGGATCATTTCCAAACTTATTAGGGCACTTCATAAGGGTTTCACCTACTGGGAAAGACACACCACCATCCCCAGTCACAATCCTTTTATTATAGTGGATTAGTTTTCCCCTTCTTCCCATATTGGATCATGCTTTTCAACTTGTTTCCCATCATTATCTCATAAGATATAAATATTTATTCGATGCATTGGAGGAAGATATAGGCCCCAACCTTAAAATAATAAAAACCATACATATGTGTGCCATAAGAATATAAATAATTAATCATAAACATAAAATAACCATATAAAGAATAAGTATATAATCCTTGAATAATGACCCTAATATATCATAAGTAACATAAAATAATGTTATCATATATGGAAAATAGTTTTTAAATATTATTTGAAATAATTCTTGAGGAAAATATCCTTTCGGGTTTTTAAAAAGACTTTTAAAATCATAAAACATTTAGAAAACATTTTTAATTGAAAATAGCCTTGAAAACATATAAATGAATCTTTAAAAACTATTTTAAACATCTTTTAAAACCATTTTAAACATATTTGAAATCCTTTTTCTTGAAAATCCATAATAGATCATTTAAAACACTATTAAAACATTTTTATAAAACATTGTTTTGAAGGAACACAGATTTTTGAATGAAGAGATAATAAAATTACATGAAACTTATAATGTCATTAAAATAAGTATATTAGTGATACAACAAGTAAAATGGTAGTATATACACCACATAAAAGAATATATGTTCACAAAAAAACATGTGTCTTAAAGAAGGAAAATCGAGACAAAATTTCCTTACTGATTTGGTAACTTTCAAACCATAAAACCCATGAAAGAGATATCATCAAAGGGATATGTAAATAACCATAAATTTAAGGATAAATATCATATATTTCAGTCATTGGTAGTATATACACCATAAAAAATAAGTGGTTAATATGACATAAGTCTCACAGAAATAAAAGTGAGACTAGAAATCCCCAAACTACTAGAGTAACTTTTAAATCATGATCCCTACAAAATAGTAACATCAATTGAAACTTTTAATATCATGAAATAAATGAAATTAATGATATATAATGTCATAATTTATTATATATACCACAAAATAAGAATAAGTGATGAATATAGCATATATCTCACAAAAAATAAAAGTGAGATGAGAAAACCTTGAGCTTAGGTCTTATTTCCTTCGTGTGTATCTGAACCTCTGGTATAATGGTTTAAATAATGTTATTAATTCATACCAGAACCATATTAATATTTATTACATCATATATGATCATCTTATCACACTTTTGTTAATAATATTTCATTATTACCCTTATTTAGGGTGTTAACTGCTTCATTTTTATATGCATATGTTTTCGTATAAGTCCATATTCTTGTGTATAGGATATAGTTATATCATATACAGAATTATATTAATGTAATATATATCATATTTATTCATTTTATACATTAATATAATTATTCTTTAATTATGAATGTGAAAAATGAATCGTATCATGTCATGGAGATGGTAGGATGTACGTACACATGAGTGATGGTATCATTTCCTTAATGGTAAATGGGTAAGGAAGTGAATGGTATATATATGTTTTTCTAGAATCAATATCATGTTATAATTTATATATATATCTATTATTTCCATAATTATACCCATACAAATAAAGTGGTGATGAAAAATAGATTACACCACGGTGTGGAGACGGTAAGTCGTACGTACGCACGCGTAGTACTTTTGTTTTTCATAGGATGGATAAAATATGGAATATAGTTATTCCATAATCATAATAAAATATCATTATATAGGAGATATTGGATTTATTTATATATAATGTAAAATATTACATGAATAGGAAGTATAAGATGAAATAATCTTAAAAGAGTCGGTAAAGACGATTACCTCTTCTTCAGCAAACTCCCTTTAGATCTCCTCTTAGGAAAACTAGGGTTGGTATTTTGAGAAGAAAAAAAGTCTATAATATTTATAGGGAAGTTTATAATGTAAATTGGTAGGAGATGGTTGATCTTTAAGGCTCAAAGTGGTGTGAATAAGTGAGGGAGGAGGTTCCCTTTTATAATTGAGGCGAGGGGCACTTTTGGAATTTCTAAAAATATTAATTTATAATAAATCTAATCTCAATAAAAATTCCTTAAAATGAGATTTATTCAAAGATAATATTAGTTAATTCTATAATATCATAAAAAATAAAATTTAGACAAGTTTTTTTATTATTTTAAACCTTATCATTTTAATTAACCCTTAGTTAACCTATTTTAATTTTAACTAAGGTAATAAATTTTTCAATATTAAAAGGTTGTAATTTTTACTTATGTGATTTCAATTAGACTATATATTAATAATTTATATAATTTTATACCACATTATAATTATTTTTTATTTTTAAATATGTTTCATATTTTTTAAAATAATTTAATAATATATTATTTTTATAAAATATAATTAGTGTCAATTTTGACATTATTTATTAATTGGACTTTTAAAATATCATGATAATAAGTTAACTTAGAAATAAATATTTTATTATATCCCTAAGAGGTAAAGGTCATCTAAAAATTATTTTATTACATTAATTGTTTCAAATTATATTTATTTTAATATTTTTAATAATATTTTTTTGATATTTCCATTAATAAAATAATTATCGCATCATTGTTTTATAATTATTTAATATTATAATTTATTCACTAAAAATTAAAAATAAAATACCATGATGAAGATAAATATTCTATATTTCATAATAATGTTTATAGTAAAATATATTTTTTGGGTAGACCTGTATTAAAAATGATATAGTATTTCAAACATGAATGTGACATCTTTAAATTTTTATTAAATAGAAAATAGTAAATATAATAATCTCATTTAAGTGGCCCAAAAAGTAAAAAATAAATTTATATCATGAAAATATGTTTATTAAGTTAAAAATTTGCATTTATATTCATTCATAATGTGTAGTTTTTTCCATGTGGACACATAGGGGATATTTAATACAAATAAAGTGACATTTTGTCACTTTCTTTGATTTAAATATTATATAAGTCATTTTCATGGAAAAGTGTCCACTAAATAACTTAATTTATATAATTATGTGTTAAAAGTCTAATTATATTCATCTAATAAAATTTTAGCATGTTTTAGAGTCATTTTATAGTCTTTATCATTTTATTTTAAACCTAAATTACCCAATTTACTCTTTACCGTGGTAACAAAAATTTACCAAAGTTACTATTCATATTGTCCAAAAGTAAAAGGGCCATATTTACTAAATTTTTAAATTCTGATTAAAAAAATGGAATATATTTTTCAAAATTCAATTAACATAATATGTATAAATTAATTTAAAATTTATTCCACATACGGGACGAAACAATGGGTTTTTTAAGTAAAAAATGTTTAAATATTTGAAATGTTTTTATATATAATTTCATTGATAAATTTATTCCAATGACCCACGCTGAATTTATTAACATAAAATTGAACTATTGAAGCTTTAAAACCTATTTTAAATGCAATTTTATTATATAAATAAATTAGATGAAAAGTCGGTTTTTAATTAAAATGTAGTATTTTTCACTATTCATCAAAAAAATGAAACTCCTTAGAAAAATTTCCAAATTTAATCCTAAGCTAATTTTTAAATTACAATTTAAAAAATAAAGTTTATTTTTCTAAATAGAATTTATAAAAATTCCAAAATTTAGTTTTAGAATTGGTGCGCCATTAAAAGGTGATAAAATTTCTTTTAGAAAAAAACTGGTTTTAAACATAAAACTGGATTTATTTTTATATCATGTCTAGAAAACACATATGATGAATGTTAAACATTATATTGAATATTTATTTAATTAATATAATCCAAAAATATTTATTTTTTTGTTTATTTTTAGGAAACACACTTGTGTACATTTAAATATTTTTTCATAAAAAACTTTCCTTTTATTTTAAAAATGGTTTTATTTTCATTTATAATTAATTGGTCACAAAATAATTAATTATATATGCATGTATAATCTATAATTTCATAATTCATTCAAACTTGTTCATAACCATCATTCTATTATCTAGGTTATAATTTTTATTTTTTAAATAATTACAATAATAAAATATCGTTTCATATAAACTCAATGTTGCATGTAACACAAGATAAGTTGGTGCTACATGTAGTGCAAGCATAACTTGGTGTATCATGTAATGAAATCCATCAATAAAGTTTAATTTATTTGAAAAAAAATCATATAATCTTGGGGTGTTACAGTCAAAGGTTGGAACACCTCCTGGGTGGCCGCCAGGCCTGATCTCATCCCCAACAGACCCAACAAGATCCATGGGAAGTCTGGGAATGTGAATTTCATCGAGTAGTGAATTTCCCATTTGGTTAGGTTATGTTCATGTTGTACCGACATGATCACAATTATTGCACATGCTATAGAAATAAAACAGACAATGGGGATTTATTCTAGACCACCCACCTCAAAATCAGAGTAGACATCCAAATTCCTCATCGTCCAAGGTATAGTTGGGTTCCTCCTTCCTTCCCTTCAATGAAGACCAAGAGTTCTGTTAATAAAATACATCATATATTAGTTTGGGTTAGGCAGTCCAAAAATATTGTTCTCCAAAATTGAAAAAATAATAGTTTAGGATAGAGAAGAAGCATCGTAAGTCTTGCCTCTAATATCTAGGTCCAAAATACCAAGATCCAACATAGTCCTTCTTGTGTTTGAAGGTGATTCCCATAGGTCACCTACGTAAGGGTTAGAATTCAAGAGAAGGAAGTGTATGATCCTATAAACACAAGGCACTGTAGATTTAAAATGAACACTAGGTGCACCACATTCATGATGTGGATAAGGGATTCATGTTTTTAATTCCTCAATTTCCCATATGCACTAAGAAATTATATGCCTCTAATTTAAAAAACCATAAAAACTATATCACATCATAAACCCAATTCATGTAAGGAGTTTACTTTTTGCGGGTATTCCCATTTCCATTAAGGCCATTAATGAGGCTTATGTGGTTAACCTGTAACCATTCACACCTTGTATGGGTTTCATGGGGTCTACCCAGATTAATTTATGACCTGAATTAATTTTATATCTATAATTCACCTCCCATTTATTCTCCCTCCCAAAACTGACCCATCCAGTACAAAGGATCGATTACCAAAGAATACACCAGAAGTTAAAAAATTAAGAGAGTTTAACCAAAACATAAAAAGGGGTGTACCGGAAAAATATGGGATATTACAAAAACACTTTTCTTACTTCTATTTTGAACATCTTTATCTTATAAATTATTTATTAAAACTTTATATGATAATAATGAATGGTTCATAAATAATATAATATATATTTAAAATAATATAATAAAATCTAAATCAAAAGTATAAGATAGGATATTAGAGGAAATAGTAAGAAAAAATTGAAATAAAATTATTGTAACACTTACAAGAAATATTTTTCAATAATTATTATCTAATGTTTTTGATGAATACCAATTAGTATCAAAAAAGGACTAAAACCTCATAAGATATTCCACTAGACATATGAATCATGGAAAAAGTCTATATGATTCATATTCTATTTATAACCTATTAGATACTCTAGTTTATATACTAAATAATAAATAGAATAATATTTATTTCATGTAGTTCATAATGATCAATTATCATCTCAAATAGAAGTGTTGTTTGGTCCTCTATTTATAGGATAAATTCAATAAATTAATAAGATCATTAGGATTATAAGATTTTATAAACACTTATGGATTATGAGTCAAATATTAAACTCTTATATCATTCATCATTAAACTAATAAAATTTAATATTATGTTTCAACTATTCAAACACATCAAGTAATTATAATCTACATCATCCCATAATGTGTTTGTGTATACAATAATAAATAGAAAATATCAAATCAACAAATAATTAATTATACATCCTTTGTTGAAAAATAATATAATATAATTCATAGAGAATAAAATTATTTCGTAACACTATCCATGTTATTGTGATTACAACAATAAAACGGTTTATAATTTAAGGAATAATTCCTTCATAAGTATAAATGGTGGAAAATATGTATTGAGACTTAATCCACTACCATATATGTAAGTACCACCACAAAAACATCCTTAGGGGGATTTGTCTCAGCTTTCTCCATGAGGTCCTTGATCTCACTATTATAATTAACATGAATTTATGTACACAATATCTCTCTCTACACATCTAAAATTTCCCCTGAAGGATACTCTCATGCCCCATGATAATATCACTAAAATAGAAGCACATATTACCACTTAACTATCTTGATTTCTTTTTAGAGATAATAGATCTTATACCATAAGGATAAGGTAAATAATTCTAAAAATTCCTCCTATGATATCCAAAGGTATGTTGTTGTCTAGCATAGTCTAAAAAAATTACTTCAGGAAGAGGAGGCCTTAAATTTTCCCTTTATTACAGCTTTCTAAGAAATCACTCTATCATGATAGACCACTTCAGAACCTTTGCTTAAGTAGGTTGATAATGATATAAAAAATCAACCCATATCTTCATCATTAATCCCTAATCAAAATTTCAGGCTCTAAGAAACTCTTCACAATCATATCCTATGATTACCTTGATAAATCTATGAATCATAGGGCATACTCTACTACCAACATACTACCCTTTCAAATTTTCATTTACTCATAGACTCATAAATCTACATGTTAAATGGATATTAATCAAATTTTAAGATATTATAGAACCCTAACCATGATATATTAACCTTATAAAGTTTTTATAGAGTCAGGGTCTACTAAAACATCATTGAAATCAGTCAAAATACACTACTAACACCACCCTATATAATGTGGGTTTATTCACCAGTAAAAACATCATGGTCACTAACTCAAATAAATCCTTCACCATATAATGGTTTTGATATCCCATAATTCTATTTAGCCTTATAAATTTAAACTTGTAAAACACTTCCATCCTATGAGCGGTCTCAACTTTTTTATTTAACACTGCACTTATTTTAGTTATAATAGTGGGATATTCTAGAATTGGGTCATGGACTAACTTTGTATCATTATGTGCTTCAATAGTAGGTTGTATAATAATGGGATCAAGTGTTTCTAGGTCCTTACCCTATTTTCTCACTATATATATGTTAGGAAATATACTACCATAAAGATATATATGATCAAAAATCTATTTGTATATCATTTTAAGAGTAAATATTTATGGCATCGAAAGAAAATTTTAACCAATTTCCCATACCAAAATAGTTATTTGAATATAATCATAAATACACATAATTAATTACCAAATAACTATAATATTTGTGTACCAAACTAAATTTACCCTATTAACAATACTTTTAGTAATCGTGTTAGTTAAAAAATATCATATTCATTGTGTAGTATGTGTCATTCACCACACACTTGGACATGTTTTCAAGTATAATATAATGATATAAAATCTATTGAATATTTCTTCTCTAATTACCAAAGATAAAACCTCACATGATACCACTTAAATACATGGTCCTTATACATTTCTAGGACCTCATCTAGGTCAAAGAATATATCTGGTATGTCATCTCATTCCCACTTCTAATTGGCCAAGGTCTAATATCTTTTTTTAATATTAGTAATAAATAAATTAATATATAAATATAATAGGTATAGAAATTAAAATTATATATATATATATATATATTATGTTGAAATTGGATAAATCATCATCCTCTAGGAATTTAATACGTTCTTTTTTTCTTTAGTCTACTTACAAGGAACAATGTCCCATCTCCTCTATGCCTTTGTATGCTTCATCAACATGGAATAACTATATACATGAATGGGATTCACACATAAAATCATGTATGAAAAACCATTTTAAGTTCCTATAAGCACCCATCCTTGCTATTCATCACCCGATTTACCTCATAAATCCCGAATTCATTTCCAACCGGTACTTGACCAACCATGTAAAGTTCCCCTCTAGGTGTTATCCACCTGAAAATATCCACCCACACATCCCCTAAATTTGAGAAGACATGTAATATACACCTAATTAGATTGTGGGGAGATCAATTAAATGCAAAAAAAATCTCACAAGTCCACACCCACAATAGTGGTAAAAATTTCTTGACTAAAGAAACAACATTAAGTCTATGTCTATAACTGAAAAAAATAGAAACATATGTGTGGATGACATATTATCAAAAATAAGACATAAAAGTACAAATAATAAACCAGAATACAATATAATTTAATAATATGAAACCAAATTGATCATTTAATAATGACAATAACTTATATAAAATGAAACTCCTCCAATGAACACCAATATATCACCCATGAGGACTATCTCTTCCAATAAAATAAACTCCATGATCTATGGAAAATTAAATTCATTTACAATTCCATGAGTACATCATTGAATAAGTTACTGTGAGGGGATGAGTATAAAAATACAATATATGAGATGATAAATATTGAACGATGAAAAATAAAAACTTATATATAAATAAAAATAAATTTATAAATAGTAAAATACATAATTATTATCTCACCATCCAACACCATGAAAGGGTCACCTCAATGTCAATTAATAAACTAGGATACTCTATCTTATTAGGAATATTCACATTCAAACTCACTATAAATATTTCTCCCTAAAAATATGGTTTATGTAGATACACTTATCAAAAAATTATTCCAAAAAAACTATCTTAACCATGAGGGATCAATCAATAATTATGGGATATATAATGATTTTATTCACCAATGGGAAAATGTGGGGGACCATCACCATATCGAGCACATAAATGGTCAACTAAGAACCCAACTCTATATGTGTAAGATCCTCCCTCCACCATGATTATTAGTCAAATAGGTACTAAAAATTCATTACTCATATGGGGTAACCTTACCATATATTTGTTATAATGGGTAGAGTGGTACTAAATCCCATAAATATCCAATACCCACTCATTTCTACAGAAACTATCATCCCAATGATAGGGTTATACTAATAGGATTTTAAGGTGGGGTCTGCTACAATACTATCACTAAAATAAGAAGGAACTATTAAGTAAATATATGTTGACTTATCATTTTCATCATCTACACTAGAATAAAAATATAAAAAAACACTCCCCTACTATAAATAATCTAATAAAAGAAATATTTAATCATTTACATGTTGTTTTTGAGTCACATATATTTTCATGGTCACAATAATACTAAGATACAACACCATTTTTATTTTATAACTTTTCTCTATAAAAACTAACTCCCAACAGAATAAAATAAGAGAATTACATAATCAACCCACTACACTATATTGTATCATATATCCTAAAGAATTTCAATGATCCTTTCCCAATATATAGGAACCATTGGGAATTTTGTACTAACTTTCATCATCATAAATGTCATCAGACAATAAATGCAACATGTCATCATACAAAATATTAATTTATCTAAAAACTAGAGTTAAGAGCTCCATGGGACACATGAAAGGGTTATAATGTATTGTATTCTAGGAAATAAATCCAATATGATTCTTTGGATTATTTTAGATCAATTAATCATGGATTCATAGTTTTAAATCCTAAAAATGTTTTAAAAGGCTCTTATATTATCCCATTTTCCTTAAAGATTATCATATTTATGATTTACAAGTAATAGGGATTGAAATAAAATTTTCAATTTCCTTGAATGGACACTATAAACTATTATAATAGTAAATTATATATTTGAGACTAGGGTACCACATTGTGGGCCTAGATCACACTACATTTCACATGAAGGGAGATTCTTTATAGAGTTGGTGAACACCACTAAAAACCTATGGACTATATTATATATGGCTCTAGATAACCTTTCATGTATTATCCTAGACCACCACTAATGATCTTGTTAAAATCACCCTTGAAGCTTCAGACTATCAAATTGAAAACCACATCTCACCCATCACCCAACCTAAAAACTTGATTTCAACCTGAAACCACTAGTTTCCTTTCAATATAATGAACATGTGATCACCCACATATCATATATAACCATATTTTATAGGGTAGATCCCACCAGTGGTAAATTTTTCCTATTGAGAACTATGATATACTATTTTTTATAAATAACCCCACTTCATGTGTAAGTTTATTACACTAATATAATTATATCAATTTATAAAATATAATTTTATAGACAAAAAAAATATTAAAATTTCGAGAAAATATATAAAATAACAAAAACTCATTCATTTTCCATGATCGTTATAAATAGAATCTATTGTGGATGATAGAAACCTAGTGGCCATATGTTGAATCAATAGTAAGTAGTGACCCTATAAAACTCATATGATCACCATAATCAGTAATAAAAGTTTAATTATTTTCATTATTCTTCACCATTATAGATATCTTGACATATAAAATACTCTATCCAGTCCCCTTTTCTATCCAACTACCCTTACTTTTCTATCACCACTATGTATATGTAGTGTTTTTTATAAGATTATGGTCAATCGATCCACTTATGTCAGTAAAACCGCTAGCGTTTTTACGCTGGTATAATGGGAAGGGTGGCTAGTGATTTCAGGCATTGAAACTTTAATTTATTAATTAGTTTTATAATTTACTAATTTTATTAAAATTAATATATATATATATATATATATATTAAAAATATTGATAAAATTATTAAAATACATAATAAAATAAAACGTTGTTTTAGATAGATGGGGTTATCATGGATCTTTAGTTCCTTAAAAAATATCTATAGCTTTAAAATCATGTAAATTATGAAAATTAATAACTTAAATATCTATTTATAGATATAATGGGCCTTTAGTGTCTAAAACTCAAAAATTTAAAAATTCACCTCTTAATGAAACACACTACCCTAGAAAATACATAGCTAAAGGTTTTTTAACCCAATATTTGGTTTATGAGATATTTATGGTAATACTTTAGGGACCTTAGTTCATAAAACTATCAATTTTGTAAATTTAATTCCTTTATTATTATAATTCTAATTTAAATGATTTAAAACATTTATAATTGATACTATGATCACTCATATCTTCAATTAGATAAAAACACAAGATCAAATTCTATAATAGGTAAAATAGTTATCTTGGAAAATCAGAGGCCATATAATATCATCAATGTTAATTATTTTTTTCATCCACATATTTGGATAATAATAATATGAGAGCCAATACTAAGTTAGATTTGACTTGAATCATTATGTGTTAATAGACTAAATATGAAGGAGTGTGGTAATAAAATTCTATAAGAACTCATTCAATTCAAATATGTTATGGGAAATTATAGTTAAATAGTGAGTAGCTAGTTAGAGTTTGAGTATGATTTAAGAGTTAAATATTTTCAAGAAATTTGACAGTAAAATTAGAGAGAGAGAGTTTATAATTTTAAATATAGTACATATAATATTTATAAAAAGTTTTTTTATGATCATTTTATAATTAGTTTCTAATTAATTTTAGTTATATTTTTTTATCTGAAGTTGAAATCAAATAATTTTGTTTCAATTTTAATAAAAGTTTAATTGTAATTTATTTCTTACATTATTTATAAAAAATCATTCTAAAACAATTATATTGATCTAATTAAAATTTTCAATATTTTTTTAAGAAAAATTAATTCATAATGAATCAAATATTAATTATATTTTATATTACTTTAATAATTTCTGAATTAATAATAATCTTGATATTCTAAATAGAATATAAGGTTTTATATAGAATGTTTATTTAATTTTCATTTATCTCATATCAAATTTAATTATGATCACAACTCATAATTATGAAATGTGAGTTGATTATTCATTAATCATAGAATTTTAAAGGATATTACTAATGGATTATATAGTCATTTCATAATTGAATTATAAATGAGAAAAGTAATAAAAAACTTCTTGGATTATAAAATAATGAAGGATAACTTAGTTCACCTTTGATTTTTCATTATTCAATATGATTGAAGAATATATTTTAACTTAAAGGATTTGTAATATCATGATAATGGAAATAATCCTAGCCTATTTAAGTACTAAAAATAATCAAATTAGTAAAACATTATTTTAAAAACATTTAATATTTTAATTCATTTTGAAAATAACCCTATTATCATTTTAATTTTTGTTAAACTACAAAATATAAATTTCATCAAGTAAATGTCTTGTATTCTACTATACTTAATTAAAAGTATAATTATAAATTTTTAATTATGTTAAAAGTAACATGAAATAAAATATCTCTATCAATCTTGGATTTATTTTTTGGGAGGTAATCTCAAAAAAAAGCTTAAAATTATTTGAAAAATTATAAAATAACTATTCAAAAACATTCATAAATATAAAAAATAAAAAACACTAGAAAGCATTAAAAAGTAGGAAAAATATAAATTGTTCTATTAGCAGTTTTAGTATTTCACTTGTGTTAAAGTGTCAATTTTATATATTATAGTGATGAAAAAATATATAAAAATATTTTTTTATTTTATATTATTAACACACATTTTCAAAATTTCCTAGATTTTCATAACATGTTTTATGTAATATTTCATTATTTTGACTAAAACTTAATATAAAAAAATAGTTTATTTAATATTTTACTTTGTTAGATAATATAAATCATCCAAATAGAAATGTGTTATAGGAAAAACTATTGAAATATATTGTAATCTATTAAAATGTAATAAATTTATTTTAAAAAGTTCTTATTTAAGAGTAAAATTACAATAGTTGAGTCATTTTCTTATTGTTTTCACTATTGAGGGTCATATTTTAAAGTTATTTATTTTTTTGGTTCATGCATAAAAGTTTCCTGACAAAACAATTAGTGAACTTAGACCCTTAAATAAAAGTAATGAATTCAATAAATTATAAAATCAACAAAAAAGAAGAAAAATGAACTGAGATTCATATTAGATAAGTTATTAAAATAGAAGTGGGAAATATTAAATATTTAACTCTTATTTAATTATTTTAAACTGATATGAATTACTAAATTTAAGGAATTTAGTATTTTGAAATTGAGGTAGACTTTGAGATGTAATATAGTTTAATACATTTATCACAAAACTTGTATGGGTTTACATGAGAGGATTCCCACATTCACCTAAAAATATTACATGATTTTCTCTCTTCCATTAAACCTCATTGGGTTCATAATACTAGTAGAAAAGTAGTTTGCTGCATCGGGATTTTGACATCAGTTATTTAATAACTAATAGTAAAAATATTTTTAACATTAGTTATTAAATAACCAAAATCAACATTTTGTTTCTGTGTCAATTTAAAAAAACATTAAAAATTAATTTATCATGTTGGTTTTTTAAAAAATGATGTAAAAAATGTATTTATGATATCATTTTTTTAAATTGATGTGAAAAGTCTGACATGAAATTTTTTATGACACGCATAAGTGACTTTCATTTTTTCACACTATGTGGTTTTGAATTTTTTCTTCCTATATACAAATAGATCTTACTGACTACTTTTATTCATTTTTCTTGAACCTTTCATTTCTTTGGATTTTTAATTTCATGATCTACTCTAAGTTCATCTTTCCACTACTTTTAAGTGGTAATATAACTTTATTTTAGCTATTTTGATTATTTTTTTCAGTTTATACATTTTTAATGACTATTTTTTTTATTTTTGATGAATATGGATATTTAAAAACATAGTATAAATTATTAAACATTTTCATGGGATCTACTATACAAAGTTTACAATACCTCATCTTTTCACTTGAAAGAAAATAAAGTTCAAAATTTCTCATGAGTTTTTTATCGTGAATCAAATGAATATCAAGAAAGAAACTCTAAAGTTATAGGAAATGAGTACAATTAAGAAGAAAAAGTAAAAATATCAACTCTTTCCTTTTTCATTTAGTTACTACAATTTTCTAGTTATCTTGTTTTTTTATCAAAGTTTTGTTATGTGTACAAAAACATTATTTTCAAAAAAAAATATGAAAAACCACATTGGATAATTTAATAACCAACATAAAAAAGAACCTCTAACATTTATTATTTTAATAACTTACATGGTATGTTTTCTATACTGATTTTATCTAATAGACATTAAAAAGTATTTAAAACATCAGTGGAAGTAACACCATTTTAAAACTAATGTTAAAATATAAAAAAATAACAATAAAATGGTATTTTTGTGCTATTGTAAGGATAAAATTAATTTAAGAGGTTTTTATTTTCCTTATATGGTAAAACTAAATCATTATTACATTGCTTTCACACTATTTCTATAGAAAATTATTATGATATGAAATTTTGTTTTTTTTAAATTTCCTAGACTTCATAACTACCTTCATTAAAAATCAAATCATCAGTAAAATATAGTTTATAAATGAATCATTGTATAACTATTGGGGGATAATTAAAAGACCTGTTGTTAGTTTTCCTGACCATTATATCTAATACTAGCTATTAATCCATTAGTTTTAAAAGGTTATATTTCTAATGTATAACATCATGATAGATGTAGATAATAGAGGGTATTCAGTGTAAAAACACAATTTTCTAAAATTTATTTAATTAACAATGTGATAGGTAACACTCAATAATTGAATACTTACACAACTAGCCTAATGAAAGTTTTTTATGAAAATTCAACATTTGAATATAATATAATGAGTGAAATCATGAGTAAACTTATATATATCAGTAGGAAATTTTTAATTTTTTCCAATGATTCTAATTAAATCCCTTCCTAATTCTAAAAATCATTTAATCTTTGAGGAATTTTCATTTCTAGTTCAAAAAACCAGTGATTCTTATAACACCCTCCCTAAAAGACATACTGAATTAATAAATAAATATAAAGATAATTACTCATATAATCAAATACCTCACCATTTCAAATAAATTCAATAATAAAATCAGCCTCAAAAAGTTTTACTCAATAATTATATGCTCCCTTTTAGATACATACAGTACTAATTGGAAATACTATGAAAATTTAAGGTATGGAAATAAGAAATTATCCAAAATTTTAATTGAATCTTTCAACAAGATCAAAACTAATAAAATAAAAATTTTAAAATAAAAATTCATGATATGTTCTTAAAGATTCATGAAATTCTTCTATGAAACAAGAAATTTTCAAAACACACAACAAAATAACTTTAACAAAAATTATTGAAATCAAAGTAACTTTAATTTAGGATAATTTAATATTCATAGTTTTTAAACATCAAAAAAACATTCAAAAACAAATTTTAATTAATTTAATAAATCTAAAAGATAAATAATAAAAAATATTTAGAAGGATATAATAAAAATTATTTTATTGTAAAACCACTATTAATAATAACAAAATAACCCTAAACATCTTACCCAACCACTTCCCAACCCAAAAGGAAATATAAGTGAAATTAAATATCAAGATTTAAAGTTTTATTTTCCACATCAATAAGTTCCAAATCCTAAACATGATTATAAAAATAATTTTTAATCGCTTTAGATTAAAAAATAGAGTGAAACTATGGAGAAAATATTGAAATCAACCATTTTATTTAGAATCCACCAATATCATTTCCATAATTTATATCCAATATTCATTATTATATAATCCTAATATACTATATATTTTTATGAAAATTTAATTAAACATTCATTTTCTTTACACTATAAAAAAATCACATGATATGATAAATTATTAAAATATTCTCCACTCATAAAAGGAAGGTAAAATATTTTTTGAATGTAAATTATTATCTATATTTTATATTAAATTTAAATTAACTTGTACTCTTATAGTACCTTGTAAAAATGTGAATTTTATTTTTTTAATTATTTTTATTTAAGAGTCTCATTGAAATTTTAAAATATTTTTTCACGTTATTATAATTAATACCTAATCAAGAAACAAATTTTATCATTCAACTGAAGGGAGCACTATCAACCATGTTGGATTAGTGAGAGATTTTTTATTAGGGGTGAATTAATTTGTTTTCTTGATGAATTTTATGTGGTTGATATTAAAGGAGATTATTTATATAATAAATCATCTCTTAAACTCAATAGACTATTTTTAATGACTTCTATGAACAATATTTTTTTGGATGTTAGAATAATTTCTAGGGAATTTTTTGATCAAGTTTTCTTGTTTAACATAATTGACACCATGAATTATTCACCTATGGATAAATATGTTTATCATATTGATTTAATTTAATGTAATGATCTTGTATCAAACTTTAGAAGCGGTTTTATTTGTAACTAATTTGAATAAATATTTTTTTATACATATGTGTTTTACTGAGTAAATATTTTTATGAAATCGATGTGAAAAAATTATAAAATTCATTAGTTGACATTATTGAATTTATATAGAAAATTATTTTAATAAAAAATGGAAAAAACTATCATATATACAATTTAGAGACTAATTATTTATCTAACCAATCCTTCCTTTATGATTATAATTTATTATAATTATAATAACATTTAGAGACAAAATTAAATGTTGAAAATGTTTTGAGTAAACAAGAAAAGTTTGATTTTTAATTGAAACATCAATTGTAGAAATAAATTTAATGACTAAAATTATTTAAATTATTGAAGAAAATAGAAGTGGAAAGTATCTATTATCAATAAAATTTTATCAATTATGACTACATGAAGAATCGATGAGAGTTTGGAAAATTTTAAAAGAGGGTGGCCTATACCCTGTCCAACATGACCATGCCCACACCATTATCCAGTCACATACCCAAGAACCCATGAATTACCTCGTGTATGTGCCCACACCCTATGCTTTTTCTATACTATACAACCATGTCTTGTTAAAGCTGCATGTACTAGAAGCTCTATCTAGGTTCCCCAATCAGTTATAAGTAGTTATCTTGCAGAACCTATCACCCGAACTACCTTTTCTTATAAAAAGTCCCCCTTGAGTCCCATTTAGATATGAAAGAGGCCACTAGTGGACACCAAGCACCGACTAAGCATTCTCCCAAGCACTAGATCACACCCTATAGGCCCATATTTTTAAAACTTCCCCTCAAGTGACTTTTTTAAGCCAAAACCTAGGATAAGAGATGTAAATAATGGGTATTTTGGATATTTGAAGTATTTTACACCTAAAAAATCAATGAAATGCCAATTTTACCAAGAATTCACCCAATATGGGGAAAATAATACCTTTTAATAAGCTCTAACAAGTAATCAAGACAAAATATCATGGCACTCAGGCCTTTCTTATTTAGTTTTTTTCATTTCTTCCTTGAAAAAATTGTTAAAATTATTTTAGATAAGATTAAATTAATTTAAAAATGAATTATATATATTACTATGAGTTGATTAATTCATGAATTTATTATAAATAAATTTTTTGAGACTTTTTTATTTTGAAATATATCATTACAAATCTATCCAAGCATCGTTTTAGAATTTTGTTTTATTTTAAAAGGAACACAAAGATGGTTTTTATAATGGTAATGTTTGAGGGATATTTTAATATAGAGAAAATTTTGTTTTGAATCGGTTATGATGTTATTTTTAGTGTGTTTTGAAAAATAGAAGTTATTTTAATTAATTTTTTAAATGATTCTAAATTAGGATATTATGATTTATTCTAAAAATATGTTTATATATTCAAGCAATAAATTTTTAATCTAATATTTTAGGTGGTTTATGACCTATTTGGTTGGGTTAATATTAGTTTATTGATGTGTTTTTTTTCGTGGATAGAAAAACTTCTTTGATGTGTATTTTAGAGAGTCTATTTCTTAGTTTGGAGCTGTTCTTTTATGCTAAATTTGTTTTCGTGAATTATGACTTGTTTATTTTTTAGGTTATATTTGGTATTTTGTTTTCTATTTAACAACATTTAATTGATTAAATGTTGGTTGTTCAGTTCCTTTTTAGGATATAATTTATAAATATCATTATCCACTCTAATGATGAGTGATTGTTTATAGTAATATTATTTTTATAATACATATATGCATTACTCATATATACTTTTTAAAATATCATTATCCACTCTAAATATGTACTATTGAAATAATTATTCTTCTATTGAAATTATATTACTACAATATAACTCTATACTAGTACCCATTCATAATTATATCATGTTCTTGTTTGGGTTGACTCAATAATCTAGATGAAAAATGTTATACTATAGTCATAATTTCCATAATGGATATAACATTAAAAACCTAACTCTACACCTCGGATAGAATCATAATACCACTTACTTTATGTGCATCCCTTAAACATAAAATGTTGGAAATAACATCCTATTTTTTAATAACATAATTGGGTAAAAATTTACCCTTAAAAAGCATAATTAGCAATGGAAGAACTCTAATGAAAATTTATGAATTTTATGTATGAGAACAATTGAGAAAAACACCAATCACATAACAAAGGTACAACATTAAGACCAAAAACATCATCAGATAAGTCTATAAGACTAAAGGAATCAAAATTGAAAAATTAGGTTCCAACCATGGTACTACATCAAACTAAACCCAACAGTTAAGTCTAAGCTCCTAGATCCTCCATAAAGATAACAACATGAAGGTACCTCGATAGAGAAGTAAGAGGACTTACCCTTAATTACATCACATCAAGAAGCATCTGAATATTCACGCATATTCATATACATGGGTGGGATGAGTATATAAAACCAGTAGGAAATCCACCAAATACTTCCCACAAATGCTACTTAAGTATAAAAAATTAGTTCAAATTTTATATAAAATAGAATAGAAGCATAAAACAACTGATAAGATAAATCACATGTATAAAAAACTCACCCCATAACTCGCATACCCACACCATGAACTTATATACCCCTAAAATACACCAACCCCTCTCCACTATGAACCATGCCATTAACCCAATGCATCATCCATCAAACAGGTCCAATGAAAAGCTCAAGCCCATTAGTAGAAACTCTTCCCACCAGAACCAAGTCATCACTAGGTGGTATAATCATTATTCCCCCCTAAATATAATCATTATACATGTTTTAACCAATAATTCCCCATATATATACATCATGAACACACACCAACCCATTCTAAGGTCATGTTTACACACACCAGAATTTATTCTTTTGAAAACCAAGTCACTACTTAGGAATTTTATCAAACATTCTATGGGTTTCAACCATAGCCTTTATTTTAAAAAATAATCAATAGGAAAATAATATAAAAAGATTTTATATATTATTTTTAACTAATAAATTAAATAATTTAACCTTAAAAATCACAAGACTTTAAGTTATTAATATAAGATAAGTTAGGAAAATCATCCTACCTAAAACAAGGTCTTTAATATAAAATCACACCACACACTTTTAGATTCGGGATCTTACAACCATCGTATGATGGTTTAGCTGCATGATTTGGTAATTGTTATGCCAACCATGAAAATCACCACACCTAAAAAAATCACCAAGGATGTACAGTTAGTGAAAATTTTCTCAAAATATGTTCTAATCATGCACCTTCTTAGAAGACCCTTTTCTTTATACATGGTTTACCTATGAATTTTTTATAGTTTATCCATAGCATACACTTACCGTGAACCTAAAAACCCCTCCAAGACCCTCCAAAACTCATCATAAACCTCTCAAAACCAATACCATTCTTAATATAACTTAAAAATAAACTAATAAATTCATAAGTATATCAAACTTTAGATATTACATAATGCAATTTATTGAAACATTGAATGAATTTGGTAGAGGATGAAACCCATGAAATGATTGATCTATGTTTAATAGTATCAATATGCATAAATACAAAGAGAATAAAACAAGTGTACCCATAATGAAGTAACCTCTTTATTAATTACTCAATGTAATATGATTGATGGGGATCAAATTTAGTTATAGTCAAATTACTCTCACATTCAAGGGGATTGTACCTCCCTTTGGACCCTCATTTGTAATGGGAGCATCCCAAACCACCAAAATGGTGCTATACCTTTTTCATAGTGATGATGAATGGTGTTTAAAGATGAAGAGAGTTTAAAATTAAAGAATGAAAGAAGTAAGTTCTAAACTATAGGTGGGATATCATCCCTTTTATTGACTCTATTCATTAAATGGATAGATTTTAATTGTTTCAGTGTCAGGTTCCATATCTCGGTACCCACACACTAATTCCTATTAGTATTTCATTTATTGAACACTTAAATGAATATATTTAGTATGAAAATCTATAAATGAATCAATCCCATTGATTTATAACTGATAGTAATGGACTGAATATGTTGTAGTGATGATTGAATGTGATATTATATATCACATGCCCCATTTTACACTATGATGGAAATATAATCGTAGGATACGATATAAGAAAAAAAATAGCTATATCAATTACTACGATTCAAGGATATTATAAAATATAATATCCTTGTTTTTTCATCTCTAATAATCTCTCACTTATAAAAAAATACCATAATATCTTTATGAAAAACTTCACAACTCTATGAATCCATACAAAACGTTTTTGGATATGGTTTATCAAACTGTCTTCATTTTGGGAAAAACGCTTTGCCAAAAACTTAATCCTTATTCAAATTCATAACCATGTGACCTTTTGAGCCATTTCATCATCGAAAAAAATCATAATTTCAAAAATATAAGTAGAGTGACCTTTTACAAAGCATCAATGCTACTGAATCTATAATGGGGTATGGTGTGATCATAATAAAATTTACTCATATCTATATGGAAACATGTCCACTATAATATGTATCATATAAATAATATGAATACCTATATAATCCATTTTATTATGAAATCAAGTTACTATTATACATGGAACATTTCAATCTAGTATAGGTTATCCCAACCATTCACGATTCTCTAAAATAGTCTGATTAGTCAATGGATATATCATATGTTATTTATTTAGAATATGATCACATCAAAAATCCCTAATATAAGTGTGTATTCCCATCAATGTGATTAAGTGAGATAAACCCTGGGGTGGTAATTATGGCATGAAACTCATTTATAATTTAAACATGTTTCCTTGTAAACCCTCACTTCCTTAATGATCCTGAAATCATATTTAGAAGGGTCATCTTTTTTTCTCTTGATGATTAGATGATCTAATTCCCTTTTCAATTGACTATAATTTAAATAGATATTATATATTGTTTATTTACCCATTTTTAGATTTTTTTTATACAAAATATTAACAAAGAAGTATAAGGGAAACATTGATTTTTTACTTGGTTCACCGTTATGGGCTAGTCTAAGGAGAATGCGATCAACAATGTGTCAATGAACCAAAACACTATAATCTCACTTCTTGGGATTTTTAATAGGACACTATATCCATAAAATATTTAGGGTTGATTCACTATCACACTAGGATTATTTCTCTCTCAATTTCCTTTTTACACTCACTACTTCAAAGGGAAAATAAATTTGGCTCATAGGCCAATAACAATATCGCCTGATTGTTGAAGATTGCACTATATATGGATGTATTAATTTGAATATACTATTTATCCTTCATAGGACTACTATTATCATCACATTGAGAAGAATCATATTTCCATAAGAATTCATGGAATAACCTTCTTAAACTTTTGAGAACAATGTTGAAATTCCCTTCTTCACTAGACGATAATGATCTCTTCTATTATTATTGTTTGAAAAGTTCTTAAAAAAGTTAAAAAACATATTTATATCTTATTTAATACACATCATAAATCCCTATATTTATATAAAAATAAAATATACAATATTCTCTATATTTCTATACTCCTTCCTCAGAACTTCCCTAGGTAGTTTTATAGAGATCTCTTACCCTTTCTTTTAATCCAAATGTTAGTTTTTAATATCTTTATTATTTGATTATGAAAAGTGTCTCATGTATTTAATTGGATCATAATATGACATTAAATCCAAATAATCACCTATAATTTTGATCCTTGGCTTGTTTTACTTAACAATCTATTTTTCTAGTTAGATAGAGACTCCTTGATTTCAGTGTGGTTTATACATCCATGGTGTAGTCATATCCTTCCAAATATTTCACCATGAAGTAACCTATTTCAGTATGGTGAAGAATAGGGATAAATCATATAATGTGTTCATTTTCTAATTCTCTACAGAGTGTATTCCATCCACAATTATTACATATAAATCTTCTCCATGATATACCAATGATCACAACATGATCTCCTCTAACTTCTTAAATCATCGAATTAGTTGTGGTGTGGCCATTTAACTATGGCATGAGCTCCTATGAGATTTGGAATATTAATTAAAACACACTTACTAATTCAAAATATCCATTCCATAAGGATTTTCTATACTCTGGAATCCTCTTCTTCAATGTGACTATGGTGTAGTATTTCCTTCATGGTGTTGGAACCCTTGAAACTCTAGTGACATTGAAGTTTATATGATCACCTCCTATAACATAGGCTTCCCTCCATGGTGTAGGAACCCTTGAAACTATAGTGACATTGAAGTTTGTCTAATCACATCTTATGATGATGTTATTTTAACAATGATGAATTTTAAAAAAAATATCCATCTTTTACAACATAGTGTATACTTTCGAGTGTATAACCTTTAATAAACTAAAAACCTTCTTCATTCTTCTTCTTAACATTGAAAGTTCCTTTGGGGAGACTTCTAAATATGTTCCACATCATTGCACCCTAAAATTGGGAAAACACTTAAAAAACTTATATCTTACATACCGGGTTTCCATTCTATGATATATCACATATGCTTTCATCATGGATTTAATATTGATATTTGAATCAATGAAGATTAACACATGCATTGTCTGACTTTGGCATGATAAAAAATACTTTATTATAAACCATTATGTTTTGATCCTTAAAAAGGATATGTGGGTTCCTTACTTTGTAAAAAATTCTAAAA
Source organism: Viscum album (assembly GCA_963277665.1). Lineage (NCBI taxonomy): Eukaryota > Viridiplantae > Streptophyta > Magnoliopsida > Santalales > Viscaceae > Viscum > Viscum album. The sequence goes on along the minus strand of OY728160.1, from coordinate 1,302,152,659 downwards.
GTATAAAATCTATTCACTCATCTACCACATGTCTTGTGAAAAAAATCCAATAGAAACTTTTAGGGTTCCAACAATCTCCCCCTTTTGTATTTTTTCGACAAGATGAACCTTCTATCATTTCCCCCTTGGTGAATGAAATACAAAGGGGATAAACAAGAGAAGATTATTCTTGAACTCCCTTCCCCTTTGGGTGTACTTAGATTTGGTCCTCCTTTATCAATGAGGTCTTACTTTTTAGCTTATACACCGCCTTTTCTACTCTCCCTTAGTGTAGGTCCCTCAATCATCTTTAACTTTTCTCCCCCTCATATTTTGAGTCTCATGGAAAGAAATTATTTATTTCTATTGGGGAAAAATTCCCCTTTTTTACCCCCTTTTTCAATAGTATATTTTCACCATTTCTTTATAAAAATTGAGAAAATTTCGGGTTGGATTAAACAACATTATAATCTTATTAAATCTAATGTCCATGAAATATATAAAAACTTAAAGACATACAATGAGTGAATTTACCCCTTAACACTTTTGATATTAATAGATCCTATAATACAACTAATCTAAGGTTTATTGTAGGACACAAGTGTACAATTCAACCTCTAAAAATATATCCCTATCACTCATTAATTCTAATAAAAACCATAGAATCTTTTGGAATTTCCTTTTTCCAAAAAAAATACAGCTTGTGATCTCATAAAATTCTCACACCAAACAGTTATCATATAAACTATAAAGCACATAGTATTGTGACATACCACTTCAATCATCAATTGATACTAACTATAAATACCAGGTTTTTAATTCATTTTGAATTTTATTTCTTTATAGGCTTCATCATTCACAAATGAGGCTTAACAGCCTTTGAAACTTGATTTCAACCCCCCCCCCCCCCCCCTCACGAGTTTCAACATCAGTTATTGAAACCAATAATTAAGATACTTTCTAGCTTGTAAATTTAACTCATTGAGAATAAAATTTCCCATATAGCATATTTTAGTATCTTGTATAAAAAAATCAGTTGTTACCGATTGTTAGAACATAAAATAAATAAACATGAAATCTATCCATGCAACTACTTACATTTCTAAATTTGTCCTCTTTTTCCTATGGATAGATATCACTAATAAAGTAGTATGATACCAACTGTTACATACCAGATTGAACATGACACTGGTGGTTGTATCTGATAAGGATTTAAAACCCTTTTCATTCATCATTTATGTAAGATCCCGACTTTTCTAGAGATTTATTGGGCTCATTTATATGTTCTATTTTTTACTCTTTGTGAGTACTTTTAATTTCATTTTTTTATTAGGGAGTGTTTGGGTGGAATTTTTAGAAAATTGAAGGAAAGAGGGTTGTGAATGATTGGTGCATGATTAGAGAAAACCATGCACCCCGGTCCAAAAAACCATGAAACCCTAGAGAGTGGGGGTTTTCATGGCTGGTGCATAGTTTTTTAAACCGTGCACCCCTAAAATAATCGCTTCACAGTTGGTGAATGGTTAGGGAAAACTGTGCACCCCTACCTAGGAAACCATGTGTGGAAATTAAATTCCCCCAAAAATTAGAATTTAATTTATTGAAACCCCTATTTTAACCCCAATTAGACCCCAACTCACCCCAAATTGATTTATCTCATTCTTGGAGGCTCTTGGAAGGTTTCCTAAGGCTCTAAATCTCTGTTCTTGGAGATTCAAAGCTCAGTTTTCAGATCTTCATCTCTCCAGGTATGTGGTTTATTCACAGTTGATTTCACATCCCTCTTCTGTTCTTATCCTATTATTTTAGTGGGAAGTTATCATCTGTTTTATTATATCTAGATCCATATTTAGGGGATCTAGATATAGGTTTGTGGATATAGATCTAGAATTAATGGATCTTTATTTTTTCGATCTTGGATTTAGTTTTTAGATCAGAATCTCATTCTACATGGTTGTTTCGCTCAAATTGAGGATATCTATGGGAAACCGTTTTTCATCATTCTTGAGGTAGGTGGTCTAATTTCCAAATCCCATATTAGTGATTTGATTTTATATATGAAAGTTGTATAATTTCTAGATTTTTTAACAATTTAAATCCCTAATTGAATTAATTAATGTGCTAAATTAATTAATTGAGATAATTATGAAATTGTGAGATTTTGGGATTGTAGAATGAGATAATTAATTGGAAAATTAATTATGATATTTTGGGATTTTTGAATTTGATAATTAATTGTGGGAATTAATTATAAGGGAATTGAGATGGTTAAATTGAATAATTAAATGTGGAATAGGGATAATTAATTAGTGAATTAATTATCAAAGTATTAAATTGGGAAATTGGGGATAATTAATTGTTGATTTAATTATCCAGTTATTGAATTATAAATTGAGAATAATTAATTAGTGAATTAATTATTAGATATTGATTTTTTGAAATGGTTAATTAATTGTTGAATTGATAAATAGAAGAGATTTGATTAATTAATTGGTAAATTAATTAATAGAAATGGTTGGGATCATGAGATTGTGATTGGGATAATTAATTGTAGAATTAATTATTGGAGATTGTTATGTTTATCAAATTGATTGAGATAGAACAATTAATTTAGTAATTAATTATGTGTATTGAATTTATTAAGATAGAACAATTAATTGAGGAATTAATTTGGGATATTGAATTTATTGAGATAGAATGATTAATTGAGGAATTAATTGGGGATATTGAATTGATTGATATAGAACAATTAATTGAGGAATTAATTGGGGATATTGAATTGATTGAGATAGAATAATTAATTGGTAAATTAATTGGAGTTATTAAATTATTGAATTGATATTAATTAATTGATTAATTAATTAAAGGTAGTTATGTGATTATTTAATTATTTAATTAAATAAAGTGATTAATTAATTGATGAATTAATTAATGAGGATAAATGTGATTATTTAATTGATTAATTAAATAATGGGATTGATGGTATTAATTAATTGGTGGATTAATTGAAGGTATTGAATTAGATTGATTAATTTGTGAATTAATTAATGGGTTTTGTTGTGTTAATGAAATTGAATGAGTTAGATTAATTAATTGTTGAATTAATTAAGGTGGATTGTTGGGATATTGCGTTGATAGATTTGGATAATTAACTATTGAATTAATTATGGTATAATGAGATTTGTGATTTGGGAAGATTAATTGTAGAATTAATTATGATACATTGAGATTGTTGATTTTAATAATTAATTGCTGAATTAATTATAGGATATTGTGTTTGAAGGGTGTTGATTAATTAATTTATGAATTGATTAATGGTATTAGCATACTTAATTAATTGGGGAATTAATTAATAGGATTTATATGATAAACTAATTGATGAATTAGTAAGGAAAGTGGTGTGATTATTTAATTATTTAATTGATTAATAGAATTGGAGTGATTAATTAATTATTTAATTAATTAATGTAATCGATGTGATTAGTTAATTATTGAATTAACTAAGGAAATTTATGTGATTAATTAATTATTGAATTAATTAATGTTATTGTCGTGATTATTTAATTGCTAAATTAACTTAAGGAATTGATGTGATTAATTAATTGTCGAATTAATTAATATTATTGATGTGATTATTTAATTGTTAAATTAACTAATGTATAGACATGATTAATTAATTATTGAATTAATTAATAGACATGTATTAATTAATTTATTAATTAATTAATGGAAGTAGTGGTGGTTAATTATAAAAAGAGGATTAATTTTGTTTAATATTGGTTTTGAAATGGGGTATTAAACATGACGATCTAAGCCTATCACGACCCGTCCCCCAGGGCCCGTGCTGTGACTACCCCAAGCCCGTCTTCCATAGGTCATGGGTTGGTGACTAGAACCGGAAAGGCGTATCCCTAAAACAGGAAGACATTGGCTTTAAACCTATACAAACACACAGCCCAAGAACACAACAAGAAGTAACCATGAAGTAAAACTATTGTAGTACAAGTGTGTACTGAAAGTAAAGGGTCCGGAATACAAGCCCAACTGAAAAGATGCAACTACATGTGAAATATAAAAACATCTCCTGAGATCGTCCACTAGGAATCCTACCTAAAGGGTAGGTACAGATCGTCTCCTCAGCTCTCCACATCACCTGTCACCATTATCTCCATCCAGCGTCAGGTCCTAGCTCCCCAAGTCTCAGTCAAGGATTCCCATCGTTTTCACAAGACACAACAAGGTGTGGGAAAATCCCATGCAAGGGTGAGTATAAAAATACTCATTAGGGACCCTAAGACCCCCGAAGGTCTCTCAGAATTCCACAGAGGAATAACACAACCATGATCTCAATCACAAAGCACAAAGAAATAGACACGACTCAGAACATATATAACTGAGTATAATAGTACATATGATTAGTCGTAAGGTTAGATCATCTTACTCTATCAAGAGGCACTGCTGCTGACCCACACAGGATCGATAGCTACTAACCCCTGCAAAACCCACATAGGATCGATAGGTGTTGATTCACACAGAATCGCTGGGTTCTAATTCACACATAATCGCTGGGTGTTGATTCAAATAGAATCACAGGGTGTTGATTCACACAGAATCGTTGGGTGCTGATTCACACAGAATCGGTGGGTTCTCATTCACACAGAATTGTTGGGTGTTGATTCACACAGAATCTCTCTTCATTCTTCACGTCTAAGCCAGACACAGGATTCTCGCTCATAGTATGCTTGTTTTTTGGGGAAACCACTCCTCAAGCCATCAGTCATATTTTAACTGGCACTAAGTCCCACGTAGAAGTTACCCAATGATCTATCATGTCATAAGGGTTCCAATGCAATAGACGACGTGTCAACCGGACGCCCGGCTTGTAAGTTATTGGCATTTTAGTGCCGAGGGCCCGGTTGGATTTGGGGTCGATCCAACCCGTCTGTACTCCAATATTATCCAAAAAATTTATGGAGTATCTCAAAAGGATTATCTCGCTTCAAGGATCTCAGCGTCATAGACGGTTCGTCAAACGGACGTCTGGTTCGCAAGGTACACTCATTTAAGTGTAACTAGGCCCGAATGGGTCTAGGTCTCGTCTGACCTGATCGGACTGACCTGGCCCGACCTAGCCTGGGCCAACCCAACCGAGTTCGGGTCGACCCAAACCAGCCCGAACTGTCCTGGGTCAGCCCGGTTGGGCTAGGCCGCGGCGGGCTCGGCCCGCTGGGCAGCGGACCGGCCCGCTGGCCAGCGCAACCCACGCGGGGGTCGCACGGTCCGCCTACCAAACGGATCAAAGGAGTTTTTCGGATCCATGATTAGAAGCACCAGGTGGCTCCACCTCATCACCCGCAGGACCCGTAGGGAGCGGGTCTCTCCTTCGTCGTGGCTTTGTAGTCGCGGCCTTCTCACCGCGACGCGCGACGACATGCCACCTCGTCGTCGCCACGGACGACCCACACCGGCCGCCGCTTCGGTCTACAGTGGTGCCAAGTGGCACCAACCTCCTTCACGGCCAATGAGAGCTGGCTGTTTCCTTCTCCACCAGTGTCGTGCTGGCGAATCTTCCACAGGCCATCGGGTGATCTCTGGTGGTCTGTTCTTCCTTCTGGATGTGCCTACGGTCCTCCCAAGATGCCTCTGTCATTGCGCGCCTCTCCATTTCAAGGTTTCGTCAAGTTTGAACAACCCACCTCCGAAGAATACAATGAAAATCAAGTGGCAGAGGGTCCAGGCCTTGTTCGTTTGGCCCGTGCCCTCTGCGTTAGCATTATAACAAGGGATTAATTTATACATCACATTAAAATAATGATAAACCCCGTTCAAATCCCCCTCAACGACCACCCTAAAAATCAAGAATGAGGAGAAGAATCATGTGAAATTATTGAATTAAAATACAACCCCTGCCTCGAGAATTGTTGGAGTCATCACGGTGGTGAAAGGATAATCCATGCTTTGATGAAGACGTCGGCGTTCGTCACTCCTGGTTCATTGCCGCCCGAGATTCCATCTTCATTGGTGGAAGGTGTTGCGTCACTTCTCGAGAGGTTTCTTGCTTGGTGAATCCATCTCAAAACTCCACCCCAAGCCTCATTTAAATGGAAGGGGAAAGGGTGGGTTACGCACTGAGGAATTAATGAGGTTTATTAATTGACGTAATTAGTGTGTCACATTAAATACACGAGGGTTGGTCACACAACCAAAGTGTAATCGGGTATTTAATATCTCATATTAAATGTATGACTACCTCTGTGGTCCTTTCCACCGACGCTCAATAGGTGGTAGGAAAAAAATAACAATATCTCTGTCATTTTATTATTATTATTTTTTTAAATCCATAAAAAATAACTTTTTCACCCGACCTACTATGGTCGGAGTGAAGCTTCCCTTAACAAATCCTGACACTGCGGATTCAACAGTGCCCTCTGATTTTTAATCCGAGCACCGGTTCAAAATATATAAAACTTCGCCCGCACGTTTAATGAACATACCTTTAAAAAAGTTCAAAAATTCATTTCAGGCACACCAGGCCTTGGAATCACACGCTGTTAATTTTACCAAACTCTTAATAATCCCAAATAATTTAAAAAAATACATGGAATTTTTGGGGTCTTTACATTCTCCCCACCTTGGGGATTTTCATCCCTGGAAGATACAAAAAAACTATGGGAATAAATGGGGGTACTGAGCACGTATCTGATCCTCCCACTCACATGTTCTCTCCTGGAGATTCCCATGCTGCCAACGAACTCGCACCAGAGGAATAGACCACCCATGAATTAATCTCTCTTGTCGATCCTCTATCTCCACCAGGAACTCTGCAAACATATCCCTATCATCGATGTCCATCTTGGTCGAGTCGATAACGTGCAATGGATCATGCATGTATCTCCTCAACTATGACACATGGAAAACATTATGCACCTGGTGCATCTATGGGGGAAGACCTAGATGGTACGCCCCCTCACCTACTCTGCTGAGGATCTGGAAAGGTCCGATGAACCTTGGAGATAACTTTTCGCCCCAGCTAAACCTCTGTAATCCTCATCAGGGTGAGACCCGTAGGAAGACATGGTCTCCCTCTTTAAACTCCAAGGGTCTTTGTCTCCTGTCGGTATAAGACTTATGTCATCTCTGTACAGTCTTCATCCGCTCCTAGATGATCTGCACCTTCAATGTGGTTTCCTGCACCAACTCTGGACCCACAAGTGTTGAATCTCCTGGGTCTGTCCTGTAAAGAGTTGATCTACATAGTCACTTGTACAAGTCCTCCAATGGATCCATGCCTATAGTGGAGTGGTAACTATTGTTGTAAGCAAACTCCACTAGGGTTAGGTGGTCCTCCCAACTATGGAAAAAATCGAGGACATAAGCACGAAGCATGTCCTCGAGTGTTTGTATGGTCCGCTCTGTCTGACCATCTGTCTGAGGATAAAAGTTCTTGATCAAGCGTAGCTGAGTCCTGAATGCCTCCTGCAATCCCTTCCACAAGTGGGATGTAAAACGTGCATCGTGATCTTAGATGATCGTCGATGGCACCCCGTGAAGTTGCACAATCTCATGTACGTAGAAACGTCCCATGCTCTCTATTGATCCCTACTCTCGGATGGGTAGGAAGTGGGCCAACTTGGTGAGTCGGTCAATGATCACCCAGATGGAATCATGGCCCCTGGACATACGTGGTAAACCTATCACAAATTCTATAGATATACCATCCCACTTTCACTCTGGTACCTCAAGTGGTTGCGCTAAGCTCGCTGGTACCTGATGTTCGGCCTTCACTTGCTGGCAAGTGAGGCATCGGGATACAAACTATGCCACTGCTTTCTTCATTCCTAGCCACTAGTACTAATGCCAGAGGTCCTGGTACATATTCTCCACTTCAGGATGTACCACTAAAGGGGAGTCATGGAACTCCCTCAACACCTCCTCTCATAGCGTCACTAGTACCATGGTATGTCCTATGAATAGGACGACGTGCTCCCCACCTTCAGAAAATATCTTAGGATCCTGTACTATGGATATCTGAGCATGTCGGGCCTCATAGTCAATATCCCCAAGATGAACCTCCCAAACTTACTGAAGAAGTGGGGGAGTGATATTCATAGACTGGAGGTAAGCTGCTCCATCTCTATCCACGAAGGATATCTACAACAAGGTTAGCTGCTTTGTCACCTCACTCAGCAGCTGTAGACCAGACCTCCTACTGAGTGCGTCTACTACTATGTTCCCCTTCCCAGGAGTATAGAATATCTCAAAGTCATAGTCTTGGAGGAACTCTAGCCATCGTCATTGTCTCAGGTTCAAGTCCTTCTATGAGAAGATATAACTAAGACTCTTGCGATCAGAGTAGACTGTAAAACGTTCGCCCATTAAGTAGTTTTTCCAAATCTTCAGTGAAAAGGCCACTACTGCTAACTCTAGGTCATGGGTAGCATAGTTCTTCTCATGTTTTCTCAACTGCCTTCAGTCGTAGGAGATCACTGCTCGCTCCTGCATCAGGACACAACCTAGTCTGGTCCCTAATACATAACAGTAGACTGCATACCCAACGCCCTCTTCTGGTAGCCTCAATATGGGGGCACTCTTCAGTCTATGCCTCAACTCCTGAAAACTCTTTTGGCACATCTTTATCCACAAGAAAGGTTTCCCCTTCCTAGTCAAGGCTAACAAGGGTGCCGCTACCCTGGAGAAGTCAGGTACAAATCTCCGGTAGTACCCATCCAATCCCAGGAAACTCCGCACCATGGTCACTCTCTTGGGTGGCTCCCAAGAAAGCACCACCTCTATCTTTGCTAGATCCACTGCAACTCCAGCCTCTGAGATAATGTGCCCCATGAATTGGAATTCCCGTATCCAGAACTGGAATTTTGAGATATTTCCATACATTTGGTGCTCTCGAAGTGTATCCAGAACTATCTTCAGGTGCGTAGCGTACTCCTCCTCTGACGCCGAGTATATCAAGATTTCGTCAATGAAGACCACCACAAATTGATCAAGTTATGGCTGGAATATCCTTTTTATGAGCCCCATGAACACTGTTAGAGCATTTTTCAAGCTGAAAGGCATCACCAAGAACTCGTAATGTCCATACCGACATCTGAAGGATGTCTTCGGTATGTCCTTGTCTTGTACTCTGAGCTGGTGATAGCCTAATCTGAGGTATATCTTCGAAAACCATCTAGCTCCCTTCAGCTGGTCGAATAGATCATCAATATTTAGGAGTGGATACTTGTTCTTCATGGTCACCTGGTTTAGGCACCGATATTCCACACAAAGCCTTAGACTCCCATCTACCTTCTTGGCAAACAAGATCGAGGATGCCCATAGAGAAACATTGGGCCTTACGAACCTCTTTCTCTGCAAGTCCTCCAATTGTACCCTCAGCTCATGAAGCTCCATAGGATCCATCCAATATGATGGTGTAGATATTGGTGTTGTCTTTTGGTATAGGTCGATGTGAAAGTATACCTCTCTACGAGGAGGTAGTCCCAGAATATCATCAGGGAAGACATCATCATACTGGTCCACCACTACAGGATAACTCAGACTCTTCAAGTCAACTGCTATGAGGGTGAGGCTAGCCAAATGGTGAGTGATCGGTTGCACCCTCCTCCAATAAATTCCATCATGTGCTGAAAAAGTTTCCTCCTCACCGGTTAAGGTAAAACTGATCTCATCCTCGCAGACACACCACACTTTGCACCTAAAACAGTCGATCTGAGCATGGACTGTGGATAGACATTCCATACCCAAGATGATGTCGTAAGGCCTCGATGCTACTACTAAGAGATCCCAGTCGAAGATGTCGCCTCCTAGAGTGAGCTCACACTACCTTCACCGGTGTGTAATCATTGAATCTTCTCCCGTAGGAGTCTCTAATCGCAAGTATCGAGCCAACGACTCCATCGGAATCTCCGATCTCTAAACGAGTATCGTGGAAATAAAAGAGTGACTGGAACCTGTGTCTATAAGAACTATATCTAGAGTGGAATAGATGCATATTTTACCTCTAATAATATCTGGAGTGCCATGGTCATAGGCTCTTTATGCCTTTATCTGAGCTCTCCCATATCCACCTACTCCCTATGGTCAGGGTGGGCCACCTGGGGGTAGTGGTGGTAGAACCTCAAACCATCATCCACCTCCTGCTGCATGACCTACTCCTCTTCCACATATGTCACCCTGAGGACCTCCTCGATCAAACCTTAGCTGCTTCCTCGGCAGTCCCTCGGCCGTATTCTGATCGTCAATACAGTGGTTCGGGAAGTCGCGAGCCATGTGGCCCTGCCCGCCGCATGTGAATCACAGTCTTCTTACCTACTGACCTCCTCTACCTTGCGAGCTCCAAACCTCCAACCTTATATCCTGGGGTCACCCTCCATAAGGTCTGATCTGCCTGGACCTCTACGTCATCTACCTACTTCTTACTGCAGATGACTCGACTACCTGTTGTCCCATGGTGGCTCTCACTGTCGGTGTCTTCTCGGCTAAGAAGATCTCCACCAACAAAGCTTGCTCGAGCACTCCAGCCTATATCAAGATATTCAGAAATATCATTGATACTATGATCTCTCACCAGAGACCCTTCTCAAAGGTCCAGGCCCTAAATAATGGGTCTCGTACCATGTTAGTGGAGTAGCGTGAGAGGTCAGTGAATCTCTCTGAGTACTGGGTCACTGATAAGCTGCCTTGTTGTAAGTGCAGGAGCTCCTGGATATGCACAGAGCGTAGTGTCTCTAGAATGAACTCTTCCCTGAAGAGGCTCTCAAAGTCTTTCCAGGTGAGGGTCGCCTCGTCATGTAACTGGAGCGTCAGGCTCAACCATCTTTCTACCGTTCCCAGTAAAAGACTAGCATCTAGGATCACCATCTGCTCCACTGGTGTCCCAACTAGGAGGAAAACTCTAACCACAACCTCCATCCAGTTCTTAGCTGCCTGGGGATCTGTATTTCCTCGAAACCTTGGAGGCCTCTACCATTAGAACTCGTGCAACACGCTCAGTCAGCGTGCACTGTCTTCTAGTAGGGATGGTGGCAACTGCTACCCTCTGAGTGGTGTTGTTTCTAGAACACCACCTGTAGGTTTCAACACAGTAAGAGGGACCTACATCGAAGCCTCATCGCTCGGTGGACCATCATCGTGTACTATCTCGGAAATCCTGGATGGCTATCTATGACGAGACATCCTGAAAAGAAACAGTTGCACCAAGGTCAATAAGTTATACCTGGTGAGATGACTCAAAAGAGATCAAAGCAAAAACATTTCCAAAACACACGTAATCGATGTTTTCATGCACTGAGTTAGAAATCAGAATTCAGGGTCCTGGTGTATGGATATGCCAGCCACCGCACCAACACTGGACAGCCTGAACTGAAAATCATACTAAAAACACTTAACACTATTGTTCCATTAGAAATATCGGAGTCCCAGTTCTTCATTATAACTGACTCCTATGATACCACTTTGTCACGACCCGTCCCCCGAGGCTCATGTCGTGACTACCCCAAGCCTACCTTCCATAGGCCAGGGGTTGGAGACTAGCACTGGAAAGGCATATCCCTAAAACAGGAATGCATTTCCTTTAAACCTGTGCAAACACATATCCCAAGAACACAACAAGAAGAAACCATGAAGTAAAACTATTGTAGTAAAAGTGTATACTGAAAGAAAAGGGGTCGGAATACAAGCCTAACTAAAAATATACAACTACAACTGAAACAGAAAAAAATCTCCTGAGATCATCCACCATGAATCCTTCCTAAAGGGTAGGTACAACTCATCTCCTCAACTCTCCACATCACTCGTCATCGTCACCTCCATCCATTATTAGGTCCTAGCTGTCCGAGTCTCAGTCAAGGATGTGTTTCATCTGCATAAGACACAACAAGGTGCGGGAGAAGCCCGTATAGGGGTGAGTATAAAAATACTCTTTAGGGACCCCAAGACCCCCAAAGGTCTCTCATAATTCCACATAGGAATAACACAAACATGATCTCAATCACAAAGCACAAAGAAATAGACACATCTCAAACTAGGTATAACTGAGTACAATAGTACAGATGATTAGTCGTAAGGATAGATCATCTTACTCTATCAAGAGTCACTAACGCTGACCCACAAAGGATTGATAGGTACTAACCCCATCAAGACCCACATAGGATGGATAGATGCTGATTCACACAGAATCTTTGGGTGCTGATTCACACAGAATCGATGGGTGCTGATTTACACAGAATCGCTGGGTACTGATTCACACAGAATCGCTAGGTGCTGATTCACAGAGAATCGCTGGGTGATGATTCACACAGAATCATTGGGTTCTGATTCACACATAATCGTTGGGTTCTGATTCACATAGAATCGTTGGGTGCTGATTCACACAGAATCGCTCTTCATTCTTCACATATCAGCCTGACACAGGATTCCCGCTCATACTACACTTGTTTTTAGGAGAAACCGCTCATCAATCCATAATTCATATTTCAACTGGCACAAATTCCCACTTAAAAGTTACCCAATGATCCATCATGTCATAATTGTTCCAACGCAATAGACAACACATCAACCGGACACCCGGTCTGTAAGTTATTGGCATTTTAGTGTCGAGGGCCCAGTTGGATTCAGGGTCAATCTAATACGTTTTTACTCTAATATTATCTAAAACTATCGTGGAGTATCTCAAAAGGACAGTATCTCTCCAAGGATCCCAGCGCCGCAGACGGTTCGTTAAACGGACGTCCAGTTTGCAAGGTACGATCATTTAAGTGTAACTGGGCCCGAATGGGTTCGGGTTCAGTCTGAGTTGGTCGGACTGACCCAGCCCGAACCAGCTTGGCCCAGCCCAACCCAGTTTTGGTCAACCTGACCTAGCCCACTGGCTGGCACGACCCACACGGGGGTCATGTGGTCCGCCTACCGAACGGCTCAAAGGAGTTGTTTGGCTCCTTGATTGGTGGTGCCAAGTGGCGCCGCCTCATCACCCACGGGACCCGCAAGGAGCGGGTCCCTCCTTCATCGTGGCATCGTAGTTGCGGCCTTCTCACCACAGCACGTCGCCTCGCTATCATCGTAGATGGACCATGTTGGCTTCCCCTTTGGTCTGCCGCAGCACCGAGCGGCGCTAGCCTCCTCCGCGGTCGGCGAGCACCGGTCGCCGCCTTCGCCCCCAGCGTTGGTCGCCGGTGCCGCATCGGTGAATCTTCTACGGGCCACCTGGTGAGCTCCGGTGGTCTGTTCTTCCTTCCGGATGTGCCTATAGTCCTCCCGAGATGCTGTCATTATTCCACACCTCTCAGTTTCAAGGTTTTGTCAAGTTGTAACAACTCGCCTCTGAATAAGGCAATGAAAATCAAGCGACAGAGGGTTCGGGCCTTGTTCTTTTGGCCCGCGCTCTCCGCGTTAGCATTATAAAAAGAGAGTAATTTATAAATCACATTAAAATAATGATAAACCCCATTCAAATTCCCCGCAACGACCACTCATAAAATCAAGAACAAGGAGAAGAATCATGGGAAATTCTTGAATTAAAAGACAACCCTTACCTTGAGAATTGTTGGAGTCTTCACGGTGGTGGAAGGAGAATCCATGCTTTGATGAAGCCACTGATGTTCGTCGCTCCCAGTTCGTTGTCGCCCGAGCTTCTGTCTCCATTGGTGGAAGGTGTCATGTCACTTCGCCAAAGGTTTCTTTCTTGGTGAATTCGTGTCAAAATTCCACCCCAAGCCTTACTTAAATAGAGGGGGAAAGGGTTGGTAATGCACCGAGGAATTAATGAGGTTCATTAATTGACATAATTAATGTGCCACATTAATTACACAATGGGTGGTTACGCAACCAAAGTGTAACAAGGAATTTAATACCCCATATTAAATGCCTGACTACCTCCCTGGTCCCTGCCACCACCGCTCAATAGGTGGTAAAAAAGAAATAAAATAACAATCTCTATGTTATTTTTTTAAAAGCTGCAAAAACTAACTTTTTCACCCAACCTACTGTGGTCAAAGTGAAGTTTCCCTTATGAAAATCTCGGTGCTGCGGATTCAAAGGTGACCTCATATTTTTAATCTGATCAACAGTTAAAAATATAGAAAACATTGCTCGTGTGTTTATTGAACGTACCTTTAAAAAAGTTCAAAAATTCATTCTGGGAAGACCGGGCCTCAGAATCACACGTCGTCAATTTTTCACAGACTCTTAATAATCCTAAATAATTTAAAAAAAATACATGGAATTTTACAGGACTTTACAAAGACTATTTAATAATGAAATAAATTAATGCTTGTGAAATGGGGTGTTATACATGATGATCCAAGCCCAGTAAATAATGATATAAATAAATGGATGAGATTTGAGGTGTTAGACATGGTATTCTACACCAATGATGCATATACACAGTTTAGAAATGGGGTGTTAGATATTTCATTCTACACCAATGATAGATCTATCTATATTGTTGAGAATTGTGGTGTTAAACATGGAATTCTATATTGATTGGGATTTTGGGTGCTAGACATGGCGTTATACACTGATTGGGATTTTGCGTGTTAGACATGGAGTTCTACACCAATGAATAATATAAATGATTGGTATTTTAGGTTCTTATAAATGGAGCTCTACACCAATTAATAATATAAATGATTGGGATTTTGGGGTGTTAAACATGGTGTTCTACACCGATGAATATTATAAATAATTGGGATTTGGGGTGCTAGACATGGCATTCTACACTGATGATAAATATAAATTAATTGTTAATTGAATAATTGACATGGTTCAAGCTCAGGTCTATGTGGTTAATAAATATTAATTGATAATGTGATAACTGTTTAATTATGTATTGTAATTATTTATTTATAAAACTTCATACACTTTTTACTGACTAGATTTGTTTTGGACACCTTTGGTAGTGGCCTACTGAGTTGTACTCACACCCTACTCGGGATGCCTGATTATTACCTGAATAGATTACATGTTTTCATGATAGGTTTAGGGAAATGGACTTATGTTATATAGTTTAATTGGGGATGGATCGTGGATGAGGGAATCAGACATGGTTTGGGACCCGCTTGTAGGAGTTGTTAGTGTTTTTATTTATTTTGGGTTTTTCAAATTTATATTTATCACGTACTTTGCATGGCATATCTACTATTCAGTTTTGACATTGTACTTCATGATTTGGTTATCATGAGATCTTGGTATTGTTTAGGATCATATGTTTCCTCTGTTTTTTATTTATTTATACTGGTGTATTACTCTGATAAAAGAAAAAAAAGAGGGTATAGTCTCCCCATGATCGATAAAAGACCCTCACTTCTAGTCGAAATCCTCTGGCGTACGGGTAATTACGCCTGAGGTCATGTGATTGACTGGTTCGGGGCACCGGTGTGAAGCACTTGGGTCAATATGTTATAATTTATGACTTTTCTATGCATTTTTATCATTGTAAATTCTCCACAATATAAACCTTCAGGATTGATACAAATCATGACCTAAAATATTTCATAAAAAACTTACTCAATGCATAACTAGATCAACAACAATTTTATTTCATCACATACTCATGTGTTTTTTGAGAATACTAACCCCATGGATTATTCCTCCTCCTGAATAATTCACCTATTCAAACATTATGGGAACATTTAAAGTATATGGGTAGATGTGTAACTCTAATTTACTTGTGTTAAGGAAGTGGGTGGTCAATATGGACTGACCCTTTTCTTTTTACCTTTCTTTTCTCCCTTTTTAGATTTAGGGAAAGTAATGCCAACACCTCATCAACCTCATCTTTTTATTGATCTTCTTTAACAAACAGATTATTTATCCCTTTTCTAATAGATCCCCTATGTTTTAAACCACTTATAAACATTTATTCACGGATCATAGAATCATTTTCCTTCCTTGGATAGGTATTTACACAATTTTGGAATTGATTTCACCTATGAAAATATCTTCCTACATTGTATTTTTACTGAAAATTTCTTCTGGATTCTTTTTCCATTGAAGGAATCTTCCTTCAAGCTTAAAATATTTCCTTTTAGTATATTTTGTAATACTACTTAGGTATGTACCTTCCTGTATATATATGAATTCCATATTGGACTCCATCTTTTTTCCTTAGCAGATTCTCCTTCACCTGTTCTACCACATTTCTCACATATGGAAAAACTTCTTTATTTTGTTTCTATATTTTCCTTCATTCCTTCCAAGATATTTGATATGATTGAACTGATTTTGATGCTTGATACACACTTTTTTAGGATCATTTTAGTTCTCCAAAACATCAAACATTTTTTCTAGATTAAAAATCATCTTTCTTAGATAAACTCTTTTATTATATGTCACAAGAGTAGATTACATCCTTATGTTATATTTTTATTTCCATGAATTCTTATAACTACAATTCCTTTCCATATGACCAAGTTTAGAATATATGAAACACTTACCATCGTAATCATAACTCATAAGGTTTCTCTTTGATTGAGATATTGGTATATCAATATTTATTTCATATTTGGGATTTTGTGGTTCTATGAACATGATCATAATATACCCAAGTCTTCTATAAAAATATAATTTTTGAGCTAAAATATTTTTTGGATCTCTTTTTTTAAATTTTCCATGGATCCCCTATTTCCTCTAGATTCTAGAATGATATTCCTTCTTTTGTATCTGGATTTCGGAACTATATTATTTTATTATATTTATGTTGAGGCTATCTTTGAGAGGATATTTATCTTTTAATTTGATTCATTCATATTCTCCTAAAGCCTCTTTATTTTCTCATCCTTCTTATTTAATTTTATATCCATTTCTTTCATACTTGAATCAATATCCATTACAGACTATCATTTTTTTAAAGTGTGTTCTAAGTTATATGATTCTTACCCTCAATTCGTTATATATGGGTATCTACTTAAATGATTTCATGGGATATTTATTCAATAAAATCTCTTTTCTATTTAATTTTAGTTCCCATCATCTTTATATTGAACTTCAAGGTCACTTCCTCATTTTTACCCTTTTTTATAAGGCCAAATACTCTATACAAGAAATATACACTTCATTCATGACTCCTCATTGATCCACCTATTCTTGTAGGACTTTAATCTCTTATTGGTGGTTGTATGAATGCTTTATAGATGATAAATTAATGTTTTTTCTTTTTTATCACTAGAATCACATATTCTTTTTATCCCCATGATAGAGAATGGAATTTATGGTACACATGTTTTCTCTACACCCGAGTTAGAATTAGATAAAATAGTAGATTAAAATTTGATTACCTCTATTGAAGAGTTCCTCCTATTAGTAGTTTTATTTTTATTATTTCATTTTTTACATAAGGCACTCCTCCTTTGTATTGTTAATAGATTTTACACCAAACAACTCTTCTATTTTTTTCACATATCCTTATAGAACTGTAGTGAGAAATATCCTTGAAGATGTATTATTTAAGAGCCTAATTTAACGAATCCTTAACAAAATCATAAATCTAAAACATTATTTGATCCGTTTCAAAGATAAATCCATGCCATATTAACAAAATAATTCCATATAATAATACTTCCTATGAAATTTCAAGTTACTCTTCCAAGTATGTAATGAACTCTTTCTTCCAACTATTGAAGTGATTTCCATCTAGTAAAGAGGATTTAACTCTGGATTCCATATCTTTCAAAAACTTTAGATAAATTTAGAGAAAAAACCTAATAGAGAATTAACCTTTTCTCTAATACCAATTATAGGTCCCTCAAGGGGATTAAGTGAGATGGGGGGTAGGGTGAAACAAGGTTTAAAACACATTTCCAATTTAAATAATTTTCTATTTAAACCCTCACTACCCTAATGATCTTAACCTCATACTTAGAAGGTACACTTATTTTTCTCTTGATTATTAGATGATATGATTCCATTTTCAATATATTATCCATTCAATAGATATTATATATGGTTTCTTTACTCTTTTTAGATTGTTTTGTGAATAATATAAACAAGAAATCATAGGGGACACACCGATTTTTTACTTGGTTCACTACTATTACCTAGTAAACAGATTATATGATCAAAAATGTGTCAATGTAATGAAACACTATAATCTCACCACATGGGATTTTGGCTAGGTCAATCCTTCCTTAAAATTTTCACGGTTGATTCACTATCACCCAAGAATCACTTAACTCAAAAATACCCTTTTATAATCACTACATCAAAGGTAAAACAAAGTTATCCCATAGGATAATAATAATATCACCATATTGTTGAAGATTTAACTATGCATGGATGAGTGAATTTGAATCTAATCTTAATCCTTTATAGGTATACTATAATAATCACCTTGATAAGTATATTATTTTCATAAGAATTAATGGAATCAACTTCTTATTCTTTATAAAAAATTTATGGAATTCCATTCTTCACTGGTTGAAATCGATCTATTCTCTTATTCTTCTTCTTTAGAAATTTCTTCAAAAACTGAAAAACCTTTATTATGAATTCTTTTCTACACAGTAACAATCCTATCTCTTCTCTAAAAATCAGATATGAAATATTTTCTCTGTTTCCAGACTCTTTTTCCTAAACTACCATAGGAATTTTTATAGAGATCTATTCTCTTTCCTTTCAATGCAAGGATTAATATTTAATCTCCCTTTTCTTTGATTCTTCCAAGTATCCCACATATTTAATGGGATCATAATATTCCATTAAATATGAATCATCACCTATAATTTCAAGCCTTAACTCCTTTTAGTTACAAGTTAATTTTTTATAGATGGACTAAAACTCCTTGACTACAGCATATTCTATGATTCCATGACAAATTCATCTCTGTCTAAATATTTCACCATGGTATAGCCTATTTAACTATGGTGTAGAATATTGATCAATCATATAATGTTTTCATGTTCTAATTCTTTGTGTCATGGATTTTATCTACAATTATCATGCATAAATCTCCTCCATGATCTACCCACGATCACAACATGATCTCTGCTAACTTTTTTACCCACTGAATTAGTTTTGGAATGTCCATTTCATTGTGGAGTGGACTCTTATAATATTAGGAACATTAATTCATACACATTTCTTAATTCACGCTCTCCATGTCATGTGGTGTTTCTATGGAGTAGACTACTCTTTTTCAACATGACTATATAGATGTATTTCCTTTATAGTGCAGGCACCCTTGAAACTCTAGTGACATTGATTTTCATCTTATTTCCTCCTACGACGTGTCCCTTTGCATAATGGTGAATTGGGTAAAAAAATGAGCCAAATTTTATGGCAAAATGTATTCTCTATGGCATATAACCTTTATGTATCTTTAAACCTTATTAAATCTTCCTCTTGACTTTGAAAGTTTCTTTTAGGATACTTACAAATATACACCACATTATTATACCCTAAATTTTAGTAAAAACTTGGAAACACTTCCATTTACATACAAGGTTTCTATTCCATGATATAAAACATATTCTTGCATCATGTATTTAATCATGATATTTGAATAAATGAAGATCAAAACATGCATCGTCTAACTTTAGCATGATCAACAGTCCTTTATTCCAAACCTTCATACTCAGAGCCTTCACATGACTATATGGTATCCTTTACCAAAAATCCCATAAACATAACATCCATTCAGTCATCTACCACATGTGTTTCCAATAAATCAAACAAAATACTTTAGGGTTCCAACATGCAGGTATTGAACACCCCTCATAATAAGATATTGGCCACTTTGGCTCACTACCTCATGAATTTATTTTCTAGTAGGGCTCACTTCCCACAATTCTAAAAAGGTCTCTTACTGGGGGAGTTCTCACAAGACTTATATTCCATTCCTGAGACTCCCCTTAGCCTCAATGTGGGACTTGGGATAGGGTTTATGGTGTAGGATTCATAGGACATGTCACAATATCACACCATATGGTGATGCCTTATAGGCCAATGCTACAACCCCGTATTTTCTAAACCACGGGTAGGTTATTAATTCTATGTCCCAAATCCTGTAGTGAGAACACTACATTTAATTAGGCCAAAAATATCCCCCTCTACACATTCCCTAAGGATATAAAACTTACCCTATATTTAATACCAGATGTTGGGACCAAACACCCCTCACAAAAAGATATTGTCCTCTTTGACCCATTGCCTCATGGATTTGTCTTCTAGTAGGGCTTACTACCCACTATTATGAAAAGGAATATTAATGGGGGGAATTTATCATAAGAATTATATTCCATGCCTGAGACTCCCCTATACCTGATGTGGTACTTGTGATGGGGTAATGGTTAAGCCTTCAAAGGCCATGCCGCAATAACACCCACTATGTCGCAACCTTATAGGCTATATCATAGCCCCCTGATACCAAACCACATGAGGTATGTTAAGCCTATGTCCCAAAACTTATAGGGTATGTACTATATTTTATTGGGATCACAAAATATCTAATAACATTACATGTGACTCAACTATCAATGGCTATTCATTTCTTTAGTCTAATTCAATCAATATCCCGAAAATATTATCTCATAACACAAGTGGAAAGATATTATCTTGTTTGATCTCTAACCAATGATATGATTAGAAACATACCCAACACCCCATGAATATCTAAGCTTCATGGATTACATAATAAAGGTATAAAAGCATAAATTTTCCCATTCTAGGTACCTCACCATCCTCAAGTAATGGGGATTGATAATAGGAATATTCTCCTAAGTATATCGACAATTGTATGACATTCCATGAGATATAAAATGGTGGGTAAATACAAGTAATAAGTCTTGACTTATCACCTCATGAGTATATTATTTATATCTCATATAAAACTATTTGTATCAAATACAATATCTACTCATGCTAAACTTAACATATCATCACAACCCATAATAATCCATGATGATCATCGATTAGGCACAAATCAAAGTGATACTTTAAGGGGATATTATCATTCCACTATTCATCTAAAATAAATTACAATACACATAAATGAATGATAAATAAATATTTACTTTTTTTGTAAAACCATGATACATTTAAAACTATTACATTCAATCTCTTTTGCATCTTATACTAAGAGATTAAATATGTTCCTTATGCTTCTACTATGATAATGGTTTCATCAATAGATCTATTACATTTTAATATCTTACCACCCAATAGATCCTAACATCTCCCCTCTCAACAATCTATCATATTATATGGTATTTACGAAGGATGTGTTTGGTCCTTTGGTGATGTTTGGATTCCTTGGATTGATAAATGACTCCATTATTATTATAGTAATGTTTTATTTCTCCCTTGGTGATAGGAACCACCCTAAGTTCTGTGATTAACTTCTTGATCCAAATAGCTTCCTTCACAACATTTGATGTAATGATGTTCTCTTCCACTATTATTGATAATGTTATGATGGCCTATTCGGAACTCTTATAACTGATAGCTCCACTATTTAAGAGAAACAAAAATCTATATTTATATCGCATGTCATATTTATTAGATTAGAAACTAGAATTAGTGTTACCCTTTATACAAAGATTATACTCTCCTCTAAAGACCAAGAACATATCCTCAGTTATTCTTGTGAACTTAAGGATATTGTTAATATAAATATAGTGACTCTAACTAGGACTATATTGGTATCTAATAGTTATCCTAAGAGAATAGTTGACATTATATTGAGTACAAAACATGGTATACATGATAGATCTAATGGAAAATGCATAGGTAATTCTATCCATCCTTTATAAATCTTTAGAATGATCTTGAATCTTCCTAATATCCATGGTATGAAACACTAGTAAAGACCCACTTTTAGATTTATCCATGTTATACCAATTTAACACTTTACCAATGTATGTTACATGCCTCAGTCCAAGAATATTCTTAGATCTATCTCTATATATCTTCATACTTAGTGTGTAATATGCTTCACCCATGTCTTTCATAGAAAATCATTTACCCAACTGCATATTTATAGAATGTTGTGTCAATATTTCATTTATAATATGAAGTATGTCATATATATAAAATATTATAAATACTCCAACACTCCCTATAATTTTATTATATACATAATAATCATTCATATTATTTATGGAAATAAACACTTTGATCACATTACCAAAATAGATATTCCAACTCTAAGAATCTTTCTTCAATATTTAAATAGACCTTTGAAAATTTTACACCTTATAAGACTCATTTGGAACTTAAAAACATTTAGTTAGTATCATATATACAACCATGACAAAATTAAAGTTAAGGAAAGTGGTTTTAAAATCAAATTGATACATATCATAATCAAAATGAGATGTTATGGAAAGTGATATCTGAATGTATTTTATCATTGAAATGGGTGAAAAAGTCTCTTCATAGTCAATACCATGAATTTTTTTGTAAACCTTTTCCACTAAGAATTATTTATAGGTATAAAATCTACAATCTATGTTAGTTTTCTTATGAAAACCCCACTTGTAACCTTTGGGTATCACCCCTTTAGGTGAATCCACCAAGTTATGAACTTGGTTAGTGTATATAGGGTCTATTTTAAATTCAATAGATTTTAAGCATTTCTTAGAATCAAAAATATCAACAGAATATTGGTAGGTAGTAGGTTTATTCTCTATGAACATTAATTGATCATAATTATCCACAAGAACTCAATATATCTCAGGCTCCTGGAGAATACGACCATACATTTTCGAGGTTCTTGTGTAACTTGATTCAATTATTCTTCCAAAATTATTTGTGAAACTGAACTAAATTTCATCTAAGGAATACTTACTATTTTTTTCATGAACTTATATAATTAAATATTTTCTACCACTAACTACTTGACTTATATATTCCTTTAAAATAAATATACTAGTTTGGGCCACAAACACTTTGTTTTTAGTAGGACTAAAAAAATATAATCCCATAGTTTCCTCAGGATGACCAATAAACAAGCCTTTATCTGATTTAGAGTTTAGTTTATTAGAAACCAATAATAATATGTGTTATTCACAAACCAAAATGATAAATAGAGATATTTTTAGATTTTTTCCAATCAATATCACATATGATGTCTTTATGTATGCTTTATATTGAAAATGGTTAAGTAAGGATATAATAGTCTCCATAGCATACCCCTAGAATGAAATAGGAAGGTAACACTGACTTTTCATTGATCAATTCATGTATAATAGTGTATGATTCCTATTCTTAGACACAGCATTCAAATATAGTGTTCTAGGTGGATTGAGTTGTAGAACAATTATATAATTCCTAATATGATTATTGAATTACTAGATCAAGTATTCACCACCTAAATATGATTGGAGAATCTTAATACTTTTTCCTATTTGATTTTATACTTAATTATGAAACTCTTTGAACTTTTTGAAAAGTTTCATACTTGTATCAAATCAGAAACACATAACCATACTGACTAAAGTCATTAGTAAAAGTAATTTAGTGCCTAAAACCACCACTTGCATGTGTACTCAATGGTATACATACATCACTATGAATAAGATATAAGATCCCATAAGCCCTTTTACATTTCCACTACAAGGTGTTTTGGTAAAATTTCCTAATAAAAAAGATTTATAGTTATCAAATGATTCATAATATAATGGTTACAGAAATCCATATCTATGAAGTATTTGGATACATTTCTCATTTTTATATACAAGATGTCAATGCCAAAGGTAGGTGGGATTTGAATCAAAACAGCCTTCTTATTTTGGATGTAATATAAATGATTATCCATATCCATAATTTATAAATTTTTAACCATATTTTTTATGTTATAAAAATTTAATTTTTATGTATAGAACAAATATTCACTACTAAAAATCTAACTTATCCCAATGGTTTTAGAAACCATTGGTATGTGGGTTGTCGGGATAGACTTATACCAATGTTTTATAGTGGAACATTGGTATAAGGTGGTTAGGATTTAAATTTCCTAATAGTTCATTATGAACCGTTGGTATAGTATTTCCCCAATGGTTCACAATGAACTATTGTTATAGGGGGATAGAATGTTATTTTACTGATGGTTTAGTTTAAACCATTGGAATAGGGGTATAACAACAGTTTTAAAACCATTGGTATTGGCCTACCCACCCCCAAATCAACATCCATCACCATCCCCACTACCCGCTCACTGCACCTACAAGAAATTATAATCAAAACTCTAGAAAATAATCAACACACGGGACACCTACAATCAAAACAGAACACAACTAAGACGACTGCAATCAAAACAAAACATTTGAAATGAAACCAATAGAACATCATCAACACACAGATCATACAATGAAACTAATATAGCATCTTCAAATAGAAACGAACCAATACAGAAATAATGATAATAAAGGAAATCAATTTTTTCATTTAACCAATGAAAACAAACATAAAAAATATCACATATATTCATTCACACCAAATCATCAAACATAAAATTTCATAAATATAATTCAAAAATTTAATGGATTAATATGTCCCTCATCACCGTAACTATCGTCACTATCATCCTCAACCTCATCTTTGTCCTTATCCCCACCATCTTCCTCACCATCATCCTCTCCCTCTTCCTCACCATCATCCTCACCCTCTTCCTCACAGTCATCCTCGCCATCGCCATCATTAGGAATGTAATCATCCCAAACACCACTAGGACTACTGCTCAGTGAACTATATAACATACACATCCTTGACATATATACATCACAAGATGCATAAGTCTCTGTTAGAAGTGATGGAAATAATACTTCCATCAATTTCATAAATTAATTTTTTTTCCATTTTATCTTGTCCTTCCACCTGTATGGCCCTTTTTAGGCCTTTTCTATATTATCCTCATCCTATGATACCCATTTCGACTTAGTGTTACTAGAACCTACACCTGAAGTGGGCCAATACCTCATCAGTAAAATACTCTTCCTTGGTTGGTAGCGTACTCTGACATGGTTCTCATCTCCCAAAACTTGATGTCAGTGATCGTTTAGGCCAAAGTTGTTAAGTTTTTGAGCATCAAGGGCCTCCAAAGCAGATAGTTACAAATATAAATAGACTATTAAGTTAAAAAATAGATATTAAAAATTGAAATCAACTAATTAAAACTTACAATTTTTTGTTGTTTCTCTTCTTTTACTGCACTTCCATCTTTTTTCTTTCGGCTCAAGCAAAACAGTTTTTCTCAGGGCACACATCCTTCAATATTTAAAATCTACATCTAAAATGGAATTGTAAATTAGTAAAATGAGAGGAATCAAAATAAAATTAAAATAATATCTAAAATTTATCCAATATAATCTTTCATGGTCATCACTTCTATGAATGTAAATGATATTGAAGAAATATGATCACAATATGTTTATGAAGGGATACTAGAGGTGTAATAACCCACTAAAAGTTCAAAATTAAATCAAGATATAATTAAAAATGAACTTGAGGTAAAAGACATTGAAATTTCAGATTTTAAGAACTTTACTCTAACTAAAATTCAAGAAAAAATTCAGCCATGAAATAAGTAAAATATTTGTTTGAATTTAGTGTATTTTTTTTAAAGGGAGATAGAAAATTTTAGATATCTAATTTTAACCATTGAGATATGAAATGATGTGGATCATTTTTGGGTTAGATCATTTTTTGAGTTATGTCAATTTGGATCACTTCACTTAATTTTTTTTAATTAATTTTAATTTTTTATTTCAATTAAAACTTATCTTGGAGAGATTACTTTAGACTGCATTAAAACTTCTCTTGGAGAGATTAATCCTTAATAAAAATAATTTACTTTTATTGAGTGAATAATGGAAAAAAAATCCAAAGGGTGAGATTATTGACCCCACTTAGTGTTGTGGAGTATTTGTTGTCAACAACTATAAAGTTAGTTAGAATGATTTCAATATGTGTTGAGATGAGAATATTGAGTGGGGTACCCATGCAAGGTGTCATTATATATTGATTTGTGAATAATGAATGAGGATTGAAGAAACTCATTAAAGTATAGAAGTCAGTGGTTGTCGTTATTCAAATGAAAAATGAAGAATCTAAGTTGTTCCCACTATTTTTATATAAAAGGATATATTATTTGAGATATTTACTTTAGATATATTCTTATATATATATTCACATATGGTTAAGGGATTAATTTGTTTCCAATATTGCATAGAAACTACCTGTCTATAAATTATTGGAAAAGAATGTTAAAAGTTTGATGAATCTACTTAAATGTTTATGTACATAATCAATTTAAGAATATTTGAGGAGTTTTAAGAATTTTATGTGTTGATAAGATTTCCGTAGAGTATTAATATTTATGGACCTTATATCTCTATTAGGTAATTGAGAAATATATCTGTGAATTTCTATCCTAAGTATTATCTTATGATGAAGACTGATGTTATATGATTAATATACTTGGATAATGTTTAATAAGGAGTTAAATTGGATTAAAATACACTAAGAAGGTTTTAATGAGTGTTTTTTGTGTTGAATAAGTTCAGGAATTTTGAGTGAAGTTGAAAATCAAACATAGTATATATTTTTAGTGTTATAAAATTTATAAAGTTTTCATGCTCACTAAGATATGAAATATTCTTAGGATTGTTATAAAAATGTTTTAAAGAATTAGAAAACTACCTAAAAGGTTACATTGTGATTCATATCATATTTTCTATTGTACATAATATTTTTATGTTATGTAATGTATTTTAGTGAATTTAGAAGATATGTGAAGGATTTTAAACTTTAATGAAGTAAAGTAAAGCACCACACTCAGATACATAATATGTCAAAGATAGTATATAATATTCTATCATAGTGATAATTATAAAATTTCTATAGTTCGCAAGTGATATATATGATATTGTGGTTGATATGTAATATATTTCAGATAATTTTTAAGATATTTCAATTGATAAATAATATATTCTATAGGCATGTAATATTTTTTAGTTAATTTGGAAAAGTTTTGCGGCATATTTATACTTGACAGTGAATTTCATAGTGAAGTATATTTATAGGGGTTAATTGGAAATTCAACATGATACATAAAGTTTGATCAAAGTACATATACTATGTAATACTCTACCAATTATGAAATATGGAAAAATATATGTGCTTGTATAAGTAATATTAGTATTTGGAGAAAGACTATTTAATTCCAGATCTGAATTAGAGAGCAAGTCAGTGTTTTCATGTAACCAAATCTATAGTAGGATAATAGGTTCAAGGATATACCCTTGTCTATGACACTTCATGATAATAAAATGGTAGACATTTTCCTATTGTATAATAACCACTGTACACTTGGATTATAGTCTTACATATTAGAGGTGAACCCCATGATCAAATCATAGCATTCCTTATTGTTTTACATTCCTACTTATATTATTTGAATTAAAACCAAAGGCAAGGAGAGGTAGTGAGACTAAATAATTGAATAGATTGAGATTTAAAATAAAGGCTTCAATTAATGATAATTGAACACACTTATTCACCCATATCTCTATGTGGTTATAGTAATCCTTGTGGAACAGCACATCTCAATTTCCAACATTGATTGGATGAGTTACTAGAGACTATTTTTCTTTTCCTATGTTATGATTTTGGGAAATGAGGTCACCAAGAGATCACTATAGTGAAACCATGTAGAGAATGAGAGGCTCTCTTTCTATAGGTAGTATCAAAATTAGAGGGTGTGAGATATATTTATTGAGGATATTGAATGTTCTTTATAAATCATCATCACAAAAAAAAGGTTATTTATTTTATCATTAATTTCATGAATGACATACACTTTTAAATAAGATTTAAAATGAAGCACTTGATTTAAGTGAGTCAGAATTGAATTCCTATTAACTCTTAAAGGTTACATAGTGGGGTAATTTCATATAAATAACTAGTTTTCTCATGGTCCACCTAATTTATTCAATGATTGAGGAATTTAAAATATTTTACTTTAAATTATCACATCAATGAATATATTTTTATTTTGTGCAGACAATTTTTAGAGAAAAATACTTTAGTCCAATATAGTGTTTTAAAAACAATCATTAATTGATGAAAAATTCATCTATATAACATTACACAATCTTACAGAGTAGGGGATTGAAATTGAGGTGCATCACCCTATGATAAGTGGCTCTGGAATTCTTAATAACGAAGGGCATCACCATATACAAACATACCCCTTAAGGTGCTCTGAAGATTATGACTTCTTCATCTATAGGATCTATTTAGATCTGATTATATCTAAAATATGCATAAGTGGAGGATAAGTATTGAAAATTTTAAGTTACATTGATAAATAGTGTTGTGGTTAGTATTGGAATGTTTTCTTTTTAGGGAATTATGTTTTAAATCCCTAATATAAATATAAAATCTCATGGTTCTTTTCCTCTTTATAATAAAGATAGTATTTTAAACCAACATAGGGTATTTAACCTCAATAATGAAATTATCCTTGAGAAATTTGCAACCTCAGTCACCACTAGGGTACTACAGGTTGGATATATCTTTCTTACTTATTAAATTAATCCATGTTAGTTAGTTGGTAGGCCTAAATGATAGATAATAACTTGTGGTTCCAAACATAGAACCTCTGTGAAGTTTCAAGAATACACATCTTAGTGTTATCTAGAGAAGGAAGTAAATTGCTGCTATTTCTCATCAAGAGTCATAGAATCACTTGTCAATGTGGGTCATGAGTCACCTTCAATACCCAAATTCACTACAGTGTGCATATGAAGAAACAATCTAATTAAATGAGTGTCGTACCTGCTTCCTCTCATGGTCTGGCATCATAGTCCACCCCAAAGTATGGAGGTATGTCATAGAATCCTTATTTTTTTATTTTTTCCTACCAATTCTTAAAAAAAACAATAATATAAAAGTAAGTATTAATGAAAATCATGGTAATTTTCATTTAAAATCCTCAAATTTGATTAATACCTTGAAATCGGTACTCATCCAATGAGTAATCATTTCCCGATAATATTCTACTGGATAGTCATCCATGATAGTTGTGGCCTCTAAATACATGCCAACTCTAGCAGGCCATCCACTATACAGTGCATTCTTGTAGCCTATCTATAGATCACCTAATTCCATAAGTCATTATGGCCTCATAGCCTCACTATCAAGAAAATTAAAAAGAATCTGGAAACAAAATATTAATTCAAATAAATACAATAATAATATAACATTAAAACCGATGAATTTTTTTAACCATATTTGTGCCCAAGCATTATCCATTATTTCATTTGGAAGGTGTCACCAGGAGAGTGGATGGATGGGAATGATGTCAGAGTATTTGGTAAGCGTCGTCAAAAAACTCTTACATTCATGTCCTATTTTTTCAACCATTTTTTTCTTCATTGTACTCCACAATCAGCTACATGCGGTGGTTCCAAACTACACACATGTGTGTATTCCCACGTCGTGTATCGGTATATCTAGATATTAAATAAGAAAAACAAATATTATATCAATACATCTTATAATGAAAATAAATTATGATAAAAAAATTACTAGGTTTATATAAATATACCTGAGGTAGTCTGATCAGTGGGTGTCACTGGATCTCTAGGAACTGAAGGAACATCAACTTGTACATATATATTGGGTCTAGTTGTATTCTACACAGGTTCAGAAGGTATTGAAGTAGTGGTCGAAGAAGTAGGAATGTAGTAGCCCTGGGATAAGGAAGTAGAAGGAAAAGAAGATGGCATAGATGAATGTGAAAATGCATAATAAGGATGAGGAGTAGGAATCACCAGCAGATACAAGAAAGAGAGGCAGGGTGGCTTAAATGAAAATGGAGGTACAAACATCAGTGGCCTAAATATCCCAGTTTTCTGTAATGACGCCGCAGGATTAGAAAGTGTGGTAGATGGTATGTCATGGGGAGGGACGGGGTGTGATCGGGTACGTCAACTAGAGCGCCTAGTTGTAGTATCCCCCCTGAATCTCCAGCCAGAGCATTATAACCACTAGGTTAGTCAGTGAACAGCTGGAACCTTGGTGGTGGATCCTGATTAAAAGTTAAAAACAAAATAAACTACATGTCATTATATTTTATTGATATATATTTTTGAAATAAAATACTCACAACGATCATTAGAGGAGGTATTCTCATCTCACTCATTAGGCGATTGTTGTTTGCCTTCTTTTTTCTTCATTTCTACTGAGTGTTTTTCATTTCCTCCATTAGAAAAAAAATGGAATTAATTATAAATCCATAACTAATGTGTAACTGAAACAAGAAATAAGATGTGACATGACTTAATTAAGGAATACCACTTGTCAAATCAAATATATGATAGGAAGTGATATAACAAAAACATTTTATATCTAGTGGGAATAATATCAAAACATAAGACGTGTCATAGAAAAAACAATACGTTGAAATTAGCATGTTTAGCATGGGTATCATATAGTTTTCTTCTATTTTCAATTCAATCAAATTCAATTTTGGTTAGTTCATTTGGTTCATTCTTTTCAATTTATTAGGTCATTTTTCATTTTTATTTGTCTTAGGCCATTTGGTTCATTTTTTTCAATTTATGAGGTCATTTATCCATTTTTATTTGTCTTAGGTCAGTTGGTTCATATTTTGGGTTAGGTCATTCTACCATTTTTTTTGTTATGTCATTATTTTCATTGGTTTTGATTTTCATATCAATTATTTTAATATGTCCAATTCAATTCATCTTGTTTTTTGTTACAATTTAACTATTTCAATTTTTTTGGTTTGGTAGGTTCGAATACAATTCAATTCAATATTAGAAAATAAAACTCAAAGAAAAATGAAACCAATAAATATTAAAAATTCACATGAAGGTCTATTTGGATACAAAATATTATTAATCAATAGTAAATCAATTTTTATAGAACCAAACTCAACAACCCAAGTCGAGCTAAACCAAAATAATTGAGAACAAAAATAAATGATTCTATATATTTCCCACCACAACTTCAGGTTCACAATAAACTTTGAAAATTGAAGTATTGGAGTCATCATGAGTAATAAATTGATCGGGCCCAATGGGGGCAGGGATGGTATTAATTCCATTATCACCATAATCAAAAATATGTCTCAGGATTACTTCAATAATGACACAAAATTCAGGTCAAAGATGATCTTTTATATAAAAATCTTGTTTCTTCATTGATACCAATACATATGTTTCATCGATAGAAAGAGTTTGGGTCATGTAAATAACTCAAAATCCACAATCATAAATAAATGTGTCATGCCTCATCATCGAATAAAACCTCTAGAATTTCATTAGAGTGACTCGACCATGAGAGTAATAATCTAATATTAGTATTTTCTCAATGACTCTGTAATAAGATACATTTTCAAATTGAGGTATAATATCTGATGAACTGGCATAACAGTCTATTGTGGTAATTAACATAACACCATCATGTTGTGTTCTCATGTTCTTTTCTTGTTCTATGATAATAAATATTTACCCATTTATCACAATTGATTTGCATTCATGAACCACAGAATTAGGACCAAAATCCAAAGATATCATTTCCTCATAGACAGATCTAGCATGAAAACTCAACATATGAAATATAAATTAATATTAAACTTAATTAAATATTTATTTTATTAATTTATTATAGTAATATTTCTACCTTTAATTTCAACCAAGCATAAAACTATTTACTATGCAAAGTCTCTATTTTTCTCAATGATAAATAATGATGCTTTCTATTTATCATTTGTTTATGTTCCCTTCCAAAAAAATATAAATAGTGTATTATATATGTAAAATTACATGATATGAAAAAAAAAATATACATGTTCAATTTACTTACTTAATGTAGTCATTGAAAAAATCACAATTAAAAAACTGTGTGATGTGCCATCTCCTGCTCTTAAAGTCTTAATTTCGTCAATGTATATGATCCAGAAATTCCCCCAGTTTGAGGAAGTGATAGAAAACTAGGTTCAATTTTTTCATACTATTATTATTTATTTATCATTGTTCTATTTCATCTCGTAGTCATATCAGACAAATACATTGAATATAAATCCATACATTCTTGATCCAAGTAACCTTTTACGATAGAACCTTTGGGATTATTTTTTTATGGATATAAGACTTTAATTTGAACATGCTTATTTCATTTGGATATATCCAATGAAAAGAAACAGGTCCTCTTAGAAGTATTTTGGTTAGAATATGGATAGTAAGATGCATCATGCATCTGAAAAATGATTGTGGAAATATTTTCTCTAACTCACACAAAATTAATGGTCCCTCTGCCAAGATTTTTTGCAATAAATACTTCAAAAACTTCTTAGTAAAAAGATCTCTAAATAAATGGTACAACCGAATAACTGACACCCCTAAATTATTAGATAGAAGATGATAGATTCCTATTGGAATCAAATCATAAAAAAGAATGTGATAATCATGAGACTTCAAAGATTTCAGCTTCAACTCTTTTATGTTGACCCATTTTGATATGTTTCTTAAATATCCATCAGGAACATTAATAGTCCCTAGTACTTACAAAAATTGATTTTTTTCTATATTTTTCATCATATAAAAAGCATACAGAAATTTCCATTTATTTTCACTAATACACATAGGATGCAATTTTAGTCTGATACCCCAATCCAGTAAGTCATTCTGAGATCATAAACCATGTTTTTCCTTTACCTTGACATTTAGAATAATTGAAAGAAATATTTCACAAATATTCTTTTCAATGTGCATTACATCCAAGCAATGATGTAACAAATTGGTTGACTAATAAGTAAAATCAAAGAAGATACTCCCCTTCTTCCAATTATAATAGGTTTCAGTGGAAACATTCTTCCTCTTTTTAGATTTTATCTGACCCTTCCTGAATGAAAAACTAAAATCTTATAATTCATTAAGTACATCAGTTCTAGACATACACTGAGGTGGATTTTTAGTCTCCATGGTATTATCAAATATTCGAAAATTATTCCTATATGGATGGTCCATTAACAAAAATCATTTATGCCCCATAAAATTTGAAACTAAGGATATATTTCAGTCTTATGGATTGTATATTCTTCATAAAAATAGGACATTATAGTTTTCCCTTAATGCTCCATCTAAACATCATTTCATAAGTAGTAAAATCATTGATCATCCATATAAGTACAATATGCATCTGAAATATGTTTTTTGAACATGCATCGTATGTGCGCACACCCAAATTCCAAATATGTTTCAACTCTTTTATTAAAGGTTTTATATATACATTTATATCATTGTCAGGATTAGAAGTTCCAGATATGAGTATGCTCATGAAATTGAAAGGTTTTTTCATACACATCTATAGAGGAATGTTATAAATGTGTATGAAAACTAGCTATGTGTTGTGTGAAGTAAGAATCCATCCAAACAGATTAAAACTGTCACATGAAAGACCCAACCTGGCATTATGCACATCAGCTATGAAATTATGATATCAAGCATCAAATACCTTCCATAAAAATCCTTCTTCAGGGTGAACTAACTCATCATTATTCTTCTTTCTCTCGGTATCATTCCATCACATTTTTATTTATATTTCATCATATATGAAAACATTCTGGAGTCTGAGGACTAATGGAAAGTGCCACATTACTTTTTTTGGCACATGGGATGGTGTTCCACTAGCTTTTGGATTCCATCGAGATATACCAAATTTTATAAAATCATTATGTTTAGTAGCTTCCTCCTAGAATAAGCTGGAATCTTTCAGGCAAGCATGAATTTTGTTTTTTGAAAATACAAGTTCTTTAACTAACTTCCATGACATATAGTGGTTTGAGGGAATATTTTCGTCATCTATAAGAAATTCCTTAAAAAAGAGAATAATGTAATAGAAGGAAGTATTAGAAATCACATACATTGTTTTCCTATGAAATAATCATATTAAAAAATCTAGCTTCTTCATTTTATCACATTGTCAATATACTAGAGTTTTAGAAGCATCATTCAATTTTTTCATCCTGTTAAAATCATCATTTTAATTATATGAACCATGTGTTCTCATATCTAAGTCTTCTTAGGTCGGTATCCCTTCCTTCTCTTGATGATGAATAAATGGAAAATGGTCATCTAATAAATTCTCTAATCAAGTCCTCTCATTCGGATCATGAGAATTTTGAGATTTCATTTTCTCCCCATTGTGATACCATGTATAGCAGTTTTTTTGAAAAACATATCTAGTTATATGGTATATAGATTCTTCACAACTCAACCAAGGTATTCCGATACAATTATAACATGGGAAATTTATGTGACCACTATCTAAATCATTGTCAAATAAAAAATCTAAAAATATCTCCAACTTATTTTGAAAATTTATTGATATCCAGTCACTTTCATATATCCAAATTTTATCCATTCTACAAAAAAAATTATATGTCATTTCGTAAAATCAATTAAATAATATTTAAGTTTAATCGAAAATATATTTAAGGAAATGAGAACTCTTCAATTTATATGAAACCATAATTTACACACTAGTATATATGAGAATCATAATATAATAGACACCAAAATACTATATATATAAGAAAATACTATTAATATAAAACCATTATATTGAATTCCATTATATCAATAAGCAATAATGTTCCAAATCCATCAATGGTCAAGGATTTAATTATGAGAATGTTTCTTATAGAATATAAATACCTAGGGGTGTTATTTAAATGAGATGTAATTGAGTGAATAAATTAACGAGGCATAAAGGACCTTTAGATAGGTTCCTTAGTGAATCTCCCCTTCAATTTGGTCTAGTTCAAGTTCATTTGATTCATTTTAGTTTTATTTTGTTTAATTAAATTTAATTAGGTTCATTTAAATTCAGTTTTTGTTTGGTTAGGTAAGTTTTTATTGATTTTTCCTAGCTTCATTCAGTTGAGGTTGTGTATCTTTAGTTCAAGTGAATATGGTTTTTTCAATTTCATTTTTTTCAATTTGGAATAGTTTGATTCAAAGTGGGGTAGTTTGGTTCAAATCGGTTCTATTTACTTTGGTTAAAATCAATTATATTTTGTTTTATTTGGTGTTGTTTGATATGGATCGGTTCAACTTAGTAAAACATGGTTCTATTCAATTTTGTCAGTTCTGTTTGTTTATGAATAGTGAAAATGTGGTGTATATTTATACTAGAAGTATACTTGAGGGTTGATGACTCATTTTTATTGAGTGTAATAGATGCATAAAGGTTTAGAGGAGGGAACCTAGGAGAACAAGTGATTCATATCTATCACAGCTACCCTAGGGTTAGGTTATCATTAAAAAAGTGATTCAACTATATATCTTGATAATAGGCTCACTAGAATCTATATTTTTTATTTAATAAACCATGATCACATTTATAAATCTGAGATAAGAAATCCATTCAATGCCATATTTAAATTATCTCAAGTTAAATCATATATCATGTCACCTTTATATAATTCACAAGGTGATACCATTATATAATATCCTCTCACAACTTATTTGTAAAAGGATGTTGGAAATCATGGCAAAGAAATATCACAACATGTTGCAAAATTGATTATCACGTCATGTTGGTTGTTATGTAAGCATAAAATTTTGGAGATGGAGGGTGAATTTCAGTATACAGCTTGTTGTCACACTATATTAAGTTATGCATAAGAATAAACAAAGATCATAAAATAATAATAACATTCCATATAGGATTACTTATATAGATACCACATCATAAGAGTATATTCCACACCATAACCTATTCAATATAAGAATAATATGGAGTGCTTGATGACTTGATACACCATGAAGGAAGATAAAATGTTACAATTGGTCTTGCATAAGAGTATACAAATGCTATGTAAGAGTGAAACTCACTGTAACCTTTCATTGTTAATAATAAAATCAATGTATATAAGAGTAATTGATTGAGTATCACACCATAATGATGTATATTTCACTATAAAGAGGAAGTTTTTGTTATAGTGAATATCCTATGATAAATTTGTGTGGTTTTGGAATGTTATGGTGAATTGGATCACTCCACATTAAGAATTTCATGCAACAGTTATGTGAGACATTGAGAAGAGTAAAAAATGGTCACATTTTAAAATTCTAGTTATGTTGTGAGGTTCAAAAACTTTTAAGAATAAATTGAAAACTGGGATGAATCTAAAATATAATTCCATAATGAAACTAGAGGACCACACTACAACAGGTTTATATTTTAATGAGATGAGAGAAACCATTAGTCTGAAAGGATTTATCTATATGTAGTAAATCATGCATTTAATGTTGATGATGTTTTACTATTAAATCTGAAAATATAATCTTAAAGAATGTATATGTCAATACCTATCAAAAATTTAATATTAATTCATAGGATACTCCACTTGAAGTGTAAATTAATGGTTATAAAACATAAATTTCATTTTAAATTTGTATACTACACATATGTAGGTAGCTTATTAAAAATATAGTATATAAGAAAAAAAAATTCATGTATATGGAATGAATATTTGATATATGCAGGAAGTTTTAAATTTCATATTGTAGATAATAATAAATATTATGTACAATTTATAATAGTTAGTATATTATATAAATATTTTTGCTTAATATAGTGTATTTTACACATAAATGCAAAGATTTTGAGTATAAAATAACACTTAAAACTATAATTTACAAGGCTAATTGATTTCACTATAAAAATATATTATACTCTATTAATCTAAACCCTTACTATGGTAATGGGATTATAGAAAGCTATTTTTTTATAGAAATAAAAAACAAATCTGGTGAAACTGCATAAGGGGAATACTAAATGATGGATATATAACTCACCAATTTGATATTCAAGAAAAACTGGAAGAAAATAGATTCTTGAGGATGGGTTACTATGGTTGGGGAAGAATGTGGAAGAAATCCTAGGGCTAACTTTCGGGAGAAATCAGAGGCGAGGGGAACACGCAACATATATCACTGTGATTGAAAAAAAACCATATATGATATCTATATTATTACAATAAAAAAATATAGTTACAAAAATATAATAAAAACAACTTCACTTATAAACAATACTTATTCACATCAACCACCATATTCAAAATATTATAAAAATCCAACAGTATACCCCAATTCAATCGCATATTCAATCTCTTAAAATTTTTACAAATGAAAAACCATTTTGAAGATTTATAAAAACCAAAATCTATTAAATATTTTAAAGGCCATTGCAACTCATAATTATATTCACATAAAAAATCAAATTATATCAAATTAAAAATAAATAGCATAAATTTGAAAATCACATACTTCAATAGCTATGTGATCAATGTTAAATCAATAAAAATACTAATAGATTGCATTCTAATTTCATATTAAAGAATAATCAAATGAAAACCATAACAGATAGATGGCAATGGATTTGGAAAGAAACTAAACATTGTAGATAACAAGGAAAAAAAATCTAGGCAGAAGATATAACTCATTTCGAACTCACCATTTTGAAGTGGAAGAAACCAAATGACTTAAACCAAGGATGGATCATTGGGTGGAAAGAAGAGGAGTGGTAACTGACTAGGAAGAAGAGGGGTGCACGCCGCTACATTCTTGGTATTATATTTCTAGGGGATCAATGCAAGGGCTTGGTATGAGAGGAGGGGAGTCATGTGCTAGGTCTAGGAATGGGAGGAGGGGAGTGGGGCTACTAGGAGTTGGGATGGGAGAAGGGGAAATATGAGTGGAGAACTGGTTTTATGGGAAATTGGGGCACCCCTATGCCAATGGTTTTTAAGAAACCATTATGATAGCCTTTTGTATAATAATATATCCCAATGGTTAAGGAAAATCATTAGGATATTTCTATTGGGAAAATCCTCATTTCTGATTGTGATTGTTCTTAATAATGAATGAAAATACCATATTGTCCAAACAATATATAGAAATAAAATTTATATTCCTGGAGAGAATATAATAGTAGTTCTCTAATTATACAACCAATACACTGGATAGAATTATATAATAAGTTCTAAATTTTAATATAGAAACACTTTCTCCATTACCAAAATGAATATCTACTTTTCCCTTCTTCAATTCCCTCCAATCTCTAAGTCTGTGTTTATAAGCAAAAATGTGTGATGCACACCTAGTATCTAATTCTCATGAGCCAGAGTCAGTGAAATTGATTTCTATAACATTCACATTTAGATTATCAGAATTATTCTCTTTGATAATACTTCACAACCTTAGATACTAATATAAAACTATTTATAGTTCATACTTATAAGAGATCTCAAAATGATAAACATGATGTATTCCATGATCTATAATAAATACATATTTGTGGGTTAGTATCATGTTTTATATATTTTCATTAATTAATTTTAATGAATGTACTCTCACTAAAAATGATAGCCCTAAATATCATATCTATTTAGAGAGACAAGATCCATATTTCGCTATGTTTTAGGTTACTTTATCAATTCTCCCACCAAATATTTTTTAAATAGGTAAATGTTCCAAATATAATAGTTATAATTCTTGGATAGTTGATTGGATAACTATTTATTAAAAACTATCATATGGATTCAATCAACTCTATTCCTCCAGTAATCTAATCCTATTAGGTTCTCCCATCTAGTTCATCCCAAATTAAACTCCAAAAACAGGTGTCCAATCTTATTAGGATCACAAATTACTTGCTTTACCTGCATAATATAATTCAGGGGAACCCAATTTTATTATGACCTATCGTGTTGGATGACCGATCTCTTGACAAGTGACACTTTTGAAGGAATCACACATTTTTTTATTTTAGGGTTTTTCTATTAAAAGTCTCAAAAACTTAATATACAAACCATGCATATTAAATTCATAACTATTACATCTCATTTCATCTTTATTTTCTTGTGTTTTATTATTTTGTGTGTGAAAATGCCTAATTAATTGGTTTTGGAATCCCTATTCTATCCAAAAAATTAATATGTTTACACTATATTAATTTTTAACTCTTTACACAACCCACAAGTTTTTGTTACTCACCCAAAAAGAGAATCCAAATATATTTATACATATCCAAATTCATATCATGTATAAGGTACCAAAACTCTTCATATAAAGTTTTAAAATTATATAAGATTAATAATAACCACATGAGTAATCATAGCGTGATAGTTTGTCAACCCCTAACTTTCAGGAAGAAAGCATAAGACACCGGGCTAGTGGGAAGTCTGAACCAAAGTCCCTATCACCGGAGATACTTTACTCAATATATAATTCAATTCATAATAATTCTAAAACCAAATATGTATAAAAAATATTCAATAACTAAATTCAAGATAATAACTTTAATAACAAACCAATGTCATGGTAGATTAAATCTAAATCTTATGTTATTGTACCTAGCATGTAATACACAGATAAAAAAATTTATATGAAGCAATTTATCATATAAATTAATCATAAAAAATATTCATACTTCATAAAAAATTGTAAACATTAATATTCTAAAGTAATAAATAAATAAATAAAACTCTTTATTTATTTTCCAAACATGAGACGCAAACATTAACTTTTCATATTTAATTTAGGTATGAAAAATATCATTTTACAATTCTAGACACTTATCTTTTATAAAAAAATTATAAACTATAATCAAAATTATCAAAATATTAATTTTTTTAACATTTTTCCTATATCATATTTTATGATTGATAATTGAAAATTATCAATCATAAAATATTATTGATATCATCTCCTACAATAAGCAATATCATAATACTCCAATCATGTTAGATGATATTTCCTATATTGTCAATACAACCCAATGCCTTATTTTTTCCAAAATCTAGGATTAAATTATAGGTTATGATATCAGATATAATATCTTATTAGGAAATTTAAATCCATAGGATTTGGATATGTAATACCTTATGATATAAAGAAGTCGTACTCTACGACTACGCTAAATAAAAGCATTTCTTCATATTGTAAATTATGATATAACCCCAAATTTCTTAAAATATCCATGTTCTTCAAAAAATAGGTAGAAAAATATATTGATCCATTGAATATCATAGCTTACATACCATTTTTGGGGTTGAAGGTGTTCATTAAATGAACTTGTAAGTGGAAGAAACCCATGAAATACTCGATCTATCTTCAATAGTATCAACATGTATAAATACAAAAAACATAAAGAAAGCATACATATAATTTAGTTTCCACTATATCGATTCCTTGATACAATATTCTTGACGAAGATCACCTTTAGTGATAATCAAATGATTCTTACCTCAGAGGAGATTACACTAGCTTTAGATCCACATTTGTAATGAGAGGGTCCTGAACCACCAATGGGGTGATAGATCCTTTTTCAAAGTGAATATAAATGGTGTTTCAACATGAATATAGTTTCAACTTATGTCATTAAAGCATAGATTTATACAAATATGATGGATCACATCTGTTTTATAGACTCTATTCATTAAATGAAGAGAGTTGAGGCATTGTAGTGTTGGGTGACATCTCATGTCACCCACATGTTTCTTCCTATTGGTGTTTCATTCATTGAAAATTTAAATGAATGTATTTTGGATAAAATGGTATAAATGAATAAATCCTATTAATTCATAACCAATAGTAACCAAGGTAAATATGGAAATGATTCATGCATATTATATGATATATCATATTCCCCATAATACACTAAAATGGTAATCCAAATGTTGGCTATGATATAGGAAAAAACTTGACTATATCAGTAGATACGATTCAAGGATATCATAAAATATGATATCCTAGTTTTTTAGGGAATATATAACCTTACATTATACCCACCATTTTGGTTTTCATCCTTTTAAAGTTGGATTTTAGTGGTGTAGTGAAAAATATTAGGTTATTTCTCTAACATAAATCCCTCTCACACCCAAGTCTCCTTGAACAGTTATTCATGCTATGATTACACATGTATGAAAGATTTGTACCGGCCATGAAATATATTGTATTACCTATATAGAATATGAATTGGTGTGTGTATAAATATTACACTAGGTTTAAGATTTATATGAACCCAATTAATTATATAAGAGAAGTTGGGTTGATAAATCTCTCATTGGGATATGTAAAACATGTCATTAACTAAGCTGAATCTCAAAGGTAAAATTAGATAATAGGTGACATCACCAATGAACTCAATAATCTTGAATGGATTGAAACTATAAGGTACTATCTTCCCTTGATTTCCTAGGTCAAAGTTTCCCAACCTTGGATATATGTACAAGAATACATTATTTTCCACTTCCAAAGATAATGGATACTAAAAACAACTTGAATAATATTTCTAACTCCGTTAAGTCATTTAAATTATTTTTTTGATCGATAAAATATATTTGGTAGTCTCTTGTATAAGACTTGGTTCCATAAAAAAAATTATTTCCGTCCTCCACCCAAAAAATTATAGATCGATATGGAAATCCATAAAATACTTTAAATAGATCCATACAAATCATTTTTTGATGGGTATCAATATATGAAAAATCCACTAAGGGAAATTATTCTTCCCAAGAACCATAAAATTATATCATACATGCTCAGGTCATTTATTTTTGTGTTTTTATTACATACCTTAAATACCCATACATTTTTGGATGGTATTTCATTCTCATTGTTAACTGGGTTCCCAGAGATTTTTGTAAAGTAAATATTTATTCTCTATTATAGATGATAGAAACTGATACACCATGAAACTTCACTACTTCATAGAAATATAATTTTCCAAATATTATAGATAATTATACTCCCAAATTTGAATGAAATGTATCGAATTAGTGAGACTTTCAACAATCACACAAATGGAATCATGCTTCTGAAGCATATTGGGAAAGCTGATGGAAAAATCCATGGAAATTATCTCCCATTTTACTATAAGTATAGGTAATAATTTCAATATTCCCACCGGTCATTAGTTTTTGGACTTCACTTTTTGATAGGTAAGGCACTTAACCCCCCCATTATTTGACACTTTTTTCTTTACAAATTACCACCAAAAGTGGTCATTCCTTACCTTGTACATCCTTCCAACACATGGATAGACAATCTAGTTTGAGTAATGATAGGTCTGGAGAAACTATTCTAGAATAATGGATGAATAAAAATTTGATCATGAAAACACATGATAGAATTTTCATCCTATATACATCCATTAATGATCTCCCAAATATTGAGATTTAACAAAATGATAAGACCATAATTGTTCAGCTACTAAGCTTCCCTGACCTGTTCAACCAAGCCAAGAATGAGATTCACCATAAAGAAAACCACGACATCAGTCAGTGAAAACCAAGTGTGTGTCAGTGATTACACACATTAATTGGCATTGATCTTATACTTATATGACCATTTAATCTTAATACTTGTGACTTATGACATCTACCACCAAAATAATCATGAAGTGAAATTCTTTTTCAAGGTAATTATTATTGAGAATAAATATGATAAAGTATGAAAAAATCACTAATAATAACCCACTAATACCATAAGATAAGGGATATCTGGGTATCTATAAAACATACAGTTCTTTGGTTCCATGTAGATATATGGAACATTTGTAAGACCAAATGTCATGAACAATTTCTCTTAGTTTCTATAGTGATTTCTAAATGGAATATTTTTAAGAACTAGATTCTTGAACCAATGTAGTGTTATCCTGATTATGGGTAAATTTTAGATAACCACATGGTTCAATTTAATTGATTAAAAACCATTAATTCAAAGAGTGTATCAATACTAGATCATGACTTAATTTAATTTATTGTAGTCAACATAGAGTCGAAGAGTACCATCCACCTTATTTTACAAGTAAAACTAGAGAATCCCAAATAGATATATTGGGTCTAACAAAGTCCTTGCTTTCCAACTCTTAAAAATGAAACTTCAGGTTACATAGTCTATTTTGTTCCTTTATATATGATTAAATTGAAATAAGAATCATTATTATGCTTAGTTCGATAAAAAAATCAACTTCTCTTTCAAGTGGTGGTACAAACAAGTTTTTTGGGAAAAATTAGGGTATCGATCTACAATGTTAGGAAGAGCTCTCCTTTAGGTTTCACCAATAATCCTCAATGATATGGTTTCTAGATAATAATAAATAGTTCCAATCCCTTTTGATATAGGTCATACTCTTCTTGCATTCAAGTCTCATTCCCTTATAAAAATATAAAAAACTTCATCAGGATATGTGAAAGTGACTCATCTAACATAACATTCAATATGACATTTGAATGATATAAAAAAATTTCATTCCCAAAATTATATTGAATAAAACCATCACCAACATCATGTGATCCCACAAGAACTAGATCATGTTAATGGAAATTGAACATAGTGTACATGTGAATCCCTTAATATACCATTGATAGAGAGGTGTCATGATGCTCATCACATGGGGCATCATTCACACAAGGAACCCATATTTCCCATTCTATGTATTATTTCTACCACACAACAAGAACAAAAATTTCAATTATGAAAATAATTTAATATCTTTCTAAGGTAACAAAAATAGACTCGCTATAAATTTTGGCATATTATTATATGTTTTCCACCCACTAATTAAAAAAACTACAACATTCTCTTAAAACTATACTCAAAACTCTATATTTCAAAACAACCACAAGGTTTTATTTCAACACTTATCTTTAACAAATCCCATTTAAAGAATACTCATTAAATATTTTCTAGAATTCAAACACCAAAAAAATAGTTCATAAATCATCCCAAAAAAATATTTTTATAAAAATTATTTATATTCAAAAAAACTTTTAATAAAATGAAATTTTCTAATGACATTATTTAATTTTAGAACCTCGTTATTAACAAAAAAACACCATAAAATCATGTAAACACCAGTAAATAACACGTCAATAATATGCACGCATCATTTCATATTAGTGAAAGAGTTACCCAACTCATAATCAACTACACATTCTTATGTCTTATAGAATATATACATGATAAATGAATTAGTTTAATTCATATACTAGTAAAATCATGTTCCAAAAAACTTAATAATGTATACTTATTTTCAACGAGGAATAAAAAAATATTTAACAAATACTCTACTTTGTTATTTTGGGTAATTATTCTCTAAGTTTAAATATTTTCCTAACACATTTTGTTACCGATTAAGCATTCTAAATCAATAAACAAATTAAAAAACTTAATTTATTATGTATGATAAGATCTTAAAAATAATACCTTCATCATTGAATCATAGTTAACATGTCATATATTTCAAAATGATCTCTCAACCAATGAACTGACAATATTAATAGACTGAAAACACATTAAACATTATGATAAAC
This sequence comes from Viscum album, assembly GCA_963277665.1. Classification (NCBI taxonomy): domain Eukaryota; kingdom Viridiplantae; phylum Streptophyta; class Magnoliopsida; order Santalales; family Viscaceae; genus Viscum; species Viscum album. The sequence continues at coordinate 1,302,108,315 of OY728160.1, read as the reverse complement.
TATACAATTTAACATATTAACAACATCACTTGCTATATTACTCATTATATTAAACATGATTATATAATTATGTACACATCATATAATAATAACAAAATTTTATTCAGTTAATATATCTTAAATTTAACTCTGAAAAAATAACTCAAAATTATATCATGCTCTTTTTCTAATAATATTCAATATGAACCAAATGTTAAAATAATAAAATTTTAGGTTAATGCATGACTTGACATAAAAATCTTGGAATACAAAGCTAAAAAAATTAATTTATCAAGTTCAAAGGTTTTCTAAGATTTTATCACATCATCAATCATTAAAAAAAGTAAAAAAGAAAACATGAAATCATACATATAAGTAATCATTATAATTTTTTTAGAATAATAGGGATTAAAATTATTATTTAATCATTTACTTTTAATAGGATTAATTACTTATTAAATGCCCAATTAAAAACTTGTTTTATGTTCCTTTAATTAATAAATTAGGTTCAAAACATAAGATCATTAGGAAAATAATAATACCAATGTAAAAAAAATATCATAAGCACAAATCAATGTACACAAGAATCAATACAAATTAGCTATAAAAACAACATCCTGGTTTCTTCTAGAAACTATGTTTTCAAAACTCACAATTCTATCCATAAGAAAAAATAATGTGTATATAAAATAAAACTATATTGTTATATTTTACCAAATAATAACTGATAAAATATTATATGAATGATGGAATTCTAGTGACAAGTCTCTTTACTAATTCATGATACCCAAATATCATTGGCTAAACCTATGATGTTGATGTGAAAACAGACCTAAAAGTGTTTAACAACAATTTTTTTATCCCAAACCTACCTGATAACTTAAAATTTTATATGAAGAGGTTATATACACCTTTCTATACTCAAAATATTTAAATCTTGACAAATCTTATATCCATGCCTACTACCCCATTGATGGATTAAACCAAACAAATACCATTTGTAAAACTACAACCCAAACCTGACACCTTGGATAGGATCAGAATTCCACTCAACTTAGGTGCATATCCTAGACACCAAAGGTTGGTAATAAATGATGAGGGTTAACAACATAATTGGGGGATGATTTATCCTTAAAATATTTAACCTACAGTGGAATAAATCTAAGGAAAATAGATGAATATGATGTATGATAACAAACATTAATAAAATAAAAAATGTAAAAAATCAAGACCAAAAACATCATCAGATATGTCTACAAGACTTAAAGATTCAAAATAAAAAAACAAGGTTCCAATAATGACACTTCTCCAAACTATACTTGACAACTATATACAATCACCCAACTCCTCCACAAAGATCACAACATCATGATACCCTTTTAGAGATATACAAATTCTTACACTTACCTAAATCACATCGAAAAACATCTGCATACACACCAAAATGCATATACATGGGGGTGAGTATATAAACATAGTAGGAAATTCACAAAAAAAATATACACACACAACTTAAGTAAAAAAAAGTTAGCTCATAATTTATATAAAATAATAGAAAAGCATAAAAAATAACAAAATAAATGTAACTCATAGAAAAAACTCACACCACAACTCAAACACCTACACCATGAACTCATGAACCCATGTAATGCACAAATCCCTCCCCTATAGGAGAAATTTCACTAACCCAATGAATGACCCATTCAATAGGTCCTATGAAAAATCCAAACTCATGAGTGGAAACCCATCCCCCTGGCCTAAGTTGTCACTTAGTAATATAATTCCCATGCCCTCGTAAATGGAATAGTTATCCAAGTCCAAACCAATAAGGCCCCATTTATATACATCATGAACCTGCACCAACACATATTAAGAGAAAGTTTACAAACATACAAATTTATTCTTTTTAACACCAAATCATCACTTATGAATTTTACCAAACATGTTATAGGCATCACCCACAACCTTTATTTCAAAAATTACTCAATAATAGGAGAATACTCCAAAAAAATATTTTATCAAGGATTTTTCACTAATAAATATAACAATTTAACTATAAAACCCATAATATTTTAAGTTCTTGACATAAGTAGAGTGAGAAAAATACACCCACCTCAAAAAGGTTGTTAATATGAAATAACACTACACTCTTATAGATTCGGGCTCTTAAAACCCTCCTATGTTGGTTCAAAAAAATGTGTAACAACTCATGATTTTAGTATATATTTATCCTTAAATGAATATTTTTGAATAAATTGTTTTACATGAAAAAATGAACTTAAATAGAACCATGATACATTCTATAAGTATTAAATATGTCTATTATAATATAACTATTGAATTAGTAGGTATAAATATAAGTAACCGCATTATGAAATCTATAAAAATGGAATCAAGTAGTGATAGTCTTCCTTTCAAGGCTCATTTGTATAATCTTACAAAGGAGGTGGAATCACTAGGGTTTTCCCCAGACCATTCCCAAGATGAAATTTAAAAAATATGTCATGAGAGAAATATACCATGGGAGAAGTTCAAGTTTGTGGAAATCACTAAGAGACCCATGCCAGCTAAACAACTATCTGTGAGTTCCACCAACACATATCTTGTTAAATTTGGTTCCCTAGAACCAACTAACTTTGTACTTGTTATTATAAGTATATTCAAAGAGTTGAATATTAATAAATATCTTATCACATGATGGTAGTTCTTCTATGTAACATTAATGTTATAATTTTCTTAAAGTATATGTCACATCAAAAGGTCATAACAATTCCCCACTATGATTAGAACCTTGAATTTCTATAAATATATTCTTAAATATATATTTTTTGGATGGATTACATCATCTGAATAGACAAAAATGACACATGATATCAGACTTAGGGGGCTCATAATACATTGAGACTTATTATCATGAAGTTCTCCCTTGGTAATCTCAAAGAAAAGAGGTCATGATAATTGAACTACTAATAGTAATTCCACATGTTTCGTGTTTAATTATATATTTCTCTTCATGAATGTGTGTATTAGTCCTTATAATTAAGATTATAATTACTGCATATATGAGTTTCATACTTTTATGTATTGATGAAAACTATGAGGAAATATGCTTATGGAAAAGTAAAATATATTGTATTCATATCGAGTGACACGAAATTAACGAATAATTCAAGAGAGGATTTTTTATTTCTGAGTTAATGAACTATAAAATATAAGGCCTTTAACAACACTAAAATGGGTCTTTGTCAGTGAAAAATAATAATTGACTGCCTAAGACCATTAAAAGAAAATTTCTTTTATTAGCACTAGAAAAAATGCTGATAAAGGTACCCTTTATCAGCACTTTATCTAGTAATGATAAAGGAGGCCTTTATCAGTGCTAGATAAAGTGTTGATAAAGGCCATATTAGCTATTTCATAGTTGCAACCCTGCAACATCTATATAGAATCCCTATAAAAATAAACCCAATTAGAATACATAAACAATAATAGAAATATATAGAAAACCATATTTGAAAAGAAATATCACATTGGACTATCATTTAAATTCAAAATTTATGTGCAAAATATTTAAATTGATATCATATTTACAATTAATCAAAAAAATTTACAACCCATATACACAATCAAGACTAATAGATGTTTTCCAACAATAAACCTCTGTACAAAAATTTTTCCCCTGCAATAAAACTAATGTTTATTTTAGTAAAAGTAAATAAACAAATAAACAAATTATTATTTTATTGTTATATAATCCACGTATGATAAATTATATTGTTAATTATTGTATATGTTGATGATATTATAAGTTAATCTTGTGTTGTATTGATGTGCAATCAATCCCTACATGTCAAAAATGAATTATGGATTATTATCCTAAAGTTTGAAAATAATATAAGATTGTTTTCTTGGTTTTGGCTATGTGATACGTGTTTGAAACTAAAATGAAACTTTCATATTGAAAACACATATTTCGAGCCATACTGACCACATTGTGTGTCAAATTGACTTGCAGTCAATTCCTACATGTCACAAATGAATTATGGATAATTTTCATAAAGTTTGAAAATAACCTGATCTCATTTTCTTAGTTTTGGATATGTGATGTGTGTTTTAAACAAAAATCAAACTTTTATATTGAAAACACATACTTCGAGTCATACCAACCACATCATGTGTTGGATTGATGTGCATTCAATTCCTATATGACACAAATGAATTATGGATTGTTTTACTAAAGTTATAAAACAATCTTATCTCATTTTCTCATTTTTGGCTAGTAACACGCATATTAAACTAAAATGATACTTTTATATTGAAAACATGTACTTTGAGTAATAATGGACACATCGTGAATCATATTTATATACGGTCAATTCCTACATGTCAAAAATGAATTATGGATAATTTTTCTAATGTTTAAAAACAATTTTAGTGTGTTTTATTGGTTTTGACTATGTGATGTGCATTTTAAACTAAAATGGAACTTTTATATTGAACACACACACTTTGATTCATACTGGATATATCATGTGTCAGAGTTATGTGTGGTAAATTCTTATATGTCACAAATGGATTATAGATCATTATCCTAAATTTAAAAAAAAATGAACTTGTTTGACTATTTTTGGATAGTGATGTGTATTTTAAACTAAAAATATATGTTTATATTGAAAACACACACTTTGAGTCATACTAGTAACATTATTTTCCAAATTGATGTTCAATAAATTCCTACATGTCACAAATGAATCATGTATTGTTTTCCTAAAGTTTAAAAATAATCCGATCTATTTTTCTCATTTTTGGCTATGTGATGCATGTTTTAAACTAAAATGACACTTTTATACTGAAAACACGCACTTCAAGTCATACCGACCACATAATGGGTTGTATTGATGTGTGGTTTATTATTACATGTCATAAATGAATTATGGATCATTACACTAAATTTTGAAAACAATACATGCTTGTTTGATCACTTTTGGCTATGTGATGCACGCTTTAAATTAAAATGAAAATTTTATATCGAAAACATGCACTTTGGGTCATACTAAACACATCATGTGTAAGATTGATATGAGGTTAATTCATATATATCAAAAATGAATTATAGATCACTTTCCGAAATTTTGAAAATAATATGAGATTTTTTTATCGGTTTTGGATATGTGATGTGTGTTTTAAACTAAAATGGAACTTCTATATTGAAAACACACACTTTGATTCATACATGCCACTTCGTCTTTTGTATTGATGTATGGTTGATTACTAAACATCAAAAATGAATTATGGATCATTTTCTTGAAGTTTAAAAAAAATGATCTCATTTTCTCAGTTTTTTCTATGTGAATTATTTTAAACTAAAATGACACTTTTATATTTAAAACACATACTTCGAGTCATACTGAAAACATCATGTTTTGAATTTAAGTGTGTTTAATTCCTACATATAAAAAAATGAATTATATATTTTTTTATTAAAGTTTAAAAAAAATATGATCACATTTTCTGGTTTTTGGCTATGTGACATGCATTTTAAACTAAAATGAAACTTTTATATTGAAAACATGCACTTCGAGTCACATCGACCACATCATGTGTTGTATTGATGTATGATCAATTATTACATGTCACAAATTAATTATGGATCATTTTACTAAATTTTAAAAGAAATAGGAGATTGTTTTCTCATTTTTGGATAGCGATGCATATTTTGAAATAAAATGATTCTTTTATATTGAAAACATGAACTTTGAGTCATGCCTATCACATCATCTATCATATTGATATAAAAATGATTCCTACACATGAAAAATAAATTATGTATCTTTTTCCTAAATCTTGAAAACAATCTGAGCTCATTTTCTTGGTTTTGGATATGTGATGCATGTTTTAAACTAAAATAGAAATTTTATATTGAAAACACGTACTTCGAGTCATACTAGCTACATCGTATGTCAAATTTATGTGAGTTCAATTTCTACACATCACAAATTAATTATAGATAATTTTTATAATTTTTGAAAACAATAAAATCTCATTTGGTTATTTTTGGCTAGTGACACATTTTTTAAACTAAAATGACACTTTTATATTGAAAACATGCACTTAGAGTCATATTGGCCACATCATGCATCAGATTGACATGAAGTCAATTCTTACAATTTGAAAATTAATTAAGGATCATTTTACTAAAGTTTGAAAACAATATGATCTCATTTTACTCATTTTGGATATGTGATGCCCGTTTTAAACTAAAATGACACTTTTATATTGAAAACATGCACTTCGAGTCATACCAACCACATCGTGTTTCAGATTGATGTGTGGTATATTCCTACATATCATAAAGTAATTATGGATCATTTTATTAAAGTTTTAATACAATTAGATCTCATTTTATTGGTTTTTTCAATGTGACAGGTGTTTTAAACTTAAATGACACTTCTATATTGAAAACATGAACTTTGAGTCATTCTGGATACATTTTGTGTCAGATTGATATGAGGTAGATTCCTACACATCACAAATGACTTATGGATAATTTTATTAAAGTATAAAATCAATATGAATGTTATTACTTGTATTTTGAGTATGTGATGTGTGTTTTGAATTAAAATGTCAATTTTAAACTGAAAACTCACATTTTAAGTCATACTGGTCACATCGTGTATTGAATTGATGTATGGCTAATTATTACACATAAAAAATTACTTATGGATCATTTTATTAAAGTATCCAAAAAATTAAATGTTTTTCCTCAATTTTGAGTATGTCACATGTGTTTTGAACTAAAATGTCAATTTTAAAAGCACTTTGATTAATACCAGGTACACCATGTATCGGATTGAGGTGTGGTTGATTCCTACGCATCACAAATGATTTATGGAAAATTATCATAAAGTATCAAAATAATGTGAATGGGTTTTCTCAATTTTGAGTATATGATGTGTGTTTTGAACTAAAATGTCAATTTTAAACTTAAAACATACACTTCGAGTCATATCGGGTACACTGTATACCAGATTGAGGTGAGGATGATTCTTACAACTAAAAAATGACTTATGGGTTTTTTTCATAAAGTATCAAAATAATTTGAATGTTTTTTCTTGGTTTTCAGTATGTGATGTGTTTTTTGAACTAAAGTGTGAATTTTAAACTAAAAACATATACTTCGGGTCATATCAAGAAAACTATCTATCGGATTGAGGTGTAGTTGATTCCAAAACATCACACCATTTCTTATTATTATCAAAATAATGTTCTCTTTAATTTGATCACATACATGGTGATAAGAAACTCTCACCATGGATATGTGACAATTCAAGAGCATGTGCTTTTGAGAACAACAATACTTAAACTGTCACAAAATTTATTATTCATATTAAATCATTATATCTATGAAAATTTACTAAATAATTAGTATTAAGACACCTTTTTATGATGTATCTATACATTATTTACCCTTTTACTTATCACTTTTATCGCAGTTATAGCCAAAAGGTCCAATCTCTCACAGTATGAGCAGCTTTTGACATGTTATTAGCTCTACCAGAATATGTAGAGCATAACCATCCTTTATACTTCTCCTTGAGAAACTGGTCAAAAATAATATATAAGTATTATGATATTGATACTTCACATAAAAAATGTATATCTAAGTTCATATCAGATACTAGGTTGCAAAAATAATAGGTAAACAATTAAATTTGATGTCAAAAAATATTTTGACACCATGTACTATTCTCACTCATCTATAAACTAATTTACATCTTATTTTGATTATGCATATTGTTGGAAATATTAGTAGTACTGAGAAAATATATACAAACAAATGATTAACAAATATTTTTAATGAAATTGTAATTACCTTTAAAAATTAAATATTCAGGGATGCTAGTATTTTGATGGTATATGATATCCTTCATAAATTTTTAAACATAATATCCACAATCATCGTCATTATTTTGCTTCAGAAACTATAGAAACGTTGATCAAAATAACTAAATTATTTTGAAACATGTTTTTATAGTTAAATATTACTATATATACCTTAATTTTTTTCCATTTAAATAAATCCATAGACTTTTAATGTTCAGTCACCAACCTCATACCATGATTTGGCCTATATTTATAGATCGCCCTATCATAACAAAATTCTCATCAAAACACAAACTGAAACATATAATTCAAATTTTATCTATAAAATGTTGATTTTAGTACATTAAAAAATCATAATAGAAACAAATTGATTGCAATGAGCATCCAGTGCTTCCCAAAATTTAACATTTGGGGTATCTAAATTGATTGCGATGAGCATCTAATGATTCCTAAAAGAAATAAAAATAATAATTAATAAAAAATAAAAATATATTTTATATGATTATATTGTAGAGATTTACCCATGCATTGTAGGAATTAATAAGAGTCTATAATATGTTATTTTCTTCACAAATGCCTCACTTAGTGAATCTTTTTTCATTTCAATTTCTTCTATTTACAAATAAATTTTATATGTAGAAATGATATAGGGATTAATGAGTCCAAATCGTGCTTCATAGGGTTTTCCCTTTATATAGTAGTAATATATATGCCTATAAAAAATATGAATAGTTATTAACTATAATGAACATAGTAGATCATTTTTTTGGACAGAATGATTGTGAAAATTTACCTAATGTGTGTATTCACAACTGAGACTCCCAACCATTCAAACTTGGTGATATCATTTATACTCTTCAGAACAACTCTATCTATAATGAAGTCTCTAAATATTTATTCTTTACATTAAATGTAGGACATATTTCCATCTTTTAATGTTGTGTATGTGTGAACTCATAATGTTAATATATACAGCAGTGTAACTGGTGGGGATAATGTAATCCTAAAATGTCTTTTTGATTTCTTGTTTGATTCACTAGATTGACTTGATTTTACCTTATGTTTCCCCATAGTTTTATCCATATGTAATACCATACCTCATTTTATACTTTTTTCATCAACTTTTTAAGGGTTTTTAGTTGAAAAAAATTGTTAAGGATATACCTCATGTATATTTATAAGATTATATGGTCATTATATGAATGTTCCAATAGCATTATCGACCTAGTGACATTCATATCATCAACCAGAATAGTAAACTTATTGCTCATCTTGTGATCTACTTTAATCCTCACTCTCATATGATCTTTTGAGAGTTGTTTGTTGTGTAGTATGTCTCATGGGATACTATACACCATACCCCTAGAAATAGGGTGATTCATGGGTGTTGATAGATATAAATCACATACAACTTCTCCATGCATAATTTTAGTAATATAATGTTATCAGAAGTTTTTTATTCACATTTAGGTGAAAGAGTAATGAAAAAATTGATTACCTCAGGTAAGGTAAGAAGTTTAGGGAAATATATAGACTCAATGATAGTGGGGTAATTTGGATCTTCATGTACTAATCTTTTTTCCACTCCCAGTTTGGTTTGATGCCTTTTCATAAATTGGTCCGTCAAACCAGACCGAACAATAATATATTTTAAAGTATCTATTTTTTCTTGTATTCCTTTCATCATATCATATATATCTCTTTAAAAATTTTCCTTTTCTAAATACATTTGAGGTGAAACTACAAAACCTTCACCTTTAACATGATCATATTGTTCTGGCTGCTTCAAAGCTACAAAAATTAGTTTTTCTTTAGGTGCCACCAATGCTAATTATTGTGTCTAAAATATATAAAAAACATTTTAACATAAATACATATTTTTATGTAATATTGTTATGAAGCGTAACTAATTACTATTATACAATACTTACACATGATTCCCATACTGCTTGTGTGTTTTCATCAACTAGTTTACCCTCTTTATTTACATGGGCCTCCTTCCATGGAACATGATGTGGGATGGAAGTGGGTTTGGATTTTGATTAATCAAGATATATATAAACAAAGGAATATATGTTTTTTCATATCATATAAAAATTTTGTTGTTTATCTAAAATAAATACATTTTTTTCAAGTGAAGCGTACCCCATCATTGCTTTATGGTGGGGGTATATTGGTTCTGTTGCATGTTATTTATTTTCATCACTCCTTTACTATTTCATAAATTATTATTTTTTAATCAAATTGGATAAAAATAATAATTTCAAATAAAACATTATTGAATACATTACACCTGAAATGATTTCTTATCATGATGACTAATGAAATATTTCTAGGTATCATGTTTTATGATGTTTTCATACATAACTGGTGGGTGGGGGTTTACTTTCCCCTCAGCATCCCTAAGATTATGCTTTGTAAGAAGTGTTTGGAAGAATCTATGAGCTTTTCTAATGACCATTAATACATATTTATTACAAAAATCATCTAAAATAAATGAACTCTATAAGGGATAATGAAAATTAAATCAATATTTTATTATATAATTTTTTTATAAAATAGAGAAAGTATAACATAAAATTACCTTAATGTATTCCCAAAGGGTTTACTTTAATACAGGAAATACATGGTTCTATGTATCTATATCAATTGGAACATACATTCTCATTGTGAGACCAACATGAATAATGAACAATGACTTGTTGGGGTCATTAGGTTGGTCGTGTTGATTACATCCAACCAAAAAATTTATACCCTTGATTCTTGCCTTGATAATTTTATTTAACATAGTGATGCTAAGTCATTCTTGTTTTTTCATCAACATGTTATTCATCCCCTAATAATTCCATAGTTTTAGCATCAATCATTTGTTCTTCCTTAGGATTGGTAACATCATCATGTGAAGAAGTCGTTATCTTTATGAGTATTCAAACATTCAATTTAGATTACATAAATGTAGTATAGAAAACATAATATTATGAGTCAAAGCATAATATATTAAAAAACATTAACTTACTCATTGAACTTGCTTTTTTCCCTTAAAGGTTGAAGGGGTTTAGCTCCTCTATCGAGTATCCAAATCCCCTCTATGTGGTCCCCTCTAAAGTACAATGCATTATCTATATTGGGACCTCTAGGAAATTATTATGATCAACCAATGAAAGGGTAATACTCAATTGAATTTTTATCTAACCTATCATTTGTTTTATTCACCAACATTAAAATTAATAAATTCTTATTTTATGGATCTAAGACATAAAATACCTTCATTTCTTATTATTCCATTATAAACGGCTCATCCTTATGACCTTATACACTAAAATTCACCTTCATGAATCCCAATTCATCTAATTTTACTAAACTCCTATTGTCTACCCATTTTTAATTGAAAATCAGTAGTTGAAATGTTTTATAATACAACTTGTATATTTTTTCGATGATTCCAAAATATGACATATTTTCATAAATTGGATTTCTAAACTTGGAACTATATAAGTACATCACTTCTGCCACAATAATAACTCCATTATTTTACATCATATTGTGTTCATATTGGTCCTTTTTATAGAATATATAACCATCAATTAAAAAACTAGTGTGAGATATAACATTTACATTTTGTCCCCTGGCTAGACATCAAAGTCTTTCGACAATTGAATTCAAATTTTCAGATAACTTCTTATAAATATGATATTTAAACCATCCTATAAATTATTTTTTATTATTATTTGATATCCATCCTCTATACCTTGATGGATTCAGATGTCTAATAATTACTTTATGGCCTTCAACATATAGAGAAACCTCTACATTATTTTTTAAAATATAAAGGTGAGCTTAATCCTACTCTGTGATGGTAATTATATCGAAATATCTTCTATAAATCCCTTCTATCATAAGGTGTTTTCAATAAAGATACTTTGGAAGGTTGATGTTATTAATATCTAATAGGTAATTGGTATAGAATTCAATAGCTTCTTCAATAATATATTATTCTAAAATAAAAACTTCTCATCAACTTTGATTCTTGATGTACCCTTTCAAAATATTCATATATCATTTAATGGGGTACATTCATCTATAATGGATAGGACCACATAATTGAACCTCTCTAACCAAGTGAACCATTAGGTGGACCATTATATCAAATAATGATGGTGGGAATAATATCTCTAATTCACATAATATGACTATAATCTCCTTATTCATGATTGGGAACTTTATAGATTATATAAATTTACTACATATGTATTTGAAAAATAAGTATATTCTAGTTAATGTGTGTCATACATTTTAAGAAAGAATGAAATGTAAAGAGATGAACATCAAATCTTATATTATAACCATATCTTCATGTGATTTTAGACCCTGTAACTTAAAATTAATCATTAAAATGACATTATTGATATTTGATTAATACCCCTATGTAAATTCTACACTATTAAGGAAATTGTAAAATTTCAATTTTTCTTTTCTAGATAGAGTGTAAATTTCTGGAGGAAGAAAAGTATGCCTTCCACCCTTCACCAGTGCCAACTCTTCCTTTATCCCCATGTCAATCATGTCCAACCTAACATTTATTCCATATTTTTTTTTTGTTATGAACATTTAATAATGTTCCAATAACACTATAAAATACATTTTTTTCTATATCCACGACATCAATAAAATTTTTAATGTACAAAAAATTATATTATGGTAATTCAAAGAAAATTGATCTCTTTTTCCAACCTCATTTTGTAAGGTTTTTTGAAAAAGGTTTACCGAAAACAGCGTCAGTGTATTTTTCTTTCTTGAATAGTTGATCACCCATTAGTGGAGACGGTGTTGTACGTTGTTCTATATTCTCATAAAATTATTTCATCTAGGATTAGTATTTATATTGTTGAGGTAAAAATTTCTAATTTCTGAAAAACATAGTCTTTGAGGAATTTTTCAACCAAACTAATTGTAGTCATTCTTAAAAAATGGGACACCCCAACATTCCTTTAATTATATATCCTATAAAATTTCCATAAGAAGGAAAGTCATTTATCATCCCATACAACATGGATATCAATGTTAATTATTCACTTCTGTAGGCATCATACAATGTAACACTTGTATCCCATGTTAATTTAAGAAATTCAATCAATGTAGAAAAATAGACATCAATGTCATTACAAGGTTGTTTTGGTATAGATATAAGTATAGAAAACATAATGTATTTATGATGCATTTATAGACATGGTGGAAAATTATAATTTAATAACATAACCAACCATGTAATGTGAGTACTACTCTGTACAAAAAAAGGATTTATTCCATCTATAGATAACATAATATAGAGGTTTTTTGGACCATTTCCAAATTCAAGATAGTAATAATTAATTTTTGTCCACTAAGAAGAGTCTATTGGGTGATGTAGTTTCCCATATTCAATTATTGTATCGACATACCATGTTAATTTTCTAGAGGTTTCATGACATCTATATAGTTTTCTAAACCATGGAATGATATTAAATTACTATACAACTTTCAAAATACTTGATTCATCTTTATTATATCGATTTGTGCTACACTTATGGAATTTTTTAAGTGATTCATTGTACTTGTGAAGCAATATAAAATCATTTGTACATGCATTCATTTTTTTATAAGATCATTACCATTGAATTCAACATTTTTTAGCATCGTATGTTTGACAAGGAATCTCATTTTTTTCTCGTAACATATCATTCAGGAGACCAAGTAGTTTTGTAATGCTGGTGTTGATCCATCTGCTACCAGATTTCAAATTATATTACTTCAATAAAAATGAAAATTTTGTATATTTACTACAACTATTATATAATGGTCTCTTAGAATATATATTTAAATTCTCAAAAAACTTTGGATAATAATGAAAGTCGTCTTCCATTTCCATTGTCATTTCTTCCATATGATATCTATCACTATTTACACTAGTATTCATATCAAATGATTTATAAATCACAGTATCATCCCAATTATTATGTGGATTAAATTTCTCCCCATGTTTAGTCCAACATTTATAGCTCTGATCTATTCTATGAAAAGTTAAATGTTCTTCCATCTCTTCCTGACTAATTTTTCTTGAATAAAAATAATGTAAACACTAACAAAGGATTTGAAAAGGGTTGTATGTATGATCTATTGAAAAATTGATGAACTCTTTAACTCTATACTCATACTATTTTGTTATACGATTATATACCATCCATTTTTGACTCATATTAATCCTATTATGTTCATAAAATATTCATTTTGGACAAAAAATAAATAAATACACATAAGGTATTCATAATCAAAAAAATAAAGTTATAGATACTTATAATAATTAGAACCCAACATTTTAATTTTATTAGTGATGATTCCTAAAAAGTTATCATTTTAAACAAGGGTGTCTTTAAAATAAACAACTTGGGGTAAACATGTGGTTGTTGGTCTAGGTTCTCGATTTGATGTTTTTTGGGATAAAAAAATTGTAATTATAGGATGGTTTCTATAAATTTTAAAGGTGGGATTCCAAAAATAGTGAGTAGTTGGTGTTTATTCATTTATCCACATGGTATGTGGTGGGTCATGTGGTGTTTTTGTGATAGGGTTATTAGGAACTAAAGTTGATGATATTTTATCAGATGGTGAAACAATCAACTTCAAAAAAAGATGAAGAAGTGTCCCTATGGGATTAGTAGAAAGCCTCATATCAAATTAATGATTGGATTATAAGACCAACTACTTGGGATCACCAGAAAAAACTCAACCTCAGTGGAACCAACATAGAGAATGAACTATAGAAAAACGTCAGAGTGGAAAATGGGAGCGAGGTTTGAAAAATATGGAAGAATATATGAATTTTTTGAATGGGGTCAATAAGGGGAAGAAACTAATATGATTAAAAATTTACAGAAATGGGGCACTATGAATGAAAAGTAGGTGAATTAACCTACTTAATAATTATCCAAAACTTTCTATTGTGTATGCTCACTTTTTTGTTTCATTCTTACAATAAGTCATTTTTTAATTGACATGAGGTTAACGATATGTGTTGTAAAATGCCTATAATAGATGTTTAGGAAAATGAAAATATTAAAAGTATTAGGGTTCTTTTGGATGTTAATATAATATAATGGTCATAATTTATTTTATTTTAATCCATGAGAGTAAGAATGATACCTATAACTTGGAATCTTCTCCCCCGTGTTTGAAGTTTGATCTAAGACCTCACTCCAAAATTACCTCAAGATATGGAAGGAGTGGGAATGTTTGGGTGTCCGACACTTGTTAATGGATAAATCTTATGTATAATTAATTTGAAGATATCTCATATGATTAGATATACAATATCCATAAAAATCAGAAAGCAATTTAAATCAAATGATACATTTGGAAACTAACAAGTATTAATCACCTGAATTTGAAATCAAAAGATGGCAGAAAGGCTGAGAAGAATTGAGTGGACCATAAGAAGCATGAATTTGGTGATGAACTAGGTGATATCCCCACTTAATGAGGTCATTTTCAAGACTATAGGAAGTAGTATATGATGGTGGTTCCATATCTGGTATGTGTGAGGGAGGTGATGCGCATAGAGATGAGTATCACAAGGATGAATACACTGATAAAAGAGAATAGGTGATGTCAACTAATGTTATACATTTCTAAATAAAGTATATACATAAATATAAATCAATTTACATGAAGTTATAAAAAATCTAATAATAAATTATTCACAAATGGAATTCCCATAAATTAGTAAGAAAATAATATATCCAAATATTTTTTAGGAAAATGGTATTTTTAAAAAATGATTTAAATTAGAAAATAATACCATATACACCTCTTATTAAATTAATGAACATGATTTTAAAAAATAATTTTTATTAATTTTAAAGTTTCACTTTATAAAAATTAGAAAAATTTCAATCTAAAACTATTTTCATAAGAAATATTTAATAAAACCACTCAATTTTTTAAGAAAACAAAATAAAAAAACCATTTTATATGAAACACAATTCAATTTAACTTCAAAGGATACATTGAGTGAAAATTTTATCACATCAAACTCTCATAAAAATTGATTGATTATCGGTTTTCATTTTAAATTCAGAACAACTAGATTTCAAAAAATGCACATGTAATCCCCATGAAACTTCAATAGATCAATTAAAAATTTTGAACTAAACAAATTTAACAAATAACAACACAACTATTTCTAAATATAAAATGTATTTACACTTTTATAAAATCTACAAGAAATGCCAATATAATGATAGGTTTATGCACATCATAATTAGATTGATCAACAACATGTAAAAAAATGGATTTAAACACAACTTAGTCTCATTTTTGAATAACAGTTAATAAATGTTAGGTCTAGGGAGAGGGTGAAGAAGTAGTGGCTCAAGGAAAGGGATATTGTGTGGAGAATTAAGAAGGTGAACTAATGTAAAATTTCTCACACGCGCTATTCAAATCCTTTAGGAAAATTAAAAAAAGCCAAATAATATTAACTAAATAAGCAGTAGGAAGTCACCTTTTAATTATGTTTGTATAAAAATTTTACCCATTTTCATATCACTGTTATCTCAGTTTTAAACTCAAATTCTAATCATTCGTGAGCTTGAGTAGCTTAAGACATGTTATTACCTTTTCCATAATCTGTAGTGCATAACCCTCCATTATAAATCTTTTTGAGAAACTGCTCAAAAATAATATATAATAATCGTGATACTAATACTTCACATCCCAAATGTATCTCTAAGTCCATATCCCATACTAGATCACAAACATAATAGTTAATTGCCTAAATTTGATGTCGTCAAAAATTTCAACACCATATATTTTTCTCACTCATCACTAAACAAATTTACATCTTCTTTTGAGTACATTGATTGTTGGAAATCTTGGTAGTACTGAGAAAATATAGACAGACAAACAATTAAAAAATATTTTTAATGAAATTTTAATTACCTTCAAAAATTACGTATTCAGGGATGCTATTATTTTGATGGTATATTATATCATTCATAAATTTGAAAAAATAATATCCACAATCATTGTCATCATTTTTCTTTGAGCACTACACAAACATTGACCAAAATAAGTAAAAAAAATGAAATATGTTTTTATAGTTAAATATTATAATATATACCTTAATCTATTTCCATTTTAAGAAATACATAGGCTTCTTATGTTTAGTTACCGACCAGATACCATGATTTGGCCTATATTTATAGATTGTCCTATCATGACAAAAGTCTTAACAAAAAACTAACTGAAACATATAATTCAAAGTTAATGTATCACCCTCAGTTTCAATTAAGTAACCCTTTATTAATTTATTTTATGTATGTAAAGTTTTTAGGTGAAGTTTTGGAGGGTTTGGAGGACTTTTGGAATGTTTTTGGAGCTTTTCTAGAGGTGCACGGTTTGATCATGGTTATTAAAAATCATGAAACTCCTAAAGAAAACCATGAAAAGTGAGGTAGTGGACTCTAGGTAGGTGCATTATAATTCCCTAACCCTAGATGCCTGGATCCAGTGCATTATTTCAATACATTGGCATGGTTATAAGGAATCAAATCTTGAAGGACCGGTCATTTTAGCAGTCTTGGAAAATAAATTACATACATGAACATTACATTACAATTAAAAACATAAAGTAAAACATATATAATCCTTTGATAATTTCATTATTCTTCTAGTTTAACCCTGTATATAAATCATAATACACTTCTTGGAATCTTGGGAAAATAAAACATAAGGGGTGAGCTTAGATGCTTAGTAAGGTTAAACAATATAGCAGAGGCTTTCATAAATAACCACAAACTTTATGGTAAGTATAAAAATGAAACACAAGACTTTTAAACATAAACTTGAAAATAATATGGCAAGAATAAATCAAATAGTTTCATTTAAACATTCACATGGATATTCTACTAGTTGAATAATCACATGTAATATCAATAACTAATATCATAAAGAGGGAATGAATAATGTTGGACATCTGAAACTTATCATCGAGGCTTCATGCCAAGAATATAATATTTTCAAGGCTTCATTCCAAGAATCTAACTTTTCGGGCTTCATGCAAAGAATCTAATACTTTCAAGGATCCATGCCAAGAATCTAATAAATGGGTAAGGCCTCGACCAAAATCATATCTATTTTGTTTCATGAAACCTACCAATGCATCAAGAGGCTATAGCGGGTCCCACCCATCACTTAATAATTCCAATACATTACTCATATAAAAATGGTGAAACATAAACAACATAATCATTCATATTAAAAACTAGTATACGAAATATGAATACTTTAACCATAAACCACAAATGGTATCTAAATAGCACATCCACAATCAAACTGATCATAAACCAAAATATGGTAAATGATATCATAAGATATCAACCAAAATTAATCATAATATCCAACAAATGGTGTTAATATATATTAAAAAACTCTATTAAAATCATTAAAAATATCTTGAGACAAATTCCCCTTTTTCTTTGAAATCAGTTATTCAAAAGTCACACACTTATAAAAGAAGAAATTTAAAAATATATTTTTGAATCAAAGTGTCTCATACCACTTTGAAACTTTTTAAAGGAATTAAAATTTTAAAACATTTATGTCTATATAAATAAATCCTTAAAACCATTTTTAAAATATAGACATTTATGAGAATGATTTAGAATAATAAATCATTAAAACATTTAAAACGATATTTTAGTTAAAGATTCCCTTTCATAAAAAAATTAAAAATATTCCTTTTAAAAAAATTTGAATGAAAATAAAAATAGACATAAAATGGTCTTTATAATCCTTTACATACATATAAATAAATATGTATGATAATATCAAGAATATTGAAATGGATAAAGGAATGATTTTTTTAAACATTCAAAGCATCCCATACCACTTTGAACATTTAAATAATAAGCCCAATATCTTCAAATGAATATTTAAATACCATGAAGATAAATTTATTCATGATATCAAACATAATAGGGTAAGTACATACACCACACATAAGAAATAAGTGTTGAACATGGCTTATATATCATGAAAATTATAAGTGAGATGGAATTCGCTTACCTTAGGTCTGATACTCTCCATACGTGTCTGAAACTCTTGTATAATGGTTTTAAACATTTTATTAACTTGTACCAGAATCATAATAATATTTATGATATCATATATGATTCATTTATGATTTTATATTACCCGTTTATTAACAATTCTAAGTTAAAGCAACATTTCGGGTAATAACTGTTTTGTTTATCACATGCGTTTTGAATTGTTATTCTTGATTGTATTAATTAGATCATGATTTACTTACTCATAGAATGTAAAACATTATTTATATATTATATATATTCAGAATATAAATATATATAACATATAGATATATGAAATGGAATACACCGTTCATGGAGACAGTAAATCGTACATACGCATGAACGTTGTTTTCGTTTTCTTATCATATTGAATGGAAGAAAGTAAATGATATATATTGTGATGTCCTAACCCAAGATCCACTGAATGGTGCCCTGATTTAGTTGGCCACATGCCCTCAAGCACGCCTCCTCGTACGCCAGAGGGTTTCGACTAGCAGCGAGGGTCTGGTAAGTCAGTCTTGGGGGGACTATATCCTCTTTTATCAGAATAAAACACCAACGGAAGCAAACAACAATAACCAAGTATTGAATCATATAAATAACCAGAACAATACCATGGAATATGATAGTCAAAAACAGAAAAATACAATACTCAACTGAAAGTTAAAACATTCTATGAAAATGCAAATTTCAAGTGTCTACAATGCAACTGAAAGTAAAGACACAACGACTCCCAAGCGGGTCCCAAACCACATCCGGTTCCCTCTCCCATGATCCAATCCCAAACATAAACCTATCCTTGGGCCTTTACCTTATCCTATTCTACAAAAAAAAATCTACTCAGGTTCTAATCAGGCGTCCCAAATAGGGTGTGAGTACAACTTAGTAGGCCACCACCAACAGTGTCTAAAACAAGTCCAGTCAAAAGATAGTGCATGAAGTTCTATGAAGCAATAAATACAATTCATAATTAAATAGTTATAAAATTGTCATTTAATCTTTAATCATCACATTAGGCCCAGTTTCAATTCATATTTCCCATTTGAATCATCATTCATTATTATTAATCATTTGTTGTATGTCGGCATGCCTAGAACCCCAAATCTCATTAAGTATAGGTTGTCATTCCTATCACTCTATATCTCATTTGGTGTAGGTCGTCATGACTAGAACCCCATAATCTCATTCGGTGTAGGTATTCATGCCTAGAAACCCATAATATCACATACACATATCAAATCATGACTATGGGAGTTTGATTTAGACCACCAACCTCATTTTATTAAAGGATGTTAGCCCAATGAAAATCCCCAAAATCTGAGCAACACAACGTCGTCGATCAAGCTTTGGATCTAAATCCCTAAACCAAAATTAAGATCAAATGAATCAAGATCTTGAAAATATAGATCTAGATCCACAATCCTAAATCTAGATCTCAACCCGTAGGTTTAGATCCATGTAAATGGTGGGTATCTTCTAAGAAAAGTTCAAGGAAAGATATAGGAAAGAATGATAGAAGAAATAGGATGAAATCCACTTACCGGGAAGAGAGATGATCATCAATTCGGGATTTAGATCTCAAAGAACGGTGTTTGAATTACCTTGTAATCCCTCTGTAAAGCTCTGGGATCACCTAGAATTTTTCAAGCCTAAGCCAAGGTCAAAATATGGGAGTCTCAGGGGGGGGGGGGGGTTAGGTGGTTTTAAAAAGGATTTTCGGATATTAAATTCCACGTGCTTGGTTTCTTGGGAAGTGGCGCACGATTAGGAAAAACCATGAACCAACCGTACGGACCCCTCTATCTAGGTTTTCATAGTTGGCACATTTTGGTCACACAGTTTGTCAAACCGTGCGCAAACCGTGCGGACCTCTCTGTTGGCACGGTTTAGCCACGCGGTTTTTTCAAACCATGAACAAACCGTGCGCACCCCATTGTACTTTAGTTTTTTTTTAAATTTCACCCAAATTCACCCCAAGACACTACTACAAAACAAAGGTACTTAAAAATCTCAAAAAATTACTTGAAAACATGCCTGAGATGACTCTAGAAAAGTTCAGGATCTTATAATCTCTCCACCTTATAACAGCTCATCCTCAAGCTACACTCCCGAACTTATCTAAGATTTTGAGCCAAAAATATTGGTCCATTGAGTCCTCATGTATGTTTACTATTCCCAAGTTTCCTCTTGAACACTTCCATGTTTCCATAACACATGAACTAACAGCACGGTCTTTCCACATAACACTTTCTCACTACGACCCAGCACACGTATCGGATGCTCCTCAAAGGACGCATCTATCTCGAGATCAACCTCTTCCACATAAATCACATGAGAAGGGTTGGTGTGATACCGCCATAGTTACAACACATGGAAAAAATCATGCATATCACTGAATTTATATGGAAGGGCTAATTGGTACGCCACTGGACCAATTCTCTCTAGCACCTCAAACGGTCCTACAAACCTGGGCGCTAACTTGCCCTGACTTTGTATCCTATGGTGACCTAATCTAGGAGACACCCAAATGAATACATGATCACCCTCTGTAAACTCTAGGGGTCATCTCCATCTATCATCATACGAATTATGCCTACTCTAATCCATAGCCATACCTTTTCAAATCAATTGTACCTGCTTTGATGTCTCCTGAATGATACTCGGTCCCAACAACTCTAACTCACCCGCCTCTAACCAACATAGCGGTGATCTACAAGGTCTACCATAAAGTGCCTCATATGGTTCCATATGTATAGTTTCTGGATAATTATTTTTATAGGCGAACTCCACTAAATCCAAGTGTTTCTCCCAAGAACCACCAAATTCAAGCACACATGCTCACAGCATATCCTCTAACACCTATATGGTATGCTTCGACTGCCCATTTGTCTGTGGGTGGAAGGTTGTGATTAAAAAAAATTGTACCAAGAGCCTTCTATAATCCCTTCCAGAAGTGTAAAGTAAAGCGTAAATTTCGATCTAAAACTATAGTCTGTGGCACCCCATGCAAATGAACTATCTCACTCACGTATAGTTCTCCCAATTGCTCTATTGTAAAGGTTTCCTTTATAGGAAATAAATGTGATACCTTCGCTAGTCAATCCACAAAAACCCAAATAGCATCATTCTTCCTAATATTATTTGGAATTACTACCCGTAAATCCATATTCATGTCATCCCACTTCTATTCTGGAATAGGAAACGGCTGCAATAGGCCTATAGGTCATTGATGTTCTGCCTTCACCTGCTGATAGGTGAAATATCTTGTTACGAACCCTGCTATCTCCTTTTATATGCCTGGCTACCAAAAATGTCTTCGTAGTTCACGGTACATTTTTGTCACCCCAGGATGTACCACCCTCCTTGAAGCATGAAATTCTCACACGAGTTCCTCTCGCATACTTTTAGGCACAAAAACCCTATTTTTCACATAGATGGTCTCATATTCATCTATTATCCAGTCTGAAGGTGTCTCCCCACCTTCAAGGCTTTCCCTCAAGGCTAAACACTACAGATCTTCCCTGATCCATCTCAAGAGTGTAGACTCCACTGCTAGAGAAACCAGATTCATCCTCTCCTGACTCTCCTGAACTACCACATGCATTTCTACCAGCAAAGTCATCATCTTCCACTCTACACTCGACTCATGTACCAACTGAGTCTGAGTTTTCCTACTCAATGCATCATCCAAACTATTCCTCTTCCTAAGTGTATATTCCAGAATCAAAGGACTGCATATATTCTACCCATCTTTGTTACCTAAGATTCAAGTCGCACTGTGAAAATATATACTTCAATCTTTTGTGATCCGTAAAAACTATAAACTTTTCACCCAAAAGATAGTGTCACCGAAACTTAAGAGCATAAACCACTAATTTCAACATGAGATTGTGCGTAGGATGATTCCATTCATGTGGCCTTAGCTACCAAGACCCATAAGCAACAACTCGATTCCCTTGCATCAACACAACTCTGAGTTTGATCCTAGAATCATCACAATACATTGTGTACTCCTCACCTGACTTAGGTAAGATCAAAATTGGTGATGATGTCAAGCACTTATTCAACTCCTGAAAAGCATTCTCGCATTCTCTTGTCCAATCAAACTTTATCCCTTTCTTTGTCAAACCTGAAAGTGGTGCTTCCGATCGGGAAAATTCCTGGATGAACCTCTTGTAATAACCAGTTAATCCCAAAAATCTTTGAATATCAAAAACATTCTTGGGATGCTCCTGAAAAATCACTTCCTACACTTTTTATGGGTCCAATTACACACCTTCTTCTGATATGATATTCCCCAAAAGTGTACCCTTTCAATCCAAAACTAACATTTAGATAGCTTGGCATATATTAGATGCTCTCTCAGTGTACCTAGGATTATGTTAAGATGTTGGGAATGATCTTCATGAGTCTTAGAGTACACCAAGATGTCATCCACAAACACCACAACAAACTGATCTAAGTACGGATGAAAGATTATATTCATTAAGGTCGTAAATACTACTGGAGAATTTGTCAACCCAAACGGCATTACGAAAAACTCATAAAGGCCATACCTACTCCTGAAAGCAGTTCTTGGTATATCAGAGGTCCAAACTCTCACCTGATGATACTCTGATCTCATATCGATCTTTGAGAACACACAAGCCCCATTCATCTAGTCAAATAGATCATCGATGCACGAAAGAGGATATTGGTTCTTCACGGTCATTTTATTCAACTTTTGGTAATCGAAACACAAGCGTAAACTCCCATCGGCCTTTTTTGCAAACAAAATAGGTGATCCCTAAGGCGAAGTACTTGGACAGATAAACCCTTTATCCTCTAAATCCTCCAACTATGTTTTGAGCTCTTGAAGCTCAGTCGGTGCTATTCTGTAAGGTGGAATAGATACCTGATCAGCCCCCAGCATGAGATCAATAGATAAACATCTCTCTCAGGTGGAAACCCTAAAAAGTATTCAGGAAAGACATCCTAAAATAGTTCTACTACTGGTGGAAGGACTTCTTGCCTACCACTCCCATCATCCAGCAAAAGACTAGTAACTTGGGTTGTGATCTCTCCCAGTTGCTGAGTAATTGGCCCAACTCGACCTTCATGGATATCCCATTCACCATGATGAACATACTGGTCACCCTCCGGAGATACAAAGGTCACTCTCCTTTTGTAACAATCTATGTGGGCTCGGTATGCGACTAGCTAGTCCATACCCATAATCAGGTCAAAGCCCGTTATATCAAGGACATAGATATCCCAAAGAAAATGATACTCTCTGATCTATAGCAAACATCCCTTGCATAAATAGATATCCCTAGACTACTTTCCCAACAGTGTATCGATATTCATCACCCCGCTTATGAACTCCACCTCCAGGATCAAGCCATTAACAATATTTGAAGATATAAATGAATGAGAGTCACAAGTATCAAATAAGGCACTAGCTAAAGTAGAAGAAACTAGAATAGTACATCTCACTATTGATATCCCTACCTTGCTCTCCACAAGTGTAGGCTGCACTGCATGTAACTACCATACCCCTCTTCCATGTGGTGTCGTATGACTCCCTTGAGTACCACCACTCTGGTGATACGGGTGCTCATACCCTGAAGCACCATGTCCACTGCCTCTACCACCTCTACCAGTAGAACTCCAGCTACCAAACCTATATGGTGTAGAATACCCCCTTCCCACACTCTGACTCTGAGTAGATTCTCCCTCAGCACTAGCATGTCGTTGCTTCCTATAGAACTTCTGTAGGTGCCCCATCTTTCCACAAAATCGATACTCCACTGGTGGTCAAGGAAAATGTGTACGATAGTGTCTCTACCTACCGCACTGGTGGAAAAGCACATGATTAAGATCTGGTGTGGCTGTTTTTCCTGAATGTCCACCTTGCTTTCCATTGTCCTAACTAAGATTCTCGTAACGGTGCTTCCTGCTCTCAAAAGGCACACTCCTTGATCATCCAGTGACAGCTACCTATCTAGTACTGGAATCCTTCTTTAGGTTCCCCTCTAAAATGAGGTCCTAATTAACCACTTATGAGAATTTCTTCAGCCTAAATATATTCACCTGGGACTTAATTTCACACCTAAGTCCATCCAGAAATCGTTTTTTCCGAAGAAGCCTCATCTGCTGCCAAAGTTGGAGAAAAACGCTATAAATTTGTGAAACATCTAGTTTATTCCATTATGGACATGATTCCTTGGGTCAGATGCATAAACTCCGAAGTCTTCTCTTTTCTCGGCGTGTCTGGATATAAGTTCTCTAAGAACTTCTCTAGAAAGTCCTTCCATAGCATCTCATCTGTATGTCCAGATCATACCAGAATGTCCCACCAATGCTTCATTGAACCCCATAGCATATAATCAGCCAACTTAACCCTCCTCCCAGATGTAGTCTCCAAATGGTCAAGTATCATCTCTATGGACTCAATCTATAATTTAAATCCCTCAGGTCCACCCTCTCTAGTAAAAGTAGGAGGGTGTTGCAACCGAAATTCCCTTGCCAACTCAAACATGCTTTTCAGAACCCGCCCTGGGTCTCTCTCCATGAACTGCATGAAATGAGAAAATTTCTCTTAGAATGGTTCCCCTTCATCCTCATCTTGCACCAATTTTTCCTCAAGTTCCCTATTTGGAAGTTCGTTTTGGGCCATACCCATCGGTATCTCCCTCAATAAGCGTCGTGGAGGCATAACTCTACCAAGACAAACACACATCTTAGGTCTCATAAAAAACTTATAACATTTATGTAAGAGGAGAAACTAACACAAAAAGTTTCAAAAAGTCATTTACCCTTTTTCTCACCACACAGTCAACATCGAGTCCTTATCACTACCCTTAACCATCCTACTCCTAGGTCTTTGTTAACAAGGGTACATTCATTCTCATTAATTAATCCAACCATTAATTAATCACATTATATTAAATTAATCAATTCAAAAATTAATTAATTGATCATACTCATTTAATCAATCAAGGTTCTCATTATACACCCATTTATTCTCATTTTACATCATTATTTCAATCTCACAACAAGGAAAAATAGTCCAAGTTAAACAACTTACCCATAACCCGTTTTCCCATGAGTGCCTAGAATAATGCATGTCACAACAAACCTAAGTACCTAAAATGATGCATGAAAACTCAAGTATCATGCCTCTTTAGGGTGTGATTACAACTCAGTAAGCCACCACCAATAAGAAGAAAGAAAAGAAAACTCATTTGATACCACTTTGTGACATCCCGACCCAAGAGCTACTGAACATTGCCCCGATCCGGTTGGCCACATGCCCTCAAGTGCACCTCCCCGTACACTAGAGGGTTACAACTAGCAATGAGGGTTTTCTAAGTAAGAATTGGGGATACTATACCCTCTTTTATCAGAATAAAACACCAATGGAAGAAAACAACAATAACCAAGTGTAGAAGCGTATAAATAACCATAACAATACCATGGAATATGATAATCAAAACCAGAAAAATACAATACTCAACTGAAAGGTAAAACATGTTATGAAAATGAAAATTTAAAGTGTCTATAATTCAACTGAAATTAAAGACACAACGACTCCCAAGAAGGTCCCGAACCACATCTGGTTCCTTCTCCCATGATCTAATCCCAAACAGCAACATATCCCAGGTCTTTGCCCTTATCATGTCCTGTAACAACAAAGTCTACTCGGGTACTGATTAGGCATCCCGAATAGGGTGTGATCACAACTTAGTAGGCCACCACCAATAGTGACTAAAATGAGTCCAGTCAAAAGATAGTGCATGCAGTTCTATGAATCAATAAATACAATGCATAATTAAATAGTTATCACATTTTAATTTAATCTTTAATCATCGCATTAGGCCCAGTTTCAATCCATGTTTCCTATTTTAATCATCATTCATTATTATTATTAATTTGGTGTAGGTATTCATGCCTAGAACCCCAAATCTAATTAAGTATAGATTTCCATACCTATCACTCTATATCTCATTCAGTGTAGATCATCATGCCTAGAACCCCATAATCTCATTCAGTTTAGGTCATCACGCTGAAAAACCCATAATATCACATACACATATCAAATCACGAATATGGGAGTTCAATTTAGACCACCTGCCTTATTTTATTGAAGGATGTTAGCCCAACAGAAATCCCCAAAATCCGAGCAGCACAATATCGTCGATCAAGATTTGGATCTAAATCCTTAAACCAAAATTAAGATCAAAGGCATCAAGATCTTGAAAATACAGATCTAGATCCACAATCCTAGATCTATAAATCAAACCATAGGTTTATATCCATGGAAATAGTGAATATCTTCCATGAAAATATCAAGGAAAGATAGAGGAAAAGAACGGGAGAAGCAACAGGATGAAATCCACTTACTGGGAAGAGAGATAATCTTCAATCCGGGCTTTCGATCTCGAAGAACGATGTTCGAATCACCTTGGAATCCCTCCGGAAAGATTTGGGATCACCTAGAATTTTTCAATCTCAAGACAAGGTCGAAATATGGGAGTCTCGGGGGGTTCGGGTGGTTTTAAAAAGGATTTTTGGATATTAAATTATGTGTGCATGGTGTCCTGGTTAGAGGCACATGGTTAGGGAAAACCTTACACCAACCGTGCGGACCCCTCTTTCCAAGTTTTCATGGTTGGCATGGTTTGGTCGCACTGTTTGTCAAAACGTGTGTAAACCGTGTGGACCTCTCTGGTGGCATGATTTAGCCGTACGGTTTTGTCAAACCATGCGCAAATTGTGTACACCCCATTTTCCATTGTTTTTTCTTAAAATTTCACCCAAACGCACCCCAATCCACTACTCCAAAACAAAGGTACTTAAAAATCTAAAAAAAGTACCTGAAAACGCACCTGAGATGACCCTAGAAAAGGTCGTGATCTTACATATATGTATATATATATAAAAATATATATTATTCCAATAGAATTATTATGTCACATATTTCATACTTATTCATTATATATATTTTTATAATCATTGTTTAATGGATAACGTGGCGGATGAATCTCATCGCGTCGTGGAGACGTTATGCCATACGTACGCACGAGCGATGACATCATTCCCTTAATGGTTAAATGGTATGAAATTGTATGGAATATGAATTATACAGAAACAATATCATGTCATATTTATAATTTAAATCCTTTATATTCATTGTTATACCCATTAAAATAAATTATAGATAAAAAATAGTTTACACCACGTCTTGGAGACGGTAAGTCGTACGTACGTATGCATGGTGATAGTGTTTTTCATAGGATGGGTAAAATGAGGAATATAGTTGTCCCATAATAATAAAAACATCTATAAATATATTATGTACTTGATTTATTACTTTATTATGGAAACAACTTAGGAAAAGTAAGTATAAGAAGAAAATAAATTGAATTGAATTGGTAAAACAATTACCTCTTCTTCGAGTATCTCCTTTTTATTTGCACAAAAGGACTCCTTTGGTTGCATTTATGCCCAAATTATGTCTTATAGGATTAAGTGAGAGAGTTTGGTAGGAGAAATGTTCAGTTTTTTTCCGAACCAAATGGATTTAGAGGTTTGAATTAAAGATAAAGATAAGTGACCTTTTATAAGAGAGGTGAGAGGCACTTTTGGAAACTCCAAAACTGATAATTTATTATAAAATTATTTTAGATTTACAATAGATCCAAAGTGAGTTATTTTGAGGCTAAGATGATTATGGGTAGAAATACTATCAACCAATAATTTTATACAGGTTTAAGTCACAAAATTAACCTTATCTTTTGGATTTAACCCTTAGTTAAACAATTTAACTCTTACCGTGACAACTTGTCTTTTTACACTATAGGGTTAATATAGTTACTATAAAATGAAAAAATAACCCCAATTGGATCATTTGTGACATATTTTACATTATCATAGTTCTTTGACCAAACCTTATATTTTTATGAATTTTATAACATTTAATAAAATATTATTTATTTTAAAGTATCATTTGTGTCAATTTTGATAATATTAAATATTTTCATTTTTAAAAATATCAAACCAAAAATGATAAATTTAAAAAAAATCATCAAACAAGTCACTAACATTTCTATTTTATATATAAAATTATTTTATTTTATTAATTAAGTAAAATAATGTTTATTTTAATATTATTAATATCATTTAATTCATTCTTTCTTTAATAAATAAATACGACATCATCATTGTGTCATCATTTAATTTAATTATTTATTTCCTAAAATTATAAATAAATTAAAATTATGTATATAAACATGTTATATTTATAAATAATATATATAGTTGACCATATCACTTATATAACCTCATATTAAAAATGATATAGTTATTAAAATTTGAATATGACATTTTTAACTCTTCTTTAAATAAAATATAATAAATGTCTTAATCTAACAAAAGTGCCTTAAAAAGGATCATATCTTAGAACTAAGGTTGTTTTGGGTTGAAAACCCCTTATAAAATGAAATTAGGACAAGTTTCACAATAATTTTATATTATTATAATATTATTTTTACCTTCAATTACTCTATTTACCTTTAACCGTGGTAAATAAAATTCAGAAGTTATTATTCACCAAAAATTATTTTGATCCTATTAGACCACATTTTTCATAATTATTACAAACATGTATGTCTATTTTTCGAAATTTAATTCACAGAAGTGGTAATATTACATTTAATGCTAATCCTGTAGATGTGACTAGAAGGCGGGTAAAAGAGACGTTCAAAAGTTAAATAAATATTTATATCTAATTATATTATAAAAATGATTCTAATAACCCAAATTGAGTTAATATATTTATTATTTATGTATTGTGACTTTAAAATAAATTTAAATTAAAATAATTATTTAAATTAAAAATTTGGTTTTTAAACAATAATGCAGTGTTTTTCACTATTCATCAAAAATTGAAAGTTTTCAGAAAAATACCAAAAAATTACCCTAAGATAATTTTAATGTTATGAATTAAAAAATTATGTCTATTTTACTAAATTAAATTTATAAGAGTGTCTAAAATTAATTTTATTATTTTTCACAAAAGGATATAAAAAGTAGTTCCTTTAAGAAAATGGTATTTCTAAACATATAACTATTTTACTGAAACTTATATATTTCAGTATAAATATGTTTTATTTATGTGAAAAAATTATGAATAAAATTTAAAAATTATTTATTACTATTCATATTACTATATTTAATGGATAATTTATAAATATATCATTTAAATAATTATAACACTAAAGTGTTGTTTCACAGAAACTCAATCTTGCATGTAACGCATGCCAAGTCAGTGTTGCATGCAATACAATCTATTGAATTTCATTATAAATATAATGTAATATGAAATCTTGGGGTGTTACATTCTTCCCTCCTTCAGTAAATTGTATCCTCACAATTTGAAATTGCACTTCGAAAATAAAAGGTTAATACTATAAAATACCTTTGTGGAAAACCCACATTGTAAATAGGGTTAATAAAATATACTCTTAATAAGTGGTAAAGGGAAATGAAAAAGTCACCACCAAATTAGGGTTTCAAATAGGAGAACATTAGTGGAAATTAGAGGTACGTACATGGATGAAAAATGTAAATATTTATAGGAAGTGATTGAGGTCATTAATCACAAATAAGTGAATAAAAAATGGAAACTTTAGGGCCTCAAAACCATAAACCTATGATGATTTAAAATATAATCAGTTCAAAAAAACTTAAGGTATTAGAATAACATGTTTTTTTAGATACTTTTTCTTAGAGTTGGGGGGTTATTTAACTATCCAGATAAGAACTTGAGAAAACTTACCTGATTTCATTCCATGTATTGATGTTATCTTTTGGTTGTGCTTTGATTTATTTTCACTTCATTTTGTTCACCTCGAGATGAATATTCAAGATGATTATTTATGAATGAAGCACCTTTAATGAATCATATGGTCCAAAAGTACTTCATTCATATTTTAAATGTTTACTAAAATCAAATGGTTGGAACATAATATCCAATAAATCATAACTAAACACCAAACAATAATACCCAATGTTCAACTTATCCCATTCCAACCTTAAGACTTTTCCAAAATACTTTTGTCCAAATTTTCTATCCAAAAAGGTCTCTAAATTTCCAAAATAAATCTTAACGTAAAATTATCCAATCAATGTAAAGTAACTATTATTGTCACACACCAAATATTTTATCATCTTTAAATATTAAAGGAAAACTCTTATGCTTATAAATCCTTAAAGAATAATTACTACAGTAAAATTCTCATGAATCTTATAAACATTGATGTAATAAATCTTGAATACAAAAAAAAATAACCTTGATCATTCCACTTCACTCTTAAACCATTAACTATGCTTCAATGTCTTATTACTTAATACCTACTTCATCTCATTTTTCTTTTACAATATCTTCATTATTAGTAGTATAACCATTACTTGTATAACCATACTGATTCTAATCATCAACCAAAACCTAAATCACAGTCTCAAAAACACTAATCATAGTGTTATAGTCTTGAAGAATCATTTATAGGGTCTCTAAATGATGTAATATTCTTCCCAATCCATAAGTCCATAGGGTTAACCTAGGTTATCCACTACCAAATCCAAAGGATGATATCTTATACTTAGACTTGTCCTCAAAGTCATTCAAAGGGTTATGTTTTCTAATCTATTTTTTCTAAATCTAATTTCCAAGGTTGTTTATAAACTTCCTCTGATACTAACTATAATGTTCCAACCCCAGATTCTCCTATTCGGTGCATTATTTTAATACATTGGCATGGTTATAAGGAATCAAATCCCAAAAGACTGGTCAGTTTATCAGTCTTGTAAAATATATTACATACATGAACTTTACATTACAATTAAAAAGATAAAATACAACATAGATAATCCTTTGAGAACTCCATTATTCTTCTATATTAACACTGCATATAAATCATAATACACTTCTTGGCATCCTAGGAAAATAAAACATAAGAAAGAGGTGATCTCAGATGCTCAGTAAGGTTAAATAATACAGCAGAAGCTTTCATAAATAACTATAAACTTTAATGAAAGTATAAAACTTAAACACAAGCCTTTTAAACATAAACTTGAACATAATATGGAAAGAATAAATCAAATAATTCCATTTAAACATTCACATATATATTATACTAGTCGAATAATCACATGTAATATCAATAACTAATATCATAAAGAGGGAATGCATAATGTTGGACATCTGAAACTTATCATAGAGGCTTCATGCTAAGAATATACTATTTTCAAGGCTTCATAACAATAATCTAATACTATCAAGGCTTCATGAAAAGAATCTAATACTTTCAAGGCTTCATGCCAAGAATCTAATAAATGGGTAAGGACTCAGCCAAAACCATATCAATTTTGTTTCATGAAACCAACAGATGCATCGAGGGGCTATAACTGTCCCCACCCGTCATTCACTAAGTACAATACATTCCTCATATGAAAATGGTGAAATATAAACAACATAATCATTCGTATTAAAAACTAGTATATGAAATATGAATACTTTAACCATAAAATAAGAACAGTATCTAAATAGAACATCCACAATCAAAATAATCATAAAACAAAATATGGTAAATGATATCATAAGATATTAACCAAAATTAAGCATAATATCTAACAAGGGATGTTTACATAGATGAAAATACCCTATTAAAATCATTAAAAATATCTTGAGACAAATTCCCCTTTTTCTTTGCAATCATTTATTCAAAAGTTGTGCACTTATAAAAGAAGACATTTAAAAAGGTATTTTTGAATAAAAGTGTCTCATAACACTTTGAAACTTTTTAAATTAATTAACATTTTAAAACATTAATTTCCATATAAATAAATCCTTAAAACCATTTTGAAAATATAGACATTAATGAGAATGATTTAGAAGAATAAATCTTTAAAACATTTAAAATGAAGTTTTAGTTAAAGAGACGCTTGCATAAAACCTTAAAAATATTCCTTTTTAAAACATTTGAATGAAAATAAAAATAGAAATAAAATGTTCTTTATAATCCTTTACATACATATAAATAAATATGTATGATAATATCAAGAATATTGAAATGGAGAAAGGATTAATTCTTTAAACATTCAAAGCATCTCATGCCACTTTGAACATTTAAATAATAAGAAAAATATCTTCAAATGAATATTTAAATACCATGAATATAAATTTATTCATGATATAAAACATAATAGGGGAATTACATACACCACACACAAAAAATAGGTGGTGAACATGGCTTATATCTCATGAAAATTAAAAGTGAGAGAGAATTCTCTTACCTTAGGTCTAATACTCTTTGTACGTGTCTAAAACTCTTGTATAATGGTTTTAAACATTTTATTAACTTATAAAAAATCATAATAATATTTATTATATCATATATGATTCATTTATGATTTTATATTACCTGTTTATTAGCAATTATAAGTTAAAGCAATGTTTTGAGTAATAACTGCTTTGTTTATCGTACGTGTTTTGAATTGTTATTATTGATTGTATTACTTAGATCATGATTTAATCACTTAAAGAATGTAAAACATGATTTATATATCATATATATTCAGAATATAAATATATATAATATATAGATATATGAAATGGAATACACCGTTCATGGAGACGGTAAGCCGTACGTACCCATGAACGTTGTTTCCGTTTTCTTATCATATTGAATGGAAGTAAGTAAATGGAATATATTTATATATATAAATATATATTATTCAAGCAGTATTATTATTTCATATATTTCATACTTATTCATTATATTTATTGTTTTAATTGTTCTTTAATGGTTAACATGGAGGATGAATCTCGTCGAGTCGTAGATACAGTAGGCCGTACATACGCACAAGCGACGGTATCATTCCCTTAATGGTTAAATGGTACGAAATTGAATGGAATATGAATTATAAATAAAAAATATCATGTAATATTTATTATTTAAATCTTTTATATTCATTTTTATACCCATCAAAATAAAGTATATATGAAAAATAGTTCACTCCACGGTGTGGAGACGGTGAGTCATACGCATGCATGCATGGTGATATTATTTTTCATAGGATTGGTAAAAGGAGGAATATGGTTGTACCATAATCATAAAAAATCTTAGAATATATTATATTCTTGATTTATTACTTTAGTATGGAAGACAATTAGGAAAAGGAAGTATAAGAAGAAAATAAATTGAATTGAATGGGTAAAATAATTACCTCTTCTTCGAGTATCTCCTTTTGATTTGCACAAAAGGACTCCTTTGGTTGGATTTATGCCTAGAGTATGGACTATAGGATTAATTGAGGTAATTTGGGAGGATAAATGGGTAGGTTCTGTCCGAACCAAAGGAATTTATATGTGTTAATTAAAGAGAAGGAGAAATGCCCTTTTATAAGAGAGGTGAGGGGCACTTTTGAAAACTACAAAATTATTAATTTATTATAAAATGATTTTAGATTTCCAATATATCCAAAGTGAGTTATTTAAATTATAAGATGAGTATGGGTAGAAATCCTCTCAATCAGTGAATTTTATACATGTTTAGGTCAAAAAATTAACATTATCTTTTGGTTTTAACCCTTAGTTGAACAATTTAACTCTTAGTGTGACAACTTATCTTTTTACACTATAGGGTTACTATAGTTACTATAAAATTCCAAAATAACCCCAATTGGATCATTTTTGACACATGTGACATTATAATATTTATTTTTATGAACCTTATATTTTTATGAATTTTATAACAATTAATAAAATATTATTTATTTTAAAGTATCATTTATGTCAATTTTAATACTATTCAATATTTTCATTTTTAAAATATAAAACCAACATTATAACTTCGAACCAATACTTCCAAAATGTCACTAACGTGTCAATATTATCTATAAAATTAGTGTACATCATTAATTAAGTCAAATTATATTTATTTTAATATTATTAATATAATTTATTTGATTCTTTCTTTATTAAATCAAGTATTGCATCATCATTGTGTCATCATTAAATTTAATTATTTATTTCCTAAAATTATTAATAAATTATTATTATGTAGATAAAAATTTTATCTTTCTAAATAATATTTATATTTGACTATATCACTTATATAAACTCATATTAAAAATGATATAGTTATTAAAATTTGAATATGACATTTTTAACTCTTCTTTAAATAAAATATAATAAATGTCCTAATCTAACAAAACTGGATTAAAGGGATCATATTTTTGAACTAAATTTTATTTTTGTCTAAAAACACTTATCCAATGAAACTAGGACAAGTTTTAGGGTAAATTTATATTATTATAATATTATTTTTACCATAAATTACCCTATTTACCTTTAACCGTGGTAAATAAAATTCAAAAGTTACTATTAAAAAAATTATTTTAATACTATTAGACCATATTTTTCATACTAATTACAATAATGTATGTCAATTTTTCAAAATTCAATACATATAAGTGGTAAAATTACATTTAATGTTAATCCTGTAGATGTGGCTAAAAGGCGGGTAAAAGTGGCGTTCAAAAGTTTAATAATTTTTTATATCTAATTATATTATAAAAATTATTACAATGAAATAAATTGGGTTAATATATTTATTATTTATCTATTGTTACTTTAAAATAAATTTAAAATAAAATAATTATTTAAATGAAAAACTTGGTTTTTAAATAATAATGCAGTGTTTTTCACTATTCATCAAAAATTTAAAGTTTTCAGAAAAATACCAAAAAATAACCCTAATATAATTTTGATATTAAAAATTAAAAAATGATGTCTATTTTACCAAATTAAATTTCTAAGAGTTTCTAAAATTAATTTTATTATTTTTCACAAAAGGACATAAAAATTAGTTCCGTTAAAAAAAATAGTATTTCTAAACATATAACTATTTTACCAAAACTTATATATTTCATTATAAATATGTTTTATTTATGTGAAAACATTATGAATAAAATTTAAAAATTATTTATTAATATTCATATTATTATATTTAACGGATAAGTTATAAATATATCATTTAAATAATTATAATACTAAAGTGTTGTTTTGCAGAAACTCAATCCTATGTGTAACACATGCCAAGTCGGTGTTATGAGCAATAAAAGCTATTGAATTTCTTTATAAATATAACATAATATGAAATCTTGGGTTGTTACACATAGAATCTGGCTAAACCATA
The DNA here is from genome assembly GCA_963277665.1 of Viscum album. Classification (NCBI taxonomy): domain Eukaryota; kingdom Viridiplantae; phylum Streptophyta; class Magnoliopsida; order Santalales; family Viscaceae; genus Viscum; species Viscum album. The sequence goes on along the minus strand of OY728160.1, from coordinate 1,302,072,086 downwards.
TTTCCACTTAGGATAAACCATGATTTTGGAGATAAAGTAATACACATGGTTAGCACATAGTTTTCCTAACCATGTGACCTAACTGTGCACAGTTAAAAATTAGATCCTAAAATTGTGTATCTCACTTGTAATTGAACTTAAACCACTTTTTTCCCCCTAGGTCAACCCTAACTCGGTTTTCTCTCCTCCTAAAGTTTGTGGAGACTCTTCCCTTCGATCATAGAGAAATCTGTTGGGAAATCTTGGTGTATTGAAGGCTGGATTTCTTGGTAGTTATCTATTCTTTGTAGTTTTCCTTAGATATATTCTTCTTACCTCTCTTAGATTCATATATTTAGTTTTTTGTGGATATATTTATGATATTTTATGCCAATCATGATGATATTTGGATGTGTTAATGTTATGGAATGATATATAAGGTTGGTTTTTGAATATTCAACTCAGTTTTGTTGAAGAATCTGTGTCATTATTCATTTCCATCATAGTTTCTAAGGTAGGTGGATTCACTCTCAACTCCTTTTATTATAACTTTAAGCCTTAGTTTCAAATTGTTTGAATTTATTAATATTGATTATGAATTTGATGTGAAAATCATGGTATAAACCCTATTTAGTGATGGTTTGAGGATTTTTGAAAATTGTTTGTTGTGAAAAGTGATTTGTTTATGGATTTTGAAATGATTATTTTAAAATGTGAAATTTTTTTAATTCATGGAAATGGTTTGATAGTGATGTTTTCAATAAAATAAATTTTTTACTGAAATATATTGAGATGGTTGATTTGGTATTGGTTTTGTCCTAATGTTTGGTGTGTGTTCATGTGCATTTGGGATGGATAAAGGTATAAATTTTTCCCCATAAAAAGTGGGATGGATAAGGATATAAACTTTACCCCATTAAAATGGTTCACTAAATGATGAATTGGTGAAATTATGACTCACCACTTGCGAGTATAGAGAGTTTCATGGTTTCATGCACGGTTTTATGTGTGGATATGTGGAATGGAATGGATTATGCCAAATGGGAATTTGGAGAAATGGTTTTAAAGATTTGTTTGGTCGCTTTCCTTGACAACAGTTTTGGTTGGAAACTATTTTGGTGTGAAACTGCTTGGATTTGATATAAACTGTTAAAAAAATTAAATTTTTCTATATAATGTGCTCACATGCTCTATCATAGTGGTGTGAGTAGGGAAGTATTTTAGGTAAAACCTACTGAGATTAATTACTCACCCCCACTTGGGAACTTTGGTGTGTTTGTAGATATTGTTTATCGAGACACATGTAAAGGAAAAGTATTGCATTTATTTAGTGATTCTTTATGATATTTGGTCAAGGATTGTGGAGTTGGAGGTTGGAAAATGTGGGGAGTTGATGTGTTGATGTCTTTGGAGACTTTGAGTTTTGTTGGTTTTGTCTTCTTCTTAATATTATGATATTGTTCTTGGTTTATTCTTGGTATTCTGATATAATTTGGTTTGGTCTGTGATACATTGATCAGTATTTCATTGTTATCATGAATCATTTAGTGGTTTTTGGCTATGGTTATCTTGGTTTGGTTGTTTTACTTTCAAAGGGAAAATTTACCCCCAATTTTATTGAATCCCTCAACATTTATTGTCAGCTTTTGACATCTTGGGGATGTCACCTAAAAGAAAGTATAAATTATGCCTTGACTCGAGACAATGAATAGGGGAGGGATGTTGCATTTTATCTATAAAATTTTGATTGTAGAACATTACAAATTCGCAGTAGTCCTCATGTGTGGTTGGTTTGATGGAAATCCATGCATTGGATCAAAAAACTAAACATTTTGGGTATCCAAGTTTATTGTGATGAGCACCCAGTTCTTTATAAAGAAATAAAAAAAATAAGTGTTGGACCCTTTATGAGATAGCTGTTTTAATAATAAAAAATCATTCCCTTTTAAAAATAATGATAATTCACAAATTATGTTATAACTAATGTTAATCATATCAATGAATATTTATAAATGAATAAATTATGTCACATGGTATAATAAATTTTAATAAGTAAATAAATTATGGATACTTGTGTTTAAATATATTTACAAGTGTATATTTACATGCAATTATGAATTTAAATTAATCCGGTATTGTTCTGTATAAGACAGACACTTTGTAAGTTTTTCAAAGTCTCTAACACTGATTGGTTCAAAGGATTCACTGATGGTTGACTCACCGATGAGGACTCACCGATCGAAGAAGAAATCGATGGACTCACCAAAAGAACAAACGACGCACCAATGTACAAGTCACCGATGATCGGTCACAATAGTTTAAGTGACTCACTGATGAGAAACTCACAAATGAACGATTCATTGATGGGCAATGCATCGATAGTTCAAAGGACTTACCGATGAATGAGTCACTTATGGGAGACACACCGATATTTCAAAGGACTTATCGATGGGAGACACATTGATAGTTCAAAATGAGTCACTGATGACGACTCACCGATGTCCAGACAGACCGATAGTACAAATGACTCACTGATGCCCAGAGTCACTGATACTGATGGAAAGGACTCATCGATATAGGGAGTCACCGATGATGATAGACCGATTCTATTGACTCACCGATACTTATGACTCACTGATAGTCATAAAAGCTATTTTTATTTTATTAATTCAAAATTATATCTAACAGTCATATTTAGACAAATAATGTTTCTGAAATTATTTAGTGTTGTTTCTAGGATATTCATAGGATATTATGAGGTACATGCACGTCAAGAGTTTAATATGTATGTTGGGCCTTAAAGGATAAAAGGAGAATAAGATGGATCTTTCAAAAACATGTATAATTGTAGCAAGAAAATAAAACTCGAAGAACTCCTGCAACTCTCAAGAATACTTCCAAAACCCAAGAAATCAAAAGGAAGAACATGTGGGGAGATCAAAAAATCGAGCTAAACCGCTGAGCTGACCTGAACATCTTTCGAACAAGAAGTTGAACATATCATACTCCTAGAATCCAAAACACAAAGGCTTCGACACTCTATTTGGGAGTCAAATTTTTGAAGAGGGCTTGAAATTCAATTCCACTATATCAAACAAGTCTAGAACTACACTACATAACACAGAGAGACTTATAAACCTAACTCCTCATATTTAGCTCTTTTGTGTTCATTTATTTACATTTCTAAGCAGTGTGTGTATTTGTCTGTTACACACACACTGACTCATGTTCATAAATGGAGGATACTTGTTATCCTCAATCTCACACTTTATTTATCCATTTGTATCTCATGTATAACTATGGAAGAGGTCGTGTGTGACCTGTCTGTTGTTTTTCACATTAAGAACTGTGGTAGAGGTCAAGTGTGACCTGTAAATCCCTGTGTATTTTTGTGAACCCCAGTTCAGGGTGTGGATCAAACTTGTTTATTAATTTAAAATTCTTGGTGGCAGGTGATCACCAAGTGGATATGACTAAGTCTCATCTTGATACTGAACCTCTTATTTTAAATTATGTTATGTCTATTGTTATTTTCTTTTACTATGTTTTATAACAAATTTCATTCAAACAAATTCAAACTCTGATAGTTAGTTTAGCAATTGTTTATAACTATTTTGAACCAGTAGGTTAGTTTCAAAAGTTATATTAATCTTTACGTTAGTATAGCTGAGAACTAATAAATCACTTTAGAAATTAATTTAACATTCATGACTCTTATAAATTCACTACAAACTGACTGGGATTATATTTTTAATTGGGGGAAATTTTCAAAGAACCAATTCTTAATAGAAATTTTTATAGGGACTCAATTAACCCTCCTCTTGAGTACTCTACTCCGAACAACATTTGGTATCAGAGGTTTTGGAATTTTTCAGTTTTCAAAGCTTTTCAAACTTTTTCAACTATGATTGTAGTTGTATTTTAAATATATTAAAATTTATATTAATACTAAATTTTTATCTCTTTGAAATATTTTCCAAAATTATATTATGGAAAATATATTAGAAGGAGATGCTACGAATATACCACCTTTTTAAATGGAAAAAATTATGCTTAGTGGAACCTTAAAATGAAAATACATTTAGAAAGCATGGGATTTGAAATATGGACTGCTATTGAAAGTAAATATTTACTCCCTGAAACTACTAGAAACACTTGGGATGAAGATACCAAGACTTCCTATAGAAATAACTATAAATAAATGAATTCTCTATATTGTGCACTAGGAGATGAAGAATTTAATCTCATTTCTACCTGTAAAACTGCTCATGAGATTTGGGACACTTTAACTATTTCCCATGAGGAAACAACTAATGTGAAAGAGATGATATTAAATAATTATACTATTAAATATGAAAATTTTATAATGAAGCATGATGAATCTATTTCTGATATGTATCTCAGGTTCAATGAAATTGTGAACACCATTATTTCTTTAGGAAGAGTTGTCACAACAAAGGAGCAGATCATGAGGATTCTATGATGCTTACCAGAAAGATGGCGAGGGACATTAGTATCCATAAGAGAATAATGTGACATTGATAAACTTACAGTGAAGGAACTAATTGGAAAATTAATGATGTATGAAGAGGAATTAAAAGTGAATCAATATGAGGAAGATACAAAGAGAAAATTTATATCCTTCAAGACTACCACTTCCAAGAGCAAAGATAAAGAGAAAGTTCAAGTTGTTTTTGATATCACTAGTAGTGAAGAATCAGCTTCAGATAGTGATGAAGAAATGGCCAAGTTGGCCAGGAGATTAATAAAATTTTACAGAAAGAAAAAGTTCTTCAAGAAACCAAACTATAAAAGAAAATATGACAACAAAGGAAATTGAAAAAATGATTGGAAGAAGCCTGAAAAATCATAAAAACAGTTTGTTATGAATGAAAAGGGAGAGGTCATGTCAAAGATAACTATCCTAAATTAAAGTATAAAAAGAAGTATGAGTATAAAGATAGGAAACATAAGAAATAAATGAAGGCCACATGGAGTGCATCTGAGGATAGATCCAGTGAATCTGCTTCTTCTCAGAATGAGAAAGAAGATATAGAAAACATGTTCTTTATGACAGATACCTCAGAGGTACTCTTAAACTATCTTGTAACTAATAATTATTATTCTAGAGATGAATCTAAATATAAAAATATGAGAAATGATGAAATTTTTGAGTATTGTAATATTCTATAAGAAAATTGTAATGAACTGAAGGATAAGTATAAATCATTAAAGAAACAGCATGCACTCTCAGTAAATATTAAATCTGAACGTACTATTGAGAAAGAGAAAAATGTACAATTGTTAAAGGAAAATAATGACCTAAAGTTATCTAATGATCAATTAAAGAAGGATCTGGAAAAGTACCAATGGTAAAAACACACTTACTCAATTACTTAGTAAAAAGATAGCTCCTAGGTATACTACTAGAATAGGATATCATCTAGGACAAAGAAATTTTTCTAAAACACATTTTATAACTAAATCTGGAAAATCTACTTCTTTGTCCAAAAATCATGATTTTACTATAAGTTCCAGTACTAAAAAATCTTTTACTACATCAAGTTTTTCTGGACCAAATAAAGTTTATTTTTCAAATACTTTACATTCTACATATATGAAACCCATAAGACAATTGTGGGTTCCTAAATCCTTTATTACTAATGTTTCTGGACCCAGACAAATATGGGTACCAAAATCTTTTCTTGGATGAATTGTTTTGTAGGTAAACTATCTATAGAGTTCTTATAGAAATATTTGGTACTTGGATAGTGGTTGTTCAATAAAAATGATAGGATATTACTCAAGATTCAAGAATCTCATCGAGATTGATGTAGAACATGTCACATTTGGTGATAATGGTAAAGGAAAAATCATAAAATTAGGCCAGATTGGTAACCCTAACTCTATTTCAATTTCCAAAGTACTCTATGTTGATGGATTAAAAAATAACTTTCTTAGCATATCTCAACTTTGTGATGATGGATTTAATTTCAAATTTAAAAATGATTCATGCCATATTTTTTATGCCAAAAATAACTTGGTATTTACTGATCTTAGAAATGATAATGTATATGCTGTAAATTTAAACACACTAGCATCATAGAATGTCTCCTGCCTAAGTGCATTTCACAAAGAGTCTTGGCTATGGCATAGAAGACTAGGACATTGTAATGTACACTCCCTTAATAAATTGACCAGAAAATGTTTAGTTAAAGACCTTCCCAAACTAGAGTTTCTAGACAATAGAGTGTGCAATCCTTGTCAAAAGGGAAAGAAACACAAAATATCTTTCAAGCCAAAGAAAGAATTTACAACTTCTTAACCACTAAAGTTGGTTAATTAACATGGACCTATTTGGACCATATAGAGTTTTAATTATCAATGGGAATCACTATGTTTATGTTCTTGTAGATGAATTCTCTAGTTATACTTGGACATTTTTCTTAGCTCACAAAAGTGAAGCTTGCTCTCATTTTACCAAGTATGCTAGGACTGTAAAAATCTTAGTGGAATTAAAATTAAATATCTAAGAAGTGACCATGGCCATGAGTTTGGAAATAAAGACTTTGAATCTTTTTTCTCACAAAATGGCTATAGGCATAACTTCTCTGCCCCTAGAACACCTCAACAGGATGGTGTAGTAAAAAGAAGAAATAGAACCCTATAGAAAATTTCCCGAACTATGCTCAATGAATATGACCTACCGATTTATTTTTGGGATGAATCTGTTAATACATCTTGTTATATAATTAATAGAGTCTTAATCAAACCTATCCTTAAGAAAACTCCTTATGAGTTGTGGAATAATAAGAAACCTAAGGTAAATTATTTTAAAGTGTTTGGATGTAAAGTTTATATTCTAATCACTAAAGATAATATAGATAAATTTGACTCTAAAAGTGGTTAAGGAATATTCCTTACATATTCTACATCAAGAAAATCTTATATAGTCTTTAATAAAAGAACCAAATGTGTGGAGGAATCTGTATATGTCAAGTTTGATGAAACAAATCCACATGAACCTAAGAACTTTATAGAGAATATTAAAGAGGATATGTCCAATTTTTACATTAATGTTAAACCCTATGACCATCATATAAAGGAATCTATTAAAACTTCCAATTTATGAAATTCTTCAGAATCTATCCATAATGAACCAGAACCAAGTGATGAGCCTAAAATAACTAGCCCTACTTTTACTAGACCAACTAGAACCCTTAAAAACCATCCCTTAGATTTTGTTGTTGGAGATTTAGATAGAGGAACACAAACTACAGATTCCTTTAGAAATCAGATTGAACATCAAGAATTCATGTCATAGTTTGAACCTAAAAATATCAATGATGCAATCAATGACGAGTTTTGGGTGATTGCTATGAAAGAAGAGCTTAATCAGTTTGAGAGAAATAAATTCTGGAAGCTTGTTGATAGACCAAAAGATGCCTTGACCATAGGAATTAAATGGGTGTTTAGGAATAAAGTATATGAAGTAGGAAATATATTTAGAAATAAAGCTATATTGGTTGAAAAATTCTATAATCAAGAATAGGGAATTGATTATGAGGAAACCTTTTCACCGGTAGCTAGTCTTGAAGCCATTAGAATCTTACTTTCCTATATAGCACACTTGGATTTAAAAAATTATCAAATGGATGTCAAAAGTGAATTCTTAAATGGTTATATAATTGAGGATGTTTTTGTTAAACAACCCCCAGTTTTTACAGATCCACTTTTTCCAAATCACGTTTTCAAATTAACTAAAGATTTATATGGTTTGAAACAAGCTCCAAGAGCTTGGTATGATAGGTTAAGTAACTTTATTATTTCTAAAGGTTTTACAAAAGGATTTGAAGATCCTACTTTATTTATAAAAATAATTTATAAAGAATTTTTAATAGCTCAAATATATTTAGATGATATTATTTTTGGATCTTCTAAAAAATTCTTTATGCAATGATTTTTCAAAAATGATGAAAAGTGAGTTTGAAATGAGTTTGATGGGTGAACATAAATACTTTCTTGGATTTCAAATATTTCAAAACAAAAAAGGTATTATTATAAATCAAAGTAAATATACTAAAGATCTTTTGAAAAGATATGGATTTGATGGCATTAAGAGTAGTGAAACACCTATGGGTTCTACATGTAAGTTGGATCTTGATGAAAATGGGAAATCTTTTGATCAAAATGCTTACAGAGGAATGATTGAGAGTTTTATTTACTTAACTACTAGTAGGCCAAACATCATGTTTAATGTGTGTATGTGTGTAAGATTTCAAGAAAACCCAAAATATTCAAATTTAAATGTTGTTAAAAGAGTTTTCAAATACCTTAAATATACAACTAATTTAGGATTGTTCTAACCTAGAGGACAACCTTTTGATATGGTTAGTTATTCGGATGCTGACTTTTGTGGGTGTAAATTAGATAGAAAGAGAACCTATGGAACATGTCACTTTTGGGGAAATTATCTAATTTCATGGTGTAGTAAAAAGAAAAATTATGTTGCATTATCAACTACTAAAGCAGAGTACATTGCTGCTGGTAGTTGTTGTCCAAAATTTTTGTGGATGAAATGCATTTTATTAGACAATGGATTTCAATTCATACATATCACCATAAATTGTTACAATAAAAGTGATATTAACATTTCTAAAAATCCAATTTCTTATTCCAGAACAAAACATATTTCTATAAGACATCATTTTTTGAGAGATCACTATCAAAAAGGTGACATAACTCTTGAGTTTATTGGCACTGAACATCAACTTGCTGAAATTTTTACCAAACCCTTAAACTCTGATAGAATGAGCTATATAAGACATGAAATTGGAATGATAAATTTATAAAGACTATCAAACCTGATCCCCTTAGAAAAATATGTTTTTCTGTAACACTGATCATTGTGACACTGATCAGGTGAAACCGATCGTGTGAAACCAATCAGGTGAAACCGATCAGGTGAAACCGATCTGGTGAAACTGATCATGTAAAACCAATCAGGTGAAACCGATCTGGTGAACCCAATTGTGTGAAACCGATCAAATGAAACTAATCAGATGAAACTGATCAAGTGAGACCGATGCCATTAGAATGAAACTGATACCTATAGGGACTTTTTAGTAAATCTATTTTTCTATATAATTTTAAGTAAAATGAAGTAGTTTCTTGTTTCTTATTTTACCGTTATTCTATTTTATGTTTTAAAAAGTATAAACCCTAAAAATCGATCCACGACCCTTCACTACCCTCACTACCTTCAAACATTCGACCTTTTGACTTCCTTCTTCAAACCTGAACCTTCGGAATAGTGAGGATAAAGCGCACAATGGAAGGGCCAAGTGAATCATAGTCAGCCAAGAATCATAAAGGAGAATCAAGTAGTGCCACGAGTTCTATGAATCCAGAGTTGGGAAGCCTCATAGTAACTCCTGAGAAAGAAATGTCTGTCGAATGGTTATTGTCGAGAAAATCTCTCTTGCTGAATGTTTTGGAATCACAAGGGTGGATTAGCTGGTTTGCTGATAATGAGAGACCTTTCTATCCCAATCTGGTACACAAATTTTATATCTACTTGGAAGTTTTTTTGTAAGGATCTGAGGAGTCTCGGATGAAATCAGTGGTAAAGGGAAATGAGATCTCGTTTTCTTCAAGAGAGTGGGCTAAATTCTTGTGGATGCTGCATTAGGGAATATTTGCTGAATACCAGGGTAACATTCCACCAACTTTAGATTTATTTTCTTATGAAAATGCATTCAAATATTTTACTGGAAATGAGGATTCAAGGAGGATAATAGATTTAAAATTAGATGGAGAGACCAGAATGATTTTCAAATTTATCCAACACCAAATCTTCCCAAGGGAGATTTTTCTTCATTGAAGTATTAGGATGTCTTCTTGATTTATTTGTTGAATAATGAGGTGAAAGTGAACCTATGTAGGTACCTTATGGTATACATTTGTGAAATTATAAAACCTTCCAAGAAACAAACTTGTTTATATTATCCAAGGATGATTTCTACAGTGTTGAAGAGACTAGGATGTGTGGAGGATGAATATGAAGTGATTACTGCTTGTAGTGAATTTTTCCTTCACAATGACATCTGTAAAAGGATAAAAATCTTTTGGAACCCATGGAGGAGATGTTGGGTTGTAGATGAGTAGAAATTGTATGAGGATTATAATCCCATTGATCATCATACCAGACCAAGGTATCAAGCTAATCCAGGTCTTAAACCTGGTGAGAAGGTTGTGTATTCATATGAAGAACAAGTTGATCCTAAGCTGCAAAGAGAAGAGGGGTCTCCTATAGATGATAGAAGTGATCTAGATATTCCTAAAATCCCTAAAGAAATGATATATAGACCACCCAGTCCACCATTATAATTACCTTCTTCTGAACCTTTATTAGATGATTATGAAGATGAGGAAGAGACTGAAGTCTCTGGAGTTGAAGGTTATGTGAGCAAGACTGATGATGATGATGAGGAGGAGGAGGAGGATGAGGAGGAGGATAAGGATGGTGATCATGTGAGTGACTCACTAAAATCTAGACAAGATGTAGTCAGTTTGGGTGAGGATTACATTTATAGATATGATGATAAGGCTGGTATACAGGATGATGTTGATCTTGATGGACAGGTTTATGTTGATGGCGTTGATCATAATGATATAGATGCTAGCAATGAGGATGGACATAACCATATGAATGATGATCAAGGAATAATTTAGTAACTTTCTGATATTATGGCTGGAGGTCAAGAAGAAGAAGTTGAAGCTCAGATTTCACTTGTTCCTCAGAATGAGGAAGAGCCTCAAGTGGTTGGAGGTAGAGAGGAAGAAGCTCAAGTTTAGATTGCACTTATGCCTCATAATGAGTAAGAGACTCAAGTGGTTGGAGTTCAAGAGGAATAAGATCAAGTTCAGAATGTACCAATGCCTCATAATGATATTTTGGCTGGAGGTCAAGAAGAAGAAGATGAAGATCAGATTGTACCTATGCCTCAAGGTAGAAGAGTGATAACTGATACTGTAGAGCCTAGAGATTGGACTTGTTCTGGTGAGTAGAATATAAATCTAGGATATATCCTATTTGGTCTGGATTATGATTTAGATGAGGAGATGGTATCTCCTCCTTCTCCACAAGATAATGTGGAACCGACTGCTCCTACTTCGCCTGTTTTGCCTACCAGTGATGAGCCCGGTGTACCTTCAGTTCCTAGTGACTATGTCACCAAGGCTAATCTCGAACAATTCAAAGATGATATATATGAATATTTGAGATATTCTATTCTATTCAGAAATGAAGCTTCTACATCTGGGAGTATTTCAGAGGTAGATGCTGCTCGGATTTCTAGAATGGTAATTCAGGAGATACAGCCCAACCTAATCACTATAGTCGAGACCATTATGAGAAATAACTCAATGTTGGGAGAATAAGTGAATAAAATGGGTCATGAAATGGAATATTTTTCCAATGATTTCATAACCACACTTGGTGGTGTTATGGAGGTTCTTAAGAACCTTGTTACACATATACTGAATGCATATTTAAAAAAGTTGAAAGAGGATCTTGGAAAAATGATTTCTGGTGCATCCAATTCTAGAGTTACCAAGCATGTTGCTGATATGGGGTCCTTTAGGACTATGATAAGAGAAGAGCTCAAGTCCATTCAGATTTAATCTGATAAATAGACCCTTTCCAAAGTGAAAAGGAATAGTGAACATGTTTACAACATGGTGAGACAATGCACAAATGAGGCAACGGCTGCTCAAAAGGAGATCAGGGACAAAGTGGATAAGTACTTTTCTAAAATATACACAAAGCATGAGTTGAATAAAAACTTTAAGTACTTGGATGAGAACATCAAGATACCACTAGTGACTGAGGCATTAAATAATCAAGTGAGTCAGTTGAAAGAGTTTACTCCCACATTGGAGAAGTTCATGGAAAATAAGGAGGATTTCGAGAAGTCCATGCAGTATGGGGGTGAAATCATCAATGATTTTATCAATATTTTGAAGCCCTACCTTCATGTATAGTCTAAAGCTATAGTGGTCCCTACAGCTGCATCCATTAGCTCTGCTTCACTACCTCCTACTCAGATGACAGTTTCTTAAGCTTTATCTCAGATCAGGCCAGTGATCCAAGATCATCCTCCCAGTCGTATTATGTTAGAGCAGAGACCAAGCCTTGCATCTACTATTCCTATAGGCATTGCTTTACCTAGTGTATCCATTCTATCAGCCCTTCCTACATCCACAACACCACCTCCTAACCCCACTATCGAACCTTCAGACAAAGGGAAATCTCTTCAAAATCCCAAGCCTTAGTGGTGGATCATTTTTTGATAGGGCTCTGTACTTTTCTTTTTAATGAGTGTTTTTTGATGTTTTTACTCTTTTGTACTTTTATAAATATCAATTTGACTTCCATGTGTTTCAAGTTTTCTTATGTTTCTTTTCTTTATCCTTTAAGTTTTTTTCACCTTTTTCTTAATCCCAAAAGGGGGAGAAATCTTTGGATGGAATACACTCTTAACCTAAGGGGGGACTAAAACTCACTATGGAATAGGAAATATGTAATGTAATCAACAAAGAATATATATATATCCCAACTCTGATATAAATCACTAAGTTTTCTCTAATATAACTTACTAAGGGGGGGCATGAAAGTGATCTGATATAACTCTCTTGTAAGAACCTTCTATATATGATCTGCTGCAGTTATTGAGGGGGATCTTAAAAGGAAAGACCTTATAGTTATATTCAGAATTCACACTCACTATTGGTATGATAATTCAAGTCATTTTTATTCCTTAACATCTTATATAACTCATTCATTTCATGATTTGTGATTATTAAAAAGGGGGATATTGTTGGACCCTTTGTGAGATAGTTGTTTTAATAATCACAAATCATGCCCATTTACAAATCATGATAATTCACAAATTATGTTATAACTAATGTTAATCATATTAATGAATTTTTATAAATGAATAAATTATGTCACATGCTATAATACATTTCAATAATTCAATAAATTATGGATATTTATGTTTAAATATATTTACAAGTGTATATTTACATGCAATTATGAATTTTACTTAATCTGTTATTGTTCTGTATAAGACAGACACTTTGTAAGTTTTTAAAAGTCACTAACACCGATTGGTTCAAAGGAGTCATCGATGGTTGACTCACTGATGGATGACTCATTGATGAGGACTCACCAATATAAGAATACACAGGTGGACTCACTGATAGAACAAACAACTCACCAATGGACAAGTCACTGATTATTGGTCACACTGATAGTTCAAGCGACTCACCGATGAGAAACTCACCAATGAACAAGTCACTGATGGGCGATGCACCAATATTTCAAAGGACTTACCGATGAATGAGTCACCAATGGGAGACACACTAATAGTTCGAAGGACTTACCGATGGATGATTCATCAATGGGCGACACACCGATAGTTCAAAATGAATCACCGGTGACGACTCACTAATGCCCGGACAGACCGATAGTACAAATGACTCACTGATACCCAAAGTCACTGATACTGATAGAAATTACTCACTGATATAGAGAGTCACCAATGCTGATAGACCGATGTTATTGAACCACCGATACTTATGACTCACCAATAGTCATAAAAACTTATTTTATTTTATTAATTCAAAATTATATCTAATGATCATATTTAGACAAAATAATGTTTCTGACATTATTTAATGTTTTTTAGGATATTTAGAGGATAGTACAAGGTACATGCACATGGGGAGTTTATTATGTCTGTTGTACCTCAAAGGATAAAAGGAGAACAAGCTGGATCTTTCAAAAACATGCAAGAAGCGTAGCAAGAAAAGAAAACCTGAAGAACTTATACAACTCTTGAGAATACTTCCAAAACCCAAGAACTCAAAAGGAAGAACCTACGGTGAGATCAATAAATCAAGATAACCCGCTGAGCTAACCTGAACATCTTTCGAACAAGAAGCTGAACATCTCATACTCTTGGAAGCCAGAACACAGAGGCTTAGACACTCTATTTTGGAGTCAACTTCCAGAAGAGGAATCAAACTTCAATTACACTACATTAAACGAGTCCAGAACTGCACTACATAACACACAAAGCCTTTTAAACCTAACTCCTCATCTTTAACTCTGTTGTTTTCATTTATTTACATTTATGATCAGTGTGTGTATCTGTCTTTTACACACACACATAATCCTGTGCATAACTAGAGGATACTTGTTATCCTCAATCTCACACTCTATTTATCCATTTTTATCCCACATATAACTGTGGAAGAGGTCGTGTGTGACCTGTTTGTTATTTTTCCCATGAAGAATTGTGGTAGAGGTCAAGTGTGGCCTAAAAGCCTTATGTGCTGTTGTGAACCCTGATCCTGGGTGTGGATAAAACTTGTTTATTAATTTAAACTACTTGGTTGCAGGTGATCACCAAGTGAAGAGGACTAAGTCTCATCTTGAGACTGAACCTCTTGTTTTAAATTCCATTTTTCCTATTTTTATTTTCTTTTACTATGTTTTATAACAAATTTCATTCAAAAAAAGTCAAACTCTGATAGTTAGTTTAGCAAGTGTTTATAACTATTTTCAACCAGTAGGTCAGTTTCAAAAGTTATATTAATATTTAGGTTAGTATAGTTTAGAACTAATCAATATATTTAGAAATTAATTGAACATTCATGACTCTTATAAATTCACTACAAACTGACTTGGATTATATTTTTAATTGGGGGAAATTTTTAAAGAACCAGTTCTTAACAGAAATTTTTATAGGGACTAAATTCACCCCCCTCTTGAGTACTCTACTCCAACCAACAATAAGTAATAAAAATAAGAAAAATATATTTTATATGATTATATTTTATAGTTTTAACCCAATATTATAGGTGTAACACACCAAGATTTTGTGAATTTTTTTCAAATGAATTTAATCTTTTCGATATTCTACCTTACACACAACACTGAGTTTAGCTTACATTAAACCTAACATTGAGTTTGGTTTTCATTATATGTAACACTAAGTTTATCTTTCATTGTATTCAATGCTAAGTTTTTCTTGTGTTACACGCAATACCAAGTTTATCTTGCGTTACACGCAACACTGAGATTAAATAAAACGCGACATATTATTAAAATATTATTATTTAATATGATAGTTATCACCTAGACATTGGAATGGTAGGTATGGATAGGATTAAATAAATTATGAAAATATATGGTTTAAACATATATATATAATTAGTTATTTGGTAACCAATTAATTATAAATTAAAATAAAAATCTTTTTAAAATGAAGGAAATCATTTTCTAAAAAGTTATTTTTATGAACATAAATGAAGTTTACCTCAATAAATTAAAAAAAACTTTTGGTGAATTATTTTTAAATATTATATATTCAATAAAAAATTTAATATTCATATTATGTGTTTTATAGACAAGAGATAAGAATAAATCTAATTTTACGCTTAAAATTGTATTTTCTAAAAAGTGGTTTTATCACTTTTAGCACACTTATATTAAAATTAATTTTTACCTATTTTATAAATTTTATTTTAAAAAATAAAATCCATTTTTTTAATCTTAATATCAAAATTATATTAGGTTAAATTTTTGGTATTTTTCTGAAAAGTTTTATTTTTTTATAAATAGTAAAAAATACTGAATTTTAATTGAAAAATGCCTTTTTGTTTAAATTATTTATAAATTTAAATTATATTTTAAATTATTTTAAAAGTAAAATTAGGTCAATTATATATCTATTAATCCAATTTATTTTATTTTAATCATTTTCATATTGAATTTTGAAATAAAAACTTTATAAACTTTTGAACATTTTTCTCTAAAAACTCGTTTTCTCCTCGCTTCTGCAGAATTAATTTTAAATTAAATTTTTATACTTACATGAATTTAGTTTTTCAAAATGGATTAAATATTTGTAATACTAATAATTTATATTATTTAATAAGGTAAAATGTATTTTTTACCATAATGATTAGTGAAAATTATTAAAAGTTAATTTCCATGATTAAGGTTAAAATAGGGTTTTGTGTATTACATGTGTTTGTATTAAAATTAATTTTACACAAACATAGTTTTTTTAATAAATTGGATTACATATTTATAATAAGTATGTATAAATTATATAATAAAAATCATTTTAATTTAAGTCTTAAAGGTTAAATTACTTAGGTAAATAAAAAGATACAAGTTATCGTGGTAAAAAAAACTAAAAGGGTAAAATTGAGTAAACTTAAATATTAAGGAATAACATGATAAAAAATGTGTTTATTTTGTGTAGTGGAGGTTTTTATAAAGACGATAATTCCTAAAATCCATTATTTATCTATTTTAGAGGTTCATGAGGTAAGATTAACCTCCTAATAGTGAATAATTTTGGGTATTTACAAAAATGTCACCCCTCCTCAATTATAAAAGGGCACTCACTCCCCTCACTTCTTCACACCTCTAAATCCATTTGGATTGACCAAAAACTATACAAATAACTTAAAAACTTTCATAATATCATCCTATAAGCATTATTTTTTTCATAAATCTAACCTATGAAGTATTTAGTGCAAACCTATATAGGATACCCGAAGAAGAGGTAAGATTCTTCAACAAGCATTTTATTTTATTTCTTCCTCCACCTCCTTAAATTATTATTAAACCATGATGATATAATAAAATAAGTATCATAAATATAATTATATGTTTTTATGTTAATTTAATGATCTGAAAACACCTCCACTTCCATCAAATGGGTTACGACATCATCGTTTGTGTGTACGGAAGACTACCGCCTCACGAATCGATGTCATTCGTTTTTCCATTACCACCTCTCACAGTTGGGTATGATTATGGATATAAAATATATATATTATTTAAAAAAATATACCTATATATTCATTATATCATATGTAACTTTTTACTTTCCATTTTGTAGGGGATACGATAACTTTGTTCGTGTGTATAGTGGACTACCGACTCTCGAAGCGATGTGATTCGTTTTTCACTAACGCTTTACATGGAAGGTAATGAGGATATAGTTAATGAATATATATGATATATATATATATATATTAAATCATAATTATTATATAAGTATGATATATTATTTACCTTTCTTACATTTCTTCCATCGAGAAAATGGAAACAATGTCCATGCGTACGTAAAACCTATCATCTCCATGAACAGTGTAGTTCATTTTATATCTATAAAATTAGTGGAATAATCTAAATAAATATATAATTAATATATATTATGTTTATATTATTGTTGAAATTTTAGAAATTATGGAACCATGATCAAATTAAAAAGACCAAAAATACCAAACCAAAACATACGTGAAAAACGAAGTAGTTATTACTCAAAACGTAATTTTAACAAGAAATTGTTAGTAAATGGGTAATAAAATGTCATAATTAAATAATATATGGTATTATAAATATTATTATGGTTATTTAATATATTTATAATAAACTTAAATTTATTATACATGAGTTTTGAACATGTACTAAGGAAGACGAGACTTAAGGTAAGGGGATTTCTAGTCTCTCTTTTATTTCTAGGAGACATAAAAATTCAGTACTCATTTATTTTGTGTGGTGTATATACTACCTCTTTAACTTTTTATACCATTAATACCATTTTTTTAATGATATTTAAAGTTTCATTTGATTTTATTCTTTATTGGGTATTATGATTCAAAAGATTACTAAAGCAGTAAGGGATTTTTGTCTCAATTTTTCTTCTTTGAGACGTATGTTATGTTATGCACCTATATTATATCATGATGTGTATATAAAACCCCTTTGACATGTAATATCATGAATTTATTTATCCTCGTAATATTTTAAGTTCCATTTTATGTTATTCCTTCAAGGTTCTTACAATTCAAAGTTACTAAAGTGGTAATGATTTTATGTTACAATCTCATTGTTTATCAGGATTGTTTATGATTATGTTTCTAATGATAAAATCTTATGATCCATATCTCAAGAAACTCATTAATTTTATTCTCCTATGGTTATTCATGATATTTTCAAGTAATATTACCATTTTCTTACTCTTTTTTACTTAAAATAATTTATAAAATGTTTTTAATAAAATATGACTTTATTTCTCTCTTCAGTCGGAAATTCATTTTCTTTCAAAACTATGTTTTATAAAAATGTTTTAAGTTTTTTAAAAAAATTATCCTATGATTTTTAAAATAAATTTTTACCCATGTTTTAATTTTTATAAAATGTTTTGATAAGAATATTCATGTCTTTTTTTAGATAATATATGTTTATCTTTTATTGAAAATGTGAAAGGAATCTTTGTTTTAACGTGTACGACATGAACGGAATTTCTTATTGTCATGACCATTATTTGATTTGAAGCTTACTTTATAATTTTTCAAGGTTATTTTCAAATAAATTTTTTTTCAAAATGTTATATGATTTACAAAAAAAATCAAAGTGAAATGTTTATTTTTCCTCAAAGAAATATTCCACGTGATATTTCAAAATCATTTTCCATCTAAGATGACATCCTTTGATGTTACTTATGATTTATTGGGGTTG
Organism: Viscum album; assembly: GCA_963277665.1. NCBI lineage: Eukaryota > Viridiplantae > Streptophyta > Magnoliopsida > Santalales > Viscaceae > Viscum > Viscum album. The sequence goes on along the minus strand of OY728160.1, from coordinate 1,302,053,494 downwards.
TGATATAAGGATATAATTCTTATTATTTCTCTTAATGGTTTATGTTTATGATGAAAATATATTTTTGAAACCCATTTTTCTTCCATGGGTTATACCATGGTAAAATTATTATGAAACCTACTTATTTTTTCATGGGTTATATAATGATGAAATGATGAAATGATTATAAAAGATATCTCTTTTATATATGTTATGATATGATGAAATTTTTATGAAGCCCATTTCATTTCGTGTGTTATGATATGATGATTGTTTTATGATCTTGTGGCACATATATTAATGATTTTCATTATGTGGCGGGTGGGACCTATATCTCCCTCCAATGCATTGGGTAAAGATGGATAACTCATGACTAAATATGTTATGTGTGAACCAGATTACATGTTCATAATGTTATGTGTGAACCCAATTACATGTCCAAAATATTATTCATGAACTTTATTGCATGTTCATAATGTTATATGTGAACCTGATTACATGTTCACAATGTTATGTATAGATCTATCTTTCATGTCCATAATGTTATGTGTGGACCTGATTTCATGTCTGTAAGTTTATTCGAGGTCCTGATTTCATGTCCTTACCTTAATAGGTGAACCTATATCTATTTATACATGTTCACAATGTTATAAGATGATTTTTGTGCCACAAATATATGTCTTATTCTAGTGTTATGCTCTCATGGCTCATGTTCTTTGATTTTATTATGATTCGTGTCTTATGAACTGTCAATATTTATGTCATGACTCGAGATTATGATATTTGATATGTATAGTATGGTTTTCAAATGTTATGATCATGTTATCATACCCCTATATTCTTTTTATGCTCACATATCTCCCTTTTTTACCCTTACTAATCATCTATGATCACCCTTTTTTATGTTTCCTCTCCCTGGGTTATGAAGAAAGGTTTTATATTGGGTATGTCTATGAAGAGTACTAAATTGTAAGATCTTTGTCAGATATATTAAATATATTCACCAAATAATAAGATTTTGTTTCTAGTATCCAAAGGCACTAAACTATTATAGACCTTAGGCATGTGTTTGAGTAATGTATAGAATATTCATATAAAAAGATGTAATATCTATATATGAGAAGCCTGGGTCACTATAGTTGGTATTAAAGGAAGGTATTAGTTAGACTTTGGAAACTAGGATGAGAAAAATTTAGTGAGAGACCTAAGGATATTTTTAAGGATATTTCTAGGGATATCTCTAAGTATAAGTCTAAGTATGAGTCAAAGTATAGTTAAATGTCCTAGAATTTTAGTAAAGGATGGATTAAGTGGTTTCCAAGAAATTACATCCATGTCTGGATACTACAAGTGGATGTGGCTCTAACACGGATGTACCTTAGGGTAAAAACTCTAAAAATGAAACATTGATCTCAACTCGATCATCACTTGGTTCACAATAATGAGCCTTACTTCACACCTATTTTGACACTCCTTGGAGGATATGCTTTGTAAATCCACAAACTATTTACGAACCATCATGAAGGATTTAAATAGATGATAATCATGGATGGCATAGGTTAAGCCTAAGGTGTCATAGATTTAAAATATTTCATGATTTAGACATCATATAAGTGATTTTTCATGATTATGTGGTTTTCCACTATGATTAGTGTTGATCACACTATACTTTTTGGTTTTAGTCGATGGTGAGAACCAGAAGGAACTGGGTTAACATTGAATGTGATGGATAATTTTTTAATGAGTATCCAAATTGGATTATTACTGTAGTGAAGGAGATTTTAATTATTACTAATAATTTATCACGATATATGATTAAAAAAATGCACCTTAACCAACTCATGGACTCACCAAAGAAGATAAGGATAGAGTTTGTTTGAGAGTTCAGGTAATGGGGGCCATAGAGGAAAGAATATTTGGTTTCTTGTATGATAATAATGTGGAAATAAGCACTCTAGGGAATGTCTCAAAGGAACGAGAAAATGTTTTATGTGTGGAGAAGGACATAAAGTAAGAAATTTCATAGGAAAAATGAAAATTTCAGTTAACTCAATGGATGTGTGAGACCCCTAGTTTCACTTTTATGTGGGGGTAATTGATGGATATTTTAGACCAATGGAACATGGGAGACCCTTGGTCCCATGATCAAGTAACTATGATGAGCATTGTTTTATTCAATTGAGAACATGTGGGTTTTGGTTTTATTTTGTGGATTCATCATAAGATGGTGTTCTTTGGATGAGGTCTTAGTTTACCATCATGGAATGTGACCTGGGGTTAGATCCCATATTGTTTATTATTTTGGATAGTTTTGGTTTGTTCTTTTCCTATTTTTGTAGGAATTGGTTGGTGGATTCATCAGTGGTTTTGATGATTATTGTTTTGTGGATACCATATATTCATTTAGGGTTGTGTTTCTATTGGATAATTATGAATCATTTTTCTTTGATTGGTTGTTCATGGTTTGTGGAGGATATTGTTTTTATGGGTGGTTGTGTGGATGATGTTTCTTGGGGATAGTGGGTTCCTCCTAGTAGTGTTTGACTTTGGATTCACTATTTTAGATGAATTCTAAATGGTGGGTAGACCTATGATAGGTCTCTATTCTTTTATGAATCTAGGTTAGATAGTTGTAGATTGGTTTGCTTAGAGATATAGTGTTTTTTGATGATATGAGTTCTATCATTTTGAGTATTCCATGTGAAAAAATTTGATGATGGATTGTGAGGAGTGTTTTCCATTAGTGTTATTTAGCCTTTAATTTTTGACCAAGGACTTTTTGGGGGCAGGAAGTGACGTGGTGGGAATAATTTTCACACCCTCATGTCTCTTTTATTTTGTTGATTAATTATTTTTGGGGAATTTTAAAATTTATGGGTTTTTTCTCTGGTTCTCTAGGTGTTTTTGGCATTAGAGGAGGGTTTTTATTGAGGGAGACCTCACCACACTATTGTTTCTTGGGCTTAGCCATTTTTTTATGAGTGTTTCCCCTATAGGAAATAAAGGGTGGCAAAATGCCCAAGATGGGTGTTTCTCTATGAATTTTGGTTCATGGGGTCTTCCTATGGGAAACACTGAGGGGGACAACATTGTGATCCTAGGGATTTTGGTGAGCAGGGAAGACTAAAATTCCTAGTGGTTTGACTGAGCATGGTGTTTTTCTAGTGCATCAAAAATGGAACCCACCACATCGTAATAGATCCAGGGTGACCATTTTGAGGTGCCATGGGGATCTTCTTATTGCGGTGCATGGAGAGTTATAATGGGGGGAGTCCCTAAGAAGATATTATGCATCCTCACATTTTATTTAGGGTCATTATCTCTGAATTACATGTATTTTCTCAAGTTAATATCTCCCTCTCTTCCTCTACTCTATTCTCCTCTCTTTTCCCTCCTCTTTCTCTAAGGTTTTCCTTCTCCCACGAACCCTAATTTGCTGTCAAAGTTAGGTTTTAGGACTATGGAGGTTCTGACCTAGGATTTAAATTTCCTATGGCTTATAGAGGTAGATTTATTTCTTAGTTTGGATTTCTTCATCCAAGGTGATTGTTTTCCATTCAGTTTTAGGTAGGCGTTTCTATAAGATTTATTCATGTTAAAATCTATAAGATGATTGGATTTTATAAATGCATTTCCATTAAAGTATATCTAGATATGACACCTATAATGAGTTTGTAAAATTTTTATTAAGAATGTTAATCTTAGAATAAAGTTTTTCCTAAAACAATTCCAAGAATTTCTTTGAATTAAGTTTTTTTTCTTTCCAGGAGTTTTTGAAAATGACTATAAGTCACTTTTTAGTGGTTTTTGTGGAAAATATTGGCCTTGGTCCTTGATTTTATTTTTAAAGGAAGTTAACCAAGTTTTTAAATAATGTTCCTAGGTGAAAAGAAGTTTTTTGGCTTTCAAAGTGGTTTATAAAGGATGAATTAAAAGAAGAGGAACCTTCCAAAGGTGGGTAATACCTTGGCATACCGAGTTGGTTTTTGTGTAAAGGCTCGTTTGGAGCCTTATAAAATAAATGGTTTATTGATTACAGTATCCTTTTTTATTATACCTTATGTTCTTTTCACCCATTATGGGTTATTTGTTTATGTAATGGATGTATAATGAGAAAATGGATTGTTTTTTTCGAGGGTGTTGGAGGTGGGGGTGTTGTATTGTTTATGATTTTGATGCATGTATTGATCTTGGATTGATTTTTTGCTCATGTCCACTTTATATTGGTCATGGGAACCTGGGTAACTATGTGGTGGATCTTGATTCATGTTACACTAGTTAACTTAAACATAAGATAGTGTCCCTCGGTGTATTTTGGAAGAGACCTTAGGAGTTCCACCGTGATGAGGTCGGCATGGGATAGTCGATTGGTTTGTGTTATGGTTTAGATGAAACATAGGCCAAAAGTTGGTTCGTGTTTATAATGGTATTAGGATCATCTCACATTATTACCTAGGGTGTTGCCCATGATATTTACTCATTGATTGGTGGTTCTATGTATGGAATTTTCACTTCATGATTAATTTTATCCCTTTGAGCTTGTTTGGTGAGTGGAACCAATTATGTTGTTACTCCCATATTGATCCTTGACCTTGTAGTGCCTTATTATATTGTTCTTTTATTCTATATGGTTTTTTATGTTCTTGAAGTGGTTTTTTAAAGGTAATTTTTAGAAATGTGTTTTCAATAAAAGAGAAATAATTGGTTTTATGTTTTGGATTTTATGAAATTTTGGAGATGTGGGAAACTTGTTCCAGTTTGTTTTGTTTGAAATAAAAGGACCTCATTTTGGATTTAAAGAGTTTTACTTTTAAATTGGATATTTCATTTGGTTTTATATAAAAGGAAAGGTTTTATTTTATATGGTAAGAATATTTGATTTTGTTTCTTTTTTCCTTATGAAAATAGAAAACCGTATTTTCTATTTTATTTAAAACTAGAATTTATGACTTGTTTAATTAAAGGAATTTCGTAGACTCCTTGGTGGAATCCTACAGAACTTGTTAGATCACACTATGCATACACATTATTGTGTATGTGTATGCAGTTCTTATGTTTTATATAGGTTCTAAGTTTTATTTTCAGATTGATTATCTTTTCTTGTGGCTGATGATGTGTGAGTTGTGATGTGGTGAAGTAACCTTGGGTTGCATGGAAATGATATTGTGGTATGGTCCAAGTTTTTTTGGGGGATGTTGATATATCATCCACAACGTCCTCCTATTTATTTTTATAGTTTCCTTTTATTATTTTATGTCGAATATTTTATTTTGTATGATGTTTCGGGTTTAAATAAATGAGTTTAATCATTTTCATTGGTAATGACTTGTTTAGTTTATTTATTTTGGTTATGTGTATTGATATTTCCTAGATGTCCAATGTATTGACAGTCCATGCTAGATTTTTGGTAAATTATCTATTGCTGATTAACTTTAATTTGAGTGCAAAACTATTCCTGAGAGCATGTTATGGGATGCCTAAACACTATTTGTTAGCCCATGGGGATTGGGAATGCTCTTCAGGCTTATTTTTGGTCGACCCATGTTATATAGTAGGTTGAACCATGTTGGTTTTTTTGCATGGTTCTTTGAATATTGGGTCACTAAAGTGGTCATTCAATGTGGACCTATAGGTAAATTAACAATTGATCCTTTTGGGTGTTTAAAGATAAGATCTGAGGTGCATGTATTATTTAGATGTTTTGTTGCTGACTAACAATTTGATATTTTTTATTTTCTAGATAATACCTCTTTTTAACTGTGTTGAGTGGTAACCCTTACATGAACCAAAGGCCCTTAGATACATGGACTAAAGGCCCAGTGTCACAAATTTCATTACATTCCTGAAGTTCCAAACCCAAGACGCTACCCTAGCACAACACCTTCTCATCTACATGCATCTATTTATTACAACTTTTTGATATCCTGACATTTACATATGTGGCTTTCCATCAATTTCTCACTAGTTAGGGTCTTTAATAGGTGTGTCTTATACACTCCATTAATGAACCCCCATGTCCAACTAATCACTAGAGACTGCCTTTACTTCTTCATGCTCACCACCGATTTGGACATGCATCAACACGAAACTCTAAGGTCTGCCATTGATGGAATAAAGGCCCTATGGACCGTAGGCCTCACCTACTTAGCTTAGAAGCCTTGTGTAATGAAGGAATTTAATGGAATGAACTCCCTTTGGATTGAAGGACCAACTAAATCATGGCCCAAAATCCCCAAATCCTGAGGACAATGGGTGTGCTTCAGACCCTCTATCATAGCCCCCCTCCTTTGGACGTCATGTGCCTAAGACCACCACCACCTGAAGCTACCCTACTAGTATCAAACCCAACCCTAAACCCATGCATAAAACTTCCCTACAAACCTAAATCACCATCCTTATGCACCACGAATGTCAATCTAAACCACAACCGACCACCGTGACTCCCACCGCTAACATCATCATACCTCATCGAGCTCCGCCATCAAACCATTGACCTTCACTACTCGATGAAGAATGTCGATGAAGAGGAGAATCATGTTGGGACCTAAAATGATTGGACCAACTATGTAGCAATAATCACAAGATAAAATAAAGTTCAAAATGTAAAAATAAATGGACACCAGATGTAATGTGGAAAACCCCCCAAAATGAAATGGGTAAAAACCATAGGCAAATAGAAGGATCACTATGGGTAAAAGCGGGTACACACTCCACCGCTATTACAATGTGAAAACCCTCATAAAATTTATCTTGCATAAGGTGGGGAAATTTCCTCACAAATACCACACAAGGGATGAACAGTCGATGATGAGAAGCTGAAGCTGATGTTGGAATCATTGGGGGAGATCCCCTTTTATAGGTTGCATCTCCCCCTCCTGTTGCCTTCTCCCACTAGAGGTTTGGTGGGGTTTTCCACCAGCCACCTACCATCACCAGCTCCATTTGACAACTTAAGGGGATGGAACCATCTGTGGAATGAACATATTTCAACACATCTCCCACTTGGAGATTTTATTAAGAACCAATCACATCTCCACACATCCTTTCCATCTACCAAACATGATGCTCAAGTATCTACAAGGTTGCTCGAGGATCTACACCATATGAACTTATCAGAGTCAACTGCCTTTGTTAAGAAATATTTCATGTTTTCTTTAGTATGAATTTTCTACATGTCCACACTTCTTTCTTCCACCACATCTCAGAAAAAGTGATATTGTACACCAATGTGCTTCATCCGGGAATGAAAATATGGATTCCTTGCAATGTTCAAGGTGCTTTGACTATCACAAAACAATAGAATCTACTCTTATTTGTGTCTGAGATCCTCCAACAACCTTCTCATCCAAATTTACTCTTTTTAAGCCTGTGTAACCTCCATGTAATCTGCATCCATCATGGATAAATCCATAACTAATTGTAACTTTGAAATCCAGATCACAGTTCCTCCTACAAGAGTAAACACATAACCAATAGTGGATTTCCTCTAGTTATAATCACCTACAAAATCTGAATCAACATATCCTCTAATAGTGAAATTTGATCCTCTATAAAATAATATAGCGTTTGAGGTCTCCTTGATATATCTAAGGATCCTCTTCACTATGCTCCAATGCTCCTGTCCTGGATTTTCCATGTGCCAACTAACTGCTCTCACTATATGTGCAATGTATGGTCTAGTACAAACCATAGATAACTCAAAATTCCTACTACCAATGCATATGGTACTCAATACATTTTTATCCTCTCAACTTCACTTCTAGGACTCATCGTTGATGATAAATTGAAATTAAGGGGAAAAGGGATAGATATTGGATTACAATCTTTCATGTTGAATCCTTTAAAGACTCTTTGCAAGTAATTCTTTTATGATAGAAAAATATTCCCATTATTTATGTCTCAGTAAATTTGTATCACAAAAATCTTGTTTGCTGGTCCCAAGTCCTCCATATCAAACTCCCTAGCCAATTGTGCCTTCTTCTTCTGAATATAATCTTTTTTGGGGCCTGTAACCAAAATTTCATCCACATAAAATAGAATAATGATAAAATAATTACCATCCAAACCCTTGAAAAATTCACAAGGACCTAAATAAAGTCTTTTATATCCAAGGCTCATGATATAGGAATCAAATATCTTGTACCAATACCTCAGTGCCTGCTTGAGACTGTACAGATATTTGTTCAACCTTCAAACCAAGTTCTCTTTTTCTTATTCCATAAAACATTATGGTTGGAGCATATAGATATCTTTATCAAGATCACCATAGAGAAAAACAGTATTCGCATCCAGCTGCTCTAGATATAAAAATTATATAGCACATATCGCCAGAACTATCTAAATAGTTTTCAGTCTAACAATAGGATAAAATATTTCATTGAAATCAATACATTCCTTTTGATCATATCCTTTGACCACCATTCTTGCATGATATCTTTACACCTAGTCCTTTCTATCCTTATTGATCTTAAATACCCATTTGTTGTTGATATCCTTCATTCCATGAGGCAATGGATCAGGATCCCAAGTCTTGTTCTTGTATAGGGATTCAAGTTCCTCTTACATCACTGTTATCCATGAGGATACATCTAGACTCCGAGTCACCTCTATAAAAGAAGATGGCTCTCCATCCTCTTTCAATAAACAGTATGTAATATTTCTATCAGTGATATAGTATGAGTGCCATACCGGTGCTCTTTTCTCCTAAGTTGACCATTGTAGTCCAGACTCAACTGGTACTTGATCTTCATGCTCCGGTAATGTCTTATAGGAAACTATTTCTTCCTTAGATTTGTCTTCTAATTTGATTGTTTTAGTTTTTTGTATTCATCTTCTCCGGGTCTCGAACAGTTGTTATTTTCACCTTGTCATCTACAAAAATGGCATTTCCGCTGATGATAAGTTTGCGGTTAGTGGGGTCCCACAAACGATACCCCTTCACACCATCAGGGTACCCCAAGAAGATGCATTTCTTGGATCTCAAATCCAACTTCGATCTTCCATGGTCATTAAACAATGCATATACAGGACTTCCAAAAGTATGTAACCAAGAATATTCAGTAGGTTTACCATTCCACATCTCTATCGGTATCTTAAGATCAATCATAATTGAAGGAGATCTGTTGATCGCATAACAAGTGGTATTCACTACTTCTGCCCAAAATGTTATGGAAAATCCTACAGTCTTCAACATCACCCTTGTTCTATTCAATAGGGTTCTATTCATCCACTCTATCACTCCATTCTATTAAGGAGAGTATTCCACCGTGAATTATCTCTTGATTCCTTTTTTTTGAAAAAAAGTATCAAACTCCTCACTTGTATATTCTCCACCATTTTCAGTCCTTAGACACTTGATCTTCTTTGCAGATTCAAGTTCCTTCCACATTTTGAATATTTTGAAGACATCAAAAACATCTGATTTCTTCTTGATTGGGTACACCCAACATCTCTTGGAATAATCATAAATGAAGGATACAAAGTACCTTGCTCCTCCTGAGGATATAACTGTTGTTTTCCAAACATCAGAGTGGATCAAATATAAGATCTCTTGACTTCTTACTATTGATGTCCTGAACTTTAACCTGTGTTGATTACTCAAAAAAGAATGGTCACAAAATGGTAAGGATACCTTTGTAAACTCAGGAAGAAACTTATGATTTACAAGAACCTTCAAGCCTCATTCTGGCATATGGCCAAGCTTCTGATGCCATAACATCATCAACTCTTCTATCAAGTTAGTTGATGTGACAACTATCTCCACATCCTTGTATGTTTCACCCATAAGCACATATAAGTTCTTCAAGATATTCTCTACCTTCATCACCATAAGAATTCCCTTCAAAATTCTCATCACTCCATTCTTGATGTGATCCTTGCATCTGATGTCATCAAATTGTCCCAAAGACAATATGTTCTTCTTTAGGCCCTTCACATGGCGTAATCCTTGGACAGTTCGAACAATACCATCATGCATATTCAGTTTGATGGTACTGAATTCAACAATATACAGGGTGTGATCATTCCCCATGTACAAAATTCCTTCCAAGATAGTTTTATATTGGTCAAACCATTCTCATCGAGATGTCATGTTCCATGTTTCTCCTTAGTCGATTATCCATGCATTGTTGAGATGCTTCCTACTTCCAGTAGTCATTATTGCTTCACTGATAAGAATGTATCCATTTCCAGAAGTACTCTCCACATTCCCCTGAGAGTTATTTTCACTATTATTATTCCAACAATCCTTCTATAAATTCCCCTTCTTTCCATAATTGAAACATGTGACATTCTCTTTCTTACACCTTTATTTGGACCAACCATGATTTTAGCTCCCATTGGAACCACGCTTCATCATCCTTCCTCTCTCCATTGATAGAGCCTCTGCTTGGTGTGAAGTTATCTTTATATCCTCCATGTTCTTTTTTCAACTTTATTCTTAAAGAACTATGGTTGTAACATCATTGACGGGCAGCATATTCATCGGGATATTGTTGGTGAGGTTGATGATGAGTTCGTCATATGAATCTGGAAAACTCTAGAGCATAATCTTTTCACATTCAGTATCTATAATTTTATAGCCCAACATTGTGAGTAGAGTGAATAAGGTATTGAGTTTTTTTATTTGGTCAGTCAGTGATAATGGATCCTCCATTCAAAGAGTGTACAATTTTCTCTTCATGAAATTTTTTTTGAGTAGTGACTTGACCTCATATACGTTTGTAAGAGTATCCCATATTTCCTCTATCATATTTTTCTCCACAATTCTTGATAGGACCCCATATTCCAAATCCAAATGGATGTTGGAAATATCATTCTCATCCATGTCATTATATTTCTCCTCTATCATACTTGCTGGATTTTCTCCAATTGTCAGTAGGCAATTATACTTCCGCAACACTGCCTGCATCTTCATTTTCCACAATGAAAAATTATTCCTATTAAATTTTTTGATCTCGAATTTCACCACTATATAGACATGTCATCATTCTATAACCTCATACATTTCACAATGATGTATTTAATAATCTCAATAAATTTTTTCTAATGTGAAAGATCAATGAAAGTCACAATCACATGGCATACTCAAATTTATGAGAATTATTAATACCCAAAAACATGAATAGATCAAATCCAGAACCTTCCTCTGATACCAATTGTTGGGGCCATAAATGATTGGACCACCAGTGTAGTGATAATCATGAGATAAAATAAAGTTCAAAATGTAGAAATAAATGGACACCAGATGTAACATGGAAAAACCTCCAAAATGAAAGGGGTAAAAACCATGGGAAAATAGAAGGATAACTATAGGTAAAAGTGTTTACACACTACCTCACTATTACAAGGAGAAAAACCTCTTAAAATATCTCTTGAATAAGTTGGGGAAACTACCACACAAATACCACACAATGGATGAACTGTCGGTGATGAGAAGATGAAGCTGATGTTGGAACCATTGGGGTAGATCCCCTTTTATAGAATGCATCTCCCCCTCCTGTTTCCTTCTCCCACTGGAGATTTTGTGGGGTTATCCACCCACTACCTACCATCTCCAACCCCATTTTATAACTTAAGGGGACAGAACTGTCCATGGAATGAACATCCTCTAATCAATCCAATCTCATCCCACACTAAGGCCACCAAAGACCCAAATTGGGTGCCAAAATGTTTAGATCGGCACTAAAGAGTCCAGATTTCAACATTTGGTAGCATTCAACCAGGATCTAAGGGGGCTGAGACACCTGGAAGTTAAAAGGTGTTTCATGAGGCCAAAACCATAGATGATGGAGGAGATGATGATGAGGGAAACACTAAAAGAGGCACATGGAACCAGAGTCAAGTGATAGGGATGAAAAATCTAGGCTAGCATAGACATGAATAGAGCATGGAAACTCTGAAAGTGATAGGAATCAAATGTGTTTAAATACCTGAACCCATTTTTTACATTTAATTATTATTTTTTAATTTAATAATCATATACAGTGGCATAACGACTAATCAGAAGTGAGAGGTGTCATGATTATAGACCGTGGTAGGGGTATAAAATGATTCTGAAGACAGGAGGGTGAATAAAGGCTTATATATCCTCACACACCTAACACTATATCCAATGTTGGACACCATCTGCATATCCTGTCTCCAAATTTGTATGCCACCCCCGTCATGGTCTTCTGACATGTCAACTCCTGCTTCTAGCCAGACATCGTGCCACTGTATGTGCATATTAAATTAAACAAAATTAAATTAAATATAAAAAATATAGGTTCATGTATTCAGGTATTCGAACACTGATACTCAAACCCTACCCAATTAACAATCATGTATTATTCCTAGAACCTAAACCCGATTAAAAGATACCCAAACCCTATTTAATCAGGTTGGATAGGATCAAGAACCTAATAAGTGGGTACCCATTTTCATCCCTCATTGATTATGAATATTTATTTTATTAATAATAAATATTAATAATCAATTTCAAACAAAATAAACACACATGTGAAGTGTTAATAACCCAAGTTACATGGTTAGAATTATAGGATCTATTGTCTATACTAAAGTATGTTCCAACCCAGACATGTGTCACCACCATAGACTTCTCCACCTATATGTCACATCCTCCTCAGCCAAACAATTCCATTTTCTATTTCTTCCCTCTGGTCACCCCTATTCTCCTTATCCTGTATTCTCTCATCACATCTATGACTACTCTCAACATCCCCTACTTCAGCTCACTGTCCTCACCACCTTCTCCTCATCATCTTCACCTCCCTCTCCTTGTCACCTCTACCTTCTTGTCTTCACCTCCTCACCTATTACTCCTCACTACGATTGTAATCACATCATCTTCCTTCCACCATCACTTCTTTCGTAATTCTAATCCCTCTCCATCCACTATGATTTTTATCACCACATATTTATCTCCATAGTCCATGTATCCCCACATTCTGATCACTTTCCTAGGTTTTCTCTCCTTTACTCACTAGCTAGTCTCATGATTTTCACCGCCAATGAGTAATTTAGGTGTCACCTTTTCCTTACTCTTGATAAGTGGCATCGTCTTTATCATCTTACATATAACTTACTTGTCACTTGTTATCCCCATATTTGGCCTCTCTCATTGGCCTAATGGATTGACAGTGAGGTATTCCCTATTCTTTATTCTATTTAATTACCTCCCCTCTACCATGATTGATAGTGGGGGTGGATAAACTTGATCTGGAAAATAAAAATTTTGGTTTAGATAGGTATAATTTCGTCTTCCAAGTACTTGATAAGTCCAATTCTCCATAGAACATGACCACCGTCTGAAAGTTATATACTTTTGAAAAAAAATGATATTCTTCAAATTAAATTTTTTTCCCATCATTATTCCATCATGGTTTCAATAGTTCCAATCACCTTTGATTTTTTTCTATACACACTACCTTTTGATATAGATTTAGATATTGAATTTTCCTCTTTAAATTTTAAATTGAATTCATTATCAATAATTGCACGATAGTATTTGAATCGATTTGTTTCTTAACATTATGCTCTATTTTATAATCATAACACCCTTTTGATTGTTAATATGATTTATGAGTTGTGATTAAGAATGGTGGATTTATATTATTTCTTGATTTTTTTGGTGAGATTTTTTTGTATCATAACATGCAGAATATATGGCATGTTTAAATAATAGAGACATTGATAAGTTTTTTAAAAAAAAGGGGCAAGAATTTTATAAATTCCTATAAAATGGTTTGACACAAATTAATTAGTGTAAGGTATTGACTTTCAAAAAATTCAGATTCAACATGTTGAATTTTTATTTCTATCTTTATTAGATTGTATTATTCACCATTCTGACTACCTTTTATGTTTTTTATACAAAATTCCTTCTCATTAATATTTAAATCTTATGTTTTACTCTTTAATTTATTAATTGAATTAATAAGATATAACTTCTCAACATTAGTTGGTCTTATTTTTTACATGAAACCCTATTTAATTCTTATGAAACTGTTACTATATTTTGGATGATTTTTTAGTTTTGATTAAGAATTCACAAGTTTTATTTTATTTCTGACTTTTTTTAGTGAGTTTCTATTTGTATCATAAAATGTAGAATATACAACAAGGTTAAAAATTGATACATTTATCGGTATTCTGAAATAAAGGGATGAGAATTTTATCAAATATTATAAAATGGTTTGACACAACTTTCTATATATTGTTGAATCCCTTGCCAAATTTTACCTTTTCCTCATAATAATTTCATGTCACGGTTGGTTTTCTACACTAGAGGATAAAGAGAGATATTGATGAAATATTATTGGTTAGTTCATTCATAGTTTTAACACCACTTAAGAAGATTTATTTTTCAATTATAACCCCAATTTTGTTTTTATTCACATTTACTATATCTAAAATCATAAATGATTGGCTGTATTTCTGTAAAGGAATTCATTATTTACATTTACAAGACTATTGTAACTAGATTATTGGTAAATATCAGGCAAGATCTGATACATAATATTTTCTCTATTATATGTAAACCTTTAATATTAGAAGAAAATTTAATTAAATGTCTTTCATTATTCGTTTTTTAATAAACTATTCAAATTAGGCATTTAGAGGGTGATAATCACTTGATTCAATATTCTCATAATCAAAATAAAGTTTGATTTTGATCTTTAGTGGTTTTACTGGTTTTTGTGTTATTCTGGTGGTGGTATATGACTCTTCAATATTCAATTGTCCCATGATGATATGGGTTTTTTGAATAAAGTCATGATTCCAATTTAATTGAATTATTATTTCCTAAAATGGATTATGCAGTAGATCTCTTTTATAAACTGCTATATGTGTATAACCACTCTCATACTCTATAATTTATCATTTCATTTATGATATTTCATTCTATCCAATTTTATTGCTTGTTGGGGTTTATTAAATGAGTCTACATAGAGAGTTTTATATATCGATATTGTTTTATTTTTATTTATCCATATATTGACCTTTAGTTAAGACTATACCAAAGAATTATATGGAAATTTAATATATTGTTCAGGTAATTATTTTACCATTTGATATTATTTAGTGAGCAATGCTTGTGGTTGTCTTATATTATAATTATTCTAGATAATATTCGAAGCCTCTTTCCTATAATAAACCATTCAGTTTGATTTCTCTTTTCATATTCTCTCCCATTCTCATTTATATTTTTTCTAGCTTCATTAGTGAACTTTTACTATACTCGAATTAGAGAAATCATAATGTTCTGATGGAAACCTCCTTTGGATCTTGGAAAAATCATTTCAATTATAAATTTTGGAGAAGGATATAATATCAAAATCTAGAAATGACATTCATGTGTGCAATTTTATTTTATGGATTTTTAATAAAGAGATATTATTATATTGAGTCATTACATGTTTCATTCCACCCCTCCCCCAAAAATTGCATTTATTTTTGGGATTGATGCATGGTTCTAAACAATGATGCTACACTTTATTAAAATGAGCACTTTATTTATTATTTTTCCATTCATTTTCACTATAATCTATAGTATCATGTATAATATATTGTTTAAATTTGCATATTCAATATTCCTTTTCATGGAAAAGTAAATATGCATTCACCATGATAATCATTATATTTTTTAGAATTTATTGGTTCAATTACATTGTAAATAATTATGTATATAAATATTTATATTCAAAAAAAATTGTATAATATTTTACAACTCAAAGATTAGTGATTATATATATAGGATTTATCATACCGCAATACACTAATATAAAAATAACAATATACATGGTACTAATTTGTTTTGTTTAACATGATATTTTTCATAAATCTTCTATCCAGATACACTATTAAATATAGTTTCAATATATAGTTAAAATATGCTTTCTTATATATAATATGCATTAAATATACCTTTGTAATGTATAATATCATGTTTAATATCTAATAGGTTTATATTTTATGAATAATATACATATTCAATATGCAATTTATATTCAATTTTAATTTAATCTATCGATTGATTTTATTTATATTCAATATGCACTATAAAAATATATTTCTAATTTTTATATAATATGGTATCATTATAATATTTTCTTATTGTCATTTTGATTCTACAATTTTCATAATTTTATTCAATGTTTCATTAAATTGAGATATGTGACATATACATATATTCATTTCAAGATAATTACTATTAACATTACATGTTTCACAAATTCATTATCTATATTAAAGCTCATTCCCCCCTATACACATGGATCATTCATAGAATTTTCACCAATGTGTCACCTCTTTCACAGCCAAACCTTTCTTCTCTTTTTCTTTTATTTCCATTCCATCACGCCTGAATACTCTCTCCCTATTCTCCCTTAAAACCCTAGTGTTTCCCTTCTTCTGATCTCTTAAATCATCATCTCCATCCTTTGCTCAATTTAACCACCTACACTATCCACCATACCATTTCATCACGCCTGGCCTCCCCCACCCTGTTCTATATCTAAACCCTAGCTTCTTCCTTTAATATGGTTCTAATTTCTTCTATCATCACCACCTTCCTACACTCCATTTCAACATATCTGGATTCATCACAATGATTGATTAATCCCATCACGGTCACCTTTTGGTGTTCGAAATGCATGAATCAAAAGGCGACTCTTCTCTAAATATCATATCTTCCTCACCCTAAAAGGTATGATTTTTTTCATTTATATAGGTGTATATAAACCATAGCCTACACCGGTTTCCTCTTTTCCTAAACACCATTTCCTTTAATGATATGTGCTCCTTCATTTCATACACCCCTGAAATTGGTGTCATACTTTTACAGTGCATATTTTATAGTCTCTCTAATTGGTTCTTCAATATTTTTCATATTCACCAACCCCAATACATAAAAATATCTATTATTTTACTCTAGAATACTGTAGTTTCTTCCCTTCATATTCTATATATATTTTCAATGATATTAATTTAAAATATAGAACAATTTCATTTTAATGTACTTTTAGAATCTATAATTGTATACTATATTTTCAGTTTACTACAGTTTCAGTTTTTTCCAAAATTTATGCCTTATTAACTTTCATTTTATCTTGAATTTTCTATCATTGGATCTTTAAACAATGTCAAATGTACTAATTATTTGGTTTATTGATAATTTTACCCTTTTTTATAATTAGTATACATTTCCTATAAAATCGTATTGTATACGGACTAATCAGTTCCATTTACATAGTGCATAATCTGTATGACTTCATTATATAATAATATTATATACGTAGTTATAATGATATAAAATCATATTTATTTTCAATATTCATTATTCATTTCCTATGAAATAATTTTCACTCATTGGACTATAAAATATTTTTCATGTATAGTTTTTATAAATTACATTAACGCCATTTAGTGTGCATTTCCTGTATGCATTTGATGTATGTGTATTATGTATGTACTTTTAATTTAATGCACATTTTGTTTGAAGAGGTTTCAGTTTCTATAAAGTATACATACATAATTTACAGAATTCTTACATAATTTTTTATATTTTTGTTAACATTGTATTCATAATTAATTTAAAAAATTCATTTTATTCATACAAAATTTAATATATGCATATAGAATTTATTTTATGTATATAAAATTTATAGAATACATATTTTCACATACAACTATATACATAGAGTATGCATATGGAATTTCCCATGCCTCACATCCCTCTTCTAGATTCATATTGCATACAAAATTTCCCTTGACTTCCATGCCTCTTTCATATTCATATTGCAAACTATATTTTTTTTATTTACACATAATTGTATTTACCATATCTATAATTTCATTTTACATTAATTTGTATTCACTCTTTACTAAATATTTATTATAAAAATATTATTATTTACCATATCAACTCTTACTCATTAGTTTCTAAATATATAATGCACTTTCATTAAACTGTAGTTTTAGTTTATCCAAAAATTGATGTTTTTTAAAACTTTCATTTTATCTTGGAGTTTATATCAATGAGTCTATATAACAACAAAAAATTTATTGTACATTTTTCCTAATGGTGATTCTTCCCTTTAATTTTGTATAATCTTTATTCATTTCATGTATAATGAAATTGAATAAACAGTGACTATACTATCCCATTTACTTTGTGTATTTTGTATAATCCTTATGCATTTCCTATTCTTGGTCCATTGAACCTTTAGGTTATATTTTTATTGATTTTTAAATTTTTAATGATTCATGAGCTTTGATCATGTATCTAGAATTCATTTAGTATATAAACTTAGATCTTAACTACATTCACATTCCATATGAATAATTTTAATTCATATTTATGATAGTTTTGTTTCTATCACTGCATAAATTTGAATCATATTTTTAGTTGGATGCTCATATACTCTGATCTGATTGTATATATTTTGTATCTTCACCCTTTTCACATTTTAAGATATTTTTCTTTCTATTTTACATTTTCACTTTCACATAATTATTAAATTTATTTTTACCTCACTGCAACTGATTGTAGGTACAAGCCTAAGATTGGGGATATCATAGTAGAGTATGTTATCGAGGTAAAGTAACATGATTAAATTTAAACAACAATAAATTTTTGAGATCTTTATGATTAATTTATATCTCTTCTTGAATTTTCAATATGTATCATTAAACCTTGTGGCTTTTAATATCCTTTAATTAGATTAATAGTTTTGAGTGATAATCTAATCATGCTTTATTCTTATAAATTAATTAATAGTATTCATGTGCACTTTTCTCTAAAGTGATTAATGAAAAAGATTATTTTTATCCAATATGTTGTTTGGTGCTCTCTTCAATGGATTTATGATGTTATAAAAGTAAAAATCTCCCTACATACTTTTAGTGTGATTATAATTTATAATAGCTTGGTTTATTTAAACATCCGTGTTTTATTTTTATTTTTTTATGGTGATGTTTGATTAATTTTCCATATGTTATATGTATTATATATAACCTCATTTTACTGTATAATATGATATATCCCCTAACCTTCACTCTTTTTTTCATCATTCAATTGTTCAATTTATAAAAAAATAATATTTTATGTTTTATCCAACTTCAATTTAAAATAAATACTGATAAAATGGTTTTCTCCATATTATTTCACATATAACTAATTATTGAATTATATTAACATTTTAAATTATAAAATATATTTAACTCATTTGATTTTCCATCATATATTCTCATAAAATCTAAGCATATGTCCCTTTGGTAAGTTACACTCAAATCCTTGATGCATGTTTATTAGGCTATTGATGTTTTCCAACTTATATGTGTTAGGTCCTGAAGGGGTGATGGAAATGGACAAGAGGGGGGTGAATTGTCTTTCTTTAAAATTAATAATAATTTAAACTTTAAAAATAGAAATTTATTGGTTAAAATATTAAACAATTCAACCACACCGATATAAGAAAATAGAGAAAAAAGGAAAAAGTAAGAAAGTAAAATATGAACATAATAATTTTATAGTAGTTCAGATCTAAATGATCATATTCCCCTATTCACACACCAAACTGGTGTATGGAACCAATTATGGTATATAACTATTGAATGAGAGTGGAAAAAAATTACATCCACCTTTTTCACACCTAGAGGCTTAACCCAATTCTCTTGTCTTTTATGGGTTTAGACAAAAACTCAGCCTTTTACAAGAGAAGACCCCACCTAGACTTTTACAGGCTTAATACTAAACTCTTTCCTTTTATAATTTTAGATTAAAACCAGTCTTTTATAGGGGAAAACCTAACCTATTCTTTTACAGGTTTAGAACCAACCTATACTTTCATAGGAAAAGTCACAGTTACTTGTATGTTGTGGGTCAAGTGGAACCCGGTCTTCTAAGGGGACAGACTAAACTCAGAATCTTACATGAGAGGTTCTTTCCTATAGTGTTTTAAGGGTTGATAGAAACCTACTCTTCTAAGGGGATAAACTAAACCTAGTCGACTAAGGGGATAGACAAAACCCAGATGTACCTTTTATTAGGGTAGAAAACCCTGTGCAAGATGCACTAAGTCTAGACACAACAACTCATAAAATTACAGTACAAAGCATGAATAAAAAAATTTAACCAATTGAATCATTTTATATGAATATTCTATAATTTAGACCATGTAACACCCCAAGCTTCCACGGTACACTTCTCTTTGAATAATACAATAGCGTGTGATGTACGCAACACCGAGTTCAAGCGCACCACGACCTATCAAACTAGCCATTTAGGAAGAAGTTATGAATAGTAATAACCACATTTTGAATTTTATATATATCCCATATAATTTTAACATTCATATTTTGTGTTTCTAAGAAATAATATAAGGACACATTCAATTTTTCAGATAAAAGAAGTATTTTTCAAAAAAATGTAGTTTTTCCGCCTTTTAATGGAGAACCCTTTCTAAATCCAATATTTGACACATTTATATGTTATATTTGAAAAAATAAAATTCTTATTTATAACTGGGACATCAAAATTTACTTTGGGTAAATTTTTGGTATTTTTCTGATAAAATGTATTTTTTTATGGATAGTGAAAAATACTGTATTTTAATTCAAAACAGCCTTTTAATCTAACTTATTTATAAGGTTAGATTATTTTTTTAATTTGTTTTAAAGTGTAATTAGAATATATTTTTACCATTTAATCCAATTTTGGTCATTGTAAGTAATTTCACTTTGAAATTGAAGATAAACAACTGTCAATCTTTTGATAGTTATTATTTCTTAAAAAACACGCTTTTTTGTTTTGACAATGGGAATTAATTTTAAATTAATTGATGCAACTTATATGTTTTGAATTTGATAAAAAGGATATCATTTTTGAATTTGGAATATCAAATATATATTAGGCTAAATTTTTGGTATTTTTCTAAAAAACTTCAATTTTTGATTAATAGTGAAAACACAAGTAGTAGTTAAAAAAATGACTTTTTAATTTAAATGAAATTTTACCACTTCTGTGAATTGAATTTAGAAAATCCAATATACATGTTTATTATTATTATGTAAAATTTGGTTCAATAAGATGAAAATAAATTTTGGTGAATAATAACTTTTGACTTTTATTTACCGCAATTAAAGGTAAATAGGGTAATTAAAGGTAAAAATAATATTATAATAATATTAAATTACCCTAACATGTGTCCTAATATTATTGGTTGATAAATTTACAACCATGACCATCCTTGGGTCTATTTTGGTACCCCATGGATCCACTTAAGAGTGATAATGACACTTTATATTAATTAATTTATGGTAATGACAAAAATGACATAAACATGTACCTTTTAGTAAATAAATTATTACATGGGGTTATATAATTTATATATTAGATTATAAATATTAATTTTAAAGCTAAAAATATTTCCTACATCATGGTATTTGTTTTATAATTTTTAGACATCAAATAAATAAAATTATTTATGACACAATAATGGTGCAGTTTTTACCTCATTAATGAATGATTTAAATAAATAAGATAATAAAGATTAAAAAAATATCCAAAACCTGTCCAATTATTATTAGATGATTTTATTTCGAACAAGAGTCATATTATCTTATAATTTAATATGTTTTGGACCTTTATAAACCGAAAATCATTATATAATAAAATAATATTTTGAAACTTTTCTAAAGAGCCTCTCCTCCCCCTTATAAAAAGCCCTCACCTATAACCCATTACTCACACCTCTAAAGCCCCTTGGCTCAACTAGACTATGCCAAAATAAGCTCTCAATATCCCTATCTTCCACCTAGAAGCCTTACCTTAGGAAGAAGGCACTTCAAGAAATCCTTTTGGTTCAAACTAAAGGGAGTTACCTGATTTAAAGGTAACGTCTTCTCTTAAGTTCTTTTATTTTATTTTAATTCTCTAACCCCATAAACTATTTTATTCCTTTATTTTATAACAACTCCATTATCCTTAATATACTAGGTTTTTTATATGATAAGTATTTTAAATACACTTACACATACCTCCGTCTAATGGGTAAAGAACATATTATTTCTATGGACGGCGAACTACTGCCTCACGAAACGATGATTGTTCAATATTCTCCCACCACCTCTTATGGTGGATATTAAGATGGAACTGTATTTACATGTGATATATATTATATTTATATTGTCTATATACTTCTGTATTTTTCATTTATATCATACCTTTATGGTTTCCATAATGGGTAAATACGATAATTTCATTTGAGGAAGTGCGGACTACCGCCCCCTCAAAGTGATATGACTCGTTCATTCCATACGTGGAATGTATAAAGGGTATAGTTAATTAAATTACATAACATAGATATTATAATTTAATTATAATATACCTGTGTATTATTATGTTTTCAATCCTTTAAATATAAAATAGAAATGAAAGTAGCGTTCATGCGTATGTACGGTTTACCGTCTCCATGAATGGTGCGTTTCATTTCTTAACATCAAATGATATGGAATATTATAAATACATATACACTGGATATATATGATATCTAAATTATAAATATCATTCTAGAGATAATGTAATTTTTACCACATGGACAATTTGTAATTATAACAAGTTCATTTTTGACTAAAGTTCTGAACATCAACAAAATGTCCGATATGAACTCAAACAATTAACTAATTGTTATAAAAAGTTAATAAGTGATATAAAAGGAATAATAAACTTGAAAAATGATCTTAATTAATTATAAATTAACTTAAGTTTATTATTCATGAGTAACACAGAACATACGAGTCAAGTCAGACACGAGGTAAAGGGTTTCTTATCTCACTTTTAATTCCGTGAGATTTCCATTGTTCGCCACTTATTTATTGCATATGGTATATTGTGTACTGAAATTTGATATATATTATCATGATTATATTTATATTCATGGTATTATTTTATTAATTTAGTGGTTATTAACTTTTGGTCATATGACTCGATTGATTACAACATGGTAAGGAATTTTCATCTCACTTCTTATTCCTGTGAGATTCATGCTATATTGACACTATTACCTTTTGTGTGGTGTATGTACTGCCCATGATTGTATTATTTGTGTAATATACTTTAATTTATGGGTATTTACATCATCATTTTATGATCCTTCTTTCATGGGGTGTATGTTTCGTAAGTTACCAAAATCAGTAAGGGAATTTCAAATTTCAATTTCCACTCATTCGGTTTTACGCAAACTTCATTGATTATTTTACTCTGAGATTATGTGTGAAATCACTATTTATTTACTTGTGTATTAATTTACACACCCCTTTTTGTGTATATAATTTTGATACACATAATCACTCCATTTATAAATTCTCAAGTCATCGATATGAACTTGATAAGAGAAATCTTAACTCAATTTCCATTCATTGAGTTAAACATCCAAGTCATTGGTGTTGTTTTTACAAGAATATGTGTGAATTTACTCTGATTTATTTACACTAAATATCCAATCATATTGAGTGTATTTATATTTTTCAAACATAATTATGTCATTGATTTATCCTTAATCTAAGGATACATTCTTTATAAGGTATTTCATCTCAATTTATATTCCATTGAGACTTATTTGTTTTTATGCACCAATTCACTTTTATATGGTGTATATACCATCATTTGACATAGTATATCATGAATCCATTTATTCTCATGATATTATAGTGTTTTTATTACCTCAATTATTTGTATTCGAGCGTCTCTAATTTGGTTAGGAACTCTAACTAAAATATCGTTTTAAATGTTTTAAATATTTATTCTTATAAATCATTCTCATTAATGTCCATGTTTTAAAAATGGTTTTAAGGATTTATTTATATGGACATTAATGTTTTAGAATTGAAATTCCTTTTAAAAGTTTCAAAGTGGTATGGGACACTTTGATTCAAAAATCTATTTTAAATGGCTTCTTGATAAATAGTGAGACTTTTAATTGTTTTTCAATAAAAAGGGGGATATTTCTCTCAAATAGTTTGATGACTATTTTCATCTATGTCAATATCCTTCATTATTCTTAATTGAGGTTGATTTATTATAATACAGTCTTACATATTGTATTTAATGGGTTATGTTTGACTGTGGATGTGTTATTTTTATACCATTCTTGGTTTGTGGTTAAAGTATTGACATTTCATATGCTAGTTTTAATACAAATGTTTAGATTATGTTTCACCCTTTTCATATGAGGAATTAATTGGACTTAGTAAGTGATGGGTGGATCCTGCTATAGCTCCTCGATGCATCGGTAGGTCTCATAAGAAAAACTAGTGTCTTGGCACAAGGCCTTGACAAAATCTTATTTGTAGTCATGGCATGAGGCCTTGACTATATGGTTATGATGTCCGACATTATGAATTCCATCACTATGAAATTGGCTATTGATATTACATGTGATTATTCGACTAGTAGAATATCCATGTGAATAAGTAAATGGAATTATTTGATTTATCTTTGTCATATTATTCTGAAGTTTAAGTTTAAAGGGCTTGTGTTTTAGTCTTATACATTGCCTTAAATGTTTATGCTTATTTATGATAGTTTCTGCTATATTGTTATCCTTATTGAGCATCTGATCTCACCCATTTATTATGTTTTATTTTTCTCAGGATGCAAAGAAGTATATTAAAATTAACCTGGAGGAATAGGCTAAGGGATATAAGAGTGTTCAAAGGGGACACAATGTTGCATTTTTTTATTTCATGAGGTAATGTAAAACTTATGTATGTATCTATTACTTCCAAGGCTACTAAACTGATTGGTCTTTCGGGACATGATTCCTTGTATCATGTCAATGTTCTGTAATAATGAGCCGACTCTGGGTAATTGGGGTCAAGGCATTACAGACCAGGTACTGGTCGGTCCCTTCAAGATGTTTAAATAATGAATCTTGGGTAACTAGTAGCTTACTTCAGCAAGCAGTTGAACGATGAAGCTACAGGGCTCGGTTACAAACTATGCAACATGTGATAGTGAAGCAGAGTCCCATCCTTTTTATTTTTTACTACATGCCTTGGTATTTTTATATCCAAAATAGTAATGACTATTTTCTTCACTCCAAAGACAACAGATATCCTTTATAAATTCCAGCAATAAAATCTTCATGAGGAAGCAGCTTTTTTAATTAGCTTTGATATACTGTAAAATGAAAACCATGTTGTACAAATATTCTTATTATGATAATAAAAAATCAATACAATAGTAAATACATTCATAAAGTTTGATAATAAATTACTTTTAATACTCCCATATTTCATGAAATACTAACTCTTCATATTCCAAAACAATTCTAATTTGAACTTTTCATTTATTCATATTGCATCAGTCCAGCATGATGAAACTTTTCATGGAAGAGGGGTATTGAAACTTTTAGACTAGTATCACAGTGCGATGACTATTGTCTGGGGGTGGTGTGATGTTTGATTTGTGACATGACTTAATGAAGACTACTTGCTTAGATCCTTAGGTCTATGTATAGGCCTTCAATCCACTAGGCCTTTGAGCCATGTAGAATTGGTCCTATGGATCTTTGGTCTTTCAGGTCTTATTAGGGTTACCTATCATCCCAATTAAAAAGAGGACTATTTTTTCTTAATAAAAGGGTCCTTGATTCTAACCTTTAAAAAATTATTTATCATGGTTATTTCAAAAATTAATTTTTTGCATGTATGTTTTCATAAAAGAGAAATAATTAATATCCATGTGAGTTTACTCACAATATTTTGTAAAACAAAACACATGTTTTACAAAGAATCAAGTTTATAACAATCAATATAGTAGTTAATAATCCATATTAATATCCTTGAAAAAGTCCCTAATAATATTTGAGACACCCTATTCATATTCTAACCGATTCAATTTTAAATATCACATTTTCCAAAATATCAGTGTGAGTATCCATACACACTTAATCTTATGTAAATATCATTAAATTCATAATAAAAAAATTAAAACATGTTCTCATGGGTTCTAGATAATTAATGTGTAATTTTAGAATAGATAAAACATTAATAATATTCATAATAAACTTGCAGCAAGTGAAAATATGAAATAATATGAAAAAAAGATCATAATTGCAGTTTTAAAACTCCCTATAGAAATTCTTATAGGTTTTTTATTACCCTTACATGAAACATACCCACTGCATAGGGGTAATCTCCTTTAACCCTTATGTGACTTTCTACCCTTATGTAGTTATTGGAGAACCTGTATTACCTTTACGTGAGACTTAGGTTACCCTTATGTGGGTTTTGAAAAAATGTTGATACTCTTATAAAACACTACTAGAAAATAGTTCTATACCCACGATTTTGCAAAAAAACCATGGGTATAGAGTACCCCTATACCCACGGTTTTCCGAAACCATGGGTATAGGCCACCTATACCCACGGTTGTGCCAAAAATCGTGGTCATAGTTTTCTTTTAATACCTATACCCATGGTTTTGGAGAAAACCGTGGGTATAGGGTATTTTTCGAAGACCTATACTAACGGTTCATCAAAACTGTGGGTATTGGGCTTTTTTATTTGAAGACCTATACCCACGGTTCTCCAGAACCATGGGTATAGCTTTCCCGCGTTATGGCGGGGAAAAAATAGGTGGGACATGAAAAAAATTTGGCGAGGAGGCATTTATTCATGGTTTAGATTAATATATTTACGTAAATATAAATTTATGATTACAAAACATCAGTAGCTCAGTTGGTAAACCGTTTTTCCCATCTGCTGAAGGGCACGGGTTCGACTTCCACCGTTTACATTTTTTGAAACACAGTTTATATTAATATATATAGGTAAATGTGTATAAACATAAGAGATAAAAATTGTAGGCCAGTTGGCCCCTTTCGCAGGCGCGACAGGAAGGCGAGGCCGAAGTCTCGGGTTCGATTCCCACTTCCATCGAGTTTTGATACCGCACATCAATTTTATTAATATATATAGGTATATATATATTTATATAACATCTAAAATTTGTAGGTCGGTTGGTCCCTTGGGTATAGGTTATACCCACGGTTTTGGGGCCTATACCCACGGTTTTGAATCATGGGTATAGGTTGTTTTTTCAGTAGTGCAAGCTTTAGAAATACATTGGTGCCCTTATGTGAAACTTGGTTTACCCTTACACAAGCATTATAAATTTACTAATACCCTTAATAATGTATTGTAAATATATTGTTACCCTTATGTAAGTAATGGAAGTACCCTTACATAGATATTAGAAATGAATTAGTATCCTTACATAGGTACAACTGGCCTTTATGTTAATAGAGAAATACCCTTACGTAAGTTCTGGTTACCATTACACAATCTTTAGTAATAATGGATTACCTTTACACAACTATTAAAATTTGTGAGTTACCTTTACACAAGTATATAAATACCTTTACAAAACTAGTAGAAAGTGCTTGTTACCTATATGTAACTAGTATAATGTTTTGGTTACCTTTACATAACTAATATAAAGTATTACTTACCCTTACATAACCCATAGAAAACAATTCTTACCCATACATAACTCATAGAAAACAATGCTTACCCTTATGAAACCCATAAAAAACAATTATTACCCTTATCAAACACATAAAAACAATGCTTACCCTTATATAAACTTAGTGTTACCTTTATTAGACACTATAAAAATTGTTTCTTCCTTACACAATACTAAAAAACTATGTTTAAATGATATTTAAGGGTCCAAAATACATATTTATCCTAGAAACTCAATATAAAACTTGTATAACATGTTATAAATAATAAAATCATAAAATATAAAGATGATTTAAGTAAAGAACAATAATATATAACCAAAATTAAAGCTTAATTTAATACATCATATAACAAAATATATATATATAGTGACCCTAGACTTTTATATATAACATTACATGATTTTAATCATAATTATACATCATAGTACAAGCCAATGATCGTAAAGTCTAGTGTCTTGGAAGACTAGGTACATAAAATTGAAAACATGGAACTAAAAAAACACTTCTTTATTTAATCTTCATAAAGAGATCCTAAATTCATTTGAGCCCTTATATCTGCATAGGGTAACCTAGGGATCACATGAACGAAGGGATGGGATAAAATCCCAATAAGGAAATAAACATAAGAATAAGGCTTTAGCACAAGGGTTAGAGATCATTACATAATGATATAAAATGGCATATAAAATCATAACATATAAACATATATCATATAAAAATGAATTCATATTAATGTGGAAGTAACATAAATCATGACTTTAGCATGATTAAAAGCTCGTTTCATATAGATAAGCATAATTCAAGGTTAACCACTAAGACAGTTGCACATGGTAGCACGAGTTAAGGCTAACCGCCAAGACCGCTGCACATAACGTATCATGAGACTAAACTTTACCCAATGCATTGGAGTATTATATGGGTGCACCAATCTTAACATGTTCATGAATATGATTTCCAAATAAATAATCATATATAATCAATCATACATAAACATAAGAGAACCCATGGAGAGAAATGGGTATCACATTCATGTCATAAAGTATAATGAATAGTCGTATCATAAAAGTGTCCATGAGAGAAAGGAATTAAAACATGCATGGACATTAATAAGTTAAAATAGGAATATATCATGGTAAGTTATGTCAAACAGAAGTGAAAACATGTAATAATAGTATTTAGTAAATTATTAGCTTAAAACATTTTAGTGCGGTTTTAAGGAAAATACTAAAGAGCATTTAAAATCGAAAAGGGAATAATATTTTATATAAAACCAGAAGTGAAACAATAAATTTTTAATAATAAAAATACTGATTTTATAAAAACAATGGTGGCTTAAAACAAATGGTATAGTTCACTTGAAATTGGGTAAAAATTTGGGAAGTTACCTTAAAACGAGTTTGCTTATTAGGAAGTATCGAGGAGAGAATCACTTAAAAGCATGTATATACCCGAAATAGAATGAGGGATGGATCTTGAAACATGATTTTGGAGAATATAAATAGTATTTATAAGTTTTACATAAAAATAAAAGACAACTTCATTTGGGTAAAAAGAAATATAGAGCAACCCGAAGGAATAAAGGCGGTTCGGGTAGAATCCCTTACGAAATATCGGCATGGTATCGAGTGTACTTAGGAGGTATTGATGAGAGATAAATGAATTTATAATATCTTATAAATCATGAGGGAATTATGTGTAAGGTTTTAAATCATAACCCATCATTAGTAATTATACGTAAAAGGTCATAACATAGAGGATATTCTTGAATAAATGTGAGAAAGAGAGGATCCCTTACCTTAAGTCTGATGGTGTTCTCCACTTGATATTAATGACCTGAATAATAAAATTAGGTTCATTAATTAATAATTATAGAACCTATTTTACATTTAAATGATTTATTATATCTTTTTTGAGTTCATTCATAACCTTTTTTATTGGTTATGAGGTTCAATTTCATTGTCCGGGTCCGTTTGTTTCCTTGGTTTTAATGATCAGTTCACTTATATTCATGTTCAGATACACATGTATGATGAGAGTGGTTGTCCATAATTGAAGTTATATTTTATTATTGAAAATTTATAAGGTTTCATGTTTGTTAAATTCATTTGGTTATTTGGAGTGAAGGTGAATCATTATATAAAACATTAATGATAAACGCTTGGATTAACTTGGCAATTTTTCTCTCAATTAACTTGTTTTGTGTTATTATTTTAAATAATGAATTTATAAGGATTACAGAACATTAAATAATATAAAATACATATATTATTATCTTTTTCAACCATTAAAATTGTTTCATGACCATTCTAGAAGATGGTAATGCAAATTGAAAACTCATTGTCCATGAATGTGATAAATCAACACATCTCGAACGGTGTTTTCATTTATAGTATAAAAGGAGGGGGAAGAAGAGATTATGATAAACTATAACATTATCATAATAGAATTAAATTAAATATATATTACTGTATTTATCGTACCATTTGGATTAAGGGAGGTGGGGAAAGGAAAAAATAAAATAAAAGAACTTGAAAGAAAATAAAAGAATCGGAAAGAGGAATTTACCTCTTCAGTTTATCTTCTTTGAGAGCCTCTTAAGGGGAGAGGATTTGGTCTTTTGAGGATACCAAGGGCTGTTTTATGTGGGTTAGGATATTGGGGAGATATTTGGGCAGAATTTATAGAAGGATCAAGGCTTGAGAGGAGTGAATAGAAGAGGGGAGTATGAGCAGTTTTTATAGTAGAGGGGAGGATGGTTTTATTAATATTTTAATCATTAGTTTATTATTTTTCCATAAGACAAGAAATAGTAATGATTATTGTGACAAAAAATAGTAATATTTTTATGTGAGTTCTAAACAATGGCCATTTACATAATCCATGACTCAAGCATGATGCAGAAATTCAAGTTTTAGCATTTATTGTGAATTATCGTATTTTATTATTCATAAAAAATTCAAGTATTTTAGAAAAATACAAAAAATTCACCCTAACTATTTTATGACATGTAAAATCAAAAAATGAACACCATTTCAAAAATAATTTTATAAATATGATTAATTTAATTTTTAATTAAAATCATAATTTACTTGAAATGTACAGATTTTAAAACTATAACTGATTTTATATTGCTTTCAAAAATTACATAAGGTCTTATAAAATTATCTTAAAACCAGAATACATAAAATTGATAATTTATAAATTCCTTTTAGGAAAATACATTTTCTTTTAAATTAATTAATTAATTTTAATTAATTATTTGTTACTTACAAAAATACCAATACTTTTACTACGGTCATATTATCACTTATAAGATGCCTAAATTTTATTTATACATTCATGGGTGAGGTTACTATTCTTTTGTATAATTTACTATTCATAAGGGTTATATTACTATTCATAAGGTCAGGTTACTGTTCACCTAAAATTAAGTTTGTTCCATTAGACTCCAAACATCTTATTGATCGCAATCGTGTATGTCAGATTTTCAAAATTCAAATCATAAAAGTGACAATATTATGTTTAAAGGTCACATAGTACTTAGTAGTTCATTGTGTTGTGATTTCATGTGATTGTATTACATAATTATAAGAAGGGATTTTTCATTGATAAAACATTGGGACGTTATATTATTCCCCCCTTTTGAAATTTCACCCTCAAAATTTCTTTTTTTACAATCTAAGCCATAAACAGGTGCAGGTACTTTTCCTTCATTGCCTCCTCCAGTTCCCATGTTGCCTCTTCGTACTTATGGTTCTACCATAGTACTTTGACCAGGTTAGTATCCTTGTTATGTATAACTTTATCTCTACGATCCAAGATCTGCATTGGGTGCTCCTCGTAAGAAATATCATCCTCCAACTATACCACCTCTGAAGAGAGTACATGTGAAGGATCGGGTATGTACTTCCTTAAGAGGGATACATGAAAGAAATTGTGTACTTTGGACATGGTAGGTATAAGTGCCTATCGATAGACCATAGCCCCAACACGATCAAGAATCTCGAAGGGGTTGATGTACCTGGGACTTATCTTTACTTTCTTCCCAAATCTCATGACCTTCTTCCATGGAGATATGTGTAGAAATACCATGTCTCCAAATTTGAACTCAAGGTCTCATCAACAATTATCTTCATAACTCTTTTGTCAAATTTGGGCTGCCTTGGTGTGCTGTTGAATGGTCATCACCTTCTCTGCCATTTCTTCAACCATTTCAGGTCCTAGCATCTTACACTCACTGACTTTATCCCAACACACCGATGTTCTGAACCTTTTCCCATAAAGGGCTTTGTATGGCGTCATTCAGATGCTTGAGTGTAAACTATTATTGTAGGAGAATTCAACCAATGGAAGATGTTGGTCCCATTCTCCTTTGAAGTCTACAGGACATGCTCCCAACATATCTTCCAGTGTCTGAATAGTTTTCTCATATTGGACATCAGTTTGATGATGATAGGTCGTACTGAAGTCCAGTTCAGTGCTTAGAGCATGTTGGAGACTTTTCCAAAACTTCGAGGTGAATCTCAGATCTTGATCAGATACAATAGATAGTGGTACTCCATGAAGACTTACCACCTCTTTGATATATATCTATGAAATTTGATCTAATGATAAGTCCTTTTGAATTGTGATAAAGTGAGCTATCTTTGTAAGACGATCCACAATGACCCATATAGAATTGTTTCCTCTGGATGTCCTTGGAAGTCTAGTGAAAAATTCCATGGTGATGTTCTCCCACTTCCATGTTGGTATGGGTAGTGGTTGCATCATCCCCTTAGACTTCTATCTTTCAGCATTCACTTGTCAACATACCAGGCACTTTGATGAATATTCAGCAATCTTCTTCTTCATATTTTCCCACCAAAAGTTCTCTCGGAGATCTCGATACATCTTTGTGCTCCCTGGGTGAATAAAGAAGGTTGAGCTATGTGCATCATTTAAAAGATCCTTCTTTATCTTTGGATTAGATGGTACACATAATCGTGACCCAAATCTTGCAACTCCTTCCTCATCAATCTTAAACTCAAAAGATTTATCATTTTTAATAACTTCCACCCTTTTCTGAATTTCCACATCTTTTCTTTGAGCATCCTTTATTTTCTACATGAGTAATGGTTGAGAAATCATTTGAGAAAGGATTGATTATGTTCCTCCCTTAATGATTCTCATGTCATCCTCTAAAAATCTAAGAATATTGGATCATTTTCAATTCTCATCATTGATAAAGATGAAGGATCCTTTCTACTTAGAGAATCTACCACCTTGTTTGCCTTACCGGGATGGTAGTGGATTGAGCAGTCATAATCCTTGATGATATCTATCCATATTCACTGCTGTATATTAATATCTTTTTATGTGAATATATATTTGAGACTCTTGTGATCAGTATATATCTCACACTTCTCCCCATAGAGATAATGCCCCCAGATTTTTAACGCAAAGATCACAGCCGCCAACTCTAGATCATGCGTATGATAGTTTTGATCATGAATTTTAAGTTGCCTTGTGGCATAGGCTATCACCTTATCATTTTGCACCAACACACATCCTAAGAACTTCTTTGAAGCATCATTGTACACCAAAAAGAGTTCTCCACTTATTGGGAGTGTGATTACTAGCGCAGTGATAAACCTCTTTTTCAACTCCTTAAAATAGTCTTCACATTCCTAAGTCTAGACAAACTTTACTCTCTTCTATGTCAGCTTGGTCATTGAGTTTGACAATGGTGAAAATTTCTTCACAAATCTTCGATAATACCTGGATAGACCCAGAAAGTTGTGGATCTCCATTATAGATGTTGGCTTGGGCTACTCTTAAATTGCCTTTATTTTGGAAGTGTCCACAGATATCCCTTTGTTGGTGATAACATTCCCCAAGAATGATACTTCCTCTATCCATAACTCACATTTACTATAATTTTCATACAACTTCTCCCTTCATAAAGTCTTTAACACAGTATTCAAATGCTTTTCATGTTTCTCCTTGCTCTTGGAGTATATCAGAATATCATTAATAAAGACTACCGTAAATTTTTTGAGGTAATATCTAAAGAATCTATTCATTAAATCCATGAAAATTACTAGAGAATTAGTGAGTCTGAAGGGAAACAATATGAACTCATAGTGTCCATACCTCGTTCGAAAGGCAGTCTTAGGAATATCTTCTTTCCTCACCTTTAATTGGTGATATCCCGACCAAAGGTCCACCTTAGAGAAATAACTGGACCCACGAAGCTAATAAAACAAGTCATCTATTCGTGGTAGGGGATACTTGTTCTTTATCATGATTTTATTGAGCTCATGATAATCAATGCGAGGTGCATTGATCCATCCTTCTTCTTGATGAAGAGGAATGGAGCACCCCATGGTGAAGTACTCAGGCGTATAAAACCCTTCTCTAGATTCTCATGTAACTGCTTCTTCAGCTCTTCCAGCTCTATGGTGTCCATTCTATAAGGTGTCTTTGATATAAGTAGAGATCCACAAATAAGTTCAATTGAGAACTCAACCTCTCATTTAGGAGGAAGACCATACAACTCTTCGGGAAATACATCAGTTTAATCCCTCAAGATGGTCATGTCTTCAAGCATGATTGTCTCATTTGTCTCAATCATTTGGGCTAGACATTCTTGCTCATAAGGAATTAATATCAATACTTGAGACAATGATTCTAAAGGAGATTCATCTTTCTTTTTACACTTGTAAGGAATTGGAGGATGCTTCAGGATGTGAAGAGTGATCTCCCTTTCCCGATAGTTGATATTGGTTTTGTATAAAGATAGTCAATCCATTCCCAAGATAAAATCGAACTCCACTAAAGGAAGTATGACAAGATTTTCTGGGAGTTTTGGTCCACAAATGTTAACTGATAAGGAGTTATAAACCATGGACACAATAATTTACCCATTCGTTGTTCTCACAGATAACTTATCCTCCAAATTTTGAGGTGATGTTTGAATAGTTCTACAAAACTTGAAAGATATGAAAGAATGTGTAGAACCATAATCAAATAGTACGTTCACTATTCTTGAATGAATAACTAGCATACCTGTCACCACATCGTTTTTTGGCTCTACCTCACAAGTAGTGATAACATAAGACCTTCCTTGTTACCTTGGAGGTTGTTGTTGATTGCCTCCAACAACCCTCAGGTTAGGGAAATTATTCTCATATTTCCCATGCTTCTTGCAGTTGTAACATTGTACTAATGGCTGATTATTGATCTGAACCTTACTTTATTCTTCCACATTAGTGGGATTCTTCATATCTCATTGGCAGTTTTTAGCCAGATATCCCAACTTTCCAAATTTGAAGCAATTCTTGGTTTTCTTTAAACAGTTCCCAAGATGCTTCTTCCCACAATTTTTACACATGGGATGATCGAGCTTCTTTCCATCATGGAATTTATTTGTGTGATTTCCCATATTAGATTCAATTTTCCTTTTTTTATCATCGGTCCCATGATACCACTGAGATTCTATGATCTCCATTTCAACCTTAAGGGCATAATGAACAATATCCTCATAGTTGTCAAAGTCTAGAATCGCCAATACTTTTCATAGACTCGTCTTTAGTTCGCTAAAGAATTTATTCACTTTGATTTTTGTTTTCATGACAAAGTCAGAGGTGTACCTTGAAAGCCTTGTAAAGTTTGTTTCATACACCCTGATTGACTCATCTTCCTTTTGATTGAGTCCTAGGAACTCTCTTTCCATCTTGAGATGAAGGGTTCAAGGAAAATATTTATTGAAGAACATTATCTTTAATTCCTCCCAATCCATGGAATCAATTTCCTTTTAAGGCTTCGTATTCTTGATCAGTGTCCACCACTGATCAGCTTTCCCATCAAAATGATAGACCGCCAGTACAACTTTATCTTCTTTTGAGAACTAAAGAACAGAGAATATCATTTCAATGGAGTTAATTCACTATTCCGTGAGGAGGAGTTTAGAAGATCCATTAAACATGGGAGGCCTTGTCGCATAAAGGATTCAATGACAACTTTCTCTTTCCTTGGAGGAGGAGGGTGTTCCACATGATTCAAGTTATTATTCATAACTTGAGCCAACTGAGCAAGTACTGCCATGATGTTTTGAGCATCCATTACCATAATATCAGACATATCATTAGAGAAATATTTAAATTCCCTATCACATTGATTGTTGGAACGTGTTTTTCTATTTCCCTCCATTAGATAAGAAAAATAATGTACAATTATAGGGCTTCAATACTTAGTTATTAAGAATAAAAAAGAAACTTTGAACATAAGAGGATAAACTTGTAAAGGAGAAGTATGTACTAACTTGTGATTCCCTATGTTTCAATCTAGGTTATCCTTGATCTATTTCTTAACTTATATTCTTATGGGATTTTTTTCATTCCCTTAATAATGGTTTGTACCAAGCTTATGAATTTACCAAAGCATGTCCCTCAGGAGTGTCAAAACAAGAGTGAAGCAAGGCTCATTGTCGTGCACCAATTCTAATTTGAATCTATCTCAAAGTGGTGTTTTAAGGTTTTACCCCTATATAAATCTGTGTCAGAGCCACCTCTACCTATTTGTATTCAAATAGGGATGTATTTGCTTGATAAACCACTCACTTTATACTTACCAAAATTTAGGGGTGTTTTCTTATACTTAGTCTCATCCTTAAGGTTTCTAATCTCCAAAAATAATTATAACATCCTCTAATACCAACTATAGAAACCCTAAACTTTTACATATAGCATTACATGTTTTTAAGCATAATTATACAACAGAGTACAAGCTAAGGATCATAAAGTCTAGTGTCTTGGAAGACTAGGTACATAAAACTGAAAACATGGAACTAAAAAAACACTTATTTATTTAATCTTCATAAAGAGATACTAACTTCCTTTGAGCCCTTACATCTGCATAGGGTACCCAAGGGATCACATGAACGAAGGGATGAGCTAAAATCCCAATAAGGAAATAAACATAAGAATAAGGCTTTAGCACAAGGATTGAAGATCATGACATAATGATATAAGTGGAATATAGAATCATAACATATAAACATGGGATCATATAAACATGAATTCATAGTAATGTGGCAGTAACATAAATCATGACTTTATCATGAGTCAAGGATCGTTGCATATATAGGAGCACAAGTCAAGTTTAACCACCAAGACCGTTGCACATGGTAGCATGAGTCAAGGCTAACCGCCAAGACCATTGCACATAACATCTCATGAGACTAAACTTTAACCAATGCATTAGAGAAATATCTGGGCGCACCCATATTAACATGTTCATGAATATTATTTCCACATAAATAATCATACATAATCAATCATACATAAACATAAGAGAACCTATGGAGAAAAATGGGTATCACATTCATGTCATAAAGCATAATGAATGGGTGTATCATAAAAGTGTTCATGAGAGAAAGGAATTAAAACATACATGGAAATTAATAAGGTAAAATAGGCATATATCATGGTAATTTATGTCAAACATAAGTAACCACACGTAATAAGAGTATTTAGGAAATTGTTATCATTAAAACATTTTAGTGCGGTTTTAAGGAAAATACTAAAGAGAATTTAAAATTAAAAAGGGAATAATATTATATAAAACCAGAAGTGAAACAAGAAGGTTTTAATAATAAAAGACTAACTTTATAAAATTAATGGTTTATTAAAACAAATGGTATATTTCACTTGAAATTTGGTAAAAATTTGGGAAGTTCCCTTAAAACAAGTTTGCTTATTGGGAAGTATCGAGGAGGGAATCACTTAAAATCATATATATCCTATAAATAAAATGATGGGTGGATATTAAAACATGAGTTTGGATCATATATACAGTATATATAAGTTTTACATAAAAATAAAATACAACTTCATTTGGTTGAGAAGAAAGATAGAGCAACTTGAAGGAATAAAGGTGGTTCGGGTAGAATCACTTACGAAATATTGGCATGGTATCAGGTGTACTTAGGAGGTCTTAATGAGATATAAAGGGATTTATAATCTCTTATAAATCATGAGGGAAGTATGGGGAAGGTGATAAATCATACCCCATCATTAATAATTATATGTAAAATGGTATAACATAGAGGAGATTCTTGAATAAATGTGAGAAAGAGAGGATCCCTTACCTTAAGTTTGATGGTGTTCTCCACTTGATATTAATGACCTGAATAATAAAATTATGTTCATTAATTAATAATTACAAAACCTATTTTACATGTAAATTATTTATTATAACCTTTTGGAGTTCATTCATAACCTT
This sequence comes from Viscum album, assembly GCA_963277665.1. Lineage (NCBI taxonomy): Eukaryota > Viridiplantae > Streptophyta > Magnoliopsida > Santalales > Viscaceae > Viscum > Viscum album. Next base: position 1,302,015,719 of record OY728160.1, on the reverse strand, counting down.
TTTGATTGGTTATGAGGTTTAATTTCATTGTTTGGGTCCGTTTGTTTCCTTGGTTTTATTGATCGATTCACTTATATTCATGTTCAGATACACATGTATGATGAGAGTGGTTGTCCAGAATTGAAGTTATATTTTATTATTAAAAATTTATAAGGTTAAATGGTTGTGAAATTCATTTGGTTATTTGGAGTGAAGGTGAATCATTATATAAAACATTAATGATAAATGCTTGGATTAACTTGGCAATTTTCTCACAATTAACTTGTTTTGTGTTATTATTTTAAATCATGATTTTTTAAGGATTCCAGAACATTAAATAAGATAAAATACATATATTATTATCTTTTTCAACCATTAAAATGGTTTCATGACCAATCTATAATATGGTAATGCAAATTGAAAACTCGTCGTCCTTGAATATGATAAATCAACACATCTCGGACGGTGTTTTCATTTATAGTTAAAAGGAGGGGAAAAGAGAGATTATGATAAAATATCCCATTATCATAATATAATTTCAGTAAATGTATGTTACTGGAGTTATCATACCATTTGGGTGAAGGTTGGTGAGGAAAGTAAAAAAAAGAAAAGAACTTGAAAGAAAATAAAAGAATCGGAAATAGGAATTTACCTCTTGAGTTTATCTCCTTTGAGAGCCTCTTAATGGGAGAGGATTTGGTCTTTTGAGGATACCAAGGGATTCTGGACGTGGGGGGATCTTGGGGAGAGATTTGGGCAGAATTTAGGGAAGGTACAAGTCTTGAGAGGAGTGAAGAGAAGAGGGGAGTATGAGTGGTTTTTATAGTGGAGGGGATGAGGATTTTCTTAATATTTTAATCATTAGTTTATTATTTTTCCATAAGACAAAAAATATTAATAATTATTGTGATAAAAAATAGTAATATGTGCATGTGAGTTTGAACCAATGTCCATTTACATCATCCATGACTCAAACATGATGCAGAAATTCAGGTTTTAGCATATATTGTGAATTATCATATTTTACTATTCATAAAAAATTCAAGTATTTTAGAAAAATTCCAAAAATTCACCCTAACCATTTTTCAACATGTAGAATCCAAAAATAAACACTATTTTTCAAAAATAATTTTCTAAATATGATTAATTTAATTTTTAATTAAAATCATAATTTACTTGAAAAATACAGATTTTAAAACTATAACTGATTTTATAATGCTTTCAAAAATTACATAAGGTATTATAAAATTATCTTAAAACCATAAGACATAAAATTAATAATTTATGAACACCTTTTAGAAAAATATTTTTTTTAAATTAATTAATTAATTTTAATTATTTATTTATGACTTACAAAAATATCAATACTTTTACTATGGCCATATTATCACTTATAAGATGCCTAAATTTTATTTATACATTCATGGGTGAGGTTACTATTCTTTTGGATGATTTACTATTCATAAGGGTCATATTACTATTCATGAGGGTAGGTTATTATTCATAAGGACAGGTTACTATTCACCAAAAATTAAGTCTGTTCGATTAGACTCCAAACATCTTACTGATCGCAACTATGTATGTCATATTTTCAAAATTCAAATCACAGAAGTGACAATATTATGTTTAAAGGTTACATAATACTTAGTAGTTAATTGTGTTGTGATTTCATGTGATTATTTTACATAATTATAAGAAAAGGATTTTCCATTGATAAAACATTGGGTCATTATGGTATAACACTTAACAAAGCTGTGAGAAATTATAATTACACAATTCAATGTATTAAGACTCATGATAAATAAAATAAGTAAAGATTTATAATTATAAAAATAATGTATTAAGACTCATACTAAATAAAACAAGTAATGTTTTGTAATTATCAAAACATAAAATGGTTCAAGGAGCCACTCAACATCCCCCCACCTTTGATAAATGAAAACCCAAATATAATTTAAAAAAACTCCCCCCTTTTAGAAATTATAAAAAAGATAAAGTTTTAATTAAAAACTCCCCCCTATGTGAAGATGACATAAAAAAGAATATAAATAAAAAATATCCTCATTCTAGATCCATGTACATAATGAGAATAATTTAAAAGACATCTGTGAAAAATAATGATAAACCCTATATAAAAAAACTTTTCATGTAAACTGAAAGTTTAAACAGTAAGTAGACATCAACTAGTATGAATGAGAAGGATTAAAACATTAATATAATAAAGAAATGTGTATAGAAAAATAAATATAAACGGGAAAACATATTATAGATTACTATAGATTCCATGTAAATCCAAGAATATAAACACGTTCAAACTTCCCCTGAATTTGAGTATTAAATATGATTCGCTGTGAGTGTAACAAAATCAAAATGTTTTCATAAGATAAAACTATGATTTTTTCAACATACATAATATGTATAAACTAATAACACATTATCTTCTCCTTTATTTATCATGTTATGCACTAAAAAATTGATTTAAAATTTTTGCATGCCCAAACAAAAATAAAAACCAGATTCCAATGTTTTTTAAATTAACTAAAAACAAGATTAATTTTATGGGAAATTTTCAAAATAAGGTTATCTTACCCTTAATTGATGGGATCTATATATTAATTAATATAATATTAATTTCAAATGAAAAATATTCACCTCAATTCTAGCTACCTTATAATGAATAAAGAGACCAATTTATAGTGAATTCCAACTTAAAAAATAGTGAAAACACCTTTTAAGCACACATATAACTTGATAAATCAGATTTAAAAATTTAAAAACCGTATATATTTTAATTTTGAAAAAAGATTCTACATTTTAAAAGAATTTACAATTAAACTAAATAATATTTTAGAAATGAATTAAAAATCTATAAAATGATCGTTTAAATAGTCTAGAAGTAGAAAATAAATTTAAAAACAAGAAACAAGTATCTCTTGTCCTTTAATTTCAACTTCTATCTATCTAGAATGACAAATCTATTCATATGTTTTTTAAAATTCAAAAATGAAATATGCATATATTTGGTATTTAAAGTAGATTTAATTTTTTTAAAACTACACATATAAAACTATGAATAACAGGTTTCAATAATTGAAATATATAATATGAATTCAGAATTAAAAACAAGAGTGACCCCCCAATTGATGTTTTCCTTTCAAAACAATAATATCAAATAAACAGACATAGAATTTTAATTTCAGTTGTGAACACTCCTCCAAAAACATAGTTTAATATCACAAGGAGCCGTGAAACATGTTATAATATATTAAAGAATTTTTAAAGTAAGAAAATAACAATAATATACTAGTAAACCATAATTTATAATTTAAAATGACATATCCATAGGCCATATTAAAATGAAAATTCAAGATCATGATATATAAACACAATTTTACTCACATTTACTAATAAAAAAAGTTAAATATCGAAATACATGGTATCATCACAAAATGATACTAAGTATTCAAACTCAACCAAAATGAAATACTAAAGCTTCTAATTCTCAAGACAACATGCTGAGAATAAAACTATATCAACATGCATGTTGAACATAAAAATCAGAAAATACATATTACATGGGTATAAAGAATGGATTAATTTCATGTGAATTAGAATACATACCTTTAGGTACCCAAGTAGTCATCGGTTTATATAGTTTGGCCTTGAAAGAAAATTTAGTCAAGAAAGTCCTTTTGTGGCAAGAAGATTGAGTGAACTTCAAAGGATAATCACAAGCATGGTGATCATAAGATCCACTTTTAAAACAATTAATTAAAGAAATTACAGTAGATTTTCCTTCCACAAAATTATTTTTAAACATAGTATTAATAAAAGAATCATAAAAAATTCTATTTTGTTTACCATAATATTTCTTGAAATAATAATTCTTGCCAATACTGACATTTAAAGCACATTTATTATAAATTGATATTTTCAAACAAATATTTTCATTTTTAACATTATTCAATTCATTCTTTAATCTTTTATTTTCTTTTTGAAAAATTTATAAATCATCACAAACCTCTCATGTGTGGAAGAAGTTGTGTTTCTATGCTTTTCATTTAATATCTCATTTTCTTCCTTAAGCTTTAAATTTTTTGAATTAACATTCTTTAATTTAAGACATAAATTATTTTTCATTTTATGGACCCTTTTATATTTTTCTTTGAGTAAGACATGTATTGAAGTAATTTCTTTTATTTGATCTTTATATGAATCACACATTCCCTTCAGATATTTAATACTTAGCTCATCATTTTCAGAATTGATAGAAGTATGAGAATGATAACTGAAATCACTATCTTTAGTTATACTTGTCACGCATATATTTCCATATTTTCTAGCATATGAACCAATATCACTTGAACAATAATTTGGAGGTGAATATTTTACCTTAGAATATTTTTCCATAAATGCAACATTACCGATTTCTTTTAGAATTTCAGCCTTACTGAGGAGCTTTCAGAATCACTCCAAGAATTCGCATATTTCTTTACTTTCTTCTCGATCATTCTTGATTTTTTAGATTTGAAAAATTGAGTTTAATATTTACTCTCTTCCTTCAACCATAAAAAAAATAAGATTTAAACAATCTAAATTCATATGTGAATTACATTGAGTGGTCTCACCTTTAGAAAAATAGTGTTTTTTCTTTTTGTTGGTTAGACACTCCATTTTCATGTGTCCAGACTTTTTATAATTAAAGAGAATAGTTTTTTGGTAATCTACTTCTTCAAAGATAATCGTTTCAAGTTGTTCACAAATTTCATGAGTAGTACTACAACTGCAAATTTTGTCAAAAACATTTCTTTCAAAATAACAATAAAGAATATTCATGACCTTATAATTAAGATCATATTTAACAACAACTTCTCCTTTCAGATGAATCATATCAGATTTAGGTAAAACATAAGATTTAATCATAATATCCCAAAATATAATATCAATACTCTTTAGATAAGCTTTCATCTGGATCTTCCATTAAGTATACTTACTTCCATTTAAATGTATTAGCAATGTCAAATTCAAACCATTTTTATTCCTTAAGCCGATCATCACTGAAAGAAATCTATCCTTTAGTCTTATTAAGGACTAGGGTACAAAGTTAGCACAATTAATATAAAAAACCAAATAAATCACAATATATCCTTAAGAGATCCAATCTATGATATTAATTGTGAGGTATCAAATAAAGTGACAAACTAACTTATCCTCAAAGGTTCCTCCTCTGATGCCAATTGTTAAATCCCAAAGGGGTGGTGACAATGGACAAGAGGGGGGTGAATTGTCTTTATTTAAAATTACTCAAAATTTAAACTTCAAAAGAGTAAAGTGATTGGTTCAAATATTATTCAAATCAACCACACTGATATAAGAAAAGAAAGAGAAAAGAAAAATCAAGAAAGTAAAATATGAACATGATAATTTTATAGTGGTTCAGATCTAAATGATCCTACTCCACTCTTCACACACCAACCCGGTGTATGACACCCACTATGGTATATCACTTTTGAGGGAGAGTGGTAACTCTTTACATTATCCTTTTTCATATCTAGAGGATTAACCTGATTCCCTTGTATTTTACGGGTTCAGACAAAAAACAACCTTTTATAGGATATGACCCAACCTAAACTTTTACATGCTCAATACTAACCTCTTGTCTTTTCGAGTTTAGAAGAAACCCAATATTTTATGGGGGAAAGCCTAACCTAGTATTTTATAGGTGCATACCCAACCAAGACTCTCAAAGTTAAAGTCCTAACTTATTATATGTTATGGGTCAAGAGGAACTCGGTCTTCTAAGGGGACATACTAAACCCAAACTATTACATGAGTGGTCCTTTCCTTTACTGTTTAAGGGTTAAGAGAAACTCAATATTCTAATAGGATAGACTAAACTTAGTCTTATGAGGGGATAGACTAAACCTAGACATACCTTTTATTAGGGTAATATAACCCTGTGCAATATTCACTAAGCGTGGACACTACAACCCAGATAGTTGCGGTGAAAATAATGAATAAAATGATTTAAACCAGTGAATGATTGTCAATGAAGATGTTGATGTTTAGATTTGGTAGTATGCAGGCCCTTCAAGATGTTGAAATAGTAAAGTTTGGGCAACCGATAGTTTACTTTAGAAAACAGTTTAATGATTAAACTCCAAGACTCAATTGCAAACTATACAACATGTGAGAGTGAAGTGTAGTCACGTCATTTTTTAAATGCCTCAGCCTTTTTATATCCAAAATAAAAATGACTATTTTCTTCACTCTAAAGACCATGGATCTCCTTTATAAATTCCAACAATAAGACCTTCACGGGGAATCGACTTTTTTAATTCGGTTTGATATGATGTAAAATGAAAACCATGTTGTAGAAATATTATTGTTAGGATAATAAACAATTAATATAGTGGTAAATAGACTCATAAAGTTTGATAATAAATTTCTTGGAATACTCCCATAATTCATGTGAGACTAACTCATCGTGTTCCAAAACAATTACAATTTGAACTTTTTCATTTATTCGTGCTATTCATTCTTATTTCACAAATAAATGTTTCATGTGTACTTTTCATAAAAGAGAAATAATTAATATCCATGTGAGTTTACTCACAATATTCTATAAAACAAAACACATTTTTTACAAAGAATAAAATTTAGAACAATCAATACAGTAGTTAATAATTCAGTTTAATATCCTTGAAAAATTCCCTCACAATATTTGAGACACACTCCTCATATTCTGACTGATTCAATTTTGAATATATATCACATTTTCCAAAATATCAGTGTAAATATCCATACACACTTAATCATATGAAATCTCATTAAATTCATCATAAAAAAATTAAAACATGTTCTCATGTGTTCTGGATAATTAATGTGTAATTTTTAGAATAAATAAAACATTAGGAATATTCATAATAAACTTGCAGTGAGTGAAAATATGAAATAATATGAAAAACGAAGCATAATCCCAGTTTTAGAACTCCCTATGGAAATTCCTATAGGTTTTTCATTACCGTTGCATGAAACATACCCGTTGCATAGGGGTGACATACTTTTACCCTTATGTGGATTTCTACCCATACGTAGCTATTGGAGAACATAACTTACCATTACATGAGACTTCGGTAACCCTTATGCGGGTTTTGAAAAAATGTCGGTACCCTTATGCAGGCTTTAAAAATACACTGGAACCCTTATGTGAAACTCATATTACCCTTACACAAGCAATAGAAATATATTGGTACCCTTTCACAGGTATTGTAAATATATTGGTACCCTTACGTAAGTAATGGAAGTACCCTTTCACAAATATTAGAAATGCATTAATACCCTTACGCAAGTACAATTGACCTTTATGTGAATAGAGAAACACCCTTACACAGGTTCTCGTTATCTTTATGTAAACATCAGTACTCACGGGTTACCCTTACGTAGCTATTAAAATTTACGAGTTACTTTTATGCAAGTATATAAATACCATTGCAAAACTAGTAGAAAGCGCTTGTTACCTTTACGTAACTAGTAGAATGTGCTGGTTACCTTTATGCAGCTGATGGAAAGTATTACTTACCCTTACGTAACTCATAGAAAACAATGCTTATCCTTACACAGTGCATAGAAAACAATGCTTACCCTTACAAAACTCATAGAAAACAATGTTTACCCCTACATAACCTATATAATCTTAGTGTTGCCTTTACAAAATACTATGAAAATTGATTTACCCTTACGCAACACTACAAAACTATGTTTAAATGATATTTAAGGGTCCATAATACGTATTTATCCTAAAAATCAATATAAAACTTGTAGAACATGTTATAAATAATTAAAACATGTAATCTAAAGATAAGTAGAATAAAGAACAATAAGATGTAACCATAATTAAGTACACGTTAATACATAAGATAAAAAACTAAGGATAACACTTAGTAAAGCTGTGATAAATTATAATTACACAAATCAATGTATTGAGACTCATGCTAAATAAAACAAGTTAAGTTTTCTAATTATCAAAACAATGTATTAAGACTCGTACTAAATAAAACAAGTAAATTTTTCTAATTATTAAAACATAAAATGGTTTGAGAAGCCACTCAACCATATGTGTTATGTGTTTCACCGTGGGCGACTGAGAGGAACACACTACAGTGGAAGATCGTTTTTATGCCTCTTGATAACATGCTTGTCCAACACTTGAATTTTGATGTTCAGTGCTATGTGATTATAATGGAATTGATTTGCGGTGTTCATTAAAAATGACCAGTGATGTTCATTGGCATCGGTCCTCTTTAGCATTGTTCTAATGGCATCAAATATTTTGTTCGAAGTGCTAGCATATTGGTCCATGTTCTGGAATATTTTCACTACCTATCCCGTGCTGGAATAGTTGATTTATTTCTTTTAAATGCTTGACTCTTCATGAGCTTGGATGGTTTCAAATGTAGGTTGTGGAGGTGCACATGGCTGATTTAATTCAAGTCGTGGAGATGTAGGTCATGCCTGATTTAATACAAGTTGTGGCTGATTTAAGTTGAGTTGTTGGATGATTTAATTCAGAGAGTGGAGATGCAGGTTGTAGAGGTGAACTTACCTGGTTTATAGTGCACTAGGTTGATTTATTTCATTGAATATTCCTGCTGGATAATTTGTATTGGAGGTACTTTGATAAGTTGTAGTGTATAAATTACCAGCTTGATGATATTTTTTCTTCATGACACCTCCTTTATTTGGTTGCGTGCTAGGTTCCCCTTGGAAGATTGTCAATGACATACATGATTACTGGTACAATAGTTGTGTCTTTTTTATGTCGCTTTCATGGAGTGAGTTGAAAGTGAAAATGATTTTGGGTGCCCACTCTCTGATATAGATACTAATTTATAAATATCTAGAAATTTGTAACATTACATAGCAGAGACTCGATTTTGCTTGATTTCCACTGAAACAATGTTCACAAAAATATAATAAATCACCACATCTCACTTCCTTTCCCTTTATTTCCACACATAGTGTTTATTCTGATGCATGTTTCAACAATTCATTTTGTGTTTTATTTAATCATTCCAATTATATTAACACTGTTACCATTTATTTCCAATTTACAAATAAAGACCATATCATATTTGCATGGTTTCTATTCATATTAAACCATAACAAACTGAAATTACCTTCACATTGTTTAACTGTATGCATACAATTGTTTTTTAGAAACTACACACAGGTACACATACAATATACTGTATAAAGTATGCATTTGCATACACTCATGCCTTCCATGCCTCTTTTAGATTCATATTGTATGGAATTACAACATGTATACATTGAATAATGTTCGCCTCTTACAATATGCATGCATTATATACTATATAAAATTACAGTATGCAAAATACATCAACATATTAGAAAACACATATGCATAATATTCTTATTTATTGTGCAACCATAGAAGGCACCCATGTAAAGTTTAGTATTCCGACAATGCCGCTTCCAAATCACTAAATATGCTTTGCTATATTCATAAGTTTCCCTACAATGTAATTTCCCACTTATTGGAAAACATTATATTTGTATATTTTTTATAAATAAAAGTTACTTTTTTTAAAATTATAAAAGTTGCTATTTTGATGTGAAAATGCACCCATGGAGATGCTAGTGACCCGTAAAAGCAGGTCATAAATATCTTATTTATTTTTGTATTACAAAAACAAAGAAAGCTGATTTTAAAAAATTTATAGTAAAAATATGTATTTTGAAATTAGAGGGGCCAAATTATGAACGACCAATCACTGAATTATTTTTAAATTTTCCCTTCGAAGGGCGATTCCCACGAAGAAATCGAACACCACCCCTCACCACCCCTCACCACCGGGCACGGATTGCCGTTTTCACGGGCGATTTGAGGATGAACGGCGGTCCATCTGGTTTCCGTACGACAAATTTGCACCCCATTTGCTTGATTCTGTGATTCTTTTATTTTGATTGTTGTATTTGGTGGTCTCCCGTCGCAGACAATGCTCCCATCACTAGAGCCTTCGCTATTTCCTGTGCTGTCTTCTCCATCCTGTTCGGGATCTCTGGCCGGTCGAATCGGATCGGGTTATATTACCAGGTGCCTATTTATCGCCCTTCAGCTTCCTTTTATTAACATAACCGTTCTTCTTTTGTTTGCTCCCCTTATTTTGACGACTAATTAGCCTCCATCCAATCTGAACTCAATGTTTTTTTGTTGTTGCGCTGAACCTTGGATGCTTCGAAATGAAATTATCTTACTTTGCACTATCGTTGGTTACCTTGTTTTCCCCCCATCAGTTCAGCGGTTTGAATTTTGTCGGGGCCACTCCCAATCTGGGAGTCAACTGCGTGAGTCTTTGCTTTCTTGGCAATAGCCGTGGATGGGTTTTCTTGGGTTGGCAACCTACGCTTGGAGTCTTCCCTGGTTGGCAACCACCGCGTGGACGTAGCTGGCGGTGGTGGAAAATTCCTCGGGTAGATGAACAACCCATGGAACGATTTTTTTCGTTCCTCTTTAAAACATGATTCAATTTCATGGAATTGTAATTCGGAAAACTCCCGTGCTGTAACTTGTGTAAACATCTGACGATTTATCCGGAGAAGATAATAGAGAGGTGGCCCCCTTTCTCCCTTGATATAGGCATATCACCAAACCATGTAAATCCCTTGAGTTCATTGTATTTTTCTATTCCGAGTTCCGGTGCCCCAACAAAGTGGTATAAGAGCCACTGGCGTCGACACATGACGGACATAGGAGGTTTTTTGGTGGTTGGAAAATTCAAGTTGTTCGGATTTAATTTTTGAAGACATCAAACTGAAGATCTCATCAATATGAGTCCAACGACGCAAACGAGGTTGAAAATGGAGCTAAAACGAGTTCTGTAGAGACGGTCAAAGTTTGGTTCAACTCGGGGCGCTACAATACCTGTTGCTGGAGAAGACAACATTGTTTACGTCGTCAGTGACTTTTCAGTGAGTTTTTCGACGACAGTTTTGATATGCCACGTCAGCGCAACATCACTGGTCGATCTCAACCGATGATGCTGTTTTGACCATATCTCGGTCAATCAAAGTCTGTTTTTGACGGTTCATGAGTCGCTAATTCGACCGTTCCAGACACATATGTACAATTAGATTTTTGAGATTCTCACTGCATCAATGAAGAAAAATATCGATAACATGATTAAGCTTACTGCTTTTAATTATGCTATATGTTGGGTTTCTATGTATTTAACGACACTCGTTAAACACAACGGAAACAGTAGAAATCAAAAAACCTGGATCAACCATGCATAATAAACCTGAAATCATGTTAGTTGTAAATTGAAGAACGTGTGTACCTTTCATCGAAGCGCTGCTACTACCGCCTTCATCATACGGACTGGATGAAGATCACTCAAGAGGTAGCTGAATGACGCCCTCCTTCGAAGGTATCTATGGGGTGACGTTGAATCGATCGTCGCATGAGCATGAGTCTCCTTCGCCACGCAACATGCTAGTGCCTCTCATGACAAAGTAGGAAGAAAAAGAGATCCACGGGAGGGTGAGTATCGACCGAGGCATGGGCAAACTCACACCTCCATCATATGGCGGTGGGCTCATATATACAGTGCTTGAGACACTCCCAAGTCCTTATGCATTTACTCATGCATGAGTAATAGCAACAGTCTCGGCTGTGGTGGTTGGGGGGTTTGGGGTTGGGGCCGGAGGTCGCGGGGTCGAGTCCCCCGACCTTTTCTTCTTGCGTGCGTTGTAATAACCCCCTTTTAATAACAACAGTCTTGGCTAACTCTTACTCTCCCATGCGTTCCATCTTCATGAAATGTAAATGATACCTTATGTGGTAGATAAATTAAATGTGAACTCGTTAACACTTAGTTGGCATTTGCATGATATCATATATCATGCATTTATGATAAGCCCAAACAATGCCCGCATGTCATACCATACGACTTGTACTAATCGTACAATACAATTTGGCCTACATATATCATATATATATGAGGGTTTAGGGCATATCTCTATCAATCTTCCACTTGCACTAAAGACTCATAGACTTGGTACCATTTCACCTTATACTGCATCATATATGTAGATTGGTACTATTCCTACCTCAAAAAGAGGTGGAGACCTTCATTTATAGATAGAGGAAAATAAATACATGTTGGAGGAAAACGACGCGGGACTTGGAAATACACTTAAACAGGTCTAACACCCCCACTCAAGCTAGAACGAGTATAACTTGGAATAAGAGTCCTACAAAAAAGAAACAAGACGCAAAAAAAGAAGACCGCACACACTCTCCCTCAAGCTGGGTCGTTGATGCTGTGGATGCCCAACTTGGTGCTTAAAGAATCCAGTCGAGCTCTCGACAATCCTTTGGTGAAGATGTCGGCAAGCTGGCGAGCTGTTGGAATGTAGTTAAAGCTGATATGTTTTTGCTTAAGGTGATGGCGAAAAAAGTGACAATCAATCTCAATATGCTTTGTGCGTTCATGAAAAACTGGATTAGAAGCAATCTTCGTGGCTGTCTGATTATCACACCAAATATGAGCAGGATTTTGTGGAGGGAAACCAATTTCATGAAGAAGGTGACGAAGCCATAGAATTTCAGTTGTAATCGTGACCATCACACGATATTCAGATTCAACACTAGATTTGGAGATGAAAGTTTGTTTCTTACTTCGCCAGGAGGTTAAGTTACCAGCCAGAAAAACCGCAAACCCAGAAATAGACTTTTAGGTAGATAATCACCCAACGTAATCGACATTACAAAAAACCTCAATGTCCAGATGACTGTGATGTAAATACCAAAGACCACAAACACAGTCTTTCTTAATGTATTTGACAATGCGAAGGACAACGTCTCATTGAGATTTCGTCAGATATTCCATGAATTGATTGACTTTGCTGATAGTGCAGACAGTATCTGGACGAGTCATGGTAAGATAATTGAATTTGCTCACAAGACGACAATACCTATCCAGTCGAGAATATGGGTCAGTGGCAGCATGGAGGGACCGTTCCCTTGGTTCAAGAGGAGTGTCAATGACAGTTGCCTGAGACAATCTAGGATCCTACAAGATATCCAACGCATATTTTCGTTGTGGAAGAAAGATGTTGGTTGGAGAACAGAAGACTTCAATGCCAAGAAAATATGTCAAAGGCCTCAGGTCAGGCCCCGGGTCTTTGGTATGAAACTGTTGTTGAAGATAACCCTTGAGATGGGCAATGCCATGTAAGTTGCTACTAGTAATAATGATATCATCAACATACACAACCAACATGATGCAACCAGATGATGTTTTTCGATAGAAAACAGTGTGATCCTTCATACTCTGAGATGGACCAAATGTAGTGATGACGGTGCAAAATCTGACAAACCACGCACGAGGAGACTGCTTGAGCCTATAAAGAGACCTGTGAAGTCGACAGACATGAGAATCAGTCCCTGAAACAAGGAAGCTAGGAAATTGTTGCAAATATACTTCTTCAAGAAAACCATGTAGAAACACTCTCTTGACATCAAGTTGGTGAAGAGGCTAATTACGAGCAGTGTAAGAGACATGGATAATCGAACAAAGGTCATTTTAGCAACCAGAGAGAATGTGTCAAAATAATCAACACCATATGTTCGAGCAAAGCCTTTTGCCACGAGACGGGTTTTAAGGCGATGGAGAGTACCATCTGCATTTAAACGGACTGTATAAATCTATTTGCTGCCAACAACCTGTTTACCTGCCGAAAGGGGGACTAGATCCCAGGTGTAATTGTTGTCTAAGGCTTGTAATTCATCCTGCATTGCTTGAAGCCAACCGGGGTGAGATTTAGTCTCGACAACCGCACGAGGAACAAATATCGTCTCCAGAGCGGAGAAGCCTTTGTAGGAAGTTGTGCATATAGGATTATTCTGTCAAGAGCGAGTACTTTTCTGTAATGCAATAGGCAAGTCATATGTGCCCGTAACAAGAGCGTCAGATGAAGCCGGGGTGTTGGTGTCCTCATTCTGGGCGAGGGGAACGTTTGATGGTCAACGAGAGTAAACAGAGCCAAAACAATGATCATTGAGTGGGATAACGGAGGCAGGGGTGGGTAAAAGGTGAGAGGAAGACAATCATCGATAATGGTACCGGGGTGAGAAGAGTGCTGAGAGAAAGGAGAGTTCTCAATAAAGGAGACATCGGCAGAGATGATATAATGCCGTAAGTCTGGATAGAAACATTAGTACCCGCGCTGAGTGCGGGAGTAATCCAGGAAGATGCGACAGAGGACTTTTGGGGAAAATTTAGATAAATAGAGACGAGTTTCACAAACATAACAAAGACACCCAAACACACAAGTGAAAGAGGGTGATGAGGGAGAGAAGAGAACATAACCCGAAATGGAGTCTTCCTCTGAAGGATAGAAGAAGGAAAACGATTTATAAGACAGGAGAGGGAAGGATAGAAGAAAGAAGACGATTTATAAGATAGACAACAGTAAGAATAACATCCCTCCAAAAAGGAAGAGACCTACATGTGAAATAATAAGGCTCGAGCAGTTTTCAAAATATGACGATGTTTACGCTCGACCACACCATTCTGCTGAGGGGTATCAGAGCATGATGTTTGATGGAGGACACCGTGATCTTTGAGAAACTGCTGAAGGGAAGATAAATATTTTTGACCATTGTCCGAGCGGAGACATTTAATAGGCTTGGAGAACCGAGTGTGAATTTCGTGGTAAAATGTTTTCAAAATATCACACACCTCTGAACGATCATGAAGTAGATATAGCCATGTTCATCCGAGAGAAGTCATCAATAAAAGATACATAATAATGGTACCCTAACTGACCGGGGACCCTGCATGGACCCCATACATCGGAATGAAGTAAGTCAAAAGGGTTAACCGCACACAACACCAAACGAGAAACATAAGTCGCCTGATGATGTTTAACAAACTTACAGGATTCACATGTGTGGACCGAAATGGCGACAAAGCTTATGTAAGACTGAAGCCAGTGGATAACCTTGGTGAAAATGTAGGCCGAGGGCACAAGAAGAGGTGGATGAGCAAACAAGGGATGGTGGAGTATCGAACATGTACACTCCATCATTAAGACGACCTATACCAAGCTCCCGATTCGTCGATCGCTCCTGAAAAAAACACCAGAAGATGTAAAAATAGCAACACAATTTAAGTCCTTTGTGAGTTCACTGATAAAGAGAAGATTAAAAAGACTGCGAGGAACATGAGCCACTAAAGCGAAGCGAATAAGAGTCAATGCGCATGTGCCAAATCCCACAATAGGGATTGTAGATCCATCTACAACAGTAATTGCAGCGACACCAGTATACGGATGATAGGTAGTAAACATACCTGCATCAATTGTGAGATGATAAAAAACACCAAAATCAAGCATCCAAGCTGTCGGTTGACTAGATATGCAAGCGGTAGAGCCACTAGTCTGAGCAATAAAGGCCGAAGAGGAGGTAAGTGGCAAAACAACGTGATGAGAGTGTAAAAGCGTAATCTCAGCCATAGAGAGTTCTAGGTGGTGATGAATATTGTATGGTGGTGAGGATGCTGCCATGTCGGGAGGGAGATGGGGAAGAGGATATAAGAAACCACTAAGCCAATAGTGAGGGCTAAGGTGGAATAAAAAAAAGGAATATTTGGAAACGGGAAATTAGGCCCGAGCAGGCCTAGGCAGCAGGTCATTGGTAGGGATAGCCAGATAATGCCTTGGCAGGAATAGCCGAGTCAGTAGCATCAAGACGTGCAGGAACAACATGCAGCTAGACACTAATCGGATGTCTGACAGTTACGAACGGATTGCATCAACAGTGTGGCGAGGCAACAACAGGGGTACGTGGGAACAAGCGTCACGTCAGGAGCTGCGTCGTTGAGGGAAGGGGCGGTTGGAGATGCTGCTTGGGGGCGCTGGCCGCATAGGCGTGCACAACCACTGTCGACACATAGGTGTGCGCAACAGAGACCTCAGATCTGAATAGTTGCCGCGTGACAGGAGAGGGCGGCCGACGGGGGACATGTGTAGGGAGGGCCGACGTCGTCCGCGAGATTTAGGCCTGGGAAAATGATAGAGTATGTCTGACCACAACTGACACAACTGTAATATTCTGTTAGGGGGAATATGCTGGGGAATAAACTGGGGAGGGGCCCACGACTGTTACTCAAAGGATTGCTGCACTTTACCTTTTCATACAAAGTAGCCCTCTAAGGGGGGGGGGGTGTTGGAGTTGGGGTCTCTGTCATTTTGATGTCTAGGCTCGGCATAGTGGACCAACAACTCAAGGATATAAACGATACACTCTGACATAGCTGCGTGAGTCGATTGGAATGAGAACGCAACCTGCGCATTCTCATGTTTCTAGTGGAACGCCTCGAAGTGAAGCACCAATCAGAGGGGACTAGCGAAACAAAGAGGTCGGGGTGTGACGAAGCGAATTGGCTCTGTCCGAGGCTCAGTCCAACGCAGGGGAAGAACGCGTATTTAGCGGAAGAAAATTCTGGCAATAAGCAAGGTGAGCTTCCTACTTTCGACCTTCTATAGAAAGGTGACCGACCGAGGGAGGAGATCGGCGTGCGACAAGACGGTGACGACAACAGGGGGACCGAGAGACATGCACTTGTCCTGCCGAAGCAGAAACGCGCTGGCCACGCACGAGACCAGACCTCATCGACATAACAGATGGAGCTGCCAATGTTTGACAGCAGCGACCCACATGGTTGGACCGCGCGAGCTAATTCTTCTTTTTGGATCAACCAAACACCAGAGAATGTGAAGGTGCTGCTCGCCCAGACAAAGTTAGCAATTCAACAGAAGGCAACCACACAAGAAAACACTAAGCAAGGGAGGAATTCTGAAAACAGGCATGAAGACATGACACTTCAGCATGGGGGGGAAATCTGGGAATGCACTGACCAGTTAGTCTCTTTGGCATCTCCAAAGAGTTACAATTCAGCATGCAATTCGCCATTTCTGCAACAACCCCAACAGTGGCATGTTGGGAAAGCAGCGGGTCCCCAGGTTCACAACGGAGGACCACACAACTACAACGAGAGGGAAGGGGGCATGTGGCCGCAGACCTTACAACCCGATTCACAACCACAAATAACGCCCCTGCATGATGGAAAGAAGGGGAGTGATACCGGAGGAACCCCCAACTTCATATCTCCTAAGCTCGCCCATGAAGCAGGAAGGAACATTTGGGAAGTTGCTTGGCACGCCCGGTGGGACATGGGTCCTGACATGTTGGTTCTTCCACCTGGAACTGATTTACATGATCCTTCTCATGTCAACAACATAGGTATTTTCATACAAGGCAAAGTAAGTTCCAGAGTGGCTGTTGCTATGGAGCCCAAAACCGGTTGGGAGGTTATTGAGGCATATGCAGCTCCAAGAAACGAAACTGCACACCTTGCAACACTTATGTGGAAAAAAGGCGAGATTATAGCATGCGGGTCATATAAAGAATGGGTTGAGCGTCTCGACATGACTGTCACACTCTTCGGGCCTTCTAATGTGGAAATCTTGCATGGAGACTTCCTGCGCTTAAGCCCAGAAGATCCCTTACACTCAGAGGGTGGTATTCGTACCAACAAGGGAGGGCTGAACAAGCTCGCTGCATTTCAAAAGAAGGCCCTAGCATATGCTTTATCCTGTCTGGCAGTAGAGCAAGTTAATTACAACCATTTGCTGAACAACCAAAAGGAGAATGAAGATGCTGTGAAGTCAGTTCTACCTCTAGGTGTTCAACAGCTTTCAACAACCGCGATAAAGATTTCAAATGATGTCTGTGAGGAGTATTTCATGCTCCTAGGGTGCAAGACACTTGGTGGTAACTTGAAGGAATTCATTGTTGGTGAGTATAAAACTTTACTTCGTTCATTGGACATCCAAGAGCCAATTACTGAAGCAACATTGTTTACACCAAAGAAAAGTTTTGAGAGAGGTGCTTTTGATTTTCTCTTGTCTTATTCTCTGAAATCCGAAAGGGAAGATGCATAAGTTTTGTTTGTCGTCAACTCCTTTGTCATATTAGGGCGTGAAACGGTTTCTATTGATGAGCCTATGGATTGTTTCATGACATGCTTGTCATGGATTTTACAACTACAGCCCCAAAGACATTATGATGAATGTGTCTCTGCTTGCAAAGTGGCCTCCAATGATAGCACATCTGCCGGGTTCCAAGATGATTTGGTGGTAGAAACAAATGGATTTTGTGTTGGGAAGGGAGTTAAACATGAGAGCAATGCTGCTATTTGGGTAGTAAAACCAACATTTTTTTGAAGAAGCGGGTTATGAGATGGAGTACAAGGCTACCTCTATCGGTTTAGCCAAGCCAAGGATCGGAGCGGAAAAAGTATGGGAATCTTCTGTGTATGCTGTATCACTTGAACCTGTTGGAACTCCACAAACTGTTCACCCTCCTAGTTCCAATGGTTGTGACCGCAGGGAGAATGCCACTAGTGAAGAGCCAAAACACACCGACAAGGATGAAAAAGCGGGGGGGGGGGGTGTTTCGGGTTTGAGGGCCAGGATTGGTTGATTAGGAGCATGAGGTTGATGCTAGATCGGCAGAAAAGGGAAACGACTGGGGAGTTGGCCTTGAAAATTACTGTCCGGTTAGGTGGCAGCAGCAGTTCGGGTGCCACGCCAAGGTGTGAAGTGTTGGAAGCTACTTGGGAAACAGTCTTTACCAACTGTGGGAAACAAATTCTAGTAATGGGGCCGAAGGATCACAGCAGGGGAACTTCAGTTGGCACAACTGGCTTGGTGGTTACAAAGTTCTTACAGCTGGCGCAGCTGTACGACACCTTCTGGAAAAAGGAGAAGGGGGTCCCACCACACAGCTTGACAAGCAGTGGGTTACGCCTAACAAATTGGGGGGAGTTTGTTATGACTTTCCCACAACTGTTAGGGGACCCACATGGGAATAAGTTGAGGGAATATGCTGTAGGGCCCATGGGGAGGGAGTGGGAGCCATACATCATAAATTTGAGACTGGAGTGGTCCTTGCAGCTTGGGCTGGGAAGGCTGCACTACTGCAGGCGGCCCCTGGGTGCAGATGCCCTTGGCACGCAGTTGAAGTCTTTTCGTCCAATGCATAAGGCGCAGGTGAATCTATTGGGCTGGGATGAAGAAACTTTGAATGTTTTGGCTGGACCACACTTGATCAAGACAAACAATCAGCGGTGGCAACAGTCTAAACAACAACAGGCAGCAAGGGCTCTAGGGCTAAACAACTTGCAGAGGCGTCCTGGGGCAACATCGATGTGGGAGGAAGAATTCACGGACTATAATCAGTTCTCCTCAGTCTTGAGGACAAGACTGATTCTCAAGGGGTGGCGAGTGATAGAGTCTATGTCTTACCACAACTGGCACAACTGTAATATTCTGTTAGGGGGAATATGCTGGGGAATAAACTGGGGAGGGGTCCACGATTGTTACTCAAAGGATCCCCAGGGAATATGCTGGGGAATAAACCTGGGAGGGGCCCACGGTTGTTACACAAAGGATCCCAGGGGAATATGCTGGGGAATAAACCTGGGAGGGGCCCACGACTGTTACTCAAAGGATCCCAGGGGAATATGCTGGGGAATAAACCTGGGAGAGGCCCACGGCTGTTGGAACGCAACATAACCACGGGGCAGACAGTCGGTGAGCGGGGCTGGAACGCTTAGCGACGGGTAAACGGCGAGAGGGGCTGTTGGACGCTTAGGCAGCGACGGGCGACCGACATCATATGGGGCGGCAGGGCGTGTCTGGGAAGGCCAACACCATCAAGGGTGGTGGGGCGCGACGAGGTCGCGATCAGAGTGGTTGGCAGCTAGGGCTTGCGTGTGGAGGGTGGCGGGACGCGGGACGCGGGACGCGGCGGTCTGAATGAAGGGATGAGGTGACGTTCAAGGGAGGCCGACACACATAGAGGGGAGCAGAGAACGACGGGGTTGGTAGGGCGCGACAGAGATCGGCGAAGGGAGGCAGGTATTCGATGCGCAGCGGAGGAAAAAAAATCGAAGTGGGGTTATTCCTTTGATACCACGTAGATTGATACACTTCCTACCTCAAAGAGAGGTGGGGACCTTCATTTATAGATAGAGGAAAATTAATACATGTAGGAGGAAAACGTTGTGGGACTTGGAAATACACTAAAACGGGTCTAACAATATACAACAACTTGTAAAACATCACCCAAAACTCATATTGGATATCTTCCAAAACACTTTTGGAAAACTATCATTAACTTCACCGTGTATCACATTATATGCGATACCTTGTGAATCCCCATCCAAAACTCTTTTGGATAAACTGTGAAACACTTTTAGAGTAGCCTTTCGAGTCAAACTCAATCCCCATTTAGTCAATCACAAAGTGTGACCCCACAGACATTTTTAGCGGTGACAACAAATATGAATCACCGGATCCATAAATATAAGCAAAGAGCAGCCTCTAACAAAACATCAATGCCACTCAAACTACAAAGGGATCTGGTGTGATCTCTTTCAAACACAGTATATCCATACCTTTGTTCGCCAACTGCATCATATGTAAGCATGCCTTCTCATTTGATCCCTTTGTCCAAGACAGAGTAACCACAAAACACAAAGCATGTCAATCCCGTATAGCCACTCATACGTTCTCGATTTTCTGAGTATAGATTATCTAGGTTGATGAATACATCACGTGTCATTCATCTTTATCGATGAACACATCACATGCCCATCACCTGGATAGATAAACACATCATATGTACTATTTAGGTATGACTATACACTTCCTTAGTCTATCACAATCGAGGACCCAAATGCTGTACTCGTCATACGAGAGGACAAATCCCATATTGGTTACGCTCCAACCGATGACATGATCAACATTATACCCAACCATGCCCTGATTAGTTAAACCTCAAAGCTTGTGTTAGAAATGTATCAAAGTATGAAGATTCTCATGCTAGGTATCTCACCAACCTCAGGTAGCGGTATAACGACCCTGCCTTTTCTTACATTACCATTACATCATTTTAAAGATAAACAACATAATAGTATTACACATAGAGGATCCAAAGGTTTAGTGTCTTGGGAAAACTAGGACGAAACATAACATTTACAACATCATACATAAACATTTATTTAATTCCTTCTTCTCTAGCTTCTTATTGGCACTTGACCTCTCCTTAGTACATTTAGTCACCTGAGGATATACATCAAAAAGGGGTAAGCTAAAAGCCCAGTAAGAGGATAGAAAAGAACAATATAACATTGGGTGAGCATAATCATAACTTAGGCATAGACTCATGAACATAAGAGGAAACATTAATAAAAGACATGAAATGTGGCAATGCATAAAAAATGAAACATCATGTCTTAGTGGTTAACTACCACACATACTTGTGAACAATGCTAGCATCATGTTCACACATCATTTCACTTTTACTCATGAGATTCATCACTTTGCCCAATGCATTGGAGCGCTGTATAATTCCGGACGCACCCGTCACATTCAAACATTCATATTGCGCTATATAATTCCGGGCGCACCCGTCACATCATAATATTAACATTATCATGCTTGCCACATTACGAATAATTGAAACTTGAACATAAAATAACCCATGGAATGAAATGGGTTTCACATCGTACATTCATAAACATTTGTTTCCCAAAAGAAAGAGGAAATAACATACTTGATACAAGAACCATGAACTTTGAGTGAGAAGTAAAAGGTGTGTTCTTGAAAGAAGAGTTTTTTTGGAAAACATTGAGTTTTTCATAAAATCAAGTATATCCCAAAATATGGAAAACATGTATATCCCAAAATAGGAAAGATAATGATGAACAACAGATTTTTAAGGAGTAACCATACCAAAAATGAAGTGAAAGAGGGAGAACCTGAAGAAAGAAAGCTGGGTTCGAGAATTTCCCCTTACCTTGTATCCGAAAGCTTTCTTCACTTTAAAGTCCCGTATAACCACATTAGATTCATTAATTAACAATTCCAGAACCTTGTATACATGAAAGTGGTTCATTATGGTTTCATTAGGTTATTTTATGAGCCTTCAGATGAGTTATAAAGTTCAAATCCATTGTTCGGGAATGTTTCTTTTTATGGTTTTCTTGAATGGTTCACTTGTATTCATAAATGGAAGTTCGTGTAGAACATGGATAAACATCCAGAACTGATATTACATGTTATTAATGATATTCCAGGAGTTCAAATGATCTTATATTGAATTATGTTATATACCATGTGGATGAATCATTAGTTAAAATTTAATGATGATCGTTTAGGTTAATTCGGGAGATTTTTCGACCACAACGAACTTGTTTTGTTTAATCATTTAGTAATATGAACATAAGTTAGTTCAAGAACAATAAATAGGATATAATACATATAATATAATCTGGTTCAACCATAAAACTGGTTTCATGACCAGATCTAAAGGAATTAAAGCAAATTGAAATCACATCGTCTATGATGTCGGTAATTCGACACATCACGGACAATGTTTTTATTCCTTGAATAAGTGGGAGAGGAGAAGAAGAATGATGATGAATTTTCCATGAACATGAGAACATCCAGAATATACAAGATTTCTGGAGCTTTCATGCCTCTTGGATAAGAGGAAAATGAGGAAATAAAAAGAACAGAAAGGAACTTGAAGAAAAGTTATTCCTTACGAAAATTCAGCATCCTAACGGCTATGGATCATGGTTTTAGAAAACATTAAAAAGAGAGGGGACAAGGGTCACCCATCTAGAAATGAATCATAATACAACATAGAGAAAAGATAAAATGAAAATAAGAACATGGTACGAAAACATGAAAGTTATACCACATGAAAGAGAACTTGGATGAAAAAAAAAGTTGAGAATTCTCTTACCTTGTAGAGTAACTCCAAAGACTTAAGGTTTGAACCTTGGGGGCTTGAGGACCTTGAGATGACTACTAGGGAGGTAAGAAGACCAGAGCTTCGTTGAGGAGGAATTTGGAATGAATGAAATGAAGAAATGAGTTGGTATTTATAGCAAAATTGAGGGAATATTTTAATAATTTCCAAGGGACACCTCATTAGTGGTATTTGCAAAACCATGGGTTTTCCCATGGTATTTGCCCATGGTATTAGCCACTTGGAACACCTTACATCTTTTTTTTACTGAATACAAGTCAACCAGAATTATTACATTATTATTACATCATTAGTGATGTCATTAAACACACCGAAACTCAAAACTGTATTTTTACTATTCATCGAAAATTCAACTGTTTCAGTAAAACTCTAAAAATTCACCACAGCTATTTTTCGACGTGTAGAATTCAAAAATGAACTCCATTTTTTGAAAATAATTTTCTAAATATTATTAATTTAATTTTTAAATAAAACCATAATTAAAAAATTAACAATTTTAAAACTAGAACTGCTTTTATATTATATTGAAAAATTAATCAAGATATCATTATCTTAAAGCCTTATGAAAATAAAATAATAATACAATTTACTATTCATTAGGGTCGTATTACTATTCGCAAGGGTATGCTACTATTCACCAAAAAAACATGTTGGTTCCATCAGACTTCAAATAACTTACCGAACACAAATGTAGATGACCGCTTTTCGAAATTCAAAGTATAGAAGTGGAAAAATTATGTTTAGTGATCACATAGTATTTAGTATCATGATATGTTATTGCTTTCTAATGTGATTATACTCTAAAGCATAATTATAAGAAGAGATTTTTATTGATAAAACATTGGGTCGTTATAAGCGAAGACTCCAAATATGATCCATGCGTCCCCAGTATACTAACGACATAGTGTACAACACTCCATGTGGTATACTTCGTGGGTCATCCAGCACACAAAACCTGTTTCATGTTTCATGAGCATATTCCGTATCTCGATACAAGAATTATACTCGCACTGACCTTAACATTTCATCATAACCTATAAATCTTCATGACGAACATCGGTTAGGGATTACTCAAAGTCGTACTTTGAGAGGTCAGTTATCATTACACTTCTCGAAATGTATATCAATATATACATATATGCAACCAACGTGAAAAAATGATAAAATGAAGATTGCCTTTAGTATAACATGATACATTTTATACTCTTAAACTCCTTAAGAATACTTAACAAAACCATTCGTAAGCGACTGTCTCACATATCTTATATGATAGACTGTCAGATCAACCTTATGTTTGGTGCATTTTTAGGGGTTTTGTTAAACTCATTACATCTCTATGGAATTCCTGTCACATTACTATGTGACCACTTGATAAAACCCTCCCATTAAACTCTTTAGTGTGTAACATCTATGAAGAAAACAAATTTGAATGATGGTGAGATTTTGGAATCTTATTTTTAATGTTTTAACTCCTTGAACATATTTAAACTCCTTAACTTCACAATATCAAATGTTATGATATTAATAATCTATGCTGTCTACTTAGAACTCTTTCCAAGTACATAATCATTCATGGAACCTTTTTCATCCAACTTTTCCCTTGAAATATTTTGGCAACTAATGTAACTATTTACGTCAATTTTAACCAACATATATCCCAAACCCCTTTTGAATATAAGGTGACATTGACTTTAAGTTTTGACTGGTATAATCCTTTATTTGATAATTTTGAACTATTCTAAGTCCAAATGTATTCCTACCAGCCTCTTAGACACTATATTCTCTTCAAAGTATCTTGTTAAGATACACAAACTCCTTTGTGTTATGAAATAAAACTTATTTTCTTTTAGTAGGAATATTTAGCAAATAAACTGTTATTTCCATATCATATATGGTATTCTATGTGTTTGGAGCCTTTTCTTGAAAATAAGATTATTCTTTAAAATATGTTATTGATGTTGGTGGAATTTCAATTCCTTATATTTTAACAAACTGGATAAACACTTTATCCTGGTTAAAACATTTCTATCCTTATCTTCTTCTCAAAACATGTTGTAGAACTTGATGAATCATAAACCATGTGTATATAATCCATTATCTCATATTGTTCATAACAACACTTTGTTAACAAACAATTCCTTTTATCATATAAGAGAAATGAGATAACTATACACATCATTTACTTAGATCATCCGAGCTTGATAAATTCCTTTGCATTCAAATCTTTGATGTAACAACTCTTTGCTTCATCACTAGAATGCAAATTACAAGCTTTATCAAATTTTCCCTTGATTTTGAACTCCTGTATATTTTCAAAATTTGTAAAGTATACATTTGGTATCACATACCTTTCAAAACCGAATAATTAATTTCTATAACACCGATACTTGACATGGACATTCAATGGAATTTCTCAAACCCCTTAAAGGACAATTCCATCACATGGAATTATTATTTCCCCTTCTTGATAACTCCTTTAGGTTTCAATGATCTTGGCGGACTACTCGAAGAAACATCATTGAACCCTCCAACTAACTTTTCTTTTTCTAGTTTGAACTTTTACCCACTTGTACTGTTAATACCAGAACCTAGACATCATATGTCCAGTTCATCTATTCTCAATATTTTGAGAAAATATGGTAAACATTTCTTGAGCTCATTCACATTGTTGGAACTTTTTCATCAATGACAATGCAATGAATTCCTTAACCAGAATAAGCCTTGAGGAAACCCCTGGTCTCATCAGGTCATTAACATATCCAATTATATTGGATATATGACCGGAGACTAAAATTCTTTTGGTCATCTTGCATTTAATGCTTTTGAGACCTTAAGTGAATCATTTTATGCTTCTCATTAGCATCTAGATTCAAGTGTTGAACAACTTCAACATTTGGGTTTCTTAGGAAGGTGTTTTTAACACAAAATTTCTCTTAAGAACATTTCTTAGGTTTTGTACCAGTCTTAAGAAGTTGCTTACAATAAGGTTCTCCTTTCTATAAGATTGATTTCAAAGTTTAGTTTGATGATGATGATGCTATTATCTACAACAGAAAATTTTACCAGATGAGTACCATGTTTTACAAACATTTAATAAGGACTTTTATTAAATGTGTTACCACTAAAATGATGACCCCTTTTAAATTCATCATATCCATTAGTGAGCCAAAACCCATATTTCATAATGACTTACATTGGTTACCACGCTAATAAGCTATGACTATACCTGGTATACAACTGTTGTCAATCATATCATATATTATTATTGGATGGTTGAGTGGACAACTCTTTACCCAAATCCATCATGTGGATTTACTCAACTCGATTCGTCTGATATCCTAACGGTTAGAGTTTTCTAGTTAAGTGTAACCCAGAACAAACGCTAAGAACAAACACATAACGGTTAGGGTCACCTCATTAAGATAATCCAGAGTCACCCAGTTTTGGCATGACCTATCCGGTTGGATGATCGAGGTCTTGACAAGTGCCACTTTGAAATCTCATTTCTCCTACCAAATCAATATGTTCAAACCACATTGATGTTTAGCCCTTTACACAACTCATAGCCTGCGTTGCTAACCCAAATTAAAAGTCAACTGTACTCGTACAAATCAAAATGCTTCCTATGCATAAGGTACATGATACCCTTTCATGTAAAGACTTAGAATTATACGAAATCAATAATCTCCATGAGTAAGTTTGAAGCCATAGATAACCAACCCTCACTTTTCTAACAAGGCATAAGCCTTTAGGTCAGTGAGAAGTTCGACCCAAAGTCCCTCTATCTAGATATACTTTACTCAAGAGAGACTTCAATTCCATCATAAAACCTTTTCAGGTAAAAACTTAGAATTATATGAAATCAATAATCTCCATATGAATAAGTCTGGAGCCATAGATAACTGTTAAAATGAGGAAACCCCCTCGCCTCCTTACCTCAAAGTGAGGCGGAGACGTTCATTTATAATGAATGAGAAACTCCACATCGGACCACAAGTCCGATGTGGGATACAGACTCTAACACTCCCCCTCAAGCTAGGTGTACCTAGCTTGGACACATAATGAAAAGAAAACAATAAAACAGATGCTAACACTCCCCTTGAAGCTGGACATACCCAGCTTGATTACAAAACATGACGAAAACAGAAGAAACGGAAATAAGAAAAATGATGTTGATGCTGCTCCCCCGCAAGATGGTAATGTGATGCCGCTGAAAAAGGATGGGTCGTCGCCGGAAAAGTGCGGGGCCGGACATCAGAGCGCCGGGAAATCCACACTGACGGGTCGGTCGTCAGAGCGTCGGGAAAATCCACACTACGGGCCGGTCGTCAGAGCGCCGGGAAAACCGTAATGTGGGGCCGATCGTCAAAGCGCCGAGGAATCCGCTCGGGAGGGCCGGTCGTCAAAGTGTCGAGGAAGCCGCAATGGCGGTGCCGGTCGGCGAAGCGCCGGGAAATCCACTGAAGGAGGCCGGCATGGAGGGAGCAGATGAGCAGAGGTGGTACGGGAGGCCGGCAGGGCTGGAAACCGGCCGCTGGAGGAGTCGGCAGGGATGGAGGCCGGCTGTCGAAGGGAGGCCGCCGGGCAGAGAGGCGCGCGGGAGGGCGGAAGGAGCCGCCGGACAGCAGCAGACCGCCAAGGAAGGGAGGCCGCTGGGAAGGGAGGCTGCCGGCGCAGGGAGTCCGCCGGAACATCCGCAGGAGGCGTGGAGGCCGGCTGCTGGAAGCGCTGGCAGAGGGAGAGGCCGGAAGCAGGAGGAGGGGAGTCGCGCGCATGGAGCCGCGTAGGGCAGGCCGTCGGGGCAGGGCGGGGCCGCTGGATGAGGGAGGGCCGTCGGCGGCTGGAGAACCAGGGAGCCGCGCAGAGGAGGGTCGCCGGTGGCTGGAGAACCAGGGAGAGGCGCCGCGCGCAGCGGGGAGGCCGCCGGCGGGGCGCGCGGGTGATGGCGTCGGGAGCAGCGGGAGACCGCCGGGAGCAGCGGGAGGCCGTCGGGAGCAGCCGGGAGTCGCGGCGACGGGATGCGCGCGCAGGAGAGGAGCAGCGGGAGGAGCTGGGAGCCGGGGAGCCGCGTCGCGCCGGGAGGAGCCGGGAGCCGCGTCGCGGGAGGGACGAGCCGGGAAGCCGCGTCGCGCCGAGGGCGAGCCGCCGGGGAAGAGGCCAGGCCGAGGCCTCGGGAGGGAGGGGTGAGCCGCCGGGAAATCGCGCAGGGCAGAGGCGGAGGGGCGGCGGCGGTAACCCTACGGGGCTTTGAGGCCGCCGCCCCCTCGGACGGGAAAAAAAATGAGTAAACCCTAGAGCAAAATAAAAAAAGATGGGAGGGAGGGTCGGGAAGATCCCTTTGATACCATGTTAAAATGAGGAAACCCCCTCGCCTCCTTACCTCAAAGTGAGGCGGAGACGTTCATTTATAATGAATGAGAAACTCCACATCGGACCACAAGTCCGATGTGGGATACAGACTCTAACAATAACCAACCCTCATTTTTCTAACAAGGCATAAGTCTTCGGTTTAGTGAGAAGTTCGACCCAAAGTCCCTCCCATAAATACTTCACTCAAGAGAGACTTCAATTCCATCATAATTTCAAGACCCAATATGTATAAATCATAACTAACTACTTAATTCAAGCTCATAACCCAATACCATCCAAGGTCAAGGTGAAAGAAAACGAAATCAATTATCATACGTAGTATGTAACTCGTTGGATGCATGTATGATAATCTCTAGAAGCAGTTTAAACAATTTTAAACTAAAACATACACATTAATAATATAAACAATTTATAACCATGAATAAAGTAGAGAATATCTTTTAAATAAATAAACAATTCACATATTTAAACTTGAGATAAACTATCTATGAACAATTCATAAATAAAGTAATTATAAAGTAATTATATAATTAAAGTAATTATAAAGTGATTCACATGCAATTTTCTTCCTTGCGCTGTGTTCCGCAGTGACAGATGTAATTGACCTAGTATTTAAGTAATTACAAACATTTTATAAATTACCCATATATCAAGGATGTTTTATAATTTAATAAATATAAACACTTTATATTTATTCCAATATGAATTCCTTTATATTATTTCATTATAAGACATTTAATCTTAATATATGATATTTCATGAAATATAAACATTTTATATTTCAATTCTATCATGTAACTATTTATATAATCTAAATATCACATATTTATCATTGTTTAAACCTTTTTTTTAGGAACGTAGGTGTGAGTGTGAGGGAAGATAGGAAAAACAATCATATACACTGTATTGAAACAACAGAAAGATCCTTCAAGAAGAGGATTACAGGAGAAGACGAAGGAGAAAGAAGTAGAACTCCTCAGGGAAAGACCACTCTCCTGAGGCCAAGGTCAGAACCTCCCAAGGTTGAGACCTCCGGTCAGTTTAGCTGAACCAAAACAAAATATTTGAATCACCTACCACCAAATGCTAGTAATTAATATCCCCTACCTACCGCAACCAACCCAACAAACTAATGCAAAGTAATAGACAATACTGCCCACTCTCCTGAGGCCAAGGTCAATACCTCCCAAGGTCGAGACCTCCAGTCAGTCTAGCTGAACCAAAACAAAATATTTGAATCACCTACCACCAACTGCTAGTAATTAACATCCCCTACCTACTGCAACCAACCCAACAAACTAATGCAAAGTAATAGACAATACTGCCCCTGACAGTTACAACCCATGCCCTTATACGGACAGCCCCCCTCCCTACCCTCACATTCCTATCATTACCTCCTTCTTGGAAAACCACGTTGTCCTCAAGGTGAATAACTAGATAAAGCTCTGAATGAACTCGTTCACCATTGCAGTTTGCCAATAATTTGAACCTGTAAGTCCCAGTGGATTGGCGCAGACGCACCTGGGGGGTGAATCAGGTGTTGTCAGTTTTTGCAAAATTCCAACTATTCTTTTAAACCTTTTACGGTCTTTTTGAACTTTTGTTGCCGGTTAAGACAAATGAATCTTTTCTTGTTTAACCCAACATACCTTTATGCAATGCAAATAAAGCGGTAAAGTTGGCACATGTGTTTTTACAAGGTTAGGTTCTTCTCGGGAATCTTACTCCTTGCTGTGCTTGAGATGTCTAAGTCCCACTAAAATCTTTTCATCAATTTATTTGAAGTTTGGCTAGGGATTATCCCGAAACCAAGTCACACCATATTACACAGGTGTGGGTTCACCATATTACACAGGTAAACAAATGCGGCATCCCACAATACCTCATCAAGGTGACATCCCACCAGCTGTTCTCCTCAACTTTCTTTTTCCTTGTTGAAGTAGATTGTAGGAAGATAAAATGAGAGACCCAAACCCCCAAAGGTGTACTCTCTAAAGGAGCCCTTGGGGTGTATTTATAATGAATATTAAAAACCACACCGGACCTGAAGTCCGATGTGGGATGCAGACTCCAACACTCCCCCTCAAGCTAGGTGTACCTAGCTTGGACACATAATGAAAAGAAATCAACAAAACAGATACTAACACTCTCCCTCAAGCTGGACATGCCCAACTTGATTACAAAACCAGACGAAATAAAAAGAACGCTCCAAAGGCTGCTGATCCCCCTCACGATCGAAGCTCCTGCGCAGGATGATGGATGAATGATGTCGCGGACGCAACAGATGAACCACACAGAGACCGGGTCGGTTGACGGAACGCCAGGACTGCCGCACTAGTGGGGCCGGTCGATGAAACGCCGGGAAATCCAAACTAGCACCGGGAAAACCGCACTTGCGGGGCCGGCGACGGGAGGCGTGGATTCCGCATAATTGTTGCGGGATTTGGCGGCGCCAACAGATCCAAATCCTAGGTGGTCGAGCTGCTACGCCAGCGAATGGGCGTGCCGGCGGATAGAGATGCGGCTGCCGAAAAGATGCCGGGAGATGCCGACGAGGCGGAGATTCTGCAGGAGGTGCCGAAAGGGAGCGGATGAATCCAGTCGGAGGGAGGGCCGCCTTGCAGGAGGAGGCCGACAAGGAGGGAGAGCAGCGGACGGAGCAGGCGCAGCTGGCCGTCGGGAGCAGATGAGCAGCAGATTGGGGAGGCGACATTGCAGCGGGATTGCAGCGGAGATGCGTGGGGACGGATCTGGGATCTGCCCGGAACAGTCCGGATACCGCCGGATCCGGCCGGAAATCGTCGGATCTGGCCGAAAAATCCGGGAAGGGCCGGGAGGGCGCGCGGAGGGCCGGCGACGGGAGAGGGAGGAGGGTCGCTGGACGGGAGGAGCGCCGCGGGACGGGAGGGCCGTCGAGAATCGGGTGCCACGGGATGGAAAGGGCTTGAGGGCCGCTGACAGAGGGCCGCGTGCGGGAGGCGCACCGGGACGGAGGGCCGCTGGATAGTGGAGGGGCGCCGTGTGACGGAGAAAGGGCGACGCCGGCGCGACGGGAGATACCGACGGTGGAGAGAGCCGCGCGGGGGGAGATCCGCCGGTAGGGAGGGGGTGACGCGGGGAGCCTGGACGCCGGGGAGCCGGGAGCCGCGCCAGGCAGAAGGGCCGCCGGAGAGCCGGCAGGAGCAACGGAGGGAGGGGGGGGGCTATTTGGATTGGAGCCGCCGCCCCCCGGACGGGGAAACCCTAAAGGAAGGGAAAAAAAATCAGGAGGGAGGGTCGGGAGTAAATCCCTCTGATACCATGTAGGAAGATAAAATGAGAGACCCAAACCTCCCAAGGTGTACTCTCTAAAGGAGCCCTTGGGGTGTATTTATAATGAATATTAAGAACCACACCGGACCTCAAGTCCGACGTGGGATGCAGACTCCAACATAGATCACCAGGTCTGCCCAGGATGTCAATGCATCGCAAATATGATCTGCTTCCTCAGACGCAGAGTCTTCGACTGCCTTGTAGTCTTCAACAACAGGTGCAATCAACTCGATCTCTGTTTCTTGCCTTGTAGTCTTCAACAACAGCTGCAATCAACTCGATCTTTGTTTCTTCAGAATCTCAAGAATACTGTTCCAGAAAACTGTACTTGGCGAATAACCTTGTAGGTGAACAATGCAAGCTTGGGCTTGCTCTTGTTCACTTTCTTCTTCGAAAACCAGCAATTTTTTCTTCACCACTGGCTCAACACACTCTTCTTCTACTTTATGAGAGTTCTCTCTTGGTTTCTTCTTCGAGAGCACTAATTCTCTCTGCTCTTCTTGCTTCCACTTCAAGGGCTTCTACAGCTCTTGGCTCACTTATTCAAAATCACTCACAAAACCATACAACTCTCTTCTATATTTTATTTTGCTCCGACACATCTTTTTGTGGAGTCATTTTCATATTCCCATAAATGGAAATATCTCCAATGAATCTTACGCTACAGCTGCATGCATAAGTCCCCTTTTTTTCTTTCCCATGATCTCCAGTATCTTTCTTTTTCAATTCAAAGAGTATTGCAAAAATACCCCTATTTATTTCTCTCTTTTTCCTTATCTCTTTTGTCTCGGCCGAATATGTCTCCTCTCTATTCTCTAGCAGGCTCAAGTGTCTTCTTCTCAAAATGCTTCCACAGAGATCCACATTTAAAAATCACTTATCAAAGGTTGTGTCAAATGTGGAGCAGCAACAACAGTGGTGCGGAACAACTAATTTCAGCTTGAGTGCATTTCATAAATTCTGTAACGTCCCCGATCCGGAAGCCACTAAACCGGTGCTCCGAGTTGGGTCGTCACATGACCTCAAACGCGCCTCCTCATACGCTAGAGGTTGCCGACTAGCGGCGAGGGTCTAATAAGTCACGTGGGGAGACTATACCCTCTTTATCAGAACAAGCCACAACAGAACATAATATAAATAGCGGAAACAATACGAACAACCAATAAACATGCATAACCAAACATTTCCCAAACGGGTACAACCTCAAATCAAATACAACAGTGTCATGTCGTACTAGTAGTGCAAGATGAAGAAACCCAAAATGAAACAAACGGCCAAAACTCCAAACGGGTCCCGACTCTAAGTTCGGGTCCTCCTCCATGTACATCCTGAGCCCAACTTAACATCTCACAGTAGGGCCTCTGCCCTTGTCCTGACCTGCAACCAAGAGATCTACTCGGGTACCCAACGACGGCCCGAGCAGGGTGTGAGTACAAAACTCAGTAGGCTACCACCAACGGTGTCTACAAAATATCCAGTCTAATAGATAGTGCATGCAAGTACAAAATGAAAGGTAAGTAAGCAAGGGACAGTTCAAGTGCCATTAGTTAACAATGTTCATTTAATTCATGACTAGCATTTATGCCAATCCCATTTCTTATACCATCTTCATTACATAAGCCATATTGATCACATGTTTCATGGGTTAGGCATAAATATCATCTACACAAGGGTCTAAGGCAATCAATCACAAAGCATAGGGAATACAAATCAAGTCCCTATCTCACTAGGGATCCACATATCACATCAACACATTATCCTCACCTTGAAGCCTCAGTCCGGGTGGAATGCAATGGTTAGGGGAATAGAGTCTCCGTCCCCTTCCCTAACCCGTGCATTTTGGGGTGGAGTTTAGAGCCTCAGTCACTCGACCCGTGGGTGTAAAACCTCAAGTCAATACCCCACTCTACCAAGTCATGTGCACATGCTTATTTATCATTCACCACAAAACACCATACATAACACAACCAAGCATATGCAATGCCATTGGATATCACAATGCATAACACAACATGTGAATTAATACTATGCCATAACCCATTAATACATTTACCATTTACCATTCACGTCTATTTAGCCAAATTCCCATTCCCGTCCCTTAACCCATTAGGTGTGTTCAACAACCCCTATGACTTAGCCAAATTCATCATTGACCATTCATTAACCCATTTAGCCCATTTATCATTTCAAAGGCATTCACCCACTTATGCATTTCAAGTACATTTCTCATATCACATAACACAATCCCTTTACTACATTCAATCATTTAGGTGTACCACCCAATTTTCATGTATTAACCCATTCCACAAATTCATTCACTTTCTTATTACATCCCATTAACACATTCCCCATTTCCCATTCCATGACCCAATTGCAAGTTCACCATTTAATATGCCCTAATCCCCTTAGGCATTTCTAACCAAAATTCATGAAACAATCGACATAACCTCTTTCAACCCAATTACTCATTTTCATGTCATTCCAACAACATCTTATGCCCTTATCACCCTAGGCATATTTATCATCATTCCATTTACAACCTAATCAACCGTTAAAACATGTTTGACATGGGTTCCACATTATTATTCGGCAATCATTCACTTAACCCTTCTAGGTCCGGAAATGCCGGCGCACCCCATGGGTGGCCCTAAAATGGTCAAGTCACCCCCTACGCATCTCACGGGGATCGTGAGGGTTTCAAGAAAATCATTTAGACACCCAATTTACCCAATCATACTCAAGGCAACCAATACACAACAAGAGATAGGCAAAATCCCAACACACATGCCCAAATCTATAACAAAACTATGAGATATAACTTGTAGACCACCTACCTCGAATTCGATGATGAACGCACTCTTAATCTTAGCTTTGGATCCGGATTCAAACACCCTTTGAAGCTTCAACCTAAAACTCACCCGAAAAAGAGGGTTTTAGAGCTTCGGAAGGAGATGGGAGAAAGATGAGAACCCTAATCGAAGAGAGAAAGCAAGGAGAAGATTAGACTTACCTGGAGCTTCGATCCGCAACCAACGGCGCTCTAAACGGCCAAGAATCGAAGGAGAAACACTCTTGGGAAGCTTGGGTCGTCCAAGTTCGTCACTAGGGTTGAGAGAGGAAGAATGAAGGAAAATCCTGAGTTGGGGTTTAAAAGCCCGGAGTGGCAATTTTGTAAATTTTCCAACTTTTCTGGGCCGCACGGTTTACCCGCATGGTTTGCCAAACCGTGCGCAAACTGTGCGTGAGCCACTGCCCAAAGAACACCCCTTCGTACGGTTTCCTGGGAATTCCGCACGGTCTGCTTAACCATGTGCCAACCGTGCGTAAGCCTCTGTCCATGGCTGTACGGTTACCTGGGATGATCCGCACGGTTTGCACTAACCGTGCGCAAACCGTGCAACATGCCCAAGAACCCCCTTTTTCTTCCTCTTTTGTGTCCTGAACCCCCAGAACACCCCCGAGCCTTCTCCTGAACTTTGGGAAACTTATTTTGCCCAAAAAGGAGAGGCCAAACCAAAACTTAAACAAAAACATACCTTAAGAAGATCCGGGATCTTACAATTATGTAAGATTCAGCTTGAGTCTCTAAATTTCAGCAAGCAACTCAGCTCATTTCTTCTTCATCCCTGCTTGAATCACAAGTTATTTTGTGATATTCAACTCAACTGAAGCACAACACATGCATTGACTGATTTTTTTTCTCACATTTCCAGATTTAAGAAATCTGTAAGTTCCTCAGCCTGCCATGTCAGTTAGCTTTGATTTCCTTTGAATCAGTCATGAAGATCAGCCTCTCACTCACTCATTCAGCTTTTATCACAATGATTTAGACTCTGATGAACAACCCAAGCATTGAATCAATGATATCTGCATTATTCTTGGAAATTCATTTAATTTCTTTTTCTTTCTTAAGAAGCTCATCCACTTGATCTTCTTCAAACTCAGGCTTGAATCACACACCCTTTGAGTGTTTGTGATATTTAGAACATGAATGAATAGTTCAGGCATCATCTCATTTCTTCTTCAAAATCTTCAATTCTGGAAACTCAGTTTTTCAATCCGCAGAATCTCTGAATTTTTCAAAGTCTGGCATGACTCATACGCAGGTCTGGATGACTTGTACGCAGCTCCAGTTGACTGGTACGCAGCTTCCTGTGACTCATAATTAGCATGAAAATTACACATCATACGCAGTTCCCAAATGACTCGTATGCAGAGTCAAATGACTCGTACGCAGAGTCAAATGACTCGTACGCAGAGTCAAATGTCTCGTACGCAGAGTCAAATGACTCGTACGCATATCATAATGACACGTACGCAGAGCATAAAGACTCACACATTGCTTTGAGTGACTCGTACGCAGGTTATGATGATTCATAAGCAGAGTCAGAAATGACTCATACGCATATCCCTTTGCCTCTGAAATGCCTCTGAAATGGCTCATATGCAACAATTCGGACTTAACCAATTTTCTGCTTCAAACTCCAAATCCATATTTATTCAAATTGATTCAGAGGCACTTCAAATTACAGCCTTAACTGCAGGCTTCAAACCACTGTTAAGCCAGTTCTGCTCTAAAACTTTGAACCTGATAAAACCCTTTTAAATTCAGCTATACAAGCTGTCCAGTAACAGTCCAGTTCAGCCAGCTTCACTCTCAACTTTCCACTTCTTGTAAACTGTTGTAGACAAGACTTCTCTCACACTTAAAAACACTTGTCTTGGACTTGAGGACCAGCTCAACAATCGTCTGATGTGAGGGCTACTGACTTGAATCTGTCCAACCAGTTATTCAATGGCAGCTTTTGCTTTCTTCTTCCATTGCCCATAAGTGTATGTGCAGCCAACTTCATGTTTAGTGGGTGGATACTCACTCTCTCACCAATCACTTTACCTTTGCATAATTATATTGACAAGCTCCTTGACAACAAAGCTAATTGACAACAAATACAACTTCAATCCATAGGGCACTTCAAAACCGTTGAGACTTCATCTTTTTAGCTGAACCATTGAGATCAAACCGAGCAACAACTTAATGTCTACCATATCTACCACTGAAACATCCTTCCCAACCAAGCCATTGGCCTCCAAACATAGCTCGTCTCGAGCCCCCACTGTTGGAGTTGGTGGTCTAGAACCAACTACTTTGTACTTTATTCATTAATAAATATCTTATCACATCTTGATTGTTTTTCTGCGTGACAATGCATGTGATAATGTTCTAAGGATAGCTGTTGCATTAAAGGGTCATAGTGGATCCCTGCTATGTTGAGAACCCGGAAATGCCATAACACTGTTCTTAAATATATGTTCTATGGTCGGATGATGTTATTTGAGGGACACAAATAATACAGGCCATTAGGGGTGATGACTCATAAAACTTTGAGACATCTTCTCATGGTGTGCGCCCTTGGTAATATTCAGGAGGATATTATGAGAACGAGACCCGCTAGTAGGAAATCGACATTTCATAGTGTCATTGGATGTTCCTATCTGCGGACGTGTGTATTGGTCCTTAGACTTTAAGATTATTATTAATGGGTATTACAACTCGCGCACTTAGACGTATTGACGAAAACTGTGACGACACATTGTTCGCAGCGAGGTGAGATATGTTGGGTGCGTCACGAGTAATACTGCATTAATAGATAATGCGAGAAAGGATTTGTCCCTTCTGTTCCATAACGGAAGTAGATATCTCAGGTCCTTTGATGGAATTGATATAGCCTAAATAAATCTATGGCCATGGTCAGGAATGAGTAAGTTCAATTCCGGAAAGTCAAAAAAAGAATAATCGAGCACATGGGTTGATGACACTAGCATGCAACCCGCTTGATATGAGATATCGTGACAAAGAGATTACATTACACGGTAAGCGTTCGTAGGAGGTGACACGTCATTGCGACGTTAACTTCTTTCTCTACGGGTGCTTTGGCGTGTTGTTAGATGCTAACCTTGGACTTTAGGTAGGCTCCGCCTAATGCCACTGACAAAGAGGCCTAGAGGGTCACGCACTAAGTGTGTCCAAGTATCTCAGTTAAATATTAATTTAACAAGTTGAATAAAGATTATTCCCGACTGTGGTTTAATAATTATTCAAGGATGCCTGATCGCATTTATTTCGACACTAGTTATTCGAGAGAATATATTGTAGGTGAAATAATATTTATTAGCGAGTAATGCAGTGATATTTATTTTAGAAATAAATAGCCATTATTCAAGGTCTAATAAATGTGGTGGAGGAAATAAAGAAAAATGGAAAATAAAAGTACACGCCGTGTATATTAATATATACACGCCGTGTAGTTTTTCTGGGAATTTATGAGAAATAATATTATTTATTTAATTAAATAATATTAGGTGTAATTCGCTGGGCGCATGTCAAGTAATAATAATAGTCGACTGTTATTATTAGACATGGGTTATTACTAAAAATTAAATGAAATGAATAAATGCTTTCGGGTAATTAATTCATTTTGTTGGAGTCTGTATCCCACATCGGACTTGAGGTCCGGTGTGGTCTTTAATATTCATTATAAATTAACCCCAAGGGCTTCTTTAGAGAGACACCTTGGGGGGTTCGGGTCTCCTCCATTTCCCCCTTCTACATGGTATCAGAGGAGGTTTGATTCAACCTGATCCCTCCCTCATATATTTTTTTTTATCACCCTTTAGGGTTTTCCCGTCCGGGGGGCGACAACTCCTATCCAAATAGTCGGCCGCCCCCCCTGCTCCTCCCGGTCGCCTCTGGCCTTTCCCTCCCGGCGGCACCTCCCCACGGCGGCCCTCCCTCACGGCGACCCTCCCCACGGCGGCTGCTCCCTGCGCGACTGCTCTCCTCGCGGCGGCTCCCTGCGCGACGTCCCCGCCCCGCCTTCCGCGGCGGCTCCCTGCGCGAAGGCCCCGCCTCCTCCTGCGGCTTCCCTCGGCGCCCTTCCCCGCGATCTGGCGACTCCAGCGCGGGTCTCCCGGCGCGCTTCCTCTCCCGGCGCGCTTCCCATCCCGGCGGACCTCCCCCTGTCGGCGTCTCCTTCAGCCGCGGATCCCTCCCGCCGGTCCTCCTCCTGCGCGTCGCCCTTGGTCGAGCGGCTCTCCCTCCCGGTGATCTCCCCTGCCCCACGCGACGCCTCTGCGCGGCTGCCCTCCCTCCCGGCGGCTCTCCCTGGTTCTCCAGCCGCCGACGCCTCCTCCTGCGGAGCGCTCCCTCCCGGCGACTCTCCCTCCCCGGCGGCTCCATCCCAGCCGACTCCATGCGCCGGCAGCCTCCCTTCTCCAGCCGGCCTCCAGCACCGACCTCCACCCATGCCGGCGGCTTTGCCCTTCCCGGCAGCCCTCCCTCCTGTGCCCGGCGGCCTTGCCCTTCCCTGCGGCCCTCCCTCCTGTGCCTGGCGGCTTTGCCCTTCCCGGCAGCCCTCCCTCCTGTGCCCGACGGCCTTGCCCTTCCCGGCAGCCCTCCCTCCTGTGCCCGGCAGCCTTGCCCTTCCCGGCGGCCCTCCCTCCTGTGCCCGGCGACCCTGCCCTTCCCGGTGGCCCTCCCTCATGTGACCGGCGGCCTCCCTTCTCCAGCTGGCGGCCTCCCTCCTCCTGCTGCCGACCTCTCCTCCTGCCAACACCTCCAGCAACCGGCCTCCACCCTTGCCGGCCCCTCCACGCCTCCCGGCCTCCTTCGGCTTCCAGCGCCGCCTCCCGGCCTCCTGCTCCCCGCGGCATTCCCGCCTCAATCGCCGGCCTCCGCCACTGCGGATTTCCCGACTCGACGACCGGCACCGCCACTGCGGATTTCCCGGCGCTTCGACGACCGGCACCGCCACTGCGGATTTCCCGGCGCTTTGACGTCCGGCCCTCCCGAGCGGATTTCTCGGCGCTTTGACGATCGGCCCGACATTATGGATTTCTCGGCGCTCTGACGACCGGCCCATAGTGCGGATTTTCCCGACGCTCTGACGACCGACCCGCGAGTGTGGATTTCCCGGCGCTCTGTTGTCCGGCCCCGCACTTTTCCGGCGATGACCCATCTTTTTTTTATCAGCGGCATCACATTACCATCGTGAGGGGGAGCATCAGCCTTGCAGTTTTTCATTTATTTTATTTTGTCTTGTTTTGTCATCAAGCTGGGTATGTCCAGCTTGAGGGGGAGTGTTTGCAGCCTTTTCTTGCTTTGTTTGCTTTGTTTTTTTTTTATGTGTCCAAGCTAGGTAGCTTGAGGGGGAGTGTTGGAGTCTGTATCCCACATCGGACTTGAGGTCCGGTGTGGTCTTTAATATTCATTATAAATTAACCCCAAGGGCTTCTTTAGAGAGACACCTTGGGGGGTTCGGGTCTCCTCCATTTCCCCCTTCTACACATTTTATTATTCTATGTAATTAAAAATCCCAATTATATATTTCTCATTAGCCTGATCATTTTTTTAGTGGTTGTGCACAACGGATTTGGAAAAACTCTCAAGCCAAGAGAGAATTCTTTTTCCACCAAGAACACTCAAGTTACGAGAGAGAGATTCACCTCCACCGGATCAAGGTGATCGAAGGCGGACATCGCAAGCGAAGACTCTTCCGCGCTAGCACCCGGAGATCCTTTCGGCGACGTCCAGAGATATGTGGAGCACGTGTGGATCACTGCTAGAGGAATCCTACACTTGGATTCTACGACGCGACGACGGATCACATCGAATCGTGACCGGAAACATCAACGAAGAAAGAATTTCATTAAGGTAATTCTTGTCAATTAATTAAATTAATTATAACCAACATATGATGATCTTATCTATGGTTCCGGGACTCCTCTCTTTCTTTTTCATTCTTCGTTCTATTATGAAGATCCGGCGTTTTATTCTCGTGACGGATCTCGGATTGATCGTTGTTAACGCTAAAATTAAAGTTGGGTACACCCACCAACGCGCTTTCGCTGCGCCCGGAACCTATACCCACTCCCTCTAGGAGTCTATACCAGTACCATATTCGGCTCCTGAATTTCCAACCCTTCTTTAGAACAACAGCACAACCCCCAAATGATACAAAAGCACAACCCCCAAATTCATTTGGCTCTGTTGTCACAGCTGCAGCAAGTTGTTCCATCTTTGATGCAGAATTTTGCCCAATTGAACCAGCCATAAAAGCAAGACAATCAGAAGCAGACTTGCCCCTTTGAACAAGTAGAGGGTTGTCAATCGCAAAAAACCACAACTTCAAGCAGACTTGCTTCCAGCAGGGAAGCATTATCCCCAACCCTCATGCTAAGATACCTGTTCAACGCTATTGCCACTGGCACGCCATGACTATTCAAATGTTTAAACCGTTGGTCAACAACCAGAAGGGCCTTAACACTGCTCCATCGATCAACGGACAATGGGGAGATCTCCATGATAAGTTCAGCAATTGTGCAATGAAGACCACATACTTCTTTAATGGCAGCCGCTGCTTCAAACGGAGTCTTTCCTACTATTTTATGTACTTCTCGGTCATCCCATTACTTGTCATGCTTGGACAAAAACCCCCCCCTTAATACATCCCCAACAATTCCATCTACTCTATCCCTCTCTTCAATCTCCTTCTCACAACACTCAACATCAGAACAGGTACTTTCAATCAACACTTTCCTGGTGTCCCAATAACGCCGGCCACCCTTTCTAACCACTTCAGCACCAATAATACGATTGTTCTTTCTTCTTTTCCACACTTTCGCACCAACTTCCCACCAATCTTGTTTCATTGGAGAAATCATCAAGATAATATGGATCACACCCTTCACTCTTTCCATATTAAGAGTATTTGGAACATGATGAAGCTCCTTACTGTACGGTGGTTTTTGATCTTCTATGTCTACCTTCACAATGACACTCTTCACCTCTGCATTC
Source organism: Viscum album (assembly GCA_963277665.1). Classification (NCBI taxonomy): domain Eukaryota; kingdom Viridiplantae; phylum Streptophyta; class Magnoliopsida; order Santalales; family Viscaceae; genus Viscum; species Viscum album. The sequence goes on along the minus strand of OY728160.1, from coordinate 1,301,974,266 downwards.
CACAACACTGCTTGGTCATTTGCCTGAGACCAAAGACCTGGTCACCGTGTCATTGCTAGTGTGCAGTGCATTTGGAGGACTCTGCAAAGGACTCTGCAAAGGACTAGCCCATGAAATTCCGCTCCTCAAGCTCACTACTACTGATTCTTTCCTGGCCAATTTGGCAACTTCTCAAGCTTACTGCTATTTCTTCCATCCCAATGTGATCCACTTCCTCTTCAATACGTCCATCAAATTCCGAACCAGACTCAAACCTGTCCTTGCCGCCCTGATCTCGATTAAAACCAAACTTCTTTTTTTCCTTCCAATCTTGTCCTGTTCGCTGAACAGTCAGATTGATCTCCTCCTTGATGTTCCCATCTCTCTCTATAAGCACTGATGTCAGTTGCCTCCCAATCCGAACCAGGATTAACATGCCACCACATCAGGAACCTGTACAGAGTTGCGTCCTCTATTCAAATTTGCGATAGATGTAACTTTGTATCTTCCGACGTTCGACTGATCTTGAAGAGTCTGTTTTAGTGACTCAACCAAAAGGATCCTCCCCTGAAAATGAGGGCAGCTCTACTCTCTTCGACACACTACTCAAACCTTCTACCAAAGTGACATCTTCCGAAATCAGGCTTCCTCGTCCATCGTCGATCTTTGCATTCCCGTTTCAACTTCCGCTCGGAAACACTGTGGCTGCCTTACTTTGGTTTCCAGACTTTGAACCACCAGCAGTTTGAGCCCCTTGATCTTCTCTAGCATAGGAGGTTTTGAAGAATCAGACGGACTTCGTCAAACAGAAGGCTCAGCAAAAGCCCGTGATTGTGCCTGTGTGGATTGCTGCTTCTCATGCTGCTGTCGGAAAAGCTCCAACCGCTCTTTGCCGATCTTTCCCTGACCAGACTGGTAAGTTTCCAAGCTCTCTGCCCCTACTTGGCGCGCCAACTGTCCAGAATTTGCCGGACGTCCTGCGCAGTTAGCAAAAGCCTTCATTTGTTCCTGAAGGTTGATCTGCAACTCATGTAGCTGCCTCTCGATCTCCGATTGTCTCCTAGCAAAGACTTCTGTAAATGTTTGAAACTCTTGCAAACAACCTTCTTGAATTTGTCGCTCCTCTGTCCGTCGAAGTGCCTTGACCGTCTGTGCCTGCACCATCCATTCCAAACTCGACTCCACCGTAGCCACTCCAGACTATTCCAGATGACTTCCACCAACTATCCTCAATCCATCGCCACTTGTTGCGATTTCCTTCCAATCTCTAAATGAAAGCACCAATTTGTTAGGAACCGTAGGTGCAAGTGCGAGGAAAGATAGGAAAAACAATCGTATACACTGTATTAAAATAAAAGAAAGATCCTTCAAGAAGAGGATTACAGTAGAAGGAGAAGGAGATTGGGAAAGATCACTCTCCCGAGGCCAAGGTCGGAACCTCCTGAGGTTGAGACCTCTAGTCAATCTAGCTGAACCCAAACAAAATATTTGAATGACCTCACTAACTACCAGCTACCTGTAATTAATATCCCTTACCCACCACAACCAGACTAATACACTAATGCAAAGTAATAGACAACATTCCTATCACCTTTGATCAAATCAATCATGAAAACTTCTTTTGACGTGGTTTAAATAATTTTCCAAATAATGTCTTTAATTTGAACATTTTAAATTAATATTGTGAACAATTCATAACTAAATACAAACTCTTATATTTGACCTTATTTTTTGTAATTTATAAACATTTTATAAATCACTCTTATAATTACTAAATAAATATTTTTTTTCTAAATTATTAGACGTCATATATTTGAAAAAAGGCATTTCAATATTAACAATTAATATCATGCATATTTATTTTATAAATGTTTCATAAACATTTATTTAATTAATTATGAACACTATAACTAATTAATTTATAAACTTTTTTATAAATTAATAAATATTCTAAAATACCCTTTTCTATAAATTATAAACAATTTATAAATTATATAATTCAATTTATAATTGAATCTTAGGAATAACATAATGTTCCCATTTTTTAATCCTACGTAAGATTAAACCATACCTGGCGTAAGAATAACTCTGCGTCTTGCGTAGGAATACTTTAAATATTCTCGCGTATGAATAAATTAGCGGAGGGAGCCTGCCCATTCTTATGCAGGTAACATCTTACGATATAGGCATGCATAAGATTAAAACAGGCGCTGTGTAGGAATAAAACGAGCCTCGTGCAGGATTAAACTGCCTCACATAATGTTAATTCATGCATTGCGTGACATTAACTCAGTAGCTGCGTATAATTACCTTTATGCAACACAAACTATCGCATGTAAGATTAACTAAGCACAACAGTGGCTTGCGTAAGAATTAGCAACGCTAATCTCACGCAACCCTTATGCGTCATGTTAATCGAGCGTTGCGTGGGAATAACACAACGCCCGCGCATGATTAATCTCGCACAGTGCTGATCTGTGTAATATTAATCATACGCGATGCGTGGCGTAGGATTAATTCACACTGGCCTATCGTATATAGCAATATCATCTTAGTCGCTGGTTGTTTTTAACGACACACACCATATTGTATATGACGATACATTGCTCTGTTTTCGAGCAGCAATACGAACTCTCCTTTTTTAGTATGATCTCGAGTATCTAATCAACATGGCTTACTCTGATATCACTGCTGAGTTTCAATAAATCTAACGACACTCATAATAAACCTGAAACCCAAAAACCGAGATTAACCATGCATAATAAACCTGAAACCTTGGTAATTGTAAAATGAAGAATAATGTGTGTACCTTTCACCGAAGCACTGCTGCTCCCACCTTTATCGTATGGGCTTGATGAAGACCACTCAAGATGCAGCTGAATGACATCCCTCCTCCAGAGGCATCCACAGGTTGATGTTGAATCACTCGTTGCATGAGGATGATTCCTTCACTACACAACATGCTAGTGCCTCTCATGAAAAAGTAGGAAGAAGAAGAAAGATATGAGAGGGCAAGTATCGACCGAGGTATGGTGTAGCTTACACCCCTTCGTATGGCAGTAGGCTCCAATATATAGTGCTCAGGATACTCTTGAGCCCTTCATGCATTTACTCACGCGTTTGATAACGCATGGGTAAATAACAATGGTCTCGGTTAACCTTCACTCTCCCATGCGTTCCATCTCCATCAAACGTGTTGGAGTCTGCATCCCACATCGGACTTGTAGTCCGGTGTGGTCTTTATTATTTGTTATAAAAGAACCTCAAGGCCTCCTTTAGAGAGTACCTTGGGGGTTCAGGTCTTACCTCTTTTTATCATTCAACATGGTATCAAAGAGAAATTAATCCCGAATCCATCCTTCCATATTTTATTTCCCCATCTAGGGTTTTCGGCGATAATTCCTCCGTGGGGGGCGGTGGCCTCCATGGCCAGCAAGGTCTGCCGTCGCCCCTCCTTGCGCGTGACTCCTTCCGCGCGGCTCCCTCCAGGTTCTGTCCGGCGGCTCTCCCCCTGCCGGCGCCTCCTTCCCCGACGTCCCCTCCCCGCTGTGCGCGACGGCCCTCCAACGCCGTTTGATCATCCGCTGCGCCGCTACCCTGTGCGACACCTCCGCTCGCCCTCCCTGCGGACTCCCGATGTTGTCCGGCCCCACCCTTCCTTCCGCCTCCCGATCAGCGCGGCGCATCCCGGCTCGCCCTCCCGCGGCGCATCCCGGCGCCCCCGGTGTGCACTTATCCTCCCGTCGCGGTTCGCGGCTCCCTCACCTCCTGTTGCGGCTTCCAGCCTCCGCCTTTGTCGCGGCTCCTGGCCCCTCTCCCGCGCGACGGCCGACGGACCTCCTCACCTTCCTGCGTGCGACGACCGACGAACCTCCCTCGCGTTGGAAACTCCTGGCGTCGCTCGGTTCCGCCTCCTCGCGTTTCTCCCGGCCCGCTTCCTGTGCGGACTTCCCGACAGACCAAACTCCCGACCCGCTGCTCCTTCTGTGCGGGACTCCCAAACCGTCTCTTGCCCTACGCGCCCCCCCTCCTGGCTCCTGCCCTACGCGCCCCCCTCCCGGCTCCCGTCTCTCCTAGCGGCTACCCTGCTTCCAGATCCGGATCTCCGACACCTCCTTTTCCAGCGGCGCCTCCCGTCGCTGGCACCTCCTGCGGAATCCCCGCCTCCCGTCGCCGGCATCTCCCGACGACTCCCGGCAGTCGCCTCCCTGTCCTCTATCGTGGCGCAGCACTTCGACCGCCTAGGATCCGGGCCCTTTGGCGCCGCCAGACCCTGCAACGAATCTGCGGAATCACCGCCTCCCATCGCTGGTCCCGCAAGTGCGGCTTTCCCGGTGCTAGTGTGATTTTCCCGGCGTATCATCGACCGACCACACTAGTGCGACATTTTTGGCGCTCTGTCAACCGGCCCGGTCTGTGTGGTTCCTCTGCTGCGCCTGTGACAACTTCATCTATCCATCATCCTGAGGGGGAGCTGCGATCTTGAGAGGGAGCTACGATCGTCACTTGTTTCTTTTTATTTCGTCTTGTTTTGTAATTAAGCTGGGTATGTCCAGTTTGAGGGGGAGTGTTTGCAATCTGTTAATTGCTTTGTTTTTTCTTTATGTGTTCAAGCTAGGTACACCTAGCTTGAGGGGGAGTGTTGGAGTCTGCATCCCACATCGGATTTGTGGTTCGGTGTGGTCTTTATTATTTGTTATAAAAGAACCTCAAGGCCTCCTTTAGAGAGTACCTTGGGGGTTCGGGTCTTACCTCTTTTTATCATTCAACAAAACGTAAATGATATCTTATGTGGTAGATAAATTAAATGTTAAGTGTTTCCATGCATGCATGTTGTACCATACGACTTGCACTTATCGTACAATACGATTTGGCCTACATATATCATATATATGGGGGTTTAGGGTATATCTCCATCACTATCTTGAAACTCAGAATGAAAGATCTTTTATATAGTAAAGATTTGTGGAAGTTCACCGTAGAGGTTACTAAGTCCATTGTAGTACCATCAAATGGAACTTTTACAAGAAGTCAATCCGATGAGGCAGTGGATCAATAAGAGTGGGTCGTGCTTAACAGGAAGTGTGCTGCTTAAATCAGGCAGTGGATCAATCAGAGTTTATTCTAAAATTTTTCCAACAAACATGATGCTTCTATTATGTAGTGAAAATTGGAAAAGATGCACGTAAGGACGACCACACTGAACAAAACAAATCTAATACGCTGTCTTGTCAACCTAGAGTACAAGGACTGGAACTATTTATCAGAGCACATGAGCGAGTTTCAAGATATTGTTGATCACTTGGATTCTATGAAAACGATGGTTGATGATGAGTTACATACACTATTGATATTGAGCTTTTATCAAAGACATGGGACATACTAGCCGTGTCAATCATCAATTCAGCTCCTGATGGAAAGCTCATCGCGGAAATGATGAAAGGCCGAATGTTGAATGAAGAATCCCTAAGGATGAGAGGTGTACAACTTAATCAAAAGCTCTTGCATTCTGATTTGTTGACCTGTAATTTTACAAAACCATCATAGCGATAATCAAAAGCTCTTGCTACTGAAAGACAAGAGAAACAGAAATGACTGAGAATAAGTAGACAAAAAGAACCCCATGACCAAAATCCACAAAAGAGAAAGCGATTGAAATCCAAATCGACACGTCATGAAGTGCCACCATTGTGACAAGCCTGGACACTTCATCCGAGAGTGTCGGATGTTGAAGGCAACGCAGAGGAATCATGAAGATAAACTTCAAAACAATGGTGCAACAATTGTCAGTGATGATCATGATTGTTTAGGAAGACGATCATGTCAATCTTGCAAACCAAGACTCGACATGAGTGATTGATTCAGGCGTCTCCTACCATGTCATTGCCTGACAAGATTTTTTCTCATCTTACACCTTAGGGAGGTTTGGACATGTGAAGATGATGATACATGCAAAATCGCTGGTATTGGTAATATTTTTCTAGAGATTAATATTGGGTGCAAATTACTCTTGAAAGATATGAAGCATGTTCATGATATTCGCTTCAATCTGATATCCACCGGAATGCTCGATGATGATGGCTATGTTAGTTCCTTCGGTGATGGCAAATGAAAGCTTACTGGTGAGTATTTAGAACATTCATATATTTAGATATGGGTTTGACTTAATTAATGCTCTGATCGAGTCAACGATCAATGGTTTGACTTGTATTTAAGAATCTAGCTTGTAACTTTATTTTATTCATTTATAAATATAACAACCCAACCTCATTTAGGAGGAACAGATTCCGAGTATTCTCCAAAACGAGTTCCCTAACCTTAAAGAAAACCACATTAGATTGCCCCTCCCGTAGAGGGGGGTTGCAACGACCTAGCCAAAGACAATTATACAAGCCACTGCCCCCTGCCATCATCAGCCTCTTGCTACATTGCATGCGCTTCCTGCGCCAATTGCGTAACACGCCCACTGCTGGTGCGTCAACCTCTCTCCTACAAACACAATGCCTTTGCTGTGCCATCCTCTCCAGTGCGTAGCATCCCTTGTGTGCATCAAGTATCATGCGCTGCTTCTCCTCTACATCAAGCGTCAAGTCAATCGGACTTCTCTTTAATTGCTCGGATCTCCATTGGGCCTTGTTATTGCAGCACAACCACTGTTGATGACCAACGACAACGATCACATTTCCCGGATTATCGTTGGGTTACCCGGATCACCGTCAGGCTTCATCGTTGCCCGAATCGTCATCGGGCGTCTTCATCGCTGCCCTGATTATTGTCATGCTTCTTCATCGATGCCTGGATTACTGTTGGGCTTCTCAGATCATTGTCGGGCTTGTTCATCATTGCTCAGATCATCTTCGGGCTAACCAAATCACCGTCAGGTCATTTTGGGCTCGCAATTCGGATGTTGTATGCCCTTTGGGTCTGCAAGACGCACGCTGTATCACCCGGCCTTTTGGGTCCGCAAGATGGGCGCTGTATCACTTGGCCTTTTGGGTACGCACGTGGGGCTTCTTCCATGTTTTGTGCTGTAAATAGAAAATGGAAAATGAGCTAGGAGATTATGCTTAACTTGTATGGTTTGACTAATTGCACCATTTGAAACGTTGAGAACGAAGCATGCATTGGCTCTCCAGTGATATTTAATTTGTCTGCTAGCTTCCTTAACATTGGTTCCAGGAATCACTTTAAAGATTGCCTCGCTCATATGCTTCCTTTTATTTTTTCATGCTTGTCGACTTTTACTTAATTAATCTAGTCCTTCACCTTTAGCATCTAGGCTCTACCTTCTTTGAATCCTCTACCATGCCATGACTCTTTCTCCTTTTAATTAATGTTTCATTATACCACCATGGAGTGATCTATTTGGTCATGCTTTGATTCATAGCTCCTTATCTACATGGTTCTTGATATGATTAATTACTAATGTCTTTGATGAGGTAAATGTTGGATTGGTGTTGCCCGATCCGGTTGGGCCGAATGCTTGTGGCCCGCAACTATCGCGGGTCGAGCTCCGCGGTGAGCTCGTTGGGGGTTGCAGGGGGCAACGCGCCCCTGCTCCGGGGGTCCGGGGGCCGAAGGCCCCCGGCCCAATTTTTTCGGCACTGTAGCATCTCTGACCACTGTAGCGGAGCTGACCGACCGACACCGACATGCACTGTAGCGGTGCGGACTTCGGGGTCAACAGTACTGTAGCGCTTTTGACTTCCAGCCGGCAGACACTGTAGCACTTTTGACAAAGTGAGCCGCCGATCACTGTAGCAACGCGGACTACTATTCAGAACAGTAGACCGTCTTCTTCATATGTAGCCCATTTCGGGCTAGGGTTTGTAATGTTGGAAATCCTCTGTAATTTCTGTGCTCCCGAATCATAGTGAAAATCTGCCTCTCCCGTGGACGTAGGGATTTTTCCCGAACCACGTAAATCGTCGTGTTCTTTGTTGCTTTTCTTTCTTTCGTTTTCTCGTTTTTCTGTCGTTCTGTCTCCCGGTGATTCCGCAACAGTAAACACCCGAGTATTTAGCAACGAGCAAAATGTTAATAACAGTGTAATACTTTATTAAAATCAGAATCCACCAGCATTTGTGATATTTCAAGGATATAAGTCTGTCCTATATACATTTTTTTGGGGCTCACCGAAGTTGCATTTTTTTCTGGGCATTTTTGAGGAATGCATGTATCCATTCTTATTTTATTAACACCTGTAGTTTTTTTTTGTTAAAAATCCATTTTTTCAGATTTGATACTTCATAGTTTTATACTTAAATTTGATTGGACCAATTAGTTTACATTTTTTAATAGCTCTTTCAACAGGATGTTTTCAGGAAGCTTCAATTCTGGAAGCTTGTTGCATCAGTTTTTGCCTTTTCATCAACACCAGAGTTGATGTTTGGACTGTATCTGCTGTATTACTTCCGGGTATTTGAAAGACAGATAGGGTCCAATAAATACTCGGTAAGTAAATATTTTAAGCCCAAATGAATGGTAGGTTCTTCTGTATTATGTTTAGTTAATGTTATTTATGTGTTCTAAATGAGCTTAATTCCACGTGAAAAGCTTTGTTTTTATGAAGGGGCTTCATGTCTATCAACTGGAAAAATGAATAATTTTACACGGGTGCTCCAGCATTCATGTTAGAGCTCAGCATCCATTTAGTGTGTTGAAGTTAGTGGCATTTGATTTTGGTGAAATCTGGCCATTTAGATTGTAAAATGAATTGCAGGCCCAGCAAGACACACTGATTCCAAGAGAGTGATATTGCATTATGCTGAGGTGCTTGTTTAAAATTGATTGATGAATGCAAAAAACATAAATCAATGAAATTATAGCAATGCTGAATTCAGAGTACTGTAAATTGTTTAATGAATCTCATTATTGAAGTGTTGAATTGTTTAAACCATTTGATATGCTTAAAATGTTTTCAGCTTATACTTGTGGGCTTTGCTAATTTATACATTCATGCAATTAATAGTTTTTTTAGATAACTGTTGGATTGGTGTAGCCCGATCCGGTTGGGCCGAATGCTTCTGGCCCACAACTGTCGCGGGTCGAGCTCCGCGGTGAGCTCGTTGGGGGTTGCAGGGGGCAACGTGCCCTTGCTCCGGCCCGACCCAATTTTTCGGCACTGTAGCATATCTGACCACTGTAGCAGAGCTGACCGACTGACACCGACAGACACTATAGCAGCGCGGACTTCAGAGCCAACTATACTGTAGCACTTTTGACAAAGGTGGCCGCCGTTCACTGTAGCGACGCGGACTTCCTGTGCAAATAGTGGATCGTCTTCTCCATTTTATAGCCCATTTTCGGGCTAGGGTTACTACTGCAAAAACTCTGTAATTTGTGCTCCCGATTATAGTGAGAATTTTGCCTCTCCGTGGACGTAGGGATTATTCCCGAACCACGTAAATCGTTGTATTCTTGTTCCTTTTTGTTGGAGTCTGTATCCCACATCGGATTTGTGGTCCGATGTGGTTATTTTCATTCATTATAAAAGCATGCCTCCGCCTCACTTTGAGGAAAGGAGGCGAGGGGGCTTTCTCAATCTACATGGTATCAGAGGAGGTTTGATCCCTCCCTCACATATATTTTTTTTCCGATCTAGGGTTCTTTGGAATTCCCCCTTGGGGGGCGGCGGCCTCAAAGCCCCGTAGGGTTACCGCCGCCGCCCCTCCGCCTCTGCCCTGCGCGGCTCCCCGACGGGTCTCCCCTCCCTCCCGAGCGCCGCTCGGCCTGCTGCATATCTGGCGGCTTTCCCCCTTCGCCTCGGCCCGACTCTCCTCCCCGACGGCTTCGCTCCGCCCCGCGGCTCCCATCCCTCCCGCGGCCCTTCCTCCTGTGCGCGCAGCACGGCCCGGCGCCAGGCGGCTTCCTCCTCCCGCGCGGCCGACCCCATCCCGGCAACTCCCTCCCGCCGCCTCCTTCACTGCGGCCATTCCCGGCGGCCCTCCTGCCAGACGCGGCTCACGGCTTCCCGGCGTCCCGGCTCCCCGCGTCGCCCTCCTGTTGCTCCCCGCGTCAACCTTCTGCCTGGCGCGGCTCCCCAGCGGCCATCCTGCCTGGCGCGACTCCCGGCTCCCGGCGCCTCCCGTTGCTCCAGCGCCTCCCGCTGCTCTGGGCGCTGCTCCTCCTGCGCGCGCCCATCCCTTCGCCGCTCCTCCCGAGCGCGACACTCCCGACGTTCCGCACCGGTGCGACTCCCGAAGGCGGTTCCAGGCGCAACTCCCGGCGGCCCTCGCCTGCTGCTCTCCGGCGTCCCGATCCGACGGCCCCTTCTTTTTTTTTTTCTGGCAGCTTCTCCTGCCCGGCGGTTCCCCCCCCCTTGCCGACCATCCCTTCCTGGCGGCCTCCTTTCCTGCCGGCGCCTCCGACAGCCGGCCTCCAGCAACCGGCCTCCACCTTGCTGGCCCCTCCACACTGGCGGCCTCCTCCGGCTTCCAGCGCCGACTCCCGCTGTCCTGCTCCCTCGCCGGCCTCCTCCTGCGGATTTCCCGGCGCTTCGACGACCGGCACCGCCATTGCGGATTTCTCGGCACTTTGACGACTGGCCCTCCATTGCGGATTTCTCGGCGCTTTGACGATCGGCCCGACTTTACGGTTTTTCCTGGCGCTCTGACGGCCGGCCCGTAGTGCGGATTTTCCCGACGCTCTGACGACCGACCCGGCAGTGTGGATTTCCCGACGCTCTGTTGTCCGGCCCCGCACTTTTTCGGCGATGACCCATCATTTTCAGCGGCATCACATTAGCATCTTGAGGGGGAGCAACATCCACAACGATTTTATTATTTCGGTTTCTTCTGTTTTCGTCTTGTTTTGTCTTCAAGCTGGGCATGTCCAGCTTGAGGGGGAGTGTTAGCGTCTGTTTTTTGTTGATTTCTTTTCATTATGTGTCCAAGCTAGGTACACCTAGCTTGAGGGGGAGTGTTGGAGTCTGTATCCCACATCGGACTTGTGGTCCGATGTGGTTCTTTTCATTCATTATAAAAGCATGCCTCCGCCTCACTTTGAGGAAAGGAGGCGAGGGGGTTTTCTCAATCTACACTTTCCTTTCTTCTGCATTTTCTTTCATTTCTCGTTTCTGTCGTTGCGACTCCCGACGATTCTGCAACAATAACTACATGAACTTAGGGGGGGTGGGCTAATGGACTGGCCTAATGATCATATAAATGTTGTTTCATACGTGTTTTTGGGTTTTTTTGTCTATAAATACTTTTCCGATTCAATACCTTCAAATATTTTCTAAGTTTGTGTCCTGAAAAATGTAAGAATTTTGGAACAAATATAATAAAGCCCAAATGACCCGAAGACCTTTTTTATTTTATTATGGATAATCCCCCTTTTAAGGGTTGAAGGGGAACCCGTACATGACCCGTAGGCCCAAGGCACAAGGCCCGACTAACCCGTAACACATGACCCGAAGGCCCAGAGGCATACCATGCCCAATACATGACCCGTAGGCCCAACCCACTTGAACTGCCCCTCCCCAGCTTCTGCGTCATTGATCACCTAGCTCCCCACCTTGCATTGCTGATCGGCTAGCATTGCCCCGTACAAAACTGCACGGTGTCTGGTCCCGATGGCGGCTGTCATACCCTCTCATTCTTCCAATCCGGTTAGTTCTGCTTCTGGTGGCTGCTACTCTTGTTGCTCTGATCCTCTTCTGGGGCCTGTTCTGTGTGAACTGGGCTACTTCATGGTCTACGTGGCCCGAAGACCCTGTGGCCCGAAGTCCCTTGAGACCCATAGGCCCAAACCGGTGGCTCGAAGGCCCAAATCGGGTGAATAGTTCCGGCTGCACCAGTACCGAACAGTAACCGCTACAGTACTGCTACAGTACTTCTACAGTACCCGGAAATTCACCTCCACCCGGTTTTGAACCTGAGTCTCTTGGATGCCAAGCAGGAGCCCTTACCTCTCGGGTACGGGCTCGTTGGCAAACAAATATAATAAAGAACTTATATTTAAAACACTCAATTTGGATCATAAATTGAAGAAAAAAGAAAAGTGAATGCAGTGATTTATAAATCAATTTAGTTTGATGTCACATGAGCTCTAGAAGATTAAATTAATACAGATAAATTAAATGACATAGCATTTACACAGGAGGCATGCCGATTGCGAAACGATTTACACCTTTCAAGCCCTCGTACTGAATAAGAGAATCAAATTTAACTTGATGATTATGTTATTTTTGAAGTAATAACCCATTTGAATTGATTGATAAACATCTCATGAAATTTACTTTAGTAACCGCTGAAAGATTAAATTATCAAGAATTATGTTTGTTAAAAGACACTTGTTAAATATTGGCGATATTTGTGGTAAATTTTGGTGTTTGATAGTTTGTTTTATATTAATTTTAATTTTTATCATTTTTTAAAATTAATTTTTGGGTTTTGCAATATTGATTGAGAATCGATTTGAAAAAAATGATGCTAGGGAGTATTAACTTTATCAATTAATCAAAGCTGTCATCAAATGTGAAATAATGCTATTTTTCATTTTGGCATTAAGTTGCTTTCCCTTCATTTTTTGCTTGTCTGATTGCCTTGTAATGTTTATCTTGTTGGTGGTTTCATTAAGCTGCTCATTTGTGTTGTTTACAAGATGAGAGTGTGTCAGTGTTGGTTTTATGTGTCCACATTACAAAAGGATTCATTTTTCTAATACCCTTTATTTTTACTCACTATATATATTGGTGTGCTATAGACATTCATTTTGCTGCCACTAAAAATGTAGCTAGCTAAACGACAAGATACACGAATTTCCATTTGCCATGATTTGCTACCTTTTTTTGTGAAAACTTCCTTACATTTACCATGCAATATCACAGGTATTTATTTTGTTCTCCATCACAATTTCATTGCTATTGGAGGTCCTTGCCGCAACATTCATTAAAGGTGTGTTTTTGATAATATTCCTTGCCAGTTGATATATGGCGAGGAATAAATGTTATCTTGCATTTTATTTTATTAATCATTTATTGGTTTACTGGAAGAGTATTTAAGTATTTAGGATATGGGTCTATCTAGGTTCAGTTTATTCGAATAGGTTTACAATATTCCTTTTCTCTTTAGTTTGAATTTTGTATTTCTTATCTATCTGAAGTCGCATCTCTCTCTATCGTTATCTTTAAATAGTGCAACCCGGCCTCACTAACAGGGTACAATTCCTGTGTCTATTCTTTCTACCATTACCAGCATTAGAACTAATTAGGTTGAACTTTAGCATCTTTCATTTTGTAAAGAAGCTTATCATTGGGATATATTATTTGTCGATTATCGAATTTCTAACTGAGTGGCGCATCTTTCACTATAGAGCCTTGCAATACAATTATCTGGACTTCGAATATTTATTGAAATTATTTCTAAGAAGTTGTGTATGTGAGAGAGGGATTTTTTTCTTTCCTTGTATAATTTCTGCACTACTTCAATCATTTATCCTTAGCATTAAATTTCCTTTTGCAAAAATGTCAAATGTGGTGAAAAGTGTGTCATCCTTTAAAATCTAATTATGTCTTTTACTGTCTGTTTTTTTTTTGCAGATCCTGCTATGAGCTTACTCATGCCAGGACCTTATGGTCTTGTATTTTCTTCATTTGTCCACTTTTTCTTTGACATTCCAGTTTCAACTCGATTCCGTGCATCTGGGATCCACTTTTCTGATAAATCCTTTGTATATTTAGCTGGTTTTCAGGTAATTTGGCTCTAGCGTGGCTGTTACTATTGTTTTATTTATTTTTGTGTTGATGACAGGTGATCCTCAAATGCTACAGCTGTCCCCTTTATTTCCCAATGTAGCTAAACCTTCCCTATGCTTCAAGAGTAAACCCTAAGTCTATTTTTCAGCTTCTTTTGTCATCTGGGAAAAGATCTATGTTGCCCGGAATATGCGGCATCCTTGCTGGATCTCTATATCGTCTTAATGTTTTCTATATCCGCAGATTGAAGGTAACATTTGTTTGTCTTCTATTCTGTTATTATTTCTATTTTTTTTTCTTAATCAAATTTAAAACGTTGACAAATCAAACATGTTCTATGTACAAAATAATAGGGGAATTGCACTTTATTATTAAGTTAAAACATTACTTTATAATGCAAGAGCGATTGCTATTGTTATCAACATCTGATTGTTGAGTTGTTCCACGTCTTTACCTGGTAGGATCCAATAGCTATAATTTAAAACTGACGTTCTTTTTAATTTAACCACATTTCCAGCTTAGCTTTATTTTTCCACCACGTCCTTAGCCTTTTTATATGCAACCCACTGTTAGAAAATAGAAACAACATTCTAGTAAACAAATTTGGCCTCACCCTCCAATTGCCACTGCCAACAGGGTTTCAGACCAATCAAATCAATGAGCAACTTGCCCAACTTCTGAGATCCCAACAACATGATTCTCCTCTACTTGATTTACACCCCATCTAGCCTCTCCTCACAATAGACCCAGAAATCCTACCCATCTGCCATTCAAAAAAGAAATCCTACGCATCTTTATGAAAATCACGTCATCAAAGGACAAATGACAAAGGGGATGTGATGATGATATTGATAAGGGGTTGAATGAAGTATGAATCCAGATGATTTTTTTGATTAGATGCGAAAAATTCTTTGAATTTAGTGTTCAGATGAGAAAAAGTGCAAGGTAGTAGCTAGTCTGAAATTCAAAGATTATGGTCCACTTTGGTGGGAAAATTTTAAGTGAGAACAGAAATGGTTTGACAAGATAAGATCATGAGAAAAATTGGAGAAGCTTTTGAGAAAAAGTTTCTTGCCAGAAAATTTCAATCAAGACCTTTATTTTTAAATACACAGTGTGCTGCAAGGTAATAAATCTGTTGAAGAATACATATGGGAGTTTGATAGTTTCTGATAAGAAGTGTTAGAGTGTGCGCCTCACATCGGACTTGGGTGTTCTATTATCGTTATATTTCTCTATAAATAGACTCCAAGGCCTCTTTTAAGAGGATATCTTGGATATTGAGTTACGGTCTCCTCCATTCTAACATGACATCATAGCGGGTTCCTTAACCCTAGCCCTCTCTCCCCTTTCTCTTAGGAAACAACCCTAGGTGATTTCCCCCCAAGGGGGCGGCGGCCCCCATGGCCAGCAGGCCCTAGTTTTCTGTCGCCGCCCCCTCACCTCCACGCGTAGGTGTTTCTTCTCGTCAGCGTTCAAGAGGCAACTCATCTCCTCTCTTGTCGTCGGTCGAATCTCTCCAAGAGGCCAATGCGAAGTTCGTTCCAGACGGCGATGACAGGCGGCCCTAGGCCCTTGGCCACCGTTATAGCCCCCCTTGCCGCTTGCCCCCTTCCCTGCGTGCGCCCCTCCGCTTCCGCGTCACGCCTCCTGATGACAACATTCTTCCTCAATGTTTGTTCCAGATCACGCCTCAGGCCGGTGATGGGGCTTCCGTCCAGTCAATGTCGATCAGTTGCATTTTCAAGTAGATGTTCTTATTGTTCATTTTCAAGCAGCCCTTGCTCTGGCGCGCACGTAGGTTGTGCTTCTACCCAGGTAGCGTGCGCACCCAACCAAGACGCATCACCTAGGCGGGGCTCCTCCAGGCGCACCTCCACCGCCGCCTCCTGCTAGACGAGTCTAGCACTCCAATTCACGCCGTCCCAGTACCACTGCTCCCCTACGATGCCTCCCTCCATTGCAGCCTCTCCTCTGTCCATCCAATGTCGCCCTTGCCGCATGCACGCCTTGTTGTGATCTAGCTGCTCCTGTCGGACATCCAATTAGTGTTGTGTGTGCTGTTCTTGCACGCCTAGATGCTCTTGACCCGGCTATTCCCGCCAAGCCACGATCTGGTTGTTCCTGTCGGTGTATTCTTTTACTAGCTATTCCTATTGGCTCCGCATGATGAGTGCTGTTTCTTTGTTGACACATCTTTTTCGGCGGCATCATTCATCTGCTTAAGCTGGGTATGTCCAATTTGAGGGGGGAGTGCCTAGAGTTTCTTTGCTTTGTTTTTCTTTGATTCGTTTTCTTTAATTATATATCCAAGCTAGGTAGACCTAGCTTTGAGGGGGGGGGGGCGTGTGTGTCCCACATCGGACTTGGCTCTCTTAAGAGGATATCTTGAGTATTGGGTTACAGGCTCCTCCATTCTAACAATAAGTGATGCTTTGGAGTTCAAAGTACAAACAATCGTGAGATTCTTTGGCTATTTAAATGAGGATGTTGCCAATTTTGTGGAGCTACAGCCAGCTGATGACATATACAAGCTGACTTTTAAAATGGAGAAGTAAAAAGACATTGAAGATATCATCACACAAGAATTATGACAAAGGCAACTCATTCTTAAGGAAGGAGTTTTACATATGTGTAAAAGATGGTCTATGGAAGAAGAAAGTAATGGAAGCATTAAAAGTAAAGTCTAGTTCTTTTGGATCATCACATCAACGGACACTTTCGGGCCAATTGTCCCAACAATTGAATCATCATTAGCGGAAATCAGGGAGATTGAGATGATTATATAAGAAGATGCTCATGCTAATGATAAATCTAGGAGTGAAGATGAGATTGTAAAAGAAGCTGATGTTGAGATTATGCCTGTCCTACAAAGAGTTCTGCAAACTCAAATCTACTCCAGAGATAATCATTGAGAATTTTTTTTACAAACTTGTTGCACCATTAATCAACTAGTATGCATAGCGTTCATTGATAGCGGGTGTTGTATCAACGTTACTTCTAGGATGCTCGTGGAGAAGTCGAGTCTGCCGACCTTAAATCATCCTTGTTCCTACAAACTGCAATGACTTCACAATGAGAATACTTTAAAAGTCAAAGAATTTCTTATCTCTTTCTCCATTGTTAAGAACTATGTGGATGAAGTTTTATGTGATATTATTGCTGAGTTTCAAAGAATCCAACGACACTTGTTAAACACAACAGAAGCAATATAGAAACCCTAATCCAAGATCAACCATGCTAGATAAATGAAATCAGGCAAACTGTAAATGAAGAAACTGTGTACCTTTCACCAAAGATGGGTGATGCATCACTCTTCATCCATGCTTGATGAAGATTACAGTAGAGACTGCCAAAAGGCATCCCTCCTCCGAAGTTATCCATGAGTTGTGTTGAATCGCTCGATGCTCGAGCGAGATCCTCTCGTCACCCACGACATGCTAGAGCCCCATGAAGGCTAAGAGTGAAGAGGATGAGAGCTATAGGATCGAGGGAGTTTCGACTAGGAATGCACAAGAGTCTCACATGCCTACCCATCAAATGGGCACTGCCACTTTATATAGAGCCATTGAGGACACTCCTCAAGTGTTCATGCATTTACTCATGTGTTATAACGCATGAGTAAATGCTACTTGGTCAGTTCACGAAACCCTTGCACGAATACAATTAAAGAGTTTATAGGAAACTCCATGGAAGCAAAGAGTTGCTACATCAAAGATTTGAATGTTAAAGGAGTTTATCACGCTCTGATGGATCTAAGGATGTGCATAATTATCTCATTTCACTTATATGATAAGAGTTGTTTGTTAACAAAGAGTTCTTATGACCAATGTGAGATGTTACACTTGTTTTATCCAAAATGTTAACAGAGTTTATCATGCTCTAATGGTCTAAGGATGTGCATAATTATCTCATTGGTGATGTATTTTAAGGAATAATCTTCTTTTCAAGAAAATACTTAAAACGCATAGAATGCCATATATGATATGAATTCAATAGCTTATTTGTCAAATATTCCTACTAAATGGAATTAAGTGTTATTTCCTAACATAACGGAGTGTGTATCTTAGCATGATATTTTATAGAGAATGTAGTTTCTAAGTGGTTAATGAGAGTATGTTTAAACTTAAAGAAGTTCAAAGTTAACAAATAAAAGATTATGCTAGTCAAAATTCAAAGTGAATTTCACTTGATATCCTTGAGAGTCCCAGTGGACCCGTGAAGGACATACCTGAGAGGGGCGGTAAATTAGGTGTGGATCGATTTTACCAAATTCCTATTTTTTTAAACTTTTTAATTTCTTTTTAACTTGAACCTCTGATGCCGGTTAAGGAGGTTGAATCTTGTTTTGTTTAACCTAGCATATACCTATATGCAATGCAGATAAAACAGTAGATAACATAGGTGTTTTTACAAGGTTTGGCCCCTTTCGGGAATCCTACTCCTTGCTGTGCTTGGGATGTCCAAGTCACGAATTCTCCACTAATAATCTTGTTATCAATATAAGTGGAGTTGTTTTAGTTTTTATCCTAACCCACTCACACCATATTACACACGATGCATTGACGGAAGCAAGTAACGAGTAAGTGGTGGAATGTGGACGATGTTGTGATGAGTAGCCAAATGACCATGGCTTAAAGGCAATGCCACCCGCCAAAGTTTCTCCAAGCTTAAAGACGAAGTCACCAACAAAGGAGATGCACCACTAATTTCGGGCAACGGGAAAAAGTTAAGCAAGAGATAAATTTGCCAAGCAAACTTCAAATTCGTAAGATTCAAGTCTGACCCTTACAAAGGAGTGGAGAATACATTATAAGGACAAAATAAAGAGAAAAACAAGCCAAACCGAATTACAATACATGGGGTGTTAGCTATCCAGCCTCACGTTAGTCCGCACATCAGAATATAGGTAGAGGAAAGAAGAAAAAACACTATATTCACTATATTGCAACAACAAGATCAAGAGATACAGTGGGAGGAGAAGAAAGAAGAAGATGAGGGAAAAGAGGGAACTCCCTTAGAAAGACCACTTTACAAAAGGCCATGCTGAAACCTTGATAGGGCCCCTTGAAATAAAAGCAGTTAATCTGGAATTATACTATAGCAATTAGAGCACCGTGCCAGGAGTTACAGCCTTAGAGTAGGGGAGAGAGAAAAAACAGTAAACTAAGTGTCCATGGGAGGCCCCCTGGCTCACCCGCCCAAGCCCCAGGCCGAGAAGACTTTCCCTCTCAATTTTCCAGCTCTAAAAGCGTACCCATCCCCTCTCCCCAGCCCCTTTTATTGCCCAAGTGGTTACAACCGAGTGGACCCCAACTCCCCCACAATCCCAGTGCCCATTCCCAAACTGTTACAGACCCCCACGATCCCCCCTCCCATCAGTTACATTTTGGTTCAGCTCCAGGTGGAGTCTGTTTCAGCCCAGGGGGTCCCCCAACAGAATCTGTTACACCCACGTGGTCCCCAGTGGACCCCTTCTATGCTACAACCCTTTTCCTTTTAGAATAAACCTACCACATCCCATCCTTCCACCCAGCTCTAACACTCGCCGCCCTTGTAGATTAGTCTTGTCCTCAAGACTGAATGAAGGAAATTGATTTCGAAGGGTAAACTCGTCCTCCCACGTAGCCTCCTCTACCGGACGACCAGCCCACTGGATAAGGAACTGCGGTTGGGCAATGTGATTCTAGAGGTGAAGACGGTGGGAAAGGACAACCTGGGGTTTCGGAGCATCGGAACTGTCCACCTCGAGGCCCGGTGGTAGAGTAGGGAGGACCTTCGGGTTTTCCACCGCTGGCTTTAATTGTGACACATGAAAAACGGGATGAACTTTAGCTGAGGGAGGTAGATCCAGATGGTAAGCAACCGGCCAAACCCGACCAAGAATGGTAAAAGGGCCATAAAATCGGGCTGTCAACTTCTGGTGGATCCGCTGGGCGACGGTCTGCTGGCGATGGGGTCGAAGTTTTAAATAAACTCGATCACCAACCTGAAAAGAAACGTGGCGACGGTGCCAGTCCGCAAGGCGCTTCATATAGTACTGAGATCGAGCTAGATGTTGTCGAAGCTGACGTAAAGCTTCATTGCGATCTTCCACAGCCGTGGCTACTGCGGCTACTCGGACATCAGCAGGCAGGAAACTCAAAATAGAAGGAGGCGGGCGACCATACACTGCCTCAAATGGAGTAGAATCTATGGAGGCGTGTCAGGTTGTGTTGTAACTCCACTCTACCCGCGGAATCCAGAAAGACCACATCCATGGCTGGTCCCCTGCGAAGCAGCCTAAGTAGGTCTTGAGGCAGCGGTTTACCACCTCTGTTTGGCTGTCTGTCTGCGGGTGGTAGGCCGAGCTGAACTTGAGGGTAGTACCATGGAGGAGAAACAACTCTGTCCAGAAATTACTAAGAAAAATGGGGTCCCGATCACTCACGATGGAAGTTGGTACGCCATGCAGCTGAACAGTTTCCCGGAGAAAAAGTTCAGTGACCATCCGAGCAGTGTAAGGATGCTTGAGGAGCAAGAAGTGAGCATATTTTGTGAGCCGGTCAACAACCACCAATATGACCTCATACCCCTTGGATTTGGGCAGCCCCGTAATAAAATCCATGGAAATGTCGATCCACACAGTGGTGGGAATGTCCAATGGTTGTAGTAGTCCCGCAGGTGCCAGGGTAGAATACTTATAGCGCTGGAAGATCGTACATTGCTGGACAAATTCCTTCACTGCTTTTCTCATGCCAACCCAATAGAGGTTGGATGCCAGTTTTCTGTAGGTTCTGTAGAAACCTGAATGGCTTCCTTGAGGGGAGGCATGAAACTCTGTTAGGAGCTTGGGTACCCACGGAGACGAGGCAGGGGATAGCCAATCGATTTTGGTAATACAGCACGCCCCGAGCCAGCGTGAAACCTGGGTAGGTAGAATGACCCTCCTGTAATGCGTGGAGCACTCTGCCAAGATAGGGATCTGAAGACATGCCATCAGCCAAAGTCCGACCCTCTGTCCAGATGGGCTGGGACTGCAGCAGTTGAAGCTAGGAGAGAGGCTCCGCCCGTCGTGACAAAGCATCTGCAACCGAATTTTCCCGGTCCGGTTTATACTTAATCTCAAACTGATAACCCAACAACTTGGCGATACAGTTTTGTTGATAAATGGTGGTAATACGCTGCTGCAGTAGAAATTTAAGACTCTGGTGATCGGAAAAAACTATGAAAGGTTGACCCAACAAATATGGACGCCAATGCTGGATGGCCAGAACGAGGGCCATGATCTCCTTTTCATATACCGATTTGGCGAGGTTCTTGTCGGAAAGAGCCCTACTAAAATATGCCACTGGTCGTCTGGCCTGCATAAGGACAACCCCCACACTGCGGCCAGAAGCATCGCATTTGAGCTCAAAATCTTGAGAGAAATCAGGTAGAGCTAAGACCGGTGCCTCCGTCATTAATTTCTTCAAATGCTGGAAAGCTTCTTGAGTTTCAGCAGTCCACCGGAACCCATCCTTTCGGGACCCATCCTTTCGGGTTAATGCTGTGAGAGGTCGGGGGCTACCTTGCCATACCCGCAAATGAATTTTCGATAATACCCGGTGTGACTGAGGAAACCGCAGACACCCTTAACGTTGGTTGGAGGAGGCCAGTCCAGCATGACCTGTATTTTACTTGGATCCACTGCCACTCCTGAAGCAGAAATGAGGTGCCCCAAATATTCCACCTTCTGCTGGCCAAAAAAGCATTTTTTTCTATTGGCAAAGAATTGATGCTCATGTAAACAACGAAGCACGACTTCCACATGATGCAAATGAGTAGACCAATCTCTGCTGTACACAAGAATATCATCAAAAAATATTAGAACAGACTGACAGAGCAAAGAACGGAATAAATCATTCATAGTGGCCTGGAATGTAGACGGAGAGTTAGTGAGGACAAAAGGCATCATTGAGTATTTGTAGTGGCCACTATGTGTCCGAAACGCTGTCTTCTCCACGTCGGACTCCCGCATCCGAATTTGGTGATAACCCGCTTTGAGGTCTAACTTTGAGAAATAGGTAGCTTCATGGAGTTCATCCAGTAATTCCTCTACCACCGGTATGAGAAATTTGTCCGGAACCGTTACTTTGTTTAAGGCCCTATAGTCCACACACATTCTCTATGAGCCATCCTTCTTTTTAACAAGCAACACCGGGCTGGAGTATGCACCGGAGTTTGGCCTAATGATGCCTTGATTTAGCAACTCTTGCACCTGTTTCTCAATTTCATTTTTGTGAAGATAAGGGTATCGGTAAGGCCTGACTGAGACCGGTCCCTGGCCTGGCAGCAGGTTAATGACATGAGCCCGATGCCGGTGCACGGTCAGCCCTCGGGGTTCCGAGAAAACAGACGGAAAGTGATGAAAAACCTTTTGTAACTCCTAGGTTTGAGCCTCAGTCAAGGGTGTCACGATGTTGCTTTTGGTTACCTCCAACAATTTTCCGCAGTTCGCTGTTCCGTCTAGATTTTTGAGCCCACCGATCCAGGGAGACCGCTGTCCGATCGTTTTGGCGGATGCCTAAGAGGGTAAATGACCAACCTCCCACTGAAAACTTCATTACCATCGACTGCCAATTTATGATAACATCTCCCAAAGTTCTCAACCAAGAGATTCCCAGAATTAGATCCAATCTCCCAATCTTCAGCACATGGGCTTCAATGGAACTCATAAGCCCCTAGGACGAGCAAGATCTTTTGACAGACCCCTAAGGTTCCTGTCTTATGACCATTGCCCAGCCTTACTCCCATCTTCTTGGCGGCCTGGACAGTGAGCCCAAATATACTGACTCACCTGGGGCTAATGAAATTGTGAGTAGCCCCACTGTCCAATAAAATCAGGACGGGAATTCCCTTTATGCAACCCTCTATTTTCATGGATGAGATGGGCTGTTCTTGGCGGTCCAGGTCACTGCACAAGATTCCCCAGTTCTGAAACTCCAGCACCTTACATTCAGCCTCTGGAGCTTTTGGAGCCTCTGCCGTAGCCTCCAACTGGTCCTCCTCCTCCTCAAGTGGAGGTGTAAGCTCAAGATTCTCTTCCTCTTCACCCAACAACATCACCCTCATCTTGGCATCAACACATTTGTGCATAGGATTATACGGTTTTCCGCATCGGAAACACAACCCCTTCTTTCTTTGGTCCTCCCATTCCTAGCTGGATAACTATCGAACTCCCCTTCCTCCCGCTATGGCGGTTCGCTGTATTTCCTTGGCAGCTCCTCCCGTCAACTCCCCTCCCCGACGTACTTGTGTGGGCGAAAATTCCATTTGTTGGGTGAGTCCCGTTCTATATGAAGGCTGCCAGCCCCCACTCCCATTTGGGCGCGTTCCTCCAGCTCGGCTTGGTGGCCCAGTTCCTCGGCAGAGTGCTAGCTCCACATGTCGTGCCAAGCGCATTACCTGCAAACGAGTTTCCGGGCTGTGTATGCGGACCCAGCTGCGAACATCATCCCGCAATCCATGAAGGAAGTATCCGATATACTGAGGTTCTGGCTGACGTGGAACCAAAGCTGCGAGGAACTCGAAACGTTCAATGTATTCCTGAACTGACCCGTTTTGCCGGATTGTTGCCAATTCTTCGTAAGGATTTTGTATTTCTAAACCACTAAAGCGCTCCATCTGCTCTTCCTTAAACTGCTTCCATGTTAGGTTCTGGTACACCTCCTTCAAAACGGTAAACCAGTGGATTGCCACCCCTTCCATACTCACTCGGGCTAAGGAAATTTTGGTGTCCTCTGCTGTCTGATTAATTCGGAAGTACAGTTCAGCCCGATTGATCCATCCCCGGGGATCTTGTCCGTCGAACACTGGCAGCTCGACCCGTCGGACTGCCAACATTGGGGCAGTCCTTTCGGTGGTCACTTCCAACGTGCCTCGTGCTTCCTCCTTCAAATTTCTTTATCGAGAGATTCCAACAGAGCAGCTCCTGCTGCGTCGTGTAACTCTGAAGCCGATGCACCGTTCTACCTGGGCAGCTTCTCCAGCCGGCGCAATATATCCGACATCGATCTGTGAACCGCTGCCAACCTAGTAATTTCTTGTTTAAGAGATCCTACTGACTCGGTCAGTCCCATCATTGATGACTCCAGGCAGCCCATGCGCTGGTTTGTTCCAGTTTCTACGTTCTCCATCCTCTGCTCCAGTCCTTCCAAGCGAGCTTGAAGCCGAGTTTCCATCATCTGGCCCCTTTCCCCCACAGAGGAGTGATATCCGGCAGGCCGGACCAAAATGATAGGGCCCCTTGATATAAAAGCAGTTAATCTGGAATTATACTATAGCATATAGAGCAGCGTACCATGAGTTACAACCTTAGAGTAAGGGGAGAGAAAGAGAGAGAAAAGGCAGTAAACTAAGTGTTCACGGGAGGCCTCCTGGCTCACCCGCTCAAGCCCCAAGCCGAGAAGACTTTCCCTCTCAATTTTCCAGCTCCAAAAGCGTACCCATTACCCCTCTCACCAGCCCCTTTTATTGCCTAAGTGGTTACAACCGAGTGGACCCCAACTCCCCCACGATCCCACTGCCAATTCCCAAACTGTTACAGACCCCCACGACCCCCCCCCCATCAGTTACATTTTGCTTCAGCTCCAGGTGGAGTCTGTTTCAGCCCAGGGGGTCCCCCAACAGAATCTGTTACAACCATGTGGTCCCCAGTGGACCCCTTCTCTGCTGCAGCCCTTTTCCTTCTAGAATAAACCTGCCACATCCCATCCTTCCACCCAGCTCTAACAAACCTCCTAAGGCCCATCTCCCAACAACAACCAGCTGATTTGGCAAATGAAATCGTATCCCTCCCCTTCCAACCATTCCTTTATTTAATAGCCGTAGCTAGCCTAACGTTAGTTCGCACATCAGAATATAGGTAGAGGAAAGAAGAAAAAACACTATATTCACTATATTGCAACAGCAAGATCAAGAGATACAATGGGAGGAGAAGAAAGAAGAAGACGAGGGAAAAGAGAGAACTCCCTTAGAAAGACCACTTTACGAAAGGCCACGCTGAAACCTCCTAAGGCCCATCTCCCAACAGCAACCGACTGATTTGGAAAATGAAATCGTATCCCTCCCCTTCTGATACGAACAGAAGACAGGGGAAGGGAACTTTGTAATATAAAGCAGAATGGGTAGGGTAATACAGCAAAATGGAATGACACTTACAGCAGAATTTACCCAGGAGAATCCGTGATCCCTCCTAGTCCAATCCCCCTGGCCGAAATACCCAGACTTTTTCTCCCCCCTGGCAACTACACCCCTGTACTATTTATAGGATATTATGGGGAAACTAGTACAGTTGGCTAACTGACTCAAAAAGCTAACAAACAGCTGAGACCGCCACCACACTAACAGACTCCACTCAAACAGAATGTTGGAGACCACAGACTGGTTTTCCTCAGCCAACTACCTGTGGGGACCCTCCAGCATATTCCCCCAGGGAATAACAAACTGGTCCCCACTAGGAATTAGTTAGGATTCCCAGCATATTCCCCATGGGTCCCTCCAGCAGTTACAACAGAATTCCCAGCAACAACCCCTATTGTCCAGCAGTACCTCCCATCATTCCCAGCCCATGTTCTCCTATCACTACCACCCTTGAAAAACCACCTTGTCCTCAAGGTGGTGGATGTTGCCTCCAAATGTGACAGCTCCAGCATGCCAAGCAATTTTCCAGACCAGCCTTACTACATGGAACCACAAATTGTGAGAAGGTGTGCCTGTGGAGTCATGCCAAACAATCTGCCAAATGCTCCTCCCGGCTTGACGTCTATTGTTGTCAGTTTGTTGTCATGCCGTATCATGGTTTTCGGATGGTGCACCCCTTAGGTATCATGGAACCGTAGTGGTGGAGGCTGGTTTCCAGGACAAATGCCCCATGTTGTGCCTGGTTTGGTGCCAAAGTAGCAACAAGTCTAGATGGAGGAACTGTAGGGAAATACACCAGTTGAAAGGCCGAAGGTCTTGCAGGTGAGTTCCATCCAGCGGCACGCGCAACAACAGTAGGCAGAAAGAGAGAAGTGACCCGGTCTGCGTTAGGGTGTCCCATGTCCGTAGGAATTGGTTGAAGTCCAACAGTTTCCAGATTAGGTTCATCAGACCCCTTAGGAGTGTCTAGCGCCAGGAACAGTGTGGCAGGCATAGCATGTATCTGAGCCGCGGTTGCCTCCAGAGACGCTATACCCGTGAACCCCTCATAACAGGGTCGTGATGCCCGCGGTTCTGGCAGTGGTGGCGCGTTGTTCGCCGCGTGAGCGGTCATTCCCGCGGCAGCGGCAATTGCCCAAGTGGAGTTTTCCGATGCATTGGAAAGGACAGTGTGGAAAGCGGACATATGTGAAGAAGAGGGTGGGTGGTCCTTCGCGAGAAATGGTGCTCTCTCCGGGCAGCGAACCATGGAATTGATGAGGTGGCGGAGGGCCATCAATTCGGACGCCACAAATTTTTGGAACTTGGCCTGCTCTGTGCGGTTTGCTACCAGAGATGTTTCCAGTGCGGAAAAAGAGGATTCTAGAGTGTCCATCCTCTGTTCGAGATTGTCGTGGCGGGCTTGACGAGTGTCCATGGCAGGAGAAAAAAAAAGAAAGGGACGGCAGGTCGGACCAATTTGATACGAACAGAAGACAGGGGAAGAACACTTTGTAATATAAAGCAGAATGGGTAGGGTAGTACATCAAAATGAAATAACACTTACAGCAGAATTCACCCAGGAGAATCCGTGATCCCTCCTAGTCCAAGCCCCCTGACTGAAATACCCAGACTTTTTCTCCCCCCTTGACCGAAATACCCAGACTTTTTCTCCCCCCTTGGCAACTACACCCCTGCACTATTTATAGGATATTATGGGGAAACTAACAGACTCAAAAAGCTAACAAATAGCTGGGACCACCACCACACTAACAGACTCCACTCAAACAGAATGTTGGGGACCACAGGCTGGTTTTCCTCGGCCAACTGCCTATGGGGATCCTCCAGCATATTCCCCCAGGGAATAACAAACTGGTCCCCACCAGGAATTAGTTAGGATTCCCAGCATATTCCCCATGGGTCCCCCCAGCAGTTACAACAGAATCCCCAGCAGCAGACCCTATTGTCCAGCAGTACCTCCCATCATTCCCAGCCCATGTTCTCCTATCACCTTCCAACCATTCCTCTATTTAATAGCCGTAGCTAAATACTAACAGACCCTACCTGCCCCAACAACTAAAGAAGCAAAAGACTCTATCGCCCTGGGCAGTTATTACAACCCACGCCAAACACAATGACAACCCATACTCTGTCTCTAAAGGCGCCACCTTCTTGCTGCGTAAGGGTCTTCACCCCCTCTTGCTGCATAAGGGTCTTCACCCCCTTGCTGCGTAAGGGTCTTCCCCTCTCTTGCTGCGTAAGGGTCTGCCATAAGAACCCCCGCGTAAGGGTCCCTCACCGGATCCCTCACATCCTAACAATTTCCCCCCTTCTGAAATACCACCTTGTCCTCAAGGTGGTGTTTGTGGAACACCGGGTGAGGAGAGAAACTGTAGAGGGTGAATTCCCCTTTGCCTCCTTACCTCAAAGTGAGGAGGAGGCGTTCTTTTATAATGAATGATAAACTCCACATTGGACCACAAGTCCGATGTGGGATAGAGACTCCAACACTCCCCCTCAAGTTAGGTGTACCTAGCTTGGACACATAATGAAAATAAATCAACAAAACAGACGCTAACACTCCCCCTCAAGCTGGACATGCCTAGCTTGATGACAAAATATGACGAAAATAAAAAGAAAGCGGCAAAAGTTGATGCTCCCCCTCACGAGCGAAGCTCCCCCACGGGATGATGGATGGGTCATAGCCGGAAAAGTGCGGGGCCGGACAACCGAGTGCCGGGAAATCCACACTGGCGGGTCGGTCGTCAGAGCGTCGGGAAAATCCACACTACGGGCCGGTCGTCAGAGCGCCGGGAAATCTGTAATGTCGGGCCGATCGTCAAAGCGCCGAGAAATCCGCGCGGGAGGGCCGGTCGTCGGAGTGCCGAGGAAGCCGCAATGGCGGTGCCGGTCGTCGCAGCGCCGGGAAATCCGCAGGAGGAGGCCAGCGATTGAGGGAGCAGAGGTGGCACGGGAGGCCGGCAGGGCTGGAAGCCGGCTTCTGGAGGAGCCGGCAGGAATGGAGGCCGGTTGTCGCGCAAAGAGGGGCCGGCAAGGCTTGAGGCCGGCTGCTGCTGGAGGAGCCGGGACTAGCCGGTCTTTGCGCGCAGGAAGCAACAGGGAATGCCAAACAGTACCTGCTACAGTACCTGCTACAGTACCTGCTACAGTACCTGCTACAGTACCTGCTACAGTACCGCTACAGCCCCGCTACAGCCCCGCTACAGTACTTCTATTGTACCCAATGTAACGTTCAGGATAACTTAATCTCATGATATGCATCGCATGCATATCGTAGGTCATGACTCTGGGGATATCGTATGGTACGATATCCCTGTTTTAGTGCATTTCCAGTAGTCGTACCATACGATGTCCTCATTTCATCTCATTTGATATGAACTTAAATATATCACACACACACACATATAAGGCTTTAGGGCATATCTCCATTAATTATTCCCATGGACGCATGTCACTACTGTAGGAAGACCATGATAGTTTGATAGAGAAGTATGATGGGAGGAAGAACACTTGTTCATTTAAATTGGGGGAACATAATATCACACTTACCCCCTTAAAATCATCTCAAACCCTACAGCCCAATTCCATTTCAAGAAGGCCCAAAAGAAAGCCTCTTTTTGAATGAAGTCCTAATTGTGGAAGCCATTGTTGGCTAAAAACAAGTTCTTGCCTTTTTGATGATTGAAAATTCTAGCTATGAAAACAATAATCAATGCTATCCATTAGCTCACTCTTTGTTTAAAGAGTACCGTGATGTTTTTTAAGGCCAATAACAAGTTCTTGGCTTATCTCATCAAGAGTTGAGATTCATCTATGATTAACACAAGTTGAGTTCAAGGCATGCAAAATAGGTAGAGTTTTTCAATCATTTTCATTTGTCGCAAATGCTTTGTCTCAAAGTTACAAGGACACCATTCCGTCCTAGATGGGTTTTTCTCTTCATGAGAAACAAATCGTGTGTTCCTAAAAGGAGTTGTTGGAAATTGTTCATCGGGGAATTTTTTTGACTCGTTGCTCACTTTAGGGTTCAGAATACATCTGAAATCCTTCTATTGGCCCAAGATGCAAGTTGATGTTTAAGTGCTTCGACGTGGAACTTGGGCCAAGTGTTGAGGGTCATTTTCAAAACAGCGATGCACACTCCATTACCTATACCAAAGCAAGCCTTGGAAAGATGTTAACATAGATTTCATTGTGCGTTCTCCATGTATATGATTATATACAGGCTTCCTCCATTTGTATTTAGATTTGAGAAATCGTTTGAAAGCATTCTTGTTTTTCTTCACCTCTCTTTATATTATGTTTCTATTTGTGTTTTCTTCACAAATTTACTTTCATTTTGTTGATTCAATGAAGTCACCCTTTGCCATTACTAGTGTATGCCATACTTCTGAAATTAGTACAGTTAATGCTTCTTTATTTTGCTTCTCCATGTATACAAAAAAATAGTTCCCAGAGTTCATCACCTCATTCTTTTCACGGCTTTCTTTACCGTCAACTGGAAGTCCACCAGTGCCAGCACCTCGTAGAAATACCGACGGAAATGTACCATCGTTTGCGGGTCGCCAAGTTGAGGCAAGTGTTTTTTATTATTAGTTGATTATACAATTTTCTCTAGTAATTTAGACCCCGTTTGTTTCAGTTTTAAAAACAAAAATTGATTTTTTATACTCAGGTTGATCGACCTTTGCCTGCTGCCTTTTCTGTCGAGCCACCCGAGGATTCCATTGCCATGCTCGTGACGATGGGTTTTGACAGGAATTCTGCTCGGCAAGCCCTTGTCCATGCTAGAAATGATGTCAATGCAGCCACTAACATCCTGCTTGAGTCGCAGTCTCACTGATTTGACCATCGACTCTTCCCGGATTGGCATGGTTGATCTACCCTCGACATGGTACTATGACTTCCATGGCATGCAGGTTTGTGGGATTTTGTTTTTCGGATGGATAGTCACATGTCACAGACGCTACCGATATGAAAGGTCAGGAGGGTGTTAGTGAGGGGTGACTAGAGAAAAGCGTTTATTTTCCTCTTATATGTACTGTAGATGTCAGTCTGAAGGAGACTCAGGTGCTGTAATATATTAAATCATGTTTGGTATACTGAAATGAGGAAGTTCATCGCTTTTTTGATCCTGAAATTGAGAAAGCTTTGAGGTGGATCAAGAAAAGATTGGCTATGGAAGATTTTGCACTACACCTCTGAATAACTCTAATGATTCAAGGAGACAAGAAGAAAAACCTTTATGCAGTATAGTTTTCCCTTGATGGTTTTGGGTCTAGCATAACACCACCACAAGCACACACCAATAGTCATGACCAGCTTTCTTATAAACAATCCAAAAATTTTCTCAGTTCAAAGGGAGATTGGGTGAAGTTGCACATGTTCAGTTCAACGGGATGTCATATGTGAAGGGTTTTGGCGTCTTCTAATAAGTTTAAATGCAGTGGAAATCGAAAAATCCAAATGTCAGTATCTACAGGTTTAGAAGAAATATTAACCAATGAAGAATATGCACTTTGTTGGCTGAACCTTCTTCATTCCAAGTATTCGATGAAGATCCCTTAGCAGCAACCTAATGACTGTTGTGCAAGTGATCCACCAATAATATGAATAGCAGATCTAATCTATAAGACTACACTTATCTTTATGACATGGTAGCACCTTTAAAGAACCAAGAGAACAAGAAAGCTTTGACCAATGGGTGTTTCATTTGGATGTATCTATTCTTAAGGTTTGAACTCTTTATATAGGCATCCTAAATCTAATGAAGGACGCTTGAAGGGTTGTAAACTTTTCACAAATGCTCTCCATTAGACACTACGTTTGTATTGTAAACCATCCATTCATTCAAAGCATTCATCGTTTAACGTTTATACAATTAATGTAATATGTTGTGACACTTTTTAACACATGATGTGTTGGCTTATAATTGAGTGGAAGATGAAGATATACTTGAGCATTGTTGTAATATCTCATATCACAAGTCATAACCATCCACATCACATGAAGCGATGTAACCCACACGAGTGCCTACGATATGAGCTTTTGTGAATATACGTTTTTCAATCTAAAACACTTTAACCACTTGTAAAATCATATCTAAAACACTTTAGGATAAAACTCTAAACTCGTTTTGATAATCTATTATATAAATTTTTACGTTCACTTGACCTTGTGATCATGTGGACTTTTTTCTTTTTTTTCTCTAGCTAAAACTTTTACCCTCATCCTTTTGCACCATCATAACAGAGTTAGAGTTAGAGCCTCCCACGTCATGACTCAATCATGCTGGGACCCCTCTTAGGTTGACAATGTGATCAAATGGTGATCCTTGAAACGAGTCTCCAATTGATTATGACCGGATGATTAATATTAAGGGTATTTTCATATGCAATGAAAGACATTACCCTTTTTAAAGCAAACACCACAACTCAAATGTAACAATTTTCAATACCAAAATGAAACCATATGAAAACTCATAAAAGCAAATCAAATATAATGAACACATGCATGATATATCACACGAAAAAATAAAGATAAATATCCAAGGATGACAAGATAAACATCCAAGGATGACAAGATAAACACATATTGGTAATCTATAACATACTTTAAAATTATAAAATAGACGATAATGTAGAATCCTCAAACTCTAGCTAAGCCACCATGTGCGACTGACATCACTTAACACCTCCTCCAACATGACCTTATAAATATGAAAACAATAGATAAAAGCAGAGGTGAGTATACACTATACTCAATAGGTTTCTCATTGAGAGCTCTCATGTGTTAATGTGGATAAAACATACTAATGCATCTATGAATGAAAAATAGAAACAAAAGTCTTGCTTGTCCTAACTTTACATTTATTTATCTCACCTCAATCACACTCCCCACCAACTTCGTTGTCATTAGTCCCAACGTCTAACATCCTATGCTCTCATCTCTTTACCACCCCATTGTTAGAAAATACAATTATCTTTGAAGGGAAAGTGGGAGAGGGAAAGCAACCAGTCATGTAACGACTCGACCTGGATCTTTCGTCGACTTGAACCAGACTACCACTGTCACGACCCAACTCTAACAAGGGCTCGAGCTGCAACTACCCCAAGCCCGTCACCATAGGTTAGGGGGTGGCGATAAGCACCGAAAGACATATCCTAAATGGAAGGCCTTTGCCCAAGTACATGTACGCACACACCTGACCATCTCAATGCAAAAGTGCAGAGGAATAAAAAAAAGATGTAACCGTTAGAAAGTAACCAAGCATGCAAAACCTCTAGGGTGTAAAAGAGCATGGCAACACAAACTGAAAAATATAGGGGCAAAATACACGCCCAACTAGAAATATGTCACAACCAGAAAAAACTGGAAAGTAAACCACTGAGAGAGCCTAACTCCTAATCTCCAAACTATGACCACCATACACGGTCCACAACACCCAGTATCCCTAAGCTCCTCTGAAGTCACCGCCGACCTGTCCGTCGTTTACATAAGACACGACACGTGCGAGCAAAGCCCGTGTAGGGGTGAGTATATACACACTCAGTTGGACGCCCCGACAGCTGAAGGAGTAGTAGTAAGAGATACAACAGGAAAAGAAAGACAGTAGAATAGTACACATGATGCAGCTCAACCCAAGAAAGAGAAAGAATAACCTTGTCTAAGCACGGAGGGCTTAACACGATGAGTAGATGAACTATCCATCGATTCTTTGCCACCCATAGCATGAGATTAAACTCATCCAACCACGAAAAGCTAAACACGAAAAACACTTGACATACACCGCGCATCTTCG
Organism: Viscum album; assembly: GCA_963277665.1. NCBI lineage: Eukaryota > Viridiplantae > Streptophyta > Magnoliopsida > Santalales > Viscaceae > Viscum > Viscum album. The sequence continues at coordinate 1,301,941,624 of OY728160.1, read as the reverse complement.
CAACCCATGACAAGAGAGTAACCAAATCCATGGTAAGAACACACACACACACACGTGTGTGTGTGTGTGCGCCCAGTCAAAAGAAGCCCAAACGAGAGAGGAAGAAGATCTCTATCTCACAGCTCAGTCCAAGAAAAGAGTCACCAACAGTTCGAAAAGTCCATCAACGATGCTCAACATCTCACGTGTCTGCCCAGAAGTAACCGTGTGAAGGCCCATGCCTCGCCATTGTGCCGCACAGTTGAGGGGGCACAAACTCCAAGTAGAGGACCCACACCCTAGTGCGTTAGGGGGGTTCCACTCTCTAAGTATCTGTAGAGGACCTGCGCCTAAGCAGATGGGGGGTTCCACTCTAGTGTCACGAGGACCCGCACCATATCCGATAGGGGGGTTCCACTCAGAAGGTAGAGAACCCGCGCCCAAACAGATGGGGGGGTTCCACTCTAAAGGTTGAGGACCCGTGCCCTGATGTGATAGGGGGTTCCGCTCTGGTCATCGAGGACCCACACCCTATTCGACAGGGGTTCCATTCGGAAGGTAGAGGACCCACACCCAAACTGATGGGGGGTTCCACTCTAAAGGCCGAGGACCCGCGCCCTGGTGTGACAGGGGGGTTCCACTCTGGTCATCGAGGACCCGTGCCCTATTTGATAGGGTGTTCCACTTGGTAAACATCTGTAGAGGACCCACGCCCAAGATGATGGGGGGTTCCACTCTGGTCATCGAGGACCCGTGCCCTATTTGATAGGGTGTTCCACTTGGTAAACATCTGTAGAGGACCCGCGCCCAAGCTGATGGGGGGTTCCACTCTAGTGTATATGGTGATCCTATGTCTGATCATTTCCATCATTGGGCGTCGCCTAAATAAGCACCTTGCCCAAAACATTCCACATCTTATCTTAAAAACCACAACCGAGGGCACCATCACGTTCTCCAAGAAAAAACACTCAGGATATGCTACTCGAAGACCAAAATACGAGTTTAAACGAAGGGGATACAGAAGATTGAAGTTTCCTCAAAAGGAGTTAAGGGGTACACTGTGTGTGAGGGGACCCACATGGCGTGCGATCCCGCTCCTTCACCTGGCCGTGTCCCTGGAGGTACACAAATCACCAAGCATGTAGGAGTGCACGACGTGTAAGGGATACACACGGCGTGCCCAAGCCACTTGGGGTCCCGCCCATGTGCTTGGCTGTGTCCATGTATCCAAGCCGTGTCTATGTACTTTACCCCATGTCTGTGTACTTTAGTACACGACACGCCTCTTCACATGGGGTGCCGCCCATGTGTTCTAGCCGTACCTGTGTACTCGGGCACATGGCGTGTGCCTGGTCGTGTGCTCCGCCACACAACTCATCCACACGAGAAATGGGGTACACGACATGTAGGGAGTCTACACGACATGCCATCCTTATGAAATTACAAAAACCCTAGCCATCGCTGCCAGGGGGATACACGCCACATGTTTATCATAGTACACGACATGTAATCGAGTTTTTCACAGTTTTTCAAATCCGCATTCCATTCTTCAAATCCGGCCGTTCTGTCATAGATATCACCTCCATGCCATTCAAAATCGGTGGATCTAGCTGTGGATCATCGTTTTCGGCCATCGTTTTCTTGAAATCAGATTTCGTCGTTCCTCAGAGGTTCCACTGTACGCACTACATGTCCCAATTCACTCCGTTGATGATGATTTGATCTCCGATAGTCAAGATGATCATCCACATCCCGCAAACATCCCAGATCTGTCCTTATTTCATCGATCCGTCCCTCGCATGTCAATCTGTTGCAATTCCGGGAGTCCGATCGGGCTCAGTACCACCTGACAATGTCGAACCGGAACCACAAGGTCCAACCGGTGAAGAACGTGAAACAATTGAGGGAGAAAGGCATAAGAACAAATGTTTAACCATCATTGGCCATGCGTTCTTTCCCAACGATAAAAAACGAGGATATCTGAGTTAGAAAACAAGAAAAACCAATTAAAATTTCAATACATGGGCACATGCTCAGGCCACAATTGGTGCAGATCAAAGAGGGGGATTGATATGCTCAATCAATTTAATCAAAATGGGCCTAATCCACATATTGAAGAATCCTACCTAGAGATTGGATCGTTTGTTGTTGAAGATCATGCTTGCCAACAATTGAAGGAAGGCGTTGCGCGCGCTACGCTCCGATCTGCTCCGATCCAACATTTGTCGTCGTCCAAGGTGATTCGCCAATGGAAGGAGGGGAAGAAGCTCTGTAATCCTCCCAAGGTTTATGCGGCTAACCTTGGAGGATTCACCATGAAAGTATTCTTATAGACATTCCGTTTAGGTTAAACAAATTAATTAATTAATTTATCCACTGAACGTACCGCCAACAGGTGAGATATCCGAATGCCCTGTGCCGACCTATTTTAGGTCATGTCTAGGCCAAAAAACGCGTTCCAGACTCAACTGTGATCTCAGATTTCTAATATGATCGTCTGTTTAATATTTATCACATTTTCTTTAAGAAACTATGCGTGTGCAATATAAAATATATTTAATATTTTTATAAAATTAATTCCGGGCACACCGGGTCTCAGAATCGCACACTGTCTCAGCACCTAGCTCTTGAAATATATTTAGAAATATTTCAAACTCTTACAAGGTAAAAACTGAGTCTCTACATCATTCCCTCCTTCAAGATTTTCGTCCTCGAAAAACAATTCTAAACAAACAACTCTGGATACTAAGCACGTATTTGGATCTCCCACTCCTAGGAGCTCCCTTGCACGTTCCCATGCGATCACAACACGTGAACCAAGGGTATGGTTTGTCCATACAGGGTCCTCTCATGTCAATCCTCGATCGCCAATGGGTGATCCACAAAGGTGGATCCATCCTTGATGTCCAACTCGCCCCGATCGATGATGTGTGTGGGGTTGTGCACGTATCTCCTCAGCTGTGACATGTGGAAGATACCATGCACCCACTCCTATTGTGGGGGGTAGGGTGAGGTGATAAACAACCTCGCCACCCCTCTGCATGATCCCGAATGACCCGATGAACCTTGATGATAGCTTGTCTCCCTGATCGAATCTTCGCAATCCTCATCATGAGGAGACTCTCAGAAAAATGCGGTCTCCCTTCTCAAACTCCAAGGGTCTACAATGATGATTTTTGTACGATTTATGCCTACTTTGGGCCATCCTCATCTGCTCATGGATGATCTGTACCTTCTCCGTCGTCACTTGCACCATCTCTAGGCCTACAAGAGATGTCTCACTGATCTCTGTCTCGCACATGGGTGACCTATAGGTCTCCCATATAGGGTCTCAAAAGGCACCATGCCGATGGTAGATTGGTAGATATTGTTGTACATAAAATCTACCAAGGTAAGTGATCCTACCAACTCTGACCAAAGTCTAACACACAAGCCCTCAACATATCCTCCAACACTTGTATAATGTGCTCGGTCTTCCCATCAGTATGGGGGTAAAAGACTGCACTCATCCTCATCTGGATCTCAAATGCCTCCTACAGCCCTCTCCACAATCGTGACATAAACCACACATCATGATCAGAGGCAATCGTCAAGGGAACCCAATGATGGTGAACGATCTCCCATACGTACAACTACCCCAAATTCTCTATCGAAGTCTGCTCCCTAATATTAAGGAAGTGTGCCGACTTCATGAATCAGTTAACTATCACCCATATGGTGTCATGGTCCTTCACTTTCTACAAAGCCCTATTACTAATTCCATGGATATTCCATCCCACTTCCACTCTGGGATCTCAAGGGGCCGCAACAAACCTTCCAGAATTTGGTGCTTAGCATTTACCTGCTGATAGGTGAGGCACAGAGAGATGAACTCAACTACGCTTCGTCTCACACCGAACCACCAAAAATACCACTGAAGGTCTCTATACATCTTTCCCACACTAGGATGTACAACTAGGGGACAAGTGTGGAACACTTGCATCATATCTTCCCGCATCACGATTGGAACCACCATCCATACCTGGAAAAAGATGATGTGATTCCCTCCATAAAAATATCCATATGGTGAATCACCTGTGAATATTTGATCACACAAGGCCTCACAGTCGATGTATCCTATTTGTGACTCTCTCATACACTCGAGAAGTGGAGGATTCAACACCATCGAATGAAGAAAAGATGCACCATTCTGCTCTACCAAGGTCAGCTGTAAGGAATCCAACTGCTTAGAAGCCTCCTACACCAAGAAAGTTTGAAACTTCCTACTAAGGGAATCTACTACCATGGTTCCCTTCCTCGGAGTATAGACTATCTCGAAGTCATAGTCCTGTAGGAACTCCAAATAGCGTCGTTGTCTTAGGTTCAAGTCTCTCTGCGTGAAGACATATATGAGACTCTAATAGTCTAAGTAAACTAGAAAGTGCTCCCCTAAAAGGTAGTGCCTCTACACCCTCAGTGCAAAGACTATCACTACCAGCTCTAGGTTGTGAGTCACGTAGTTTTTATCATGGGGTCTCAACTACCTTGACCCGTATGCGATAACTACCTACTGCTGCATCAAAACGCAGCTAATCCCAACTCCTAAGGCATCAAAATACACTACGTACTCCACGCCCTCCTCTGGTAGTCTCAACATAGGAGCACTCATTTTCCTTATCCTCAACTCTTCGAAGGCCCTCTAACACTTCTCAATCTAGGTAAATGACTACCCTTTCCACGTCAGGGTAGTCAAAGGGTCTTCAATTTTGGAGAAGTCTACCATAAAACTCATGTAGTACCCCACTAAGCCAAGAAGCTCTGTACCTCTAACACGCTCTTAGGTGGATCCCAAGAAAGCACCACATCGATCTTCACTGGGTCCACATCTAAACCATGCTCATAAATGACATGACTCAAAAAGTGAACCTCATGAATCCATAACTGGAACTTCGAGAGTTTTCTATAAAGCTGGTGCTCTCGAATAAAATCTAGAACCATCCTTAAGTGCTCTGCATGATCCTCCTCTAATATAGAGTAAATGAGTATGTTGTCAATGAAGACAACCAAAAACTGACCCAAGTACGGCTCAAAAACCTGGTTCATCAAATCCATAAACACGGTGGGGGAATTTTTCACAACAAAAGGCATCACCAGGAACTCATAGTGTCTATAGCGACACCAGAATGCTAGATTTGGAATATCAGCTTTGCGAACCCTCAACCGGTGGTGGCCGGACCTTCGAGAACCATCTCGCACCTCGAAACTGGTCAAATAGGTCATCAATCCTCAGCAAGGGGCACTTTTTCTTTATTGTGGCCTGGTTTAGGTGATGATAATCCATGAAAAGCTACAAGATCCCATCCGCCTTTTTCACAAACACTAGAGCTGCCCAATGGGACACATTGAGCCTGATGAAACCATTCTCTCAAAGGTCCTCCAACTACAACCGCAGCTCCCAAAGCTCGGTAGGGGCCATCCGATATGCCGTAGAAGATATCAGAACCGTATTGGGATGTAATTTGATGCAAAACTCCATCTCCCACCTCGGAGGTAGCCCCATAACGTTCTCAGGGAAGACATATATATAACCCTCCACAACTGAAGGAATACAGATGCCTGAAGAGCTTGCTGCACCAAGGGATACACTCGCCAAATGCTGGGTGGTGGGATGCAACTTTCTACTTGAAAAACCCACTCACCCTTCCATGAGATCTCTCTCACCAGAAAAGGTAAATCTCGCCGCATCACTGTGAAGACATCTGACTTGTCCATTGTGACAGTCAATATGGGATTGGACCATAGAAAACCAATCCATTTCCAATATGATTTCATAGGGTTACATCATGGTGACCAAAAGGTCCCACATGAACCTCTCTCAACTAAGAGATAGCTCGCACTGCTGGCAGATAGAAGATACAGAAGAAACGTTCCCTGTAGGAACCTCAAGACAAAGTTGCTGGGCTAATACCTCAACTGGGAGCTCCAGTTATTACAAAAAGAGTATAGAGATAAAGTAATGACTAAAAACTATGTCTAATAATACTGAAGAAAGGGTAGAATAAACATATATTGTACCTCTAATCATCTTGTGCACTGCGGGGTCATAAGCCTCCAAAGCCTACAGTTTTCTGCGGCCCCAATCGCCAGCTCCCTGAGCCCGACGCGAGACGCTTGATGGTGGTAGTGGAAGGATCTCATAACATTGTCGATCTCCCACAACTCCTCTTTATCTTACATCTCTTCCTCTATGGGGACCACATTTCCCTCTCTTGGGAGATCCCTGATCACAGCGCTGCCTCTATCGTGGCGGTCTATCAGCTATCTGCCTGTACTGCTCAGCACATCTGGTCGGGTAGTCTCACGCTATGTGACCCTTCCCATCACAAGAAAATAACCTCCCCTCTCTGGGATTCCCTGGTCCTCTACGTTGCCCCTATCCATGTTCCCGAGTCTGATCATAGAGAGGTCTCCTGCATCGAGATCCCGTCGTATGGCGCCTGCTAGCTGCTGTAGACAACTCAACCCTGTGACACCCATTGCTAGCTCCAGCTACATGGAATCCCTCTGATAGAAATATCTATATCACTAGTGCCCACTCTAGCACCCCAACATAGGCGGGGATGCAAAAGGGCACCACGCTGGCATCAATCTCTCTACGGAGTCCCTACTCAAACATTCATTCTCAGAAGTAGCCATCACAGATCATGTATAGGGAGTATCGTGTAAGGTATTTGAACCTCATTGCGTACTCATCAACTATCATCCCTCCCTGGTACAACTCCAGAATCTCCAGAATCTGAACTGAGCGCAAAAAGGAGGGGTAATACTCCTCATAGAACAACTATTGGAAGTTAGGCCATGAGAGTGTTGACTCATTGTGCATCTATGTAGCAGGACTCCACCAGCACCCATATGCTTTGTGGAAAAGACTAGCTGTCAGTGCAACTACCTGATATGTTAGTGTCCAGATGAGCCTAAATACATAGACCACCGACTCTAGACAATCCTCTACTGCCTGAGGATCTGACTCATCACATAACCTCAACGGCCTCTGACATTGGAACTCGTGGAGTGCACTAAACCTACACACATCTTTATCATGCTCTTTTGGGATAATATTATACTCGATAGGTGGTGGTTCTACTACTTTCCCACCTGGAGGAAGAATCTTGTGGGATGGACCCTAAACTGAGGCCTCATCGCTCATCAGATCGTCTCCACGATCCAGAACTGGTATCCTGGTCGACGGTCATTGCAGAGGAATCTTGAACTTTATCAAGACATATCACGGTCAGATGAACACACACACACACACACACATATAACAATAATGGGGAGATGAATCAAGGACACTCAAAGACTGAATCCTATATGATGCATGTACCATTGATCCCTGTAACCAATGTCTCGGTATGCCGAGTCGACAAGCAGGTAGTCAAGGTCCTGGTGAATGGATACGTTAGCTGCCCATACCATTATTGGATTCCCTGGTTTGAGAGCCACACTTGAGACACTTTGACACTGTTTCACTAATCCCAACCAAATCCTCGTAAGGGGACTACTCTAAACAACATCCCAAGGAATGAACTGCTCTGATACCAATTTGTCACGACCCGAACCTAATTGGGGGTCGAGCCGCAACTCCCCAAGCCCACCTCCATAGGCCAGGGGTGGAAATAAGCACCAAAAAGCATATCCTAAATGGGAGGCCTTTTCCTAAGTACCTATACACACACACCTGACCATCTCAATGAAAAGTGTAGATGAATAATAAAAAAAGATGCAACAACTAGAAAGTAACCAAGCATGAAAAACCTCTAGGGTGTACAAGAGTATGACAGTGCAAATTGAAAAGGGAAAAAATACACACCCAACCAAAAATATGTCCCATCCTGACAAAACTGGACGGTAAATTGTTGAGAGAGCGCAACTCCTGATATCTAAACTACGACCACCGTACATGGTCCACAACATCTAGTATCCCTAAGATCCTCTGATGCCACGACCCGTCCTTGGGGCTCATGCCGTGACTACCCCAAGCCCGCCTTCCATAGGCCAGGGGCTGGCGACTAGCACCAAGGCGTAAATCCCGGTAAAAAATGGAAGACATTGCCTTTGTAAAGTAAACAAACACCACAGAGCAAGAAAGCAGTAGAAGTAAACACTACGTAGAAACTGAGTACAACAGTAAGTGTGGAAAAGTAAATAGGCCAGAATACAAACCCAAACTGAAAGTAAAGTACAACTCGAAAGGGAAAACAACAACTGTAAAGTAAAACTGCAGCCTCGAGCCGTCCACTGGAAGTCCCTCCTGAAGGGTGAGTACAGATAGCCTCCATAGCTCCTCGGGTCCCGTCGTCTACTCCGAGTACGTCCAACCCAGTGGTCCATCTCCAGGTACCGACCTGCTCCGCAAGCCTCAACCACGATCAGCGCTGTCCGTCGTCTGCAACCAACACAACGTAGTGTGGGCATAGCCCGTGCAGGGGTGAGTATAAGCTACTCAATAGGGACCCCGAGAGCCCCGAAGGTCTCCCAAAATCCACAAAGGATAAACCACAAAGGAAAGATACAATCACGACGTAACAACCGACACTGCTTAGGTATATGCCCATACATATACCTAAGTCATCAATTCCAATACGCTCCAACCTCCGAGCCCAAGTACAACCCAATCCACACAGGAAAGCAAACATATTCCACACAGGAAAGCAAAACGTAATCCACACAGGATAACACAACACAATCCACATAGGAAAGAAAAACATGATTCAGCTCACACAGGTATACTTTTCGTAAGACGATAGAGATGATCAGATGTAGTTTCTGATTCATCTAAGCCGTCAGACCCACAAAGCACTAGTGGAAATACGGGCTTTAACGTCGTCGTAATAACGTCGGTTTTTTAAAAACCGACGCGAATAGTATATGCGGGGAATTTTTGGCGTCGGTTTTACACAAAACCGACGCCAAAAATAATTATGTTTTTTTTTTCGCGTCGGTTTTTCTAAAAACCGACGCGGAAAATCCTGTTTTAATCGGTTTTCCGCGTCGGTTTGTAGAAAAACCGACGCGGAAAACCTCTTCGACTATATTTTCCGCGTCGGTTTTCATGAAAACCGACGCCGAAACTCATAAAAAAAATATATTTCGCGTCGGTTTTAATGAAAACCGACGCGAAAAGTCTTTTAAAAATATTCACGGACAGAAACCCTCATTTTGTTCGTCCGTCGAAATCGAGTTCCGCTGCGGCGCTTCGGACTCCCGACGACCTTCGAACTTGATTTGCGATCTTGAACGGCCATTGTTGAAGGTTTTTTGTCGTCTGCACGATTTTGGGTATGTGTTCTTCCTATTTATCTCTTGTTTCATATCCCATTGTTTATTTCTTTATCAATAACCCTATTTTGCGTGATTTGGATTATTGGTTAGATTTTAGTTGTAATTTATCATTATTTTTTGTTTGTATTATCATTGTTGGTGTAGATTTGATATTGTTTGTTTTTGGAAGTAATTATACCGGTCGCAGTTTGGATTTAACATCTCAATTCGGGTTGAATAATTATGTAAGATTTTATATTATGTTGGATTTTAAATAATTATGTAAGATTTTATTTTATTTTATTTCAAACTAGATTAAAAGGGGCTTTAATTAAAAGTTAGAAATTTTGTAAGGTGAGTAGTGGCCTAATTAGTATTTGTATACTCATGTTTATCTACATTTCAGTTTTAGGATCTTATCCAGTTCTTTTTCCCTCTTAGGATGCATTCTGTTTCAGTTTGGGTTAGTGATTAGTGGGGACTTGAGCTCAGTTATTGTTTTACTTATCAAATTATCCCAAGTGTGCCTATTATAGGTTTTTTACGGATTTATTTAAATAGAATATGTGTAAATTTTTTCCATTTAAATGATGTTTTTACTACTTAAAATTATGGTTAAAAGTGTATTGAATTACTTTTGTGAGGACTAGGTGATTTAGGAGATGAAGTGTATTGAGGGAATTAGTTTATATCTATTTATAGTTATTCTTTATATTATTTCTACTGATTCAAATTTTGTGTTGATGTATAACCTATGGATAGGTCATTTCAGATTTCTGATAGAAATATGATGTTAATTACACTATGATTAATGGGTGAAATCATACCTAGTGATTGTTTTAGATGCCTATAATGCTTATTGTTAGTCTATGAGGATTAGGTACTCCCCTCAAGTATGTCATGGTCTAGTTTAGGTGTTTAATGGATAGATATCTTGGGTTGGTTCATGAAAATGGTATCAAAACCAAGATTTTTCAGAGGGTTTGGGTTTCCAAGTTCCCTTTGTTATTTGGCATTATAATGTTATTATGGATATAGGTTATAAAAAATCTAGTGCTACACATTGGGAAAAGTGTCATAATATCTTTTCCATTTGAATCCTTGAGTGTTTATGTAATTCTAGGATTTATTGTTGGATTTTGATATTGATTTTGATTGGTTTTATGTGTTTGATATAAAAATGATGATTGAATTACCAATGATGTGTAATCTATTTGGGGGTTCACTTAATATTGGGGTGATGGTGGATGAAGATTTGTAGCTATAGGTCTATCCCCCATAGTTAGGCCAACCATATGGAGCCCTTTTGAATAGTTTTAATGACTCTTCAAATCCCACAAGTAGTTTTGTTAATCGAGTTCCACATGTGTGTTTTAATACACATTGTTTTAAATAAGGATAGTTATTGCACTATTTTTCACATTAAGTTTTCCATGATTCATTCATGTTACATCAAATGAATAAAAAAATAAATATAGTGTGATCAATAGTAGTCATAGTGAGAAATCATATTATCTTGTATGTCATTCATATAATATTTATATCATGGAACTTTATTTTCAAAAAATGAAACCTTTGATTTAACCATTTTGTCCTTGTATTTCAATATAACACACATGTATATAATATTAAAATTAACTGTTTACTATATTTGTAAACGTGTTTCATATTTGATGTCTTTTATCTGATTATCAATAGTTTTTATGGAATATGTTTTTGTTTACAATTTATCTGATAGATATTTAAATGTTTTTATGTTTTAATATATTCATCAATTATATTGTGATATCAGGTATTAATGGATCATAATTGGATTTATCTACGAAGAACTACTAGTGAATATGAAAGAGGAGTTGACAATTTTTTGGAATTTGCTAAACGGCATAATCAAAATATTGATTTGATTTTCTGTCCATGTGTGAAGTGTGTAAATATGAGAAAGTTAAACTTCAGAGAAATCAAAGATCATCTCATTTGTTATGGTTTTAGCCTTAATTATACACGTTGGATCTTGCATGGTGAAAGAACTGAAAATTCAACATCCAATGTTGATGACGATATTCATAATGAGGCAGAGGATCGTATTGAAGAATTAATTCATGATTTAGGTGTTGAAACCATCGAAAAAACACCAACTGTTGAACGATTGTATGGAGATTCTGAGAAACCATTATTCCCAGGTTGCAGTAAATATACAGTGTTATCAGCAGTTTTGAGATTAGTTAACTTAAAAGCAAAAAATGGGTGGAGTGATAAAAGTTTCTCCAGTTTACTTGAGCTTTTAAAAGAGCTTCTTCCAGAAGGCAATGGGCTTCCAGATTCCAATTATGAGGCGAAGAAAATATTATGCCCAATGGGATTGGGGTATAAAAAGATACATGCTTGCCCCAATGATTGTGTACTATATAGGAAAGAAAATGAACATTTATCAAGTTGTCCTACATGTGGAACATCGCGCTATAAGATGGATGAGAAAGTCAACTCAGATTCATTTTCAGGTGATGTCATGTAACGTTATGAAAAATCAATTTTTTTACTTTCCAATGATATCATCCAATATTTTTTTCAAACAATTCTGATAATTCAATTCTGGTTTATTTTTAGGTACCAAAATCAAAACTCCATCTAAAGCATTTTGGTACCTTCCAATTATTCCTCGTTTGAAGCGTCTATTTGCAAATTCAAATGATGCAAAAAGGTTAAGATGGCATTCAGATGAGCGCATTTCTGATGGTAACTTACGTCACCCGGCCGATTCACCACAGTGGAAGAGTTTTGATAAAAAATTTCATGATTTTGGAAGTGAAGTTAGAAATCTCAGAATGGGATTGTGTACTGATGGAATGAATCCATATCGGAGCCTCAGTAGCCAACATAGTTCATGGCCTGTTTTGCTGGTACTTTACAACTTGTCCCCACATCTATGTATGAAGAAAAAATATGTTATGATGAGCTTGATGATTTCTGGACCAAAACAACCAGGAAATGATATTGATGTGTATCTTACACCATTGATTGAGGATTTAAAACTGCTATGGGAGAAAGGTGTTACAGTTTTCGATGCATACAAGAAAGAGTATTTTCTTTTGCGTGCTATGATAATGTTCACTATAAACGACTTTCCTGCGTATGGAAACTTATCTGGATATAGTGTTAAGGGACATAAAGCATGTCCAATTTGTGAAGAACAAACTTCATATTATCAATTGCAGAATGGAAGAAAGACAGTGTACATGGGACATCGAAGATTTTTGCGAATTGATCATCCTTATCGTAGATTGAGAAAAGCATTTAACGGTTTACAAGAATACAACCTCCCCCCTCAACCATTGTCAGCTGAAGAATATTATGACAGAGTGAAAGATATTGATTCAACATTCGGAAAGAGAAAAAGTTCTGGTTTACAAAAACATATCTGGAAGAAGCAGTCTATTTTTTTCAAACTACCTTATTGGAGATTTTTAGAGATAAAACATAACATTGATGTTATGCATGTTGAGAAAAACATATGTGATAGTTTGATTGGAACTTTGTTAGACATAAAAGGAAAGACAAAAGATGGATTACATGCTAGATTGGACTTGATGTTAATGCGAATACGTTTGGAGTTAGCTCCCGCTGTGAAAGGAAAAAGAACATATTTACCTCCGGCTTGTCACACATTAAGCAAGATTGAAAAGATGAATTTTTGTCAGTGTCTTCATGGTATTAAAGTACCCAGTGGTTTTTCTTCAAATGTGAGTAATTTTGTGTCATTGAAGGATTGTAAATTAATAGGTATGAAATCACATGATTGTCATGTGTTAATGCAACAAATTCTACCAGTAGCAGTGCGTGGTATATTACCGAAAGCTGTCAGGAAGACAATCATCAGGTTATGTAATTTCTTTAAATCCATTTGTAGCAAAGTCGTTGATCAAAATTTGTTAGATTTGTTGGAGAATGAAGCAACTCTTATTCTTTGTCAACTAGAAATGTATTTCCCACCCACATTTTTTGATATAATGGTTCATCTATTGGTTCATTTGGTGCGTGAGATAAGAATGTGTGGGCCTGTTTATTTAAGATGGATGTATCCTTTTGAAAGATATATGAAAATTTTGAAAGGATATGTTAAAAATCCTTATCGACCAGAGGCCTCTATTGTTCAAAAATATGTATCAGAAGAGGTGATTGAGTTCTGTACTGATTATTTGAATGAAGTGGAGCATATTGGTCTCCCTCTATCTCGACATATGACAGTTGACAGAGAAGGTAGAGGGGTTCGAGGCTTAAAGGTAAAGTTCATTCCACGTGATGAAGTGATGCAAGCACATTTATACATTTTGAACAACACAGATGAGGTTCAACCATATATATCCTCACATATTGCTGAATTAAAGTTACGATATCAGAAAAGAAATGAAAAGTGGTTGATGATTGAGCATAAGAAGACATTTGTTTCATGGTTTAAAGAGAAAGTCACCTCAGATATATCTGTATCAGAAACATTGAAGTGGTTATCAGGGGGACCATCTTTTAATGTGATCACTTGGTCTGGTTTTGATATCAATGGCTACACATTTTACACAAAAAACCTGGATGACAAGAGTACCGTTCAGAATAGTGGTGTGATGGTATTCGCTGAAGCAGTGCATTTTTCGAGTGCCAAAGATAAAAACCCAATTTCTGCATCAACATCATATTTTGGAGTTATTGAAGACATATGGGAAATTGATTATATTAAATTTCGAGTCACTATTTTTAAGTGCAATTGGGTTGATAGTAATAGTGGCGTGAAACATGATGAATATGGGTTTAAACTGGTTGATTTGAAAAGATTTAATCACAATGAGGAACCATTTATCTTGGCGACACATGCAAAACAAGTATTTTATGTCATTGATCCGTCGAATGATCAGTGGTCAGTTGTTTTGCAAGGGAAAAGATATCATTTGGGTGATGATGATGATTCTGATGATGCTAGTGATTTACATGAGCGTTATTCATCTATTATGCAATTTTCAGATGATTACAATGAATATAAGACAGACATAGTGCATGCAGTACGTACCGATCATGATGAAGGGACGTGGGAAAACACTAAATTAGTCTCCTAATTTTTCTGGTAAATATTTATATTTTGTGTCTATTTTTAAAACTTACAAATGCATGCCTCTATTTTTACATATTTATTTTTCATTTCCTTGTTTCTAATTATTCAGTTTTCTAATGATATGCAGGTACCCAAAATTTCATTACACTTTCTAGTAGCAATGTCAAATACAGATAGAGATGAGCAGTTACCGAGGTATATCTATTTTGACATATTATTAAATATTCAGTAATATACATATTTAATGAAATAAAACTGTTAATTTATTAAAAAAAATTGCAGGACTACTGATGCGTCCTCGGCGGAGGAGACTTCTCCAGTTACTACTGAAAAATCAAGTTCTCTAGTTGGTAAACGTGGTATTACACGTTTACCAAAACTATCACTCGCTCGTGATGATAACAAATTACACATCCGTTTTGATGATAATAATAATGCAGTTGGCCCAAATGCAGTTCAGTTTGTCAGTTATATAGCGATGCAGAGCCGTTGCAGGATTAGTATTTTATATCCTGATTGGAAGTCAGTGGACAGGACGGCGAAGCAACAACTTTGGGAGGCCGTGACGGTAAAATATCTTTATTTATTTATTTTATCTCATTTTTTTAATATTATATAGTTTAAATGACATATTTTATTTTTTCAATTACAGATGACATTCAATTTTGAGGAAACCAAAGAAATTAGGAAAAGACATCTCTCTTTAGCGGCGGTTCGATGGAGAGATTTTAAAAACAAACTGACGAAAGATTATGTTTTTGGAAAGAGAAGGTTTGAAAGCCCATGTCTTAAGTATCCATATATAGATGAAGAAACATGGAAGCGATTTGTTGACAGTCGTCAGGAAGAGAAATTTCAGGTATTGTAATTGTTTTATATTTTAAAATTTATGCTATATTTTCCTTATTACTAATGTGTTTATTTTTATGTAACAGGCCTCCAGAAGATCTCATCAGGAGATCCAGTTGAAAAACGTATACCCTCATACTTTATCACGTGGAGGATACTCGTATTTGGAGCAGAAAATTATTGAAGAAAAATTTGAAGCATTAAGAGCTCGATCAAGTAGTGGTTCAGAAGAGGTCCAGTATGGTCCTCCATCTCCTCCCACTCGCCATGAGAAATGGAAACGAGCAAGAAGAAAAAAAAATGAACAATATCTTACAGACGAAGCTCATCAAGTGGCTGATAGAATTGTAAGTAAATATTAATTCTTTGTTAACAATTTTCCTTTTTTATAATTTATAAACACTAATATAAATTTTTTATTTTTCATTTCAGGATGAACTTCAGGAGAAAGAGACACAGGGCTCTTTTATCCCTGAGGGTAGGATGGATATCCTAGCCACTGCTTTGGGAAAGACTGAACACCCCGGCCGTGTTAGAGGATATCAGGCGGGTGTTAGTATTCGGAAGGTTTTTGGTAAGAGTAAGCAACCAAGAGACCCGGAAATTGAATCCTTAAAAGAAGAGCTGCAGGATATGAAACGGTCTATGGGTGATCAAATTCAAGCAGCAGTACAGAAGGCTTTATTAGAACACTTGGCAAGACAGTCACAGTCTGCTCATCCTTCCGAGGTATATTATTTACTGTTAACAATTTTTCTTTTCTATAAATTATAAACACTGATATAACTTTTTCATTTTTCAACATTCTCAGCCTACTCACTCAGACTATCATGCCTCATATGCTTACCCAACACCGTCTGGGCAGCCTTCCGAGGTATATTATTTAATGTCATCAATTTGTCTATTTTATAAATTATAAACACTGATATAACTTTTTCATTTTTCAACATTCTCAGCCAACTCACCCGGACTACCCTGCCTCATCTGCTTACCCTGCCCCGTCTGCGCAACCATTTGAGGTATATTATTTAATTTAATTTTTAATCAATTTTTCTATGTTAAAAATTTTAAACACTAATATACCCTTTTCATTTTTCTGACTTCTCAGCCTGCTCACCCTGACTACCCTGCCCCACCTGCTAACTTTGAGCCTCCACCTCCTCCATCGGATCAAACCTTATATTGTGAGTTGTTTGCGGGAGATCCTCATGTACATATTGTTGCGTTAGGACAAGTGTATTTTTTGGGGGACTCGGTACATCATCAGCCTATGCAGATGGGTCAGGTTAGAGTATCAGTACTTTTTATTATAGATCCTACTGCTCTACTACCATTTCCTACTGCGGAGATCACCAGTGTTGGGGAATGCATGGGCCATTTTTTACTTTGGCCAACTGCACTTCTTCGTTATATTTCACATGAGGTATGAGTTTTTTTAACTAGTAATTAGAAATGATTCCAAATTACTTATAATGTTTTCTGACATTTAACTTATATAGGAATATCTGAAAGCAAAAGAAACTGTACAAATGCAGCAAAATGTTCAAAAACAGTCGGCTGTAGATACTTCTGATATTTCTTCTGGGTTGAAAAGATTATCTCAGTGCTCTTCTTCCTTGAATTTTATCTATGAGTTTCGGATGACGCCCGATATATGTGGAAGAAATTATAAATTGAGAATATTGAAAGAAGATATCATGAATTTAGTTAATTTTGAAGAGATCGGGCTGAATGTGGTGCAGTTGTTTTCCATGTAAGTAAATTGACGTCTGAATTGCTATTTCTTTACTAAAATATTGTTATGTCATTGACTAACTATGTTTTCTTTTTAAATTAGGTATCTATACAGGATTCTTTTACAAAATGAAACTACAAGCATTTATAGCTTTATAGATCCAGAGTACATTTCCTCGGAAGTCAAACATGTGAAAAATGATGACAAAGTTAAATATATATCCGAGAGATTATCACAAACAGAGATTCAGTGCTGGTTTTTGCCATTTGTTGATAAGTAAGAATATCAACATAATTTTGAACTCATGATCATTATAATGTCATTAATTATGAACTTTTTGTATTATAGGGGGCATTGGATGTTAGGTGTATTTTGCCCAAATGAATGCACCTTATATTGGTTTTGCTCTTTATTAGGAAAAGTGCGTAAAACGTTTTCCAACTTATTAAACAGGTAAGTTGTTTTTTTATTTTTAGAAGTTTGTTATGTTTAATTTTAATTGTTTACACAAGTTTTATTAGTTCTTATATAAAACAATGCAGTTCATGGAAACATTTTACAAATGAAAAGAAACCAACGAAAATCAAATATGTGGAAGTACAGGTAATTAGTTTTTATATTTTTGTTATATATTGGGTTTCATTATTAGTTAAATGTTTTATAACTGCAGTGTCATCGTCAAAATGGAAGCGTTGAATGTGGTTATTATATTCTACGATTTATGTACGAGATAATCACAACTGGGGAAACTACTGATTTTCATAAGGTTAGTTGTATTAACTTTTTTATATATTTTCATCCACTTTCTTCTATTTATTAATTTCATATCATTCAATATTATTGTAGGTATTCAATGATTCACAGTCATATTCTCAATCTGATATGATTCATATTCAATCTACTTTTGCGGACTATTTGTTAAGTCTGATTAAGATTTGAGGTATGTATACTAATATTTATAAATAATATTATATATGGGTTTAAAAAACTAACTCTTATGATATATTAGGTGTTTGAACCTACTAATAATCAAATGAATGCTTCAACAATAACAAACAATGAGCATGTCATATATTTCAGGTACGTGTATTTTAATTCTGATTTACTGAGTTTTCTCAAGTGCCTCTGCAAAAACTGTTTTATTGAATCTACTAATAATCAAATGAATCCTTCAACAATAACCAACAATAAGCATGTCGTATATTTCAGGTACGTGTATTTTAATTCAGAATTAGTTATTATATTTCTTTTCATTGTTATTTCTTAAAATCATTTGTCTGTACAGTGACAAATCTGTAGGGTGGTACTTGGATCATGAACATAGAGATTCGTATAGCGAAATAACATTCACAAACACTAAAAATTGTCTCCCTTGAATGCACAGCAATATCTTCTAGGCCTTTTTATTTTTTATGCAAATAAATATCGAAAAATGATTGCCGAGAAGCATATCACATAATACCTGAAACAACGCTTAGTGGGTTTGCACAAAGATAAAATAGAAGGCGTCAATTTTTAAGGTATGTTTCTTTATGTATCTTCAATCTGCATTTGATTTCAATTTTCTAACCTATTTTTTGCACTCAAATTTATTTCTCTGTTATTCCATAACTTAAACAAATAACAATAGTGAATAGGTAATGCACGTCTATACAGAGCAAATATAAAAACCTGAGGTTGGGGGTGGTGGGGATTCTATGGTGAAAAGACACCCCCAACATCTTCAGTGGGGGAGGTGAGGAAGAGGTTGCATCGGCTGAGTGTTCCTGGAATTTTGATCATTTCATTTTGGTAATTTACTTTGTGAAAAAATGAATGATTCAAATAAATTACACATTTTCATTTAATGTTTATTCATTGCACTAATAACTTGGATTGATTTTTTCACTCGTTTCATTACTGTTTTGACAGGATTGGTGCTATCTATGGGAGGAAACTTACAATGATTGATACTGAGTATGGTTAGATTAAGAAAATGCACCATGTAGGTACGTGTATTTTAATTCTGCTTTACTTTGAGTTTTCTGAAGTACTTCTGTTAAAGCTGTTTAATTGTTTTTGTATACTTCGTTATTTTTTTTCAGGGTTCCGATTTGTTTGGAGGAGAAAATATATGTATTTTATTTAAAAAAAAAAAAAAATTTACGGCGTCGGTTATTTTAAAAACCGACGCCGAATAATTTTAAAAAAAAATTATTTACGGCGTCGGTTTTTTTAAAAACCGACGCCGAAAGGGTTTTCCGCGTCGGTTTTTAGAAAAACCGACGCGGAAAACGCGGTTGAAAGCGGGTTTCCGCGTCGGTTTTTAGAAAAACCGACGCGGAAAATCCGGTTGAATGCGGTTTTCCGCGTCGGTTTTTCTAAAAACCGACGCGGAAAATCCTGTTCCAATCGGTTTTCCGCGTCGGTTTTTCTAAAAACCGACGCGGAAAACCTATTCGAATATATTCTCCGCGTCGGTTTTTTAATGAACCGACGCGGAAAATAATGTCTACATGTAGCTTCGGCGTCGGTTTTATAAAAAACCGACGCCGAAGCTCATAAGCGAATTATTTTTCGCGTCGGTTTCTATGAACCGACGCGAAAACGCTATTTTTAACGTCGCCTATAAAGACGTCGGTTTATAACCGACGTTAAAAATAAAAAAAAACCGACGCGAAAAAGTGTTTTTGCACTAGTGAAGGATCGATAGGTACTAACCCCCGCAATGACCCACACAGGATCGGACCCACACAGGATCTGTAGACGCTGGCTCACACAGAACCGCTGAGCGCTGACCCACACAGGATCAGACCCACACAGGATCGGTAGCACTGATCCACGTAGGATCGCTGAGTGCTGTAGTCGTCACCGTTGAATCCACTGAGGATCTCTGTACAATCGTCGTCATCGAGTCGCAACGCAGCCAACTCTAGGGTTCCCGCACACAGCAAGCTCGTTCGGGAGGGTCCGCTCCACGAGTCGAGAGTCTGATACATCAACTGACACAAAGTCCGGAGTTGATGTACCCAAAAGTTCCGTATCGCCAACAGGAACTCAACGCAACAGACGGCGCGCCAATCAGACGCCCGGTCTGAGAGTTATTGGCTTTTTCGTCCCAGGGGCCCGGTTGGTTTTTAAGTCAAAACCAACTCGACCGTACTCCACCTACGTCCAAACCTCGGGCGGAGTAAGCCAAAAGATCCGTCTCACTAAGAGGAATCCAACAAAGTCGACGGCACGTCAATCGGACGTCCAGAGCTCAAGTTATGAGCGTTTCCGCTCCGAGGGCCCGGTTGGTTTCGTGTACGAACCAACTCGGCCGAACCCAAAGTATTCTGAAACCTTTAGTGCAATATGTTGAAACGACCGTCTCGATCCAAGGATCGTATCGCCGCTGACGGTGCGTCGATCGGAGGTCCGTAGCCCAAGATATGGGCAAAATACCAAAGAGGGTCCGAAAACGGGGGTTTCGGGCCCGGAACGACCCGGCGAGCTGGCGCGCGGCGCCATCTGGCTCGGCCGAACGGCCGAGAAGTTCGGTTATGCGGGGGGGGGGGGGGGGGGGGGGGGGGCGCTGCCCCCCACTGTTCGGAAACCGCGGCCCCAATTAAGGGGCCGCTCAGCTGGCCAGCCGGGAGTTTTGACCCCCGGCTCTTCCCCTGTCCGGCCGGCCTGCCCTGGCCGGCCGGTTCTTGCTCCACGGGACCGGCGACGGCCGGTCCCCTCCCTGCTCTAACGCTGGTGGCCTGTCTCCGGTCGCCGGTCACCCTGCTTCGCCGCGGCCCGGAACCGGCCGCGTCCTTGGTCGTCCGGTGCGGCGCGACGACGCCGCGCTCTTCCACCGCGGCCCCGCTCCGGCCGCGGTGTCTTCGGGTTTCTCCGACGCGGCGCGACAGCGTCGTGTCCTTGTTCGTTTCCACGGCGCGGCGCGACGGCGCCGCACATTCCTTGTCGCACGATCACACGCGGTGCGACGACACCGCGCCATTCTCATTTCAAACCACAAAGAAAAAACATGGATAAAGGAGGAGGGTCGGCCGTGTTTGTGCGGTCCGGCCCCCTCTCGTTAATTGATAGCATTTGGTCGTATTTTCATGAAGTACGACAAGATAGTAAACACGAACAAAATAATTAAATAACCCCTACCTTGAGCGTAGCTAGAACGAGGGTTCGCCGCAGAAAACGACGTCGCGAGGTGAAGCTCCGTATGTTGACGGAGAACGTCCGAGGAGGAAGTGGCGTCTCCTTTTTTTGACACGGGGAGAAGATCGAAAGAGGGTGCGTCATCGATCTTCGAAAAAAGGGGTCACACACCGGCTGCGGAGAGGAGAAGAGATGACACGTCGATCTCTTCTTACGGTGACGACGTTCTTCGTCGAAGTCTTGGTGTTCTTCGTGACGAAGATGAAAACACCCAAGAGCTCTCTCCTCAATTTTCCACACACAACAACCAACCCAAAATAAAATAAGGCTCATCCTTATTTTATTAACTCATGCCACAATTCAAAAATCAAAACTTAATTTAATTAATTGAATTGGTGTGTTGGCATACTTAATGAGAGGAGATGAAAAGTCACCCAAATAAAGGGAAGTTTAAAAGTTAAAAGTGTTACACAACTTAAGTGGGGGGTTAAGAGGAGTTAGGGAGTTAAGGGAATTGAAAAGGTGGGGGCTCGTGTGGGACCCACCTCACCTTTAATCCACTCAAGAGAAACTAACAATCAGTGGGTCACACCCTAACTCCTACACCTAGGTTCTAACACATGGAAAAGAGAAATAGAAATTCTTAACGAAATTTTATTTCACTCACACTTAAACCACAAATTTAAACAACTCATATCGAGCAAACGCAACTCCAGAAAAGGCGTTCCTAAGCAATTACCGGTGCTGCGGTTCCATCGGTGCCCTCAGAATTCGATTCCGAGCACCGGTTCAAAAGATAGGAATTCCCGCTCATTCGTTCACTGAACGTACCCGAGCTAAACTTCGGATAGAAATTCCGGGCACACCGGGCCTCAGAATCAAGTGCCATCAGAAACTGCGTTCTTGTAAAATCCCAAAGAAAATTAAGAAAAAATTTCCCTTTAATTTTACGGGTCTTTACATCTGAAGTCACCACTGACCTATCCTTTGTCTGCATAAGGCATGATATGTGTGGGAAAAACCCATGCAGGGGTGATATATACATACTTAGTAGGACACCCCGAAAGCTGAATGAGGAGCAATAAGAGATGAAATAGGAAGAGAAATACAATAGAATAGTACCCAAGATGTAGCTCAACCCAAGAAAGAGAAAGAGAAACATCATCCAAGCACAGAGGGATCAACATAGTGAGTAGATGAACTACACGCCGAGTCTTTGCCACGTATAGTAGGAGAGTAAACTCATCCAACCACGAGAAGGTAAACATAGAAATCATGTGGCATACCCTGCATGTCTTCGTAACCCATGGTAGGAGAGTAACCAAATTCAAGGTATGGATATAGATATATATATATGCCCAGTCAAAAGAATCCCAAACGAGAGAGAAAAGGGATCTCCATATCATAGCTCAACCCAGGAAAATAGTCACCAACAGTTCTAAAAGGCCATCAACAATGCCCAATATCTCACACGTATTCCCAAAAGTAACCGTGTGAAGGCCCATGCCTCTCCACTGTGCCGCACAATCAAGGGGGCACAAACTCCAAGTAGAGGACCCACTCCCAAGTGTGTTAGGGGGGTTCTACTCTGTAAGTATCTATAGAGGACCCACACCCAAGCTGATGGGGGGTTCCACTCTAAAGGTCGAGGAACCATGCCCTGGTGTGACAGGGGGTTCCACTTTGGTAATTGAGGAATCGTGACCTATCTGATAGGGGGGTTGCACTCAGAAGGTAGAGGAACCACACCCAAGATGATGGGGGTTCCACTCTAAAGGTTGAGGACCCACGCCCTGATGTGACAGGGGGTTTTCACTCTGGTCATCAAGAACCTACGCCCTATCCGATAGGGGGTTCCACTCAGTAAACATCTGTAGAGGACTCACACCCAAACTAATGCGGGGTTCCACTCTAGTGTCTCTGGTGATCCTTTTCCTAATCACTACCATCATCAGGCATCACCTAAATAAGAGTTTTTACCATAAAATTTTACATCGTATCTCAAAATCCACAACTGAGGGAACTATCGCGTTCTATGTGAGAAAACACTCAGGATAGGCTACTCACGGGCCAAAATCTGAGTTCAAACGAAGGAGATACAGAAGATTGATGTTTCCTCAAAAGGAGTCAAGGGGTACACGACGTGTGAGGGGATCCACACGACGCGTGGTCCCACTTCTTCTCCTGGTAGTGTCCCTGGAGGTACACGACTCGCCCAGCGTGTGGGAGTACACAATGTGTGGGGGATACACACGGCTTGACCAAGACACTCGGGGTCCTGCCCGCGTGCTTGGCCATGTCTGTGTATCCAAGCCGTGTCTATGTACTTTACCCCGTGTCCATGTAATTTAGTACATGACGTGCCTCTTCACACGGGGTGCTGCCTGTGTGGTTTGGTTGTGCCCATGTACTCAGGCACATGGCGTGTGCTTGGCCGTGTGATTTTCCACATGGCTCATCCATACATAAAATGGGGTACACGACATGTAGGGAGTCTATATTGTGTTCCATCCTTATGAAATACCCAAAACCCTAACCACTGCAGCCAGGGGGATAGATGTTGTGTGTTCATCACAATACACGACGTGTAGTTGGGGTTTTCACAGTTTCTCAAATCTGCATTCCATGCTTTGAATCTAGCTATTCCGTTGTAGATCTTGCCTCCACACCATCCGAAATCAGGGATCTGGTAATGGATCCTCATTTTCCCAAAATCAGATTCTGTCATTCCTCAGAGGTTTCGCTGTACATACCACACATCTCGATTCACTCTGTCGATGATGATTTGATCTCCAATCATCAAAACAATCATCCACATCCCACAAACATCCCAGATATACTCTTTTTTCATTGATCCGTCCCTCACATGTTGATTCATTACAATTACCAGGGCCCAATCGGGCTCGGTACCGCTCGACAATGTCGAAGTGGGACCGTGGGGTCCAACATGTGAAGAACACAAAGAAATAAAGGGAGAAAGGAACAAGAATATATGTTTAACCATTTTTGGCCAAGCGTTCTTGGCCAATGATCAAGAACGGGAATATTCGGGTTATAAAACAAGAAAAACCAATTAAAATTTCAATTCAAAGGCGCATGCTCAGGCCACAATTGGTTGAGATCAAAGAGGAGGATTGATCTACTCAATCAATTTAATCAAAATGGGTGTAATAAAAAAAATTGGTGAATCCTACCTAGATATTGGATCATTCGTTGCTGAAGATCATGCTCTCTAATGATTTAAGGAAGTCGTTGCATTCCTTGTGATTCGATATGCTTCGATCCAACATTTCGTCATCGTCCGAGGTGATTCGTCAACGAAAGGAGGGGAAGAAGCTCTAGAATCCTCCCAGGGTTTATGCAGCTAACCCTGGAGGATTCTCTATGTAAATATTCATATAAACATTTCGTTTAGGTTAAACAAATTAATTAATTAATTAAATTAATTAATTTATCCACTGAACATACCTCCAATGAGAAAGATATCTGAACACCCCACACCTATCTATTTTAGGTTGTGCCTAGGGTAAACAACATGTCCTAGACTCAATCGTGGTCTCATATTTCTAATCTAATATTTGGTTTAAGATTTATCCAGTTTTCTTTATGAAACCGTGAGTGTGAAATATAAAATATATTTAATATTTTTATAATATTAATTATGGGTACACCAGGCCTCAGAATCGCACATCATCTCTGCGCCTAGCTCTAAAAATATATATAGAAATATTTCAAAATTTTACAAGGTAAAAAACAGGTCTCTACAACAACATACCCCAAGTGTTCTCTTTAATTGCTCGAGGTTGACGACTAGTGCTGAAGGTTCAAGTTAATAATTGGGGAATGATCTGGGCCAATGTTGTATTTTATAAAAAAATTAGCATGTCCCGTCCATATATTAGACATTCTAAAACTCAAAAAAACTTGTATGCCAGTGGGTACCTGGTGTATCTATATAAAAATACAAATGACCATTTATATGTATTAAAATGATACATCATAATGACCTAAGTATAATAATGTAACAAATAGAAAGACTCAAGTAATATAATACACAAACATATGCCAAAGGTATCTTCTACCAATTCTGGATTTCTTCACTCCATCACCTATTAGAGGACTGGCTTGCTATACTGACACCTCACTCATCCTTAGATCACCCAAGTAGTTATCCTTGCATGCTTTCTCATACTTGTAATTTCACACATGAAATTTCATGTCCACCGATGTGTACATGCAGGATGTGAAGTCATAGTAGGAACCACCAAGAAACCTCAACTCCCATAGGAGATGAATCAAGTGAATTCATGTGAATGTGTCTCTGGTATTTACATACTAATTTACCAGTTAAAACAAAAAATAAAAGAATATGAGGATTCACCCAAAGTATAATCATAAAATTACAATGGATAGCTCTTTCACTACTATACCTACTTCGAGATCATGTTCGAAATCCCATATAAATAAATTGGACATCCTCTATATGAGAAAATATAACTGCACACACACACACAAAGGATATTTTACTCCTAATCCAATCCCAATTCCAATACCATGACTATCCCACTATAGAAACATTCACTTAATCATGAAGAAAGGAATCATTGATAAAGAAAATCAAGGTGTAAGCGAGAAAAAGTAAAATAACATCAAAACCCTCAATCTAGAAGAGTTGGAGATGACAAAAAATAAGGTCCAAAAAGGCATAGTAGATAAAGAAATAGTAAAAGAGAGGAAAGAAAAGATGGACATCATTACAAAGTATCTACATATCATCCTTTTAAATTCATATATAAGAAGAAATTCCCCATTTGATTATCCAAAGCACACAACCCAAGATCAAGATACCATTCCCTTAGTCATCTCAGGTCATACAACCCGATCATAGTCAAAACCATTCTCCCACTACCAGTTCTAATCCCTATTCCCCACTCCTAAAGGTAAAAGGTTTGACATACCAACAATTTCAATTAAAAAATAAATTTATTTTTAAAAAATTTCTAACCATATCATAAGTGAAATCATCCCTTCCCATTCCTCATGCCTTAATAATTACATCGCCACTGATGCAACCTATTGATCGAAGGTTAAGTGTCGTTTGTTGAATTATAATCCATTTAGGTATGAATGAAAAGTATAGGTTTTCCCATTCTATCATAACTAAAAACTTATGGAATGGGATTAAAAAAAACTCATACAAATAAAACCTAATATAAGAACCAATCCATGCTCATGAAAATAATAACATAACTAACCATATGTATACATGGTGATATAACCACTAACATGTTTAATTAACGTTCCTTTTATATCAAAATAATCAAATAAACATTTCACTTATAATTCCAGATATAAATCACCATAAAGGAGACTTAATCAATAAACTAACAATTCATATGGTAAAATTACATGAGCAACCAATATAACATGAATAAATAAACATGCTCAATAATTAAAATCCAATTTAACATAGAATTTCACATATAAAAATCCCTTATTTATATTTACAAAATCACAATTTTGATTTTTTATTAAAGTTATGAAAATAAGTGGCAGTCGCAACATAAGAAAAGCATAGTTAAACCAAAGTGGGGTTGAGAACACCTATTTTTATAACCCACTAGTGAGAAAATCCTAGTTCTACAACCATCAAGAAGCCCCCTGACATTTAATAAATCAATAATCTATCAACAATTAAACCCAAACAACCAAGCTCTACACATGAATAAACAAAATAATACTAAATCAAAACAATAATAAATAACTCCTAATAGACTCCCGACACTACCCCATTATAAATCACTAAATTATATAACCTGAAAACCCATTAATTTTAACCAAAGTTAAAGAAATCCCAAAATAATCCACTAAGAAACCAACCTCCATCAACAAGATGATAAGCTATAGTCAATAGTATTTAGCCTCCTTTAATTCTTGTAAAAGAAAGAATTTTGAATCAGAGTGAATCCACCATGATCTAGTGGAATCATAAACTAAAATCCCTAACTCAGTAAATAAAAATTAGAGAAGAGATAAGGAAAGGATAAAAATAGAGAAATGGGAAGGATTTACCTCAAAACATCAGATCAAAATCACCTTAAACTACATGGACCTAAGGGGTTGGGATGTGAAGCCTATTTTAGTTTATCATATATAGTATATCGGAAGGAGGAACTCCAGACAATAGTTCAGCCTGATGTTCAGTGCAACGACAATAGAAGACCTTCAGTGACGGCTGGGTTGATCAGACGATGCATTGACCTATAGATGTGTACTGGGTAGTGGTTAGTTCAATGGATAGTGTGAATATATGTTTTTGGTTTTTGGAAACTCGAAATGTTCATTGGATTTATCAGCTAGGTGTTGAATGCTATAGGAGATCAGAGGTTTCCAAGTTCAAATGGTGGATCGTTCGTGAATCTCGGATGGCGGTGCCACCAGATGACCAACTGAGACCCACTATATAACTGGGGTGGTCACTTGTACACATGTATTATGAAGTGGAAACAAAGTTAAATAGATATTGAATACTATTAATGATTATGTTTTTTAAACTTTGTATCATCTGATAGTAATAATGGTGGAAACATTTTTCTCTCATGGATGCAGGACTTAATTGGCTGAACCACGTAAAACTTAAGTGTTTCTTTCTAGATTTATGTTTTTCACTCATCTAAATGTTTGTGTTGAGTCGTATGGGTGTGTGTATACCATGTGAAACTTTGTGCAGTGAGTAGGGTGTGTGAACTTCCTATTTTATGGTACATAAGTTTCGTAGGGTAACATCTGACTGGTGGAGAATCCAAAGCTTGTATTCTCACTATGCATAACATTTAGAGGAGTGCATTCAATGGATCAGTGATGTAGTGCTACCGTAATAAGTTGTATCAAAGCATGGTTTAGAGCTTAATAGTTCACACTCGACAACAGTTCTGGTAACATTCTCTTACCATTTGATGTTTTTTGATTCAGTGGGAGTTTACTGGTATCAGAAGGATGGAATTAGAAGATGGTAAGATTCAAGTTGATAAGTTTGATGGGAAATACCTTGGATTTTGGAGGATAAAAATGATGGATTATCTCATCCAAAATGACTTGGAATTTCCTCTGTTTGGATTCAATCTTGAGAAGATGGAAAAAATGAAATGAGAGTGGATGAATAGAAAGATGATCATACATATTCAGATGTCACTAGATTATAACATATCCTTTTACATCCTAGAGTTGAACACATCAACAGAGTTGATGAAACCTATGGTGGACATGTATGAGAAGTCTTCAACAATGAACAAGGTATTCATGATGCAAAGACTATTAGACATGAGGTTTTAAGAATACAAGTCTGTAACGGATCATATAAATGATTTTAACATGATTTGAAGTCAGATCAAATCTGTTAATGTGAAGTTCATGGAAGATATCTAGACACTGCTTCTGTGATCATCACTTTCAGAGAGTTTGGAAGTGATGGTGATTTCCATGAGAAATTTTTACGGGAAGTTAGACTTAGTGTTTGAGGATGTTTAGGGGCTTATCCTAAATGAATATCTTATATAGAGAGAGGTTCAATCACCTTCCAGTAGTACTCACAATACAAACAAAAGAGGATGATCACCTCATTGGAAGACAAGTTAGAGGAAATTAGATGAAAATCCACACAGATGAAGCTAAGGTAAATTGAATACTCCTAGCCTAATATGTTGGAACTGCAGTAAGATAGGCTCTCTCAAGAAATAATATAGGGAAAGAAGGGGGAATTCAGGATGACCAATATCCATAATTTTAAGTTCTGTTAATTCCATGACAACTGAAGGTAGTAATAGTTTACTACTTGTTGTGCATATTCCAATAGAATCATGAATCATTGATTCCAATGCATCATTCCACTCCATAGAAGATAAAGGATACATGGAAAATAATGTGTTTGGGAAGTTCAACAAGGTTCATTTAGCAGATGATAAACATTTGGAAATTGTGAGGAAGGGTGATGTGAAGGTCCAGATAAAGAAGGAAAGTTACTTTGATCTCAATGTAGTTCAATGCATATCAGAATTACGGAAAAATTTAATTTCCATAGAATAGTTGGATAAATCAGGTTTTGGAACAAGTTTTTCCAACAGAGTTTGGAATATCACTTGGGGATCCATGGTTGTGGATAGAGGGATAAAACACGAAACCCTATATTTTAATGGATGATCAGATGGGGCGAAAACTGCGAGAACTATAACATCTGATAGTTCAGAGTTATGACATTATTGAAGTTACAAAGGATCAATGAATAACTGGGGGGGGGGGTTGAATCATTTGTTTCCTTTTTTGAAATTTCAACTTTAGTAAATTTAACCATGATAACTTGTTAGAGTTATTTCCTTATCAACTTCTAGAAAAATCAAGTGTATATAGAAATAGAAAAGTAAACAAGGAACACACAATTTATAAGGTTTGACCTTAGTGTGAGAACCTACATCCTTTCCATAGCCACTCCCATGGGTCAATGAAAATTAGCTATTAAGAATAATTGAATACAACTTCTGTCAACTCCCTTTAGACACTTTATATCTCCCAATAAGAATGATTATACTGACTCCCGTCAGTTTAATTTTTTTTCTTACAATAATTTGAACCACTACAAAATATGTAACCTGTTCAAACAGCTCCACCAAAGGTCTGTCAGGGTTTTCAATTCGATTTTCCTCTTCTCGATTCTCTAGTTCTCGATGGCTTCAGTCTGATGGCCCAATTCTCAATTGAAATTCCAAACCTTTATGATCTACCTATATAAAAAATCTACGCTTCTCAAAAAAATTCTTAAATCTCTGATTGATTCCCTTAGTCTACTTCTAAACTATCACCAGTCTAATCTTCTGATTAAAACCCTTTATATGGAAACTCTTCAACACGAAACAACTTCAGTTGAAAAAACTAATTCTAACACCAATTCTCTAGAGTATCATATTTTATACATGGGTGAATAGTGTTAAGTACTGTTGTACTTTCCACCTTTATTTATAGGTGATCCAGAAAGAGCAAAGGTGAGAAACTGAAATATTTTCCCGCTCACCCAAATTCCAAAATCCTGAATTTCTCATTCATTTGACATTAAATTTGACTATTTAAACTCTTCTACACTCTTTTGATGTATTCCCGATACTTCTTGAATCTTCACAGCTCTTCTCAAATTGAAAAACATCTGTCTAGAAATAATATTCTGAAAAATCCTAGTTTAGAACTCTGTTCATTATTCCCATTATCTTGACCCAATTGAAATATATAAACACAATTTTATTCTCTGATTTTCTCGAACCAATTATAAAAACTCACATATTTTTCTCTTGACCCATTGAAACAAAAAAACTTGATCTACTAATAAATATATATGATTGGTCGTTCTGATGCTCAAGGCCAATTGAAAATGATTGACTATATTGTTGCAACTTACAAAGAATTTAGAAACCTACAACGACTATCTAGTAACAAATTAAACCTTTCTAATATTTTCTTTATCTAGATTCTTTGAACTCTTCTACATCCGATCACTCATCATCTGATCTTGTATGTTTGGAGAATAGAGTCTAACTAAAAACATGATCTACCCCTTTGTATTTTCTCAGGTATTCAGACATGTTTTATTAAACCACTGCGTTACTTCATCTATTCATAACAAATTTCAGAACACAACTCAATCTGATGGATCGGTTTCAACAACTCGTTTGATGGATCGACATCAAAATATCATCTGGTGGATTAGCATCAAAATCTAGTCTGGTGGATCAACGTCATGACCCGATTCGATGGATCGGTATAAAAAACTCTTCACTTCCACAAAGAAAAACTCCGGTCTATCTGATAGACATCATAAAATTTGGACAGTTTGATGTTTGACATCCGATGAAACTCTAAATCCAATAAAACTCTGCATCTGATACCTTATTGGCATTAAATCCTCATCTAATAGATCAGTATCTTCATCTCATCCAATGGATCAAGACTTACCTTTATAACAACTCATCAAATATCTCATGTATGATCAAATTAGTCTGATAGAAAACTCAAACTATTTCAATAAATTCTTCATATGATCAACTTCTATGGAGAAGAAACTTCAAACATCAGCAAATGTAAACTCCCAACAACTTATGCATCCGATGACCTATGTGTTGAAGACTTCAATTTTGGAGAGTTAAAAAATTTTCATTTCTCTATTCTTCTACAAACTCCAGCATGTATCATGACTTCTTCATGATGTTTAGGAAATTTAAAGAACAATAAAGCATTGTTTGACTTATTTTGTAAAGTTATACAACTTCCCATCAACAACTTTCAAACTTAATTCATTTCAACAAATTCTAAATTTTTAACCAAAACTCACTCTGATGAACTGGGTCTGATGGATCATCCGATCAAGTGTCTGATCACCATATTTGAAAAAAACTTTCTCTATTTAGATTTTTAGCAACTTATCAATGAACAAGTAATAAAATTTCAGAAACACATCTTTCACCTATTTTACAAAAAACATTATTTTACAAAAATTTAGTCGTCAAAAAATAAAAAAACTTTGAAATCATCACAAAGGATCTCCAATCTCCTACTTTGAATTTTTTGACAACTCTCTTGAACAAATTTTTCAAATCATAATTTTTTAACACTCAAACATTTTCACAACTCATTTTTGTAAACAAATATCATTTTTTTTTAATTTTACCAAAACACAGCCTTTATCAAATGATAGCATTTTGATACCACACTACTGGATAAAGTAATGTTTTTGAAATAATTCCATCATTCGGTGATAAGAAAATTTTTGGCCATGTAAAGATAAACCCCATCACTTTTATCTTTTCTTATCACTTTTCTTTCTCTCCCCCATTTTATGTTAACCACAACTTCAGATTCATTTAAGAAAAGTAATTACCTCTTACTTGTACGATAAAGTTTTACAATTTCTCCCCATTTATCAACATAATACAAAGTAATATGGGGGAATACCTTAAGATATTTAGGAATTTGTTAGAGGAGGATGAACATGAAGTTTTAGCCTCAATTTCAAAAATATTTCTTTGGGCATTGCTTTTGTAAAAATATCAAAAATTTGATATTTTGTTGAAATATATTCCAGCATAACATCTCCACCATTTTTTTTATAAAGTGGAACTTGATATCAATATGTTTTCATCTTGAATGTTGGACATGATTTTTAGAAAGATAAATTACTCACTGATCATCACAAAGTATCTTCAATGTTTTATAAAATTCAACTTTCAAATATTCTAATTGAACTTTCATCCACAACACTTGTGTACACATCAGTGTAGTAGCAACATATTATGATTCCACTATGTTCAATGAAACTAAAATGTAACGCTCCGACCCCAGAATCCCAGAGACGATGCATTATTTTAATACATTGTCATGATTACAAGGAATTAAATCCCGAAGGAACGTTCAGTTTAGTAGTATTGAAGAAACTAGATACATATATGGAACCGATTTTACATAGGGAAAATAAAGAAAAACATCATACATAACAAAAACAAATAAAATACATCCATGAGAACTCAATAACTGGTGTCCTCATCATAACCTGTTGAAGGTAAACAAATGAAAGGTATGAGCTCAGATGCTCAGTAAGGGTAAGAAATACAGCGAAAGACACCATAACTTAAACATTAGGCATGTTGAATAAATAAAAACATACTCCCTTAACAAAAACTTGAACACATTATGGAAAGAATAAGAGGTGAATAAATAATTCCATAATCATGGGTATTCTACTAGTCGAATAACCACATGAACTATGAATTTATAGCTTCATAATGAGGGAAATTCATATTACGAACATTCTAAAACATACCTTCAGGGCCTCGACTAAGAATTCTGAAAATGATTAAGGCCTTGGACAAAACCATATATCAAATTGGGAAAGGCCTTGACCAAGTCCACCTCTATTTGTCTCATGAGACCTATCAATGCATCGAGGGGCTGTAGTGGGCCCCACCCATCACATAATAAGTCCAATGAATTCCTCAAATGAACATGGATAAATTTAAACAACATATAAATTCATATTGAAACTAATATATGAAATGTAAATAACCTTCCCTGAACATTAATCATAAACACTAACCATTCAGAGTAAATTGGTGAATGGTTTTAAGATAGCACATCTACAGTAAAACTAATCATAAACTATTCAATAAAACATGGTTGATGATATCATAGTAGATAAACCTCAATGAGGAATGATATTCAACAAAGGACATTGATATAGATGAAGATAATTTTAAATGAGACCATTGAACAATCCTTGAGGAAATAATCCTTAAACATTCTAAAGTATCCCATACCACCTTAAAACATTCAAACATAATCCCTTAGAATATCATGAGAATAAGGATACTCTTGATATAATATACCAAAGGGAAATACATACACCACAAGAAATAAATAAGTGGTGAACAAGGCATATATCTCATAAAAGTTAAAGTGAGATGAGAAAAGTCCTTTTTACTTTGGAAAGAGGAGTTCTTTTGGAAAATCATTTGTATTTGTCATAAATCTGTATTTAAACATGTATATCATAGAAAATAAAATGTAAGGTCATTGAAATTATATTTTAGGATTAAATAAAGTCTTACTGTGGTAAAATAATTTAAAAAGAGTTTTTAAAGAAGCTTTAGAAATAAAACATTTCAGTGTAGTTTAAGGAAAATATTAAAGGATTTTAAAGTGCAAAGGAATGTTCACTTTCATAAAGCAATAAATGAACCAAAATATATTTTTCTCTTTAAAATTTGTTATTTTATAAAGATAAATATGGCTTAAAACAGATTATAGATTGAACTTGAAAATAAGTAAAAATCTGAGAAGTTCCTTGAATCGAGCTTGTATTTCAGGAATATTTTTTGAAGGATCCTTTTAAAATATAAATCTCCCCATAAATGAAAGTAGGATTATGGTTGGTGAAAATATATATAACATTCACATAGAATTTTTAATTAGTACATAATAATAAATAATAATACCATTGAGGTGAGTAAAGAATAAGAGAAACCGAATGAAAATGGAGGTTTGGGTAGATTATACTTAAAACTTTGTAATCAATTGAATCGTATGCCCCAAAATTAATAATAATTAAATTAAACATTTAATATCATTAAAATAAATGGAATTATGATATGAAACATAAATGGGAAGTATACATACACCATACCCAAGTAATAGTAGTGAATACGAAATATCTCACAAAAATGGAAGTGAGACGAAGAAACCCCTTACCTTAAGTCCGAATGTATTCCGCTCTTGAACTTAAGGTCTTGGAATATGAAATTTGAATTATTAATAACTTATTTTAGAACCTATTATACAATATTTTAGATTATCATAATTCTGTTTAGTTCATTTATGTCCTTATTGATAAGTTATTATATTGAATTCCGTCGTTCCGGAGTGTTCGTTTTCTTGATTTCCATAACCGGTTCACTTGTTTTTAGGAAATGGAGTTCACGTGGAATGGATGTAAATCTCCAGAATTGAAATTAAATATTATTTTCAAACATAAATAATTTTTAATGGTCATCTCTATCATTTGGTTACATGGAAAAATAATGAATCATTTGATGAATTATTAATGACATACACTTAGATTATTTTAGCAGTATTTTGATTATTAGGAACTACTTTGGTCATATGATTTAATAATATGTACGTATACTGTTTCCTGAATATTAATTAGGTTTTAATACATATATTATAGTTTGTTTCAACCATAAAAATGGTTTTATGACTATAATTTAAGATGGTGATAGAAATTGAAAACCCGTCGTCCTTGAATGTGATAAATTATCACATCTTGAATAGTGTTTTCATTTATAGTATAAAATAATGGGAAAAGATGTTGGAACCACTTTGTGTATAAGGTTGTATTTGTTGTCAATAATTGTAAATGAAGATCAAAATGAAGGAGATCAAGAAGTACTCCGATGAAGTGGAGGAATGATAATTCAGACGATTGTTGTACTGATCATAAGTTCAAAGAACATGTGTCAAAGATGATACATTGTTTACAACAATGAAGAATGTGAGGTGTAATCCATCTGAGGATGATTAACGAAGAATGAGGTTTTTGGATGAAGACCATGAAATTACTCCTTATTTTATGAGAACCATGGGTTTTGATGAAGACCATGCAATTTCTCATTATTGCATGAGACCCATGGGTTTTTGATGAAGACCATGCAATTACTCATGATTGCATGAGAACCATGCAATAGACTTCTTGAAGAATTGACTCATATGCTTTGCATGAAGTAGATAATGACGGCTGAAGAAGAAGACAATGTGCAAGGGATTGGACTTCTGAGATGGCCATGTGGAGATTGAAATTATGAGATGGCCATGCACATCACATTGTATCAGAAGATGATGGTTCTAAAGCTGTTCCTTCAAATAATACATATCACAATAGTGGAGTTTGTGATGACAGCAGAAGAGTTGCTGAAGGATTCAAATCACCGAGAAGAAGTGTTTTTGAGGTGATTGTTCTTGTTGAAAAACCAAACAAATGACATACAAACTTGTTGACAAAAGGGATTTCATGATGGCATGTCGAGTTCAAGAGTTGTGGTCAACGATCTATGTTTGATTCAAGAACGTCAATAGAGGAATGGATGATCTGGAGATGGTACAAAAAGAGCAGATACAAGGTGGCACCGTTTCCCAGTGTTTGCCAAATTTTTGGGCCTGAAAATCGACAAATGGAGAAAAGTGTTTTTGGAAAAGGGACTTGCGCGCTGTGTACTTGAAGGCTTGGAAACTTGCGCGCCATATGTTTTTGAGGATCAGAACATCAAAATATGGCAAAGGGATAAGGGTCGCGCAAGTTTTGGTGAGGTCGCGCAGGTGACTTGCGCGCCGTGAAAGAGACTTGCGCGCCAATGCCTTGGAATCTTGAGAACTTGCGCGCCTATGATTTTTCAAGATCAGAAGATCAAAATTTGGAAAAGGAAAGAGGTTCACGCAAGTTTGGAAGTTGGTCGTGCAAGTGACTACCAGGGGAAGAGACCTGCGCGCCGAGACTTGCGCGCCGTCGCGCAGGGTGGTCAAATTTCCTGTAAATACTGGACCACCCCTCCTCATTTCCTACGGAGTTCAACACTTAGAAAAATCAGAGCTCCCGTCGCTCAGGTGTGGAAGTTGCGCAAGTATTGTGTGGTCACGCAGGTGGACTTGCGCGCCATTATCTGAAGCTGCGCGCCCAAGGCGGTTTGGTAGAGAAAGGAAGTAAGTCGTGCGGGTTAGAAGTTGAGGAAGGAAGTGTCGCGCAGGTGTTTTGGTGATACTTGCACGCCAGTTTGGACCTGTGCACCGGAGACTTGCGCGCCGTAGTGAGACTTGCGCGCCGTAGTGAGACTTGCGTGCCAGGATTGAAGAAGAGTGCCAAGTGTTGTTGGAGCTTGCCCGTCTTCGTGGAGCTGCACGAAAGCCGTGAGATTTCCCAATACCTTCGGTGCAACAAATGATGTATTCATTTACAAAGACGGAAGAACAATGAACAATTTGGTTTTATGAAGAGAAGTGGTACCACACACACATGACTGATGTTTAACATCCTCATTGTGCTTTTCGAAGAGAAGAAGAACTGTTTGTGCAACTAAACTCAGATCTGCACAGAAAGAGGGGAATATATCAATACACTCAGGTGTTAGTATTGAGAATCAAAGGAAGAGAAGAAAAAGATATAGTGCATTCAGTTATTGCACTAAAGTAGAAGGTTGAATACAAAAGAGCATCAACTCAGGACTCTGATGCAAGCAAATTCTCATGCTGAACAGGAGACAAATACTTCAATGCAAATCTATTGAAGAGACCTCAACGTCTATAAACTGAGTGTGACTTCACCAAGGGCAGTGAGCCAGGGGGAGTCAACAGGAGTGACCCGAGGGAAGCAGTGAGCTATCCCTGAACCTTTGTAAAGGCAGTGAGATGGGGACAGAGTGACTATGCCCGAACCATTGTAATCCACAACTAGTGAAGATTAGTGGAATTTGGTACGACCGACAACTTGTCGGTGTATGCTCCTTGGACGTAGCCCTTAGTGGTGAACCAAGTAAAATTGTTGTGTTATCTCTTTGAATGTGAATGTTTCATTACTGATCATATCCATCATACAGGTTTAAGTAGTTCCTACCAACGTGGGAACAAGATCCACAACTTTAAGAAGAAAAAGTTGACACCCTGATTCACCCCTCCCCTCTCAGGGTGTCCCGGGGTCCTACAAAAGAGAGGTGATGATGAATTATTAAATTATCAAAACAAAAATTCAGTATATGTAAGGTACTGGATATATCATAACATTTTTATGAAAGGAGTTGAGGAAAGAAAGAAAAGAAAGGAACTTGAAAAGAAAAGTTGAGATATCCCTTAGGAAAATTTTGCAGCATAACGGCTATGCAACATGTTTATAGAAAAAATTAAAAAGAGAGGGGATAGGGGTCAACCATTAATAAAAGTCCCATAAAATAGTATAGGTATAGAATAAAATGGAACTAAGAACACGGTGTGAAAACTTGAAATACATACCATATAAAAGAGAACTTGAATGGAAAAGAGAAGTTGAAAATTTTCTTACCTTGAAGAGTAACTCCTAAGATTTGAAGGTTGGGATGTTGGAAGCTTGAGGAAACCTTGTGAGGACTAATAGGGAGGTAAAACAACCAGATATTTTAGGATTATTAGTTTTTAATGAAGGAAAACAAAGGAAAGAGTGGGTATTTATTGTAAATGAGAGGGAGTTTTTTTAATTTAAAAGGACACCTCATTAGTGTTTTTTGTAAAACCATGGGCTTACCCATGGTAGTTGACCATAGTATTATCCACTTGGGACACCTAATATCTTATTTTACTATAAAAAAGTCTAACAGAATTTTATTTTATTTATTACATCATTATGATGTCATTAAACATATTGAAAACTCAAAAACTGTATTTTTACAATTCACAGAAAATTCAAGTATCTTAGAAAAATCCCAAAAATTCACCCTAACCATTTTTTGACATGTAGATTTCAAAAATGAACTCTATTTTTCAAAAATATTTTTCTAAATATTATTAATTTAATTTTTAAATAAAATCATAGTTAATTCGAAAAATAACAATTTTAAAGGTATAATTACTTTTATATCACATTGAAAAATTAATTAAGATCTCATTATCTTGTTACCTTAAGAAATTAAAATAATATCATTATTTACTATTCATAAGGGTCATATTACTATTCATAAGAGTATGTTACTATTCACCAAAAATCAAGTTTGTTCTATCAGACTCCAAATGACTTACCGATCACAACTCCAGATGACCATTTTTCAAAATTTAAAACATAGAAGATGCAAAGTTGTGTTTAACAGCTAGATTATAAATGTTTTGTTTTGTAGGGACACAATATTTCATGAATTAAATATTAAATCTATTTTTAAATTCTTGGGATGTTACATTATCCCCACCTTTTGGAAATTGCATCCTCATAATTTTATTTACTTATTAAACAAGTGAGGGTACCTTGATCGTGGTGTCCACCTGGTTTCATCATCATCTTGCTCACATAAATAGAATTTCCATGCATTGAAACAATGATTTAGAGATCCTTAAAAATAATTTGCTTCCTTTATCCAAATACACCTTGTACAACTTGGGTCATATGGGTGTTCATAGAAAAATAATATCGAAAAATAATCATGTATGGCATATAATTTCAAAACATATGATAATACTTGATTTTTATAAAATAGTCAGACCAAGTTTGAGTTGAAACTTTAAATCAATTGTCCTTTTAAAATACCGTAAGTATGTTCTGAAATACTATATTGTAAAAGAAAATATAAATAGGTTGTGCAAGGTTCTCCCTCTTCAGCACATTTTTCAAAATCATAATATGCTTCAAAATCTCGTGATAAGGTAAAATATTTGAAAATGCCTTGATAATATTTATCTTTCTTGAAAATATGAGAATATTGAGGAAATAGGATTTTATTAAATACAAACCATGATCCACAATGGTATCAAGGTATAGTAGAGGTGTTTGATATCTCAAACAATTGCTTGCAAGTGAGTTGTATGTCAGAAAATGTTTCATAATTTTCTGGACATGACTTTGTAATAATTATTGCAAGCAAGTCATCAGGAATAGATAGGAATGTAATTTTAGATCCTCCTCCTTCCATTTGTAACTGACTTTCCATATCTGCTTGCTGTTCACAAGGAAAGTATTTCTCTAGGAAGATCTCCTTAAAATCCCTCCATTCTATCTCTTCTATCTTTTCCTCCTCCTTTATGTTTTGGATTAACGACCACCACTGACCTGCTGTAACATCATGTTATGTTTTTAGGTACTTTTGATGTTTCTAATTACCTCTGTTTTGGAGTAATGACTTGGGAGAGTCATGATAACTTTAAATGATGTTTTGAGGCAAAGGGGAAGTCGCATGGGCGGTGCACAGGTTGTCTAAACCGTGCGGCCAAACCGTGCGTAGTTGGTCTTAGAGGCAGTAGATTCCACACGTGCAGCGCATGGTTTGTCTAACCATGTGGCCAAACCATGCGTGAAGGGTGGCCAAGGCAGTAGCTAATGCACGGCTAGCACACGATTTTTCAAACCGTGTGAACTAACCGTGCATACACTTAAATGAGATCCTTAAATTGTGGATCTCACTCATTTTTACCTCTAAGTGCCTTGTTTTTCCTCCTAAGCAGACCTAACTCGGGATTTGTCTTCTCCTAAGGTAAGAGAAGGTTCTCCCATTATTCCAGAGGCGATCCAAAGGATCCTCTTGGTGAATTAAAGCCGGATTCTTGAGGTATGTGATCGTTCTTCATCGTTCTTGATCAGTTTCCTAGATCTATTTAGATCTACTTCTCCTCTCCTCTCGGTTTCATAGATCTACACCTGTTATGGGTAGATATAAGTGTGTGGATGCCAAATATAATGAGATTTGGTCTTGATATTTCTAGAAGAAGAGATCTAAGACGGGTTCTTGAAGAAGCAACCTGGTTTACTTGAGCGTTCTCGACCGTTGTGGTTGTGGTCAAAACCTTCAAGGTAGGTGGTTCCGTCCCGACTTACCAAGTTGATTATCATTTTATTTGCTTGATTTATTTAAATTTTTGATTTAAATTCAATTGATCAAATTTTCTTTCAATTAAATTGATAAAAACTCGATTCCAGTGAATTGAGATATTTGAAATGGTTTTGTCATGGAAATTCAGAAAACCCCAATTCCATTGAATTGGGTGTGTTTATGGAAATTTGATGATTTAAATTGTTTAATTTAAATTGTGGATTTTATGGAAATGATTTCAATTAAATTGTTGAATTTAATTGTGGAAATAAATTGTGTGATGATGGAATTGGTTTTGAATGGATTTCAAACTGGTGAAAATGGCTTAAAATGATTTGATAGAAACCCATTGGTTTTATCTTGTGAAAAAGGAATGTTTTGAATAAAACTTGTTTTGGTTTTAAATGGAATGAAATTGGCACTTTTGAAATGAAAAAATGGGATTGATCATATTTTAAGCATTCTTAAAATAGTTCGCCCATTATGTAAGAGCGCATGAAAGTCTTAGGGAGTTAGTGAGTTATTTGGATACACTCTACGCTACGATAACGTTCTAAAACATACTTGCAGCGGGTCACATCCCTGATGGGTTGGTGACGAGTCTCCTTTGGCTAGTGTCATAGGGATGTGTGTATACACATTTTTCTGAGTTCACATAGAGAGTTTGGAATCCTATAATTAGTTAATACTATCGTACCTTTTGGCAGATGACCATGTTGCTCGCTTGCTTATTTATATTTGAGATATAAATGTATGCCAATGCTTTTGAACTGATTTACATGCCTGCTGAATTTATATAAACTGTTTTATATAAATGTTTTTCTTAAGACATTGTTTTAGAAATATTCCATAATTGTAAAGCCTTTGCTTAAAGTAATTTCTCCATCATTTGAAAATGTATGTCATGTTTTGTTAAAATATGATTTTGAGTTGCCAAACCTATTTATTTGAAAATTGAAAGCTTTTCTTTGGATAATATATATTTGGTATCTGTTATGGAATCTTTGGTGGTATCCTATTGGGCTTAGGCTCACACCCTACTTTTTCCTTCAGGTGTTTGT
Organism: Viscum album; assembly: GCA_963277665.1. NCBI lineage: Eukaryota > Viridiplantae > Streptophyta > Magnoliopsida > Santalales > Viscaceae > Viscum > Viscum album. The sequence continues at coordinate 1,301,900,365 of OY728160.1, read as the reverse complement.
AGACTTTCTTCTTCCAGGATCGAGCAAAGGGAAGGGACCTCTTGGAGGTGGATCCAGCTATTGATCTTTGGTCTTGGTGAGTTGTGTCATTAGGGACCTTGGGGATATTTTCCCATTTTTAGTACTTGGGTTGTAGTACTTTGGGATTTCTGTGCCTCTTTGTTTTCTGGTACATTACTCCTAGTGGAGTTTCTTTTTGTTATGCATACTATCTTTTTTCTTTTTCTTCTACATTCTTGTGGAAAAAATCATTCCCAATTGTATGTTATACGATTCCAGGTGCTAGTTGCCGACCCGTGGGGATCGGGAACGCCCTTCGGGCTATGTTAGGGTCGGATTGGTTATCGGGTTACCAGGGTACCCGGGCTGGTTCGTGACAAAGTTGTATCAGAGGGTAGGTTAAGCATCTCGCCTTGATGACAGTATGAATTTGAGTTTTCTTGTCAGGACTTAGGAGGTAGTTGTGATTGAGTGCCTGGCCAGCTCTCACCACAATGAACCTTAAGTCACCAGGGTTGTTTAGGGAAATACGACTTGTGGATTAGTTCTAGTATTTTCCCTATTTTGATTTGGATAGAGTGGAATCCAAATCTTGTTATCCCTTCTATTAAGAATAGTTTTCCTTGTTACTCAGTTTGAGTGTTAATCTATGTCTTTTTATGCTGTGTAACATCATGCCTCCGAGAAGATGTGGGAATCAGATCCAAAAAAAGGCTGCTGCTGAATATCAGCAAGCGAGTCCTATTGTGGATCCGAGTCTGGTTGAGGTGATTGTTCACACTATCCAAGATCTAGGACAGGCACCACCTCCACTTTCTGTTCAGGCTCCATCTATAGATCCTCATATTGATATTCTCTGAAGTCATTCTCAAGAGTTCCTATGCCAGAAGCCACCAGTTTTCAAAGGCTCCACTGACCCTCAACATGATGAGGAATGGTTGAGTAAGATTGAACGCCTGTTTGGGTTCTTGGAGACACCTGATGTGATCAAGGTTAAGTGTGCCACCTTCATATTGGAGGGACCAAGTAGGAGGTGGTGGGACATGATGGTGATGGCTGCGAAACATGAGGGTTTGGAGTGGAAAGACTTTAGAGTTCTTTTCACTAACCAGTTCTATCCAGAATCAATGGTGTTGGCCAAGGCTGTGGATTTTTTCAAGCTTGAGAAGGCCAAAAAAACTGTGACTGAGTACTCAAATCGCTTTTCTGAGTTGGTGCAGTTTTCTCCAGAGATTGTATCTAATGAGAGGATGGAGGCTCGACGATTCGAGTTGGGAATTAGATCAGATATCCGTTCTTAGGTTTTCTTGTTGAAGCTACCCACTTATGCTAATGTGATGGATATGGCGATGATGGTTGAGATGGACTTGGCAGGAAAGTCAGGGTTGAAGGAAGTTCCTTTCCCTCCTGGTGGCGGTGTTGGTTCCTTTAGAGGAAAATGGAAGCGCGACGTTTCTCATGGTAGTTCTCGACAACAAATTCATTCCAGATCTCCAGTAGCACCAGGAGGGGCTTCATTGACTTGCTATCAGTGTGGAAAGCCAGGGCATTCTAAGAGGGTTTTCACTAAGGTACCCAAGAACTGTAGCTCCTGCGGACGTTTAGGTCATTTATAGAGATTATTCCATCACTTATCTACTCCACGTAGTGGAACAGGATCATCAGCACCTCTAGAAACTGTGGGTCAATCAAATTATTCACGTACAAAAGGGTTCCAGCCACAGGCATCTGGAACGAAGCTTCTTCACGCAGTGGAAGAGTCTCCAGAGGTAGCTGATATAGGTCTTGCAACTGTGAGAGGTACCATTACTATATCTTCATATTTAGTGATAGATTTTTTTGATACTGGTGCATCTCACTCTTTTATTTCAACCCATATTGTTAATCTTCTTAATCTACCTATGGAACTTTTATCTTGTGCGATGGATATTACCACACCCCTTAGTACAATGAGAGATAAGGGTCTTCATAGTCCTACTTGTGTCTTCTCTCTATCATATGTTTATCATGCTTGGAGTTTTTTTGGTTCTCGACATGAAATCTTTTGACGTCATATTTGGGATGGATTGGCTCATTGCCAATAAATCCCAGATCGATTGTTATCTTCGATGGGTCTACCTTACTACACCTAGTGGTGTGCCTCTTATTTTTCAAGGAGAATGGGACCCAAGGTCAAGAAGAGTTGTAACCTCTTATCTAGAGTTGGGGAAAGTTATATCAGTGTTTTCTTTTGATCTAGAGAGAGATTCAATGTGTGGTGATCTTCCTCCAGTCGTCGCTGAGTTTCCCGACGTGTTTCCTTCTAACTTCTCTGGTTTTCCTCCAGTAAGGGAGGTTGATTTTTCTATTAAATTAATGCCTGGTACTCAACCGGTTTCTATTCCCTCTTACCGAATGGATCCAGCAGAACTAAAAGAACTAAAGTATCAGTTAGACGATCTTCTTGAGAATAGTTTTATACGCCCGAGTGTGTCACCTTGGGCAGAACCGGTTCTCTTCGCCAAGAAGGTTGATGGTTCTATTCTCTTATGTGTTGATTATCGAAAGCTCAATTGAGTTATGATAAAGAACAAATATCTGTTACCTCGAATTGATGATTTGTTTGATCAATTGAAAGGGGCAAAGTGGTTTTCGAAAATTGATCTTTGATCTGGTTACCATCAATTGAGGATAAAAGAACCTGACATTCATAAGACCGATTTTCGGAGTAGGTATGGCTATTATGAGTATCTTGTTATGCCCTTCGGCCTAACAAATGCTTCTGAAGTTTTCATGGATTTGATGAACAAGGTTTTCCATGAGTATCTAGATAATTTTGTGGTAGTCTTTGTGGATGACATTCTTGTCTACTCCAAGTCTGAGGAGGATCACATGCATCATCTGAGAACAATTCTAAGTCTTCTAAGGAATCACCAACTTTATGGCAATCTTTCAAAGTGTGATTTTTGGATTTGGGAAGTGAAATTCTTAGGACATGTGGTGTCAGAGCAAGGAATATCAGTTGATCCTGAAAAGGTGAGGGCTGTTATGACTTGGGAACAACCACGAAATGTTTTCGAGATTCAGAGATTCTTTGGCTTAGTAGGATATTATCGTCGGTTTGTTAAAGACTTATCAAAGTTAGCTTCTCAAATGACTGATCTGACTCAAAAGGGAGTGAAGTTTTCCTGGAATGATAAATGTCAGAGTTCTTTTGTTGAGCTAAATCATATTTTGACTACTGTGCCAGTGTTAACTCTTCCTGAGGCTGTGATAGGTTATGTGATATTCTGTGATGCATCGGGTTTAGGTTTGGGATATGTCCTTATGCAAGGTAATCATGTTGTTGCCTATGGATCTTGTCAGCTTAAGCCTCATGATAAGAACTATCCTACCCATGACCTTGAACTTGCATCTGTAGTGCACAAACTTAAGTGTTGGATACACTACCTTTATGAAGAAAGGTTTACTGTGTATTCAGACCACAAGATCTTGAGTTATATCTTCTCTCAAAAATATTTGAATCTTCTCCAGAGGCATTGGGTAGAGTACCTGAAATCTTTCGACTTTGACATTGCCTATACCCCGGGGAAAGGGAATGTAGTTTCAGATGTGTTAAGCAGGAAACTCCCATCATAGGCTGTGAAAGAATCTTCAGAAGAGTGGAGTTTGATGGCTCTTTTAGCTTAGTTGTATATTGGAGTTCAGTGGAAGGGGAATGAAGTTTCTTTAGCCAGTGTTCAGTTGAATTCTTCTCTCCTTGAGTTAATTCTTCAGGAGAAACAACTGGATGATGAATTCCATAGCATTAGGGACTCTCTTTATAGTGGAGAGACCGACGCCCAATGGTATTTCTCCAAAGAGGGTGTCCTGTGTTATCGAAACCGTTATGTTGTTCCATTATCAGCAAGGAAGGATGTGATGGGGGATTTCCATAACTCTCAGTGGGTTGTACACCCAGGAACCATGAAGATGTTATATGAAATGTGGTGACAGTTCTAGTGGCCAGGTATGAGATGAGACATTGCTGAGTTTGTATCTCATTGCTATACATGCCAGTAGGTGAAAGATGAGCATCAGAAACCTTCGAGTTTGCTTCAACCACTTCCAGTCCCTACATGGAAGTGGGATGAAATCTCTATGGAATTTATGGTTGGGTTACCTCAAACCCAGAGGAAGAAGAACACGATATGGGTTGTGATCGACCGACTGACCAAGTCGGATCACTTTATACCTATTCGAGATACAACCAAAGTTGAGGAGTTGGGAAATATCTATGTGAAAGAAATTGTTCATTTTCATGGAGTTCCATCTGCTATAGTCTCTGATAGGGATCCTCGACTTACTTCTCGCTTTTGGAGAGGCCTTCCGGAGGCACTAGGATCTCAGGTCTGTTTGAGCATGGCCTACCATCCACAGTCAGATGGCCATAAAGAGAGAGCTATTTAGATCCTTGAGTATATGCTCCGTGCATGTGTTCTCGACTTTGGTGGGTTTTGGAATGATCATCTGGGGCTAGTTGAGTTTTATTATAACATCAATTATCAGTCTGCGATCAAAATGGCTCCTTTTGAGGCATTGTATGGCCGTCCTTTTAAATCTCTTTTATGTTGGTCGGAGATTGGTGAAAGTTCCTTGGTAGGACCGAGTTTGGTTTAAGAGACGACAACTAAGATCCAGTAGATTCGTTAGAGAATGTTGAAAGCACAGAGTCAGTACAAGTCTTATGCTGATCGTCACCGTAGACCTTTAGAGTTCTCAGTTGGTGATCAGGTGTTCTTGAAAGTTTCACCCCGATTAGGTCATCGACGGCTTGGGAGGCAAGGGAAGATTGCTCCTCATTTTGTGGGACCTTTTGAGGTTGTTGGTCATATAGGGAAAGTTGCTTACCGTTTATCTCTTCCACCACAGCTGACGTCGATACATAATGTGTTCCATGTATCGCAGCTGCGAAAGTATCTCTCTGATCCATATCATGTTTTGAGCTGGAGTGATCTTAAGATTGAACCAGATTTATCTGTGACTGAACGACCAATCGGGGTTGTTGATTCTGAGACCAAGGTACTTCATGGGAAACCGATACCCCTGGTCCGTGTACTATGGTATCATGGTTCTGATTCTCATGAGACGTGGGAAAGGGAGGCACTAATGAGAGAGCAGTGACCTTATCTTTTTGACGTGAATGTTTCTTCATAGGCTTTCTGGGGATAGAAAGATCTTATGGTGGGGAGTTTGTAACATCATGTTACGTTTTCAGGTACTTTTGATGTTTATAAGTACCTATATTTTGGATTAATGACTTGAGAGAGTTGGGAGAACTTTAAATGATGTTTTGAGGCAAAGGGGAAGTCGCACGGGCGGTGCACGGGTTGTCTAAACTGTGCGACCAAACCGTGTGGCCAAACCGTGCGTAGTTGGTCTTGGAGGCAATAGCTTCTGCATAGGCAGCGCATGATTTGTCTAACCGTGCGGCCAAACCATGCGTGAAGGGTGGCCGAGGAAGTAGCTAATGCATGGCTAGTGCACGGTTAGTCAAACCGTGCGAACTAACCGTGCAGACACTTAAATGAGATCCTTAAATTGTAGATCTCACTCGTTTTTGCCTCTAAGTGCCTCATTTTTCCTCCTAAGCGGCCCTAACTCGGGATTTGTCTTCTCCTAAGGTAAGAGAAGGTTATCCCATCATTCCGGAGGCGATCCAAAGGATCATCTTGGTGAATCGAAGCCGGATTCTTGAGGTATGTGATTGTTCTTCATCGTTCTTGATCAGTTTCTTAGATCTATTTAGATCTACTTCTCTTATCCTCTCCGTTTCTTAGATCTACGCCCATTATGGGTATATCTAAGTGTTTGGATGCCAAATATAATGATATTTGGTCTTGATCTTGCTAGGAGAAGAGATCTAAGGCAGGTTCTTGAAGAAGCAACCCGGTTTACTTGAGCGTTCTCGACTGTTGTGGTAAAAAACTTCGAGGTAGGTGGTTCCGTCCCGACTTACCAAGTTGATTATCATTGTATTTTCTTGATTTATTTAAATTTTTGATTTAAATTAAATTGTTGAAATTTTCATTCAATTAAATTGATAAAAACTCGATTCCAGTGAATCGAGATATTTGAAATGGTTTTGGCATGGAAATTCGGAAAAACCCTAATTCCATTGAATTGGGTGTGTTTATGGAAATTTTCTGATTTAAATTATTTAATTTAAATTATGGATTTGATGGAAATGATTTCAATTAAATTTTTTAATTTAATTTTGAAAATAAATTGTGTGATGATGGAATTGGTTTTGAATGGATTTCAAACTGGTGAAAATGGATTAAAATGATTTGATAGAAACTCATTGGTTTTATCTTGTAAAAAAGGCATGTTTTGAATAAAAACTGTTTTGGTTTTAAATGGAATGAAATTGGTACTTTTGAAATGGAAGAATGGGATTGATCGTATTTTAAGCATTCTTAAAATAGTTTTCCCATCATGTAAGAGCGCATGCAATCCTTAGGGAGTTAGTGAGTTATTTGGATACACTCTACGCTATGAAAACATTCTAAAACATACTTACAATGGGTCACATCCCCGACGAGTTGGTGAAGAGTCTCCTTTGGCCAATTTCATAGGGACGTGTGTATACACATTTTGCTGAGTTCACATAGAGAGTGCGGAATCCTATAACTGGTTAATACTATCGTACCTTTTGGCAGATGACCATGTTGCTCGCTTGCTTATTTATATTTGAGATATAAATGTATGTCAATGATTTTTAACTGTTTTACATGGATGCTGAATTTATATAAACTATTTTATATAATTTTTTTTCTTAATCCATTGTTTTAGAAATATTCCATCATTGTAAATCCTTTGCTTAAAGTAATTTCTCCATCATTTGAAAATGTATAGCATGTTTTGTTAAAATATGATTTTGAGTTTCCAAACCTGTTTATTTGAAAATTGAAAGATTTTCTTTGGATAATATATATTTGGTATCTATTATGGACTCTTTGGTGGTATCCTACTAGGCTTAGGCTCACACCTTACTTTTTCCTTCAGGTGTTTGTAGATTTTCTTATTCCAGGATCGATCAAAGGGAAGGGACCTCTTGGAGGTGGATCCAGCTGTTGATCTTTGGTCTTGGTGAGTTGTGTCCTTAGGGAACTTGGGGCTATTTTTCCATTTTTAGTACTTGGGTTGTAGTACTTTGGGCTTTCTGTGCCTCTTTGTTTTCTGGTACATTACTCCCAGTGGAGTTTCTTTTTGTTATGCATACTGTCTTGTTTCTTTTTCTTCCGCATTCTTGTGGTAAAAATCGTTCCCACTTGTATGTTGTACGATGCCAGGTGCTAGTCGCCAACCCGTGGTGATCGAGAACGCCCTTCGGGATATGCGAGGGCCGACTCGGTTATCGGGTTACCAGGGTACCCAGACTGGTTCGTGACACCTGCATCTCTCGATAGACGATAAACTACCATGATGAACTTCTCTCTTTCATTACATCCCAAAGCGAGAAATATCTTATCTAGGGAACTTATCCACTACTCAACTACAAATGGGTTTGTAGTCCCATTGAACGATGGAGGCTGTTGTCGCATAAAGAGATCTAACATAGCTCCTCCACGTGGTGGATCCGAATGGTCCATACGGGTAAGGTTATTATTCATAACCTAAGTAAGTTGTCCCAGTATAGTTATAAGTTTCTCAATACCAGTCACAACACCAGATCCAACATCATTATCTTACATCGGAGGGAAATCCATACATGGGACACGCACGTTCATGCAGTTTCCATTCCTTCCACTAGGCACCATTTCTAAATAATGACATACACTAGATTAGGGTATGAATCATAATGTATAATCTCAATGTAGAAAAATACTTAGCATAAATAGAAATTCTATGCATAGATAATCTCTTAATCATAAACATGGTATCTTTGAGGAAAAATTTACATTTAAATCCTTCATAATGGCTTGTAAAGAAAATGTGAATTATCCAAAACATATCCCCCAGGAGTGTCAATACCAAGAGTGTAGAAAGGCCCATTTTCATGTACCAGGATACCCCAGGTCAAGCCTGAAACTCCTTATCGGAGTTTTCACTCCTAGGTACATCTTTGCGAGAGCCACCACTACCTGTTTGTATCCAAACAGGGATGTATTTTCTAGAAAGATCCACATAATCTATTCTTTACCAAGATTCCAGGACGTTCTTCTATTTTTTTCCTCAAATACTACCTTAGGAATTTGTACCATAATCTACATTTTCTAATCTAGTTTCTAAGTTTGATACTAAACTTCCTTTGATACCAATTGTAATGCCCCGACCCCAAAAGCCCAGATCTGGTGCATTATTTTAATACATTGAAATGATTACAAGGAATCAAATCCTAAAGAAATGATCAGTTTAGTAGTGTTGAAGAAACTAGATACATACATGGAAATATTTTTACATAGGTAAAAGAAAGAAAAACATGATACATAACAAAAACAAATAAATTTCATTCATGAGAACTCAATAAATGCTGTCCTCATCATAAAATGTTGAAGGTAAACAAATGAAAGGGGTGAGCTCAGATTCTCAGTAAGGGTAAAAAATACAATGGAAGATATCATAACTTAAACATTAGGCATGTTGAATAAATAAAAACATATGCCTTTAACAAAAACTTGAACACATTAAGGTAGGAATAAGAGCTGAATAAATAATTCCATAATCATGGGTATTCTACTAGTCGAATAACCACATGAACTATGAATTTCTAGCTTCATAATGAGGGAAATGAATATTCCGAACATTCTAAAACATACCATCAGGGCCTCAGCCAAGACATCTAAAAATGATTAAGACCTCGACCAAAACCATATATCAAATTGGGAAAGGCCTCAGCCAAGTCCATGTCTATTTGTCTCATGAGACCTATCGATGCATCGAGGGGCTGTAGCAGGCCCCACCTATCACATAATAAGTCCAATTAATTCCTCATATAAATGGGGATAAACATAAACAACATATAAATTCATATTGAAACTAATATATGAAATGTAAATAACTTTCCCCGAACATTAAGCATAAACACTAACCATTCAGAGTAAATTGGTGAATAGTTTTAAGATAGCACATCCATAGTCAAAATAATTATAAACCATTCAATAAAACATGGTTGATGATATCATATGAGATAAACCTCAATGAGTAACAAGATTCAACAAAGGACATTGACATAGATGAAGATACTTTTAAATGAGACCATTGAAAAATCCTTGAGGAAATAATCCTTAAACATTCCAAAGTGTCCCATACCACCTTGAAAAATTCAAATCATAATCCCTTATAATATCATGAGAATAAGGATACTCTTGATATAATATACCAAAGGGAAGTACATACACCACAAGAAATAAATAAGTGGTGAACATGACATATATCTCATAAAAGTTAATGTGAGATGAGAAAAATCCTTTTTTACTTTGGAAAGAGGAGTTCTTTTGGAAAATCATTTGTATTTATTATAAATCTGGATTTAAACATGTATATCCCAGAAAATAAATTGTAAGGTCATTGAAATTATATTTTAGGCTTAAATAAAGTCTTATTGTGGTAAAATCATTTAAAAAGGGTTTTTAAAGAAGCTTTAGAAATAAAAAATTTCGGTGCGGTTTAAGGAAAATATTAAAGGACTTTAATGTGAAAAGGCATGTTCACTTTAATATAACAATAAATGAACCAAAATAGATTTTTCTAATTAAAATGTGTTATTTTATAAAGATAAATATGGCTTAAAACATATTATTGATTTAACTTCAAAATAGGTAAAAATATGAGAAGTTCCTTGAATCGAGCTTGTATTTTGGGAGGAATTTTTGAAAGATACTTTTAAAACATAAAACTACCCATAAATGAAATTAGGATTATGGTTGGTGAAAATATATAGAACATTCACAGAGAATTTATAAAGAGTATATAATAATAAATAATAATACCATTTAGGTGAGTAAAGAATAAGAGCAACCCGAATGAAAATGGAGGTTTGGGTAGATTATACTTAAAACTTTCTAATCAATTGAATCGTATGACCCAAAATTAATAATAATTAAATGACACATTGAATATAATGAAAATAAATGGAATAATGATATGAAACATCAATGGGTATTATACATACACCATACCCAAGTAATAGTAGTGAATACAGAATATCTCACAAAAATGGAAGTGAGATGAAGAAACCCCTTACCTTAAGTCCGAATGTGTTCCGCTCTTGAACTTAAGGTCTTGGAATATAAAATTAGAATTATTAATAAATTATTTTAGAAACTATTATAAATTATTTCAGTTTATAATAATTCAGTTTAGTTCATTTATGTCCTTATTGATAAGTTATTATATTGAATTTCATCGTTCCGGAGTGTTCGTTTTCTTGCTTTCCATAATCGGTTCACTTGTTTTTAAGAAATGGAGTTCATGTGGAATGGATGTAAATCTCGAGAATTGAAATTAAATATTATTTATGAACATCCATAATTGTTAATGGTCATTTCTATCATTTGGTTACATGAAAAAATAATGAATCATTTGATGAATTATTAATGACATACACTTAGATTATTTTAGCAGTATTTTGATTATTAGAAACTAGTTGGGTCATATGATTTAATAATATGTATTTATACTAGTTCCTGAATATTAATTAGTTTATAATAAATATATTACAGTTTTTTAAACCATAAAAATGGTTTCATGACCAGAATTTAATACGGTGATAGAAATTGAAAACCCTTCGTCCTTGAATGTGATAAATTATCACATCTCGAATGATGTTTTCATTTATAGTATAAAATAATGAGAAAAGAGAGGTGATGATGAATTATTCAATTATCACAAAAAAATAAAGTACATTTAAGGTACTAGAGATATCATAACATTTTTATTAAAGTAGGTGAGGAAATAAAGAAAATAAAGGAACTTGAAAAGAAAAGTTGAGAGATCCCTTACGGAAATTTTGCAGCATAACGGCTATGCAACATGTTTTTAGAAAAAATTAAAAAGAGAGGGAACCGGGGTCAAACATTAATAAAAGTACCATAAAATAGTATAGGTAAAGAATAATATGGAACTAATAACATGGTGTGAAAACTTGAAATACATACCACATAAAAGAGAACTTGAATGGAAAAGAGAAGTTGAGAATTCTCTTACCTTGAAGAGTAACTCATAAGATTTGAAGGTTGGGACCTTGGGAGCTTGAAGACACCTTGGGATGACTACTAGGGAGGTAAAAAAACCATAAATTAGAGGATTATGAGTTTTGAATGAAGGAAAACAAAGGAATGAGTGGGTATTTATCGTAAATGAGAGAGAGTTTTTTATTAATTTAAAAGGACACATCATTAGTGGTTTTTAAAAAACCATGGGATTTCCCATGGTATTTTCCCATAGTATTATCCACTTGGGACACCTAATATCTTATTTTACTGTAAAAAAGTTGACCATCATTTTATTTTATTTATTACATCATTATGGTGTCATTAAACATACCGAAAACTCAAAACTATATTTTTACTATTCACAGAAAATTCAAGTATCTTAGAAAAATACCAAAAATTCACCCTAACCATTTTTTGACATTTAGATTTCAAAAATGAACTCCATTTTTAAAAAATATTATGAATTTAATTTTTAAATAAAATCATAGTTAATTCGAAAAATAACAATTTTAAAGGTATAATTAGTTTTATATCATATTGAAAAATTAATTAAGATATTATTATCTTATTACCTTAAGAAAATAAAATAATATCATTATTTACTATTCATAAGGGTCATATTACTATTCATATTACTATTCATAAGGGTATGTTACTATTCACCAAAAATCAAGTTTGTTTTATCAGACTCTAAATGACTTACTGATCACAACTCTAGATGACTATTTTTTGAAATTTAAAACAAAGAATAGGCAAAGTTGTGTTTAATGGATAGATTATAAAATGTTTTGTTTTGTAGGGAAACATTGTTTCATGCATTCAATATTAAATTTATTTTTAAATTCTTGTAGTGTTACATAAAATCTGTTTCTTAATATGCCAACTCACACAACATTCTCTTAAGAAAAATGTGTGTCTATAAGTTGATTTTATATCATTACAATCTCTATCCTAATCAACATCAGTGAAACCATGAATTTTTTTTCCACAAATTCTTTTTTATAATATCACATGTGAATTTTTTCCTTTAACATATATTAGAATTATCTTTTCCACCAACATATGAGATTATTTCGATCACTTTGATATCTGGCATATAAAGTCACAACATAAACAATATCAGGTCTTGAAGCTGTTAGATAAAGTAAACTTCTTATCAGCTTTTAAAAATCTTTGTGATTTACACTTTTTCCAGTTTCATCTTTACTCAACTTTTTAATCACTTAAATAGGAGTTGAAAATTCTTTGGATTCAGCCATACCAAATTTTTGTAACAACTCCCTAGCATACTTTTCTTGAGACAGAAAAAAGTAATTTCCTTTTTGTTGAACTTGTAATCCTAGGAAGAAAGTTAATTCTCCCAACATTGACATCTCAAAATTCTTCTTCATTTACGTAGAAAATTATTTGAAAACCTTTTCTTCATATCCAACAAAAATTATATCATCCACGTACACAATTATGATTAGAGTGATGGAGTTAACTTCTGTCACATAAAAGTTTCTTTCAACTTTTACTTTAAACAAATTTAACATTTTCAAGAAATTATAAAGTTTTTAATACAAGAACATGGGGCTTGTTTCAACCCATACAAGGTTTTTTTTTTCAAATTAAAAACCTTTATTCCATCACTATCAATTAAAAAACCACATGGTTGTTCAATGTAAGCTTCATCTTCAATCTCACCATTCAGGAAAGATGACTTTACATCCATCTGATAAACTTTGTAATTTTGATGGAAACCCACTGCTAGAAACATTCTAATAGTTTCTAATCTTGCAATGAGAGTAAAGGTTTCTTCAAAATCTACACCTTCCACCTGTGTATAGCCTTTTAAAATAAGTCTTGATTTGTTTCTTGAAACTTCTCCATGTTCATTAAACATGTTTCTGAAGACCCATTTTATCCTAAAAACTTTTTTATTTTTTGGGCATGAAACAAGTTCCTAGGTGTTGTTTTTTTCAATTTGATCCAACTCTTCATTCAATGCATCAACCCATTCTCTATGTTCAACTAATTCTGAAACTGATTCTGGTTCAATTTGTGAAACGAGTGATGTCTGATTTTATAATCCCAACCTTATTCTTTTATAAACTAAAGATTTATGAATCCCAAGAATATTTTCGGTTTCAATATGTTTATATAAAGTAGGAAATTTCAAATTTTCTCTTCCAACTTCACTTTCCTTATCACATGATTCTTATGAATCGTGATAATTCTATTTTGACTCACTTTTATTTTCATTTGAAATCTTCTATTTTTCTTTCTGTAAGATCCTGGATATTTTTAAAGAATGTTTTCGGTTAAGTGTTGACTTGGATATCTCCTTTTCAGCTAGATAAGTGTTTCCCTAGTTCAAGTGGGATTTTGGGGGTGCCCAGATGCTCGGGGCGTGAAGAGAAGAGAAATCAGTCCAAGTAGTGCAAGGCGCACAGTCTGTGCATGGTTAGGTGAAACCATGTGGGTAAACCGTGCAGACCAGCCATTCTCAGATAGTAGCCTTCACACGGTCTGTGCACGGTTAGGGAAAACCGTGCGGGATCCTAGGAAACCGTGCGAAATGGGTGTTTTCAGACAGTAGCTTATGCACAGTTTGTGCACGGTTTGTCAAACTGTGTGGGTAAATCATGTGGCCTAGAAAAGTTGGAAAATTTACAAAATTTCTATCATGGGATTTAAAACCCCAACTTGTGATTTTCCTCTATCTCACCCCCTTCAACCCTAGTGACGAACCATTCCGACCCAAGCTTCCAAGAGGTGGGTTTCCTTTTATTCTTGGCCGTTTGGAGTGCCATTGGTTGCATATCGAAGCTCTGAGTAAGTCTAATCCTCCCCACCCCTCTCTTATTTGGATTAAGGCTTTTGGTCTCTCCCATCTTCATCCGAAGCTCTAAATCCCTTTGTTTTTCAGTGGAACCTAGGTTGGGGTTTCAAGGGGTTCTTGAATCCCGATCCAAGGCCACAATTAAGAGTGAGTTCATCATCAGATTCGAGGTAGGTGGTCTACAAGTTATATCCCTTGAGTTTTATAAAGATTCATGCATGAAGTGTTTGATTCTTACCCTCTTGTGATGATTTCATTGTTCCATTATTGTGATGCGATGTTTAGGGAGTATAAACAACCTAATGGAACCCTCATGACCCCCGCGGGATGCATGGAGGACGATGTGACCTATGTTAGGGCCACCCATGGGGTGTGCCCACGTTTCCGTACATAGAGTTTAGCTAAGTAGATGTAGGTCCATTTTGTGAGAACATAGAGCCAAGGGTGAATATATTATTAATCTCAAAGGATGTGAATAAGAGTCCTAGTAACACACATGGGTTGGGTGGTGACCTATGTGGGTGTTGGTGGGATTAAAAAGTGGTTAAGTGAGATAATGGGAAAAACTAAGGGGTTATCTTTATACATGATTATTCTTAGTGAGATAAGAATGGGAAATAATAATTGGGGAAGAATTTTGGAATGGGTTAATACATGATAATTAGGTGGTGCACCTAAATGATTTAATGTAACGAAGGGATTGTGTTATGTGATATGAGAATTGTGTTTGAAATGCATAAGTGGGTAAATTATTGTGAAATGATAAATGGGAAAAATCGGTTAATGAATGGCCAATGATGAATTTAGCTAGGGAAAAGGGGTTGTTGAATACACCCAATGGGTTAAGGCATGGAAATAGGAATTTGGCTAGATGGATATGAATTGTAATTAGAAATTGTGTTAATGGGTTATTACATGGAAACGACTAGAGACCATAATGGAATGGATTATGAGCCTGGTAATAGAGCCTAGTGAGTTAGGATTAATGAAAGATTCCTAGTGAGATAGGCATAATGAATGAATGCTTAGTGAGATAAGCGTGATAAAAAGGGAACTGGGATAAATGGATAAATGATGTAAAATGTGGTAAATGTGTAAATGGGTTGTGGCATAGTATTATTTCCATGTTGTTTGTTATACATTGTGAATATTGATTCCCAATGGCATTGGTTATGTTATGTTGTATTATGTATTGTGATATCCAATGGAATTGAATATACTTGGTTGTGTTATGGTATGGTTGTGGTGATTTGATAAATAATCATGTGCACGTGGCTTGGTAGTGTGGGGTATTGACTAAGGTTCTATGACCACAGGTCGAGTTGGATTAATGCTCTAAACTCCACCCCTAATGCGTGAGTTAGGGATGAGGACTGATGCTCTATTCCCCTAACGGTTGCATTCTACCCGGACTAAGGCTCTGAGGTGAGGTTATTGTATTGACATCATTCCACCCAGACTGAGGCTCTAAGGTGAGGTTATTGTATTGGCATCATTCCACCCAGACTGAGGCTCTGAGGTGAGGTTATTGTATTGATGTCATTCCACCCAGAATGAGGCTCCAAGGTGAGGTTATTTTATTGATGTCATTCCACCCGGATTGATGCTTCGAGGTGAGGAAAATGTGTTGATGTGATATGTGGATCCCCAGTGAGATAGGGACTTGCTTTGTTTTTTCCATACATTGTTAATGATTTCCTTATACCCTTGTGTAGATGATATTTATGCCTAACCCATGGAACATGTGATCAATAAGGCTTATGTAATGAAGATGGTATAAGAAATGGAATTGGGATGAATTCTAGTCATGAACTAAATGAACCTTGTTTACTAATGGCACCCGAACAGTTCCTTGTTTACTTACCATTTCCTTTGTACTTGCATGCACTATCTATTAGACTTGATATTTTGTAGACACCATTGGTGGTGGCCTAATAAGTTTTGTACTCACACCCTGCTCAAGCCACCGTTGGGTACCCGAGCAGATCTCTTGGTTACAGGTCGGGACAAGGGCAAAGGCCCTACTATGAGATGTTGAGTTGGGCTAGGGTTGTACGTGGGGAAGGACCCGGACTTGGAGTCGGGACCCGTGTGGAGTTTTTTCCTTTTTTTTTATTTTGGGATTCTTCCAATTTTCACTATTAGTATGGAATGACATGGTTATATTTGATTTGTGGTTTGTACCCTGTTTGGGAAACGCTTGGTTATGCTTGTTTAATTGGTAGTTCATATTGTTTCCATTATTTATATTGTATTCTACCGTGTATTACTCTGGTAAAGAGGGTATAGTCTCCCCAGGTGACTCATTCAACCCTCACTGCTAGTCAGAAACCTCTGGCATACGGGGAGACGCACTTGAAGTCATGTGACGACCCGACTCGGAGCACCAGTTTAGTGGATTCCAGGTCGGGGACGTTACAAAGTGATATCTGAGGAGTTATTTTATCTTCTTACTATTTGGGGATAGTAGAAAAGATATTAGGATGTGTCGGGCCTTGGTAATGAGCTTGTGCTTGGTAGTATATAACCTATGTACGAGAAAAAACCAAAGTCACCCTAGGTGGGAATTGTTGTTCTTGATGTGTGTTGTTACAATTGGATGATATTTCACTATTGGGTGATGCACATGTTGTGTGATTTAACTGATTTATGATATTTTTCTCATGGATGAAATGGAATGAGGTTGTGCATTCATGAATCATTTTAGGAACCTAAGGATATAGGTGGCATGAATCATTATAGGCACACACACAGGATGGGTATGAAGGGCATATAGAGTAGAGTGCATTTTACTCCCTTGATAAATCTGAATAAAATGATGCCTAATAATTGTAATTCAAGTCGGTTAATGAAAATAATGAAAATGAGTAAATGTTATAACCAGGTTAAAATTTTGTGCTGTAATAAATTGTAAAGGTTGTTTTGGTGTTTAAAAGAAAAAGGGTTGCATAATGACGGTAAGATTTTCAATGAATTTTTCCCAATGAAAGGTGTAAGTGAGTTAAAATGATGATTTTAACATGTTGCGAAATGGGAAATGTGCCTAAGAGGAAAGGGTCGTGCTGTGAAATAAGAAGTGGGTTCGAAGAGGTTGACGAAAGACTTGTGATTAAGTAAGTTGGTTACCCCATGTTGACCATGACCGCGATAGGTATGGTAGGGGGTAGTGTTCTAAGTGTGATGATAACCGTTGGGATATAGTATGAAGAATGGTTTTTTTAAGGTTGATAGTGTGAGATCTTTTCCAACTGTGGTTAAATTCTATCGGTCACTCTTCAAAGTGTTGAGTGAATGAAAAGTGTGGAATGAGAATGTTTGGGTGTAACGGTAGGTATCCTTGGTGTTATTGGTTTGACCCTTGTATGCATGGGTTGGGGCAGTGAGAGTGACCTAGTGGAGATTTTGGGATTGGATTGTGAGGCCTTGCCGGTCATGATATGACCTAGGTGGTGTGTTTAGGGAACCCTTGGTAGGGATGTGGCCTTTGGGTTGTGAGGCATTGTTGGGTAATGTGAGAGAGGAAAGTCTCATGGTTCATGACTGTCCGGAGTGCATGTTGGACCCTAAGGATGGTGCATGGGTCTTGGTGACCTTGTGAGTAGAGACCTTGTGAGTTGTGACTTGAATTCTGGGTTTTCCGTAGTGCCGATGAATGTGTACACCTTGGCGTGGAACCTAGAGAATATGGTTTTTTAGTATGCAAATCATAGTGTGGGTTGGAATGGGAGTGAGAGTTCCATTCAAGCGCTTTGCTTCATTCGTATCATGATAAGTGTGGTCTGGAGAGAGGGCCAATGGATTATCCTGGTTGTGACTCCAGTCAAGGGAGTTGGTTTTGTTCAACCTTCAAGGTGACCTATGAGAGAGGTCGGACAAGGTTTCTAGTGCTTTTGGGTGTGTGTCACACCTGTGGATGTTTTGGACTTTGAAAGTGGGACATAGAGTGCTGCTTGGTGTAGTTTTGTGATGTAAGGATAAGTGGTAAGGTTGATGGTCTAGTTGTGCCTAGTTATTTCATAAGGGAACCCTAGTGTTTATAATAAGAGGTAAGGTTTGTTTCGAATGGTTGTATCGCTTGAATGCCTAATTCACCTGTTTGAGTGAGGATTGATGGAGTTCTGTAAGTTGTTTTAAATGGAAAAGATAAGGGTGGCTAAAGTGTGGTTATATACTTTCACTCGATGGTGACACCCGAGGTAAGGGTGGTCATGTGGTTGAACATGTTTGTATGAATGGTTTAGTTATGGAGATATGGTTGAACTTGGTTGGAAATCACACCTGAGTGGTGATGGTTAAGTGTTGATGTAGCACATTCAGCAAGGAAGCCCAATATTCCTGGAAGCTCATGGTGTCCCATAGCTTAACCTCAAAAACGGATAAGTTGGTGGTTTTTTCTTAGAATACTTCTTAGAGTACCTCATCTAGTGATGATCATTCCCAACATCTTGACATCATCCCAGGTATGTTGAGAAGCTCTGGCTCTCACCAAGAGGAATGGAAGTGTTTGGTTGGATGTGGGACATCATGGAGTTTACGCACAAGGAAACAGTATGTGTGGAGTTTGATGAAGATATGTACACCCTCGATGGCGTAGGGTGAGGACCTCAGTATGAGCCAAATGTCGACAAATGCCTTGGGTTCCGTTCATGGAAGCCTAGAACGGGCACTGGGTGACGTTCGTTCTCTTGTTTTGGAAAAAAGGCTGGATGGCCATATCTAAGTTTGGGGTTCGGTTTGTGATCGATTTTAAGATGCGGTGGTTGGAATCCCCCATAGCGATCAAAGGTAATGACACTCCTAAGGTGGGGAGTGATGAATCAGCCTTGGATGTGGAAAAGAGAACATCGAGACGACGCAGTGGCACCGGGGTAGCAATGAGGAACCAGTGAGGTGCGTGTGAGGTTTCTTGGAGAGGCATGTGGGACTTGGATGTGGTGAAAAATGAGCCAAGTGTTGACTTGATCTCAGGGTGGTTCCAAGTGAATCTTGTGAGACCTGTAATGGGTCATAGTAGGATGTGGTTGGATATGACAATAGGTTGTGGCAAGATAAGTTGGGGTCTTATAACTCCAATGGAGATTGGGGTTAGACTCAGGTCAATTTTCCCTCGTGTGATTTTGGAACATCGTGAATTTGGGTGAACCATGGCTATGTGATGTGGTGTCATGCCAAGGGTGAAGTCGATAACAGTCTCGAGGGCAGTAATTCCATGATAATGAATTCTAAGGGAATTTAGGAAATGACCTCAGTGGGTGTGTGGAATGATAATTATATACTTCAAGTCAGTAAGCACCTTAGGAAGGTGAGAAAAGGGTAGCATACCATCAGTGGAAGGTGGGTGTTCTAGGGAAATCCAGTCTAAGGTGGTCCAACCTGAGATGGTAAACTTGAATGGGTGAGGTGGGAGTGACCCACCTCTAGGTTCATGTTGTAGTAGAAATCTCCTTTTGAAACATAGTTGTACCTGAGTGAGGTCAGGATGATATTAGTTCTTGAATGGATAGTGTAGGGATGCCTTCCCAATGGTTTCAATGGTGCGACTAGATGCCAATGTGGGGTAATTACCTATGGATGCTTGGGCATGGTGAGTTGGAACTTGTTAGGTGATGGGAAAGTTGTGTTGAGTTCTTGTGGTCATTCATCATTAGAAGAGGTGCCAAGTAACCAGAAATGGTGGAGAGAACCATATCAGATAAATGGTTGGTTGATGATGTGATCAAAGTTTCATGTTGGAAGGACTTGATTGGTCACTGTTCGGGTGAGTTAGCCCTGGTAGAGATCCTTGGAATGAGTTTAGTTGGTCAAGTACCCAGTAGTGTTGAGTGGAATTTAGTTGTATGGTTGTGGAATGGAATATTCAGGAAATGTGGTTGGAAGGGTCATGTGTTTTCCTCCAGGTGATACCAGGTTGGGTCACCATTAGAGTTGGGTGAACAGAAAATGACGCCATGTGATTTGGGTCATGAGTTGTGCAGAGTATAGAGCTGATGAGGTTCCAATTGGTTCCTCCATGACGATGTGATGCCATGTGTTGTGTTTCCATGTGTTGTGAGCTAGGTGTTATCACCTAATTTTACCCATGAAGTTCCCATGGTGGGAATGGTTGAATTCAATGCATCCTTGAGGAGTTTTAGTTCATGTTGTGGTTGTGGTAAGGAAGACATGTGGTACAAGTATGTTCACTTAGTCTATGTTTGGTGGCCTTGTGATGTGAAACTAGGAACTTGGAAAGTGTGAGTGAATAGGTAGACCTGGTGGCATGATCTCTTGTTACGGAAGTTAGTGATGCTCGGAAGAGCGGCTCGTGGACGAGCCGTTATAAGGTGGGGAGGTTGTAAGATACAAGATCTCTTTAAAGAATGTTTTCAATTAAGTTTTGGCTTAGAGCTCTCCTTTGCGTCTAGATAAGTGTTTCCCAAGTTCAAGTGAGATATCGGGGGTTCCCAGGGGCTCAGGGCACAAAGAGGATAGAAATCAGGCCAAGCAGTTCAAGGCACACAATCTGCGCACGGTTTGGTGAAACCGTGCAGGTAAACCGTGCAGACCAGCTATTCTCAGACAATAGACTTCTCATGGTCTGCACACAGTTAGGTAAAACTGTGCGGGATCCCAAGAAACCATGCGAAATGGGTGTATTGTAAAGACCCGTAAAATTCAAGGGAAATTGTTTCTTAATTTTCTTTGGAATTTTACAAGAGCGCGGTTTCTGACGGCACCTGATTCCGAGGCCCGGAGTGCCCGGAATCATTTTCCGAAGTTTGGCTCGGGTACGTTTAGTGAACGAACGAGCGGGAATTTCTAACTTTTGAACCGGTGCCCGGAATCAAATTCCGAGGGCACCAATGAACTCGCAGCGCCGATATTCGCTTAAAGAGACTTTTTCCAAGGTTGCGTTTATTGCGGGTTGAGAGTTAGTTTTTGGGAATTTAGAATAAGTTAAATAAAATTGTGGAATACAAATTTTATTTTGACTTGTTGGTTAACTTTTCCCAAAGGGAGTTAGAGGTGGGACCCGCATCCACTTAACCTCCCTTGGGAGGATTAAGTGTGGTGGGGCCCACACGAAGCATAACTCTTCACCTTCTTTTTTTTAAACTCCCTTAAACTCCTCTTTTAATGAACATGAAAACTTTGGTTATTAAATGGGTGGAGTTGTTTAATTTCAAACCTTTGAATTTCAAAATGGTTTGGTTGGGTAAATAAAATAAGACTTTAGCTTATTTTATTTTGGTTAGAATTCTCTAGCCACCTTGGGTGAATTTGGAGCTTTCTTCTTCTTCTTCAAACTTTGACGAAGAACGCGAAGAACCTTCGGACATCGACGAAGAACGCCACGTTCTCGGGAACCGTCTTCCGCGACGCCATACCCGCGACACCGACGACGTACTTCTTCCGCGTCATCTCTTCCGCGACGGTTTCCCGCGACGAAATCGCCATCAAAGAACTTCGAATCCTCGCTTCACGACATCGACGTCCTTTTTCCGCGACGCCGACCACCGCGACGCTCGTCTTCCGCGGGTCGTTGACGAGCATCGTTCTTGAAACCGAGGTAGGGGTTTGTTGTTGATTATTTATTTATTCTCGTTCTTGGTTCTAGCATGAAAAACTTGAGGATAAATGTTTATGTGTTATCGTCTAACGAGAGGGGGGCCGGACCACACAAACACGGCCGAATCCCCCCTCCTTTGTTCTTGAATATTATTATTTTTCTTGTGGATGAACGAGATGGCGTGGTGCCGTCGCACCATGCGGGAATCACACGGAAAATATTGCGTGGCGCCGTCGCGCCGCGCTGTGGAAAGATTATCATGAACGCGACGCCGTCGCGCCGCGTCGAAGGAAACCAAAGGCGCCTCGGCCGGAGCGGGGCCGCGGCAGAGGGGTGCGGTGCCGTCGCACCGCGCCGAACGACGAAGGCCGCGGCCGGTTCCGGGCCGCGGCGGAACGAGAAGACCGACGACTAGCCGGGCCGCCGGTGTCTGAAGCCGGAAAGGGGACCGACCTTGCCGGTCCCGTTGAGGAAGGACCGGCCGGCCAGGTCGGGCCGGCCGGAAGAGAGAAGAACCGGGGGAATTAATTCCCCCGGATGGCCAAAACCGGCCCCCCATAATGGGGGGGGGGGGGGCGCGGTTACACCAAGGGGGGGGGCAGTGCCCCCCGTTTTTCTCAAAGACAGGCCCCCACGTGAGGGGGGCCGTTGATCCGAGGCGCGGCATCCAGCCGCGCCGCCAGCAGGGAAAGGCGGGGGCTTTGCCCCCCGCGCGTGGCACCCGAGCGGCGCCCCGGCCGCGCCGCTGGCCGGGCCGGGTCGGACCCGGGGGGTGGGGGTCGGGCCGGGTCGGTTTGGACCCGGACCCCCCATTTTCGAATCGACTTCGGTCTTTTTCCCATAACTTGAGCTACGGACCTTCGTTTGACGAACCGTCAGCGGAAATGCGATCCTTGGATCGAGATGGTCGATTCGGTATATCGCACTCAAAGTTTCGGAATACTTTGAGTTCGGCCGGGTTGGTTCGTACACGAAACCAACCGGGCCTTCGGAGCAGAAACACTCATATCTTGAGCTACGGACGTCCGATTGATGTGCCGTCAGCTTTGTTGAGTTCCTATTAGTGAGACAGATATTTTGGCATACTCCACCCAAGGTTTGGACGCAGGTGGAATACGGTCGGATTGGTTTTTCCTTAAAAACCAACCGGGCCCCTGGGACGAAAAAGCTAATAACTCTCAGACCGGGCGTCCGATCGACGCGCCGTCTGTTGCGTTGAGTTCCTATTGACGATACAGAACTTTTGGATACATCAACTCTGGACTTTGTGACAGTTGATGTATCAGCCTCTCGGATCGTGGAGCGGACCCTCCCGAACGAGCTTGCTGTGTGCGGGAACCCTAGTGCTGGCTGCGACTGTGACTGCAACTGCTACTGCTACTACTACTGTGACTGCGACGACCACAGTACAGAGATCCTTGGTGGATTCGACGACGACTACAACACTCAGAGATCCTACGTGGATCAGTGCTACAGGTCCTATGTGGACCCGATCCTGTGTGGGTCCGATCCTGTGTGGGTCATTGCACTCAGCGGTCCTGTGTGAACCAGCGCCTACAGGTCCTGTGTGTGCCCGATCCTGTGTGGGTCATTGCGGGGGTTAGTTACCTATCGATCCTTCGTGGGTCCGACGACTTAGATGGATCAGAGATCATCTTTATCGTCTTTCGAAGAAGTATACCTGTGTGAGCTGAATCCTGTTGCTTTCCTGTGTGTATTGAGTTGTGCTATCCTGTGTGGATTTCGTTTTGCTTTCCTGTGTGGGATACGTTTACTTTCCTGTGTGGACTGAGTTGTACTTGGGCTCGGAGGTTGGAGCGTATTGGAATTGATGACTTAGGTATATGTATGGGCATATACCTAAGCAGTGTCGGTTGTTACTTCGTGTTTGTATCTTCCTTTGTGGTTTATCCTTTGTGGATTTTGGGAGACCTTCAGGGGTCTCGGGGTCCCTACTGAGTAGATTATACTCACCCCTGCACGGGCTATGCCCGCACTACGTTGTGTTGGTTGCAGACGACGGACAACGTTGATCTTGGCTGAGGCTTGCAGAGCAGGACGGTACCTGGAGGTGGACCACTGGGCGGGACGTGTTCGGAGCGGACGGCGGGACCCGAGGAGCAGTGGAGCTATCTGTACCCACCCTTCAGGTGGGATTTCCAGTGGACAGCTCGGTGTAGCGGCTTTTACTTTATAGTTGTTGTTTTCCCTTTCGAGTTGTACTTTACTTTCAGTTTGGGTTTGTATACTGGCCCATTTACTTTTCCGCACTTTTAGTTGTACTCTGTTTTTACTTAGTGTTTACTTTTCCGCTTTCTTACTCTGTGATGCTTGTTTACTTTACAAAGGAAATGCCTTCCCTTTTTACCGGGATTTACGCCTTGGTGCTAGTCGCCATCCCCTGGCCTATGGAAGGCGGGCTTGGGGTAGTCACGGTACGGGCCCCGAGGACGGGTCGTGACAAATTGGTATCAAAGGAGTTCGGTTCTACCGCGAACTCTGATCTTTTCTATGTGAAGCAATAATGTTTAGTGTATTGAGTGTGGTTATCAGTCCAGGGAGTCCAATGTTGGTGCTGCGGCCGACGTATCCGTACACAAGGACCCTGACTTCTGATTTCCGACTTAATGAACGGAAACATTGATTGCGTGTGTGTTTCAAGTTTTCTTTGTGATTACTTTGTATCAGCTCACCAGGTATACTGTTCTGACCGTGGCGCACCTGTTTCCTTTTCAGGATGGCCCCACGACGACAGCCAGCTAGGGTTCCGAGAGTCGAGCGTGACGATAGCCCACCGAGCGACGAGGCCTCGGTGCAGGGCCCTTTGTCAGCAGTGGCACCGGCGGTAGCTCTACCCGTCGAGCCACCGATACTTCCAGCACCAGCCACTGACGATGCACGTCGCCTCAGCGCACTGCATGAGTTTCAGCGCCAGCGACCACCCAGGTTTCGTGGGGAGACGGACCCCTAGGCAGCCGAGGACTGGCTGGAGGCAGTGGTATGAGTTTTTAGGCTAGTGAGGACACCTGCAGACCTCATGGTGATCCTCGCTGCGAGCCTACTGCACGCAGCAGCAGGACGATGGTGGAGCTTGATTCTCCAGGTGCACGATGAGGCATCTCTACTTTGGACGGACTTCGAGAGCCTCTTCCACTCGGAGTTCGTCCCAGCCACCCTTCGTGCGGTGCGTATCCAGGAGCTTCTTCAGCTGCGGCAGGGCATCATGACGGTCGCTCAGTACTCGGCGAGATTTACTGATCTCTCGCGCTACTCGACCGACATGGTACGGGACCCATTCTTCCGGGCCCGGACCTTCGAGCAGGGTTTGAGACACGAGATCAGGGCATCGCTGATCTCCCTCAGCATACCGACTCAGACAGGAGTACTGGAGCGGGCCTTTTGATCGAGAGTTTCCTTGCTGAGTCTACACCAGTGCAGAGACCCACCACAGGGCGGCACGTGGCAGAGTCATCTGTAGCAGGCAGTCGACGGATGACTCAGGGGCCCAGGAAGACCAGACCTTCAGGCAGACGACCTCAGGACACTGGCTCAGCAGTGCGGGGCACACAGTGCGGAGCCAGTCTTTCGAGAGGCAGACAATGCTACTCGTGCGGCGGGCAGGGCCACATGGCTCGTGACTACCCGACCCGCCGTGCCGAGGAGCAGCAGACGGTTGAGGGACCACCGAGGCAGAGGCAGAGGGTCGACCGTGGCGGTCCACATGGAGGAGGTGGACGAGGCAGAGGAGCTGGCCGAGCAGCAGGTGGTGGGCGACGCTTTGAGGCTCTGCCACCACCACCACCAGGAGGTTCACCCCGACCACAGGGAGCAGGCGGGTAGAGACAGGCACAACTCCAGGCAGCAGAGGCCTACGACCATGGCGCACCCGAGATGATTCGAGGTACTATCTGTGTCTATTCCACCCTTGCTGCAGTACTTATAGACACAAGAGAGAGTCACTCTTTCATAGCCGCTGCCCTTGTTCGGAGCTCGGAGATTCCGACAGAGCCGTTGGCTCGATCCTTACGGCTAGAGACTCCTACGGGAGCAGACTCGACGATTACGAACTGGTGCCGGCAGAGTGAGCTTACTCTAGGAGGCGAGAGCTTTGGCTGGGATCTTCTTGTAGCAGCGTCGAGGCCTTACGACGTCATCTTGGGCATGGATTGTCTATCTACGGTCTATGCACAGATTGACTGTTTTAGGCGCAAGGTGCGATGTGTACGCACCGATGGGAGCAGGTTCACCTTCACCGGCAAGAAGGGAGCCTTTGCAGCACAGGATGGACTTCCGCGGAGGAGAGGACATCCCATCACTCATCAGTTGGCTAGCCTCATCCTTGGAGCAGTTGACGTGCGGAGTTCTGGTTTTCCTGCAGTGGTGGATCAGTTTGCAGACGTTTTTCCCGACGACGTTCCAGGGATACCTCCTCACAGAGTGGTAGACTTTTATATTGACCTGTACCCCAGGATAGCCCCGATATCCACTCCAGCATATCGGATGGCCCCCGCCGAGCTTCGAGAGCTACGGGTACAGTTGGAGGACTTGCAGGGCAAGGGGTTCATCTGACCCAGTGTTTCACCCTGGGCTTCCCTGATATTGTTCGCCAAGAAGGCGGACGGGAGCTTGCGACTTTGTGTAGACTATCATCGCCTGAACCAGGTGACAGTGAGGAACAAGTATCCGCTACCGAGGATTTACGACCTCTTTGATCAGCTCAAGGGAGCACGGTGGTTCTCGAAGATAGACCTTAGGTCAGGCTATCATCAGCTCAGAGTCAGAGACGAGGACGTGCAGAAGACGGCCTTCAGATGTTGGTATGGCCACTATGAGTTCTTGGTTATGCCTTTCGGCGTAACCAATGCTCCAGCAGTGTTCATGGCCCTCATGAACAGGATATTTCAGACATACCTCGATCGGTTTGTCGTGGTCTTTATCAACGACATTCTGATTTACTCTACGACTGAGGAGGAGCACACCTATCACTTGCGAGTTGTACTAGACACACTCCGAGAGCACCAGCTTTATGGTAAGCTCTCAAAGTGCCAGTTCTGGATACGTGAGGTCCACTTCTTGGGACACGTTATCTCTGAGGCGGGAGTTGCAGTGGATCCTGCGAAGATCAAGGCTGTGCTAGCTTGGGAGCCACCCAGGAGCGTGACTGAGGTTCGGAGTTTCTTGGGACTAGCTGGATACTATCGGAGATTCGTGTCGGACTTCTCTAGAGTTGAGACACCACTCACATCTTTGACGAAGAAGGGGAAACCCTTCGTGTGGTCAGACAGATGTCAGCAGAGCTTCCAGGAGCTAAGACAGAGATTGACCAGCGCACCTATCTTGAGGTTGCCTGAGGAGGGAGTAGGGTACGTAGTCTACTGCGATGCATCAGGGACCGGACTCAGATGTGTTCTGATGCAGGAGCGGGCAGTGATCGCCTATGGATCACGTCAGTTGAGGCCGCATGAGCAGAACTACGCTACCCATGACCTGGAGTTAGCAGCAGTGGTCTTCACTTTGAAGACATGGCGACACTACCTGATGGGCGAGCGCTTTACAGTCTTTTCTGATCATCAGAGTCTCAGGTATATCTTCTCGCAGAAGGACCTGAACCTGAGACAGCGGCGATGGCTCGAGTTCCTCCAGGAATATGACTTTGAGATAGTCTATACTCCTGGGAAGGGGAACGTGGTAGCCGATGCCCTCAGCAGGAGGACGGGCATTCAGCTACTCGAGGAGGAGACGGAGAAGCTATCCTCTTTGCAGATATCCTTCATGGATAGAGATGGAGTATCATTCCTTCAGT
Source organism: Viscum album (assembly GCA_963277665.1). Lineage (NCBI taxonomy): Eukaryota > Viridiplantae > Streptophyta > Magnoliopsida > Santalales > Viscaceae > Viscum > Viscum album. The sequence continues at coordinate 1,301,873,012 of OY728160.1, read as the reverse complement.
CTCTCATAGTCACCCCTCCACTACTGCAGCGGGTCAGAGAGGCACAACGTGAGGACGCTGACTGTGAGACACGGCGTGCACAGATATCCTTGGGACAGGCACCTGATGGTTTCTCCCTTGGAGCAGAGCACGACATCCTTTTCAGAGGACGTACCATGGTACCAGTCGCCTTGCGAGAGGAGGTGCTGAGAGAGTTTCACACTTCTCCTTTGGCGGTACATCCTGGAGTGGCGAAGATGTACCAGGATCTCAGACGACAGCACTGGTGGCCAGGAATGAAGAAGGCTGTAGCAGAGTTCGTTTCTCAATGCCTCACCTGCCAGCAGGTGAAGGCAGAGCATTAGGTACCAGCAGGCTTGGTACAGCCCTTGGCGGTCCCAGAGTGGAAGTGGGACGAGATATCTATGGACTTCGTGACTGAACTTCCACGCACTTCCAGAGGTCATGACTCCATCTGGGTGATTATCGACCGACTCACCAAGTCGGCTCACTTCTTACCCATTAGAGAGCAGGGCTCAGTGGAGAGCTTGGGACGTCTCTACGTTCAGGAGATTGTATGGCTCCATGGTGTGCCACCATCTATCGTCTCCGATCGAGATGCTCGCTTTTCTTCCCGACTTTGGAAGGGGTTACAGGAGGCGTTCGGGATGCAACTACGTCTGAGCATAGCCTTTCACCCTCAGACGGATGGTCAGACGGAGAGGACCATCCAGACTCTCGAGGACATGCTCCGCGCATGTGTCCTCAACTTTGGTCGTAGCTGGGAGGACCACCTACCCTTGGTGGAGTTTGCGTACAACAACAACTACCACTCCACCATCGGGATGGCACCGTACGAGGCGTTGTACGGCCGACCTTGTAGATCTCCTTTGTGCTGGACAGACCCTGGGGAGTCAGCACTTGTGAGACCGGAGATGGTCCAGGCCACGACAGAGAAGGTCCAGGTCATCCAGGAGCGGATGAGGACAGCTCAGAGCCGGCAGAAGTCATACGCTGACAGGAGGTGGAGGCCACTAGAGTTCGAGGATGGCGACCACGTCTTCTTGCGGGTCTCACCTCGACGTGGTATTCAGAGATTTGGCCGAGGCGGCAAGTTATCTCCATGCTTCATCGGACCCTTCCAGGTCCTCAGCAGGATTGGCGAGGTGGCTTATCGCCTGGCTCTACCACCTCAGTTGCACTGGGTGCACGACGTCTTCCACGTATCTCAGCTGAGGAGATACGTGCACGACCCGACGCACATCATTGACCATGGGGAGCTTGACGTTGACGATGGGGAGAATTTTACGGAGGTCCCGGTAGAGATAGAGGATCGACAGGAGCGAGCCCTACGTGGGCGATCGATTCCTCTTGTGCACATTAGATGACAGCACGAGAACCTCCAGGAGAGCACATGGGAGCGGAAGGCTCAGATGCGTGCTCAGTACCCTCATTTGTTTCCCTAGTTTTTTATGTATCTTTACGGGGACGTAAATCCCTGAGGTGGGAGTAATGTAAAGACCCGTAAAATTCAAGGGAAAATTTTTCTTAATTTTCTTTGGAATTTTACAAGAGCGCGGTTTCTGACGGCACCTGATTCTGAAGCCTGGAGTGCCCGGAATCATTTTTCGAAGTTTGGCTCGGGTACGTTCAGTGAACGAACGAGCGGGAATTTCTAAATTTTGAACCGGTGCCCGGAATCAAATTCCGAGGGCACCGATGAACTTGCAGCGCCGATATTTGCTTAAGGAGACCTTTTCCGAGGTTGCGTTTATTGCGGGTTGAGAGTTAGTTTTTGGGAATTTAGAATAAGTTAAATAAAATTATGGAATACAAATTTTATTTTGACTTGTTGGTTAACTTCTCCCAAAGGGAGTTAGAGGTGGGACCCACATCCACTTAACCTCCCTTGGGAGGATTAAGTGTGGTGGGGCCCACACGAAGCATAACTCTTCACCTTCTTTTTTTTAAACTCCCTTAAACTCCTCTTTTAATGAACATGACAACTTTGGTTATTAAATGGGTGGAGTTGTTTAATTTCAAACCTTTGAATTTCAAAATGGTTTGGTTGGGTAAATAAAATAAGACTTTATCTTATTTTATTTTGGTTAGAATTCTCTAGCCACCTTGGGTGAATTTGGAGCTTTCTTCTTCTTCTTCAAACTTTGACGAAGAATGCGAAGAACCTTCGGACATCGACGAAGAACGCCACGTTCTTGGGAACCGTCTTCCGCGACGCCATACCCGCGACACCGACGATGTAATTCTTCCGCATCATCTCTTCCGCGACGGTTTCCCGCGACGAAATCTCCGTCAAAGAACTTCGAATCCCCGCTTCACGACATCGACGTCCTTTTTCCGCGACGCTGACCACCGCGACGCTCGTCTTCCGCGGGTCGTTGACGAGCATCGTTCTTGAAACCGAGGTAGGGGTTTGTTGTTGATTATTTATTTATTTTCATTCTTGGTTCTAGCATGAAAAACTTGAGGATAAATGTTTATGTGTTATCGTCTAACGAGAGGGGGGCCAGACCACACAAACACGGCCGAATCCCCCCTCCTTTGTTCTTGAATATTATTATTTTTCTTGTGGATGAACGAGATGGCGTGGTGCCGTCGCACCACGCGGGAATCACACGGAAAATATTGTGCGGCGCCGTCATGCCGCACCGTGGAAAGATTATCATGAACGCGATGCCCTCGCGCCGCGTCGAAGGAAACCAAAGGCGCCGCGGCCGGAGCGGGGCCGCGGCGGAGGGGCGCGGTGCCGTCGCACCGCGCTGGACGACGAAGGCCGCGGCCGGTTCTGGGCCGCGGCGGAACGAGAAGACCGGCGGCTAGCCGGGCCGCCGGTGTCGGAAGCCGGAAAGGGGACCGGGCTTGCCGGTCCCGTTGAGGAAGGACCGGCCGGCCAGGTCGGGCCGGCCGCAAGAGAGAAGAACCGGGGGAATTAATTCCCCCAGCTGGCCAAAATCGGCCCCCCATAATGGGGGGGCCGCGGTTACACCAGGGGGGGGGGGGGCAGTGCCCCCCGTTTTTCTCAAAGACAGGCCCCCACGTGAGGGGGTCCGTTGATCCGAGGCGCGGCATCCAGCCGCGCCACCAGCAGGGAAAGGCGGGGGCTTTGCCCCCCGCGCGTGGCACCCGAGCGGCGCCCCGGCCGCGCCGCCGCGCCGGACCGCGCCGCCGTGCCGGGCCGCGCCGCCGTGCCGGGCCGCGCCGCCACGCCGGACCGCACCGCCGGCCGGGCCGGGTCGGACCCGGGTTGGGTCGACCCGGTTCGGGCCGACCCAGGGGGGGGGGGGGGGGTCGGGCCGGGTCGGCCCGGACCCGGACCCCCCGTTTTCGAATCGACTTCGGTCTTTTGCCCATAACTTGAGCTACGGACCTCCGTTTGACGAACCGTCAGCGGAAATGCGATTCTTGGATCGATACGGTCGATTCGGTATATCGCACTCAAAGTTTCGGAATACTTTGAGTTCGGCCTGGTTGGTTCGTACACGAAACCAACCGGGCCTTCGGAGCGGAAACACTCATATCTTGAGCTACGGACGTCCGATTGACGTGCCGTCAGCTTTGTTGAGTTCCTCTTAGTGAGAAGAATCTTTTGGAATACTCCGCCCGAGGTTTTGACGCAGGTGGAGTATGGTCGGATTGGTTTTGCCTTAAAAACCAACCGGGCCCCTGGGACGAAAAAGCTAATAACTCTCAGACCGGGCGTCCGATCGATGCGCCGTCTGTTGCGTTGAGTACCTGTTGACGATACAGAACTTTTGGATACATCAACTCTGGACTTTGTGACAGTTGATGTATCAGCCTCTCGGCTCGTGGAGCGGACCCTCCCGAACGAGCTTGCTGTGTGCGGGAACCCTAGTGCTGGCTGCGACTGTGACTGCTACTGCTACTGCTACTACTACTGTGACTGCGACGACGAAAGTACATAGATCCTTGGTGGATTCGACGACGACTACAACACTCAGCGATCCTACGTGGATCAGTGCTACAGGTCCTATGTGGGCTCGATCCTGTGTGGGTCCGATCCTATGTGGGTCATTGCGCTCAGCGGTCCTATTTGAACCAGCGCCTACAGGTCCTGTGTGGGCCCGATCCTGTGTGGGTCATTGCGGGGGTTAGTTACCTATCGATCCCTCGTGGGTCCGACGACTTAGATGGATCAGAGATCATCTTTATCATCTTTCGAAAAAGTATACCTGTGTGAGTTGTATCCTGTTGCTTTCCTGTGTGGATTGAGTTGTGCTATCCTGTGTGGATTTCGTTTTTCTTTCCTGTGTGGGATACGTTTACTTTCCTGTGTGGACTGAGTTGTACTTGGGCTCGGAGGTTGGAGCGTATTGGAATTGATGACTTAGGTATATGTATGGGCATATACCTAAGCAGTGTCGGTTGTTACTTCGTGTTTGTATCTTCCTTTGTGGTTTATCCTTTGTGGATTTTGGGAGACCTTCAGGGGTCTCGAGGTCCCTACTGAGTAGCTTATACTCACCCCTGCACGGGCTATGCCCGCACTACGTTGTGTTGGTTGCAGACGACGGACATCGTTGATCTTGGCTGGGGCTTGCAGAGCAGGACGGTACCTGGAGGTGGACCACTGGGCGGGACGTGTTCGGAGCGGACGGCGGGACCCGAGGAGCAGTGGAGCTATCTGTACCCACCCTTCTGGTGGGATTTCCAGTGGACAACTCGGTGTAGCAGATTTTACTTTACAGTTGCTATTTTCCCTTTCGAGTTGTACTTTACTTTCAGTTTGGGTTTGTATACTGGCCCATTTACTTTTCCGCACTTTTAGTTGTACTCTGTTTTTACTTAGTGTTTACTTTTCCGCTTGCTTACTCTGTGATGATTGTTTACTTTACAAAGGCAATGCCTTCCCTTTTTACCGGGATTTACGCCTTGGTGCTAGTCGCCAGCCCCTGGCCTATGGAAGGCGGGCTTGGGGTAGTCACTGCACGGGCCCCGAGGACGGGTCGTGACATGTATTCAGATAGTAGCTTTCTCACAGTTTGCACACGGTTTGTCAAATCATGTAGGTAAACCATGCGGTCCAGAAAAGTAGGAAAATTTACAAAATTTCCATCCCGGGATTTAAAACCCCAACTCCAGATTTTCCGCCATCTCACCCCCTTCAACCCTAGTGATGAACCATTCCAACCCAAACTTCCAAGAGGTGGTTTTCCTTCGATTCTTGGCCGTTTGGAGCACCGTTGGTTGCAGATCGAATCTCCAGGTAAGTCTAATCCTCCCCAACCCTCTCTTCTTCAGATTAGAGATTATGGTTTCTCCCATATTCATCTAAATCTCTAAACCCCTTTGTTTTTTGGTGGAACCTAGTCTATGGTTTCAAGGGGTGCTTGAATCTTGATCCAAGGCCACGATTAAGAGTGCGTTCATCATCGAATTTGAGATAGGTGGTCTACAAGTTATATCCATTAAGTTTTATAAAGATTTGTGCATGAAGTGTTTTATTATTACCCTCTTATGAAGAGTTCATTGTGCCATTATTGTGATGTGATGTTTAGGGAGTCTAAAAAACCTAATGGAACCCTCATGATCCTCACGAGATGCATGGAGGATGATGTGACCTATGTTAGGGCCACCCATGGGGTGTGCCCACGTTTCTGGACTTAGAGTTTAGCTAAGTAAATTTAGGGTCGTTGTGTGAGAACATAGAGACCTGGGTGAATATATTATTAAGCTTGAAGGATGTGACTGAGATTCCTAGTAACACACATGGGTTGGGCGGTGACCTATGTGGGTGTTGGTGGGCTTAAAAAGGGGTTAAGTTAGATAAAGGGAAAAGCTAAGGGGTTATCTTTATACATGATTATTCTTAGTGAGATAAGCATGGGAAATAATAATTAAGGATGAATTGTGGACTGGGTTATTAATACATGAGAATTAGGTGGTGCACCTAAATGATTGAATATAATAAAGGGATTGTGTTATGTGATATGAGAATTGTGTTTGAAATGCATAAGTGGATAAATGCTTGTGAAATGATAAATGGGCTAAATGGGTTAATGAATGGACAATGATGAATTTGGATAAGGAAAAGGGGTTGTTGAATTCACCTAATGGCTTAAGTCACGGAAAAGAGAATTTGGATAGATGGATATGAATTGTAATTAGAAATTGTGTTAATGGGTTATTACATGGAAATGACTAGAGACCATAATGGAATGGATTATGAGCCTAGTAATAGAGCCTAGTGAGTTAGGCTTAATGAACGATGCCTAGTGAGATAGGCACAATGAATGAATGCTTAGTGAGATAAACGTGATAAAAAGGGAACTAGGATAAATGGCTAAATGATGTGAAATGTGGTAAATGTGTAAATGGGTTGTGTCATAGTATTATTTCCCATGTTGTTTGTTATGAATTGTGAATGTTGATTCCCAATGGCATTGGTTATGTTATGTTGTGTTATGTATTGTGATATCCAATGGCATTGAATATAATTGATTCTGTTATGATATTGTTGTGGTGATTTGATAAGTAAGCATGTGCACATGGCTTGGTAGTGTGGGGTATTGACTGAGGTTCTATGCCCACGGGTCGAGTTTGAATGATGCTCTAAACTCCACCCCTAATGAATAGGTTAGGGATGAGGACTGATGCTCTATTCTCCTAACGGTTTCATTCCACCCAGACTAAGACTCTGAGGCGAGGTTATTGTATTGACGTCATTCCACCCAGACTGAGGCTTTGAGGTGAGGTTATTGTATTGAAATCATTCCACCCGGACTGAGGCTCCGAGGTGAGGTTATTGTATTGCCATCATTCTACCTAAACTGAGGTTCTAAGGTGAGGTTATTGTATTGACGTCATTCCACCCAGACTGAGGATTTGAGGTGAGGTTATTGTATTGATTTCATTCCACCCAGAGTGAGGCTTCGAGGTGAGTAAAATGTGTTGATGTGATATGTGGATCCCTAGTGAGATAGGGACTTGATTTGTTTTCTCCATACATTGTGAATGATTTCATTAGACCCTTGTCTAGATGATATTTATGCCTAACCCATGGAACATGTGATCAATATGGATTATGTAATGAAGATGGTATAAGAAATGGAATTGGGATGATTGATAGTCATGAACTAAATGAACCTTGTTAACTAATGGCACCAGAATGGTCCCTTGTTTACTTAACATTTACTTTGTACTTTCATGCACTATATATTTGACTGGATATTTTGTAGACACTGTTGGTGGTGGCCTACTAAGTTTTGTACTCACACCTTTCTCAGGCCGTTGTTGGGTACCCGAACAGATCTCTTGGTTGCAGCCCGGGACAAGGGAAAATTCCATATTCTGAGATGTTGAGTTGGGCTTGGGATGTACGTGAGTAAGGACCCAGACTTGGAGTCAGGACCCACGTAGAGTTTTGTACTTTTTTTTTTATTTTGGGATTATTCCAATTTTCACTACTAGTATGGCATGACATGGTTGCATTTGATTTGTGGTTTGTACCCTATTTGGGAAACACTTGGTTATGCTCATTTAATTGGTAGTTCATATTGTTTCCATTATTTATATTGTATTCTGCTGTGGATTAATCTGGTAAAGAGGGTATAGTCTCACCATGTGACTCATTAGACCCTCACTACTAGTCGGAAACCTCTAGCATATGGGGAGGCACGCTTGAGTTCTTATGATGACCCGGCTCAGAGCACCGGTTTAGTGGATTCCAGTTCGGGACGTTACACTTCCTCAACATTCTCAACAAATTTTGTTAAAGAATTATATTTTCAATAACTTTCACATCATAGGAATCCAACTTTTGCAAACATTTATTCCAACATTTGTAACTTCTTTCATTGGGTGAATATCCCATGAAAATTCATTCTTCTTCTTTCTCATTAAATTTTCCAAGATCTAGATTTTTTATTTTTAGTAAACATGGACTTCGAAAGACTTTTAAGTACTTAAATGAAGGTTTTTTATTATACTACATTTCTCAATAAGTCATGTTGGATTTCGATCTCAATAAACATTTTTTCCTACATGTACAACAATACTAATAGATTCTCTACAGTAAAACTTAGAAAGATTGTATTCTGCTAACATGCTTCTTCACATTTCCATGAAACTTATATTATTACTTTATGTTACTCCATTTTATTGTGGAGTGTAAGGAGAAATATACTTATGTTTTATTCCATGCTTTCTCAGATAAGATTCAAAAGAATCACATGTGAATTATATACCATTATATGTTCTCAACTTCTTTATATAAACCCCCATTTCTCTCTCAAAATATTTTTTGAAGAATATGACAATCTCTATAGCCTTCGGTTTATGTTTTATAAACATGATGTTAGTTATCTGAGTGAAATCATAAATAAATGTGATAATGTAAAAATAGTTTTTTATTGATTGATGTATCATTATCCCACATAAATCAGAATGAATAAGTTCAAGAGGTCTGGTAGACCGAATCTCAACTTTCTTGTGACATTTATTAGTTATTTTCCCTTTCTGACAAGTTATACAAACATCTTCATCTCTTTTATTCAATTATAGAAAATTTAGATCAACATCAACTTTAGAAATATTTTTCGTAATTTTCTGCCCAAGGTATCCAAGTATGCAATTCCATAAGTTATTCTCATATTCAACACTTAGATAACATGAGTTTTCACATTCTCTAATTTGAAATATATTTCCACTAGTTTTTTATCCTCTTGTAATAACTTTACCATATTCCACACTTATGATGATACAATAATATTTTTTTGAAAATCACTTCTTTTTTATCATCAAAAAGTTGTATTACACTAATTAAGTTACATTTTATTTCATCAATAAATATTAATTCATTATATTTTTACTTTTCTACATCAATATCAATCATTCTGATTCCTCTAATTTTTAAGGAACTATCATTCTTGAAGGTAACATCTCCTCCATCATGATTTTTAACATCATTTAATATTTTTAAATCACTTTTCACGTGTGATGAACAACCACAATTAAGTATCCATGTTTTTTTCTTACTTTCTTTTAAATCTATCTCAACAATAAAATATCTTTCCAAAAAATTTCTTCTTTCCAACTTCCTTTTATTTTTTATCATAAGAAACTTGTTTTTAAAGGAGTTTCATGCATTTTTCGTCATGAGGATTAGTTTGGTCACATATTCCACAAAATTCTTTCAGATATTCAAATCTGTTTTCTATTAAAAGTTTTCTAACATCTTGATATTTTACTTTTCCATTTTTTTTAGTTTTAGGAAAGTTACTCATTCTGCATCCATTGTTGCTCCCCCTTACTTCACCCCTATACCTGGGTAGGGACATGTTGTTCCAATAATTATAAGATTTGTGCCCATGAATTTTACAACACTAACAAAAACCATTGAATCTTGGTCTTCTATAGAAGTAATATCTTTCCCTATAATAATATTGTCAAGGTTCAAAACATATTTCAATTCTAGTTTCCTCTAGGAATGTGGAATCCTTCTTCTGGGGTTAATTTTCAACTTTTATTGATGTAATAAAATTTTCACATCCCTTCTCAACCCATGATCTCCCAAAAATTTTCTTCACACCTAAAATATTAGAAAAATCAGATGAAATTTTTAGTTTAGTGGGTGTAGATTTCACCTGATTCTTGGAGTGAGGTTGTTTTGTAGCTTTAGATGATTCACCTTTTACTTTCGAATCCTTGTTGAAATTTTCACTAAAATTTCTTAAAGTACTCTTGGCCTCATGAAGTTTTGGGTAATTTTTGTTAACTTATTCTTCTTTATATGCCAACTTATTACTGAGATCTTCAACTATCTTTCCCTATTCATAAATTCTTAGTTTGTAACTTAAGATCTTCTGGATGTATTCTTATTCCTTTTTGACAACATCTTTTACACATTTAATAACTTTTACACTATCTATATTCAACATTCTAATTTTTTTCTTGAGAGTTCTATTTTTATAAATACATGGAACAAGTTCTTATCTGAGCCGATACTCTCTTTTAGATTCTTCACCTCCTTCTTCTTCTTCACTATCTGAGGAATATTTTGTTTTCTCAACTTTTACAATGAATGTCTGAACTTTTTGATCTTTTATCTTTTGAAGAATAGTTTTCAGTTGAGTCTGATTCAGCTTTCTTACTTAGAAAACTTATTTTGTATCTAGTGAACTTCTTATTATATTTGTTGGATTATTTTTATTATTTAGAAATTTTATTCCACTTATTCCATCGATTTTTTTCATCCGAATCATCAATATTCTCCAAATTTCTTCTTGTGGAAATTCATAGTAAATTTCTTGATTCCACCACACTCACAAAATTTAATAGGAATTTTTCCTCCATACTTTCCTCTTCCTATTCTATAATTCTTAGATATAAGATATGTTGGGAAAAAATCCCTCAATGAGTCATCTCTATATGTTTTGGGTGTGACTGTGTTTGTTGAAAAATCTAGATGTTCACGAATAAGTACAATTGGTGTTTTATGAAGATGGGTTTTTAAGGTGGCATAGTTTCCCAGTGTTTGCCAAATTTTTGGGCATCAAAATCAGGAATTTGTGTTTGACAATGTAAGGTTTTCTTCATAGGACTAGACAGTGTGAAGAATAGAAAACAAAATTGGAAAAGGAAGAGAAAAATGGAGCCCGAGACATGGATTGTGTTCCATGTCTGGGAAGGGTACGCGACCACACACCAGGCAGTAGGAATGATACGTAGGAGCGATTCAAAAAACCGGAAATGGTTCACAATGACAGTTTGTGGTGAAGGGTGTGCGGTATGCAGATGTTGTTCTAGTTTACAGGATGACATAAGAGAATGGATCCACATAGGAGAAAATATGGTACACATACCGTTGTGAAAAAATGGTTCGTGGGATGGGTGTGGTTCACGGCAGGAGGATCAGTATACGGTGGAGGATATACCGAATCAAAGATTTGGTAAATCTTGGATTAACAGATTTTGTGGATATCTTTTCCTATATAAGTAGAGCTAATCCCATCGATTAAGGGTGAGAGAATATCATTATAAAACAACTATTTTCTCTAGGAATTCGGAAAATTCCAAAGGAAGTTCATGAGGGAGAATTACACGAAGGCTGAAGTGGTTTGCGTGGAAGAAATTCCACCGAATGTTTTTGTGAGAAACTATATCCCATAAAGGATGAATTACGTGGAGGAAGAAGGCGCGATATGCAGGTGGTTTTCAAAGGCAGTCTGCAAAGAGAGAATCATTTGCGGACAAAGAGTGTTTCACATAAGAGGTTTTCGGAGTCAGTACACGGAGGTGATATGCAATAGAAAAGGTGGAGGTAGTCCTTAGACAAAGGGCGGTTCGAAAAAGTGGCTACAATATGTAGAGGAGGTGATCCACATACCATACCTGGTACATAGTACATGGAGGAATGAGGTGGTTCCTTATTTTCACAATGAAGATTGAAAAAGCTTCAAATTAGTTTGCGAAAGTATTTTCCGATACCTAAAAGTACCCAGTAAGGTGGACTTCATCTGTGGGTGAAAAAGGGACTTCAACAGAGCATCTACCTAAAGTTGAGGATGAAGGAATTCATGAAAATGAAGGTACCTACATGTCCATAAACTATGTTTGACCAACAAGTCTATAAACTGTGAGAGGATTCCTTTCTAAGATCAGTGAGTGAAGGAAGAGGAAGACAATGACCCTTTCCACCGGTAGTGATCTAGAGAAAGAGGCATAGGGAGTGACCCTTGGGAATGTAGTGAGAATATCCTAAATATTGTAAAGGTAGTGAACCTAGGCATATAAGATCTAGCCTGAACTTTGTACTCATTATTGGAAATGAGCCTTAGTGAATTTGGTACATCTACACATCGCCGTTTTATACTCCTTGGATGTAGCCCAGTGAGGGTGAACCAAGTAAAAATTACTATGTCTCATGCGTGATTTAAATTCTGATCATACTTTTCAACAATAATGAGAGAGAAGATAGTTTTGTTTAACGACGAAACAAGATCCGAAGGGGAAAATTTTTTAATATGTCATACCTTGATTCACCCCCTCTCAGGGTATTCGACCTAGTGGACCTAACAAGATACATGTTTTTTAATTCAACTCATCATCTACTTTTATCTTCAGAATCACAAGGATCAACATCTTCAACATCCTGAATTTTTATGTTTCTCATAGCTTCAAAATACATTTCATCTTTCATATAATTTTTGAACATTGGAGATTTTCTCATTTAATAAGTAATAAGAAAGTTATGAAATTCATCAAGATATAAATAATATTTATATTATAAAGCATAAATTTTAGAATCAAGCCTATTTGGAAAGTTTCTCATGAGTTTCTTCACAATTGTAGAATCTTCAAAGACATCTCCAATACCTATGATGTTGCAAAAAACTTCATTTAATCTAGTGAAGTACTCATAAATAGTTTCATCGTCTCTCATTCTTACATCTTAAAACTTAGTACACCTTATTTTTAGATTTTCTTCCTTCAATTTAGTATTCCCTTCAAAAATACCTTTGAGCATGTCCCATACACTCTTCGCTGTTTTGAGACCCATCACCTTTATATAAAAATTTTATGATAAAGACATAAGAATAAATTTCTAGATTTTACATCAACTTAAAAATTTCTATTGTCAATAAAATTCATCAAGGAATCTTTCTCAATGGATGGAAACCCAATTATAGCAGCATCAACAACTTCTAGGCCAAGAGATAGGAGATACATAATCATCTTGTTTTTCCAGCCATAATAATTTTTTCCATTGAAAGTCGGGATTCATCTACTATTTATAGAATTGATATTATCCATAATAATGATTCAATAGGGGAACCTTCCCTCTGATAACAATTGAAGTTCCAAAGGATCGATGAACAATTGGGGGGGGGGTTGAATCCGTTTTTACCTTTTTATAAATTTTGAATTTAGTAAATTTAACCCTTGAAAATTGTTAGAGTTATTTCTTTATCGACTTTTATAAAACTCAAGTGCATGCATAAATATAAAAATAAACAAGGAACACATGATTTACAAGGTTTGGAATAAGTGTGAGAACCTATATCCTTACCATAACCACTCTCATGGGTCTATAGAAATTCACTATTAAGAAGAAGTGAATACAACTTGTGTTAACTCCCACTAGACACCTTATATCTGATAATAGGAATTATTATAATGACTACCGCCAGTTTAAAAGTTTTTTCTTATAATAATTTGAGCCATAATAAAATATGTAACTTGTTCACACTGATCCACCAAAGGTCAGTCCAGAATATCAGTTTGATCTACCTCTATCTGATTTACTAGTGTGTGATGGATTCATTCTGATAAAATCAATATGATGGATCAATTATCAATCTATGTAATTAAAAACCTTTCTAATACTCCTATATAAAAAATATGTGCTTCTCAAACAAATTTTCAAATCTTAGAATGATTCCCTCAGTCTGATTCCATTTTTCTAGTATTCTGAACTATCTCCAATCCGATCTTCTAATCAAAACCCTCTTTCAAGAAACTGTTCTTCAACATAAAATAACTTTGTTTGGAAAACTCACTTATGAAATCAATTCTATAGAGTATCGGATTTTATGCACAAGTGAATAGTGTTAAGTACCATTGTACTTTCCACCTCTATTTATAGGTTCTCTAGAAATAGTAAAGGTGGGAAACTAAAATATTTTCCTGCTCACCCAAATTACATAATCCCAAATTTATCATTAATTTGAATTTTTTTTACTATTTAAACCCTTCTCACCTCTTATGATGTCTTCTCAAAACTTCTTGACTCTTCAAAACTCTTCTTAATTTGAAAAACATTAGTCCAAAAATTATAGTTCAGAAAATTCCAATACAGAACTCTGTTCATCATTCCAATTCTCTTGACCCAATTGAAATATAAAAACAAAATTGCATACTCTAATGTTCTTAACCTAATTTAAAAAACTCATATTCTTTCTCTTGAAATATTTATAAAAAACACATTTAACTACTAAAAAAATATATGATCGCTTGCTACGATGATCAAGGCCAATTGAAAATGGTTGAATACATTTTTGTAACTTCTAAAGACTTCAAAAACCTACAATGACTATCCAGTAATAAATTCAACCTTTCTAACATTTTCTCTATCCGAAGTCTTTGAAATATTCTAAATCTGATCACTCATCATTGATTATTTTCTGTCCGAAGAATAGATTTTGATTATAAACTTGATCTCCCCATTTATCTTTACTCAGGTATTCTGACTTGTTTTCTTGAATCACTAAATTACTTCATATGGTCATAAAAACTTATAGAAAAAAACGAAACTCAACAGATCAATGTCAAAATATCGTTCGATGGATCGATATAAAAATATCAACTGGTAGATCGGTGTCATTACATGATTTGATGGATCAGTATCAACAACTCTTCACTTTCACAAACAAAAACTCTGGTCAATATGATAGACATCATACAATTTGTATAGTCCGATGTTCAACATTTGATGAAACTATGCATATAATAGAAGTATTCATATGATACCTTATCAGTGTCATAGCCACACCTGATGGATCAGTATCTACATCTTATTTAATGGATCAAAACTTCCCATTACAACAACTCATAAAATGTATCCTATCCAATTAGATTATTCTGATAGAAAACTCAAAATCTTTCTAAAAATTATTTATCCAATCAACTTCTATGGAGAAGAAACTTCAAAATTCAGTAAATGAAAACTCCCAATAACTTCTACATCCAATGAACTATGTCTAAAATACTTCAATTTTATAGACTTCATAAATTTTCATTTCTCTCTTCTTCTAAAAACTATAGATTTTATCATTAATTATTCATGATGTTTAGGAAGTTAAAAGAACAATAATTAATTTTATGACTTATTTTGGAAAGTTATATGAATTCCCATCAACAACTTTAAAACTTACTTAATTTTAGAAACTTATTATTTTCAAACAAAACTCACTATGATGAATTGGGTCCGATGGATTGTCTGATCAAGCATTCGATCACCAACTTTGAAAAAAACTTTATCTATTTAGATTCTTAGTAACTTGTTAATAAACAAGTTATATACTTTTAGTAACACATATTTCACCTTATTTTAAAAAATATTCTTTAAAAAAAATAGTTGTAAAAAAACAAAAACTTTGAAATCATCACAAAGAATATTCAATTATAGACCCAGGAATCTCAGTGTGAAGACCATAAAGGTTCTAGTATCTAAAGGCATGTTGAATCTGGATCATATAAACTTTTAAAGTTATGAGAGTTGTATACTTGGGAATAAATAAAAGTTTTCATTCAATATGAGTGAATATACACCCAAGATTTGGATATTGAAACTCATTCACATAGAAATTTGGGGACTTTCCCCTATCCGATCTCATAGAGGGTCATAATACTTTGTGACATTCATTGATGATTCCACATGGAAGATTTGAGTTTACTTCCTGAAACACTAATATTATTTTTTTGATGTATTTGTTTAGTGGAAGGAAATGGTGGAGAATGAGATCAGAAGAAATATAAAGTGCTTATGGTCTGAAAATGATGGCGAGTATAGAAGAAGGATCTTATAGAACTTTTATAACCATAGAGGGCTAAGACATGAGAAAACTGTACCCGAAACACCTGAGAAAAATGGTGTGGCTGAAATAATGGACTATAAATTAGTAGAAAATGCACAAAGCACGTGGTTCCACATAATAATTCCTAAGGAGATTTGTGCAAAAGCAGTCAACTATGAAACATACATAGTTAATCGAAGTCTATCAACACCGATTGGAAGGGGGAAATGGTCCCATGAAATCGATGCCCCAAACATCAAAGATCTCATAGAAAATTAAAGGATTTTGGGGAATTTTATTTCTCTTTGAAATTGTGCCAAACTTTTGTCAAGTGGAACATGGTTGACAGAACTCATGTGAGTCCTTGAAGAGTGAAGGCCAGAAGAATCCAGAGTCTAGGACCTTTTGGGAGGTCCTTTGTGGTCCAAAGTGTCCACCTCCAGGAAGTGAGTGACAGAATTATAATATGGATAAATGTTCATCTTCATCAACACATCTCCTAATTACCATGTCAACCCCAGTTTTCTAAAGTTTATTATCTTCCCAAAAATAGAATTTTGAATCAATTTTCAGATTCATTTTTTGTTCTTTTGAAAAATTTGCAGGGAAAAAACCATAAACCAAGTAATTTACAATTGTAGAATACCATGGTGATTTTGGAGTGAGAGATAAAAGGTTCTCAGTGGGGGAATTCAGGATCAATGATTTCTGAATGAGAAGAATTAGAAATTCTACTCAAGTGATCAACCATAGGGTTTTATTTTCCTGGTCTATCTTTGATTTCAAGGTTAAACTCTTGGAGCATTAGGGTCCATATTATTAGTCCCAATTTGGAATCACTTTTCTTGAGTAAGAACTTTATAGCAGAATGATCTGTGAAGATTATGATTTTGGAACCTAAGAGATAGGGATGGAATTTATCTAAGGTAAAAACAACTGATAAAAGTTCTTTTTCAATGACAGTGTATTGAGATTGAGTTTCATCCAATGTTTTTGAGGAATAATAGATAACATGAGGAATATTTTCTCTTCTTTGACCAAGAACATCCCCAACAGCTCTACCAGAAGCATCACACATCAACTCAAAGGGTAAGGACTAATCTGGGGGTTGGATTATCAGGGTAGATATAAGAGCAGTTTTGAGTTCAACGAAGGATCTCTTGCAAACCTCATTGAAATGGAAAGTGACATCATTTTGGAGCAACCTAGTGAGTGGGAGGGAAATTCTACTAAAGTTATGGATGAATCGATGATAGAAACCAGCATGACTGAGGAATGAACGGATGTCTTGAACAGAAGTGCGTTCAGGAAGTGATTGGATCACTTTAATTTTGGCATGATCAACTTCAATACACTCTTTTGAAACTATGTGACCTAGAACAATCCCATTTTCAACCATGAAGTGACATTTTTCAAAATTTAACACAAGGTTACACTTGACACACTTTTCAAGGACTAGAAAGAGTGAATGTAAGCACGATTCAAACGACTCACCATAAATGGTAAATTTATCCATGAAGACTTCCATGCGGTGTTCAATGAATTTAGAAAAGATAATCATAATACATCTATGGAATGTTGTAGAAGCATTTCAAAGGACAAAAGGCATTCTCCTATATTCATATGTTCCAAATGGGCATGTGAAAGTAGTCTTTTCCTAGTCCTGAGGTGCGATTGGGATTTGGAAGTAGCCGGTGTATCCATCAAGAAAGCAATAGTGTGACTTTCCGACTAATCTTTCTAGAATTTGATCAAGGAATGGAAGAGGGTAGTGATATTTTTGAGTTTCAACATTCAATTTTTGGTAATAAATGAACACACACCATTTGTTCTTCACTTGAGTTGTGACTACCTCCCCATGTTCATTTGTGACAATAGTTATCCCGACCTTTTTAGGTACAAATTTAATTGGACTAACCCATTCACTATCGGAAATTGGGTAGATAATACCAACTCGAATAATCTTAGCGATCTCTTCCTTAACTACCTCAAGTATGATTTTATTGAGTATTCTTTGTTGTTGTCAAATTGGTTTGGATGATTCCTCAAGCTGGATGTGATGCATGCAAAGGGAAAGGTTGATTCCTGGTATTTCATCTAGGGTACAACCTAAGGCCTTTTTGTTTTCCTCTAACACTTGAACAAGTTCAGACTCCTCAGTTTCAGTAAGTGAAGCATAGATAATGACAGGATAAGAGTGATCATGGAAAAGGAATGAATATTTCAGGTGTTCAGGAAGAGGTTTTAGATCAGTCTCATCTTTCATTTGTGGGCTAGACAACTCAGGAATGGAGGAAGGGATTTCAGTTTCTTTAGATTCATTTTCTTTAATATTTTCCAATGTGGAGTAGTAGAGATCAGAGTTGATGTGTGATTCAAAAGAGTTTTCAAGTTTCTCTAGATTGATGGAGTCTATGAATGAGAGGTCAACATCAACTTCACCATTTATAACTTGGTTAATCATGGTGAAGATTTCACAAGATACATTATCATTAGAACATGATAAACATGATGGAATGAGGTTCAATTGATTCTCAGAAGTTTCCTCAAAAGCTTGGACTGAGAATGCAGAGTGATCCTCAGATGGGTATCGCATGGATTGGAAAATGTTGAACTAGACCAGTTGGTCACCAAATTCCATGGATAAGATGCCTGAATGGACATCAATTTTGGTTCTCTCTGTCATTAGGAATGGTCTTCCTAGAATTATGGGAGATTAAGAAGAGTTAGTCTCACCTTCCATGTTAAGGACATAGAGATCAACAAGGAAGATAAGATCATTCACACGAACAAGGACATCCTCAATTATTCCCTCCGAACTGGATGTTCATTGATTGACTAACTGAATGAAAACACCAATTAGATGTAAGGGACCTAGACCAAGTTTAGAGACGATGGATTTGGTCATGAAATTAATTGAGGCTCCTAGGTCTATGAGTGCATCATAGAATTTAGAACTTCTAATTTGGCATAGAACCGTAAAGGTCCCTAGATCTTTGCACTTTATAGGAATAGACTACTGGGTGGAAACATTTTCAAAGGTCCTAAGTTTCTTCTTGTGGGTGCAAAATTCCTTAAGAAACTTGGTGTAATTAGGGATTTGTTTTATAGTATCTAAGAGGGGAATGTTGACTTCAACATGTCTAAACATGTCGAACGTTTCAGGATCAGGTTCAAATGACTTCTTTGTCTTAGAAATGGCTTGAGGAAAAGGAATTGGGTTCCTAAGTGGAATGGAATGAGGTAAGGGAATGGATTCAGATTCCTTTTAAATTTTCCTTTTCTTTTCATTTTATAGGTCAACATTTAAAGTGGATTTGGAGGACTCATCATGAGGCATAGCAATTTTATTTCCCGATCTAAGTGAAATTGAACTTACATTACCCTTGGGGTTGGGAAATGGTTGAGTTGAGAGTTGGGAAGAATTTTATTGTTGTTTCTGGCTCAGGTGGGATACAAGTTGACCAATTTGGGTTTTAATATTCTTGAGGCTAGAACAGGTGAAGAAGAAAAGATCTTCCACTACACTTTTCCATGATTTCTTGGAAGAAGAGTCTTGTACCAGATTGGGATTACCTTGATTTTGGTTCTTGGGAAAGTGCTTGTATTGGTTTTGGAATTGGGAAGGCTCACTAGGATAGTGGAATCCAGGAGGAGGATTGTTCCTTTGAGTTTTAGGAATAAAAGGATAAGGTTGTTTAAAGTTACCAACACCTTGACCATATTGGAATTGGTTTGGGTTTTGATGAGGGTATTAAGGGGTATGAGAAATGGGAATCCCATATCTCAAGTTAGGGTTATATGTAGAATATAAGGGCTCAAAATGAGTTTGGTTGAAGTTTCTAACAAACTAACATGATTGTTGAGGGTTGGGGTTCCGCTGAGCATATGCTGCATTGAGATCCATTGGTCCAGATGAATCATATTGATGCTCTTGAAGTTTTGGACATGTGTCAGTTGGATGAGATGGGGAGCTATAGATTCCACAGTTCTTGATAGGTCCAGGGAATAGAGATTGTGGAGAAGATGAGGCTGGGGCTTTGGATGTCCCAACTATTTGTCGCACAAGACCTGTAAGTTCACTTATCCACTCGGTCATCTTGTTCGCCTCTATGGATTGATTATATTGAGCTTGTTTGACTTGAGAATGTGAAGTATGGAATTTTTGTGTGTTTTCAACCATGTTTCTTATGATATCTCTTGCAGCTGTAGGAGTTTTGTCAAAAAGAGCACCGCCACTTGCGACATCAATGAGAGTTCTCTCCATAGCCAATAACCCCTCATAGAAGTATTGGGTCAAGAGTTTTTTAGAGATTTGGTGGTGTGGGTAGGTTTCAACAAGATTTTTGAACCTCTCCCAGTACTCATGGAGTGATTCATTTGGTAATTGACAAATACCACTTATTTCCTTTCGGATAGAAGCAGTACGAGAAGCAGGAAAGAATTTCTCTAGAAAGAGTCACTTCATGTCATTCCATGTGTTTGTGGAACCGGGAGGGAGGTAGTAAAGACATGAATTATAGAAGTAATCTAGGGAGAAAGGGAATGCTATGATTTTTATTTGTTCCTCAGAAACCCTTTGAGGCTTCATGGTAGAGCACACCACTTGGAACTCTTTAAGGTAGAGATGTGGATCCTCACCGTTTAGCCCTTGGAAATGAGGAAGAAGACGAATCAAACCCGATTTGAGTTTGAAGTCAGCCTCTATGTTTGGATATTTAATACCAAGAGGTTGGTAATTCATATCAGGGGTAGTAATTTCTTTAAGTGTTTGTTCCCTAAGATTGACCATTTCCAATTCAACTGACTGGATGAGTACTGGTTCTTGAATTATTTGATTATCCCTAATGTTCCTCCTAAGTTGGAGAAGTGCTCGCTCAATTTCAGGGTCAAACAAATCTGAGGTATTTTTTGGGAGGTTGTGGGTAATTCAGAGAGATTTTGGAAGAAAGTATAAGATGGGTTTTTCTTTGTGTTTTTTTCTATTTATTATTTTTATGAGAAGGCAGGTTTTTCTTTGTGTTTTTTTTCATTTTTTTTTAAATTTTGTTTTTTTTTGTTTTTTTGTACAATAACCAGAAACTAGTGACTACTTAATTTTACCATCCCTGGAAATGGTTACATTTTAATGCACATAAAATTATCTCTTATCGACCGTTCAAAGTTTCGATGCTCTGCTAATGTGTATAGAAGCACTCGGGTCGAATCCTCAGCGATGATACTTTTTAATAGTCGATTGTTTTTAGTTGATTGTATTTTGATTGGGGAGTTTGTTTGAAGAGCTTAAATGAAGTGATTAATGATTGGTGTTTTATTTAACAATTGGATAAAGATTGGGGTGAGTTCATTTTTAGGGATTTAATCTTTTTATATCCTTGATCTTTGCTTTATATTACATTAAATTAACACCCATGTCACAAGACGATTTTGATTGGAATTACTAAGTGTTAAGGCTTTAATCTAAGCCTTAACTTAACTAGGATTATAATATCGATCATTACTTGATTGTGGTGGTGTATTTATGGTTCCAATAATCCAAGGAATCTATACTATAAAAAAAATATTTCATTAATCCATGACATGTTATGTCCAACATATACAATGTTAAATTAAAGAATACTCATCAAGCAAAAAATCTCAATCGCTTAACATCTATAAATAATGACTCAACATAATGGTATATTTACTCATACATTAATATGTTTATTAATATGGTAATATATTTTTATGGTGATGAATTAATAATTGAATAAAAATAAAGGGACAAGAAAAGAGTTGTGCGTCGAACATACACACACAAACAATGAAGAAAATTAAATATTGAATTTAGATTGAACGAGAAAGAACAATAAGGTAAGGGGATTCAACTGTATTTAAACTATTTTAATACCATTAATATTATTTAACATAAGGTTAATTATAATAATAAATGAAGAAGAATAAACTTTCATTAAAATAGAATTACAAAAAACAAAGACTTACAAGATTACAAAAATGAAGAACACAAAAGTAAATGAAAACAAAGAGAGGAGGAAAGGTCTCTCAAGTGAAAAATTTAGTATGTAAGGTCCTCCTAATCCTTTTTAAAGGCTTTGGTCATGCCAATATATTCTCCTCTCTTCTGAAATTCCAACCAAATGCAAGGAGAAGAGGGGGTTGTATTTATAGCCCAAGGAGGTGGACAGTTTTCATTCCAAATCTTCCCCTCAAATTGCATCAATAATTTGGCCATCCAGAAAGATGAATATTGAGATGATCTATTCTTAAAAGTTGTATATATTTATTTTTAATGTCATACCTCAAAATTGGGTGGCCATTTTACTTTTGGAGTCAAAGATATGGCTATTTTACTAAACAGTTTTCACCTGTCCATTTTTATCAACACTTTTTCGAAGGCTGAAATGTGAATGGGTTTTTGAATAGGAAGATGCCATCAAATAAAAATAATTTATTCTAAAAAGTTTTAATACCATATATTATATTTAACACTGAAAAAACCAGCCTTATTTGATGATTAAATCAGGAGAAAATGTAGTAATAGTGTCCTGATTTTAATTCCCTTCCAGAATGGTAAGATGGACTTAAAAGATTCATTTGGGACCCTTTTTTTGGATTTGGGACTTGAAATTTTTATTAATGACTCCTTGAATTTTTATGAATTTTTTTTAGGAGAATGAATGAATTTTAACTTCTGGATTGAGCTCAGTAATTCAATCTTCATGGATGATCCAGTTTCTTCACAAATTCTGTGGGCCTTCTTGTGTGGTCCATATGACTCTTCAAATGGAATAATTGGCCAATGATTACTTATAATTATATGTGGTAAATGGAATAAGAAATCCTAAAAAATAATAACCATACAATTTGGATAAGTATGGTGAGAGGTATAAATAAAATAGTAAACTGACTTGAATCTGGATGAATTCAAATAGTGCTCAAAAATTATATTTAATATTTAAACGTTAATATTTCACATAAATTATGAAAATTTCATATAAAATAAGTAAAGGGAGTATATAATAAGTTCTGAATAAGTGAATAACATCAATCTCCTAGAAGTAACCTAGGGTTCAGGGGAGTCGACTGCACATAGAATTAAAAGGGAGTTATATGAGTGGTTCCTAAAACCTACCAGGAACGAGGGATTTACCTCCTAAATCATAGGTTTATGACATAAATTCAAAATAATTCACATACAATGGAAAAAAAATCACTTCAGGTTAAATTATTCCAAGATACATATTTATTTTGTGAAAACTAGTTTACGATGTAAACATATTTTATGCCCAAAACTGTTTCTACAACTTGTTCCCAAAGACTCATTTATGCCATAAATCTAGTTTTACAACATAAAAAGGCCCCATATGCTTCTTATAACCCAGGTTCTACAAAAACTCATAAAAACAACTTCTACACCCTCTAAACATAAGAAAAAATATTTTAAACACACAAAAGAGCATAGATTTTTAACTAGGATGTTACAAGAAGGGTGGATTGCTATATTATTATAGTTAGAGTGCAATAAACTTGGATCGAAATCTGATATTTCATGCTTTAATGAAGCACATCAACCTAAAATATCACATTATATGAAATTTACTGGAGGAAAAGGATTTATAGCTATAAAATATTTTCATGAAGAAAAAACCAACAGATTGTTCACCAAGACTTTAGTCCAAGAAAGCATGAGGAAACACTATGTATCAGTGGGACTTGGGTGAACAGAAGGAGGTGGAGAAAACTGTTTGATTTTGTTACATATGTGGATTTTTGTGCGTAGGTTTTAGATATTCACCAAGGTTTCTTGTAGTAGTCTTCAATTGGGAGATTATTGAGATGTGAATTCTGTTTGAATTTAACAAACCTAGTCTATCATAGGGAGGAACTCAGAATGATGGTTCAGTCTGATGTCTAGTGTAGTGATAAAAAAAGATCTTCAACAATGACAGGGTTGATCAGATATTATATTGACCGATGGATGTGTATTAGGTGTTGGTTATTTCAATGAATAGTGTGAATGAAAGTTACTGGTTCTAGGTAACTTGAAATGTTAACCGGCTTTAGTGACTAGGCACTAAATGCTACAAGAGATTAGATGTCCTCGAGTTGAAATGGTGGATTTTATATGAATCTTAGATGGAATTGAAACCAAAAAACCATTTGGGGCCCACTATATAAGTAGGGTGGGACCACTTGTGCACATGTCTTGTGATGTAGAAACAAATTTAAACAGACACTGGTTGTTATTACCAATTGAGTTTTGTAAACTTCATGTCATCTGATAGTAATAAAAGTGGCATCAGTGTTCCCACTTGTATATAAGAATTAATTATTTGAACCATATAAAACTAAAGTGTTTCTTTCTTACCTTATTTTTTGCTCATAAGAACATTTTCATTGAGTTGTATGGATGTGTATATGCCATGTGTAGATTTGTGTGACGAACAGGATGTGAAAACTTCCTCTCATCTGGTACATCAGGTTTTCAGGGTGACATCCAACTAGTGGAGCATCCAAAGCTTATCTTTCTGCTATATATAGAATTTGAAGGAGTGAATCTAATAGATTAATGGTGCAGTGATATCCTATCAGGGGTTTTAAGGTATTAAGAAGAAAAGTAAGGGAGAGAAAACGTGGGAGCTTCCCCCTCATTTTTTCTATTTTTGAAAAAATAACCTCGAAGGGGTACTAAAGGATATTTTTATAAAAAGTCCAAAATGACATGATTTAAAAAATTCAACTAGGAATCACTAGGTACCCAATGAATCTTTATTAGCCAACTAGTGTCCCATTAGGGACCCAGTGGAATCTCATTGGTCATGCAGTGGCACTCTAGTGAGTACTACCCCCTTAGTTTGTTAACTGGGTACCCGATGGTCATTTGTAGCCACCACCTTAAATATTGAACTCCAAAAATCTCAAAAATATCAACTCTAGGATTTTCTAACAACCTTACCATAAAAAAAAAAATACTCACTTTAAACTTACTAAAAACACTACAAGTAATCACACTCTCAATAAAATTTCAAAAATACAAATGAATATAGACCTTCACTATTAAATTCTAAATTAAATACAAAATAATATATTTATTAATTTATTAAGGTCACAAGTCACTAGAAAATCTCCACCATAACATTTTTCATCCCTAAAAATCCAAATTTGTCTCTCACATGAAAATTATAACCTATCTTAGTCACCAATTTACTAGAAAAACACTAAGTCCCATCCCAATTTGACTGTCACACTTTTGATACACAAATCCCATAATCAAACAACACTACTAACACCCAAAATCTTAATAATAAAAAGAAGCATTAACATACATAATATTCCAAAATTACTGAAAATCAACCCAATCCTAACTTTATGATACTACTCACCATAAGAATATCATATGAATTATGATGATATTTCATTCCACTAAATTTACAAGATTAACAAATATATATATATATATATAAATAATCTAATTAGTTAATATTGAATTTAAGATTTATTTAAAAAATAATAATTCAATATTTCATTCAAAACTCCCAATTTCACATGCTCAAATTTACTTTATAATTTTTTTTCAAAAAAAATTCCCTCAGTTCATTTCAAAAGAACCTGGATTCCAAGTATTTAATAAAATTTTAAAATCCATTTCATTTTAAACACATTATTAAAAAAAACATTTTATTTTCTTTTGAAATACCAAAATATTTTATTAATGGTTCAAACATTAAATTTATAAAACACTTCTAGAAACACATCATACTTTATAAAACAAGCTATTATCTGTGATAAAATAAATATGTGAGTGAATTTCATTAATTAAGTTATCCATGATAAATTATTTAGGAAAACACTAATTAATTTATTATTTTATTTAATTAATATAATACATTCACATATAACATTATTTAGAAATGAAATGTACATGTTTTACATGCCATTAACCAGATGATGCACAAACATATAAAAAAAGGATTTCAACCGAGCCCTATGACTCTTCCCGAGTTCTACCCATTTCATAATAAGAATACCCTAAAAAACCCAATTATACCTAAAGTGATTATACTGAACACCTGAAAATCCATGATAAATTAGGTTTTCACTATATCCATGTTGACTATAAATGTATATAGTGTACCTCCAAAGTCCATATATTCTATCTCATGTTTTAAAAATCTTAGAAAACCCAAACACCACTCTAATGACACTTTGTAATGACTTGAACCCAATATTTCATCGATCCAAAATGGACCACCACATACCTAAAGTGATCTCCCAAAATTATAGGGGCATATAACTAGCATTGAAGGTTTAAGTTAAATTTTGGGGAATAATTTACCCCCTTAAAGTGACAATTTGGGTTAATGTTGAATTTTATCAA
This sequence comes from Viscum album, assembly GCA_963277665.1. Lineage (NCBI taxonomy): Eukaryota > Viridiplantae > Streptophyta > Magnoliopsida > Santalales > Viscaceae > Viscum > Viscum album. The sequence continues at coordinate 1,301,847,101 of OY728160.1, read as the reverse complement.
AAATCTAGCATGACCCATCCATATATCAAACATTTCAAAACTCAAAAAAACCTATACACCTATGGGTACCTATTGTACCTATATAAAAATATAAATAACCATATAAATATATATAGATAGTATATCATAACATCCAAAGTATAATAATGCAATAAATAGACACACTCAAAACAATACAATACACAAATGTGGAGAAATGACAAAGTATCCTCCTTTCAATATTGTATTTCCTCACTCCATCACCTGGTGGAGACCCTCCCTTTTACAATGACACCATTTTAGTGCATATGACATCTAAGAAGTTATCCTCACATACCTACTCATACCTACAACACCACACATGAAACTGCATGTTCACAAAGGTGCACATGCAAGGTGTGAGTACAAAAACCTGATAAGTAAAACCAAGATACCTTAATTCCTATAGGCGAATAATCAAGTGAATAAATTTGAATCTACCTATGTAATTTACATATATACTAATTTTCCAATAAAAAAAATAATTAGACAAAATATTAAAGGAATATCCAAAGTATAATCACAGAATTACAATGGATAACTCTCTCACCACCAAGTGGACCCATACTCAATTCGAGACCAAGCTTGAAATCCCATATGAATAAACTAGTCATACTCTATATAAGGGAATATAATCACACACACACACACACAAAAACACATACACATATATATCCACATTATCACTCAGGGGAAAAAATCATAGATTATGGTATATATGTCTATAAACATCCTCTATAGGAGGCCACACACACACACAATCCATGATCTCCACTGATACATGAATCAACATTATCGATTTACAATAATACCAATAAATTTACTTATCAAATAGAGGGATAACAATTCTTACATGGGTATAAAAACAATAATACATAATATAACCCACCACTAAAATCCATATAAATACTAGTTTAAACAACAATAGATAAATATTGGTTGAATAAAAACAAACAAATACTCCTTATATAATAACATAAAATATATCCATAAAATGGTACTATTGAATATAATTATGGAATAATAAATATATTAGTTAGTTTTCAAATTATAACTCAATCACTATACCGTCTTATCCCATATACTAACCGACATAACCTCAGAATGATTAATTCCCAGTTAAATAAACTAACTTGATACCCCAAGTCAGCTAGAAAAATATCCTGAATTTTATTTTCTCAATCAATCTATATAACTCCAAAATTACCAAAAACCAATATTTTTAAATATTTTATCTAAATATGATAATAATTACCTAATATAATACATACATACCATGTATTTCTCTCAACATCAAGGTTTTACTTCTATATTAATACTATAATGATATTTTACTCGCAAGGAAATCCTGAGGTCAGTACCATGACTACCCCACCAAAGAAAAACTCACTTAACCATAAAGAAAGGAATAATTGATAAAGAAGATAAAGGTCAAAAATAAGATGGGTTAAGAGAGAAAATGTCAAATAACATCAAAATCCTAAATCTAAGAGAATTGAGGATTTCATAAAAGAAGTTCCTAAAAGGCATACTATATTGACACTACTTATAAGGACCCAACCTTAAAAAATCTGTAAAATTGGTTCTTTAAACAAGAATTTATTTCCTTGCATTCTTAGAAATATTTTAGGTTTATAGTTTTTAAGAATTATATCATCACCCTTACATAAATAAATATTGCATCACAAAGTGGACTCTACCACTTAATATCCATTTTTCCACAATGCAAAAATTTTAAAATAAAACAAGTTTTATTTTCATGACACATCTTCATAATTTTCATATTGACCTCATACTTGTCCCTAAACATCCTTAAAACACCATAAAAAACATTTGAAAATATGGTATGAGTATAAAAATCTTAGCAAGGTACATATACAAATAATGAAAGAAACCCATTAGTCCATGAATACTCTTAAAAACTTCTTTTTTAAAAATAAAATTTGGGAATAAATTAAACATTTTATTACCCAAAAAATAAAATTCTTTTCCCAAATATTTTCATAAAAATTTTCATAAAAAATATTAAAGGAAAAATAAAACTCATAAATATTTCTTTGTAATCATGAAGAACTCATGAAAATTTATATATTTAACCCTTAAGAAGTATCATAATCTTCCATTTAAACTTAATCTCATTAGCTTACCTTTTGAAATCATAATATTTTCATGAAAACACACAGAAAGAATAAATAAATATTTTAGGTAACATGGGACATAATTTACATATAATTATTATAATCACTTTTACAAATGGAATAACCTACCTGGTAATTTACAATAATCCCTTAAAAAAACATAGTCGGTTAACTCCTTCCCTTTACCCAATGCATTAGAGAGCTATATCGGGCTCAACTATCATCATGATCTATATCAGGATCACTAATAATCACGATATATATCATTATCACTTGTCATGATAAACAATAACCAAGAACCATAACATAATCATAACACATGAAATATTGCATTTCTATTATTATACTCATAAGAAAATTCTTTTCACCCTTAATAAAAATATTTCAAGATATCAAAATATCCTTTATATTTAAAACCCTTTTGAAAATACTCAAATTAAGGGAAAAAGTTTTTTTATTTAAATAAAACATGTAATCTTATAAATTAATCCAAATATCATATAACGGTTATGATATTAGGAAGATTTATTGGTGTTGTATCTGTTAAAATAGAACATTCCTTTTTTCCTCTGTCAAAATGTTCTATATAAAACATGTAAAAATATTCCTTTTGAAAAACTTTAAAAGAAAGTAAAAAGGGACATAAAATATCCTTTATAATTATTTAATGTCCATATAAATGCATCTATAAAATGATTTTAATAATATATATATTGAATAAAAATATTTATAAAATAAATCTTTAAAACATTTATAATAAGGGTTTTAAGGTAAAATGTCCCTTACCTCAAGTTAGACTCATCACACATGTTCTTTATCTTCATGAATAATAAAATTATGCTAATTATTTAATTTATTAAGAAAATTTTATATTTTATTATTTATTTTATTTTATTTATTACCATGTTTTATACAATTACTTAATCAATTAAGTTCACATTGGATGTTTTGATGATATTCGACTCATATGTCCATAATCACTTTGGAAAGTTGACTATAGTAAAAAATGTCATTATTGCATCATATCAAGAATAATAATAATGAAATAATTATAATTTTATATATTAATTATACTTTTAAAACCAACCATGAAACATGGTCATGGAAAATCAATTATGTTATAATCCTGGAGATGGTAGGCTGTACATATGCATTAATAACATTTTATTTTTTCAAAGAGTGTAAGGGAAAGAAAGTAAATATAATTTTATCGTTCTATAATTATGATTATATAATAAATATCATATTATTTCTTTAAATACACTTATATATAGTATCCATATTATGTGTTTATAAAAAATGAATCACATCACTTTGTGGCACGTACACATAGATTGCATTATCATTTTTCAATGGATGGAAAGGTAAGAAAGAAGATGATATATTATCTTTATATAATGATAAATATTTCATGAATATGATATATATAAATTAAATCTATTATGATAACCATTTGTGATAGGTGGTGATGTAAATTTTTTTACATTTTTTCGCGAGGCGGTTGTCCTCCATATACACGAATGATGGTTTCATTTCCCATTTGATGGAATATGGAGAATGATATAGGTTATACCATTAAAATAAAAATATATCAGTATAAGGAATATGATGGGGTTATTATTTCAGAACGTTTGAATAATATTTTAAGGATTTAGAATAATAAATAAAATGAAAATGCTCAGTTAATAACTATACCTCTTCTTCAGACAACCTCTTTAGGTTTTTACCCAAAGCCTTCCTAGGTTGGTTTTATGATAAAAAAAAGACATATAATATGTGGAGAGGGATGTAAGGAAGGTATTTGGGTAGGAATTTTTCTAACTAAAAGGATATTTAAGTGTGTATATGATAGGATATGAGGTGTCATTTTATAAATGGGGGAGATGACACACTTGGAATTTTTAAAAAGAATAAAATATATTAATGTATTACTCAAGCCTAATGGCTCCAAAATGGTCAATTTATGAATATTATATGATATAGGTTCAAAATATACCCAAAAAATAGAATTTAGGCAAGTTTATTTGTCATTTAAATTTTTATCACTAAAGTTTAACCTATGGTAAACCTGTTTTAACCTTATCCGCAGTAACAAATTTTTACTATTTTTACTATTCATCATGACAAATAATTAAGTTGAAATTATTACCTAATATTAATTATGATTATTAAAAATATGTAATATATTTTATCAAATTAAATTCACAAAAGTGGAAGAATTTAATTTAAAATCAAACCCAAAAAATGAGATGAAAAACATGTTTTCAGAAAATTGCCTTTTTAAGTACAAAAATGTTTTTTATACCAAATTCAAGTGTAAAATTAATTAAAAAGACCATAATTATATTATTAATAATATAATTGAACTAATTTTTTGAAACCATTTTAAAAAAAAATTTAAATTTGTAAATTCTTGAAACGAAAATAAAATTTTCAACAAAATTAATATTTTTCACTATTAATTGAAAAATAAAATTTTGTATAAAATTATAAAAAATAACCCTAAGATAATTTTGAAATGATGAATTCAAAAAAGAAGTTGATTTTTTCAAATTAAAATTATATAATTTTAAATTCAAGTAGTTAAATAAAACCATAGAAGCATGAAAACCCAATTTTGTTTGAAATAAGGTTTTTTCCTTTTGACTGAAAAATTCTCTAATATTCTTATAATACCAGCCTGTGCTTGAACGGGAAGCCTAGCCAGATGACCATGCGAAGGTGGAGAGCTACTATCATGATGTAGATGCTGGGGAGGGGCAGTTCTTTGTAGATAGTTTGGTTTAATTCCCTAAGACCTTTGGTTCATGTAATCTCCTTAGCCTACGAGCCATGTAATCTTTGAGCCTATGAGCCTTGTAAGGGTTTTCCCTCATCCCTTGAAAGGGGGTTATCAAAAATCAATAAAAATGATGGCCTTCGAGCCATTCGGGCCTAATATTCTTATAATTAATATAACTCTAAAAAATATAATTAATGAATATTAATAATACATGAAAATAATTTATCTTAAAATTACCTGGGTTGTTACATTCTTCCCCCTTTTGGAAATTACATCCTCCCAATTTTATTAATTACTTAAACAATTGGGGATATTTTTCCTTTATAGGATTTTTCAATTCCCATGTTTCTTATTCAATCATATGTTTTTATATAAAAAATTAACCTAAAAAATCACTTTATTTTGTAACACTTTCTCTCTAATTTCAATAATATATAATGGATATTCCTCATAAATTTTTTTTCTTCCAAATGAACTACTTTAGGGCTCAAAAAATGAGACACATCCGACACATATTTTATTAATAACAAAACATAAAATACGCCATGTATTTACTCATAGTAAATGCCACTAATTAGGAAAATGATCTAACTTTCTCCAAGATTTTATATGGTCCAATGAACCATGAACTTAACTTTACTCTTTTACCAAAACACACAACACTTTTCCATGAAGATACTTTAAGAAAAACATGATCACCTACCTCAAAAGAAATATATTTCCTCTAGTAATTTGCACAACTTTTATGCCTACTCCAAGACTTCCTCATGTTATGATAAATTATATTTATCTTATCAACCATTTATTCTTCTAAGTCTAGTCCCAATAAATTTATTTCCCTGAATTCATCCCAAAAATATGTAGTCTGACACCACTTTCCATATAATGCCTCAAAAGGTTCCATCTGTATACTAGAACAAAAACTATTATTATAAAAAAACTCATCTAAAGGCATATTTTGATCCCAAATTATTTGATAATCCATTGAATAATCTCGAATATTATCCTCTAAAATATGAATCATTCACTCTAACTATTCATAAGATTGAGGATGGAAGGACATACTGAAAGTTAATTCAGCACCCAATGAATTTTGAAGAATTTTTAGTAAATTAGATGTAAAACTAGGATCATGGTAAGATAAAATGCATAGATAGAATTCTAGTAATATAATTATCTCTTTAACATAAAATCAATAATGTTTATCCAAAAACACATTATCTTGAATGGGAAGAAAATGTGCAGATTTAGTTAATGAATTAACAATAACCCATATCACATTATTACCTCGAGATGTATTTGGTAATCCAACTATTAAATTCATCGATATATTCTCATATTTCCATTAATGAACTAAAAAGGTTAAAGCATCCCCTTCAATAGTTGTATTTCATATTTAACCTATTGAAAAGTCAAACGTATCATAGTAAAATCAATAATATCTTTCTTCATTCCTTCTCACTAGAAATGTTTCCAAAGGTCTCTATACATTTATGTGTTTCCAAGATAAATAAAAAATGGGGAACTATGAGCCTCACTCAATAATTATTTATTTAACTGGGGGTCACATGAAAAATATAATATCTTTCTGAATCTCAAAACACCTTCTTTTTAAATATTAAATTTAGAAAATTACCTTTCTTAATCAATTATATCTTTTCCTATAAAACATTACCTTCCTTCTAAGATTGCTCAATCCTATCCAACAAAGACGATTGTACTGACACCTGAAACAAAATAAAGGGACTTCTTACATGAAAAATTTCCAATCCAACAATCATAAAATCATTAACTAAAGGATCATATTCTATATGTATCATAATTAATATGGCATTATCTTTTCAACCCAAAGCATCGACTACCCTATTTTCTTTACCTGGATGGTAATGAATAGTGTATTCGTAATCCTTTATCAATTCCAGCCATATCCTATTTCTCATGTTAAATTATTTCTAAGTTAATACATACTTCAAGATTTTATGACCATTATATATTTCATACTTTACTCCATATAAATGATGTATCCAAATATTTAAAGAAAACACTATAAATTCCTGTTCAAGGGTAGTATAAATTTTTTTCTTGAGGTTTTAATCGATGTGAATCATAAGAAATTAACCAATCATTATACATTAAAGAATAACTTAGTTCCTTCAATAAACCATTTTTATAGATAAAAAAGTCACCATTTCTGGATGTCAAGGCTAAAATTATAGAATTTACTAATATTTTTTTTCAATTCCTATAAATATTCATTATATTCCTTTTCCCAAATTAACCTAACTCCTTTTCATGTTAACTTAGTTAGTGGGATAAATAACCATGAACATATTTTAACAAACAACTAGTAATAACATGATAATCTAAGAAAAATAAAAATATTAGTTACATTTCTAGGTATTTTTTATTCATTAACTACTTTAGTTTAAGAAGGGTAAAAAATTATTCCATCTTTATTTATAATATGTCCAAGGAATGAAACTCACTGTGACCAAAAATAATATTTACTAAATTTTCCATATAAATTATTTTCTTTCTAGGATTTTAGAATAATCCTTAGATGTTTTTCATGATCTTCATAATTATTAGAATAATCTAAAATATCATCAATAAACACAATCATAAAATTATCCAAATATTCATGGAAAACTCTATTAATAAGATAAATGAATACAAATAGAGAATTATTCTACCAAAATGACATAACCACAAACTCATAATTCCCATATTTAGTATGAGACAACGTCTTAGGGATTTCATCCTCCTTTATCTTCAACTGATGGTACCCATACTTGAGATCATCCTTAAAAAAATACTAATCTCCCTAGAGCCGTTACAACTTCATTAAATGGCCCAACATCAACCAAAGTAGTTATTAATGATTTCACCACATCCTTATACTTATAGTCTTACTGCTTCCCATCATTCATTATCTTCTTCAGACACACATCCATGTAATGACCCATCTCATTACATCTAAAACACCTTAATTACTGCTTAAAATAATTAATATTACCACTTTCAATATCTTTTTATTTGCAATAATTATCCATATACCCAAAATTACCACATCAAAAATCACTTACCAGATTTCATCATACATTCCCCATGGTACTTTTTACCAAACCTATCACAAGATGAAAACTTGATTTTATTACATTAAAATTTATTTGATGTATTCTTTACATTTTCCTACCACTTGGTTATCTTTTTCTCTTAATTATCATAAAATTCATGGCCATCAGTAAACTTCATTTCAACCTTCTTAGAATAATTAAAAAATTTATCATAAATATTAAATTTGTGAGTGGACAAAGCTCTTTAGTATCTTGAATTTAATCCTGATTAAAACCGATTAATTTTACTATCAAGATCAGGAATACAATTTGGCGTGTAACTTGTCAATTGGGTGAAGTTTACTTCATATACAACTATTGGATATTTCTCTTTCTAATTCAATTACAAGAATTAATTTTCCATCATAAGTCAAACAACCTTAGGAAAATAATTATCAAGGAAAATATTGTTAAATTTATCCAATTACATGGAGTCAATCTATTCTATTTCTATAGTATTATTACCATTGACCACCATTAATTAGCTTAAACTTCAATAATAGTAAATAAAAAGAGTTATCTTTGATGTTACAAACATCACATGACCTTGAATATCTTTTCCAGAGCTTTAAACCATCCCTCAGCTAGTATTGAGTCAAAATATCCACTAAATATTGGAGGGTTCTATCTTATAAAATGATCCACTATCACATGTTCCTATATGGTAGATATATTTTCTCTCTATAATGGATACTACCACCATTTATAGCCCATATCAACTGAGCCATCACAACAACAAACTACTCAGTTCCAATTCCAATAATTCCAGGCTGCTGATTTAGAAGGATATTTTCCTCTTGGTGCCTTTCTACTTAAACTTCCTTGTTTCATTAGAAGAAAAACATTCTGAATAGGCATATTTTAGATGAATCAAAATGGTAACATTAAATTTCTATTTCATGATAAACATAAATTATAATCTCTTAATGGTATTCACTTACATTATCATAACCTCTAAAATTATCTAAACCTTTTCTCTAACACCAACTATAAGGAATTGAGCTTAAATAATTCATAAAATTGATTTTTTAGACAATAATTAATTCACTTTCATTCCTAAATATATTTTTGGTTTAGAGTTTTAGAGAATTAGTTCATCATATTTACATAAATAAATATTACATCAAAAAGTAAATACTACCACTCACTATCCATTTTTTCTACAATACAAAACTTTAAAAATAAAAAATGTTTTGTTTTCGTGAAATTTCATCACAATTTTCATCTTGACCTCATAGTTGTCCCTAATAATCCTTAAAAACCTGTGAAAAAAATTTGAAAATATAATATGGGAACAAAATTCTTAGTAATAGGAATATAAAAATAAATAAATAAACCTATTATTCTATGATTATTCTTAAAAATTTTCATTTTTTAAAATAAAATCTGGGCTCAAAATAATCATTTTCTTACCCAAGAAATCAACTTATATTCCCAAATATTTTCATAAAGTATTTTTTAATAAATATTAAAGGAAAAATAAAACTCATAAATGGTTCTTTTCAGTCATGAGAAAACTCATGAAAGGTTATACATTTCACCCTTAAAAAATAGAATAAATTTCCCTTTAAATCCAAGCTCATTAGCTTACCTTGTGAAATCATAATATATCCATGAAAACCCACAAAAATCATAGATAAATCATGTAGGCAACTTAAAATATAATTTTCATATCACTATTATAATAAATCTTATAAATGGAATAACCTACCTAGTAAATTCTAATAATATATTTGGAGAAACCTAACCAGTTTACTCCATCCCTTTACCCAATGAATTGAAGAGATATATTAGGTTAACCCATCATCATGAGCCCTATAAGGATCACCCACTATCACGAGCTATATCAAGATCACACATAATAATAAAAAATTCCCAAGAACCATAACATAATCATAACACGCGAAATATTTCATTTCCATTATCATATAAAAAAATATTATTTTCACCCATAATAAAAAAAATTCCGGATATCAAAATATATATTCCATTTTTTTTTGAAAATATCCAAAAAAAGGGTAGAAGGATATTTATTTAAATAAAACATGTAATCTTGTAAAGTAATACAAATATTATATAATGGTTACGATAGTGGGAAAATCCATTAACACCATATACGTTAAAATAGAATATTCCTTTTGCCTCTGTCAAAACGTTCCGTATAAAACATGTAAAAAATTCATTTTAAAATCCTTTAAAATAAATTCAAAAGAGACATAAAATTAAATTTATAATTATTTTATTTCAATTTAAATATATCCATAAAATAATTTTAATAATATGGATATGGAATAAAAATATTTATAATATAAATCTTTAAAATATTTAAAATATGGTTTTAAGGTAAAGTGTACATTACCTAGAGTTCGAATTGTCACATACATTATTTATCTTCTTGAATAATAAAAAAATGTTAATTATTTAATTTATTAAGAATATTTTCAAGTTTATCATTCCTTTTATTTTATTTATTATCATGTTAGATACAATTACTTAATCAATTAAGTTCACATCAGATGTTTTGATGATATTTGGCCCATGTATCCAAAATAACTTTGGTAAGTTGACTATGGTAAAAGAGGTCATTATTCCATAATATACAGAATAATAATCATGAAATAATAATAATTTTTATACATTAATTATACTTTTAATACCAATAATTAAATATGGTTACAAAAAATGAATTACATTACAATCATGGAGACGATAGGCTGTACATATGCATTAATAATATTTTCATTTTTCAAACTACATGAGGGAAATAAGGTAAATATAATTTTATATTTAAATAATTATTAATATATCATAAATATCATATTTTTTTTAAATACACATATATATAGTATCAATGTTATGTGGTCATGAAAAATGAATCACATCGCTTCGTAGAGGTGGTAATCCACATGTACGCACGAACGATGTTATCATTTTTCAATGGATGGAAGGGTAAGAAATAAGATGATATATTACATTTAAATAATTATAAATATTTCGTTAATATAATTTATATACATCAAATCCCTCATTATAACTATCCATGATAGGTGGTGATGGAAAACAAATTTCATCTATTCCGGAGATGGTAGTCCTCCAGACACTCGAATGATGGTTTCATTTCCTATTTGACAGAAGCGGGAGAATAATATTGGTTATACCATTATAATAAAAAAATATCAGTATATTTAAGATATTATTGTTATTATTTTATCACGTTTGAATAATATTTTAAGGAGTAATAATAAGAAATAAAATGAAAACACTCGATCAAGAACTATATCTCTTCTTTAGATAGCCTGTCTAGTTTTCTACCTAAAGCATTCATAGGTTGGTTTTATGATCAAAACAGGGACTCTAGGAAATTGTGAGGGATAAAATAAAGGAATTTGGGTAGGTATTGGCTGATAAAAAAAGATATTTAAGTGCAAATATTAGAGGATATGAGGTTTACTTTTATAAGTGGGGGAGAGGAAACACTTAGAATTTTTAAAAGGAATAAAATATATTAATATCTTACTCAAGGATAATGGATAAAAAATGGAAAATTTACAAATATTAAATGATATTGGGTCAAAATATATCCATAAAATATAATTCATACAAGTTTCTAGGTCATTTTAACCCTTATCACTTAAGTTTAACCCCCTGTAAACTTGTTTTAACCTTATCCGTTGTAACAAATTTTTATTGTTTTCACTATTAATTATGATCAAAACTTAATTTGACCTTATTAACTGATATTAATTATTATAATTAAAAATATGGAATCCATTTTATTTAATTTAATTCATAGAATTTTTAGAATTTAATTTAAAATCAAACTTGAAAAACACGACAAAGAACATTTTTTAATAAAAATGTATTTTTAAGTGTAAAAATGTCTTTTTAAGTATAAAAATGTTTTAATAACAAATTCAAGTATACAATTAATTAAAAAAACCATAATTAAGTTATTAATAATATAATTGAATTTATTTTTCTTTGAAACTATTTAAAAACAGATTGGAACTCTATAAATTCTTGAAACAAAGAGAGGATTTTCAATGAAAATGAGTATTTTTCACTATTAATTGAAAAATAAAACTTTTTCAGAACATTCTCAAAAATTCAACTTAAGATAATTTTGAAATTATGAATTCAAAAATAAATTTAATTTTTTTAAAAATTTAAATTCTATAATTTTAAATTCAATCTTATAAATAAAACCACATAATTTATGAAAACCCGATTTGGTTAGAAATAAATATTTTTTCCTTTTTGATTAAAAAATTCTCTAATATTATTATAATGAACATAACTCTATAAAATGTAATTAATTAATATTAATAAGACATGAAAATTATTTATATTAATATTACCTGGGTTTTTATATTACTATATATAAGGGATATATCCATTGTTAAAAATCACGGCTATAGGGGTCCAAACTATCACTATATGATACAAACACAGTTTAATGATATTTTGAAGTATTCACCTTTAGAATAGACATTATGTCACATTTGTTTTTCAAATTTTGAGTATATTTTGGATGTAGTTATGGTTTAATAAAATTATTTCTATAAATATCATATTATAATAGTTTATGGAATCATGACTATATAATACATATTGTGATGATTCTATGAAAATAATTATTATAACCTCCCAATAGTTACTGTTTTATGAACTGTGATTGTAGGATAATTTTTTTTTAAAAACACATCACTCTATTCCATTCTAAACACTTACTTAAACAATGAAATAAAATCTAATATTAATTTAACCAAAAATTAATTAAATCACTGAATAAAAACATCGAATAAAATTTTATATTTTAATCGCAATAAAGAGAAAGCATCACCCATTTTCAATAATAATAAACAATAAATATACACATATAAGATCATTTAATTAAAAATCAAGAAACTGAAGTGAAATAAATAAGAGTGATTGGCTTCTTAACCTAAAACTTAGATTAAAAACTAATTACAATTTTAGATATTGCTCATTCAATGTAATAATTTTATTTCTAAGAATTTATCATTCATGTAATAACCTATTCATTGCATCCAAGGTAAAAATGAACAAATATTATTCTAACATCACAAAATATAACATTTCACAAGGATATGTTTTATTAGTAATTTTATTATGCTAAAAAAACCATTATAGTTCCACAGGAACATGAAAAATATTTTAAATTTCCTTAATTTTTATAAAAAAATACATAAATAATTTCAACCAAAATATCCTTGCTCACACAATAGTGAAGGAGATTTGAATAAAGAGTATAAAGAAGTGTTTTTTTAAATGAAAATTCCTAGTGGGGTAACTCATTTATTAACCTACAAGATTTTAACAATTGAAGATGATGGACTTTTGAATCCTCTATCACATTGTTCATCTAAAAAAAAGAAAAAAATGAAATATAAATATCACAGTAACAAAAACTTACTTACAAATAAAAAAATGGGAATTTCTGGTGGATCACCAAACAACAATGCAAAATCAAATATTTTAAATAAATGAAAACAGGTAAATTTTCTGATACATGATTTTAAATAACTTTTTTATTCTAACATAAACATAGTAAATTATTCCAAACCATATTCCATCCATTAGTAAGCTTCAAAAATGAAGGGGGTCTTTTAGCACTCACATTTAATGCCACTTGAATAATAAAAAAAATAAAAAAGTAAATGTATAGATTGAATTATAAAAAAATATTGTATAGTAAATAATAGATAATATATATACTTTTCCAATGAAAAATACACTTCTCTACCATTAAGGGATACTATCATCATATAAAAATTATACCTATAACCCGATTGTTTACAAATAATATGCAAATTAATTAAAAAAATGTAAATACTATAAAATATAACATGCAACCGAAAGTTATAATAAAAAAAGTGTTATATTTAAATTCAAATTATTAATATTTATTACAGACCAAAAATAGTGTCAAGTGATGTGACCCTACTACAACAATAATGGATCCCATAAATACCATTTGATTCTATATAAAACAAAAAACAATGAATGCATCAAAAGAAAAATTCAAAGTAAAAAAATTATATAATTTCATATTAAAATTGAACAACCTCCAAAGTAGTAATATGTTTCAAAAAAATTAATATATAAATATAGATATTTATGTACTTAAAAATACCAAGTAGGGTTATCTCCTCCACCACCATACCCACCAACACCATCAAATTATTCATTTTATGTAACACCAACATCCTCATTTTCACCACCACCACCCCCACCATCACCGTGAGGTGGGTTAGTGGTAGAATATGAACCACTAGGAGAAAATTATGCATACAAAGAGGTTATCCAAGCATTAATATATGAGGATATATCTCTTAGAATAATGAAAAATTTAAACTAGAATCTATTGGTCATATGCTAATGTATAAGATTCATTAATTTTTATTTCTTAACCAAGAATTTATCTGTAATAGATACAATGAAAGATTAACTATTTGTTAATGTTGTATAATATTTCATTAGTTAAATTTTCTTTCTAGTTCTACATCAAACACTTTCGGGGTTCTTATGACTAAAAACCTAATTTAAATAATCATCATGATAATAGTCCTTTATTTATTTATCAAGAGTCTATAAAGAAACTTGTAAAAATAATTAGAAAATTAATATCATATACTTAAATTCATATATAAATTAGTTATGTTTATAAAATATTTTAAAATTCTTGTAATTTTTTCTCACATGATTACATTGATTGGATTTCCAACCTTTTTCTTTTAGCTTGTGAAAAAAAGTTAGTCATGAGGTACCCACCCCTTGATACTCAATGTTTATTTCTTCTGAAAATTACATTTGTATCAATAAAAAATATTTATGTTGAATATATATATATATATATTAAAGAAAATAAATAAATACTTGAATTTTCTCATGATCAAGCATATTAGTGTGCTTGAGAGTGTAAAAATATTGTATCTCCAACTTGTTTTTTAATTTTATATAATTATCCCTACATGAAAATATCATTTATAAAAAATAATTTTAAGAATAAAAATTAATTATGTCATATAATAATTAAAAAAATAAAATCCTATACCTGAAACACATGACTTAACCAATACATAATCACCACATTATATTGATTTTCAGGATATTCACTATACCAATGAACATGCTCTTATGGTATTCCAACTCTTTCTATACATCCTTTATATAAATAATATTTATATAAATTCCAATGTTCACATAACTCTATAATGAAAACCATCTTCACATTTTCACAATTAGGAAAGTTATAATGACACTACATAAATTAAATAATAAATTATATATATATGAATATA
The DNA here is from genome assembly GCA_963277665.1 of Viscum album. Taxonomy (NCBI): domain Eukaryota; kingdom Viridiplantae; phylum Streptophyta; class Magnoliopsida; order Santalales; family Viscaceae; genus Viscum; species Viscum album. The sequence goes on along the minus strand of OY728160.1, from coordinate 1,301,831,722 downwards.
TAATAATTCTATAGATTAAATAAATAAATATTAATACCCAAATATATTTTCACACTCTGTCTTTGATTGCAGAATTGACTATATGCCATGGGTATGGCTATATGAACATGATATCAATATATTTGACTTGTATATCCATGGAACTTTTACATTCTTTCATATTTTTAATAATAATTTATTGATTTTAATTATAGTCCATCATGAACCATGTTTATTGATTCTAGAAAGACTGTATTTTTATATGAATATGGTGTCTAGAATTAGAATAATCATCAGAACTTCCTATAAATAAGAAAATATTTGTAAAAAAAACTATAAATGAATACAAATTACTAATATTAAGGAAAAAAAATAACTTACCTAATGTTTGAGGATGAGCTGTCTCTATTTCAGTCAGGATGATAAATATCTTCAATGATCTCCATGTTAGGGGGAGCCTTAATACCCTTAGAAGAAATAATAAGAAGATAAATAATAGGATAATGGGTATAAGTAGTAGGTCCTAGTAACCCAAGAGTATGTGGAAACGAGTTTGGAAAGGTGGAAATCATGAGATATGGATATAGGGGGAAGTAAACAATCATAGAAAAAACTTATACTTTGGAAATAAGGAGTATATTTCCCTAAAGTATATAATATATACAAAGTGGTCATGGGATTGGATATAGTTAAAATCCTAGACACCCTGATAGAAGTTGGAGGGGTGGAAAGAGACCCTTGTGACATAGATCCCTAAAAAAATGTTAATTATGAGATATAAAAACATACAAAAATGAAAAATACTATAAATATTAAAAATTCATACTCACGTGGTTGATCAATAGTACTATTCTAGCCTTTAGTATATGTCACTCATTCTATGAAATCATCCTACTTATAATATATTTTTAATCTAAAATTATCTGATAAAAAGTTTGGAATGTATGTAACATAAAATACAATAAACACTATAAGAAAATGTGTTTCTAATGACATTTATTTTAGGTTTAGTGGTAGTTTAAATCACTACTAAATTATTTCATGCTAGTTTAGCTAAACCACCATGAAATATGGTGTTAGTATACATTTCAAAATGGTTTTAAAGGTTCTTGATAGTTTTAAATGAATATCACAAAAAAAATATTTCATGAAAGTTTTTATATATTTCATGATGGTATTTTTATGATTTTTTGTAAAATAAATCTTGATGGTTAAAATAGTCACTAAATTTGGACATTATTTAATAGTAGTTTAAACCACCTCTAATTTATTAACATTATTTTGCGATTATTTAAACCACTATAAAATATTGTCCATAATTCATATTGATTTAATCCACTGTGATATGTTACTGTAAGAAAAGAAATTCAAATTGAAACTGACCCATGTAAATAAAAACAAAAAATATACAACCATTATATTTAGTAGATTCATATATATCTATAAATTCTAACATCAAAACATGTTCAATACAAGAAATATATAATTATTGAAACCAATAACAATTCAAAAAACCTATAATAACACACATATATATGTTTAATCAAATGATATATTTTAATAAGTTATAAATTTAGTTTTAAAAAATATACCATGACCAACACGGAGTTTAATATTATTCCTCATAATGATTACCCCTCAATGAATGATATAATCTTCAAATTTGCTACTTTCTTTGGGCATATTCATTATAATTTTTTTTTGAAAATTAAAATAAGTTATATATATTTATATGTTTTAACTTAAAGTGATAAAAATTATTGTTCTAAATTAATATTAAATTATGAAATTTACCTGTTGAATTTGGAAAACTAGAGAGGAAATCTCATCAAGGATATTTCCAGTATTCTTCTAATATAATTCAGGTACTACATTTTATAGAGTGGTGAAATTTGCATCTTAATTTTTTACATGACTCTACTATTCCTATATTCTGATCTTGATAACAATAGATTCACTTTGAGCTTCTAGTTGAATATGAGTACTAAAATTTGGAATAGATACAGTCACAACAAATGAACCTGATGACATGCCAAAGTCCTGAGATGGGGATGGTTCAGAACCTATCTCACACACATGACCAAGATGCTCCTTCCCAAAGATTTGACAAATAGGGTTATCCTAGGAGACCGAGCAGGTGGGAATAAGGATGAAATCCCATAATTACCATTTTTAACCTAAAAATCACATATTATTTAAATTTAATGTAAATTAAAAATTAATAAAATATAAAATTTTACACCTCAACATATTTGGAAGGTATTGTAGCAGTACTATAGTACGTACTGTAGCTGGTTCATGAGACCTAGGATAAAATCCGGGTGGAGGCATATTTATGGGTTACTTTAGAAGGCACTGTTCGGTACTATAACAACCGAAACTATTAAACTTTGGGCCACCAATTTGGTCCTGGAGTCCTTCTAGCCTTCGGGCCACCCAGGACTTCAGATCAGTAAGGCTTTCAGGCCACCTTAAGGCCTTTGGGCCACCTCAAGGCATTCGGTCCACCTCAAGGACTTTAGGCCACCTAAAGGCTTTTGTCCCACCTCAAGGCCTTCAGGCCACATGATGTGCAGACACATAATCCAGTAAAATTCTAAAAGAAACAAGCTCCGGAGGAGGATTCAGATCAAGAAGCATTCAACCGAGTAGAGATATTGGATTTGGAAGAATGAGAAGGTATGATAATTTCCCTCAGTTCTAGGACTATGTATCTCTGCATAGTACAACTAGATGAACAAGCATGCAAAGGTGGAGAGCTGATCATGATGCAGATACTGGGGAGGGTTAGTTTCAATTAGTCATAGTCTGGGATGAATTCCACTAAGACCTTTGGGTCTTGTAATGTCACGAAAGCCTATGAGCCATGTAACTATTCCCATTAAACCCTTAAAATGGGGTTATCAAAAAATGAATAAAAATTGAAGACCTTTTTTCAATTTAGGAAACATATTTGGAAGGCTCATTCACATAACAACCATTAGATTTGGTATGGATATTTAATCATACTTCTTTCCTAAAAACCTTCCACCCTAGCTCATTCATCAATATAAAAAAGTGATAAATCAATATTTTAATATATTAAATATATAATATTTAACATATAAGTATTGTAAGTCATGAAAATACAACCATGGTAGATCTTTTTCTTGAATAAATATTTGAACTAGATGTTCAAAGGATTACTTATTTCTCTCTACTCGATGCATTTTTTTAGAAAATTCCTGAAATAAATAAAAGGTAATTTAATAGCATCTATATATTTATTTTTAAATTTATATTTATATATTAACAGATTATTATATAACATATGTTTCTCATTATGATGACTATTGAATTTTTTCCACTTCTACCAAGGTACCCCTTCAGGTAATTTGTCATACATTTTTTGAATAGTCAATGATGTATCATTGAACTCTTTCCATGATCTCCATTTAAAATCCTTCCATTTATTACCCATTTTTTTTAATATTCATGGATTTTTAATTGCATTGGGAATATTAAAATGGAATAAAATATGAAAAAAACCATTCAATCAAATTATTATAATTTTATTACATAATGATATTCAATTTAATCAGTTATGATTAATGTATTAAAATTGCCTTTATTTATGAATAAAATGATTAATTCTTCTAATATATGGGTATATGTCTCCAATTTTAATAATTAATGGTATGGGTCACTAGATCACAAGCCAACTAGCTTATTGTCTTTCTGAATATTCCCCTAATATCCACTATTAGGACCAAAAAACTATCCAATGGTTTAACTATCATAAAACCATTCTTATTACACACTTATAAACTATTAATTATTTTATATTTAGTATTATAGTTTTTATATATTTGGAAAAAAGTTAATATATTAGTATATAAAAATAAAATATTTTTTCCACATGAAAACTTATAACCATGAGCCTCTGATATCCTTGTGAGGTAAGTGGATCAACCAACTAATTTTTTGGCACATAAACACCACCTTCACAACCTTATAGACTAACATTTTTCTTTTATAGGGTATTTATATCTATAGAAATTATTTCAAATTCCCTTGTATGAAGCTAAAGGTAATTTTAGATACAATATTTGAGGCATCAGTTGGAAATGTTGATGAAGTTTTGATTACAAGCAGACCATGTGTAACGACCTGAATCCGGAGCCCCTCCACTGGTTCCCCATACCCAGTGCGCCACATGACCTCAAGCACGTTTCCCCAAATTCCAGAGGCTTCCGACTAGAAGCGAGGGCCTTGGTGAGTTGGTGGGGAAACTATGCCCTCATTCGGTATGATATACAAGGTAAGAAAACAACAATAAACAGCGGAAGCAGTAAACAACATGCATAACAACAGAAACCAAACAACGGAAGCAAAATTGATATATATCTATGATGACAATGATTAAGCAGGTACAAGTATCTAAAGAAAATAGAAAACACAACAACGTGCTGAAATACTACTGAAACCAAGTGCAAAAGAAAGCAAAGTAAGCTCCTCAACATCGCGAGCCATGGCTCGATCCCATGCTCCCTAGATCTAGTGCAATCAAGAACCTGATGTAGAAGGGCACTTTCCCTTATCTATACCTGAATCAACATAGTCTGCTTGGGCCCAAAAGCATGTCCCAAACAGGGTGTGAGATACAATCCCAGTAGGCAATCACCCAAAGATCTGTGCCTAACATTCAATGAATACATGGCAGTAATAAAACAAGAAGTAGTAAACAGAAAAGCACAAGCAGCTACAATCCACAATTCTAACAAGTAGAGTAGCAGTCAACAACAAAAGAAGAAATAGGTAACCCTCTGGGTAGCTCTCACAGCTTAAACCCTATGGTTCAAACCACAAGTACTAGCAACCCTCTGGGAGGCACACACAGTCTCACCCCTCTGGTTCAGCTAAAAAGTAGACTCTCTGGGGAAGAAATCATCGTCAATTCCCCCTATAGTCTCGCATCATACTAAAGGCTCTTTAGGGAAGCACTCAACGTCTCATTCCCCCTGTGGCCCGCATCGAGGAACTACAGACTCTCTGAGGAAGCACTCATCGTCAATTCCCCCTATGGTCTCGCATCATATTAAAAGATACTCTGGAGAATCCCTTATGTCGATTCTTCCTATGGTCTACTACACTAGGCTCTCATAGTCCTGTGTGGAAAAGTAAAACATACTTAGCGCACATGCACATTGTCTAAGTAAACCTCAATAACTACTTGGCTATCATTCTAAGGCTCAACAGCAATCATAAAACAACAGTTCCACTATCCTACAACTAGGCATGGAAACTGGCAACGCTAAACAGCACAACAAGCATGGCAATGCAACCTGAGCACAAAATAAATTACTCTACTCACAAGAAATAACCTCTAATAAAGAAAACAAGAAAAGCAGGCAAATAGCAGGAGAAAAATAGGAAGCACACGATACCCCGTTCAAGGGTATTGGTGGAATTTGCACATAATATTCATCAACTTTATATGGAAAGGCACAAACCACCTACCTCGATCCTAGGAGATTGATATACATGAACCTCGAAGACATATTCCCCTTATAACGATGAAGATTTGAGAAAACACACAAAACTTTTATCCCATGATAACTTGGAAACGAGGAGGAATCAAGAAACAAGACTCAAGCAGAAGGAAGGACTCACTACTACGATTCCAACTCAACTGACCGTGTTCAAATCGGAGAACAGACGGAGAGGCGGGACCTCATAGAAGGTCCGGCCGTACGGTCGCTCTCAGGCGGACAAAAACTGGAGAAGAAGATGAAATTAGGGGTTAGGTGTGACCCTGGTCCTTTTAATAAAAAAAAGAAAATACATGGCGTGTACTTCTTGAGTACACGACATGTACTTCAGTTTTCCATACTCCACTTTAACCGGCCTCCACCTCACCCTTACACACCGTGTGTGTGGCCCGGACACGGCCAACACACGGCTTCGAGGCGGAAAAGAGTACACGGCGTATACTCAGAAAGTACACGACATGTACTTTGAAAATTTCCAGAAAATTCATTTTTCTTAAAAACTCCATAAAAAAGGGAAAACATACCTGAAAGGAAGATCCGGGTTCTTACAAACTTCCCCCTTAAAGAAATTCATCCCCGAATTTCCCTAATGAGGCGGAGAAGAAGAAACCCCAATCAGCTCTAGCCATTGCGATCGTACATCGACCTCCCTCTCCCAGGTCTCGTCCTATACTCGCCCGTGCTGCCATAGTAATCATACCATAGGAACAGACCGCCCGTGGAGATCCTTCGTACTGCGAACGAAAATCCGGATAGGATGCTCCTCGAATGATTCATCTGCTTCGAGCTCGACTTCCTCGGGCTGAAAGATGTGAGATGGGTCTGAAAAGTAACATCGGAGTTAAGAGACGTGGAAGACGTCGTGCATGTCCCGATACCATTGAGGTAGCTGCAACCGATAGGCGACCAGACCAACTCTCTCCAAGACCTCAAACGGCCCGACGTACCGCAGTGAAAGATTACCCTGTCTCTGAATCCTTTTGTGTCCCAAACTCGGTGCGACACGTAGGAAAACCTGATCTCCGACCTCGAACTCCAGAGGTTGTCTCCGTTGATCAGCATAAGACTTCTGCCGAGACTGTGCTGTAGCCATCCACTTCCGAATTAGCTCTATCTGCTCTGAAGTCTCCTATACAAGATGAGGTCCTAGCAAAGCTTCCTCTCCTGCCTCCAGCCAGCATAAGGGTGATCGGCATGGCCTACCGTACAAAGCCTCATATGGTGACATCTGAATGGTCTCCTGAAAACTGTTATTGTAGGCGAACTCCACTAGAGGAATATGTTTCTCCCAAGAACCGCCCAAGTCTAGAATGCAAGGCCGGAGCATATCCTCAAGCACCTGGATCGTGCGCTTAGACTGACCATCAGTCTGGGGATGGTAAGCTGTACTCAAAAGTACCTGTGTACCCAAGGCCTTCTGAAGTCCCTGCCAGAATCGAGAGGTAAAGCGCGCATCTCTATCTGAAACAATAGAGCGCGGAACTCCATGCAGACGAATGATTTCTCTGATGTAAAGTCATCCCAAATCATCGACACTGAATGTCTCCTTGATCGACAAGAAGTGGGTAACCTTCATGAGCCTGTCAAAGACGACCCAAACAACATCGTTCCCCCAGGGTGATCTCAGCAACCGGGTCACGAAGTCCATCGCAACGTCGTTCCACTTCCACTATGGGATGGGTAACTACTGTAGAAGCCCCGCTGGTCGCTGATGCTCTGCTTTCACCTGCTGACAAGTAGAACATCTCATGAAAAAACCAGCAACATACTTCTTCATACCTGGACACTAGTATTGGCGATGAAGGTCCCGATACATCTTGGTGACGCCAGGATGAACTTCCCAAACAGAGGAATAGAAATCCCGCATCATCTCCTCGCGTATGTCTGCTGGCACCCATACGCGTCCCTGGAAACGCAAGATCTCATCCTCGCCCATTATCCATCCAGGAAGAGGGTACCCTCCTGACACACTCTCCCGCAGAACTAAGCCTTCTGAGTCTGATAGCTGCCTCATCTGTACCCGATCAAGAAGTGTAGAGGTAACAGCTACAGAAGATAGGAAGGTATGTCCCTGTCTGTCGTGCACCTCTAGATGCATCTCAGAGAACAGAGCCATCAGCTTCCACTCACTGCTGGCCTCCTGAACTGCCTGAATCTGAGTTCTCCTTCTCAACGCATCAGCCGCTGCGTTTACCTTACCCAACTTATAGGCAAGCTCGAAGTCAAAATACTGTAGATACTCAACCCACCTGTGCTGCCTTAGATTCAGATCACGCTGAGTGAAGATATACTTGAGACTCTTGTGGTTAGTGAAGACCACAAAGTGCTCTCACAGAAGATAATGTCTCCAACAGCGCAAGGCATGAACAACAACTGCCAACTCCAGATCGTGCATTGGGTAGTTCCTCTCATGTGGCCTTAACTGCCGAGACCCGTACGCAACGACTCCATTTCCCTGCATAAGCACAACTCCTATCCCGATACCTGAAGCATCACAGTAGACTATATAGTTCTTTCTTGGCTCTGGTAAGACTAATATCGGTGCTGACATCAACCTCCCTTTCAGCTCTTGAAAGGCTGACTCACAAGAATCTGACCATAAGAACTTCGCCCCCTTCTTGGTCAGACCTGTCAAAGGTGCTGCTAGACAAGAAAAGTCATGAATGAAGCGTCTGTAGTATCCAGCCAACCCTAGGAAGCTTCGTACCTCAAAGACATTCTTCGGCTGCTCCCAGGAAACTACTGCTCTCACTTTCTCTGGGTCCACAGATACTTCTGCCTCTGAGATGAAGTGACCCAAGAAGTGAATCTGATCCATCCAGAAGTGGCACTTCGAGAGTTTAGCATAAAGTCTATGCTCTCTCAGTGTACTCAGAACGATCTCAAGATTTGTGGCATGGTTGTGTCGAGTGTGAGAGTACACCAAGATATCATCCACGAAGACCCCAATGAAGGAGTCCAAGTAAGGATGGAACAATCGGTTCATCAGTGCCATGAAAGCTGCAGGTGCGTTCGTGAGACCGAGCGACATGAATGTATACTCGTATAGACCATATCTGCTCCTGAAGGCTGTCAGAGGTATATCTGATGGTCTAACGCGCAACTGATGATAACCGGACCTCAAGTCAATCTTCGAGAACACCCGGGCTCCTCGAAGCTGATCGAAAAGGTCATCAATCCGCGACAAGGGATATCAGTTCTTGAACATCAACTGGTTCAACTTTCGATAATCCACACAAAGCCGAAGGGTACCGTCTGCCTTATTCGCAAACAGAACAGAAGAACCCCAAGGAGAAGTACTGGGTCAGATGAAACCCTTAGCCTGTAGCTCCTCCAACTACTTCTTGATATCCTGAAACTCAGGTGTGGCCATCCTATAGGGAGGAATGGACACCGGTACCGCTCCTGGAACGAGCTGAATAGATAAGTATACCTCACGATCCAGAGGCAAACCTGAAAAGTCCTCTGGAAAGACATCCCTTAAGTGATCCACCACTAGAGGAAAGTCCAACTGTGGAGTCCCCTAATCATCCAGATAAAGACTAGCAATCTGGGCTGTCACCCCTCCTAGCCCAAGATGCTCAAGTCCCACCCGACTCGCCCGAACGTCCCATTCGCCTCTATGAAGAAAAGATTCACCCTCTGGTGAGACAAAACTGACTCTGTAGTGATAACAGTCAACGACTGCCTAGAAGGGAATCAACCAGTCCATGCCAAGGATGACATCATAGCCTGTCATCTCTAGGACATAGAGATCCCATAAGAAGCGATACCCTGCAACCTCGAGAGGGCACTCTCTACACTAGCGTACACTAGATGTCCTCATTCCCAAAGGTGTGTCTAGTGTCAACGAGTCGACAAAATAAAAGATGCAGAGCCCAAGGCTCTCCATGACAGCAATAGAGATAAATCTATGCATAGCACCAGTATCGAAAAGGGATGAAGATAAAACTGAGGATACTAAAATTGTACCTTGAACAGTAGAAGGGCCGGGATCCTGCTCCTGATAAGTCTGCTCCACAGTGAAAGATTGGCCTGTACCACGGCCTTGCGCCCTTGACTGACCACTCTGAGCTGAACCGCCCTGCTGGTGCTGAGGAACTGGTGGCTGACCGCCACGACCTCGACCTCCACCTCGGCCCGAATGGCCGAAAGAACTCCAGTTTCCCGACTGGTGAGAAATTGGTGGGGCTGCTCCTGAATGAGGAGTCATGGAAGAACCCCGGTCACCAGCTGTTGGTGAGAAAACCTGACAGAAATGCTGAAGGTGACCCATCTTGCCACAAGAACGACACTCCACGGGGTCTCTCTGGTACTACATACTCATGTGCCCTATCCGACCACACTGGTAGCATGTCACCTGGCTTCCTGATGATGCGTCTTGCTTCCTTGAATCACCGCGCGTAGACTCCCTACGACGCTTCTTGCTGTCATCTGGAGGAAAGATAACTCTGGAAGAAGAACCTCCCTGGCTCACAGATCTGGAGTCTCTCTGATTGCGCTCTGCAATCAGTGCCTGGTTGATGATGGAAGTGATGGAAGTCAACTGGAAGATGTTCACCTGCGAGCGGATCTCTAGCCTGAGTCCCTCCTCAAACTTCCTTTCCAAGAACACCCCACTCCCATCCCGAAGGGGTGTAAAACACTGCAGATCGGTGAAACGAGAGGAATAATCCATGACAGATAGAGTACCCTGCTCTAAGCTCATGAACTGCTGGGCTTGATCGGCCCTCAGGGTTTCTGGGTAGAAGTATTCGTAGAACACGCACTGGAACTCCTCCCAAGTCATAGCCTGCTGTTGACCCGCCTGTGAGATCACGTCCCACCAAATCTTGGCGGAGTCTTGGAGCATGTAGGTGGTGAGATTGACCCGCCTCTCTGGAGGCGTCTCCAGATGCTCGAAGATAGTCAGCATGGCTTCCAGCCATGACTCTGCAGCCTGAGGTACTCCCTCCCCCAAGAACGTGGGAGGATGCTGCTGCTAGAAAACCCACGTCAAGTCTTCCATAGTCGTGGCAGGAGGCGGTGCTCCCTAGAAGGCCTGCATCATCCTCATGAATCCCTCCCTGAACTGCGCATCAGCACCCGCAACTGGTATGACAGCCGGTGCCAAGGCTGGCTCGACTGGGGGATCGACAGGAAGTCCCTGATCAGCCCTGTCTGGCGTCTGATCACTGCATGACGACAGACGTACGACTGGAGGACATCTCAGAGGCATAGCTCTAAAAGATCAAAAGTACACCTTAGATTATAAAAACATGTACATAGAACACAAGAGTACAAAATGGTAACAGGGGAAGAAAAACACAAAATATTGCAAAACACGACTACATGGCGTGTATAAAAACTACATGGCGTGTCTTCTTAAGCCACTGACATGGGCGTGTAATCCTGCCATACAAGTCGTGTAACACCTCAAACTACACGGCGTGTTGACCTCAACACATGGCGTGTACAAGAAAACTAGTCCCCTGCCCGAGTCTCTTTACACGGCTAACCCACACGGTCCGACTTAACCCGAGACTACACGGCGTGTTCTAAACAAACACGGTGTGTACTAGACAAGACTTCAGTGGCCCGTGTTGTCAAACACACAACCGTCTACATGGCTGAACCTTACACGGCGTGATCCGAACAAACACGGTGTGTATAGGAGAAGGTGACACCATCTTGTGTTGTTCATGACACGACTGGGTACCTGGACACGACTACATGGCGTGTTCCTAACAAACAAGGAATGTGGAAAAGAAGGTAAAGTTGGCCTGTGTTGTTCGTGACACGGCCGGGTACCAGGATAGGACTACACGGTGTGTTCCCTATGGACACAACGTGTTCTACCCGTGCTTCCCCATCTCGTGTTGTTAGTGACACGACCATGTATACAACTCCAAACTTACACGGCGTGTACCTACCGTACACGGCGTATTCCCAAAGTTACTTTAACGACACCGTGTTCTGCCCACACGGTTAGTGACATGGCCTGAAAACTACACAGTGTGTATCCAGAAAGTACACGTCGTGTATTCTGGGTTTTTCTGGGCAGTAGCTCAGAAACTACACAGAATTCCAGAAACACTAAAAACAAGGGAAAACGGTGCCAAGTTTCGATCCGTGAGGGCCCATAACACCTCAAGAAACAAAATTTGGCGTTAACTTTAAGCAAAGAACAAAACAAACAGTTTTCTAACATGACAGTATAGGATCTATCAAGCATCTATCACAACAACATGCATAATCTACACAAAATCTATCACAACAACATGCAATCTCTAATGCAGCCTAGATGAAATGGCAAGAATGCATGGCATGTGATTTCTACAAGTGCCTATATGATGCATGATACGGAATACCCTCATCTCATCGGGTTGCAACAGAAATAGAACTGCAATATCAAAACAATAATAGCACAAGTCATGTGAATCACTCTAGGTGAAATCAGATCAACTATAAAATCTCAAAACGAGCAAGCTGCAATTAATGAGGTAGTATGGCTCTTCCTTGTACACGGGTTAGCTACCCCCGAGCAAAGCTTAATGCCAAGTACCGAATCCATCCTATCCCTGGCTAAGGTCTCCAAATAGTAAAGCAAGAGAAAAGAAACTCCTCTGATAGCACTTTGTAACGACCCGAATCCGGAGCCCCTCCACTGGCGCCCCATACCCGGTGCGCCACATGACCTCAAGCACATTTCCCCAAATGCCAGAGGCTGCCGACTAGCAGCGAGGGCCTTAGTGAGTCAGTGGGGAAACTATTACCTCATTCGGTACGGTATACAAGGTAAGAAAACAACAATAAACAGTGGAAGTAGTAAACAACATGCATAATAATAGAAACCAAACAACGAAAGAAAAGTAGATATATAGCTATGATGACAATGATTCAGCAGGTAAAAGTATCTAAGGAAAACAACAAACACAACAAAATGCTGAAATACAACTGAAACCAAGTGCAAAAGAAAGTAAAGTAAGCTCCTCAGCATCGCGAGCCCCAGCTCGGTCCCATGCTCCCCAGCTCTAGTGCAATCAAGAACCTGATGTAGAAGGGCGCTTGCCCTTATCTATACCTGCAACAACATAGTCTGCTTGGGCCCAAAAGCATGGCCCAAACAGGGTGTGAGATATAATCCTAGTAGGAAATCACCCAAAGATCTATGCCTAATAGTCAATGAATACATGGTAGTAATAAAACAAGAAGCAGTAAATAGAAAAGCACAAGCAGCTATAATCCACAATTTTAACAAGTAGAGTACACAAGTAAGAAGTCCGCAACAGAAGAAGAAACAGGTAACCCTCTGGGTAGCTCTCACAGCCTAACCCCTATGGTTCAACCCACAAGTACTAGCAACCCTCTGGGAGGCACACACAGTCTCACCCCTCTGGTTCAGCTAAAAAGTAGACTCTCTGGGGAAGCACTCACCGTCAATTCCCCCTATAGTCTCATATCATACTAAAGGCTCTCTGGGGAAGCACTCAACATCTCATTCCCCCTATAGCCCGCGTCGAGGAACTACAGACTCTCTGAGGAAGCACTCATCGTCAATTCCCCATGTGGTCTCACATCGTATTAAAAGACACTCTGGAGAATCCCTTACGTCGATTCTCCCTATGGTCTACTACACTAGGCTCTCACAGTCCTGTGTGGAAAAGTAAAACATGCTCAGCACGCGTGCACATTGTCCAAGTAAACCTCAAGAACTACTTGGCTATCATTATAAGGATCAACAACAATCATAAAACAACAGTTCCACTATCCTACAACTAGGAATGGAAACTGGCAATGCTAAACAGCACAACAAGCATGGAAAAGAAACCTGAGCACAAAATAAATTACTCTACTCACAAGCAATAACCTCTACTAAAGAAAACAAGCAAAGCAGGCAAACAACAAGGGAAAAACAGGAAGCACGTGATACCCCGTTCAAGGGTATTGGTGTAATTTGCACATAATATTCATCAAATTTCTACGAAAAGGCAGAAACCACCTACTTTGATCCTAGGAGATCGATATACATGAACCTCGATGATAGATTCCCCTTAGAATGACAAATATATAAGAAAACACACAAAAAGTTCATCCCACGATAACTTGGAAATGAGGAGGAATCAAGAAACAAGACTCAACTAGAAGGAAGAAATCACCACTGTGATTCCAACACAACTGACCATGCTCGAATTGGAGAAAAGATGGCGAGGCGGGAGCTTGTTGAAGGTCCGGCCGTACGGTCGCTCTCGGGAGGACGAAAACTGGAGAAGAAGATGAAATTAGGGGTTAGGCGTGACCCCGGTCTGTTTAATAAAAAAAGAAAATACACGGAGTGTAATTCTTGAGTACATGGCATGTACTTCAGTTTTCCTTACTCCGCTTTAACCAGCCTCCACCTCACCCTTACACACCGTGTGTGTGGCCCGGACATGGCCAGTACACGGCTTCGATCCAGAAAAGAGTACACAGCGTGTACTTTGAAAATTTCCAGAAAATTCATTTTTCTTAAAAACTCTAGAAAAAAGGGAGAACATACCTGAAAGGAAGATCCGGGTTCTTACACCATGTTTCATCGATTAACAACTATCACTGAAACATTTTATCTTCAGCATTCCCATGATAAAAACAAGTTAAACCATTTTTAAAAAATATATTTTAAAACAATTATAAAATTTATTTTATCAAAATACAACACTTAATGTATAAAAATAAATTTAAATACTATAACATATGCATAGTACTAAAAATAAATAATTTAATGAATAATTTAATTAATAAGATAAGCAATCACTATATATACAATCATTTTCTCCTTCAATGGTCATATCATTATCATGATCCATCATTACATATTCTACTTCATCCACCCATGAAAAACTAATATTTTCAATATCATCATGGATAAGAAAGTCAATGTCTTATAATTTATGGGATTTAATATCACAAATTAATTCTTTCACTTAATCATACATATCATAAAAGTCAATTTGTTTAATGTTCATAACTACAATATAACCTTTATCTGTTTCATCTTCCACATAATATACCATTTTCACTTATGATACCAAGATATATGGATCATGTTCTTCACTGTCACCAATATCCATCAAGTGTTATAAATTTATAGAAGTAAAATTTAAAGAATCTCTTTTAATACCCCTGATAATATTTTCCCACTTACACTTGAATAAAAAAGCTAAAAAATTATTATAGTAGTTTAATTTGATAATATCAGTCGACTATCCATTATATCTCAGTTTGATAACTGTAAATATACCATTATTCAATGTTTTTAAACATTTTTCCTAATTGAATATATAAATTTTGAATCCATTTACATTATAAGCATAAAATTTTTTAGTATGATTTAATGGACCTTGAGACAAATATTTCAAATCATCTCACATTTCAAATCAAAATATTAAAATTCAAAATCTAAAAAAATTAATATAAATTATTAAATTTATAGGATATATATTTCAATCAATTATATATATGAATTACAATATTTATGAACTTACCAAATGTGAAAACCATTCAACCATCTCATTATTTATATCTCTTGTTATATCTGCCTCATTTTTTTCTTGAATTTTTAGGCATATCATTATTTTTATCTTCAGTTCTTCAATGAAAGAATCTATAATTTGACTATTTTGTAGCACATATTTATATGATTATAATAATTTCAAATGTGTTAGTGTAATATTTAAGTTTATCCCAACTATTTAGCCTACAAAAGAAAATATTATTGATTTCATATCAGGTATATAATGAGTCAAGGTGTTATCAACACTTCTAACTTGATTGAATCTTATCTCAGTATAATCCAAGTACCTACAAACAAAGTTATAAAACTAATGTTCTAGATAACCTTTAAAATTATAGCCTTATAGATGGACTATATTTTTCACATATGATTTAAAATGATTGAGGTATTTATAAAATAAAATTAATGAAACATAATTAACTATATATGTACTGAATTAGAAAGAATGATTACATAATAAGAAAACATATAAATAAAATGAAGTTCTTAATGGATCATATAATCACACTGAGAACGGGGGTGAATCAGGTGTGATTTTTTTACTAAATTCTTTCCTTTCCTTTTACCCTTGTTTAATTCAAACCTTTATCACATGCTAGGATGAGTGGATCCTATATGAAATACAAAAATTAAATGAATCACAACACATAATATTTAAAAAGTTTGATTAAAATACCTACTCCTTATAGCAAATAGTGAATCCCCTTAGTTATATATTCATCATTATATATAGTTGGTTATAACCAAGTAAAGTACCATTCCCATAAACACCAAGTTCCATAGTTTTCTCACTCTAGAGTCCCACTAGAGATCACAAGTTCCCACCAAAAAAATAAATCAAGAAAGAACCCCTTTATGACTTTCTCTAACTACTGAGACCCATAAGAGGATATTTATACTGCATCCAATAGTGTTAATAACATCCCATTGAACTTAATATACTTAAAATCCTCATTTAATTTTTTAACTTCCTCACATATGATCCAAATATCAAAATATATCCATCAACTTTTGACTAATTTTACACTACCTCAATATGTAATATTCCTCTACAAACAAACAAGATCACCTGATCCACTAATTTATACCACTTAAAGAACTTTAGAAATTTATGATTAAGTTCACCTGGTCTTCTTTATTGTCCAATAATCATCAAATTATTTATACCTTCTTAATTCACTAAAAAATTAGGTATAAATTCCTTCTAAAACACCAAATTTAGTCTCAAAGTGCACTGCACACTATTTGTAACATCCCAACACAAATCATTGAGTCTGAGCTGAAGTTCCACATGACCTCAAGCACGCCTCCCTATATACCAGAGGATACTGACTAGTAGTCAGGGTCTACATGAAGTCATGGGGAGACTATACCCTCCATCAAAATGTACAATAATAGATAAATAACCAAACATGTAATAATAAAAATTCATAGTGCGTAGATACCAATAAACACATCATCTGCATTGAATGAATGTAGAAGCAATAAAATCAATAATCATAACTAAATATAGGTTACTGATCACCCACTGATCAGATCACAAGTACAAGATAGAAAGAGAAAAAATGTACAAAGAGGCTCGACAACACCCAACCTCACCTTATCCTGGTCTCCAGGCTCATAGAGAGCTCTCTCACTCAATGATCAAACACATGACTTAGACCAAACTATCCCTGTAATAAGTGTGGGTTTCCAGGATATCCAAGTGTCAGGGACACTTGAGTAGGGTGTGAATACAAATCAGTAGGACACCACCAATGTTGTTTAATACCCAACCAATAAATGAAGTGTATGTGCATGTGATAAGCTCAAAATAAAATAAACAATAAAAATATAACTGTACAAACATATAATATAATCACCAATGCACAAGGAAGTATTAAAAACCAAAGTTCCAAGAAATCATGCACTTACCAAGCCGTCACGAACCCTGAACATACCTACTTCATCTCCATTTCAAAAGGATAATTCATAAGGATATCAGAAGTAATCAAGATCTATCCATAAGACTGATCCACTAGGCATCTAATCAACATGTCACTTGGCATCCACAATACATCGAGACAACATTTCACTAAGTATCCCATAAAAATCGAGTGAACATGTCACTCGATATCCATAAGTCATAGAGACAACATGTCACTTTTCATCCATGTGTCATCGAGACAACATGTCACTCATCATCCAAAATGCATCGGCTAAACTTTTCACTCAAGATATATTAGGTTTTCATAACCCCAATGCCGCTGTTATGGGTCTGGACTCAATGCATTCATCCCCCTACCACATTATTAGGTCAATTTTCATCATCATCACAAGATGTGTGCACTCCCCCTCCAAGGGATATCCATATAATGATGACCCACCTATCCTGATAACCAAAGTAATACCTCCAAGACATGGGGAAAAGAATTTAAAGGTATCACAAACCATGAAATCATGATAAATTAGTAGCAAAAAACAAGTACATATGATCAAAATCAAACATATCTATAAAAAGATATATAAGTACACTCATGAAATTATGCATGATATATGGGTCTCATGAACTACGCATGCACCCACATGTGATCAAACATTAAACATAGTCTCATGGGACACACACACACATGTGATAAAACATCAATAATAGTATCATAGACACACACACACACATATGATCAAGGAATCAAACATGGTCTCATGGGATCTTGGTGTCATGTAGAACAACCACACATCCAAGGGGGTCAATGTAATATAAGGTAATCATTAGTGATTAAGCCTCGACCATCAATGTTTGACATCAAGCCAGTGCACAAGGGTATATCATGTCCCTTGTCACTTTGTCCAATTATATTAGGCATGATTAATTTTTTTGGGAAAAAATCCCTCAAGGTATCATTGAAGAATTTTTGAGGTGATTGTGTGTGTTGACAAAGCGGGACTCCATGTTGTGTTTGTTGAAAAAGCATACCACTATGTTCATTTTGTTGACAAAGGGGGTTTACATGGTGAGTTTTTGAGTTCAAGATATGTTATTTACAATACATTATTGAAAGAGGAACCTATAAAAAGAAATAAATGATCTGGAGGTGGTACCAAAATAGCAGATACAAGGTGGCACCATTTTCCAGTGTTTGCCAAATTTTTGGGCCTCATAATCGACAAATGGAGAAACGTTTTTTTTGGAAAAGGGACTTGTGATCCAGTGTCTTGGATTCTTGTAAAGTTGTGCACCATATGTTTTTCAATATCAGAACATCAAAATATGGAAAAGGAAAGAGGGGCGCCCAGGTTTTGGTTTGGGCGTGCAAGCTGACTAGGGTGAATGAGACTAGGGCGGCTGGACTTACGCGCTGGGAGGAGACTTACGCACGATGCTTAGGGTACCCAAAATGCCTATAAATATAGGGCTACCCCTCATCATTTTTGAAAAAGCTCAACACTTAGATAAAATTCAATCTCCAGTCACGCAGGTGGTTTGGGCACACAAGTGGTGGTGTGGGTGTGCAAGTATAAGGTTATTCAGAAGTTGCACGCTAGTTGATAGTTGCACGCCAATATTGGTTTGGGAATAAAAGGGTGTGAGTCACCCAAGTTTTGAGTTGGTGAGGGGAGTGTTTCACAAGTGGTTTGGTGACACTTTCATTCCAGGCTTGTAGAATCACGCCAGTTGATAGTTGCATGCCAATATTGGTTTGGGCGTAAAAGGGCGTGAGTCGCCCAAGTTCTGAGTTGGTGAAGGGTGTATCGTGAAAGTGGTTTGGTGACACTTGTGTTCCAGTCTTAGATAAGTGCTCCAGTCATTCTAGTGCTGTGTGAAAGTTGAAAGATTTCCCGGTACCTCCGGTGCAAAGTGAGATTCATCTACGGGTGAAAGTTGGATGTCAACAGAGCATCTACCTATAGAGAAAGATGCATTCATTTGTGATAATGAAGGGAACTACGAGTATTTAAACCATTAGTGGATATTATGAATAATAAGTGAGTACACTTCATTGGAGAGAGTAGTGAGATTTCATATTGTGAGTAGTTGTAAACCAAGAGGGACAATGAGTCCACTCTGAACTTTGTAAACAATAGTGCACTTTTAGTGGATTTGGTACATCGGCACATTTCCAGTGTATGCTCCTTGGACATATCCCAATGAGGGTGAACCAAGTAAAATTTTTGTGTCCTATTCTTGCTTTAATATTTGTTTATACTCTGAAACGGGAAGGAGAGAGAAGAGAGTTTTTGTCTAACAACAAAACAAGATCAATAGGGGAATTTGTTTTAATCTGTCATACCCTGATTCACCCCCTATCAGGGTATCTAACCTAGTGTACCTAACAAATTTAATTAACTAATACTTCAAGATCATTAATTAATTAATCATTAAATATTATTCATAACACAATTATGAATTAAGGGTCATTCTCTAAAGGTGATGGAACACATATCACATGCTAATAAATGATACATAATACCCTAGGGTAGAGTACATGGGACTATATATTGTATGAAAAAACAACAAATATCAATTTAGTATAATTAAATTAGGACTCTTAGAAGGAAAAAACCATGTGATTCACCTTATCTACAATGTAATCCAATAGAGTTCGAGCCACCCCCAGTACACTCCCGATTCCAAGGAAATCCAAATCCCCATTTTTATTCGATGGTATGAGGGTTATGCCAACTCAATTTGGAGAAAAATCCTAGAATAGATCACTAAGGGACATACCTTTAATGAAATTACCATAAAAAACATGCGTTCATCATCACAATAGATCCTCTAACCATTCCAATTCAAAGTACCATCATTCTTGGATAACTCCATCAATAAATGATGGAATTTTCATCCATTATCCAATCGAGATCATGCTAAGAATCAATATATGATTATGGTGAATAAGAATGAAGTTGATTCAAAGAGAATTAGGATTTAAAATGATTTTAAAGGCAATAAATTACTAATAGGATCATCCAAAAAGAATGAAATAATGGTCCAAAACCACATGAGGAAGAATTATATCAAGATCGATGAAAAATGAAGGATCTTTCTTGGATTTTCCAACGAAGATAGATATGGAAAAGGTCAAGGAAAAATCTAAAACACACTAGATTTAGATCCAATATATCACTAAAATGAGAGAATCAAATTGAATATAACCATCATAGCTTGAGTCTAAGGCTCTTTTCTAAGGAGGAAGAGTAGATATCATAAGAACATAAAGAATGGGAGGAAAATTATCACCAGTGTAGAATTACCATGATCCGATTTCACTAGATCCGCCAAGAATGCATTAGGAAGGTGGTGTATTTTTTTGGTAATCATTTAGAGTCTATAAGTTTGAGAGTATTAGAGATTAAGAATAAGATTCATTGAATTCAAAGGCTTAATTATCAATTAAATGAGTTTCAGATCAATAAAAAAACACACACACATGGTTAGGTCACACATTTTTCTAAACCAGGAACCAACCATGAGAGACTACCACCTCTCCTAGGAAACCTATAAGGTTTGGTTGAATGTTTTGTGAAACTATGTTCCAATTGTACTATTAGAACTGGAATGATTTTCATGGTTTTTCAGGTGAGTCCATTCAGTTTGTCAAACCGTGCACCTTAACCATGTGCCATCTTAAGTACCACTACCATAGGTCGCACCATTTACTATATATTTAGCATGGTTTGGGTAAAACATGCTCCAACCATGAACCTTAAAAAAGGTCTATAAAACACACCAAAATAACTCATATCAACCTAAAACTTATTCCACACAACCAAGGATCCAAAAAAGGTAAAAACTCAATTTTCCTTGGGAATTTACACATGTAACAATGCAGGTTGTT
Organism: Viscum album; assembly: GCA_963277665.1. NCBI lineage: Eukaryota > Viridiplantae > Streptophyta > Magnoliopsida > Santalales > Viscaceae > Viscum > Viscum album. The sequence goes on along the minus strand of OY728160.1, from coordinate 1,301,810,864 downwards.
ACACTATTCTTGAAAAGTGTAGAGTATGTACATTTCTAAATAATCATACATGTATAATAAAATGCACGATCTCATTTTTTTCTTAACAATAGTTCATGAAACTAAACTTGAACAAGACTCACACTTCCTTACTATATTTCCTTTATGCATGCATAAAACATTGAAATTACATCACACAGTAAGTATTCAAATTCCTTCACACAAGTATATCACGTGATACTTTTTCATCTTCACATAAATCACATAAAAGCCTAAAAAATTCCTAAAAAAATCAATCTCATGGAATAGGTTCACTCAAACTCATGCCTACATATTATCACATGCATGATTCATAAATCCTGTGATATTTCTTCATGAAAATAAGAACATGATTCCCAGTTCTTGATAAAGCTTAGTATCTTCACACAAATAGGTGAATGTGATTTATAAAAACACAAGATCATAGTACCAGATTATCCTTCATGTGGCCATAAAGTCTTTGGAAAGAACAACATGATCATTGAAAAAAATCATCATGAAATCAATGTATTTTATTTTCTCACTTTCAGTCATCTATAAGCCCTCTCAGCTCTCTCAATTTATAATCAACTCATACTTCAAATGAGTAGGGTCAATGGGTATTTATAGAAAAAACTACACCACCTTAAAACCCCAAGTACACTACCTCTCTACACCTAAATGCATTAACTTATCTTGTGCGCTTCACTTACACAGCTAGGTAAATCACCATCACCACTTCACAATAACATCTGCCTTCACAATGCATGGATTTACTTCAAATACCCTTGAATATGCATGTATTGAATAACTTCCATCTACAATTTGAATTTGAAGCAATTCCTCCATGCACAAAAACTCTTATTACAATCATAGGCTTCAATTTCATTAGTGATTTTCTTTAGAAAACTCATAATGAATTAATTTTATGCTTATAGAGTTTCTCATGATCTCATAGGCTCATATAAATCACAATCATGAGCTTGGTTTGATCATGATCATCACAACATGAAATTTTTTAGTTGTATTGAATCCCTTGAAAGGATCAAGGTAGGGGATGAACCCTCTACTTGATCAAACATCACATATAGACCAGATCAGATGAACACCATTATTTATGTTTCTTTTTAAATAGAGTTATAGTTTCATGGAGTGATTGAATACTAAATTGGTTCTTCACTAAACTTATCACTAATTAATAATAAACTATGTTCTGCTGAACATTTGATCCTGCATTGGTGTCGACACCTGAACACACCTTTATACACCCACATGGGGTGAGTACACTTTCTTTCCCCTTACACACCATCCATGCACATCCTGCGGGCACTAAGTGCCCACTATGCCTACCCACAAGAAAGTGCCTTCACTGATGAATCCATATAGTCTTGTCCATCACTATTCTCAATAGACCCCATTACTATCTATGTAAACCTTATTCCCCACCTAAGAAGTGGTTGTATGGGGTCCCTTTGGCTGGCTAGGTGGTTGGAATATTTTTTTAATAAAGTCTTAACAAAAGTGTTATCCAAAATAGAATACCATGACACATAATTCTCAACATCAAATATTATACCCTAATTATCAACTTCTCATAAAATTTCTTCATAATTATACCCTTTCTTTTATTTTGAATATTAATTATAAATTCAAAATCTATTCAATATCAAATCATCTTTACTTTATTATTTGTAGAGAACAATGTGCATTCTATTAATGTAATTAACACATGTCTTGGGAATTAAGATTAACTTTTAAATCATCATAATTATAATAGATATAATTTTTATCTTCACAACTTATTTTCAAAAAATTCAACACCAACACAACTTCAAATTCAATAAACCAATTGAATTCTTTAATCCCCCTTTGGATTTTTTTTCAATACCCATTTAATTTATAAAGTCCATGTTATATTCTCACCCTTACTAACAATAAATCCAAAGATATAAGTACGGGAAGGAATTCTCATCTCCATGATATCATCTTATTCTATAATGAAACATATATACTGATTCTATTGAGAGAAGGATTCCATCACTCTAATCTTATACATGATATAAAATTAAAAAACTCTAAATCTATATGATCCATGCTTGATTTAGAAACAAGATTGATCAAATTTAACATCAATACTATCAATAAATTTTTATCATGTGATACCAATATTAGAACCTTATTTCAAAGGTTGTTAAAAATATATTTCAATTAATCTTCTACATTTATATAAAGAAACATTTTAAAAACATTCAAGTGTAAGAATTCAATTCCCCCTTTCAAATTTCATTTCTCTTTTATCATCAAGTAATATAACTCTCCATTTTAGAGTTGATCTTTCAGAATGATAATAATAGAATATAATCAACATACCTCAATGATGAAAATATTAATTCTCAAGTATTTTAAAATCTAGAATTATGAGATACATCCTTCAATAATAATTTAGATATTCATGAGATATCAACTGAGATATTGATATTTGGTGGTTGTTATTCTATACCCCCTTTAAGAGATGCACTCTATACTTATTAATCATGATTATATTTATTAAATAATAAAATCTAAACATCTTATGATATTATTTTATATATAAAAAAGAAGCAATGTGATTTCAGTAGTACTTTATGATGGATAAATTTCCAGTTGTAATATGTTCACAAATTTTATCAAATTTATGTATCCCCATAAATACATGTTTCACCTCAATTATGTCAACAAAAATAAATAGAATATATAGATAGGAATAATGTGTTTCTTTATTTATCCTTTGTTAGAGAAATAGGGCTAAGAGTTTCTTCTTAACCTAGTTATCTTCTTAGATCGTGTATGCTTCTTCACACATGATAATAAAGAAATTTTAGTTTTATATTTTTTCTCTATCTTCCTAGTCTATTCTAACTATTCTGATCATATGATCAAGAATTGTTTAAGAACATGATAAACCATTATTTTTTATAGACTCTATTTTCAAAATATTATTTTTAATATAAGAAGCCCCAAGTACTTTCTCTTTATTATTAAATAATTCTTCTTTTCTAGGTAGTCATGCCGACAATTTTTTAACTAAATGCCCCAATATATTACTCATTTCACACATATCTTTATAATTTATGAAGATAACCTTTTTAGTCAACTTTTTAAATTCATCATTAGAGATGTATTTCACTAAATAAATCATGTTGGTTATTTTTTAGATTGATTATTTCTTCAATTTAAAGTTGCTTTATTTAGTAACAATGTTCATGGAAAATTAACAATGATCAATGATGTGACCTTTCCTACTATAATAGAAGCATCCCTTATTTGGTGTGACAACCTTCACATAATTATTCACTAAATTCTTGGGAGTTGTTTTTTTATAATCTTTTTATTTTTTTCACATCCCAAGGTTAACATTTCATTTTATTTTCTTACATATTTCTCTTTTTTGTGATTTTATATCCACATTAATATATGATTTGTGAATGATTGGTACATACCACCACTCATCATAACAATGAACACTTCTGTTTTATCACTCACAAAAATATTAAAGGAATTCAGATCTATTATTTATAGATAGATTTATTTTTTTTGTGAATTTTTATTTTATAGTGAAAGTTTCCTCTTTTTTTAAACTCCACTCCACCTATATATAGGCATTTTTTAATTTTTATACAATGAAATATTGTTATAAAAATTTATTTCATGATTCCGAAACTTCCAACAACACTAACAATACCCAAAAATCATGATTTCATCTTCTATAACACATTATGACTATTTTTGACACTGTTGATTTTGGACAACACATTTCTTCTTTTTTATTTCTTTAGGGAATAAGAATTCCAACAATTCTTCACATCCATATTTGAAGATACAATGGATTCCTAATAATTTTTCTTAATCCATGTTTGTCCATATTTTGAGGTTGATTTTCCCTAGTCATAAGAAAAATCAGTATGTACATATTTCTTAAGAAAAATGACTACCTTTTTCAATGAGTTTATAATAGATTTTTCCTTAGATAATATCAATTTATTATTTCCACTGAGTTGAGTCTTTTCATATATTATAATCTTATCATAATTATTCTTAGAAAAACTTTTTTCTTAGTATCTTGGGAAGTCTCAGCTTGTGTATATTTTAGATTTATTAGTTTTTCTTCTAGCTCAAAACACTATAATTTGAGATCAATATTCTCATCTTTAATAAATATAAATCTCTCTTCTCACTAAATCTTCATCATTTGAATATTATATTCATGAACCTAATTTTCCTTTAGTAAAAAATTATAAATATCCTCAATTCTTTTTTCTTTAACATACAGTTGAGAATCTATAACATTCATATATGTATTATGCAGCTTTTCTAGTGTATGGATAACTTCTGTAAAAACCATTTCAATTACATCCTTCTCACACAAAATCCTTTTCATTTCTTCTTCAATCAAATAAACCTCTCTATTGAAAAGTGACATAGATTTTTCTTTTTATTCTTCAACCATAATGAATGTTTCTTTATATAACAACAAATTATATTCCTTTACTCTATAAATTTTTAAGAGATAATTGAAGTTACAAACCTTCTTAGTTAACAATTCTTCCATTTCACCATCTTCTTATTCCATTTGTTTTTTCAAAAAAAAGTTCCATCAAATCCCTAAATATATAAGTAACTAATTTTTTAGAAATTTTCTTTAAATTAAATCCAATTTCATAATTAAACACATCTTCATCACAACTTGAACTTGATTCATTAGAATTATAATCAACTGATTTTACTAAAAAATTACCATTGAGTGCCTTCATATTATAGTTGACCCTCTTTCATCTTTAAGTTCTACTTCAAATTATTTTCCACTCTTTTCTTCATGTTTTTTTTGATTCTTCACTAAAACTTCAATATTTTTACACTAGGAGTAGAGGTAAGATTTTACATCTAAATATCTTCTTAATCTTATTCAAAACCAAATATTCATTTCATATATTTCTGGTATAAACAACTATTCCAATAAAGTAGATCTAACCATAGGTGGAACCTTTATTTTGATACAAATTTAAGTTCTTAATAGATCATGAAATCCTACCGAGGGGGGGGGGGGGGGTGAATCAGGTTTGGACTACTTTACTAAATTATTTTCTTTTACCCCTATTTAATTCAAACCTCTTTCACCTATTATGATTATTAGATCATGTATGCAATATAGAAAGAAAATAAATAATAGTACATAATATTTACAAGGTTCAGTCAAAAGACCTACTCCTTGATGAAACCAGTTAATCCTCTCAATTAAATATTCTTAACTATATGTAAGTGGTTACAACCAAGGAATGTTCCATTCCCATAAAAATTTATTCCTATGGTGTTCCTACTCCAGGGTACCACTAGAGACCTTGAGTTCCCACCTACACAAGAAATCAAAATATAATCTTGTTGTTTCTTTATATAACTCTCATGTCTCATAGGAGGATATTTATACTGCATCATACAATGTTAATAACATCCTATTGGACTTAATATACTTAATACTCACACTAAAGTATTTAACTTCCTCAGATATTATCCAAAAATAGAAATATCTTTGTCAACTTTTGACTTCTTTTTGACGACCTCGAGATGTAATCTTCCTCTACAAAAAATTGGTTCACTTGATCTACTTATGTAGACTAATTAAAGAACATAGAAAACTAATGATAAAGTTTTCATAATATTTATCACTATCTAGTGATATTCAAATGATCTGGACCTTATCAATTCACTAAACAATCAGGTATAAATGCCTTTTAAAACAACTTCTTCAGTCTCAAACTTCACTGCACACTATTCATGAAAAGTATATTGCATGTTCATTTATAAATCTTCATGTATGTATGAAAAAATGCATGGAATTATCATTTTTTTCTTCATAGTAGTTCGTTCAAATAAACTTGTACAAGACTCACATTTCCTTACTATATTTCCTTTATGTATGCGTATAACATTGCATGTGCATCACGTAGAAAGTATTTAACTTCCTCCATGAAAGTATATCATGTGATACCTCTTCTTCCTCATGTAAATAGCTTAACAAACACAAGAAATTACTCATGAAACATTGATATTATATAAAAGGTTCAATCAAACTCATGCATCCATATTATCACATGCATGATTCACAAATCTTGTGATATCCATTCATGGAAATAAGAACGCGATTCACAGTTCTATAAAAGGAATAATATCTTCACATAGCTAGGTGAATGATTTACACAATTATGATATAATGGTACTAGATCTTCCTCCATGTGTATGTGAAGTATATGTAAATCACAACATGATCATCACACAAAAACTTCACAAAATCAAAGCATTTTCTTTGTTATATTTCGGTCTTCTCTAAGCTCTCTTAGTTCTATCAATTGATACTCAGATCATACTCCAACCAAGGAGGGTTGGGGTTATTTATAGAAAAAACTCCACCACCTTAGTACCCTAAGAACACTTCATTTACACACCTTCATGCATTGATTTATATCATGCGCTTCACTAACACGGCTCAGTAAATCACCATCTCCACTTCACGAATGTATCTTCCTTCACAATGTATGGATTCACTTCAACTACCCTTGACTACACATGGCCTGAATAACATCCAACCATCATTTCCATCTGAAGAAAATCCTCCATGCATAAAAAATCTCATTACATTCATGAGATTTTAGTTATTCTATGATTTGTTTTATATAATTTATCAATCAATTCGTTTTATACTAATAGAATGTCTCACGATCTCATATGCTCGTCCACATCACAATCACGAGCTCGGTTAGAGCGTGATTATTGTGAAATTTGATTTTTCAATTTTACAAAATACATCTGATGGATTAAGGTAGAATATGACCTCTCGACTTGATTGAATGACTCAAATAGATTGGATTAGATGGCCTCTGTTCTTTACGTATCTTTTTAAATAGAGCTACAGTGTCATAAAGAACTTGAATTCCACATATATTCTTTTTTAGTATTATTACTACCTAATAATACACTTCATTCCACTAAATGTTCAAGTTAACATTTTGGTTAGCACCCATACACACCTTGACACACCCACATAAGGTTAGAACACCTACTTTCCCCCTGTGCGCTACTTGTGTGAATCCTACAAACACTATATACATACTCATTTGCAAGTTATATAACCCATTCCTTCATGTATGATTGTCCATAACTATTATCAACCACCACCCTGGCTATCAAGGTATGTAACACCCCAAGATTTCATAGTACGTTATCTCATTAAAGTAATTCAATAGCTTTCTCTACACGCAACATAGAGTTCGAGCGTACCAAAACTTACCAAACTAGCCGTTCAAAAAGCGGTTATGAATAGAATTAACTACATTTTGAACCTTATATACTCTATATAATTTTAACATCCATATTATGTGTTTCTTAGACATAATATAAGAACAAATTCAATTTTTCAGATAAAGGAAGTATTTTTCAAAAAATGCAATTTTACCGCCTATTAATGGTGAACCTTTTTTTAAATGTAATATTTAACACTTTAATATTAAATTTGAAAAAATAAAATTCTTATTTAGAAGTGATATATAAAAATTTAGTTTGGATAAATTTTTGGTGTTTTTCTGATAACTTTCATATTTTGATGAATAGTGAAAAATGCTAAATTTTAATTGAAAATAACTTTTTTAATCAAAATAATTTATAGTGTTAAATTATATATTTGAATGGTTTTTAAGTATAATTAGATTATATTTTTATCATTTAATACAATTTAGGTCATTATAAGTAATTTCACATTAAAAATTTGACATAAACACATGTCAATCTTTTGATAGTTTTTATTTTTTTTTTAAAATCTGCTTTTTGGTTTTGACAATGGGAATTAATTTTAAATTAATTAATGAAACTTCTATGTTTTTAATTTGGTAAAATAGAAAAAAAAAATTTATTCGAAATATCAAAATTATCTTAGGGTGAATTTTTGGTATTTTTCTGAAAACTTTCAATTTTTGATGAATAGTGAAAAACACTGCGTTATTGTTTAAAACCAAATTTTTATTTAAATAATTATTTATTTTATTTAAATTTATTTTAAGTCAAAATAGATATATAATACCTATATAATTTCAATGTAATTCATTGGATTCATTTTATAATTAAATTAGATGTATAAAATTTTATTGAACTTTTTACCGTCTTTTACCCACCTTCTAGGAGCATTTGCAAATTTTCATAAAACTTAATTTTACCACTTCTATGAATTGAATATAAAAAATATGAGAGACACGGTTGAAATCAGTAAGTAAAATGTGGTTCAATAAGATGAAAATAATTTTTAGTGAATAGTAACTTTTAACTTTTATTTACCACGGTTAAAATTAAATAGGGTAATTAAAGGTAAAAATGATATTAATATTACCGTAAAACATGTCCTAATTCTATTTAAAAGCAACCTTAGGAATAAAATATGATCCTTTTGGTCCACTTGGATTAGATTAGGACATTTATTATTATTTTATTTAAAGAAGAGTTAAAAGTGTTAAATTCAAAGTTTAATAACTGAACCATTTTTAATATAGGGTTATACATAAGACAAATTCGACTATAAATATTCATTAGAAATATAAAAATATTTCCTACATAATGGTATTTTATTTACAATTTTCAGACATTAAATAATTAAATTTATTTATGACACAATGATGATGCAATAATTACCTTCTTAATGAAATATTAAAATAATTGATATTATTAATATTAAAATAAATATAATTTGAAAGTTTTGATGACATAAAAGAATTTTATAGGTTAATATTACATGTTATAGTTGACTATATATATATATTTCGAAGTGATAAGGTTGTTATGACTTTCACAAAAACAAAATGCCAAATAGTGTCAAAATTTACATAAATTAATTTTTAAAACAAATACTATATTATTGGTTGATATAATATTCCTAAAAATCTATGTTTCAGTAAAAGGGCTTAAATAATATTATATATGTCATTAATGAACCACTTTAGGTTCTCTTGGAAGTTTAGAGTAAGTTTATTAACCATATAGTGTAAGAATACAAGAAGACACAGTAAAAGTTAAACTATTTAACTAAGAGTTAAATCTAAAAGATAAGGTTAAAATGGTAACCTAAAATTTTATAAAACCTATTTGTTGAGAGGATTTCGACCAATAATCACCTAAGGATCTAAATAAATTAATTTTTATCCATTATAAACCGAATATGATTGTATAATAAATTAATATTTTAATCTTTTCCTAAAGTGACCCTCACCCCCCTTATAAAAGGGAACTTCTCCTTCTCTAAAAATAACACCTCCAAAGCCATTTGGCTCAGCCAAACCAAGACAAAATATTCTCCCAGATATCCTCCATTAATCCTAGAGGCCTTCCTTTTGTCATAAATCCAACCTAAGGAGCCTTTTTGTCAACTCAAAAGGAAACACCTGAAGAAGAGGTAATAATTTCACCACTCTCTTTCATGTTATTTTCTTCTTCCACTTTATCTTTCTTTGTTGTTTCCATTCTAAAATAATAAATCCACTATATTATACATACTGTGATGTTGTTATAAAAATTTTACAACCATATTCATTATTTTATCCATCAAATGAATGAAAAAGTCACCATACATGCGTACGTACGAATTACCGTCTCCACGAACGCGATGAGATTCATTTACATGTTCACCATTCAACGATGATTATAAAAATATATATTATTAATAAGTATGTAATATATGAAATAATAATTCTACTGGATATATATATATATATATATGTACTAACATATATCTTATTCACTTCTGTTCAATATGATATGAAAACAGAAACAAAGTTTATGCGTACGTACGGCCTACCGTCTCCATAAACGGTATTTTCCATTTCATATATCTATCTATTATACACACACATATATATATATATGATATATAAATCATGTTTTATATTCTAGAAGTATTTAAATCATGATCTAAATGACACGAACAAGAATAACAAGTTAAAACACGTACGATAAAGAAAGCCCGAACGACCCGAAGGCCTTCATTTTTATTGATTTTTGATAACCCCATTTCAAGGGATGAGGGGGAACCCTCACAAGGCCCGTAGGCTTAGAGATTAAATGGACCATAGGCTTAGGATATTACATGACCTGAAGGTCTTAGAGAATTCAACCAAACAATCTACAAGGAATTGCCCCTCCCCAGCATCAGCATCGTGATAGTAGCTCTCCACCTTTGCATGACTGTCTGGCTAGGCTTCATGTACAAGCACAGGATGGTCCCGATGGCATAGCCATACCCTCTCATTCTGAAAAATAAACTTGACTCTACTCTGGTGAGTTCACCTACTCTGAATCCTATTCTAGGGTTGCTCTTTTTTGTAGAGTATGTCTCAGAAAACTGCATGTGGCCTGAAGGCCTTGAGGTGGCCCGAAGGCCTTAAATGTGGCCCGAAAGCCTTAAGGACTCCAATCCCAAACCAATGGCCCAAGGAGAATAGTTCCAATTGCTATAGTACCAAATAGTACCTACTACAGTAATTGCTACAGTGCCTACTTCAGTACCCACACAGTGTACAATTCTGCTATAGTACCTATACAGTGTACAGTTCTGCTACAGTACCGCACAATGTACTGTCTGCTGCAATGCATTCTACAGTCCCCTGCTATATTTCTTCTATAGTACCCCCCAGAAATATGCCTCTACCTAGTTTTGAACCCGGGTCTCGTGGATGCACTTAAGGATACCTCACCAACTAGGCTGAGGCTCATGTGCGTACGATAAAGAAAGCAATTATTACCCGAAATGTTAATTTAACATGGATATTATTATTCAATAATTATTATAAAGTCATAAATGAATCAAGTATGAAATAATAAATATAAATATAGTTTTTGTATAATTTAACAACATACTATGGTCATTATACAGGAGTTTAAACGTACCCTCAACCAAAAAAAAGTGCAAGGTAAGGGTTAATTCCTCAATCTCATTATTATCCAAGATTGTTTATGTATAAGTATTTTCTGGGACATATTTATTATCCATGTACGTGTTTCATAAAATACATTTCAAAAATGATTATTTTAAGTAAATCTTTAACTAAAAAAACATTTTAAATGTTTTAAATATTTATCCTACTAAATCATTCTCATTAATGTCCTTGTTTTCAAAATGGTTTTAAGGATTTATTTATATGGAAATGAATGTTTTAAAATATTAATTCCTTTCAAAAGTTTCAAAGTGGTATGGGACAATTTGATTCAAAAATGTATTTTAAATTTCTTCCTTTCTAAATTGTGTGACTTTTAAATGTTTTCATGAAAAAGGGATATTTCTCTCAAAGAGTTTTACTAATAATTTTCAACTACGCCAACATCCTTTTGGGATATTATTCTTGATTGAGGTTGATTTATTATAAATATAGTATTTAATATTATATTGAATGAGTTATGATATGTTTGACTATGAATGTGCTATTTTTATACCATTCATGGTTTATGGTTAATGTATTAACATTTCGTATGCTAGTTTTAATACTAATGTTTATGTTATGTTTAAACCTTTTCCTATGAGGAATGCATTGGACTTAGTAAGTGATGGGTGGAACCTGCTATAGCTCCACGATGCATCGGTAGGTCTCATGAGACAAACTAGTGTCTTGGCACAAGGCCTTGACAAAATCTTATTTGTGGTCTTGGAATAAGGAATTGACTATGTGGTTATGAAGTCTGGAATTATGCATTCCATCATTATAAAATTGGCTATTGATATTGCATGTGATTATTCGACTAGTAGAATATACACGTGAATAAGTAAATGGAATTATTTGATTTATCTTTTCCATATTATGATGAATTTTAAGTTTAAAAGTCTTGTGTTTTAGTGTTATACATTGACTTAAATGTTTATGCTTATTTATGAATGTTTCCGCTATATTGTTATCCTTACTGAGCATCTGAGCTCACCCTTTTCTTATGTTTTATTTTCCCAGGATTCCAAGAGGTGTTTTATGATTGATAAGAAGGGTTAAACTAGAGGATTAATGGAATTCTCAAAGGATCATTTATATTGTGTATTATTTTCTAATGTGTAATGTAACGTTCATGTATGCAATCTATTTTCCAAGACTGTTAAACTGATCGGTCTTTCGGGACTTGATTCCTTGTAATCATTCCAATGTATTAAAATAATGCACCGACTTTGGGCTTATGGGGTTGGGGAGTTACAAGGTAGACCCTATTTACCACATAAGTAGTGGCTTAATGGGCCCCCTTTTATTATTTAGGTGGTAGTTATATTTTTTAATAAATGATTAACAAAAGTGTTATCTAAAATAGAATACCAAGCCACATAATTCTCAACATCAAATTCCATGCCATAATTCTCAAATTCTCATAAAATATCTTCATAATTCTCCTATTTATTTTATTTTGGAATTAAATTATAAATTCCAAATCTCTTCAGCCTCAAATCATCTTTACTTCATTATTTATAGAAAAAACATGCATTCTCCTAATTCAATTAGCACATGTATTGGGCATTTAGAATAGCTATTCAATCATCATAATTAGAACACATTGAATTTTCATCTTTATAAATTATTGAAAAAAATTTAACACCAACACAACTTAAGTATAAATAAACCAATTGGTTTCTTCATAAAGAACCTCTCAATTTAATACATCCATTAATAATGTATGGGTCCTCCAAATATAATTCCCTTGATGAAATTCACATTCAAATGCATCATAAAAGTAAAAAAATATGGGAAAATAATATCTCTATTTGAAAAAGTTTTAATAAAATTATTTACTAAAGACTAATAGGGTTAATTGATTATTAAGTTTTCTCATAATTTTTTTTTGAAAAATGTATAAAACTCTATTATAACTACATCTAATTTTTTAGGTAATAATATATATACAATGCCAAAGGTAGTAACTGGTCTAGAAAAATATGTGAATAATGAATTTTTAATCCTTATAACCTATGATACTTTATATCAACACATCTTGAAATTTTACTTGAATAACTATCACATAATTTCATATTATTTAATATTTTAACGAATGTATTTATTTCAATATTTTTCAGTAAAAAAATGCAACAACAAATTTCCATTATTATATGAACATTGTTCTTTCTTTATATTCATTTATTTTAAGTATTTCTAGGAATTAAGATGGTCCTTTTATTTCCTATTCTCATAAAGTATTGTAAAAATCAAGTGGTCACATACATTATTCTCAATATACATAACATCATGGTTATGATGTAGTAAATTAAATTCCCAATATGAATGCTTAAAAAATATAAATCTTTTCTTCCATTGTTGTGTTCCAACTTCAACTAATGATATACATCAAAATCATTTCCCACTATTTCTCAAATGATGGGACTTCCTAAATTATTATTCTATATTTAATAGTTGTGACAATATTTTTAAACCTATGTGTAACTTTGATCATGGTCTACTATAATGGTTCCATTAAATTTTGACTTTTTTAACCAAAATCTATTAGGTAGATAAAGAAATAAAATTTCAAAAAAGAATAATATTATTTTCTATAATATAGTCATTCATGATCAAAATAAATGTTATAAGATAGAAAAGAAAACCAATGTGAGTGTCCCAACAATATAAGTTATGAAGTGAAGAGATTTAACTAATGTTCAACATCATGATTTTTTAATATTTTATAGCAAACTCTTCATATATTTCAACACAATTTTTTTATAAATCTTGAAATTATAATTAGTTTATGAAATTATACATCAATGTAATTTCCAAGAATTTTTTTTCTTAGAATAATAATTAAAATAATTAAGGATTTTTTTATATACACATCCACGGAGGAATATTTTAAGGGATCAAAACAATCAAAAAAATTCTATAATTGGTACTTAAAGTCCCAAGTGGGTTGGATTTATCAATAATCAACCCTAATCACATATTCCAATAATTTTAGAAGGGGGGATGGGGGGATGAAAGCATGCTTATTTTTTTACATATTTGTTGGTGACTATTTAATAACCACCATGAAATAAAATCACTTTCTTTATAGATGGTTTATTAAATCAAAACCAACACTAAAAATGACTTTAATTAATAAAATTCTTATAGTGAAATAAATATAAAAAATATTGTAAAAGTAAAGGGAAATTATTGATAATTATCTTAATTTTCCAAAAATAATTCTTATTTGCAATATTCCCTAATAGTTAAAATGTTTTTATCATCATATCCAAGACTAGGATGATCTAATACATGGGTATTTTGTGGGGAAATATTATCTAAACAATCATTGAAAATATGTTGAGGTATTTTTCTAATAATGACAGTAAAATGACGATTTAAAAACATTTCTACTTAAAAATATTTCTAGAATAATACACCTACAACACCCTAATATTTTAAATTATATATTCCTTTAAGACCTAACATGTTTGATAGTGTGTGACACACACAACATTGAACCACAATGAACCATGTAACAATATATAAGCGTTAAAATGTAGCCGTAGAATTGGAAGGTAAAAATAGCTGTTACAGAATTATGAAATATACATAGAAATAAAAATAAATATCATTACTAATACTAAGGTATTAATAAAACTCAATTTGTATATCTAAATAACTAATAAGACCGATTTATACTTTAAAATTTAAATTTTCTAAAAATTAACTTTTTTATGGTCTTAATTTTAAGATAAAAATTATATTATGGATAAAATATATTATTTAAATGAATAATATTTTATCACCAAATTTTATTAGTAATTTATAAGAAATAATAAGAAGAATAGTTAATATTTTAAAAAGTTATTTTCCTATGAAAACGATTTTCATTATATATATTTATGTTTTTATTTAAAAGTAAATTATCAAATTTAAAAATATTAATTTGAAATAATTTACTTCATTTTTGTATTTAGAATAAAAATATTATATTAATATAATTTTTTGTTTTTTATGAAATAATTTATTTTTAGTTGAATAGTGAAAATATAGTTTTTACTAAAACCATAACATTTATGGATATATCAAGAAGTAAATATAAATTAAATACTTATAAAAAATTTTACATGATCAAAGATGTATTTAATGAGTAAAACTATACATTTTAAAATACTATCATAGATTTATAAAATCTATGTTTAACATTTTATAAGATTAATTAATATTTCCCAATAAAAGATTTTTTTTGTATTTTATTTTAATTAAATATTATTATGGTAAAATTTGGTTTTGGATTCATTTTAAATCCATATAATTTTTTTTATAATAAACCAAATTATTTCATGAAAAAAAACATTTATAATTTTATCATATGCATAAATATTAATCTTGAAAAATACACTACCTCTAAAAATAGGTTTTCAAGCTTTACTTGCATTTATGTTAAAATTAATTTTTCTTACACCTAGACATTTTATTTGAAAAAATGGAATTTATATTTGTAATCATTTAGTAAAATTTTTATAAAAATTATCATTTAATTTTCAATCATAAAAATAATATTATTAGGATCAATGCTAATTATTACAATAACGACAAAATTTTTATTTTCAAAGAATTTTTTTATTAACATTGTATAATTTTTATGTTATGGTTATGTTGTAGGTAATAATTTATTTGTTTTTCGTATATGTTTTGACTTGTTATTTTTGGTCCAATTAATTAAATAATGGTTTTCTCATCTAAAAAATTGAAAACATGAGGTAAATATCATAAATATTCATTATTTAATTATTTAGAGTAGTCCATAATATTTAGTGATTGGAAATGATATACATTGTTCATGGAGATGGTTGGTCGTATGTACACATGAATATTGTTTACATTTTCATATCGTATTGAAAGAAAGAAAATTAAATGATATATATATATATATATATTATAATTCTATTGTAGTTATTATTTATATATATCACATATGATTATTAAAACCATACATAATACATTCCATGTAAAATGAGAATAAATAACATCGCATCGTGAGGCGGTAGTCCATCAGACACACGAACAACGATATTATATTCCCCCAAAAATGTAAATCAGGAAGTTATGTGTGGTATTAATAATTAAAGAAGAATAATAACATCATAAATATAATATATATCACATATAATATACAAACCCATCATTAGGACCAACTTTTAAGGGTGGTAAATTAAAAACAAACGACATCGTTTTGCGAGGTGGTAGTCATTGTACACACGAAAACTGATTTCATAACCCATTTGATGGAAGTGTGTGTGATTTTAGCTCATAAATTTAACATAACAACATATAATTTTATTTTTATTCTTAGGATATTATATATTTACAGTATAATAATAATTAAAGTATGTGGAGAAAGAAATAAAATAAAGATGCTCGTTGAAGAACATTACCTCTTCTTCGAGTATCCTCTTTATGTTTTCAATAAAGCCTTCAAATTATATATTTATTCACAAAAAAGTATTCAAGTATGATTGGGGGTAATTTTTAAGTGGTTTTGGTAGATATTGGTCGATCCAAATGGCTTGAGAGTTCTAAATAAGAGGAGAGTGAGTTACCTTTTATAGTTGAGGATGAGTGGCATTCTTGTAAATACTCAAATGTATTCAATATAAGGAGGTCTCCCTTACCTCATGTGGATACAAAAATGAATAATAATGAAGGTTGGGTTTATTTTGTGTATACACACATCCACTACAAAAAAAATAAACTCATAAATTTCATTTCATTCTTTAGTCCATATGTTTACTCAATTTTACCATTTTTACCACAGTAAGTAGTTTTCTAACCTAGGTAATTTTTCCTTTAAGAATAATTTAAAGTGAGAATTATTATAAAATTTATACCCAGTAAATATAAAATATATACCTAATTTATTAAATAAAAATATCATGTGTGTTGGAAATTAATTTTACTAGAAGCACATGTAATGTGTAAAAACACTACTTTAACCCTAACCGTATTAAAAAAGTTTTTATTATTTAGGGTTCAATTTGTACATTATAAAAGATAAATTTGTCTATTAATGGAATATATATTATATTTATTAAAATTTAAAAAAAAACTTGGAAAAATATGTGTTTTTTATTAATTTTAAATCATTTAATGAATTATCATTTATTATAAAATAGCATTATGTCAATTTTGACATCATTTATTTAATTTGAATTTATAAATATCAAGATAATGATGGAATTAAAATATATTATTTTAAAAAAATTATATAATCATCTAAAAAAATTGATTTAAATCAATAATTAATTCAATTTACATTAGTTTTAATATTTTAGTACCATTCATTCTATTTAATTATTAACTCAATAATTCAAACGTTGGCGTTTCCTAATCATTTGAAGTAATTATTTCATATATAAAAATTAAAATAAATTATCTTGATAAAAACACATTTAACTTTGAAAATTATTTTTATAACTAAACATACAATGTTTTTTCCCAATCCTAAAGCATTATAAATAATAAAGGAAAAGGTTATGTTTTTTTCTCTTTACTTAACATATTATATAGGTCAATTTCAAATAATAGTATCCAAATAACTCATTAAAATATATTATAAGGTGATAAGGGTCTAAATACATCTATAAAATGGGTTTTGGACAAGTTGGTAGGTCATTGTATCACTTATATAATAAATTTAATCCCCCGATAAACTTATTTTTACCTTAATCATGGTAACTAATATTAACTATTTTCACCAAAAATTATAGTAAAAAATAATTTTAACCATATTATATAATATAAAATATTCTAATTACAAATATATAATCCATTTTTTCAAATTCAACTCTTGGAAGTGACGGAATTTAATTTAAAATTAATTCCTCAAATGCGTCGAGAAAGAAGGTTTTTAAAGAGAAAATGTTTAAAAGTTTATAATGTTTTATATCAAAATTCAACATGAAAATTATTCTAACAACCTAAATTGGATTATTTTATATAAAATTGATCTAATTTTACTTTAAATAAAATTCAAAATATAATTTAACCTTATAATTTATTTTAATGAAAAGGCATTTTTCAATTAAAATTCAGTATTTCCAATATTCATCAAAAATTAAACTTTTCATAAAAGATTAAAAAACTAATCCTAAGATAAATTTTAAATTATGATTTAAAAAATGAAGTTTATTTTTTCAAATAAATTTTCTAAAATTATTAAAAATTAGTTTTTTAATGAGTGCACTATAAAAATTTAACAAAACTATTTTTTAGGGAAAATAGTTTTAAGTGTTGAATTATATTTATCTCATTATATATATGTTCTAGAAAACACATAGGATAAATTTTAAAAATTATATTTAATATATAATATATAAATCTTATTAATATAAATCACTAATATTTTTTTTAAATTTATTGGTATAAAACACACTTGTATGCATAAAAATAGTTTTTTAGAAAAAATATATCTTTTTATTTTCAAAGCGGTTTTATTTTCATTTTAGATTAAATTTTTCACCAAAGAATTCATTATATAATAATGTGTATTTCATAATTTCATAATTTAGTTAAGCATATCCATACCCAACATTCAAATGGATAGGTGAGAACTATTTTATAATAACATTTTAATAGAATTTCATTTTTCATTTAAACTTGGTGTTTCTAGTAATGCAAGCTAAACTCGATATTGTGTACCAAAAGAAAAACTTATTATTGTGTGTAATATAAGTAAAACTCAGTGTTATTTTTATGGAAATAAAAAATCAGTATTTTGTGTAACACAAAATATCAAAATTATTAAATTAATCTTAAAAAATACATTTATTTCAAAAAATCTCAGGGTGTTACATTTTACCCCCCTTTAAATGAATTTCTCCCTTGAAATTCATATCGGTCATTAAAGGTTTATCATTTAAAAAAATTCCTTCATAGAAACCCACATAGTACAAATGAATAATAAAATACCCTTTAAAAAGGTAAGTTGGAAACATAACTATTACCCAATGTAACTCATAACTAGGTTTCCATATAGGAGAACATAGGTGGGAAGTTAAAACATAGACATAGAAGAGATAACTAACAACCAAATATTGATGGATAGTTTTAGAGAACATGGTCAGGATAAAGTTAATGATCACAAATCCATAAACCAAAGAGTCTTGAAAAGGGTCCTAATATATCATCAAAAAATAATGATAACAGGGCAACATTTTATTTCTAGCCCCATTTCCTAATGTTGAGTAATTTTCACAAGAAGATATGCTTACTCGATTTCAATCCATTACATAAGCACAATCTCATACATAGGTTATGAATTGATCAATTCCCACATAATCTCTTAATACATGAAAAAAGGATAATTTTTTTGTGTCTGAAAAACTAATGGATTATAAGATCCATAAATAGAATGATAATTCATTTTAACTATCTTTAGTTTTAATCCCTACAAAATGATTAGAAAAAGTTATCCAATATGGATAAATCTTCATATTTTAAAGTAATAAATTAATATTTAAAACTCCATACAAAGTTAAACTTCATGTATTTCATAAATTGTTATCCTTATTACCCTTCTAAAATATAAAAAACCAAAACTTTAGAAACATGTCACTAAATTTACAAAATGAACTTATCATTAATCCCTCAAACATTATCAAAGATTTCATAATTTTTAGATACCAAACATGTGAATACATTCATTGTGTGTTCTATTGAAATCAAAATTACCATAAAACTTATTGAAAATAGTCATTATTCTTCATTCCTTACATAAAAAAATATTATTGGATATATTCTTTAAATCCAAAAATGATATAAACTCCAGCTACGATAACATAAACCACTTTATCAACAATTCATTAATCTGTTGCATGATAATCATTAATATGTCATTTAATTTATCCTAATCAATTATATATTTATCCCAACATCATTATCTAAACATCAGGAATAGATTAAGGGTTATCTCTCCCTTGATTATGTGTTTTCCATGAATATCACATTTACATTAAATCACTTTTATATTCCATCAGTTCTATTTAACATATTCTTAAAACTCCTTAATGAAAAGCTACTGTGGAGAAATATATTGATGTTTCATGATTCTAACAACCAAAATACCACTAATAAAAATATAATTCTTTGAATCTAAACGCATAAATACATCAATCATTCAACTTTCTTCATAAACCATTAACTAGGTTTTGTCATCTTATTCCTTAACACTTTTTCCTTTTATATGCCATTTATAGTATCTTAATAATTGGAAATATAACAATTACTCATACAACCTTGCTGATTTTCTTTACATGATTTCCCTTTAGAACATGATTTTCATAATTCATATACTTTCAACACTTAAAATATTAATCCAATGATAATATCACAGGGAGACCAATATTCCCATCCATTGGATTAACTAAATTTTTCATTTTTCATCATAAATTGTTTACTTTGTGTCCTTCTAATTTACACATTAAACATTTTATAATTCCTTTGAGATGTTACTTGGATTGATAATTTACACATTTTGAGTAATAAGAAACTAAATATTCTTTCTTATATGATCACCACTACCCAAACTATCAGCAAACTCCATCCTTGCCTTCTTTTGTGAGTCTGAGAGTTGGTTAAGGTACAAATCGTTAATCGTGTTACATGATAACTTATTAGGTATGATCACAATACCCTTTACTCCAGTTATCATCCAATTTTACTTCTCATAAGAAAATTATTCATCACATTCAGTGTTAACATAGTTACTTTGGGTTTCATTCATTGACTAAAACCGTAAATCATAATGTGAACAACACTAATCATAGTGGGGAACCACATAATCATGAAAATTCACTTATAGGTAGTCTAAATCAAGACACTTACCTTAATTTATGATATCCTTGGTCATTAATAGTTATAAACTATTTAAATCCTTCATGATGGTTTATAAAGTGTTTGTGAATTTCAAAATCATATCCCCCAGGAGTGTTAAACCAGGTTTGTAGCAAGGCCCATTGTCATGCACCAGTTCCGGATCGAGTCTAGATCAATATGATGTTTTGATGTTGTTAACACTAGGTAAATTTTTTATAGAGCCACATCCACATGTATTATCCTAACATGGATATAATTTTATGGAAACCAATCACTCTATACTTTACCATAATTATAGGATATTTTCCTATTATATGAATCATCCTTAGACTTATCCTTACAGAGATCCCTAGATATATCCTCAGAAATATCCCAAGGTATCTCACTAAAGTATTCTCATAATATTTTCCAATGGTTAACTAAACCATTCCATTGATACCAAATATAGTGACCCTAGCTTAACATATATTTATATTATGTCATTTTGGATAAATATTCATTACATTACACAACCACATTCCTAAATACTATAAAAATTTAGTTCCTTTGGAAACATGATACAAAATCTTCTAATTTGGTGAATGATATTCAACATCCCCATAAGGATATTATCACATATTACTTCTATTAGGAACACCCTAATTAAAATGCTCAATATAACCTGGGTAACAAAACATAATAAGGGGTTATCTCGGATTCTCAATAAGGGTGAACATAAGAGATATCATTCTATAATTATATAGAAGTATAAGATAACTATAAGGGTGTGTGATCATGAACACGGACTAAAACAATTTCATACCCAACCTATCAGGGATTATAAACATGATTCATGGTAGAAAACATTATCCTTCTAAAAAATTGGTCCATAAGAGTGAGAAAACATCACAAATGAATCACGAACCACAAGCTCATGTCATAAAAGTTTGGAACCATCATAAATATAGAAAATCATTTTAGGTGAAAAGGTTAACTAAAAATACCATCAACATAGTTGATCAAGATACACCTATTCCCCATAGTGTATAAAGATGAACATATTACCCATTATGGATCAAGACACACCTATTTCCCATACTCGATCATGAAACACCTATTTTTTATAGTGGATCAGGACACATCTATTTCCCATAGTAGATAAATCTCATCCACTTATTTCCCATTTTTATCTCATGAGATATAAATCCTTACGTAATTAATTGGAGGGAGATATAGGTCCCACACATCACATAGTGAAATTAGGCATATGTGTGCCATAAGATCATAAACATTCATCATATCATAACCCATGAAATAAAATGGGTATTAAAAAACTTCCATCACATATTAACATGTGGAAAATATAAATGTTTCATAATAATTTCATCATAGAATAACCAATTAAAAAGATAAATGTTTCATAATTATTTAATAATAGTATAATCCAAGAAAATTAGTGGGTTTCATAATTTTTTTTATCATGGTATAACCTGTGAAAGAGAAACAAGTTTCATAAATATCATTCCATCAAAACATAAACCATTCAGAGAAATAATATGAATAGTATCCTTGGATCATACCCCTAATGAAGAATAAGTAACACAATGTATTTCATCTTATATTTAAAATAATTTAAAATATCATTTAAAATATTTCTTCAGGAAAATATCATTTCCACTTAAAAAACTCTTTTCAAAACATAGAATATTTTGAAAACCTTTTTCTTTGAAAATAAAGATGAAAACTCACAAAGGAAGCTTTAAAAATAATTTAAAAAATTATAAAAGAATAAATATTTTTAAAAATAATTTTATTTGAAAATAAGAATAAAATATCATTTAAAAAAATTGAAAACATTTTCAGAAATCATTTTTTTGAAAGAAAACAGATTTCTAACCAAAGGGAGAAATAAGGTCAAATTTTCTTAGAAAAAATTTATTAATTATACTGAGTACGAAATAGTGGAAAAATGGTTCCATTAAATAAAGATATATTAAATAAAAATAGGAGAATAAAATTCATTAGAATTATTGAGAGTTATATCATGATATTTTATCATTGGAGACTTAATCATTAACAGTCCTGATAAATGATAAGATTGTAACATAAATTTTTACCACTTTGGCGACATTAAATCATAAGCCCCACGGAGGAAAAACATAAAATTAAAATTAAAATATCACGAGGAAGAATAATTTCATGATATTAAATGTAAAAGGGTCTATACATACACCTCATGAATTAATATAGGTTCACAACATTTTGTACATCTCAAAGAAAACATATTGAGAAAAAATCTATTATCGATTTGGAAACTTTTGAACCGTAAACCCCATAAAAGATATATCCTAAAATTGATATATAAAAACCAATAATTTAATTCATAATAATCTTAAAATAAATTCATGGGAACTATATACACTACATAAAATAATTAAGTGATGAATATAAAATGTGTCCCATGGAAGTAAAAAGTGAGACGAAAATCCCTTACCTTAAGTCTTGATTTATGTAATACTAATTCAAACCTCCTTTATATTAAATATAACTTTATTATAAATCTATTAAATAAATATACTCATATATATAATACCATATATGTTTTATTATGAATATTTGTTACTTGTTTATTAAAAATTCCTTGTTAAAGTCACGTTTTGGGTATTAACCACTTTATTTTTCATATATGTTTTGACCTATTTTTTTATCATGTTAATTTTATCATGGTTTAATAAAATACATAATTTTAATCATGATTTAAATATAATACATATTCATTATATATGTATTTATAGTAGTCTATAATATTTAGTGATAGGAAATGATATACATTGTTTATGTATACAGTAGGCGTACGTAAACATGAATGTTATTTCCATTTTCATATCATATTGAAAGAAAGAAAAGTAAATGATATATATATATATTATCATTATAGTATAATTTTTATTTCATATATATCACATATGTTTATTAAAACAAAACTTAATACATTCCATGTAAGACATGAAGAAATTACATCGTTTCGCGAGAAGGCAGTCCCTCATACACACGAACGTTGTTATCATATTCCCTCAAAATGGAAAGAATGAATGTATGTGTGATATAATAATTAAATAAAAATAATAACATCATAAATATAATATATATCATATATAAACTATAAAATCATAATTATTCCCAACCTTGAAATGTGTTAATGGAAAAATGAATGACATCAGTTCACGAGGCAGTAGTCTGCCATACACACGAATGATGACTTCATAACCCATTTGATGGAAGTGTGTGTGGTTTTACTTCATACCATTCTAGAACCATTAAAATCTTCAAAAATTCATTAAAATTATGAATAACTAACCATATATTCTGAAAAACCCAATGAGAATGTGAAGGAACTACAACCACACCAAACAATCAAACAACCTTTTCCCTTCCCTCAATGCATGAGAGGAAAATCTAAACCATAACTGAATGAAACTTTGAGGGAAATATTCTCTCAAGTTAAGTTGAACATCACCCTTCTAGATGAAATCCAAACCATTCCTGCCTACTACAAGTACCTTAAGGAATTTTTCACTTTTAAAAGGAAATTTTCACATAAAAAACAAGTACTTTTGGTTGCTAATGTGAGTACCACTATTCAAGGGACCATTCCTACAAAGTTGAAAGATCAAAGATGTCCATACATCAATGTTGAGATATGAGAGAACAAAGTTGTCAAATACATTTGTGATATGGGAGCCAGTGTGAACCTAATTCCTTATTCCATGTATTGTCAGTTAGGGCTCAAATAACTCCAACCCACATCTGTCACTCTTCAACTTACTAATCATAATATTCGAGTTCCTAAGGGGATCATAAAGGATGTTTTGGTGAAAGTTGAAGATTTCATTTACCCAGCTAACTTCATTGTTCTTGAAAATCACC
The DNA here is from genome assembly GCA_963277665.1 of Viscum album. Classification (NCBI taxonomy): domain Eukaryota; kingdom Viridiplantae; phylum Streptophyta; class Magnoliopsida; order Santalales; family Viscaceae; genus Viscum; species Viscum album. The sequence continues at coordinate 1,301,786,115 of OY728160.1, read as the reverse complement.
CAAGATTAGGTCCTAGGGATCAAACCCCCATTATCCTAGATTGTCCCTTCTTAGCAACAATCAACTCAGTCATCCGAGTCCGAAATGGGAACAAGACAATAATTTTCAGGAATATAAATCTAGACTTGAACATCTAAATTGAAAACTCTCAAATTGGGGTTGATGAATATATCCATGAGGTTAATTGGATTGGTAGTATTGATAGTGAACTTGAGGAACATCAAGGAATTGATGAAGGATGTTTAAATCAAGAAGTGATTGATTTTCTTTGTTCACATGAGGGAAATTTTTCTCCTTGGATTGAATCACTTTCAGATAACTCTATTGATGATTTTTTAGAATCACCAATCAATGATACCATGGGTGAAATCAATAACATTGAGTCCATACTAATTCAAGACACTGATCTAGCTAATTTAGTGGATGAAAATTCTATTCACTAGGAACCAATTCTTTCAAGAAATCTGAACAAAGAAAATGAGTTCAATACAAAGTCTCATCCTTTCTTGGAAAGTGATAACCGATCTGATCTTGAATTTACAGTATTACCCTCATCACTCAAGTATGTGTTCTTAGGGGAAAACTAAGCCTTTCCTATTGTCATTTCTTCCTCTCTTGAATCCAATCAAGAGATGATTCTTCTGGAAGTTCTAAGAAAGAATAAGAAAGAAATTCGATGGACCCTTTCTGATATTCCTGGGATTAGCCCAATAATTGGAAATCATAGGATTGTTCTTGAATCTAAATCCAAACCATGTCGTCAACCTTAGTGGAGACTCAATACAAATCTTATGGATGTGGTAAGGAAAGAACTTCTTAAGTTATTGAAAGTGGGTATCATCTACCCTATAGCTAAGAGTGAGTGGGTAAGCCCAATTCAAGTTGTCCCAAAGAAAGATGGAATTATTGTGATCACCAATGAGGATGGTGACCTTCTCCCCAGAAGGGTTAGTATTAGATGGAGAGTATGTATTTACTATAGGAAGCTCAAATCTTTTACCAATAAATACCACTTACCTTTTCTCTTTATTGATTAAGTCCTCAAGCGAGTGGTAGGTCATAAATTCTATTGATTACTAGATGGATTATTAGGGTATAATAAAATAGAGGTCTCTATATAGGATCAAGGGAAAACAACCTTCACTTGTTCATTCAGCACTTTTTCCTTGAGGCGCTATCCCTTTGGGTTGTGTAATACCCCTAGTACCTTCCAGCGGTGTATAATGGGAATCTTCTCGGACATGGTGGGGGATTGTTTAGAGGTCTTCATTGATTAATTCTCTATATTTGAGGATACTTTAGAGGAATTCCTTTTGAATGTTGAAAGGGTTTTGTCAAGATGTGAGGATAATAATCTCATCCTAAATTGGGAAAAATTCCATTTCATGGTAAAGGAAGGACTTGTTCTAGGCCATCTTGTATCTCGTAGAGGTATTGATGTTGATAAAGCTAAGGTCAACATCATTCGTCACCTTACCTCTCCTAAAACTATTAAGGAAGTGAGGTCCTTCTTAGGACATGCTAGTTTCTATAGATGATTTGTCAGGAATTTCAGCTCTATTTCTCTACCACTTTGTGATCTATTGATGAAAGATGCTCCATTTTATGGACAAAAAACTATGAGGAATCATTCTCTATACTCAAGTCAGCTCTTATCTATCCACCAATCATGAAATCTCAAAATTGGAAACATCCTTTTGAGCTCATGTGTGATGTGAGTGACTTCGTTGTAGGAGCAGTATTAGGAAAATGGTATGAGAAAACTCCAAGTGTCATTGCTTATTCAATAAAATATTTAAAATATGCACAAATAAACTACACCACCACTAAGAAAGAGTTACTTATTGTTGTGTTTGACTTAGAAAAGTTTAGTTCCTACCTATTAAGATCTCCCATCACTGTGTTCACTGTCCATTATGCACTAAAATACCTCTTCCAAAAAACAAGATTCTAAGGCTAGACTGATTAGGTGGGTCCTTATATTACAAGAATTTGACCTCACAGTCAAGGATAAACAGGGTTTTGAAAATGTTGTAGCTGATCATATATCTAGGATTGAATTAAAAGACAACTCAAATCAACTTTCTGTATCTGATTCATTTCCCGATGAGCACCTATATTCAGTGAGTGATTTCCCATGGTATGTCGACATAGCCAACTTCTTAGTTAGAGGAGTCATTCCAAAATTATTGGGGACTCAAGATCGAAGGAAATTACTTTCTAATGTTAGGCACTATGTGTTTGATGATCCATACCTCTATAAGTTCTTCCCTAACCAAGTCATTAGGAGGTTTTTCCCAGAATCTGAACAAGAGTCCATCCTTAAATTCTATCATAGTGAGGCGTGTGGAGGTTACTTTTCCTCTAAAAAGAACTTATGCTAAGGTTCTTCAATGTGGTATCTTTTGTCCCAACCTCTCAAGGGACTCCTACACATTTTTTCAAATCTTTCCTAGGTTTCCAACAAGTAGGGTCCATCAAAAAAAAAGAATCAAATTCCACTCACCCCCATCTTAGTGATTGAAATATTTGAATGCTGGGGAATCGATTTCATGGGACCCTTCCCAAACTCTAGGGGATATATGTACATCCTTTTAGCTGTAGATTATGTATAAAAATGGGTTGAGTACATTCCTACAAAATCCAATGATCATATAACTATTAATAGATTTCTCAAGAAAAAAATCCTATCTATATTTTTAATTCCTAGGGCTATCATTAGTGATCATGGAACTCATTTTTTCAATCGTCTATTCTCAGCACTCATGGAAAAGTTTGGAATTTCTCAAAAAGTGTCCACTGCTTACCATCCACAGACCAATGATCAAGCTGAGTTATCCAATCGAGAAATCAAATAAATTCTTGATAAAATGGTTACTCCATCTAGGAAAGATTGGTCAAGAAAACTCTTACATGCTCTTTGGGCATATAGAACCGCATATAAAACCATTTTAGGAATGTCCCCATATAGGTTGGTTTATGGAAAAGAATTCCATTTTCTAGTGGAGATTTAATATAAGGATTTTTGGGAAATTAAGAAAATGAATTATGAACTCTCATTGACCGGAACATAAAGGAATTTAGATCTCAATAAACTTGAGGAACTTAGGATGTAGGCTTATGAAAATTCAAGGATAAATAAAGCTAGAGTTTAAGCCTACCAATCATGAAATCTTAAAACCAAACACATTGTACTGGGTAAAAATATTCATTTGTATAACTCTAAACTTTATTTACACCCGGGAAAGTTAAGGTCCAGATGGTTAAGTTCATACATAGTGCATAAGGTGTAATACCCCCATGGGGCTGTAGAAATTCAAGGTCCCACCAATGGTCAAACCTTTAAAGTGAATGGACATAGAGTCAAACCATTCATTGAACCATTCCAAAAACATTAAGTAGATGAATACTTGTGTGAACCAAAATTAGATGAGGAAAATACTTAAATAGTTATGGGTCTATATTGAGCTAGAGACGTTAAACAAAAGCACTGCACAAGAGGCAACCCGTGGTTTTCATGTTTCCAATCTTTTTGAATCGTCTTTATTTTTCAAATAGGATTAATAAATCAATTTTATTTTTTAAAATAAATATTTAACTCTGAATATGATAGTACCATAGATTGTTGACTTGTTCTTCTATTATGATTATGGATGGGTATGAAAGGGGAGCACCATATTCATCTGTCTCACATGGTGTGATCCTTGAGTAATACCTTACCCAGAAAATTAAAAAGAAGACAATGTATCCTCATTTTATTTTTATTTTTATGTGTTTGTATATTAATATATATATATATATATAATAAAAAAATTAAAAGGACACGTCTTTGGTCATGGGGAAAACCCCGTCACAACCAACAAAGCTGTAGGGACACGAACCTGGGACCGAAGGGAGATAGGGTCACACACTTTCCACAGACCTACATATTATAGTTTTTCCTTCTTCTATATTATATATATATATATATACACTTATATTTGACTTATATATATATATATATTATTTTTTTGATACTAGTATCGGTCTTTATCATGACAAAATAAATAGGTATGTTTTTTTATCTTTGTCTATTTTTAATCAAGGGAACCTCTAGGGGTTTCCATGGTTTCTAATTTAGTTTGTGAGTGATAAGAAGAGGATATTGAGGTCAAAGAGTTTTATAGGTAAATAAACTATATCCAAAACTTCCATAATTACCTACCATCTACCACTGAGAGTCTATGAGTAGTATGGAGATCAAAGGAATAGTCATGAGTGTCATGAACTTCAACTTCAAAAACCAGGTGACTTTGTTCCATGTTTATTTATTCAAATTACTTTTAGAACTCCTCTCTTATACCTATACCCCTTCTAAATTTTCATTTTTTTCAAACACTGGGGACAATGTTATTTTAAGTTGGGGGGGAGATGAAATAAAAAAAACCTTATTTTGTGTGAAAAAAATGATTTGAAAAAAATGTGCCTTAATGGAAGGAAAAGTTCTTTTAACCTTGAACATGATAATACACATTGAAAATTTTGAAATTGAATATCAAATAATTTATCATGCCTTGATTCTAATTTTAATCCATGTATAATTTCATGAGCATAGATTTTGGAAAGTGTGGCTATCTAATGTTATATTTCATCATTTATATTTTCATCCAAATAAAAAAATCACAAGGCACGTCCTATGGATTGCAGGGTATTAGTGTGAATTCATGGATTCCCCCAAATAAATAGAATAGGTTTCGTGATTATTTTAGTTTTAATATGAGAATTCAAAAAAAAATAAAAATAAAAAAAAAAGAAAACAATAAATTGTCCATAGAGAAATGAAATGACCTAATGTGTGGCTTTCGGCACTTTGGGATCGTGACTCCATAGTTTCCTGGCCTAGAGTTAGTAATTTTATCTCTATTTGTGGTAATTTGACTTTGTTTTTGACTGATTTAACTTGAGATGATGTCCAATTATGTGGGCTTCACTTGGTTCCCTAAGGACTTTGAGCCTGGGAGTCATCGGCAAAGTTTCGCAACATGGTAATTGAAATTGAACTCAATAGAGTCGACCCATGTAGCGAGACTTTTCCATTGACTCCCAGCCTCAAATACCTTAGATAATCAAGTTAAGCACACATAATCGGGCATCATCTCGAGTTAACTCAGTAAAAAAAATTCAAATTACCACAAATAGAGGTACAATTACTAACTCTGGGCCAAACAACTATGGAGTCACAATCCCCAAGTGCCGAAAGCCACACATTTGGTCATTTCATTGCTCTACACACAATTCCTTGTTTTCTTTTTTAATTTTATTTTGTTTTTTTAATAATCATATTAAAACTAAAATAATCACCAAACCTATTATATTTATTTTGGGGACCCCATGAACTCAAACTAATACCCAAAAATCCATAGGACGTGCGTTGTGATTTTTTTATTTGGATGAAAATGTAAACAATAAAATATCACATTAGATAACCACAGTTTTCCAAAATCTATGCTCATGAAATTATACATGGATTAAAATCAAAATCAAGGCATGCTAAATTATTTGATATTCAATTTCAACGTTTGTAATGTGTATTATCATGTTCAAGGTTAAAGGAACTTTTCCTTCCATTAAGACACACTTTTTTTCAAATCATTTTTTTACACACAAAAGTAAGCATTTTTTTATTTCATATCCCCCCAACTTAAAATAACATTGTCCCTAGTGTTTGAATAAATTAAAATTTAGAAGGGGGTAGAGGTAGAAGATAGGAGTTCTAAAAGGAATTTGAATAAATAAACATGGAACAAAGTCACCTGGTTTTTGAAGATGAAGTTTATGACGCTTCTGAGTATTCCTTTGATCTCCATGCTACTCATGGACTCCCAGTGGAAGATGGTAGAAAATTGTGGAAGTTATGGACATATTTTATCTCCCTATAAAACTCTTTGACCTCAACAGCCTTTGATTCTCACTCCCAAACAAAATTAGAAACCATGGAAACCCTGAAAGGTTCCCTTAATTAAAAACATACAAAGAAAAAAAACATACCTATTTATTTTGGCATAACAAAGAACGATACTAGTATCACAAAAAAATAATAAAATAAAAAAATATATATATAAGTCAAATATAAGTATATATATATAAAATATAGAATAAGGAAGCACTATAAGCCGTAGGTCAGTGGAAAGTGCACGCCCCTGTCTCCCTTCGGTCCCGAGTTCGAGTCCTTGTGGCTTCGCTGGTTGTGACGGGGTTTTCCCCACGACCTACGACATGTCCTTTTAATTATATATATATTTAATCTACAAACACATACAAATAAAAATAATCTGATGATACATTGTCTTCTTTTTCAATTTCTGGGTAAGGCATTACTCAAGGATCACACCACGTGACAAGTTTGAATATGGTGATCCCCTTTCATACCCATCCATACACATAATAGAATAATAGGTCAACAGTTTATGGTACTATCATATTCAGAGTTAAATATTTTTCTAAAAAAAATTTATTTATTAATCTTATTTAAAAAATAATTATTATTTAAAAATATTGGAAACATAAAAAACACAGGTTTCCTCCTATGCAGTGCTTTTGTTTGACATCTCTATCTCGACGTAGAACCCTAATTGTTTAAGTATTTTCCTTATATAAGTTTGGTTCACAGAAGTTATCATCTACTTCATGTTTTTTGAATGGTTCAATTAATGGTTTGACTTTATGACCATTAACTTTAAAGGTTTGACCATTGGTGGGATCTTTAATTTTTATAACCCCATGGGGGTACACCTTATTCACTATGTATGGACCTGACCATATGGACCTTAACTTTCCCAAGTGTAAATGATGTTTAGAGCTATACAAAAGAATAGGTTTACCCGGTACAATGTGTTTGATTTTAAGATTTTGAGATTGGTAGGCTTGAACTCTAGCTTTATTTATCCTTGAATTTTCATAAGCCTCTATCCTAAGTTCCTAAAGTTCATTGAGATCTAATTTCCTTTTTGTTTCAGCCAATGAGAGGTCATAATTCATTTTCTTAATTGCCCAAAAATCCTTATGTTCAATCTATAATGGAAAATGGCATGCTTTTCCATAAACCAACCTATATGGGGACATTCCTAAAATGGTTTTATATGTGGTTCTATATTCCCAAAGAGAATCTAAGAGTTTTCTTGACCAATCTATCCTAGATGGATTAACCTTTTTCTCAAGATTTTTTTTGATTTCTTGATTGGCTAACTCATCTTGACCATTGGTCTATGGGTGGTAAGAAGTGGACACTTTGTGAGAAATTCCATACTTTTCCATGAGTATTGAGAATGGATGATTGCAAAAATGAGTTCCACGATCACTAATGATAGCCCTAGGAATTCTAAATATAGTGAGGATGTTTTCCTTGAGAAATCTAATAATAGTTTGATGATAATTTTATTTTTTAGGAATGGACTCAACCCAATTGGATACATAATCTAAAACTAAAAGGATGTACAGATATCCCCTAGAGTTTGGGAAGGGGCCCATAAAATCGATTCCCCAGCAGTAAAAGATTTCAATCTCTAAAATTGGAGTGAGTGGCATTTGATTCCATTTTGTGATGGAACCTACCTGTTGAAACCTAGGACAACTTTGAAAAAATGTGTAGAAGTCCCTTGAGATGGTGGGCCAGAAGAGACCACACTAAAGAACCTTAGAATAATTTTTTTAAAGGAAAAGTGACCTCCACACGCCTCACTATGACAGAATTTAGGGATGGAATCTTGTTCAGATTCTGGGACACACCTCTTAATTTCTTGGTCAGGGAAGAACTTATAGAGTTATGGATCATCAAACACATAGTTCCTAAAATTATAAAGGAATTTACTTTGACCTTGAGTCCCTAAAATTTTTGGAATGAATCTTGTAACTAATAAGTTGGCTATGTCGGCATACCATGGGCAATCACTCCCTGAATAGCGGTACTCATCGAGAAATGAATCAGACACAGAAATGTGATTTGAGTTGTCTTTGAATTCCATCCTAGAGAGATGATCAGATACAACATTTTAAACACACTTTTTAACCTTGATTGTGAGGTTAAATTATTCTAATAGAAGGACCCACCTAATCATTCTAGCCTTAGTATCTTGTTTTTGGAAGAGGTATTTTAGTGCAGAGTGGTTAGTGAGCACAGTGATGGGGGATCCTAAGAGGTAGGACCAAAAATTTTCTAAGTAAAACACAACATAAATTAACTCCTTCTCAGTGGTGGTGTAGTTAATTTTTGCATCATTTAAGTATTTTCTTGCATAAGAAATGACACATGGAGTTTTCTCACACCGTTGTCCTAAGACTGCTCCTACAATGAAGTCACTCGCATCACACATGATCTCAAAAGGAAGTTTCTAATTTAGAGATTTCATGATTGGTGGAGAGATAAGAGCTGACTTAATTGTAGAGAATTATTTCTCACAACTTTCTATCCATAAAAATGGATCATCTTTCATTAATAGAGCACAAAGTGGTCGAGAAATAGAGATGAAATTCCTAATTAACCTTCTATAGAAACCAGCATGTCCTAAGAAGGACCTCACTTCCTTAACAGTTTTAGGAGAGGGAAGGTGACTAATGATTTCAACCTTAGCTTTATTAACTTTAATCCCTCTACCAGATACCTGATAGCCTAGAACAAGTCCTTCCTTTACCATGAAATGTCATTTTCTTAATTTAGGATGAGATTCTTATCCTCTCATCTTGACAAAACCCTTTCAACATTTAGAAGGATTCCCTAAAAATTACCCCCAAATATGTAGAATTCATCGATGAAGACCTCTAAATAACCCCCCACCATGTCTGAGAAGATTCCCATCATGTGCCGCTGGAAGGTAGTAGGGGCATTACGTAACCGAAAGGGCATACTCTTGAAGGAAAAAGTGTCGAATGGACAAGTGAAGGTTGTTTTCCCTTGATCCTCTAAGGAGACCTCAATTTGATTATACCCTGAGAATCCATCTAGGAAGAAATAGAATTGATGACCTTCCACTCGCTCGAGGACTTGATCAATAAATGGAAATGAAAAATGGTCCTTCATAGTACAATAGTTGAGATTCCTATAGTCAATACTGACTCTCCATTCACTACTGACCCTTGTGGGGAGAAGGTCACCATCCTCAGTGGTGATCATAGTAATTCCATCTTTCTTTGGGACAACTTGAATTGGTCTTACCCACTCACTATCAGCTATGGGGTAGATGACACCCACTTTCAATAACATAAGAAGTTCTTTCCTTACCACATCTATAAGATTTGGATTTAGTCTCCTCTGAGGTTGACGACATGGTTTGGATTCATATTCAAGAAAAATCCTATGATTTTCAATGAGTTTTATAATCCCAGGAATATCATAAAGGGTCCATCCAATTGATTTCTTATGCTTTCTTAGAACATCCAGAAGAATCATCTCTTGATTGGATTCAAGAGAGAAATAAATGACAACATGAAGGTCTCAATTTTACCCTAATAACACATACTTGAGTGATGAAGGTAAGACCTTAAATTCGATATCAGATTGGTTATCACTTTCCAAGAAAGGATGAGAATTTGTATTGAAATCAGTTTATTTGTTCAGATTTCTTGAAATAATTGGTTCCTTGTGAATAGAATTTTCATCTACTAAATTATCTATACCAGTTTCATGAATGGGTATTGACTCAATGTTATTGATTTCACCCATGGTATCATTTCTAAAATCCACACATTAGGTCATTTCATTTCTCTACACGCAATTTCTTGTATTCTTTTTTATTTTTTTTTGTTTTTTTTGAATACTCATATTAAAACTAAAATAATCACCAAACCTATTATATTTATTTGGGGGACCCCATGAACTCAAACTGATACCCAAAAATCCATAGTATTTTCTTTGTGATTTTTTTATTTGGATGAAAATATAAACAATGAAATATCACATTAAATAACCACACTTTCCAAAATCTATGCTCATGAAATTATACGTGGATTAAAATCAGAATCAAGGCATGCTAAATTATTTGATATTCAATTTCAAATTTTTCAATGTGTATTATCATGTTCAAGGTTAAAGGAACTTTTCCTTCCATTAAGGCACACTTTTTTTTAAATCATTTTTTTCACACAAAAGAAAGCAATTTTTTTATTTCATTTCCCCCCCAACTTAAAATAATACTATCCCCAATGTTTGAAGAATTGAAAATTTAGAAGGTGGTAGAGGTAGAAGAGAGGAGTTATAAAAGAATTTTAATAAATAAACATGTAACAAAGTCACCTGGTTTTTGAAGTTTAAGTTCATGACGCTCTTGATTATTCATTTGATCTCCATGATACTCATGGAATCCCAGTGGAAGATGGTAGGAAATTGTGGAAGTTCTTGATATAGTTGATTTCCCTATAAAACTATTTGACCTCAAAAGACTCTACTTCTTACTCACAAACTAAATTAGAAACCATGTAAACCTAGAGAGGTTCCCTTAATTAAAAACAGACAAATACAAAAAACATACCTATTTATTTTTTCATAACAAAGACAGATACTAGTATCACAAAAATAATAATAATAATAATAATAATAATATATAAGTAAAATATAAGTATATATATATATATATAATATATAATAATGAAGCACTATAATCCTTAGGTCAGTGGAAAGTGTGCACCCCTGTCTCCCTTCGGTCCCGAGTTCAAGTCCCCGTGGATTCTCCGGTTGTAACAGGGTTTTCCTCATGACCTATGACGTGTCCTTTTAAATTTTTTTATTATATATATATATATAATCTAAAAACACATAAAAAATGATGATACATTTTCTTCTTTTTTGATTTATGGGTAAGGTATTACTCAAGGATCACGCCATGTGACATGGATGAATATTGTGCTCCCCTTTCATACCCATCCATACTCAGAATATAAGAACAGGTCAAAAGTCTATGGTAATATCATATTCAGAGTTAAATATATTTTAAAAAAATAATATTGATTTATTAATCCTATTTAAAAAATAAATATGACTAAAAAATATTAGAAACATGAAAACCATGGGTTGCCTCCCGTGCATCACTTTTGTTTAACGTCGCTAGCTCAACATAGACCCCTAATTGTTTAAGTATTTTCTTCATCTAAGTTTGGTTCACACAAGTTCTAATCTACTTCATTTTTTTGTAATGGTTCAATGAATGATTTTACTCTATTACCATTAACATTAAAGGTTTGACCATTGGTGGGATCTTGAATTTCTACAACCCCATGGGGGTACACCTTATGCACTATGTATGCACCTGACCATATGGACCGTAACTTTACTGGGTGTAAATTAATTTTAGAGCTATAAAAAGGAATAGGTTTACTCGATACAATTTGTTTGGTTTTAAGATTTTGAGATTGGTAGGATTGAACTATTGCTTTATTTATCCCTAAATTTTTATAAGCTTCCATCCTAAGTTCCTCAAGTTCATTGAGATCTAATTTACTTTTTTGTGTCGTCCAATGAGAGGTCATAATTCATTTTTTTAATTGCCTAAAAATCCTTATGTTCAATCTCCACTGGAAAATGGAATTATTTTTCATAAACCAACCTATATGGGGATATTCCTAAAATGGTTTTATATGAGGTTCTATATGCCCAAAGAGAATATTAGAGTTTTCTTGACCAATATTTCCTATATGGATAAACCGTTTTCTCAATAATTTTTTTGATTTCTAGACTAGCTAACTCAGCTTGACCATTGGTTTGTAGGTGGTAAGTAGTGAACACTTTGTGAGAAATTCCATACTTTTCCATGAGTTCTGAAAATGGATGATTTACAAAATGAGTTCCATGATCACTAATGATAGACCTAGTAATTCCAAATATAGAGAGGATGTTTTCCTTGATAAATATAATCATAGTTTTATGATCATTGGATTTTGTAGGAATGGACTCAACCCATTTGGATACATAATCTACAGCTAAAAGGATGTACAGATATCCCCTAGAGTTTGGGAAGGGGCCCATGAAATTGATTCCCCAACAGTCAAAGATTTCAATCACTAATATGGGAGTGAGTGACATTCAATTCCTTTTTGTGATGGACCCTACTTGTTGACACCTAGGACAACTTTGAAAAAATGTGAAGGAGTCCCTTGAGATGGTGGTCCAGAAGATACCATAATGAAGAACCTTGGAAGAAGTTTTTTTAGAGGAAAAGTGACCTCTACACTCCTCACTATGACAGAATTTAAGGATGGACTCTTGTTCAGATTATGAGGCACACCTCCTAATGACTTGATCAGGGAAAAACTTGTAGAGGTATGAATCATCTAACACATAGTTCCTAACATTAGAAATGAATTTACTTTGATCTTGAGTCCCTAAGAATTTTGGAATGAATACTGTAACTAAGAAGTTGGCTATGTCGTCATACCATAGGCAATCACTCACTGAATAGAGGCGCTCTCTGGGAAATGAACCCAACGCAGAAAGGTGATTTGAGGTTTCTTTGAATTCCATCCTAGAGAGATGATCATATATAACGTTTTCAACACCCTTTTTATCCTTGATTATGAGGTAAAATTATTGTAATAGAAGGACCCACCTAATCAGTCTAGCCTTAGAATCTTGTTTTTGGAAGAGGTATTTTAGTGAAGAATGGTTAGTGAACATAGTGATGGGAAATCCTAAGAGGTATTACCTAAAATTTTATAAGTCAAACAAAATATAAAGTAACTCCTTCTTAGTGGCGGTGAAGTTGATTTGTGTATCATTTAAAGATTTTATTTCATAAGCAATGACACATGGAGTTTTCTCACACTGTTGTCCTAAGATTGCTCCTACAGAAAAGTCACTAGCCTCACACATGAGCTCAAAAGGAAGTTTCCAATTTGAAGATTGTATGATTGGTGGAGAGATAAGATCTGAATTAAGTGTAGAGAATGATTCCCCACAGCTCTCTGTCCATAAAAATGGAGTATCTTTCACTAATAGAGCACAAAGTGGTCGGGAAATAGAGCCGAAATTCCTAATGAACCTTCTATAGAAACCAACATGTCTTAATAAGGACCTCACTTCCTTAACAGTTTTAGGAGAGGGAAGGTGGATAATGATGTCAACCTTAGCTTTATCAACTCCAATCCCTCTACCAGATACCAGATGTCCAAGAAAAAGTCCTTAATTTACCATGAAATGGAATTTTTTCCAATTTAGGATGAGATTCTTGTCCTCACATCTAGACAAAACCCTTTCAACATTCAGAAGACATCTTTAAAAAGTATCCCAAAAAAATGGATAAGTCTTCTATGAATACCTCTAAACAATCCCCCACCATGTTCGAGAAGATTCCCATAATGCACCGTAGGAAGGTACCAAGGGCATTATATAATTCAAAGGGCATGCGCTTGAAGGAAAAAGTGCTGAATGGACAAGTGAAGGTTGTTTTCACTTGATCCTCTAAGGATACCTCGATTTGATTATACCATGAGAATCCAACTAGGAAGAAATAGAATTGATGACCTACCACTCGCTCGAGGACTTGATCAATAAAGGTCAAGGGGAAATGGTCTTTCTTGGTATAAGAGTTCATCTTCCTATAGTCAATATAGACTCACCATCCACTACTAACCCTTGTGGGGATAAGTTCACCATCCTCATTGGTGATCACAGTAACTCTAGCTTTCATTTAGACAACTTGAATTGGTCTTACCCACTCACTCTCATCTATGGGGTAGATGATACCCGCTTTCAATAACTTAAGAATTTCTTTCCTTAACACATCCATAAGATTTGGATTGAGTATCCACTGAGGTTGACGACATGGTTTGGATTTAGATTCAAGAACAATACTATGACTTCCAATGAGTGGGATAATCCCAATAATATCAGAAAGGGTCCATCCAATCTCTTTTTTATGATTTCTTAGGACATATAGAAGAATCATCTCTTGATTGGCTTCAAGAGAGGAAGAAATGACAACAAGAAAGGCTCAATTTTCCCCTAAGAACGCATACTTTAGTGATGAAGGTAAGAACTTAAATTTGAGATCATATTGGTTATCACTTTCCAAGAAAGGATGAGACTTTGTAATGAACTTAGTTTCTTTGTTCGGATTTCTTGAAAGAATTGGTTTCTTGTGAACATAATTTTCATCCACTAAATTAGCTAGATTAGTGTCATGAATGGGTATGGACTCATTGTTATTGATTTCACCCATGGTATCATTGATTGGTGATTCTAGAAAATCATCAATAGAGATATCTGAAAGAGATTCAAGCCAAGGAGACAAATTTCCCTCATGTGAAAAAAGAAAATCAATCTCTTCTTGACATAAACATCCTTCAGTAATTACTTGATGTTACTCGAGTTCACTATCAATACTACCAATCCAATTAACCTCATAGATCTCTTCATCATCCCCAATTTTATATTTTCCATTGTAGATGTTTAAGTCTAGACTCATGTTCCTGAAAGTTATTGTCATGTTCCCATTTTGGACTCAGATGACTGAGTTGATTGTTCCTAAGAAGGGACGACTAAGGATGATGGGGGTTTGATCCCTAAGACCTAAGCTTGGGTGATTGTCAAGAACAATAAATTTAGATGGGTGAATTAAATTTTCAACTTTCACCAAAACATCTTTTAATATCCCCTTAGGAACTCGAATACTTCGATCAACAAGTTGAAGAGTGAATGATGTGGTTTGGAGTTTTTTGAGCCCTAACTGAAAATAAATGGAATAAGGAATGAAGTTCACATTGGCTCCCAGATCACAATGGGATTTGACAACTTTGTTCTCTCCTATCTCAACATTGATGTATGGACATCCTGGATCTTTCAACTTTAGAGGAATGGTCCCTTGAATGGTGGTACTCACATTAGAATCCAAAAGTAATCTGTTTTCATGTGAAAACTTCCTTTTAAAAGTGAAAAAGTCCTTAAGGTACTTGGATTAGGTAGGAATGGTTTGGATTGCATCTATAAGGGGGATGTTCAACTCAAACTGAGAGAATATTTCCCTCAAAGTTTCTTTCATTTCTGGTTTAGATTTTCCTCTCATGCGTTGAGGGAAGGGAATAGTTTGTTTGTTTGTTTGGTGTGGTTGAAGTTCCTTCACATTCTCATTGGGTTTTTCAGAATATATGGTTAGTTCTTCATCATTTTCATGCATTGTTGAAGCTTTTAAAGATTTTGAAATGGCTTGTTCAGGTTTCTCAATGGATTTCCCACTTCTTAAAATAGTCACTACTTTGAGTTGTTCATTAGAGGTTTGTGTGTAACTGGATTCTCCCCTTAAATTTGAGGATGGTACCGCATGATTAGGATTGAGTGCCTTACCGGTTTTAATTATTTTTAGTTCATGTTTAAGGGATGAGACTTCTGAGTTTATTTTCTCCATTTATTTACACAACTGCTCAAGGATTGGAAGAGGGACAGATTGAGTAGGGGCTTGTGATGGTTGGTTTATCCCAGGAGGATACTTTGGTTGATGGATGAGTTTTTGGTATTGGATAATAGGGTGTTGGTATTGGGCTGGTTGTGGTTTGAACTGGTTATGGTTTTGGAAATTTTGTGTAGGGTAGGGGTTTGGTCCTTGTGGTTGGTTAGGTTGTTGGTTATCTTTCCAGTGGAAGCCTGGGTGGTCATTATAACTTGGGTTGAATGTGTTTTGGTATTGGGGATTTTGAAATTTTAGGGAATTGACTTCAGGAGGTGGCCCTCCTAGAAGAACATCCTTGATAGAAGGAATGGTTGGTTAGTTGTCTGTTTTGTGGTCATTTTTTTCACAAATTGTGCAAACGGGGTCTACAGTTTGGATTTCATGAATTTTCCTAAGGTCTATCTCTTCAACCTTCCTAGTGAGTGCTGAGAGTTTCACCCAAAGTCTTTCCTCATCCCTAAGTGTGTGAATTACACTAGATTTGGGTGGCTTCTCATAGTAAGCTGATGTTCCCCATGTTTTATTTTGTTCAGAAAATCTTTCTAGATATTTGTAAGCATCATTTGGGGCTTTGTTTTTGAAAGTTCCATTACACATCATGTTAATTAATTATTTGTTCCATGGACCCAACCCTTCATAGAAAATTCTCACTTGTTTAGGAATAGAAAAACCATCGTGTGGAACCATGTTTAGGGTGTCTTTGAGCCTCTCCCATGTTTTTTAGAATGACTCTCCCTCTTTTTCAAAAACATTTTGGATTCTCTTTTTAAGTGAAATTGTTTTGTGGCGGGGAAAGTATTTTTTGTAGAATTATCTTTGTAATTGGTCCCAAGAGTTGATGGATGATGGTCTCAAATTTTTTAGAAAATTTTTAGATCGATCCTTTAAAGAAAAATGAAATAGCCTAATATTATCTGATTCTATTTGATGTGGGGGACACATGGTTTCTACAATGTCATTTAACTCCTTAACGTAAAGGTAGGGCATCTCGGACACCATTCCATGGAATGTGGAAAGGTGGTTTAGGACATGGGCTTTAAAGAAGTAGTTGGAATATCCTAGGGATTTGTGTCTAATGCACGAGGGGGCATTGGTCCAAACATGTGTGAGGTAGTCATTCATGGTTTGATCGACTGCATTCCCCAAGTTTGGGGCTCCCTCATTTGGATTTCCATTTTGGTTCCCACCCGGGTTTATGTGTTGGTTTCTTTGAAGACATTTCATTGAAATGGGATCAATTTTTTGAATTTGGAGTATTAGTAAGATTAGGATATAATGGAAAGAGTTCCATTGGTGTACTTGACTCCCCAACCCCAGGACTATCCACCCTAACTAGACGGTTTGATTGGTCACGAGTGTAGGCAGACATGCGCCAAAAGAAAAAAAATGAGAAAGGGAAAAGATAATATAATTTTGATGAGAATAGAATCAATGGGGGAGAATATAATAGTTGTTGAGATGACTTGGGTCATCATAAATGGTGCCAAAATTTGGTCTCTCCCAAATTTACCCAAGTTTTTAGGGTTAAGCGGTCTCTTGTAGTTTAGCTTGGGTAGTCAAATCCTCAGAGACCTAAGAAGTAACCTACCGACACGTACATTCTATGGATTGTTTTTGGATATGAAGTGGACAAATTTGGGTTGATTTTAGATAGTTTTAAGCGAAAACTATGTGACTTAAGTGAAATCAAATTATGAGAAGGGTTTATCCTACGTTATTACAAGCGGTGGATTGGATGAAATTCTTTTTTAACAATTTCAATTTCTTATATTTGAGATGAGTTTATTCAAGAAGATAAAAAAAATTCATTACTTACTGGTTTTATACCAAAAAAATATAATACTAATCACCTATACACTTAGAGGATCTAATTTATGATCACTCCAAGTTAAAGGTTCGTATTATCACTTGAAGTATGTGGCCTTAAAATTCAACAAGGACGAAGAAGTTTTAAAATCATCAAATAAAAATATCAATTAAAAAAGTGATTAGAAATTAATGGGGTGATAAATAACATCCAATAAATACCCTTTATACTCCCTTATATCAACCCATAAGTGGGTTATCCCTCCATTGATGATATGGTTTCAATGGAAGCGGGAAGTAGACTCATGAGGGAGAAAATGGAGAAGTAAAAAAACAACAATGAAATAACGGTCACTCCACTCTTGTGTGATAATTTCACAAGGTTTGGTGTGAATAAATTCACACCTTGAGCCAATGGTATCTACATGATATGAATAAAAACATAATAAGAGGAGAATAATAACTTTTATTAAGAAACTAATATGAATTGGAATAACTTACATTAGAAAGACAAACTCAAGGCAACAAAATCATAGCATAACATTACAATTAAAAAAAGAACCAAATATGAATAAATCCTACAACATAATTTACTTAAATAGGAATTTTTTGATCCTTGGGTCGATTCTACAATAGTGAAAGTCATCCCACTTGAGTATGGTAGGCTTAGGGTTGTGGAAAGTTTGTGGAACTTAGACATTTCCACTCTTGACCCGAGGTGGCAGCCAACTTGCATCCACCAAATAGAAGCACCTAAATGAGATTATAGATGGCAGAATTAGAGTTTTACATATAAGAATAAAATTTATATAATTATTCCCACTAACCATATGTAAATTTTTATCCCAAAAGGGTTTATGTTTTATGAGATATGTGTAAAATGGTGGGCTGTTTTTCTGGGCCACAGAATCTGGCCCAAAATTTTATCTCCAACTTGGGCCACCTGTAACTCCATTCAAAAATACGAATTAGATTTTTCCACTATTGTATGAAATGTTTCCCATGATTCCATATATGTTAAGTAAAATTTTGAGAATAATTGGGCTTGTATCTTGGCCGATACAATCTCTTTATTGGGCTGTTGTCCAGTTTACTTTTCCCAGAATGTGTTGGCATGAAACCCCATTTTGGTGGTCTTACAATGTGAATATTCAAGTGTAAAAAATAATTAATTGTTCCTTATATAATGGGATTCCTGAAAATAAAACAAATACCATTTTTTATTTGAGGCGTTGTTCAAAAATGTAACATGTAATAGTGCATTTTAAGAGGGAATTACAATCATAATGTTAATTAATGTTCAAAGTGTAAAATGCACTAAAATGGTGTATATGAATAATAAAGCACATGAATATTATATATATTAACAATGAATATTATCCTCATTCAGTGGCTAATCACACCCACCAACTTGAGTTTTCTAGTCCCGAACAAAATGTTTCTCAACAGTATGAAATTTGAATTCCCTTTTCCAAAAACTTTTTAATACACATTGATCACCAAGAACCCTTATACCAAACAATTATGAAAACCATAAAAATATTTTAATACAAGATAGTTTCATAAGAAGATCCCAATCCCAATCTCATTACTTTGTTCAAATTCATCTCCATATTTCATCCAATATCAATTAAGGATGATGACGTGTTGTGTATCACAATAGACATGGGGGTTCATCTTTATTAAAGGGGGAAATGATAGAAGTTCTAGGTGGAATAAAATTTCAATATTAAGATGAGTATTAGTTTTTTTTTATTTTTTGTTGTTTTTTTTTCAATTTTTCCATGGTAATTGAAATTGAACTCAGTAGAGTCAACCCATGTAGTGAGACTTTGTCGATGACTCCCAGGCTTAAAGACTATAGGGCATCAAGTGAAACCCACATAATTGGGCATCATCTCAAGTTAACTCAATAAAAAAAATTCAAATTACCACAAATAGAGATAAAATTACTAACTCTAGTTCATAAAACTATGGATTCACGATCCTCAAGTTCTGAAAGCCACACATTAGGTCATTTCATTGCTCTACGCACAATTTATTGTTTTCTTTTTAATTTTTTTTTGATTTTTTTGGAAAACTCATATTAAAACTAAAATAATCACCAAACCTATAATATTTATTTGGGGTAACCCATAAACTCAAACTAATACCCCACAATCCATAGGACGTGCGTTGTGATTTTTTTATTTGGATGAAAATATAAACGATGAAATATCACATTAGACAGTCACACTTTCCAAAATCTAGGATCATGAAGTTATAAATGGATTAAAATCATAATCAAGGCATGATAAATTATTTGATATTCAATTAAAAAGTTTGAAATGTGTATTATCATGTTCAAGGTTAAAGGAACTTTTGCTTCCATTACGACACACTTTTTTTTCAAATCAATTTTTTGCACACAAAAGTAAGAATTTTTTTTATTTCATCTCCCCCCAAATTAAAATAAATCTTTACCCAGTGTTTGAAGAAATGAAAATTTAGAAGGGGGTATAGGTATAATAGAGTAGTTATAAAATGAATTTGAATAAATAAACATGGAACAAAGTCATCTTGTTTTTGAAGTTGAAGTTCATGACGCTCCTGATTATTCCTTTGATCTCCATGCTACTCATGGAATCCCAGTGGAATATGGTGGGAAATTGTGAAAGTTATGGATATATTTTATTTCACTATAAAACTATTTTACCTAAATATCCTCTTCTTCTCACTCACAAACTAAATTAGAAACCATGGAAACCCCAAGTGGTTCCCTTAATTAAAAATAGAAAAAGAAAAAAATAATACCTATTTATTTTGGCATAACAAAGACTGATACTATTATCACAAAAAAAATTAATAATATATATACAAGTCAAATATAAGTATAAATATAAAAAATATAGAATAAGGAAGCACTATAAGTCATAGGTCAGTGGAAAGTGCGCATCCCTGTCTCCTTTCGGTCCTGGGTTCGAGTCCCCATGGCTTCGCCGGTTGTGACAGGGTTTTCCCCACAACCTACGACATGTCCTTTTAATTTTTTTGTTATTATATATATATATATATAATCTACAAACACATAAAAATAAAAATAAACTTATGATACATTGTCTTCTTTTTAAATTTCTGGGTAAGGTATTACTCAAGGATCACACCACATGACACAGATGAATATGGTAATCCCATTTCATACCTATCTATACTCATAATAGAAGAACAAGTCAACATTCTATAGTACTATCATATTTAGAGTTAAATATTTCTTTTAAAAAAATTGATTTATTAATCTTATTTTAAAAATAAATATGATTAAAAAAGATTGGAAACATGAAAACCACCGGTTGCCTCCCATGAAACACTTTTATTTAACATCACTTGCTCGATATAAACCCCTAATTGTTTAAGTATTTTCCTCATCTAAGTTTGGTTCGCACAAGTCTTCATCTACTTTATGTTTTTGGAATGGTTCAATGAATGGTTTGACTCTATGACCATTAAATTTAAAGGTTTGGCCATTGGTGGGATCTTGAATTTCTACAGCCCCATGGGGGAAAACCTTATGCACTATGTATGGACCTGACCATATGGACCTTAACTTTTTCTAGTGTAAATTAAGTTTAGAGCTATACAAAAGAATAGGTTTGCCCAGTACAATTTTCTTGGTTTTAATATTTCAAAATTGGTAGGCTTGAACTCTAGATTTATTTATCCTTGAATTTTTATAAGCCTCCATTTTAAGTTCCTCAAGTTCATTAAGATCCAATTTCCTTTTTTTTCTGGCCAATGAGAGGTCGTAATTAATTTTCTTAATTGCCCAAAGAGCCTTATGTTCAATATCCACTGGAAAATGGAATTCTTTTACATAAACCAACCTATATGGGGACATTGCTAAAATGTTTTTATATGCGGTTCTATATTCCCAAAGAGAATCTAGGAGTTTGATTGACCAATCTTTCCTTGATGGATTAATTGTTTTCTATAGAATTTATTTGATTTCTCGATTGGATAACTTAGCTTGACCATTGGTGTGTGGGTGGTAAGTAGTGGACACTTTTTGAGAAATTCCATACTTTTCCATGAGTGCTGAGAATGGACGATTGCAAAAATGAGTTCCACAATCACTAATTATAGCCCTAGGAATTCTAAATATAGAGATAATGTTTTCCTTGATAAATCTAATCACAGTTTTATGATCATTGGATTTTTTAGGAATGGCCTCAACCCATTTGGATACATAATCTACAGCTAAAAGGATGTATAGATATCCCCTAGAGTTTGGGAAGTGGCCCATGAAATTGATTCCCCAACAATCAAATATTTTAATCACTTAGATGGGATTGAGTGAAATTTGATTCCTTTTTGTGATGGACCCTACTTTTTGACACCTAGGAAATCTTTGAAAAAATTTGTAGGAGTCCCTTGATAGGGTGGTCCAGAAGAGACCACACTGAAGAACCTTAGAAGAAGTTTTTTTAGAGGAAAAGTGACGTCCACATGCCTCACTATAACAGAATTTAAGGATGGACTCTTGTTCAGATTATGGTACAAACCTCCTAATGACTTGGTCATGGCATAACTTATAGAGGTATGGATCATAAAACACATAGTGACTAAAATTATAAATGATTTATCTTCAAGCTTGAGTCCCTATTAATTTTGGAATGACTCCTGTAATGAATAAGTTGTCTATGTCGGCATACCATGCGCAATCACTCACTGAATAGAGGTGCTCATTAGGAAATGAATCTGACATAGAAAGGTGGTTTCAGTTTTATTTTAATTCCATACTATAGATATTATCAGATAAAACATTTTCAACAAACTTTTTATCCTTCATTGTGAGGTGATTCACGCTCAAATTTACCCAAGAGAAGAAGGTAGAACGGTCCTTGTAGTCTAGCTTGGGTTGTCGAATCCACTGAGACCTAAGAAGATACCTAAGATGCACAACCTATGAGATGGTTTTTTTTGGATATGAAGTGGGAAACTTGGTTTTGATTTTATATGGTTTTAAATAACACTAAAAACCTAAGTGAATTCAATTTAATGAAAATGGGTTGATCTTAGGATTATGCTCGGGGTGGAATGAATGAGTTTTACTTCTTTAGACAATTTTGGTTTTATTAATTCTTGATGAATACATTCTTCAAAATAACACTACCTTCATAATTTTATGGTTTGATTCTAAATAAACTCATTTAATAATCCCCGACACACTTATAGAACCAAATTCATAATCTCTCCAAGGTATATGGTGATTTTAGTACATGAATTTAGCTTCCTCAAACATAATGAAGATGAAGAGTGGAAATAAATGAAGAATGGAAGTCTTAAATTAGTTAACCAATTAACAACAATTAGTTCATAAAATAAAATTCAATCCAGACTCTTCATCTTCCTAAGATCATCCCATTAAAGGTTTATCCCTCCATTGATGGTATACTCTCAATGGTAGGTGGAAGATGGCTTACAATAATTGGATTGAAGAAATTAAAACCGCAGAAAAAACGAGCACTCCTCCGTGTATGTGAATGAAATTCACACCTATGTGTGAACTAATCACAAAAACACAGATATATCACTATGATTTGTGATTATATAGTTTTAATTAAATAAATGGGAAGAATAGAAGAGAAAGATATTGATTAAGAACATAGTAATATAAAAAGAAACTTACATGGCAATTGAAAACATCACAAATGAACTTTGGCATAATAACATTACATCCAAAAAAACAAGATATCCATTCCCCCTCACCACCACTACCTTAAATAGGAAATTGGGAAGCATTAGGTAGAGCCTCAATCAATGTATTACCAAATATTAAATTAATTTAGGCCTTAGGGTGGTGGAAAGTAGTGGAGAAATTGATCCCCTCTTTGACTTTTTATCCTCCTTGTCTCCTCTGAAAATATCATCTTGTATGGGAAAGCATATCGTCGAATCTCAGTGGGCCATAGAGGAGTATTTTATTTCTTCGGATTTCTTCTAGATTTCTTTAAAATATGGGCCTATTTGGAGTTGTGGATCAGGAGTTATGGCCGCTTTAGTGGGATAAAATTCTGGGCCACAGATTCTGGCCCAGATTTTGATCTTCTCTTTGGGCCACCTTAATAACCACCATGAAGGATGAATAAGCACTTAATCCTGAATAATGACTTGTTCCTATACATGTATTCTAGTATCCCAAGAAATTTGGGCTTTATTGGGCCAGTATTGGGGGCCCCACATTCTTATCAGTGGGATGGTGTCCAATCTACCTTCTCCAGAATTGTTTCCTTTCATCGCCAAATATCACCATCATACATTATGAATCCTCCATTGATACCTGAATGAAAAATGTTCATATTGATGTGTATATCCATTTAGAAAAATATCAAATTAAAATATAGATAATTACATTCCTTAAAATCAGATGAATATTTGGGCCTAAATTGGTGTACATTAGGCATGAAGTGCACAAATGATGAGAATGAATGTTCAAAATTAAAATCCACTAACTCAGGCCCATAATATCAAAAATGAACATTTAATACCATTAAAATGTAATTAACATATGTGTTTTTATTGTCTAATCACACCCCCAACTTGAGATTTTCTAGTCCCGAGAAAATAATTCAAAGATTATATTTGAATTCTTTTTTTTCAAACACATTATAACAAACAGTGCTCACAATGTAAACTACACACAAATATATATTTATAACCTATCAAAATAATTTAAAACATGATAAATTTAAAAGCATATCCCAATCCCAATCCCATTACTTTTATCAAATCCATCATCATACTTCATCCAACTCAATTAGGTGAAATGACGTGTTGTGAATCACAATAGATATGGGGGTTTATTTTCATTCAAGGGGGAAATCATGGAAGCGCTAGGTGGAATCAAATTTAATCCTTATATGAGTATTATTCATTCCCTTTTTTTTGGCCCTTTTTTTTTGCAATATTTCCATAGTAATTGAGATTGCAGTTAATCAAATTAACCCATGTAGCAAGACTTTGCTGATGACTCCCAGAATCAAAGGCCTTAGGGCACCAAGTGAAGCCCACATACTCGGGCATCATCTCGAGTTAACTTGATAAAAAACAAAGTCATATTACCATAAATAGAGATATAGTGAAAAACTCAGGGCTAGACAACTCTAGAGTCACGATCCCCAAGTGCCTAAAGCCTTGAATTTTATCAATCCATTGCTCTACACGCAATTTTTTTTTTGAATAGTCATATTATTCATAAAAATAAAACCAGCCTATGCTATTTATTATGGGACCCCGAGAATTCAAATTAGTACCCCACAATCTAGAGGATGTGCATTGTGGCATTTTGATTTAACAGATAAAAATAAAAATGATGAAAATTCTCATTGGACAACCAAACTTCCAAAATCAATGCTTGAAAAATTAATCATGAATTAAATTAAGAGTCAAGGAAATAAAAATTATTTTCTATGTAGTTTTAATGTGAGAAAAGATGTTATTATATGAATGATAAAGGAATTTTACTTCTTTTTTTTGTTTTTTTTAACAAAAATTTTGTTTCCACACCCCCCAACTTAGAATGAAACAATCTCTAGTTTTGTAAAAAGAAAAGAGAGGAGAAAGCAGGTGCGGGGGGGGGGGGGGGATGAGTTGGAAAGGGCATGGAACAAGTTCACCTGGTGGATTCATAATGATGATTGTGGTGCTCCCAAATCACTCTTTGTTTTCATGGGAGATGTAGGCACCTCCTTGATTGAATATGTATCACCCAAAAATAGTCCCTAAACCATACAAACAAGAAAAAACCAGACAGAAAAACAACACAAAAATTTATTTAATACCAAGTCTCATCATTTTTATGGTTTTCCTTTTGTTTTTGTTTTTGTTTTTTTTAAATCAACTGATGATACATTGTCTTCTTTATAATTTCTGGGTAAGGTAGTACTCAGGGATCACACCACGTGACATGGATAAATACAGTGCCCCCCTTTTATACCCATCCATACTCATAAGAAAAGAACAGGTCAACAGTCTGAGTTAGAATAAAGTTATATAAAAATAATCCACTAATCCTATTTAAAATATAAAGTTTATTAAAACAACAAAATGATTGGAAACTTGAAAACCATGGGTTTCATCCCATGCAGCGCTTTGTTTAATGTCATTAGCTCGACATGAACCCCCTAATCAATTAATTATTTTCATCATCTAAGGTAGGTTCACACAAGTCTTCATCAACTTCATGTTTTTGGAATGGTTCTATGAATGGTTTGAATTTATGACCATTAACTTTAAATGTTTGACCATTGGTGGGATCTTTAATTTCAACATCCCCATGGGGGTACACCTTATGCACTATGTATGGACCTGAGCATCTAGACCTCAATTTTCCCGGGTGTAAGTGAAGTTTATAATTATACAAAAGAACATGTTTTCCCGGTTCAATGTGTTTGGTTTTAAGATTTCTAGATTGGTAGGCTTGTACTTTAGATTTATTGATCCTTGAATTTTCATAAGCCTCTATCCTAAGTTCCTCAAGTTCATTGAGATCTAATTCCCTTTTTGTTTCAGCCAATGAGAGGTCATAATTCATTTTTTTAATTGCCCAAAATTCCTTATGTTCAATCTCCACTGGAAAATGGAATCCTTTACCATAAACCAACCTAAATGGGGACATTCCTAAAATGGTTTTATATGCAGTTCGATAGGCCCAAAGAGCATCTAAGAGTTTTCTCGACCAATCTTTCCTAGATGGATTAACAGTTTTCTCAAGAATCCGTTTAATTTCTCTATTGGTTAACTCATCTTGACCATTGGTCTGTGGGTGGTAAGAAGTGGACACTTTGTGATAAATTCCATACTTTTCCATGAGTGATGGGAATGGAATATTGCAAAAATGAGTTCCATGATCACTAATGATAGCCTTAGGAATTCCAAATCTAGAGAAGATGTTTTCCTTGAGAAATCTAGTCACAGTTTGATGATCATTGGATTTTGTAGGAATGTACTCAACCCATTTGGAGACATAATAGATAGCTAAAAGAATGTAAAGATATCCCCTAGAGTTTGGGAAGGGACCTATGAAATCAATTCCCCAACAGTCAAAGATTTCAACCACTAAGATAGGAGTGAGTGGAATTTGATCCCTTTTTTTGATGGACCCTACTTGTTGACACCTAGGAGAGCTTTGAAAAAAATGTGTATGAGTCCCTTGAGAGGGTGGGCCAGAAGAGACCACACTGAAGAACCTTAGCAGAAGTTTTCCTAGAGGAAAAGTGACCTCCACATGCCTCACTATGACAGAATTTAAGGATGGACTTTTGTTCAGATTCTTGGACACACCTCCTAATGACTTGGTCAGGGCATAACTTATAGAGGTATGGATCATCAAACACATAGTTCCTAACATCATAAAGTAATTTCCTTCGAGCTTGAGTCCCTAAGAATTTGGGAATGACTCCTATAACTAAGAAGTTAGTTATGTACGCATACCAAGGGCAGTCACTCACAGAGTATAGGTGTTCATCAGGAAATGAATCAGACACAGAAAGGTGATTTGAGTTGTCTTTGAATTCCATCCTAGAGAGGTGATCAGCTACAACATTTTCAACTCCCTTTTTATCCTTGATTGTGAGGTCAAATTCTTATAAGAGAAGAACCCACCTAATCAGTCTAGCATTAGCATCTGGTTTTTGGAAGAGGTATTTTAGTACAGAATGGTCAGTGAACACAGTGATGGGGGATCCTAAGAGGTAGGACCTAATCTTCTATAAGGAAAACACAATAGAAAGTAACTCCTTTTCAGTAGTGGTGTAGTTTATTTGGGCATCATTTAAGGATTTTATTGCATAAGAAATGACATAAGGAGTTTTATCACAACATTGTCCTAACATAGCTCCTACAACAAAGTTACTGACATCACACATAAGTTCAAAAGGAAGGTTCCAATTTGAAGATTTTATAATGGTAGGAGAGGTGAGAGACGATTTGAGGGTTGAGAATGAACCCTCATAGATTTATGTCCAAACAAATGGAGCATCCTTTACTAGAATAGCACAAAGGGGAAGGGAGATTGAACTAAAGTCCTTGATGAATCTTTTATAGAAACCAGCATGTCCTAAGATTGACCTCACTTCCTTGATAGTTTTGGGTGATGGAAGGTGACGAATGATGTCAACCTTTTCTTTATCAACTTCAATCCCCTTACTCAACTAGATGGCCTAGAACTA
The DNA here is from genome assembly GCA_963277665.1 of Viscum album. NCBI lineage: Eukaryota > Viridiplantae > Streptophyta > Magnoliopsida > Santalales > Viscaceae > Viscum > Viscum album. The sequence continues at coordinate 1,301,758,700 of OY728160.1, read as the reverse complement.
GTCCCTCTTTAACCATGAAATGGCATTTTTCCCAGTTTACAACCAAATTCTTTTATTCACATCTTAACAAGACTCTCTCCACATTCCTCAAACATCCCTCAAATGTATCCCCAAACATAGAGAAGTCATCCATGAAGACCTCTACAAAATCCCCTACCATGTCTGAGAAGATTCCCATCATGCACTACTGGAAGGTTCCAGGGGCATTGTATAAACCTAAGGGCATGCGTTTGAAAGCAAAGGTGCCAAATGGACATGTGAATGTAGTATTACCTTGATCCTCTAGGGAGACCTCAATTTTATTATAACCCGAGTACCCATCTAAGAAATAGTATCTGGCATGACCTGCCACTCTCTCAAGGACTTGGTCAATGAATGGTAATGGGAAATGGTCCTTCTTGGTAAATGAGTTTAACTTCCTATAGTCAATACAGACCCTCCATCCACTACTCACCCTTATTGGAAGAATATCTCCATCCTCATTGGTTATCACTGTGATTCCAGCCTTTTTTGGAACCACTTGGATTGGGATCACCCACTCACTCTCAGCTATGGTATAGATGATACCGGCTTTTAAAAATTTTAGAAGTTCTTTTCTAACTACTTACATGAGATTAGGATTGAGTTTTCATTGAGGTTGACGACATGGCTTTGAATTAGATTCCAGAACAATCCTACGAGTCCCAATAAGTGGGATAATCCCAGGAATATCAGACAGGGTCCAACCAATGGATTTTTTATGTTTCCTAAGGACATCTAGAAGCATCCTATCATGATTGGATTCAAGAGATGAATAAATGACAATAGGATGTGTTAGATTTTCCCCTAGGAAGGCATACTTGAGTGCAGTGGTAAGTTCCTTCAATTCAAGATCAGGTTGGTTCATAATTTCAGTAGAATATTGGGACATTGGATCAAGATCAGTTTCTTTTTTTAGATTTTCAGATAGGATTGATTCCCCACATATAAAAGTTTCATCTACAAGATTGGTTTGATCGGATTTAGGGAAGGAAGTTTGATTAGTCTCCATGAATGTGGTTTGCTGAAAGGTTTCACTGATTTTTGGACCTAAGACTTCATCATAAGATCAATTTGAAAATGATTCAAGCCAAGGAGATAAACTTCCTTCATGTAAAAAAAAGAAACCAATCTCATCCTGACTTAAACATCCATAAAATATTCCTTAATGTTCTATGGATTCATTATAAATGCATCCTATCATGTTTACTTCATGAAAATCCTCATCATCCCCTATTTGTGAGCTTTCATTATAGATGTTCAAGTCTAGACTCATGTTTCCAAAGGTGATGGTCATGTTCCCATTTCGAACTCAGATAACAGAGTTGATTGTTGCAAGGAAAGGATGACCAAGGATGATTGGGGTTTGTTTCTTATTTCCTAAGTTTGGATGGTTGTCAAGGACAATGAAGTCAGCAGGGTAGATGAAGTTTTAAACCTTTACCAGAATGTCCTTTAAAATCCCCTTTGGAACCCTAATGCTACAATCAGCAAGTTGAAGTGTGACAGATGTGGGTTGGATCTCTTCTAGTCTTAACTGGCAGTACACAGTATAGGGGATGATATTGACACTAGAACCTAGGTCACACAAGGCCTTGACAACTTTTCTCTCTCCTAGTTCAACATTGATGTAAGGGAAACCCGGGTCTTTCAACTTAGGAGGAATGGTCCCTTTAATGGTGGTACTCACATTAGCTGCCAAAAGTACTTGGTTTTTATGTGAAAATTTTCTTTTAAAAGTGCACAAGTCCTTAAGTTACTTTGATTAGGCAGGTATGGTTTGGATTGAATCGATAAGTGGAATTTTCAACTTGACTTGTGAAAAGATTTCCCTCAATGTTTCACTCAATTAAGGCTTGGTTTTCCCCCTCATGTGTTGAGGAAATGGTGCAGGTTGTGAGGTTGTTTATTGAAGATTTGTTTCTTTGACATTGTTATCAGTTTCCTCAGTTTGATCTTGTGGTTCATTTGAATTTTCATTAGAGTTTGAAGCTTCACATGGTTTCTGACTTATTTTTTCAGGTTTATCAATTGATTTCCCACTTCTTAAAACATTTAAAACCTTTAGTTGTTCATGAGTTGTTTGAGTGCAACTTGACTCTCCCCTTAAATTTGAGGATGGTACCGCCTGAGTAAGCATGGGTGCCTTTCCAATTTTGATGGTTTGAAGTTCTTTTTTTAGGGAAGATACTTCTGATTTCATCCTTTTCATTTGTTTGCATAGTTGTTCTAGTAGGCTTTGTGGAACAGTTTGGGTTGGTTCTTGAGAAGATTGGTTTATCCCATGGGGATATTTTGGAGGTGGGATGGTTTGTTGAAAATGGACTGGTGGCTGTTGGTATTGGATAGGTTGGGTTTAGAACTAGTTATGAGTTTGGTAGTTCTGATGGGGGTAAGGATTTTTTCCTTGTGTTTGGATAGGTTATTGGTTATCTTTCCAGCGGAAGCATGGGTGGTCATTATACCTTGGGTTGAAGTTATTTTGGTATTGAGGCTTTTGAAAGTTCAAAGCATTTACTTCCGCTAGGGGTACTCCTAAAAGAACCTCCTTGATGGATGGAATGGTTGGGAATTTGTTTGTATTATAGTCATTTTTGTCACAAATTGTGCAAAAAGAGTCTACATTTTGGATTTCATGGACTTTCCTAAGGTCTATCTCTTCAACCTTCCTAGAAAGTGCTGCGAGTTTATCCCTAAGGATTTCCTCTTCTCTAAGTGTATGAATTCTAGTAGTTCTTTATGTATTTTCAGAATAAGGTGAAGTTTCCCATGTTTGGTTTTGTTCATCAAAGCTTTCCAGATATTCGTAAGCATCATTTGGGGATTTGTTTTTAAAGGTTCCATTACACATCATGTCAATGAATTGTTTGTTCCCTGGGACCAACCCTTCATAAAAAATTCTCACTTGTTCAGGTATAAAAAAACCATGGTGTGGGACCATGTTTAGGGTGTCATTGAACATTTCCCATGTTTCATAAAATGACTCTCCCTCTTTTTCAAAAAATTTCTGGATGCACTTTTTAAGTGCAATTGTTTTGTGGTGGGGAAAGTATTTTTTGTAGAATTCTCTTTGTAGTTTGTCTCAATAGTTGATGGATGATGGTCTCAAATTTTTTAGCTAATTTTTAGCTTGATACTTTAAAGAAAAAATAAATAGCCTCATCTTATCTGATTCTAGTTGATGTGGGGGACACATGGTTTCTACAATGTCGTTGAATTCCTTAACGTGAAGGTAGGGCATCTCGTACTCCATTCCATGGAATGTGGGAAGGTGGTTTAGAACATGGAGTTTAAAGATGTAGTTGGAATCTCCTAGGAAATTGTGTCTAATTCATGAGGGAGCATTGGTCCAGGAAGGTGTGAGGTAGTCATTCATGGTTTGATCAACTACATTCCCCAAGTTTGGGGCTGCTTCATTTGGATTTCCATTTTGGTTTCCACCCGGGTTTATGAGTTGGTTTCTTTGAAGACATTACATTAAAATGGGATCAAATTTGGAATCCAGAGTATCAAGAGGATTAGTATCTAATGTAAATAATCCCCTAGGTTCACTTGACTCCCCTATCCTAGGACATTCCACCCTAACTAGTCTGTTTGAATTATCACGGGTGTAGGCGGACATGTGCCAAAAGGAAAAAAAGCGAGAAAGGTACAAGATAAGAGATATTGGGTGAGAATAGAAGAATGGGGGTGAGGAAAGAAGGTTTTGGTCTAAGTTTATTACTTAGTTCCTCGGAAACAGCGCCAAAATTTGATTCACGCGCAAATTTACCCAAGAGATGAAGGTAGAATGATCCTTGTAGTCTGGCTTGGGTTGTCGAATCCACTGAGACCTAAGAAGATACCAAAGATGCACAACCTATGAGATGGATTTTTTTGGCTATGAAGTGTCCAAATTGGTTTTTATTTTAGATGGTTTTAAAGAACACTAATAAACCTAAGTGAATTAAATTTAATGAAAATGGGTTGATCTTAGGATTATGATCGGGGTGGATTAAATGAATTTTACTTCTTTAGACAATTTTGGTTTTATTAATTCTTGATTAATCCATTCTTCAAAATAACACTACCATAATCATTTTCATGTTTGATGCTAAATAAACTCAATTACTAATCCCTGACACACTTAGAGAACCAAATTCATGATCTCTCCAAGGTATATGAGGATTTTAGTACTTGGATTTAGCTTCCTCAAACACAGTGAAGATGAAGAGTGGAAATAACTGAAAAATGGAAGTCTTAAATTAGTTAAAAAATTAACAAAATTTTTTTCATAAAATAACATTCAATCCAGACTTTTCATATTCCTAAGATCATCTCATTAAAGGGTTATCCCTCTATTTATGGTATACTCTCAATGGTAGGCGGAAGATGGCTTACAAGAATTGGATTGGAGAAATTAAAACCGCGGAAAAAACGAGCACTCCTCCGTGTATGTGAATGAAATTCACACCTATGTGTGAAATAATTCACAAAAACACAGAGATATCATTGTGCTTTGTGATTATAGATTTTTAATTAAAGAAATGGGAAAAATAGAAGAGAAAGATATTTATTAAGAACATAGTAATACAAAAAGAAACTTACATGGCAATTGAAAACATCACAAATGAACTTTGGCATAATAACATTACATCCAAAAAAACAAGAGATCCATTAAACCTCACCACCACTACCTTAAATTGTCAATTGGGAATCCTTAGGCCGAGCCTCAATCAATGTATTCCCAAAAATTAAATTAATTTAGGCCTTAGGGTGGTGGAAAGTAGTGGAGAAATTGATCCCCTCCTTGACTTTTTATCCTCCTTGTATCCCCTGAAAAGATCATCCTGTATGGGAAAGCATATCGCCGAATCTAGGTGTGTCATAGATGAGTCTTTTGTATCTCCAGATATCTTCTAGACTTCTGTAAAATTTGGGCCTATTTGGAGTTGTGGATCGGTATTTATGGCCGCTTTAGTGGGATAAAATTCTGGGTCGTAGATTCTGGCCCAGATTTTGATCTTCTCATTGGGCCGCCTTAATAACCACCATGGACGTCGAATTAGCACTAACTCCTGAAGAATTACTTGTTCCTATACATTTCTTCTAGCATCCCAATAAATTTGGGATTTATTGGAAGAGTATTGTGGGCCCCACATTCTCATCAGTGGGATGGTGTCCAATCTACCTTCTCCATAATTGTTTCCTTTCATCTCCAAATATCACCATCATACATTATGAATCCTCCATTGATACCTGAATTAAAAATGTTAATATTTATGTGTAGATACATTTACCAAAATATCAAATTAAAATATAGATAATTACATTCCTTAAAATCATATGAATCTTTGGTCCTAAATTGGTGTACATTAGGCATGAAGTGCACAAATGATGAGAATGAATGTTCAAAATTAAAATCCACTAACTCAGACCCATAAGATCAAAAATAAACATTTAATACCATTAAAATGTAATTAACATATGTGTTTTTATTGTCTAATCATGAGGTCAAATTCTTGTAATAGAATGACCCACCCAATCAGTCTAGCCTTAACATCTTGTTTTTGGAAGAGGTATTTTAGTGCAGAATGGTAAGTGAACACAGTGATGGGGGATCCTAAGAGGTTGGACCTAAAATTTTTTAAGTAAAAAACAACAGAAAGTAACTCCTTCTCAGTGGTGTTGTAGTTTATTTGTGAATCATTTAAAGATTTTCTTGTATAAGAAATGACACATGGAGTTTTCTCACACCGTTGTCCTAAGACTGCTCCTACAGTGAAGTCACTTGCATCACACATGAGCTTAAAAGGAAGTTTCAAATTTGGATATTTCATGATTGGTGGAGATATAAGAGCTTATTTTAGTGTATAGAATGATTCCTCACATCTTTCTATCCATAAAAATGTACCATCTTTCACCAATAGAGCACAAAGTGTTTGAGAAATAGAGTTGAAATTCCTAATGAACCTTCTATTGAAACCAACATGTCCTAATAATTACCTCACTTCCTTAACAGTTTTAGGAGAGGGAAGGTGACGAATGATGTCATCCTTAGCTCTATCAACTTCAATCCCTCTACCAGATACTAGATGGACTAGAACAAGTCCTTCCTTTACCATGAAATGACATTTTCCCCAATTTAGGATGATATTCTTATCCTAGAATCTTGAAAAAACCCTTTCAACCTTCAGAAGGCATCCCTCAAAAGTATCCCCAAATATGTAGAAGTCATCCGTGAAGACCTCTAAAAAATCCCCCACCTTGTCCAAGAAGATTCCAATCATGCACCGCTGGAAGGTACCAGGGGAATTACATAACCCAAAGGGAATGCGCTTGAAGAAAAAAGTGTTGAATAGACAAGTGAATGTTGTTTTCCCTTGATCCTCTATGGAGAACTCGATTTGATTATACCCTGAGAATCCATCTAGGAAGCAATAGAATTGATGACTTGCCACTCACTCAAGGACTTGATCAATAAAGGGAAAGGGGAAATGGTCTTTCTTGGTACAAGATTTGGGCTTCCTATAGTCAATACAAACTCTCCATTCACTACTAACCCTTGTGGGGAGAAGGTCACCATCCTCATTGGTGATCACAGTAATTACAGCTTTCTTTAGGACACCTTGAATTGGGCTTACCTACTCACTCTCAGCTATGGGGTAGATGATACCCACTTTCAATAACTAAATAAGTTATTTCCTTACCACATTAACAAGATTTGGAGTGAGTCTCCATTGAGGTTGACGACATGGTTTGGATTCAAATTCAAGAACAATCCTATGGGTTCCAATGAGTGGGATAATCTGAGGAATATTAGAAAGGGTCCATCCAATTGCTTTCTTATGATTTCTTAGGACATCCAGATGAATCATCTCTTGATTGGATTCAAGAGAGGAAGAAATGAAAACAGGAAAGGATCAATTTTCCCCTAATAATCTATAATTTATTGATGAAGGTAAGACCTTAAATTCGAGATCATATTGGTTATCACTTTCTAATAAAGAATGAGACTTTGTATTGAACTTAGTTTCTTTGTTCAGATTTCTTGAAAGAATTGGTTCCTTGTGAACATAATTTTCATCCACTAAATTATCTAGAGCAGTGTCATGAATGGGTTTCGACTCAATGTTATTGATTTCACCCATGGTATCATTGATTGGTGATTCTATAAAATCGTCAATAAAGCTGTCTGAAAGATATTCAAGCCACAGAGACAAATTTCCCTCATGTGAACAAAGAAAATCAATCTCTTCTTGACTTAAACTTCCTTCAGTAATTACTTGATGTTCCTAGAGTTTTATATCAATAATACCAACCCAATTAAACACATGGATCTATTCATCATCCACAATTTGAGAGTTTTCATTATAGATGTTCAAGTCTAGACTCATGTTCCCAAAATTTATTTTCATGTTCCTATTTCAGACTCGGATGAATGAGTTGATTTTTACTAAGAAGGGATGACCAAGGATGACGGGGGTTTTCTCCCTAGGGCCTAAGGTTGGGTGATTTTCAAGAACAATGAAGTCAGGTGGATAAATACAATTTTCAACTTTCACCAAAACATCATTTAAGATCACCTTAGGAACTCGAACACTATGATCATAAAGTTGAAGAGTGACAGATGTGGGTTGGAGTTCTTCAAGCCCTAACTGAAAATACATTTCATAAGGAATGAGGTTCACACTGGCTCCCAGATCACAAAGGGCTTTGACAACTTTGTTCCATCCTATCTCAACATTGATGTATGGACATCCTGTATCTTTCAACTTTGGACGAATGGTCCCTTGAACGGTGGTACTCACATTAGTAGCCAAAATGACTTGGTTTTTATCTGAAAAAATTCTTTTAAAAGTGCAAAAATCCTTAAGGTACTTGGAGTAGACAGGAATGGTTTGGATTGAATATAGAAGGGGGATGTTCAACTTAACCTGAGAGAAGATTTTCCTTAAATTTTCATTCAGTTCTGGTTTAGATTTTCCTCTCATGTGTTGAGGTAAGGGAGAAAGTTGTTTTATTGTTTAGTGTTATTGTAGTTCATTCACATTCTCATTGGTTTTTTCAGAATCTATGGTTATTTCTTCATAATTTTCATGCATTGTTGAATCTTTTAATGGTTCTAGAATGGATTTTTCAGGTTTCTCAATGGATTTCTAACTTCTTAAAATATTTACTACTTTGAGTTATTCATGATAGGTTTGTTTGTAACTGGATTCTCCCCTTAAAGTTGAGGATGGAACTGCATTAGTAGGCATGGGTGACTTCCCAGTTTTAATGGTTTTTAGTTCATGTTTAAGGGATGAGACTTCTGAGTTCATTTTCTCTATTTTTTACACAACTTCTCAAGGATTGTAAGAGGGACAAATTGAGTTGGGGCTTGTGCTGGTTGGTTTATCCCAGGAGGATACTTTGGTTGTTGGATGGGTTGTTGGTATTGGACAGGAGGGTGTTGGTATTGGACTGGTTGTGGTTGGAACTGGTTATGGTTTTGGAAATTTTGTGTAGGGTAGGGGTTTGGTCCTTGTGGTTGGCTAGGTTGTTGGTTATCTTTCCAGTAGAATCTTGGGTGGTCATTATACCTTGGGTTGAATGTGTTTTGGTATTAGGGATTTTTGAAGTTTAGGGCATTGAATTCAGTAGGTGTTCCTCCTAGAATAATGTCCTTTATGGATGGAATGGTTGGGTAGTTTTCTGTTTTGTGGTCATGTTTTTCACAAATTGTGCAAACGGGGTCTATAGTTTTGATTTCATGGATTTTCCTAAGGTCTATCTCTCCAACCTTCCTAGTGAGTGATGCGAGTTACACCCTAAGGCTTTCCTCCTCCAAAAGTGTGTGAATTACACAAGATTTTTCAGGATTCTCATAGTAAGGTGATGTTCCCCATGTTTTATTTTTTTCAGCAAGGCTTTCTAGATACTCGTAAGCATAATTTGGGGATTTTTTTTAATGTTCCATTACACATCATGTCAATGAATTGTTTGTTCCCTGAAACCAACCCTGCATATAAAATTCTCACTTGTTAAAGAATATAAAAACCTTAGTGTGGAACCATGTTTAGGCTGTTTTGAACCTTTCCCATGTTTTGTAAAATGAATCTCCCTCTTTTTCAAAAAAGTTTTGGATGCTCTTTTTAAGTATAGTTGTTTTGTGGTGGGGAAAGTATTTTTTTGTATAATTCTCTTTGTAATTGGTCCCAAGAGTTTATGGATGATCGTATAAAATTATTTATCCAATTTTTAGCTCGATCCTTTAAAGAAAAAGGAAATATCCCTATCTTAGCTGATTCTAGTTGATGTGGGGGACACATGGTTTCTACAATGTCATTGAACTCCTTAACTTGAAGGTAGGGAATATCGGAATCCATTCCATGGAATGTGGGAAGGTGGTTTAGGACATGGGGTTTAAAGATATAGTTGGAATCTCATAGGGAATTTTTTCTAATGAATGAGAGGGCATTGGTCCAGGCTGGTGTGAGGTAGTCATTCATGGATTGATCGATTTCATTCCCCAAGATTGGGGATGCCTCATTTGGATTTCCATTTTGGTTCCCACCCCTGTTTATGTGTTGTTTTCTTTGAATACATTCCATTTAAATGGGATACATTTTTTGACTCTGGAGTATTAGGAAGATTAGGATGTAATGGAAAGATTTCCCTTGGTATACCTGACTCCGCAACCCTAGGACTACCCACCCTAACTAGACGGTTTGATTGGTCATGAGTATAGGCGGACATGCACCAAAAGAAAAAAAATGAGAAAGGGAAAAGATAATATAATTTGGATGAGAATATAATAAATGGGGGAGAATAGAATGGGTGTTGATATGACTTTCTTGGGTCCCTGGAAACGGTGCCAAAATTTGGCCTCACCCAAATTTACCCAAGTTTTTAGGGTTAAGCGGTCACTTGTAGTTTAGCTTGGGTTTTCGTATCCTCATAGACCTAAGAAGTAACCTACCGACACGTACATTCTATGGATTTTTTTTCTATGAAGTGGAAAAATTTGGGATTATTTTAGATAGGTTTAAGCAAAAACTATGTGACTTAAGTGAAATTAAATTATGATAAGGGTTGATCCTAGGTTATTACAAGGGGTGGATTGGATGAAATTCTTTTTTAGCAATTTCAATTTCTTATATTCGAGATGGGTTTAATCAAGAAGATAAAAAACTTCATCACTTACTAGTTTTATACAAATACACCATAATAATAATCACCTATACACTTGGAGGATCAAATTTATGAGCACTCCAAGGTAAATGTTTGTATTAGAACTTGAAGTATGTGGCCTTAAAATTCAACAAGGACAAAGAAGTTTTAAAATCATCAAATAAAAATATCAATTAAAAGAAGTGATTAAACATTAATGGGGAAATAAATAAAATCCAATTCAGTACCTTGCTACTCCCTTGGATAAACCCATAAGTGGGTTATCCCTCCATTGATTATATGGTTTCAATGGAAGCAGGAAGTAGACTCATGAGGGAGGAAGTGGGGAAGTAAAAAACAACAATGAAATAATGATCACTCCACCATTGTGTGATAATTTCACAAGGTTTGGTGTGAATAAATTCACACCTTGAAACAATGGTATCAAATTGATATGAATAATAACAGAATAGGATGAGAATAAATTTTATTAAGAAACTATTATGAATTAGAACAACTTGCATGAGAAAGACAAACTCAAGGCAACAAAATCGCAGCATAACATTACAATTAAACAAAGCACCAGAGATGAATAAATCCTCCAACAACACTATTTTAAATAATAATTTTGGGATCCTTGGTTCTATACTAGAATATTTAAATTCATCCCACTTGAGTATGGTAGGCTTAGGGTGGTGGAAATCTTGTGGAACTTTGACTTCTCCACTCTTGACCCGAGGTGGCAGCCAGCCTGCATCCACCGAACAGAAGTGAATAAATGAGCTTCTATATGGAATAATTAGAGTGGTAAATATAATAATAAAATGGTGATCCGGATGTCACCTAACCTTATGTAAAGTTTCATCCCAAAATAGTTTATGGTTTACTAGATATGTGTAAAATGGTGGGATGTTTTTCTGCTCTGCATAATCTGGCCCAGAATTTTATCTCCAACTTGGGCCGCCTGTAAATCTATTCAAAAATCCGAATTAGCTTTTTCCACTATTTGATGAAATGTTTCCCATGATGTCATATATCTTTAATTAAATTTTTAGAATCATTGGGCTTGTATCTTGGATGATACAGTCTCTTTATTGGGATGTTGTCCAGTTTACTTTGTCCAGAATGTATTGGCATGAAAGCCCATTTTGGTGGTCTTCCAATGTGAATATTCAAGTGCTCCAAAATCATTAATTGTTACTTATAGAATGGGGTACCTGAAAATAAAATATTAAAATAAAATAAATTCCATTTTTTATTTTACGAGGTGTTCACAAATGTACCATGTAATTGTTCATTTTAATAGGGAATTACAATCATAATGTGAATTAATGTTCAAAGTGTAAAATGCACTAAAATGGTGTATATGAATAATAAATTACATGAATATTATATATATTAAAAATTAATATTAGCCTAATTCAGTGGATAATCATACACTAATACTAAAATTAATAGATTTTACTCAGGGTTGAAACCACGTTTACGAAGAGCTTTGGTTGTATAAGAATTTAAAAGTTATTAGAAATTGGTTCGTTGTGATGAGAAAGTTGAGATGAAGTTTGCTAACACTTATGTTCCCTGAGATGAAAAATTAATAAAAGGTCAAGGTGTAATGAAGAAAAGAATAAACCATTTGAGAATTCTATAGGTAATATGTTAACATGTTCCAATTTTGGTAAACAACATTTTAAGGAATGTTTAATGGGATCTAGAAAGTGTTTTTGGTGTGGTCAGTTTAGTCAGAAAGCTCATGGGTATAAAGAAAATACTCTTGAACAATCAAATAATTTTGATACTGATAGTCATCCAACTATGAGATGTTTTAGTTTAAATGATTTGGTTTATTATTCTAACATGTGTTTTAAGTTAGTTACACATTATAGAAATCACTATGATCATAAATGGAAAGGTATAGTAAATTCATTTACTACTACTATAGTTGATGTTGGACCATTGAATGAAGTGGTTACAAGTATGATACATATTTATTAAAATTATAAAAATTCATAATTTGACATTGTATCTTTGCATTATTTCATTTATGAGAAAATTGTAAGTAAAATGGGAATATCACCACATGAAATTTTGGTGAAAATTCTGGGTGGAATCATTAAAGGAACCAATATTTATAGTAATCATTCTATTTTTATCAGTGGGATGGACTTTATTGAAAATCTTGATGAACATCCCATAGTAATTTTTTAGATCATTTTAGGTATGGATTGGTGTAACACCCCAAGATTCCACGGTACGTTTCCCTTTGAATAATGCAATGGCGTGTGTTGTATGCAACATCGAGTTCTAACACACACCGCAACCGATCAAACTAGTCGTTATGAATAGTAATACCTACTTTTTGAAATTTTATACATTTTATCTTTTAAAATGGAATTTATTTTTGGATTCTTAATATTGAAATTAGCTTAGGGTGAAACTTTGGTACTTTTCGGATAACTTTCATATTTTGATGAATAGTGAAAATTACTAAATTTTAATTAAAAACAACTTTTTTAATCAAAATAATTAATAATGATAAATTATGAATTTGAGTGGTTTTAAAGTATATTTAGAATATATTTTTACCATTTAATAAAATTCTGGTCATTGGACATAATTTCACAATTAAACCAAACATAAACAAGTATCAATCTTTTGATAGTTATTATATCTTAAAAACACGCTTTTTGTTTTGACAGCGGGAATTAATTTTAAATTAATTTCTTCCACTTCTGTGTTTTGAATTTGGAAAAATTGATTCCATATTTTGAATCAGGATTTCCAAATTTTGTAAATAGGTAACTTTTATTTTTAGGCATTTTGAATAATTCAGTAAATATTTTATTTACCATGGTTAATGGGTAAATACGGTAAATAACGGTTAAAAAATAATATTATAATAATACTAAATTACCCTAAAACGTGTCCTAAAATTATTGGTGGATACATGTCCGACTATGGGCATCTTTGGGTTAATTTTGGGATCCCATGGAGCCACTTGTAGGTGATAGGGACACTTTATTTTAATTAAGTTAAAACAAATACAAAAATGACATAAGCATATATCTTTTAGAAAAACAATTTTTACAAAGGGTTATATATGTTTTATTTTCAACTATAAATATTCATTAGAAATATAAAATTATTTCCTACATAATGGTAATTTATTTATAATTTTTAGACATTAAATAATTTAATTTATTTATGACCCAATGATGATGCAGTAATTACTAAATTAATGAAAAATTAGAATAATTGATATTATAAATACCCAAATAAATATAATTTGAGACTTTTAATGAATTAAATTAATTTTATTGGTTAATATGACATGTTAGGAATGATTTAATTAACTTTTTTAGAAGTAATCATTCTGTTATAATTTTCACAAAAATCAATTTTCCAAATAGTGTCAAAATTGACATAAAAGAGTTTTAAAAACAAATATTATATTATTAATTGATATTAAATTCCTAAAAATCTATGATTCGGCCAAGAGACTTATATAATGATAGGTGTATCATTAATGGACCACTTGGGGGTCGCTTGTATGTATATAGTATGTTTATTATCTATATAATATAAAAATACAAAGTGACATGGTAAGTGTCAAACTAATTAACTAAGAGTTAAAACTTAAATATAAGTTTAATATAATGACCCAAACCTATATAAATTATATTTGTTGAATATTTTTCGACCTATACCCACCTTAACCTTTAAATAATACACTTTTAAGCCATTAGAAACCGAATATAAATTTATTATAAAATAATATTTCTAGCTTTTCCAAAGGTGCCCCTCACCCCTCTTATAAAAGGGAACTCCTCCTTTTCATTACTTAACACCTTAAAAGCCTTTTTGTTCGGCCAAAATCTGCCCAAATACTCTATCAACTTCCCTCAATACAACCTATAGGCCTTAGTTTGATCAGAATGCCAACCTAAGGAGCCCTTTTGATCAAATCAAAAGGAAGAACCAGAAGAAGAGGTAATGTTTTCACCACCATTTTTCAAATTCATTTCTTCTTCAACTTCTTATTTCTTTGTTATTATAATTCTAAAATAATGAATCCAGTATCTATTATATACTTTAATGTTATTATAAACATGGTACAACCATATTTCAGTATTCTATCCATCCTTTGAATGACATGTCACCATACGTGCGTACGTATGGCTTACCGTCTCCACGTCGTGGTGTAATTGTTATTCAAAACATTATTTTTTGGATGAGTATAATAATGACGTGTAATTCATGTAAATAATAAATATAACATGATAATTATTCTGTATATAAGATATAACATCCGATTAAATATTATTTTAATATCAAAAGAATGATAGTGTCGCTCGTGCGTACGTATGGACTACCGTCTCCACGAACGCGATGAGATTCATTCTCCATCGTATCCATTCAAGTATAATTATCATTTGATGATTTAAAAATAATTTTTAAGGACTTGATATCATTCTGTAGATTAATAAGATACATCCTATCCATGACAAATATGGCTTACGTAACAAAACATATCAAAGAAAACAAGTAAGTTAACACCCGAAACAACAATAATACTAAGATATTATTAACAAGGCAATGTTAAAAGATCATATATGATATCATATTAATATATATGATTCTTTTATAATTTAATTACAATTATTTCACCATTATACAGCAGGTTAACCTACCCTCGACCAAGGAAAAAGTACAAAGTAAGGGGTTTCTTATCTCACTTTTAATTCCGTGAGATTTCCATTGTTCACCACTTATTTATTGCATGTGGTGTGTGTACTGCCCATGATTGTATTCATTGTGAAATATACTTTAATTTATGGATATTTACATCAATATTTTATTATCCTTCTTTCATGGGTGCATGTTTCATAAGTTACCAAATCGATAAGGGAATTTGAAATTTCAATTTCCACTCATTCGGCTTTACGCATACTTCATTGATTATTTTACTCGAAGATTATGTGTGGAATCACTATTCATTTAATTATGTCATAATTTCCACTCCCCTTTATATGGATATACTTTTTATACACATAATCACTCCATTTATAAATTCTCAAGTCATCGGTATGAACTTGATAAGAGTAATTTTTACTCAATCTTGATTTTTTGAGATAAACATCCAATTCATTGGTGTTGTTTTTACAAGAATATGTGTGAATGTCCTTTGATTGTTTTACACTGAATATACAATCATATTTAGTGTATTTATATTTTTCACACATAATTATGTCTTTGATTTATCCTTAACCTAAGGATACAGCCTTTATGAGAGATTTCATCTCAATTTACATTCCATTGAGACTTCTTTGTTGTTATACACCAAATCACTTTTATGTGGTGTATATAATGTACTTTGACATAGTATATCACGAATCCCTTTATTCTCATGATATTACAAAGTTTTGATTACCTCAATTATTTGTATTCAAGTGTCTCTCTTTTGGTTAGAAACTCTAACTAAAATACCAATTTTAAATGTTTTAAAGACTTATTCTTCTAAATCTTTCTCATTAATGTCCATGTTCAAAAAATGGTTTTAAGGATTTATTTATATAGACATTAAAGTTTTAAAATTAAAACTCCTTTTAAAATTTTCAAAGTGGTATGGGACACTTTGATTAAAAAATCTATTTTTAAATGGCTTCTTGACAAATAGTGTGACTTTTAAATGATTTCAAGAAAAAGGGGGATATTTCTCTCAAATAGTTTTGATGACTATTTTCATCTATGTCAGTATCCTTCATTATTCTCGTTTGAGGTTAATATGATACAATACAATCTCCCATATTGTATCGAATGAGTTATGTTTGACTGTGGATGTGCTATTTTTATACCATTCATGGTTTGTGGTTAAAGTATTGACATTTCGTATGCTAGTTTTAATACGAATGTTTATGTTATATTTCAAACTTTTCATATGAGGAATTAATTGGACTTAGTAAGTGATGGGTGGATCCCGCTATAGCTCCTAGATGCATCGGTAGGTCTCATGAGACAAACTAGTGTCTTGGCACAAGGCCTTGACAAAATCTTATTTGTAGTCTTGGCACGAGGCCTTGGCTATGTGGTTATGATAGTCTGGCATTATGCATTCCATCATTATGAAAGTGGTTGTTGATATTGCATGTGATTATTAGATTAGTAGAATATCCATGTGAATAAGTAAATGGAATTATTTCATTTTATTTTTTACATAGTATGTTTAAGTTCATGTTTAAAAGGCTTTTGTTTTAGTTATAAATTTCCTTCAATGTTTATTCTTATTTATGAATGTTTCCGCTATATTGTTATCCTTACTGGGCATTTGAGCTTACCCCTTTTCTATGTTTTATTTTTCCCAGGATGTGAAGAAATAATTTATGAATGACCTGCAGGGATAGTATAAGGGGATATGAAGACAAGTTGTTGTTGTAGTTTTTTTTTACCTTATGATGTAATGTAAGACTTATGAATATATCTAGTGTTTCCAAGACTACTAAACTAATCGGTCTTTCGATACTTGATCCGTTGTGATCATGCCAATGTTATGTAATAATGCAATGACTCTGGGTAAATGGGGTCAGGGCGTTACAGTTGGTATCAGAGGAAGTTTAGTACAAACCTTGGAAGCTAGATTTAGATAAACTCTAATTAGAGCACATAGAACTAAGATGAACTTGGGCGATTAGTATAGAATAACTTCCTAGAATTTTGGTATTGTAGAGATTTTGTGAGTTTCCCGAGCAATACATCCCTGTCTGGATACGAGCAGGTAGAGGCGGCTCTGGCACAGATGTACCTAGGGGTAAAACCCGAAAACACCGCTTTGAGCTAGACTCGAATGGGAACTGGTGCATGACAACGGGCCTTGCTGCACTATTGGTTACGACACTCCCGGGGGATATGATTAGGATAATTTACATTTTCTTTACAAACCGATTTGAAGTATTATATATATAAGATGAGAGTAAATGACCTTGGTTAATCCTAATGTGTTACAAATTGAGAATATGGTGACATGTTAATCTCTAAATGATTTTTTGACTACTGTTACTCACACAATGCTTTCTGGTTTTAGTCAATGGATGGATTCCAAGGAAGTCATAGTGACTTTTAGAATGATGTACAAGGTGGGAATGGTGGTGGCAATGAGAAACAAAATGGAATGTTGATAGGCGTAAAAGATATCATCTTTATGCCAAATCAATTTTCCAAAAATATGATCAACAATATATATATTAACCAATTCCCGGACTCAACAAAGAAGAGAAAGGTGATGAATGATAAGAGCTCCAGCAGTGGAGAAAATGGAGAAAGGAATCCTAAATTTCCATCATGCAGGAAATGTGGAAGGAGACACCCAAGAAATTGTCTAAATGGGACAAAGAAATGATTTACGTGCAGTAAAGAAGGACATAAAGTGAAGAATTGCCGAAGAAAAATGAAGAGTACTATGGAAGAAGATAAAAATGGTCCCAAGAGTCAATTTACAGTCATTTGCCGTAAATATAGGAAACCTGGCCATTACCTGAGTGAATGCCCTATTCTGTAGGATATTTTCTTGGTCAAAGAATAATCTATGTGGAAATAAATGGTTGGAGAAATGTTTAAAAAGTATTAGTGCTCCTTGTTGATGGGTTTACTTTGGAATAATTTTTTGTTGTATTTTTAACCCTGCAGTTTTCCATGTGAGAATGATATTTGAGGAATAATTATCTTTTATCTTGTGGATATAGTTATAAATAACCATTTGGTTTTATATGGTCGTTGTGTTTGAGGACATTATAAGTTATTATAATTTGGGATGAAAATGCAAGGTATGAGATAAGATTTGTGGTTAAATTATGTTATGGTTATTTTGAGGAATTTATCTCATTTTGGTAATGTTATAAAATATAGTTTTTGAAAAAGGACAACACGCAAACCGTGTGACAACCCGTCGCGTCGGACAAAGCTGTGGGAATCGAACCCACAACCAAAGTGTGATTGGGATTTATCGCCTACCACTGGACTACGTGAAGTCCCTGGTTAGCGTGACTATTATTTTTAGTTAAATGATTTTATTGATCAATAATAATTTTATTTGGGATCTTATGTCTTATCAAATGAATACCCTTAGTATAGGAAAATGATTTGGTGATTAAGTGATAAATGTTATTTTGGAAGTTTTTCGCTTTGTTGTGAACACTATATGCCCAAGGAAAATAGAATAGTATGAGATTTCATTTGAGGAGTAATGGTGGATTTTTATCTATGTTTTTATTGTAGATTTATAGTGATTTGGGTTATTTATGGAAATGATTAGGTTTATTACTTTTAAGTATGTGACTTTAAGAGTAATTAATGTCATTTGGAGATACAATTTAATGTGGAAGACTACATTCTTATAAGTTTTGGGTTTCAATATTAGTTTGGATTATATTGAAGGATTTTAAGGGCAATTGATTATTGAATGATATTTATTTAACTTTGGGGTATTGATGGTTTAATTTTAGAAATTAAGATTAGTGTTTTTTTTCTCTAATGGAATATCCATTTGGTCGATCATCAGATATTATACTAAACATTTTGGTTTTGACTAATATCTAAATACAAGATAAATATATAGTTTATCCTACGTGGATCATGTATTTCTATAGAAGTTTATTCTAGCTCTTCCATTGGGACCAAGTCTTCTTGAATACTCATTGTTAAAAAAAATGAGTTAGTGGTAAAAATTTATTAAAGAATGAAACTCTACTTAAAAAGTAAGTATATCTATTTATGTTCTTAGTCAATATCATAAATGAATTCCTCGTCCTTATGTAATGTAACTTAAAACAAAAAAAATTTGTCCGTTTACTTTTCCTACTGGGAGACTAATGACCGTTTGTCCCAACACAAGTTTGTGATTTTCTTATTGTTAACTTTCTCCTGATCATGTTTTCTATCCCTCTCCATCAGAACTTAACACTTAGTTTATCGTCCATATCCATGTTTTCCTACATGGAATCCTATTATGGGTTATCTTGGGTGACATTTATACCTCTCTTCCTTTCTATTAAAGTGATAGTTTTATTGACTCTTTTTCCTATGTGGGACTTTCCATTATATTCTCAAGACCAATTTTTTAAAAAAATTGCGAGGACGCAATTTATTGAAGGAGGGGAGAATGTAACACCCAAAGCATCTAGGGTACGTTTCCCTCTGAATAATGCAATGGCGTGTGTTGTACGCAACATCGAGTTCTAACACACACCGCAACCGATCAAACTAACCGTTATGAATAGTAATACCTACTTTTTGAAATTTTATACATTTTATCTTTTAAAATGGACTTTATTTTTAGATTCGTAATATCGAAATTATCTTAGGGTGAAATTTTGGTACTTTTCGGATAACTTTCATATTTTGATGAATAGTGAAAATTAGTAAATTTTAATTAAAAACAACTTTTTAAATCAAAATAATTAATAATGATAAATTATGAATTTGAGTGGTTTTAAAGTATATTTAGAATATATTTTTACCATTTAATACAATTTGTGTCATTGGACATAATTTCACAATTAAACCGAACATAAACAAGTATCAATCTTTTGATAGTTATTATATCTTAAAAACACGTTTTTTGTTTTGACAGCGGGAATTAATTTTAAATTAATTTCTGCCACTTCTGTGTTTTGAATTTGAAAAAATGGATTCCATATTTTGAATCAGGATTTCCAAATTGTGTAAATAGGTAAGTTTTATTGTTAGACATTTTTAGTAATTACTTCGGTAAATATTTTATTTACCATGGTTAATGGGTAAATCCGGTAAATAAGGGTTAAAAAATAATATTATAATAATACTAAATTACCCTAAAACGTGTCCTAAACTTATTTTTGGATACATGTCCGACAATGGGCATCTTTGGGTTTATTTTGGGACCCCATGGAGCCACTTTTAGGTGATAGGGACACTTTATTTTAACTAAGTTAAAACAAATACAAAAATGACATAAGCATATATCTTTTAGAAACACAATTTTTAAAAAGATTTATATATGTTGGATTTTCGACTATAAATATTCATTAGAAAGATAAAAAGATTTACTAAATAATTGTATTTTATTTATAATTTTTAGACATTAAATAATGTAATTTATTTATGACCCAATTATGATGCAGTAATTACTAAATTAATGAAAAATTAGAATAATTGATATTATAAATACCCAAATAAATATAATTTTAGACTTTTAATGAATTAAATTAATTTTATAGGTTAATATGACATGTTAGGAATGATTTAATTAACTTTTTTAGAAGTAATAATTCTGTTATGATTTTCAAAAAAATCAATTTTCCAAATAGTGTCAAAATTGACATAAAAGAGTTTTTAAAACAAATATTATATTATTAATTGATATTAAATTCCTAAAAATCTATGGTTCGGCCAAGAGACTTATATAATTATATTTGTATCATTAATGTACCACTTTGGGGTCTCTTGAATGTATATAGTAAGTTTATTAACTATATAATATAAAAATACAAAGTGACGTGGTAAGTGTCAAACTAATTAACTAAGAGTTAAAACTTAAAAATAAGGTTAATATAATGACCCAAACCTGTCTAAATTATATTGGTTGAATATTTTTCGACCTATCCCCACCTTAACCTTTAAATAATACACTTTGGAGCCATTATAAACCGAATATGAATTTATTATAAAATAATATTTCTAGCTTTTCCAAAGGTGCCACTCACTCCTCTTATAAAAGGGCACTCCTCCTTCTCATTACTTCACACATTAAAAGCCTTTTGGTTCGGCCAAAATCTACCCAAATACTCTCTAAACTTCCCTCAATACAACCTAGAGGCCTTATTTTGATCATAAATCCAACCTAAGGAGCCATTTTGATCAAATCAAAAGGAAGAACCCGAAGAAGAGGTAATGTTTTCACCACCCTTTTTCAAATTCATTTCTTCTTAAACTTCTTCTTTCTTTGTTATTATCATTATAAAATAATGAATCCAGTATATCATATATACTGTAATGTTATTATAAACATGGTACAACCATATTTCAGTATTCTATCCATCCTTTGAATGACATGTCACCATACGTGCGTACGTACGGCTTACCGTCTCCACGTCGTGGCGTAATTGTTATTAAAAACATTATTTTTTGGATGGGTATAATAATGATGGGTAAATCATTTAAATAATAAATATAACATGATAATGATTCTGTATATAATATATACCATCCAATTAAATATTATTTTAATATCAAAAGAATGATAGTGTCGCTCGTGCGTACGTACGGACTACCGTCTCCACGAACGCGATGAGATTCATTCTCCATCGTATCCATTAAAGTATAATTATCATTTGATGATTTAAAAATAATTTTTAAGGACTTTATATCATTCTGGATATGAATAAGATACATCCTATCCATGAAAAACATGTCTTACATAACAAAACATATCAAAGAAAACGAGTAAGTTAACACCCGAAACGACGATAATACTAAGATATTATTAACAAAGCAATGTTAAAAGATCATATATGATATCATATTAATATATATGATTCTTGTATAATTTAATAACAATTATTTCACCATTATACAGGAGGTTAACCTACCCTCGACCAAGGAAAAAGTACAAAGTAAGGGGTTTCTTATCTCACTTTTAATTCCGTGAGATTTCCATTGTTCACCACTTATTTATCGCATGTGGTGTGTTTACTACCCATGATTGTATTCATTGTGAAATATACTTTAATTTATGGATATTTACATCAATATTGTATTATACTTCTTTCATGGGTGCATGTTTCATAAGTTACCAAATCGATAAGGGAATTTGAAATTTCAATTTCAACTCATTCGGCTTTACGCATACTTTATTGATTATTTTACTCCAAGATTACGTGTGGAATCACTATTCATTTTATTATGTCATAATTTCCACTCCCCTTTATGTGGATATACTTTTTATACACATAATCACTCCATTGATAAATTCTCAAGTCATCGGTATGAACTTGATAAGAGTAATTTTTAATCAATCTTGATTTCTTGAGATAAACATCCAATTCATTGGTGTTGTTTTTACAAGAATATGTGTGAATGTCCTTTGATTGTTTTACACTGAATATCCAATCATATTTAGTGTATTTATATTTTTAACACATAATTATGTCGTTGATTTATCCTTAACCTAAGGATACAATCTTTATGAGAGACTTCATCTCAATTTACATTCTATTGAGACTTCTTTGTTGTTATACACCAAATCACTTTTATGTGGAGTATATAATGTACTTTGACATAGTATATCATGAATCCATTTATTCTCATGATATTACAAAGTTTTGATTACCTCAATTATTTGTATTCAAGTGTCTCTCTTTTGGTTTGAAACTCTAACTAAAATACCAATTTTAAATGTTTTAAAGACTTATTCTTCTAAATCTTTATCATTAATGTCCATGTTATAAAAATGGTTTTAAGGATTTATTTATATGGACATTAAAGTTTTAAAACTAAAACTCCTTTTAAAAGTTTCAAAGTGGTATGGGACACTTTGATTCAAAAATCTATTTTTAAATGGCTTCTTGACAAATAGTGTGACTTTTAAATGATTTCAAGAAAAATGGGGATATTTCTCTCAAATAGTCTTGATGATTATTTTCATCTATGTCAATATCCTTCATTATTATCGCTTGAGGTTTATATGATACAATAAAATCTCCCATATTGTATCGAATGAGTTATGTTTGACTGTGGATGTGTTATTTTTATACCATTCATGGTTTGTGGTTAAAGTATTGACATTTCGTATGCTAGTTTTAATACGAATGTTTATGTTATATTTCAAACTTTTTATATAAGGAATGAATTGGACTTAGTAAGTGACGGGTGTAGCCTTCTATAGCTCCTCGATGCATCGGTAGGTATCATGAGACAAACTAGTATCTTGGCACAAGGCCTTGACAAAATCTTATTTGTAGTCTTGGCACGAGGCCTTGGCTATGTGGTTATGATAGTCTGAGATTATGCGTTCCATCATTATGAAAGTGGTTATTGATATTGCATGTGATTATTAGATTAGTAGAATATCTATGTGAATAAGTAAATGGCATTATTTAATTTTATTTTTTCCATACTATGTTGAAGTTCAAGTTTAAAAGGCTTTTGTTTTAGTTATACATTGCCTTCAATGTTTATTCTTATTTATGAATGTTTCCGCTATATTGTTATCCTTATTGGGCATTTGAGCTCACCCCTTTTATATGTTTTATTTTTCCCAGGATGTGAAGAAATAATTTATGAATGACCTGCAGGGATAATATGAGGGGATATGAAGACAAAATGTTGTTGTAGTTTTTTTTACCTTATGATGTAATGTAAGACTTATGAATATATCTAGTGTTTCCAAGACTACTAAACTAATCGATCTTTCGAGACTTGATCCTTTGTGATCATGCCAATGTTATCTAATAATGCACCAACTCTGGGTAACTGGGGTCGGGGCGTTACAATTGGCCTTAAGTTTATCATGCTAAGAAAGATTTTAGAGCTAATAAGGTTTTAATAAATAATTTCACACCATTGATAACTTACTAAGAATCTGAAAAATTGACTAGATATTCTAGTGAAAGTTACCTTGATCATATTGTTGAAAAGAAAGAAATTGTTCAGATTAGTGATGTGCCAGTAGTGAACGAATATACGGAAGTTTTTCTGAATGATTTACCTAGAGTTATTCTTTATTGGGAGTTTGATATTACCATTTATTGATTTCTTGATTCTAAGACTATTACAAAACCCCCTTATTGATTGGATCAAGTTGAACTTATGGAATTAAAAAAAAGTTACAAGAATTGCTTGATAAAGGTTTCTTTCATCCGAGCACATCACCATGGGGTGCTCCAAATTTATTTTTTTAAAAATAAAATTGGTTCAATGAGTCTTTATATTGATTTTGGAGCTATGAAAAACACCACTATTAAGAACAAGTATCATTTTCCTAATATCGATGATTTATTTCATCCACTCTAGGGAGCTTAATATTTTGGAAGGTTAATCTAAGGTTTGGGTACCATCAGCTGATGGTTAAGGGAAATGAAATTCCAAAAATATAATTCCAAAATATATATGGGCATTATGAGTTTGTACTCATTCACTTTGGGTGTTTTATTTATGGGCCTTATGAATAGTGTTTTCCCTGAGTTCTTGGATAATTTTTTTAGTTGTGTTTATTGATGATATATTTTTATATTTTAAAATTTAAGAGGAATATTAAAGACACCAAAAGATTTTTTTTTTCAACCCTTAAAATAAAATAAACTATATGGGAAATTTAGTATGTGTGAAATTTGGTTTTAATAAATTTATTTTCTTGGGAAAATTGTTTCTAAAGATGGAATTAATGTTTAACCTACTAAAACCAAAGTTTTTTAAGATTGGAAAATACCAAAAAAATGTCACATAAATTCATAGTTTTCTTGTTAAATCGAGTTACTAATAATGATTTTTGGAGAACTATGCTCAATTTTCTATCCCAATGACTAATTTAAATTGAAAATGGAGTTAAATTAATTTGGACAAAAGAATGGGATGATTGTTTTTATGAACTAAAAATAAGATTGTGGATTGCTCCAGTTTTTCCCCACCTTCTAAAAATAGAGAATGTTTCATCTACATTGATTCTTAATTCAAGGGACTTGGTTATGTCCTAATTAAAAATGATTAGATATTTACTTTTTCTTTACATTAGTTGAAACCTCATGAGTTAAATTACTTTACACACGATCTGGAATTAACTAATATGTTTTTTCTTTAAAAAATTGGAGGCATCATTTGTATGGAGTAAAGTATGAAATATATACTGATCATAAAATTTTGAAGTATATATTAACTCAGAAATAATTGAACATGATACATAGAAGATGGATGAAACTGATCAAGGATTGTAATTACACAGTTCATTTCCATCCTAGAAAAGAAAACAAAGTGGTTAATGATTTAAGTTAGAAAAATAATGCTATATTAACCATGTTACATTTGGAACATGACCATTTAGTTAATTATTTGATGAATTTTGGCCTAGAATTTGTGGATGCAGGAACCTACCCTGATTTTTTAGGTGTCATTACAATCATATCTATCATAAAGAATTAATAAAGCTAAGATGTAGGATTGTGTTCTACATGAAAAGTTATAATTATTTGATAAGGATAAGTTTACTGAATTTAATGTTGAAAAAGAAGGTGTTTGTAGATTTTTAAAGAGATTTTTGTGATGTGTGATTCTTAGTTGAAGAAAGAATTATTGAGTAAAGTTCATAGTTCTATGTTTTTTATTCATGGATTTCATGGTGGGATTACTAAAATCTTCTCATGGAAATAATTAGATTCTGATTACTTTTGATCGATTAACTAAATCTAAATATTTCCTTCACATCTGAGTTATTATGTCTTAGGATCATATTTCTCAATTATATCTAAATGATATAGTCAAGTTATATGGAGTTTCTATCTTAATGATATTATACCATTATCCTAGATCAACTTCTAATTTTTTTAAAGGACATCATAAGTTGTTGGGTACTAAATTAAATTTCAGTATATATTTTCATCATCAATATGATGGATAGTTTAAGAGGATGATTCTGATGATGGAGGATATGCTTTATTCTTATTAAATGGATTAAAGGGATGATGGAATAAATATATTTCTTTGGTTGAGTTTTCTTATAATAACAGTTTTCATTTCAATATACAGATGGAACCATTTGATTCATTATATGGAAAGTGGTGTTGGATGATAGTTTTTTGGGATAAAGTAGGGAAAATGAAGTTTGTGGGACCAAAGTTGGTAGAGGAAATGGATGAGACGGTACAGTTGAATCAACAACATATGAGGATGGACCAAAGTAGGAAGAAAATTTATATTGATAATCATAGGAAAGATCTTTCTTTTGAGGTGGGTGATCATGTATTTATCAAAGTATCTATATGGAAATGTATTTTGATTTTTGGTAAAAAGGGGAATCTAAGTATATAGTTCATTGGACCATATGAAATCATATATAAAGTGGGATTAGTTTTCTATCAAGTTTCTTTGCCTCCGAGTTTATCCCAAGTACAGAATGTATTTCATGTTTCAATGCTAAGAAAATATGTGTCATATTCATCTCATGTTTTGATCCCAAAAGTAGTTTAGTTAGAAGGGAATATTTCTTATGAGGAATTTAATATTTATAATCTTGACCATAAAGATAATTTTTTTGTAGAATATGATAATTTATTAAGTTTTGTTTTACTAGAAAACCCAAAAGGTTGAATAAGCAACATGAGAATCTGAAATTTCTATGAGGGAAAGATATCCCCACTTGTTTAATGAGTGAATAAAATTGAAAGGAAAAAATTTAAATAATAATAATAATTTAGAAACCTATTTAATGATAGAATAAATCATTTTCATGTTTAGTAATATTAATTAGATACTAATATTCATTATAAAATATTAAGTAATTTTTTAATCAAAAAGTAAATAGTTTTAATTAAACTCATTTCTTATAAGTTTGTTATTAAAAAGTTTATTTTATAAATTATAAAATTTTAATTTTTAAAATTGAATTTTATTTTTTAAATCATCATATCCAAATTAATTTAGTGTGAAATTTTGGTATTTTTCAGAAAATATTGATTTTTTTGGTGAATAGTAAAAAATACAATTTTTTGTAAAAGTGTCATTTCATTTAAATAAATTAAGTAATTTAAAAGTCCCATTATGTTTTGAATATTATTTAAACTTAAATAAGTATTATTTGGTTATATTTAATTCACTTAATTACATTTTAATGTTGTTTATATTGTATTTTATTACATGTTTTTTTGGGGTTTAAATACGAGATTTTTCTCATAACTATTTTAAAGTGAATAATATTTACCTATTTTAATTAATTAAGAAACCCATAATGAGGAATGATTTAAATTAAATTTATTAATTATATAATTTTAAATATTAATTTTAATTCATATAATAATTGTTACAATTCATATAGTTAATATAAAATCATCTTATGCTTGAAAAATACACTTCTTGAAAAATAACTTTTTCATTGTGTCTGTGGGATTAATTTTAAATTAAATTATTCAAATTATGTGAATTTAATTATATATAATGGATTCCATATTTTTAAAAATTATTATTTATATTATCAAATAATTTATACATATTTTTTGGTCATAATGAAAAGTGAAAACAGTAAAAATCTTTTACCATAGTTAAGGTGAAAACATGTTTATTGGGGATTAGACTAGAAATATAAGGACTAAAATAACCTGAAAACTTGTCCAAATTCTATTTTATGTCCATATTTATACCTTATAATGTATAATTCTTGATAATGGTCTATTTTGGAATCTTTTTTCATGTGAAAACATGGATATAAATTTTTCTTCTCAAAAATTACATGTGTACCACTCACCTTGCTTATAAAATGTCACCCCTTTCATCTCCTCTTCACACCTTAAAATACATTTTTCATGTCCAATAAAACAATACCTTAATTAATTCCCTCCCCATTACCTATATCCATTTTTTATCATAAAACCATCTTAAGAATTATTTTGTCTCTGACCTAAGGACATTATCTAAAGAAGAGGTATCGTACTTAACCAGACATTTTTTATATCTCCTTCAACCTCTTTAATATATTATTAAGTTATGATGATATAATAAAAAAATTATATCCCATATAATGATATTTTATCATTCTAATTTCATGACCTAAATTTATCTCCTCTTCTATCAAATAGGAAATGAAATCATCATTCATGTGTATGGTGGAATACAGCCTCACAAACCGATGTGATTCATTTTTCATCATTACCACTCATGGATTGTTATAATTATGGATTTAAAATATTTATATTATATTTTAAACAGAATTATACGTCTTTAATTATGATATAATACATACATTATTACCTTAAATTCGGTGGGGGGTATGATAACGTCACTTGTGTGTACGGTAGACCACAACCTTACGAAGCGTTGTGATTCGTTTTTCACTAACTCTTTACATGGAAGGTAATGAGGATAAATATAATTTATATATGTGATATATATGAAATAATTATTATATTAATGATATATTAATCATTCTAAAAATAT
Organism: Viscum album; assembly: GCA_963277665.1. Classification (NCBI taxonomy): domain Eukaryota; kingdom Viridiplantae; phylum Streptophyta; class Magnoliopsida; order Santalales; family Viscaceae; genus Viscum; species Viscum album. Next base: position 1,301,730,383 of record OY728160.1, on the reverse strand, counting down.
AATATATAATTTTTTTTCTTACACTGAAAAATGATAAGGTGGTTCACGCGTACGTGTGGACTACCACCTCCAAAAAGCGATGTGATTATTTTTTCATCACCGAATCACATGGAAGATATATATAAGTATATTTAAATACATAATATGTTATTTATTATATTATTATAATTATATAAATCTAAAATATTACTTACCTTCTTTCCATAATGATCATTGAAAAATGGAAATGTTACACATGCGTATGTACGACCTACCGTCTCTATAAGCGTAATGTAGTTAAATTTTCATAAAAATATATCAGGATTGGTTTTAAAAATTATAATTTATGTTTAAATATGATAACTATTTCATGATTATTATTTTTTATATGATTTAATAATGACCTATTTGACCATATTCAACTTACCAGAGTCATTTTTGACACATATTACAAATATCATCAAAACATACAATGTAAACATAACTGATTAAGTAATCATATATAAAATTTTAATAAGAGAAATAAAAGGAATAATAAAATTGAAAATGGACATTAATAAATTAAATAGTTAATATAAGTTTATTATTCTATAAGATAAATAACGTTCGTGATGAGTCGGACTCAATGTAAGGGGTTTCTTCTCAATTTCCTTTCATTAAGGAATATGTTGTTGTTATGCACCTATATTATTTTATGAGATTTATATATAGACCCATTTTAAATTTTATGTCATTAATTTCTCTATTATCATGATATATAATGTTTTTTTTAATTTTATTCTATCATGGGGCTTATTATTCAAATGTTTCCAAAGTGACAGGGGGATTTTTAAAGAAAATACTCTTTCAATGTTTTTCTTCCAACTCTTTCTCTTCCATGTAATGTTTTAAAATTATTTTAATAATGTTTTTATATAGAAATAAAATAATTATAAAGGAAATTTTATGTCTCTTTTGACTTGATTTAAAAGGTTTTGAAAAGGTGCCTTTTTATGAGTTTTAGATGGAACGTTTTGATAAAAAGACAAAAAATGAATGTTCTATTCAAATGTATATGATGAAAATGAATTTTACCACCGCCATAACCATTATTTTAATTTTATATTCATTTAAAATATTTCATGTTTTCTTTAATAAAAAACCTTATCTCCCTTTTTTTTGTATTTTGATATTGAAAAGGGGGTTTTAAATGTAAGGGTTATTTTAATATCCAAAAGTGTTTTTCATACAAGTTTAAAAGTGTTTTTCAAGAGTTTTGTAATGAAAAGGTGAAATAATACAATTTTTTATTCTTGAAATGGTACTTTATCATTATAAATGAGATATTATTGAGGAATATACATCTTATATGAAGTTTTGATCCCCCTTATATATCTTTGGTGTGGCTGATATAGTTTATATGATGTGTGCACCCAGATAGTACTCCAATGCATTGGGTAATTTTCCTTGTATTAATTTGAATGAATGAGGTAGTTACCATATGTTTTATCCTATTCATTTAACTAGGATCCTATTATTTATAAAAAGGATTTAAAACAGGTTATGAATGTGATTCTTTAACTTTTAAAAAAGTATTTTTATTTTCTTATTATGGGATTTAATGATTTTATTTGAGAAAAATGTACATGTTTTTTCATGTAAAAATGGTTTATTTAATTCTCTAAAATAATATTGAGATAAAGGTAATAATTTCATATGTTTTCATGTTTTTCATTAGACTAATGGTTTTCTTTCTTCGTATGTCCGTTACTGAGATTTTTGTGTTTATCCTATATTTTTAAAATTTTTCTCATAGGTTTTAAGGATGGGAAAGTGAAAGGAAGATGTTAAGTTGAAAGTCATTAATATTTTTCATGAAATTAAATAATGTTTTATTTTAAATTTTTTATATTTTATAAAAAATAGATATTTATTAGAACTTTTAACTTTGTATTATATGGGTTTTAATGTATGATTTACGGCCTAATTCTATAGAACTCTAATCCTGGAATGATCCTAAAAATTAAGTGAATGAATTATTGAATTAAACTCAATATTCTGTAATGTTTAAGGTTGGGTTCTTATAGTGGAGGTATGATTCCATGTTGTGGTTTCATGAGGCTCGAGACCTCATTTTATATTATGAAGGTGTTTCATACCATCGTGCATAGGGCCATTTTATTATGTGCATGTTACTTGTTTTAATTTTATGGTTTTGTAATTATTACCTCATTATATTTTAAGGGTTTTAACTTATTTATAATCCTAATTAATGTATCTGGATCATTGGAGATATTAAGGGAGTTTATCCCTTCTTCCTTATAACCAATCCCTATTCTTTATCAATTCTAAGAGGATTCTGAGGGTAGGCCCTCAATCTTCATTATTTTCTCCTCCTCCATCCATTTATTCTTTGTTTCTTTTTATCCTTGAATCCTAATTCTCACAAATTATGAATATATGGTTTGTTTTGGATCTAATTTGTGGATTTGGTTATCTAGGCCTTGGAGATTTCATTTCCCATCAATGTTATGGTTTTACCAAAAAAAGAGTGTTTTCTATTTGATTGAGTTAGGTGTTTTTATGTAATTCCTTTTTTATATAGTCCATTAAATTATAATGTTTTATAATTCCATTTTTATCAAGTTATACCCATGTATTATACACATGAAGGGTCATAATCATTTTATAATTTTTTATTTACTCGGAATGTGACCCATGTTTTAAGAGTTGTTTTGAATCCAAGAGGTGTTTGGATTTCAAATGGAAAATAAGGGAGTACAATTATGTTTCCAAAGTGATTTTCCTTGTTGGATCCCAAATTATGTTTTTAACCTAAATATATTTAATAGTTTTTTTAAAGTTCTAATTGGAACTTTTTGTAAAATGAGTTTCCATGATGATTGTGTACCCTAATTGTGAACACCCTTGTGTTATGCCATGTTTAGGATTTATCCCATTTTTTGAAATGGAATTATTATTATTATTATTATTATGAAATTATTAATTAATGGTCAAGGGTTCATTTCATGTGAGGATATTGGAGGTGATATAATGTTTATTTTTTGTACATATTGATATATTTGGTGATCACTTTGTTTATTGACTAATCATATTCATTTTTTTATGTCATGAGAACCTAGGTATCTAAGTGATGGATTAAGTATGTTATATACTAACATAAAATGAAATTATTATTTTGTGGGAACTAATTAAAATGATCTGATTATACAATTATATCTAATAAAAATGACCCAATTATACTATGTGAGCTAATCTAAATGACCCAATTAGACTATGGGAGCTAATCAAAATGACCCAATCAGACTATGGTAGCCGGGTAGCATTAGTATCTGGTAAGTATTTGGGATATTAATTATGAATATTATCACTTGATTATGTATAATACCTTCTCAAATTATTACCTATGGATTTTCCTATAATGCATATCTGTTTATTGATGGTATCACCTTAGAGATTTCTGTTGTATACTTTTTTATATTCCCTAGTACTCTTCTTTAATTTGTGTCAATTTTGTTTATTATTCGTTAATTTTATTCTTATTCATTGATTTGATATTTAATTATTGATCTATATTCCTTATTTCATTACGTTTGAGGTTCAATGTCAACTTATTTAGTAAAAACAATTTTTTTGGAAAGCTTTGAAAGAAGAAAAAATAGTTTGGTTTTGATTATGTAAACTTAGATGTCCAAAATTTTTTGTTTTAAAATTTTTTCCATTTAAAATGTATTTCATACTATTATAAATAAGTTTATTTTGATATATATTTTAAAGTAAACATTAATTTAAACAATTGTTTTTGAAATTATGATTTTAATCCAAATGTTTTTTGTTTTCCAAAATGGTTTAACTTGTGTTTTGGAAAAAAGGATGTAAATATATGATACTTATTTTCTTATTATTTTCATGTAGAAAATATTATTATATATATATATATATATTAAAACTATAATTTATGAATATTTTTATGAAATAAACTTAAAATAATCTATATTGAAATCATACTTGGCCGATTTAGATCACACCTTGTATACTCACTCATGTGTGTGTGTGTGTGTGCATATACACCCTTCAAGTTTTCTTACACGTGCCCAGGTTGTGATCTTAGTTTGGATATCATTTAGGTAGTCCACTTAAGGGTACAATGGTTTTGGTGAGTGTAAATTTTTTACATAGGTATGATTGACTAGTGGTTAATGTTATGGTTTTTTATTTCAGATAATTGTGTATTATCTAATTTAGACATGTGTTTCATATACTCCAGTTTCGCTTTTATTTTGGTACTTGTTGTATTTTATTCCACAAATTATTGTAAAATTAACTTGGGTGTATATTATTGTTATGTTTAAAGTATGATAGTAATCACATTTATTGATAATGTCTCATTTAATGTTTATTTAGTTATTCCATGTTTGGCTTGTTTATTTATTATATCCCTTTATTTGTTGTGCATGTGATCTGAATGTATAGATGCACCATATTGGTTAATAATTATTTTTTTATACTTTTTTATTATTATCTTGACATGAAATTATTCCCACCAATGTAAATTTTGATGCTTCAACACTACTTTCTGGCCAATGGGCATTAATAATTACCTTCAGTCCTTGTAGTGAGTCGGGTCAAGTGACATGATGGTGATGTTGTGGTCTGAACTAGGTGGTTCCTTACATATTATATTTTGTAAAAAGGGAAAGTTAATACCTAGATATATTGTCCCATTAAAAATCATTTATCATGTGGGGATGATAATTTATTGCCTAAAACATCCACCTAAACACTCAAAAGTTCATGATGTGTTCCATTTATCACTTTTGAGTAAGCACATACTTGATCCATCACATGTAATCAACTCAGATATTATACAGTTGGAACATGATCTCTATTATGAGGAACAATCGGTAGATATCATGGATTGTAGAGATAAAGTACTATGAAAAAAGGCCAATCACCTATTTAAAGTTCTATATAGGGATCTTATATTTGAAGAAGATACATTATAACAAACCAACTCATGTCAACCTAAAACATCACCCAAAATTGTCCGCCACAAGGTAGAGATCAACATAAAAACCAAGAAATATCTCAACTATAATGGAAATGACATAAATAGAGTACAAAAAGAAATAAAAATACATATTCCTGAGACATAAAAATATATCCAAAAATTTTGTTCCCAAAAGCAAAAAAACAAGACTAAAACCAAGTCTATGTGACCATCCTTCACCACCAATCTAACTCACTAAAAAGGATACATAAACCAAGAGGATTAAAAATGATACATGATTCCCTTTCCCTTATAAGTATCCTATAAAACCAAATCTACATACATGAAAAAGGTATATTCAGGGTGTGAGGAAAACACCCAGTAGGATACCACCATGAATCGATACAATATTAGCCACTAAGAAACTTTTATTTCTATCTTTAAAATATAAATATTTTTTTAAAAAAAATTATCATAAATAATCCTTTAGTTTTCCTTTCAAAATAGTTCAAATTAAAAGCCACGATAATAGGGAAATAAATATGAATGAAAATATAAATGTAAATAATCAAAAACTTCCATAACTCTAAATAAACCCATGTGAGCATCTAAAAAATGATACATAAATGAAACAAAGATCATGAAAGAAAAATGGTATCTAGCCTATAGAATTATGTATCTAGGGAACACCAAGTAATGATAAGATAATGTAAATCCAAATGATATCCAAACCTTCCACATTCTATCAATATCACAACCATAACCCCTAGTGGCGCCACACTCACTAAGGTTTGTATATGTAAATAACTTGATAAACCTAAGGTTCCCAATATAATCCCATGTGTCATATTTCATTAAAATATTTAAGAAACCATGATATCAATTTAAAAAAATATTTATGAAAGTATAATCACTGTTATCATGCTTGAAAATATATTGTAGGGTAAAAAATGTCATTGAGTCATTTCAACAAACACATGAAGTTCATAAAACTATTTTGAAATAAAAATACCTTTAAAATCCCCTTTTCATGAAACCCAAGATTAAATTTCATAAAACAGACCTCACATATTTTAAATAAATGGATTTCAAAATCCAAACCAAAATAATTTACAGGAACATAAGGTAAATCAAATGATAGAACCATTGTCTAGAGAAACCTACCTTACCAATGGATAAAACTTGGTCGCCATCAAAAACAGAGATTGGAATTGAATAGATCATGTCCTCATAAGAATATATCTATAAGTAACATCATCAATTACACTTAAAACCTTATATATATGGAAATAATATCCCAAATTATTTCTAATGAAATAAGGGGAAGATAGATCAAGAGAGGATATAGAGAATAGAGGAGAAACAAGGATGAGATCCATACAAACCTTGAAGAGATCCACCAAAATTGATTGGAAATCACCAAGGAATAAAGGGGATATTCCTATAGAGAATAAAGTAGAGTCCAATTATAGATAATGAGGTAAAATGAAGAGATTAGAATTAAAAAATACCAAGGTCATCAGGGAAATTTTCTAGTTTTAATAAACATGTACATGCTATATGATTAAACAAACTGTGTGGTGTCCACTACCCCTTGAAAATCAAATTTCATGGTTTCCTAGGGGTATCAACATGGTTTGAAGAACCATAATCAATATATATGATATCCTCTATGAAAAAAAATCATTAACCCACATATTTTTCTTGGAAATGATAGACAAATCATGATCAAATATGAAAATTGAAACTAGAACCCACATATCCATACCACTCAATTATCGCATGGTCGTCGCACAGTTAATCCTAACTGTGCGTCTGGCCTATTTTATCTAAATCTCCAATATTTTGACCCTCGACTCCTAAAATCCTTTATAACCTCAATAGAGATAAACTAAACTCAAAATTAAAAATACTTATAGCCCAATGGGGGTTACAATTATCCCCACCATGAAACTTTCTACCCATAGAAATCATTTAGGATTATGGAATCACAAAAAGATAAGTCCATTAATGATTCATAAATGATTCCCACTCCGATGTCTCATAGATATCCCATACAAAATACCATACTATAAGGACCAAGTAAATTTTTTTACCACATAACACCTTATCCTATAAATCCATAATCTGAACTATCTACTCAACTATTGTGGTGTTGGGATCAATATCAACATCCTCCCTTTAGATTACATTTGAATTGTCTAGTTGATACATCCTTAGTTGGGAAATATTAAACACTTCATGAATTAAAGTAAATAGAGAAAAAATTCTAACAGATAATCTAATATTCCCATATTTTCATCAATTTGGAAAGGGAAAATAAACCTCAGTGCCAACTTACCCTGCTTACCCAATCGATGATGTCCCAAAAAAGATCAAACTCAATGAAAAACTAAATAAACTATCTCAAACTCTAATGGGAGATGATAATGGTCTGTATGGGATTACAGAAAACTCTGATCTATCTCTAACCTCTTTCTGATCAACTAAACCTTTTCCATCACCTCTTAAACAAGACTTAGTCGAACCAAATACCATTCTCCCAACTCTTCCCAACATAACGGTGAATGAAAAGGCTATCCATAGAACACTTATAAATGTTTCATTTTAATAAAAGCCTAATAATTAATGTTATAGGTGAATTCAACCAAAGGTGGATGCCTTTCCTAAGAACCTCTTAAATCAAGCACGCAAACCCATAAAATTTCCTCAAGAATATGAATGGATTGATCATTCTACCCATCCTTATGTGGGTAAAATTCCATGATTTATTTCAATTGGGAACTCATCTATTCTTGAAAACACTTTCAAAAAATGTATGTAAATTGAGGATCTCTTTTAGAAAAAAATATATAACAGGAAATACATGGAGGTTTGTGATCTCTTGTACATATAAGTTCCTAAGATCTTCCACATTTTTAATCTCCTTCATGGGAAGGAAATGAGATAATTGCATAATTTAGTCAATGATTACCCAAATCGAATCCATCCCACAAGTATTTCACAGTAAAATAACAATGAAGTACATAGAGATATCATCCCACTTGTATACCAGAATGGGTAATGGTTTTAATAAACTATTATAGCTCTGGTACTGTTCCATAATATTCTAGAAAGTAAGGAATCATGGCACGAAATCAAAAATTGACTACCTCATCTCCAACCACCAATACCAATGTCTCATATCATGATATATATTGGTAGTCCCAGGTTGTACGGACCAAGTATACCAGCTTCTACTATCCATCAACTCCTTCTTCATAGATATCATAATGACCTAACTTCCTCATAAACCCAAAGCACCAACGGGAGACCAATACCAATAATTTGAGAACTCCCCACCATTAAGTATTTTACTAAAACACTGGAAATCAGTGTATGTTTCTTTTATAAGATGAATTGTATCATAAAAATGCATTTTAGCCTTTATAAAATACAAGAACATGTAACCACTAACCTATTCCAATTCCAAACTCATCTCAATAAACAAACTCACTATAGACAACTCCTCCACTAATTTCTTCAATGATTGAGTCAGTAACTTCTTACTTAATGCGTTAGCACCACATTCCCTTTTCTAGGTGTGTATAAAATATAAAAACAAAAGTCTAAAGATACTCAACCCAATTTCTATATCATGTGTTTAGATCCATCTGGGTGAAAATATACTTCAAGCTCGTATGATATGAATATTCCATAAATCGCTCCCTAAGAGATAGTGGAACCATGTTTTGAGAGCGTGAACCATGGCTACCAACTCAATGTCAATGGTAAGATAGTTCTACTCATGAGGGTATAATTTTCATGAGCCATAGGCCACCACCTATTTTTCCTACATCAAGACTCTCCTAAATACCATTCCAAGGGCATCATAGAAAGCATCACAACTCAAACCCGGTTGAGTAAGAGTCAAAATTGGTGTTTAAGTAAACATCACCTTAGGTCACTCAAAATATCTATCACATATATATTTCCACTCAAACATAACTCCATTATGGATTAATTATTTCATCAAACACACAATCTTAGACAGATCCTGCACAAACTGCATATAATAACCTACTAGGTCCAATAATCAATGAATCTCAAAAACATTTATGGGTTTCCCTCACTAAATCAAAACCTGGATCCATTTAATATCCATTGAGATTACCCTCCAAGATATAACACATCCCCAAAAAATCACTTATTAGATCCAAAATTCACATTTAGAAATATTTTCTTATAGAATATGTTCTTTCACGTTCCTAAGTATGATATCCAAATGATCCTTATATACTTACTCTGACTTAGAAGGCACCAAAATATCATCCACAAAGAACCGATGAAAGATATGGGTCATCAATACCATAAATAACATAGGAGTGTAAGTGAGACCAAATGTCATAAGTAAGAACTCATAGTGCCTATACTTGCTCCTAAATTCTATCTTAGGTATATCTGATTCTTGAACTCTCAAGTGATAGTACCCCAGTCACAAGTCAATATTTGAAAACAATCGACATACTATAAATTGATCAAAGATATAATCGATTCTAGGAAAGGGGTATTTGATATTAATAGTCATCTGATTAAGTTTTTGATAATCAACACAAATACTATAGAGTTTGTATGTTTTATTTGAAAAGAGGACTAGTAAAGCCCAAGGTGACACACTGAGATGAATAAATCCATTTTCCTCAAGATCCAAAACTTAAACTTTAATCTATTTTAACTTAGTGGGTGTCAACTACAAAAAAATACAGTCATTAGAGGGGTTATTTTTGAGATTATAGGGGGTTATAACCACCTCTAAATATTTTAGCAGTGATTATAACCACTGCTAAAGTGGACACCAAATCATGTTAGGGGTGGTTTTCATTAAACACTGGTAAGGTATTGTCTAATTTAGTTGTGGTTATTTAGAGTTGGTTTAAACCCCATCTAATTCAGGCATAGATTTTCTAAAAATTGATCAATTAGAGGTGGTTTCTAGTCATTTTTTAAAAAATAAATAGGATAGGTTTCCATCCACCCCTAATTTTTTTAAAAATAAATGATAGCAACTCCCCCGTTGGAGAGCCATCCCCCTTTATACACAGACTACCCCCCCCCCCCACTCTTTGTGTCAGGCCATTGAGCTCGACAAGGCTATGAGATTCACCTCAACCATGTCTGGGATCCAACACAACATGCTAGCATATAGTGGGCTAGGTGGGTATGCTCATGTGTATGCACAAGAGAAGACTAGTTGCACTGTGGGTCGGCAACACAAGGAAGAACAGTGCTAGCACGAGAAGGGGCCAATGATATTCTAGAGCGGACCCCGATACTAGCTTCTTGTAGTAAGGGGGTCTACGTTAACTATTAAGCACTCCAATAGCACCCTCAAGTCTGATGTGGGATGTGATTTTAGCAGGTACTATTCATCTTGCCTTTAAAAAGGTTGAACAACAGCTTCCCCACATGGAGCAGGATTCAAACCCAATACCGACGAAACAAAAAAGCTAACGCTTTCCCAATATACAAAGTTGAATTTCTTATTTTATTATACGTAAGCTGATATTTATATATATAAAAATATTTTTATAAATAAATATTATTTTTATAGTATATTTAAATACATTTATATTATATTATATTCAATATATTTTTTATATTATATATATTTATTTATTATATATTTATATATTTATATTTATTATATATTTATATATTTATGTATTTATATATTTATGTATTTATATATTTATGTATTTATATATTTATGTATTTATCTATTTATGTATTTATATATTTATGTATTTATATATTTATATATTTATATATTTATGTATTTATATATTTATGTATTTATATATTTATGTATTTATATATTTATGTATTTATATATTTATGTATTTATATATTTATGTATTTATGTATTTTTGTATTTTTGTATTTATGTATTTTTGTATTTATGTATTTATATATTTATGTATTTATGTATTTATGTATTTATGTATTTATGTATTTATGTATTTATGTATTTATGTATTTATATATTTATGTATTTATATATTTATGTATTTATATATTTATGGATTTATACATTTATGTATTTATCTATTTATGTATTTATACATTTATTTATTTATAGATTTATGTATTTATCTATTTATGTATTTATAAATTTATTTATTTATATATTTATGTATTTATATATTTATGTATTTATAGATTTATGTATTTATACATTTATACATTTATATATTTATATATTTATATATTTATATATTTATATATTTATATATTTATATATTTATATATTTATATATTTATATATTTATATATTTATATATTTATATATTTATATATTTATATATTTATATATTTATATATTTATATATTTATATATTTATATATTTATATATTTATATATTTATATATTTATATATTTATATATTTATATATTTATATATTTATATATTTATATATTTATATATTTATATATTTATATATTTATATATTTATATATTTATATATTTATATATTTATATATTTAAATATTTATATATTAATATATTTATATGTTTATATGTTTATATGTTTATGTGTTTATATGTTTATATGTTTATATGTTTATATATTTATATATTTATATATTTATATGTTTATATATATATATATATATATATATATTTAAATACATATAATTATTATATATTGATTTATATATTAATATATTATATATTTTTATATTTTTATCTTATATGTATTTATTAAACTTAATATATCTATATATATTTAAATATATATTTTTATATTTTTATTATATTATATTTATATATTTAAATACATTTATTGTTTTTATAATATATTTAAATATATTTAAATTCATTTATATGTATAAATATATATATAATATATATATGTATACAATTTAATATATTTATATTATATTATATTTAATATACATACAATTAATATAATATATGGTTAATTTAATTATTACTATATATATCCATATAATATCATATAACATTTCTATATAGATAAAATTTTGTGTATATTTATATGTAAATATATTTTACATTTATAAATATATTTATACATATATTTATATTTATATATATTTATAGTATGTATACAAATATATATTTAATATATTAATTAAATACTTATCTGTATATTAATATAAATTTAATTATTTATTTTTAAACATTTTTTTATATATTTATTTGTTTATTCATTTGTATATATATAATGTATTTATATATTTTTTTATATATTTATTTATATATTTATATAATGTATTTTATATTTATTTGTATATATATGTATGTATACAATATATTACAAATTTATGTATATAGTTAAATGAATTTATATAATATATTATGTATAAAAATATATATAATATATATAAAATCAAATACATTATTTATATAATACATACATGTTTATTTATATGCATGTGTGTGTAAGTATATGCAAAATCTATTATTATTATTATTATATAAATTATAAAAAATACAATGGTTTTTATATGGTAAATTTTTTAAATAAATTATATTTTTGTATATATTTATATAATATATTTATGCTTTTATATTATAATTAATATTATATGAAATACAATTTTAAACAAATAAATATATATTAATGTACGCATTGTACAATAATATTTATGTATACATAAAAATATGATTAAATACAATCATATAAATTGTTTATATAAATATATTTATATATTGGGTTTTAATTATATATATTATATGGATTTATTTTTAAAGAAAATAGCGATAGTCATGAACCCCCTCCAATCTCTTAAATTAGAGGGGGTTCAAAACCCCCGATATTGTCTTAAAAAATCTTTATAATATATATATAACACCTCTAAAATCCAACCAAATATAGTATGTATATATATAACACCGCTAATTATTAAATTACAAAAGGTTTTGGCATAACTGCCTCTAAAATCCACACGAATATTAAAAAAATAATGATAAATTTAGAGGGGGTTGTGAACCCCCTCTAAATTCGATGATTAACGACTATTGTGCATAACCCCCTCAAAATAACCACCACTAATCTAATGTTTTTATATAGTGGACATATGATATAATTTCATAGAAATGGGCATCATCCTATGAAGTAGCTCAATAGTGAAATCAACCTCTCTCTGGGGTTGTAACCCAAAAGAATCATTAGAAAATACCTATTAGTACACGATCATCATTATAGGAAGTGGACTACACAAAAATTAATCAAAAATTCCAAGAAACATTTTTGAAAATTGGGATGATATTATTCCAGTATAAGGAACAATAGGCCTCGTGCTTTCTGATTTAGTGTCCCACTCACCCTGGAAGACATGAGGGGCCCCATCATGAGATAGAAATTGAACCCGACAATAGTAAAAATAATTTTGGTTCTTAACAATGATCATCCAATCCATTCTAATAATAAGTTTCAAGATATTAAGATCAAGAGATAATAATTCGCACACAAATTTGATTTTAGTAGTCATCACCCAGCACCTGAGACATTTAAAACCATATACCTTACTCTTTACCAATAGAATGGAAAGATTCTTTATTAATGGAATAATCTTTGAGCATAATCCCAACATGTCAATTAAATTTGATGATATAAAAAATGATATTTACCTATATCAAAAAAATCTAGGACCATAGAGAACGAAATAAACATTATACCTCTCACAGTAGTTGGCCTTGCCTTAGATTCCTTGGGTGCATAGTCCATTGCATAAATACATCCAGTCTCAGATCCTCCCTACAATTTTTTCACAATGTGAGCATCCCCTTTAGAATGAGAATGAGATCCACCACACATTGATGTATCTTAATGAGCCTGAGATCATTTGGTAATAATGGATCTAACTCTAATTCCTTGGGAACATCTTTTACAAAAAACACTTAAGATTACCAAATTGTTAACAATGATTGCATGTCATTGGTACTTCTATATAGTTAGGCTCAGTATGATCTGGTATCCTACACTGATTTAAAACCACTAGATTTTATCTTAATTAATCATAATTAACCACTCATGATATAAAAATTTCACCCTTGTTTTACTTCCTTTTTTGTTAAGAAAAAACACCTTGGCAACCTCCTGCTACAATAGAAGATCCACCTAATCCTGTCTTCTCTACCAATTTTTCCTTAGTCATAACTACTTTATCAACCACCTCAGTAAAGGTTGGTAGGCATGAGAGAATCATTATTGACTTAATATCATCCCTCAAACCCATCTCGTACCTCTGATATTTATGGTCAACATTAGAAACAAGCTCATGTTATAGGTGAACTAACTTGATGAAGTGAGTAGTATACTTCATAACCAAACTCCACCATACTCAAAGGTCAAAAATTCCAAATTCTTTTACTCTCACAATGTTTCGTGATAATATTTTTTATTTAATACCTTCTTGATAGTTTTACAGGTAAGATAATCATGTAACTTAGAGTTCAAGATGGACTCTCTCCATTTTATTTATGTTCCTTCAATCATATACGTGAAAAAATCCACCTTTGAGTTTTTCGACATATTAAAAAAAGTAGAAAATCCTATCAATATATTTGGGCCACTTGTAACATCCCAAGTAAGTAAATAATTATGTATTTTCATATCTATGTCTATTTATGAATTATATAGTGTTTTAAGAGGTTTAAAATGAGAATAAATCCAATCTTAAGCATGGAATACTCTAATATTTTTTTAAAGATTATTTTACCGTCTTTTGATGGAAAACCATTTTTAAATCTATCTTTTGACAATTTTATAAGCAATATTTGTCAAAATAAACTTATTATTTAGTATTGGGACATTGAAATTTACTTTGGATAAATTTTTGGTATTTTTCTGACAATGTTCATTTTTTTAATGAATGGTGAAAAATAATGCATTTTACTTCAAAACTGCTTTTTCATCTAATTTAATTATATGGTTAGATTGTCCTTTTAATTTGTTTCAAAGTTTAATTAGAATATATTTTTACCATTTAATCCAATGGTGGTCATTAGAATTAATTTCACTTTAAAATTGGACATAAACAATTGTCAAACTTTTGATAGAAATTGTTTCTAAAAAACCCGCTATTTGTTTTGACAACGAGAATCATTTTTAAATTAATTACTGTAATTTTTGTGTTTGGAATTTGATAAAATGGATTCCATATTTGGAATCAGAAGGTCCAAATTATTTAATTAAGACTCTTGTTTTTGGACACTATGAATAGTAACGAAGGTAATTATCTTTAATTATCGTGATTAATTAGTAATTGGGTAGTTAAGGGTAATAATGTAATATCATAATAATACAAAATGACGCCAACATGTATCCTAATTCTACTGGTTGTGTCATGGCCGACCATGTTATTCCTTGTTCCAAACTTAGGGACCCCATGGAATCACTTTTGGGTGATAGTGACACTTTATATTTTTATTTTTAAAGAAAGGAGAATATCACAAAGTATGTATTACCCAAGTAAAACAATTTTAATTTTGTCTACATAAATTATATCTTGGACTATAAATAGTAACTGGAAATCTAAAAAGATTTCCTACATCATAGTATGTTTTTTATAATTTTTATACATTAAATAAATTAAATTTTTTATGACACCATGATGATGCAGCGATTACCTCATTAATGAATGATATAAATAAAATGAAAAGATAATGTAAAATATAGGACTTACACTTGTCAAAAACCTATTTTATGAGTATATTTCAAACCCTTATCACCTTATCCTAGAAATATATCAATGTGGGACCTTTAAAATTTGAATCTATTTTTAATATAAAGTAACATTTCTTGACTTTCCAAGAGTGCCCCTCCTCCCTCTTATAAAAGGCCCCCACCTCTACCTCCTTACCCACACCTCTCAACCCATTGGCTCGGACAATATCTGCTCATTTTATCTCTCTACATCCCTATCTTCATCATAGAATCCTTACCTTAGGCAGAAATCTCTTCAATAAACCCTTTTGGTTTAAACCAAGAGGAGTTACCCGATTTAAAGTTAATGTCTTCACTTGTGTTATTTTGTATTATTTTGCTTCTCCAACCCCCTAAACTCTTTTTATTCCTTTATTTTGTAACAAAACCAGTATCTTCAATATACTAGGATGTTTTTATGAGAAGTATTCAAGCTAAACTTACACACACCTTCGTCTAATGGTTAAAGAACATACTGTTTCTTTGGATGTCGAATTTCTGCCTCACGAAACGATGATTGTTCAATATTATTTTAACACCTTTCATGGTGGCCATTAAGATATCACTCTATTTATATATGATATATATTATGTTTATGTTTTCCTTATGCTTATGTATTTTTCATTTATAGAATACCTTTATAGTTTCCATTATGGGTAAACGCGATATCTTCATTTTAGGAAGTGCGGACTACCGCCCCCTCAAAGTGGTTTGATTCGTTAATGCCATATGTGGGACGTGTAAAGGATGGAGTTAATGATATTATATATTATATTATACTAGAATTATAATATACCTTTATATCATTATGATTTCTTTCCATTAAATATGAAATTGAAATGAAAGTAGTGTTCATTCGTACGTACGACTTACCGTCTCCATGAACGGTGCATTTCATTTCTTACCTCTAAATGTTAGGTAATATTATAAATGCATGTATATACTGTATATATATGATATATATTATATCTACATCATGAATATAATTCTGGATATAATGGATATTTTACCACATGAACAACTTGTAATTATAAGGAGTTTATTTTTGACTCAAGTACCAATGATTGAAAAAATGACCGTTATTAACTTAAATAATTACATAGTGTTCATAACATGGTAATAAATGATATAAAAGGAATAATAAACTTGGAAAAGGTTCTTAAACAAGTATAAATTAACTCAAGTTTATTATTCAGGAGATTAAAGAATGATCGAGTCAAATCAGACACGAGGTATGGAACTTCGTCTCAATCTCCTTTCATTGAGGAATATTTTGTTTTATACACAACTTCCTTTTATATGGTGTCTAAAACCCTTTGACTTTGAATTTTATTCAAAAGTAATCTTTTTTATTCGAAGAGTTTTACTAAACAAAAAAAAGGGAATGTTTTTGTCTTACGTATGCGGCGACAATGACTTCTCCGCCTCCGTGACCATTATTTGAGTTTCAGCTTTCTATACAAGCCATAACTATTTTTAAATGAAAAATAAATACCATGTTTTAATTTTATTTTATTTTGGTATTGAAAATGGTTTTGATAATATTTTTATCATATCAATGTGTTATATTGATATCTTGTGATTGAAATGTGGAAATTTTATGTTTCTTTTATGCATGTTTTATGTGATATGATTATGTTATGGTTCTTGGGAATTGTTTATGAAGACGGGTGGTTCCGTGATAAAATAAGGGTGGGTGAGCCCGATATAGATCTCCAATGCATTTGGTAACGCGAAGGGGTTAAACGCTAAGGTTTCTCCAAAGATATTTAGGGAATATACTGTGATGGGTATTCCAAACGTAACCATGAGGGTTACTCCCTACATAAGAATGTTATGAATACCTCAAGTTACCTTTATGTCTTATGATTTCTAGGTTTTATTCATGATTTGATGAGGTATGTTAAGTGCTTATGTTTTATGAGTAAAGTATGATTTCATTAATTCTTATGTATATATGGACTAATGTTTTCATTTCGTACTTTTATATCCCTTACTGACCTTTTTATGCTCATACCAAGTTTTTGAAATGTTTTTCACAGGTCAAGGGAAAGGTACAAGATGTGATGATAGTGTCAGGGAAGTGTCAAGAAAGAATATGTGTTTTGTTTTAAATATGTCTCGTTTGATGGGAAAAATGAATACTGTCTTTTATGTAACCACCTTGTTTAAATGTGGAATGTAATGCATGATTTATGATCTAATTCTCTAAAACTCTAAACCTGAAAAGTTCCTCAATGTGTAATCTTATAATAACTCAAGATTAAGTAAGGTTTAAGGCTGGGTCCTTATAGTTGGTATCAAAGGTCGGTTTAGATAACTTTAGGAGTTAGAATTCTATTAAATGATTATCCAAAAATATTTTTTTTATGGTCAAATTGAAATGATATAGCATTTGAAGATTACCATGTTTCTTCATCTGAGACATGTTTGTTCAGAATGGTTTTCCATAGAGGAAACAGAGAAGCAGCGCTTGGAAGGCATACCGAAGGAAATGACCTTCCAAATCAGCATCCTGAGATGGTCGGAATTGGAACTGAACAGTTTGTTGCAGTAATGGCGCAGTTGACTCAAGTGATAAATGGTGGTGGTATCCATACACGAGATCAGCCAGATCAACCACATAGGAACATGGTAGTGGTGGAACATTTCATGAGGCAACATCCCCCATCATTCAGAGGATCATCTGACCATGTGCTAGCTGAAGGGTGGATTAAAGCACTGGGAAAAAAATTCGATGTCAGTGGGTGTTCAGACAATCAAAAGGTTAGTCTTGCTATTTATCGTTTGAAGGGTGAAGCAGATCAGTGGTGGTCGATAGTTAAAAATATCAGGGATGCTGATGAGATTTATGCTCTTGACTTGGATGAATTCAAAGGTATGTTTCTCGAGAAATATTTTCCTAAGGCTTTTAGACTTAGGATGGAAAAACAATTCTTTTAATTGAGGCAAGAGGATGACTCGGTGGCTGCTTATGAAGAAAGGTTCACTTGATTGGCAAGGTATGCTCCAAATTTTATTCGAGACCTTGATAGTAAAATCAATCGTTTTTACTCAGGATTAAAGCCAAAATATTGAAGGGCTTTAGCTTCTCTCAAGTTCAAGAGTTATGAAAAGCTTTTTCGATGTGCTAAGAAGGTGGAAATGGAGTTTGCCGATGATCAGGTGTTCTATAACAACCAACAGAAGAAGAGACCGAGGTGGCAGGAGAAAGGGAAGAATTATTCAAAAAGGTCTGATGGTAAGAAAACTAAGTTTCCAGTTTGTGATAAATGTGGTAAAAGGCATGCTGGGGAATGTCTTCTGAATTCTGGAAAGTGCTACTGATGTGTTAAGATGGGACATAAGGCTCGGGATTGCACTAAAAAAGATCAGGGTGATGGTAAGACCAATTTTGATTTACAGTTAGTGAAATGTTTCAAGTGCAATGATATGGGTCATTATGAAAACGAGTGTTCGACAAAGAGATCAAATGATGGGAAGCATTCAGACTACAAGCAAAAAAGAGTGGTGAAATCCTTTGCAACTACTTCAGCAGATGTTGGGAAAGCAAATGAAGTGGTATCAGGTACTTTGTTTTTTTTTCATATTATACCAGTGTGTTGTTTGATTCGGGGTCTAGACATTATTTTATCTCTGAAAACTTTTCTAGTAAATTGGGAACTCCATCTCAAGAAATGACTCCTAAAATTGTGGTAAAAACATCTGGGGGAAATTTTGAGGAAAAAAGAATTTATAATAATATTCCTATCCTTATTTGTGGAAAGAACCTAATTGCAAACCTTATTTTTTTACCTCTAGTAGAGTTTGATGTTATCCGGGGTATGGATTGGATCTCTGTTTACCATGATAAGATTGATTGTAGAGCTAAAGAAGTTTATTTTCAGAAAGAATTTCAGTTTTTGTACAAGAATGAACCCTTACTGTTGATAAGATATCAAGAGGCTGAGAAACTTGTAAAAGATGGAAATGAATGTTACCTTGCACATATTGTTGAAAACAAAGGAACCATTCAGATTAATGATGTGTCGGTGGTAAATGAGTATCCTGATGTTTTTCCTAATGAGTTGCCTAGAATAATACCAGATCAGGAAGTTGAATTTACTATTGACTTAGTTTCTAATGCTAATCCAATTTCAAAACCCCCTTATCGAATAGCTCAAATTGAACTTTTAGAGTTGAAGGAGCAATTGCAAGATTTATTAGAGAAAGGTTTCATTCGACCTAGCACATCACCATGGGGTGCTTCTGTCTTATTTGTTAAAAAGAAAGATGGTTCTATGAGACTTTGCATTGATTTTAGAGCCTTTAATAACATCACTATTAAGAACAAATATCCTTTACCTCATATCGATGATTTGTTTGATCAGCTCCAGGGAGCTTAGTATTTTTCAAAGATTGACCTGAGATCAGGGTACCATCAGTTGAAGGTAAAGGAAGCATATGTTCTGAAGACCACATTTCGTACAAGATATGGTCATTATGAATTTTTAGTAATTCCTTTTGGGTTAACCAATGCACCTACTGTATTCATGGACCTTATGAATAGAATTTTCCATCAGTTCTTGGATAATTTTGTGGTTGTTTTCATTGATGATATTTTGGTATTTTCTAAAAGTAAAGAGTAACATGAAAGTCATTTAAGGGTTATTTTTCAAACCTTAAAAGAAAATAAATTGTATGGGAAATTCAGAAAGTGTGAGTTTTGGTTGCAACAAATTTCTTTCCCTGGTCATATTGCTTCTAAAGATGGAATAACTATTGATCCTGTAAAAACAAAGGTTTTTGAAGAATGGCCAAGACCCACAAATGTAACCGAGATTCATAGTTTTCTTGGTTTGGAAAGCTATTACCGAAGGATTGTTAAAAAAAATTCACGGTTATCTAGTCTAATGACTAATCTAACTCGTAAGGGTGTTAAGTTCATCTGGACAAAAGAATGTGATGATTGTTTTCAGGAGTTGAAAAGAAGATTGGTGAATGCTCCAGTTTTGGCACTACCTTCTAGGAATGGTGAGTTTGTTATCTACAATGATGCTTCATTAAAAGGACTTGGTTGTGTCCTAATGCAGAATGATCAGGTAATTGCTTATGCTTCACGTCAGTTGAAAACTCATGAGGTAAATTACCCTACACATGATTTGGAATTAGCTTCTGTTGTTTTCGCTTTAAAGATTTAGAGGCATCATTTGTATGGTGTAAATTGTGAAATATATACTGATCAAAAAAGTTTAAAGTATATATTCACTCAGAAAGAATTGAACATGAGACAGAGGAGATTTCCAGAATTAATCAAGGATTATGGTTGTACAATTCATTACCATACAGTAAAAACAAATAAAATGGATGATTCTTTGAGTCAAAAAAGTAATGCTTCATTAACAATGTTACATTTGGAACGTGATCCTTTGGTTAAGTATTTGATGAACTTTGGCATAGAAGTTTTTAGTGCAGGATGTTCTTCTGTTTTGTTTCAGGTATCAGTGAAATCTTCTCTATCAGACAGAATTAAGCAAGTACAGAAGCAAGACAGTGAGTTGCAGAAAAAGGTAGAGTTGGTTCAGAAGGATAAGTTGCCTGAATTCAAAATTGATAATGATTGTGTTTTGAGATTTGGGAAGTGATTGTGTGTGCCTTGTGATTCACAGTTGAAGAGAGATTTTTTATGTGAAGCTCATAGTTCTCCGTTTTTAGTTCATCCAGGCAGTACTAAGATGTATAGGGATCTTCAGGAGTATTACTGATGGGATGGAATGAAAAGAGTTCTTGTTGATTTTACTATGAAGTGTTTGACTTGTCAACAGATTAAAGCAGAGTGGCAGTTACCAAAGGGGATGTTTCAACCTTTACCAGTACCAGAGTGGAAATGGTAGAATATATCCATGGACTTTGTTGTGGGATTGCCGAAGACACCTCGAGGTAATAATGCAATCTGGGTTATTGTTGATCGTTTGACTAAATCTGCTCATTTCCTTGCTATACGAGATAATTTTTCCCTAGATCAACTTTCTTGTTTGTATCTTAAAGAGATAGTCAGGCTACATGGAGTTCCCCTCTCCATTATATCTGATCGTGATCCCAGGTTTACTTCCAACTTTTGGAAAGGCCTTCAGAAGTCATTGGGTACTGAATTAAATTTTAGTACAGCTTTTCATCCTCAATCAGATGGGCAGTCAGAACGAACAATTCAGAATTTGGAGGATATGCTACGAGCTTATTCGATGGATTATCAGGGAATTTGGGACCAACATCTTTCTTTGGTTGAGTTTTCTTATAATAACAGTTTTCATTCTTGAGGCATTATATGGGAAGCAGTGTCGAACTCTAGATTTTTGGGATGAAGTGGGTGAAAGGAAGTTGATGGGACCAGAATTGGTAGAAGAGTTGGCAGAAAAAGTTCAGCTAACACAGAAACACATGAGAACAGCTCAGAGCAGGCAGAAAAGTTATGCAGACAATAGGAGGAAGGATCTCTCTTTTGAGGTAGGTGATCATGTCTTCCTCAAAGTTTCACCATGGAAAAGTGTGATGCGATTTGATAAGAAAGAAAAGATGAGTCCAAGGTTCATTGGACCATATGAAATTCTGGAGAGAGTTGGATCAGTTGCATACTGAGTGGCTTTACCTCCGAGTTTATCTCAGGTACACAATGTTTTTCATGTTTCAATGTTAAGGAAGTACATGCCAGATCCATCTCATGTTTTGAGTCCAGAGGTAGTTTAGTTGGAAGAGAACCTATATTATGAGGAACAACCTGTCCAGATTCTTGACCACAGGGAGCAAGTGTTGCAGAATAAGGTTATTCATCAAGTAAAGGTTTTGTGGAAAAACCACATGATTGAAGAGGCAACATGGGAATTTAAAAATGCAATGAGGGATAAATACCCCCACTTATTCGATAAGTAAATAAATTACAGGGACACAATTTTCTAAAGGGGGGAAGGATGTAACATCCCAAGTAAGTAAAGAATTATGTATTTTCATATCTATGTCTATTTATGAATTATATAGTGTTTTAATAGGTTTAAAATGAGAATAAATCCAATCTTAAGCATGGAATACTCTAATATTTTTTTAAAGATTATTTTACCGCCTTTTGATGGAAAACCATTTTTAAATCTATATTTTGACAATTTTATAATCTCTATTTGTCAAAATAAACTTATTATTTAGTATTGGGACATTTACATTTACTTGGGACAAATTTTTGGTATTTTTCTGACAATGTTCATTTTTTAATGAATAGTGAAAAATACTGCATTTTACTTCAAAAATGCTTTTCATCTAATTTAATTATATGGTTATATTGTACTTTTAATTGGTTTTAAAGTTTAATTAGAATATATTTTTACCATTTAATCCAATGGTGGTCATTAGAATTAATTTCGCTTTTAAATTGGACATAAACAATTGTCAAACTTTTGATAGAAATCGTTTCTAAAAAACCCGCTATTTGTTTTGACAACGGGAATCATTTTTAAATTAATTACTGTAATTTTTGTGTTTGGAATTTGGTAAAATGGATTCCATATTTGGAATCAGAAGTTCCAAATTATGTAATTAAGACTCTTTTGTTTTTGGACACTATGAATAGTAACGACAGTAATTATCTTTAATTATCGTGATTAATTAGTAATTAAGTAGATAAGGGTAATAATATAATATCATAATAATAACAAATGACCCCAACATGTGTCCTAATGCTACTGGTTGTGTCATGGCCGACCATGGGATGCCTTGTGCCAAACTTAGGGACCCCATGGAATCACTTTTGGGTGATAGTGACACTTTATCTTTTTATTTTTAAAGAAAGGAGAATATCACAAAGTATGTATCACCCAAGTAAAACAATTTTAATTTTGTCTACATAAATTATCTCTTAGACTATAAATAGTAATTGGAAATCTAAAAATATTTCCTACATCATAGTATTTTTTTTATAATTTTTATACATTAAATAAATTAAATTTTTTATGACACCATGATGATGCAGCGATTGACTCATTAATGAACGATTTAAATAAAATGAAAATATAATGTAAAATATAAGACTTACACTTGTCAAAAACCTATTGGATGAGTATATTTCGAACCCTTATCACCTTATCCTCTAAATATATCAATGTGAGACCTTTAAAATCCGAAACTCATTTTAATATAAATTAACATTTCTTGACTTTCCAAGAGTGCCCCTCCTCCCTCTTATAAAAGGCCCCCACCACTACCTCATTACCCACACCTCTCAAGCCATTGGATCGGCCAATATCTACTCATTTTATCTCTCTGAATCCATATATTCATCATAGAAGCCTTACCTTAGGCATAAAGCTCTTCAAGAAACCCTTTTGGTTCAAACCAAGAGGAGTTACCCGATTTAAAGGTAATGTCTTCACTTGTGTTCTTTTGTTTTATTTTGCTTCTCCAACCCCCTAAAATATTTTTATTCCTTTATTTTGTAAAAACACAAGTATCTTAAATATACTAGGATGTTTTTATGAGAAGTATTCGATCTACACTTATACACACCTTCGTCTAATGGTTAAAGAACATACTGTTTCTGTGGATGGCGAATTTCTGCCTCACGAAATGATGATTGTTCAATCTTCTTTTAAAACCTTTCATGGTGGCCATTAAGATGTAAATCTATTTATATATGATATATATTATGTTTATGTTTTCCTTATGCTTCTTTATTTTTCATTTATGTCATACCTTTATGGTTTCCATTATGGGTAAACGTGATATCTTCATTTTAGGAAGTGCGGACTACCGCCCCCTCAAAGTGATTTGATCCGTTAATGCCATATGTGGGATGTGTAAAGGATGTAGTTAATGATATTATATATGATATTATACTTGAATTATAATATACCTTTATATAATTATGATTTATTTCCATTAAATATGAAATAGAAATGAAACTAGCGTTCATGCGTACGTACGGCTTACCGTCTCCATGAACGGTGCATTTCATTTCTTACCTCTAAATGTTAGGTAATATTATAAATGCATGTATATACTGGATATATATGATATATATGATATCTACATCATGAATATAATTCTGGATATAATGGATATTTTACCACATGAACAACTTGTAATTATAAGGAGTTCATTTTTGACTCAAGTACCAAGGATCGAAAAAACGACCGTTATTAACTTAAATAATTACATAGTGTTCATAACATGGTAATAAGTGATATAAAAGTAATAATGAACTTGAAAAAGGTTATTAATCAATTATAAATTAACTCAAGTTTATTATTCAGGAGATTAAAGAACGATCGATTCCAGTCGGACACGAGGTGTGGGACTTCGTCTCAATCTCCTTTCATTGAGGCATATTTTGTTTTATACACAACTTCATTTTATACGGTGTATAAAACCCTTTGAATTTTACTTTTATTCAAAAGGAATATTTTAATACGAAGCGTTTTACTAAATTAAAAAAGGTAATGTTTTTGTCTTACGTATGCGGCGATAATAACTTCTCTGCCTCCGTGACCATTATTTGAGTTTCGGCTTCCTCTACAAGCCATAACTATTTTTAAATGAAAAATAAATACCATGTTTTACTTTTGGTATTGAAAATGGTTTTGATAATATTTTTATTATATCAATGTGTTGTATTTATATCTTGTGATTGAAATGTGGAAATGTTATGTTTCCTTTATGCATGTTTTATGTGATACGATTATGTTATGGTTCTTGGGCATTGTTTATGAAGACGGGTGGTTCCGTGATAAACTAAAGGCGGGTGAGCCTGATATAGTTATCCAATGCATTGGGTAACGTGAAGGGATTAAATGCTAAGGTTTCTCCGAAGAGATTTAGGGAATATACTGTGATTGGTATTCCAAACGTAACCATGAGGGTTACTCCCTATGTAAGAATGTTATGAATGCCTCAAGTTACCATTATG
Source organism: Viscum album (assembly GCA_963277665.1). Lineage (NCBI taxonomy): Eukaryota > Viridiplantae > Streptophyta > Magnoliopsida > Santalales > Viscaceae > Viscum > Viscum album. Next base: position 1,301,704,779 of record OY728160.1, on the reverse strand, counting down.
TCTTATGATTTATATGTTTTATTCATGATTTGATGAGGTATGTTAAAGTGATTATGTTTTATGAGTAAATTATGATTTCATTAATTCTTATGTATACATGGACTAATGTTTTCATTTCATACTTTTATATCCCTTACTGAGCTTTTTATGCTCATCCCAAGTTTTTGAAATGTTTTTCATAGGTCAAGGGAAAGGTACATGATGTGATGATAGTGTCAAGTAAGTGTCAAGAAAGAATACATGTTTTATTTTAAATATGTCTCGTTTTATGGGAAAAATGAATACTGTCTTTTATGTAACCGCCTTGTTTAAATGTGGAATGTAATGCATGATTTATGATCTAACTCTCTAAAACTATAAACCTAAAAAGATCCTCAATGTGTAATCTTGTAATAACTCAAGATTAATTAAGGTTTAAGGCTGGGGCCTTATACCACTCATCATACTCCTAGGGTCCCTTTTCACCATGGAAGATCAGTGGATTCCTCATGGTAAATTTTGAACCATGATCCACTATTAATCCCTGGTTTCTGACACCCGCCTCACCCAATGTCTGGGTTATACAGATAATTGTTTCCACCAATGAAGGGTATACTAGTGTATTCCCTTTTGAAACATATCTCATAGCTTCCTCTAATAGATCCATAAGTTCACTTCTTGGAGGTAGTGTCTAATAAATAAAAAATGCATCATCCAATTAAATTAATATTAGATCTCTAAATAAAAATAAGAAATTCAAGAATCCAAATAAAATCCATTAAATAAAAATAATTTAAATAAACTATGATTAAATTAATGATAGTGAAAAACATTATAAAATAACAAGTTAATATATAAAAACCCAAAACCAGGTTCATCTAAATAACCCTAAAAATCAAGCCTAAATCTTAATGAAAATACTTGACCACCCATACTAACTCAAGACCAGACATGAAAGTGATTTGTCTAGGCCCTCTTCTACACTTACTACCTGAATTTCAATGGTCCTAAACCCTATATACCACAAACCCTAAATTTAACCCATGTAGTTCCATCATATTTTTTACTCGGTATTAGCTCTTATGTCATTTTTTTAATGAACCAACTTGATTCGACCTAACTCATCACCCAAAATGACCCTCCAAAAGGTATATATAAACATAAAAACCAAGACATGTATCAAGTGTAATATAAAGGAGATAAAAAATAGAGTACACCCCTAAAAAAAATTACACATCCATGAGACATAAAAAAATCAAAAAATACTATTCTCAAAAGAAAGCAAACCAAGACCAAAACTAATTCTTCATATGACCATCTGTTACCACTAATCCAACTCACTATGAAGTCAACATCAACCTAGAGGATTCAATGTGTTATATATAACCCATCCCATTACCTATATACAACAAAAAAATATTCTCAAAAGTTATATACAAGGTGTGTGTAAAATTCCTAGTAGGATATAACCATGAATCTATACAATTTATGCCACCAACCAACCATTATTTATTTATTTAAAACAAAATAGGTTTTATAAATATTTTCATTCGAAAAAAAATCTTATAAATAATCCCTTGGTTTTCCTTTAAAAAAATTAATATTCAATGGCACAAGAAAAGGGAAATTGACACGAATTAAAATATAAAGGGGAATAACTAAAATAATCAATAACTCTAAAGATAACCATATGAGCATCTAAAAAATGATACGTAAATGAAACAATGATCACAAAACATAAATGGGATCTAACCTATGGTATTAAATAACTAGAACATGAAAATGAACACTAAACTATGAATAATATGAATCCAAATTATATCAAGTCCTACTATAGTCTATCTATATCACAACCATAACCCATAGTGGTGCTAAACTCGCTATGGTTTGAATATGTCCATGACCCAATGCACCCAAGGTTACCAATGTACATTTATGTTCCATATTTCATCAAATAATTTAAGAAACCATTATCAAAAAATTAAAAAACATTTACGAAAGAAAATAATCACCACTCTAGTGCATGAAAAAAAATTAGAGTAAAAATCATCACTGAGGCATTTTTTCAAACACATGAAGTGATTAAAACTATTTTTAAAGAGAACCCATTTAAAATCCTATTTTTTATGCCACCAAAGATGAAATTTCATAAAATTTACCTCAAACATATAAAATCAATGAATTTAATAAACCCAACCAATGGAATTTAGGTGAACATAAGGTAAATTAAGAGAGAAAACCTACTTCACTAAGAGATAAAACGTAGTTACCTTCAAAAAAGAATATTGAAATCGATTAGATTGGGTCCTCGCCATACTAGATCAATAAAAAAACATCATCAATTCCCCAGTAAAACCTCTAGATCCTACAATAATATTCCAATTAGGTTCCAATTAAATGAGGGTAATAGGGATCAAGAGAGGGTCTAGATAAAAGATGAAAAATTGGTAAGAGATTCATATATACCTTGAATAGATCCACCCAAATTAATTGAAAATTCCTAATGAGTTAAGGGGAGAGTCCTATAGGGAGTTAAGGAGGGGATAGTTTGAGCTAATGAGATATTTATAGGAGATTATACTTAAAAAAGACAAAGGGAATCAGGGTAATCTTCCAGTTGTAAGAAACATATACAAACCTCATTGTTAGGTTACACAGTTAGACAAACCATGAATTAGTTGTGTAGTAGCCACTAACCCTTGAAAACCAAACCACACTGTTACCTTGGGATAACTGAATGGTTTGAAAACCCATGATCAAGTCATGTGATAGCCTCTAAAAAACCCCCATTCACCTACCTTGTTTTCTAAGTGACTTTCATGGTTAGACAAACCATGATAAAACCATGAAAATCACCATTGGAACCAACATAGCCATACCCCATGGACACTCCTAACTGTGAGTAGACAGTGTGCCTACTATGTGCTCTTCAAATCTCTAAAATTTCAACACTTGACTCTCAAAAGCCTTTAAAACATCAATTTGGATAAAATAAGCTCAAAATTAAACATATAAGTGTCCTATTAGGAGTCACATATATGGGAATACAAATATGTAATTAGGAAGATATACCCACATTTTTTTCATCCAAGTATTAAAATTTCAAGGGTGAAATTCTTTTAAGGGTAGTATAATATAACATCCTAAATTATTTTCCTTTAACATGTTGAATATCTTGTTTCAAAAACAACATTGAACTAAAATGAACCATTATATATTTTATTGAGATAAAATATTAAAATGTAAGATGACCATTAATAAATTATATGAATGTAATATGAAATATCATTAAGAAAACACTAAAAAGAATAAAACCATAAGTAAATAAAAGTTCCACAAATATTAAATATCCATCCTCATGGTTGTCCAAAAAGATCATACCATTGCTTATAACTATGGAAGGAAAGTATAAAATTATAAATATAATTGACATTTTTAGAGAGAATTTAATGAATAGGATTAATGAATTTTAGTATGCCACGTAAGGCTATATATAAGAATGTAATATGATTGTTATATATATTGTTATTGGATAAATGATCATTGGATATATGGTCGTTAGATATGTGGTTGTTGGGTATACATCTATATAATAGGTATATTTATTATTTTATTATTATAATTAAATAATTTGTTACACAAAAAATATTTGACATATAATTAACGTAAAATAGATATTTATTCATTTTTAAAAATTTATATTATTTTATAGAATCCATTTTGGATATATAAGGTATTTTGAAATAAATTTATTATTCTTAAAAAACATTTTAATAAAATATATTGACGATGTTCAATTAATTATTAGTAAAATTAGTAAATAACATCCAAAAAATAATTACAAAGTTATAAGAAATAATAATTTATTGAATCATGGTCAATTTAAAATGTTTTAGTTATATATTATATATTTTTACATAAATGATGGATTTATAATATTTGAAGTATAAAATTAAATTAAATTTATTTTTTACACATTCAAAAAAATCATTTAACATTCATTTAATGATCATTACTTGTTTGGGAATAAGAATAAAGTCACATTTATGCTAGAAATATAGTTTTCTAAAAATTATTCTTTATGTGTTTCTTATTTCTTATTTAAAATTATTTTTAATAACATATGAAAATTTAATTTACTTAAATATATTTAATTTTTCAAATCAATGCATCGAAATTAGGTAATATGGTCAATTTCATTTTTGAACAAAAAAAATAATTTACCAAGGTGAAAATTGAGTTACCATGGTAAAGCAAAATGAGGTAAAAGGGTTAAATTTAGGAGTAAAAGCCTAAAATATAAATAAAGTTATCTATAAATTGTATTTTTTTAGATTATTCATGACCCAAGTACATTATTTATCCACTTTTTATCCACTTTCCATGTAAAATGACAACATAACACCATAGGGAATGAGTATTTATGGAAATGCCACTCAAAACATGACTATAATGGGACCCATCCTTAATATCTCCCACAGTACTCTTTTCCATAAATTATGTATTTAAAATTTTCCTAAATTTCCTATCCTAAATCCTTGATACATGTTTTTTATCCTTTGGTCTGTGAAGGAGGCATAAATCCTCTATTCTAAAGGAAATAGTTTTGAGGAGTGATTAAATCAAAGTATTTAGTTCTTATATATATATTTCAATTACCTTATCATATAAAATAATTATAAATATCATTATCCACTCTAATTATGTTCTATAAACAACATCATTTTTCCATGAAAATGACATTACTATTATATAACTCTAAATTCTTACTCATTCCTTAGTATAACTTGTTCTCATTTTGGTCGGTTAACCACACATATGAATAATGTTATATTATCTTCACTATTTTCAAAATGAATGGGTATTAAGGAATTAATAATGGTAATAAATGATATTGAAGATCAATTTATATTATGAATATGGTTATAGAATAATGAAATAAAAATTTATGGTTATTATAAAGTAAGTCACTATTATTGGTAAATTTCCGAAAACATGCCTGTCATAAATTCTATTCTCAAAAACCATACTAATACCGTAAATAAAATAATTATGGGACTGAATAAATCATTTAAACATAATTATTACACTACCTTCACTAAACTGAGAATGGTGACATTGTTATTAAATAATGAGTATTGACATTCCCATTACAAAACTTGTATGAAACAATAAAAATTACTAACATATAATGATGAAAATAAATAATAAATAACTAATATATGTATAATAAATTATTATAACTTAAGAGTATAAAAGTTATAAGATATGAATATTCTTATGAAATAAGTGATTAATATGGTTGTGTTTATTATATAGGAGGTTAAATTTCTTTTGTGGAAGTTGGGACTAAAGGTAAGATTTTCTTTCTCAATCTCACTTTGAAATTGAGATTGTTTGTGTTTAAAATCACATGTAGGATAATTCTTTGTGATTTATTGCTAAAAACCCATTAATTTTCATCTCCTATTGTTATTTTTTGGTTTTATATGTCTCCTTACCATTCCACCTCCCTTTGTTTAATAATTCAACTAAAAGGGTTCTTGTAAGTGGAGACAAACTTATCTCTATTTCTTGGTGAGGAATCATTATCCTTCATGTCAATGTATTTTAATTTAATTTTATAGATTTCCTTATCTATAATTATATAATTTCTAATAGTGATTTTTAATTAACTTAAATTTTATTTACAAAAATGTGGAAGGAATACTTTTCAGTATTTTTCATCATAGTCGCTTCCCCCACTATTCTCTTCAGTTTTCATTACAAATATTCCTTTCCATGTTTTCAAAGTTATTCGAAGTAATTTTAAATTAAATTTTCATTATTTTTATAAAACCATTGATTTATAATTTATTAATTTTAAAATATGTTTTATTAAAAAAATTGAAGTATATTTCTCCTTATTTTCCAAAAATCTTTCTATTATTCTTCCAAAGTGTTTTTATCTATTTTTAAAATCCTTTAATATTTCTTATGCTTCACTTGGGATTTTCTCTAATGATACCATCCTCATTCTTTATATATGTGAATTATAATCATGTATTGGGGAGATTTTCATGAAACCCATTTCCTTCACATGGGTTAATTAAGCTATGATGGTATTATATATATTTTTCTATTCATGTGGAACATATATGTATGATTATTTATTTTTTGATGGTGTACTTTATATTATATATCCCTTTAATACATTGGTTAAATAATTAATCTCACAAGATGATATGTAAGGTATTGGAGAGTGAATTCAATAATCTATGGAAATCTATAAACAATGTTTATGAGATTGAGGAGTAGACCTGGTCCACTATGGGAACTTGTCCACTATGTGATAATGGTCTTAGTAGTGATTCTTGACATAATAAATTATTTTATATGTTTATGAATATTCCATATTATTATTCCACATTCCTTTATTATACTACATTCCTATGTTATAGATTTTATAATTTCATCATTCTTCAACATTCATATACCTCATTTAATATATTATATTGAAAGGATTACATCATGATTCATGATTTATGATCCATATTTTATTTGGTATGACTTCCTTATATTATTTTCATATAACTTTATTATGTTCTCATACCCACATGTTAATCTTATTCATAATTATGATCCTGGTTGAAATCTCTTATCTTAGCTCCTTACTGAGCATATGAGTTCACCCTTTACTAGTTTTCCATTCCCTAGGTAATGAATAAGAGTATTATGTATGATATTTATAAAAGATTTTAATGTGTAAAGAATATTTATGGGAGAAATTACATATTTTTTTTAAATAATTTGGTTATGTATCAAATATTAAAAGAAACTAAACCTATAGGTTTTGGGGTGTGATTTATTATGATATGTAATGAAAATTCATATAAATGATGTAATGTGTATGTAGGTTATATTTGGGTCATCCCAGATAGAGTATAAGTATTTAATTTTTTATAGAATACTATTACATTGTAATTTTCAGGCCTTTGCTAAACTTTCCAAAAAAACACATATGATGGGATTTTTAACTTATGTTTAATTCTTATAATTTTTTTACCCCTACCAATTATATATCATACATAAGTATAGTTTTAAATCTATTCATGAATTATCAACTTATAATCCTATATAGTTTTTTCACAGGTATCTTCTGAGAAAAAAAAACTAAAAGTATCAAAGGAAAACAATTTTTGTATATCCTAGTTGATGATTACACCATATTTACTTGAGTTTACTTTTTTGTGTGTAAATTGAAAAAAATAATGTTATTTAAAAGGTTTTATAGTCTTGTTCAAAATTAGAAAAACCTTCTCATTTTCACTATCTAGAGTGGTCATGGTGGTGTGTTTTAAAATCATGCTAAAAAAATTAGTGAGAAATTAATTAGATGTAAATTTTTGGAACCAATGACTACAAAACAAAATACGATAGTTGAAAGGCGGTATTAAAAATTATAATAACTTTTCTGGTCAATATTGTGTGAAAATTGTGTTGTTAAACATTTTTGGGATAAATCTGTTATCACTTTTTGTTTCACTAAAAATCAGGTTTCACTTCTCTTGATTTTATAGAAAATGTATTATAAATTTTGGAATGGAAAGAAGCTAGAATATAGTTACTTTAAAAAATTAGAATAAAATTATTCATTCTGAATACTAAAGATAGTCTTGTTGAATCTTATATAATATCTAATAAAGTAATTTTTCTTGGTTACTCTAGAAACAGTAAGGATTATAGAGTTTTTAATAGATGAACACATAAAGTATAATACTATATATATTTTAAGTTTAATTAAACTGATCCCTTTTCGAATTCAAAACATCTAAATTATGAAAATAATATAGATCATGTTTTTATAACCCCCTCTATTTTTTATTTGATCTTTGAACCACATACACATGTTACTATGAGTCTATAATCAATACATTCTGAAGATTATAGTCAAGTAGATGTGTAATAAACTACTATTTTTTTCTTGAAATATGATATTTATAAGGAATCATCCACGTAATAATTTTATTGAAGATATTGATAAACTAGTTTAAACCAAAATTTCCTTACAGAATAAATCTAAGATTTTTTCATTTTTATCTCGATTTGAACCTAAAATGGAAGATGAAGCCTTTAGTGTTGATATTTAGATAATTAATATTCAATATGAGCTTAATCAAGTTAAACAAAATAAGGTCTGGACCTTTTCCAAACATCCTGACAATCTTCCAATAATGGGAGTTAAATGGTTCTACTAAAATAAGTGTTATAAAGATGGAACCATAGTTTGGAATAAGGCTAAGATTATTTCTAAATGTAATAATTAGGAAGAGTGAATAAACTATGAAGAAACTTTTGATCTAATAAATATACATGAACCCTTTCAAATTATATTATCCTATGTTGTTTTAATTTTACTCTATTTTAAATGGATGTAAAGAGTCCCTTATTTAATATATATATTCAAGAAGAATTTTTGGTTGAACAAATTCCTATTTTAAAATAAAATAATTTTTAAAAACATGTTTATAAACTTTCTAATGAACTTTATAGACATAAACACTCCATGAGAGCATGTATGATAGATTATCTAGATTCCTACATTATGATAAAAAAATATAAAGGAATGTAAAATACCACTAATTTTATTAATAATTTTTTAGGACACTTTAATCATACAAATATATTTTAATTACATGATTTTACGATACACTAAAAAACATGCATATAGTTTCACAAAACTTATGAAAAATGAATTTGAGATGAGTACAATGGGTGAAAGTAAATTCTTTCCTAGAATCCAAATAACTCAGAAACCAAAAGGAACCATCTTAACTCAGCATAAGTATATTAAATATTTACTTAAAAATGGTTTGGATAATTCTTATAGTATCATTCATCTAACAGGTGCCTTATATAAACTTGATCTTGATGAATTTGGGTAATCAGTATATCAAAAACAATATAGAGGTATGATTGGAAGATTACATTACTTGATAGAAATTTAGAAATATATTATGTACTATATTTTCTTATGTGAAATATTTTAATATAACCTGAAGGAATTCCAACTTATGGAAATGGATGGATATTTTGTTTTCTTGAGTGAAATTTGGAACATGTATTTTTCTATTATTATGAACATGATTTTGTACATAAGAGTTATTCAGATGTTTATTTTTGTGGTTTTTTAATTGATAGGAAAAGTACTCATATAACTTTTCATTTGATTGGTGAATATTAAGTTTCTTGGTCCAAAAAGAAGAAACATTTGGTAGAACATTCCACTAATGAATCTAAATATATAGAAATTGGATATTATTGTGCCTATTTTTTGATGATCTAGCACACACTCATAGATTTCAGAATGAGTTTTTCTCAAACTTTTATTATTTTCTATAAAACCATTTTAATTTCTTTATATAATAATAAAACACATCACTCGTGATCAAAACACATAGATACAAGACACCACTTTCTTTAGGATCACACACAAAAAAGATATATTATTATCGATTTTATTGGAACTAAAAATCATCCTGTTAACATATTTATTAAACCTTTAAATTTTAAAATATTTGAACATATAAAATATAATATGGGTATGATCAACATTAAATGATCCTATTCAATTTTTCTAATTTTATTCTCTTTACATTGAAAAAATCCTTGAAAAATGAGGAGGAAATTTCTTTGAAATATATATTTGTTCTAAATGTTCATAAAAGTATAACATATATTTAGTAGGATATTAAAGAAAAAGATAATGATGGATCTAATACATTTTTTAAAACTACTCTTTTTTAAACCATGTTTTACTGCTTTCATAATGGAATATATCTTTCATAAGGAACTCGAATTCATAAATTTTTATCTTATGGAATTATTCAATATGATCACTTCATTTCATATGGATTTACTATTACATAGCATAGTAAAATATGAATTTATTCTTATGAAACACTTTTAGTTTTCAATCTACTCTTACATAACTAGTCTTTTATTATTACACAAATCTTTCATGCACCTATTTTTTACTATTATAATACGTGAATTTCATGTAAATAAATTTAGTTCACCTTTATTATTATTATTATTTTAAACTTCCCTTTTTTATTTTTGACATTCAAAAGTGATGAGTTTAGTAAACTATAAAATGGGATAAATGGGGGATAAATTTTTTGATGGTCAGTTGTTTCGATAAGGGGTAGAAACTTTTTTGGAATAAACCCATTCATATTCTAAGGGGGTTAAGTTGGAGTTATTCCAAAAGTAACAAGAATTTTTTATTTTATTTCATTTAAATTAAGAATACCCTTTTACCATGTTTTGTGATTATCAAAATGGGATATTGTTGATTCATTTTAGTATACAACATCTTCAGAATCATTTTTGATGAATTATAATACATATTATATTTTTACTTATGTTTACAGGAAAATAAAGAATTGTATCTTATGAATATCTATTTTATGAACATGATACATTCTAAAAAAATAAGAAATTAACCTAAAAATATTAAATAGAAGAAAATTTTAAGTAATATGAAGTATTTAAAAAGATATATGTCATCTCGAAGAACTCATAAAATTATTTACAATTTTTTTACAACCATTTCCTATAAATATAATACTAGAGACTCAAAGAATAGATGAGGAATCTATAAAAAACAAATATTTGAGTGTCGGTCTCCTTGTTAGTGATGGAGAGCTTATATTAGTTTTTGTTTTTATTAAAATCTAAGTGATTCTATATTTTTGATGTTTTATGGTAAAAGAACTTATTTTTTTATGATAATTATTCTTATTATGATATTGTATAATAAAAGAAGTTATAGAGATAGGAACTCGGTGCTACCAATCTTCCATGATTAAAGAATTCTGAGGATTTGAAGTTTTTGCATCTGATCTTTGATCAAATATATTTCTTGGATACTAATTTTTTTATTCCAATCTTTGATGATAATAAAATTTTTGGGTTAAGGAATTATAATTGACTTGTTTGAAGAAGATATGGGGTAGGATCTTGATGTTCACATCAACTGATCGAATAGGTTTTTGTTTCAAAACCTATGTTCTTATAGATTTTGATATTTCCTCCTTCCAATTTGGGTTAAAATAAAATAAGTTTTAGGGATACAAACTTAGATAATAAGTTTTAAAAAAAAAGTGTTTAAATATTGTTATTTGGAACCTAATTGTTTTTGTAGTTATTTTTACTTTGTTATTATACATATTCCATTAACATTGTTTCATTTGGTTAAGTTATATCTTCTGTATTTCCCATATTCTTTACATTTACACATTTTTTCTACTTTCATTATTTCAAAACATATCATCTTCCAAACTTAATTTTTTTATGAGGTAACTTTTTAAATTTTTGTAAAACATTATCCACCCCCTCCCCCTATTGAAGATCCCATACTAAGAAAAAAATGGGTAGTGAAATAACTTAAAAATTTAAAGTTAATCTAAGTGTGATATAGAACTCTTGAGAAGTATAGATATTATAATGAATGAATTGGTACTTTTTGTCTGAAACTCAAAAAAAACTTATGTTCTTTAATTTTATTTGTTTAGCTTTAATTTTTATTTTTCCAGTTCACCCACCTATTGACCTTTGGTTGAAAATTAATTTTTGAAAATATTTTAGGAATAAACCATTTTTTAAAATTATCATTTTATGATACTATATTTTTTTTGGAAACAATTCTCATGCTTGTTTTTCTTAAACCACAATGTTTTTTATAACATTTATAAACCATAATGTTTTTTAGTAAACTATGATGTAATTTCTCAAACAATGCTGATTTTTATTTTAAAAAATGTCACAAGTTTAAAAAACATCATGAATCAAGATCTATTTTTTCATAAAATATGTTGTGGTACTATAAAACCATAGTTTTCTAGTTTTTCCTTTTTTTAGAAATCCAATACAAATGTGATGGAAGTGGATTTAATACTACTAAATCATTTTGGAGGGTATAACACTTGTCCAAATGAAACTAAATAAATCATCAAAAACTAATTTTTCTAAAATATTTATCCATATGTTATAATTAAATAAATAAAAATGTAGAATGTATACCTTTTTCTATAATGGTTTGGTTTATCCAAGTTATTCTATACAATCATGATATATATCACTAAGAAAATATCAACAGACTCCTTCCATCTAGGTTATCCATGTGTTGTATGAATATACCAACACTAGGTAAGTACTGCCTTAAATACATGGTCTATTGGAACCTTCATTTAATGGATTGAAGAAAAATGAGAGCTAAATAGAGATTTTATCATAGAGTTTCTATGATAATAATGGTGTAAAAACATCTCATGATCACAATTTCCTTATATATGCTTCAAGAAAGCTCATTTAATGATTAAAATTTCATAATTATTCATTGTTTCATCATTAAAAATGTTAAAAACCATTTAAAATTTGTAACATGTTATAAATAAATTGTAACATTCGTCAAATATCAATAAAACATTTAACTACATAAATTTTTGATATTTCACCATAAAAACTCCTCAAATAATCATCATATGATGATATAAACAATTATGAAAGATTCATTAAGATATAGAGGTCAAGTCTCATTCTATTTTTTGTGGTATACAATTCCCTAAACCATGAATAGTGACCCTCACTATATCGGGGTTCATACCACCAAATTATGTTTTAATGTTTAGTTTATATTTCTGTCAACAAATTCTGAAAAGTTACATTGGTTGGTGGTTATTTCTGAATGATGATGTCTCTACCTAATCTAGTTGAATATTTTTGGCTATTTTAACATAAATTTTATATGTTTATATGATGAATAGTGTTTATAATTTTCAAATCACTTTGAAATTCACTACCTCATGAGTTTCTATAGTTTGATAAATTATATTGAGCATTTAAACTATGTAACGTACCACCACCCCAAGACACTGGATAGTGTAGGACCTATGGTCACTAATATGCCTCAGGCACACCGCCCTAAATTCTAGAGGTTTCCTACTAGCAGTAGGGGTATTAGGAGGTATATGACAACCCTGCTTTTTATTACAACTTAAACATGATTTATTACATAAAACTTCACTTGATACAACAAAGAAGATCGAGAGGTTTAGTGTCTTTGGGGCTTAGGATCATTACATAAAAACTTTAAACTTGAAATACAACATCCTTATTGAAAACTTCCTTTACATGACCACTACATTCCTTCGTACTTAGCATTGCATGGGATAACCTGAGGACATGCATAAGAAAAGGGTGAGCTATAAAGCCCAGTAAGGGAGTACATAATGAATAACATGAGGAGTACGATACATGTTAGGAAATAGGCATATCAATAGAGCATAAGAGAGGCATGAACATAAAGGCATGATAAAGCATGATAATCATAACATGGAAATGTGGCAACAACACTTAACATTGAATTAGCATGAGCCAAGGCTCATTGCACATGGAGCATGAGTAAACCATCATTGCACTTGAAGCACGAGTAAACCCTCGTTGCACTTGAATTAGCATGAGTAAACACTCATTGCACATGACGTATCATGATACTATACTTTACCCAATGCATTGGAGCGCTATAAAGGGCGTACCCTTCTTAAACATTTCATTTCATGCATAAGTGTGCCACATGGATCATAAAACATGGATTCATAAAACATAATCATTTATTCCACGGTAAAGGAATGTGGAATTCATACATGAAACTTTACAATCAATATGTATATGTTCATAAAGGTGAATACCCTTGATGGAGAAATGGGCATGGTATTCACTACACAAAGACATTGGCTTAGAAAATCGGTGCGATTTCGGCAGCGTAACGGCGTGACATAAGAATTCATAAAAAAGGTTGATGAGAGAGAAAGGGGTTACTCATCATATTTACATGTAACGGACAGTAAGGAGATCATATATATACATGTCCCAACAATAGAAATGGAATTTAGATTCATGATACAAAAGTATTGCTTGAATGTAAAAGAAGAGAGTGAAGTTCCTTTCGGAATTTCGGCATAGTAACAGGTGTACATGGGAGGCATTTAATGAGAGAGAAAGGGTTCTCCCATAATTCAAACAATAATAGGGCAGTATGGGGGAGGTGCTAAACCATACCCCAACATTCATAATTTAAATAAAAAGGGAAATACAACTTAAAGAAAATTGACAAAAAAATGAGAAAGGAAGAAAACCCCTTACTTGGAAGTGTGCTTCCAAAGGCTAGAGAGAGGCTTGTGAGAGGCTTCTTGGGAGCTTGGGGCACCTTGAGAGGATTATAGAGAGAGTAGGGCAGAGGTTGGACGAACTTCAAGGGCTTTGAGTGAGGAGGAAGTGGGAGCTTGGGTGGGTTTATATAGGAAAGGTGAGAGAATTCTTTATTATTTAGGTTTGGGACCCCTTATATTAAAATAATCCAAACCACAAACCATCCCATGGTATTTGCCCATGGTTTCTGGAAAAGGAAAGAGGAAAACAATATTTTACAAGGCCAAGGTCCGAACTTTTAAAAAATTAGGGTTGCTTATGTGGAGGTGAGTCACACTCCCATGGAAATTAATTTAAAAAGGCAAAGTGTTGAATAAGTCTTGAGGGCTCCATTAATGCTTTGAAAAGTGAGTCAAACAAACCCAAAACCTCATTATTTTAATGATAAAACACATATTGGCCGAAAATAAGGATTATGGTATTTTATTACATCACCATTGGGTCATTATGATGTCATAAAACACATTATATATTTAAATGGTATTTAATTTTTACCCAAAAATTTGACTGTCTCAGAAAATTATGAAAAATTCACCGTTGGATAATTTCGACGTCCTGATTCCAAAAATAATATTTATTTTAACTAAATAATTTTTTAAATATGTGAATTTTCACTTTTAAAATAAAAACCGACATTTATAAAAAAATCCACGGGTTTTGAGAGAAATGGCTTTCAAACCTTAATAAAAATTTTAATTGCATTCATAAAATTATAAGATCATTTATATTTAATAAAAATTAATTTAATATTAATAATAATATTTTATTAAAATATTATTTAATTCAAAAATCCTTTAATTATTAAAATATAATTCCTAATTAAATAATAACTAAAAACATCATTTGTATTTTAAAAACTAATTACAATGCATCAAAAATGACTAGAAATTATATTCATTATTATATACAAAAATAATGTACATGAACATGGTGCTAATTATTTGTTACATAACCCCTTAAAATAGCCGCATAAGACCTAAGGGTAAGGTGTGCGATGGTGACAGATTCTTGGGGTTGCTCGGATAACATCGCTCGAGTGGTAATCTCTATCAACTTCCATTTTTCCCGTAGACGATCACGTTCGAGCTTGACTTGATGAAGCTCAGCTTGGGCTTGGTCAAGGGAAAAGCCCAAAGAAGCCACCTCCTTTCCGAGCTCCGACAAATGGGCTTCGTAAGGGGCAATTCTACTGGATGAGGCCATCGCTTCCTTTGTCTGAGTAGAAAATTGGTTCGTTAAAGCCTTATATTTAAACTACCCAGATGATCACTATTCAACGGCTAAAAAAGTAACGGTCACAAATCTTAACGTTAAACTAAAGAAGTTGACATCTTATAAAAACATTTTTTTTTCATAAAGAAACATTTAACTGGATCAAGAGGGATTTTCCATTAATGAAATTTTGGGTCGTTACAACATTCCCCCCTTAAGAAATTTCACCCTCGAAATTTTCCTTTTCCCACACTAAAACAAATGTGGGTAACTTAGCTTCATCATATCCTCCGACTCCCAAGTTGCTTCTTCAAACTTGTGGTTTCTCCACAACACCTTGACGAGGGGCATTGTCTTATTTCGTAGAACTTTTTCTCTACGATCTAAGATCTTCACTGGTTTCTCCTCATAAGAAAGATCGTCTTCTAATTGTACCACCTCAGAAGAGAGTACATGTGAAGGGTCTGGTATGTACTTCCTTAAGAGGGATACATGGAAGACATCATGCACCTTGGCCATATTAGGTGGAAGTGCTAGTCGATAGGCCACAGCCCCAACACGATCAAGAATCTCGAAGGGGCCGATGTACCTTGGACTTAACTTCCCTTTCTTTCCAAACCTCATGACCTTCTTCCACAGAGATATGCGTAAAAACACCATGTCTCCGACTTTAAACTCAAGGTCTCGTCGACGATTATCTGCATAACTCTTCTGTCGACTTTGGGCTGCCTTGATATGCTGCTGAATGGTTTTCACCTTCTCCACCATTTCTTCGACCATTTCTGGTCCAAGCAGCTTACGTTCACCGACCTCATCCCAACATGCTGTTGTTCTACACCTTTTCCCATACAGGGCTTCATATGGTGCCATTTGGATGCTCGAGTGGAAACTATTATTATAAGAGAACTCAACTAGAGGAAGATGTTGATCCCATCCTCCTTTAAAGTCCATTGAGCACACTCTCAACATATCCTCAAGTGTTTGGATAGTCCGCTCGGATTGGCCATCAGTTTGAGGATGATAGGCCGTACTGAAGTTCAGTTCAGTATTCAGAGCATGTTGAAAACTCTTCCAAAACTTAGAGATAAATCTTGGATCTCGGTCAGACACAATAGATAGTGGTACTCCATGCAACCGTACCACTTCCCTGATATATATCCGTGCCAGTTGATCCAAAGAGAAATCCTCTCGAATAGAAATGAAGTGTGCAGTCTTTGTAAGACGATCCACAATAACCCAGATTGCATTGTTGCTTTTGGATGTCCTTGGAAGTCCAGTGACGAAGTCCATGGTGATGTTCTCCCATTTCCATTCTGGTATAGGCAATGGTTGCATCATCCCCTTAGACTTCTGCCTCTCTGCCTTCACTTGCTGACACACCAGGCACTTTGATGTATATTCGGCGATCTCCTTCTTCATATTATCCCACCAAAAGTTTTCTCGGAGATCTCGATACATCTTTGTGCTCCCTGGGTGAATAGAGAAATTTGAACTATGTGCATCATCCAAAAGTTCCTTCTTCAGCTCCGAACTTGATGGGACACATAGTCTTTTCCCAAACTGCACAATTCCTTCTTCATTAACATTAAACTCTGAGGATTTTCCCTTTTTGATAGCTTCCACTTTTTCTTGGATTCTCACATCATCCTTTTGAGCATCCTTTAACCTTTCCAAAAGAGATGGTTGAGCAATCATTTGTGAAAGGATTGATGATGTTCCCTTCTTTATGATTCCCACATCCATCTTCATCAAGTCTAAGAAGATTGGATCCTTCTCAATTCTCATCATTGATAGAATTGCTGGATCCTTTCTAATTAGGGCATCCGCCACCTTGTTCGCCTTCCCAGGGTGGTAATGTATTGAACAATCATAATCCTTTATGAGCTCTATCCATCTTCTCTGGCGCATATTAAGCTCTTTCTGTGTGAATATATATTTAAGACTCTTGTGGTCAGTATATATCTCACAGTTCTCTCCATAGAGATAATGCCGCCAGATTTTCAAGGCAAAGATCACCGCCGCCAACTCCAGATCATGCGTTGGATAGTTTCGCTCATGGATTTTCAACTGTCTTGAGGCATAGGATATCACTTTATCATTCTGCATCAGCACACATCCTAAGCCCTTCTTCGAAGCATCACTGAATACCACAAAAAGCTCCCCACTTGTGGGTAAAGTGAGTACAGGTGCAGTGATAAGCCTCCTTTTCAACTCCTTGAAGCTTTCTTCGCATTCATTACTCCAAGCAAACTTTACTCCCTTTTGAGTTAGCTTGGTAAGAGGGTTGGACAATCGTGAGAAGTTTCTCACAAATCGTCGATAATATCCAGCTAACCCCAAGAAGCTACGGATATCAGTTACCGATGTTGGCCTCGGCCATCCCTCAATTGCATCTGTTTTGGAGGGGTCCACAGATATCCCATTGCTTGTGATGATATGGCCCAAGAATGAGACCTCCTTCAACCAGAACTCACACTTGCTGTACTTGGCATAGAGCTTCTCCTTGCACAAAGTCTCCAGTACAGTTCTTAAATGCTCCTCATGGTCCTCCTTGGTTTTGGAGTATATTAGAATATCATCTATAAAGACTACCACAAATTTATCTAGGTAATATCTAAAGACTCTATTCATCAAGTCCATGAATATTGCTGAATCATTGGTGAGTCCAAAAGTCATTACTATGAATTCATAGTGCCCGTACCTTGTATGAAAAGCAGTCTTGGGGATATCTTCCTTCTTCACCCTTACTTGATAATATCCCGACCGCAAGTCGACCTTGGAGAAGTATTGTGCTCCACGCAGCTGATCAAACAAGTCATCGATTCTTGGGAGAGGATACTTGTTCTTTATCGTGATTTTGTTAAGTTCACGATAATCGATGCAAAGCCGCATTGACCCATCCTTCTTCTTGACGAAGAGGACTGGTGCACCCCATGGTGATGCACTTGGGCGTATAAACCCTTTATCCAGATTCTCCTGTAGTTGTTTCTTCAGTTCTTCAAGCTCAACCACAGCCATTCTATATGGAGTCTTGGATATTGGTAGCACCCCAGGTATAAGTTCAATTGAGAACTCAACATCTCTTCTTGGAGGAAGACCAGGAAGTTCCTCGGGAAATACTTCAGCGAATTCCCTCACAATAGGCATTTCTTCAAGGGTGGTTTCTTCCTTGGACTCAATCATCTGAGCCAGATATGCGTGCTCATAAGGCAGTAATATCCATTCTTGAGATGATGGAGCTAAAGGAGATTCATCTTCCTCCTGACACTTGTAAAGAATCGGGGGTCGATTCTCCATATGAAGTGTGATTTCCCTCTCCCGACAATTTATGTTGGCTCTATATAAGGAAATCCAATCCATGCCAAGAATTTCATCAAATTCCACCAAAGGGAGTATGACGAGGTTCACCGGGAAATTCAATCCACAGATTATAACAGGGGAGGACTTATACTCATGGGATGAAATGATTTCCCCATTTTCCGTACTCACTGACATCTTTACTTCCATGATTTGTGGTGGTGCAGGGATTGTTCTACTAAACTTTTGAGATATAAAAGAATGCGTAGAACCTGAATCAAAAAGTATGTTCGCTATTCTTGAATGAATAACTAGCGTACCTGTCACCACTTCGTTGTCGGGGTTCACTTCGGCAGAAGTGATGGCAAAAGCTCTTCCTTACTGTCTTGGAGGTTGTTGATTGCCTCCGATAACCCTTGGATTAGGGCACTGATTCGCAAAATGACCCGGTTCTTTGCATTTGAAGCATTGAACAACGCGTTGAGGTTCGAACGGAGCGTTCCTCCCCTCCGTCGCAGCCGCGGGTCCTTCTTGCTGACAGTTAACAGCTAGGTTCCCTTCTCTTCCACACTTGAAGCATTTTCTTGTCCCCCTAAGGCAATTTCCAGGGTGCTTTTTTCCACACTTTTGGCAAGTGGGGTGCTGGAATTTCTTAGCGCTGTTGGATTTATCCATCGGACCACCAGCATTGAAGTCCACCTTCCGCTTCTTGTCCCCATGATACCCCTGTGATTCTCCAATCTCCATTTCAACCTTGAGGGCACATCGGACAATTTCCTCATAGCTGTCGAAGTCACGGATCACTAATGCTTTCCGCAAGCTAGGCTTCAGCCCACCAAAGAAGCGGTCAACCTTGCATTCGGGGGTAACGACAAAGCCGAAAGCGTATCGTGCAAGCCTTGTGAAGTTTTCCTCGTACGTTCCCACAGATTCCTCATATTTCTTCTTGAGGGAAAGGAAGTCCCTTTCCATCTTAAGACGGAGGGTGCGTGGAAAATATTTATCGAAAAACATCTTCCGGAATACCGTCCATTCCAAAGCCTCTATCTCCTCCTCAGGCTTGGTATTTTTGATCAACTTCCACCATTGATCAGCTTCACCCTCCATACGATAAGCCGCCAGGAGAACCTTCTCTTTTTCAGAGCATTGGAGGATGGAGAATATCTTTTCAATGGAGTTGATCCATTGTTCAGCAATCGTGGGATCGGATGATCCACTAAAAGTAGGAGGCCTTTGTCTCATGAAGCTTTCAATAGCGACTTGTTCTTTCTTAGGGGGGGTTGAACGTTCCTCTTGACCAGTGTTTCTATTCAAAACTTGAGTTAGCTGAGAGAGAAGCGTGACAAATTTCGCGATTCCCGCCCCCATTGGATTGGGCATCTCATAAGTACAATCATCACACTGATCTTCACAACGGTTGTTAGCCCGAGTTCTCCTATTACCGGCCATTGGATGGAATAAAAGGAAAGTTAGGGGTAACACATAAAGGGTAATCCAAAGACAAAAGTTGATGACTTATAAATAAACTTTAATCTCTTCAACTCATGAGTCTATAGGATTCAATCCAGGCTTTTCATGATCTTCCTTCTAACATATATTCTTAGGGGCATTTTTCCCTTAATAAGGGTTCATACTAAGATTGTGAATTTTTCAAAACATATCCCCCGGGAGTGTCGTAACCAAGAGTGAAGCAAGGCCTGTTGTCGTTCACCAGTTCCCGTTCGAGTCTAGCTCAAAGCGGTGTTTTCGGGTTTTACCCCTAGGATACATCTGTGCCAGAGCCGCCTCTACCTGCTCGTATCTAGACAGGGATGTATTTGTTTGATAAAACACTTACTTAGTATTTACCAAAACTTAGGGATGTTTTTATTATGCTTAGTCTTGTATCTAAGGCTTTACTAGGGTTTCCTAATCCCAAAAATAACTAAACCTATCCTTTGATACCAACTATGACAACCCTGCTTTTTATTACAACTTAAACATGCTTTATTACATAAAACTTCACTTGATACAACAAAGAAGATCGAGAGGTTTAGTGTCTTTGGGGATTAGGATCATTACATAAAAACTTTAAACTTGAAATACAACATCCTTATTGAAAACTTCCTTTACATGACCACTACATTCCTTCGTACTTAACATTGCATGGGATAACCTGAGGACATGCATAAGAAAAGGGTGAGCTATAAAGCCCAGTAAGGGAGTACATAATGAATAACATGAGGAGTACAATACATGTTAGGAAATAGGAATATCAATAGAGCATAAGAGAGGCATGAACATAAAGGCATGATAAAGCATGATAATCATAACATGGAAATGTGGCAACAACACTTAACATTGAATTAGCATGAGCCAAGGCTCATTGCACATGGAGCATGAGTAAACCCTCATTGCACTTGAAGCACGAGTAAACCCTCGTTTAACTTGAAGTAGCATGAGTAAACACTCATTGCACATGATTTATCATGATACTATACTTTACCCAATGCATTGGAGCGCTATAAAGGGCGCACCCTTCTTAAACATTTCATTTCATGCATAAGTGTGCCACATGGATCATAAAACATGGATTCATAAAACATAATCATTTCTTCCACGATAAAGGAATGTGGAATTCATACATGAAACTTTACAATCAATATGTATATGTGCATAAAGGTTAATACCCTTGATGGAGAAATGGGCATGGTATTCACTACACAAAGACATTGGCTTAGAAAATCGGTGCGATTTCGGCAGCGTAACGGCGTGACATAAGAATTCATAAAAAAGGTTGATGAGAGAGAAAGGGGTTCCTCATAATATTTACATGTAACGGACAGTAAGGAGATCATATATATACATGCCCCAACAATAGAAATGGAATTTAGATTCATGATACAAAAGTATTGCTTGAATGTAAAAGAAGAGAGAGAAGTTCCTTTCGGAATTTCGGCATAGTAACGGGTGTACATGGGAGGCATTTAATGAGAGAGAAAGGGTTCTCCCATAATTAAAACAATAAGAGGGAAGTATGGGGGAGGTGCGAAACCATACCCCAACATTCATAATTTAAATAAAAAGGGAAATACAACTTAAAGAAAATTGACAAAAAAATGAGAAAGGAAGAAAACCCCTTACTTGGAAGTGTGCTTCCAAAGGCTAGAGAGAGGCTTGTGAGAGGCTTCTTGGGAGCTTGGGGCACCTTGAGAGGATTCTAGAGAGAGTAGGGCAGAGTTTGGACGAACTTCAAGGGATTTGAGTGAGGAGGAAGTGGGAGCTTGGGTGGGTTTATATAGGAAAGGTGAGAGAATTCTTTATTATTTAGGTTTGGGACCTCTTATATTAAAATAATCCAAACCACAAACCATCCCATGGTATTTGCCCATGGTTTCTGGAAAAGGAAAGAGGAAAACAATATTTTACAAGGCCAAGGTCCGAACTTATTAAAAAATTAGGGTTGCTTATGTGGAGGTGAGTCACACTCCCATGGAAATTAATTTAAAAAGGCAAAGTGTTGAATAAGTCTTGAGGGCTCCATTAATGCTTTGAAAAGTGAGTCAAACAAACCCGAAACCTCATTATTTTAATGATAAAACACATATTGGCCGAACATAAGGATTATGGTATTTTATTACATCACCATTGGGTCATTATGATGTCATAAAACACATTATATATTTAAATGGTATTTAATTTTTACCCAAAAATTTGACTGTCTCAGAAAATTATGAAAAATTCACCGTTGGATAATTTCGACGTCCTGATTCCAAAAATAATATTTATTTTAACTAAATAATTTTCTAAATATGTGAATTTTCACTTTTAAAATAAAAACCGACATTTATAAAAAAAATCCACGGGTTTTGAGAGAAATGGCTTTCAAACCTTAATAAAAAATTTAATTGCATTCATAAAATTATAAGATCATTTATATTTAATAAAAATTAATTTAATATTAATAATAATATTTTATTAAAATATTATTTAATTCAAAAATTCTTTAATTTAATAAAATATAATTCTTAATTAAATAATAACTAAAAACATCATTTGTACTTTAAAAACTAATTACAATGCATCAAAAATGACTAGAAATTATATTCATTATTATATACAAAAATAATGTACATGAACATGGTTCTACTTATTTGTTACATAACCCCTTAAAATAGCCGCATAAGACCTAAGGGTAAGGTGTGCGATGGTGACAGACTCTTGGGGTTGCTCGGATAACATCGCTCGAGTGGTAATCTCTATCAACTTCCATTTTTCCCGTAGACGATCACGTTCGAGCTTGACTTGATGAAGCTTAGCTTGGGCTTGGTCAAGGGCAAAGCCCAAAGACGCCACCTCCTTTCCGAGCTCCGACAAATGGGCTTCGTAAGGGGCAATTCTACTGGATGAGGCCATCGCTTCCTTTGTCTGAGTAGAAAATTGGTTCGTTAAAGCCTTATATTTAAACTACCCAGATGATCACTGTTCAACGACTAAAAAAGTAACGGTCACAAATCTTAACATTAAACTAAAGAAGTTGACATATTATAAAAACATTTTTTTTTTTCATAAAGAAACATTTAACTGGATCAAGAGGGATTTTCCATTAATGAAATTTTGGGTCGTTACAAGGTATCATAGGGAGTTTATACCCCCTGTATATGAGTGCAGAGAAGAATAATAAATAAACTATATATCATCCATATCAGAGTATGAAGAATAAAATAATATGAATGGAAAAAGAAACAGACATTACATGAAAAATAATAAATTTAATGCCACAAAGTCCCAAACATACAAGCTATACATAAAACAGATGTCCTCCCACTAGTTCGGTCCCATATACACACCAAAATAAAATAAAAATAAAGACACTTTCTCCAAAAACACACCGAGCCTCATCTCATCCTAAACTCTTGCTTCATCTGAGTCATATTCTCGATAAGGTTATCCCAGGCCTCATCCCAACATGTAACTATAAAGACCATGTGATAGCTTTTCGAGTACCCAAGTTCCATGGAATCTTATGTAGGGTGTGAGTATAAAACTCAGTAGGCTACCACCTATGTGGTCCTATAAAAATCAGCATATGAATAGATATGTGCATGTGACATGCTCAAAATAAATATATAATAGTTGAAAAATAAAAAATATAACAAAAAATAGCTAATTTGGACCGATGTTGTAATGTCTCTAAGAACATTTTGAAATCGTTTCAACCATAGTATCACAAACCTCCCCTTATAGGAGTTTTCTCATTCAGGCATAATCATTAAGTATTACCCAACTATTTTATGAGAGTATTCTCATCCATGAATAATTCATAGTATCACATACCTCTTATATGAGAGTGTTCTCATCCAATTATAATCCCCATTATCACATACCACACCTATGAGAGTTTTCTCATTTGAGAATAATCCCCATAAGTATCTCAAAACTCGAAAATGCTCCTAGAAAACTCTATCACAGAATACCAGATCAAGACCAACTCTAAATCCATAATATCCTTACTAATAGTATCAAAAACCACCCTACTAGGGGATTTTTCCTTTAACATACCAAAAAAATAGGGTGTATTCCATATCATAATAAAAGACCTCCCATATTGGCATATATCTTTTAAAACATTCTAATACAACTCCAATGAATGTCTACAAAGTAGGCCCTAGGTATAATATGCATCCAGGGACCCAAGACCGAATCCCAATGTCCTAGGAATTATTATGTGGCTAAATATCTATATCCCATGAATAACCTATGGGAATCCCCAACAACACCATTATGTCTCATTAGTCCCATAGGGAGGGTCCTAAAAACATGTATGGTCATCTTTAGAATCATCAAGAATAAATATGTATAATTTAATTAAAAGGTTAGAGTTGGATGAAATTTCATGCCCCTCCGCCCACATCATCGGCATAGGTTCTAAGGTGACACTTGATACCATCTCTACCAATGCATATACACTATCTCTGGGTCATCCAAATATTAGGTCACCCACTGGGTCTCCTATATCACAACAAAGTAGAGGCACCCTAACATTGGTCCTCGATATTGGTTTAGTACTCAAGTCATAACCCAACACTCTTATGACATCGCATCCCATGATGTAATCAATAGGGTAGCATGGTCATACTGGATACATGGGTTAATCTCTAAAATGACTCACTAAAGATATTGCACATGGTCCAATTTGGTCCTCAAGGATTCACTCGGTTAGTTCACTCTCCAAATACATGTTTGTTCTAATTAAAATCCAGGAAGCACATATGGAGGTGCTGGTATAAATGGAACCTAACCAATAGTCATGGAATCATCCATTGAAAGTTTAGGAATCTAGATAGACCAAATGGACACATACTTGTCCTTGGTTCTCCATAAGTTATAAGGGATCTCATTCAAGTAAACAATTTAATTAATTACAAAATTACTAATTTAATTTGTAAGTATTTAATAGTTTTTTTAATTAAAATTTTGATCTACCTAAGTTGAAGAGTCCACATAATAAAATTTATATAATTAAATGAATAAACCAATGGGTTTTTTGTGTGTGTGTGTGGACACCTACTATTTTTTGGAATCTTTTTTCAATATATCTCTGAAGGTTGAAAACTCTACCAAGTTTTCCCATGATCCTTCCATTCTCAATCGTATCCCAAATCACCAACCATGCTATACATCACCACCTCAATTTGTAACTACCTTCAAAGGTATCCTAAGGGTACATCTCACATCCTCATACCTACGCTGAGTGAAATCCCCAACAAACAATTCCAAATAATTTGGAAATTTATTTTAATTTTTCTGAAAAAACCCTAAAAAAATGCAAAATGTTGACATAACTTAATGAATCACCAAGGGAATGGGTGTATATGGAGTCTTAGGATTCCCAAATCATAATAATAATGAAATCCCCATGAAAATTGGTATATTATACCATACTCTAGTGGAATCTTCAAAGAAAACCTATCCGTAGAATACAAAAAATAGAATATAGGGAAGAGTGAACCAATGGAGGATGAGATAAGGTGAGACATACCTAGAAACAATGATTAAAATGACCAAAAAAACCTCTTTGGTGAAACTTGAAGAAGGGATAAAAGGGATAAAAGGGATATGATCCATATTATGGTATATTCATGTGAAGGGGAGAGAAAGGGAGGGGGAGTTAAAATCCTAGAGGTAAATGGTAAAAACACCATTATATTGAGATTTTTGGAATCCGAATGGTTTGGCCACATGGTTAGTCAAACTGTGCACCAACTGTGTACCCTACAATATAAAAATACATTTATTTCATATGGTTGTGGTGCATGGTTACACATACCATGTGTAATGTCTTTACTTATTACATAATCTCACATAGTTTTCCAAGGACCGCGCACGGTTTCACAAGTAGTGAGCCTATACAATTTAGGAGTTGGGATTCAGAGTTATAACAATACATGGTCTAACCATGAAACCTCTCTTTACCCCTCCCAACATTACATTTCATGTCTTGAACCCCCATGATACCTTGAGACCTCTAAAACCTCTAGGAAACTTCAATCCAAGTCAAAATTCAATTATTTGATGGATTCTAACCTTAATTATTCCATTTTGAAGCCCAAATAAAAATTCACCCATCCCCCAAACCAAAATTTAAAACAAATTTCAAATTTAAACCACCCTATTATAAATAGTGTTTTAAAAACTCCCCAATATAACACTTCTCATCCCTGAGAAGTCCCATTGTTCATTCAAGCGTCAATCCCAATACACTCTGGTCATCAATTCTCCAATAATCAATCTCATTCCAACTAAAAATTACAAAAATGACTTTAAAGTGAAACCTACAAGTTATGAAACTTATTTAACTGAACCATGATCCAACATTCATATCCATTTTCTGAAAAATGAGATTTTTCTCTATGGAAACTGTATGTCCCAGTACACGAACATGTCATTGTCCAATAGTCCATTCAGCCTCTAGTGCTCCCTACCATGGGCCATCACTCACAACATCAAAATTCCAATTCTTTGGTGCCTCATCCATTTGATTTTACTATTGTAAATCCATACTTGAATCCTATTGATATACCTAATGTGTATTCTGACTCACTACACCTGATCACAACGATAATTCCACTTCTTGTTCTTGATTCTAAGCTAAATCAGTCAAACTCAATTTGACCAAGGTCAAAACTCAAGCACACTGAATTTTCCATGGAAAACCCTATAAAATCATTTAAATTACACATCATGTCCAAAATGATGCACCCAATGTGATTTCCAACTCACCACATTTCATTTCAAACAACTATTATTGGGCCTCCTCTAGTTGGCCCATCCACTATTCATTTTAATAATTTTTCTTACTATGAGAACCAATGTGCCTCTAACTTAGCCACATTCAAGTCACCTCAATCCCACCCCAAGAAAAATACCCATGCTTAGACTGCACCCATTACCTCATATAAAATTGCACTTGTCCTTCACCAAGGAATATAGAAGTACTTAGATTCTTTCAATCATTGGAATAAAAATGCCAAAACAACCATACAACAACCAGTCGTGTACTCATTTGACCTCTATAACATGAGGGTAGTATTTACACAAATTTTTTCACGGTACCCCCCCCCCCATAAGAGTGGACCTTTCACTGGATCATTAAATAAAAACCTCAACTGTCCAGGACCACACTTCGTCTATCCTTGAACATGATGACTAGATGGGGCTAAACACTCTCATAATTAAGAACCATTACGAAACACAATTTTCCTCCCATAATAAAGTTACATTCTGAGTTTTATCAAAAAATCACAGGAAACCATTCCCATTGCATATCATCAAAATGCCTATGCCCTTGTCTCACACACGATTTCTCTATTATTCATAAATTAAAATATACCTTGTGAAATTGGTGCATACCATTCCCATTTCATCCAGCATAAAGGTTGTACACACTCATACCACATGACCACATCACCTGACTCATGTTCTCACAATCTCTGGGTCATCAAACTAGGTTTTACATGCTCCACAGAATGTCAAATCACCAAACGAAAATCTCTCTTGGGATTCCTATCCTACATCGAGCACTTCACCTGTGTCATCATCTACTCACATGAATTCTCATTCACTCAAATTGTTCCAAAACATGAGTGTGTACCCATGTTCACACCATGCTCAGTAGTGTGTTAAAAAGTATTATCACTCTAGGTGCCTTCCCTAAGTAATCTAAGGCACCACCATGCCTAAAAATTTTCCATTTCACCCTCATGAATTGATTTAATATCCAAAATCACACAACTACGCTTCGAATCTCAAGGGATTCAATAAACACGGGCCAACCTCTCTCATAGGTCACCCTCAATCAAACCAGTCATTGACTCACTAAGGTCTAAGTCTCATCTCCAAGGTCTCTAGATTCTCCCTCCTAGCCCCATAAACGAAGTCTCACAATGGGCTATAAATAACTGGATAATACTCACTACACCCATCTCAATATCACACAACAGCTCACGTTCTAGACCATCTACCCACAAGGGCACCGACTCTCATCAAGAATCCCCACATGAGACTACCCCTGGAGAATCACATATCACAAGTCAAGGTCATATGAATACACACAAAAACATTATCCTAGATGGTTTATGGTCAATGAATCATAGTCACTATCTTGGTTAAGTAGAGTACCAATCCAATATATATGAGAAAACACCATATTGGTTGTTATTAGTACTTTAAATAATTGACCATATGCTATATTAACACCCAAGGTGCTCGTCTCTAAGAAACTGAACTCCCCACTGACCTATCAAGGTCTCAACTCATCCCTTTACAAAGAGACCAAGAAACCATCATCACCATAGGATCCATAATACCTAACCAAAAAATAATACATATATAAAATTCATCTCAACTAAGTAGAATTCCACTAAGTAGTTATACGGTAAAACACCATATGATCAGTTGTTGAAACTTTAAACAACGGTGCCTCAGTTTTCATTGATAATAGTAACCCTAGGACAATATCATTTGAATCATATGTTCCTGATATGATTCATGAGATGCCTCTTACCTCTACAGGACAAGATCCAAAACCTGATAATTGGCCTCTTTCCAACAAGCCAAGAGACAATGTCCATAAAGCATAAATAATAAATTTCAAACCACATGTGCATCACGTGAGTTGAGTAATCATATCAAATATAATAATAAAATCCAAGAACATCAATCCCATACCCATGGTAACTTTTACTTCCATTGCAATATTTTTTCATGATACACCAGGGCATATTCCATCGTATTCTCTGACACATCCCTATATCACATATATATTAACTCCCAAAAATAGTAAGGTAGTGAGAAGTTATGATACTACTTTGTAACATACCAATACCCCAAGCCAATGAAATGTGTCGAACCGATGTTCACTACTATACCTTAGTCATTCCTACCTAAATTTTGGGGGTTATTGACTCATAGGAGATGTTTAAGAAGGTTTCTTGGGGAGTATATACCCCATGTATCATAGTGCATAGAAGAATTATAAATGAACTAAATATCATCCATATCATAGTATAGAGAAAAAAATAAATTGAATGGAGGAATAAATAAACATAATAATATAGATAATAAATATAATGCCGCAAAGGTTTGAATAGTCGATCCATACATACAAAAGATGGATGCCCACTGGACTAGTCCTATATACATTCCAAAATAAAATAAAATAAATATGTAACCTCCATGACATATTTGAGCCTCATCTCACCATGAACTCCAACCGCATTTGATTTATCTTCTTGATTATGTTATCCCAGGCCTCATCCTAACCTATGTATATAATGACCATGTTAGAGATGCTCTGGTACCCAAGTTCCATGGTGGATCGAGCAGGGTATGAGTATAAAGCTCGGTAGGGAACCACTAATGTAGTCATATATCATCCGAAATATGGAATGATGTGTACACATTACAAGCTCAAAATAAAAAAAATAACTGCTGAGAAATAAACAAAATAACCAAAAATACATGCTTCAGACCAATACCAGAATGTCTCTGAGCACGTCGTGAAATTATTCCAACCACAATATCACAAACCACCCATTGTGAGAGTTTTTTCATCTAGGAATAAGCTACAAGTATCATGAACCTCTCCTATGGGATTATTCTCATTTGGTCATATTCCTAAGTATCATATACCACCTCTATGGGAGTGTTCTCATCCAATAATAAGTCCCAATATCATGTACCTATGTTTTGGGAGTTTTCTCATCATGGAATAAGACACATAAGTATCACATACCTGGGGAATTCTCCTAGAAAGATTCATCCTAGTATACCATATCAACCCTGGCTCCAAATCCATTTCATCCCCACTAATAGAATCATAGGCCTCGCTACTATGGGAGTTGTCCTTTCACATACCAAAAATGAACCAAGGCCTAAACCATATCATAATACAAGACTCCCCTTATGGGAATCCACTATTAAAAACCTCTCAATACCACTACTATGAGAATGTAACAAATATGGACTACATATAATAGGAATCTTAGGGACCCAAGGTCAAATATTGGAATCCAACGAGTTCTTGCATGGATCAATAGTCGAATCCCAAGAAAAACCTCTTGGAATCCCCAACAACACCATCACGTCTTATCAGGACCATAGGATGAGTCCCAGAAAACACATATGGGCATCTCTAGATACATCATGAATAAACATGTAATGTATAAATACATGGTAAGGGTTGGATGAATTCCCAATCCCCTCACCAATATCCATGGATCCTTAGCTCACATCTTCATTATGGGTTCTAATATGACACTCACTACCATATCTACTCAAGAATATACACCCACTACAGGTTGGTCAGACTTTGGGGCACCCACTAGGTCCTCTAGATCACAACATAGTAGAAGAACCCTCACTTGGGTCCTCGGTCTCAATTTAGGACTCAAGTGAAAACCCAATGCTCTCAGGACATCAAATCTCATGATGTCATCAATAGGGTAGCACGGCCTTACAGACTACATAGGTTCCTCCCTATAAGTCATCACTCAAGAGATGGAATATGGCCCATATCGGTCCTTAGGATTTCACTCAGTCAATTCACTCACCCAACCCATGTTTTTTCTGATTAAGAGCTTGAAATAATCTATGGAGGTGATTGTATCAAAGGCTCATGACCAATGATCAAAGTCTTAACCATCGGAAACAAGGAAAATTTCTAAAGAATAAGAGAATTTATTGGTCCTTGGCTCTCTATAAGATCCAAGGGATCTAGTTCAATTAAAAAATTTAATTAATTACAAAATTACCAATTTAAGTTTTACTTATTAAATAGTTCTTTTAGTTTGAAGTTCCAACACCCTAAGGTGTTGAGGCTACATGATACTATGCATATAATAAAATTCATAAACTAAAGGGTGTGTACGTGAGGCAACCTACCAATTTTTATGCTTTCCCCAATTTATCTCTCATGGTTATCAGCTCTACTAAGGCCTACCAAGGTCTATCCATGCTCGTTCCTATCCCACATCACCAACCAAGATCTACATCATCGCCTCACAATGAAACTACCTCTAAAGGTACCCCAGGGGTATTTCTCACATCTCTGGGCCTATTTTGAGAAAAAAACCCCAAAAAATTGAAAAATACTTAATAAATTTAAATTAATTGTTGGGAAAATCTATGAAAATCCAAAATGGTGAAATACCATAATGAATCACTGAGAAACCAAGTGTATATGGAATCATTAGATGTCCTCATTTTGGGAGGAATAAAATCCCCTTGAGAATCAGGTGATTCAACCATGATTTAGTGGAATAGCCAAAGAAACCCTATCTAGATAGGATGGAAATTATAATAGAGGGAATAAAGGACCAATAGAGGATTATGAAAGGTGACAAATACCTAGAATGGGAAATTGATGCCACCAAAAACGCCTCTTTGGTAGGATCCATTCTTTGGTTCATGCTCAAAAGGGGAATATAAAGAGAGGGGGAGTTAAAATCCTATAGGTAAATGGTAAGAACATCATTATAATATGATTTTGGGTAGCCACATGGTTGTCCAAACTGTGCGCCAACCATGCATACTCCACTATCCAAGGTTATCCATTTATTATAGTTACAAAATACAATTACACAGACTATACACCAACAATGTGCAATTTCTCCACTTTATTATAGAATATCACATGATTTTCCAGGTCCTTCCACATGGTTTCACAAGTCATGCGCCAATACAGTTTAGGTTTCATGGCTAGGGTGCACAATTATAAAAAAAATTGTTCATGAATAGTGCACTCTATCATGTCTCAAAAAACCTCAAATTTCATATCCTAAACCCCTTAGATGTCCCCAATACCTCTAAAACCTCTAAGGTATGAATTCCCCTAAGACCCTTGGGTCATGTAATGTGTCACTAAACCTACATTCCATGTAAGGGTCCCCCCTAAACCCTTAAAATGATGATTATGATAAATGAATAAAAATATAAGTTCTTTGGGCCATTCAAGTAGGTAAAATGTGTCATTTGAGGGGTTACAACCCTCATAATCCCATTTCAATCCCTGATTCAAAATTCAAACCATACACCAAACCAAAATTTCAAACTCCTTTCAAATTTAAACCGCTCATATGGATATGAAGTTTTACAAAATCCAAGTTACACACATTGATATATTAAACTAAATTGTCTTGGGGAATAAATTAATACCTCAATCATATATTAGAGGGAAAATATTTTCCATAACGATGAAGTATTCAATGCTTAATTTTAAATTGTCTAAGGTGATATAATTTGAAAAGTAAAAACTAAATTAATAAAACAAAAACAAAAACAATAGGAGTGAAATGAATAGAAAATGAAAGTATATTGTATATATAATGGAATTGAATATTATTTGATGATTTAAATTATATTTCATTAAAATAAGATAAAAATAGGCCAAAAAATAATATTAGAATGATATTGTTTAGTCATTCTCTGAATACGGCTATAGATTTTAATGGGGGTGGGTTGCCCACTCCCACTAACCCCCCTCCCCCCTCCCACCTACTACTTATAAAAGGGATGTGCATACCCCCCTAGTTGGGTGTGTAATCAATGAGAGATATTAAAATGGAAATACTTTAATTTCTATATCACTTCCATTTTTTCTCTTTATATGATACTTAATTTCTCTCTATTTTTATTGTCCATTTTCATAACACGCTATCATAAAAAAAGCTCAAAGGGAGAAGGGTATGTTTTTATTTTAAACCTTATTCTCACCACCTAGTTGGATGGTTCTAATTATTTATTTTACCATCTTAATCCTTATTTTCACCACCTAGTTTTACGGTTCTAAATATTTATATATTATTATCTATCTTCCATAATATTAGATGGTTTATGTAATTTATTTAGTTAACTCCATAAAGATCGGATTTTCACCTACTCAAATGATTTTAATTTATTTAATTTTCACCACCTTATTTGATGGTATAATTAATAAATCTATACACATGAGAAATTTTTGAATGAGTATTGTGATGTATTGATTTAATTATTTCAAACCACCATGTGAAAGATTTATTAACTAATTAAAATGGGATATAAAAAAATATTATTATTAAATGGAAATATATATTTGATTTTAATGTTTTGATACAATTTGTATTTATTTTATTTTATTTAAAAAAAATGTAATTTATCATTATATTATTTTTTGAATAATAATAAAGTTTTTTCTCCCTATCTCTCATAGTTATCATCATTTCAAATCTCACAATACTTGAATTCATCACTTTTTCTATTACCATAAGTAATCACATACTGTGAATGATAGATGTTGGAATGTGTCTTGAATCGATTGATATTATTGATATAATTAAATAAAATAATTATCAAACCCTCCAAAATAAATCAAAAGTTATGATCTTCCTCAGAAGACATCTCAATGAGGGATTGAAATGTTAATACCTCACAAAAAGGGATCCATGTACACTCTGGAAGAGTTTGAAACATAGGTATAATATTCAAAAAGATTTTTTTCTTCCTAAGATCGGTGTTGAATGGAATATTTTATGCTTCTAAGACTATAAAAGATCTAATGATTATAATTCTTCTATGTATAGAATTTTATAACATTTAAAGTAATATGGTATTGGTATTACATATTATAATATTCTTGAAAATAAATATATGAAATTTCATGCATCACATATCACCCTACAACATCAATATACCATGTGAAGGTATAAAAAATATTTTTATCCTGTACCATAATTACTTGTAGTAGATAATAACAATGAGATTCTGACTTAAAATCATCAATATTTTCCTATTTGTAAAACAATAAAATTTTCTAAAGCAAATGTTATATTTTATGAAAATAATCATTGAAGAATTTAGAGACTTGATTCTTATAGTGGGAGTGGTTTTTGCGGTAGTAATGGCCAATGACATAGTTGTAAGCATGGTCACTCTCCAAATGAATATAATAATAAAATAAATGTTGATTTAAGCACTCCAAGTAATCATAAATATTCATGCTATATATTTGGTTTTAAGGGACATTAGCCCTAAGTTTTTTGAACCCTAAAGTTCCTTTATATGTTCTATAAAGTGTCTCTTGAAGAAAAGAATAATAAACCACACTTTGTTGAGACATCCTATAAATAGAAAGGAAATGATTTTAATTTTACTGAGAATCATGAACCATCAAATGATGATTTCACTTACCTCAAAGTGGGTGATATTACTTGTGAATTTGACAAGATTATTTCTAGAAACAATTCAAAAAGACTACAATAGTTATTATATGTGATATGATGTTTTTTTATGATTTATATTTTTGATGTTGTATTATTTTGAATTTCATAAAGTGTTTATTATAATATTATTGTTTTTTGATTGAATCATTAAAATGGATTGTGTAAAAAAATATTTTCATCCCATATAGTGGAAGAATGCATACAATTCTTAAAAATAAAAATATTTTTTTGGATCTTAAACCAATAAGACCAGTTGTGAATACTATATCAATTCCTATATATTTTATATAAGGTACTTGTAGGTGAGTTTTTCTTTACATAATGGGAAACATTTATTTATATGAGATGCATTTTTTCCCAAAATAAAAAATAAACTTGTTAATTTTAAATGATATATACCATCATGGGTATAATACCCAAACTGTATCTAAGAGAAAAGAGAAGTACATGTACATTACCCTTAATAAATTCGGTATGATTTTTGTACTAGAAAAACTTCCAAAATTATCATCTAGATTAAATTATACCTATATAAGTGAAATTGAAACTCATATTTTAGTAAATAAAGGACCAAAAATCGTTAATTTTTTTCATGACCAATTAGGTCATCCAGGTTCAAGATTTATTCAAAAAATAATTAACAGTTCTCATAGAGATTCAGTAAAGTTCTAGAAGATCAATCCACTAAGAAAAATTTGATGTGAGGCCTGTTCTCTTTGAAATATTATTATTAAACCATATATAACTAAAATTAATTCTCAAATTCAAATATTTATTAAATTAATTCAAGGGGATATATGTGGACTAATTCATCCATTGTGTGGTCCATTTAAATATTTTATGGTATTAATTGATATGTCTATCAAATGGATACATGTATTTTTTTCTCTCAAAAAGTAATTTAGTATTTTCTTGATTCCTTTATCAAGATTAAATTGAGAGAATAATTTACTTATTATGTCATAAAGAAATAAAGTATTGATAGTGCTATAGAATTTACCTCTCAATATTTCAATGATCATGGAATGGAAATTGGGATTGTTGTGGAGCATCCATTCACTCATTTTCATACACAAAATGGTTTAGTTAAATCACTAATAAAATGCCTCCAAATTATTTCTAAACCATTAGTAATTAGAAAAAAAAATTCAAACTCTATATGGGGTAATGAAATATTGCATGCCTCGTCATTAATTTCTCATCAAACCAAATGAATATCATAAGAACTCTCTAATCTAATTGGAATTTTTCTAAGATATTGACATCTACCACATAATAATCTTTGGTTGTGAAGTATATGTACCAACTGATCCCCCACAATATAAAAATATAGGACCTCAAAGGAGGTTAGGAATATATATAGGATATGAATCATCTTCCATAATCATATATCTTGAACCAAAAACCACTGATGTATTTATAACATGTTTTTCTTATTTTAACTTCAATGAAGTATTCACTTTACTAGGGAGAGAAAGGAAATAAATGGATGTTATTTATTGGAATTTAAATTTTTAATTTTTATAGATCCTCCCACCCGATAGTGTGAGATAGAAGGAAAAAAGATTTTAAAATTTCATGAACTAGAAAATCAGTTGCCTAATGTATTTTTTGATTCAAAGGGCATGCCTTAATCACATGTCCCAACTATAAATATATTAGTGATAATTGATGTCTAAAAGAAACAATTACATATTGATGTTATAGAAATGTTACAAAACATGCTTGAAGTGTGGAAGACTAATTGGATTTATGGATATAAATCCCCAAAAAAGAAAAGGAATTAGTATAATTGAAAACCCATTATGGAGGCATGAGTTCGAAAAGAAACATTTAATTTAAGTGTTATTAAATAAACACATGATGAGAATCATTAATAGAATTTGTAGGGCATAGAAAATCCAAAATGTTTTGGAAATAATGAAATCACTCTTAACTATTCCACTACCGGTGATATATAGAATCAAATTAATGCGGAAAATATTGATGAAATATTTTCATATTCTATGTCATGTGATATAGAAAATGATTATCTCAAAATAGGATCTGTTATGGAATGTAAAAAATGACCTGATTGGAATAACCAGAAAGACACAATGCATGTTGAATAAAATTCACTTAATAGGTGAAGGTTATTTGGACATCATGATCATGCTAGAAGATATGAATCATATAAGATATAAAAGGGTTTTTGTGCATAAAATTAATGATAAAAATGATATCTTTAGATACAAATCTTGTCTTTTCACTCAAGGTTTCTCTCAGAGACCTGGAATTGATTATAAGGAGACATATTCTCCAGTTATGGATGCTATTTCTTTTTTATATCTAATCATCCTTATTATTGTTGAAAAGGATAATATACATCTTATGAATATTTTTACAGCTTATTTATATGGGTCACATAATAGTATTATATATATGATAATCCTTGAATAATTAAAAATACCTGAAGCATTGAAATAAATACCTAAAGACCTATATATTGTCAGAGATAGACTGCACAAATACTCAATAGGGGGTGAATTGAGTTCTTGAAATTTTATTTTCATGAAGAAAAAACCCTATTTTAGAAATGAATAATTTTATATCTTTTCTTAGAAAAAATCAGAATTGGAAATAAAATCACAAAGAAAATAATTTGACACAAATATTTATAGTGGTTTGGGGAATATAAATATTTTATTCCACACCCCCAATGCTCAACTCCAAGAGCTTGGTGATTTTTATTAGACATGTCCTTTTGTTGGGATTTATCATCCCTTTTCTAGAGACTTTATGACTGAGTATAGGTTTCTAATACTTGTTAAAATAGCACATGAGATTTCAACTAGGATCAAATAATTCCTTACAAAAAACAAAGTTTAGGGATCTTTTTATAAAAACCATTTACAATGAATGGTACGATAAAAACAATGTTTATATATGTAACACATAGTTGTAAAATACAATGGAAAGAAAGAATAAATCTCCTTGTTATATGATAAAAAGATAATACAACTCGAGGAGAGTAATTTAAAAAAAATATGATCTATATCACACAATAGTATATTTGTAAGCTTCTTATTCTTCTCTGAAAAAACAGAGCAGTGTTGAAGAGCATTGATAGAAAAAGGGATCTTAGAATATTAATTAGACACTTATGTTCTTCTCAATATGTTATTCACAACTTCATTATACTTAAAAAATCATGTAAGACATGTATTTTTACCATTTAACTCTCATCTATAAAATCCATGGCTCTTAATTTAGAAACACACGTCCTTTCCATGGAAATGCATCAATAACAGAAAAGAATAATAAATTAACCTTGTACTTGTTTCCTTTCTTGGTACTTGCTTCTTATTATAATAATTTTTACTATAAAGACATAATTTTTCATTTTATTATTATAATTAAACATTAAAATCTCAGTCAATTGCTTCAACAATAATAAATATAGGTTGCAACATAATGTAGCTGAGTATGGATTATCATGTAGCAGAATTCTAATTTTGAATTCACATAGCTCATTTGATAGACATAGGTGATTTTTACTTGGTTTTTTTGTGATGTTACTGATTTACATATGAAAAACCTTCATATAGGTGATTGACATAGCTTAATTCTCAACATAGCTATTTCTTCAGGTATTCAAATACCTCACATGGTTGATTTTCTATAATTAGGAAAATTTCATCCAAAACGTCCATAATTGTAGACTTAAAGATATTAATAGCCGAAACACTTAAAAACATGACAAAACTTGACAAACACTCTTAAAAAAGAATCATAATTAATGTATGAAAGAGTATTTGAGATTATCAAAACATATAGTAAATGGGATATGCTGGAATAATATTATTAGTCCAACAGTCTCCCCCTTTTTGATAATCACAAAATCCATAAGATATGAAACATGAAAAATTGAAAAGGTTTAACAGGATTTTTCACAAAGCTATAATATATATATATATATTTCTTGTAAAATTTAGTGTTTCTTCCCCTTAGTTAGAGACTTCTACCCCTTATACTAATTGATGAATTCTTCCCCTTTGATTGACCTTAGGGTAGACATTTCTAAATTTTCCCTCTTTTATGTCATTAAAAATGAAGATTAAGTAAAAGATAAACACTTTTAATGTATCACTTAGAGAAATGAATGATTTTATTATTATTTTGAAACTGAGTATGGGATTATGGAATGAGTGGAATTCGGTTAAAAACATAAAGATATTAATGAAATTAAATAAAAACAATCACTAAGAAAAATATAAGACATGAATAACATCAAATGAAAAAAAAACACTAAGAGAAACATTAAAAGTGAATAAAGAATGATTTAATTGATTTATTGTCAAAAATCATATAGAATTAAATCTAATAAACAACCATAAAAACTCAAATACAATAAATCAGTCAGAATACCTAGGATTATGGGGGGTTTGAATTGAAAAGGTTTTTTGGGTAGAGGTGTCTTGAAGTTAGGGTCAATCTAGGAGGTAGTTGGAGAGTCAACTGGAGAAAGTGGTATAACATTTCCAATCTTTATAAAATATCCTTCTTTACTACCAAAAGAAAATTTGACCTGTAACCTTTGAATATAGGTGCTGATAAATCCTTCAATATTCCCTTAAGCTATACTAAAATCATTAGTTCCAGCAGCAGGAAACGGTACTTACTTTAGAAGTTTAGAGGATGAGGCTCCAACCTTAGAATGCCTAACATTTAAGGGTACATTAGCCTTATCTTGTTCTTTCTGATTGATCATTTTGGCATCAAAAGTATCATCAATCATTTATCTATAAATTCTATAGGTATTTGGAGGAGTAGGGTCTGGATTTCTTCAAACTATTAGATTAAATGGGGTATCTCCATGCATGAATATCCTTTTGATGATGTCAAACATATATAAATCAAGGATAATAATAGATTTCTATCTATGAATTTTCCCAACTAATATTAAGCCATTGTTTAGAAAACCACTGAAAGAATCAATCTGACCAGAAGTAAAACACTAAGGAGCACTGACCATAGGAGAACTGAACAATAGAGTAATGTTAGCAGAATATAGACCTAATATAATTTCCACTAAAATCTTATTTATAATCCTATCCGCTAAACTCTGTATACTGATCATTCTACCATTCATAGACTACAACTTTATATCCATTATTTTGACTTACTCTATCAATATTTTAACTATTTCTTTAACAGTACTGATTGACGGTTCTAGAACTAGTGCACTAATAGAAGCAGGTGTAGTAGGAACATAGATAGATTCCATAAAATTAATAGGAACAACTGAAAC
Organism: Viscum album; assembly: GCA_963277665.1. Lineage (NCBI taxonomy): Eukaryota > Viridiplantae > Streptophyta > Magnoliopsida > Santalales > Viscaceae > Viscum > Viscum album. The sequence continues at coordinate 1,301,665,011 of OY728160.1, read as the reverse complement.
ATGATTTATAGGCCTTGGAGGCCTATATAAAAGCAACTATTTTCCTATAGACACAACTGGAACTCATATAGATTATGTACTTGATTCCTCTATTGAAGATGAAGAATACAACCCCTAAACTTCTTCATAAGCCACGTTTAATAAGGTTAGAAACCACAGATTTTTTCTATATATTGGACCAAGTGATCTAAAAACCATACATTGAGTATCATTATAAAATTTCATGATCTCTTCCAACTTTCTATTAAATTCATCATAAAATCCAACTACTTCATTTAAGGTTTTATTTGTTCCTAAAACAAGCTTCATAATAGCTTCTCTAGTATCTTGGAACTTTCCAATAATATCTTTCTTCAAATATTTCATTAGAACTTGAGTAATCAGATCACACTGAAAACATTGAAGCTGAGAAGATATATAATCCAATTTGGATGGAATCTAATCAACTCCAATATAAAAATATGAAACAAATGAATGTTTTGAGGTCACTGATATATAAGGATGAAACTTCTTGATGAATTTTAATTATACTAACAAAACACTTCTCAAAGTGTGCATGATTTCCTTCATTTCAGCCCTGAAATTCTTTAGTTCATCAGGGGATTCTTGAGACATTCCTGATTGAACCATTGGGAGATTCTAGAAAATATATCTTTAAGATGAAACCAATACTCCAAACTTATTAAATTATAATTTATTTGGTAAAAAATATTTCATGCCCCTTATAGGAGCTTTTATCTCCTCAATATCCTTAAAACTTACACTTGAAATAGCTTTCTATAAAGGAGGGACTAATTGAATATTTATTTTCAGTTCTATTTGGGTAGCCATTAATCCAAGAAACTTTTAAAAATTAGCCTTAGAAAAAGAGGACTCCTTGAGTACTTTGATGCCATCCATAGAGGATTTTAACTCCTATTTCAACTCATTATAATATCCTTGAAGATTATTAAACTAAACCATTACATAATTATTAAAATATTTAATTGCTAACTCTTTGAACTCTTAATAACTGAGGGTGATTCCTCATGAACAACAGGTGGTGGTGATGGTTCATGTGGTGTACAAGAGTGTTCAACAGTCTCCATAACCATATCTTCATATCTATCTCTATCAATAGGTGATTAAGGAAGAATTGTATCCACCATCAAAGAATCAAACTCATCCTTATATCTCTACTGAGCATCTAAAACCACAAGAATAGTCTCATCTATACCCTCTTTCGAAACTAGAATAGTTTTATCAATAACTGGCTCTACATGATGATCTACTTTAGAAAATTTGACTACACCAGTAGTGGGACTCTGAACAGCATTTTCTTTATGACTTAAAGTTAGCTCAACCATGAAAAGACTGATAAATTCCAATAAATAATTAGATATGATATCCATTGTCTCCTACACCTCCCTATTAGACACCATCTCAGCAGGTGTTGTATTCATAAGCGGTGAGTTTTTGGATGACTCCCCCTGAGCCACACCTTCCTAAACAATAGATTTTAAATAATTTGAATCAGAGTCCCAAAATTACCTGATGATCTTCAAAAGAACCATAGACTGAGTGTTACTTTTATGACATTTAACTGCATCACCCTCATTAAGATACACTTTTTCCTATTCAGAACTAGGAATATCAGCCTACCATAAGGATAATTGTTCATATTTACCTTTACTTTGTAATAGTTATTCATAAAGTGAATCATGTACATCGGTATATTGAGATTCAAATTTTTAATCAGAACATACAGTAAGTACATGTCCTGAAACAGAACCTTCTCCATCTCTCCAGATCTATGAGCCATCCTAGTTTTCATAAAATTACAAAGAACCTTCCACTCAGGTTCTAAATCCTTTATATGCATCTTCTCGAAAATATAGGTTCCAAATATGAATTAAACCCCTCTTTTGGTCCTATAGAACCTTCATAAGCAATGTTCTTATTGAAATTAAACTCCCCATAATGTGGACAATAAATGATCTCATCCAACTCAATAAGTGAAACCAACACTACCTTTCCATTTACATTCAAGGAGGTAACATCCTTTGTTTGATTAAATTAGAACTCAATGTTCCTCAAAAAATCATTTACCTATTCCTCACAAAAATTGAATTTCTTTTAGTCAAACACAAACTCTCATCCTTGAAACTGAAGGACCTTCTTCATTAGAAACTTTATATATTTCATCCATGGCATATTAATGGACTTTCTAGAAAGGACCTTCCATTGAGCACCACTACCTATGGATTTATGGAATGAACCAAAGCTTCCCCCATCACCATGTTTTGAATTTCCCATGGAATACAGGTCAGTTTGATATTGAGATATAATCAATAGTTTAGGGATAACAGTTCGACTTTTGGGATAAGATATGTATGTTAATGGAAAAAAGGTTTAGGGCCGAATGAATTTTAGGTCATGGACCTGAACCCAAAATAGCTTACATACCTAATGGGTCTTTAGGTGAATTTTGACTAATAGTGATAATAAATAAAATGAAAACTAAAAGAATGAAATTTTTATAATCTAAAAAACACATCATTTAAAAAATAGAACCAAGATAAAATAAATTTATTTCTATAAATCATTAGACAAAAAGCATTAATAAATAAAATTTATATTAAAATTAAAAGAGATTAGATAAATTAAATTCATCAAAATTCAAATAAACCCAATTATATTTTGATTAAATAAAAATGTTGAATCAAAAGGGTTTTAGTGAAAATATATGCTAACTGATTCTCAGTGGAGACAAACTCAAGAGTAATATCACATTTTTTGAGTGTGATCTCTCAATAAATGATTCCTTATATCTATATGATTGGTTCTTTAAAGACTTATTGGATTATTTGAAATACTGATAGCACTAGTGTTATCACCTTTAATTGTGACTTGGTTATAATTGAATCAAAAAAACCATTAATGTATATTTCATCCAAAATACTTGTGTATAATAACTAATAGTAGAAATATATTTTTATTCAATGGTATATACTGCAACAAATTATTATTTCTTACTATACCAGGATACCAGAGATTTGCCTAGAAAATGGAAGTTTCCTAAGGTACTCTTCTTATCTATCCTACAACTACTAAAGTGGACATCCAAATAAGAAGTTAAATTATAATCAGACATTTTTTGGAAAAATTAAAGAAAGATAAATTGTTCCTTTAAAATACCTTAAAAAAATTTGGCATCTTTTAAATGAGATTCCTTAGGATTTTCTTGAAATATGGAACAATGGCATATTGAAAACATAATATCTGGTCTAATATTAATCAAATTCAGTATAATCCCAATTATTCCACTATATAACTTATTATTAACTAGTTTCCTAGCTTTATCCAAGTCAATATTTTCATTATAACTCATAAGAGTTTTATGTACTTTACCACTTTCGAGTATAAATATTTTAAGTGAGTAAATTATGTATTTGATTTGATTTAGTAAATTCACAAAATATTTTTGATAAATCTGAAATCCTAGAAAATAATTTAACTCACTCATCATGCTCATTTCAAATTCTTTTTTCATGAGTTTTTAAAAATAATTACAAATTTTTTTATTTTTGAAACAAAAAATCACATCGTCACCATATATATGAACTATAAAATATCTATAGATGAAGTTTCATTAAATATAGTAGGATCTTACTTACCTAATAAAAACCATTTGATAAAATAGATGAACTTAAACATTCATACGAATCTCTAGGTTCTCATTTATAGCCATAAAGAGCATTGTTTAGTTTCAAAATGAATTTTTAAAATGACGATTTTCAAAACTAAGAGGTTGTTCAACATAAACATCCTCCATAATAAAACCATTTATAAAAGTATATTTTGCATCCATTTGATATAATTTGAAATTAATATATGATGCACAGGATAGTAAAATTCTAATATCTTATAATCTAGCTATAGGTGAAAATGTCTCTTCATAATCTATGCCTTCTTCTTGATTATAATATTTAGATTCAAGTCTAGAAATATTTCTAGTGATCACACCATTATCATCTTGGTTATTCCTATAAACCCATTTTTTCCTATTACAGGATAGTCAGGGGGTCTATTAACTAATTCTTATACCATGTTCCTCTTGAACTGGTTTAATTCCTCTTTCATTTCTATAACCCAGCTCTCATCTACTACGGATTATTCAATAGCCTTAGGTTCAAGCTGATATAGAAAGTCAGAAAACTCTACAAGGTTTCTTACACTCCTTATGGTCATAATCCCTTCATCTAAGCTTACTAAAATCGTTTGTAAGGGGTGATTATTATGAGTTTTGGGCTGTCTAGGCAGCACACTTTCTGGTCCACTGGTATCCATCCTTTTAGGATTTGGTTATAGAAAATCAAGTTACAAATCTTTGTCCTTTTTATTTTCAAAGATTTGTTTAGGTATCATGTTTTTGAAAGAATCAATTAGTTCATAAATTTGAGTCATTTTGTGATCAAAGGATCACTATCATCAAATTTCACATGAGTTGATTATTCAACAATCTTTTACCTTTTATTTAATTCTAGATATAGCTTAAAATTGGAAGAATAACCAAGGAATATTCCTTCATCAACTTTTGGATCAAATTTAACAAGATTATATTTGGTGTTTAGAATATAAATCTTACATCAAAAAACTTTAAAGTAACCAAATTTTAGATTTCTATTATTCTAAATCTCATAGGGTCTATTCTTTTAAATATTACTTATTAGAACTCTATTTATGACCAAACATACTGTATTTATAGCTTCAACCCAAAAATGACCAAGCAGGTTATATTCACATAATATTATTATAAAAATTTATTGAAAAGTCCTATTCCTCCTCTCAATAACACCATTCTGTTGAGGTGTCCTGTGGGTATAAAAAGTATGTTTGATATTATGTTTTGAACAATATGAATTAAACTCATTGTTTTTTAATTCTCTTTCATGGTCACTTCTTAATGAAATAATTTTTTCATCATTCTCTTTTTGAACCAAAATACAGTAACTTATCAAGATAGAACATTATTCACATTTTAAACTTAAGAAGAAAAGTCTAAGTGAATCTATAAAAATTATCAACAAACATAGAAACAAAATATTTACCTCTTAGGATTCAAATTCTAGATAGACCAAACAAATCCAAATGAATAAGTTCTTGGGGTATAGAAGTTGAAACCACTTTAATTGGTTTAAAAGATAACATGTGTTTCCTACCCACTTGGCATGCATCCCATTACTTATTTTATTCGATTTAAGTTGTGGTAAATATGAAACTAAATTATTTTTAGACAATTTTCTCAAAGAATAGACATTATAGTTTCCAAATATTCTATGCCAAATCCATGATCCATTTGTTTTAGTATTTAAATTGGTCACTTATTGTCTACTCAAAGGATGTGGATCTAAAGTATATACATTCTCTATTCTAGATTCTATAAATTTAATAATTTTATCTTCAAAAACTGAACATAAATTATTTGAAAAATTAACAAAATAACCTTCATAATAAAGTTGGAAAATACTTATCAAATTGTGCTCTAAACCTTACATATAAAGAACTTTGTTAATGAGGAATGATCATGGATTACTAATTGATCCAACTCCCATAAATTCTCCTTTATCATTGTCACTAAAAATTACATAGCCTGCATCAAATTTTGATAAGGAGTGGAAGTTAGAGAAATTCCCACTCATATGCCTTGAGCCTCCACTATCTATATACCATTTATCATTGCTTCCATTGGAAATTTTTCCCTATAAAGGAAAATCCAATAAGAATTTTTTTGGTACTCATATTTTATTAGGTCCAGAAATGTTAGCAACTAGAGATTTTAGAACCCAAATCTATTTGTCCTGTCTATAAAATCTAGCACTGGATTTTGAAAAAAAAATGAAATAAAGGCTTATTTGGATCCAAAAAATTGAAGATTTTTTAAACTAAAACTATTGGTATAGTTACCTAACTCCAAATAATAAAAATATTTAATTTTAGAGATATTCTTATACTTAGAACTAGGAACAAAATAGTTTTTATAAAATTAACATTTTTCACCATAGATTCCTATTCCAAACTTGATTTTATGAGATTTATTTTTTAAAATGATTTTATTTAAATAGTTTTCACCTTTTATAAAAACAATTGTAGTATCTTTGAAGTCTTCTCCTTCTTTATGCATTTTTTCAGTATTATATACAAGTTCAAGGCATGATGCAAAAGAATTTTCCAGCTTGGTTTTCACATCAATTTTTTTTTGTTTAAGTCCTCTTTTAAAATTACCATATAATTATTTTAATTTTTAAGATATTTTTGTCTTTATAAAAGATTCTTATTTAGATTCCATAATTTTAAAATATTCTTTTAATTCCTCATATAAGAAATTTTCATTTTTAGATTCAAAATCATGCTCAGAAAAATAATATGAATGTACTTCATTAGAGTGTATCATAAATCACTTGTTGTACTTTTGATTAGAATTATTATCTTATGATTCGGAATATGTGGAACCACTATAATATTCTGAAGAAATCCATGTGTATTTCATGATTTTCTTGGATTTCTTATTGTATCCAACTTTCTTGAAGTACTTTTTCTATAACTTTATTTTTTTCTTCTAACTATGGACAATCTGGTATAATGTGTCTAATATTTTTTCATTCATATCATCTTACATCATTATAAATACCATAAAACTTATTATATTTGTCAAAAGGTTTATTAAAACCTCTTCTCTTATTATATAATTTTTTGAACTTCCTAGAAAAGTGAGCAGGCTCACTGTTTTAAGTAAAACTTCCTGAAGTATCTTTATCTGACGTCTCAACTATTTGAATTTCTTTTAATTTCTTGTTATATTTTTAATTTGGGACTTTTAATGCATACTTTTTATTTTAACCAACCTATTATATCCTTATTCAGCTTCCATATCTTCCTTATACATCATTAACATTCTAATAACATAATTTATTTTCAAATTATTGAACATTGTATATTTTCTAGTAGAAACTAATATCCCACTCCACTGTGGTGGTATAATTCTTAGAACTTTCTACGTGTGATATGGATATGAAATATATTCTCCTAAAGCAGAATGATTATTCAAAATTTCAATAACTCTATCATTCAATTGTGCAATGCTTTCACCTTCCAACATTCTGATGGTATTGAACATCAACTTGACAGTATTGTATCTGAGAGCTCACACGATATATATAACTTCGTAAGAAACAAAAAATGTAGTCCACATTTCATGGGTTATTTGGCATTGAGAGACTCAATTGAATTCATCTAGACCTAGTCCATCAATAATAGCATTCATTTCTTTTGAATTTAAATCAAATTTATCTTTAGTATCAGCATCCAAAGTTTCCGGTTGAGTTTCTGGAATTTAGTAAGGCTTCACAAATTTAATATATTCCTTTAGACCAAGGTTCTTTAGATAGATGATCATATGTTCCTTCTAGTAATTCTCACCATTAAAGTAGGGATATCATTCCATAGAAATACCTTATCTATAAAGACCTAGAAATTTCAAGGAATTTTTTTCTTAAATACTTTGTAATTTTAGGAGTCTATGGCTTCTGACAGAACTTGATTCTGAGGCCCGGTGTGCCCGGAATCAATTTTTGAAGTATAGCTCAGGTACGTTCAGTAAACGAACGAGCGGGTTTTTCTATCTTTTGAACCGGTGCTTGGAATTGAAATCTGAGGGCATCGGTGAACTCGCAGCGCCGATAATTGCTTAAGATGACCTTCACCGAAGATGTGTTTGCACGGGAGAAGAAGTTAATTTTTGTGGATTAATTGAGAGGTGAATAAAATTGTGGGACAATTTTATTTTTATAATTTAAGTGGTTATAACCTACATGGGGAATTTAGGGTTGGACCCACTAACATCCTAACTACCCATGTGAGGATAAATGTGAGGTGGGGCCCACACGAGCCCCAACCCTTCACAGTTCCATAACTCTCATAAACTCCCCACTTTAAAACTTGTTTACTCCCTTTAATTAAGTAACTCTCCCTCTCTCCCTCTTTATTTCATGCCAACACACACATTAATTAATTAATTGAAACTCTTTATTAATTAATTAAGTGTTTTAATTTTGTAAATTTGAATGCATGGCATGATTTAATAAAATAAGGGAAGCCTTATTTTATTTTTGGGGTTGGCATGTTGTGTTGAGATTTTGGGGAGAGAGCTCTAGTTTTATTTGAATAACTTCGTCCTTCGTTGAAGAACATCATCCTCTCCGTGAAGAACGACACCTCTTCGACGTAGAGCACCGACTCCAAGAAGAACAACGATGCGCAATCCTCTTCTTCTCTCCATGACAAAAGGGGAGACGTCGCTTCGTCCTCAGACGTTCTCCATTGACGTCTACAAATCCTTATCCCCCGACACCGACATTCGACATCGATTATCAAGGTAGGGGTGTGTTTTGTTTGAGTAATGATTGGTTTTCCTTCCATGTTGTTGTTCCTCTTAAACCGCTTGTTATCGGACTAATGCGGAAGGGACCAGACCAAACTAACACAGTCTGATTCCTCCTTCGTTCTTGTGAATTTGTGGAATTTCTTCGGCCGTTCTTGAGCGGTGAATCAAACTATGTTTTCGGAGCCAATCGGAGGCCTGAAAACATCGTAAACGGCCTCAGAGCATTGGGGAAACCTAGAAGAAGAAGTTTCATAGAAATCGGATCATTAGAATGAAGAACGAACACCTCAGGAGGCATGCTGGCCAGAGGCATCATTTTATGGAAAATTCCAGAATACACAGCATGTACTACAGGAGCACACGCCGTGTAGTACAAGCGTATTGTGGCTTCCGTTTCGGACGTTAGAAAAGTAGTACATGTCGTGTGACTCTAGATACATGGTGTGTACTCTCCACACTGTTTGACAGAGGAGACTTCGATGGACATGGCGTGTATTCAGGGAAAATACACGGACATGGACAGCAATACACAGCCAAGTAACACGGCGTGTATTCTCTTCATAGTAAGGCAGAAGAGGCTTCGCAAGGCTCGGCGTGTAAACTGGAAGATACACGGACACGGGCAGAACCACACAGCCAAGAGGCACAGCGTGTACTAACCTTCACCATGGCAGAAGCGGCTCGTGATGACTCAGCTTGTATTCTAGAAATACACGGACACGGGGTGGAGTACATGGGCATGTACTCCACCACACGGCCAGGCATGGCCAACACACATGGAACCGACCCTAGAGGTTTGGACACGACGTGTAACCATACTACACGCCGTGTACTTACTTATCTACATGACCAGCCCTGCGACACGGGCCGTTTCACACGGGCAGTACCCGGTGTCTGATGACACGGCATGTATCGCTTACCTACACGCCATGTACTTTAGGGAAATGGCTTGGTCGTCTTGTTCATCATGAATTGGGCATGTTTTTCTTGGTTGTTCCCCTATGATGTGGTATGGAACTACGTGATACATCAACTATGGACTTCGTGACAGTTGATGTATCAATCTTTGACTCTAGGAGCGGACCCTCTGGAAATCAAGTGTGCTGTGTGTGGGAACCCTAGAGCTGGTTGCGACTGCGATGACGATGACAGTTGTACTTGGATCCTACGTGGGTTCGGCAGTGAGGATGACTGTACTTGGATCCTCCGTGGGTTTGGCAGTGATGAAGACTGTACTTGGATCCTACGTGGGTTCAGCAGCAATGGTTATTGTACTTGGATCCTACTTAGGTTCGGCAGTGACGACTTCTGTACTTGGATCCTACGTGGGTTCGGTAGGGGAGATGATTCAGAGGCTACATCTATCATCTCCACCCCTCTTCATGAGTAGTATACTTGTGTGAGCTGAGTCTTGACTTCAGTCATTATCATCGATGTGATTGACTTGCTTTCCTGTGTGGACTGAGTTGTTCTTTTCTGTGTGGACTGGGTTGTGCTTTCCTGTGTGGAATGGGTTGTACTTGGGCTCTTGAGTTGGAGTCGAACTGGAATTGATGGCTTAGGTATATGTATGGGAATATACCTAAGTAGAGTTGGTCGATCCTTTGTGTTTGTATCTTTCCTTTGTGGTTTATCCTTTGTGGATTCTGGGAGACCTTCGGGGGTCTCGGGGTCCCTACAGAGTATCGTATACTCACCCCTGCACAGGCTATGCCTGCACTACGTTGTGTTGGATGAAGATGACAGACAACACTGATTGAGTTGGAGTCTTATGGAGCGGGACAGTACTTGGAGGTGGACCACTTGGCGGTACGTACACGGAGCGGACGACTGGACCCGAGGAGTTGATGAGACCATTTGTACCCACCCTTCTGGTGGGATAACCGGAGGATGACACAGTGGTTGCTGGTTTACTTTACTGTAGCTTTTCTTTCTTTACTATTGTACTGTACTTTCATTTGGGTTTGTATTATGGCCCATTTACTTTCTATCACTTACTTTTTTACTCAGTTTACTTAGTTTTTACTTCATCTTGGGTACTCTATTTTGTTTATTTACATATATAAAGGCAATGCCTTCCATTTTATCGGGATTTACAGCTTTGGTGCTAGTCGCCAGCCCCTGTCCTATGGAATGCGAGCTTGGGTTAGTCACAGCATGGGCCCCAAGGATGGTTCGTGAAATTATCAATTTTCATTAAATAAATCCATTTTCAAGAATATATTTACACTTCATCCTTTGACAGTTGAGAAATCGAAAGTCATGACCTTTGATACCATTTTTTGTCAAAGATAGACTACATAAAGACTCAAAAGGGGGCTTAATTGAGTTCTTGAAATTTTCTTTGATTTAGAAACCACCCTCTTTTTTAAATGAATAACTTTAGATATTTTATTAAACACAATAAGAATTGGAAATAAAATCACAAAGAAAAGAATCAAACATAGATATTTATGGTGGTTCAAGGAACAAAAATCTTGTTGTCCACTCCACCAATGCTCTACTCTAAGGGATTGTTGATTTTCACTAGATTTTTCCTTTTTCCATGGACTAAAAATCCTTTTGTAAAATACTACACAACTGAGTAAAAACAACCAATAATTTTTACAATAGCACATTATATTTAAACTGGGATCTATCAAGGCTTCAAAAACAATAGCCTTCAAGCTTCTTATACTAGGAACCTTCTACAAATAAAGATATGATAAATAGAGTGTTTATAGATGTATCTCAAAATTGTAAAATACAATTGATAGAAAGAAGAAATCTATAGGCGAGATGATAAAAATAGAATACAGTTTGAGGAGAGTCTTCTGAACACAAAAAAGATGATCTATATTGCACAACTATAGATTGTGAATCTTCTTCTTCTTATCAGACAAAACAGAGCAGCATTAAAGAGGTTTGAGATATATATATAAATTACAATATTAAGTAGTCACTTCTATTCTTCTCAATATGTTATTCACAACTTCACTGCACTCTAAAAAGCATGAAAGACTTCTATTTTAACCACACAACCCTCATCAATAAAATTTGTGGCTCTTAATTTAAAAATACACATCCTTTTCACTGAAATACCTCTACAACAGTAATCAGAAATAAATTATCCTTATAATTGTTTCTTTTCTCAGTACTTGGTTCTTATTATAATTTTTTTACCATAAAGTGGTAATCTAAAATTTAAAGATTGCACAGTATCATTAAAATCCCACTCAAGTGCTTCAACTGTAATAAATGCAGGTTGCAATACAATGTAGCTGATTATAGATCATCATGTACCCGAATTCTACATTTGAATTCATGTAGCCGATTTGATTCATGTAGATGGATTTTGTATGTAGCTGAAATCATGTAGATCTTCTTCACGTAGCCGATTTTCTTCATGCAACAAATATTTCCCCATAGCTGAATTTTCTTCACGTGGTCAAATTGATTCATGTAGGATTTTTACTCACATAGCCAAAACTGACATAGCCAAATGGAACCATTTATCTGATTTCACTACATATCTGATTCACATAGATGATGAATGAACGTACCAATTCACATAACTAAATGATCTATGTAGTTGATTTCTCACATAGTTTATTGACCGATGAAGGCGATTTCATGTAGGTGATTTACGTAATTTAAACCTTCACATAGGTGATTGATGTAGCTGAATGATTGATCTAATTGTTTCTCCATGTAGCAAAATTCATAATGTAGCTGATTTTCCAGACATGGAAAATTTTCATCCAATGCCTCTAGAATTACAGACTTAAAGATTTTAACTTCCAAAACACTTAAAAACATGATAAAACGAAATGAACACACTTAAAAACAGAATCATTAGTAACATATGAAAGCATATTTGAGATCATCAAAATGTAAAGTACATGAGATGTGTTGGAACAAAATTAGTAGTGAAACACTATGTTAAATTGTATTGCAGAAATCATTGTATGGATTAAAGTAATCTGGGATTATATATTATAATTTTTTGAGAAAATATTTGTTAAATAAAGGGTATGTAAATGACATGATATGATCATGTGTTTTTATTAAGAAAATATAACCTAGATATGAAATCATTGTTGTTTATGTTGATGATTTGAATAACATCGAAACTCTATACTATATTAATGAAGCAATTGAGAAATTTAATGGATGGATTTTAAATGAAAGTTCTGGATGAAACCAAGTATTTTCATGGATTACTAATTGAGCATATGCCAAGTGGTATATTTTTACATCAGTCAAAATACACTTAAAAGGTCTTAAAATTATTTAATAAAGATAAACTGAATACTTCAAGTACTCCAATGGTTGTTCAGTTTTTGAATATCAAGAAATATCATTTTTACCTTGTGAAGAAAATGTAGAGTTGGTTGGTCAAGAAGTATTATATCTCAGTGTCATCAGAGCACATATGTATCTCGCTAATTGTACTTGTCCCAATATATCTTTTAATATTTATTTATTGTCAATATTTAGTTCATCCCCTACAAGAAGACACTGAAATTGAATTAAACATATTTTTCATTATCTTTTTGAAACTATTGATTTAGTTTTTGTCTATTCTAACAAATTATAAAAGAAGGTGGTCGATTTTTTAGATGCAAGTTATTTATCTGATCTACATCATGTAAGAGTTGGTGTCCTAGAACCAATTTGTTGTACTTTGATTACATGGATATTTAATTTATTTAAATATTAAACATCTTATTACATATTGTTCATTGTTCTGAATGAATATGATGTAATAATTTCCTAGAGTATTTATTGCAATGAAAATGTCATGGAAGTTCCCCACTATGATGAGAACCTTGAAATGCTATAAAAATATTCTTAAATATAGTTATACTGTTGGATGGAATACTATGATGGGAAACATAGCATGAAAACGTCAAGCATCAGTACTCATAAGAAGATGAGACTTCCTCTCATGAAGTTCACACTTGGTAATCTCCAAGATAGGAGATTATGAGAATAGAACCACCAGTAGGAATTCCACATATTTTAGTGTCATCGGATATTTCTATCTGAGAGCATGTGTAATGATCCTTATACTTTAAGATTATCACTAATAAGTATCACAACTCGCGCACTTTGATTTACTGATGAAAACCGTCATGCAAACAGTTGGCGGGAAGTAGGGTATGTTGGGTACGTCATGAGTAGCATGTTATTAATGAACAAGTCGAGGAAGGATTTTTCCCTTCAATTTATGGAAGTTGATATCTCAGCCCATTGATTGAAATAGAACTGTCACGTGAAATTCCAAGTCCATGGTGTAATGAAGAGTTTATTTTAGGTAGTCAAAGAATGAAGTATCAAGCATAAATTTGATGACACTATCATGAAACTGGCATGATGAGATATTGAGACAAAGGGATTATATTACACAGTGACCATTCATATGTGGATGTCCTTGTTGCGACTTTAAGTTCTTTCTCTTGGGTTCCTTAACCCGTTTCTAGAAAGTAATCTTGGACTTTAGGCAAGCCCGCCTAATGCCAACGAGAAAGAATCCAAGAGGGTCACACACTAAGTGTTTCAGGTGGTCTCAGTTAAATTATAATTTAATTTAATTAATAAATATTATTCTTAAGAAAGTGGAATAATTTTATTCAAGTTAAAATGATTACATAAATTAAATAAATATTTATTCACTGGATCGTGGGTAAAATATATTTATTTATTTTATTGAACATTTAATAAATATTTATTTACTAGTTTATAATAAAATATTTATTTAAGAGAATAAATTATTTATTTATTTATTTAGGTGTTTAATAAATGGAAGTGGAGTTCGAGTGAACTAAGGCCGGTCTGGTAGTAAAATAATTATTTTCAAGACTTTAAATAATTATTTAACTTATTGGCACAAATTAAAATAACGTTTCCATTATTTTTTTATGCGTAATTTTATTTATAATTCTGTTTTTCACAAGTTGGAACACCAAAAATAATAACGCGGTATTATTATTAATAGCATGGGTTTTCTCTATGGTTATTAATGTATTTAATTGTTGTTATGTAATTAAATATTGTAACCGAAGCCTCATGTCTATAAATAGACACGTACGTCTATTGTGTCATGTACCGAATCACACACCAGGTGAATTGAGAATTGTTGAGCTACACAATTTCTCTCTTGAATCCTCTTCCTGCCTCTCTCAAGAACAAGAGACGTTCTTCAAGGCCAAAGAACAAGTGATCAAGAAAAACTGACACAAGACACTCACTTCTCCATGCTAGCACCTGGAGAATGATTAGTGTCGATCAGAGGCCATCGAAGCACGTGTGGATCACCGCTAGAGGGTTTCTAGTTTGGATCCTTGTAAGCGCAATGATATAATTCAGAAGGGTCATTCTGGATGATCAACATCATCAGTGAAGAAAATACCAAAGATCCAGGTATTATTTTCTTTATGAAATTAATTAAATTAATTATAAAAAAGATGTGCAAGATCCTCTCTAAAGGTTTCAGGCATATTTCTTATTTATATAACTCTTTGATTTTATTATATGGATATTGTCTTTCATCATCATATTGATCCTAGAATAATCATTGATCATGGTAAAAAATAAAGTTGGGTGTCGTCCTAACTGCGCTTCCGCTACGCCCAGAAGCTGCAAGTGGTATCAGAGGGGTTACATCATAGTTTATAATTATTTAAATAATTCATTGATAATTTGCAGTTTAATAATTTAGTTTGTCAATTCAAGGTTAATCGTTCTTCTAATATGTATTTTGATATTTGTTCCCCCTATTTTAATTTCTCGTTCACCTTACAAGAACTATATTTTCTTTTAATTTTGATTAAAATAAAACAGGCTATCTCATCCAGAGGTGCCAAAGGTTCCTAGCTGTACAACACTATAATACACAGCGTGTAGTTGGATTCACACGTCGTGTATCAAGGTTCAATGCATCAAGACTGGTCCGCCAAAACAATCTGTGTCATTGGAGTTTGTCTAAGTCTTAAAGAATCCATGTGTAGACTAGGAACAGGTGGCACATGGTTTCCAAATTACATGTCATGTGGCCCACTAGACACGGCGTGTAGTCCCTTCTGGTTAGGATTGGACCTTGTACCTCGTACATAGCATGCCCGGTTGGAGACCATGTAATGCAGATACTACATAGTGTGTGGCCCACTAGACATGTCATATACTCCAAATATTTTTGAAGTACATTTACACACTGTATCCTCGGGCGTGTACTTCGGATGGATGGTGAATGATAGTACACGTCGTGTATTTGGAACTACATGTCGTTTACTCATCCAAATTATACAGATTTATTAAGATTTATTATTATATTATACAAACCCTTGAGACGTGTACCATGGTGCGGGCGTAAAGATGAGGCACAACACGTGATAGGTGTATTTTGTATATGTGTTTAATTTAATATCTGTGTAATGTTCATTTATACTCATTGGGTAGTTATGAATGGGAATTCATCGAGTTTCCTCCAAGTTACAAGTTATGTACAAAGATAATTTTAAATTAATTTATTTGTTTAAAATTATGATGGATGAGAGTCTCAAGAAAATTCAGAAAAATGATTAAGATAAAAGGATAGATTAATTAAAGATAATAATTAATCAATTTGATCACAATTTATCTTAATAATAATGATTAAAGAATTAAAAACTAGTTTTATTAAATGCGTAACACATTGCATATATGTGGGTGATCATGAGCTAGACCAAGACCTTTGTATGTGATTGGTTTCCTTTTAATTTATTAATTAAATTAATTGTTGTCCTACGAGCCATCTCTCCTCATTAATACGTAGGGCTTGTGTGACCATGGTTTCTTTTATGTAAACCCCCCTTTTTACCCCTCACCTACGTGTGTGTTTAAAAGAATATTTAATGGATGGAACCCCCAAGCTAGAGGATTCAATTAAGCTAGAGCTGAGATGAAACCAATCCCAGGAGATACAGATGTGGATAGGTGGAAAGTTGTAAGCACGAACCCAAAAGGTTCAAGGTATTTCTCCCCTAGGTCAGGGTTAGTTTATCAACCGCTAGATAAACTAACCATTAGAAAATCTCATGATCATGTCCTTTTCTTTATTTTATTTCTTTCAGTTGTATGGTTTATCATTATGGATGTGTTGTCGAGATCACATAAGTAATGTATTAAACAAGCATGCAAGATGGAACTAAAATAAATTAGGTTTATGCGTAAATATTATCAAGACATGGTTAATCACTTAATTAAGTTCCATTTAATATTAATAAACATGTTATAATGATAATAATCAATTCATTCATAAGAGATAAAAATCCCTCAAATAAAATATTAAGTTAGACCAAGCCTTATGTTACTTGATTAAGGGCAAAACTCAATAAAACTATGTGTTTAACCAACCCTTGTTGGGAAACTTAATTTTATATAGGAAGCCCTTATGAAAGTTTTCAGGTTGAATTAACCATATTACATCAAGAGGAGTATACCTTTCTAGAATTGGTGTAATATTGGAGACAAGAGTTGAGAAAATCCAAAGTCTGGATTTTAGGATTTGGGAGTCTACTAAATAGATCAAGGAGCTGCAAGCCCGCAGTTGGCAAATACCTGCCTACCTAAATACCTTCAAATAGCTTGAACAATCCTTTTGGGGGTTATAAAAAGGGGAATATGGATACTTTCAACTAGTTTGTCATGAAAACTGTACATTCTGAGTTCAACAGTGAAGGTCATTGGGACTTGATAAAATAGTGGGAGGCTTAATAAAATTAATTTATTATTTCTCATAAAAATGTAATCAAGAAAGTACTAATGATCTTCTCTTTTAATTATAGAATAAAAATGACAAGCTCGTCAACCACATTATCCCTACGATCAATTCTAGATAAATACAACATCCTCACTGGCAGTAACTTCTAGTAATGGTTTAGAAGCCTTCGTGTTATCCTGCGCCATGAACAGAAGTCTTACGTGTTGGAGTCAGCATTACTTGATCTGCCATCCAAAGAGGAGAGTGATAAGGATTTCCTAGTCTATGAGAAACATGTAAACAAATTTATTGATGTTCAATGTTTGATGATATCATCAATGTATAGTGAGCTCATGAAGTCTCTTAAAAACATGGATGATTATAGCATGCTCGAGCACCTCCATGGTCTTTACAAGGAGAGGTAAAGACAGGAAAGGTTTGAGATCTCCAATTAACTCTTTCATAGTAAGTTTGGAGAGGGTTCCCCATCTAGGCCTCATGTAGTCAATCTCATTGGCTCCATTAAGATCCTAGAGGTTCTAGGGTTTAAACTATCCAAAGAAATGGGCACCAATCTCATTCTCGCATCACTCCCTATGAGCTTCTCCAACTTTGTTGTCAATTTCATCATGAACAACATTGAGAAGCCTCTATCTGATCTTATTATCCTCATTCTCCAGGTGGACAAAGATATGAAGCGTCAAAATCCTTCTGTCCTTATGGTGAATAAGAGGAAAGGGAAGGAGAAGAGTTTTAAGCCCAAAGATTCTTCATGGACTTCCAAGAAAAGGAATATCAATGGGGAGGAAAGGGAACGGGAGGTTTTTTATTTCATATGTGGAAATAAAGGCCACTGGAAGAAGAATTGCACCCATCCTAAGAAGCAAGTGGAATCTTTAGGTGCATTTGTTATCGAATGAAATCTATTTGTTTTTACAAATTGGGTATTAGATACATATTACGATGCTCACCTATGTATCCAAATACAGGAACCAAGTAGATTCAGGAATATTGACCAAGGGGAGGTAAATTTTCAATAAACCAATGGAGATAGACTTTTTGTTTTAGTTTTCAGGGACTACCACTACGCATTGCCAACTGGGATGATCTTGGTTTAAAGGGTTTTTATTATGTGTAGTCTATTACTAAAAACATTATTTTTGTATCTAGATTAGATATAGATGGATTTGTTTTCAAGTATTGAAATTAATGTTACTTATTTTACAAACATAGCATTTTTTTGGTAGGGCACATTTATACAACAGTCTTTACGTGTTGGATTACACAAACCAAGTAATGGAAATCTATAACAAAGATACTTCACATTACTCATACCACACTCAAATTTAGAATCATCGAATAGGTCATGTAAATGAGAAATGCTTGACAAAGTTACATCAATATGGACATTTTTATTCTTTCAAACTAAAACCACTTGGCATATTCCATGCATGTTTACAAGGAAAATGACCAAAGCCCCATTTAGTGGGAAAGGTGAAAGGGCTAAAGAACTTCTTGAATTGGTTCATACCGATGTGTGTGGACCATTTCTAGTTGAATCATGGGGAGGGTACTCATACTTCATAACTTTTACTGATGATTTTAGTAGATATGGATATATCTTCTTAATGAGGTATAAGTTGAATTCTTTTGATAAGTTCCAAGAATAAAAGAATGAAGTTGAGAACTAGCTTGGTAAGAAGATTAAGAAACTCTACTCAGACCGAGGTGGAGAATATATTAATCAAGACTTCATTGATTACTTACAGTAATTTGGGATCCTATCCCAACTCACACCTCTTTACATACCCTAGTGGAATGGTATGAGTGAAAGGAGGAACTGTACCATATTGGAAATGGTGAGATCAATGATCAGTCATGCGAGACTTCCATTATCCTATTTGGTGATATGCGTTACAAACAGCGGCGAACATACTAAACCAAGTACCAACTAAATTGATAAATGGTATACCATATGAGTTCTGGAGTGGAAATAAAGCTATGTTATCGAATTTACATGTGTAGGGAAGCGATGTGTTTTTTAAGGCCTCTTCAGGTAACAAACTTTCACCCCGAGGCAAAAAGTGCACCTTTATAGGATACCCCAAGGAAACAAGGGAATATTACATATACAACCCCTCGTAAAAAAAGGTTATTGTGGAAAGAAACGCCATATTTCTTATGAGGGATCACATCTCAAAAATAGATAGTGGGAGTGAGATAGAATTCGATGAAGTTGAGGCTCAAGGTACACAAGAGTTGGTACAGGAGCAGATTCCACAAAGTCTCATGGAAGAAAGAACTGTTCTAGAGACACAAGAACTGCGTAGGAGTACAAGAGATGTTAGACAACCAGAACGTTATGGTTTTATAGTTATAAAGATTGGTTAATCATTATTAGTTTATAATAATGATCCTCTAACCTACAAGGAAGTAGTAAGTGGCACAGATGTTTCCAAGTGGAAAGAAGCCATGAATTCTGAAATGGATTCCATGTACCAAAACTAAGTCTGTATTTTGGTAGATCCTCCAGTTGATGTAAATTCTATTGATTTCAAATGGGTATTCAAGAAGAAAATGGACATGGAATGTAACGACCCAAACTTTTATTAATAAAAATTCATCTTTATCTAATTAAATGTCTTATTATGTAAAATGGTTATATGCACTTATTTGGTTTTATATTTTTGGATTTTAAAATACCATTAAGAATTGTGACTGTTTCTAATATAGTCGTTGAACATTGATCAATTGATTAGTATAAATATAGGGCTTTAACAAATCCAATTTACTCAGACAAAGGAAGTAATGGCCTCATCTAGTAGAATTTCTCCATACGAAGCCCATTTATCGGAGCTTGGAAAAAAGGTAGCATCATTGGGCTTCACTCTTGACCAAGCCCAAACCGAGCTTCAATGCGTTAAGCTTGAATGGAACCGCCTATGGGAGAAGTGGAATTTGATAGAGATTACCACCCGAGAGATGTTATCCAAGCCACCCCAAGAGTATGTCATCATCACACAGCTTACCCTTCGGTCTTATGCGGGTGTTATAAGGGGTTATGTAACAAGACCATAGCAATATGATTTTGTGCTTTATTTCTATATAGAGAATATACATTCATTTTATTATTGATACTTTGTAAATAGTTTTTAAAGTAAAAATACTATTTTTAGTTAATATTAAATTAAGAAATATATTTTGATGAATTAATGAATTTTGGAATTAAATAATATTTTAAATATTATTACTAAATTACTTTTTATTAATATAAATGGTCTTATAATTTTTATTTATACAATTGTAATTTTTATTAAGGCTTAAAAGTTGTTTTTGTCAAAACCCATGAATTTTCGATAAATGTCGAGGTTTTTTTAAAGTAAAAATTCACATATTTAGAAAATTATTTAGATAAAATGAATATTATTTTTGGAATTAGGAAGTCTAAATTATCCAATGGTGAATTTTTCATAATTTTCTGAGACAGTTGAATTTTTGGGTAAAGATTAGTATCATGATATGTCAAGTGCAATGAGGGTATACTCATTCTAATTCAAGTGCCATGATGGTTTACTCATGATCCATGTGTAATGGGCATTGTTCATGCTAATATCATGTTAAATGTTATTTCCACATTTCCATGTTATGATAATCATGTTATATCATGCCTTTATGTTCATGTTTTTCTTATGATCCTTTGATATGCCTATTGACTAACATGTAATATATTCTTTATGTTATGCCTTGTTTACTCCCTTACTAGGATTTATATCCCACCCTTTTCTTATTCATGTCCTCAAGTTATCCCATGCAATGCTAAGTACGAAGGAATGTTGTGGTCAAGTAATATAAGTTTTTAATAAAGATGTTGTGTTTTATGTTCTATGTTGTTATATAATGTTATTAATCCCCAAATATAGTAGACCTCTATATCTTCTATGTTGTATCAAGTGATCCTTTTTATGTAATAAATTATGTTTAAATGTGAAATAAAATCAGGGTTGTTATATTTGGTATCAGAGGATAGTTTTAGTTTTTTTTTGGATTAGGATTAGAAAACCCTAGTGAAAGCCTTAGGGATAAGACTAAGTATAATAAAAACATCCCTAAATTTTGGTGCATATTGATTAAGTGGTTTATCAAGAAAATACATCCCTATCTAGATACGAGTAGGTAGAGGCGGCTCTGGTACATATGTATCTAGAGTTAAAACCTAAAAACACCACTTCGAGCTAGACTCGAACGGGAACTGGTGCACGACAACGGGCCTTGCTTCACTCTTGGTTAGGACATTCCTGGGGGATATGATTTGGTAAATTACTAATCTTAGTATGAACCATTATTAAGGGAATTAAAAAAAATCCCCTAAGAATATATATTGGGAGGTAGATCATGTATAACATAGATTGAAGCCTATAAATTCATAAGTTAAGAAAATAAAAGTAATTTATAAGTCACATGTTTTTGTCTTTGGATTACCCTTTATTTGTTACCCCTGACTTTCCTTTTATTCCATCCAATGGCCGATAATAGCAGGACTCGGGCTAAAAACTGATGCGAAGATCAATGTGATGATTGTTCTAATGAGATTCCCAATCAGATGGGAGTGGGAATCACTAACTTTGTCACGATACTCTCTCAGTTAACTCAAGTTTTTAATAGAAACATGATTCAAGAGGAACATTCAACCCCCCCCCCCCAAGAAAGAACAATTCGCAATCGAGAACTTCATGATACAAAGACCTCTTACTTTTAAGGGATCATTTGATCCCTAAATTGTCGAACAATGGATCAAATCCATTGAAAAGATCTTATCCATCCTTCAATGTTCGGAACAAGAGAAGGTTCTTCTGTATGCTTATCATATGGAGTGTAAAGCTGATAAATAGTGGACATTGATCAAAAATATGAAGCCTGAGGAGGATATTGAGGCATTGGAATGGAAGAATTTCAATAAAATGTTTTTCGATAAATATTTTCCTCACACCCTTCGACATAAGATGGAAAGGGAATTACTTTCCCTCAACCAAAAAGATGATGAATCCATCAGAGCGTATGAGGAAAACTTCACAAGGCTTGCACGATATGACTTTGGCTTTGTCATTACCCCCGAATGAAAGGTTGACCTCTACTTTGGTGGGCTAAAACATAGCCTACGGAAAGCCCTAGCAATATGTGACTTCGATAGGTATGGGAAAATTGTCTGATGTTCCCTAGAAATGGAGATTGGTGAATTTTAGGTGTATCATGGGGATACGATGCATAAGGTGGACATTAATTTTGGCAGTCTGATGGATAAATCCAATGGTGCTAAGAAAATCCAGCACCCCACTTTCCAAAGGTGCCAAAAGAAACACCCCATAAATTGCCCAAAGGGTATGAGTAAATTATTTAGGTGTGGAAGAGAAGGGCACTTGGACATTAACTACCGACAAGAAAAACTCATTGTTGCGATAGAGGATAGAAATGATTTGTTCAACCCTCAACACATTATTCATTGCTTCAACTAAAAAGAACCAGTGCATTTCTCAAACCAGTGCCTTATGCCAAGGGTTTTTTGAGGGAACCAGTAACATCCAAAGCAGCAAGGGATATATTTTTCCATTACTACCGCCGAAGTGAACCCTAAAAATGAAGTGGTGACAGTTACACTAGTTATTAACTCAATAATAGAGAACATACTTTTTGATTCTGGTTCTACACATTCTTTTATATCCATAATGTTTAGTAGAATGATCCCAACACCACCACAAATCATGGAAGTAAATATGTCGGTGGGAATGAAAAATGTGGAAATCATTGCATCCCATGAATATAACTCCTCCCCTGTTGTAATTTTTAGATTGAACTTCCCATCTAACCTCATCATACTACCTCTGGTGGAATTTTATGCAATTCTTGGCATAGATTGTCTTTCCCTATATAGAGCCAACAAAAATTCCCATGAGAGGAAAATCACTCTATATATGGAAAATCGACCCCCGATTCTATACAAGTGAAAGGGGGAGGATGAATCTTCTTTAGAAACATCATCTCAAGAGGGGATATTACTTCCCTATGATCATATGTATTTGTCTTAGATGATTTATTTTAAGGAACCAACCATCCTTGAAGACATACCTATTATGATAGAATTCGCTGAAGTGTTTCTTGATGAATTTCCTGGTCTTCCTCCTATAAGAGATGTTGAATTATCAATTGATCCTATACATGGGATGTTTCCAGTATCCAAGACTCTGTATAGAATGACCATTGTGAAGCTTGAGAAGCTAAAGAAAAAAACTACATGAGAATCTAGATAAAGGGATCATACACCCAAGTGCTTCACCGTGGGGTTCTCCAGTCCTCTTCGCCAAGAAGAAGGATATCTCCATGAACCTTTTCATTGATTATCATGAGCTCAACAAAATCACGATAAAGAAAAAATATCCTCTGTCCTGAATTGATGACTTTTTCAATCAGCTATGTGGATCACAATACTTCTCCAAGATGGATTTTTGGTCGGGATATTACCAAGTAAGGATAAAGAAAGAGGATATCCCCAAGATTGCTTTTTGTACAAGATACGGGCACTATAAATTCATAGAAATTCCTTTCAAACTCACTAATGCTCTAAAAATCTTCATGGAATTGATGAATATAGTCTTTATATATTACCCTGAAAAAAATTTGATAGTCTTTATAGACAATATTCTAATATACTCCAAAACAAAGGAGGAGCATGAGGAGCATCTAAGCACTATACTAGAGACATTGCAAAAGGAGAAGCTCTATGAAAAGTACAACAAGTGTGAGTTCTGGTTGAAGGAGGTCTCATTATTGGGTCAATATCATCATAAGAAATGGGATATTTGTGGATCCCTCCAAGATAGCTACAATTGAGGGATGGCTGAGGCCAACATCAGTAACGAATGTTCATAGCTTCCTGGGGTTAGCTGGATATTATCGCTGATTTTTGAGAAATTTATCAAGATTTTTAAACCCTCTTACCAAGCTAACTCAAAAGCGAGTCAAGTTTTATTGAAGTGATGAATGTGAAGAGAGATTCAAGGAGTTGAAAAGGAGTCTTATCACTATACCCGTGCTCACATTACCCACAAGTGGATAACTTTTTGTGGTATTCAGTGATGTTTCAAAGAAGGGTTTGGGCTGTGTGTCGATGAAAAATGACAAATTCATTTCCTATGCTTCAAGGAAATTGAAAGTTCATGAGAAAAACTATCCAACACATGATATGGAGTTGGCTTTAGTAATCTTCGCTTTAAAATTTTGGTGACATTACCTCTTTGGGGAGAATTGTGAAATATACACGGATCACAAAAGACTCAAGTATATATTCACACAGATGTAGTTGAATATACACCAACGAAGATAGTTAGAGATGATCAAAGACTATGACTGCTCAATCCATTACCACTCTAGGAAATCAAACAAGGTGGAATATGCTCTAAGTATAAAGGAACCAACAATTCTATCATTGATGAGAATTGAAAAGGATCCAATCTTCTTAGATTTGATGAAGATGAACATAGGAATCATAAAGAAGGGAACATCATCAATCATTTCACAAATGATTGCTCAACCATATCTTTTGTAAAGGTTAAATGATTCTCAAAAGGATGAGGTGGGAATTCAGAAGAAAGTGGAAACTATCAGAAAAGGGAAATACTTAGAGTTCAATGACAATGAAGAAGGAATTGTGAGATTTGGGAAAATACTATGTGTTCCATCAAGTCTAGAGTTGAAGAAAGAACTTTTGGATGATTCACATAGTTTGAATTTATCCATTCACCCAGGAAACACAAAGATGTATCGAGATCCCTGAGAGAACTTTTGGTGGGATAACATGAAGAAGGAGATTTCTGAGTATACATCAAAGTGCCTGGTATGTCACTAAGTAAAGGATGAGAGGCAGAAGTCTAAGGTGATGATGAAACTTTTACCCATACCAACATGGAAATGGGAAAACATCACCATGGAAATTTTCACTGGACTTCTGAAGACATCCAAATGAAACAATTCTATATGGGTTGTTGTGGATCATCTTACAAAGACTACACACTTCATTGAAATTCGGAAGGATTTCTCATTGGATAAACTGGAACAGATATACATTAGAGAATTGGTAAGGTTTTATGGAGTACCAATATCGATTGTATCCGATCGAGATCCAAGATTTAACTCTAAGTTTTGGAAGAGTCTTCAACATGCTATGAATACTGAGCTGAACTTCAGTACATATTATCATCCTCAAACTAATGGTCAATTTGAGCGGACTATCCAAACACTTGAGGAAATTTTGAGAGCATGATCAATGGACTTCAAAGGAGTATGGAATCAATAACTTCATCTAGTTGAGTTATCTTACAACAACAGTTTTCACTCAAGATTTCAAATGGCTCCTTATGAAGCCCTTTATGGGAAGAGGTGCAGAACACCGACATGTTGGGATGAAGTTGGGGAGTGAAAACTCCTAGATCCAGAAATGGTCAAAGAAATGGTGGAGAAGGTTAAAACCATCCAACAACACATTAAAGTTACTCAGAGTCAACAAAAGATCTATACTGATAATCGTCTACGAGGCCTAGAGTTTGATGTCAAAGACATGGTATTCCTCCACATATCACCATGGAAGAGATTTATGAGATTTGGGATGAAGGGAAAGCTTAGTCCAAGGTACATCAGTCCTTTTGAGATCCCTTATCGCATTGGACCAGTGACCTATCGACTAGCAATACCACCAAACCTGTATCAAGTACATGATGTATTCCATTTATCACTCTTAAGGAAGTACATACCTGACTCATCACATGTACTCAATCTATAGTTGGTACCATTAGAGAATGACCTCTCCTATGAAGATAATCCGGTGAAAATAATAGATCTTAGGGAAAAATTTCTACGAAATAAAATAATTCCCCTCGTCAAGGTGTTGTGGAGAAACCACAAGTTTGAAGAAGCAACATGGGAATCAGAGGAAGTGATGAAGTATAGTTACCCGCATCTGTTTTGGTGTGGGAAAAGGAAATTTCGAGGGAGAAATTTCATAACGGGGGAAGATTGTAACGACCCAAAATTTTATTAATAAAAATTCATCTTGATCTAATTAAATGTATTATTATGTAAAATGGTTATATTAACTTCTTTGGTTTTATGTTTTTGGATTCTAAAATACTATTAAGAATCGTGACCATTGCTAATATATCCGTTGAATAGTGATTAATTGATTAGTATAAATATAGGGCTTTAAAAAATCCAGTTTACTCAAACAAAGGAAGCGATGGCCCCATCCAGTAGAATTACTCCATACAAAACCAATTTATCAGAGATTGGAAAGGAGGTAGCATCAGTGGGCTTCAATCTTGACCAAGCCCAAGCCAAGCTTCAATGCATTAAGATTGAATAGAACTGCCTACAGAAGAAGTGGAAGTTGATAGAGATTACCACTCGATCGATGTTATCTGAGCCACCCCAAGAGTCTATCATCATCGCACACCTTACCCTTCAGCCTTATGCGGGTGTTATAAGGGGTTATGTAATAAAACCCTAGCACTATGATTATGTGCATTATTTTTGTATAGATAATATACATTCATTTTATTATTGTTATTTTGTTAATAGTTTTTAAAGTACAAATATTATTTTTAGTTAATATTCAATTAAGAAATCTATTTTGATGAATTAATGAATTTTTTAATTAAATAATATTTTGAATATTATTACTAAATTACTTTTTATTAAATATAAATGATCTTATAATATTTATGTATACAATTGTAATTTTTATTAAGGCTTAAAATCTATTTTTGTTAAAACCCATGAATTTTCGATAAATGTCAGTTTTTATTTTAAAATTAAAAATTCACATATTTAGAAAATTATTTATATAAAATGAATATTATTTTTGGAATCATGACATTGAAATTATCCAATGGTGAATTTTTCATAATTTTCTGAGATAGTCGAATTTTTGAGTAAAGATTCGTATCATGATACGTCAAGTGCAATGAGAGTTTACTCATGCTAATTCAAGTGAAATGAGGGTTTACTCATGCTCCATGTGCAATGGTAATTGGATCATGCTAATATCATGTTAAATGTTGTTTCCGCATTTCTAGGTTATGATAATCATGCTATATCATGCATTTATGTTCATGTTTCTCTTATGCTCCTTTGATATGCGTATTGCCTAACATGTACTATATTCTTCATGTTATGTCTTGTTTACTCCCTTACTAGGCTTTATAGCTCACCCTTTTCTTATGAATTTCCTTAGGTTATCCCATTCAATTCTAAGTATGAAGGAATGTTGTGGTCATGTAGAAGAAATTATCAATAAAGATGTTGTGTTTTATGTTCTAAGTTGTTACGTAATGTTCCTAAGCCCCAAAGACACTAGATATATTGATCTTATATATTGTATAAAGTGAGGAGTTTTATGTAATAAATTATTTTTATGTGTGAAATAAATTAGCAGAGTTGTTATATGGAAGGACAAGTCAGTACCTATAAGGCACAGTTGGTTTCCAAAGAGTTCAAACAACATCAAGGAATTGACTACGACAAAACCTTTTTGCCAATTGCAATGTTTAAATCCATCAGAATTATATTGGCCATTGCTTCTTACCATGACTATGAGATTTGAAAAATGGATGTCAAAACATCCTTCCTTGACAGGAACCTTCAAGAAGATGTCTACATGACACAACCTGAAGGGTTTATGACTCCGAAGGATGAAAATAACGTATGTAAGTTGCACAAATCCATTTATGGATTAAAACAAGCATCCAGGTCATGGAACATTCATTTTGATGAATCCATAAAGAAATTTGGTTTTATCAAGAATGAATGTGATCCTTGTGTCTACAAACGGTTTAGTGGGAGTGCAGTTGTTTTCCTAATAGTATATGTTGACAACATATTACTTATTAGAAACGAGATATCAGTCTTACGGTCTATTAAGGCATAGTTGAATCAATGCTTCTCCATGAAGGACTTACGCAAGGAAACATATATTCTTGGGATCAAGATCCATCATGATATATCCAAGAGATTTCTAGGCCTAAGTCAAAGTACAAACATTGATAAGATACTGAAGAGATTCAGTATGGAACAATCCAAGAGGGGATTGTTGCTAGCATCACATGGAATTCATCTTTCCAAGAAAAAGTGTCCTCAAACACATGAGGAAAGAAAGATAATGGCAATGAATCCATATGCAGCAGTGATTGGGTTAGTCGTGTATGTCTTGTTATGTACTAGGCTAGATGTCGCCTATGCATTGGGTGCGGTAGGCAGATATCAAGATGACCCAGGTGACCGCCATTGGATGGTAGTCAATATTATCCTAAAGTATCTGAGATGTACTAAGGATATGTTCTTGGTTAATAGAGGAAATGAGGAACTAGTCATTAGAGGGTATGCAGATGCTAGTTTCCAGAATGATCAAGATGACATGAAGTCACAAATGGGATAGATCTTCACTTTGAATGGAGGTGCAGTGAGCTGGAAGAGCTCGAAGTAGAGTGTGGTCGTAGATTCTACAGTGGAGTATGAGTATATCACAGCTTCTGGGGTAACTAAAGAAGTATTTTGGATGTGAATCTTCGCCCAGGAGCTGGATGTGATACATAGCAGTATAGATCTCATCACACTGTACTATGATAATACTGCAGCGGTGGCTCTCACAAAAGAGCCAAGGTCACATCAACGGATGAATCACACACTTAGAAAGTATCATCTCTTGAGATATTTTTCTTAAAGAGGTGAAGTTGCAGTGAGCAGTATTTCCACGGAAGACAATGTGGCAGACCCCTTGACTAAAGCCTTTACCCATCAAAAACATGATCATCATGTGAGGTATAGCAGACGGAAATTTTTAGGCAGTTGGCTCTAGTCCAAGTGAGAGTTTGTAAGAGTCGGTGTCTTAGAACCAACTGGTTGTACTTTTATTACATGGATATTTAATGTATTTAAATATTAAACATCTTATTACATATTTTTCATTGTTCTGCATGACTATGATGTAATAATGTCCTGAAGTATTTTTTGCATTGATAAGGTCATGGAAGTTCCCCACTATGATGAGAACCTTGGAATGCTATAAAAATATTCTTAAATATAGTTCTACAGTTGGATGACATACTATGATTGGACACATAGAATGCATACCGTCAGGTGCGAGTACTCGTAAATAGACGAGACTTCCTCTCATAAAGTTCATACTTGGTAATATCCAAGATAGGAGATTATGGGAATAGACTAGCCAGTAGGAATTCTGCATGTTTTGGTGTCATCAGATATCTCTATCTGCGAGCATGTGTAATGATCCTTAGACTTTAAGATTATCATTAATATGTGTCACGACTCGCGCACTTTGATTTAATAACAAAAACCGTCACGCGGACAGTTGGCGGGAAGTAGGGTACGTTGGGTGCGTCACGAGTGGCATGTTATTAATGGATAAGTTGATGAAAGATTTGTCTCTTCCATTTATGGGATTGATATCTTGGCCCTTTTATTGAAATATAACCATCACGTGAAATTTCATGTTCATGGTGTAATGACGAGTTTATTTCAGGTAGTCAAAGAACGACGTATCAAGCATAAAAGTTGATAACACTATCATGAAACCTCCTTGATGAGATATTGCGACACAGAGATTATATTACACAATTAGAGTTCGTATGTGGATGTCGTTGCAACTTTAAGTTCTTTCTCTTGGGTGCCTTGATCCGTTGCTAGATAGTACTCTTAGACTTTAGGCAAACTCGCCTAATGCCAACAAGAAAGAATCCTAGAGGGTCACGTACTAAGTGTTTCTGGTGGTCTCAGATAAATTCTATTTGAATTTAATTAATAAATATTATTCTCAAGATAGTGGAATAATTTTATTCATGTTAAAATGATTGCATAAATTAAATAAATATTTATTCACCAGATTGTGGGTAAAATATATTTATTTATTTTATTGAACATTTAATAAATATTTATTTTCTAGTTTATAAATAAAATATTTATTTAAGAGAAAAAATTTATTTATTTATTTATTCAGGTGTTCAATAAATGGAAGTGGATTTCGGGTGGACTATGACTGGTCCGGTAGTAAAATAATTATTTGCAAGATGGTAAATAATTATTTTACTAGTTGGCACAAATTAAAATAACGCTGCTATTATTTTTGTGGTGTGGAATTTTATTTATAATTACGTTTTTCACAAGTTGGCACACCATAAATAATAAAGCGGAATTATTATTTATAGCATGAGTTTTCTCTAAGGTTATGAATGTATTTAATTGCTGTTATGCAATTAAATATTATAACTGAAGCCTCATGTCAATAAATAGACACATACGTCTATTGTGTTATGTACCGAACCGCACACCCGGTGAATTAGGAATTGTTGAGCTAAACAATATCTCTCTCGAATTCTCTTCCCGCCCCTCTCAAGAATGAGCGATGTTCTTCAAGGATGAAGAATAAGAGATCAAGAACGACCGACACAAGACACTCGTTTCGTCACGCTAGCACCCAGAGAACGAGTGGTGTCGATCAGAGCTCATCAGAGCATGTGTGGATCACCGTTAGAGGGATTCTAGTTTGAATACTTACAAGCGAAACGAGATAATCCAGAATGGTCATTCTGGACAATCAACATCATCAACGAAAAACATACTGAAGATCCATGTATTATTTTCTTTATGAAATTAATTAAATTCATTATAAACATGATGTGCAAGATCATATCTAAAGGTTTCGGGCATCTTCATTCTTTATCTAAATCTTTGATTCTATTCTATGGATATTGGCGTTCATCGTCGTATTGATCCCGGAATAATCATTGATCATGGTAAAAATTAAAGTTGGGTGTCGACCCAACCTTGCTTCCGCTGCGCTTGGAACCTACACATAATGTGTGATCAAAAACTGGTTCTGCGTTCATAATTGGAGATATTGTCATATCTTAGAGATCACAAAAACAAACACTTGTTGCAACATCTTCAAATCATGTAGAAGTAATGACATTACCCAAAGCATGTTGAGAATATGTTTGATTGTGGTCTACGACTCAGCACATTCAAGTTCCAAGTAAATTATCTGTTGATTGTTGCCTAAGGATATTATTCGAAGATAATACTGCGTGCATCACACAATTAAAATATCTGAGACGTACTAAAGAAATAAAGATAATGGCAAGGACTTCATATACATCAGCGATTGGGTCAATCATGTATGTCATGCTATGTACTAGGCTAGATGTCGTCTACACATTGAGTGTGGTATGCAGATATCAAGATGACCCTGGTGACTGCCATTGGATGGAAGTCAAGACTATCCTAAAGTATCTGAGATGTACTAAGGATATGTTCTTGGTTTATGGAGGAGACGGGGAACTAGTCATCATATGATATGCATATGCTAGTTTCCAGACAGATCAAGATGACATGAAGTCGCAAACGAGATACATCTTCACTTTGAAAGGAGGTGCAGTGAGCTAGAAGAGCTCAAAGAAAAGTGTGGTCGCATATTCTACAACGGAGTCTGAGTATATCACGGCTTCTGAGGTAGCTAAAGAAGCAGTTTGGATGTGAAGCTTCATCTGGGAGCTGGATGTGATACATAGCATTAAAGATCTCATCACACTGTACTATGATAATACTGCAGCGGTGGCTCTCACAAAAAGCCAAGGACACATCAGCGGACGAAGCACGTACTTCGGAAGTATCATCTCTTGAGGGATTTTTCTCAGAGAGGTGAAGTTGCAGTGAGCAGTATTTCCACGAAGGACAACGTAGTGGACCCCTTGACTAAAGATTTGACTCAGCAGAAATATGATCATCATGTGTGGTATAGCGGACTGAAAGTCGTAGGCAGCTGGCTTTAGTCCAAGTGGGAGTTTGTAAGAGTTTGTGTCTTAGAACCAATGAGTTGTACTTTGATTACATGGATATTTAATGTATTTAAATATTAAACATCTTATTACATATTGTTCATTGTTCTGCATGACTATGATATAATAATGTTCTAGAGTATTTGTTGTATTGATATGGTCATAGAAGTTTCCCGTTATGATGAGAACCTTGAAATGGCTTAACAATATTCTTAAATATAGTTCTGCGGTTGGATGACATACTATGATGGGACACATAGCATGCAGATCGTCAGGTGCGAGTACTCGTAAACAGATGAGACTTTCTCTCATGAAGTTCGCACTTGGTAATATCCAAGATATGAGATTATGATAACAGACCCGCCGGTAGGAATTCCCCATGTTTTGGTGTCATCAGATATTTCTATCTGTGAGTGTGTCAAATGATCCTTAGACTTTATGATTATCATTAATATGTGTCACGACCCACACACTTTGATTTACTGACGAAAACTGTCACGCAGACAGTTGATGGGAAGTAGGGTACGTTGGGTGCGTCATGAATGGCATGTTATTAATGGATAAGTCAAGGAAGGATTTGTCTCTTCCATTTATGGAAGTTGATATCTCATCCATTTGATTGAAATAGAACCGCCGCACGAAATTTCATGGCATGGTGTAACGACGAGTTTATTTCAGGTAGTCAAAGAACGACATATCAAACATAAAAGTTGATGACACTATCATGAAACCTGCTTGATGAGATATTGCGACAAATGGATTATATTACACAGTGAGCGTTCGTATGCGGATGTCGTTGTTGCAACTTTAAGTTCTTTCTCTTGGGTGCCTTGACCCATTGCTAGACAGTACACTTGAACTTTAAGCAAGCCTGCCTAATGCCAATAAAAAAGAATCCTAGATGATTACACACTAAGTGTTTCTGTTGGTTTCGGTTAAATTCTATTTGAATTTAATTAATAAATATTATTATTGAGATAGTGGAATAGTTTTATTCAAGTTAAAATGATTGCAAAAATTAAATAAATATTTATTCACCAGAATGTGGATAAAATATATTTATTTATTTTATTGAACATTTAATAAATATTTATTTACTAGTTTATAAATAAAATAATTATTTAAGAGAACATATTATTTATTTATTTATTCGGGTGTTCAATAAATGGAAGTGGAGTTCGAGCGGACCAAGATCGGTCTGGTAGTAAAATAAATATTTGTACGCTGGTAAATAGTTATTTAACTAGTTGACACAAATTAAAATAACGCTGCTATTATTTTGTGAGGTGGAATTTTATTTATAATTTCATTTTGCACAAGTTGGTGCACCATAAATAATAACGCGATATTATTATTAATAGCATGTGTTTTCTCTAAAGTTATGAATGTGTTTAATTGCTGTTACGCAATTAAATATTGTAACTGAAACCTCATGTCTATAAATAGACACCTACGTTTATTGTGTCATGTACTGAACCGCACACTAGGTGAATTAAGAATTGTTGAGCCAAACAATTTTTCTCTCGAATCCTCTTCCCGCCCCTCTCAAGAACGAGAGATGTTCTTTAAAGCTGAAGAACATGCAATCAATAACGACCGACAAAAGACACTCGTTTTTGCCACGCTAGGACTCAGAGAACGAGTGATGTCGATCGGAGGTCATCGGAGCACGTGTGGATCACCGCTAGAGAGATTCTAGTTTGGATCCTTCCAAGTACAACGAGATAATCTGGAAGAGTCATTCCGGACGATCAATATCATCAACGAAGAAAATACTGAAGATCCAGGTATTATTTTCTTTATGAAATTAATTAAATTAATTATAAACATGATATACAAGATCCTCTCTAATGGTTTCAGATATCTTCATTCTTTATCTAAATCTTTGATTCTATTCCATGGAGATTGACGTTCATCATCGTATTGATCCCGAGATAATCATTGATCATGGTAAAAATTAAAGTTGGGTGCCGACTCAACTGCGCTTTCGCTACGCCCGGAACCTACACATAATGTGTGATCAGAAACTGGTTATGGGTTCACACATTTGGAGATACTGTCATATCTTAGATATCACAAAAACAAACACTCGTTGCAATATCTTCAAATCATGTAGAAGTAATGACATTACACAATGCATGTTGAGAAAATGTTTGATTGATGTCTACAACTCAACATATTCAAGAGCCAACTAAATTATCTAGTGACTGTTGCCCAAGAATATTTTTTGAAGATAATACTGCGTGCATCACACAATTAAAGGAAGACATCATCAAAAATGATTAGACAAAACACATACCATCAAAAATTTTCTCTTCCACACAAGAGTTATACAGAACAGAGATATCAACATGTAATATATTCGATGCAGCGACAACGTTGCTAATTTATTTACCAATACACTACCAACTGTTATCTTTAGAATGCTGTGTAGATTGCAAAATTTGTAATTTAACTTTTAGGGGGAGTCTACGTGGGTGTACTCTTTTCTTTATTCATGTTTTCAATCTCACAAGAGTTTTTTTAAATGTTTTTAATGAAAAAATATTAAAACATGTATGACATTGGTAGGGGTGTCCATCCCAATGGAGAGTGCTAGGTTGCATTTGAATGTGACTGTAGATTTCAACAGGGGTGGCTTGCCCACCCCCACCGATCCCCCTCCCATGTACCTATGGAAATGCTCTAATTACTGTCTCCTCCATTTGCTTCTCTTTCTCTATATTCAATTTCTACGTGTTTTTTATTCTTTGGTTTCATAACTGACTGGTGACTCCATTTTTCAAGAATTTCTATAAAGGTATGTTAAAAAAAATCAATCTGTAAAATAAATTAAAAAATGGATTTATGAATAAATTTATCATAATATGATAATATAATTGTTCTGGGATATCTTTGCCATTTACGTGATTTTCCATGGAAAAATTATATAACTGATTTTCGGTGGTGGGCAAGAAAAAGGTTAAAAAATCAATTTATTCTAAAAAGGCAAAACAGATATTTCATTGAGATAATTTATTTTAATAAATTTGAAATATATGATTCAATCAGTCTCTTGAGAAGTTTTTTTTTTTGTTTTATATTTTTTATCATACGAATCAAAAAGAAAAAAAAGTGTTATTTTTGATTGTAGAGAGGACACATCGAGTAGGGCCACCCTGGTAATCATTGTAGGCAGAAAATTAATGAGGATTGAAGAGGGTGGTGGGCTATGTGTGGTGAAAATTAGATCATATCCTCCTCCCATCATCATCACACTGCTGCAACCAGGCCCCATCCATGCCCATGTCCATGTTCATTTGTCCATGCATAACACCATGCATGCCCTCATGATCCGGATGGACGAAGAGTCAAACCACACCCACACTGTTCCTATCCCTTTAACAAAACAAATGCAACAGTTGAGAGAAAAAAGATACTGAAAGGGGAGAGAGCCATCATCTCATCACCATCATCATCATCCAAGATCATCATGACAACCAACACCATCATCATCTGTTGTGGAGGGGATTTGGACCGGAGGAGGTCTGCCGGTTCTGTGCGGCGAAGCCCCCTTTACGATCAGCGCCATTATTATTCCCCTTCCTCCTGCCGCCGCCGCCATCATCGTGTTCCCTCGATCGCACTCCGCCATCATGGAGCTTCACCGCGACACCGCCCCCCAGCCCGCTCCCGCGGCGGTCGCCGCCGGCGAAAGACGAGCCCCGCGACTGGGACACCAGGAATATCAGCAGCAGGAGCCACGCCATAATCCTATATTTCTTTCTTTCCTCCCTTTCGCCTCCCTCTGGTATGATCTCCGAAAAAGCTGTAACCCTAAATCCCAGAGCTCCCCGAGAAGACGCCTCCCCTCTGTTTTTCTTCCGTAGAAACCAATCGGGTCGGTTGGTTCAGAGACTCTGAGCAAGGGGG
This sequence comes from Viscum album, assembly GCA_963277665.1. Taxonomy (NCBI): domain Eukaryota; kingdom Viridiplantae; phylum Streptophyta; class Magnoliopsida; order Santalales; family Viscaceae; genus Viscum; species Viscum album. The sequence continues at coordinate 1,301,629,064 of OY728160.1, read as the reverse complement.
CTACCCAACGATAGTCAAAATGCAACCTATGAAACGAAAAGAAAGGGGGATGAATACTCATTTATTATTATATATATATATATATATATATATATATATTTGTTTTCCTCACTTTGAAATATGGTCACACACATTGAAAATGTGGCATGGGAATCTTTCATACAGATTATTGGAATAATATATATAAGATGAATTAATTGATGTGGAAGATTAAACAACTTTTCACTCTCAATGTTGATGCCCCCAAATCTCATCACCGTCTTCGCTTGAATATTTATACTATTCTCTTAATGTACTCATATAAAATTACATCATTCAATCATATTCAAATTCATTGATTTAAGCCTCAAAACTATATAACACTCTTATTAATATGCGTCAAATAATTTTTTTTTTAAAATAGAACATGGTGATTTTTTCAATATATTTTTTTCAATCAATAATTTACCTAAGCATTTTCTAATATATTGACACACGCATGTCACGGGGTGTGACAAGACCATTTTTTTAATTACCTAAGTATATTCTAGTGGTTTACCAAAGGTAGTTTCTCGGAGAGGAGTGGACGCAAAACAGTTTGTCACTTTTGGTTTGATTGAGAGATTTGATTTGATTTGATTTTGAGAAATTTGAAACAAAGAGTAGTTTAAATTGATTGATTTTAAAACAATTTGAGAAAGATGGTGATCGGAGCGGGTTTGGCTGGACTTCGTGCGATGTTATATTGGTTTTTCAATTTATGACCAATTCTTCTTATTACTGATAAGAGCGGGATTTATCGATTGAATCCTCATGCTCCCTTGTCCAGATGGTGAATGTGAGAATAAGCCTAACTGAAATCGCAGATTGGTGTACTCTCATTCTTATGTGTGTGTGTGAATGCAGTAGGTTCATTTGATTAATTCGGCCAATCCCTGTCCGGGTATCATTATTCACTAACAATCAATAGTTCATTCCACAATTCTGCGCATGTCCTAACAATCATTGAGTACTCACCACCCAACTCTAAACTATTCCATCATATACAGATCAGAGTTGAGTTGAGGGAGATTTGAATCATCGACCAAGGTAATTAACTTAAACAAATTTAATACCCTACACAATCGCATACAGAAATTAATACTATAAAAAAATGAAACCAAAATGAAGAAAATAGAGGATTTTTATTCAATATAATCCAAAAGCTCAAGCAAAGCTCAAAGGTCCAACTTCCCCCTTTTCTGATCACTCACCGAAACCACCCTTCCATGGATGGGGATGTCGAGTTGATTCGGGAGACGAGAGATATCGCATGAATAAAATGAAAATAAAGAAGGAATATAAAACAACAAAGCAGCGCCAAAAAAGAGTTTCCTCGTCCATACTTCTCCATCTCTAGTCGATCCTTTCCATCCCCCAAGCCCTCTATTTATAGAGATGAAGGGTAGCTTCGGGCTATCATAATTGGCTCAATTAATGGGTAAAATTCTTACTGGGTCTACAATGGGCGGTTAAAAGGTCTTCCACTATTAATTTCGTCGAATTCGCTTGTTTTTGGTCCTGTCCGAGGCTTTCACGTCGTGTAATTGATTTAGAACGTGTAATGTGCGGGGCCATGAATATTTTTCATTCTGTGTATTCTTTCATGTTACACGTCGTAAATGACTTACAAGATGTGTAATTTTGTTTTCCAACCAGTTTCACTCTAGCATATCCTAATTCCTTTATTTTCTATGTTTGAATTCTGATCCTTGACATCTTCAATATTCTGGTGTCGAGCCACGTCGTGTGAAGTGCCTTCAACCTGCTTATTTTTTTCTTTTATTTTTTTTCCAAAAAATTATGACATCCTGCAATGAATAACAAAAAAAAAAACAATTAAATACTGGCAAGATTAATCATTTAACATATATAAACAATATGTTTTATATTAAAATAAGAATGAAAAATATAAATCTCACATATATCTATTTGTTTTATTCCCCAAAAGTGTATCTCTTCTAATCTCATTAAATAAAAGTAATATATTGATATATATGTATTTATGTATGTATGTATGTATGTATGTAAATTAATATTCATCTCAAACTATACCCACATGAAAATTATATGTCCTTTAAACGTGCTCAAATTCATTGGTTTAGACAAGCTCAAGTACATTTAAACATAAAAATTACAACATTTCTATTTTTATGCATGATAATTAATACTTTTTTTTATTTCATTCATTTAGGTTTAGTTTTTATATTTTTATTCTCTTTCAAATATTTTGAAACTTTCATATTTAATTTTGATTCTTATCTTATATTTTATATTATGTATCAATTGTTATATTAATTGATTTGTAGAGATATTCCAGTCCATATTGGAAAATCCTTTAAACAAGAGAAGTCATCAAGAGTAGATAATCACATTGATACATGTTTACCTATCTTTCCACCATCACGATGGAAAAATGCACATGATGCATGCAGATTTTAACAATAATGGTTGGTGAGACTAACTTTGGAGTTTGTGTTTAGGTTGTGTTTGTTATAAAATTGATGAATGTGAAGTGTTTAGAGGGTGAATCAAGGTATACATAGATAATTGGAAGAGGTATAGACTTTGAAAGAAAACATTGTGTTGTACTTGTGGAAACATTTTGGTTCATGCTTTCTGTATAAGATCTTTGTGTGTAAGTTAAATAACGAAAAACCACAACATGGTGTATGATTGAGGCACATGAAGAAGTTGTTTTAGTGATGCATTTAAAGGAGAAACCATAAACTTTTGGTCATTTATCTTTTATCGATTTGGAGGTTTTGAATCAAAAATCAAATGATCTTCAGAATTTTATCAACATTGTGGTAGTGCTTGAGGTTCCAAAAATAATTGATAAACATCAAGGTAACCTTCTATTTGAAATATAGTAGGCATAAAAATCCATTTATAAAATTGGAAGAATGAGAATAACAAGTTGTGTTCATGGTTATTATAGGGAAAGCTGTAACATCAATCCCTGTGAGAAACTACATTAAGAGTGGATTAATATCATGGTTTATAATCATTTTATGGAAATCAACAATATTACTCCTCATTTGAAACATCTAATAAAAGTAATTAGTGGCATAAAAAATTGTCATTTTATTGGGATGATTACAAGTGCTACTGGAATGATTAAGGCCAAAAAACCACATTGTGGAATATGTGAAAATGTTATGTTGTTCCAAATTCTAATATGTAGAGCCATCTATTTTTCTTGACTGGTCATGATTTCTAGCTTTGAATTTTAGGAGCACATGTTAAATAGAAAAAACCACTTTGAAATTTATAAAAATATGTGTCCATATTTGTTCTTTCTATCTTTATGAGATAAGGAATGTTTAGGGAATTGAATAAATAATTCTATTAAACTATTTTGGATGAAATTAATGGGGATTTGACCAATATGTAATGAAGGGACATAGAAAAAAGATCAAGGGATATTTTAAAAGAAGATTTATATAGATTTAAAAATTTCTCTATAAGATTATGTTTTGGAAGTGATGAAAATTATGGAAGAGAGAGGGGATTAGAACAAAACTAGAGACTATTTTTTTTATTTGGAATTCTAAACAAGAAGAAAAATAACTTGATCTAACCATGTTATGAAAGATAAAGTGGAGTTCACTATCACACCATCTTGTTAAATTAATTATGACTAATATTATCATGGTTTTTAGTCAAAATTAAATGCAAGGATGTGATCCAAATAAATTGTGGGAAGGGTGTGTGTGAGTAGAGAGAGAGAAAGTGTGACTCCTAACAATCGTTAATCAATGACATTAATATTTCAAGTAAGATAAAAATATAGTCATTATTACTTACTGGATTGTTCTCTACCACATAAGTGAACAAGTAAATAATTATCTTCTCCATGATTTATTTGATTTACTTGTATATGACAGTAAGGGTTAAGAGAAAGCGTCCTAGAAATCTTATGGAGAAAATACAAAGAGGGAACTAAATTTAAATTGATTAAAATTATCATAAAATAAATCAACCACACTCTCAGGGAATCTTCCATGTAGTTCTAAAAATTGGTATTAGTGGCGGTTTTACAAGTTGGCCTCTTCTTAAAGCAGTAGATTAGATCTTGGAAAATTCGGTGAATAAAAAAGGTGTGCCTATCTTTTATTGATATTATTTCTAGTTATGAAAAAATTTGATGTTTCACCAATTACAATATATTGGAATGAAGGTTTATGTGACTATCATATATTGTATCACCATTGGAAATATCTTTAGAAAACTCTTGAGGAAATACAAAAAATGAGTTGAGTGTGAATGAAAAAGGAATTAATGTGTCAGGGGAAGCACCACTCAATACATTTCACATAAAGATTACGGGTTTTACATAATCCAAATCAATGTAGAATATCCTTATAAATATATATGACAGCGATTCAAAGATGAAAAATTTGAAACTCAAATTTTTGTGAAATAATTTTGAATGCCTAATGATATAACCCTTCAAAATAGTTGATACATTCTTCAATTGAGTCATTGAAGTTTTCAAGGACATGTGTGGATAACATGTGGTCATTGAAGGTGAACGTATTTTCAAATAGATTTTAATGATACTTTCTACCTACTTTTATATAATGTTATTCATAATTGAGGATCGGGGTCTCAAAAATATTTTTATCTATGATCTTTAAGGCGCATTTAAATAATACAATTTTAAGTTTTTAACATATATTTTTTTATTTTTAAATTCATTTATTAAATGATGTTTTTGTTAGCGATGTCACAAATATATTTTTAAATTACTTATAAAAAACGATGTTTAAAATATTTTATCATGTTATTTAGTTAAAAATCATTTTTGTAATATTTTAAATATTATAATTAATATATATTTTCCATATTGATTATATAAAATAACTGATGTGGTAAAAATATTCCATACCACTTATAAAAAAGAGACATTAAATGTATTTTTTTAAAACAGTTTCATTGATTTTCCTCACTTGTTATTATTATAATAGATGTAAAAAATAGTTTTTTAAAAAATATAAAAATAATTAACATATCATCTATTTTCTCCAAAAACAAAGAAAACATAATAGAGAAAAAAAAGAACCAAAAGTGAATAATTTACTATACATACATATACATTGAATTCAAAATACTACTCACAACTAAATGGTAGGAAAAAAATTACAAGAAATTATAAACCAATATAATAGAAAAGTGGAATATAAAAACTTGAAATTATATATAACAATAATGATAACTAATTTTTAGCAATCCTCCTTCCTTGATTGTTATGTTGCCAAAATTTCATTTATTCTATAAAAATAGAGGGGATTGGGCTTAAGAACCAATTTATATTAAAATAATGATCATAAGAACATGTATATGTAAAAATTATTATCAATAATGTGAAAAAATAGACAATAATTGGTTTTATTGAATATTTAAATTAAATTATCAATGAATTTTGGAAAATAATAAATTCCTACGCAGATCTTTTAATCATTAGTTTTATTGAAAAAGTAATGAATATACTGTATTTCCTATAATCTAACCCAAATTTTATTCCAAATATTTAACATCCAAGATAAAAATTTAAGTTGCCTTTATCCCATAAGTAGTATATATAGTTAGAGGCGTTGGGGGTGAAGGGAATGATGAGCTGTGATAACAATGTATAATGATGTCAGGAGGCATAAATGAAGGGTGAAAGATATGTTTTAAAACCTCCTTTAATAAACATTAATAGGCTCTAAACAAGGGGACATGCAGAGTATCAAGGGTAAAATATTTAAGAGTGATGGAAAAGAGTGGTTCAAAACAAGAATGAAAATATCTGGGTAGTGAAAAGATGCCGATTTCCCATGTTTTATTTTCGAATATTATATGGATTACTTTCGGAGCTAGGCACTGAGACAATGTGAGATTCTGAGGCTCGGTGTACCCATTTTTTTTAAAATATATTAAATATATTAAATATAATGCATGAATTTTTTTTCCTAAAAAAGTGGAATAACTCCTAAATGGAGGATCAGATAAAAAATATAAGGCCTCTATTGAGTATAGAGTATGAGTTTCACCATAAGTGTGATATAACCTTAGAACATATCAGACGTTAGGGATGGGGTGTGGTCATGGACGTATGTTTAAATAAAGTAAATAAATAAATTTAATTAATTACCCTAACTTGATTTTGTCCTATAAATAAGATGTTATGAGAAAATCCCAGGGTTAGCTACATAACCTAGGATATTTGAGAGAGAGAGAGAGAGTTGGAGGAGTTTTCGTTGGCGAACGATGATCGTATCATGGATCATTGATTGGTGTGCGAGGAAACTCAGAGATCTCTCCAATGACAACGACAAATAACCATTCTTTACCAGCGATTGATCCAAATAGAGGTATAATGTTATTTTATATGAATTCTATCCATGTTTATTTATTTCTATGATGAACTCAAATCAATCGTCTAACGGATCAATCATATTGTGGGTATGAGATTATCTACAAAGATTATTAAGAAAAATAATTTGTTTTTATTTTAGATATTCATTCTTCATTCTAAAAATAATGGATCTAGGACAACCGAACATAACTAGGATTCATTCCTTTTTGGCATGGTTCTTGGATTTCTCCCACCATTCTTCATGAATTCATCATTGATGTTTGTTTGACTTGTGGTTCAACTAGAATATTAGATAATCAATAATTGCACACATATTTCATGGTGAAATGGATTGATACCATAGATCCGGGTTTGGACCAACATTGGAATCAATCAACGATAATGGAAATGATGGATCGAGGATAGATTTGATATCCTCAGTTTGGGAGGGATGTGAAACTGTGATGGGGACCAAAGAAGTTTATTTTCCCATGAATTTGTGATACCCCGACCTCTGAGCGGGGACGCGATTCGGATTTCCCTATTCTAGGGTTTCTTCTCTGCATCCTTCTCCTCCCCTCCTCCGGCGTGACTCAGAGAGGCTCGATTTCAGCTTCTTGGAACGAGGGTGGTCTTGGAATTGTTTCTGGCATGACCTCAGCTCTGTCTAGTCTCACTTTGGCGTGGCCTCATGTCGGCTCTGGTTTCGCCTTGGATTCTTGGATCTCGGCCTTGTTTACGGTGCGACCACGGTGTCGGTTCCGGTGGCCTTGGCTCCTTTTGGATCTGTCTCAGCATGGCCTTGGTTTTGGCCCTAGTGTTCCTGGTGCTCGAACTTGTCTTCGACTTCGTTCAGTCTCATTTTGGATGGCCTCGATGCCGACTCCGATGTCATCTTAGTTTTCTAGTTCTCGGCTTCTCAGTTCCGGAGTAGCCTCAGCTTGGCCTATATATCGCTCGACATGGGTTTAGCTCAGTTTTGGCCTTAGCTTTAGTTCTGGTGTGGACTCAACTTTTGGGATCTTGACCTTGGATTCAGTGTGGGTTTGGCATCAATCCTTGGCTTGACTCGGCAAAGGTGTGATCTGGTGTTGGTTCCGGCGTGGCCTTAGCATCGTCAATTGCCCCAGTGTGGCTCCAGTGCTGGCTGCGGCTTAGCCTTGGCCTCCTAGTTATGGAATCTATCTCCGTTGTGGCCTCGACGTCAGCTCTGGTGTGGAGTGGTCTCGTCTTAGTTTCATCTGTTTGGCGTTGTTTCTGGCGTGGCATCATTGCGTCCGGAGTATCTTCGAGGGGGGAGGATTTTGGTCTTCTTTTGGCATTTGGTGGTCCCGTGACTTTTACTGGTGCTTTGTTTTGATGTTTTTGATGCTGAATGGTATGAGTGTGGTTTTGAGATGTCATCTTTGTCTGTGCGAACCGGCTGCAACATGCAGAGCTTTCATCTGACGTCAGTTCTGGCATTTGGGATGCAGGAATTTGGAAACTTTGATGATGTGGAAATTCTCAGACTCGACCACATGGAACATGCCTCAGAGGATGATTCAGAGCTGGAAGTTCATCTTTGCAGTGTTTTTCGGATTTGGATGTTTGAGGGGGTATGGTGTTTTCCATCAGATCAAGTCTGTGCTTTGACACATGACACTTTCTTGCCACACAACCATGCAATGGTGGAGATCCTCATCATGATCATATACTGGGAAGGGGCATCTTCATGTTTTCAGTTTGGTTTTATGCTCTTAACCTTCAGTTCATGATTTGTCTTAAGTCATAAAGTCAGTTTGGGTTCCCTCATTCTTCCCTTAAAAAAAGTTTTATTATAATAAAAAAATTTAGGCCTTCAGGATGTTGGATGGATGGATGGCCTGAATCCATTGAGTAGTGATGGTGAGGTCTGGTTGGTCCAGATTGATGCTTATTGTCTAGATAAATGGTGGAAATCAGGAGCGGGGATGGTACGAGCGTACACAGAGGAAGAATAGTGGGTTTTATGAAATCCCACATAACACAACATGTATTCTAAAATTACACGCCATGGGGACACCCCTAGGGGGTTCTAGGGTTTCCGTATGAAGTTAAATATTACACAGTGTGACTCGACTTGGCAGCTCGATGTGTACTTGGAAGGTACATGGGAATTGGAACAAATTCCCATACAAGGATACAGATAGCCGGAAATAGACATAGCTAGGAGTACATGGGATCCAAAACACTGTTTACTCAGACATGGACACAAATAGAGGCACAAGTCATGATACACAGACAAGACCTGGTGCTGAAGGGACACACCATATACTACTAGTACACACTGCATAATCCTTCAAACATGTCTTAGAGACCTTTTCCTCTTCATCCTGGACAAGTTTCATTAGGATGTATTCCCTTGATCCATTACCTGAGGGTTAGTATGGAATCATGTCATATTCATAGGATGGTGATCCTTTTAGAGGGACTTTAGTTTTGGATAGATTTGTTGCAATCCTTCCATGAGGCCCAAAGTGAAATACTCTATCATCATCATTTCTTAGGTGGATTTCTTGGTATTGTTGTGACCAACACTACGTGGGCATCAATCCTCTACTTAGTGGGTTATTCCAGATTGAGTTATTGGTATAAACCATTTCCTTAGGCGTGATCCTCATATTTGTATCATTCTCTTTAGACTTCAAGTGTGTATTTCTTATGGCGAGTCCTGATGAGCATGACATATTGGATAGACACAATCAGTGATATTTGACTTATAGAGTTTGTTATCCTGGATGAGTGCTATGTGGATCCTTTGATAAAGAATCCTAGGCTGACATCACAGTTGAGACTTAACTTGATACCATGTGTCTTTGGTTATTATATATGGATGTTTTTTATATGTGTTGTAGACATATACATGTGATGAGCTGACTGTTATTCTTAATGTTATATTATTAGTAATTTCAGGGTGTCCTTTTGAGTATTATTATAGTCACCCGTGCATGGGATTTTCCCACATGTGTCATGTCTTATATATATGATCAACCATTATACATAGTCCAAGAGGGACTAGGACCAGGAAGAGTTTAGTGATCCAGACAGACCGAGGTGTGTTCCTGCTGTTACCTTGACAACAGTCCCCTTCTACATTTTTAGATTGGAATTGTTTTAAGTTTCTTTGTGGTGGGCTTATATTTGGGAATTTTTCTTTGCATTATTTTTATTGTACTATAATTATGGGATTTTAGATGAATTCATGCATGGTTATCAGTTGTTTTACATTTCATCATTGTATGATCTTGGAGATGTGTGAGTGCGTACATATACATTAGGATAAGGCCTCCCATGTGTATGATATGCCTACTCGGTGATGGTATTCATACCTTAGACTATTGGATGTGGGCTTGGGGAGTTATGGCATGGGCCCCATTGGGATGGGTTGTGACAGAGTAGCAGTAGAGCAGTCGGTTCCACCTTATGATCAAAGCCTGCGAGATTGGTTAGGGGAAACAATGCTAAGTGTTTCGAGTTCATCTCCCAGGACAAGGAATCTAGTGTTAGTGTGGCAGATAACGTATCCATTCACTAGGACTATGAAAACCTACTCACTGATTTGGTATATGTAGAAATTGGTTTTAGGTAAAAAACTAGTATATGAATCATATAAGAATGAGTTATGGTTTCCATGTCCTTCTTGAGTCATCTCTCCAAATATACCCACTGACCATGGTACATCTTGTCTCTTTCAAGATAACTCCACGATGTTTTCTATCCTGGATTCAGCATCAGGATCATAAGGATGATCCTATCAGTGATGAGGCTTTGATATAGGGACATGTTTATAAGGTGTTCCCTCCAGGTGGTGCACCATTCATACCACCACCTGTCAAGCAGAATATAGTACCAATAATACTAGTGGATGAGGTGAAAAGGCAGAGCGTGCTTCATATGTTTTAGTAACAGTGATCCCTTAGGTTTGAAGGTGATTCTGAACCATAGGTAGCTAAGTAATGACTTTAGGTGGTGAAATGAGTTTTCTGTATTTTCTGAACACTGGTAGATCTGATGGTGGTCCTGGAAGCTAGCCTTCTCCATGGATCTATAGAAATATGGCGGGGCTTAGTGACCCAATCGTTTGGTAAGGAGACTCTGTCATGGTCAAAGTTAGAGTGCCATTTTAGAGAGTAGTTTTATCCTGCTAATTTAAGGGCTACACGCATCTAGAAGCTTTTACAACTTCATAAGGGTAGTAAAACTATGGATGAGTATTCATCGAGGTTAACCAGCCTCTCTAGGTACTCTATGGATATGTTTTATGATAATTTCTTTCAGGATCAGACCTTTGATCAACGAATATGTAGATAAATATGATAAATCATGATACCTTTGTGAATTACTACCTATGATGGGGGTGCTAGAACATTCCTTGGTAGTCGATAGTTTCTTAGCTGAAAAGATACAGACAATTTTTGATGGAAGTGGAAACACATAAGAAGAGACTTCAGTAGTAGGGAGTTGACATCAGATTTAGGGGCATGGACATGCGGGACATTTTAAGAGGAAATCCCAGGATAGAAGGTATGTGGTTCAAAGCTCACAGAATGGGTCTAGTTGTCCTAGGGAGAGGCAATTATACTCTTGTGATGATAGGGTAAATATCGTGCAGGATTGTCTAACCCACCGTACACCAAAAATAGATGTAGTAGATAAGCCACCTAGGTAGAGGCAGTGGTAGGAGAAAACAAGTCTTTAGGGTGGTAGAGGCGGAAGAGGAGCTGGGAGAGTATCTGGAGGTGGTAGGCATTATTACTTGTTTCCACCACTATACCCAGGTGGTCCACTCCAGGATCAGGAAGCTGGGGGACATGGGTGAGGGAAGCTACAAGTGGTCTTATGAACCAGAGGCTCTAGGGATGATATATGTCTTTTCTAACATTGTTGCAGTATTGATAGACATAGGTGTGAGTCATTCCTTTATTTCCACCCATCTGGTTCGATACATAGAAATTCTAGTTGAGCCCTTGGCTTGACCCTTATGCTTAGAGGCTCCCATTGGAGGTGACTCAATGATCACACACTTCTATCGACAATATTGTTTAACTCTTGGAGGTGAGAGTTTCATTTGAGATCTCTTTGTAGCAGCAATGAGGCATTATGATATTATCCTAGGTATGGACATGTTATCTAAAATTCATGCCTAGATAGACTATTTATAGCAGAGGATGTGGTGTTTCTTCAGTGACGAGACTAGGTTTTCTTTTCTGGGTGAAAAGGAAACCTGGGTAACACAAGGTGGACCCATTGATCAGTGTGCGACAAAACTCAAGAATCTCACCAATGAAAATGGAACAAAACTTTTCTTCACTAGTGATTCACCAAAATCATGGTCAGATTTTGTTTTATTAAGATTTTATCCCCATTTATATATTCCTATGATAATCATGAATCAATTTACCAATATATTGATTCCCGGATTGGTCATATGGAGGATGTGGGATTATCTGCAGGGATTATTGGGATTTTTTTTTGATTTTGGATCTTCATTAATTGTCATAATGGAAATAGATCAAGGATAACTGAACACTGATGAGGTTCATTCCACTTTTTTATGTTTCCTAGATTTCTCCCATCGTTCTTCATGTGTTTATAACCGATGTTCATTTCCCGAGGGTTAGTGTGGAATCACATCATATTCATAGGATGGTGATCCCTTCATAGGGACATTATTCTAGGAAAGAGTTGTTGGAATCCTTTTGTGTGTCATGGAGTGAGATCCTCTATCATCATATTTCCATAGGTGGATTTCTTGGTGTCATAATGACTAATGCTATATGGGCATCAATCATATCCTTAGCAGGTTATTCCAAAATGATTTATTGGTATACCCCATGGACATCCATGTGATCCTCATATGTGTATCACTATCTTTATAATTCTATCATGTATTTCTTATGGCGATACCTAATGATCTTGACATCTCAGATGGATTCCATCAGTGCTATCTGAATCGTAGAGTGTGTTCTCCTGAATGAGTACAGTGTGGAATCTTCAACTAGGAATCATAGGAAGACATTACAGTTGTGACTTACATTGATAATGTGTGTCTTTGTTGAGTATATCTAGATATTATTATTATATGTTTTTTAGACATATACTCATACTAAGATGATTGTTATTATTTTTTTATGTGCTACGTGATTTAAAGGTGTCGTACATGGTATTGTTATACTCACCCTTGCATGGGATTTTCCCTCATGTGTCATGTCTTATATAGATGATCATCCTTTTGATGGAGTCCTAGAGGAACTAGGAACATGCAGAGCTTAGTGAACCAGAAAAAATGAGGTGTGTTTCTGTGGTTACCTTGATAGTAGTCCCCTTATATACTTTCATATTAGAAATATTTTCAGTAACTTTGTGGTGGGATTGTATTTAGACCTTTTTCTTTCCAGTACTTGTTTTCATACTCTAATGGTGGGATTTTAGAAGTATAGATTAATAGTTATTAGTTTTTTTTACATTTTAGTATTGTATGAGATTGGATATGTGTGTGCGCTTATAGGTACAATAGGATAAGGCCTACCATGTGTGTGATATACCTACTCAGTGATGGTCACTAGCCCCTAGTCTATTAGAGGTGGTCTTGGGGAAGTCATGACACATTCCTCATTGGGACGGGTTGTGATAGGAAGGGTTAGGCTTTTATTATTAAAATTTTCAAAATTTTTATTGTATTATCTAACATGAAAAAGTGACCATGCTCATTTTTCACATCAGTTACTTATATATATAGTTTTAAAAATATAATTGATTATATATTTAATGTTTATTTTATAAATTACCAATGTTAAAAGTTTCAATGGTGAAATTTTTAATATTATTTATTTATTAACCAATGTTAAAATTTTTAGCAATTCAGTATTTCAAGAATATTACAAAATAATCAATGATGAAAAGCTATTCTACTCTAGTTAAAAAATAATTTATTTTTTATCCTTGATGTAAAAAATTATTTTTTACTAGTTTTGGTTAATTAATAGACAAAAATGAATTAAGAAGCCCACATTTTTTATAATAAATCAAAGGAGATAACATTATAGACTATAATTACGTTGTTAATCGAGGAATATATTTATGATGATAAAGTGGAAAAGTTATTGACATTCTATCCTCAAATCTCAAAATGGGTAGTGAGAAAATATATGTAAAACATCCACATGAATACTTTAAGTATGAAAAAAGTCACTATTTATATTTTATGTTCCCCAATAAATTCAAATATGATGATGCAGATGAGGATGCACCAAGAAGGCCCTCTAAGAAAGTGTATCAGAAAAGGTTTAATCATAGAGATAAATATTTTATACCAATAACACGAGTCCACTAATAAATTAAAATATGGTAGGATTGATGATTTTAAAGACAATGTTGAAGTTGTTATGGTTGTATTCATCAATTACTTAAAATTTGATGAAGAGATAATATAAGATAAAAATTAGTAATAAGTTTTTTAATTGATTGTCAAACTATAAATTTCATTGTATAAAATTAATTTCTAAATATAACTTTCATATAATGATATTTTTCATTTGAGATTTAATGTATACATTTAATAACAATAATAATAAATTGATACCTTAAAGAAGGACATTGAAGGATTGATCTATATAAATTAAAAAAACTAGAAAATATTATTGAGTTAATGTAGAAAGTAGTAGAACAAGAAAATATAATTTAATTAATGACTTCCATAATTAAATAAATGATGAAAATGATTAAATAGATAAAGGAGAAATTAATTAATGTTTAAAGAAAGTTACAAGATCAGTTAATGATTTAAAAAAATGGGGTTGTCATATAAAAATTATAAAATTCAAGAGTATACATGATGAAATAGGAAAATAGGATATTGGTGAATCCACAATGGAATAATAAGACTTACTTAAAAAATATACATTATATTCCAAAATTATTGTTTACTTGGGATACCAAGAAAATCATGTAGAAATCAAACCACAAATTAAGAAGAATTGTGTGTCTCTAAGAGAGAATATTGGGTTGGATAAACATAATATAATGAAAATTATATAAAATAAAACTTAGAAAAACCCCCATAAAAAAGTTTTTATTATTATAGAAAGATTTATTAATGAATTTTAGTTTTCTACATTGTAAAAAAATGAGAACTGTTGAATTATCCTGAAATAAACAAAGGAGGATCAATAATTCTATTCATTCTAAATAAAGAAATATTGTTTTTATAGATACCTTTTTATATAGAATGAGTAAATAAATAAATTTTATTTATATCAATAATGGATAAAAGAATACCCATGTAAATTAATAGTCTATCTCTAAGGAGTTTTTAGTAATTTGATTCAAGAATTAAGATGAAATTTCTTTATTTATTATATATATTATAGTAAAAAATAGATCTACCATTTATTTATGATCAAGTGGAAATAAAGAGATCAACTGATACAAATAAATTTACTTGGGAATAAAAAAGTAATCAAGAAATGGAAAATTTTGTTGAAGTTTCTCTTAATCCAATAAATGGTGAAGAATTATAAACACTAAAAAACAGATGTTTTCCCACATGATGGAAAATATTAATTTTTTTAATAATTAAAATCATATGTAGGATAAAATAGCGTGGTTACCCAATGACAGGACACTCTAAATTAAAGGTTATCCAAAATCAAGTATTGGTGTCAAAGACATGTGAAGAGATAATGTGTTTTTCATGGATGAACTGAGGAACAATCTCCATAGTTAAAGTCCCAATTATGACTCTAGTATCTTTATTCACTTTAAAAAAAGTATTATATAATCAATGGGAGATATAAATATTTGGTCACAAAAATAATATGAAAAAGAGGAAATATTTATAAAATAAATGAATATAAAGTATTTTGTTTCATAATAATTGAAGATAAGAATATTTTTTTGCACTAATAACTTAAACACATAAAAAAAACTCAATTGAAGAATTTTCAATGTATGGTGGATCCAAGAACATCCCCACATTATATAGATATTCAATAAATACATGCCCTATCTTCCAAGAATGAAAAATTAAAATGAATTCATAAAAAAATGGAAAATAATGAAACTAGTTTCCCATAATTGGTCTATGATAATGTATGTGGATCAATCAATTCAATAACATTTTTAAAATAAATTTATTATATTATTTTAATTGATTATTATAAATAGATGGATTATATTATTCAAATTCGATATAAAACAAATGTGTATGATTATATTAAAATACATTGAAGAGTGTTTAAGGATATGTATAAAAGAAATATTGTAACTCTAAGATTTGATAATGTAATGAAGATTAAAAACTATTAATTAAGGTGTATCTAGAGAGCCATGAGATATTTCACTTAGTATTAGTAGTATGAAAACCTATAAAAATGGGTATTTAAAATAAAAAACTATTTAATACAAAACATTGTAATGAAAATGTATATTCCAAAAGGGATCCTAATAAAATTTTGTAATAAAGAAGAAATGAAAGTGATTTAAATACAAAACTGATCATTTTCAAGCCTATGTAAAGATAATACAATATAAAATATATGTTATAAATATATTCCAAGTCTAAAATAATTTATAGTTTTTAGTAATGATTTTTTCATCCTAAAAAGTAAGGGATGTGAGAGTAAAGGAAATGAAGGTATCATTCATGGATAATATTTCATAAGAAAAACATAGTTTTTTTAATAAAAACCCAATAAATATGATTAAATGTTGGTATGTCACGATCTTTAAGATCAAAATATAACTTAACCAAACAGTGAGAAAATCTTAGAGAATATTCAAAAGGTAGCTAATATTTGAAGAAATTAAGAAGAAATTATATGATTTTTAAATTTATTCCAAAATCAAAGTTGATATTATAATAACAAAAATCTCTTGAAAGTAGATTATTAATAGATTTTGATGATAATTTTTACCACAATTAAGGATTAGATATTATCAAGCTAAAAAGAATTTAAAATAATTAAAATAGATATAAGATCAACCATATTTAATATATTGTTAAATAAAATGGTTTATATTTAGAAAATAGATGGATTTGAGCTTAAAAATGACCATAAAAGGATTTTAAACTCTAGAAGGCATTTTATAAATGAAATTATGTTCCATGAGTATAGTAATCTTGATTTTTATTTGTTTTTTTTTAAATATAGGATTTATGAATGGTGTAATTGATTAACATATTCATATTAAAAATAATTTTTAATATACTTTTATGGTGTTAATATAGATTTTAGACATCAAATTTGGAAAATAAAAATAATAAAGTTGATAATTGTTCGCTAAAATGATGAAATGTAAATATGATATGTCATTAATAGGAGAAAATATATCTTAATTGGTATTCGAGTTATTATAAAATTTATGGTAAATTCATTTATCAAACTAAATATATTTAGTATGTGTTTAAGAGTCTTAATATGGATCATAATAAGTTGATAGTAATTCCAATTGCAAGGAAAAAAACATGAAAATGATAAATATGGAAATCAATTAATTTCAAAAAGTACCAAAAAATATTTTAAAATATATTTTATTTGATATTAATATAACCTAATATAGTTTATTCCACATTCCTAGAGACAAAGTACCAATGTAATCTAAATTATATTCACTTATATGTGGTAAATTAGATACAAAGATATAATTATGGGTATAGAGGATTATAAATTATATTATTATTTAAAATATTATTATAATTTGATGAGTTTTATCAATGTGGACTATGATGGTTTGTTTTATTATCAAAAATTCAAATATAAAGATGATTTAGATTTTGAAATCATGTTCATATCATGGTTGATCAATAATAACATCTCATATCACGTAAAACATTAGATGAAATTTATATATCTTCAAATTTACCAAGTATGTAATTTATTTGGATGAAGAAATAATTAGAAAATTTGTGTCAAGAATATCTCACATCTTTATTTTTTTGAAAATAGGAGTATAGAAAATTTTAGTAAGAATTTGGTTCATCGCTCTATAACATCACACGTTGAGATAAAATTCATTTTTAGTAAGGAAAATGTGAGGAAAATGTTATGAAATTAATGTACATACCTATTTCATATCAAGTGACTGATGTGACAACAAATTCACTTAAGATAAATATTTTAATGAAATATATTAAAAATTATTGTTATTCAACCTCATTCCATTTAAAGGGACAGATAAAAAATCCTTCCCTTATAACCATTTAGACCTTAACAACACGTTATTTTGTGAATTTTGGCTATTGGAGGTGTCGAGTGAGAGTTTATAGGTTTTATGGAGGTGAGATTTGAGTTTTTTTATATATGGGGTTCACCATTATATAGAGATAGTAGTGGTGGAGGATGTTTTGTCCCTGTGGGCATGGTGAACCATGTTTTTTGTATTTGAGGTTGGGAGATATGGTCATTTGGGATTATGGTCCACTAAAGGGTATAAAACACCTATAGTGGAAGGAATTTTTCCCAGGAGATTTCCTTATGTGAAATTGTGATGATCTCATACCATGGTAGAGGGTGTGGCACTGCTTAAAACCTTAAAAAATTCTCTCTGTAGAAAATCAAGGGGTATGGAATGCCCAATATGAAGGGAGTTTTGTCTGTAAAGTTTCCTTGAGGGAAACATGAACCCTTGAAACACCAGATAGATGATCATGGTGGCACAAAGTTAAGGGGGGTAATCAAGTGGAATGAGGGAGGAATTAAATAGAGAGATGTAGATCTCTATGCCGTAGAATGCGGTGTTGTGAGGTGAAATACTGAAGGAGTATTCCATGTATCATAGAGAGAGCTATGGTGGCATTCAAGAGAGATAAGATAGTGTCCTATACATTGTAGATTATGGTGTGTTGTCAGCTAAAGTTTTTAATATAGTTCTAAAAAATTTGTGAAGTTCATAGGACCTACCTTTTGAATGAGAGCACCACAATCATAATCAGAGTCACCACATCATAGTGGAGGCCATTCACACTTCCTATATAAATAGAGGGATGACCTCCCTTGGTTTGAATTTTTAATCACTTAATTCGAACCATAGTCGACCCTAGGCCCTCTATTTTCTTTCCACCCATATTTCTTGAGGGTTTAAACCTCTTGGTTCATTGGGATCAAAATATATTGGATCAAGGTAAAAAACTTCATATTTTCTTCCATCCCTTATTATTTTATCCTTTCAAAGGTTCTCTATAGTGATATTATTCATTTTTGGGTTGAGGTTTGAGCATAGTTTATTGTTGGGTTTTTGTATTTAGGTTCTGGAGTATTTTCTTTCATGTTTAGAGGTTGTTGATCCTTGATTCTACTATTCTTTTATGGTTATTTCTCAAATGTTTCAAATCGAGGTAGGGAATTCGACAACTCGATATTATTTTGTAAATGGTGGGAGTTTTATGCCTATGATTTATTTGAGTGGTTTTTAATAAATGAAATAATGGATGATAATAAACCTGACTAAAATAAATTTAAAGTATATGGTAGTAATTTACATGTTCATTACTGGTTTCTAGTTATTTCTTAATGACGATGATTTGTTTGTTGCTTTTTTTGAGAAATTATTATTGTTGTTGTAAATTTTTTTTCCCTAATGAAAATCATCTATGGAAATAAAGTTTCATAAAAGGTTAATAATTTAAATATAATAATTAATTAGATATGTGAAGATGAAATTATTTTATGGCTGTTCATATAAGTAATACTAAGTGAATATGAAATCATGATAAAAAGGGGATTTATGATTGTGTTTTTGTTAGGTTTTGAACATGAATGATGTTATTGGTATTTTATTAGTTATTTTATTTCTATGTATGTTGAGGAATAATATGTGGTGTTTTTATTATTGGTTTGGGGAAGTGATATGTGTCAGGAAGTGGGGTTGTAGTTGTTCATTGTTGTAGATAGGCTATAGTAGTTGTTGATGTGTGATAGTTAGGCCATGGTGTTGGTCTGTGGTTTGGGAGGTAAGTAGATTGATAGGTTGGTTAGTCATGAATTGCAGAGATGAAATTTCAAATGAATTCTAGTTATGAAGTGTGGTCCGAAATGGTAAAACTGGAAATAAGGCATGGGCTATGAACAAATATACTTATGTGGTACATGAAATGATTAATGTTGAAAATGAATGATTAGTGGTTGTAAAAAATGTGGGTGATAAACTGGGTAGTTTTCCATTAAAAATAAAAAATAAATGGCATAATGAACTCAACATATTTATTAATTAGTAAATCTATAAAGGTTAAATTATGGGTTGGAATGGAAATATAGGGAGATTATTTTGGCAGTTTCATGTGATTATTTGGGGATGGGTTTCATTAATAAATAGAAGTAGTGGTAGTGTTTTGTGATGTTAGTGTAGTGATGGTAATGGGTTTGTATATGTGTAGAATATTTAGGTTGTGATAATGTGTTTTTATTTATATATATGATGTAATTTTTCATATTTTTTATGCACCCCACCTGAGTCAGGTAACCTTACCAACACCTAAATGTTTTGGGTTTTAGTTATTTCCCTACCATCTATGTCAGTGAGGATGGATGAATTTCTACCTCCTTTTATCCTCTCTCCCTAACGGGTGTGGTACATTGGATTGGTTCAATTGTTGGTGCGATGAGATATAGTGGGGTTCATGCATGGTAGGAGGAGGGATTGATCTTAACTTCATTCATAACCCACCATAATGGATTTTTGGAGGAATAATGTAATGTGTGTTGGAGTTATTATTCTAGAACCAACTTTTTTTATATTGGATTACATATATATTTGAAGAAGTGAATATTAATTAAACATCTTATTACACATTTTTCATTATTCTTCATGCATTTAGCGTAATAATGTCCTATAGTATATGTACCATTAAAAAGGGCATACCAGTTCCCCGCTATAATGATAACCTTGAAATTCCATGAAAATATTCTTATTCCATGGTTGGATAATATTCTATAATGGGGAAAATAGTATGTTGATAGTCAGGTGAGAGTACTCATATTAAGATGATATTTCATCTCATGAAGTTATCACTTGGTAATATCAAATATGATATATTATGAGAACATAACCACTAATAGGAATTCCACAGGTTTATGTGTCATTGGATATTTTTATCTATGAGTGTTTGTAATGGTTATTATACTTTAATATTATTATTAATGCATGTCATGAAACACACACACACAAACTTATATTTACTGACAAAAAAAATGAGGTCATATGTTCAAGGTAATTCAGGTATGTTGGGTATGTCATGAATGACATGTTATTAATGAATATGTTGAGGAAGGATTTGTACCATTCATATTTATAGAAGTTGATATCTCATTTTTCTGACTGAAATAAAACCGTCACATTAAATTCTAGGTACATGGTGCAATTATGAGTTTATTTTAGGTATTCAAAGAAATACATATCAAGCATATAGGTTGATGACATGGGTGTTCAAATTTCATGATGAGATATTTTGAAAATAGTATTATAGTATACAATGAGCACTCTTTTTTGGTTGTTGATGTTTTGACATTAATTTCTTTCTCTTGGGTGCATTGACCAATTGCTAGGCTCTAATATTGGAATTTAGGAGAACCTACTTAATGCTAATGAGAAAAAAGCCTAAAAGGAGACACACTAAATGTTTCTATTAATCTCAATTAAATTATATTTAACTTTATTTATTGGAATAAAAATTATTCTCAAGACCAAGGAATAATTTTATTCAAGAATTAATGATCTCATAAATTAAATAAATATTTATTTTCAAGGTAATCGTTAAATTACATGGGCATATAATATTTATTTATTTATTGAATGAATTAATAAAATTTTAACATATTTTGGTATTAAATAAATGTCAAATAGAATGAGTGTGAAAGGCTTGTGTCTAGTGAAAAATAATAATTTACTAACTGATAAAATAATATTTCTTATTACACTAGTCAGCACACGCCATGTGAAAATAATAAAAATAATATTATTACATGGAATCATATAAGGTTTAATATATTATTTAAGATCCATTGTAAAATTAAATAATATTTTAAACCTAACCCTATCTCTATAAATAGATGGTTTTGTCTATTATGTAGAGATTGATTGAAATTGAGAATCAGTGTACACAACAAAAATCTATAGCTCTCTCTCAAGACCGAATACCACTATAAAGATTCTCATCCCTCCTCTACCCTCTCAAGAATCAGTGTTAAAGGAAGATTATTCAAGATCAAAATAATTTCACAACAATCCATATGAACACCAAAAGATGATCGATCTACCACACTAGTACCTGAAAATCCTTCAGCATTGTTCGGAGATAAAATGAGCACATGTAGATAACCAATAGAGGGAGTCTACACATGGATCCTACAAGTTCAATGAGGATAAACTAAAATTGGGGTTCAGATGAACAAAAAAATTATCAAATAAATATCACATGATTGATGTATTCATTATTTTGATCTAATTAAATTAATTATAAATTTAACACGAAAAGATATTCTCTTGGTTTAGGTGTATTTCATTGTAAATATTATATGGGAAAATCTCATTGGTCGTGGCATTAACATATTGTACAATATGTGAATTATCCATTAAATCTAACATTTTTTGCTTCAGGATCAACCCCAATAAGTGCTTCCACTACACATGGGACCATCAAGTGGTATAAAAGGGTTCCCATTAAAATTTATAATTATTTATTTTATTTTTGATCATTATGAATTTAAAAGTTAAAATTCATTTCAAGTTTTAATTTTTTCTTAATCCTTCATCAAAATATCTTCTTCAAATTATTTTTTTATCACTCATATTACCAATATTAGTTAATAATTAATAAATATCACATTCTGAAGAACCCGTACAGAGGTTCCAAGAATTATGGCTATATAATACTAAGTTACACGATGTGTTCTCCTTTGTTACACATCATGTATCCTTTTCATTTCACAAGGATTCCAACACAGAATCTAGGATGTCATGTAATTAGTACATTCCATGTGAAATAAATCTACCATGTGCTGAATATACATGGTGGAACATGACTTTTCCAATGTACACATCATGTAGATTTACTACACACCTTGTAGTCCACATATTTTCAAGGCAGAAAACACAGGGTCAAAGTGCATCGTGTAATTAATCTGCCATTTTTATTTAATACAAAATGTGAATAGACTAAAATCCATGTAACTTGAAGTATAAAACATTTATTATTTTTTACATGTTGTGTACTTCATAAATGTCCATGATAAGTACACACCGCATCCCTAGGCGTGTGCTACAGATATACGGTGAAGAGAAGTATATGTTGTGTGGCTAGATTCCACAAGTTGTGTACTTTACCTATTTACACACAAATATTAAATTTAATTACTTACTATATTAAACCTCATAAAATAGAGTTTCATGAGTTATTAAGTTTATAGTACACACCAGTTTTTAGGTTTTATATTATATTAAATTCTTAATTAATTCGATGCAATATTTGAAACTATGAATCATGTAGGATATTGTATACTAAATACTCAACACAATAAATTCTATAGGCTATATAATTTTCATGTGTTTCATATAGAATTAAATTGGTAGTTTAAATCATGAAATTATGACACAATCCATGTACACAATATGTCGTATTAGTGCATTATTTAGAATTAAAACCATATTGAGTAGTTCAGATATGTAATCACTGAGTTTCTTTCAAGTAAAAATATGTGTATGATTTTATTAGGTTTTAATTAAAATAAAATAATTTATTTTATATAAAATAAAAATGGATGGCAGTTTCATGATGATAAAATCAAATAAGATAAAATGAATTAATTGATTTATAATATAATTAATTGAATTAAATCATGCACATTTCATCTTATTAAAGAAAAAATATAAATTAATGCAAGCTAGTTTAAAATGTGTAATAATTGAATGTGTATAACCAATCATGACCTTAACCAGGCATATGTATGTGTTGGATTTATTTATTTTAATTTTTTTTAATGGTTTTTTAATTAATTACTATTAAATTAAATATAATGGCATGTGATTCATCCCTCACTCTTTTATTATGTATAACCTATGTGTCCAAATTTATTTTATATAATTACCTTTAACCAATCCTTTGGTCCCCCTCATTTGTTTTTGAGTTATAAAACATTTCTAATAAAAGGTGTTTTAAAGGTGTAATGAGTCATATAAATATGAAGTTGGGGAGGAGACAGTTCAAGATGGAACCAAGAAGAAACCGTCATGGGAGATACATAGGTGGATTGGTGGGATGCTGCAAATCATGACAAGACTGACATAAGGAGTTTATCCTTAGGGTTATAGGTTATTTTATTGTCTTCTCAATAAATCAACCATTATATAAATCTCATGATCATGTAATTTATTAATTTATTTTATTTCTATCATATGCATGATTTATTTTATGGATGAAAAACCATAATCATATAGATAGATGTACTAATATTAAAATATGGAATTACAATAAATGGGTTAGACTTAAATTGTTTATTGTTACATGGTTAATCCCTATAGTAAAATCCAATTTATATTAATAATACAGACAAAGGATAAAATAAGAAATAAATTTTATGAATAATAAATAAAATCCCTCATCTTAATATTAAGTTAGACTATGCATTCCATTACTTGATTATGAATAAAACAATAGAACTAAGTTTTTGACCAATTCTTATCAGGACACTTATTTTTATATGGTAGTTATAATGAAAGTTTTAGGATGACTTAACCAATTTACATCATGAGAAGTATCCCTTTCTAGATTTGATAAAAATTAGAGGGATGTTTTGAGAAAATCAGAGTAAGGGTTTCTGGATTGGGGAGTCAACTCAATGGATCAAGGAGTTATAATCCCATAGTTGGTAAAGTCATTCCTTCCTAAATACCTTAGAGTAATTGAATGTTCCCTTTCTTGGGTTATGATAAAGATCATATGGATCCTTTACACTAGAATATCCTAGAAAATAGATATTCCAAGTCCAATGATGAGGGATATTGGGACTTGGTAAAATAGTGAGACACTTCATAAAATAAGATTTATTATTTTGTATCACATTAATTATAATTAATTGAAGTACAAATAAAATTCTATTTTAATATTGTAGAATACTGAAAATATCATCAACCACATTATCCCTATGATAAATTTTGGAGAATGACTATATTTTAATTGGTTATAATTCATATGAATTTTTTAGATTCCAACAAGTTGTATTGTGCCTTGAATGAAAGATTACATGGTAGAATCCTCTATAACCAATTCACCTATAAATGAGGCGAGTGATGATGTGTTCAATGTCTATGATAAATCTTTGAGTGATGCGGTTGATATTCAGTGTTTAATGCATTCATCTATGTATAATGAACTCATGAAGTCACTTAAAGACATGTATTCTTATAGCATACTAAAACATCTCTATGGTCTACATTAGAAGATTGGTAGATAAAAACATTTTGAGATATCCAAGGTGCTCTTTTAGAGAAATCTTGGAGAAGATGCTCCAGCTAGGCCTCATGTAGTCAAACTCATTGGCTACATTGGCTACCTATAGGTTTTATGGCTTAAACTATCTGATGAACCATGAACTAATCTCATTATTTATTCACTCCCTAAGATCTTATCCATTATTAGTTACATTTCAATATAAAAAACATAGATAATTATCTTGAAAATCTTATCACTTTACTTCACTATGTTGACAATGATATAAAGCGTGAGAAGCCTTTTATCCTTATGGTTAATAAAAGGAAAGGTCAGGTGAAGATATCCAAGTCTAATTATTCTTCACAATACCCTTCCAATAAGGGAAACATAATAGGGTATGCAAGGGAACAAGATGCTATTTGTTTCACATGTGGTAGGAAGGGATAATGAAGGAAAAACTTCACCTAGGAAAAGAACCAAGGGGAATCTTCCAGTGCGGTTATTATCGAGTTCAATTTATCAATTTATACAAATTGGGTATTATATAGAACATGTGGTGATCACATATGTGCTAAAATATAGGGAAAAAAAATTAAATTTTATAATATTTTATGGGATGAGGTAGATATATGACCAGCAAAAGGATCCCTACATGTTGATGTGGATATCAGGGACTTCTAAAACACATTTCTGGAAAGAATGATCTTGGTTTTAAAATATTTTTATTATGTGCTGTAAGTTATTGAAAACATTATATTTGTGCCTAGACTTGATACAAATGGATTTATTTCCATTTTTAGGAATAAGTGTTTCTTCTTTTATAAATAAAGAATTTACAATGTCAAGGAATATTTAAATAATGGTGTTTATGTGTTGGATTACATGAACCTAGTAATTAAAATTGATAAAAAACTAGCCCACGTGACTCATACCACAAAAAATCACGCCATCATTGGCTAGGTCATGTAAAAAAAGTACTTGACCAAATTACCCTAAGATAGATATTTAGATTCATTTTAACTAAAACCACTTGGTATATATCACACATGTTTATAAGGAAAATGATTAAATCCCCATTTAGTGTAAAGGTGAAAGGGACAAAGAGATTGTTGAATTAGTTCATATTGATTTGTGTGGACCATTTCTAATTGATATAAGGGGTGAGTACTCATACTTAATAAATTTTACATATGATTTATTAGATATGGATATATATACTTTATAAGAAATAAGTTGGACTATTTTTATAAATTTAAATAATACAAGAATGAATTTGGGAACCAGCTTAGTAATAATATTAAAAAACTCCAGAACACGGTGAATAATATCTTAAAAAATTATTCATTAATCATTTAAGGGACTTTTGGATTCTATTGAAACTAATTCCTCTTTGTACACCTTATTGTAATGGTGTAATTGAAAGTATGAACTATACCTTTTTTGATATAGTGAGATTAATAATGAGTCATGTAAGTCTTCTATTATCCTTTTAAGGATAAATGTTATAGTCAACAACGCAAATACTAAACTAGGTGCCAACTAAAGTGACATATGGTATTATATACCGAATTTGTAGTGGAAAGAAACCCACGCTGGTGTACTTACACGTGTGGGGTGTGAATTGTTTTTTAGGGCATCTTAAAGTAACAAAATTTCACTCAGAGGCACAAAGTGCACCATTATAGGATACCCTAAGGAAATAAGGGGACATTATCTATAAAATCCCTCATACAAAAAGGTAATTGTGAAAAGAAATGCCTTATTTCTTAAGAGGGAGAACATCTATAAAAGATATCATGGGAGAAATATATACTTTGATGATGTCTTGGATCAAGGTACACAAGTGTTGGAACATGAAAAAATTCCACAAAACCCCATAGAAGAAGAATTTTTATAGGCACAAGTACTACATAGAGGTACAAGAGAGGTTAGAGAACCCAAAAAATATGGGGGTGTAGTCACCGAGGATAGTGAATCATCATTATTGTATAATAATGACCCTCTAACCTAAAAGTAATAAGTAAGTGGAATAGATGTTACCAAGTTACAGAAGGCTATGAATTCTGAAATAGATCCCATGTATCAAAACCAAGTCTAGATTTTGGTAGACCCTCTAGTGGATGTAAATTCCATTGGTTGTATATGGGAATTCAATAAGAAACCAGAAATGAATAGATAATTAAATAATTATAAGCCAAAATTTGTTGTTAACATGTTCATATAGCATTAATGAAAATACTACTATGAAACCTTCTTACCAGTTGAAATGCTGAAATACATCAAAATTTTACTTTCCATAACAGCTTACCAGGAATATGATATCTAGAAAATGGATATCAAAATATCTTTCATTAATAGGAACCTTCAAGAAGATGTCTATATGAAACAACCCAAAGGATTTGTGACTCCAAAGGATCCCAATAGGGTGTGAAAATTGAAATGAACCATTTATGAATTAAATTATGAATCCAAGTCATGGAACATTCCATTTGATGAGTCCATAATGGAATTTGGTTTCATAAGGATATAATTTGAGACTTTTCTCTATAAGTGGTTTAGTGAGAGTGTTTCTTTATTCTTAATTGTTTATTTTGATGACATACTACTTATTGGAAATGAAATACCAACCTTACCGCCTGTTAAATCTTAGTTAAATACATTCTTCTCTATAAAGGACTTACAAGAAGTAGCATATATTCATTGGATCAAGATCCCACATCATAGATCCAAGATACTTATTAGTTTATATCAAAGTAAATATATTAACAATACAATGAAGATATTAAGTATGGAATAATACAATATGGGATTATTTCTAGTGTTACATGGAATTAACCTTTCCAAGAAAAGTTTTCCTCAGAAAAAGAGGAAAGACAAAGGGTGGTAAGTATTCCATCTATGTCGGTGATTAGGCCAGTAATGTATGTTATGCTATGTAATAGGTTAGATATTTCCTTCAGATTAAGTGTGGAAGGAAGATATCAATCTAACCCAGGTGTATTCCATTGGATGGAATTCAAGACTATCCATAAGTATCAGAGACAAACTAAGAATATGTTTCTAGTTTATGGAGGAGATGAGGAACTAGTCATCAGAGGATATGAAAATTCTAGTTTCCAAATAGACCATGATGATTTTAAAATTACAGTATAGATATATATTCATCCTCAATGGAGGTGTTGTGAGATATAAGATCTCAAATAAATCCATGTTCATAGACTATAAATTAGATTCTGAGTATATTGGGACTTCTAAGGTAGATAAGGAATCATTTTTGATATGAATTTTTTTCCAAGATCTTGACATGGTACATAGTATTAAAGAACCTATCAAACTCTATTGTGATAATACTATAGTTATAACTCTTAGAAAGGATCCAAGTTTACATCAACGTAAGAATAAAGTAATTTGAAAGTATCATATCTTAAGGGATTTTTCTCATAGAGGTGAAGTTCTAGTGGGATGAGTTTACTAAAAAGAAAACATGGTGAACCCTTTGAATAAATCCTTAACTCAGTAGAAACATGATCTTCATGTGAGGTATAGAAGAATAAAAGTCATTAGTAGTGGAATATAGTCTAATTGGGATTATTTTAGAGTTATTATTCTAGAACAAACTACTTTTTAGTTTGGATTACATGGATATTAAAAAAACTAAACATTAATTAAACATATTATTACATACTATTAATTTTTTCATGACTTTAATGTAATAATGTATTGGAGTATCTATCACATTGGAAAGGGAATAATAGTTCCCCACTATGATGAGAACCTCAAAATTACATTATGATATTCTAAAACATAGTTCTATGGTATGATACAATTCTATGATGGGGTATATAGTTTGTTTACTTCTAGGAGTAAGAACTCATATAATGATGAGACTTAATCTCCTCAAGTTCACACTTGGTAATCTCAAAGATGGGCAATTATGAGAAAAGACCCACCATTAATAATTAATTTTTTATATGTCATTATATATTCCTATCTGTGAGTGTATGCAATGGTCCTTAGACATAATTATTATTATTAATTCATGTCATGACTCGTGTACATAGATTTACTAACCAAAATCATGATTCCATATATTTGTGGGAAACATGGTACACTATGTGTTTCATGAATGACATGTTGTTAATTAATATGTCTAGAAAGGATTTATCCCTTATATATTTATCAATGTTGATATCTCAACCATTTGATTGAAAAATAACAATCACATTAAATTCTATGGCCATGGTGTAATGATGAGTTTTTTTTATGATAGTCAAAGAAAGATGTATCAAACATATAGGTTGATGAAATGGGTTTCCAACCAGCTTGATGAGATATTGTGAGAATGATACTATAATATAACAAATCACTCATAGATGGTTTTCGATGTTGTGACATTAACTTCTTTTTCTTGGGTGCCTCGAACCATTTCTAGAAAATGATATTGTACTTTAGTCAATCCTTCCTAACTCAAATGGGAAATAAGCCTATAGAGTCACACACTAAGTGTTTCCGTTAATTTTAATTAAATTTTATTTGAATTTAATTATTATAATAAGTATCATTCTCAAGTTCAAGAAATAATTTTATTAAAGATTCAATGATCTCATAAATTAAATAAATATTTATTCAAAAAGTAATCATTAAAATACATGGACATATAAAATTTATTTATATATTTATTGAGTGAATAATTTTTTAATTTATTAAAGTATTCAATAAATACCAATGAGGACAAGCAGATCAAGTTTTTTTTCTAGAGAGAAATATAAATTTGAAATATGGTAAAATAATATTTATCGTTGGCCTAGTTAGCGCACAACATGTGAAAATAATAATAGTAATATTATTACATGGAATGGGGTAATATAAGGTTTACTATATTATTTAAGTGTTTATTAACAATTAAATAATATTTTTACCCTAAATATACCTTATTAAATATATAATTATGTAAATTGTGTAGAGATTGATCAAAATGGGGAATTGTTGTGTGCAACAAAATCTAGAGATCTCTATGTAGATAGTAAAATAATCTTGAGATTATCCTCTAACCACTAACCTCTCAAGAATGAGAGTGAAAGAATGATTTATCAAGCCCAAAATAATTTCCATAACAATCTAAAAAAACACTATAAGATGATTGATCCACCATGCTAGCACCCTAAAATCCATCAACATTGTTTGAAGATCAAAGTAGGACATGTGGTTCAAAACTAGATAGATTCTACACTTGGATACTATAAGCATAACTATGGTATACCAATTAGGTTTTTGAAAAAACAAAATCATCATTAAAGAAAGATCTAAAAAATAAGGAATTGTTTCTTCAGAACTATTTAAATTAATTATAATTTTAATATGAAAAAATATCCTCTTGGTTCTGGTGTATTTCGATGTCAATATTATTTAGAAAAATCTAATTTTTAATGATGTTAACATATCTTAAAATATGTGAATGATCTATCAAATTCTTACAATTTCTGAGTTAGGATCATCCTTGATAATTGGTTCCACTATGCCTAAAGCCATCAACATGAGATGTGAAATGAGATATGGAATGATAAGGATGAAGTGGATACAACTTGTGGTTTGATTATGATTATCAATTGAATATATTTATTCTAGAATGAGATTTTGGAACCTATAAGTGGAAGGGATATATATGTTTGGACTCGACATACATCATATAATAGAGGTAGTGATCACATGATGTTTTAAATTGGGGCGTGAGAGTGGAAAATATGTGGGGCAGTGGTCGCAATGCACTTATTTTTATATTATTTATATTATGTTTTTATAAATAGATTCATTAATTTCTGAGTGAGCCTTGGTGAGGTTGTGTGGTAGTTGACATGTTATTTACAGGTTGTTTCAATTATTTTTTCACTAGAGAATTAGTATGCATATTCCATTTTTTCATCATAGATCTTGGGTATGATCCTAATAAGAATACATGTTATGATCACATGTAAATATTAAAACTACCCTTTGGGTTTATAGGGCGATTTTGGTGATTGAGATTGACAATGATGGATTGGGGTTTGTGGTATTGCTATAGATCCATTTCCTAGGACCTTTCATAGGTATTTGAATTTTGTTTGACACTGTTTATGAATTTTTGGATTATTATAGATCTTTATTTATTTAAATCATGGGGTTCCTCTGTGGTTGCTTTTTTTATCTAGGTTATATAAAGGAAATTCCTCACATATGTTTATTTTATACCATCAGTGTCAGTTTCCAACCTAGGGCCTATTGGAGGATGGTCTTAGGGGTCACTCTCATCTTTCCTATAGGACCAAGAGGTATTTCTAATTAGGGAGGGGTGATCATGATAAAGTGGAATAAAATCTTTGGTTTGAGATATAATATAGATATTGTAGTTAGGAATTGGTTATGATTATATGGGTTTGTAGGGAAATGGTACAAGTTGATCTTAATGTGTGAAAAATTCCAAAGAAATAAGTTAGGAGTTGGGATATTAGGGCCCCACTTGATATAACACAGGGACCTTGAGTTTACTGAATGACCAAGTGAAATGGTGGCACTTATAGGGTAGAGAACTAGAGACATACATACATCATAATTTCTTTCTCTTGTGTTTGAAATGAGGTGTTTTTTGGAAAAGTAAATGAATATGATTAAATAAACATGATTAAATAAATTCCATACAACCATGATTAGGTGTTTTTCTTTCCTTGTTTGTATAAATTTTGGATGTCTATCATCATTGTGTGGTTTAGGTTGGTGAGGTTCAGTTGGTGAACTTGGTCGATAGAATGAGGGTTAACCTAGTTGAGGAGGATGAGTTGTGGAGGAATATTATAACACCCCAGGTTTTAAGATCCATTATTATTATTTTTTTCTAAAATTTTAAAGAATGTTTCTCTATTCTTTAAAAAGGATTAAAACATGATTATAAAATGTTCCCTAAAATATATGAACCAAATCAAATACACTTTATTCCATAATTTGTGTGATATTATAATAAAAATACATAAAACTACGTACTTCACACCATATATTATTTCTCACCAAGGATGAAGTGACTCCATTAAAAGTGCATAAATCAATAAAGAATAATAAATAGAGAAGTAGAAAATCTTCATGACTATGAAATCTTATGGATCATATTCAAAATTGAGGACCACTAATAGAAAAACAAAACCTATAGTGAGGAAGAGAACCATAAAAGGATAAACCATTATGAAAAATCTATAATATGAAATATGAACTATGGCTTGAAAAGTGAGAGTGAAATGAACGAATGATTTAGTAAGTCCATATATAAGAATGAAATCTAGTTTTACTAAATACGTTCATTGCAAATATGGCCATTTTTCCATATATCTAATAGGTATACTAAATTCATGTATTGTTAATTAGTAAATTTAAAATAATATAACTCACCATGAAATAAAAATATTATATAAAAATATTATATATATATATATATATTTACACATTACATATAAATATTACTATTAATATTACTATTAAAATATGATTTGATGTATATATAGAATTTAAATAAATATTTAAATATCAATAGAGTAGTGAAATTAAATTTTAGAATATAAATAAATAATTAATGGTATTTTTTAAAGTGTATTTAGTATAAAAAGTTATATTTATTTTCAAGGAAAAATATTATTAATTATTCTATGTTTTTTCCTAATATATTAAATTGAATTTTTTAAATATTATTATATATAAACTAATACATTACCATCACTTAAATTATAAATCGATATGAAGTAATATTAAGAACATGTAAAGTTTAAATGGTCATTTTTCAAGAAATAATAATTTTATTTATAATTTATATTTTCATTTTAAAAAATAAATATATAAATTTTAGAATTTAAATTTTAAAAAATAAAATAAAGTTTTGAATTAATTATTTCAAAATTATTTTAGTATGAATATTGGATATTTTTTATATGATAATAATTTTTAGGTTAATTGTAAAAGTACTGATTTTGCAAAAAAACTATTTCTTTTATAATATAAGAATGATTTAAAAGTTTAATAAAAAAAATTTATATAAAAAATATATTTTATAAAGTTAAATTAAGTATTTTAAAATACATTTATTATATATAAAATCCATTCTTATATTTTAAGAAAATTTAAGTAATTTTTTAACAAAAATTGTTTTTTGTCTGTTTCTCTTAATAAAATTTTCACGTGCTGACATTAGGTTTTCAAATTATTTTAGTTTTAATTAAATATTATATTTATAATGTTAAAAATTTAAATATCAATATAATCCATAACATTGATAATTTTACCCTAAATATAAAACTTATTATTAAAAGTACACTTTCTCAAAAAAGTGGTTATTTTAGTGTTACATGGACTAATGTTCAAATTAATTTTTATTAAAAATAGAAATTTTATTTGATAAATTATATTTAATATTTAGAATTATTCGGTCCAAATTATCTTATAAGGTTCATTTCAATATTATTTATTAAAAATAATTTACTTGGGTAAAAAATAGTTGCCTTGGTATAAACAAAAAATGGTAAAAGTAAAAATCTAAGAGAAAATAACTCAAAAAATATTTAAAACTTGTTTTTAAAAGTGTGGATGAGGATTTATCTAACTTAAACATTCCCACACTCTATTATTATCCACTCTGGCTTCACATTCCATGTGAAACATGTGTTCTGTTTATATTAAAGAGTTATATGTGGCAAAAATACCATTTTCTTAAATTATAAAAGGAAACACCACCCCTCCATAAGTACACACTTCCATATAACCTTTGATAAAAAAAATATATGAATATATACTAGAATATAGTATCTCTTCAAAAGAACAAGCTAATGTACCTTAAGTTGGTGACCAAAGGAGAACATCCAAAGCAAGATGTAATGTTTTCCACCACACCTTCTTAATTATTTTCTACTTATACCACCCAAAATATTTTCAATCCATGAGAGTATGATAAAATAATTATTATTAATATTATTTTATGTTGTTATAATAATTTAACATCTATTTTATACCTTCCTCCAAAATCATTGAGAAAAAATGAAAACATCATCATGTGTGTGTGCAGACTACTGCCTCCATGAATGAAGTGTTCAGTTTTCCATCATTTCATTTCATGGATGGATGAAAAAGGTTATTTTATATGATAATATGAAAATTATAACATTATAATGATACTGAAATAATAATATATATTCTTTTCTACCTTTCTTCGTTTCTACAAAAATGAGAGTATTATCCGTGTGTACGTGCGGATTACCACCTCCACGTGATGATGTTTCTCTTTTGTTTTTTTTCTTCTACCGACTAACATGGGTGGAATAAAAAATTTATATAATGAAAAAAAAGTTTATTTACTAAAAAATTATAATTCAGGAATTATAATATTATACATTCCATAATTTTAAGGGTTTGGGTGGGGTAAGGGGCGGGTTGTGGGGTCAAGTCCCTAGGGCTGTGATTTACTACAGTTTTATTCTTTGCATTGTGTTACTCAATGGTGGATGTAATTGACCTAGTATTTAACATCTAAAAATGAAATTCCATACTACCATTTATAATTTGAGTACATCCATGAAAACCCATTTAACTGAATAAATTATGTGCTAATGGAATAATAAAGGACATAATAATATAAAATTATGGAGATTGTGAAACTAATTTATAACACTTTTTCTTTGGTCAACATACCATGATATTTTTCAAGCACATGAGCCTAATACTAGTTGGTGAGGTCTCTTTAAGTGAATCTATGATACCCTGGTTCGAAATCAACAGGAGGCATAATTCTGAGGGTACTCTAGCAGTCACTATAGTAGTACTGTGTGGGTACTGTAGCATGTACTGTTCGGTACTATAGCAGCCAAAACTATTCACCTTGGGACACTGGTTTCAGCTTGGAGTCCTTAAGGAATTTGTTCCACCTAGGCCTTCAGTCCAGTAAGGCTTTTGTGCCACCTTTAAGGCCTTCAGACCACCTCAAGGCCTTTGGGCCACATGATCAGTACAGTTTCCCCAGACAAACTCTTCAAAAAAGGAGCAGCCCCAGAGGAGGATTCAGAACAGGTGCAATCAATAGAGAAGGACCAATGGATTTGGAAGAATGATAGGGTATAACTATGCCTTCGGGACCAGCCTGTTCTTGCGCAGGAAGCTTAGCCATATGGTCATGTGAAGGTGGAGAGCTACCATAATGACGCAGATGCTGGGGAGGGGCAGTTCCTTGTAGTTATAGTCTGGTTGAATTCCCCAATACCTTCGGGTAATGTAATGTCTCTTAAGCCTATGGGATAAGTAATATCTAAGCCTACGGTCCTTGAAAGGGTTCTCCCTCATCCCTTGAAAGGTGTGTTATCAGAAATCAATAAAAATGAAGGCCTTCGGGCCATTAGAGTATGATATTTTTCAAGAAATTGACCAAAGAACTTAAATTAAACCATATAAGTGGAAATTATGTGATAAAATAGTGACACATGATGATAAATAAACCTTATAAAAATAAATATATATGAATAAGGTTATTATTAAACATTTTAATCTACTTAATTTTATCATTTGGGAAGGTAAGTCCAAACACATAGTGTTTTCATACACGAGGAGTTTCTGTCTCAATCATCCTTAATTGAGGCATGCTATGATATTATACACCATTCCTCATTTGTATGGTGTAACTACTACCCCCTTCATTTTTAATATTATAAATTATTTTTGAATTAGTAAAATACAATACAATTCATGCTCTTCCTTACTGTTGGATAAAATTATATCTTCCCTAAAATATAAGGGTCTTTAATAACTCAATTTATTTTCTAGATTTGTAATGTTTCTCATTTATATTCATCAATAATTTCATATTGTATACCCTATTTATATCTTGGAAGATAATTTTAATTCAAATATTATTTATTTATGAGTTCTAATCCTTATTGAAAATTTAAATATGTTAAGAATAATTCTCATCCTATTAAATGAAAGTTTCCCATCCTTGTTTATAATTTCCATTCTTACCAATGTTAACCATTTTAATTGGAAACTTAATTATATTTAATCTCATATGAAATTAATATTTACCCTATAATTTTTTCAAAATAATGTTTTTTATGATGTGGTATTTCAAAAAATATATTTTAAAACATAATAAGGGATCTTCCACACCCCCTTCATGACTTTATTATTACACATCCTCTTTCCTTTCTCCCATTTAGGAAATATTCTTCTCATTTACCTCTTATATTTTTTTATATATCTCCCTTACATAAATACCTAGTTGAAAATCATTTTAATTTATAGGGTTGTATAATTTTTTTGTTCCCTTTGAAATTACCAATTTCACATAAACCTGGTTTAATAGAAATTTCCTATTTTTTGTCTCATGTAAAATATCACCCCTATAAATTTCTTAAACCATGAATAAATTTTAAAAGCCCTAATTTTATATAGAACATTATCGGTTCATTTCTATTTTTATGGTAAATAATAAGGTCTTTCCTTCTTCAAAAATATCCTTACAGATTTCATAAATCTTCACCCAATTGGTATATTTTTATTCTCTCTTCTTTAAGATCCTTCTCAAGGTATATCAGTATTAGAAATTAATGATCAAGAACTATATTTCATTTTAAAATATTAACAAAGAAATGATTTAATTCATTATTATCTTGGGAATCATTATGATATAGCCTTCAATTATTATTTGAATCAAAATTATAAGACCCAATTTCTTCTCACAGGTTTGACCATCCTTATGATTTATGTTTGGTTTATTTTTCTCATGTGAACACATATATATGATTTTAATTTATGTTATTGGTGATATCAGAATTATTTTTCCCTATAATTCATTGGGTAAAGATTTATATATCATAAGATGTTATATAAGGTATTAGGGAGTGAACATAATCCACCATGGGACTTTTTACACTTTATGATGATGGTCTTGGGAGTGACCTTTGACATATAGTTATGATAACATGTTTTATTTTATATAAACATGTTTATTATCTTATGACATCATTTAATTATTTCATGTCTCCATTATTATTATCTTCCTCTTTATGATATCATTTCATTCCTCTTAACTCTCATGTTTTGTTTTATTTTCATGTTTATTCCCTTACTAGGATTTCTAGCTCACCCTTTTCCTTATTTATTTTACCTATGATACAATATATTGTTTTATAATATCTTTGATATTTTGGAGCACTATGTAGAGTATTAAATAAATATGAATTTTTTTTATTTCAGATGATGTATTTGTATGTCCAATCTTCCAAAGACACAATAAATCTAGATCCTAAACTTGTATTTTTTTTCAAAAATTATGTTAATAATAATGAAATAATGTGTGTTTGAGTCTTGGGTTAATATAGTTGGTATCATAAGAATGTCTAGTTATTTTTTATAGATTAGGATGATAGAACCATAGGGAAACACCTAGGGAGAAGTATTAGGGATAAGCCTAAGTATAAGAGAACATCCTGGCATTTTTTAAAAGTAGAGGATTTGTGGTTTTCCTTGTAATTACAACCCTGTCCAGATATTGGAGAGTGGATGTTATCTCTATAATATTTGTATCTAGGGGAAATAACCCTAAAGAGGGTTTGTTGGGTATTAAATCAACCATGAACTAGTGCATTATAAAGACGACTAACTCGAAACCTGGAAAGATATTCTCAATGAATATGCTTTGGTTAATTATACGCTCTTTATGAACTAAAATGAAGGATTAAATTATTTATTACTTTGAGGAGCTTGGTTGGGAAATATAAGATAACCCATTATAATGTAACCTAGGTTAAACTGAGAATGATATAGTTCGAACTAAAGCAGTTTTGGAATAACATGATGATGTAAATGGGTAATTTTTTTAAGGTTGAATCCCTTTTATGTTATTGATTATGATAATCACCTTATTATGTAAAATTTTCATCACTCATGTTAACCCTTTTGGTTTTAGTGATGGATTGAACTACAAGTAACAGAGTTAACCTTAGTTATGTGGGACAATGTGATGATTACCTAAATGATCAACCCACTAGAATGAGAGACATAATGATAAATCTGGTGATTATGCCAAATAAACTAGTGTGAAACATGATTAAAAATGTAACCATAGTTAAAATCCTAAGTGAACTAAAGAATATACAGATAGAGAATCATTAAAATTTTAGTAATGATGATGATGAAAGAAGGGATATTAAACCACCTATATGTGAAAAATTAGGGTATACACACTAAGGAAATTGACTCAATGGGACTATAAAATGATTTAATTATGGAAGAGGGGGTCATCAAGTAGAAAGATATCATAGGAACATTAAGAGTCCAGTTATCATGGTGGGAGTGAAATAATTCATCCAAAATTTTCACTAATGGTCCAATCCATTAAGTGTGGAAAACATAGACAATACCCAAGTCAGTTTCATAAATCCAAGGATGATAAGAATGATATGAGTGAACAACCACCACCACCATGCAAACCTATTTGATACTGTTCAATTAATTCTAATGAGATGAATTATTGTAACTAAATCATCCACTATAAAGTTGTGAATATGAAATATTTATTCTATCCACTCTAAGATGTCTAGATTTTTTTTCTAAGTGTACCACCATGATGTATCATTTACCAAATAAAACATCTAGTTGTATGCTGGTTTCATTTTAAAATATAAGTTTTCGAGAATATAAATCTTAGTATGCATATTTTAGATGGATTTGACAAGATTATAGTAATGGATTAACTATTTCAACATAGACTTCATATTCGATGATCGTGGTTAGATTGCACACAAAATCTTATTTATTGGAAAAATTGGATCGGGGTAGAGACACCAAATTGTAGCAACCATAGAGATATCTTAACATCACTACAAAAACATATATAAAAAAGTTATCTTCATCATCATCCATAAATTAACTATCACTATGTATAGGCCCAAATGTTTCAAGAGAGTTTGAAAGAACTTTTCCAATAGAGGATGAAGAAGAAATCCCCCTTACACTATTTCCAATGCAACAAGACATAATGGTTATCTGAAAAAGAGAGAGGCCACCTATTGACATTGGGACTGGGATCTATTTGAGAATTAGGTTTGATACCCCATAACATGTGAGCCCATGTATTATGTTCAGGAAAAATTTTGGGTATTGGAAGGAATTGTTTAAGAACATGAAGATCCACTCGGATTGGATGAGGTGAGGCATCCATTCCCTACAAAACTTTATCCAACAGGGATTCCCAGAGCATGAAAGATAGGGGCTGGTAAAACAAGAAGACGATGAGATTAGTGGTTATCTATTGTGGTTTGCGACACAAGTGAGGGATATGTTGGAGTGGGAATAATCCAGTGCGGTGGAGGTGGGTACTCCAGAAATGGATGTGAGGGGTTTAAACATGGATCTCAATGATCCCTATTACGAGGAGGATAATTCTTCATTGACTTCATTCAACATTAACTTTCCATCAATATTTATAAGTATAATAAACACAAGGGATAAGAGTTAGGTGTGTGTATTGTATATATTAAAAAAATAGGGGATCATATTTCATACCTCAGACCAATTTTTGACAATTTGTAACTACAAGTCTGACCATGAACTCAAGGAAAAATGAAATAGGTCTTAACACCAAACCCTGAGAGGTATTTAACTTTAACGTTTCAATCAAAACATAATATAAGGATTGTGCTTATTATAAGTAAATAAATGTGATTTTATACTCTTTAGAAAATTAAATATTGAGTCACTTTATAGATACCCTTAGCTAACTTTGTAACTAATAATTGAAATTGTGAGAATGAAATTTATTTAAGGGAGGAGAATGCAATCCCCCAGGTTTTAGGAGCTATTATTATTATTTTTATTATTATTATTATTTTTGTTATTTAATTTTAAATAACATTTCTCTATTCTTTTAAAAGGATTGAAACATGATTATAAAATATTCCCTACAAGATTTAAAATAAATTAAATATACATTATTCATTTATAAGTGAGACATTACAATAAAAGTATATAAAAATAATTACTACATATCATGGATTATTAATCACCATGGATGAATTACTTCCATTAAAAGTGCATATGTCAATAGGGGAAAATAGATAGAAAATAATAAAATGATTACAACTAGGAAATATCCCAGATCATCTTCAACCTTGAGGATCAACAATAGAAAAAAAACCTATAATGATGAATATCACCATGAAAGGAGACAAAATTATGAAAAATATATAATATGTAATAAGAACCGTCTCTTGTGAAGTGAGAGAGTAATGAAAGAATGATTCAATAAGTTTATATATGGGAATTAAATATGGCTTTTATAAATATAGTCGTTGTAAATATAGTCATTGAAAATATGGTTATTAAAAATATGGTCACTGATCATATGTCTAATATGCATACTAAATTCATTTATTTCTAAGTATTAAATTTAAAATAATATAACTCATAATGAAATACAAACGTGATATTAAAATATTATACATATGTATATATTTATGTATTTTGTATAAATATTAATATTAATATTAATATTATTAAAATATGATATGATTTATATATAAAATTCAAATAAATATTTCAATATCAATAGATTATTGAAATTTAATTTTATAATATAAGTAATTTATTAATGGAATTTTTTAAACCGTATTTAGTATAAAAGTAATATTCATTTTCATAGAAATGATTTATTAAGTGTTGTATGTTTTTTCATAATAAATAAAATTTAATTTTTTAAAATATTATTATATACGAACTAATACAGTAATATAAATTCAATCATAAATCGATATGAATTAATATTATGAACACATAACTTTTAGAAAAACCATTTTTCAATAAAAGCAGTTTTATTTATAATTTATATTTTTCATTTAAATGATAAATATATAAATTTTGGAAATTTAAGTTTATAATATAAATTCATTTTGGAATTCATTATTATAAAATTATCTTGGTATGATTTTTTTGATATTTTATGTGAATAATAAAAATATCGTTTTTTCCAAAAACTATCACTTTTATAATACAAGAATGAATTAAATGTTCATGAAACAATTTTTATGTTGAAAATATTTCCTATAAATCTAAAATAATCATTTTAAAATAATATATTGATATATAAAACCCAGGTTTATCATTTTAAAAAATGTAGGTAAAGTTTTAACAAAAACTATTGTTCATCGTTTTCTATTAATAAAATTTTTACATGGTGGAATTAGGTTTTAAAATTATTTTAATGTTAATTTATATATTATGTTAATAATAATATACATTTTAATTTCAATATAATAAAAAACATTGATAATTTTATCCTAAACATAAACTTATGCTAAAAAGTACACTTTTTCTAGAAACATTTTTTATGCATTACCTGAGCTAATGTTTAAATTAATTATTATTATAGATAGAAATTTTATTTAAAATATTTTATTTCATATTTAGAATTATAATTTTTAAAATATATAATAAGTTTCAATTTATTTTTATGAATTAATAATAAATTACTTAGTTAAAAATTATCTACCTCTATAAAAAATGGTAGAAGTAAAATTTTAAGATAAAATGAATTAAAAAATCATTTAAAACATGTGTGTAAAAGTGGGGTTTATTATTGATAAAAATTAACCCTTAAAATTATCTATTATCATCCAATTTTTCTTCAAATTCTATGTCAAACATGTGATCTATTTATATTAAAGTGTTTTATGTTCCAGAAATTACCTTCTCTTCAATTATAAAAGGAACCACCACCCATCCACCTCTACACAATTCAAAATCCAATTATTCTACTCCCAAAATATTCCTTGAATATTTTAAACCATATACCCAAATCCTAGAATCTATGATATTTCTAAAAGACCAAGCTAAGGTTCTTTAAGGTGGTGACTAAAGGAGAACATCTAAAAAGAGAGGTAATATTTCCCACCACACTTTCTTAATTCTTTCCTACTTATGCCACCGAAAAAATCTTATATCTATGAGAGTATGATAAAAATATTATTATTACTAATTTTTTATATTTTTATGCTAATTTAACATTTGTTTTATACCTTCCTCCAAAATCATGGAGACAAATGAAAATGTTGTCATACGTGTGTGAAAACTACGATCTTCATGAACAACATGTTCAATTTTTCATAGCTGAATTCATGGATGGTTGAAAAAGGAAATTTACAAAGATAATATGATATTTATTAAATTTTAATTATTCCTAAATTATAATATATATTATTTTCACCTTCCTTATATTCTATAAAAACGAGAGCATCGTCCATGCGTATATGCGGAGTACTGCCTCCATATGATGTTGTTTCTCTTTAATTTTTCATATTAAATAACATGTGTTGAATAAAACATGTATTTACTATATAAAATGGTTATTTAATAAACCATTAACATTATGTAATGATAATATTATACATTATATAAGTAATATCAACAATAAATTGTTATAGAAAATTTAACCTCAAAAAAGAACATATCAAAGTACCTTTTTGAATTCAAGTACATCCATGGATAACCTATTTAACTATATAAATTATGTTACAATTGAATAATAAGGGAAATAATAATACAAAGTTATGGATATTAAGAAACTATTTTACAACACTTTGACTTTGGAAAACATACCACGATTTTTTGAGAAATTGAATGAAGAAATTAAATATAAGTGGGAACAATATAATAAATTAGTGACACATAATGATAAATGGAATTTATATAAATAAGTATAATTAGACAGAGTTTATAATAAATATTTTAATAAAATTAATTGTATGATTTGGGAAGTTAAGTTATTGTTAAGAGCACTTTCAGACACAAGGAAAGGGTTTCTGTCTCAATCACCCTTCATTGAGGCATGCTTTGATATTATGCACCAATAATCATTTTTATGGTGTAACTAATTACCCATTGATTTTTAATATCATAAATTATTACATTACTTATAAAATTAACTTCAATTAATTCACTTTCTTGTTATAAGATACAATTGATGTCTTACCTAGAATATAATGATCTATAATAACTTAATTTACTTTCTTGAGTTATAATGTTTATCCTCGAGTTTCATCTTTCATTTAATATGGTGTACCATATTTATATCTTTTTGAGATCACCCTTGATTAAAATATTATTTATTTATGAGTTCTAATCTTTATTTAAAATGAAAATATGTTAATAATAATTCAAATCATCTGAAACGATGGTTTCCCCTCAATGTCTATAATTTCCTTTCTCACCAAAGTTCTAATTTTTAATTAGAAATCTATTTAAGTGTTATCTCATGTGAAATTCATATTTACCTTTTCCTATTTTAAAATTACCGTTTTATTTTTTATGATTTTGGATTTCAACATAGGTGTTTTAAAACATAATAAGGGATCTTATGTACCTCCTTCATGACTTACATGTTACACATTATCTTTATTTTTCTCCCTTTTAAAAATATTATTCTCATGTACCTATTATAATTTTATATATATTCCCCATTTATATATTCCTAGTTAAATATCCTTTTTATTTATTGTGTTATACATGTTTTTAGTTCCCTTTGAAATTATCATTTTTACGTAAACCCAATTTAGGGGAATTTTCCTATTTCATGATTCATATCTAGAATCACCCACATAAAATGTTTTTGAGCAATGAATAGATTATAAAAACCATAATTTTGTATGCAGAACCCTCCTTGTTCAATTATAGTTTAATATAAAATAATAAGTCCTTTCACTCATAAAAAAGATCCATACTTATTTCTTAAATCTTTACCCAAGTTGTACACTTTTATACTTCCTTCTCCTAGATCATTTTCATGAAATATCTATATTGAAACTTATTGATCAAGACCTACATTTAATTTTAAAATATAAAAATTTAAATGATTTAATTACTTTTTCTTTTGATAATCCAAATGATTTAGCCTTTGGTTATTCCATGAATTAGAATTATGAAATGCATTTTCTTATCATGGGTTCAATTATACTTATGATTTATTCATGGTTTATTTAACTCATGTGGCTTGTATATGTATGATTTTAATTCATGTAATGGGTGATCTGGGAATTTTTTATCCCTTAAATTCATTGGTTAATTCTCTATATCTGGTGAGATGTTATGTAAGGTATTATGGAGTGAACCTAATACACCATGGGACTTTGTGCACTTTATAATTATGGTCTTGGGAATGACTCTTGAATTATGTTTATTATATCATGGTTTATGTTGTTTACACATATTTATTATTTTATGAAATCATTTAATTTTTCTATTTGTCCATGCTTATGATAATCCTCTTTATGATATCATGTTTAGCCTCCAAAATCTCATGTTATTCTTTGTTTCCATGTTTATTACCTTATTGGTATTTCTAGTCCACCCTTTTCCTTATGAATTTTATATAAGATATCCTATGATATTTTATAAGATATATGGGATTTATGAGAACTATGTGTATTTTTTAAATAAATATGATTTTATGTTTAATATAATGTATTTGAATGTCTAATCTTCCAAATACACTAGATCTGTAGATCCTTAAATTGTATTTTTTGGAAAATTATGTTAGGAATTATGAAATGAAGTGTGTTTAAGCCTTGGATCACTATAAATACACTAAGTGATTTACAACATTAGGGTATGGGTAATTATGAGGGGATAATATCTAATCTAGAGACAGAACACTGGTTGGAGGAGTTTGATATCACTTTCAGTTTAATTAGACATAGGTTTGAGTATCGGGTACTACAGATCATTAGTCATATACGGGGAATAACATGATAATGGTGTATC
The DNA here is from genome assembly GCA_963277665.1 of Viscum album. Classification (NCBI taxonomy): domain Eukaryota; kingdom Viridiplantae; phylum Streptophyta; class Magnoliopsida; order Santalales; family Viscaceae; genus Viscum; species Viscum album. The sequence continues at coordinate 1,301,584,455 of OY728160.1, read as the reverse complement.
TTATATATTAGGGATTGGAAATAGGTACACTTTTCATAGGATTATTTCTATATGTATTCTCACGTAGATTGCTTATTGTTAATGATTGAGATAACAAAAAAGCAGGAGCTACTTTCCCTTCAATAAGGAAGTTTGAGTGCACGAGAGGTCAAGTTTAGGTTTTAAGGACCTCCTTAACTTTGTCACTAGTCTATTTCTAGATTAATATTCTAGATATTAGTTCTTATAGGAGGTGTTTAATCCTATTATCTAATATATAGTCACCCTATTTACATTTCCTATATACTTGATGGTGAAAAAGAATTATGAGGTGATTTAGAGGATGGATTCTCATATAGGGTGACTTTGAGAGGGGATCCATTAGGGTTACCAAAGAAGTAGAGTTATTAGTGTAGGATCCTAGGAATATGATCCATCAAGGTTTCCACTATCTAGGAGTCAACCCAAATGTTTTTCTTCATTTTATCTCTTAGAACTCATCAACTTCTATTCAATCATTGGGAGCTCGATACCTTACTGTAGAATTTATTTCAGTAATAGGGGAAAAAATCCTTTGTTACACTAATAGGAGATATAAATGGTATATAATAACACCTTAATGTTCCCTTACCTCACGAACATATGGCTGAGTGTGGTCTTGGAGGTGGTTTTTAGCAGTAAGGTAGAGGATTTAGACATAGAACGATTTATATTATGGATGTTCTAGTGCCAAAGGGACTAGAGATCATCTGATATATCATATTATTATATTATTTATTGGTTATACCTTTTTTAATTCTAGATTATTTTACTACTTTATTTCAACCATCATAGTTATTTCAATGGGACTCAAGGTGGAGAGGATTATTGTTTCCCTTGTATTGACTATGCTAGTTAGAGGTCAGATGATTTTTCTTGATGTGTGTTAGGGTTGTGAGATGATGATGGAGGAGTATCATCCATATAGGTATTTATTTACACTAAAAATACAACCATATGATTTTATTATTAGAATCAACTATTTAACACTATGAGTGCGGTCATTAATCAAATTTTAAGGAGAGTTGTGTTTTGTAGCAAGGTGGGCTAGTGAGTGGAGTTCTTTGGTGAACAGGTTCATAGATGGGCCATATATATTTAGAGCCATTACTATATCAGACTACATCTTAGTATTTGGGTTTAGTAGAGGTGAACATGGAGGAGTTCCCTAGATTTGTGGAGGAGTTACATAATGTTTTTCCCAAGGATGTTGTGAATTTACCCCATTGATGTGACATAGAGTTTGGGATATAGTTATATCCTAATGAATCTTTGATTTTTATGGATCCTTATCAGATTAAACCTTATGAGCATTAAGATTTGAGGATTTATGTTGAAAATATATTACAGAAAGGATTGATCAATCCTAGTGTGTCACTATGGGGTTCTCCAGTATTTTATGATAATAAGGAGGATAGTTATTTGTGGTTGTATTTAGACTATAATCAATTGAATTAGGTTATGGTCAACAAACATTAACCACTTCTAAGGATTCATGATCTATTCAACTAGTTAAAGGGATACAAAAAGTTTTAAAATATTGGTCTATTATTAGGATATTCATAGATGATAGCTAGGGATTAAAATATCCCTAAAAATACTTTCATCTGTCAATATAGGAACTTTGAGTACATTTTCATGTCATTTTATGTCAATAATGTCCCTATCATGTTAGTGTGACTCATGAAATTATTTTTTTGTGAGTTCCAAAATTGTATTATGGTTGTATTCATTGATGAAATCCTAATATACCCAAGATAAAAGTAGTATTTTGTTTACCTAAGGTTCATTAAACAAGTCCTTTTACACCATCAAAATAATGTAAATATATCTAAGGGTAAGTTTTGAATGTAGGATATAAAATTCATTGGACATGTGGTGTCTTAGTAAGGAGTAGCAGTATATTATTCAAATTTTGAGGTAGTTATTTTTTGAGAAACACCCAAGAACATAAAAGAGGTCTATAGTTTATTAGGTATCATGGGACATTATAAAATGTTTTTTTAATTCACTTGGTTCATGACCCCATTGACAGCCGTAACTAGGAAGGACTAGACTTTCTAATGGATTAATCAATGTTAGACATATTTTTACTACCTAAAGGATATGTTGATAAAAATTCTCGTGCTTTATGCACTAGAGTAGGGAGTGATATTTTGGCGTTCTATAACATATCACATCTTTTTTGGGCCATGTATTAATGTTGTAGAGATTAGTGATATTATATGGGTTAATACAGTTACATTATCATGAGCATAACTATTCAAACCATGATATCGAGTTGGAGGAGGTGGATTTTTCTCTTAATCTATGGAAAAATTAACTCATTAGTGATAACTTTTTAGTATTCATAGATCAAAATATCCTGAGGTATGTTTCCTCTTAGTAGTATCTGAATCTATTATAGCTGAGTTGGATGGTGTTTCTCTAGGACTATGATTTTAAAATTTCCTACTCCCAAGGGAAAGGAAATTTAGTTACAGATTAATTGAGTAGAATGATGTGAGGGATTTTTTTGGGGGTTTTAAAATGATTAGAGGGTAATGAAGGATATTATGATGATGAATATCAATGTTGAAGAGGCTGGTGAAATGGGTTTCATGTTTCAAATTATAGTGTAATCATCGTTACTGTAGTGGGTGGAGGATTCTTATTGGTGATGCTTGGAGGAAAAGGTGATGTGAGACCGTGTCATCTATGGTGATTACCCAAAGCAATTTTTGAAAAAATGATCAACATTATATGATGATTTGTGGGTGATTTTTTGTTCTTTAAGCAGTGTATAAAGATGTTTTTTGGAATTTTTATAGCTCAGTAGTAGCAGTGTAACATGATGTTGGAAAAATGTATCACTCATTGAAGGGTTTGTTTTGGTGACTCGGGATGAAGAAATTAGTGGTAGAATTTGTATTACAGTTCTTGGTCTATCAAATGGTGTAGGAATAACATCTTTTTTCATATAGATTGAGCCATATAATTTTTCTACTAGTATTCTATGATCATAGGGAGGATGCAATGATATTTTGGTGATCATGGATTAGTTGATGAATCTGACTAACTTCTTGTTGATTAGGGAGTTGAGTTTTGTGGAGGTCTTGGTAAGGAGGTATGTGTATGTGGTGGTGAAACTTCATAGAGTATAAAGGACCATAATTTATGATCATTATCTTCATTTTACCTTGATGGTTTGGCGAGTACTAAAACGTTATTTTGGTTCCCTGTTGCACCTTAGCACAATTTCAATCCTCATATGGATGGGTAGGAGAATAATACCAGTAAGAAACTAGAGGATATTTGTGGACCTATTTTATGTATTTTAGTGAATTATAGATGAATAACTTCCATTTAGTCAAGTTTTTTTTTTATAAAAATAGCTTTCACTCTTCCATTATTATGGTTCCATTTGAGGCATTGTTCAAGCAACCCTGACATTTTCTATAGTACATGGATGAGGTTGGGGATTTATTTGTATTTAGTATAGATGTGATATATAGAATGGAAAAGATGGTTTAGGAGTGGATAAAGGCATTACAAGGCTGTCATAATTCATATCAGAATTGGAAGAGGATACCCTTGGAGTTTGAAATTGGAGACCGTGTGTTCTTAAGGGTTTCCCAAAATCTTAGGCTACATATATTTGTCCATGGGAGTAAGATTTATCCCTTTCTTGTTAGTTTTTTGGAGGTGTTCAAGAATATTGGTGAGGTGGAATATCACTTAGTGCTTCCTCTATAGTTTCCCTAGATCCATGATGGTTTCCATGCATTTCCATTTTTGAAATATCTTCATGAAAAGTCTCATGTCATCAATTGGAAAGAGATGAATATTGATGATAATGAGATGTTTATAGAATAGTCAATTGATATCTGGGATCACTAGGAGATGATGTTTCTTGGGCAATCCACTGATTCGGCTTTAGTTAATTGAAGGGATGGTGGTCTAGAGGGTATTATGTAGGATTGTGAGTTGTAGATGTATGATTTGAATTGTTCAAACTCAAATAGACCATACTTAAAACTCAATTACACAATATTTTCCTTGAAAACACACAACTAATCCTCAAAAGGTACCTGTCGTATCTCACCCGATATACCTGATGTAGTTCTTAAATGACTACATCTAATTATACATGAGAATAGAGATACGAACTCCTCGAGATGACCCATCCTAAAAGTTATCAACTCCCACTATCAACACATCCTCATAAAAACCAAATCATGATGTATTTATCCCTAAGGGAATATCACGATCATTGAAGAATGATCACTAAATACCATACCAAAATCTCATTGAAATTCCTTATCTGAATGATCAAATATCCATTTATGTCACCTTGCCACTCCACAAGCCTTGAAACAACCCCGATTTGACACCCACTCAGATTATAATAAAACTATCATAAGCGTGACACCGAAACCTATAATCCACCTAACATCATAACCATATTTATAAATGATATTCATATTGGAATAATACAGTGAAAAAATCAATTTATTCACCATCATTAGAATGCCAAAATGACCACTTAAATACTGGTCCCACTCCCACGACCCTTCTCATGTGAGGGCCGTATGCTCATGGCTGACATTCTACTCCACACCATATGAGTATCCTTGTTTTCACACTATTGAAATACGCTCTCAGCAATTATAACCTAAGCCTCATCCAACACCAAAAACAACTCACTACTTTCTCCCCACCCATGTGAATGTTATTCATGACCTCCATTGGAATTAAATCCAAAATGAGAGTCACCAACCTCAATTATCCTTTAGAAAACTTCCCACCACATGAATTTTCTCATACATCTCCTCAAGAACCACCTCAATAGGTTCCAAATCCAATCATTCAGAACACTCTTCCAAAGACACACTCACCTTCCACTAAACCCTAAAACCATATCTCCCTGACATTGTGTGTCTATGTAACATCTTGTTAATTTATTTCAGGTATTTATCATCTCTCTATTTGTTTCCATCCATGTTTGGGTGCATTTTTGTGCTCCCAAGTATAGAGATCATTGCAGGGGAAAATGAAATAATGTTTAGGGATGTATGTTTTTTGTAATTTATTGAGTCTAGGTATAAATTTATCAGAGGATTTTCAAGGTTCTCCTTGAGTTCAAACAACACCAAAGATTGTTTGGGTTCTTTCTTCAGAGTTTGTATTGTTCACTAACTGTATTGAATTTTCATATCGTGAATGGTTTAACATCACGTATTAGTTTCCAAGAAAATTTCATGGATTGGATCAAGAAATAAAAGGTTTACACACCATGAATAGGATTTTCATCATAACATGGTCAAAGTTGGGATTTTTTATCTGAGGTGGCGCGTTGTTCAATGTCATTTATGAATTAGGAAATTCACGTCATGAAATGGTTTCACACAGTGAATGTTTTGGAATTAGTGTTTTTTAGGTCACTGTATGGATGAATAATCTTTAATTCCATGTGAAGGATTTTCTATCGAGACCAAGGAGATCTCCCAGGAAATTTTGGGGATCTATTCTCTTTCCAGATCATTTTGTTTAACTATTTATCATTTTTGTGGTTGCACAACATCTCTCTGGGTAAGTGATATTTATACTTATTTGTTTCCATTGGTCCCAATAGTGTTGTTGTGCTAAATTTTCAAATATTTTGGTATTATAGTTTTGATTATATTTTTTATTAATATATATATTGTGCGATATTCCTCTAGTGGTATACCATTTTTTGGTCATGGTGCGACATGTGAGTTTCTTGAGGGTCAAGTTGTGTTATCTTCTCCACCGACTGTTTTGATTGATGAATTGATTTTGATATGTAATGATTGATTATAGGATCCTTGTTGTTTTATTTTAATTATTTTATGTTGGTGGATACAATTGTAGGAATGTGAAATAGGAGTTTGAGGTAGGTGGTTTTGTCTCTAGCCTATGTTTGATTAATTGTATTGATCTAGTTTTATAAGTTATTTTATAAATAAATAAGAATGAGTGAATTGTGTGTGTGGAAATGGGTTTTTGAGAAAATATGACTTTCCCCTTGTCTTGATAATTTTTTTTATTTTCAATGAAGTATTAAATGAATTTATGAAATGGATTTCAAAGAATGGGTTTTCTAAAATAGTTTGAAAAAAATAGCACATGGGAAGCATTGGGTACTTTGGTTGAAGGTGTAGCAATAGTCCACGCCCATTGATACTATTGGGGGGGGGGGTCAATAATGGGGTGTTCCTCTTCTCCCTAGGAATATTGTTCTTGGGACTTTTTAGAAAATATTTGGAGGTTTAATTTATGTGGTTTTCCTCTTATATCAATATAAGGCCCCATCCTTAAACCTTACTTAATCATGAGTTATTACAAGATTACACATTGAGGATCTTTTTAGTTTTAGAGTTTTAGAGAATTAGATCATGAAACTTGAATTACATTCCACATTTAAACAAAGTGGTTACATAAAATACAATATTCATTCTTCCCATCAACGGAAACATATTTAAAATAAAACACAGATTCTTTCTTGACACATTCTTGACACTATCATCACATCATTTACCTTTCCCTTGACCTGTGAAAAACATTTCAAAAACTTGGGATGAGCATAAAAATCTCAGCAAGGGTTATAAAAATATGGAAAGGAAATATGAGTTCTTATATACATAAGAATGAAATCATACTTTACCCATAAAACATAGGCACTTTAACATACCTCATCAAACCATGAATAAATCATAAAAATCATAAGACATAAAGGTAACTTGAGGAATTCATAACATTCTTACGTAGGGAGTAACCCTCTTGGTTACGTTTGGAATACCCATCACAGTATATTCCCTAAATCTCTTCGGAGAAACCTTAACGTTTCACTCCTTCGCATTACCCAATGCATTGGAGAGCTATATCGGGCTCACCTGCCCTTAGTTTATCACGGAACCACCCGTCTTCATAACAATGCCCAAGAACCATAACATAATCTTATCACATAAAACATGCATAAAGGGAACATAACATTTTCACCTTTCAATAACAAGATATCAATACAACACATTGATATAAATACATTATAAAAACCATTTTCAATACCAAAATAAAAGAAAAGTAAAACATGGTATTTATTTTTCTTTTAAAAAGAAGGTATGGCTTGTAGAGGAAGCCGAAACTCAAATAATGGTCACGACGGTGGAGAAGTCGTTGTCACCGCATACGTACGAAAAAAACAATCCCTTTTGTCGTTTAGTAAAACGCTTCGTATAAAAATATTCCTTTTGGATAAACGTAAAAGTAAAAGGGGTTTATATACCGTATAAAAGAAAGTTGTGTATAAAAAAATATGTCTCAATGAAAGGAGATTGAGACGAAGTCCCATACAAAGACGGTATCCTTGGATTAAGGATAAATCAGTTACATAACTATGTGTGACAAACGAATACACGAAATATAAGTGGGTATTAATTGTAAAACAATCAGAGGACATTCACACATAATCATATAACGACATATTCAAGGTGTACAAGTTTATCCCAAAGAATCGAAATTGGGTTAAGAAGTTCCCTTGCAATAATTAGACAGCCTAACAGCGTCACTTCAAAATTCAGAAAAAGAGTTGATGAGAGATAAAAAGGGTATCTCATCACTTGGACATAAAATTTACATCAATAAGGATATAGAAGAACATATCCCAAAATAATATTATGTGAATTAAAAGACATAACAAAATAAGTCTTTTAAAAAGAGGAGGGTGAAAGGTTCCCTTACCGACATGGGTATCTTTCGAAACATACACCTCGTGAAAGAAGGACAATACAAAATTGATGTAAATACTCATAAAAGAAAGTATATTACACAATTATTAAAATAATGGGTAGTACATACACCACTCAAAGGAAATTGTGGCAAATTTAGCATAAATCTCACGAGAATAAAAGTGAGATGAAAAATCCCTTACGAAAACTCGGCAGCCTAACGACGCCACTTAAAACTTCCAAAAATGGATTGATGAGATCAAATAGGGTATCTCATCACATTACAATAAAATTTACAGCAAGAGGAATATAAAATAACATCCCCCATCATAACAAATATGAGCTTAAAAGAAGTGACATAAAGGAGAGTACTTAAAGAGAAAGAGAGAGGTTAGATCTCTTACGAAAATTCGGCAGCCTAACGACGCCACTCAAAACATCCAAAATGGATTGATGAGAGAGAATAGGGTCTCTCATCACATGAACATAAAAATTACAGTAAGATTAATATAAAATAACATCCCAATAACAAGAAAGATGAGCTTTAAAAGGATTGACATAAAAGAGTGTACTTAAAAAGAAAGAGAGGAGTAGGATCCCTTACCTCAAGTCCAACTTGTCTTGTTCGTTTCTTTATATTCCTGAATAATAAACATTGGTCAATTAATAGTTTCCTAAGTACCTAATTTAGAGATTATTATTCAGTTCATATCACATATTATAATGTTATAATTGTTTAATAATGTTAGTTCATATCAGACGTTTTTGCTGATGTTTGGTACATGAGTCAAAAATGAACTTGTTTGAAAAAAGATTGCCCATGTAGTTATAAGTAAATAATTTCAAGAATAGTATTAATGATTAAAATATCATATATATCCAGTAAATATTCATTTTATACTATTCCATATCATTTGGAGATAAAAAATGAAAAGCACCGTTCATGGAGACGGTAGGCCGTACGTACGCATGAACGCTACTTTCATTGTTTTGTCATATTAATGGAATTAAAACAAAATGAGATATATATATATGTGTTATAATTACAGAATTATATCTATAATTTAGATGTAATATATTACATATATATCCATTATATATATGTAGTTATAATAGTACATAACATTTTGAGATAAGAAATGAAATGTACCATTCATGGAGACGGTAAGCCGTACATACGCATGAATGCTACTTCCATTTCTATTTCATATTTAATGGAATTAAAACATAATGATAAATAATAGTATTTTAATTCCAGTATGGTATCATATATAATATCATTAAAAATATCCTTTATACGTACCACATATGGTATTAACGAATCAAATCACTTTGAGGGGGCGGTAGTCCGCACTTCCTTAAATGAAGATATCGCGTTTACCCATAATGGAAACCATAAAGGTATGCCATAAATTAAAAATACATAAGATTAATTAAAACATAAACATATTATATATCATATATAAATATAGTGACATCTTAATGGCCACCTTTGAAGGTGTTAAAATAATGTTGAACAATCATCGTTTCGGGAGGCTGAAATTCACCATCCACGGAAACAGTATGTTCTTTAACCATTAGATGTAGGTGTGTGAAAGTGTAGCTCGAATCCTTCTTATAACAACATCCTAATATATTTATGATACTGGAGTTGTTACAAAAGAAATGAATAAAAAGAGTTTAGGGGGTTGGAGAAGAAAAATAAAACAAAAGGACTCAAGTGAAGACATTACCTTAAAATCAGGTAACTCCCTTTGGTTTGAGCTTAAAGGCTTCCTTGGGAAGGCTTCTGCCCAAAGTGAGGCTTCAAGGAGTAAGAGAGGGAAGTGTAAAGACAAAATGGGCAGAGGTTGGCCGAGCCAAAGGCTTTGGGAGTGTGGGTAAGGAGGTAGAGGTGGGGGCCTTTTATAAGAGGAGATGAGGGGCACTCTTGTAAAGTTACAAAATGTTACTTTATTTTCAAAAGAGTTTCAGATTTTAAAGGTCCCACATTGATGTATTTCGAGGATAAGGTGATAAGGGTTCGAAATACACTCATCCAATAGGTTTTGGACATGTTTAGGTCTTAGATATTACATTATCTTTCCATTTTATTTAAATCGTTAAATAATGAGGTCATCGCTGCATCATCATGATGTCATAAATAATTTAATTTATTTAATGTCTAAAAATTATAAAAAAAATACTATGATGTAGGAAATATTTCTTTCTTTCCAATTATTATTTATAGTCAAAAATATGACTTGTATAACTTCATGTAAATTTTTTTTAGTAAAACATCTCATGTTTGTGTCATTTTTACTTTAACTTTAAATAAAAAGATATTAATGTAATTTTCCAACCAAAGTGGCTTAATGGGGTCCCCAAGTTGACCCATGGGTTTTCTTGGTCGGCCATGACACATCCAATGAGGGTAGGACATGTTTCTAGGTCATTTAACTTTATTAAAACATTATTCTTACCATAAACTACACTAATTATCTCTAATCGTGATTAAAAACTTAATAAGTTACTATTCACCAAAAAAATATTTTTATCCCATTGAACCACATTTTACTTCTTAATGACAACCATGTATGTCGTATTTTTGAAATTTAAAACACAAAGATGGAAAAATTTCATTTAAACGGAAAAATCAGTTTTTATAAGTACCACTTAGTGGTTTAACTATTCATCAAAAATTGAAGTTTTTCAGAAAAATCCCAAAAATTCACCCTAAGCTATATTTGATATTCCGAATTCAAAAATGAAGTCTATTTTACAAAATTCAAAACATATAAGTCACATTAATTAATTTAATAATTAATTCCCGCTGTCAGAGCAAATAGCGTGTTTTTATGAAATAATAAGTATCAAAAGATTGACACTAGTTTAAGTCTGATTTCAAAGTGAAATTAATTCCAACGACCACTATTGGATTTAATGGTAAAAATATATTCTAATTTCACTTTAAAACAAATTCAAAAGATAATATAATCATATAAATAAATTATATTAAAAAGAGGTTTTGAATTAAAATACAACATTTTACACTATTCATTAAAAAAATGAACTTTATCAGAAAGATACCAAAAATTTACACAAAGTAAATTTTGATGTCCCAATTCTTAAGAAGAGTTTTATTTGGTCCAAAAGGATGTATAAGTGTAAACAAAACTATATTTAATGACGGTTCTCCATCAAAAGGCGATAAGTGAACTATTAGTGAAAACTAGGGCATATACGCCCAAAATTGAATTCTTTCTGTATTTTATGCCATTATATTTTATTGGATAAATGTAAAAACATTTAAAAACATATATAATCATATTTTAGTTATTTCTATCCATTCCCGCCAATACAATGACTACATGTTAACTACCATTTAAAATAATATTATTTTATTATTAGAGTGCAACGTAAGATTCCCAAGAAACTCGTTGTTGCATGTTGGGTACGCCATCGAGCATAGAGTCCCCTTTAAAGTAATATTAATATTTTATTCACAAATATGGATAAATATGAAAATGTCATATTCTTTATTTACCTAGGGTGTTACAATCAAGATTTGATGTATATATTTAGAGACTTGATGTGCGATATTTTATATGTTTGGGTACGAGTGTCCTAGGTAGCCTGAACTATTGTGATCCTTAGGATGATGTTACCTAAAATTTTGGTTTTTATTGGATATGATATGATATGTGATACATGATATGATTTTACTATGATATATTTGAAATTATTTGAAACTATTTTACCTAGGTTATTTGGAAATGTGGAAAAGGGGGAAATGTTTTAACATGATTTTGATATAAAAACTATCTAACTAATTATAATGAATTGTTTTATTTAAAGTTAATAATGATAAAATTATTGTAAAGATACTTGATATGGAACTACCATGTGGGATAATACTGAGCCTATTTAGCTCACAACCTGTGCACCCCATCAGTGATGCATAGACCATATTATGCCTTTTGGTGCAGGGAAAGGAAACGTTCTATAATGAGGTAATGAGGTTTATATCAGATGTGTCTTGGTAGATGGTGGTGAGATGGTGGGAGTTTTCTCAAACTATCACATGGAGTATATTTTTTTGGTTTTTAGTGATCCTTTTAGGTTGGAATTGTATCTTAGAGAATGTTTAGGTACTTTTAATTTTTATCGCTTTGGCTGTTTTCTTTTTGATATGACATAAATTTCTTATTTTAATCTTACCCTATTTATTATCATCATTTATATATTTATATGTCATGTTATGTGATTTAGGTTGGGTGAAATCATTCCCTATAGTTATTATTGATTGATGGGTGATAGTCGACAACCCATGGGAATTGGGAGCGCCCTTCAGGTATGTGAATGTTCAAGTTAGGTATCAGTTAGAGGGGGTATTTGGGTTGGGTTCATCACATTCAAGGTCCACCCTTAGGTCAACCACTCCATGACTCCTGAGTCATTATAGGGAATCCCTCATCCCATGGGAACTTAATTTATTTCACATTAATCTCAATGCCAGCACACCTGTAAGAGTCTCCTCCAAAACCATTGATCCTCATCCCACTAATTGTCACCACTGATCCCATCACTCGACTCACACTTCTGTTAATTGGGAACCATGAAGGTTAAGACACCTGTTCTCTATGGCACATTAACATTTACATGATAGGATCTCCATTGGAAATACTCATCAAAATCAGGAACCTCAACTATTCCATGTTTATCATATGACCACTACCTCACACTATCATTCCAAAACCATCAGTTCCCATTCTCTGTCTAAGGAGTATCTACCTCATCCATACACATAGATGACACCCAGTGCCATTCTAGTCACGATCATCAACCCAACTATGAACACCCTACTAAATTTACACCCTATGATTAACCATTCTAGGTATGTGAATAGTTATTCCCATCATAACCAATATTGATACCCAGACACACAAGGAAGTTTCTTAGAAACCAATGGTGTCACCCTACCAATACCACAAACCCCAAGATACTCCTGTGCGTCGGTATCAAACCCTAAAGAAACACTTATGTTTACATTCACTAAAGAAAACCCAACCCCATAATACCCTAAAATTTTATGATATATTTCTCCTTAAATAATTTTTATTTATTTGATTTCTTACATTACATGAAACACAAAGTTTAAATAAACCACAATATACTATTAAAATATAATTATTTAAATGTGATTGATATTACCCATTCATTAAAATTGGAGTTATGAAGTGGAATAAACCCAAATTTCAAAATTATGTATAAATTATTAAGATAAATAAAATATATTGATAAATAAATACTCATTTTTTTAAAGTAATTATATGTTTCAAAAATACATTTATCCTCAAAAATGGGTTTTATTGTTTTTTGTGAGAAAATAATATAATTAATTTCTAGAAATTTTAGAATATGTATTTGAAAAAACGAACTTAATTTTTTATATAATTATTTTATAATTATCTTAGATTTAATTTTTTTTGGAATTTTCTGAAAATATTGACCTTTTCAATGAAGAATGGAAAATACAAATTTTATTGAAAACTATATTTTCAAATAAAACATTTTTAAGGTTAAATTTTGTTTTAAAATTATTTTTAATTCCAAATATGGAATCTATTTTCTCAAAATCATTTCATATAATTTTAATGAAAATTTAGTTCACTTATATTATCAATAATACAAATTTACATCAATATAATCAATTTTATATTGGATATTAGTATAAAAAAATTTATACATAATGAAACATTTTTTTAGAAAACCAATTTTTGTTGTGTTTTGTGGGTATAATCTTAAATTAGATTCTAAAAATTATATGAAATTATTTTGAGAAAATGGATTCCATATTTGGAATCATCATGTAATTTTTTTAATGGTGCCACTTTCAGTTTGTTTCATAATGAATACTAAAATCAGTAAAAATTTGTCACCATTGTTAAGGTTAAAACATGTTTACTAGGGAGTTAATAAAAAAAATATAAGGGTTATAATTAAATAAAAATTTATTAAAACCTATTGGTTGATTGGATTTAGAAATTACCCTTATAAACTTTTAATATGAGTAATTTGGATTGATTTTTCCTAGATAATGACTTAAAAATATTTTAAAACTTTTAAAAATTATAACTATGCAACTCATATTAATTATAAAAGAGAACTTCTTATCATCACTTATTCACACTATTTTAGCCATTTATAAAACCTAAATATTTCCAAAATTCCACCCCAACACCCTTATATATGTAATATAGGTTGTATTATTCCCAAAATATCGATCATATTGTCCTTAATTGGACATATAAAGGAGTTCTTTCAAAGAAGAGGTAATCGCCTTAACTAATCACTTTATTTTTTTATTTCTTCTTTCACCTCCTCAAAATAATAGGTATTTATCATAAAATAGTAAAGTAAATATCCTAAATATATCAAAATTTTATTATGATTTTTAAACCATAATTATCCACCATCTTTCCCATCAAATGGGGAGCTGAAGTATCACTCCTGTGTATGTGTGGACTACCACCTCTATGTAGTGATACAATTCATTTTTCATCACTATATTTAATATTTGGTTATTATAATGGGATTAATATTTATATATTATAATTATTGTATAATTATTATTTTTTAATTATAATTACATATCTACTTTATTTCCTTCCCATATGTTGAATAACGATAATGTTGCTCGTGCGTACGTAAGGACTACCACCACTTCAAAGAGATGTGATTATTTTTTTTATTTTCAATTAACATGGAAAATAATAAGGATAAATTTAATAAATGTATATTATGTATACGATATAATAATTTTTTTTAAATTTTAATTATTATTTACCCTTATTTAGTTCTGCCCATCCAAAAGTAAAAACAACGTTTATGCGTACGTACGACCTACCATCTTCATAAATAGCGTAATTCATTTTTATCCCTATATTTTATGGATGATTATAAATATATATATAATTAATATATATGATATTTATTTAATGATTAAAATTATTTATATTATGGAACCATGATCAATATAAAATGACCAAAACTAATCAACCCAAAACATACATGAAAAATGAAGCAGTTATCATTCAAAATAGTGATTTTAAGAAATAATTGTTAATAAAATAGTGATTAAATGTTATAAGTAAATAATAAATGGTATTATATATATGATTATGGTTTTATAATAGATTTTTTATAAATATATATTTATTATATAGGATGTTCAAACACATATAATGTAAGTGAGACTTGAGGTTAGAGTTTATTTCACAATCTCATCTCCACAGGGGGAATTATTCGATATTTCTATCTTAAAAATAATATATTTTGATATCCTATAGTTATTTATATACAGTAAAAGTTTTAATTTCATTTTAATCTCTTTATTTACTCAAGATACTTAAATAATTATTTTTAAGGAAGACTGACTTTGTTTTTCTACTCGGTTGGGAATATTTTTCTTCCATTTCCACATTTTCCTTAAAATTTTGTAAATAATATTTTTAATATTATTAAATAATTTATGGAAGAAATTTGTACCCATGTTTAAATTTTAAAAAATGTTTTGAAAGTAATTTTCTTGTAATTTTTCGAATGAGGTACTTCAAACTTTTTACTAAAAAAGTGAAAGGTGTCTTTGTTTTAACATACACAACATGAAAGGAATTTACAACCACCATGGAAACCCAATTATTTGAAGCTTCATTTACATTTATTAAAGGTTACTTTTAAATCAAATATTTTTCGTAATATTTAATAAACTTGTAGGTTTTAAATATTGTATTTCAATGTGAAAAGGGTATTTTTCTCAAGAAATTTTACAATGATATTTTTAAAGTATTTTCATATATGTTAGAATCCTTTATTGAATGTTATGATTTAATGAGGATATAAGCTAAAAATACCATCCATAATTTTTATTTTTATGATTTATGATCAGTTTTACTAATGAAATTATTGATATTCTATATGCTAGTCCTTCATATATAAGCAATTTTCGATGATTAAGGAATATTGATTAAGTTGTGTTTTGTATTAATATAATGAATGAATTGGAATTATTATGTGATGGGTGAAGCCAAGAATTTCATAACCCCTAAATGAATCATTAGGTATTTGGAGACAAAATAGATTGGACATTTTTCTGAGGATTTATTGATTTATTTAGATGTCTTGGCATGAGGTATAGATGGTAAGTTTAAGATGTCTGACATTATGCATTCCATGATTATGAAATTAGCTACTTATGTACATGAAAATTTTAAAATAATTATGATATCCATTGATAAGTTTCAATATCATGTGATTATTCATATGCAACTAGTTGATAAAAATTTATTCCTACCATATTATTCATTCAATATTTCTTATATGTTAGATTACACTATTTCATACCCTTACTGAGTATCTGAGCTCACCCCTTTCTTATGTTTCATTTATACTAGATATCCAAATGTGTAGTATAATTGATTTGTGAGAATATAATAGAGGGAATAATAATTTTATAAAATAAAATACTATTTTTTATTATTTTTTTCAAATATAATGTTAGATTTATGTATGTATTTTAGTTTTTTAATACCACTAATCTATTAGGTCCTTTGGGATGCGACCATTTGTATCTAGTGCCAATATAATAAAGTAACCATCGACTCTGGTCTACTAAGGTTACGGTATTAACTGTTTGTATTAGGGAATGTTTATTAGAAGCATTGAGATCACAATTTAACAAAACATATATTAGTTCATGGTTTTCCTAGTAATACATCTCTGTCTAGATATTACAATTAGATATGGTTTTGAAACAGATTCATCTAGGGATAATAACCTAAAAAAAAATTTGTCGAGTATATCTTGACCATCATTCTAGAACATTGTTAGTGATCCCTTTCCTCAATCCTAATTTTACACTCCATAGGGATGTTCTTGGTTTATGTGTCTTTTATTTACAAATTATTATGAAAGATTTGAAAATATTTTTATGATTTTAGAATGTTCCCAAAGAAACCAAGATTACACAATTACTATAGTCAAACTGAAAGTTCCTAGAGACATGACGAAAGGTACACATATCATCTAGTCCAGAATTTTAAATGTTGTATTTGATAGTAGTTCTAGAAATTCTTTAATATTTAAAGAATTTTAGAAAGTTATCACATCCCCACAAAAATTATTAGATGTTGGGTTAGTAGTGAAAACTTCTAATTGGAGGATGAACACATCTCAAGTATATATCTCCCCTCTGATAGATGTTTTTGGGAATGTTATTTCCTTAAATCTTGTTATTATTCCTCTAGTTTAATTAGAAGTTATTTTAGGAATGGATTGGATCACTATGTATATATAACTTATCAAATTTTGAGGAAGTGAAATTACATTTTATATTTTGAATCAACCTATGATCTTCTATTGATTCAAGGATGAACCTAAACATCAAATGGAAATTAATTAAATTATAAGGATTTTTCTACCTATTCATAAGGAATATTTGTCTCAGATGGTTTTGGGAAAAACTCAAAATTTAATATATGTATATTTTACATGATATTCTTGATGTATTACTATAAGATTTTATGGTTATTCCCCTAAATTATGAAGTTTATTTTTTTAATATAAATCATACCTGGTGCTATACCTATTTCAAAAACTCAATATAGAATGGTCCCAATTGAGATGCATGAATTAAAGAAGAAACCCCAGTAGAATATAGAAAAAGGATTCATTCATCCTAGTTCTTCTTAATGAGGTGAAACTATTTTTTTGTTAATAAGAAATATGTGTTAATGCATATTTTCATTGATTTTTGGGAACTTGACATGATCCCTATTAAGAGAAAGTATCCTCTACCCCATATAGATGATATGATTGATCAATTACGTAACACTCAATATTTTTCCAAGATTTATCTTCGATCTTAATGTCATTATCTAAGGGCCAAGATAGAGGATATAACCATGAAAAACTTCTGTACATGGTATGGTTAATATGTGTTTATTCTAATTCCATTTGGAATTACCAATGCTCCTATTATATTTATGGATTTAATTAATAGAGTCTTTGAAGATTACCTCTATCAGTTTTTGGTAGTCTATATAAAATATATTCTTATATGTTCAATGAGAAAGGAAGTTCATGAAGAACATTTGAGAATTGTAATAAAGGTCATGCATAAGGATAATTAGTATGGAAAATTTATCAAGTATGAATTTTTGATTTAGAAAGTTTCACTCCAGGGTCATATAATATCAAGTGAGGGTATATCGGTAGATCATTTGAAGATGGAAGTTATTAAATAATGTCTTAGTACAACCATGGTAACTGAGATCTATAGTTTTATTAGGTTGGTTGGATACTACTGATGCTTTTTTATGTAATTACCATGAATATCTAATCCACTCACCAAGTTCACTCGGAATGGGGTTATGATATTTTGGAAATTTGGATGTTAAGATAATTTAAAATAACTGAATAGAAGGTTGGACAATGAAACTATGATTACACTACCCTATAATGGATAAGGTTTTGTGATCTATAGAGATGTATAAAACAATGGGTTGGTATGTGTCTTCATGCACAATGGCATGGTGAAATAATATGACTATTTCCATATAAAAATCCATTAGAAAAATTTCTAAAATATTTATTTGGAGTTGGAAGTAGTAATGTTTACATTAAATATATGGAGGCATTATTTTTATGGTGAGGATGTGATATATATACTAATCATAAAAGTTTTAAGTATATATTTACAAAGGAAGAGTTGAATATTCACCAAATAATATGGCTAGAATTGATCAAAGATTATGATTTCTAAGTACATTACTACCCTAGGAAGGCATAAAATGTGGATGATTCTCTAAGTCAGAAAGACGATGATAGTTTGTCCATGATGAGGATTGAAAGAGATCCAATATTTTTGGATTCACATAAGATGATTATTGAAATCATGAGGAAAGTGGAAAGATCTTAACTTTCTTAGATGAATGTTTAACCATCCATCCATAAGTGAATTAAGAAGTTGTATAAAAAAGACGTGAAATTATAATGTAAGGTGAGTAATTCTCTTAAGTTCAACCATTATCAGGCAACAATGATAAGTTTTTGGAACTAATTATGTGTCCCATAAATAATAGAGATGAAGAAGGACCTATTGTATTAAGCTCATAGTTCATCATTATCTATTCATCCTGGAAGTATGAAGATGTATAGAGATCTAAAAGAGTATTTCGAGTGGGATAATATGAAAAGGGATATTCCAAAGTATGTATATAAATTCCTATTATATAAAAATGTTAATACTGAGATACTGTAGTCTAAGGGGATTTAATAACCATTACCCATACCCAAATGGAAATTGGAAAAAACACCATGGATTTTGTCATTGAACTCCCCAAAATGTCAAAAGAAAATAATGTAATTTGGATGTATTTGGTCACCTTATGAAGTTAGTGCACTTTATTTATATCAAATAAGATTTATTTCTTGGTTATATTGATAGAATATACATTATGGAAATGTTAATATTTCATGTATAACCACATTCTATTTTATTTGATCAAAATCTGAGTTTTACCTCGAAGTTCTGGAAAAGGATTCTGCAAGCTCTAGAGATAGAGTTGGGTTTCCGAAATTCTTATCATACTAATATAGATGGTATGTCTAAGAGGATTATTAAAAATCTAAAATAAATTTTTAGATCTTGATTTATGTATTTAAAAGTGGGTTAGGATCAACACCTTACTTTAGTGTAATCTTCTTACAACAACAGATTTCACTAGACAATTCAGATGGATTTTTATAAACCCCTTTATGGAATAAAGTTCATAAATCTAATGATATGTAATGAAGTTGAAGAAATAAATCTGTTAGGAACTAATATAGCTAAGTAAATTTAATATAGGGTTAAATCCATTCAACACCACATAAGGGAATCTCTAAGTGATAAAAAATTTATACTGACAATCATCAGAGAACTATAGAGTTTAAAGTTAGTGAGAAAGTATTTCTATGAATTTATCCATGTAAGAAGGTAATGAGATTAAATTGAAAGGGAATTTTGAGAGATAGGTATATTTTATCCTTAAATATTATTGATATTTTTGGTATGGTATAATATCGATTGGCACTTCCACTAATTCTCCCTCTAGTTCACAATGTGTTCTATGTATCTCTCTTGAGGAAGTACATACCTGATCCTTCACATATAATGAACTCAAAGGTCATACTAGTAGAGAAAGATCTACCTTATGGGAAAAAATAGTTAGAGATTCTTGATCATATAGAGAGAGTTCTCAAAAAAATACCACTCACTTGGTCAACGTTTTATGGAAAATTCATAAATTTAATGAAGCTACACTTGAACTTGAGGATGTGATGTTCTAGAAGAATCCTTAGCTGTTTATATTAGAGTAATAGAATTTCTAGGAAAAAAATCATTTTAAGGGGGTAATAATGTGACACCATGAGATTTTATGATATATTAATTGTTAAATAAATTTGATTTCTTGGATATCTTGTGTTACACACAACACTGAGTTTAAACGAAATGTAATATATTATTGAAATATTATTATTTAAATGTGACCGTTATAACATAGTCATTAAAATTTATGGTATGAATATTAAAATATTTTTTTAAAATAATTTATTAATGTTTTATATAATTAAAATAAATTTATAAATAAATACCCAATTTTTAGTAAAGTCCTTATATGCTTCAAAAATATATTTTTCCTCAAAAAAAGTTTTTATTTATATTTTGTGAACAAATATAATTAATTTACTCCACTATTAAAAAATTTATTTTATAAAATTAACTTAATTTTATAAATCATAATTTCATAATAATATTTGAGTGAATTTTTGGAAATTTTATTGAAAGATTTTTTTTGATGAATAGTGAAAAATACTATTTTTCCTTGAAAAATGTATTTTTTATTTAAAAAATTTATAAGGTTATATTTTTTATAAAAAAATGTTTTAAATGTAAAAATAGTATATTTATTTTATTATTAATACAATTTAGTATATTTCAATCAATTTTATATTTGATTTTGTTATAAAAAAATTTTATACATAAGAAAACCTTTTTTCTGGTAAAACACTTGTTATCACATTTTTTTGGGTTTAATTTTAAACTAAATTATGAAATTTATATGAATTTAATTTGAAAAAAGAATTCCATATTTGGAATTATTATTTCCAAATTTTTTAATGAGTCCACTTTCATATTTGGTCAAAATGAATAGTAATAACCCTAAACATTTGTGACCACAATTAAGGTTAAAATAGGTCTATCGGGGGTTAATAAAAAAAGTAATGGGTTAAAATGACCTAATAACACTATTAAAACCTATTGATTGGTTTTATTTTAACCTTAACATTATAACTTAGAATATGAGTCATTTTGGGTCCATTTTTCCAAGAAACTGACTTAATAATATTTTAAAACATTGAAAAATTACAAGTGAGCCGCTCACCTCAATTATAAAAGGTAACCTCCTCTCCTAACTTATTCACACATTTTTATCCATTTATCTTAAAAAACCCATAAAAAAATAACACCAAAAATCCTTATACATGTTTTATAGGTTATATTACTCACAAAATACCAATCATAGGTCCCTTAAGATGATATCTAAAGGAGTTATTTCAAAGAATAGGTAATTACCTTAACTGATCACTTTATTCTTTTACTTCTTCTTTTACCTCCTATAAATATATGATATATATAAAAAATATTATTTTTAGTATCCTAAATACATTGAAATATTATTTTGATTATGAAACCACCATTATCCACCCTCTTTTCCATCAAATGAGAAGAAAAAGAAACACTTGTGCTTACATATGGACTACCGCCTCCATGTAGTAATACAATTCATCTTCCATCAATATATTTCATGGATAATTATTATGATGGGTTTAATATTTATATATGATATTTATGAAATAATTATGATTCTATAAACATAATATAAAATATACCTTCTTATCTTCCCATCCTTTTAATAATGACAACGTCGTTCGTGCATATGTCTGGACTACCACCTCCACGAAGCGATATGATTGGTTTTTCATTTTCACTTTACATTGAATGAAATAAGGATATAATTTATAAATATATATTATGTATATGATATAATAATTATTATTTAATGTTTATTTATTATTTACCTTTCTTTTTTTCCATCTTTTGAGAATTGAAAACAATGTTCATGCTTACGTACGGCCTACTGACTCCATCAAAGATGTAACTTATTTTTCTTTCTCTATTTTTATAGATCATTAGACATATATATAATGAATATATATGATATTTATTTCATTATTAAAATTATTGATATTATTTATCCATGATCACCATAAAATGACCAAAACTACCGAACCCAATATATATTAGAAAAACGAATCAGTTATCACCCGAAATAGTGATTTTAATTAAGAACTGTTAATAACTATGTGATAAAAGGTTATAAGTAAATCATATATGGTATTATATATATGATTATGGTTATGGAATATTTTTATAATAAATATATATTTATTATATAGGATGTTCTAACACATATAAAGAAAGTTAGATTAGAGGCTATGGTTTATTTCACAATCTAATCATTAATCTAGATTGTATATGTTTAACTATATAATAGGGGAATTATTAGATATTTATATCTTAAACCCAATATATATTATTATACTATATTTATTTCTATAAAATACAAGTTTTACATTCATTTTCTTCTCTTTAAGTACTTAAGATACTGAAATAATATTTTTTAAGGAAAACTGAATTTTTTTCTACCTGATCGGGAATATTTTTCTTCAATGCATATATTTGTATTAATTAATTTAAATAATTTTTTAAAAATTATTCAATTATTTATAAAATAATTTTTTATTCATGTTTTAATTTTTAAAGAATTGTTAAAAAGGAATCTTATTATTGTTTTTATAATGAGGTAATTTTTAATTTTCTCTGAAAATGTGAAAGGAATCTTTATTTTAATATATACATAATGAACTGAATTTAAAAATCTCATGATTTCCCAATAATTTTTAGCACACTTTAAAAGTTTTAAGTTTTTTTAAAATAAAACGATCTTCTTAATATTTGATAAATTTTTAGATTTTAAATATTTGATTTCAATGTGAAAAGGGTATTTTTGCCAAAAATTTTCTAGTAACCTTTTAATTTTTTTTTCATATATGTAATCATAATATATTGAATATTATGATTTACTAAGGATATAATATAATTATACCATCAATAATGTTTATCTAGATGGTTTATGATCAATTTTAATGAGTAAAGTTTTTATATTATATATGCTAGTTCTTCAAAAATATATATTTTTTGATTATTAAAGAATGTTGATGAAGTTATATTGTTTATTAATATAATTAATACATTGGACTTATAATGTAATTAGTGAGGAAAAAAAATTTCATATCCCATTGATGCATTGGTATGTCTCATTATACAAAACAGGTGGGGTATTTGGCTTAGGCCTTACCCATTTATGAGGATGTGTTGGCACGAGGACTTGAAAGTAAGTTTAAGATGTCCAAAATTATGAATTCCATAATTATGAATTTAGTTATTGATGTCCATGTGTGTCACACCCCATAAATCTAAAGTTGTAATAGTTTATTCAATAGCATGTATGACACGCAACATCAAGCGCCTAAGGGAATATAATATCCTGAGAATTTATAATATATTTACTATTTTAAATAAATTAAATATATTTTATAGCTTTCAATTCACATGAAACTGAGTTAAAATATATCACACACAACAACGAGTTTCTTTTATGACTTGTGTAACACACAAGACTATGTTTTACTAAACAATAATATATAATTAAAATATTATTATTTAATATAATAAGATATAACCTAGTTGTTAAATTTGTGGTTGTTAATAGGATTAATGAAATTATGAAAAAATTTTGTTTACATAAAATATAAAATTAATTAATTAGTTTCAAATAAATTATAAATGAATATAAGAACCAATTGAATATAAAAAGAGTATTTTTATATAAATCTATTTTTATGCTGAAAAAGATGTTTTATACTAATAAATTAAATTATTTACAATTAGAGAGTGATATTAATGTAATATATATATATATATTATATTCAATTAAATATTTCTGATATTCATCCAATATATTCGATAGACATAAGATAAGAGCAAACCCAATTTTACGCAAAAAAATACTATATTTTTGGTAAGGTACTGTTACTGATTTTTAATGGAGAACATATTTTAAATACATTTTTTTAAAATTGTATAAATATTATATGTAAAAATAAAAATAGTATTTTAAAGTGGATCATAAAAATTAGGTTTGGGATAATTTTTATTATTTTTCTGTGAACTTTCATTTTTGATGAATAGTGAAAAATACTGAATTTTAACTCAAAAATGATTTTTCATATAACTTATTTATATGGTTAAATTATAATTTTAATTGGTTTTAAAGTATAATTAGATTAATTTTTTATCAATAAATCTAATTTATTTCATTGGAATAAATTTCATTCTAAAATTGGATATAAAACTTAGCAAACCTTTGGACATTTTTACTTTAAAAAACCCCGCATTATCGTCCTGTCTACGAGATTAAATTTAAATTAATTTATGCCAATTATGTGATTTTAATTTTTTAAAATGGATTAAATATTTTTAATAATAATAATTTATAATTTATAATAATGAAAATTTACTTTTTTACCAAAATTATGAGTGAAAGTGATTAAAATTAATTACAACGATTAAGGTGATATTAAGCTTAACAAGGGACTAAACCTTAAAATTAAGGGCCAAAATGACATGGAAACTTGTAAAAAATACATTATATGGTAATATTTATACTCTATTTTCTATTGGATCTAATTGGATCAATTATTGGAGCCACTTTCAATGGAAAAAACATGGGTGAAATTCCCTTTTCCAAAATTTATAAGAGTGCCACTCCTCCTCCACTATAAAAAGGCACTCAAGCCTCACAATTCCTCAAACCTCTAAATACACTTTGAATTTAAAAATATATTCCCAAATATGTCCTAAAAAACCCTCCCATAATCATATAAGCCTCACCATGGTTATAAATCCATCCAAGGAAGCCCTTTGGGGAAAACCAAAAGGAGTTACCCAAGGAAGAGGTAACACCCATCCTCATGCTCTTTAGTTTTATTTATTTCTCCACTAATTAAATTATACTTATTACATGATTATATAAAAAAAATAGTATCCTAAATACACTTATATTTTTTTATGTTAAGGGTTAAACCTACACTTACACACACATCAATCTAATGGGTAACAAACTCTCCGTTTATGTGTACAGTGAACTACCGCCTCGTGAAATGAAGTTGTTCATTTTTCATTTACCACCTCTCATGGTTGGGAATTAGGATATAAAATCTGTTTATATATGTTATATATGATATTTATAATATATTTATACTTATTTAATTCTTTTATAACATATACCCTTATGCTTTCCATTTTTTTGTAAATACGATAACATCATTTGTGGAAGTGTTGACTTCTGCCTCCTCAAAGCGATACGACTCATTCACACTATACATGGAACATATAAAGATTGGTTTTAATAAAAAAATGTAATATATATTAAATTTATATTCTAATGGAATTATAATAAACATATACATCTTTTACTTTTCATTATTTCAATATGAGAATAAAATGAAAGTAGCGTTCACGCATACGTACAACCTACCATCTCCATGAACAATGCATTCCATTTTGTTATCTCAAAATATTATGGATTATTATAAATAAATATATAATAAATATATATTATATTTAAATCATGTTTTAAATTCTTTATATGATGAAACCATGATAGTAAAAACAACTAACAAGTTAAAACATGATTGAAAAATTAGGCAATTAAGACCCAAAATAGTGAAAATAAAGATCTTTATCAAATGGGCAATAAAATATTATAAGAATATGATATATGATATTATAAACACGAATATGATTAATTAATAACTCAGTAACACTATTAAATCCATTATACATTAATTTAATGTATTTTCAGCTGAAAAAAATGTATGGTAAGGGATTTCGTCACAATTTACATTCAATTGAGACTTATTTGTTATTATACACCTAGTTTATTTTATATGGTGTATATACTTCCCTTTGACATGTAATATTGTGAATTTATTTATTCTCATAATATTCTAAGTTTCATTTAATTTTATTCCTTCATGGATATTATGATTAAAATGTTTTAAAGTGATATGGGACTCTTTGGAATGTTTAAAGATTATTCTCCTCAAGAACGTTTTTAATGATTATCTTTGCAATCTCACTTCCTTTTGTGATTGATAACTTTATATTGAAACAATCACTTTACTGTTGTGCACCTAATTTCTTATGTGTAGTGTACATACTTCCACTTTTTCCTATAATATCATGATTCATTCATTTTCATGATATTTTGAGATTCAATTTTAATTATTTCATCCAAGGGGATTTGAGTTAAAAGTTACCAAGTGAAAAATAATTTCATAACCCAAGTTGTTTTCATTAGGTTATATTACTTCCTCATTGTTGTTAATATTCTATTATTATGTTTATAATTAATTCTACTATCTATTGTTGTACTTCCACTTCCCTTATGTGGATTTATAGTTGATACACACAATCTACTCATTGATTTATTCTCACTTAAAAGTTATAATCTTTTCAAGGATTTAATTTACAATCTCATTTTTCCAGTACTTTTTACACTAGAATTCCCATCAGAATAAATTATTTGATAATTTTCTAATAAAACCTTTCATTTTATTTTCCTCTGGTTATTCATGACCTTTTTCAAGTAATAGTACCATTTTCCCACTCTTTGGTACTCAAATTTTTTTATAAAATGTTTTTTTTTGAAAACCTGACTTCATTTATCCCTTTAATAGGATAACCTATTTTCTTATAAAAACCTAGTTTTATTAAAAAAAATCTATTTTTTAACCTTTCCAAAATGATTTATTAAATAAAATTTTACACTTTTTTTGTAATTTACCAATTATTTAAAAGGAATCTTATTATTTCTTTCTAAAAAGGCATTTTTCTAACCTTTTTAACTTTAAAAATTAATTTTATTATTACCTCATATAGCATGTATATATTTTCCCACCATCATTTATTTGAATCTTCCTTTCCAAGTTTAAAAGGTTAATTTTTAAAGAAATTGTTTTTAAAAGTTATTTTCAAATAAAGGGATTTTTAAAAATAAAAAGGTTATTTTCCTAAAGAAAGTTTTCAACAGATATTTTGATAATATTCATATTAATCAATGAAAAAACCCTTTATTTCTACTTCACATTGGATATGTTGTATCAATTACATCCTTATTATTCCTCTGGATGGTTAATGATTTGTTTTTCCAAGGATAATATTGAAATTCACATCCTTTATTACTTTTATTTCTCTTGAAATATTAAATTTCCAATGATTATTTGACCCTGAATTTACCCTCAATATCCATATATATTTTTTTTGGATATGATTACTTCCTAAAAATTATAGAATTTTTCATATGGTGTTTACTTTGGAAAATATTTTATTATTTGGGGAAATATTGTTAGATATATATCTTCTATTCAATTAAGATATTCGATAAGTCATATTATTTATTTTTATTATTCAATATTAGGAATAATTTGGAATAGAAATGAAGGGTGGGGGCTGGAATTTATATATCCCATGGATGCATCAAGAGGTTCTCATGAGACAAATAAGTTGTGAAAATTAAATGGGTTTCAATCTATAATTTTAAACTGTCTTATTAATGGTCTTAATAGTATATGTTTTCATGTGACTCATACATTAAATACAACAATTAAGCATTTCCATTATTTAGTTTTAGTTATTATTCATCTATGAGATCTTGTGTTGACATATCTATGGATACATTTAATTTTCAGTTAATTGATTAAATGGAATGTGTTTCAGTTTCTTACCTTTCCATATTTATTTTTTACTTATCTAGTTATTTTAATGACATGTTTTTCTAGTTATTTACCTTTCCACTTGATTATTCTAACTGATCAATTAATTATTCCACAATATTTTTCCCTTACCGAGCATTTGATCTCACCCTTATTATGATTCCTTTCCCCAGGATTCCTAGAAGTAAACTAAGAAAGATATGAAAGGATAAGCTAGATGGAATAAATCTGTTATCCTAATAGTTATTTGGAAAAAAATTATATTATATTTAGTGTATTAATTTATAATATAATACTGATGCGTGTATCTAGTTTACCAAGACTACTAAACTCTTTGGTCCTTAAAGATTTTATTCCTTGTAATCATGATAATGTAATGGTAGTTGAGACCAGCTCTGGGCTCTATGGTATAGGTTTGATACAATTGGTATCAAATGAAATTTTGTATCAACATTTGGAACTAAATTTAGAAAGACATATATTAGAGAACATATAACTAAGGTAGAATTTGAGGAAAAGTATATAAGAACACCCTAGAATTTTGGTAAAGTAGATATTGTGTGGGTATTCATAGTAGTATATCCCTATCTAGATACTACAAGTGGACTTGGTTCTAGCACATATTCAGTTATGAGTAATAACTATGACAAGGTGTGGTAGGCCTAACTCGACGTAACCTGGTTCATGAGAATAAGCCTTACTATGCAACTCATTTGATATTCCTAGGGGATATGTTTAAGATAATTCACATTTTATTTACAAACCATTATGAAGTATTTAAATATATAGTGACAGTGAATTACCTAGGTTAAAAATTAGAACAAGTAAGGGCCTATGGTGAAATAAATGGATGGAGTATTTATGTATTGAGGTTGTATTTAAATCCTTGCTTAAAAGGCTATTTAATGATTAAATTTCAAGGATGTCCATCATATTTTTGAAATTATATTAATATGGTTTTATAAAAGGACAAATAGTATTCCATGTGACAACCAATAAAGTATAGAAATGCTATGGGTCTTGAACCCATGACTGGAGGATGATAAGGTCCTAATGCCAACCACCAACCTACATAATGTCCTGGTTAATATATCATTATTTTTTATTGAAAAATTTTATGAATAAATATTAATGATGAACCAGTAGTGTAAATTTTTAGGTTTGGAGATTAATTTTTTAAATACATTGGATTTAGAGAATAGTTAGAGACAAATGTAAATATATTTCACTATTTTATGGCCTTTATGACCCATTAAGTGTTTATTTTGGTGGATTAGGGATCAAAATTAATTTTTGGATATCTATTTCCTAAAGTAAGGTATGAATTAGAATTTGATCAATGAACAAACAAAAGATGACATTGTTCATATAAAAATAAAACATATCAAGTAAGTAAATTTCATTATATTCTTGTACAATAAAGGAATTTCTCAACATGAGGAAAAGGATCTTAAAACCAAATTTTTTTCATAATACCCTAATTTTTGTTGAACCAATGGTCTTATAAATCATCATAGATTTATGCCTTTGAGGCCCTCAACATTCTATTGATCATTCACTTGACTCTGGTTTATGAATTCAATCGCATCCAAAAAAAATTTACGCTTTTCATCCAAGTACATATCTATACTTGCCAATAATGTTCTATTACATAGAGACCTAGATATATTTTTTTCCAAGCGACTTTTATACCTACCATTCTATGTTTTATAGAGGATTTATTACGAAACCTTATCACGATTTTAGATTTAAAACATAGTAAATATCAATCTATCAACAATATCAAGTTTAAATTATGATAACATAATTTAATTAAGGTGGGGAGAATTTAATGACCCAAAAATCTAAAGTAGAAATATTGTATTCAATAGCGTGTATAAAACACAACACCAAGTGCATAAGTGAATATAATATCCCAAGAATTTATAATATATTTAATATTTTAAATAAATTAAATATATTTAATATGTTTCAATGCATGTGACACTATGTTAGCATACGTCACACACAACAATGAGTTTCTTTGATGCCTTGAATTACACTCAAGACTGAGTTTTACCAAACAATAATAGATTATTATCATATTATTATTTAATATAATAAGATATAACCTAGATGTTAAACCAGAGGTTGTTAATAGGATTAAATAACTTGTGAAAAAATTTGGTTTACACAAAATATAAAATTAATTAATTAGTTTCAATTTAATTATATATGAATATAAGAACAAATTGAATATAAAAAGAGTATTATAATATGAAACTATTTTTATGCTCACAAAGATATTTTATCCTAATAAATTAAATTAATTATAATTAGTGAGAGATACTAATGTAATATGTATATATATATTATATTCAAAAAAATATTTTTGATATTCATCAAATAGATTCGATATAAATAAGATAAGAACAAACCATATTTTATGTATAAAATACTACATTTTTATTAAGGCACTTTTACCATCTTTTAATGGAGAACATATTTTAAATGCAATTTTCCAAAATTTTATAAATATTATATTTAAAAATAAACTTTATATTTTAAATAATAACATAAAAAATATTTTATGGTGAATTATTGGTATTTTTTTGTGAACTTTCAGTTTTTGATGAATAGTGAAAAATACTGAACTTTTACTCAAAACTGTCTTTTCATCTAATTTATTTATAAGGTTAGATTTTTATTTTAATTGGTTTTAAAAATTAATTAGAGTAAGTGTTTATAAATTAATCCAATTCAGGTCATTTCAATAAATTTTACTTTTAAATTTGATATAAAAACTTAGAAAACGTTTGGACATTTTTACTTAAAAACCCTGCATCGTTATCCTATCTATGAGATTAAATTTAAATTAATTTCTACATATTATTTGATTGGAAATTATAAAAATATATTCCATATATTTTATTATCATAATTTATAATTTATAATAAGTTCAACTTATATTTTTACCAAAAATAGTAGTGAAAGTTATTAAAATTAATTATAATGATTACGGTGAAATTAAGCATAACTAGGAAGTAAACCTTAATCTTAATGTCCAAAATGACCTAAAAACTTGTCTAAAATACATTTTATAGTCATATTTATAGCATATTCTCCCATTTATAGAATTGGGTCCATTATTGGATCCACCTGTGATTGGAGAAATGTGGGTGGGATTCCCTTTTCCAAAATTTACAAGAGTGCTACTCCTCCTCCATTATAAAAAGTCACGCTAGACACCCAATTCCACACACACATAAAACCACTTTGTCTTGAATAATATCTATCCAAATATATAATAAATATCCCTCACATAATCTTAAAATCCTATCCTTGTTCAAAAATCCTTCCAAGGAATCCTTTTGGTGAAAACTAAAAGGAGTTACCCAAAGAAGAGGTAACATCCTTCCTCAATCTCTTTAGTTTTATTTATTTCTCCACTCTTTAAATTATTATTATTACATTATTATATAAAAAATAGTATAATAAATATACTATGATGTTTTTAGGTTATGGTTTCTAACTACATTTTCACACACTTTTATCTAATGCGTAATGAACTTATTGTTTATGTGTACGGTGAACTACCGCCTCACGAAATGAAGTTGTCCAAATTTCCTTTAAAACCTCTTATGGATGGAAATTATGATATAAAATATGTTTATATATGTTATGTATGAAATTTATAATGTATTTATACTTCTTTAATTCTTTTATAACACATACCATTATACCTTCCATTTTGTGTAAATATGATAACATCGTTTTTGGAAGTGTGGACTATCGCCTCCTCAAAGTGAAGTGACTTGTTCACACTATACATGGAACATATAAAGGATGGTTTAAATAAACCAATTTAATATATATTTAATTTATATTTTACTTAAATTATAATATATATATATATATCATTTAATTTTTATTCTTTTAACATGAAAAAATGAAAGTAACGTTCATGTGAACATACGACCTACAGTTTCCATGAATAGTGAATTCCATTTATTATCTCAAAATATTATGGAATATTATAAATACATATATAATGAATATATATTATATTTACATCATATTTTAAATTCTGGATATGATTAAACCATGATATGAACAACAAGTGACAAGTTAAAACATACACGACCAACTTGGAAATTAACACCCAAAATAGTGAAAATAATGAAATATTGTTATCAAACGGGTAATAAGATATTATAAGATAATATATGATATTATAAACTTGAATACGGTTCATCAATAATTTATTAACACTCTTAAAACCCTTATATAAGAATTTAAAGGATGTTCACCTGGAAGGAAATGCAAGGCAAGAGATTTTGTCTCAATTTACATTCTATTGAGGCTTATTTGTTATTATGCACCTAGTTTCTTTAATATGGTGTATATAATTAATTTGAAATTTTATATCATGAATATATTTATTATTATGATATTATAAGTTTTATTTAACGTTATTCCTTCATGTATATTATGATTCAAATGTTTCAATGTGGTATGAGACACTTTGGAATGTTTAAATATTATTCTCCTTAAGAAAGTTTTTAATGATCATGTGATTGTTAACATTCCCTTGAAATAATAAATTTATTATTGTTCAGATAATTTCTTATATATTGTTTACATACTTCCACTTTGTCATATAATATCATGATTCATTCATTCTTCATGATATTTTGAGTTTTAATTTGAATTATTTCATCCAAGGAGATTTGAGTTAAAAGTTAACAAGTGGAAAATAATTTTATAACAAAATTTATTTTCATTGGGTTATATTACTTATTTGTTGTCATTAATATTTTATGATTGTGTATATAACGACTTAAACTATCTATTGATGTACTTTCACTTCCCTTATGTGGATTTACAACTAACACACATAATCTACTCATTGATTGATTCTTACTTCAATGTTATAACATTTTCAAGGGTTTACTTTACAATATCATTTTGTTTGGGATTGTTTAAAATTGAATTTAAATAAGAGGAAATTATTTTACCACTTTATAATAAATCATTTAATTTTATTTTCCACTGGTTATTCATGACCATTTTTGAGGGATATTAACATTTTCCTACTCTTTGGTACTTAAAATGTTTTAGAAAATGTTTTTAAGAAAACCCAACATCATTTATCTCTTTAGTTGGATAACCTGTTTTCTTTTAAAAATTGTGTTTTATTATAATATTTTCAAAAAGTTTTTAAAATTTAAAAAATGATTTATTAAATAAATTTGTACCCTTTTGGTCTTTTACCAATGTTTCAAATAAATCATCTTGTCACTTTCCAAACAAGGAATTTTTCTAACATTTTTACCATGAAAAAGTAATGTTCTTTTTACCTCACATGATATATATGGATTTACCTTCCATAATTTCATTGATGTTTCCTTTACAAATCTAAAAGATTAATTTGTAAAGAAAATATTTTTAAAAGTGATTTTCAATAAGATGTATTGTAAAAATGTTTTTCAAATTTAAAAGTATATTTTCCTCATTAATTTTTGTAAAAGATATTTTTATAGTATTCACATTCATTGATGATAAAAACCCTTTATTTATACTCCACTTGGGATATGTTGTATTTATACCATCCTTATTCTTCCTCTGGATAGTTTATGATTGATTTGGATAAGTATTGTATTAATATTCACTTCCTCTATTCCTTTTTGTCCCCTTGAAATACTCAATTTCCTATGATAATTTGACATTGACTTTCCCCTAAATATCTATATATTTTTTAAGGATACTATTATTTCCTAAACCATATGTCATTTTTCATATGGTGTTTTTTTTGAAAATTATTTTATTATTTGGGGAAATATTGATAAATATATATATTCTATTCAATACAGATATTTGATAAGGAATATTATTTATTTTTATTATTCTATATGAGGATTTCTTTTTAATGGAATTTATGTGTGGGCCCCAGACTTTATATATCCCCTCGATGCATTGACAGGTTTTCACGAGAAAAATAAGTTTAAAAAATTAATGGGTTTCTATCAGTAGTTTTAAACCATATTTTTAAGGGTATTGATGGTATAGGTTTTCTTGAGACTTAGACATGACATCCAACAATTAATCATTTCTATTATTTAGTTTCAGTTATTATTCATCCATGAGATATTCTGTCGACATATCTATGGATACATTTTATTTTTAGTTCATTGATTAAATGGAATGTGTTTCAGTTTCTTACCTAGCCATATCTATTTTAACTAATCTAGTTATTTAAATGGAATTTTTTTTCCATTTATTTACCTTGACACTTGATTATTCTAATTGATTCATTATTTCTTCCACTATTTTTTCCCTTACTAAGCATTTGAACTCACCCTTATTATGTTTCCTTTCCCCAAGATTCTAATAAGTGTACTAAGAAAGATATGCAAGGATACACTAGATGGAGTAAAGCTATTATCCTCAATGTTATTTAGAAAAAAATTATATTCTATTTAGTGTATTATTTTTTAATACGAGACTCATGTATGTATTTGTTTTTACAATACTATTAACTCTTTTGTCCTTTGAGGTTTCATTCCTTGTAATCATGTTAATATAATGGTAGTTGACACCGTGTCTGGGATCTCTGTGGCTGGGTCACTACAATTTGATTATTTGAATAATTATTATATCCAAGTATATGTTTTAATCTCATGTAATAATTTATATAGAATTATTTGATTATCATTTATTCCTTAGATATTATTCATGTATTATTTATTTCATGTTATCTTCCTCTATACGTATACTCTTACTAAGCATCTAAGCTCACTCATTTCTTATTCTTCATTTCCCAGGATTCTAGGAAGTGTATAATGATTGACATGCAAGGATATACTAGAGGAAATAATGATGTTGCCAAAGAAAATACCATGTTGGGTTTTTGTCTTCACATGTAATTAATGATTTATATATATATATATCTAATTTTTTAAGACTAATTAATTATTTGGTCCTTTGGGGTGTGATCACTTATATCTAGTGACAATATAATTAATAAACCACTGGATTATATCTACTATGGCTAGGGTATTTACAAAAACTTGGGATAACCCCTCTCACAGGAACCCTTGATCCAACTAGACATTGACCCACTAGGATATGAGACAAAACTAAGTGTCTCTTGGTCTCCCACCTAATCCTACCTAGCTATATCTCACATCAGGTTCACTAGGTCTGACCAACTAGCCTTAAGGTCAAACCTATCACTGAGGTCACAACTCATGAGGTGTCACAAATTCTTCCATATCAATCCATGACATCAATATGCCAAACACCCCCTCACCTAGTCTCACATATGACGACATAACATGAAAACCATCTCCTGAAACTAGGGAACCCATCCACTTTGAGCATATGCACACCAAATTGATCCTTAGAGGATCGTGTCTCACTAGTCAATGATATATACACATGAAATCAGCCCAAATGATCTATATTAGGGGAACAAACACACAATTTTTTATATAAAATTAAATTATAATATATATAAGAAAAAAATATATGCTATTATTGGTTACTTTAAAAATCTTAACTTAAACAACTACAACCCAAAATGGGTCCAATTATTAAGAATTATATACCCAGTCAGACCGAATATGGTCATTCCACCTCTTATACATGAGAACTAAGTATTTTTTCTCACTACCAAATATATAACTATAAATCCACATGAACATCAATTAGATGAAAATAAATATTCAAGTTAGCTCAACTGAGTAGAATTCCACCAAGTACATATATGGAAAACACAGTATGAGCAGTTTTTGGCACTTTAAATAGTTGATCCTTGATCATTAGTGAAATAACACACTGAAAATCCTATAACATCTGGATCCTATGTGTTTAATATGATGCATGATATGCATCTTTACTCTATATATTGGATTGAAAATACAAAAATTTTCCTCTTTCAAATGGGTGACAAGATAAAAATATACAATAAATCAAAAAAATCCAAACCACATGTAAATTTTTAGAAGAAAAAATCACATAAAACTATAATAAAACAATATAGAACAGTAATCCCATTCCCTAGTAAAAGACAACTACTAAAAAAATAGTTTTTCTCAATACATCATCCAATTATCCATTATAGTCTTTGAAAAATTCCAAACTCCCTAGTAAAATGATTCCCAAAATAGTAAGATAAAAATAAAACAACCCTATGATACAAATTTTTTAATGTCCCACCCTAGGACACTATTTGAATTGTATCTAGGCTAGTTCACCATGTGACCTTAGGCGTGCCCCCCGTATGATAAAGACCGTTGACTAACAACAGGGGTATAAGGTGGTATAGTTGGGAGACTATACCCCTTATATAAAATTATTTAATAAAAAAGTAAATAAAAATGTGTCATAAATAAAAGTAATAACTTAAATAAGAATAAATAAACATAAAAAACTAAATTATAAATGAAATAAAATAAGACATGAGTATCCATGTCATATATATAACAATACACCCACTGGTCTGGTCATATACATAGCAATATAAATGAATAATAAATACACTGAACCTATGAAATCCTTGATCCAAAACTCATACTTAGATCTATGTACATTTCCAAGCCATCTTGATCAATTAACCCATTCCTTTTCCCAACCAATGCCTATTACCAAATGAATGTACACTTGGGTACCCAAGTGAAATAGTGGATTGAGAAGGGTGTGAGTACAAAACTCAGTAGGGAAACACCAATTTGGTATAGTAATAAATAAAATACACAGTGATATGCGCATGTGACATGATTATAATAAAAATAAACTACTATTAAAGTAAATAAAATAGTCTTTATTCATTATTTAGGTCCATGACCTTGATCGACCATACCTTCTTCAACCATTTCTAGGTTTTCTTTGAGAACATTGTGATGACCTTTCATCCCATGTAATATGTGGTCCCTAAATCCATGGAATACCCAACCAATACTCATAACTATGGGGACTCATCCCATGACATTACTCTCACATGGGATCTAAATAAAAGGTATCCCCTATCATACACAAAACTTTAGGGTCGAGTCCCATGGTTTCCCTATCATCCTGGATCCTAATCTAAGGTAGCCATGCTCATTTATCATGACTCTGGGGATGAGGCCCACAATATCCCTACTAGGAGCTCTAAATATATGGTATCTCTGGAAATTGGGCTTCTAATCTAAGGAAACCACTATCATATATAGATATCTTAATCCAAGGTAGCTCTATTCCATATACCAAGCCATAAATCCATGGTGGATCTAGACATATAACTACTCCAGCTCATGGAAACCCAAACATATCTGGGTCAATATCCATGGAAGCCCAATATTATCACATCCACCTTGAGGATTAATGCCATAAATAAAAAAACATATGGGTTAGATAGACTCCCATTCCCATCATCACTATCCACAGGGACTGGGGATCAACAGTCCAATACAAGTTCTGTGGTGAATGCTATTAACATTCCATATAAACTTAATTAGGGACGATCTGTCAATAGGTCACCAATTAAGTCCCATTAGTCTCAATATAGTAGAGGAACACTCACATGGTTACTCCTTCTTAGTCATAGTATCATCTAAAAATCAAACAAACCAGGGTGTAACTTCCCATGGAATTGTCAATGGGGGTAATGTGGCCTCATTGACTACATGATGTTACACCACATTGAAAATATTAAAGAGATGTATCATAGCCCATTTCTATACTCAAGGTCATTTGGGGTCAATATATTCACCCTACACAGTCTCTATTTTACTTTGGTCTATCTACTCAAGAATGGTCACATCAGTTGGGAGAGGACTACTCATCACATCCTTATATAAATGAGCTTGAACGAATCAAGTCTATAATAGATCTTATAAGGCTCAGAAAAACTATTATTTAAAGGTCTTTTCTTACCTCAGGATAGGAGAGGTAACCAACCCATATGTATAGGCTAAAGGGGCTCGTCTGGTTTAAACTCACCTCCTGATAGGTCTAAAGGCCATTCAACATCCCAAGGTCCCGACCATACACATTAGTAGATGAGGCATCAAGCTAGTGTAAAGGGGTTTTATGTGTCACCTATAATTAGTCCATTTTAATTAGGTAACATAATTTAATTAAGAAAATTCATTTAATTATTTTACCAGGGGCTTCACCATTTATGGAGTGATCGAGTTTCCATATACCACATAGAAAAAAATTAAATTCCATAGGGAAATTACATGAGAGAAAATATATTAATGGAGCTTTTCCACTAGACACCCAAGTATAGAAGTAGCTTCCAAGGCCCTTCCAAGACTATCTAACCATTTCATTTATTAACTAGGATCATATCAACATCCGATCGCCTAAATCTAACCAAATATCAGAAATTAATTAATTATAAAATTTATAATTATCTAAATAAAATATTTCTAACTTAAAATAAATCCTGATAACTCACCAGGTTACTACATCACACTAAAACCATATCCAATGATACAAATGGGTCTCTCTCACACCCCCAGCCCTATGAAAAGTGAAACCCACCTAATAATAAATGCCTAATAAAAAGGTTTTATAATTTAATTTTAGTCAAAAACATTCCATGTAACATTAAACCTTGGTTGAATCGATGATCCACCCCATGCACATGACATATTGGGTCACCCTCTTTCTAGGTAGAGTAGATGTACCTTGAAAATTAGAAGATTCCATAATGTTCTCTTAGAATATACAATGTAAACCCTAAATCGGGAAGTTAAAAATTCTAAAGAGGATATAAGGAGTTAAATGGTGGTTATCCTAGGGGATACATAAGTCAAATTACTATGAAACCACCCCTGAAGGACAACACAAACAAAGGGAAAGAGTATAGGGAGAGGGGGAGCCAAATCCTATCACATCCATGATCTATTTTTTAGGTATTTTTCTATTTTATTTTGGACTACCCTTTTCTTGGGGTTTCCTTTTGAAATTTTAAAAGAAAATGGATGTTTTTGGGTGTATAGAGCCCTGTGCATGGTTGGAACACATTTAGTAGTAACCGTTCACCCACCTAGGAAACTATGCACTAAGAGACAAAACCTACCACACAGCTTCTACACAGCCATGCACCATAAAATAGGTAACCATGTGGAGTTCTATGTCTGGAAAGAATGGTTTTCACGGTTTCCCAAATAGCGCGGACTAACCATGAAGATTTTCTATGTCATTAAAATTTTGGTTTTTCTTCTCTCTCATCTTGGGTTTAACCCCCCAAATCCCCCCATTTTCTCCTCCCTTGGGTTTTCCTCTCATAGGTACACCTCAACCTCCTTTAACCTCCCTTGGAGATTCTATTTTTTGATAGATTTGGTGTGATCCCTCCTCAGTTCTTCAAGTGTCTCCTCCCCTTTATTCCTCCTATATTATAGGTCTTCTTCCCTTATTTTGGGGTTTTCAATTCTACATCCATAGGGTTCTGATTTTAGGGTTGATTATTGATATTTGGGATTCGATATTGTGGATTAGGGTTTGGTTCTTCCTCCTTTTGGTGAGGTTGGGGTGCAGTTGTAGTCTAACACCGATTTCCAGAACTTTGCACACCAAAGGTAGGAGATTCCATGCCTAAACATTGCTGGATGAATTTATTATAATTTCTTGTGTTATTTAACATGTTTTATAAATTATAAATGTGGTGAAAAGTGTTTTTTATAGATATTTGATATTAAATTAATTTTGAAATGGGTTTTACTTTTGAAAATAGGTATAATCTTGATACAATCCCTTATTGCGTGCCTTGGAAATGTTTTATTAGTTGAGTAAGTGTTTTATAAAATGGGGTCTATGATTCGAATCATGTTTGGAAAGGATTTTGGTGTGTGTTTGGGTTTAGAAATGGTTTTGGTATGAAAATGTGGTATTTTTGTGTGTGGTACCTTGTTTTGATTTTGTGTATGCATGTGGTGTGTTATGTGGCAAATGAAACTTGAATGAGAACTCCAAGGGATGCCTGGGTAGCTTAGAGGGTGGACTGGGACTAGTGTTCTAGGGATATGGAAGTGGATACAACCCAGTTTCAATTAGTGGGTTTGACGATGACAACACTAAATAAATATTTATGATGATTAGATAACATTATAAGATTTGGATGTTTCTCCTCTATAGTGGCTTGTGCATGAGAACATAGATGGTTTTGGTTCCTATACCACTTTTCACCAAGATGCGAGGTACTAAGGTCCCATAACTAGCTAGTACCCATTGTGCCTCTCCCATGGTTAGTGCTCTTTAACTTCATTTCTCTAACGGTCAGGATATTATGTAGCTATTGGGTTACTTCATAGGTAACAATATTTTTCATTTAAAAATTTCATTCCTTTAATAGTTGTTTTTCATTAAAAATACTTTTCTTTAAATTTTTCTAGCTGTTCCTTTCACTTGTTAAACATGTATGTTTATTTTTCATTTAATGTTTAGATCATGGAATCCTTTTGGGTGGTATCCTACTAGGAAATAGCTCAAACCCTACTTACACCTTTGGGTATAAGAAGACTTGGTCTTGATTGAAACATGTAAGGGTAAAGATTTTAGTGATGGTGGCCCGAGATGCTAGTGATCCTCTTTGGTGGTTTTGTGGCGATGGCTTGATGGAGATGTTCTTCTTTCCTTGTGGTGCTTTTTGGAGATGGTTTTGGTTCCTTTTTGTGGTATTTCTATTTTGGTTTTGTGTAAGATTGTAAAACTAAATCTAGAAACTTGTAAGGACTTGTTTGGTTGTGATTTTTAAGCTTTGGTTTATTTTATATTACTATTTTCTTTATAAATGTATAATTAGGAAAATAATTCCCACTTGCTTGTATTGATACTTGGGCACTTGTTCCAACCCGTGGGGATCAAGAACGACATCCGAGCCTTACCATAGACTGGATCAGGTGCCGAGTCGAATGGTGACCCAGATTGGTTCATGAAAAATCCCATTTTCACATGCAAGAGAGGGAGGATGGAAAGAGAGGACCCCCTTAAAACTCAATGTGGGAGGGGGGGGGGTTCATTTTGGCCCTTGAATTCCACCAACTAACTGGTACAGACCACTAGCTAGCTAGTGGCCTACTATGTCCTAAGATCCATTGACCACCCCATCCACTCTAGGGGTCCTCTTGATCCCTCAAGACTTCTCATAATACTCCATATAATTATAATCACATATTTTGAGGTGTATCATTCCAAAAAACTCAATCCTCAATCTCGGTTCTCAATTTAATCCAACAGATTTTTTAAGAATTCAAATTATTCTTGAATCTCAAAATCCAATCATGACACATGATCTAACAAGAGTGTAGTGTATATCTTGCTAGTTCAGAGACGTGATATGTGTATGGTAATATGGATTTTGTTTTCTTTTGTGCAATATGGACTATGGTAGCTATTAAAGTGTGATGGTTGGGTTGTGGTGCTAGCTTGTAGCTTGGGAGGTGTGGAGAATAATGGGTTCATTAGTTGTGAATTAGAGGGATGATGTTGTAAATTCATGATAGTTATGGACTTTTTTCTAAAATTTTAAAACTTTTAATAATGCATGGTATGGGAACAAATAAACCTACATTATATATTAAATTACTAATGCTTAGATAAAAAATAATGGTAAAAAATAATGTGGGTGATAAATTCAGTGGTAAGTTATTTAATATGAAAAATAAATAGCATTGAAAATTTATCTTTTTTTATTAATTGATAAATATTAAATGGTTAAATGATGGGTTTTAATGGAAATATTGGGAGGTTATTATTATTATTTCATGTGATTTTTTAGGCCTAGGTTTCAGTATAGATGGTAGCAGTTGTGATGTGTGGTGATTAAATCATAGTGAGAGTTATATGTTGTGATGGGTTGTATTGGTTTGAACCCTCTAGGATGGTCTTGTGTATGGATATTTATATATATATGTGATATGTTCTTATGATTTATTTATGAAACCCACTTGAGTTGGGTAACCTTATCAACACCAAAATGTTTTAGTTTTCAGGGGTTTTCCCAAACATCTAGGTTGGTGAAGATGGATGGCTGGCTACCCCCACCTCCCCACTCTCCCTATAAGGTTTCGTACATTATATTGGTTTCATGGTTAGTGATATGTGATTTTTTGGGTGTTATTCATGGTAGTTTGAAGTTATGAGGTTGATTTACTTCATACTCATGATACACTAGTGTATTGGATCTATGGTGAATGAATGTGACTTGAGGTGTGGTAGTGGTTAGGGAATGATAAAGATGTTATGGTTGTGGCTTATGGAATATTTGTGATTATGGCTTGGATGGACTGATTCAAACATGATATACTATACCCAGTGGTAGGTTGGGCTAGGTATGGTTGTGACCATACCCACATAAGATATCAGAGGGAGTGAACACGTGTCATTTGATGTTGGAGAGTGAGATTGGTAAACCAGTGGGGAAGTGGTTTTGGTGTTCCTGTCCTTATATTCTTGATATTGTGATATTATGGTTGGATTAGTTACTTGGTGAGTGGTCTTGGGGAGGCTTAGTGGTAGTTTACCTCTTAGGTGTTGGTTGTTTCATCTATTTTTTCATTGAAGCATTAGTATTCCTCCTACACATTTTCATGAGAGGTATTGGGTTTGATCCTACTAAGAATACATGTTATTCTCACTAATATATATATATATATATTTACATATATAAACTTATTTTCATGTTTATTGGGTGATTTTAGTGACTGAGTTGGATAGTGGTTGGCTAAATCTTAGGGTTTTTCTATGGATTCATTTCCTAGGATATTTATTTGTATTTTATTTGGTATTTTCATCTTGTTTGACATTATTCATGTATTGTAGGATCTTTATGGATCTTGGTTTATTTATATCATGGTGTAGATTGGTGGTTGCTAATATTTTTCCTAGGTCATATGAGGGGAATTCCTTCAATTAATATGTTTTATACCCTTAGTTCTAGTCACCAACCTAGGTTATATTTGAGGTGGGACTTGGGGGTCACTCTTGTCTTCGCTACTAGCCAATGATGGGTTCCTAGGGGGTTGGTCATGTCATACCACCCCATATGTAATTATTTTTGTAACAATTATTGAAATGTTTTGATAAAAATTCATGAAACATAGAACAACAAGGTTAATATTTAAGGGAAGTAAAGAGTAAATAGGGATAAATAGGATAAATAAATAGGGGGATTTTACATGATATAGTTTCTATAAATAAAGTGGAATTTAGGTATTGTTAAAATTTGAAATAGTTATAGTATATGTCAAGATAAAATATAAAATTAAAATAAATGATTACTAAAATATTAAGAAGATTTTTTGTTATCTTATTGTTGAAAAATAATATCATGTAACCCATTTTAATGTCAGTTGAAATAATA
This sequence comes from Viscum album, assembly GCA_963277665.1. Taxonomy (NCBI): domain Eukaryota; kingdom Viridiplantae; phylum Streptophyta; class Magnoliopsida; order Santalales; family Viscaceae; genus Viscum; species Viscum album. The sequence continues at coordinate 1,301,541,387 of OY728160.1, read as the reverse complement.
TTTCCTTAATTTTGTTTGATGTAAAATATTTTTTTAATAAAATATGTGATTGATATTTATTAAATAAATTTTATTTCCTATACCTATCTTGAATAATATTGTCTTAGAGATGACAGATGTAATTTCTTATCATTATAGATACTTTGAAGTTATGTTTTTTCTTAATTTATTTGGGTAAATTTATTTGGGTAAATTTATTTGATATGTTTAAAATAAACCCAAAATGTGATATTGTTGACTAAAAATTTTATAGTTTATATTATATGATTTTTTTGAAAAACTAAATTAAAAAATTAATTTAATTATATATGGGAATCTAAAAAAATTACATTTAAATTTTTTTGTTGTACTTGTGGTAACATTGTGGACACTACATTTAATAAAAGATATTGGTACATCTATTAGAAAATTTAAAACTATGTGGTGGTGTATGAATGTGGTTCATAAGTAATCTATTTTTTATGTGTTTTTATTGATTATAACATAAAGCTCTATTAATTTACCCATTCATAATTTAGAGGTTCTTAATTAAGAATCAAACAATGTAATAGAAAGTAAAAATTTTGTGATAGTGTTAGAGTGTAAAACATGATTAAAAAATGTCATGGTGTCTTTTCATTTTAGATATTATATATATATAAAGCTATAATAATTAAAGGAATGCTTTATGATGATGGTTGTTATAATAAAATATTTAAAAAAAATCCCATAGTGAATTGATTCTATAGGTAGAGTAATGTTATATATTTTGGTAATTTAAGGGTAAAAATAATAGTTTTCCAATATGAAATTCCTATAAAAAATAAATAATGGTTTGAAATATATCTATTTTATAATAAATATTATAATATATTTTATTATTTTTCTAGATATGAAAGAAAATTTCATGGTGGTCAGAATCCCAATATGTAGACTCAACCATTTTTTTAAAACCATTATTTCTACCCTTATTTTTTAAGATCACATGTTGATTAGAAGAAACCACATCATGATTATGTTTGGTTGGTTTTAAAAAAAATAATAATATCCAAATTTAGTAAAAGAAATCAAAAAATATATACATACTAATTTGAAATGATCTAAACAGAAATAAATAACAATAAACATGTGTACCTCACTATAAATTATCTCCCATATCAGTTATCTTGGTCAATATATCTAATCATGAATCATCATAATCCCACCTCCTTAGGTATTTACTAGACTATGTAATCACCAAACACTTTTTAAAAAACTCTTTCAACTCTAATGACATGCAAGTATCACCCCCCGAGTTAAGGGGAGAAGAAAAACCTAGAGAGATTTAACATGAGATTATATATGATGAACCTTTCATCAATGAGGGAAAAAAATTAAACATATAACATTTCTTTATTTAGTGAATAAATTAAAATTTTGATCACATTTGTACATCCATTAACTTTTAAATGAATTATAATAATTAAAACACCGACCTCAATCTAGTAAGTGGTCAATAAACTCTTTCACTGATTAATTTCTATTAAATAAATAATCTTAGGATTTATTATTAGAAAACAATATGATTAATTTATAAACAAGGATAAAATATTTATAACTAAAATATATCATTTTATAAATGGTTTAACATATAAAAATTCACTAATTTATTTCTATAATTATAACTTGTAACGTAGGAAACGAAACCCCCACATAATTGAAAATGTTACAATTTAGAGAATTTTAAATAATATCCCACTTATAATAAATTACTATAAAATTTATTATAACCATCACAATAGTTTTTAATCCATCTATGATTTATTAGATACAATTATCATACAAGTTATCTTAGTTTTATTCAAAAAAAATTGTATTAAAATTTTATCCATATTCCATATCCTAATTGTGTAACCCTATATATTTCACTAATCTATAATTGTAATAAACAAGGTGAATCTATATACATCATATGTATACTCATATAATTTATTTTTTAAAGAAAAATATTCAAAAATTATATATATATATATCAATCTAGTATATCCTAACTCATAAATTCTCAATTCTTTGAAATGGTCAGATCAAATTAGATGAATACATCACACATCATTCATCTAATTAGTTAGTCACTTCACATGTAATTATAATATAATTGACCATGAATTTAATTATTCTAATTCATTATGAGACCAGATTTCATACATTTTATACATTATGGAGATACTATATTCATTAAAAAATAACTACAATATGATAAATAATATAATAAAACACCCTTAATTAGATTAGCCTTAAGGCTAGCATAATAAGGGTTTAAAAGTACAAAGGTTAACTTGTGATATAATTGATGGGTTTATATGGATTAAAAAATACTTATTAAATAAAATTAATGAAAATAGAAACCTAAAATCCCAATATTTCCATGCTATGAAAACCAAAAACATATATAACCAAATGAAAAAGTGTACCTTACACTGATATTGGCTACAATAATGATCATTTGTCACAATGGTTGATGAAGATCCACAAAGAGAAACCAAAAAGTTTCTCCCTCTATGGTATATCCACAGGCTAACTAAATAACCCAATAGTTTGGTTTATACCTTCATTAAAAACATGTAATGATGAGACCTCATATGGTTAATGGAGGAGAAGAAGAGATAATCAATAGGGATTATTCAATAGTGAGATCCTAGGAAAGGATCACATAGACACCAACTCACTAATGTATTCCACATTTTTTAGGGTTAGAATATACTCCCTGATCATCCCAAACATTTTTAGTACCTTCTCAATGTATGAGTAAATGAAATTCCAGTTACAAATATTTTTAACAAATTCTGATACTACTCCCATATGTTGCATCTTATGAAATATAATAATCAATGATATGTTATATGGATGGGAGGCTAAATAATAATTTTTATTATTCATCTAACTTACAACCATATAATTCTATATTAATACTACAGTATAATTAACACACAAAAAATATCAATATAACATAGAATATTATTATTCAAGGCATAGGTTCTGTACAATATATCTATATATCGTAAGAAATGACCACTAATAGAAATCTGAGCTATACCAATAGACCTATATCAATGGTTTGAAAAATCATTGGTATTGAACCCTAAACCAATGGTTTGAGAAAAACATTGGTATATGTATGATATATGTCCACCTATACCAATGGTATCACAAAAATAATGGTATAGGTATGGTTTTTGGCCACTTATAAAAATGGTTTTGTCAAACTGTTGGTATAGGTGGTGCCACTAGTTCTGAATAATAATAATAATAAATATTTCAATATAAATAATTTTGTTTATAAGTACATACATATCATATATATATATATATATATGAGTATATAATATGTTGTAGCTTAGTATTAATGTATTTAAAATATAAGTGGAAGGTTGTAGAATCAATACCTAGTGTTGGATTTTTTTAATAGAAGACTTATACCAACAGTTTGACTAAAACATTGGTATAGGTCTTTCCTTTTAAATTACCTTTACCAACATTTTGAGAAACGTTGGTATATGTGTTCTTTACAAATGATTTTATCAAACCATTTGTATTGGTCTATATTGACATAAATTCACCCAATGACCCCTTAAAATTATCGAATATGCTATACTAATGGTTTTAGGGGATATAAAAAAGGTTCCAAACTGTTGGTATAACCTTTTTTCACAGTAGTGGATATACCTAAAAATCAAGTTATATGCATGGATATCACACCATATTATATCTCATATCATCACATACGATATAACCAATCTATATTATATGCATATAGGTTTTATAGGATATCATCATCAATCTTCCAATTGTACAAAATCCACATATACTTCAGACCATTTAAACTTATATATTATTATATACAATAACATGATAAACCGTATCTAAAAATACATTTTGATATTTTTTAAATCACTTTTGTAACATTTATCATTGACTTTAAATTTAACTACATCATATTCAACACCTTTTAAATTTCTATGTAAATATCCATTTAGATAAGCTCTAAAAATTTTAGATAAGATCTTTGAGTTTTTTAAAATTAAATCCTCATTTAGTCAATGACAAAGTGTGACCCCAGGGGAATTTTTATCTTTAGAAATAAAAAATGAATTCTCGAATTCATAATTATAAGAAAATAGTGGTATAAATAAAAATATCAATTTTATTCAAGATACAAAGGGATCTAGTGTGATTTTAAAATAAAACATGTATATTTACACTCGTGTACACTGGTTGTATCATATACAAGCATAAAAAATCATATAATCTATTTTTCCTAGACATCGATTGATCGTGGGACATGTAGTATGTTAATATTATATAGCTTCCTCATAAATTCTCAATTCATCAGGTATATACTAACAAAGTTGTTTCATACATCATATGTTATTCTTCTAAGAATATGGGAACATAACATTCCCCTCTCCTAGGTATAGAATCCCTTTACATGTAATTTATCTAGTTATGGTCTTACACTTCCTCATATTATCTTAATCGAGGGACCAAATGTCATACTCATCCTATGAGAGGAAAAATCCCATATTAGTTAATTCTCAACTAATGAAATGATCTATAACATACCCTACCACTCTGTGATTATCCAATCCTCAAGGCTTTCCTAAGAAATGTATAAATGTATTAAGGTCGTAATGCCCCGAACCCAGAATCCTAGAACTGATGCCTTACTTTTTAACATTGGCATGATTATAAAGAATAAAATCCCAAAGGACCAATCAGTTTAGTAGTTTTGGAAAACTAGATTACATATATGATACCCAAATTACATTGGTAAATATAAAATAAAAACATGATACATTATAAAATGAAATAAACAATATCCTTGAAACTCATTCAAAGGATTCCGCTTCATAAACTGGGGAAAGAAAACATAATAAGGGTGATATAAAATGATCAGTAAGGGTAGTATAGTGTAATTAATAATGAATCATTGAGAATAAATTGACACGACAAGGTAAATAACTGATAACACAATCCATTCAAATAACTGGATATGGCATAATCAATATGAAAAGGTAAATAACTAAAACACATGCCATTTAATCAATAAGATGAGAATGAAATGAATACATAGATAATGTGAAGTGAAAATATCGTGGTTAAATTCTCAATGACAGAAATTATTAATTATTTGGAATCATGTCCGAGTCATATGAAAACCTATACTACAAGACCTTTCATAAGACTGTTCAAAACTACATGTAGAAACCCATTTAATTTGGACAACTGATTTGAATCATGAGAACCTATCAATACATCAAGGGGATATATAAAGTCTGGGGTCACCCATAAATTCCATTCTAAATCATTCCTCATAGCGAGTAATCGATTTAATTAATAAATAATACACTTTATCAAATTTTCGTATTGAATAAAGAATACATATTTATCAATATTTAACCTAATAATCAAATAACTCTCAAATTAAACACTGTATATAAAAATGAAATACGGTTTAGGAAATAATAATATACCTCATACAATAATGTGGATATTTAAGTAAACTTCCAATTAAAATGATTACAATAAAGTTATTATTTAAAGATAAATTAAATAATCACAAAATAAAGTGAGACTGAAAAGATAACTTTTACCACTTAGTAATTTTAAAGATAAACCCCTTGGGTGACATAATTAAAATTTAATCTTAAACTACCATTATGTATGATTTATTAATGATATTAAATGAAAATGTGTAACTATATACACTACATTAACATAAATTGATTCATAATGAAAAATAAGTCTCAATGGAATATAAATTAAGATGAAATCCCTTACCTTGCGTTTCATTTTGGGTGAGTGTAATTTAACCTAATGTATAATGGTTTTAAGAATATTATTAAATTATAACATCACCATAAAAAAATTTATAATACCATATATTAACTTCTTATAATATCTTATTACCTGTTTGTTAAAAATCATTCATTATTTTCACTATTTTGGGTGTCAATGGCCTAGTTTTTTCGAGTATGTTTTGACTTGTTACTTATTGTTAATATCAATTAGATCATTATTTAATAATCTAAAGAATGTAAATAATGATAAATATATAACATATATTCATTATATATGTATTTAAAATAATCCAAAAAATTTTGAGATAGGAAATGAAATTCACCGTTCATGAGATGGCAGACTTTATGTACACATGAGCACTACTTCTATTTATTTATCATATTAAAATAAGAAAATTAAATGATATATATGTATATTATAATTTAAGTATAATGTTTATGTTATATAAGTCACATATATTTAGTAAAATTATTCATAATAAATTCTATGTGTATCATGAATGAATCACATCACTTTGAGGAGGCGGTAGTCCACACGTCCACAAATGAAGCTATTGTATTCACACTAATTGGAAAGCATAAAGTTATGTGTTATATAAAATATAAATAAGCATAAAAAATCATAAAAACACACACATATATAATATAAATAATAAATCCTTCATTATTTCAACATTGAAAGGTGTGAATGGAAGAACAAACGACATCAGTTCGTGAGGCGATATTTTTCCATACACATGAATGGTGATTACGCATCCCATTTGATGGATGTGTGTGAAAGTGTAGGTATAAATATTAGAATAAAAACATATAATTATATTTAATATACTCATGTTGTTATATAATCATTATATAAATATAATTTAAATGTTTTAGAAGTAAATGAAACAAAAATGATCATTGAAGAGCATTACCTCTTATTTGGGTGACTCCTTTTGGTTTATACCAAAAGAGTTCTATGGTTGGATTTATTCCAAAAGTGAGGATTATAAGAGGAGAGGAGATATTTTTGGAGATTATTTGGTCATGTTTTTTATGAGAGAAATGGATTGAGAGGTATGAATATTTTGGAGGGGTGAGTTCCTTTTTAGAGTGGAGGAGTGGAATTCTTGTCATTATAAAAATGTAAACACTATTGAGTGGTATCCCTTACATAATGTGCCTCTAATAATAGGTGATAATTTCAATAAAATATAGGATATGGTCTAAATATGGAAATAAAATAGATTTTGGACAAGTTTATAGGTCATTTTGGCCTTTAAGATTGTGGTTTATCCCCTTGTTGAGCTAGTTTTTCTCTTAATCACTATAGTTAATTTCAATTTCTTTCACTAATATTTTGGGTTAAAAACTAAGTTGAAATTATTAAAAACTAAAAAACTATTAAAATTAAAATTATGGAATCCATTTTTTCAAATTCAAATCACAGAAGTATTCTAAATTATTTTAAAATTAATTCTGCAAATGGGACGACAAAGCGGGGTTTTGAAGTGAAAATGTCCAAAAGTTTGAAATATTTTTATATTGAATTTTAATATTAAATTGGCCACAATAACCTAAATTGAATTAATTGATGTATAATTTACCTAATTTTATTCTAAAACCAAATAAAAATATAATCTAACAATATAAATTATTGAGATGAAAAGTTAGTTTTCAATTATAATCCAGTATTTTCACTATTCATCAAAAAAATAAACTTCTAAAAAAATACAAAAAATTCACCCTAAACCAATTATAAAATTACAGTCCCAATAATGAATTTTATTTTGACATATAAAATTTATAAAATAGTCAAAATTTATATTTAAAATAGGCGTAACATTAAAAGGCAGTAAAACCTCCTATATAAATATATATGTTTTTATGTGTAAAATTGGGCTTATTCTCATATTATGCATATCAAATATATTTAATGAATATAAAAAATATTTTATTGAATATATAATATATATATTTTATTAATATAATTCAATAATAGTAATTAATCTAATTTATTAAGATAAAACACCTTTGGAGCATAAAAATACATTTTTAAATATCATTTCCTATATATTCATTTGGTTTCTATATTCATTTATAATTAATTTATAAATAGTGAATTCAAAAAAATATTTCCATAAGTTAGTTAATATTATTCATAACTGTAAAATTAACAGCTAGGTTATGGCTTATTATATTAAATAATAATATTTTAATAATATACTGTTGTTCCGTAAAACTCAGACTTAGTTGTAACACAAGTCATTGAAGAAAGTCATTATCACATTTAATGTAATCTAACAATAGTTTTCCATATAGATAAAGATAAAAATTATGTTGAATGAAAATTTGTAATGTTGTGTGTAGTGTAATATTAACTTGTGGTTTCATATAAAGCAAGATAAATACAAAATCAACTTTTCTAAAAGAAAAATATTGTCAAGTCTTAGGGTGTTAAATTCTACCACCTTAATTAAATTGCACCATCTCAATTTAAACTTGACCTAAATAATAAAGAGTTTGATATTTTAAAATACTATTTTTGAAAAACCCACATCGTAAATAGGTTTCATAACAGATATTCCTAATAAAAAGGAAAGGAAAATGAAAAGGTCACCACAAAACTAGGATTTCGAATAAGAAGAACATTAGTGAAAACATGGACATGGAAGAAAAATATAACTATCAAGTTATGATGGAGTGTGAAAGAGAACATGTTTAGATGATTGTTTTTTACCACAAAAACATAAACCATAGGTGTGAATAAAGGTCATTGATATCATAAAAAATGATGATAACCGGACAACATTTTTGTTACAATACCATTTTATTCCATGGAGTTTAGGAATTATTCCACTCTCTAAGAATATAAGTAATTATGTGTTTCTATGTCATAAAAACAATCTTATCCTTTAGTTGTGACTTGAGCCATTTATACTTTATTTCTTAGCACATGTTTCATCATATGGTGAAGTAAGGCATTGATGTATAAAACTGAATTCAATGATCGACATAAACCATTTCATAAATGGTTAACCTTTCCAAAAGATTATGATCCAACAATTTAGAATAATTTTCATTGTAGTTAGTAGTATCCAATTTACTTTATCCATATCAATCGTCATTATCTCAACATTAGAAACCTATTAAGGGATATATTTCCCCAAAGCATGTGTTTTCTAAAAATGTTTAACTTTCTACTGATTCATATTTCTTGATTATCTGTACTAATCAATACATGATTTTAAATCCTTGATAAAAAAGTACTACAGTACAATACTTATATATTTTATAAATCACATGATAAGAAAATCATCAACAAAATACTTTTAAAACATATTTTATGTATCAAAATATAGAATCACATTAATCATTCTACATAGATTATGTCAATAACATAATCTTGACCTTGATCCCTTATCTTCTTTTGAGGTATATTCTCTTGATACTTGGGGAATTAGTTTTCATAGTGACACAAATCCTTACAGTTGTAATACTGAATAACAATGCCTTCTTTCTTCACATTGCATTATTTTTCTTGATGAACCTTTTCTCCAAACTTATAAGAAACTCTTAATCCTTTCAAAAAATTCCTAGTGCGATTCTTTCTAAAGTTATCACATATTAGAAAATAATTCTTTCAATTCTTCTTCGTTGACTCATTACCTTTTCCATGGTGTTCATAAGAACTATTATTCTTTTGGATTCCTTTGAATATGTAGGATCATGAGAATTCCATATCTTTTTTATGGAACATAAAAATATCTCTTCATATGAAAAAAAAATTATGAGAAACCATCTCTATTCAGATATTTGGATTAACACATTTAAATAAGTGGTCAATCTTGGACTCTATGTTGCGTATGTTATCCATAGAATACCTGGATAACATTTTAAAGACATCTTCATAATATACAGAACTTTATTCCTCATTTTTCTTTAAACTAAGAAACTTTCTATTCATCTCAATTTGTTTCTCATGAGGGAAATATTTGTCAAAAAATGTGTCGTTAAAAGATTTACAATCTATGAGTTCTATTTACTATTCCTCTATAGTATTCTAGATCAACAACCTCCATTGATCAGAATCACCATTAAGACAATACAATTCAACTTTCCTTTTCACCACATCCCAATGTCATGAATATCCTCTCCAAATACTTAATCTCATGATCTGTAGTCATAGGTTAAGTGGACCCCATAAACAATGGGGGCTTATATCTTATAAAGTTATCCAACATTAGAGAATCTATAGTGGAACAAGTTTCTCTATCCGATAAAGGTTATGTGTCATAACCTAATCATGTTGTCCTAATATATCTATAACTTTCTTAGTTCCAATACCAGCTATATAGACTTTATTAGTAGGGAAACCTCTAGATTTTCCAAGAGTATTGATATCATTATTACTTATAGGTTACATTTCTAAACAATATAATATACTAGATTAGATCATAACATTATGTAAAATAATGTATAATCCCAAAACTAGTGAAATACATAATATAAATTGAAAAATTTATGTGCATCTAATCTCATGATTATAAACATGGTTTCTTTATGGATATCTTTACATTTAAATCATTCGTAATGGTTTGTAAAGAAATGTGAATTATCTAAAGTGTATCCCTAGGAGTTTCAAACTAGGTGCATAGTAAGTTCCATTTTCATGTACTTGGTTACACTCATGTCTGGCCAGACACAATTTTTTGGAATTTTTACCCCTAGGTACATCTGTTCCAGAACCACATCGACTTGTATTATCGATAAAGGGATGCATTTCTAAGAATACCCACATAATATACACCTTACAAAATTATTGTATGTTCTTTAATACTTATCCTCAAAGTCTACCTTTGTGTTATGTTCCCTAATCTATGTTTTTTCTAAATCTCATTTCCAAGGTTTCTATTAAACTTTCTATGATACCAACTGTAATGTCCTGACCCCCAAAACCCAGATCTAGTGCCTTAATTTATTAAATTGGAATTATATAAAGGAATAAAATCCCAAAGGACTGATCAATTTAGCAGTTTTGGAAAACCAATTTACATACATTATACCCATATTACATTGGGAAATATAAAATAAAAACATGATACTTAATAAATTGAAATAAACATCATCCTTGAAACTCATTCAAAGGATTACTCTTCATAACATGGGGAAAGGAAACATAATATGGGTGAGATAAAATTCTCAGTAATGTTGAGTAAAATAGAATTCATAATGAATCAATGAGAATAAATCAACATGGAAAAGAAAATAAATAAGAATACAAGCCACTTAAATAACTGGATAAGGCATAATCAATATGGAAATGTATATAACTAAAACATAGTCTATTTAATCAATTAACTAAGAATGGAATTTATTCATGGATAATGTGAATAAAAAATATCATGGATAAATAATAATAATAATAACTAAATTTTCAATGAGGACAATTCTTAATTATTGGCCTTTATTTATGAGGCACATGAAAACCTATACCGTCAAGACCTTTTACAAGATGGCTTAAAACTATAGGTAGAGACCTATTTAATTTGGCCAACTGATTTTTCTCATGAGAACCTAATGATGCATCGACGGGATATATAAAGTATGGGACCCACCAATCACTTCCAGTCCAAATTATTCCTCATATCAAGTAATATATTTAATTAATAAACATTATGCCTTATTAAATATCTTCATTGTATAAAGAATAAAAATTTATCAATATTTACCCAGATAATTACATAACTATCAAAGTAAAAAAAATATGTAAAAATGGAGTATGGTTTAGAAAATAATAATATCCATCACCCAATAATTTTTATATTTATTGAAATATTCATTGAAAAATGATTACAATATAGTGATTGTTTCAAGAGAAAGTTAATAATCAAAAAAGAAAGTGAGATAAAAAAGATAACTTTTTAAGACTTGGTAATTTTCACCATTTCTGGTGTTAATTTCCTTGTTTTTTGAGTATTCTTTGACTTGTTAGTTGTTTTTCATATTAATTATAGCATGATTAAATAATATAAATAATTTAAAACATTATTAAAATATCATATATATTCATTATATATTTATTTATAATAATCCATAAATTTTTTGAGATAGGATATGAAATGTAACGTTCATGAAGAGGGTGGGACGTACGTACGCATGCAGATGTTATTAGAAACGACCCTAATTCTAAGTTATGGATTATGAGCTAGAATATTTTTAGAGAGGAAATCACTAATAGGATGAGGCTTTTCTTTGACAGCTTTTCTTTCTCCTATGAGGATTCACCTCCAGATTAACTGGACTGGTTTCTCACTTTTCCTAAAAAGTGAGTTTATAATAAAAAAATAATTTTTAGTCATATTTATTTCATATATGTCATGTTTGTTTATTAAAATCATTCTTAATACATTCCATGTATTGTGTGAAAAAACCACATCGCTGATCGTATTCCCTCAAAATAGAAATAATAAAGTTATGTGTTATATAAGAGTTAAAAAAGCATAAATATATCATGAATATCATATATATCATACATAAACTATAAATAATTCATTATTACAAACTTTAAAGGTGGAAATGGATAAACAAACAACATCGGTTTATAAGGTGGTAGTCTGCCGTACACATGAAGGATGATTACATATCCCATTTGATGGATTTGTGTGAGAGTTTAGATACAAAATATTTGCATAAAAAGTATTATTATATTTATGATACTAAGTTTATTATATAATCATGATATAAAAATAATTTAAGTCTTGCAGAATTAAATGAAATAAAAGTGATCATTGAAGAACATTACCTCTTATTTGGGTAACTCCTTTTGGTTTATAACAAAATACTTCATTGGTTGGGTCTAAAATAGAGTAGTATAGGAGACGTTTAGTGATGTTTGGAGCTTATTTGGGTCGGTTTTTTAAGATAAAAATGTATTGAGAGGTGTTAAAAAATGGGAGGTGTGAGTTCCTTTTTATAGTGGAGGAGGAGTGACATTTATATAAATATAAAAAGGTAAACACTATTGAAAGTTATCCCTTACATCATGTGACTCCAATAATAGTCAAAATTCTATAAAAGGGAAGATATGGTCGACATATGACCATAAAATGGATTTTTTAAAATTTTATATATCATTTTGGACTTTATGTATAAGGTTTAGTCCCTTGTTAAGATAGTTTTTCTCTTAATCGTTGTAATTAATTTTAATTTATTACAATAATAATTTTGGATAAAAACTAAGATTAAATTATTAGAAATTAGAAATTAGAAATTATTCTGATTAAAAATAATGAATAATTTTTTAAAAATTCCAATTATATAAGTGTAAGAAATTAATTTAAAATTAATCCCACATATGGGATGACCAAAATGTCTTTTTAAAGTTAAATTGTCCAAAAGTTCGAAATGTTTTTATATCAAATTTCAATGTAAAATTGGTTTAAATGGCTTAAATTTAATTAATTTATGTATAATTTATCTAATTTTATTATAAAACAAAATCAAAATACAATTTACCAATATAAACTAGTTGGATGAAAAGTCAGTTTTCAATTAAAATCCAATATTTTAACTATTCCTCAAAAAATGAAACTTCTCAGAAAAATACCAAAAATTCACCCTAACCTAAATTTTATGTTATAATTTCAAAAATGAATTTTATTTTTGAATATAAAATTTATAATAGTTTAAAAATTTGTATTTAAAATTTGTGCTATATTAAATGGTAGTAAAACTATCTTTATAAAAACATAGGTTTTTATGTATAAAATAGGGGTTGTTCTTATCTTATGCCTATAAAATATATTGGATGAATATAAAAAAATATTTTATTGAATATATAATATATAAATATATATATATATATATTTCATTAATATCATTCCATAATAGCAATTAATCTAATTTATTAAGATAAAACACTTTTGGAGCATAAAAATTGTTTTTATATAATCATTTACTTTATATTCATTTGGATTATAAATTCATTTCTAATTAATTGGTAAAAAATGAATTCAAAAATATATTTCCACAATTTATTTAATAATATTCATAACCTCTAACTTAACAGCTATGATATATCTTATTATATTAAATAATTTTATTTTTATAATATATTTTTGTTCGGTAAATTTGGGCCTTATGTGTAATGAAAGTCATTAAAAAAATTAATTACTTCATATAACATAATATAATATCAGTATTCCATGTAGAGAAAGATAAAAATTATATTTCATGTAAATTATCAATGTTTCATGTGGGATAATATTATCTTGGGGTTTCATATAAATCATACTAGCTAAAAAATTAAATTTATTCTAAATGGAAAATACTGTAATGTATTGGGGTGTTACAAAGGTTATAATGCTATGTATATCTCAAAACTCTAGTACACGGATTCAATTTTAAGCATAAAACCCAAGAATACCAAAGACATAGTTTATGAAAATCTATTTGGTATAATTGGAAGGCCATTTACTATAAATAACTTTTTCTATGTCTCATTGGAATACTCTATATCTCTATACTAAACTCAACTCAAACTAGCCTTAACATTTTATCACATCCTATATTACCTTATAAAAAACATCATTTAAGTATAACGAAAAGATATACTTTGAGATGTTAATTATGATTACTCCACACAATATATATATATATATATATATATAAAATTCGAAATAATGATAAAGATGAGACTACCTTTTTGTATAATATGATACATTTTAAATTATTAAACTTCTGTAAGAATTATAACAAAACCATACATAATCACTTATCTTATAATATCCTATATAATAAACCACCAATTATGCATTAGGTTTACTAGAATTATTGAGGTTTTATTATAACTCATTACATATTTAAGTATTTCCTACCACATATCTATGTGACTACTTGATAACCCCCCCCACTAAACTCTTTAGTGAGGAAAATCTATAATTTTTTTTGAATATAATGATACTCAGGTATCATATTTTTAATGTTCAACTCTTTGAAAAATGTATTTAAACTTCTTAACTTAAAAATATAAAATGTGATCATGTTAATAGCTTAAGTTTCCTACTTAAAACTCTTTCTAATTTTATCATTATCATCATTTTTGGAACATTTACATTAGAATTTGTTCTTGTGATATTTTTGGTAACAAAATGTAACTCTTTACATTATTTGTTTAACAATACATCCTAAAATATTTTAGGATATAAAGTAATATCTACTTAATTATGGTAACCAAATGTTACTCTTTATATTTATTTTTCCTGTTAAAACCTAAACACTTTTAGGATATTATTTGGCAATCTATTTTTAATTTTAATAGTATGGTATTGTTTTTACTATGAAATTCTATAAATCCAAATATACTGCCACTAGCCTCTTAAAAAATATATTCACTTTAGAATATAATGATGAGATACACAAACAACATTTTTTGTTTCAAAATAAAACTTATATCCTTATATGGTAATATTTAAATAACTATTATATCCACATTATATTGGGTATTTTATGTGTTTAGATAAGTGTATTGAAAAATAAATTTTTTCTTAAAAATAAACCATTGATTGGTGGTGGGATCACATCCCTTATATTTTTACAAACATCTGGATAAAATATTATATCATGAAAAAAAAAATATTTATATCACCATCTTGTTTTCAAGTATGTTATAGAATATTATGAATAATAAACCATGTGTAATTTCTCGTATTGTCCATAAAAGGAATTTTTTTACAAACAACTTCTCTCACCACATAAGAGAAATAAGATAACTATACACAATCTTTATTTAGATAAATCAGAGCTTGAAACATTAATTTTCATTATATTATAGAAATAATAAATCATTTTCTTTATAATTTAAATACAAACTAAAATATCCTTTAGTTTATACCATGAGCTTGAACTTCCTATATTTTTACAATAATTGTAAAATATACATTTGGTATCATATACCATTAAAAATAGAGGAATTTATTTATATACCATCAATACCAAGAAGAGACCCTCAAATTGGTTTCTAAAACCCCTTTTAGTATTTCAAAAAATCACATCTCATATAGAAATATTTTCTATCCTTCCTAACACCTTATTAAGATTTCAATGACCAAAACAGAATGTTGTTAAATACAATTTTTTCCTTATATATTTAACCTTTAATATTTTTAATTTTTTCACAAAAATTGATCCTAGGTATCACTTTTTATAATCATTTATCCTAAAAAATTTGATTAAACTTGATAAAATTTTGTTGAAATCATTCCCATCATTATAAAATTTTCAATGATGATTCTAGAATGAATTAAATAGCCAGATCATGCCTTAAAGGATATTTTTAGTCTCACCAAGTCATTGGAACACTCCTTTACATTGAGTATGTGAGTATTGAATTAAGTTTGTTTGGTAATATTGTATCTATTTTTTTATCCCTTAGTATTTGAAATGGATATTTTAGTTGGGAATTGGATTGTGTAAGTGTGTGGGTAGTTGGTGGAATTGTGGGATGTGTCGACATAAGCTGAGGAACAATCCTTGGGATTAAGTTTGGACTCAAGGTTTTATTTTTAATATATTTTATTTTAAGTTTTACAATGTGTTACTAGTCTTATTTAATTATTTATATATGTTCGAAATTCTTAAAATAGTGTTTTTAGTCTTTTAGGGTTTTTGGGTCTTATAATAAATTATTAAAAAATTAGCTATACCTGGATATTAAGAATTTAACGAAATTTGTAACACTTTGATGGGTTTTATATGACAACATGGATTTAGTAAAAAGTTTTTTGAGAATAAATATTCATAGTATTAATTCTTTGAGTATGAATTCATTCAGTATGATTTCTAGGATGTATGAATTTTTCTTAAAATCACAGTTCACAACATGAGTTCCTTGAGTATGACTTCATCTAATATGAGTTTTGGAAAGTATGACCTCTTTTAGTATGACTTAAAAGTATGAATTTTATTTAGTATTCCTTCAATTTATGACTTTAATGTATGAGTTCAAAGTATTACTTTCATTTAGTATTACTTTATAATATGAATTCATAGTTTGACTACATAGTACGACTTTTCCCAGAATTTACCAAAAAATAGATCAGATGATTTTTTTAAAAACATACTAAATATTAAAAAAAGGTTCAAAACAATTATTTAATGGGGAAATAGTGATTTTCCACTACATGTTCATGGAAAAATCATTGATAAGGGTCCTCAAGTTTTCCACTTTTTCTCTAAGGTACATTTCCACCATTTCTTATTAGAACCATGTGCTATATGAGGTGGGATAGAACTATGGTTAAGGCTAATAGTATGCATGTGATATATTTTTATATTTATTTCTATTTTTTCCCTTACAAAAAATATAATTTCAGGGATTTTTTTCCAGATTCTTCTAAATCTTTCGATCAAATATGAATCGACTCGAGTTTCTTGGGAAGTAGAGACTTGAATAATCTTGGTAGTTTGTTCCTATATTATTTATATATTATATATATTTTAGGTGATGCATGGAAATTGAGTGTGCATGGGGTTATTTGGGTAAGATCAGTTATGAACAAATTAGAGATTTTATTGTTCCTAGGAGATTCCAGAGGGTATTCTAATGTATGAAATGATTTGGTTGAGTCTTGTAAGGAATGTAAGGTGCATTAAGGGATTCTATGGTTGGTTGGGTATGATGACACTAGTTATAGATTTTTTTTTCATAATGTGATGGCTGAGATAGTTTTATAGAAATATGTTAGGAGTTTCTTTTGTGTTTGTTAGTGGTATTGATCACTTGGATTAAGGTAATTTGGCTCTCCAAGATAAAGAGGACGGTTTTGACCATTAATTCTATTAATCAATGTTTCTCGCAGCTGATGATGAAGGTTTTATAGATGTGTGGACAAGGATATTAGTGATAACACTCAATATGGATAATAAATGGGGGTTCCTGAGGTTTTATGCACATATGATAGGAACCATGTGGTAGTGCTGACCACTATTTGTTGGTGGAGGAATCCATATATTAATAGGGAATATGGAATGATGTTTATAGTTAGTATGTAGGAGGTTATCACCATGGATGTCTATGGTTAGTGGTAGTTGGGACCATCGGTTGGGGGCTATGGATCCCTATTCATGTGGGGATGATGGTCTATAAATTAGAAGGATGAGTATCACCATGACTTGGGATATATAATTAGTGGTTGTAAAGTATAATAAAGTCTATGAGACTTGAGATTTGGATTATAATGTGACTTTGGGAAATCATGATAGCTTGGATGGATACGTGGTTACTGTTGGCATGTAAAATCATATGTTATGTGATTGTTCAAATGGTCATGGGTTCTTTTTGTATGATAGATCATGGATGTATTATTCAACTTCAGAATTGGATAAGGTAGTTAATGGATCACTTGTGGATATTAGGCATAAGGAGATATGGTTGAGTGATATGGATGATTATCATTTATTTAAATTTTTACATACATTGGTATATGTATAGTTGTAAGCTAAGAAAATCGTTGGTGGTGGCCTACTAAGTTCATACTCACACTCTACATGGGCCCTTAAGGTGGGGTGATGAATTTATCACTTAAGGTACATATAAGGGAAAATGATCAATGTCAGTATCATGGTTAATAGGGGTGTGGAAATGGTTCACTTTAGGTATATATTATGGATGGTTCCTTAGTGTAGGGATGGTGATCATTTAAGTTATTTTTGTACATATATACACGTGACAAGTAAAAAAGTGGTTATGTTGAATCCTGTATAAATTGCATGAATTATGGATATTATTTGGATTACCAAGTTTATTTTATGGTCATTATTTTCATTGCATTATATATATTTTTTATGATATGTTTAGATTATTTATTTGGCCATGTTATTATACTTATTATTATTATCAGAGGGTATAGTCTTCCCATTATCATCTAATAGACTCTCACTACTTGTCAGGAGACTTTGGTGTATGGGGAGACATGCCTATGGTCTTGTGGGGAACCACTGGATTGGTGACCAGTCAAGAGGTCTAGGGATATGGGGCATTAAAAAGTGGTATAAGTGCTTGGGTATTACAAGGAAGTACATGAGTTGGTCCGTTA
Organism: Viscum album; assembly: GCA_963277665.1. Classification (NCBI taxonomy): domain Eukaryota; kingdom Viridiplantae; phylum Streptophyta; class Magnoliopsida; order Santalales; family Viscaceae; genus Viscum; species Viscum album. The sequence continues at coordinate 1,301,522,495 of OY728160.1, read as the reverse complement.
TAAATTGGTAATAGTGTTTGGTTTTTACCAGGTGGTGTTAAAGTTGGGTTTTTTTATTTGGGATATGGTTGACCTAAAATCTAGTAATGTTTTTTAACTTATGATAGATGTCAGGTTGTGTTTCTGTCAATTAATTTCATGATCTAACATCCAAGTTATGGGGGGAAATGGTATTTTTGTTATGATTTTTTTGATTATAGTTTAGTTGTTTGATTTTGATTAATTTTTATTTTATGTTATTGATTTTTATTTTAGTCTCTTAGTCCCAAGGGATATTTTGTGTTACTCATTCATTATATTAGGCACATAGGGATCACATGACCTATGTGGGTTTTGTGTGATTTTTCTTTGGTACATGAAAAAAATGGAAGGGTTTGTAAATTTAAAGTGTTAGAAATATGATAAATATAATCTTCATACATACTCACTTGGTGGAATTTTACCCAGCTAGCAAGGGAATGGGTAATAATTCTAGAATAAAAAGTTTCTTGATTATTTAATGTTTTAGTAATGACCTGTATAGTTTTTTTCTGTATAACTTATTTGTTCAATTTTACTCATCTATCCATTTTATGTGATATTTCATGTTTTTAATATTTGGTGCTTGACCCTAAAATGGGTGGCTAAGGGACCACATAGATGAATGATATGACTTAGGCATGGGAGATAATTTTAAGGGATAGTAGGTCATTCTTCCTGATACAAGTTTCATCATTTATAATATATGAACTATTATATTTGTATTGAGGAAGAGTTTAGTATGGTCGAGGTAGGCAGGTCAGTTATAGATGCTTTAAGATTTGGGAAGTGAATTAATGATATGATCAAGGAAATCTTAGTATAAGTTATCCTAATAATGGATCATGTATCTATATATGCTATAATGGGAAGGGTATACCCAATATGTGAATTCATATGAAAACCCATATCTTAATACACCTCAATTAACTATTTATTACATAAAGATACACTTAATATAAACCTATAAGAATGTGAGGCCCAGTGTATTTGGGTAATATATAACATAACATAACAACCAACAATAAAAAATGATAAAATTATTTAAAACAAATTTAACATGCTAAAAAATCCATTACTCTTTTAAAACTGTATGGGATAACCTGGGGACATACAAAAGAAAAGAGTGAGATATAAAGTCCAGTAAGTGAATAATCAAAGAATATAACAAGATAAAGTAGTGAAAGTGATCCAAGAGGAATATCAAGGTAATAAAAGAGGGTTTATAATCATAAACATGAATATCATATCATGATATAAGATGATAATAGAAGGTCAACATGAGAACTTGGAAAAAATATAAAACATGAAATCATAAGCATAAGTTAAGGATAATAATCAAGAATTAATAAAATAGTATTATTAGTATGAAATTAGTTTCAACATACATTCCATATCATGAGATAAAAATATTACCCAATGAATTGGAGGTCTATATAATTATGAGCTCACCCATCACATTCATATTATGTACATGCATAAGTGTTCCACATGGATATTTCAACATAGGATAATATTTCATCACATCTAATCCCATGATTAAGGAGTGTGTGTTAGATACATGTACATCACCAATAAATGAAGGATATGTATATATATGTGAATACTATTTAGTGGAAATGTGGATGGTTATTCACCACACAAATATTTGTCAAGGAAAAACCAGAAGATAATTTTGGTCTAATAATAGGGGAATATAAAGATTCATGGAAGGGTTTAATGATTGTTAAATGGGTCCATAATTAGTTTTAGATCATAATGAAATTAATAGGGATGTGTAGAAACATATCCCGATATAAAAAATTGTGGAAAAAGGCATAATATAAAGAAGGTTATTGAATAAAGAGGAGGATCATATCCCTTACCTTGAGAGGGTGCTTATTAAAGCTTGGGAGGTGATTTTTAAGAGCTTGTGGACACCTTGGGAGTTATCTAGAGAGGTAACGAAAGATTAAATTTGTGTTCCAAGTGTTTTTAGTGAATAATAATGGGAGGCTTAGTGGTTTTTTATATCAAAAGATAGGATGATTCTTTATTAATTTTAAACATAGGGTTAGGACTCTATATGATAAATTAATAAAACTCAAAAACCATACAAAGAGGAGTGGATTTAATTGAATTTTATGGATAATAACTGAAATCTTAAAAATAATACCCTTGGTGATGTGGAAGTGAGTTTGGTTTATAAATAATTGATTTTAAAACATTAATATATAATATAAGTTTTGGAGGATTCATTAGGGGTTTAAAAAAATTAATTAAATAACTTCCAAAACACATTATTTTAAATGGGAAACATAACTTTGTTCATGTATAATATTAATAGTATTTTATACATCACTTTTGGGATTTTATTATTTCATAATACATACTGTATAATTATACCATATTTAATTTTTACCCAAAACTTATGTTGTCTCATAAAATTTTGAAAAATTAACCATTTGATAATTTCAATATGATAATTTCAAAAATAATATTTATGTTATCAAAATAATTATATAAATATGAGAACTTACAATTTTAAATAAAAAATCCCCTTTTATTTAAAAATATTTGTTTTTTTGGACAAAATAGTTTTTAGAATGTTATAAAAATTACATTTAAATTCATAAAATTATGTTATAATTTACATTTAATAAATATTATTTAATAATAATACTTTATTATAATATCATTTATTTGAAAAAATATTGAATTCCTAAAAATGTGTGTCTTGTTTGGAAATATATTTTTCTCAAAAATACAATTTTTGTTTCATCTTATCATAATCTAATTTTAATCAAATATTATTATTTAACAAAAATAAATTAATAAAAGATAAATATAATAATTGTTTTATTAAAAAAAATAAAAAAATTAATACTATTAGAGTCTAGATACATATTAATTTATTACATCAGAAAATTCCCTAAGGGTAAGGTGTGCAATGGTGATATTTTCTTTGGGTGGTTCGACAGACATGATTTGGGTTGTGATCTCAATGAGGTTGAACTTCTCCCATAAACGATTTATTTCATGTTTTAGTCATTAAATCTCATCTTGCTCTTTATTAAGGGAAAATACCAGTGATTTCATCTCTCTCAGAAGCTTTGATAAACAGGCTTCATAGGGTACGATCCTATTGGTTTAGGCCCACTTCCTTTGTTTAATTCAAATGGATTTATCATAACCCTATATATACTAATCATATGATCACTATATAATGGCTATACTATCAATAGTTATAATGTTTAACTATTTTTTAAATCCAGTATAATATAACCTATAATGGTTTAAAATCCAAAGTAGTGCTTCTTTGTTTTCTATTATTTCATTTTTTAATAAGGCATTTAATTATTTAAAAGGTAATTTAATTTATAAATGTTCAGGTTATTACATTATTCAATCCTTCAGAAATTTTACCCTCAAAATTTCCTTTACATACTGAAATAGATGAGGGTACTTCTATTTCATCACCCCATTTGGTTCCCAAGTTGCTTCCTGAAACTTTTGGTTCTTCCATACCACTTTGAACAGGTGAGTTGTCATGTTTTATAGAACATTATATGTAACACCCCAAGCTTCCACGATACTCTTCTCTATCAATAATACAATAGCTTGCATTGTACGCAACTTCGAGTTATAACACACCGCGACCAATCAAAGTAGCCGTTATGAATAGTAATACCCACTTTTTGAAATTATCTAAATTTTATATTTCAAAATGGACTTCATTTTTGGATTCAGAATATCAAAATTAGCCTATGTTGAATTTTTGGTATTTTTCGGAGAACTTCCAATTTTTGATGAATAGTAAAAAATACTTAAAAACAACATTTTTAATCAAAATAATTTATAGTGATATATTATACTTTTTAGTGGTTTTAAAGTATAATTATAATATAATTCTACCATTTTATCTAATGGTGGTCATTAGAACTAATTTCACTTTAAAATTGAACATAAACAATTGTCAATCTTTTGATTGATATTGTTTCTTAAAAACACGCTATTTGTTTTGAAAATGGGAATTAATTATAAAATTAATTAATGAAACTTATATGTTTGGAGTTTTGTAAAAGACATCATTTTTGAATTCGGAATATCAATTATAGCTTAGGGTGATTTTTTGGTATTGTTCTGAGAAACTTCAATTTTTGATGAATAGTGAAACCACTAAGTGGTAGTTAAAAAACTAATTTTTCATTTAAATGAACCTTTACCACTTCTGTGAATTGAATTTAAAAATCCAACATACATGGTTGTCATTATAAAGCAAAATTTAGTTCAATGAGATGAAAATAATTTTTGGTGAATAGTAACTTTTAAGTTTTATTAATCGTGATTAAAAGTAATTAGTGTAATTTAAGGTAAATATAATGTTATAATAATATGAAATTACCTTTACACTTGTCCTACCCTTATTGGATGATTCATGGCCGACCAAGACAATCCATGGGTCAACTTGGGGACCCCATGGAGCCACTTGGGTAAGAAAATGACATTAATAACTTTTTATTTAAAGTAAAAATAAAATTGTCACAAACATGTGTTGTTTTACTAAAACAATTATTACATGGGGTTATATAAGTTAAATTTTAGACTATAAATATTAATTGTAAATATAAAAATATTTCCTACATCATGGTAATTTTTTTATAATTATTAGACATTAAATAAATTAAATTTTTTATGACACCATGATGATGCAGCGATTACCCCATTAATTAACGATTTAAATAAAATGAAAAGATAATGTAAAATCTAAGACTTACACTTATGAAAAACCTATTGGATTAGTAGATTTCGAACCCTTATCACCTTATCCTCGAAATATATAATTGTGGGACCTTTGAAATCCAAAAATCACTTCATATTAATGTAACATTTCATGACTTTCCAAGAGTGCCCCTCCTCTCCTCTTATAAAAGGCCCCCACCTCTACCACATTATTCACACCATCAAATCCATTTGGATCGGCCAAACTCTACCCAAAATACTCTCTCAACTTCCCTATATTACTCCTAGAAGCCTCACTTTGGTCATAAGTCTTCCCAAGGAAGCCTTCGGCTTAAATCAAAAAGAGTTACCCGATTTTAAGGTAATGCCTCCTCTTATGTTCTTTTGTTTTATTTTGCTGATCCAACCCATTAAACTCTTTTTATTCCATTATTTTGTACTAAAACCAGTATATTAAATATACTATGAAGTTTTTATGAGAAGTATTTGATTTAAAATTACACACACCTTCGTCTAATGGTTAAAGAACATACTATTTCTGTGGGTGGCGAATTACTGCCTCACGAAATGATGACTGTTCAATATTCTTTTAACACCTTTAATGGTAGAAATTAAGATGTAAATATATTTATATATGATATATATTATTTTTATAATTTCCTTATGCTTCTGTATTTTTAATTTATGGCATACCTTTATGGTTTCCATTATGGGTAAACGTGATATCTTCATTTTAGGAAGTGCGGACTACCGCCCCCTCAAAGTGATTTGAATCTTTAATGCCATATGTGGGACATATAAAGGATGGAGTAAATGATATTATATATGATATTATACTGGAATATTAATATACCTTTATATCATTATGATTTCATTCCATTAAATACGAAATAGAAATGAAAGTAGCGTTCATGCGTACGTACGACTTACCGTCTCCATGAATGGTGCATTTCATTTCTTACCTCTAAATGTTATGTAATATTATAAATGCATATATATAATGTATATATATGATATATATGATATATACATCATGAATATAATTCTGGATATAATGAATGTTTTACCACATGAACAACTTGTAATTATAAGAAGTTTATTTTTGACTCAAGTACCAAAGATCGACAAAACAACCATTATTAACTTAAATAATTACATAATGTTCATAACATAGTAATAAGTGATATAAAATGAATAATGAACTTTAAAAAGGTTATTAAGAAAGTATAAATTAACTCTAGTTTATTATTCAGGAGGTTAAAGAACGACCGAGTCAAGTCGGACACAAGGTAAGGGACTTCATCTCAATCTCCTTTCATTGAGGCATATTTTGTTTTATACACAACTTTACTTTATATGGTGTATAAAACCCTTTTAATTTTACATTTATTCAAAAGGAATCTTTTTATATGAATCTTTTTTACTAAACTAAAAAAGGAATGTTTTGTATTACGTATGCAGCGACAACAACTTCTCAGTCTCCGTGACCATTATTTGAGTTTCGGCTTCCTCTACAAGCCATAAATTTTTTTAAATGAAAAATAAATACAAAGTTTTACTTTTCTTTTATTTTGGTATTAAAAATGGTTTTATTATATAAATGTGTTGTATTGATATCTTGTGATTGAAATGTGGAAATGTTATGTTTTCTTTATGCATGTTTTATGTGATACGATTATGCTTTGGTTTATGATATGTTTAAACCTGTTCATATGAGGAATGCATTGGACTTAATAAGTGACGGGTGGAGCCCGCTATAGCTCCTTGATGCATCGGTAGGTCTCATGAGACAAACTAGTGTCTTGGCACGAGGCATTGACAAAATCTTATTTTTAGTCTTGGCATGAGGCCTTGGCTACGTGGTTATGATAGTCTGGCATTATGCATTCCATCATTATGAAAGTGGTTATTGATATTTCATGTGATTATTCGACTAGTAGAATATCCATGTGAGTAAGTAATTGGATTTATTTCATTTTACTTTTTCCATATTATGCTTAATTTCAAGTTTAAAAGGCTTTTGTTTTAGTTATAAATTTCCTTAAATGTTTATGTTTATTTATGAAAGTTTCCGCTATATTGTTATCCTTACTGAGCATCTGAGCTCACCCATTTCTATGTTTTATTTTTCCCAGGATGTGAAGAAATATTTTATGACTGACCTGTAGGGATAGTATGAAGGGGATATGGGTGTGGACTATGGAGAATATGTTATTGTTGTTTTCACTTTATGATGTAATGTAACATTTATGAATGTATCTAGTGTTTCCAAGGCTACTAAACTAATCGGTCTTTCGAGACTTGATCTTTTGTGATCATGCCAATGTTACGTAATAATGCACCGACTCTGGGTAACTGGGGTCGGGGAATTACATTATATAAAAAAACAAAAAAAATTATCAAATTATCCTCTTATGAACTATCATTCTATAATGGTACCACCTTTGGATTATGTACATGTGAGGGGTTTGTTATGTACTTATTTAGGAGGAATATGTTGAAAAAATCATGTACATCAGATTGGTTAGGTTAGAGTACTAGTTAATAGGCCACTAGTTCAATGTGATTAAGGGTCTCAAAGGTCTTGATTTATCTTGGACTAATCTTTTCATTCCTCCCAAACTTCATGTATTTCCTCCACAATGATATATAAAGGAACACTTTATCTTTGAACTCAAACTCCAGGTCTCATCGATGATTGTATGCATAAATTTTCTATCAAATTTGTGTGGATTCCATATGGAACCTAATGGTTTGAACCTTATCTATCATCTCTTGGATAAGATCATGTCCCATTAACTTCCACTCTCCAACAACATCATAGCATGTTGGAGTCCAAAACTAATTCCCATAAAATCCATACAATGTTCTATTTGAATGATATAATGGAAATTTTCATTATATGATAACTCCAATAGAGGAAGTTGATGTTACCAATATCCTTATAAATCCAGTGAACAAGATATCATTACATCCTCTAGAGTTTGAGTTGTTCTTTTAGATTGACCATACTTCTAAGTGTGATAAGTAGTGATGAAGCTCAGTTTTTTATCCAATTCTTGTTGAAGGCTTCTAAAAAATATTGAGGTAAACCTCATATCTCAATCAGATACAATAGAGAGTGGAACTCTATATAGTCATACCAAATCCATTATTCATATCTTGGAAAGATATTTAATAGATAAACCATCATTGATAGTAATGAAATGTGACGACATAGTAAGGTGATATACTACCACACATATTACATTATTAGATTTAGGGGTCTTGGGGAGTCCTAAAATGAAATAAATTGTATTTTTTCACTTTTTCAAATTAGTATGGGAAATTTTTTCATCATACCCTTAGGTTTCTTTCCCAGAACATTGAATTATTGTCATACCAAGCATAATGATACAAATTCTAAAATCTCCCACTTCATGTTATCCCACATAAAGTTTTTCTTAAAATATATATACATTTTAGTACTTCCCAAATGAATAGATAAGGATTTTATATGAATATAATCTATAAGTTTCCTCTTCAGTTCTGGTTTTTATGGGACACATATTCAAATTACAAACCTTATAACTCCATCTTTAGAAAAGTTGAACTCCAGAATATTTGATAATTTTTTAGCACCTCAGTATCCTTATGAGCCTCCTCAATCCTCTCAAGAATATATGGTCAAATAATCATTTAAGAAAGTTTGGATGGATATAATTTTATTATTCCCATGTCCATCCTCTGTATGTTCATGAATATTGGATCCCTTCAAATTCTCATCATGGATTGCATTGCAGGAACCTTTCTACTTAGATCATGTCACACTTTGTTTTCATTCCAAGATAGAAATGGATTGGACAATCACAATACTTGATCATATTTATCCACCTTTGTTGCTGCATATTGAACTCTTTTTGTGTGAATATATACTTAATGCTTTTATGATCCGTATGTATTTCACACTTCTCCCCATAGAGATAATGTATCGAAATATTTAATGTGAAGTTCAGTAAAAACTATTATAGATCACGTGTTGGATAGTTTTTCTCATGGATCAGTAATTAGATAGAGGAATTGTATATCACTTTTTCATCTTTCATGAGTATATAACCCAAGACTTTTTAGATAGATTCATGCAGATCAAAAATCATTAACCACTATTGGGTTTTGTGAGCATAGGTGAAGTGATTAGCCTATTATTACGCTATTTAAACTTTTATTTTCACTTATCAATATAGAAAAAATTCTCACCCTTTTAAATTAACTTTTTACTGGGATTTAAAATCATGATAAGTTTCTCAAAAATCAAAGATAGTACCCATATAATCCAAGGAAACTAAAAATTTCAATAAAAAATATTGGTATAGGTCATCCTTTACTTGACTCTTTTTTAAGGATCCATAGATATCCCTTTTCTGGTGATAACATACCCTAAGAATTTTACTTCCTACACCCATAAATCACATTTACTATAGTATTCATGAAACTTTTCTTTCTACAATATCTTTAGTACAAAATTCAAATACTCATCATTTTTCTCTTTGATTTTGGAGTAGATAAGAATATATTGTATAAAGACTACCAATTATTTGAGGTAATAACTAATGGATATATTCATTAAGTCCATGAATACTTATAAAGAGTTAGTGAGTCCAAATGGTATCACTATAAATTTTTAGTTCCCTTACTGTGTATGAAATGTAGTCTTGGGGATATCCTCCACCTTCACCTTCACTTGATAATATCTTGAACAAACATTAACCTTATATAAGTACTGGGATCCGCATAGATGATTGAAAAAGTCATCAATCCATGGTAATGGAAAATTTTTAGTTATAGTGATATTTTTAAGCTCATGATAATCAATGAAGAGGTGCATCAAACCACCCTTCTTCTTGATGAAGAGGACCAGTGCACCCCATGGTAAATCACTTGGGAGTATAAAATCTTTGTCCATATTCTCCTCTAGTATATTCTTCTACTCCTCAAGTTCAAAAATTCCCATTATATAATGAATATTAGATATTAGAAATGTTGAAGGTATGAGCTCGATTGAGAAATCAACCTCACAGCTAGGAGGACGACCATGTAATTCTTTGGGAAACACATTTGAAAATTCCCTCATACTAGTCATGTCATCAAGGATAATATTTTATTTATTATCAACCACTTGAGATAAACACACTTTCTTTCAAGGAAATAATATCCATGCTTTAGGTGATGACACTAAATAAAATTTATCATACTCTTTGAACTTTTATAGAATCCTAAGAAAATTAGAGATATAGAGGGAGATTACCTTATCTTATAAATTTATATTTAATCTATATAAAGAAGGTGAATCCATACCCAAAATAACCTAAAATTATGATAAAGGAAGAATCATAAGTTTTTATATGAAATTTAGCTAGTAAATTTTAATAGGAGATGATTTATATAAATGGGAAGTAATAATTTTCCCATTTCCATTTTCGCTGATAGATCTACTTATATGTTTTATGGTGGTATTTTAATAGTTATAATAAACTTGAATGACATTAAATAATGTATAGAACCATTGTCACGTAGAACATTTAAAGTTCATGAATGGATAACATATGTACCTTTCACCAGTTTATTTTGGTTCTAATCATTTACTTCATTCAAAATAGGATTAGAGATGAGAATTTTAAAACAATTAAACATGTAAAGGATAATATATGAACATTGAAGGGATAAATCATTAATGACATATGTTCCTCAACCTATGAATTTATAAGTTTCAATTTATGTTATCCATGATCTATTTCCTAACATAAAGACTTATGGGAATTTTTGTTCCATTAGTAATGGTTTGGGGCGATCTTTCAAATTTACTAAATCATACCCCCTCATAGTGTCAAACCAAATGTGTAACAATGCCTCTATATCGTGCATCAGGTGACGATGGAGTAAAACTCAATGCACCCTTTTCATGGTTATTACACCTAGTTATAACTATACAAGGGCCACATCCATGTGTTGGATTCATACATGGACGTGTTTTCTTAGAGGCCACTTACATATAATTTACCAAAATTTTGGGATGTTCCCTAGGTTTAGTCTTATAAATAAGTATTTAAAAGGAGTTTTATAATCCTAATCCCCAAATTAAATAAACTATTCTCTCCTAGAAACTATGAAAACTCATATTTTAATACACCATAATTCATGATTTATTAAATTAATTTTTCCAACACTTTCACCAGGGTGCGGCTGCCTCACATTGTTTGAATGTGTGCAAGAATCACAACTGCTTCCCTGCATTCCCACTTTCCAAAGGTGGGTAGTATTCATCACTTTCAATGGATATTTATTCTCCTTAATCAAAATTGGATGATGGGATGTCGATTACTCCTTCCATGGATTCCTCCTTGGTTTTTTTCACCTCATCCAGGACTCCCTCATAGATTAGGTCATGTTAGTGAAACTAATTACCACTTCCATCTATTTTTGGATACTAGTTAATTACACTGCTTTGGCCTGGTCATTCCAAGGAGTCTTTATAGGGTAGCAAACTTCAGTTAGAAGAGTATTCACATTTGGAATCACTGGTATGTCTGGATGCTAGGAACATTGGCCACCTGTATTCTTCCTCAGAGGAGAGCATCTCATGGAGGCATATTTAAGACTAGAACCTAAGGAATCATGTTTTGATCACGAGTTTTATAATGATAGGGGAATATCTTCCAAGGATTTCACCTCTTGAGTTTAATGTCTTTAGGAGACATAATGAGACTGATTAGAAATCCCCATATAGGTGGATCAATGAAACACGTCCCTAGGAGGGGAAAACTAGAATGTTTACTAATGGATGGATAAGAACTCCCTATGAAGGTAGATGTATGGGATGTTTCCCTTAAAGGGAAAATGTCACATCGTGAAGGTTAATCTTAATTCCCATGAGGGTGGACCAAGGAGGTAAGTCCTATAATGGGGAACCCTAGTTTACCATTGGTCGAGATTGAACCTCGGAGAGTCATCCTACGTAAACTTCTTAAAAGGTAGGGATACAAATAAATTTAGTTTGATGTTGTAGTTTAAGGTTGTGTTATAGGACTGTTTCATGTAGTTTAACACCATTTGGTAAGGATTCCCATTCTGCGAAAGGAGCATCGATGAGGGATGGTATGGAGATCACACATGGAAGTTTACCTTTGCAAGATGATTGATCTTAGTTTGATGGTGTGGGGATTACGCATGGGATATTCCAAATTGATTATTGGAGAAGCGAGTAAGTGTATGAGTCATACATATGAGGGTGAGCCAAAGAGACCCAGAGGATATGTAACCTCTGGGTAAGGGCATGATATTACCAGAATGCAGGGGATTGGGTAAAATCAGGATTGATATGGATGGAGTGGGTGGAGTGGATTAATTGTATGGAGTATATGGAGTTCTAGGTTTGAACCTCAAGGAGGCTTCCTACATATGCCAGTTAATTTGGAATCAAATCCCACATAGTTCAGACTAGGGAATTAGGGCTTACACCTGATGTGGATGCCCATGGAAGTCAAGTACTTGGTTGATGGTTATGCTCAAGAGAAACACATTTAGGGGGAAATAATTGGGGTTTACACCTCAAAAGGATCATGGGGAAATGTGGATGGAGTTTTAAGGTCTTTACTAACCTCCAAGCCCATGGGAGTCATGCTTTATGTGAGAAACAAGAAGAAGTAGTAAACCTGATGGTCATGTCGCGAAAAATGCATCGACGAGAAATGATGTGGGGCATATAGAAGCTACCTGAGAAGGATTTCATTACATGTGTGGAGGATTTGATTCCATGAGAGTAATATCTCATTCCTTGTGTTTTATACATGGATCATCCTATACTTAGAGAATAGGGTATGTGGGGCTTATGCATGGAAGCTTCCCTATATGTGAGGATTTACCAACATGGTGGGAGGAGGTGGCATCCCATGATGGGAATACATGGGGAATCCCCTGTGAATTTCATGGGGTAAGGTTACAATTTAACATCATGTGATAAGGAAATTGGTGCTAGGAAGTTTTACATTGTGCGGTGTGGATGTGGGGGACTCACTCGTTACCCATTGTGCTTACATAACCGCCCCTCATGCACCCTTTGGAGGGGGATGGATTTAGAAATTCTAGGTTAGAATGGTGTGGATGAGTGGTCGATCAAGAGTTCCATGTTTGAATGTCTATGATTAGAAGAAAAATTCATTATCATTCCTATACTGAGAAGAAAGAGGTAGGTAAATGCTTACACTAGTGACATATGAGACAACTTGCAAGGGACCAAGAAATTTCTATATGCAAGTTTGGAGGGCTATGAGTAAGAGGTGTGCACCGAGTATGGGGGTTGAATGAAAGAGGTTATGAAACATGTTTCTTTGACCTAAAGTAAAACCGTGGTGCTTTAAGAAAGGGGTGTGTTTAATATATGGGGCTTGCATGAAAATCCAAGTATTGTGCACAACTTTGTAGTGTTGCGCACAAGGTTGAGGTTGTACACATGATGATACCTTGCACACACTTGTATTAGGATGAATGAGGTTGGGAGATGATTACACAACTATGGGCCCAATCAAGGAAGGAACCATATGAACCTATCATGCAAGATCTTTTCCATGAGGGTTCCATGCTTTTAGGATGTCATGGAAGATTAGTCTTACATGTAGTAGTGTGGTAGTTTGACTTTTATAGGATCAACCTAAATAATGGGGGTGACCTTCTTCTTATAATAGAAATCCTTAGAGATGTAATGGATGATTTTTGTTGTGGAAGATATTTTCCTAATATCCATATCCTTAGCTTCAATGAACAAATTCATAATAGGTCGATTGACGTCACATTTTGAATGTAAGAGTCTAGCATGTGGATAAAGTTTCTTGTGTGAAATATAGACATCTTGCACATGATTTCCTTATACATTTGAGTGTCCTCTATAGAATGGGACTGATTTACATTTCATTGGGTGCACAAGAGTCATACGTGAAGATTTCAGTAATGTTTACACAACTTAAAAAAAATTTCACCTTACTTGGACTTCTCGGAGTAATCCATTGAGTTGGATGATGGATTTAGTTTTCCCAAAGTTAGCAGTTTGTGTCTTCATGTAGAATCTAGCACCAAAAAATTCCCCCCATCGGAATATGAGTTGAAAGGGGACCGTAAGGTCGGGTTTTGAGGGAAATGATGAAGAGAGAAGTTGATTACTATGGGGGTCCACAAAACTCATCTGAAAGCCGATGAGGGGGAAATGAAGATCTAGAAGATATAGAATACCTTAGAGACCACACACCATATGTTGGTGGAAATGCGACATTTGATTTATGGAACATATCTATAGGGTAATATTTTTCAAGACTCATAAGAGGCTCTAAAACGTGGATATACCCTACTACTTCCACAATTAATTTCTTTTGAAACTTTCATGCGTGAATGGACAAATTTATTTTTCTTATCTAACTATCACACTTCAATTATATTTTTGAGAAAACCAAGGATCGGTCCTTAAGCTCATATGGGTCATGCCTGTTGTGAGAAACCTGGGACGACTACATGATTACTCATTTTCATGAGAGTGTCTGGTAATCATCAAACACCCTGGGCCTGGTATTGTTGCCTGACCACTAAGAGTGCTCAAGATAAGAGAGGCTATGGCTAGAGAACATGGCTCTTAGAATAACCATATTTCTTTTCCAATGTGAACTAATATACAAATGGGATATTTATGATGGAATTGAATTCTATCCAAATTAAGGGAAACATGAAGTTTGAATCACAATTCATAAAATTTGGAACACAAGGAGAGTGGCATGGTGACATAGGATAATTGATGACTGTTTTTGAAACACATCATCTATACTATTATCTTGGAATGAGGAAAAACAAATAAGGGTTGACTGCTAACCATATTTGAAACTTGGAACATGTCTTGGAATTCTATCAGAAGTCTTACGGGATGTTTCCCCAAAACAGTAGGTGATCCAAAAAGGAATGATACCAAACCATTAGGGGGTCACTTAAGACATGGAAGAGGATGAGTATCCAATGAAGGGTAAAGTGAATCATGGGAATAGAGTGATGGAATGTTAAAATGTATTCTAACACTCTTGGAATTACGCCACAATGGATTAGGATACATTGGTGTAAGAGTATTGGTCCGAAAAAAGATCAAACCCATCTTACAGTGTAATGTCATCTTAGACACTGATTGATAGCTGAAAATGAAAAAAATGTGATAGATGACCATAAAAAAGTAAGAGGAAATCTTAGGTGAGGGCTTGGGCTACCTTGTAGTTTCATTTCATGCAGATGAGGAAGATGCATGGTATAATTTAATGTCCTGTGATTAGGATGCATCCCTCAGTTTAACGTCATGTGTCCAGGATGTTTCACTCAATTTTAAGGTCAAACATCCTACACCCTAGGAAATAGTTTAAATTAATATTTCATGGACCATATAAATGTCTATTCCATGTGTAATAATGCAGAATGAAGGAGGTAAACCTGAAGTGAATGATCCAAAAGAGGATTGCGTACTGTACAAGTATCAAGAAAAAGATGGATACCGATGAAAATGCAGACCAAGGGGCCCAAAATACACCATAGAGGATAAAAAACCAATTTAAATTCATTCTTGGACATAGAATCCTAGTTTATGGTCGTATAGCTTGGACCATGGGATTCCTTATGTAGCTAGACCACATCAGTACACACCCCCACCAAAAATCATAAGACCATATGATCCATTCTAGGTGTGGGAAATAGGGAATTGTATAAGGGGCCTTACTGACATGTGGAAGCATGCATTAGGGGGACACCTAGGTCTTGGAATTCAAATATGATACAAGGTATTGGAAAGAAGGTAAGTCGAGACTTTCAAGTTCTGGGTGAAGGGGAGACTGGTGAGTAGGGATTGATTGTTGACCATGTTTGAAACACATGAATCACAACAATACCAGTCAATAATATGGAGAGAAAATGTAGGATGAACTCTTAACCAAGTTTGAAAATAAGATCCATTGTTTACTTCTAGAGATTTATAAGGGTGTTGGACCAACATGTGAGGTGGGCCAAAAATGACATGAGACCATCACCATTAGGGGTTCCATCTTGATTTGAAATATGATGGAAATCCAAACCGAGAAAGACTATAATTGTGTAAAGGGTGTATCATGTAATGGGATTTGAAACTAGGTGTTGAGAATAGTTTAAATTCGTATTTTATAGACCATGGAAGATAGTTTAGATTCATGTTTCTTGAACAATAAGATCTCAATTTAAGGCCATGTTGTTCAAAACATGGAAAGGGTCTTCTCAAATGAGTACATGTAGTGCGGAGGAGTGATAACCCAACATGAATGAGGGCCAAGAAGGGCCAACTTCCACACCGATTCTTCCCAATAAGTCTTGCATATAGTTTTAGGTCATGATGATTGGACTCACTATACACAGTTTAATTGCATGTTTCTTAGACCATGATTGAGGCCAAGGGTTTGAAAGGTTGGTAAATTTTTAGTTGATCCCAAAGAAGGAATGTATGGTCATCTTAATGTATCTGATAAGGTTTTAAATCAATCCATACATAGTTATTGAACACAAAACATGGTGAGGGACCAACACTGGTGGGGGAAATCCTCTCTGGTGAGGGAGTTGAGGCATCCCACAATTATCATCATGCACCCTGAATTTGTTTAGGGTGGGGTCACAGTTTAATTTCATATGTTGGGGATGTTAGATCTTAGTTTAAAATCATAGATTTTGGACCAAAATGGGAAGTGTCTCTAATGGGCATGTGTTGTGTAGTGTTATGAAAAACCCGATGTGAATGAGGGCCCAAGGGGACCCAACATCATACGAAACATTCTTGGGGATATTTCTGTATATATTTTAAAGTTTTGAATCTTGTACTTGGACTCCTATAATAATGGAATAGAGTTTGGACCCTTGAGAACATTTTAAATTCATATTGCATGGACCATATGGTGGAGATCAATTTAAGGTCATGAATCTTGGACCATTAACTCTTAGTTTAAGGTCATATAGTTTAGACCATGGGGTGAGCACTCCAAAAGGGACATTAGTAATCTGGTGGCATAAAAATATTAGTGTGAATGAGGGATAGAGAGGACCACACACCACATACACATTCCTAATGAGACTTTAATATAGTTTATAGTTGTGATTCTTAGACTAAGTTGAGGTCAAGGGGCCGAAGGTTTGAAAAACTTGTGGCTGAGCCTGAAGATAGAGTGTTTGGGAATCCCTAAGTATCCCATAAGGATGGGAATCAAGACACACATAGTTATCAAATTAAATATCCCTACATAGTCCTAATACGTACATAGAGAGGGGGTGTATTTTATATATATATATATATATATATATAGGTGGCTGGATCAGGATGAAAAATCTAGGCATCACTACGTATCCTGAATGGGAATGTATCAAGCCATACTTATTTCTAGAACATGAAATGGTGTATGATCGATGCCAAAGGCGATGTCCTCTCAGGAAAGGACATTATGGTGATTACTAGCTTTTTTAATGCATCTAGGGTGATAATTTTCATGCAATTTAATGTTGTAAAACTAGGATATATGGTGGTTACACAGTTTAACATCATGTAACTAGGATGAAGGGGTGGGGAGTGTTATGAAAGGGATGCGCATGAAGCGATAGCTATAACCTGATGTGAATGAGGAACAAGGGGACCACACCACATGATACACTCCCATGGAATACTTTCACACAATTTAAAGTCATGATGCCTGGACTTGAACATTTAGTTTAAGATTGTATATCTCGAACTAAGTTTCCAATTTAACATCATGTGCCTAGGACTTTTGTTGTTACAAAGTTTAACATAATGAAACTAGGGTATCAGTATGTTCCTTTTAAGGTCATGAAAAGAGGAACTCCAATGCTATTCATTTTAAGGTCGTGCAACCATGACACTGGTTCCATGTAGTTTAAATTCATTCAACTCAGACTATAGTGACTGCAAATATTTTAAGTTCATAATGACAGGACCAACTACAAACAGTTTAAGGTCATGTCACATGGACCATGGGCTCTTAGTTTAATGTCATAGAGTTTGGACCATGGGGGAAAGGATTCTCCAAATAATAAAGGTAGCATGATAGAGTTACTAAATTGATGTGAATGAGGAACAAGGGAGCCTAATGCCACACCAAAAATTTATAATAAGTCCTACACACATTTTAGAGTTGTGATGCTTAGACTGTAGTAGTAGAGTTTAACATCATGTTGTAGGGATGAAAGTGGCTCCTTATGTGAAGTACTGAATGAGGAACTTGGCAATGGTTGGAGGAGTGATGCACTCTCTGTCCATGGTGATCAAAGAGTATGCACTATTGGTGTAGACTTTGTGAATGATTTAAGGTCCTTCCCACTTAGGTTCTTAATTTGGTGGCTATCTTCCAAGCATCATTGGCATTCTAAGAGCCAGTACCATGTCACCATGGAAGAAGGAGCATAGGAAAATTTATTATTGAATTATATGGATATCTTATTTTGGTCCTCTCTAGATTTTTCAAGGCTTGAATAATATTTTCTTTAAGGTATTAAAGTTCACAAAGATATAATTATTCCATTTTTTCAGGCATGTTCTAGTCATATATATCTATTCAGAGTGATGACAACTGAACCTCTATAGAAAGAACTACCCCTGTTCCATACACTGGGGAATATAGAGTCACCTGGGTAGAATTGTGGGCCATATTTTAATAATCCGAGAGAGTGTTGGGAATCATGTCTAGTAAAATTTTATTTTTATTTCCCACCATATTCTTAATAATGTTGGAATGGGTTTTGTCAAACAACTCAATATGTCTATTCGCCTATGCATTTTAGTCATAAGTATGGTTAGATTAGATATTGTACTTGGCGTACAATTTTTATTATCTCTTTAGCCATAAAGTTGGTGCAGTTTTCTGTGATAATTACATGAGATACTCAAAATAGATGGATGCTATGCGAGATTATGAATTATAGCACTGATTAGGCCTTATCTTCCTTAAGGGGAATCTATTCTTCCCAATTTGAGAAGAAATCCACCATGTTCAGAATAGACCTGCATTGGGGATCTGTTTCTAGCAGATATGATCACACAACATTGAGTCCTTAGACTAAAAAGGGAAAAGAATACTTGATATTATGAAGGGGTTCTGAAAATTTATGCACGAATATGGAATGTATTTGACATGTGTTCCACCTCTTGGCGAACTCAATATAGTCATGGACCATTGTGGGACAAAATTAGCCTTGTCTTCAAATCTGGTAGGAAAATTTCAATTCTACCTAATGAGCACTACATGAACCAACATGAACTTCATGCATAACCTAAGGAACATCATATCCTTGTATAAAATGGAGGATAATTCCATCAAACCCATGTTTGTAGAGAGTCTTCTCTAGGTTTGTCCCACATTGGAGGGGGGACTGTGATGCACACTAATGGATTCACTCATGTTCAACTCTATCTGGTGAAAAAAAACCATGATGGAGATACTCGATGAAAGGGGTTGTCCAATCAAAGGTTTACTCAATCATGAGGGGATCAAGAGGTCCTAATTTAAAAGAACCACTGGTCAGGTGGTTTACTGGCTGGTTGTAATCATTATCTAGGATGATGGGAGAAATGACTCTCCAATGTCCCACATAAATAAACATATTGTCCTAGTCAAGATTTTTAATAAAAGTATATAAATTGTACAAGGCTTCGAATCGGCCATTTTTGGACCCAGGAACATGAGTCACCTCTGGATGAGTAGGTAACTAGGCTATTAGTTGGAGAGTGTGCTCTAGTAGGGGAATAATCTCAGGCATCTTGAAGATGTAATCACCATTAATTTTCTTGACGACTAACGCAGAGTATCATTTTACATGAAAGTGAAGGAAATCAATATTGACATCCATCTCAAGACTAGTGATGAGATCCAGATACTCTGCTTCATCGTTGGTGCATCCTTATAGTAGTAGGAATAAGAAAGTAAGAAAAACATATGCAAGAGTAATCAAGATGATCCCTAAGACTACTCTGTTAAGCTTAGGATCATTGATCCTTCTCCCAGTTGGGATCTAGGAGGCACCATAAAAATGAATTTGAAAATATATCCTAGATTAGTCCACTGAGGTGATATTCTCATCTAGGATATTGACATCTAAAAAAGATTCTTCAAGAGATTGATGGGTGACTAGAAATTCAGTCAGTGCTTGACCCTTGACAGCTTTCTATAGGACGAATCTGATGTAGAAATTTTTTAGAATCACTACCTAGAATGGTATCCACCCCTTCAACATGGGTAGATTCACGATATAATTTAGAGGGTCCACACAGGTCATCAATTATATCTCGTGATGCTATATATAATACCACAACTTCTATACTACACAAAAAGAGAGAGGAAACTTTTCTCAATAGAAGAGTATCTAGACTTTGTGTCAAGGAGAATGTGACTAAGATAGTATAAAATTTTCTCAATCACTTAATTATTCTTATGGGAGAGAAGGGTGTCAAGGGATCATTCTTAGGTGCTAACATATATGACCATATTCTTCCCTGAGATGGGTGGCATAAAAACTAGAGGTTTTATCAAATACTTCATGATTTCAATGAATTTATCCTGAAACTCTTCATCCCACGAGTTAATGGTACCTTTATTCACAGGATTGGAAAAAGAATTACACTTTTTTCCAAATTCATGATGAATCAGTGTATATAGGCTAAGTGGCCTTGGAGTCCTCGAATCTCCAGGAGGTTTCTAGGAGGAGGAATCTGACTGTTGGACTTGATCTTCTCTAGGTCGATATTATTGCCTCTAAATCAAATAAAGAATATAAAAAACATCCTAGAGGTAACCCCTAATGCACATTTCAAGGGAATCATATTTAGATGTTGGGAGTGGAGGAAGCTTAAAACCTTATAAATAACTCTGAGATGGTCCCGAAACTTGCAAGATTTGTCCATCAAGTCATATAGGTAACATTCCACTAGTGTCCCAAGAATCGGTTTGAAGATGTGATGCATGACTTGCTGATAGGTGGCTCCTGCATTCTTCAAACTGATGGGAATTACCTAATAGCATAAGGTCCCTTATGGAGCTCTGAAGGTAGTAGTCTCTTCATCTTCAGGGGCCATCCGGATCTAGATGTATCTAGAATATCCATCCATGATGAAGAGATCTTGGAACACTACTATGGGGTCGATCAACAGTTCCATCATTGGAAGGGTAAAATTATCCCTTAGGAAATGGCGGTTGAGATAACAGAAGTTGATACAAACAACGATCTTCCCATTCTTCTTTTTGAATAGACCAATGTTGTATAGACACTTGGGGAATTGAACTTACTTGAAAAATCTGGCATTGATAATCTTATCAACATCAAACTAGACCATGGGACTATGATAAGGGTGCATTTTTCTGGGAGGCTACTTGAACACATTATGATTCACTAGTTGACCATGATTATGGACAATGAACTAAGGGTATATTCTAATAATATCTACATAACATCAATAAAAAAATCACAATTATTCTTTTAGAAGTCCACATATTGCTGTTGTTCTTCAATTGACATGGTTGCATTGATCAGTGTTAGCCTCAGATCATTCACAGTACTAAGGTTCACCTGAATGAGATCATCAACAATGGTGGAGATGCACTATTCAAATGCAGGAATAGAGTCTTCCAAATATTATTCTATGTTAGTGGAAGGGGAATCAGTGGGAGGATATGGATCATACAGACTGATTGATTCTATAGGAACACTGCCACCAACATGGGAAGACATGGAATCCTCATTGGGGAAATCCTACTCTAATGAGACCATAGAGATAGAGGTTATCGAATTGATTCCATCAGGACTTCCATCATGGATCCCATTTTTGATGTCAAATAAATGGCGGCATGTTAGATTCTAGTGGTTCAAATCGTCTTGGTGGAATAGGTGGGTATGACGTATAGTTGTATCCATGTGGGAAACATGTCAATACCTTATAGGGGTAGGATCTTCTAGTTCCACCACTGTGTGAACTATGTAGTAGGATGAGGTAATATTTTGACATTATTTATACTTAGGGATGCAGAGTCCCTTATTCCTTGAAATGATAATGAAACTTCCCAAGTATGATATTGTATCTTCTGACTGGTGAATCAACAGGATGAAAGAACCATCCAAGTCTGTCTATGGTTTGGATGAAATGGTGATGTGCTCAATCTAATTGGTCTGAACCTACTTATACTTAATATTGTAATATATGAAATCTAGATAATGGTATTAATATGAGTCTATGGGGGAAAAATAACCTTTAAGCATTCCTATTAAACCATTGAGGGAGTACTTGAGGCATTGGAGATACGAGGAGGGAACTGATTCATGCAGAAGAATCCAGGGCCTACTGATCAAGGCAGTGTAGGCCATATCCAATGAGATGACCATGAATTCATCATTTTCTATAAAACCACTGAACTGTGTCCTCAACTAGATTCTACCACATGGTCACTATTTGTTCGTGTCATAACCCTAAATCTTCAGATCAGATGAATTCAAATTAGCTTTAGTCATCCACAACATGTGGAATGTCCAGGTTGGGATATGGTTGATCTTAGAACCTATGTCGACTAGACATCAACATATATCCATGCTTTTGAGATGAATGGTGATATATAGTGGTCGAAGTTACCCCTGCATAAAGGATCCCTCATCTTCTCCAAATAATGGGATGATGGATTGGAATTCTGCACACATAAAATCCTTATCATAGAATTTATCTGCAGATGATACCTATATTTCAAACTAGAGGGGGATCTTCAAGGCCTCTATGATAGCCTCATAGACCTCTTCTGACATGTGGAGGGCCTTGAGGATCTATGTATTTGCAAGGATGCTGGTGAGGTTCTTTAGCACATTTTACTTCTATTCCAGACACAAATTTCAAAATGCAGGGGGTGTTCCTTAGCATGAGGATTGGTGGGAACTACTGGATGAACCACTTGATTCTTATTGGTGCTACTAATGTCATGATTCTTATAAGAAAACTTTACCAAAACCACTAATAGATGACTATCATCTAGCTAAGGCCTATATTTAGTTGGGTGCGGCCAACCTAGATGTGTCTATGACTGTTCTTCCCTATCAATTAGCTTGGCCAGTTATGGTAGCATGTCTGATAGATTGGGCTGAGAGAACCACATTTTTTGAGCACTGGTCTAAGAAAACCATTCCTTCTAATATATACATAACACCTGATGTCTGGTCTCGGTGGCATGCATAAATCATCTTGAATCACTAGACTGAGTATTTTTTAGTTTTCATGTCCTCATCTTGTTCTTCATTGGTTTCAACTAGAGGCACTCAGAGGACTTTCTTGGTATTCCACATCATCAGGGAACATATAGGGATATACCAAATCAATAGTGTTCATAGAGACATAATTTGGATCTTCCTCATAGGAATGTTCCAATGATGGGAAAACACTTAGTGTGATTCCAATCTCATGAGGTATGAAATCACTGAGTGTAAGAGAAGGCTTCAACAATAGTTGGGGATTTTGATTTCACTTGTGCCATTGGTGACTACTCTTCTAAGATGTAAAAGGATGTGATGTGGATGATGAAGTGGTATCTAGAGAAGGAAAAAAGACTTCAGGAGATTTGGACCAGCCTAAGTGGGCATAGATGACACCATGGGTGTGAGGGACTTCTCTTTGGGCCAACCAAACATCACACATCTGAGTCCTGTGGCCAGAAACCTACTTCCATTCACCTTTTTCATCACTATCACTATCATGGTTGGAAGAGATAAATTCCACCTATGCTGGGACATGTCCCACTTTGACCTCAACATTATCCAAGTGATTCTATACCCATAATTTGAACACATAACAATATGTACAAGGATTCTATGGTAAGGGTAGTGGTTTGGGAAATTAGTGAGATCAGCCTCGTAGGGATTCTTTTACTCTAGAAGCCTTAGAACTCAATACTCCAAGAAACTATGGAAATAACTAGGAACTTGTGCTTCCTTAAAGGAGTAGATTCAGTTTCTATGGTCCAGGAAGGTGGACCTATGATCCTAGCCATGATGAGGGGCTGGAGCCTGACGGGGGGCTGGAGCAACATTCTCTAACTTAGGAAACTATGCTTTATGGGGAAGATATTAATGATTCTATACCGGGATAGGATGAGAATGGTGAGTATGATGAACTTAGTGATGATATGCTTGGTGAGTCTCTTCTGGAAATATCTCTAGTGGCTTTGGGGCTTCGACCTATACTACAAAGCCAGTATCTACCTTGGTGGTTATTCTTGCAAGAGATGGAAGAGGCAATGCATGTTACTATTTGTATGAATTCAAGGGTTCCTCTAGGAATTGTAATTTTTTAAATAAATCATGAAATCCACCTTGTATGTTCTGAGTGATGAGGTTGGGTACCAGTTCAGTGTTGAAATTTCCTATGCACATTATTTGCAGCTTCTCTTGGGTCAAAGACATATCGAGTGAATACTTGAGGCCCTTACACTAGGTGAAGAAGTCTGCATAATGCTCATTAGGAAGTTTTTTTATACTTTAATAGGTCAACAATACTTGTTTTGTTCATGGTGGAGCTGAAATGGTAGAGAAACTACCTACGAAGGTCTTCCTAACCAGTGATGGACCCAATGGGTAACTATTTTTACCAAATGAGCGCATACCCTTCCAATTTATGAACAAAACATCAGAGATTGGCATCCTCCTCCTACTCTGTGGTTCCGAACATGGGCTTGCACCTTGAGATAAAGTGGTCCATATGCTGTAGTAGGTCACCCACCTCGTTGAAGGGGGCGAAGGTAGGAGTCCCAAAATCTGGGGGTGCCTTCATGTCATCCACTTACATCAGGTGGGATTTCTAGCTGTCACATCTCTAGGGATTAAAGGTGAGTGGTAAGAGATGCTATCTCAACTTTATGGGGGTTTCTGTCTTAGTGAGGATCCCTAACCACAAATTTGTTTACATGGTCATCAACATGAGAAGTAGGCTCGGCGGATCATAGGGAATCTTGATTCGGGTCCTAAGGAAGGTTATTATGTTTCTCAGGAACATTCAGTGATGTATACCATGATCATTTTCCATAAACAGTGGTCTCTTCCTTATCAGGATATGAATGATTTCCAGGATCGATAGGGAGAAACTAGCTAAGAAGGACTTTTGGCTACCCCTACTACCCTAGTGGATGATAAACAATATCCTGTCGATTTGCACCATAATTCGGGTGCAATTCACCAAGGATCTCATCAATGATCCACTTTTGATCTATGACCTACTGTTGTATGGTGAAGATTATGGGATCAAACTCTATCTTATGCGCAAAATAATATGGATCAGAGGGGTTGAGAGGTCTCTTTTCCTTATTGAGATTCCAAATGGTGAGGATGTAGAGGGTACCCAAGTCCGAGCATCTCCATTTTTAGGGGAGTGCAGGTGATTTTTAAGGGTCTGCCTATCACGAACCGAATCTGGTCGCCGCCAAAACTGGCACCAAACCTAGCCTGTGACATGGCCCGAAGGGCGTTCCTGATCCCCACAGGATGGCAGAAGTTCCTGGGTGTCATAAAATGAAAATTGGGAATGATTTACCTGAATTTATAAACTTAAAACAACAAAAGAATCCAATAAAACGAATCTAGATTTTTCAATCCAAATAATATTTTACAAAACAATCATAACTGAATTACATATTTTAAAACAGATCAACAAGACTATAACAAAGGTACAAAACCAAAAGGGAATAGCCCAAGAACCCTCATGGCAAGGGGCACCTCCCTCAAGCCATCTCCATAAGACTTCACCACCAAGGACCTACTAGAAACCTGAACCATTGTAACTAAAAACTATACCCAACCTACGACAAAAAAAAAACAAAGTCTACTAACACCCAAGGGTGTAAGTAGGGTGTGAGACAAATCCCAATAGGATACCACCACTCATGGATTCCATGTGATAAACATTTAATGACGAAAAGCATGCAAGTTTTCAAAAATATGAAATGCCAGTTACAATTTCTAAATGGTGAAACATTAAATAAAAATAGTTTTCAGGTGGGCTAATTTAAAGAATAAAAACTCTTAAAATAAATACCAAAGATACTGAATTTTCCATCCACTCATACCGTATGCCGACGGTAAGCACAAAATATCAAGTGAGAACAAGCAATGGGAAATAACCCATAGGCACTAGCTAGGTGTGGGTCCCAGGTACCTCGTATCTCGGTGACAGTAACCATCACAAATATCTGTTCTCGTGCAAGAGCCACTAGTAGGGAACATACCAATAACCTAGTGATCCCCAATCATCATCATCATCATTTAGTTAGAGTTTTAAGCGTCAATCTTGCTAAGTGAAACTGAGGCCAAACCCCACGGATTCACTAGCATACTAGTACACGTCCACCCACCTAGATACTCGAGTTTTCCCTTTGTGATAAAACATGTTCAACAAGTCAATGAATATACTTTTCACATGAAAATATTACTTCCATACAGTAAATTCACCAAAAATACCACATTTATACAACACAATTCACAAAAGTCCACTTTTCATTCAAATTGATTTTGAAATCTGACTCACACCAAAATAGTCCACAACACTTTTCAAATTTCCTTAACACTTCCACAAATACATTAATTGTTTTTATAAAACCATTCCAATATATTACAACTATCATAACAGCCCACTCACTTGTTATATAATACCCTTTTTACCTTCAAAAAAATTTTATCATCAAACTTACAAGAAACAGCCCACAAACAAGTTTCGCTCCAACATCACAATTTAATAAAACATTTCAGAAATTTACAAAACATTATAAAAATGTTTGACATATTAAAACCTCACTTCACCTTTCAAAACCCATTAATAGGTGAACACACATACAAAATAGTAAAAAATCACCCTTTTCCCACTTTTTTTAACCAACTAAAACATTTACAATTTTCATAAAAAGAACCCAAGTGGTGTAAATATGTCTTGCACACAAAACCCATTTCAAAACCCCCATTTAAGACCAAAAACCATACCAATTTCTATCCAAAACAGAATTGGAAGCCCTAGAGAAATTTATAAAACCACTTTAAAGTTTTATAAAATCACCTTGAATAATACTACAAAAGATCCAAATGAAAACAAACATTTTCATAAAATGATCTCAAGAAGTATAACAATATTTTACACATAAAACCTATTAAAAAATAATCTTTTTAGGCCCAAATGACACTAATACATTAACAAACCAAAATTGGAAGGCCAAACAAGATTTAGTAAACCAATTCCATATGTTATAAAATACACCCAAATAATACCCCACGAGTAACACATGAAAACACCCAATTTCAAGTTAAAATGAAAATATAAAATTAAACACTTAACCAAATCAATCATAAATAGTTTCACACCACACCCACCCGATGAGGAATATGAAAAATGATTAAATACAACATGCTAACTCATCAATAATTGTTTATACATGGAACCACCTACCGAAAGTGTCGAATCCCTCAAAACTTGGTGCGAAACATCAACTGCACCACCACCGCATCACAAGGAAGATAAATCTTGACATAGAACTCAATATTTAACCAAAAAGACACCAAATCAAACATAGGTTCAAACCCTAACTTTTGGAAATTTTATAAAATAATGAAAGAGGGAGGAAATCCTAAGGAGAAGGAAGAAATTGAAAAGAGAAACACTTACTCAAAACAATCTTGAATAAAACGACCAAAAATCCACAAGTATCTGAATTTGAAAAAATCAAACCATTAAAGGGAAGTTAGAAAAAGTATTATGAGATCATTTAAGAACTGGAATGGGGGGAAAAGAGTAATAATTGAGAGAGTTATGATGGAAATAAATTACCTCCTCAAATCTTCCCTATTTTAGTAACCCTAAGAAGTTCAATACTCAATCGTGATGAAGAAGAGCTCCAAAGAGGGTAGCGAGAGGTTGGACGCACTTCTGGGTTCAATGGGCGTGTTCGAGGATTGGAATCACTGAAAAATACTTAAAATTGAATAAGTTATTAATTAAAAAAATTTCATTTCTAAAACTTGAATTGGGATTTCGGGTAGGCCCAATCCCTTAAATAAAAACCCATATACACATTGGTTATGGATCTTTAAAGGCTCAAAAATACAATGGTGGTGTTAATATGTCATGGGAGACCATTTAAGAATTGTAATGGGTGCGAAATATTAAAAAATTAAAGAGTTATAAAAGAAAAAAAAATTATTTTTAAATCTGGAATTGGGCTCACAGTTTGGCCCAATTCACAAAAACTCACCCATTCCACCATAAAATCTTAAGAAACCCCAAAAACAAAGAATAAATGGAAATTAAATGAATTTTAACTTTACAATAAGTGATTTATGTGAAAATTCTCCCCACTATAAAAACTTTCCACCCCGGAAATTCACATCAAGGCCAAAGCAACAACCAAACCTAACTGAGAAACTAAGAGGTACTCCCTTACCAGGTTTCACCCCTAAAGGCCAAAACACCTCCAGTGATCTGTTAATGAAAGATTACTCTCACAACAAAAACTTACATCACTTTTCTAAAATTATCAATCACATTAATACTTTATCCAAAAATTAAACTACTTAAACACTATCCGAACAAGACTCAAGAAATTCACTGAAACGAACAACAACTTCGAACAAGGTTACACTTACCTTACATTAACTAAACCATTGGGATCTCTCTAATACAAACGTTTACTCAAGGAAGATGTTGGTAGATTGATAGCTATGAATGAGACTACATACCTTCAAGCCATGACCATGGATAAGTTTGAGTTACTGGTATGAGGAAACAAAAATAGGCTCCCCACCATAAGAGGCAACCAATATTTTTTTTCCGAGACAGAATCAGGACACTAACAGGGGGAGGCCTGAATGGACTCCCCGATACAAAGGGTATAATTCCATCAGAAATTTATAAAAGAACTTATATAAGACTCATAGTGGGTGTCCCCACTATAAGAACCAACCATATTAACCGACCAACATGAGCCGGTACAGAAAGACCCCAAAATTTAAAGAGTTGGGATGACCACATGGTTAGTCTACACGGTTTGGGAAAACATTCACTAACAGTGCGGATCCTTCTATCTACATGATTTTCTGGGGCATGGTCACTACTAACCAAGTGAAAACCATGTGCTCAACCTCTCTAGCCAAACTTCAAACCTTTCTCCAAAGACTCAATGGAAACCAAAGGGGGAGGGAATAAAATTGGGCGATGACATGGGTACAAGGCCCTCCACCTATTTCCACCGAACAGAAACAACCAAATAAAGATGATGAAACCATAGGTTTAAACTCTTCCTATCTTTCATACTGAGGATTGGAATTTTTACAAGGGTTTAAACGAACCTGTGATTTCCCCTGACTACGAGCCAGCTTCTCTCCGAGACCTATGGTTGGAGTTCAAATGATTGAAGCATCTTCGGCCTTGCAGTTAGGATTTGGAAACCCCCTAAATGAGAATTATTCATTCGGTGCAACCAACAACTACACCACAATCCTCGATAAGTTTTCCAAGACATAACACATTCCAAACTCACGTTACCCTAACCCAATATTTCACTGAAACAAGGGCTTAGAAGACGCACACACATCACACCTTGTTTGTTCGGGTGAGAAACAATAGAAGTTAAGAACACTCATACTCACCTTCCAATAAAATAGAATGTTTTTAAGTTTTCCCATGGGAGACATTCTACCAACATAACAGAGACTCTCTCACCCAACTTTCACCTTTAAAATCAATCGAGCACATGACATCATAAGGCATCACTGAAACATGACCATTGCGAGTGATATAAACAATGCATGGAGAGGGACCTTATACAACATCCCCAAACAACACACAATTCTAGGAAGTGGCCACAATATCCTATCATGATCATATTTCCCACACTGGTGGTTTAACATGAAATCATGCTTCCAAGAAACTATGAAGAACCCAGAGGCCCTCTTAGACACCATCGAGACACTCATCCCCACTAACAACCCTAGACCACTTCCAGCTTCGACGAATTAGGAAACTTAAGAAACTAAGGTCTCTTTCAACCTACCATGAGCACTCTCCCACTACAAGAGGATATAAAAATAAAAGAAATGAATGGTTGTATACTCAATCAAAAAAGATCGATAAAATATTCCTTATATTGATCAACTAGAGGATTTTACAATGGTGAAACAATTCGGGTTGCACTTCAGTTATGAATTAACCCTTAATGGGGGTGTACCTTATCCAATGAGAAAACTCAAGGACCTACCCAAGCTAGTCCATTACCAGATCCAAACACATGAAGGGAACCACCATAAAGGTGTCCCAAAACATATCTCAGAGAAGACTACTAACCAGTCATTCTACCCAGCTTACCGACCAAACATTTACCCAAAACACAGTTCAAACAGAAGGGGTTCTTG
This sequence comes from Viscum album, assembly GCA_963277665.1. Classification (NCBI taxonomy): domain Eukaryota; kingdom Viridiplantae; phylum Streptophyta; class Magnoliopsida; order Santalales; family Viscaceae; genus Viscum; species Viscum album. The sequence continues at coordinate 1,301,492,279 of OY728160.1, read as the reverse complement.
GACTCAAAACATCCCACAATATCAAAATTTTCCAAAAACACATAATATAATCCATCCCAAACAATTCATCAAGACATCATGTTTTTATTTAAAAACATTTCTTGAAAACAAATGGTTCAACAGTTAGCATATCCACCAATGGTACCCCTTGGGCCTTACACAAGAATGTTTCTATGCCACACCAGGAACCCTCATCATATCCATCACAACACTCATCCATTAATGCCATAAACCATTCATCATACCATATAACCCCATGAATGTGGTTGCTCATGGAAATACCAAAGGTTAAAACAAAAAAAATTCTTTCCACTTTTCAAAACCAGAACAGTCAACCAACACATCCTTTTTCTCAAAACTGCTAACCACAAGATCAAAATCCCAATTCACATCTTACAAAACTTTTCAGAAAGACACAACCATTTAGAAAATAACTCAATTTCAAGATATTCACATCAATTTCAAAACATCTCATCCCATTAAAACACACTTTGATTGTTTAGAAAAATCTATAGGAAACACTTTTCAAAACCAGCTTTAATATAATTCCTGCATTCAAAAGAGGTGTAAGCACACCATTTTCCATTTCAAAAAAAATTCTAAAAAATCAGTTCCAACATTTTATAAACAAAACCATTCCCCCTTTATTTGAAAATCATTTAACAAAAACATTATGATTCTTAAAACCAAATTTCCAAGTTTTCAAAACAAAAACAAAAAATAATGCGAGAGGAAACTAGTTTCAGTGGGTGACATGGACATATGGTTGGTGGCCATATTCCAATCACTTAACTATCACATAGAGTTTTCTAGGAAATATCCTTGGCTCCACATGTCTTTCCAGACCCTACGAGCTCACTAAGACCATTAACCCAACTCTCTTTTCACTTCCCCTAATCATCATTGAACTAAGAAAACCAAAGGACTTAGATAAATACCCACTTCTCCTAGAAACTTGAATCCCATCATGAGGTGTGGTGATCAGCCACATTACTCATAACCATAATGCCAAGTCCTAACAATCCTAACTCCATAATATCCTGACTGCTCCCCAAATAATATGACCCAAGGAGAGTGAACCTCATCTGATACCATTTTATCACGAACCGAATCTGGTTGCCGCCAAAACTGGCACCAAACCCAGCCTTTGACAAGGCCCGAAGGGCGTTCCCGATCCCCATGGGCTGGCACAAGTTCCTGGGTGTCATAAAATGAAAATTGGGAACGATTTACCCGAATTTATAAGCTTAAAACAACAAAAGAATTCAATAAAACGAATCTGAATTTTTCAATCCAAACAATATTTTACAAAAAATCTGAACTGAATTAAATATTTTAAAACAACTCAAAAAGACTATAACAAAGGTTCAAAAACAAAAGGGAACAGACCAAGAACCCTCATGGAAAGGGGCACCGCCCTCAAGCCATCTCCACAAGACTTCACCACCAAGGACCTGCTAGAAACCCGAACCACTGGAACTAAAAACTGTACCCAACCCGTGACAAAAAAAATAACAAAGTCTACTTACACCCAAGGGTGTAAGTAGGGTGTGAGACAAATTAGAATAGGATACCACCACTCATGGATTCCATGTGATAATCATTTAATGATGAAAAGCATGCAGGTTTTCAAAAACATGAAATGCTAGTTACAATTTCTAAATGATGAAACATTAAATAAAAATAGTTTTCAGGTGGGATAATTTAAAAAATAAACACTTTTAAAATAAATACCAAAGATACTGAATTTTCCAGCCACTCATACTGTATGCGAACAGTAAGCACAAAATATCCAGTGAGCACAAGCAATGGGAAATAACCCCTAGGTACTAGCTAGCTGTGGGTCCCCAGTACCTCGTATCTCGGTGAGAGTAACCATCACAAATATCCATTCTCATGCACAAGCCACTAGTAGGGAATATACCCATAACCTAGTGGTCCCCAATAATCATCATCATCATTTAGTTTGAGTTGTAATCTTCAATCTTTCTAAGTGAAACTAAGGCCAAACCCCACGGATTCACTAGCATACTAGTACACGTCCACCCACCTAGATACCCGGGTTTTCCCTTTGTTCTCAAACAAGTTCAACAAGTCAATGAATATACTTTTCACATGAAAATATCATTTACATATCATAAATTCACCAAACATCCCACATGTATACAACACAAGTCACAAAAGTCCACTTTTCATTCAAATTGATTTTGAAATCTGACTCACACCAAAATAGACCACAACACTTTTCACATTTATTTAAAACTTCCACAAATACATTAATTTTTTTTATAAAACCATTACAATATATTAAAACTCTCATAAAATCCCACTCAATTGTTACATAATACCATTTTTACCTTGAAAATCATTTTATCATCAAACTTACACGAAACAGCCCACAAACAAGTTTCGCTCCAACATCACGATTTAATAAAACATTTCAGAAATTTACAAAACATTATGAAAATTTTTGACATCTTAAAACCTCACTTAACCTTTAAAAACCCTTTAATAGGTGAACACACATACCAAACAGTACAAATTCACCCTTTTCCCACTTTGTTTAACTAACTAAAACATTTACAATTTTCATTAAAAGAACCCAAGTGCTGTAAATATGTCTTGCACACAAAACCCATTTCAAAACCCCCATTTAAGACCAAAAACCTTACCAATTCCTATCCAAAACATAATTATAATCCCTAGAGACATTTATAAAACCACTTTAAAGTTTTATAAAATCACCTTGAATAATACTACAAAAGATTCAAATGAAAACAAACATTTTCATAAAATGCTCTCAAGAAATATAACAATATTTTACACATAAAACCTATTCAAAAACCCTATTTTTAGGACCACATGACACTAATACATTACCAAAACAGAATTGGAAGACCAAACAAGATTTAGTAAACCAATTACATCGGTTATAAAATACACCCAAATAATACCCCACAAGTAACACATGAAAACACCCAATTTCAAGTTAAAATGCAAATATAAAATTAAACACTTAACCAAATCAATCATAAATAGTTTTCACACCACAAAAAATATATGTGGAATATGAAAAATGATTAAATACAGCATGCTAACTCATCAATAATTATTTATACATGGAACCACCTACCGAAAGTGTCGAATCCCTCAGAACTTGGTGCGAAACATCAACTTCACCACCGCCACATCAGAAGGAAGATAAATCCTACCCTAGAACACAATATTTAACCAAAAATACACCAAATAAAACCATAGGTTAGAACCCTAACTTCTGGAAATTTTAGAAAATAATGAAAGAGGGAGGAAACCCTAAGGAGAAGGAAGAAACTGAAAAGAGAAACACTTACTCAAAACAATATTGAATAAAACGACCCAAAATCCACCAGTATATGAATTTGAAAACATCCAAACATTGAAGGTAAGTTCTAAAAAGGATTATGAGATCATTTAGGAATTGTAATGGGGGGAAAAGAGTAAGTATTGAGAGAGTTATGATGGAAAGAAATTACCTCCTCAAATCATCCCAATTTTAGTAAACCTAAGAAGTTCAGAACTCAATCGCGATGAATAATAGCTCTAAAGAGGGTAGAGAGAGGTTTTCAACACGTCTGGGTTCAATGGGTGTGTTTGAGGCTTTGAATCACCGAAAAATCCTTAAAATTGAATAAGTTATTAATTAAACAAATTTTATTTTTAAACCTGGAATTGGGCTTTCGGGCAGGCCCAATCCCTTAAATAAAAACTCATATACACCTTTGTTATGGATCTTTAAAGGCTCCAAATTACAATGGTGGTGTCAATATGTCAGGGGATACCATTTAGGAATTTTAATGGGTGAAAAATATTAAAAAATTAAAGAGTTATAAAAGAAACAAAATTTATTTTTAAATCTGGAATTGGGCTCACAGTTTGTCCCAATTCACGAAACTCACCCATTCCACCATAAAAGCTTGAGAAACCCAAAAAACAAAGCATAAATGGAAATTAAATGAATTTTAACTTTAAAATAAGTCATGTATGTGACACTACCAGGTACTTTACTACCCTAGAGGGTAGGTTCTCTCGGTCAGAACCTGTATCGATGTCCCCTTCCTTGATTACCTCGAGGAAATTCATTTTCACCATAATGATACCCGAAGGCATGTGCTCAATATCATCGGGTAATTATAGCTTACACGGGATAGGGATGAAGTGGAGAGTGTCATATTTTCCCCATCCCCATATATTCATGTGTGGGGATGCCTCTCCAATGATGCTACGGAGCACTCTGAAGCTCTAAATGAATCCATGTAAGAGGGTTTAGTGATACCTAGGTAAAAAATGGTACTGATCCACTGAGAGTGCTGCCAACTAAACCATGCAACACTGCTAATCAATGTCATCAAAATGCTCCCGAATTATTGGGTAGACCAGCTGATAGTCACAGATTCAAAAAAACATCATCCAAAAGTTCTGGAAAAAACATGTAGGGACTCTAGGATGTCGAAGTTAGGCATTGAATTTTTCTAGAAGTCCAGTAACAACTGGTCGAAATCTAGAGTTTCCTATTGTTTTTATTATTTGGAAGAAGATCATGACTCTTGGTTAGACTAAGATTTGATTATTTCTGGCTGAGAAACTAGCAATGGCACTAATGTGGATTGGTGTAGTGGTTGGATGGTTGGTGGAGGAGTCATTGCGTGAGCTAACTGATTACTACATGCTAGTTCCTCTCTCTAAGTTGGTACCAACCACATAATTACATCCCTATAGGACTGTGTATTCACCGGTTTCTTAAGTGTGATGGAAATGACAATCATAAATGGGTCTACCAGATTCTCTTTGTCTATCAAATTTCATAATAACTCTCTGTGATTTTGGATAGACATTGAAAATGAAATTGATGATGATAGAGATAACTACACCATGAGGCCCTTCTAGGGATCCAAATATTTCTTCACCTTCATGTACCTGGTAAGAAATTCTTGAATTTTGTGGATCTCACCTTTTAGGATGATGAATTTCACTTGTAGGGTTCCTACCATAGACTCTAATATAGATGACTGTAGTGAAGGATCTATCATTGTATTCACATTACTCCTCAAAATATTAGATTAAAATAATCTTGAAAATTAATTGGATATTCATGGAATTTTTCCCTCGGTGATAACAATTCTCCCTTTAACCCCAAGATGGTTCTTTAGGGAAAGGATGTTCAGCATGGGGAGGACCTCCATACAGATGGGTGATGGCATGGTGAGGACATTTTCTTTGGTTGGTGGGAACATAGGGAGAACCTCTATGTTGATTCTGAGAGTGGGGAAGACCTATTATTTGGTAGGTTCAAGTGCATGTAGGGACTTCACATTGATCAATATGGACATGGGGAGGACCTCCGTGTTGAGTAGATGAAATATAAGGAGCACCTCTGTACTGGAAATAACACACATGGGGAGGACCTCTACTGTGGCTGGATGAAACATGGGGTAGACCTCCATGTTGATTAGTGAAAGAGTGGTTAGGACCTACACTTTGGTTAGATGTGGAATAGGGAGTACCTTCATATTTTCTAGTGTTGATAGCACATGGAGGAATTCTGTACTAATTGTTGACGAGGAGAGGAAGAACTCCACTTCGGTCAGTGCTAGAGTGGGGAGGGCCTCCATCTGAGATAGGAATAGTGTGAGTAGGAAATTCATTCTTATCGCCTATGACACGAGGAGGAACTCAATATCAAGAACCATAAGTAAGGGGAGGACCTCCATACTAGATGTTGATGAAGTGGGGAGGGCCTCCTCTTTGACCAATGATGGGAACATGTGGAGGACCTCCATGTTGGGTGTGAGAGTGGGGAGAACCTCCACATTGGTCAGCGATAGTATGGGAAGGACCTCCATACTAAATCTGATTATCACGAGCAAGCCCTTAATGGCGGCTGATGATTCCAGCGACTGATAGAGTCAACCCAATTTGCTTATTGAGTGGTTGAGGTCTCCATCCCAACTAGGAATTAATGGTTACTTTCTCTATAGTAGAATGAATCTGAAGGAATGGTATTACGATGGTAGGATCCACTAGAGCTGTAAAAGATGACACCCCTTAATAGTAATCCTCCATATCTTGTGCCTGATGTTGACGTCGGGTCATTCAGACTAGGGATGGCAGAGTTGGAGGAATATTCCACCTATTCCTCATCCTAGAGAACCAGTTGCTACTAGGAGACCTCCTTGGAAGGTCCTAGGTAGTAATCATAGCCAATGTGACTCAGGCATCCCTCACCTCCTCGGCGTAGGGGAGCGAGTCATAAGACCTCTCCAGGGAGAAGCTCTCGAACCGATTCACTGTTGGAGTAGGGAGCAGCAGCTCCCTACACATCCCTTAGGAGTGGTTGTGTCAGTGATGCATAGAATACTCTAGGTCATGGTGGGCCATATACCTCATGGTAATGATCCCCTCCTACTTGTACCAGCATACAAGGACATCTATCAACCTCTTCCTAGTGATCTCTGAGGGTGAGATTTGGTGTGGGTGCTCGATAGTTATAGTTGCAGATAAAGTCATGGAGGAGGTGGAGTCATGCAGGATTGTGGTGTTGACATTTCTCCTGCACCTATATCCACTAGAATTGGGTGGTTGGTTTCCTATAGATTTGTACTTGTGAAGTAGGAAGATTCAAATATCATTACGGGTACAAGGAAATAAATTCACAATACCCCAACATTGTCCAATCTTTCATAGTCGCAGAGAGAGATCCACACTGACATTGTTATAGACCGGAATGCCAAATGTTTAACGACCCCAATTTCTAGTGAGTTCCATGTCAATCCCACTATTTTCTTAGTGTATTTTGGCTCCGAATAGATGGAATTGGTGACAATCTAATCCATTTATGTCTCAAGAAATACTAGTCCCAATGTTGAGTATAATAGATTCATGTCGGGTTCACCATTTCAGTTTTCAATGATTTCTTTGGGGTGCAAACACCTCACACCATTTGAAAATGCTCTTATGTCGCAACTGTTTCCTCACATTACCTATTTCAAAAGGCAGGTGACATTCATCACATTCAATGGTGATGTTTTCTCCTTGATCAAAATAGAACGATGAGACGCCAGTTCATCCTTTTGTGGATTCCTCCTTAGAATTCATCACATAGTAAGAGTCTTTATCATAGATTAAGTCATGTTCCCAAAAACCCATTTATGGTTCCATCTCTTTATGGATGCCAATTAATAAAAATTCTTCTATCTATACATTACAAGTTGTCTTGATAGGGCAGTAACCTTCAGTTAGGAGAGTTGTCAGGTTGGACATCATTGACATGTCTAGACGCTGAGAACATTGGTCACCTGTATTCTTCCTTATAGGAGGGAATCTCATGGAAGCATCTTTAAGCACATAACCCAATGAATCCCATGTCAATAACATGGTATCTAATTCTAGAGTCATATCTTAAAAGGATTTCACCTCGGGCATCCCATGTTTAACATGAGGTAGTAGTATGAGACAAGTTATGAGTTTAACATCTTGTAGAGATGTAATGAGACTGATCAGAATGTTTCACTGAGGTAGATCAAAAAAGTGTGTCCCTAGGAGGGGAAACCTGGATGGTTTACTGATGGATGGATTAGAGCACCCTATAATGGTGGATCTCAGAATTGTGTCCCTTAAATGGAATATGTAACACTGTGAAGGTTACTCTGGATTCCTGTGAGGGTGGACCAGGTAGGTACATCCCTAGGTGGGGGCACCTTGGTTTTTCATTTGTTGAGATTGAACCTTGGAGAGTCATCCTATGTACCCTACTTAGAATCCAGAGAATAGAACCCATGTAGTTTGATGATTTAGTTTAAGGGTGTGACAGGAATGATCCATGAATTTTAACGTCATGTTGTAAGGATTCTCTCATCATGAAAGGAGTGTCCGTGCGAGATGGTTTGGGGATTATGGATGGAAGCTTCCCTTCTCAAGAGGGTCAATATTGGTTGGATGGTGTGTGGCTACTGCATGAGATATTCCCAATTTATACTAGGAGAAGTAAAAAATTGGATGAGTCTTATGCATGAGAGAGTCCCAAATGGACATGATGGAGATGTAACCTCTAGGTAAGGGAATGATCTTACCTAGATATGGCAGCCCAACTAAAATCAGGATTAGTATGGATGGAGTGGGTTGAGTGGATTGAGTGAATGGAGTGGATTGAGTGCTGGGTTTGGAACCCAGGGATATGCATCCTAGTTAATTCGGAGTCAAATCCCACACAGTTCAAATAGGGGAATTGGGGATTACACCTGATGAGGATTACCATGGAAGTGAATCAAATGGTTAGGGATTATGAATAAAAGTGTCCCATTTGGGGGGACATGAATTAAGATTACAAATAAAGAATACCATTGGAGAATTTGGATGGAGTGTCCTGGTCACTACTAACCTCTAAGCCCACATGAGTCACAATCGATGTGAGAAACAATAGGAAGCAGTAGACTTGACGGTCGTGTTGTGAAAGTTGTGTAAAAAAGAAATGATGTGGGGATTATGCATGGAAGATTTCTGATGAGGATTTCATTCCATGGAAGGAGTATATTATTCCATGTGAGGAAGATCTCATTCCTTGTGGGTTATACATGGATAATCTTATTGTCACGAACCAGGCCAGGTCGCCATCTGACCTGGCGCCCGACTCGGTCCGTGACATGGCCCGAAGGGCGTTCCTGATCCCCACGGGCTGGCACAAGTGCCCGGGTATCAAGAGTAACCTGTGGGAATGGTTTACCCGAAATAGTATACACAAACACTAACAAGATAATAAAAGGAAACTAGGAAATTGACAACCAACCAGACCATTGAACTGAAATCAAATTTAAAGGTTTACAACTAGAACCAAAGTCCAAAAATAAACGACAACAAAAGAGACTAAAACTCTAAATCAAACCTCCAAGCGACAAGAGTGGTGTAGCATCCGCACGCCACAACACTAACCTGCATGAGAAGAACATCAATGAACAAAACCACCATCGCTGAGCACGACGAAAAACCTAGAATACACAAGAAACAAGGTCTACATACACCCGAAGGTGTTTGCAGGGTGTGATTGAAAGGCCCAGTAGGACGTCACCCAATAAAAAGGTTCCATGCCACAACATCAAAAAGATAATTTAATGTGCTTATTAAAAATTATACTTTCAAAATGTTTTTTTAAAGAAAACATTTACAAGCTAAAAACTACAAGAAAACACTAATAGAACCCATTTCACAAACACGATCTGAAAGGGAAAGAGAAAAATTCATCAAGGGCATACATACACATACTCCCGCACACACACGTACGCACGCACATATACTCACACACACACACACACACACAAGTGGTACTACATATGCCGACGGAAGGCACCACAACATTGATGGTAGAGCACTATGGGTAAATCCCCTAAGGATCATCTAGCTCGAGTGGGACCCTAGAACCACGTGTCTTGTTGAAACGTGGCTTAGAAACCACGACCCTCAGAAACGTGGATTAGAAGACCACGACACTTAGAAAACATGGCTTAGAAGGCCACAACCCTCAGTCATCACATGTTTAGTTAGTGTTGTAATTGTCAATCCAGCTAAGTGAAACTGGGACGATACCCATCCGACTCACTAGCGCACTAGTTCTGGTCCGCCCACCTAGATACCCAGGGTTTTCCCTTGTGCTCAATCAAGTTTCAATTCACATAATGTATATAGATCTCCCATATCCTGAACCAAACAATAAATTACACATACAAGTCACCACTTGCATACCCAAACACCATAAAAAAAACACACGCACACCAAAACCATTTTATAACATAGTTTGGATCACTTGCATGACTTGATAAACTATTTAAACAATTTAAAGAACATTTCTAAATAGCACAAAAAGAGTTTTCACATGAGACATGCCCAGTTTTGCATGTAAGAACCCCTTTAAAAACTTAACACACATGAAATTATGTCAAACACAACTCCCGCACTCCACATATAATTTAATAAGTGCAATTAAAAATTTATAAAACACTTCAAATTAGAAAGAAAAGGTTTAAACAAGAAAGACGAACTCGATTTCATATAGGAACATCGCTTTAAAACAAAAATTATAGTATATACAAACCAAAACATGTTTTTCCATTGTTCAAAAAATTTCCAATTTAATTCCAAAAGTACGCAACATGGAAAACACACCCAAAGTGACTCATATTCATTGAAAATCTCCATTTAATTACACAGACACCTCAAAGAACTTGAAAACACATTTTTTCCCCTACCAAAAAACCCCAAAACCTTCCCAACAATGATTCGCATATCAAACTCCACTTAAATAAACAATTTCCTAATTAATAAAATATCACACATGCATACTATAGGCCTTGGTTTAAAACACACAACTTTTAGATGTCGCAACCATTTGAAAATAAACTGTACATCCCAAACCCTTCTAAAACCCCATTCGCACCCCTAGAACATACTCAAGGTTCGTAATAAAAATCAACACGTCAAAAATAGTTTATCTTCTTAAAAAAAACTCAATTTAATCACCCTTGCACCTCAAGTGTTCTTGAAAACACAATTTGAAAACCTTAACCAATTAACCAAAATATGTCTAATGATTTCAACAACACAATGCACATGGAATACATTGGAATTTACTTAAAAACAATTCGAATTCATCAAATATGAATATCGAAGCACGCCCAAAATAAATTTCACATCACACAATTTGTCATTAGAACACATTATAATTTAATTAAGGAGAAATTTAAATCATCTAAGGATGGTATGTCATGTAACCACCTACCTCAACATTGAACCCCAAGAATTGATGTGAAACCTTCAAATTATGGCGTGAAACATCAATCGTGCACCATTTTCACCACAAGGAACCTCGCACGAACTCAAAGACACGAATTAAAATTAAAAATTTCAAGTTAGAACCACAAAATCGGACCTCATATCTGCTAGAAAATCCAAAACAACAAAACTCAAAGAAAGAAAGAAATAGTAATAAATGAAATAATAATAATAATAATAATAATAAAATTAAGGGGAGGCTTAACTGGAGGGGCGGCTGCCGGATGGAACCCGGAAGTAGGAGGGGTCCGGCGGGGTTCCTGTGAAAGAGGTGCGATGCGACAGGGTAAAAAAGGGGAGAGGGCTGCGACGGGCCGAGGGGGAGTCGGGGAGGGAGAGGTGAACCAGGGGGGGTGCAGGGGTTCATGGGAAGTAAAAAAAAAATAAAAACAGAAGAAGAAGGGGATACAAGATCTAGGGGACCGATGGACAACACCGGTGAGCTGAGTGCGGCACGATCCAGAGGAGGGGGGGGGGGGGAGGTTCCGACGGGAAAGGAAAAAAGAACAACAGAGGAGGGGTGCGGCGTGACTCCGAGCAGGAGCAAGAGGTGCGGCGTGTCTGGGCTGGCCAGGAGGGAGCTGTTTCGACGGCGGCGAGCCATGGGAGGGAGGCACGGCAAGATGCGATGGCAGTCCAGGAACGGTGAGCACGCGAGGAGGCTGGTGCGAGGTGATTTTCGAGTGGGAGGAAGGCAGGGCGAGGTTTCAGGTGGGAGGCGCTGAAGTCGGCTGAGTCTTAGGGTTAGGGGTGCGATGAGATAGAGAGGCGAGAGGAAGAGGGAGGGAAATAAAAGAGGGGAAAAAAGAGAGAAGAGAGAATAAAATTAAAAAATAATAAATAAAAAAAAGAAATAAAATAAAAATAAAATATAACCATATATATATATATATATAGTTTAGGCCATTCAATATATATATATATATATATTATAATAATGGTGAGTTAATAATTTTATAATTATCCCCATAACTTGATAATATCAACCAAATTAAAATGTCAACTGAAATAATAATTATAATAATAAACACATTAAAAAAATTAATAATAATCACAATAAACTTAATTAACTATATAATAAACTATAAAATGACCAGCCTAATAAAATGATATAAATAAAAAAAATGTTCTCAATTAAATTATTATCTAAGATAAAAATAATAATATTCTCAAGTGACATTGATATTATTTATTATTGAAACCATTCCTAAATCATTTTATTTCAATAATTGAACATCGTCAAGGTGTGGGGTGATCCGAGTGAGGTCGTACGGTGACCCATGCGAGCCCGCATGACTTCAACCGCAGTGCAATGGATACGGTCAAGGCCAAAACACATATTTTTAAATAAGAATCAAAAAAAAAATTATGTCAGGCCTCGACCCGAACTACCCGGTGTCCAGAAAGTTTAATAAAATAAACAAATTAAAAAAGACGGGTGTGCCAATTCTCCACACCATAAAGCTTTCTGTCCCCGGAAATCCACAACTAGGGTTGAGATACAAAGAAGAAACTGATACCCTACTAAAGTTCAAAGAGGATCTCCACAACCAACAAGCGAAAAGCGGAAAAAGAATCGTGATCAGAGAAAGTGACTCAAATGACAACCTCAAGAAACACGTAAAAAGACTTTCTAATATGTGTTTCCCGCCCCACGGGCTGGCACAAGTTCCCGGGTATCAAGAGTAACCTGTGGGAATGATTTACCCAAAATACTATACACAAACAGTAACAAGATAATAAAATGAAACTAGGAAATTGACAACCAACCAGACCATTGAACTGAAATCAAATTTAAAGGTTTACAACTAGAACCAACGTCCAAAAATAAACAACAAAAAAAGAGACTAAAACTCTAACTCAAACCTCTAAGCGACAAGAGTGGTGTAGCATCCGCACGCCACAACACCAACCTTCACGAGAAGACCATCAATGACCAAAACCACCATCGCTGAGCACGACGCACAACCTAGAATACACAAGAAACAAGGTCTACATACACCCGAAGGTGTATGCAGGGTGTGAGTGAAAGGCCCAGTAGGACGTCACCCAATAAAAAGGTTCCATGCCAAAACATCAAAAAGATAATTTAATGTGCTTATTAAAAATTATACTTTCAAAATTTTTTTTAAAGAAAACATTTACAAGCTAAAAACTACAAGAAAACACAAATATAACCCATTTCACAAACACGATCTGAAAGGGAAAGAGAAAAATTCATCAAGGGAATACATGCACATACTCCCGCACACACACGCACGCACGCACATATACTCACACACACACACACACACACACACAAGTGGTCCTCCATATGCCGACGGAAGGCACCACAACATTGATGGTAGATCACTATGGGTAAATCCCCTAAGGATCATCTAGCTCGAGTGGGACCCTAGAACCTCGTGTCTCGGTGAAACGTGGCCTAGAAAACACGACCCTCAGAAACGTGGCTTAGAAGACCACGACCCTCAGAAAACGTGGCTTAGAAGGCCATGACCCTCAGTCATCACATGTTTAGTTAGTGTTGTAATATTCAATCCAGCTAAGTGAAATAGGGATGATACCCATCCGGCTCACTAGTGCACTAGTTCTGGTCCGCCCACCTAGATACCCATGGTTTTCCCTTGTGCTCAATCAAGTTTCACGTTCACATAATGTATATCGCTCTCCCATATCTTGAACCAAACAATACATTACATATACAAGTCACCACTTGCATACCCAAACACCATAAAAAAACACACGCACACTAAAACCATTTTATAACCTAGTTCGGATCACTTGCATGAATTGATAAACTATTTAAACAATTTAAAGAACATTTCTAAATAGCACAAAAAGAGTTTGCACATGAGATATGCCCAGTTTCGCATGTAAGAACCCCTTTAAAAACTTAACGCACATGTAATTCTGTCAAACACAACTCCCGAACTCCACATATAATTTAATAAGTGCAATTAACAATTTATAAAACACTTCAAATTAGAAAGCAAAGGTTTACACAAGAAATAAGAACTCGATTTCATATAGGAACATAGCTTTAAAACCAAAAGTGCAACATATACAGACCAAAACATGTTTTTCCATTGTTAAAAAAATTTCCAATTTAATTCCAAAAGTACACAACATAGAAAACACACCCAAAGTGACTCATATTCATTGAAAATCTATATTTAATTACACAGACACCTCAAAGAACTTGAAAACACATTTCGCACCTACCAAACAACCCCAAAACCTTCCCTACCACGATTCACATATGAAACGCCACTTAAATAAACAATTTCTCAATTAATAAAACATCACACATGCATACTACAAGCCTTGGTTTAAAACACTCAATTTTTAGATGTCGCAACCATTTGAAAATCAACTGTACATCCGAAACCCTTCTAAAACCCCATTCGCACCCCTATAACATACTCAAGGTTCATAATAAAAATCAACACGTCGAAATAGTTTATCTTCTTAAAAAAAACTCAATTTAATCACCCTTGAACCTCAAGTGTTTTTGAAAATACAATTTTAAAACCTTAACCAATTAACCAAAATACGTCTAAAGATTTCAATAACACAATTCACATGGAATACATGGGAATTTACTTAAAAACAATTCAAATTCATCAAATATGAATATCGAAGAACGCCCAAAATAAATTTCACATCACACAATTTGTCATTAGAACACATTATAATTTAATTAAGGATCAATTTAAATCATCTAAGGATGGTATGGCATGGAACCACCTACCTCAACGTCGAACCCTGATAATTGATGTGAAACCTTCAAATTCTGGCACAAAACATCAATCGTGCACCGTTTGAAACACAAGGAACCTCACGCGAACTCAAAGTCATGAATTCAAATTAAAAACTTCAAGTTAGAACCACAAAATCGAACCTCATATCCGCTAGAAAATCCAAAACAGCAAAAATCAAATAAAGAAAGAAAGAAATAGTAATAAATGAAAAAAAAGAATAATAAAATTAAGGAGAGGATTAACTGGAGGGGCAACCGCCGGATGGAACCCAAAAGTATGAGGGGTCCGGCGGGGTTCCAGTGAAAGAGGTGCGATGCGACGGGGTAAAGAAGGGGAGAGGGATACGATGGGCCGAGGGGGAGCCGGGGAGGGAGAGGTGAACTAGGGGGGTGTGGGGGTTCGTGGGAAGGAGAAGAAAAAAGAAAAACAGAAGAAGAAGGGGATACGGGATCCAGGGGACTGATGGACAACGCCGACGAGCTGAGTGCGGCGTGATCCAGAGGAGGGGGGGGGAGGTTCCGACGAGAAAGGAAAAAAGAACAATACAGGAGGGGTGTGGCGTGACTCCGAGCAGGAGCAAGAGGTGCGACGCGTCCGGGCTGGCCAGGAGGGAGCTGTTTCGACGGCGGCGAGCCATGGGAGGGAGGTGCGGCAAGATGCGATGGCGGTCCAGGAACGGTGCGCGTGCGAGGAGGCCGGTGCGAGGTGATCTCCGAGTGGGAGGAAGGCGGGGCGAGGTTTCAGGTGGGAGGCGCTGAAGTCAGCTGAGTCTTAGGGTTAGGGGTGCGACGAGATAGAGAGGCGGGAGGAAGAGGGAGGGAAAGAAAAGAGGGGAAGAAAGAGAGAAGAGATAATTAAATAAAAAAAAGAATAAATAAAAAAAATAAATAAATAAAAATAAAATATAACCAAATATATATATATATATATAGTTTAGGCCATTAAATATATATATATATATATATATTATAATAATGGTGAGTTAATAATTTTATAATTATCCCCATAACTTGATAATATCAACCAAATTAAAATGTCAACTGAAATAATAATTATAATAAGAAACACATTAATAACATTAATAATAATCACAATAAACTCAATTAACTAGATAATAAACTATAAAATGACCAGCCTAATAAAACTCTATAAATAAAAAAAATGTTCTCAATTAAATTATTATCTAAGATAAAAATAATAATATTCTCAAGTGACATTGATATTATTTATTATTAAAACCATTCCTAAATCATTTTATTTCAATAATTGAACATCGGCAAGGCGTGGGGTGATCCGAGCGAGGTTGCGCGGTGACCCATGTGAGCCCGCATGACTTCAACCGCGGTGCGATGGATACGGTCAAGGCCAAAACACACGTTTTTAAATAAGAATTAAAAAAAATTATGTTAGGCCTCGACCCGAACTACCCGGTGTCCAGAAAGTTTAATAAAATAAACAAATTATAAAAGACGGGCATGACACTTATTCTTAGGGAATAAGGTATGTGGGGATTACACATGGAAGCTTCCATGTATGTGAATATTTCCCTACGTGGTGGGAGGAGGTGGCATCACATGATGAGCGTATATAGGGAAGCTCATGTGCATTTTATGGGTTAAGGATATAGTTTTACTTCATGTGCTGAGTACATTCGTTCTAGGTAGTTTTACTCTATGCAACACGAATGTGGGAGGCTTACTCTTTACCCCTTGGGATTACATAACCACTGCTAATTTACCATTGAGATGGGGATGGCTTTAGAAATGCTAGGTTGGAATGGTGTGGAGGAGTGGTCGATCAAGAGGTCCATGTTACAATTTCTATGCTAAGAATAAAAAGGAATTATAATACCTATGATGATAAGAAAGAGGTAGTGCAACACATGAACTGGGGGTATAATGGATAATTCACGGGGGACCAAGAAATTGCTTCATGAAATTTTGGAGGGTTGCACACAAGTGGTGTGTGTGTCATGGGGGTTTCATGAAAGAGGTGCTCAAACATGGTTCTTTGACATAAAGTGAAACCATGGAGCTTCAAGAAAGGGGTGCATGTATTATAGGGGTATTTCACACAACTTTGGAGTGTTCCGCACAAGGTCAAGGTTGCACATAGGAGGATTACTTCCACACACCTAACATGTGCTGAAATTTTTTAGGTGAGGATTAAAAAACTGTAGGTCCAATCAAGGGAGGACCCAAAAGGAACTTTTCATGAAATATCTCTACCTTTATAGTAGAGTGGTGGTTCGACTTCCGGAGGATCACCCATAGTAGGGGGGTTACAACCTTCTCATAGCTAAAATCATCAGAAATGGAGAGGAATCTTTTCATTATGGTAGAGGTTTTATGCACATCACCATCTATAGATGTGGTCAACGATTTCACAGGAGGCTAGTTGATGTCATATTTGGCGTGCAAGAGTGTTTTACGTAGATCGGTTTTCTTATGCGCAACATTGACATATTGTGCTCGAATGCCTTATAAATTTGAGTAGCCTTCACATAATGGTATGTATTTATGTCTCATTTTTCATTAAATAGTCTTTCACATAGGTTTTAGTCTTTTACGCTCATGTCTAAACTTGCATGTGCCTTCCTTGGCCTTCTCGGAGTACTCCGTCGAGTCGTATTATGGATTTGGTTTTCCCAAAGTTGGATATTTGCAACATTATGTGGAATTAGGTGAAAAAAATAAATATACACTTAATAAAACCTCAAATTGTAATTATAACTACTATATTTGGGTAATTAGGTACATAACACAAACAATTTCAACATAAAAAACATTATTTAAAACCCCTCCAACTTGCTAAAAAAATCCACTTCTCTTTTAAAACAACATAGGATAACATGAGAACATACATAAGAAAGTTGTGAGGTATAAATAAATATAATGGAATAATAATATCAACGAATATGATCCAAGATTCATATCAGGATAACAAAATATGGGTTAGAATCATAAACATGAACATCGAATCATGATATAAGATGATAACATGAGGGAAACATGGGAATGTGGAAACTATATAAAACATGAAATCATAAGCATAAGTCTAGGATAATCTTTTAGAAACCATAAAATAGTGTTCTTAGGATAACCTAACTTTCACCATACTTGGTATAAAAATAGATAGAAATATTACCCAGTGCATTTTAGGGCTATATAATTCAAATCCCACCTAACACATTCACATTATGTACATGCATAAGTGTGCCACATTGATCATACAACATAATTCCATATTTTATAAAATTTAATCCCATGATTAAAGAGTATGGATTAAGTGAATGAAATTTAAAAATAAATTAAGGATATATACATCTAGGTGAATATAATTGATTGGAAATGGGGATGGGTATTCATTACCCAAAGGTTTGGTATAGAAAAATCACAGGATAATTTTGGCAGCATAATATGGGTACATAATGATTAATGGAAGATTTTAATGAGATTGAAAGTGGTATATAATAACTTTTAAATCCTAAAAAAATAAATAGGTATTTGTAAAAACACACCCCAACATGAAAAATTGGGAATAAAAAGGCATAATATAAAGAAGGTGCATATATAAAAAGGAGGATAGAATCCCTTACCTTGAGAGGGTGATTATTAAAGATTTAGAGAATATTATTGAGAACATGGGTACACCTTGGGATGGATATAGAGATTTAATGAAAGATTTAATTAATTAAAAAAGGTTTTTGAGTGATGATTAATGGGAGGATGGGTGGGTTTTTATAGAAAAAGTGAGGAAAGTTTTTTTTATTAATTTCTAAACATAGGTTTTAGACTATATATGATAAATTAATCAAAAAAAACCATTACATGGTTTTTGACCAGGTTTTATACCAAATAGGAGTTTATTTAGTTATTTTATAGGGATAATAACCTAACTCCTAAAAATAATACACTTGTGGATGTGGAAATGTGTCATGTTTATAAAGAATTAATTTTAAAAACTTAAAATATAATGTAGGTTTTGGAGGATTCATTAAGGGTTTATAAAATTAATAAAATAACTTAAAATGACATTATTTTAAAGGATAAATATAATTTTTTTCTTCTATACTCTTTATAGTATTTATTACACTACTTTTTACAGCTTTTATGATGTCATAATACATACTGTATAATTACATAATACTTAATTTTTACCCAAAAATTCGTCTATATTAGATAATTATGAAAAAGTAACAATTAGATAATTTAAACATGATAATTTAAATAATAATATTTTTTTATCATAATATTTCTATAAATATAATAATTTACATCTTTAAATAAAAAATTACCTTTTATTGAAAAATATTTGTTTTTTACAATAATAGTTTTTGGACCCTTATAATAAATAAATTTGAACTCATAAAATTATATTATCATTTATATTTAATAATTATGTTTAATAATAATTTTTTTATTAAAAAATAATTTATTTCAATAATTCTAGAATTCATCAAAAAGTGTGTCTTGATGGGAACTATATATTTTCTAAAAATACAATTTGTGTTTCATCATATCAAAATATAATTTTTATAAAAATTTATTATTTAACCATTATAAAGTAATAAAAGATAAAAATAATAATTATTTTATTCTAGAAAATATAAAAAAATCATACTTTTAGGGTATAGATACATATACCTTTATTACACCAATGAATTCCCAATGGTTAAGGTGTGTGATGCCGAGGTTTTCATGGGGTGGTTTAGTGAACAAGGTTTGCAGTGTAATCTTGATGAGCTTAAAATTATCCCATAAACAAATTCACTTGTGATTTATTTACTGAATATTGTATTGGGATTGGTCAAGGGAAATCCCAATGATTTCATATCGCTTAAAATCCCAGATAAATGGGCTTTATAGGGTATAATCGTACTAGTTGAGGAAATTCTTCCTTTGTCTTAGTCAAATAGATTTATCATAACCCTAAATAAATATACTAATAATATAATCACTGTTTAACAACTATAATATCCAAAGATATGATGTTTAATGGTATCATAAATATAATAGGATATAACTTATAACTATTTAAAAAACAAAGTGGTGGATGTGTTTTCTATAAATCTATTTCATAATAAATAATTCACTCATTTTAAATGGGAATTTCATTTATAAATGTTCATGTCATTACAATTCATGCACTTGGTTTTGGGTGAGACTTCATTCATGGATTATACTATGAGGTTTATAGACTATTTATAGTTTGAGTTGATGTGAGTTGAATATGAGATAATATTTTGTAAAATTTCATGCTATCAAGGTACAAGGAAACATATTTCGGTTGACCTAATTTTTAGAGGTGCTGAATCAGAAATTGATAGCTGAGTGGAGCCTGATATATGATACCATACTGATCTAGGATGTGTGGTCTAGAGAGTTAGGTGGCGGATCTCTAGTTAGTCATAAGAGAATCTATAAGGCAATCCAATAAGGAAATTTTGGAAAAGTTGGGATGATTATATTGTAGAGTGGATCATTAAAGATATTTTTATGTGCAAGCACGCATGACATGTTCAAGCTCAGTTTGATGAACCACTAAAGGAGTGTTGGATATTTTCCAAATAGGGAATATATAGAGTTTTTTTATAAGAATTTGTAGTAAGCTAGGGGTTGAGGATCATGATATACTCTATAATATAAGGTAGGACTATGAGTGGTACTGGGATCAAGTATCTAATATAGAACTGCACATACAAGACATGGATGTGGGAGAGATACCCAATGGTGGGGAAATGGTCGGTGTGGAGTAAGACTTCACAGGGGGACATGCATCAGGTAGTTGGGATTTGGTCTAGTAATATTTAGTTAAGAAAACATACTCAGAACATGTTGGTGAGTTGATGATAGTATAAGGAATGTCATTAGGGTGTGACCATGGTTTTTAGTTTTTTATGACATATACTTAGGCATGAGGTGCATACATGATAAGTGAATTAAATAGGTTTCAGTTAATGTGTGATCATTAGATTTGATGCATGGTAAATCTGGGATGTGTTGGAATGTGGTATAATAGTGGGAATTTAGTATTTTATGAAATAAAGTGGGAATCAGGTACGATGTAAGACAAAGTGGAAATTAGATATGCTGTGGTATGAGAGGTGGGAATCAAAATGATGTGGGGTGATGATGGATGATGTCCAGTGGCTATTTAGATAGCTATTGTATGTAGTATGAAATTATGTGATGCCATCATCGTGTCAGTTAGTTGGTTTGTGATGAAACCAATTAATATTCCTGTAGTAGGTAGTGCCCACATAGCAAATTAATTAATTATTTTGGGTATAAATGGTAATCCAGGTATGCGAGGAAGATACATTTGTGTTTAATGTGATCTTTTTGTTAGAGAATATAGTGAAAATAATGCTCAGGTATTGGTAAGAGTTAGTTAGTATATGGCTAGGATATACAAGGGATGATATATCATATGGTTGGGAGGTTTTAAGGTCCTAGGTATTTGAAATAGAGATCCAGGTTGGGTATTTTCTCTACAAAGTGTGTTTGGACTAGATGGAAGTGTTTTATATTTTAGTATAGGATAAGAAATATGCCTTGGGATTGGAACCTACCTAGAGGTTTTAATTTTTAAAAATTTTATTATAAGTGTTACAATATGAATCCACTATTATTTAAGATCATGGAGATGTTTAAAGGGCCTAAAAACGAGTTTTTAGATATGGAGGGGGTATTTTAGTAAATTTTCAAATATTTGGCTAAGTCTAGATATTAAGAGTAACTAATTTAGTAAGTCTTTGATATATTTAGTCCAAATTAAATAGGTTTAGATATACTTTGTCCTAAAATTACTATTCATAGTATGAATTCCTTGAGTATGAATTTATTTAATATGACCTGAAGAAAGTATGAATTCATTTAGTATGGATTCTAGAAAATATGTCTTCATTTAGTATGTTTTTTCTCTTGGAGTCACTGTTCATAGTATAACTTCATTGAGTATGACCTTTGGAATGTATGACTTTGTATAATATAACTTATAAAAAAAGATCAATTGAATAGTGTTTCCAAAACCTTCCAAATATTTAATAAAAGGTTAAAACAATTATTTAAGGTCTAAATAACTCTTATCCACAACCTTTATGGGGGTAAATATTCCAAAATCATGCTTATATTTTCCTCTTCTTCCCTAAGGGTGATCTTTTCCATTTCATGTAAAAATTTCATTTCGTCTAAGGATGAAGGTTTTATGGATAAGGATAACATTCCACATGTGAAATGATTAGATTTTTTATATTTATTTATCCTTTACAAAAAACTCAATTTCAGTTCTTTTGTAAGATTTTACTAAATTTTTTGATTAAAGCAGAATCAGCTCGAGTTTCCTAAAAAAAGAGTCCTTTATAATCTAGGTAGATAGTTCCAAGAATATTATAATATTATGAATGTGTTATGTGATTCTTGGTATATTGGTGTGTGTGGGGTGGTCCAAGTAAGAAATGTTATGAACTTCATAGAATTTTTATTGTTCCTACCATTGGGTATTCTTATATATTAAATAGTTTGGTTAAGCCTATTAAGTCATGATATGTTCAATATGGTATTCCATAGTAGTTCAGGCATGGAAACACTGGTTATGGAAATTTTTTTCATCATGTGATGTATGAGATAGTTTCATGGAAACATGTTGGGTGTGGATCGTGTGCCTATGGGTGATACTGATCACTAGAATTGAGGCGACATGGTTTACTAGGATAAAGTGGATGGTGTTGACCATTACCATGGTTGGGAGATGTAGTTTACAGGTGGTGATAGATGTTCTTTGGAGGTGTGTCCTAGAATGTTGGTGATACAACTCATCATGAGTGTCTGATTAGTATGTTTGTGTTTTTTGTAGATAAGATATGTCCCATGAGGCTGTTTTGACCACTAATTGTGGGCGAATGCCTATATAGATTAAGAGGTATAAGGGATGTTTTTGAACATATATATGTAGGAGGTAATCCATATAGAAGGATATAGATTGTGGTAAATGATACCACCAATTGGGGGCTATGTCTCACTATTCACATGGGGCTAATGGACTGAAACATGGAAATATGAGTACCATCATGCCTTGGGATGTTGATCCAATGGTGGTAAAACATGACAAAGTTTGTGGGAATTATGAGATGGATTGTGGATGTGCCTTTAGGTAATTTTTATTTATTGGATGACTATGTGGTTATGAATATCATGTGTAACCATGTGTTATGATATTGTTAGAAAGGTATAGGGTTCTTCTTTTATGACAGATCATGGATGTATCATTCTACTCTAGCATTAGTCAAGGTAGTTAAAGGCTAACTTGTGGCCATTGAGCACAAGGGGAGCTTGAAGTGTGATATAATTGATTTCAGTTTATTTATGTTTTTATATACATTGGTATATATATGGATGTAAGCTATAAATATCATTATTGGTGACCTACTGAGTTCATACTCACACCCTAAATGGTTAAGGGAAAAGGTTCAATGTTAGGATCTTAATGGATATGGGTGTATAAATTGTGCATAGTATAGATGACATTGTTTCTCATATATAGGTTGGGTGGTTCCCCGGTTTCGAGTTGGTGATCATTTTGTTTATTTTTTTACATGAATACATGTGACTGGTCCACAGGCAGTTCTGTTGACTCCTATATGACTGGATTGAAATGTATAAATTAGTTTTATTATCATGTGTATTTTCATATATTTATTATTATTTATTTTTATCTATTTCTTACAATTTCAATAGATTATTTCTTCCATTGTGTTATTATATTTATTTTTATTATTAGAGGTATAGTGTCCCCACCATAACCAAATAAACTCTCTCTACTAGTTATCATCCTTTGGAATACAAGGTGATGCGCCTAAGGTCATGTGGAGCACCACTAGTTTGGGAACTAGTTGAACAACCTGGGGTAGTGTGGAATTAAACAATTCCTTTGAAACCTCTTATGAATACATCAATGATTCTCATAAGTATATATATCCACATGTTTAACAACTTAAAAAATTGGTTAATCTGGAAGGTACTTCTTTAGAACATTTAATTTTCTCTACTTCTTAAGAACTATTGTGTAGTTTTAATACCAATCCAAGTATTTTATTATCTTAATTTTATCATTTCTATATGATTTATCTCAAAAAAAGTACGATGATAATGATTACATTAATATATAACAAAACATTTTATCATATGATTATCATATTTGACATTTACTTAATAAAGAATTTTATTAAATTTTATACCACTTAAATGGTTGCACCATTTTAAATACATCATATTTGTTAGAGGGAAAATATTAATATTTTATCATGAATTACACCAGTTAAGCATGTAATTTATTCATTAAAAATATCTTACAGGAAATAATGAAAATCATATCAAATATAAACCTTTGTTAGTTGAGTATAAAAATCCACAACTAATCTATCATATGGATTATATCAACTATATTACTCTTGTATCATAATATTTAGGGTTTTACAACTAACTATAATAAAAAATAACAAAAAAAATGATGCACCTAATATTTATGATGGAAAAATTACTTTCTTTCCTTACAAAACATAATTCAGGGCCACCTAGATTTACCTTTTCTTACCCGGTTAGATGATCGATGTCCAGAAAAGTGTCACTTTGTGAGGATTCTAACAATTAGTATTTTTAAATGGAATATAATTTCAATATATTATATAAATTATTTCACTTTATATTTATTAATGATTCTAATGATTTAGTTTGGAAAAATATTCCTTCCATCAAATAAATATATTCAAACCATATTGACGTGTATCTCTTTACTCAACCCATAACTTGTATTACTAACCTAAATTAAAAGGCCACCTATTTTAATATAAATCCATCTAAATCCCATGAATAAGGTACATGAAAACATTTCATGTAACGTATTATAATCATATAAAATAAAAAATCCTTACAAGAGTAAGCTTGGAGTGATAGATTACTAACCCTCACTTCTCAAAACAAGGAATAATAATCAAGGCCAGTGAGCAGTCTGACCAAATGTATAACAACCCATACTTTACATACATTGTTATTACTTCAAAATTTAAGCACACTTATTACAACATATAAAAAAACCAGGAAAGGACTGTATAGGTATAGTGTCTTTAGAAACTGGGAAACATAAACAACTAGTTCATAAAGCGTCTACACTGTCTCCCATTTATTTCATCATATCTATAGTCCCTTTTGGCATATCTTACTTAATAACCTTCTTCCTGACCTGGGGAAAGAAAACATACAAAAGGGTGAGCTCAAATGCTCAGTAAGGGTAAACAAAAGAAATATCAATCACATCATATTCATAAGAACATAACTTGTAGAAATCTTAACCTGCAAAAGAGATCATAATTTCATAACATGGGATAAATAATAGTAGTGAAATGTAATCCCAATAATCATAACATAAAACATGAAACTTTGTGGATACACACATAATCATAGAGAATCATTTCTTATTAGTCAAGACTCATGGCCAAGACTATCTTAGTGGACAAAGTCCATTTCTGAACAGAGTTCACTCCTCGTTTCAGTCCTGTTTCACTGAACTGGTTTAACCTCACGTTCCAGCCATGTCTATTTCATGAGATATAAAATATTTAACCAATTCATTGGAGGGAGATATAGGTCCCACCCATCTCATAATGATACCATTCTTATGTGTGCCACAAAATCATAAACCATACATCATAGCATAACCCATGGAATCTTAAACATCATGACATCATAAAACAATTCATATAAGATAAAGGAATTCATAAAAATATTTCCATCACAACATAATCAAATCAATGTAATAATAGGGATAGAAACAGAACCATATATTATCTTAGATGGAAAATAATTTTGATAAAACACTTGAACTCCATTCTTGAGGAAAATATCCTTTCTACTTCAAAAACACTTTTCATTTCTTAACATGTCATACAATTCTAAACTAAAAGAAGTTGATTAAAAATAAACATGAAAACTTGTAAAGGAAGTTTATTGGATATAATGTTTTAAAAATCCATTCATGCCGTATAAGTTAAAAAAACATTCTTCTCGTACTTTTGTCGAAAAAGTCAAAAAGTACCTCGTACGAAAAACGACAAAAGATTCCTTTTATATATTTTACTAAAAACTCACTGAAGGTTAAAATTGGATTTAAACAATTGTAGGTGGATGGAAATAATATTACATATTGAGGAAACATGGATGTGGATGATAAAATGCACCCCAGTAAATTCCAAAGTATAAACAATCTCGGATAAAAATGAGATTGTGATATTTCCCTTACCATAGGTCTGATTTGCTTCGTAAGTGTCCAAACCTTCTGTATAATGATTTAAATAATGTTATTGACTTATTCCAGAATCATACTTATTTTTATGATATCATATATTGTCACATTATTAGCTTCTTATTAGTAATATTTCATTACTACTTTTTATTCGGGTGTTTATTACTTTTTGTTCTTATGCGTGTTTTGTCGAATAAATTATTATTTTTCTTTTTAGGTTATAGATACCTTATTTCAAGAATGGTATTAGTGTAATATATATCATATTAACTCATTCAATTCATTTATATAATCATTATGCAATGAAGATCATGTATAACGAGTCGCATCACATCGTGGAGACGGTATTCCGTACGTACGCACGAGCGATGATATCGTTCCCATGATCGTGGAATTGTATTGGAGTGTATATATACTATTTCAGAATCAATATCACTTTACAATAATCATATATAGTTATTATTTACACCATTATACCAATCCAAGTAAGGTGGTGGAAAATAGATTACACCACGGCGTGGAGACGGTATTCCGTACGTACGCACGCACGGTGATTTCGTTTTCCGTAGGGCGAAATAAGGTTGTTTCATACTTATAATAACATATCAGTATATGAGTGATACTAATGTTATTACTTCATAATGAAACAACTAAAGAAGAAGAAGTGGAAGAAGAAATAAAGATGAAAGAATCAGTAACGGACATTACCTCTTCTTTGAAGCGCTTCTTTGAGACCTCCTTTTAGGGCACTAAAATTGGTCTTTGAAGAAGACCAGGACCTCTAGGATGTCTCTAGGGAAGTGGAGAGAAGGAATTGGCAGGGTTTGGCCGAGCTTGAATGCTCAAAGTGGTGTGAGGAAGAGGGGGAGGAGGTGCCCTTTTATAAGGGAGGAGAGGGGCTCCTTTGGAAAAACTAAAAATATTATTTTATTATAAAGCCAAATTCGGTTTTAAATAGCTCCAAATTGATTTATTTAGAAGATAAGGTGGATATGGGTTGAAATAATCTCATCAAATAGAATTTATACAAGTTTAGATTCCTATTTTAACCTTATCATTTAGATTTAACATTAAGTGAAATAATTTTACTTTTACCGTGTCTTCTTGTGTTCTTACACTATAAGGTTAATAAACTTACTATAACAAGATAAACGAACCCCAAGTTATTTATTATTAATATATATAACCTTATCTAAGTCATTTGGCTGAACCTTAGATTTTTAGGAATAAAATAACAATTAATAATATAATATTTGTTTTAAAAACTATTTTATGTCAATTTTGACACTATTTGGTAATTGATTTTTGAAAATAATAACAGAATTACTAGTTATAAAAAAGTTAATTAAATCAATAATAACATGTCATATTACCCTATAAAATTAGTGGAATTCATAAAAAGTCTCAAATTAAATTTATTTGGGTATTTATAACATCAATTATGTCAATATTTCATTAATAAGATAATTACTGCATCATTGTTGTGTCATAAATAAATTAAATTATTTAATGTCTAAAAATTACAAATAAAATACCATTATGTAGGAAATATTTTTATCTTTCTAATTAATATTTATAGTCGAATTTATCTTATGTATAACCCCATATTAGAAATGATTTACTTATTAAACTTTGATTTTAACTATTTTAACCCTTCTTTAAATAAATTAATAATAAATGTCCTAATCTAATCCAAGTGGTCCTAAATGGTCATATTTTATTCCTAAGGTTGTTTTTGGTCGAATTACACTTATCCAATAGAATTAGGACATGTGTTAGGGTAATAATAATAACACTTTTACCCTTAATTACCCTATTTACTTTTAACCGTGGTAAAAAAAAGTAAAAAGTTACTATTCACCAAAAATTATTTTCATCTCATTGAACCACATTTTAGTCCTTGATATTAACTGCGTCTCTCAGATTTTCGAAATTCTACTCACAGAAGCGGTAAAATTAAGTTTGATGAAAAATTCAGTTTTTTTAACTACCACTTAGTGGTTTCACTATTCATCAAAAATTGAAAGTTTTCAGAAAAATACCAAAATTTCACCCTAGGCTAATTTCGATATTCCGAATCCAAAAATGAAGTCCATTTGAAAAATAAAATTTATAAAATTTCAAAAAGTGGTTATTACTATTCATACCGGATAGTTTTAAGCATATCATTGTTTAGTGAAACTCGGTATTGTGTACAACGCAAGCTATCGAGGAAGGCCGCGATTGCGTGTAAAGTAAGCCAATATAGTGTTGTGTGTAGTGAAAGATTACTTTGATGATTTAAAAACAAAATATTTCTCATAAAAGTATCGGGTGTTACATTCTACCCCCCTTAAAATGAATTTCACCCTCGAAATTCGTCACTTTGTAACAAATAGATGAGGATACCTCTCCCTCATCATATCCTCAAGCTCCCATGTAGCTTCTTCTAATTGGTGGTTCCTCCATAAAACTTTCACCAAGAAGGTGATCTTGTTTCATAGAACTTTTTCGCTACGATCCAGAATCTCTATCGGCTGTTCTTCATATGAAAGATCTTGCTCCAGCGGTACAATTTCTGAGCTGAGTACGTGTGAAGGACCAGGTATGTACTTTCTTCGGAGAGATACATGGAACACATCATGAACTTGAGAGAGATTCGTTGGAAGCGCCAATCGGTAAGCCACCTTTCCAACACGATCCAGTATTTCAAAAGGACTGATATATCTAGGGCTCAACTTCCCCTTCTTTCCAAATCTCATGACCCTCTTCTAGGGAGATATTCGTAAGAACAGTTTATCACCCACTTCAAACTCTAGGTCTTTTCTTCGGTTGTCGGCATAACTTTTCTATCGACTCTGAGCTGCTCTTATGTGTTGTTGAATAGATCGGACCTTTTCTGCCATCTCATCAACAAGATCAGGTCCTAATAGCTTTCTTTCCCCAACTTCATCCCAACAAGTTGGAGTCCTGCATTTCTTTCCATAGAGAGCTTCATAAGGAGCCATCTGAATACTGGAGTGAAAGCCATTATTATAAGAAAATTCCACCAAAGGTAGGTGTTGATCCCAACCACCTTTGAAATCCATAGAGCAAGCTCTCAACATATCTTCTAGAGTTTGAATTGTTCTCTCAGACTGACCGTCTGTCTGAGGATGATAAGCAGTGCTTAAACTCAACTCTGTATCCAGAGTATGCTGAAGACTTCGCCAGAACTTCGAGGTAAATCTCGGATCCCAATCAGATATAATAGAAAGTGGTACACCATGAAATCTTACCACTTCCTTTACATATATCCTGGAAAGCTGATCCAGAGAGAAATCCTCTCTAATAGCAATGAAGTGTGCAGACTTTGTAAGACGATCAAATATGACCCAGATAGCATTATTGCCTTTGCATGTTTTAGGAAGTCTTGTGACAAACTCCATAGTGATGTTTTCCCATTTCCATTCGGGTATGAGTAATGGTTGTAATATCCCCTTAGACTTCTATCTCTCAGCTTTAACTTTCTAACAAACCAAGCATCGAGAGACATATTCAGCAACATCTCTTTTCATGCCATCCCACCAGAAGTACTCTTTCAGGTCCCTATACATCTTCGTGCTTCTAGGATGAATAGAGAATGAAGAACTATGAGCCTCATCTAGCAGCTCCTTCTTTAATTCGGGGATGGGAGGAACACAAAATCGATTCCTGAACTTTATTATCCCATCATAATCAAGGTTTAATTCAGGAACATTTCTCACCTTCTTTTGTAACTCGACATCTTCTTTCTGTGCCTCTTTAATCTTAACATGTATAGATGGTTGAACATTAATTTGAGAAAGATAAGATTTTTCCCTTTCCCTTATAATTCCAAGATCCATCCTTTGTAAATCCATAAATATTGGATCTTTTGTGATCCTCATCATGGATAAACTGGCATGGTCTTGTCGACTTAATGCATCTTCCACCTTGTTTGCTTTCCCAGGGTGGTAATGGATTGAGCAGTTGTAATCCTTAATCAGCTCCAACCATCTTCTTTGGCGCATATTCAGCTCCTTTTGTGTGAAAATATACTTTAAACTTTTATGATCAATATAAATGTCACACCTTTCTCCATAAAGATAATTCCTCCAAATCTTTAATGCAAAGATTACCGTAGCTAACTCCAAATCATGTGTTGGGTAATTTTGCTCATGGATCTTCAACTGTCGTGAGGCATAAGCTATCACCATATCATTTTCCATAAGAACACACCCCAATCCCTTCTTGGATGCATCACTGTAGATCACAAACCTTTCTCTACTACAAGGCAGTGTGATCACATGTGCACTGGATAACCTTCTTTTCAACTCCTTGAAATTATCTTCACATTCCTCCGTCCAAACAAACTTAACTCCTTTCCGAGTCAACCTGGTGAGTGGATTAGATAATCGTGAAAAATCTTTCACAAAACATCGATAATGTCCAGCCAAACCAAGAAAACTTTGGATCTCAGTTACTGTTGTTGGTCTCGACCATCTTTCGATAACCTCTGTTTTTGCTGGATCCATAGATATCCCCTCTTTTGAGATTATGTGACCCAAAAATGAAACTCTTTGAAGCCAAAATTCACACTTGGTAAATTTGGCATAATGCCTCTCCTTTCTCAGGGTATTCAATATAATTCTCAAGTGATATTCATGTTCTTCCTTTCTCTTTGAATAGACAAGAATATCGTCTATAAAGACTACCACAAACTGATCAAGATAGTCTCTAAAGACTCTACTCATCAGATCCATGAAGATAGAAGGGGCATTAGTAAGACCAAATGGCATCACTATAAATTCATAGTGTCCATACCTTGTACGGAAAGTTGTCTTTGGTATATCCTCCATTTTGACCCTTAATTGATGATACCCTGAATGAAGATCAATCTTAGAAAAGTATTGATCTCCGCGTAGTTGGTCAAATAAGTCATCAATGCGTGGGAGAGGATATTTGTTCTTGATAGTGATCTTGTTAAGTTCTCGATAATCAATGCAGAGTCTCATTGATCCATCTTTCTTCTTAACAAACAGAACATGTGCTCCCCAAGGTGATGCACTAGGGCGTATGAATACCTTATCAAGATTCTCTTGGAGTTTCTTCTTCAATTCCTGCAACTCAATTGGGTCCATTCTATAAGGTGACTTTGAGATAGGTAAAGCACCCGGTACGTGTTCTATTGAAAACTCAACTTCACGATTTGGTGGAAGACCCGAAAATTCCTCCAGAAAGACATCATCAAACTCCCGTACAATGGGCATATTCTTAAACGTGAGTTTCTCACCAACCATTTTAGATAAATAACCTTCATTTAGTGGAATCAAGACCCATAAGATGGAAGAAATTTCCACTAGAAGGTTATGTTCATCCTTGCATCGATAGACGATCATAGATTGATCTGGAATATGAAAGGTGACTTCCCTTATTTGGAAATTGATACGAGATCCATATAAAGAAATCCAATCCATGCCAAAAATCACATCAAATTTCACTATAGTAAGGATCACAAGATTTGTAGGAAGCACTTTCCCACAAACATCAATCGGGGTAGAATTATCAACTTTTTATGCGACTGTTGTGCCATTAGGGGTTGTCACAGCTAACTCAACATCTAATTGTTGAAGTAATACGGTGATATCCTTAGAAAATTCTTCAGAAATAAAAGAGTGGGTGGATTTAGAATCAAATAAAACATTTTCTACTTTAGAGTGGATGGTAAGTGTACCTTTCACCACATCGTTATCATACTCCACATCGTTGATAGAAATTTCATGTGACTTTCCTTTATATTTATCCTTAAGAGTTTTTTGATGTCGACCATCATCATCAACCCTTGGATTTGGGAATTGATTGGCATAATGCCCCATATCCTTGCACTTGAAACATTGAAGTGTAGTAGGTTCATTCTGTGTATCCCTTCCTTTGTTTGAATCATTAGACATCTTCTTCCCATCATTGCGGCATTCAAATGCCTGATGACCTTCCTTTCCACATTTGAAACATTTACTTGTCCCTTTAAGACATATCCCTCCATGTTTCTTTCCACACTTTGAGCATAAGGGAAAACTCATCTTCTTTTCAGTGTGCTCTTTAGATTTTCCTTTTAATTCCATTTTACTCTTCTTATCAAACCCATATGACTGATGGGTTACTCCAATCTCCATATCGACTTTGAGAGCACATCGAACGATTTCCTCGTAGCTATTGAAGTCCCTTATGGCTAACGCCCTTCGAAGACTTGGTTTTAAGCCACTAAAAAATCGATCGATCTTACTCTCAGGTTGGATAATAATACCAGAAGCGTACCTTGCAAGTCTTGTAAAATTTTCTTCATAGGTACCAACAGATTCATCATCCTTTTTCTTTAGTTCAAGAAACTCTTTCTCCATCTTTGTTCGGAGAATACGAGGGAAGTACTTATTGAAAAAATAAGTTCTTGAACTCGTACCATTCCATGGACTCAATTTCATCTCTTTGCCTCATATTCTTGATAAGATTCCACCATTGAACAACATCACCTTACAAATGATACACTACTAAGATGACTTTATCATGTTCAGAACATTGAAGAACTGAAAATATCTTTTCAGTAGAACTAATCCATTGTTCAGAAATTAATGGATCAGTAGACCCGCTGAATGAAGGTAGACGCTGCCTCATGAAGGATTCAACAGAATGTTTCTCCTTCCTTTGCTCGTTTGGAAGTCCTGCATGGTTCATAGCTTGAGAAAGTTGCGTGATCATGGATACAAGATTTTTCATTCCAGCTCCCATAACGTTTGGTTGATCAGGGGGACAATCATTGCATTGCTCGTCGCATTCCGCATTAACACGGTTCCTTCGAGTTCCAGCCATTGACTAAAACCAAGAAGAATAGTGTGAGCAACACTAATTATAATAGGAAAACCACATAATCAAGAATAAAATTTCACAATTAAGGTCTTATCCTAGGTTATTCATGGCCATTTCTAAAACACTAAGATTGTGTTCTATGCTTAGACTTATCCTTAGGGTTCTTACTAAGTCTTTCACATCCTAGTTTCCAAAGGTTGACTATACCTTTCCTTTGATACCAACTATAACGACCCATACTTTACATACATTGTTATTACTTAAAAATTTAAGCACACTTATTACAACATATAACAAAACCAGGAAAGGACCATATAGGTATAGTGTCTTTAGAAACTGGGAAACATAAACAACTGGTTCATAAAGTGTCTACACTGTCTTCCATTTATTTCATTATATCTATAGTCCCTTTTGGCATATCTTACTTAATAACCTTCTTCCTGAACTGGGGAAAGAAAACATACAAAAGGGTGAGCTCAAATGCTCAGTAAGGGTAAACAAAAGAAATATCAATCACATTATATTCATAAGAACATAACTTTTAGAAATCTTAACCTGCAAAAGTGATCATAATTTCATAACTTGGGATAAATCATAGTAGTGAAATGTAATCCCAATAATCATAACTTAAAACATGAAACTTTGTGGCATACACACATAATCATAGAGAATCATTTCTTATTAATCAAGACTCATGGACAAGACTATCTTAGTGGACAAAGTCCATTTCTGAACCGAGTTCACTCCTCGTTTCAGTCCTATTTCACTGAACCGGTTTAACCTACCGTTCCAGCCATGTCTATCTCATGAGATATAAAATCTTTACCCAATGCATTGGATGGAGATATAGGTCCCACCCATCTCATAATGATACCATTATTATGTGTGCCACAAAATCATAAACCATACATCATAGCATAACCCATGGAATCTTAAACATCATGTCATCATAAAACAATTCATATAAGATAAAGGAATTCATAAAAATATTTCCATCACAACATAATCAAATCAATTTAATAATAGGGATAGAAACATAACCCTATATTATCTTAGATGGAAAATAATTTTGATAAAACACTTGAACTCCATTCTTGAAAAAAATATCCTTTATAATTCAAAAACACTTTTCATTTCTTAACATGTCATAAAATTCTAAACTAAAAGAAGTTGATTAAAAATAAACTTGAAAACTTGTAAAGGATTCTTATTGGAGATAATGTTTTAAAAATCCATTCATGCCGTATAAGTTAAAAAACATTCTTCTCGTACTTTTGTCGAAAAAGTCAAAAAGTACCTCGTACGAAAAACAAAAAAAGATTCCTTTCATATATTTTACTAAAAAATCACTGAAGGGTAAAATTGGATTTAAAAAATTGTAGGTGGATGGAAATAATATTACATATTGAGGAAACATGGATGTGGATGATAAAATGTACCCCAGTAAATTCCAAAGTATAAACAATCTCGGATAAAAATGAGATTGTGATATTTCCCTTACCTTAGGTCTGATTTGCTTCGTAAGTGTCCGAAACTCCTGTATAATGATTTAAATAATTTTATTGACTTATTCCCGAATCATACTTATTTTTATGATATCATATATGGTCATATTCTTAGCTTCTTATTAGTAATATTTCATTACTACTTGTTATTCGGGTGTTTATTACTTTTTGTTCTTATGCGTGTTTTGTCGAATAAATTCTTATTTTTCTTTTTATGTAATAGATACCATATTTACAGAATGTTATTAGTGTAATATATATCATATTAATTAATTCAATTCATTTATATAATCATTATTCAATGAAGATCATGTATAACGAGTCGTATCACATCGTGGAGACGGTATTCCGTACGTACGCACGAGTGATGATATCGTTCCCATGATCGTGGAATTGTATTGGAGTGTATATATACTATTTCAGAATCAATATCACTTTACAATAATCATATATAGTTATTATTTACACCATTATACCCATCCAAGTAAGGTGGTGGAAAATAGATTACACCACGACGTGGAGACGGTATTTCGTACGTACGCACGCGCGGTGATTTCGTTTTCCATAGGGAGAAATAAGGTTGTTTCATACTTATAATAACATATCAGTATATGAGTGATACTGATGCTATTACTTCATAATGAAACAACTAAAGAAGAAGAAGTAGAAGAATAAATAAAGATGAAAGAATCGGTAACGGACATTACCTCTTCTTTGAAGCGCTTCTTTGAGACCTCCTTTTAGGGAACTAAAATTGGTCTTTGAAGAAGACCAGGACCTCTAGGATGTCTCTAGGGAAGTGGAGAGAAGAAATTGGCAGGGGTTTTCCGAGCTTGAAGGCTCAAAGTGGTGTGAGGAAGAGGGGGAGGAGGTGCCCTTTTATAAGGGAGGAGAGGGGCTCCTTTGGAAAAACTAAAAATATTATTTTATTATAAATCCAAATTCGGTTTTAAATAGCTCCAAATTGATTTATTTCTAAGCTAATGTGGGGATGGGTCGAAAGCCTCTCATAAAATAGAATTTATACAAGTTTAGATTCCTATTTTAACCTTATCATTTAGATTTAACATTAAGTTAAATAATTTTACTTTTACCGTGTCTTCTTGTGTTCTTACACTATAAGGTTAATAAACTTACTATAACAAGCCAAACGAACCACAAGTTGTTTATTATTAATATATATAACCTTATCTAAGTCATTTAGATGAACCTTAGATTTTTAGGAATAAAATAACAATTAATAATATAATATTTGTTTTAAAAACTATTTTATGTCAATTTTGACACTATTTGGTAATTGATATTTGTGAAAATCAGAACAGAATTATTAGTTCGAAAAAAGTTAATTAAATCAATACTAACATGTCATATTAACCTATAAAATTATTGGAATTCATAAAAAGTCTCAAATTACATTTATTTGGGTATTTATAAAATCAATTATGTCAATATTTTATTAATAAGATAATTACTGGATCATCGTTGTGTCATAAATAAATTAAATTATTTAATTTTTAAAAATTAAAAATAAAATACCATTATGTAGGAAATATTTTTAGATTTCTAATGAATATTTATAGTCGAATTTATCTTATGTATAACCCCATATTAGAAATGATTTACTTATTAAACTTTGATTTTAACTATTTTAACCCTTCTTTAAATAAATTAATAATAAATGTCCTAATCTAATCCAAGTGGGCCTAAATGGTCATACTTTATTCCTGAGGTTGTTTTTGGTCGAATTACACGTATCCAATAGAATTAGGACATGTGTTAGGGTAATAATAATAACACTTTTACCCTTAATTACCCTATTTACTTTTAATCGTGGTAAAAAAAAGTAAAAAGTTACTATTCACCAAAAATTATTTTCATCTCATTGAACCACATTTTAGTCCTTGATATTAACCGTGTCTCTCGAATTTTCGAAATTCTACTCACAGAAGTGGTAAAATTATGTTTTATGAGAAATTAAGTTTTTTTAACTACCACTTAGTGGTTTTACTATTCATCAAAAATTGAAAGTTTTCAGAAAAATACCAAAATTTCACCCTAGGCTAATTTCGATATTCCGAATCCAAAAATGAATTCCATTTGAAAAATAAAATTTATAAAATTTCAAAAAGTGGTTATTACTATTCATAACGGCTAGTTTTAAGCATATCATTGTTTAGTGAAACTCGGTATTGCGAACGACGCAAGCTATTGAGGAAGGCCGCGATTGTGTGTAAAGCAAGCCAATATAGTGTTGTGTGTAGTTAAAGATTCCTTTTATGATTTAAAAACAAAATATTTCTCATAAAAGTCTCGGGTGTTACAAAATGTCCCTCGACCTAGGGTTTCTTTACTCAACAGATATCTCAATTACAACAAAATTCCAACAACTAATATATACAAAATATAATCCATCTAGAAATTGAATATTATAACCTAATACAAGCCAAAGTCAAGACAAAAGAAAAATGAATGAATTATCATACCTATAATGTAACACATTATACTTATGTATGTAAATTTATAACACTTTAAACTAAAGAATACATCTAATCATCATATAAAAAATATATTCATGAATAAAAATGATGAAATAAAATTAATAAAAGAAAATAAATAAATTTAAACATTAGATAAACTAATTATGAACAATTAATAATTATATCATTTGTAAACACTTTATAAATTAACCATGCATTATAGGTATTACATAATTAAATAATTATAAAAAATTGATATTTATTTCTAATATGAACATTTAATATTATCCTTTATATAAAAATTTTACTTAAATATATAATATATAATATCTAAAATATTAAAATTATAAATATAAACTATTCATATATTATATAGATATTCATAATATCTTATATTTAATAATATTTAATCCTTATTACTATTAACAGTGAAACATATTTTTGACATGGAATGAATAATTTCTCAAATAATTCTCTTTTAATTTGAAAAATTCAAATTAATAATGATGAATAACTCATAATTTAATATAAACATTATATTTTTCCTTTTTCCTTAATTTATATGCATTTTATTAATTACACTTGTAATTTCCATTTAAATAGTTTATATCAAAATTATAATTCATTACATATAAAAAACTATATTTACTATTATGTAATATTTATTTATTAATTATTTTAAAAATTATAAATTATTAATTCTAAATACTTAATAATTAACTAATTTAATTTTTTTTGTATATTAATTTTTTTTACTAAAATAGCTTTTACCAAAATTTAAAAATTATATAATCAATTCATAATTTAAAATTTTAATTTTTTTTTATATTTCGTATTTTATGATAATCATTATATTGTAATCTATAGTCTAACACTCTATTCTTATCATTTTTAATGATTTTTTGAAAGAAATATATAAAAAATATCCATTCGATATTAGTCATATTTAATGATATTTGTATATCGAAAACTATGACATAATAATATTGCGTTTTATAAATGGAAAGTGACATAACCCTTTGGTGCGTGGATATCATATTTCATGACATAGACAATATTTCCTTAAAGTATTGAGACTCTATTTTATGATGGAAAACATTGAATATTAGCATATTATTAGGATATGATTACCCATATCATACTTTATAATTTGTTAAGAACCAAAGGATTACATTAAATAAAAATGTATGATATTTCATGTGGTTTGGTAGAGTCCAATAAAATATTATGATAACACATATCATAAATGCAGCTAAAATCCAAACTTTATATCATTTTTAATGATATTTTATTTGAAATCTATATGATATACAAATTCTTTATTTATTAAATATTATTTTGTGAATCAAGAAGCTTAGTGAAGCTATGATACCACTGATGGTTTTCTAAGGATCAATCAACACTTTTTCAACACATTGAAAGACAACATAAATCTAAAATCCCAATATTACCATGCTATGAAAAAAAACATTTTTAATAAAATGAATAACAAGATTTACATTACATTTATATTGGTTGTAGATGTGATATTCAGTTAAAGTGGTTAATAAATGTTGGGGTAGGTTGTGTGAGAATCATTTTATGACTGAAGAAACTAATCCCAATGAATGGAGGAAATATGAAGGCCTAATTTTGATTCTTATAATGAGATAATGGAAGAGTCAATACTTAAGGTTCAATTCAATAGAATTTATAGGTGGGTTTCAGTCAGAAGGTGTAGTGGAGAGTTTCCATAAAATACCATTCATCAGATATTAATCTAAGAGGATATCATGAAAAATCATTATAAGTAGGAAACAATTCTCTAGATGTTCTAGTTAAGGTTGTGGGATCCTTTGACCTATTTTATGTGTCTATATTAATATTTAATTAGGTGGATTGTGTCTCTTGAAGATAAAAAATTGGTGGAAATCAGAAGTAGTAGTTGGGATCTACTATATTAGTAGTGTGTAATAAAATTGAGATGTATTATTATTCTTAGCATTGTAACCATCCTCCTTTACTTTAAAGAAAAGTAAAGTAGTAGTCCAACATGAAGTAGGAAATAAGTAAAAATCATGTAATCTATTATGTTGTTCTTGTACCTTGTTTATTTTTAAATCATTTCATTTGATAGTTCTTATTCACGTCTTATAGAGGTTTTACATTATAATGAGGTGACTCGGGTGATGATTTTACTTTTAGGTTCTGATTATTATATCTCTGGTTTATATTCCAATAAACTATTTCCAACTATTAAGTTAGGGGGTGTGGCATCTAGTTGGTTTATCAAAATATGGTAATGAACCCAACTTGTGGTACTAGATCTCATGGTTGGATTATTTTTGAATGATCATTCCCTAACCAAGGTGAATTAGAGCTCATTTTAGTAGAAATGTTTCCCTCATCCTTATTGAAGAATATAATTAACCTTTTTTTGATATATTTTCTTTATATTGTCTGGATGTAGTGGGAGTTCACAATTATTTGTGGGATGATATTGGAGGAGATTAAGGTATGGGAGGAGAATTTTTAAGGAATGGATTTTGGTTTCTAGAATATATAAATAGTGGATTTACTTATATAGAAGTATTGTGAACTTTCATTGATCAGTTCCAAGATAGTAGTAGTAAAATAATAAGAATGAGAGTGGATGGATAAAAAATAATTGGGTTTTATGTGAATGACACTTTCACAGAATGTGGTGTCTAACATTTGGGAAGTTAAGTTGACATCAAAACACATGATGACCCTCACTGATATGTATGAGAATCCCATGGTGATGAATAGGTTTTTTAAGGATTATATTAGTCATGAGAGTTTATTAAGTTAAGTTATTTTATGATCATATAAATGACTTAAATGTCATCAAAAGTTAGTTGGATTCAGTGAAGGTTAGCTTTAGGTACCTTGTTTAGGAACTTTTGTAACTATATTTACTCCCAAAATAACGGGATGTTATGGTAACTACCACACATTATTTAAGCTAAATAGTATACATAAAGTTCATGGATGTTAAATAAATAATCATAAATGAAGTTATTTATTGGAAAGAGATCTAGGAATATTTTGGGAATACTTATAATGTAAAATGAAGAGGGTATTTTGATATTCAAAAAAGTCACTGGAAGGGAAAAGGAAGAAGAATAAACATTTGGAATAGGTCGGTGGATGGTGCTACCATATGATAGAATTATGAAATAAAATTAAATATAATGAAAGATTAAAAAAAGGATGGGGAACCATATAAGTTATGATTCTAGTTGTGGTTCTATGAATCCAGTATCAAAATATATAACTTTATTAATCCCAAGTTCCTTTAGTTCATTGGGTTCTTGGATTACAATATTTAGAGCTTTATTCCACTAAAATTATGAGAGTGGAAGTATGAAAAATATATTTCTTGAAGGTATGGAAAGTTGAATCTTTTAGATGAAAAAGATCTTGATAAATTGGGAAATGAAATGTTTTAGTTTCAATGAGAAATAAAAGGGCACTGGAGTTGAAGCATGTGTGGAACATCCTTGGGTTTAGGAAGAAATTAATTATTATTGTTTAACTTTATCATGCAAGTTTTTGTACCACTTTCGCAGACGGTTCCTGGAAAATTTAATGAGGATCTATGGTTGTCAAAATAAGAGTGAAGGATGGGATTCTCTACCTCATATTCTCATTGGAAGGAATGACGTATTCTTGAGAGTTCACATCCATGAAATTTGGGCATGACTGTCTAGGTTAACTCAGAGAGAAAATGGTTAAAACTACTAGCTTCAAAAAGATTTTTGAAGGATGGAATCACATAGTATAGAATTTGCATGGATTGTTTCTCCAAAAATTTATGGAAGGTATCCTTACATATAGAGGGAAAATTTTTAAAGCACCATAAGTTAGAGTTAGTTCATATGAATATTTGGGGGTCGATTTTGGTGTATTCTCACGGAGGATCATCGATTTATGTTACATTCATTTATGATTCCATATGAAAAGTGTGGTTGTAGTTTATAAGGTATATTTACTTGGTATTCAATAATATTTTCATGTGGAGGGCCATTATAGAGAAGGATTCTAGCCTCAATGTCAAATTATTATGGTCAGAAAATGGTAGTGAGTACATAAATAGGGATTTCTAGAGATTTTTCTAATGGAATCATATTGAATTTGAGAAGAATATGGCTGGTAATTCGGAAAATAAAAAAGTTTCAAAGAGGATGAATATAATTTTAGTCAAAAAGTATAGGATTATAACTTTTGAAGATCTATTGGTCTGGATGGATTGCAAATTTCAACCACCTCAAAGTCATTAGAGTACTCACCTATTCCCACATTGATGATATGGAATGAGATAAACTAGAGGATAAGTCTCAATAATATTAATTCTTTTTGGAAATAGTGAAAAATAATTTTGTATTTTTACTATGGGATAATAACTCTCATAATGATACCATAATTCAAAATGTGATATTTAATGATGAAATTATATGGAAGGATCATAACTTAACATGAATTTTTGAGGAAACAAAATTTTCATAAGAAGCTAAGGTTCAGTTGGGTTGATATTCAGATGGTATGGATACTTTATAAAATCAAGTTAGAATATCTATACCGAACACACCATACTATATGGAGGTGTGACTGGAAGAAATATGTAAAGTTATGATGGTGTTAACCAGGCTAGATGTATTGAAGATTTTAATTACTATGAAATCTTGAGGACTAAAAGTTATAACTCTATAAGTTACAATACAAGAAGGAACCCATCTTTTGGGATACCTGAAGAGATATAGAAAGGAAGTATTCTTAAAATAAATGTATGGTGATATTTTTCACTACTTACTTCTTATGGATGATGGATACCCTAAGATATCAGAAGAGGTGAGAAGTTTGAAAGAATCAAAATTATGCCAGTGGTCCATGATCGATGAAATTGATTGAATTTATATTTTGATCATGGGATCTAGAAAAAATTCTTGCTGAGAATAAATTATTACAAAATAAAAGGATTTATCAGCTAAATGATTATTTTTATGGTAGAAGGAGGTAAAAATTTAGAGTGGTCATGAAACATTTTATAAAAATGGAAGGTGTGTATTTCCTTGATATTTTTTCACATGTAGTTAAGAACATGACTATCCAAATAATTTTGAGTATGGTTATATGAAATGTACTTATTCTATAATAGTTGGATGTGATGAAAACCTTCCTTTCTAATGACTTATATGAAGATATTTTTATAGTGAATAAGGTTGTTTTTGAAGTTCACCAACCCTAAGGACTTGTGTGCTGAATCAAAATTTTCTTTTATGGTTGAATTCTATGGAAAATATAATGTGATCACACATCCATGTGGATTCATTGTGAACATCGTTATGGGCATACTTTCTAAAGGAATGTAGTCACTAGGGTTTTTGAAAAGTAATTATTAAGAATGCATTTTGTTCACAAGGATATGAGTCCAGGATCACCACACCATTTTGAGGGGATTATCACCTACTCCTGGACTCTCTTATTGATTTATGATATATTCACAAAACCATCCCAAATCCATGTGTGTGATTGGTTACCCTTGTTCTAATGATATGATAAAAAAAAATTGTATATAAACACCTCTATTTATTATAGTTTAATTACATTTCTATTATTAGGTCACAATGGTTGGGATTAATGACGACTAGATGATATTTATAGAGTTTATTTCCATCCATGTAGGTGATAAGTGTTGTCGAGTTTGGATCAAACTCGTGGAAAGGGCTTCTTATGTATCTTTGTTAAAGGAATCAAAACCCATATAGTTTAATTCTTCTTAAAAGGGAATTACCTACTTTTTAAGTTCATGTAACAAGGACATATTCATTTAGTTTAATGAAATTTTGTAAGGAGTAATTGGAAAATGGTTCCTGAAAATAGGTAGTTTGGGACCTAGGCATGAGAATCCATTTTGTGTTCATTATCTCGATTGGAAAGTGGAGAAGATAATTATATAATTGGGGATTTCACCAATTAAGAGAATCATATTTGTATTAGGGTGTTGGTTTTGAACCTAAAATAGGTTTCTTACATATCAGGGTTAATAAGAATCAAATACAAAAAAGTTCAAGTGAGATAATTTAAAGACATATGTGAGGACTAGTCCATGCAGTTTATCATCATGCATTAATGACATGAGATGGGTTTTTAAAGTCATGAAGCTCAGAATTGAAGTTGATTACTATTATGTGTCTCAATTATGAAAAAGAAACAATCAAATAAACCTATAATCCCTAATGTTTCATGATTTTTGTGAGAAACAAGAGATATAAGATCAGTCGTATTGCCTTGGAGAGAATATTAAGAGAATGAGTGGGGATTATGCATGAAATGACATTAGATTCATGTATCATAAAAAGGGAAACAATATGAGACTATGTTGGGATTACGCATAAGCTATACTAGAGAGATTCTTATTAC
This sequence comes from Viscum album, assembly GCA_963277665.1. Classification (NCBI taxonomy): domain Eukaryota; kingdom Viridiplantae; phylum Streptophyta; class Magnoliopsida; order Santalales; family Viscaceae; genus Viscum; species Viscum album. Next base: position 1,301,449,118 of record OY728160.1, on the reverse strand, counting down.
ATACAAGGGGAAACTAAAATAGATTGAGTGGGGATTATGTATGAGATTCCCTTAGATTTCTATGCCATAAACAGGCGACAACAGAAGATAAAGTGATCCTTACACATGAGCTATCCCGAGACACATGACCTATTAGGTGAGTCATGGTGAATATATGTTTTGTTATTACACCTAGAAGGTGGCCCATATAATTTCATCTTATCCTCTAGTAGCAGAATTGGAAGAGAAGGTATGTTCATGGCTTACACCTTGGAGGAGTCCCAAATATGGTAACTAGTAGGAGTATATTGACTTGAGGTGCATAAATAATTAGAGAGGTGTATATAAAATCACGATTAATGTGGTAAGTAGTATTATAATATCAACTCATGGTAATTATGGAATCAATATTAGTGTGTTTACTCAAGGTGAATGTGACAACTAGGAGGATTATATCAACTTGAGGTAATGACATAATTGAGAGGAGTATGTTGACTCAAGGGGAATGTGATGATAAAGAGGAGTATATATAGTCAAGGTAATGATGGAACTGATAGGATTATATCAACTCAAGGTGATTATGTGGGTATTACACAAATATTTCATTCAGATGAACCTAACCTTGTTAGTGAATCTGGTTAAGGTAGGGAGATCTAGGAGTTACACTTAGGAGGATTCCCTTATATAAGGAAACCAAGAGAAATATATCGACTCAAGGTGTTTTAAGAATCTATTAAGAGTGTTTAGAATCAATGTATTCTTTAGGATCAAGGATGATGTCACAATCATTGTAAACAAATAATGTGTTATACTTGGTTCAAAAAGTTCATGGTGTGACCCTTGAATTTTCATGTGGTTTAGAGATATAAGTGAAGGGAATAGGATAAAGAAATTAGAATTTAATATGTTATTAATACTAAATAGGGGTATGGGGGTGAAGGTCATAAGGTATGTAGTGATGGAAAAAATATGGAAATATATTTTTTGGGGGGCACCTAACATAGTATTAAAGTTATTTTTAGGGGAGGACATGGTTCAAATGTGGGAATATGTGCAGGAGGGTTCTCATATTATACCCCCATAGGCACCTCACAATGGGATGGACACATAATTACATTGTTGTAGTTTTATAATGAATCTCTCATAGAGGTTATCACATAACACATCTCACATACATGCTCCTGAAAAGCACTACTCACATATGGGGGAATTCACATAGCACCACTCATATAAGGATAGTTTCATAAAATTGTTTTCATAGTGTTTATGAGTTTTATTTATGGAGGGATTTATTTTCTAAATTCCTTCATGGTATTATAATTAAAAGGACCTCCCAACTTTAAAACTCATAAATTTTATAGGAGTGACCAAGTCTGTGACTCTTGAAGTCCCTCTATAGCTCAACTCGATCATCCCCATATCTGATGTGGGGTATTTATAGGTAGTGGTAGGTAACTTCCATAAAAAAATGTATGGATACAAATAGATTTATGTGAAATTTTAATGGATAAAAAATTCTATGAAGTGGGCATAAAATTATCTCTTTAAATCCACTAACGATATTAGGATCAAATAGTGAAAGAATTGCTATGAAAAAGGAGAAACACACCATGCATTTAACAAAAAATTACCGCATTCAAGGTAAAAAAGAAAGTGTATTCATAAATATTGAAGTTTTATTCAAGCTAGGAAGAATTACATATGAGGGGTATAAAATTACATCCCTTGAGTTGCAAATAACATATGGTTCATATAAAAATTGAAGTGCTATGAGAACTGAGAAAAATACCTTTTGCGGGTACAAAATTACCACCTTCAAAACAAAATTGAAATAGTTTTTTCATAGCTATTTAAGTGTTATAAGAACTAGGAAAATGTTATGTGGGATTTTAGAAATTGCTAATTTTTTTTCCAATTGAAATAAAAACTAACATAGAAAATCCATAACTTTTGATCCAAAAGTTCAATTATACTCTATGACTAGTAAAATTGAAGATCATGTGGAGAAATAAACCCCTATCCAGGGTTTATACACCATAAAAGTTTGATTTTTTGATTTTTTTAATGCTTTGACACCCCTTTTTTACTAGTGATAGGTGAATTCCACAACCTAATTCCCAAGTGAGGTTCTCACTATTATGTAACTATATTAGGATCTTTTTAAAGGATATCCACCCTAGGCATGTGAGTAGTCATGTGGAAAATGGAAATACCATTTTCTAGTTCTTTGGGAATAAAAATAATTTTATATCCAAATTGACTTGTTTTTTTTAAAAGAAGGACCATCTCATGGATTTCGTAAAAAAGTTACTAGAACAAATTCCACAGTTCCAATAATGGTTTAAAGAAGGTACCAAGGAATTAGAATGATATTTTTAGCAATTTCACAAAGGATTGGAAGTTACACTAAAAAATACATTCCATTTTTGTTACAAGAAAGGGTTTATTGAGAGTTTTATTATACAACTTAAATATTTTGATGACACGTTTACTATAGGTTTGGTGAAGGAATGAATTTATTAGTTAAAATTTGAGTTGTCCAAAAGTTTAAAGATAAATTACTTAGGTCTGGTGAAGTATATTTTGTGGATATGGATTTTTAGGAACCTATGTTGTGGTACTTTCTACACAACTTAGGCTGACTACATCTTGAATATAGTGGGGAACTTTATCATATAAGAAGAAAAAAGTGTCCACAACCCTAATCAGATGTATAAATGTTATCACCATGAATAAAAATAAGTGCTCGAGTATATGGAGATTGTTTTATATTAATTATCTTTAAAACTTTTGATATACTAAATTGAATGTAATCATTTATACATTTCTTAAGAAGTAGAAGTCCTAGGTAGGTTTTTTCAAACCCCAAAAGTGATCATTTGAATTCCATAAAAATGATTATCTTAGAAGTGTCATCACAAGGTTTTATAGACTCAGATTTTGGGGGAGATTTAGACACACAGAAAAGAACTTTAGAATATGTTTTTACTTTTTGACGAATGGTAGTTAGCTGGATCTCAAAGCTTCAGCTGGTAGTATCACTCTAAAAAATGGAGTCTGAATATGTATATTTAATAGAAGTAGGGAAAGAAATTATATATTTAAAAGGGTTGTTAGAGTATCTCAGGAGAAATAAGAGTGATAGGATTATCTTTTGTGATTCAAAAAGTGAAATTCAAATAGTAAAAAAACCAATGTTTTAATATTAGAAATATACCATTCATCTAAAATATCATTTCTTTTTAAAATTGTTATGGGATGAAGTGTTCGGCCTACGAAAGATACATGAAATTCAAAATCAGGTGTACATGTTAGGAAATGTTATTTGTAAGAAGGTATGAAGATGGTACTTCACCCCATTTGGACTAGGATAAACATAAATTATGGTTGGAGTGCCATGAATATGCTTAAATGAACATTAATATGACGGAATAATGTTCATGGAATACGATGAAAGGACACTATTTCATAGCCCATATAATAATCCTCAATTAGGAGATTGATGGGTCTGTATGTGTGAGAATAATTTTCTGGATAAGAAAACTAAGAACATCAAAATGAGGAAATATGGAGACATAATTTAAAATTCTTGTAAGTGGATAATATAATTCATAGTTGTTGAGGTTCAGTTCATTGAATGTTATAGGTTGTTATCAGTTAGAATGCATAATGTAGTGTTTCAATAGAAGATAGTTCATCAAAAAGATAATATTGTTAGATATATTTTTAAATAATTTGAATTTGTAATAATAGAATTGATGAGATAGTTAATGTTGTGGGAGACCTTGACCAATCATATTTCAAACCATGAATATTGTCTTAGGTAGATTATGGTTCATTATGATATGATAGTGGTGGAGACTTGAAGTACTAGCTGGGATATACTATATTAGTAGGGTGTCATCACATTTTTATGTATTATTATTCTTAGGATTAGACTCATCCACATTTACACTGAATAAAATTAAAGTAGTATCCCCCATGGAATAAAAAGAAAGTTTGAACCACACAATATCTGGTATTTTTCTTATGCCTCATTTATTTTCCAATCATTTATCTTGATGGTTATTTTCTTTTTCTTCCAAAGGGTTTGTGTTGTATTGAGGTTACTTTTGTGCATATTTTACTTCCAATTCCTAATTTTTTAGTGTGGTTTTTTATTTTGGGACTTTGTTTCCACCCAAAAAGTTATATTGGGGTGTCATATAGTGGGTTTATCATATGGTGGCCATAGACCCAATGATGATGATCTACAGGGAGAAACCAATAGGTTCCCCCTCTATAGTGTATCCAAGGGTTGAATGAATCACCCAATAAATTGTTAAAGACCCACATTATAACCATAATATGCTAATAACTCAGAGAAAAAAATGGATGAGAAGGATATATATTCATGAGGGAGTATTAAATAGTGAGATCTTATGAAAGGATTGCAAAAACACTATATCAATTATTTTTTATACAAACCAACAATCACATATAGACACATTACATCATTTTAAATGAATATTCATTATATATAAAAATAAAACACACATCAGAATCTATAGGTTTAGTGTATTTAGAAATTAAATACATAACCAACATATTTTACAAAAATTATTCAACATTTCCCACATATAATATTCACACATGATACCCTCTTAAGAACACCATACATAATACTCTTCCTTATTAACTAGAGAATGGAAACATAAGAAATAGAGATCTTATAAAATAGGTAAGGGTAAACAATTGAGATATCAATGAAAAATCATAAGTGATCATAAGATTAACATATATTTATGTGAACATAATTAAGGTACATGAACATATCATAATGAAATCATTACCAATAAAATATGGATCATGAATCGCGAATTGTAACATATGGATTATGGTATAACACAATAATTTTTTCATAAGAGTGTAGAAACATGATTTAATTATCACAATCCAAGAAACATAACATAGGAATGTGTAATAACATATAAATTTGGCACAAAAATAATCATAAAAAATAATTTATTTTTTCAAGGATCACTTCCAAGATCATCATTACATAGTGTGAAAATTTCCACAACATAGTGGATTGAGTGCACTCCTTATTCCCATAAACAGCATGGATTGGGTTCACTCCCCAATCATATAAATGTCATCTCATGAGATATAAAGTTTTATATATTACATCAGAGGGATATATAATTTCATTCCCCCATTAAATAATAAAAAACCATATATATGAGTGGTACATGAACATGATCATCATCATAATTCCATGAGATCTTAATTAACACATGAGAATGAAATGGGATTCATGAAAATTTCAACAATAATTGACCATAAGCCATCAAAATAAATAATATGGATTTTATTATAAGATAATTTCATCGACGGAGTATAAGAAACATTAAAGGATATTGAATTAGATTAAAAAAACTTTATAAGACCATTAAAAAATTACATTGATAAATAAGAAGAAAAATAATTTAAATTTTATTAATTTTTTCACAAGGAAATAAGTTATTAAAAAATTGTTTTATAAAAATAATGAGAAAATAAATATAAAATACTTTTTTGAACCATGAAAACATGTAAAGAAAGCAATGTAATGAAAATTGAAGAAAATATTAAGAGAAAGTAATCATGCAGATAACATTAACAAATATTATTTTAAAAAATTTGTAAAATAAATTCAAATTCAATGTAAAAAAACTTAGGAAACCATAAAATCGGGTATAATTACATCCATACAAAAATATTAAATAAACATATAAATATAAGAAAATATTCCTAACCTAAAGGAAGATATAAGGTTAATTCGACTTACATGCTTCAATCGGGGTGAATTATAAACCAATGGGAGGTGAAATTTTGAAAATACACATAAAACCCAAAAAATAAAAAACATAGAAAAAAATATGGGGGTTTTTAGATAAATAAAATATAATTTCCCTAAATGGAAATTTTTACTTAAAAAATCTAGATTTCAATATGTTTTTTGAAAAGAAACAATTACAACTTGGGTAACTTTGGAATCAAAAGCACTTAAAATAGAGGAAATGATATGGATTTCTAAATCCATTCAATTTCATGAAAAGTATAATAAAATAAATCCAAGAATATGTATTTACACTGCACAAAATAAAATTAGTGGTGAATATGGAGTATATCTCAATGAAAGGAAATTGTGATGAGGAACAATTACATTTACTCTTGAATTTACCAAAACTGATTTACCCACCCATATTATAAAAATAACCATCTCAATAAATTATTTTATAACCATATTAATATCTATTAATTTATATATTCTTTAATTATAATCATTTTTAACACATTTATTAGTTATTTTTTGTTTATTTTCATCATCAAATATTAGTAATTTTCATAGTTTTGTAGAAGTTTCATAATGGTTATGTTGATAATTATTATTTGAAAAAATTTACAACATTCACATATTAGTTAAGTTAGTAGATTTTTTTAATGATTTATGAAGTAACATGTTTATTTGGTGGATGATAAGAGTATAATTCATGAGAATGGAATCTACAACGAGCATGTTTTGGGAAATTTACCAATAACAAAAAGTTACTTTATAATTATCATTTATTTTTTTGCCATACTTATCAAATTAAATTCAAAACATAAATTACTCTTTAATATCATATATTTCTATTATTAATGTCTTGATACTCAGTTTGAGTAGAAACAATGATGATTGAATAACATTGTTCTTGTTCAACCCAAACAAGAACATGTTATATTAAGAAATGAGTCAGATTATAGAGTTATTTTATAGTAATATAATTTTTACAGAATCATAATGATGTTAATAGAACATAATTACAATGTTGGATGATATTTTGAAAGAGTGTATGTGAAAATGTAATTAAAAAAGATGGTGAAGTACTACATACTTACCTATATGAATTCAATCTTTCTTGAAACATGTTCCTTTTGAATAAAAAACTTCATACTCATACGAGGAATAATAGATAAAAAATATGTACTAAGTTTTTTTAGAGGTAATTTTTATAGTTATTCAAGAGGAAACTGATGGGAAGGTTTGGGTTGAAATGGGTAGATTAGGGGTCCTTTTATTGGTGATTTTGAGTGGTATTTCGATAAATACCAATTCCATATACTTTATGGAATATATTTTTACATGTCAAGTGGATTAAAAGTGTAAAAACAAATATAAAAAAATTATATATAATTATATTTATATTTTAGGCATTTACTTCTATATATAACCCCTTTTACCTTATTTTAACCTTAATGTAGTAACTCAATTTTTACCTTAATAATTTATTATCTAAAAGATGAAATTGATACCATTACATAATTTCAATTCCCTAATACCAAAAATAATATCTATTTTATTAGATTCAATTTATAAAAGTCAATAAAATTAATTTTTAATAAAAAACACATAATACATTAAAAACAATTTTTAGAAATGTATATTTTAAGCATAAAGTGACATTTATATTTTTTCCTTAACAAGTAATAATAATAAAATGAATGTTAATTAATTTTTTTTGAATATATAAACAAAAAATTAAATTAAATTTTATACTAAAAATATGAAAATATATATTTAAGAAAATATATAATATATAATTAAAAATATTTTAAATTTTAAGAAAATTTATTAAACAATATTCCTTTAATTTTGATTATTTATAAATACTTTTTATTAGATTTTATTTACTTATTTTATCCATACTTCCATGAATGTTATCAATGTATTTTATTTAAGTGATTATTTAAAATTAATAAATTAAATTTAAAATAAATTATGAACTAAAAAATAATTTCATTAATGAAATAGTTGTTTTAAAAAATGAATGAGTATCTTTTTATTTTATTCAAAATTTATATGTTTCAATTAATTCTTAAATATTTTATTTGTAACAAATTATTTACTTCAAATTATAAAATATTCAACATTCGTATTGGATATAAGTATACCCAAGGACTATATATCCAAAACAAAAATATTCAGTAACCATTTATATAAAAGTAATATTACCTTCCTATATATATCCTAACATGATTCACTAAAATTTAGTCATATTTTTCATTTAATTATCTCTCAAAATGTATATTATATTTCAATTTTCTCCCTTATTTCTATAGTTATAATCAATGGTATGATCTTTAAGAAAAACCATACAAATGAATATTTCATGTTTGTGGTATTTTTATTTACTTATTGTTTTATGCTACTTGTAATATTCATAATGATGTTTCATATTACATTCTCATAATTTAGTAATTTTATTATTATTATATTTTATCTTAATAAAATATATTTTGTTTGTTTTATTATGGTATTACATGTGAAACATGATATTCAACACAGTAAAGGGATAAAAATTTATGGTTTTAAATTATATCACTCTTAAAAGAAATTTTACCCACAACATTTCATTACTCAGATGAAAAAATATTAGGATACTTCTTCCTCATTAAATCATCAAGTTCCCATATATCATTTCAATTTTTTTTAATTTATCTAGTGAACTTTAACTGGGTGAGTGGTCTTGTTTTGTTTTTGTAACATCCTGTTACTGGTCTAGGTATTCCTAAACCCTCTTGTGTTAAATTATTAATGTAATAAGTGGGAAAAATTGATTTATCAGTGAATTTTTGATAAATGTGTTAATGGAATTAAATTCCAGTTAGCATCTTGGAATATTCAATTAAATATTTTTTGAGTTTGAAACTAAGTTGGTGCATGATTCTGAGGCACGAAAAGGCTCAGCGAAGACAGAATACAATTATTAAATAGAATATATTAAGCACACAATTTTTATCAAAAATATTTGAATAACTCAAAAATGGAGGTTCGTTTGAGAAATCTAATATCACTGTTACGTCTGAAATATAGTGTTTACCCTAGAAGGGGTATAACTTTCAAATGTGTCAGACATTTGTATGCCTCGCTCGTGAGACAATGTTATAAAATAATATTTAAAATATTATTTATTAAAAATAATTTAATATCTCTCAAATGGTGTATTGTAAGGGAAATCTAAGACCATTGATGGGTCCAGAATGATGTTTTTACCCAAAATAGGGTATAAAACTTGTTAGCGTCTGGCGTTTGGATGCCTCACTCACAAAAATAACCCTTTTTAATTTAATTAATTATTTATTCTGTTTTTTAATTAATAAAATTTTAATATCTCTCAAATGGTTCATCATTTGAGAAATTTGAGATGAATTTTGTATCTGGAATGGGGTGATTACCCTATATAGGGCATAACTTTCATCTACAATGGGCATTTGGTCTATTTTATTCTTAAACTTAGTTGTTGATAATTGTTATAAATGATTAAATTTATTATCTCAATTTAACTATTAATTTAATTCAGAAAAATAGGATACTACTGTTATTCCCTCTTACTTAATTGGTAACCCCCATCTTTGATGATGGAAGGTTTCCCAAACTCCATTTTTCAACCATTTTCACTCAATTAATTCAACAAACATCATAAATGAGTAAATTAATAGATCCACAATCAATTTTAGATTGAATCAAACTTTTAAACTGGTTATTGAGGGAAGGTTTTTAGTGGATGAAATCCATGCATATTGGGTTTATTAAATAGCTAAATCAATCAGTTTTTCCAGTGTTGTAAATCCATATGAGTCGTAGCAATCTTTGATATAATATTTATACGGTAGGTGAAGACAATTTTGGTTCAGATTTTCATCCGCGTGTTTGGTCCGTGTTCAACCTTCTTTCGTTGTGCATTTTATTTAGGTAATGAGTTCCTTTTTATTTTATTTATTACTCTTCTAATATTCTAAATTCAATATCTTCTACGCTATTGATCAAATTTACACAACGCTAGTTTTGTTGGTTTCATATCGATGAGAAGGATCTAAATCATATTTTTAATTTGAAGGAACCAATGTATTGTTCAATATGCTTTTTCGTATTTTAAATGGATTATTTTAAATAAATTATCATAGGATGATTATGTGTATTATCAAAATATAATTATTAAAATAATTTTAATAGGATAATCACATGGTTTTATCTATTTATAGTTTATAGAATTGTCTTATGATAATTACTTTGAATTATTAAAGGACAATTGCACGTCTTATTGAAAATAATTTTCAAAATGTAATTTCAAAAAATTATCAAAAGATAATATTTGTTTTATGAAATGATAATCAAATGGGGTTATCAAGGTATAATTAAATGAAATTGGAAAATGATACTTTCAATGATTTATCGAAGGATATTTTTTCAAAATTATAAAAGGATGTTTGTATGAAATTTTATGGGGATAATTGCACAAGACTATTGGAAGTTGATCATAAAGGAAAATATCAATTGATAATTTCATCAAATTATCAAAATATAATTATAAAGAATTATCTAAGGATAATTTCATGAATTTATCAAGATAATTTAAGTTAATTTTTTCAAAGGATAATTATGAGGTAATTATCACGTGACAAGTTTATCAAAATTATAATAGGATAATCATGTATTTTGTCAAAGGATATTTATTATAATTATAAAATGATAATTTGGAAATTATCCAAGAGAGATAAAATATTATCACATGTAATATTTTAATCAATAATTTGTAATTATCCAAGATGGAGAAAATGTAATCGCTTGTCATATTTTATTTTCTTGTGAAAAAAAATTGAGGGATATAATTATAAAATGAGGTTTATAATTATTCTCATGGGTTTTTATTGCGATTTCATGATTTGACATAAAATGATAATCCAGAGATTATCCAGGAGAGAGAAAATGTAATCACATGTAATATTTTACTTCCTTGTGAAATAAAATAGATATTTTGGTTCTAGGACCCCTTGATGAACATCAGACTTTGGCATGTCAATTATTATGATAATCGAACCTTGATGAAGTGTATTGAACCACCTGAGTTGGTTTATCTTTACCACTAAAATCAACGACCTTGAGGTAGGTGGTTCTGTTTCGATTAGCAAAATTGATTATCCTTGTATTTATTGATTTATTTTAATTTTTGATTTAAGTTCAATTTCTGAAATTTGATTTCAATTAAATTGATAAAAACCCTACTCTAGTGAATCAAGATATTTGAAATGATTTTGGCATAGATATTTGGAAAACCCTCAATTCCATTGAATTGGGTGTGTTTATAGAAATCTACTGATTTAAATTGGGGATTTTATATAAATGATTTCAATTAAATTGTTGAATTTAATTGTAGAAATAAATTGTGTAATGACAAAATTGGTTTTGAATAGATTTCAAACTGTTGAAAATGTATTAAAATGATTTGATATAAACCCAGTGGTTTTATCTTGTGAAAATGCATGTTTTTGAATAAAACCTATTTTGGTTTTAAATGGAAAGAAATTAGAACTTTTGAAATGGAAAAATGGGATTGATAATATTTTTAAGTAGTCTTAAAATAGTTCAACCATCATGTAAGAGCGCATGAAAGCCTTAGGTAGTTAGTATGTTATTTGGATACACTCTACGCTATGACAACGTTCTAAAACATTATTGTGGTGGGCACATCCCTGATGGGTTGGTGACGAGTATCCTTTGGCTAGTGTCATAGGGACGTGTGTATAGACATTTTTTTGAGTTCACATAGAGTGTGTGGAATCCCATAGCTAGTTAATACTATCGTAACTTTTGGAAGATGACCATGTTTCTCACTTGTTTATTTATATTTGAGATATAAATGTATTCCAATGTTTGTTGGAAATTATTTAAATGCCTACTGAATTTATATAAACTATTTTATATATATTTTTTACTTAATCCATTGTTTTAGAAATATTCCATCTCTTGTAAAGTAAATCCTATGCTTTGAGTGTATTTTTCCATCATTTTGAAAACATATAGCTTGTTTTGTATAAATATGCTTTTGAATTTCCAAACTTATTTATCATTAAAAATTGAAATATTTTCTTTTGATAATCTATATTTGGAATATTTTATGGGATCTTTGGTGGCATCCTACTAGGTTTAGGATCACAAACTACTTTTTTAATTTAGGTTTTTATAGAATTTCTTCTTCTAAGTTCGAGAAAAGGGAAGGGATCTCTTGGAGGTGGATCCAGCTGTTGAGATTTGGTCTTGGTGAGTTGTGTCATTAGGGACCTTGGGTATGTTTACCATTTTAGTACTTTGGTTTTAATTATTTGGGATGGTTTATGCCTTGTTAACTTCTGGTACATTACTCCCAGTGGAGTTTCTTTTGTTTATGAATACTGTATTATTTATTTTCTTCCACATTGTTGGTGGAAAAATCATTCCCACTTTCATGTTGTGTGATGATGGGTTTTAGTCACTGACCTGTGGGGATCGAGAATCTCGCTCCAGATCATCGTTGAGTTTCCCAATGTGTTTCCTTCCATCTTCTCTGATTTTCTACTAGCATGAGAGGTTGAGTTTTCTATTGACATCATGCCTGGTACTCAACCAGTTTCAATTCTATATTACTGCATGACTCTAGCTAAATTGAAAGAGTTCATGTCCCAGTTGGATTTTTTTATTGAATATCTACTTCACTCTTGTATTCTTGACTTTGGTGGGACTTGGATGATCTTTTGGGGATGATTGAATTTTATTATAACAAAAATTACCAATCCATGATCAGAATGACTCCTTTTGAGGCCTTGTATGTCCATCTATGTAAATATCCATTGTGTTGGTCGAGGTTGGTGAATGTTCTTTGGTTGGACAGAGTTTGGTCCAATAGATGACAATTATGATTGAATTGTTTCTTCAATTAATGTTAATGGCCCAGAGCTAATATAAGTAATGTGTTGATCATCACCATAGACCTTTGGAGTTATCAGTTTTTAACAAGGTGTTCTTAAAAGTCACACCCAGTTGGGTTATCGACGGCTTGCGAGGCAAAGGATGTTTACTCCACATTTTTTAGGGCCTTTAGAGATTGTTGATTAGGTGGGGAAATCTACTTATCATTAAGCACTACCACCGTAGCTGACATCGATACATAATGTGTTTCATGTATCTCAACTTGATAGTTTTTATCTGACCAATATCATGTTCTAAGTTGGAATGATCTTGAAGTAGAACCTAATTTATCTATAACTGAGCGAACAATACGAGTTGTTGATTATGAGACCAAGGTACTTTGTGGGATGATTATATCTCTGGTCCATGTGTTATGGAATCATGGTTTTTATTCTCAAGAGATGAGGGAGATAGAAGAAACAATGAGAGAGCAGTGCCCTCATCTTTTTGATGCAGATGCTTCTTCATAGGCTTTCTGGGGAAGAAAATTCCTATAGTGGGGAGGTTGTAACGTCCCATTACTGGTCTAGGTATTCCTAAACCCTCTTGAGTTAAATTATTAATGTAATAAGTGGAAAAAATTTATTTATCATCGAATTTTTTATTACTATGTTAATGGCCTTAAATGCATATTAACATCTTGGAATATTCAATTAAATATTTTTGGAGTACCACACTAAGTTGGTGCATGATTACAAGGCCCATAAAGGCTCGACGAAGATGAAATAATATTATTAAATAGAATATATTAAGTGCACACTTTTTATTCAAAATATTTGAATAACTCCAAAATAGAGTGTCGTTTAAGAAATCTAAGAACACTGTTACGTCTGGAATAGGGTTTTTACCCTAGTAGGGGTATAAAATTCGATGACGCGAGACATTTGAATGCCTCTCTCATGAGATAAAGTTATAAAATAATATTTAATATATTATTCATTAAAAATAATTAAATATATCTCAAAAGGTGCGTTTTATGAGAAATCTGAGACCACTGATGGGTCCTGAATGATGTGTTTACCCTAGACGGTGTATAACATTTGTTATCATCATGAATTTGTATGCCTCACTTGAAAAATAACCCTTTTTATTTTAATTAATTATTTATTCTGATTTTTAATTAATAAATTATCAATATATCTCAAACGGTTCATCGTTTAAGAAATCCGAGAGCACAATTGTATCTAGAATGGGGTGTTTACCCTAGATAAGGTAGAATATTCATCCTCAATGTGCGTTTGGTCTGTCTGATTTTTATATTTAGTTATTTATAATTGTATTAAATGATTAAATTTATTATTTCAATTTAATTATTAATTTAGTTAAAAAAAATTGAATGGTACTATTCACCCATCTTCCTTAATTTGTAACCCCCATTTTTGACGACTGATGGTTTCCCAAACTCCATTTTTCAAACATTTTCACCCAATTAATTCAACAAACATCATAAATGAGTAAATTAATGGATCCACAGTCAATTTTAGATTGAATCAAACTTTTAAACCGGTTCTTGATGGAGGGTTTCAAGTGGATGAAACCCATGCATCTTGGGGTTATTAAATAGCCAAATCAATCAGTTTCTCTAGTTTTGTTAATCCATATGAGTTTTAGAAACCTCCAATCTAATTTGAATATAGCCTGCGAAGCCGGTTGGGGTTCAGATTTTCATCTGCCCGTTTGGTCCATGTTCCAACTTCTTTGGCTGTGCATTTTATTTAGGTAATGAGTTTCTTTTTATTCTATTTATTACTCTTCCAATATTCTAAATTCAATATCTTATACATTATTGATTGGATTTACGCACCATCTGTTTCATTGGTTTTGTATCGATGAGTAGGATCTAAATAATATTTTTAATTTGAAGGAACCAATGTATTGTTCAATCTGATTTTTCTCATTTTAAATGGATTATTTTAAATAAATTATCATAGGACGATTATGTGTATTATCAAAATAAAATTATTAAAATAATTGTAATAGGATAATCACATGGTTTGATCTAGTGATAGTTTAAAAAACTTGTCTTATGATAATTACTTTGAATTATTAAAGGATAATTGCACATCTTATTGAAAATAATTATCAAAATGTAATTGCACAAAGTTATCAAAAGATAATATTTGTTTTATGAAATGATAATCACTTGGGATTATGGAGGTATAATTACATGAAATTGGAAAATGATAATTTTAATGATTTATTGAAGGATATTTTTTCAAAATTATAAAAGGATATCTGCATGAAATTTTATTGGGATAATTGCGCAAGATTATTGGAAGGTGATTATAAAGAAAAATATCAATTGATAATTTAATCAAATTATCAAAATATAATTATAAATAATTATCTAAGGATAATTTCATGAATTTATCAAGATAATATTAGTCAAATTTTTTAAAGGATAATTATGAGGTAATTATCATGTGAAAAGTTTATCAAAATTATAGTGGGATAATCACGTATTTTGTCAAAGGATCCTCATTATAATTATAAAATGACAATTTAGAAATTATCCAAGAGAGATAAAATATTATCGCATTTAATATTTTAATTAATAATTTGAAATTATCCATGAGAGATAAAATATTATCAGATGTAATATTCTAATCAATAATTTGTAATTATCCATGAGAGAGAAAATGTAATTGCTTATAATATTTTATTTTCTTTTGAAATAAAATAGAGGGATATAATTATCAAATGAGTTTTATAATTATTCTCATGGTTTTTTATTGAGATTTCATGAGTTAACATAAAATAATAATCCAAAGATTATAGAGGAGCGATAAAATGTAATCCCATGTAATATTTTACTTGTGAAATAAAATAGATGTTTTGGTTCTATGACCCCTTTATAAACATAAAACTTTGGCGTGTCAATGATTATGATAATGAGACCTTGAGAAGGTGTATTGAACCACATGAGTTGGTTTATCTTTACTGCTGACATCAACGACCTTGAGGTTGGAGGTTCTTTTCCAATTAGACAAATTTAATTCCCTTATATTGCTTGATTTATTTCAATTGTTGATTAAAATTCAATTGACCAAATTTTCTTTCAATTAAATTGATAAAAAACAAATTCTAGTGAATCGATATATTTGAAATAGTTTTGGCATTAAAATTTGGAAAATCCCCAATTCCATTGAATTGGGTGTGTTTATGGAAAATGGATGATTTAAATTTTTTAATTTAAATTTTGGATTTTATGGAAATGAAATCAATTAAATGGTTGAATTTAATTGTAGAAATTAATTTTGTAATGAAAAAATTGGTTTTGAATGGATTTCAAACTACTAAAGATGGCTTAAAATGATTTGATATAAATCCAGTGGTTTTATCTTTTTAAAATGACATGTTTTTGAATAAAACTTGTTTTGGTTTTAAATAGAAATAAATTGGCACTTTTGAAGTGGAAGAATGAGGTTCATCATATTTTTAAGTAGTCTTAAATTAGTTAACCTATCATGTAAGAGCGCATGAAATCCTTAGGTAGTTAGAGAGTTATTTGGATGTACTCTACTTTACGAAAATGTTCTAAAACATTATTGCTATGGTTCACATCCCCGATGGGTTGGTGACGAGTATCATTTGGCTAGTGTCATAGATACGTATGTATACACATTTTTCTAAGTTCACATAGAGAGTAATGAATCCTATAGTTCGTTAATACTATCACACCTTTTGGAAGATGACCATGTTGCTTACTTGTTTATTTATATTTGAGATATAAATGTATTCCAATGTTTGTTGGAACTTCTTTACATGCCTACTGAATTTATATAAACTATTTTATATAAATGTTTGACTTAAGACATTATTTTAGAAATATTACATCTCTTATAAATTAAATCCCATTCTTTTAATGTATTTTCCCATCATTTTGAAATTGTATAACATGTTTTTTATAAATATAATTTTGAGTTTCCAAACCTTTTTATCATTAAAAATTAAAATATTTTCCTTGTATAATCTATATTTGGTGGAATCCTACTGGGATTAGGCTCACACCATACTTTTTCTTTTGGGTGTTTGTAGAATTTCTTCTTCCAGGTTCGAACAAAGGGAAGTGATCTCTTGGAGGTGGATATAGATGTTGAGCTTTGGTTTTGGCGAGTTGTGTCCTTAGGGACCTTTGGGATGTTTTTCCATTTTAGTACTTTTGTTATAGTGATTTAGGCTGGTTTATGACTTGTTGAAATCTGGTACATTACTCCCAGTGGAGTTTCTTTTATTTATGCATACTGTCTTATTTATTTTCTTATGTATTATTGGTGAAAAAATAATTCCCACTTGCATATTGTGTGATGCTTGGTGCTAGTCGCCAACCCGTGGGGATTGGGAACACCCTTCGGGCTATGTCAGGACTGGCTTGGTTATCAGGTTACTTGGGTACCCGAGTTGGTTCATGACAATTTTACTTTATCTATATGATCCATGATCTACATAAGTTGTTCCATATAAGAGAGATCATATTCCAGATGTACATCCTATTAGTTTAATACATATAATGGATCTGGTATATACTTCCTAAAAATTTATACATGGAACACATTATGCACTTGTGATTGTCTTAGTGGAAGTGCAAGGTGATAATCTATCATCCCCATAAGATAGAGGATTTCAAAGGGACCAATATATATAGGGATATAATTTCCTTTCTTCCTGAATCTCAAAACCCTCTTCCATGGTGATATTTAAACAAATACCTCATCTCTGTCTTAAAACATCAAATATTACCATTTATTATCAGCGTAACTATTTTTTCAACTTTGTAATACTTTGATTTGTCAACAAATGAATTGAATATTCATTTAATTCTCTTGAGAAAGATCTTGTCTTAACAACTTTATCATTTTGTGTTAACCTAAAAAGATTTAATTTTGAAACTCTTCCCATACAAATCCCCATATGGTTCGATTTTAATGCTAGGATGAAATCTGTTTCTATATGGTAACTTTATGATTATAAAATTTTAAACCCAACCTCTAGTACCCTGAGATTTTAGAATATATATTTCTCTAAATTAAAACATGGTTTGATAGTTATTTTCACAAGAAAACATCGAAGTAAAATGATTCAAGACATATTAGATGAAAATCATTAATAAACCATAGTAATAATAAAACCACTAGAAAATAAAAAGTTATTTGTACATAAAAAACTATTACATTAGAAGACAAATAACTAATATGATTGAATATTAAAATCTACTATTATTTCTCAAATATATCTTTTTTAAACATGATATATATTTTATCCTAAAAATTGAACTGAACAATTTTAAAATATTTTTATATATGAAGTAATATATTAAAATTATTTAAATTATAAATTTATAATAAATAATACTAATAACACTTAATGTTTTAAAATATCATTTTTCTATATTTTTTTCATTATATTTTTTATATTAATTTAAAAGATAAAATTTTAAATTTTAGATTTTTAATATTATGAAATAAGTTTTTTATTTTAGTATATAATTTTTTTAGGATGATATGTTTGGATTTTTTTAAAAGATTATTTTTAGGTGAATAGTGAACACTACAATTTTTATTAATACCATAGTGTAATTGATCTTATAATGATAAAAGCATGAGTTAAACCTTTTATTTTTTCTATAACTATGATTATTTTAAAGGAGTAAAATTTTTAATTTAAAAACAATATTTTGAATTTAGAAAACCCATGTTTATTATTTTGAAATATAATTAATATTTTTTTCTAATATTTTTTTTTCAACATTTTCATTAAATATGATATCAGAACATAGAATTCTATTTAAGATTAATTTTTAAGAAATATACAAATTATTATTTTTAATAATAATCATATTAATTTCATTTTAATAAAAAAATTGATATTTTTATTCTTATCATTATTTATACACTTAAAAATACACTTTTTCTAGTGATAGGTTTTTACACATTATATACCTTAATGTTAAAATTTATTTTTCGTACAAATATAAATTTTGTTTGGAAGAAATAGATTTCATATTTGAAATAATTCTATCCAAATTATAAATTATGGATCATTTTAGTTGTAGGCATTAAAAAAAATTTACTTTGGAAAAATTTACATACCGCATTGGAAACCAAGAATGCAAAAGTTAGAAAATATCTGTATAAAAAACATAAAATATTGTTAAAACCATGAGTGAAAATGGGTGGTTGAGGATTGATTGACCTTCCCCTTCAAAAACATTATTATTTTTCATTTTTGTATCCAATTTACCCTTGAATAGCTAATTTACATTTTTATATTATTACAAAAATTCTACTTCCTCGACTTATAAAAGGAGACACTACCACCCCACTTCTCCTCACACACAAATCCTCTTAGAGTTGGAGAAAATATTCCCAAATAACTCCCTAAAACTACTAGAAACTTCTTAGAGGTTATATTATTCAAAGAAACCACCTCTTAAATCCTTAATCCTTTTCATGAAGGATCACTTTTGAGGACCAAGGATGTTAGGGAATGTTAAACTAAGTGGGATTTAAGGTAAGAGTTTGTGTACCTCAATTTTACTTTATTAAGATATGATGTATAATCACAACAATTTTCCATTTTTGGGGGTATATATTTTCCATGAATTTATTTTATAATTTTTTTTTTCATTTAATCTAATGTATTTACAAATCTATCTCACATTATAACTTTAATGGGTTTTCAATTTGATAGATAATGATGATGTAAGGTTTTTTATGTCAACTCTAACCCCCTTTATTGTAGTTATAATGTTTTATATTAAAATTCCAACTTATGTGATTTATTTTTCATCCTATGATTTTATATTTTACTTTCTCTTTCTATCTTGAAAAAATTGAACTTTTTATTCAAATATTCCTCCTATATGAATTTCCTCCCAATAAAAGTATGACGTCATTAATAATAACTCCCATTTTATTTTATAATTATTTTCATTCCATGTTCTTATTTTTCCTTCCATATAATGTCATCCCTTATATTTTTAATCCAATTTATGTGTAACCTCACGAGACCTTCATATTTCCATTCTCCCCTTATCAAAAGAAAGTTTTATTTAATCTTTTTATGATATGGTTATTCAATAGAGGTATTTAAAATATCAAAAAGGTTTTACACCATTTAATAATAAAATATTGTATCATGAACTCTATATTCCCTTTAGAAAACCATTATGTTGGTTGAAGTCTCTATTATTTAAGATTCATTTTTTTAATGTAAAATTTTTCAAAAAGTTTTCACTTCAACTTTTGAATCCTTTTTTTTATATTTTTCTTGGATAATTTATTTAAGTTTATTTCCAAATAATTATTTTGAAAATTAATTATTTTAAATTTCTCAAAATTAGAATTTTTGAATGTAAAAAATAAATTTCTCTATTTTTTAAAATGTAATGACGTTTTATAAACACTATTTTATGTTTTTCTTACATTTATTTCTTTAAATATAAAATATTTATCTCATAGGGAGTTTTGATCTATGAATAAACTTATAAATTACAATAAGAAATATTCCTTTTGTTTGATTTAATTTTTGGTATCAAACAATATAATTTTGATGTCATGTTATTAAATACCATTTAGAAATGATATGAATCAAATTTTCTTTTCTTATGGCTTCATGAAAGAAAGAATGATTGATATCATATAAATCACACATGTATAGTTGATAATGGGTGGGGTACTACATTAACCTCCAATGAATTGGTTAAGGTTATACATCTCATGAGGTACTTATGGACCATAGATTTTTGAAACCTAAGGCACTTATATACCATAGGTTTGTGATCCTAAGTCACCTAAAAACTATAGTTTTGTGAAACCAAAGTCACTTATGGACCATAGTTTTGTGTAACCTATGTCACTTATAGAACACATGTTTTTAAATACTAAGTCACTTATAGAAAATAGTTTTATAAAACCTAAGTATCTAATAGGCCTTAAGTATGTGATACCTATGCCACCATGTTATGATTATTTGTTCTTATAGTTGTTCCACCATTTAGTTTTATGTTACATTTTAATGACATGAAATATATTTATTCCTATGATCATGCTCCATGTATAATATTTATTTTCTCATGTTTCTATAAACATATTACATCGTATATATTTACTCATTTGATATTATAAATATTGAAATGATGGATTTTTTATAACAGTTTTTATTCCATGTTCTTTTAAAGAATTTTTTCTCCATTAGTTATGATTTACCATATGATTATGATCTAACCCATTAATGACATATCAATGTGTTTCTCCATTAATGAGAATTTGATATCATCCCTTTATTATATTTCCATTCTCTAGGTTATGAAGATGATTATAAGTAAAGAGAAGTATAGAAAAGAGTCTAGCGTGTCTTAACTATAGAGATATATTCACAATTCTCATAAAATAAGTTTCTTTTATAACTAATACTAAAAGTCACTAAACCTTATATTATTTGTATTGTTTGTTTATTTTTTATATGTAGCATTTAAATTATGGAAATGATGTAAATTAATGACATGTTTATCTTGATCCATCTCACTTTATATTAAAGACAATGTTTAAGGAAATGTTTTTAGCATTGAACTCAAGAGTGTGGGTCTAGGGAACCTCATTTGGTATCAGAGCATGGTTTAGTTATTATGGAGGATTATTAATGTTTTTTTATGATTAGGATAAAAGGAATTTAGTGAAAATCCATGGGATACAACTAAGTGTATGATAACATATTATAATGTTTGTAGTGTTTTGAGTATATGGTTTTTCTAGAAATTAAATCACAATTTAGATATTAACATGTGAATGTGGATATTAAATAAATTCACCTAGGGGTAATCACCCTTAAAATGTATGTTTGAGTATTTAATCAATCTTCAGTTGGTTCACATTGAGTTTTCCAATGACTACAAACTTGGAAAGACACTCATGGGCGATATTCTATGATTAACAAAGTTCTCTTTAGAAATAATTATAAAGGATTTATTATGTTAAGGAATTATGTTATGGAATATAAGATAACCCATACTAAAGAAACCAATATTGAACCAATATTAGTATAGGTCTAAATGAAACAAATACTTTTATAAAATTTTGGTACCTTATAAATTTATAATATGGACAATTCTAAATTTATATTTTTTTTCTGTGATTTTATTTTGATATTATTTGTAAATAATAATTAGTAATTTTGGTTTTATACTATGACTTAAAATATGTGATAGCTAATTATTTTATAAATAGGTGGTAGGTAGTTCATTTCATGAATTAATTATATTCTTTCAAGTGATAAAAGATCTTTTATCAAGATATAAAGAATGAAATATAGAATGTTTCCCATATCCCTATAAGACAATTTAATGGAAAGTATTACTATAAAATATTATTTGAGTGATCTTGAAACATTTTATAATATTCAACTTACTTTAAAGTTACTTCAAAACATATGAATCTCTCCTTATATTCATTGATATTTTGATGGTCCTTTAAAATATTTTAGCTATATTTTAAAACACAAATTTCCCATTTTACTCAATTTGGGTATTTCTATTGTAGAATTTATCTATTTTTCACAATGTCACAAACTAAAATAGGCATTACTTCCTTTATAATGCTATAGAGGAGGGTAATCTTCAAGAAACTTATATCTATATTATTATATAAATTAGATAATGTTTTACATATTTATGTAACCAACCATATGTTCACCCATTCTATATGGATCATTTCAAAATGTTTTATGGAAAAGAAGTCTTGAATGACTTTTAAAAATTTTATGTTTAGAATGTAAAACTACATATAACCTTTTTTTATTTTTTTACTCATTACAACAAGTATGGAACCTATGTTATTGTGTGAAAGAATTTATAGATTTTAGATACCTTATGATGCACTATGTCAACTCATGGATGTGACTTGATGCACCATTGAGCCTCTAAAAGTGACAAATAATTTAGGGTACCAAGTGATATTCATCTAAAAAAGTAATGCCTCTAGAATATAATATAACTCATAAAATTATATGGAATCATATATGGAATAAATGGTTGACAATATTAATATATTCCCAAAACAAGGGAGAATATGTGTTTCCTAATCTTACCTAAGATGTTAAGATATATATATCATTAATAATTAAATATTGTGTTATGTTTATCTTATGAATACGCTTAAATAATTCATTAGTGAGTATTAATTTAACTTTTGAGGAAATATTTTATTTTTTGTGGGGATATAACCCCCCAGGATTTTGGAATATATTTTTATCTAAATTAGTACAGTGTTCGATAGTTTGTTTCACATGCTACACTTAACTAAAACGATCCATGACATAATAGATGAATATTACTATGAAATT
Organism: Viscum album; assembly: GCA_963277665.1. NCBI lineage: Eukaryota > Viridiplantae > Streptophyta > Magnoliopsida > Santalales > Viscaceae > Viscum > Viscum album. The sequence goes on along the minus strand of OY728160.1, from coordinate 1,301,426,014 downwards.
ATAGGAATAATAAACCTAATATTAAATAAAAATATATTTATTATTTTAAAATTCTTATATTTAGATGATAAATAATTAATATTGTTTAACATTAATAGGCATTATTTTTTCTCAAATAACTTTTTTTAAAAAGTGTTATACATTTTACCCAAGTAAATTAAATTTCAAAATTTCAAAATATTATTATATAATATCTAATATATAATCATTTATTGGATTATAAATTGATATGAAATAAAATTGAGATCACTTAATGCTTTAAAAAAAATCATTTTTTAATAAAAACTGTTTCACATTGTATTTTTTATTTTAATTTAAAAGATTAATATATATATTTTTTAATTTTTATTTGATGAAATAAAACTAATTTTTTAATTTCCTATGTAAATATTATTTTATGATGAATTTTTGGGTTTTTTAAAGAAAGGTTTTATTTTCAGGTAAATAGTGAAAAATAAATTTTTTATTAATACCATATATTTTTTTGACTTTATCATGTTCTAAGAATGAAAAAAAATTTAAAAAAGTTTTCATGACCATTAATGTTTTTAAGGATTAAAATAATACATTTAAAAAAAATTCAATGATGAATTTAGAAAACCTATTTTTAAAATTTTGAAACATAAGTATTCTTTTATAAGATCACGCGTTGTAGACTAGGTTGAAAATTATAGGGGAATTTGATGTTTTATTTTTTGGATGGGGAAAAATTTAATTTGAGGTTTTAAATATAATCCCAAGAGTTGGGAATCTTGAAAATGTTATTTTAGGATGGGTTTAAAGAACCATGAGTTTTTTTTCAAAAGATTGAATGATTTTTGAGAGCATCGGGATTCCAAATCCTAGTTTTTGTAATGACAAGGGAGACACATGATTAGAAAATGGTTTGTACTAACCATTTACCTCAACTTTGTGGAACTATAGGGGTGCATCATGGTTTGTAAAACCATTAACCTTAGGACACATGACCATGTGAGGATTCTGAAAAAAATTATAGAAGTGATCACATGGTGTATGCTTGGTTTGTCTAATAGTGAGCCTAGCTATGCGAGTCGGGTTGCCTCTAGACAGTAGGCACACATGACCTATGAATGGTTTGTTAAAATATAAGGATTTTCCATGTGATGGGTTTCCTCCCAAATAGAGGATACAACATTGTTGGTTCATGTTTTGGAAAACCATGTGGCCAAACCATGAACCCTTTAAAAATGCGGGAAATTAATTTTTTCCGCTGCCTTCTTTTACCTTTCACCTCTCATTTATTCTCATACATGTGGAGAAAAACTCTCACATGGGTTCCTCCCTTTTGGATCTACTCCAAGTTATAGTGATATTGACCTCATTCAGACACAGAATCAATCACCTTAGGTTTTTTTGGATCACCCTCGGTTAGTATATCATTACACTTGTTTCTATTTTTATTTTTTCATTCCATATTGGATGTTATTTCCATGTGAGATAATATTCCCAATTTTTAGGGTGTTTTTAAATTATTCTGATTCCTCCCATTCTAGCTTGAATCAAAGCATAATGATGGATGAGTGAAGGTTTCTAAGAATAAGGTAGGTGGTATTTATGATTTCTCATTAAGTTGGGTCATTTATAAAATGTTTCATTGGGTCACACACTAAATTATCCATTTTCTCCACCTAAATGGTAAATTAATTTAAATAAATTTTTTTATCACATTGAAATAGGTTTCTTTGAGACCCAATTCCACCATTGGAGGGTGTATATTTCAATGTGAACCCCCATTTGGTGTGCGGGTAAAAATTCTATTGAATGTTATTCCATGATTATGTAATTAAGACTCCCTTGATATGTTTTGAGTTACCATATTATTAGTGGGACTCATGATTGAGTTAACAGAACTCATAAATGGTTTAATACCATCACTCGACCCCTGTGGTTCTATTAGAAGAGAATTAGTTAGTTTTCTTAGTTGAATTTAACTGGTCATTGTTTAATTAAATGAATCATGATGAGTTGTATATTGGCATGGAGTCCTACTTGGCCCTTTTTAATTATAATGCAAACTTATGGCCACTAATAATATAAATACTTCTTAACCCATTTCCATTGTTAAATTAAAGGGTAATGGTTAAAATAATTTTTATGATTAATTGATTATATGTAATGTGAATGGAATGACTGTATCACTTGGCCTTTTTGGAAATTATAAAATAAAATTTTTAAATGTATGTTTGAATTTTTAATTGGTGTGGGTGTTTCTATTTGGTATATTTAATTATTAAATTAAATGTGCCTATTTATGTAATACCTTGGGTGTCACTTGGATTCTGATATATAATTCCATGGACAGTCTCATAAGGAACTTTAAAATAAATGAATTATAGTTGGTTAAGTGGTGTTGGACATGGATCTCATCACCACTCAGTTGTAATTGTTATACATGATTCTCTTCTTTATTATTTGAATATATTGGACATGATGTCCCTTATTGTTATTATAAGAACTTACTGGACAGTATGGTACATTTAATTACTATTGGAAGTTGTTGGGCATGGATCCCTATCTCATTACTTATTGAATTTCTAGGAATAGAACCCCATATAAGTACTTATTGAACTGTTGGGCATGGTACCCCATATCATTACTGATTAAATTTGTTTGGAATAGATCCCATTCTCATTACATATTGAAATATTGGTCATGGTTCCCATATCTTTATTATTGAAACTTTTGGGCTTGGATACCCATATCATTGCAATATAAAGATGTTGGGAATAGATACCCTTATCATTACTTATTGAATTGTTGGAAATAACACCCCAAATCATTACTAATTGAATGTTTTGGGAATGGTGAATCATATCAATTATTATTTAATTATTTGGAATGAAGCCTCATATCATTACTAATTTAATATTTTGGGCATAGAACCCCATTTCATTACTTATTGAATTAATGGGAATGGAACCCCATATCATTTCACATTGATTTTTAGGAATGTATCCCATTATAATTAATTCTAATCAAATGTGTTGGATATGGAAAAAATAATTATTATTATTTAAATTGTTGGTCATGAGTCCACTTATCAAAAACTAGTAATTATCAGATATGAATCCCAATCCCCATTGGTTTAGATAACTTGAGTGACTCCCCTATTTTATATATGAAACCCCATTATGTTTATCATTGTATATAGATTCCATGGTTTTCTACCATGGGTTCTAATTTTATTTATATCAATGTAAAAGTTCATTAAAATTGCAACTTTGTCTGGAGCAGGTGGGATTAGATGGGTATGTCATGGGGAACCTGATCGACATGATCTATTTATTTTACCGCCTATATTATTATACCTACAGACTTTACTATTTTATACTTATGGAATACATATGCATTAGATATTGTTGGTAGTGGACTATTGAGTTTTAATAACACCTTGTTTGGGATGTTTTTTGGTACTCAAATAGATCTTTAGGTTATAAGTTAGGATCTTGGATTGTGCTTGGTTGCTGTTTCTCCAAATGGACTAGGAATTGACATGGATCAAGGGACCGAGAATGTACTTGGTTTTCCTATAGGAGTTGGGTCTTTAGTTTATTTATTATTTTTTAGTCTAGTATTGTTGTCTATAATACATGTTTTATGATGTCTAAATTTTATTTATGGATTACCATGTTCTTGCATGAGTGGATTATTTGGCACTAGCCTAGTTATCTATTATGATTACTATTATTGTTTCATTATATATATATAATTTATTTTTTTTATTATTTCTTATAATGTATTAATTACTGATAAATAGGGTATAGTCTCTCCACTTTACCACCTTTATACCCTCACTATTACTCAATAGCCTCTAGAATACATGGAGGTGTGCTTGAGGCCCTGTTGTTAACCGGTTCGAGGAACCATTTTAGTGTCTCGTGGGTTGGGAGTTTAAAAATTGGTATCAATGACATTTTTTTTTATTTTTTAATACTTTGGGATGGTAGATAGGAGACAATGAATGTGTTGGAACATGGTAAATAACTCAGGTCTGGGTATATCCAACCCACACATGGGGGAAAGTTCAAGTTTCCAGGGATGGAATTGTTGTTCATGATGGTTCATTATTATACTTTATTATTGTTTCACCTTGAGTGATTGATGTAATTTCCCACTAGTTATGAATTTATGGGATTTTACTCATGAATAAATATGGAAAGAGAAGAGGTGTGTTCAGGCATCATTTTAGGAACATAGGATTTACATGTCATTATCGTGACTATGGGTATACCGTGTCTGTAAGATTATGTGCCATGCTTATCTATATACAATTTTAGGTAATTTTTTAGTATTATTGTATGAATACAATGATTGGGTGATAATTATAATATATATATATATATATATATATATATTCCATGATTATTTTTTGGCCTACTTTCATGCCTGTTTTCATTTTTTATGTGACAACTTTCTTTGTTATTGTTATGTTATAAGGTTAGTTAAATAAGGTGTAAGTATCAACCTAAACTGCATTTTTTTTGAAATATCATAGTGATGAAATTATATCTTAACAACTTGTGATTAACTAAGTAAATGAAATGACTTTGAAATTTGATCATGAAAATGGAAATAAACTGCTTTATTATTAAATACATTCAAGTTATTTATTATGGATTTCAGTTAAATGGTGTTATAATTACAACTTATAATGGATGTGTACATTCATAAATTGGGAATGATGACCCATATAACTGGATCCTTATATGAGTCTCCTAGACCTTAAAGGTTAGTTTAAATATCTTATCCTTATGAGATAACCCTTATGAGCATCAGTAAACATTATAATGAACTGATTACTAATGGGATGCACTTAAATGAGATGAAAATTGTAATTTATAGAGTGTTGACTCTATAAATTGGGAATGGATACCAACACAATCAAACCTAGTTTTGTTTGATGGGAACCTCATAGGACACTTTTATGTCTTTTTCTCTTAGTGATAAACTCCTTAGGGGTATGTTTATGATAAATATGGATGGTTATTTAAAGTGTCAATAACCACTTATATGATGTCACATATAAATTTATGATGGGATCTTATTAAACAGACCCCCCTATAATGATACAAGACCTTTTGTATTCTTTTGAGATTGTTATTATGAGGATTTAGTTAATTAAAATGTCAATTAAAACCTAAATGGTGCTTTCATATATATCATGAAATTGAAATTTTCTTTAACTAATCCTTTTATGAGAACTTATGGATAAATTAAATGGTTTAAAAATGATTTTTTTGATAATTTTCCTATAATGATTCAAGGATTCAGCTAAATTAAGTACTAATTATAGTTGTAAAACATTTTAATTTATAACTGGTACTTTATATTGTATATATCTAGTATCTTTAATGTTTAATAAGAAATAATATTGATGTAAAATCTAGAATAAAAACCTTCACTGGTATTGAGAGATTGAAAAATCGAGTAAGGGTTAGCTTTAGTTTTTCCTAGAGAGATGTATTGAATTGGAACATGGATGTTTTTTGAGAGTACTAGTTGGATTATTTCTATTTCTACTTTCACATACAGGTTAGGCAGTAGATCCTAGTAACCTTTTAGATGTGACTTTGGTGTTAAAGTTGATGTTTTATGATTTAATGGGGGGTTATCCTATTGGGGTAACACCCTTTAAAATGAAAAATTAGTAAAATTTTGAGTAGATATCCTAAGTAATTTAAGTTTTATTCTTTCACCATTGAGTCAGGAATGACTCTTAGACAATGAAAAAACACCCCATGGAGGTTGGTAGTTGTCAATTAAGTTCAACCTTAAGAGGGTATTACCATATATGGATACCTAGTGAGTGTCACCTACTTATCCATTTTAAAACTATATCATGCCCCTTTAGGGAGATGTTCCTTATGAGGACACTCTATGAGAATCAGGACCTAGTATCTCGATGTTTGTTAGGTGATGTTTTTATTCTCATGCTGACCATTTTAACCCTCATAGATTGGTGATGTCTTTCCCAACATCCAGTTTTACCTCTTCAATAAGAGTTATAAGAACATTATATTTCTTATAATAGAGACCCTTAAGTGGGAAATAGTTCTCATATGAGAGACCTTAGAGATATATGGATAGACCTAGTGGACATGTGTTAAGTTTTGGTTAATTGGTCTAGGTGGGAGTCCTAGAGGCCCTTAGTTACGACTTAAATCCTAGTTAGTCATCCAAAATGGTTTCATTGAGGGAAAACCTAAAATAAAGGTTATCATGGATTTATGGACACCTTAGAGGTTATAATATTGGTTGTCTTCTGGTTTTTAGATTGATTCATGGAAGGTGATCAACTTTTTCAATATAATCATGGTGATGCCTTTGGTTTTCTAAAAAAGCCTAGGGTTTTCTAGTACTGAGAATATATTTGAGGGTAAAGAGAACTCGGGTGCTTGGACCAGTTGATCCATGTTTTTTTTGATGATTTAATTTCTGAAATTATGACATTGGGTAGTCAATCATTTGATTGATCATGGAATATATGAGGTTCTTGATTTTGATGTCGAGTTTCAAGGGAGCTCCTATCATGTTAAGAACTAACATTCCACGAATAACAATTAGCTTCTCCTTATTTATGGAAGACTCATGGAAGCATGAGTCAGGTCTTGATCATGTGGTACAAGAGGCACACCCACTTTATATGGAGAGTTTATTTCACACCAGATCCATATGGTAAATGGTTAATATGTAACATCGAGAGAGACTAGGTATGAGTTGAGATCATCATTTTCAGTTATGACGCTTGCAAGCAGGGTGACCCGGATCTTTGGTTAAATTAGAGGAATTTTCCCTATGAGTAGATATACTTTGTATATACATATAATTACTTGAGATAGTTGACCCGTGATTGAGCATGGATATGTATTGTTGGGAGATGTGTTTTCAGAAGTTGTTAAAAAGAAAATTGTGTCCTATTAGAGTGGGTGTGGATCAGGGAGAGTAATACATGCCTATCGATGAGATCATAGAATACTCATAATTTAGAGGAAATAATGCACTATATCTTGACATAATCCTTAATATTCCAGGAGAGTTTTGTATATATACCAAGCTACCTAATCATATATTTTTTTGATTTATGGATGGAATCCTTAAGAGTTGAACTTGAATTGAATTTTGAATTAAGACATAAGGTGGGGAGTACCTCTCTGGCCATTTGAGGGTAGTAAACCCTGTTGTTTATTGAATCTAAAAAAATTATGTGAGAAAATATTCTTAGAAGGTCAGAAAGGGTGATGGTTAATGTTCATGTCACTACTCAGGGATGAGTGGGTTTGTAGCCATGAAATTTCTTATGTCCAAGGATGGATGCCATATGAGATATGTTAATAATAAATTCATTTAACTGATGTGATATTAGGTATTCACTTAAGGTGGGAAGAATGAAATTTGTCACTGATAGGTGAACCACATGTGGGGAGGTTCATGGGAATTTGAGGCCGGTCATTGGATAGTCGTTTGTCTCACTTATGACATTAAATAATTGAAATAATGCACATCTATATTTATTTGAAAATTCCATGTACAGGTTTTTGTATGAACTTGGTAAAGTTTGAGCATGGTCGTTTGGCCTAAGATAGATTTTGATGATCTATGAATGTCAGATCATTTTTTAACTGATTCTTGATTTATAGAATGATGATAGTTTTCGAACAAATGATTGTTTATCCAAGATATGTCATCAGAATTAGGTTATTATCATTGGTGAGTGCTCTCAAAGAAATCATGGCGTGCCTTCAATTAAATATGCTAGTATTAGGTTTTAGATGCATCGACTAGTAAATTCGATTGTTTTTTTTGAAAAAAATCATCCAGAAGTGGCTTGGATTTTTATATCTATTTGGTTGAATGTTTTGTTTAGAAAATGCATCATGCATGCCATACGGTGAGATGGGTGTAGTTTAAAGGCAGGTCTTGGTTTTTCAAGTAAAAGATGGCGTGATTGGGATAAATGTAATCAATTATATTTTGACCATTCAGATCAATATTAAAATCAAATAAGTAGTGTCTCTAGGATGTGAAGGATGTTATTTTGTAGGAAATTACAATAGTTTATGTACCGTGGCTTGGAATTGTCTATTTAAAGCTAAAACATGTGGTTAGAAGTTCCATAATCTAGTTGGTGAAGGAAATTATGAATTGATCACGTCTCGAGTCAGATGGGCTCAAGTAATCCCCCTATTAATGTTTTGTGGGTAGTCACAAGCATTGGATCGAGTTTTAATGGCTTTAATTCCATTCATTTAAAGTGATTATTAGAGGTTAATTTTTTGTTTGAAAATAAAGCATGGCATTTTAATATAAAATTTACTCTCTAGTTAGGACTTATTATGCATTCAATATTCCCAAGGCTTATAAGTGATGAGAGGTTCTTAGGTGGGTAGGTTCTAAGATCCTTTGTTTTGAACCTGGTTAAAAATTCTAATGGAATTTGAGTTCTTGTTTAGTGTATGGGACAAATATTAAACCTATCCTTGGAATGGAATCTTGAGAGTTAAAACTCATTTAAATGTTTTTTAGGATGGGGTGTAAGGTTTAAGAGTTATCTCATAATACCAGATGAGTTTTGAGGGCATCGAGATTTGGAATCTTGGTTACTTTAATGATAAGGGAGGGTCTTGGTTAACACATAGTTACTGAAAAATCATATACCTTGACTATGCGGCCTTTTTGGGGTGTCATATGGTTTGTAAAACTATGCTCCTTAGGCTGGAAAATTGTGTGAGAAGTCTATAAAAATGTTTGAGGTGATCACACAGGTTGCATATATTTTTTGTAACAGTTTGCTTAGCTATGTGAGAGGGTTTCCTCGGGATAGTAGGAATGAAAATATTGTGTTTTATTTGTCAAACCATGCAGGTTGGCTATGTAATATGTGGAATCCCAAGTAAATTATACCACATGGTTAGGAAAACCATGTTCCCATTAAAAATGTGTAAAATTACATTTTTACATTTCATAATTTAACCTTTCACCACTAATTTTTTCTCTTATGCACACAAATTGTCTCTCCCATGGGTTTCTCCCTTTTAGTTATCATCCTAGGCATGGTGAGATATCACTCATTTTTGAAAAAAAATTGATCACTTTGTATTTCATTGGATCACCCTTGGTTAGTATATCATTCCTCTTGTTTATTTTCTCATTTTCTATTTATGTATTTGATGCTATTTCAATGTGAGATCACATGACCTATATTTAGAGAGTTTGTCGATTATTTTTATTATTCTCATTCTAGATCAAATCAAATACAAAAAATGGATGATTGAATCATCCTAATCACAAGGTAGGTGGTCTTTATGCCTTCACTTTTAAGTCACATCATTTATAAAACGTGCCATTGTGTCATGCACTAAATTCTCCAATGTGTCACCTCCTAAAGGTTTAATTAATTTAAATAAATTTTTAGAATCTTCAAATTCATTTTCCTTGAGACCCAATTCCACTAATGAAGGTTTTCTACCTCAATGCGAACCACCCCTTTGGGAGGGTGGGCATAAATTCCCATGAATTCTTTGTTGTGCTTATGTAATTGATCCAACCTTGAGATATGATGAGTTTCCACACAATTAGTGGGACTAATAATTTAATAAAGGAACCCTTAAATTTCTGAATACCATTAATTGACCCCTCAGGTCCAATTAAAATACAATTGGTTAGTGTTAATAATTGAATTTAAATGGGGATCATTTAATTAAATGAATCACGTTGAGTTATATATTGGAATGAAAACCTACATAGCCCCTTATTAATTATAATGTATGGTTATGACCACTAATAACATAAATAATTATAAAACCATTATAATTATTAAATTAAAGTAGAATAGATAAACTAAATGTGGTGGTTAATGGATTAAATGTAATTTGAATGGAATGACCGTGTCACTTGGTCTTGTTGGGCACTTATAAAATGAAATGTCTAAAAGTATGTTTGAATTATTAAAAGGTGTGGGTATTTACCCTTTTACAATGTTTATTAATTAAAGGAAACATGCCTCTATATTTATTACCTTGAGAATCACTTTAATTATGATAAATAATTCAATGGATGGGCTGGTTAGGCTCTTTAGATTAAATTAATTATAAATGATTAAGTGGTGTTGGACATGACAATCATCACTATTTAGTTTTAATTGTTGGACATGATGTTACTCTTAATTATTTGAATGTATTATATGATACATTACTTATTGTTATTATTAGAAGTTACTGGACACAATATTCCTTATAATTACTATTGGATGTTGTTGGCCATTCCACCCATTCTCGTTACATATTGAATTGTTGGGAATGGCGCCCTATATCATTATATACTAAACTATTGGGAATGGGGCCCTAAATCATTTCTTATTATATTTATTGGTCATGGGAACCTTTCTTTTTAAATTATTTAGTTGTTGGGAAAGGAGGACTATGTCATTACTTATTGAACTATTGGTTATGAAAACCATATAATTGATTATTAGAGATGTTGGGATTATAACCCCTTCTCATTTTTATTGAATTGTTGGTAATGTCGCCCCATATAATTAATAATTGTATATATTGGGAATCGATGCCCATGTCATTACTTATTGATTTATTTATCATGCAAATCCATATCATTACTAATTGAATGTGTTTGGCATGGAACCCCATACCATTTTTTATTTAATCATTGGACGTGGCACCCTATATCATTTCATATTGAATTCCTATCCATGGTTCCCCTTATCGTTACTTCTAATTGAAAGTGTTGGGAATGGGGGAACTTATTTTACTATTTTTATTATTAGTTAAATGGTTGGGAATTGGGGACCTTATCAATTACTAGTATTTTTTGGAAATGAAACCAATTGTCCTTTGGTTTAAATGTCTGGAATGACGCCACTCTTTTGGTAATGAAACCACCTTATGTTTATCATAATATAGTTATTCCATAGTTTTCTACCATGGGTTATAAGTCTATTTATATTAATGTATAGGTTCATAGAATTTTCTTCTTAGGATGAAGGAGGTGGTATGAGATGGGTTGCTTGTGGGGAACCTGATCCGACATAATTTATTTATTTAACTACCTACATTATTATACCCACACACTATAACATTTTATTTTAATAGTCTGGATATGCATTATACACCATTCGTGGTGGCCTACTGAGTTTTATTCACACCCTGTTTAGGACTCTATTTTGTGCCTGAATAGATATCATGGTTGTAGGTTAGGATTTTGGATTTTGATTACTTATTATTACTTATTAGTGACTAGGACATGACATGAAGCTAAAAAATGAGAATTTACTTAGGTTTACTATAATATTTTTTGTTTTTCAGTCTAGTACTATAATATTAAATATATTTTTTCTGATGAATAAATTATATTTATTGCTTGAAATTTTTCTAAATTGATGGATTATTTGGTGCTGTCCAAGAAATTTGTTATGATTACTATTATTGTTTCATTATATATCTTTTACTTCCTTTATTTATTATTTCTTCTACTATATTTATTATTGATACATAGGGTCTCCCCACAATACCATATTTAGACACTTGCTTCTGGTATTCATCCTCCGGTATAAGGGGAGGCATGCTTGAGGCCTTACAACTACCGGTTCGTCGAACTGTTATAGTTTTTCCCAGGTTGGGATGTTAAATATTTTATTCTAATAAAAAAAACTTCATTTCATAATTTTCTTTAAATATGATATCACAAGGTAAAATTATGTTTTATATTGATTTTTGAGAAATATAAATCTTATTTTGTTAATAATAATCTTATTAATGGTATGTAAATAGATTACATTAATAATTTTATCACAAACATTATTTTTACACTTGAAAATAATTGTTTTTTGTAAAAATGAGTTTTTATTCATTAAATGATCAAATTTTAAAATTAATTTTTCTTACAAATATATTTTATTTTGAAAAATGGATTTCATATTTTACATAAATATTATTTAACATTTCATATTTTACTATTAGTGAATAAAAGTGATTAAATTAGGTAAAAATAAGTTACCACAATAAAAAAATGGTAAAAGCAAAAATCTACATGTTAAGGACTTAGAAACATGTTTAAAAGATGTGTGAAAATGTGTGGTTGAGGATATATTTCCTTTAAACATTTCCTACTCAATAATTTTCCTTAATTTTATACACTTGACTCTTTAATAGTGACTTTATCTTTTATATTATCATAAAACATCACTCCCTCCACTTATAAAAGGAGACACCAGCACCCCACCTCTCCTCACACCCCAAGCCTCATAGGTTCATCTAAAATCTACCCAAATAACTTCGTAACACTAAAAGACACTTATTAATGGGTATTCTATTCTCAAATAACCACCTCTAGAAGAATTAATCTTTTCTAAAGGATCTATTCCAATTAGTATGGGGTTTTGAGAACTTTTAGATAAGTGGGTTTTAATGTATGAGTTTTTACATCTCAATTTTGCATCATTTAAATATGATATATATTAACCACTTGTTTCTTTTTTTGAGAATACATTGAACATGGATTTATTTTTTCATAGTTTTTCATACAATATATGTGATTTTCAAATCAATATCATGATTGAACTTTCATAGTTTTTTAATTTTAAAGATAACAACGACTTAAGGTTTTTTCTGTTAACTCAAACCCCATTTCTTTGATTCATAATGTATCATATTGAACTTACTACTTCTATTATTGGTTTCATATACACTAATATTTAATATTCTAATTTCTCTTTATTTCTAGGAAAAATGACACTTGTTTCAAATCATCCTCCTCTATGAATTTATTTTATATAAAGGTATAACATTGATAAGAATAATTCACATTATTTTTATCAATTATTTTTTACCCCGGTTAATTTTTTCCCTTCATATAATGTTATGATTTATATTTGTAAGTATAATTATGTGTTATGTAATTTTATCTTCATAATTCCCTGCTACTATTTTCAAAATTATGTTTTATTATTTTTTTTATTATATTGGTTATCGATAATGGTATTTAAAAATATAAATAAGTTTTCCTATAAATTCATAATCAAATGTTTTATCATACAATAAAAATTAACTTTAAAATTACTCCTTGAAACTATTAAACTTTTCTGTACTTAGAACCCACTATGTCATGAAAACTATTTTCATACCCATTAGTTATCATAACCCCTTCATATCCTATGAGAATTCCAAGGAAAACTCAAGTCCTCGACGTGAGTAGTATCAACTACTTTGTTTTTATTTTTAATTATATTATTTGAAATTTTTAATAAAAACTATAATATAATGATATTAGAATTATTTATATAAATTAGTATTAATACATTAATAGAATTACAATTTATTATTCATATAACCTAATATCAAGAAAAAAAATTGATGTTCATGCATTGTGTGGACTACTGCCTCCATGATGCAACATGTTTCATTTTCCATCACTACCTTACAAGAATATATTTATGGATGGAATTAAAGGATAAATAAAGTTTTTAGGATATCATTAAGGTTCTAGTATGAAAAATTAGTAAACTTATTAATGATAAGATTCACAATCATCATTAATTTAATCATTTAAAATAAGTGTATTAAGAGGTTAAACTTTTATTCAAATTGTTTAATATTTTAATATCCATTACATATTCTTATAATTGCATAAAATTTTTATATATCACACTAATTAACACTAATTAATAACATTATGCTTCTAATGTAATTATATTATAATAAAACCACCCCATAATTATTCATTAAATCGGGGTATGTTCATGTTTGGGTCGATTTATTCACCTATAGAAAAAAAACTATGAATTTATATCATGAATTACCATGGGAACATTTTCACTAGTTTAATACAATATAATTTTTTATATAATTATTTTCTTATTTTATAGAAATTACATAAAAAAATAATTTATTAATTAAGAAAACACCATTCGATTGTTAAGAATCACCAAAACATGCTTGTTGCCGATATAATATTCAACGATAAGGAATAAAATAAACAAGAAAGGAATTTTAAACATAATAATTTTTTATAAAACCAAAATAAAATTATAATTAATGAACTAGTAATGATTAATATTATATGATTAATGAATATAGGCACCACAATTGTGAAAATGTTATAAACGATCAAAACAATATACACCTGATATGAAAAATTGGAAGAATTTATGTATATAATGACAATTTATGAAGAGTATAAAATGAAAATGGATATGTATTGATTTGAATTAATTTATTAGGATATAAATTCTTGTGATATAGTAGGTTAATTTATGTTCATAGAAGTCAAGACAAATGGTAAGGTTCTTTCATCTCAAATTCCTCTCTTTGGGATATGTTTGGTATTATTAACCTAATTTACTTTATGTTATGTATAAAATAGATATTTGATATGTTATATCATGAAATTAATTTATACATGGAATTTAAAGATTAATTTTAGGACATATATTTCAAGGGTATTTGATTGAATTATAACCCATTCAATATGTGGGGTTTTTTCATCATAATTTTTCATTCTTTTAAACTCATGTTATATTCACTAACTATTTATTTTTTGCGTGGTGTATATATTTACATGGAATAATATTACTATATTAATCATATAATTTAAGGTATTTAAAAGTTTATATTTTTATCCTTCCATCATATTTATTTGATTTAAGAGTTACCAAAACCAATGTAAAATTCAAACATTTCCATGGCTGAAAAACTATAACAACCCTGCTCTTTATTTCCCACCGAAACATAATTTATTACGTAAACTTTCACTTAAGAAAAATCTGAGGATCTATAGGTCTAGTTTCTTGGTAAATTAGGAACATTACATGATGACTTAAAACATGAGACACAACTTATTTATTGAAAACTTACTTTACATGACCACTACATTCCCTCGTACTTAGCATTGCATGAGATAACATGAGGACATGCATAAAAAAGGGCGATATATAAATCCCCACAAGGAAGTAAACAAGGAATAACATGAATAGTACAATACATGTTAGGCAATAGGTATATCAATGAAGCAGAAGACAAACATGAACACAAAGGCATGATATAGCATGATTATAATAACATGGAAATGTGGAAACAACACTTAACATGGTATTATCATGAGACAAGGATAATTACACATGGAGCATGAGTGAACCCTCATTGAACTTTAATTATCATGAGTAAACCCTCATTTCAATTTATGTATCATGATACTAATCTTTACCCAATGCATTGGAGCACTATCAGGACGCACCCTTCTTAATCATTACATTTCATGCATAAGTGTTCCATATAGATCATATAACATGGATTCATTAAACATAATAAAATATTCCATGATAAAGTAATGTTTAATTAATACATGAACCTTTATAATCAATAATTAAATGTGCATAAAGGTGAATACCCTTTATAGAAAAATGGGCATAGTATTCACTACATAATGACTTTGGCTTGGAAAATCGTGGTTCAATTTTGGCAGTATAACGACGTGACATAAGAATTTATAAAACTGTTTGATGAGAGATAAAGGGGTGTATCATCATATTTCCATGAAATGGATAGTAAGGGGGTAATGTAGATACATTTCACAACATAATTAATGGAATTTGGATTCATAATACAATAGAATTGCTTGAATGTAAATGGGGAGAGAGAAATTCGTTACGGAATTTTGGCATGGTAACAGGTGTACATGGGAGACATTAATGATAGTTAAAGGTGTATATCATCATTCAAACAAAAATAGGAAATTATGGGGGACGTTTTAAATCATACCCCAATATTTATAATTTAAATTAAAAGGGAATAACAATATTAATAAACTTGGATCAATTGAGGAAGGAAGAAATCCCTTACTTTAAAGTGTGATCCCAAAGGCTTGGGAGAGGATTGAGAGAGGATTATTGGGAGCTTGGGGCGCCTTGGGAGGATTATAGTGATAGGAGGGAAGATGTTGGTCGAACTCTAAGAGATTTTAGTGAAGATGAAGTGGGGGCTTGTGTAGATTTATATTGGAAAAGAGAGGGAATTATTTATTACTTAGGTTTTGGACCCAACACATTAAACTAATCAAAACCACAAACCATCCCATGGTTTTTGCCAATTTTTTTTTTCAAAGGGGAGTGGAAAAAAAATTTTATAAGGAAAATGGCCTAAATTCTTAAAATACTAGGATTTCTTATCTGGAGGTGAGTCACACTCTCAAGGAAATCAATTTAAAAAGTAAAAATGTTTTATAAGTCATGGAGGGTCCACTAAATCTTTGTAAAATGAATCAAACAAACCTAAAATCACATTATTAGAATGGTAAGACATATATTGGACTAACACAAAGTTTATAGTACTTTATTAAATCACTATTGGGTAATTATGATGTCATAAAACACATTATATAATTAAATAGTAATTAATTTTTCCCCAAAAATTATGTTGTCTCAAAAAATTATGAAAAATTCACCGTTGGATAATATTTATGTCCTGATTCCAAAAATAATATTAATTTTATCTACTTAATTTTATAAATAAGTGAATTTTTACTTTTAAAATAAAAACCGATATTTATAAAAAATTTATGGGTTTTGACAAAAACAGCTTTCAAACCATAATAAAAATTACAATTGTATTCATAAAAATAATAAAATAATAAAATAATTTATAATTAATAAAAATTAATTTAGTAATAATAACATTTTATTAAAATATTATTTAATTCCAAAAATCCATTAATTTATCGAAATAGATTTCTTAATTGAATATTAACTAAAAATACTATTTTAGATTTAAAAAACATTTACAAAGTAATAATAATAAAATGAATATATTTTATTTATACAAAATAATGTACATAATCATAGTGATAAGGTATTGTTACATAACCCCTTATAAAACCTGCATAAGACCTGAGGGTAAGGTGGGCGATGGTGGAAGACTCTTGGGGTGGCTTGAATAACATCACTCGGGTTGTAATCTCTATAAACTTCCACTTCTCACATAGGCTATTCCGTTTGAGCTTAACTTGTTTAAGCTCGGATTGGGATCAATGAAGAGAAAATCCCTATGACACCACCTCCTTTCCAAGCTCTAAAAAATGGGCTTCTTACAAAGTAATTCTAATGGATGAGACCATCGCTTCCTTTGTTTGAGTAAATTGGATTTGTTAAAGACTAATATTTATACTAATCATATGATCACTGTTCAATGGCTATATTAGAAATGATAACAATTATTAAAGGTTTTTTGAAATCCAAAATTATAAAACCAAATAAGTTCATATGTTATAAAACCACAATACATTTAATTATATCAAGAGGAATTTTCATTAATAAATGTTTGGGTTGTTACAATCTCCCCCCACCTTAAGAAATTTCGCCCTCAAAATTTCCTTTTTCCACACTAAAACAGATGTGGGTATATCTGCCTCATTACTTCCTCTGGTTCCCACATTTCCTCTTCAAACTTGTGGTTTCTCCACAACACTTTCATGAGGGGCATTGTCTTATTTCGTAGAACTTTTCCCCTATGATCTATGATCTTCACCAGCTTCTCTTCATAGGAGAGGTCATCCTCCAATGGTAAAAACTTTGGATTGAGTACATGTGATGGGTTTGGTATGTACTTCTTCAAAACTGATACATGGAATACATCATGTATTTGAGATAGGTTCTATGGGAGTGCTAGTCGATAGGCCACTGCTCCAATGCGATCAATAATCATAAAAGGGGAAATGTACCTGGGACTAAGCTTTCCATTATTCCCAAGTCTCATAACTCTCTTCCACGATGATATGCAGAGGAATACCATGTTTCAGACAACAAACTATAGGTATCATTGACGATTATAAACATAGATCTTTTATTGAATCTGAGCATCTTTAATGTACTGCTCAATGCTCTTAACCTTCTCCAAAATTTCGTCAACCATTTCTGGACCTAGGTGTTTTCGCTCCCCAACTTCATCCCAACAAGCTGGTGTTCTGCACCTCTTCCCATAAAGGGATTCAAAAGGATCCATTTGGATACTTTAGTGGAAAATGTTATTATAAGAGTACTCAACCAGAGGAAGATGTTTATCCCATCCTCCTTTGAAGTCCGTTTAGCATGCTCTCAAAATGTCCTCAAGTGTTTGGATAGTCTGCTCAGATTGGAAATCAATTTGAGGATGATAATCTATATTGAATCTCAGATCAGTATCCATAGAATGTTGAAAACTCTTCCAAAACTTAGAGGTGAATCTTGGATCTTGATCTAATATAATCGATAGTGGTACTCCATGAAGCCTCACTATGTCTCTAATGTATATCTGTTCCAGTTGATCCAGTGAGAAATCTTACCGAATTTCAATGAAGTGTGGAGTCTTTGTAAGATGACCCACAACAACCCAGATATAATTATTTCTTTCGGATGTCTTCGGATGTCCGGTGACTAAGTCCATTGTGATTTTCTCCCATATCTATTATGGTATGGGTAATGGTTGACTCATACCTTTAAACTTATTCCTCCCATCCTTCAATTGCTGAAATACTAGTCACTTCGATGTATACTCAGATATCTCATTATTCATGTTATCCCACCAATAATGCTCTCAAAGATCTCGATACATATTTGTGTTTCCTGGGTGTATGGAGAAATTCAAACTATGTGCATCATCCAAAAGTTATTTAATTAACTCTGGATTTGATAGAACACATATTCTTGACCCAAATATCACAATTCCTTCTTCATTGACATTGAACTCTTAATATTCCCCTTTTCTGATAGCTTCCACCTTCTTCTAAATTCCCACATCATCCTTTTGAGCATCCTTTAACCTTTCCAAAAGAGACAGTTGAGCAATCATTTGTGAAAGGATTGATGATGTTACCTTCTTTGTGATTCCCATTTCTATCTTCATCAAATCTAAGAAGATTGGATCCTTTTCAATTCTCATCAATGATAAAATTTCTAGGTCCTTTCTATACAGAGCATCCTCCTCCTAGTTCCCTTTTTCAGGGTGGTAATGGATTGAGAAGCCATAGCCTTTGATCAGATCTTACCATCTTTGTTGGATCATATTCAAATCTTTCTGTGTGAATATATACTTGAGGCTTTTTTGGTCCATATATATTTCACACTTCTCCCCAAATAGGTAATTCCACCAAATTTTCAAAGAAAAAATTACTACAGCCAACTCCAGATCATGTTTTGGATAGTTTTACTCATGAAATTTCAATTGACATGAAGCATAGACAATGACTTTTTCATTTTGAATCAACACACAACCCATGCCCTTCTTTGAAGCATCACTAAATACAACAAAAAGTTCTCCACTTGTGGGTAATGTGAGCACATGAACATTGATAATCCTCCTTTTCAACTCCTTAAAGCTCTCTTTGCATTCATCACTCTAAGAAAACTTTACTCTGTTCTGAGTTATCTTGGTAAAAGAGTTAGAAAATTGTGAGAAATTTCTCACAAATCAGCAATAATATCTAGCTAACCCAAGAATCTACAGATATTCGTTACTGATGTTGGCCTCATCCATCCCTCAATTGCAGCTATCTTGGAGGGATCTATAGATATCCCATTGCTTGTGATGATATAACCCAAGAATGAGACCTCCTTTAACCAGAACTCACACTTTCTATACTTTTCATAGATATTCTCATTTCGCAAGGTCTCTAGTATAGTGCTTATATTATAATATCATCTATAAACATTACCACAAATTTTTCGAGGTAATCTCTAAACACTCTATTCATCAAGTTCATGAAGATTGTGGGAGCATTAGTGAGTCTGAAAGGAATTACTATGAATTAATAGCGACTATACCTTATATGAAAAGTAGTCTTGGAGATATCCTCCTTCTTCACCATTACTTGGTAATATCTTGACCGAAAATCCACCTTGGAGATGTATTGTGCTCCATGTAGCTTATCGAATAAGTCATTAATTTGGGGAATAGGATACTTGTTCTTAATCATGATTTCGTTGATCTCATGATAATCAATGTAAAGGCGCATTGACCCATCATTATTCTTGATGAAGAGGACTGGTGCACCCCATGGTGAATCACTTGGGTGTATAAACCCTTTATCCAAATTCTTCTGTATTTGTTTCTTAGACTCCTCAAGATCCACAAAAACCATTCTATATGGATTCCTGGATATTGTAAATGCCCTGGGTATAAGGTCAATTGAGATTTCAACATCTCTTCTAGGATGAAGACCAGGAAATTCCTTGAGAAACACTTCAACGAATTCCATCACAATAGGCATGTATTCAAAGATGGTTGATTCCTTAGAATCAATCATCTGATCTAGATAAACGTGATCATAGGGAAGTAATATACACACTTGAGATGATGGTGCTAAATAAGATTCATCTTCTTCTTTGCACTTGTATAGAATCAGGGGTCAATTATCCATATGGAAAAAGATTTACCTCTCATAACAATTTATGTTGGATCTATATAAGGAAAGCCAATTCTTGCCAAGAATTTCATCAAATTTCACCGGAGGGAGTATGAAGAGGTTGTCTGGAATGTTTAATCCACGAATTGTGACAGGGGAAGAGTTATGTTCATGGGATGAAATGATTTCCCCATTTTATGTACTCACTAACATCATTACTTCAATGATTTGTGGTGGTGTTGGGATTATTCTACTAAACATTCAAGATAAAAAAAATGCGTAGAACCAGAATAAAAAAGTATGTTTTATATTCTTGAATGAATAACTATCATATCTATCACCACTTCATTTTCGGGGTTCACTTCGGAGGTGGTGATGAAAAAATCTCTCCCTTTCTTCCTTGGAGGTTGTTGGTTGCCCTAAAAAACCCTTGGATTAGGGAACTGGTTTGCAAAATGCCCTGGTTCTTTGCAGTTGAAGCAATGAACAAAACTTTGAGGGTCAAATGGAGCGTTCTTCTCCTTTTTCACAGCCGTAAGTTTCTCTTATCAGTAGTTAATAGCTAGGTCTCCTTCTCTTCCACACCTAAAGCACTTCCTCATCCCCTTCAGTAAATTTATGGGGTGCTTCTTTCTACACCTTTGGCAAGTGGGGTGCTGGATTTTCATAGCATCGTTATATTTATCCACCATACCACTAGAATTGAAGTCTAAATTATGCTTCTTATCCCCATGATACCCCTGATATTAAATGATCTCCATTTCGACTTTGAGGGCATGTCCGACAATTTCTTCATAGCTCTCAAAGTCACGGATTGCTAGGGCTTTCCGTAGGCGAGGTTTCAGCCCACCAAAGAAGCGGTCAACCTTGCATTCAAGGGGGGGGGGTAACGAAAAAGTGGGAGGCATATAATGCAAGCCTTGTGAAGTTTTCCTTGTATAATCCGATGGATTCGTCATCTTTTTTCTTGAGGGAAGGGAATTCCCTTTTCCATCTTAACCTGGATGGTGTGTGGAAAATATTTATCAAAAAACATCTTTTGGAAATCCTTCCATTCTAATTCCTTGATCTCTTCCTCAAGTTTCATATTTTTGATCAATGTCCAACATTGATCAGATTCACATTCCATATGATAAGTATCCAAAAGAACCTTCTCTTGTTCGGAACATTGAATGATGGAGACGATATTTTCAATGGTGTTGATCCATGGTTCGGTGATTGAGGGATCAGATGATCCATTAAAAGTAGGAGGCCTTTGTCTCATGAAGCCCTCGACTGAGACTTATTCTTTCTTGGGGGGGGGTGACCATTCCTCTTGACCCATGTTTCTATTCAAAATTTGAGACAACTGAGAGAGTATTGTGACAAAGTTCGCAATTCCCACTCCCATTGGATTGGAAATCTCATTAGAATAGTCATCACATTTATCTTCACATCAGTTATTAGCCTGAGTCCCATATTACATTCCATTGGCTGGAATAAAAGGAAAGTTTAGGGTAACACATAAAGGGTAATATAAGGACAAAAACATATGACTTAAAAATAACTCTTATTTCCTTAACATGTGAATCTAAAGGCTTCAATCTATGTTATCCATGATCTACTTCCCAACATATATTATTGGGGGTATTTTTTTATTCCCTTAATAATGGTTTGTAATAAGCTTATGAATTTACTAAAGAATATCCCCCAGGATTTTCATAACCAAGAGTGCAACAAGGCCCATTGTCGTGTACCAGGATACCCCGAGTCAAGCCTGGAACTCTTTGTCGGAGTTTTCACTCATAGGTACATCTGTGCTAGAGCTGCCTCTACCAGCTCGTATCTAGATAGGGATGAATTTTCTTGATAAACCACTTACTCAATAATCACAAAAACTTAGGGATGTTTTTATTATACTTAGTATTATTCCTAAGGCTTGCAGTATGGGTTTCTAAACCTAATACCAAAAATAACTAAACCTCCCTTTGATACCAACTATAACGACCCTACTCTTTATTTCACACTTAACATAATTTATTACATAAATTTTCACTTAAGACAACTCTGAGGATCAAGAGTTCTAGTGTCTTTGGAAATTAGGAACATTACATAACAACTTAACAACTTAAAACCTAAAACGCAACATCATTATTGAAAACTTCCTTTACATGACCACTACATTCTCTCGTACTTAGAATTGCATGGGATAACACGAAGACATGCATAAGAAAAGGGTGAGATATAAAGACCAGTAAGGGAGAAAACAAGAAATAACATAGAAAATACAATACATGTTAGTCAATAGGCATATCAATGGAGCATAAGAGAAACATTAACATAAAGTCATGATATATCATGATTATCATAACATGGAAATGTGGTAATAACACTTAACATGGTATTAGCATGAGGAAATGCCTCATTGCACATGTAGCATGATTAGACCCTCATTAAACATGAATTATCATGAGTAAATGATCCTTGAACTTGACTTATGACAAAAATAATCTTTACCCAATGCATTGGAGCACTATCAGGGCACACCCTTCTAAATCATTTCATTTCATGCATAAGTGTGCCTTATAGATCATATAACACAGATTCATTAAAAAATCATCACTTATTCCAGAATAAAGGAATGTGGAATTCATAAATGAAAATATATAATCAATAAGTAAATGTGAATAAAGGTGAATACCCTTGATAGAGGAAATGAGCATGGTATTCACTACACAATGACTTTGGCTTGGAAAATTGGGATTCAATTTCGGCAGCAAAACGACATTGCATAAGAATTCCTAAAAATTTTTGATGAGAGAGAAATGGGTGTCTAATCACATGTAAATGAAATGGATAGTAATTGGGTCATATATATACATGTCCCAACATAAGTAATGGAATCTGGATTTATAATACAAAAGAATTGCTAGAATGTAAATGAGGAGAGTGAAAATCGTTACGGAATTTCGGCATGGTAACAGGTGTACACGAGAGGCTTTAATGAGAGAGAAATGGGTATCTCATAATTCAAACATAAATTGGTCAGTATGGGGGGGGTGAAAAATCATACCTCAACATTTATAATTGAAATTAAAAGGGCATAACAATATTAAGAAACTTGGATAAAATGAGGAAGGAAGGAATCCCTTACTTGGAAATGTGATACCAAAGGCTTGGGAGAAGCTTGAGAGAGGCTTCTTGGGAGCTTGGGGTGACTTGGGAGGATTATATAGATAGGAGGTCCCAAGATTGGTCGAGCTCTAAGGGCTTTTAGTGAAGAGTATGCAAGATATTGGGTGGGTTTATATAGGAAAAGAGAGAGAATTCTTTATTATTTATGTTTTGGACCCTACACGTTAAACTAATCAAAACCACAAACCATCCCAGGGTTTTCCCATGTTTTTTTCCAAAGGGGAGTGTAAAAACAATATTTTATAAGGCCAATATACTAACTTCTTAAAATATTATGATTTCTTATGTGGAGGTGAGTCATGCTATCAAGGAAATCAATTTAAAAAGTTAAAAAGTTTTATAAGTCTTGGAGGGTCCCACTAAAGCTTTTTAAAATTAATAAAACAAACCTAAAAATCACATTATTTTAATGGTAAGACATATATTGTCCGAAAAACTTGTTTATATTATATTATTACATTACTATCGGGTCATTATGATGTCATAAAAACACATTATATAATTAAACGGTATTTAATTTTTTACCCAAAAAATCGACTATCTCAGAAAATTATGAGAAATTCACCGTTGGATAATTTCGACTTCCTGATTACAAAAATAATATTCATTTTATCTAAATAATTTTATAAATATTTTAATTTTAATTTTTAAAATAAAAATCGGCATTTATCGAAAATTCATGGGTTTTTGACAAAAACAGCTTTCAAACCATAATAAAAATTACAATTGTATTCATAAAAATTATACAATCATTAATAATTAATAAAGATTAATTTAGTAATAATAATATTTTATTAAAAAACTATTTAATTCCAAAAATAAATTAATTCATCGAAATGGATTTCTTAATTGAATATTAACTAAAAATACTATTTGTGATTTAAAAACCATTTAAAAAGTTGGAATAATAAAATGAATGTATATTATTTATAAAAAATAATGTACATAATAATAGTGATAGGGTCTTGTTAAATAACCCCTTATAACAGTGGCATAAGACCAAAGGGTAAGGTGTGCGACAGTGAAAGACTCTTGGGGTGGCTCAGATAACATTGCTCGGGTGGTAATCTCTATCAACTTCCACTTTTCACGTAGGCGGTTCCGTTTGATATTAACTTATGGAAGCTTGGCTTGGGATTGGTCAAGATCAAATCCTAATGATTCCACCTCCTTTCTAGGATCTGATAAATGTACTTAGTATAGAGTAGTTTTACTAGATGAGGCCATCGCTTCCTTTGTCTGAGTAAATTGGTTTTGTTAAAGCCCTATTTTTATACTAATCATGTGATCACTGTTTAATAGATATATTAGCAATGGTAATAATTCTTAACTGTATTTTGAAATCCAAAATCATAAAACCAAATAAGTGAATATGTTATATAATCATAAGACATTTTTATTATGTCAAGAGTAATTTTCATTAATAAATGTTTGGGTCGTTACAAAATCCAACCTATGTTTTGGTATATTAAAAGTGTTTGTAAATTCCTAGAAAATACATCCCTATTTAGATATTGGAAATTGGATGCATCTATGGTACAAATTCACAAAGGATTAATCACCTTGGAAAGGGTTGGTTTATAATTGAATCAATCATCACAATAACATATGATGAGTGGCCCTAAGACTACACACCCAGAGAGACACTCCTAGGGGATATGCTTTGGAATATTCACTCACTCTTAATTGAACATGATGAAGGATTTTTAATACCATTTACTTGATCTCATATCATGTCAAAACTATTAAACCCAATTAATATCTTCCATGGATTACTCAAGAAGTTTAAAGTACCCAAACTCCTGTATTTCTTTGAGGAGGGTACTTCAGGTTAATTTGATGATAATACATAACAAAAAATCTAATTCAGGAATGTTCTCCAAGAAATATAAATTATTATATATAATTTGGTAGTATTTATTATTTTAATTTCTCATTATATGAATATCCATGTTTTATTCAGTTAGAGGTTCCTTAGTGAATGGTATGAAAGGTATTTATAACTTTTATGAAGAAAACATTAGAGTTAATTTGGTAATGAGGTTTTCCAAAAATTATATTTCCCCTAGATGTATCAATAGAAAACATGAAGATTTTTTGGGTTTTTGGTGTATACATATTCCTATAATAGGATCATTATCTTGTAACAAGGTCTTAACAATAAGTTTTATTGTCTGACATTATGCATTCCATCAGTATGAGATCAATGATTATTTTTATCATTGTTTTAGTTTATTTTCATGGATATATCATCACCTATAACACCCTGATATTTTGTCAAAAACATATTTTTTAAATTAATATAAATTTATATATATATTTTATTACACGCAACAACAAGTTTCTTCGATAGCATGCATGACACGTGACACTGAGATTCAGTGAACCATGAAATAATTTTAAATATGTATGTTATAACCAAGAAATTAAATAAGAGGGAATGAATAGTATGAAATAATTTATGAAATATAAATACATTTTTATTAATCAATATAAATTTATTTATAAATTATATGTAAATAATCAATCATTTTTAGTAAAGTAATTATATTCATCACAAAAACGTTTTCTTTAAAAATGATTTTCTTCTTTTTTTAGAAAATATTATAATTAATTTATAGAGATTTTAGATATTTTATTTAATAAAATTAACTTCATTTTTAGAACAATAATATATAAATTGACTTATGGTTAAATTTCAGGACTTTTTTCTGAAAACATTGATTTTTCAGTGAATATTAAAATATACTGATTTTTGTAAACATATCATTTATTTTAAAAAAAAGTAATTTAAATACCCAGTTATATTATAAATTAACATAATTATTATTTATTAATATTTAATCCACTTAATTAATATTTAATAAACTTATTCTTAAATTTTAGTATTATTTTATTTTTCAGTTTAAAAAGGGCTTTTTTTCAGAATGCTGTTTTAAAGTGCATAATGTATCAACATTTTAATTAATTAAAATAATTTATAATGAGGAATGTTTTAAATTTAATTTATATGTTATATATCAATAAATTTTAATTTATATTTATAAAATGATTATTATAATACATACAGTTAATATAAAATCATATTATGTTTGAAAAAAATACACTTCTCAAAAACCCGCTTTTTTATCACACCCACGAGTTTTGTTTTAAATTTATTTTTTGTATATTTTAATTTAATTTTTTAAAAAACATCAATTTTAAATAATAATTTCAAAATTATATTAGGGTGAATTTTTCATAATTTCTAGAAAATATTAATTTTTTTGAGTGACAACGAAAAACAATGAATTTTAATTGAAAACCGTCTATTCATTTAAATTATTAAAAAAGTTAATTTATATTTTAAATTAGTTTTAATGTAAAATTAGTTCAATTATATATTCATTAACTAAATATGTTTCATTTTAATCATTTTTATATTGAAATTAGATATAAAAACTGTGTAACCATCTGAACATTTTCTCTTTGAAACCCCGCTTTCTTGTCATGTCTATTGGATAAATTTTAAATTAAAGTTTACCAATTATATGAATTAAATTTAAAAAAATAGATTGAATATTTAGAATAATAATAATTTAGATAATTTAATTATTTTAACATAATTTTTTACCAAAAATGATGTGTAAAAATTGAAAAATTTATTTACCATAGTTAACGTAAAATTGAGTTTACCAGGTTGTTAAACTAATATGATAAGGTTTAAAATAACCTAAAACTTTTAAAACACACAATTTATAAAAATATTTAAAAATAATATCATCTAGGATTTATAATGGACCATTGTTTATCCTTTTGGAAATATAAAAACATGGGTACACATTTTTTTTCAAATATTAAAATTATGCAACTCACCTCACTAATAAAAGGCCAACACTCTCCTCTCTTCCTCATACCATAAATACATTTTTATTGGAAATACCTTACAAAATCACTTGTAAATTCCCTAATATCATCCTATAATTATTATTTTGGGAAAAAATCCAACTTCAGAAGGATTTTTTTGCAAACCTAAGAAGGTTACCCGAAGAAGATGTAACGTTCTTCAATAAGAATTTTTATTTTATTTGTTCATTCACGTCCTTCAATTATTATTAAGACATGATGATATAAAAAACCTAATTATATTAAATATAATTATGTGTTTTTATATTAATTTAATTTCCTAAAACCATCTCCACTTCTATCAAATGAGTTATGAAATCATCATTTGTGTGTATGTCAGACTACCACATCACGAACTGATGTCCTTGGTTTTTCCCTTACCACAACTCACTATTGGGTAAGATGATGGACATAAACTATATATATGATATATATAACATAATTATACATATTTAGTCATTATAATATATATATATATATTAATTTCCATTCTATATGGGATATGATAACGTCGCTCAAGGGTACGGAAAACTACCACCTCATGAAGTAATGTTATTCGTTTTTCTCTAATGATTTTTATAGAAGATAGTATGAATAAATTTCATTAATTTATATGATATAAATGAAATAATTATGATATTAATTACATATTTATCATTTTTCAAATATAATATATCATTTTATTTCTCTTCTTTTCACTCATTGAAACATGATAACATCATTCATGTACGCGTGGACTACCACATTCACTAAGTGATGTAACTCTATCTTTTCATCACCACACCACTTGTATTATACATATAAATATATTTAAAGTAATAATATTGTATTTATGATTTTATTATTTTTTTATAAATATATTATATTATTTACCTCTTTTCCATAATGATCATCAAAAAATGTAAATGATACCTATGCGTATGTACGACCTACCCTCTCTATGATTGTAATATAATTCCTTTATAAGAAACATAATAAATGATTGGTCTTAAAACTGTAATTGATGTTCAAATATTATAATAGTTTCATGATTATTATTCTAGAGATTATGTAACCATGATAAAATTAAGTGGACCAAAAATAACAAATCATAACATATACAAAAAACATAGTGACTATTACCTGAAACGTGACATTAACATATAATTGTTAATAAACTAGTTATAAATGGAAAAAAGTAAATAATATATAGTATTATATATATGTAATTTTGATTCTATAATATATTTATAATAATATTATATTTGTTATATCGTTGGTTCGAACATATATGAAGGAAGTCGAGACTTAAGGTAATGGATTTCCATCTCATGATTTTACTTTTGTGAGACACATTCCATATTCACCATCTATTTATTTTATGTAGTGTATATAACATACATGAATATATTCTATGATTATTATAATTAATATTATATGGATTTACACATCCATATTAGGATCTGTCTTTCATGGGGCTTGCAATTCAAAGTTACCAATGTGGTAATGGTTTTATGCTACAACTTCATCATTTATCAAGATTGTTTATGATTATATTTCTAATGATAAAATATTATAATATATCTTTTACAAAAATCATTAATTTTTATTATACTATAGTTATTTCATGATAATAACCATTCTACCTTTATTTTCCTCTTTTCATGTACTCAATACATCAATTTGTTTAATAAAAATTATCATTTTTGTCAAAAACACTTTTTATTATAAAAATATGTATTATTTAAATGTTTTAAAAAATGTATTTAACATTTTAAAATGATTTATTATATAAAATTTTCCCCATATTTTTATTTTTTTAATTTTTCCTGAATGGATTCTTAATGTCATTTTCCAAAAAAAGCCAGATTGTATTTTACAAAATATATGAAAGGGATCTTTGTTTTTGAAAATCATGATGTGAAAAATATGTTCTAATGTCCTTTAAAATAAATTATTTCAATATCCAATTAAATTTTTCATATTTATTATCAAAGAAAAATTTTCCATTAATATTTGGTAATTTTTTAGATTTTAAGTAAATGATTTTGAAATTTAAAGGATTTTGGAAATGTTTTATGTTTTAAAAACTGTTTTTCAAAGTGGAAATTATATTTTACTCTATAAATGTTTTAAATTATATTTAAAAATTAATTTGTAAATTTTCATGTTTATTTTAAAGATAATTATTTAGAAAATATTTTATAATGTTTAGTTTTAAAAATTTATTTCCACAGAAATGTTATTTTCATCAAGAAACATTCCAAGTGATTTTTTTCTTTCAAATTAATTCTCTATCTGAGATGAAATAATTTGAGGTTAATTGTGATTTAATGGCGATATAATCCAAGTATAACATTCTTTTTCTTTCCCTTAATGTTTTATGTTTATGATTAAGAGGTGTTTATGGAAACTATTTCTCTTACACGAGTTATAACATGATAAAATTCTTATGAAACCCAATTATTTTTACACGGGTTATGCTATAATGAAATTAAGAAATGATTATGAAATATATCTCTTTTATGAAGGGTATGATTTTATGAAATTTTTATGAAACCCATTTCATTTCATGGGCTATGAAATAATGAATTTTTTATGATCATGTGACACAAACATGTATGATTTTCATTATGTGATAGATGAGACTTATATCTCCCTATAGTGCATTAGGTAAAGATTTATTTATCATGAGATATACCTGACTAAAATAAGGAGTGAACCTGATTAATTAAGGGAAATTATTAGCCATGATGGCATTGGGAGTGATCCTTGACTACTATGATGGTTTGGGGAGTGAAATAATTTCACTATGATAGAATTTGTCAATGATCCTTGAATATTGTGGAAATGATTTTCTATGCTTGTGTGTATGTCAAAATATTATGTCTTATACCGATTTTAATCCTTTATGGATCATGTTTTTTGATTCCTTTATGATTAATGTCTTATGAAGTTACAATATTTATTCCATGACACAATATTATGATCTTTTACATGTAGGGTCTGTTTTTCAGATGTTATGATCATGTTCTCATACAATTATACTGTTATTATAATTTCATATCTCCCTTGTTTACCATTACTGAGAATACAAGCTCAAATTTTATTATGTTTCCTTTACCTAGGTTATTGGTAAAGGTTTTTAAGTAGGATTAATAAAGGGTAATATCTTTAGGGAAAAAATTAAAGATATTTATTTCATTAAGAAAACTGTGTTTCAGGTTTGTAAAGGAACTAAACTATTGTGGTCCTTATTTGTGTGTTCATGTAATGTAATTAATATTCATCTAAAAAAATGAAATATCTATATATGAGAATCTTGGGTAACTGTAGTTGGTATCGGAGGAATTCTTTATCTAACCTTTTTGAAACTATGATGAGAAAACTTTAGTGATATCCCTAGGGATATTTATAAGGATATGTCTAGGGATGTCTCTAAGGATAAGTATAAGGATGTGTCAAAGTTTAGGAAAATGTCATGGAATTTTGGTAATGGATAGATAATTTGGTTTCCAATAAATTAAATCTCTATATAGATACTATAAGTAGATGTGTCTCTATCATAGAGGTACATAGGGGGTAATAACTCCAAAAAGGGTTCATTTATCCAAACTCAATCATCACCCAATGCATGAAAATGGGACTTGATGTACATCTGACATGACACTCCTGAGGGATATTCTTTTAAAAATCCCAAACTATTTTCAAAAAACCATTAAGGATTTAAATATATGATGACTTTGAATGAACTAGGATAAACCTAATATGTCATAGATGAAAAAGAAGATGTCATTATTTATAACTCTTATAAGTTATTTTCATGATTATTTGGTTTCCTATCATGATTATAGTTGATCACACTATGATTTCTGGTTTTATTCAAGGGTGGGGACCATAATAAACTAGGTTAAAATTGAATGTGATAGAAAATTTACTTATGAGAATCTAAATGGGATGATGACTAGATTAAAGGATGTTGTGATTATTCCTATTATATTATCACAATATATGATTAATAAAATTAACCTTAACTAACTCTCAAACTTACTAAAGAAGAGAAAGATAGTGTTTGCTAGAAGTTCAGGTAATGGAGACCATAGAGGAAAGAATATTTAGTTTTCTATATGTCAAGAATGTGGTAAGAAGCACTCAAGAGAATGTATTCGAGGGTTGGGTAGATATTTTGAGTGTGGAAAATAAGGACACAAAGAGAGTAAATCTAGAGGGAAAAAAATGAAAAGTTCAGTTAACATAATGGATTAAAATAATGGTTTACCTAAAATATCCTCAATGGATTATTGTTTCAAATGTAGAAAGTATAGGAATTATGATAATTTATGTACTTAGGGGAATTTTTGTGAAGATTATTAGAAAGGTTGTATGAGTAATGGTTTTGTTGGGGACGATGAAGGGTATGCAAATGAAATATGAAAGGAAGGGGTATTGAGGAAAAATATGATGAAGCTTAGTTAATGGTTTGATAAGGAAGTGGGATGATTTAAGTATTTATGTATTTGAATTCAAGAATTATATTATGTGAATCATGAAACATATAAAGATTGATTAATATTTTTTTAAATATTGAAAAAAATATTTTAAATGGTGTTGATGACCTAGAAAAGTGATTTAATGGAAAGGTGAGATTTTGATTAAGGTAAGTGAACCCTGAATATTTAAAAGATATTGAGATAATGATGTTGGGATAAAGATATGTTGGATATGAATAAGTGAATTATATAGTACTGATTACCTTAATTATTTGTTTAAAAAGGGCCTTATTATATCATTGATGGAGTTTATATAACTTTTGGATTTAAGAAATATATCCATTAATATATGTAATGAATGGATAAGAATTTATGTTTTTAAATAACGTTTTATGGTAATTTAGGTTGATACCCCGTTTAAAGTGAATACACAATAAAGATATTAACATGTTTTGTATGTGATACTCAAGATATACTTTATGATATATTATGGATTAATGTTATGTTGATTTTGAGAAATTTACTGGCCTTATTTATAAAATTTTAGATTTTAATGTTTGGAGGGTTTATAAGGATAACCATTTATGAAATAGTTTAAGTTAAAATTTGGATATGAAGTTTTATATTAATGTATTACTTAACCATATAAATATTCATCCATATGGGATAACCTGTGATAACAATTTTTTTGTGTGATGATAACTAATGATAGAAAAAATGACCTAACTATTTATTTATGGATATTATGATTCATTAGTACTTCAGGCACAAAAAATTAGCCTTTATTTCTATGAGTAAGAGATAAAGTGGAAATTGATCAAGGCACAACCAATGGCTGATATTGTGTTTATGAAATGGAAGGAAATCGTTTAAGTATATATTCTCATGAAAAATATTTAACTTTAATTAAAGGATATTGAAATAAAATGTTGTCATGCTGTCATTATTTTTGATGATATCAATGACCTTTTTCATGCCTATTTGGTTTATGAATTTGTGATAATTAACTTTCTCCTGACCATGTTATGTATCACTCTCCATCAGTATTTGGGTGTCTGTTTTCACTTATATGTCCATGTTTTTCACTTCCCACCCATTTTATCATATTTTTAAACCTAGTATGTTTTATTTTAGATGCCTTTTGAAGACCCCTCTCTATTTTTAAAGTGTTTTTTTTAAAAACCTTTTTATGATGTGGGTTTCTATGAATGAATTTTCAAATTTCAATCCTTTGATGACCAATATGAATATAATGTATGAAACTAATTTCAATGGGTATAGAATGAAACACCCTGGTATTTTTTGGAGTTGTTTTTTTTCAAATTAATTTAAATTTTTCAATGGCTTATATTACACGTAACACCATGTTTCTTCGATAATGTGCATGACACGCGACACCGAACTTCAGTGAACCAGGAGTTTTTTTACATATGTCCATTATAAACTAGCCATTAAATTAGAGAGTATAAATTTTATTAAATAATTTATGAATTGTACA
The DNA here is from genome assembly GCA_963277665.1 of Viscum album. NCBI lineage: Eukaryota > Viridiplantae > Streptophyta > Magnoliopsida > Santalales > Viscaceae > Viscum > Viscum album. The sequence goes on along the minus strand of OY728160.1, from coordinate 1,301,392,588 downwards.
AATAAATTTATTACTTAATATAAATTTATTTATAAATTCTTCAAAAATAATCAATCAATTTTTAGTAAAGTAATTATATTCATCAAAAATATGTTTTCTTAAAAAAAGTTTTTTTTTATTTTTATGAGAAAATATTATAACTAATTTATAGTGATTTTATAAAATTTATTTTATAAAATTAAATTATTTTTCGAACCATCATATCTAAATTTACCAATTGTATTTTTTTTGGATTTTTCCATAAAACATTGAATTTTTAGTGAATAGTAAAAAATATTAGTTTTTGTAAAACTGTTATTTATTTTAAATAAAATAAGTTATTTAAATGACTAATTTTGTTTTAAATTAACATAAGTATTATTTATTAATATTTAATCCTTATAATTACTTTTTAATCAACTTTATATTGTATTTTTGTATGAGTTTATTTTTTGGTTTAAAAGGAGTTTTTTTCAGAATTTTTTTTAAAGTGCATAATGTTTGTCTTTTTAATTTATTAAAATAATCACTAATGAGGAATGAATTAAATTAAATTAATATATTATATATAAGTAAATTTTAATATATTTTCATCAAATTAATTATATATATAAAGTTAATATGAAATCATCTTGTGCTTGAAAAAAATACACTTCTCAAAAAGCAGCTTTTTCGACACGTTTATGAGTTTTGTTTTAAATTTAATTTATTATTATTTTATAAAATTTATTCAAAAAATAATATTTATTTTATAAATAATAATTTTAAAATTATATATGGGCTAATTTTTGATAATTTTTTGAAAATATTAATTTTTTGATGAACATGGGAAAATACTGAATTTTAATTGAAAACTGCCTTTTTGTTTAAACTATTTATTAAGTAAGATTATATTTCAAATTTTTTTTAAAGTAAAATAATTTAAATTATATATATATATATTAATCTTATTTAATTCATTTTAATATACTTAATATTTAAAATGGATATAAAAACTTTGTAAGCATTTAAACATTCTCTCTCTTAAAATTATATTTCTTATTACGGGTGTGGGATTAATTTTAAATTAAATTTTGATATGAAGGTCAATGGACTTTGTAAAAATGGATTCAATATTTTGAATTATAAAAATATATATTATATAATAAGGTCAAATTAATTTTTTTTCCAAAATTACTTGTAAAACCTTTAAAAATTATTTACTATGGTTATGGTACAAATAGGTTTATTGGGGTGTTAAACTTAAAAGATAAGGGTTAAAAAAACTAAAAACTTCTTCAAAACCCATTTTATTGATATATTTATAACTTATATTTTATATTATTTATAATTTCCCATTTTAGGTATTTTTTCATGATAAAAACATGGGTTCACTTTTTTCTTTTCAAAAATCACAAGCATGCCACTCACATCACTTATAAAAGGCCATGACCTCTCCTCTATTACTCACACCATAAAACCCTTTTAGTTTATAAAACCTTCTCAAATCACTCCCAAAATTCCATAATATTATCCTATAAGAATTATATTGAGAATAAATCAAACCTATTAAGGCTGTTGGTGAAAACCTAAAGAGGTTACCTAAGGAAGAGGTAACATTATTCAATGAGAATTTTTATTTTATTTATTCATCCTAATATATAATTTTTTTAATCATGATGATATAATATAATAAGTATATTAAATATAATTATATGTATTTATTTTAAGATAATTAACTAATAATATGTACACTTCCATCAAATGGGTTATGAAATCATCATTCGTGTGAATGTCGAACTACCGCCTCACGAGCTGATGTCATTATTTTCCATTACCACCTATCACAGTTGGGTATGATGATTGATATAAAGAATACATAGTATATTCATAAAACAATTTTTATCTTTTTATTTATTATATAATTTATAACTATATACTTTCCATTCTATATGGGATACAACACCATTTCTCTTGTGTACGATGGACTACTGCCTCGCGAAGTGATGCAATTTATTTTTCTCTAATGATTATCATGGAAGAAAATAAGGATAAAGTTAATAAATATATATGATATAAATGAAATAATTTTTCTATTAATGGTATTTTTATAAATCCTAAATGATAATATATCATTTTATTTTTTACCTTTTCACTCACTGAAATATGATAACATCGTTCGTGTATGTGTGGACTACCGCTTTCTTGAAGTGACATGACTCTACATTTTCATCTCCAAACCACATGTATGATATTTAGAAGTGTATTTAAATAAATAATATGGAATTTAGGATATTATTTTCATTATTTAAAGATAATATATTACTTACACTCTTTCCAAAATAATTCTTAAAAAATGGAAATGCTACTCATGCGTATGTACGACCCACTGTCTCAATTATCGTAACATAATTCATTTCTGAAAAATATTCTTCATGATTGGTATTAAAATTATAATTTATGCATATATATCATTATTTTTATTTCATGATTTTTTTTGATATTATGGAACCATTATCAATGTAAGAGGACAAAAACTAACAAATCAAAATATATATGAAAAACAAAGCGGTTATTACTAGAAAAATGATTTTTTAACATGAAATTGTTAATAAATTGTTAATTAAAGTAAATATTTAAATCATACATCGTATGATATATGTAATTTTGGTTCTTTAATATTTGTATAATAATATTATATTTATTATATAGGATGTTCAAACCTATACAATGGAAGTCAAGACTTAAGGTAAGGGATTTCCATCTCATGTTTTACTTCTTTGAGACACATTCCATATTCACCACATATTTCATTTATATGTTATATATAATATCCATGAATTTATTTTATGATGATTATAATTAATTTTTTTGGGATTCACATATCAATTTTGGGATCTCTCTTTCATAAGGCTTATGATTCAAAGTTACCAAATTTGTTATGGTTTTGTGTTACAATATAATCATTTATCAGAATTGTTTATAATTCTGTTTTTGATGATAAATTATTAAGATATATATCTTATGAAACTCATTAATTTTATTATACTATAGTTATTTCATGAGAATAAATGGTATACCTTCATTTTCCATTCTTCATGTACTGAATACTACAATTTTTTTTAATAAAAATAAACTATTTGGTTGAAAACCCTTTCTCTTCCAAAACCATATTTTCTAAGAAATAGTTTAAAAAATGTTTTTAAAATTTTACAAATTATTTATTAAATAAAATTTTAAACATGTTTGACTTTTTATAATTTGTTTTGAAAGGAATCATCATGTCATTTTCCAAAAAATTCCTAATTGGATCTTACTGAAAATGTGAAAAGAATCTTTGTTTTTTACATGCATGTAATAAACAGTATTTTCCATAATCTTGACCAATCAATGATATCAATATTAACTTACATGTTTTGAATGTTCTTTTTTAAGAAACTTTTTTACTTAATATATGAAAGTTTTTTATTTTAAATAATTTATTTCAAAAAAAATATTTTGAAATTTTTTTATCATTTAAAAAGTGTTTTTCAAAGTAGAAAGGATATTTTACGCAAGAATTGTTTTAAATGATTTTCAATTATTACTCTATAAGTTCTCATGTTTTTTAAAACCAATGTATTTCCAAAATATTTTATAAAGTTCAGATTTAAAAATTTATTTTCAAAGGAAGGTTAGTTTCCTTATGAAACATTCCATTTTTTGTTTTTTCAAAATCATTCTCCATCTGGGATATCATAATTTGAGGTTAATTATGATTTAGAAGGGATCTGATCCAAGGATACTAATATTATTCTTTATATGAATGGTTTATGTTTATGATGACATAATTTTTATGAAACCCATTTCTCTTCCACGGGTTATACCATGATAAAATTCTAATGAAACCTGCTTATTTTTTACATGGGTTATACTATGATGAAATAATGAAATGATTATGAAACCTTTATCTTTTCTATATGTTATGATATTATGAAATCTTTATAAAACCAATTTAATTTAATGGGTTATGATATGAGTAATTTTTTATGTTCTTGTGGTACACATATGTATGATTTTCGTTATGTGATAGGTGCGACTGTTATAACCCTCTAAAGCATTATGAAAATATTTATATCTCATGAGGTAGATAAGACTAGAATTGGCAGTGAAATTGATTCCATACAGGACTTTGTCTTCTATTATTGTCTTAGGAGTGAACCTTAACTACTATGATGGTTTGGGGAGTTAACCCATTCCACTATAATATCCTTAATAATGAGCCCTGACTACCATGGAAACGATTTTATATGATTATTTGTATTGTAGTATACCATATATTATGCCAATTTTATTCTCTCATAGATATTGTTCTTTAATTCCCTAATGATTCATGTATTATGAACTACCAATATTTATTCCATGACACATGATTATTATATTTAAAATTAAGGAAATGGTTGTCATATTTTATGCTCATGTTCTCATACCCTTATACTCATGTTATGATTATGTATATCCCTTTTTCCCCCTATAGTGCATCTGAGCCCCCTTTTTTTAATTCCTTTCCCTATGTTATGAATAAATGTTTTTAAGTAGAAGTTTTGTAGGGGAAGATATTTATGTTATACATTGAATATATTTCATGAATTTAGAATATTGTGTTCCATGATTCCAAATGCATTAAACTATTATAGTCCTTAGGCGTTCATTCAAATAATGTTAAAAAAATTAATCTAAAAATATTTAATATCTATGTATGAGAAGCCAGGGTTACTATTTACCCACAGTTTCAGATGTTTATGTATTCATGTTGTTCTTTTATTCTTTACATATCACTTATGTTATGTTTATGTTATATAAGCTTCCAATCTATGATACTCCTTACTAAGAATATGATCTACCACTATAAAGACCTGAAAATTCCATGTAATTTTTTAAAAGTATTTGGGATTTTTACAAGTCTGTGAAAATTTAGGGTGCGTGATTCTGAGGCCTGGTGTGCTCAGAATGAATTTTATAACATTTTTTAATGTATGTTCAGTAAACGCACCGTCAGCGTTTTCTATCTTTTAAACCGATGCTTGAATTAAAAATCATAGGGAACAGTTGAATCCAGAGCACCGAGATTCGCCTAGAAACGAATTAACTTCGGTCGATGAGGGTCAAGTGGAAAGGTTAATTTTTGGAATTTTTGAGAAAAACAATAAAATAATTTAAAATAATTATTTTATTATTTTCTCTCCATTGCGTGGTGAATGAAAACGCTCTGGGGCAGTGACAATGCGACGATGAACACTTTAATGAAACACATGGATAACCTGTATTCTGCAATGTAATAGTGAATTTAATGGTGTGGAATAGCAACATTGTTTCATAAATGAAATAGAATAACGATGTGACTTCACATCATTATGGAAACAGTACAGTGTGGTTCTATAAATAGTTCAACGTGTTAGGAAAAATAAGGAGGAAGGATTTGGAGGATTCTCGGGCGAAGCTCTGATGCACTTCCACTCCAGTGAATAACGACGAACGATGAAGAATTCCTTTCGAGGGTCGGAACCGGGAAGTGTCATCGACGTCATAAACACTAGAGGATGAATGTGCAACAATGAAATTCATAAAAGGTATGGGTATTATGTGCTTTGATGTTCCCTATCTTCCCATTCTTGAAAAATATAACGAACGTGGACCAATCGATTAACAGGTTGATCCGTGTCTCGTCTAATCATGTGGATGGTTGTTTCGGGATCTTAAACTCAATGATTATTCTTCCTTTTGTTATTATTAAATTTTCCTCATATTTAAAATGCTAACGCGAAGGGTGTGGGCCGAAACCAATAAGGCCCAGACCCTCTACTAAACTTGTCCTTGGTGCGTTCTTCATAGAAGAGCAATGAACGCGGTGGAAAGACATTTGAGAGTCACAATACGATGGCAGAATTCTGGTGACCCGTGAAAAAAACCATTGATGCGCCATGCCAGCGCGTGGCCAGAGTATACCCATGACAACCGGCTGCCGGCGGGGGAAGGAGGCACACCGTCACGCGCTGCAGTGGCTAGAGGCGGCTGGCCCAAGCCGGCCGCATGGGAGATGGGCGATGCTTGCAGGCGCCATCAGTGGTAGTAGCCGCGGCCAGCGGGCTACAGTAGGATGCGCTGGTACGGACCCCACACCGTTCCAGATGAAACGGCCCCACATCCATGTTTCAAGCTGGGAGAAGCGGTTCTCCTTTAGGTGGACCGAGCTAGACGTGGGATGGCCGAATGGGCCAGACCCATGGCCCAGTGGGCCAACGCTGGTGAGCCGAGCCCCACTTGGTGGGCCGAGCCAACTGCAACCCAGGCCCGCAAACCAGCCGGGCTGACCCCGACGGGCCAGACCCAGTGAAACGGGCCGACCTTTAACAGGCTGGACCCGGGCGTGGTCAGGTAGAGCTAAAGACCTGTTGCATCGGGCCGACCTGACTGAGTCGGATCAGGCCCAGACCAAACCAGCCCCTGAATAGAAGAACACCCATAACTGACGAACCGGGTGTCCTTTTGACATACTGTCAGTGGCGTTGGGATCCCTTTTGGGAAGCAGTCCCTTGCACATATTCCGGCGGGCCCGACCGAGCCAGGCTGAATCGAGGTGTGATCACCCCTGTTTCACAGAAAGGGGTGTAACTAACATACCAAGCATCCGATCGATGCACCGTATATAGAATGAGGACCCTTGTGACAAGGTGGTTCACTGGAGATACTCTAAGTGAGTTTTGATAGAGTTTTATGTGAGACCTGGGTTGGATCAGACTTGAATCTAACTAGGTCCTTTTTACATAAGTGCCCATATCTCACAGACCAAGAATCTGATCGAAGCGTCTTCTGTCACGTTAGGACCCCTATGATGTGTTGGTACCATGGGTATGTTTTTTTTGCGGGACTTTGTAACGGTTGAAAAAGGACCGACGACTTGAGGGGAAGATTCCTCTGGAGATCAGGCGTGCTTCGTTCGGGAATCCAGTGGCTGGTTCTGACATGAAGAAGAAGAGAAACCAATACGGGTCAGCATCAGAAACTCCATAGTGAGATTATCTAGCTGTGTGAATAATCATCCAAACCTCTATACCAGCGACCAATATGGGTCAACACCAATGACCAATACAGGTCAGCACCAACGACTAATATGGGTCAGCATTAGTGACCAACACGAGTTAGCCCCAACGACCTATATGGGTCATCATCTAGTGACCAATACGGGTCAACATATAGTGACCAATAAGGGTAAGCATAGAATGGCCTATATGGGTCATTAGTGGAGTTACTATGGATAGGATGATCTGTCTTTATGACCAGTCATCCCTATCCTAGTAACCTTGAAGTTATACCGTTAGAGTGAGCTGTCTCTTTTCCACTGTGATTCATGATTTAGATCATGCTTGTGATGTTGCCTTTATGGTATTTATTGCGATTTTTTCCTTTGTGGATTATTGAGAGTCCTTCGGGGGTCTCAGGGTCCCCTACTTAGTTGTTATACTCACCCCTGCATGGGCTCCGCCCGACCATGCGTGTTTAGTAAAAACTACCGACACTACGAGGCAAACTTTATCGGTTTGGGACTTGGTGGAGCTTAGTGCGATGGGAGAAGTCGAGATCCTCTTCTTTGACTTTAGACTTATAGCTACTACCCTCCAGGGAAGATGTGACATCTATTTATTTTCTTTTCAGTATTTAGGGCTTGTATTCCGACACATTGTTTTTAGTTTACAGTTTTACTTGTGGTTTTACTTTACTCTTGTGGTTATACCTTACTTTTGTTGGTTGTTTACTTCAGTTTCCCCTTTTGAGTGTGTAAAGATCTCTAAGGAAATTCCTTCCCTATTCGGGAAAAGCCTTCAGGTGCGAGTGACCTAACCCTGGCCAATGGAAGGTGGGCTTGGGGTAGTCAGGTCTGGGCCCTGTGGGACGGTTCGTGAAAAAGTAGTATCAGAGGGCGGTTGGTTATACCAGAATAACTAAGAGTCTACATTTAATGAGCAAATGGTGTAAAGTGTCTTGAGTTTGATTTTCAGTTCAGGGAGTCCAGTGTTGTTGTGATGGCTGATGTATCCATACAACAGGACCCTGAATTCTATTTTTTCGACTCGATACACAAAAACACTGGTTTCTAGTGTTTTGAAAGAGTTTTCTTGATGTTTCTTGAGTCATCTCACTAGGTATAACTTATTGACAATGTAACATCTGTTTCTTACATGATGCCTCCATGAAGACAACCAACCATGATTCTGGTTAGAGATCATGACAGTGGACCACTGAGTGATGATGTGTTGTTATAGGGACGACTCACAGGGATGGAACCTTCAGGTGGTGTACCAGCAACACCACCAACCGTTGAGAAGCAGATTCTACTTGTGGATCATGCATGTTGGAAGAGTGTGTTTCATGAGTTCCAAATATAGAGGCCTCCGAGGCTTCAAGGCGAGACCGACCCCCAAGCAGCCAAGGACTGGCTTGAGGTAGTTTCGCGAGTCTTTCGCTTAGTAGAGACACCCACTGAGGAGATGGCGATCTTGGCCGCTATACTTCTTCAGGGATCAACAGGATGATGGTGGAGCTCGATGCTCCAGGTGCACGAAGATATGAACCTCACCTGGATAAACTTTAAGAACCTCTTCAGGGTAGATTTCATGCTAGTGACTCTATGCTCTGTGCACATTCAGGACCTGCTACATCTGCAATAGGGCATCCAGACTGTGTCTCAGTACTTAGAAATATTTACTAACCTCTCCTGATACTCCACTAACATGGTATGAGGCCCTTACTTTAGGGCCTGGACCTTTGAGTAGGTGCTCCGATGAGAGATCAGATCTATGACAGTTTCTCTCAGCATCCTGACACTGTCTAGGGTGTTAGAGCATTCTTTGATAATGGAGAGCTTCCTTGCCGAGAATACACTGACAATGAGAGCCCCTACCAGATGACAGGTAGCAGAGTCATCTGTAGCTGGCGGTAGATAGACGATGCAAAATCCCAAGCAGGCTAGGCCTTCCGGAGGGTGACCCGAGGATGCAAGGTCAGAGGTGTGAGTCTTGAGAGGCTGAGGGAACCACAAGAGAGGAATGATCTATTTTCCCTACAGGGATAAGGTCCCAGAGCTCGTGATAGTCTGACTCCCCACATGGATGATCGATAGACAGTGGTGGAGCCACTGAGGTAGTGGCAACGACATGAGCATGGGTGTCACCCAGACGAAGAATCAGGCAAGGGAGTAGGACGTGCAATGGGAGGTGGTCGGGGTCACCATGCACTACCACCACCACCCCAGGAGGTCCACCACGAGCTCAAAAAGCAGGTGGAAGGGGACAGACCCAACTACAAGTAGTAGAGGCTCATGATACTGACATCCCTAACATGACACGAGGTATGATCTGTATCTTCTCTACTTTATAATCAGTGATTATTGACACAGGTTCTATCCATTCTTTCCTTGTCACAGACTTAGTTTGGGAATCTAAGATTCTGACTGAGCTTTTAGATCGACCTTTGCATTTGGATACTTATACGGGGGGAGATTCAGTAGTCACACACCAGTGCCGACAGTGTGATCTTACTCTTGGAGGATAGAGTTTTAGATGGGATCTTCTAATAGCGGTGTTGAATCCCTACGACGTCATTCTAGGCATGAAATGTCTATCATTAGTTCATGCACATATTGATTACATGAGACGTACAGTGCGGTGTACACACAGAGATGGAGGCCATTTTTCTTTTATTGGTGGTAAGGAATATAGAGCAGAACAGGATGGATTTGCACACACGAGGGTGAAACTGATTACATATCAGCTAGTTTACATGACCTTCGACAAGTCAGATTAATAGAGTCCACAATTTCAATTGGAGGTGGATGAGTATGAGGAATTATTTCAAGAAGATGTCCCAGGACTACATCCTCATAGAGAGGCAGACTTCCGCATTGAATTGTACCTAGGAACAACACTGATATCCACACCAGTATATCAGATGGCCCCTGTGGAGCTCCGGGAGCTGAGGGTATAGTTAGAGGACTTACAGAGGAAGGGATTCATAAGGCCTAGTGTTTCTCCATGTGCATCCTCGGTGTTGTTTTCCAAGAATGCAGACAGAAGTTTGAGGCTATGTGTGGACTTCTGGTGCCTAAACCAGGTGACCATGAAGAACAAGTATCCTCTATCAAGTATTAATGATCTATTTGATCAGTTGAAAGGAGAGAAGTGGTTCTTGAAGTTATACCTTAGATCAGGCTATCATCAGCTCAGGGTATGGGATGAGGACATACTAAAGACAACCTTCATATGTCAGTATGTCCATTAAGAGTTCTTGGTGATTTCTTTCGGCATGACCAATGCTCCAGCAGTGTTCATGGGGATTATGAATAGGATCTTTCAGCCATACCTAGATCACTTTGTGATGGTCTTCATCGATGACATCTTGGTGTACTCAGAGTCTGAGAAAGAGCATGTTGTACACTTGAGGATAGTTCTGGAAACACTCTAAGAGAACCAGTTATATGGGAAGCTCTCAAAGTGTGAGTTCTATATACATAAGGTATACTTCTTGGGACACATCGTCTCAGAGGTGGGAGTTGTAGTGGATCCAGTGAAGATCGAGGAAGTAATTTCTTGGGAGCCACCTAGGAGTGTTACTGGGGTGCAGAGCTTCCTTGGATTAACAGGATACTATCGGAGATTCGTACCCAATTTCTCCAGAGTAGCATCACCTATGACTGCCTTGAAGAAGAAAGGGAAACCCTTCCTGTGGTCAGAGACATGACAGAAGAGATTTTAACAGCTGAGGAAGATCTTGACCAGTGTTCCCATCCTGAGGTTGCCAGAGGAGGGCACTGGCTACGTGGTTTACTGTGATATATTAGGGACGAGACTCAGTTGTGTCCGGATGCAGGATAATGTAGTGATTTCTTATGGCTCACGACAGATGAGACTTCATGGGAAGAATTATGCGACTCACGACTTGGGGTTGGAAGCCGTAGTCTTCACACTGAAGATGTGGTGACACTACTTGATGGGAGAGCGGTTCATTGTTTACTCAGACCATAAGATTATTAGATATATCTTCACACAGAAAGATCTAAATTTGAGATAGTGATTTTGTCTAGAGTTCCTCCAGGACTATGAATTTGAGATAGTCTATACTCATGGGAATGGGAATGTAGTGGCATATGCACTTATCCGGAGATCGAGTTTGCAGCTACTGAATGAGGCTTCAGAGAAGTTAGCCTTGCTTTAGATATCCTATGTGGATAGAGATGAGATAGTCTACCTCTAGTTGATGGTAGTTTCCCCTCCACTCCTTCAGAGAGTCAGGGAGGCACAACTTGGAGACAACAGCTGCGGGACTACACATGCTCAGATATCCTCAGGCCATGCACCTAATGAGTATTCTGATGGTGGGGAGAATGCTATCCTTTTCAGAGGGCGTATAGTTGTACCAGTGGAACAAAAAAATTAGGTACTTTGGGAGTTTCATACATCTCCATTGGGAGTACATCCAGACGTGATGAAGATGTATTAGGACCTCTGGTGTTAGTACTGGTGTCCATGGATGAAGAAAGTTGTGGCAAAGTTTATTTCTAGATGCCTCACCTTCCATAAAGTGAAGGCCGAGCACCAAGTACCAGCTGGCTTGACCCAGCCCCTCAATATACTAGAGTGAAAGTGGGAAAGGATATCGATGGACTTTGTGAAGGGGTTACCACGTAGTTCCAGAAGGCACGATACCATATGGGTGATCGTTGACCGAATCACTAAGTTGGACCACTTCATTTCTATTCTAGAAAAGGGTTTGGTAGATAGCTTGGGACATCTCTACGTTCAGGAGATTGTGCGAATTCATAGGGTGCCTTCGACGATAGTCTCAGACCGTGATGCACGCTTCACATCCCGGTTGTGGAAGGGATTGTAGGAGGGTTTGGTGACTCAACTTCGCTTGAGCACAGATTTTCACCCAAAAAAATATGGTCAGACTGAGAGGACCATCCAGACCATGGAGGACATGCTTCATGCATGTTTCTTAGATTTTGGTCACAGTTGGGAGGACCACCTACCCTTGGTGGAGTTTGTGTACAATAATAGCTATCACTCCAACATTGGTATGGCCCCTTTTGAGGTGTTGTACGGACGACCGTGCGGATCACCCCTGTGCTAGATGGTTCCAGGAGAGCCAGAACTCATGGGCCCAGGTATGATACATGCTACCGCTGAAAAGGTGCATGTTATCTCAGAGCGGATGAAGACTACACAAAGCCGACATAAGTCCTATGATGATAGGCAATGGAGACCACTAGAGTTCCAGGAGGGGGACCACTTATTCTTTCAAGTCTCCCCTCTATGAAGAATACAATGATTTGGATGAGGAAACAAACTCTCATAGAGGTTTATCAGACCATTCTTGATACTTTGGAGGATTGGTGAGGTGGTGTACCACTTGGCACTGGCATCACAGTTGGAGAGGGTGCACGACATCTTCCATGTATCCCAGCTGAGGAGATAGGTGAATGACCCATCTCACGCCATCGAACATGGAGAGCCGGAGATTGATGATGGGGTGACTTTTGCGGAGTTCCCAATGGATATAGAGGATCAACAAGAGTAGGTCCTTTGTGGGTGGTCAATTCCTCTATAGTGAGTTTGTTGGTAGAATGGGAATCTCCAGGAGAGGACATGGGAGGGAGAGGCTCATATGCGTGTCCAGTACCCCTCTTTGTTTATGTAGCCTTGTTTTTCTTTCGGGGATGTAAATCACTTAGGTGGGGAGAATTTAAAGATTCAAAAATTACATTATTTTTTTAAAATTATTTGGGATTTTTATGAGTCTGTAAAAATTTACGGAGTGTGATTCCGAGGCCCGGTGTGCCCGGAATGAATTTATGAAATTTTTTAAGGTAAGTTTAGTAAATGCATAGGAAAAATTTTATATCTAATGAAATGGTGCTCAAATTAAAAATATGAGGGCACCATTGAATCTGGAGCACCAGGATTCGCCTAGAAACCACTTAACTTTGGCCGATGAGGGCTGAGTGGAAAAGTTAATTTTTGGAATTTTCAAGAAAAATAATAAAATAATTTAAAATAATTTAAAATAATTATTTTATTCTTTTCTCTCCATTGAATGGCAGATGAAAATGCTATGGGGAAGTGACAATGAAATGATGGGGCAATTTAATGAAACACATGGATGGACCATATTGCACAACGTAATAGTAAATTTAATGGTGCGAAACAGGGACATTGTTTCATAAATGAATCAGCATAACAAAGTAATGTCATGTCATTATAGAAAAACTATAGTGTTGTTCTATAAATAGTTTTATGTGTTAGAAAAAATAAGGAGGAAGGATTTGGAGGATTCTCGGGCGAAGCTCTGACGCACTTCCACCCCAGTGAAGAACGAAAAATGATGAAGAACACCTTTTTAAGGTCGGGACTAGGAAGCGTCGTCAACACTGTAAAGACTCAAGGATGAACATGTGACAACGAACTTCATAAAAGGTAGGGGGTTTATGTTCTTTGATGTTCGATATCTTCTGGTTCCTGAAAAACATAATGAACGCAGAAAGGGGTGTAACTAGCAGACCAGACATCCGATCGATGCGACGTCTGAAGAATAAGGGGCCTTGGGACAAGGTGGTTTATTAGAGATACTCTAAGTGAGTTTTGATGGAGTTTTATGTGAGATATGGGTTGGATTAGACTTGAATCCAATAGTGCACTTTTTTACAAAATTGCTTATATCTTACAGACCGTGCGTCCGATCGACGCGCCGTCTGTCACGTTAGAACCCCTATATCGGGGTAGTACATTGGGTGGGATTTTTTCAGTACTTATTACTGGTTGAAAAAAGGACTGATGGATTGAGGAGAAAAGTCTTCTAGAAATAAGGCATTCTTCGTTCGAGAATCCAGGGGCTGGTTGTGACATGAAGAAGAAGAGAGACCAATACTGGGTGCATCAGAAACTCTAGAGTAGGTTGATCTAGCTGTAAGACTAATCATCCCTACCTCTGTACCAACGACCAATATGGACTGTCACCAGTGACCAATACGAGTCAGCACCAGCGACCAATACGGGTCCGCACCAGCGACCAATACGGGTCCGCACCAGCAACCTATATGGGTCAGCATCTAGTGACCAATATGGGTCAGCAAACAGTGACCAATGCAGGTCAGCATAAAGTGACCTATACAAGTCAGTAGTGGAGTTACTACAGATAGGATGATCTGGCTTTACCACCATTCATCCTTATCCCAGCAACCTTTAAGTTATACTATTAGAGTGAGCTGTCTATTTTTCTTCGTGCTTCATGATTTAGATCATGCTTGTGATGTTTCCTTTGTGGTATTTCTTGTGATGTTTTCCTTTTTTGATTATTGAGAGACCTTCGCGGGTCTTAGGGTCCCCTATTGAGTTGTTATACTCACCCCTGCATGGGTTCCGCCTGCATGCGTGTGTCTGGTGCAGACTACTAACACTCTGAGGCATAATTTTGAGGTTCGGGACTTGGTGGAGCTTGGTGCGACGGGAGAAGTAGAGATCCTCTTCTTCAACTTCAGACTTAAAGATACTACCCTTTAGGTAGAGCTCTAGGATATATGCGACAATTTTTTACTTTCGTTTCATTTTATAGGGATTGTATTCCGGCCCACTGTTTTCAGTTTACAGTTGTACTTGTGGTTGTACATTAGTCTCATGGTTATACCTCACTTTTGTTGGTTGTTTACTTCAGTTTCCCCTTTTGAGTGTGTATAGATCTCTAAGGAAATTCCTTCCCTGTTCGGGAAAATACTTCAGGTGCTAGTCACCAACCCCCAGCCTATGGAAGGCGGGTTGGGGTAGTCACGTCTGGGCCCTGTGGGACAGGTCGTGACACACAGTTATTTATTTTCTTTTCCATAAGAAACCTAGAGGAGGAATATGTATAATTCTTAGGGATATGATGGAAGGTACAATAATTATTTCGCAATATGTTCATATTGTATCTTCTGTTTTGAAATGTAATGTATGTATATATCTAGTATAGAAGGACTACTAAGCTACTTGATCTTGTGAGGAATCATGTATTATATACAAATAAAGTAATATAACCACTGTATCCAGGTTTTTTGGATTCTAGGGTGTTACAATTGGTATCAAAACAAGTTTAGTAGAAACCTTGAGGACTAGATTTAGAGGAACCAAGTAAGATAGAACATGTTATATGAAATAACCTAAATATTTCTGGGGGAACACTCTAGAAAACCTAACTAGAATTATATTTTACAATTCAATATCATGTTCTAATTATGTTTATCAAATTATAATAATATGGAGAATAATAAGAGGAAGGGGAACTATATCAACAACCATACTTAATACAGGGATATTCTCCTTGAATAAGTTAATGAAGTTGGAGATGAGTCTGATCAGTTTATAACCATATTGGGGTAGTTTACTCTGTTTATGATAAATAATCTCACCCACATGGAGTTACCAACTAATCCACAATATGGGGTTATTATAATAGACCACTTAATGTGAAAAAAACCTATAAAAATCAGTAGAACTACTAATCCCTTGGTAGCTAAAAGATAGATAAAGTCCATTGTAAATATATTTCTCTCCTTAGGAAATATTGAAATGGAAAATGTCATCATGTATCATGAAAAAACCCTATGGGTCCTAAGAAACAACTCCCCAAGACTACCTCCAAAACGCCAGGGGATAACAAATAGCACCGAGTAGGCATATCACACATTTGGGAGGCCTTTTCCTAAAGTACATGTATGAACACACCCACAAACACCTCCATGAAAAAATGAAGAGTTATAAAAATTTGGAAACTAAAATATATGGATACATATATCCCAAACCATAGTATAAAAAATGTACTCAAAGCATGAAAATGAAAACAAAACATGCCCACAAAAAATGGTAAAAATGTCCAACCTTCTCATAAATAGGGGATCAATATCAATTGAAACTACTGAAAAGATCCTTGAACCAACTTCAATAAACACCTCAGTTGGTCTATATCACTAATCTCTACCTGCCTCAAGTCCTCCGGATACTCTGTCGAAAGGTCTGTGATATGTAAAAGAAACAATACATATGGGAAAATCTCATGTAGTGTTAAGTTTAACATTAATCTATAGGAAACCCCTAAAACTAAAAGAAATAGAAGAAACTGAAAGGTAATTGTCCTCTCAACCTTGACAGAGGGAACCCATCCTAGAGAGAAACTCCATATAGAGCCATCCTTGACTATAAATGACTAGTAATATTAGTCCACAAGGGGTTTCAACATAGTCACGTGAAAAAACTATAAGGACTCCTAGAATCACCCAGATATACTCATATCTGACTCCAAGTCTCATGAGGTTTTGACCTCATAACCAGAAACAAGATTCTACTTGAGACTCTAATGGTAACACACAACTAGAAGAATATAATACAGAAGCTCAACCATCCTAGATTTAACCTATCCAAAAGATACAAAAAATCTGGAACAACTATACCAGGTAATGTTCAAGTTCCCAATACCAGATATCCTCCCATCGCTAACCTACACCCTATGAAAGGCTATAAGAACCCAAGTGGAGAGGCCCTCCACTCAAACTACACCCAGTTGAGGGTGCACTACTTCAAACTAAGTGCCACGTTCATCCTCCCTAACGAGACATAACAGAGGGACCTATACCTCCCTACTACCCTATAATCAATGGATTACTATCTCATAACTAACCAGGTATGATAAGTAAATAGTGGAGGGGCCCGCTCCTCGTAACTATACTCAACAGTCGATGGAGTAATGACTCAAATGGAGAAACAAAACCATGAAATTATAGGGGAGTGATACTCTTCATATGAGGACACACGCCCTGATACGACAGAGAAGTTCCACTCAATAAATAGAGGACCAACACCCAATAATGATAGGGGAGTACCAATCTACAATTATGCTAACTACTGGGGACCCATACCTTAACATGAAAGGGGATTACCAAACCCAAGCTAGAGGAACCACTCTACAATCTAATAGGGGAGTAATAACTCTACCAAAAAAACACATATGGAGGACCCAAACCATATAACTATAGGGTATTTCCAACTCCAATGATAGAGAACCCAGACCCTAACATGATAGGGAAGTACCCACTCTATCTATATAACACATCTAAAGGACCCACACTTTGACACGATAGGGGAGTACCAACTCCACGGATAGAGGACCCGTACCCCAGTCAAATAGTACAGTAACTACTTGATTTGTGAAACAATTATGGAGAGCCTCACCCTGGCATGATAGGTAAGAGCTATCTACCACTACACAAACATCATGGGGAACCCACGCCCTGGTCTAATTGGGGTGTATCAACCTTGAAAGAACTAACTCATATGTATAGAACCTGCACCCATGACGTGGGGAGTCCCATATTACCAAAGTAGAAAAGTAAGGGAAACTTGTGCACTAATGACACAAGGGAGTACCAGTACCATTATCTATCTCTAGGAACAACAACTATCTCCAACATTGGCCGAGTTCTGCTGAAAGGAGCGTCACCCTTATCATACCTCACATCGCAACACTACCATGAGTAGGGGATCCGTGCCCTGGTACACTAGGGGAGTACCACATACTGTCTTAATATGTATAGGGGAATCACATACTAGGGATAAAAGGAAGGGTATCAACCCCAATTTCAACCAAGTTATCCACCCTTATCACTACCCAAGGTTAATCACTGCAACAATAGTGTCATACTCAAACCATACCACATTGTATCTTGTAGTCCAAAACGGAGGCCACCATAATGTTCTATGTGTATAAATTCTCTAGATAAGATACTAGAAATCCCAAATCTGAGATCCAGATAAAGAGATATGCAAGGTGGATGATCTCAAGAATATATCTAAGAAAGTACACTACGTGCCCTGGAACCCACACGGTGTGTGGAATCACCCACGAAGCTGGTTGTGTCTCTTGTTCACATGGTTTTTCTACCCATATAGGAATACATGGCATGTACAGTTCATACAAAATGTGTCCTGCTTCACCCATCCATGGGTCATGTCCTTCCTCTTCACAGCTCGACTGTCCGTGTCACAGACAATGTGTGTACCACCAGATATATTGCATGTCCAAGGCAAGTGACTACTTGGCTATGCTGTTTACCCGTGACCTTGTCTAGAACCCCATGTCCATTTACTTTGGCTATTTACTTTTACACAACCAGGTATTATTACACAACTACCCTGGAAGTGTCCTCTGGACACATGACATGGGGTCACCACATGGTGTGTAACCACAGTACATCACATGTATCCCTAAAAATCCATCTTCCCTGAATAATAAGGAAACATGACATGTCCCTCTAGACTAAACTCTAAGTTGATTGAAATTATTATTGGGAATTACCTTGAAATTTGACCAATTCACCCTTTTTTCCTCAAAACCTATAGATTGACCTAATAGGGATCTCTAACATTCATAATAGGGCTCTACAACTGGAAAAAACAAATAAAAAATGAGATCAGAAAAAAATTAAAATATTAATACCTCAAGGGAGAAATGCTGAAGATCTAGGTATAAAATGATTCATAGATCACGGAACTCTTAGATCTGATGAAAATCATTACCATGAATGAAGATCAGAAGTGATTCATCGCTTCAATTCGGCTCAGTTTCTTTCTATCTTCCAAAAGGGGAGAGGATGATTCTTCCTCTCCTTGTGTAATGTTCCTAAGGGGGTGGGGGAGAAAAATTTATTTTAATATATTAAAATAAATTAACTCACCTTTTAATTCCTCATTTCCAACACAACTCTGACCGAACTCCCGATACTGAGAAAGTTTATATCATGACAAGGGTAAAAATGATGTTGTGAACTAAATTACAGTATTAAAATTATGATGTGATACTTCCCTTAGGAGTTATAAAACATTTCAAGAGAAACTAACCACACATGATAAAATATATTTAATATTTTTAATATCACATCTCTTAGGTTCTCTGGGCCCCAGAATCAAATTTCGACTCAGTGCTTGGATTTAGAAATATTCTTGAAATATTACATAATCTTACGAGTCAAAAACCATGCCACTAAATTCTCCCCATCTTAGGGATTTTTTCCCTAAAAGAGAAATCCAAAGAACAAGTGAATGAAACTGAGCTCTCCATTGGAACTCCCATGATAGCGAGATCACCAAGGGTACCCATGTTGCTTATAATCACACACTCAGGGGAACCACCAAGGCCAAAACACACCCACATACAGCTCCAATTTGGTCAAAATAATGAATAAAATTGGTACATGTCTCCCCAATTATAATAGGTGGAGAAACACCAATAACCATTGTCCATCTTCAATCATAGGGTCTAAAGTCACACCACCTCACTAACCTAATGAAGATACTAACATAACCCAATAGTTCACATCCACACGTAGATAAACTAAACCACGATCTCCTCAAGTGTTTTTAATTCAAGGTTTATGCCATGAACATGAGGGTACTAATGAACAAAATAGTTCTTCCCATGTGTAAACACCGGGTCTTATTAGGACCTTCATCTATGAAACTCTAGTTGTAAGAAAAATCACCAAAACAAAAACATTTACACACTCACACTAGTGTCATCCAATCTAATTATGTATGGTTAGAAACCAATAAACAGTGTTGAAATATCATAGGATTAATCTTTTATGATTTATAACGGTTCTAAGTAAGGATCTCCCTCTACTAGGGCTTCCAAACATAAGGGTCAAGTAGAAAAACTCAAATGGAAAGTCCATAACCTTCTCTAACACTCTAGCGCACAACCTCGTCTTGAAAAAAAAGTATAAGGAACTCATCCACCACACCTTGAAACTATCCTCTTTGGGAAGCACTGACTCTCCTATATGTTTTTGATCGCATCACAAAAATGCGTATTAGTGGGTGAAAGCCTCTCTCTTCCTCGTGAGTTAAAAGCTATGCCAAACTGTGCCACAACCTCCTAGAGAGACTCATCTACAAATATAACACCAAGTTCATGAGGGTACTAATGGAAAAAGGGTTTCCCAAATGCTCATACTAAGTCTTATCGGGAGCTATGTCCTCAAAAATCTAACATGACACTAGGCCCTAAACATACAATTCAGAGAGACTCATCCACAAAACCTTGAAACTATCCACTTTGGGCAGCACAAAATTACCCACAAAGTTTTACTCGCATGAAAAAAATGCTTCTTGTTTGGTGAAAAACACCATTCCTCAGGTATTTGAATCTACACTGAAAAACACCAATACATGGTTATATCGATGCCCCAAATCACCTTAGTTTAAACCATGATAAGGAAGCAGAAAGAAAAGTGTACCTCACAAAAATTTCATACAATTCATACTATATATATTATAAAAATTACAGAGCTTACCTCTATTCATCCTTGTAGATACTAGGTCTAAGGTCTCTATGGCCTACATCTATCCTTGCATGTGTCCTCTAACTCCTTGAGCATGGGTGGAACACCCGGGGGTGGTGCTGGAAACACCTCAAATTGCCTCCCAACTCACCCTACTCTACCCACTCCTCCACCATGTCCTCTATCTTGTGGAACACCCTAATACAAATGATTCTTCTACTAAGGAGGCCCATCGATTGGATCCCTCTTAGTAGCATGGTGGGTCAGAAAATCTATAAAAAGTTGTCCGAAACAATTTAAAGTGTAACACCACCTCTCCTATGGATAACCTAATCTTTGACATGGATCCCACGATAATAGCCCATGTTCCTAAGTTTAGGAACGAGTATGCCTCATGCATTGTGATCCTGACATCTACTATCTCCCAATTGTTACAGACGCCTCAACCTCAAGACCACCACTACAGAACACATCTTCCCATACCGCCTCCATGAAGCTCTCTACTACCAGAGCTCACTCCAGTACCCCCACATAAGTGGGAAGGCATAAAGAAAACACACCTTCTCAGACGTCTCTATGAAGGCCCTTCCCAAAGGTATGATCTATGAATAATGGGTCTCGAACCATATCCAGGGAGTAACATGATAAGTCTATGAAACTCACCAAGTACTCCTTCATGTCCTTGCTACCCTAATGAAGCTATAAAATCTATTGTATAAACACTAGTCTCAATATAGCTATGTAAAAATATTCCTTAAAGTGTTAGTCAAAATCTTTCCAAGTGAGCTTCACCTCGTTGTGGGAATGCGTTAATAAACTCCACCATCTTATAGACAAACCCTATAGAAGTCTTGCCTCTAGGATGACCATATGGCCAGGAGGTTTCCTCAATAAGAGGAAAACACGTGTGACTGCCTCGAGCTAGTCATCGGCTTCTTGGGGGTCTTGATCACCCCAATAACTGAGAGGTTTCTACCTATGTAACTCATGCAGCGTAATTTTCCTATACGCATTTGCAACTTAAACTGCCGAAACAACCAGCTACTCAATGGGTGGTGGCTCAACTGGAGGACCACCCGGAGGTACCAACTGAATACTAGTGACCTAAATTTAAGCATCATCATGAGGTGGATTGTCACATCAATCCCACCATGGAACCCCATCTGGTTTTTGTCATAGTGTAATCATGAAACATAATCATGATGAGGCATGATCAAAGAGTATATCTAGGGATCTGACTCAAGATGAACAAGGAAAAATCAAAACCCATTCCTATATGATGCATGTACCATTATTTCCCTACGACTAGTGTCCCAATGTACCGTGTAAAAAATAATGTTATCAGAGTCCTCTTCAGTGGATAAATCGGATGCCACACCAACATTGGAACCTCTGTCCTGAGATCCAAAATCGAAACACCCAAACAGTATCATTATTAAACCCAAACCATGACCACAATATTATGGTCCCAAAGTGGAACCTTCTCTAATACCACCCTGTCACAACCCAACCAATGAGGCCCAGGATGCAACTCCCCAAGCTTGCATCTAAATGGCCAGGGGCTAGAGACTAGCACCAAGTAGGTATATCACACAGATGGGAGACCTTTTCCTAAAGTACCTATAGGCACACACCCACAAACAACTCAATGCAACAATACAAAGATATAAAAAGTTGTAAAATAAAATGCATGAAAACATCTATCACAAACCAAGGTAAAAAAAATTAATTAAATTATTGAATGTGAAAAAACATTCCCAAAAAAAAATTAAAAGCATCCAACCTTCTCAGAAAGAGGATATCAATTTCAAATGAAACTTCTAGAAATCTCATCATCCCAGCTCTGGATAACACTTATGTCAGTCCATCTCACTAAGACCTACTTCCCTTGGGTCCTATGGGGACTTTGTTGAAAGTCCTATGGTCTTCATTAGACACAATACATTTGGGAAATTCCAATGTAGGGGTGAGTACAATAATACCCAATTGGATCCCCAACAACCCTAAATAAAATAGTGAAACTGAAAGGAAATAGTCAGACTGACCTAGCCAGAGGTAACCCAATCAAGAGAGAAACTCCATCATGAACCATCATTAGATATAGATTAGTATTCATCTCAGTACTCAAGGGGTGTCAAACTAGACATGTGACAACACTGCAAGGCCTCCTAGAATCACCCAAATATACTCATCTCTGACTTCAAGTCTCATGTGGTTCTAGCCTTATAACCAACAACATGATTCTACTCAAGGCTATAATGGAAATGAAAAACTTGGAGAACACACTCCATAATATCTTCCATCCAAGATGGAACCTGTAAGTAAGATACAATTTATTAAGAATAACTCTATTGGGTCCATCTCTAATGACCAACACTAGAGGTTATGTCATCACTATCCTTCACCCTGTGCAGGGCAGCAAGAACACAAGTGGAGAGGGTCACCCCTTGCATTGTACCCAGTTGACGGAGGACTGATCCAGAATATGCACCATGTGAATCCTCTCTAATGAGAGAGAGAATGGAGGGAACCAAACTTTTCCACTTCCATGTATTCGAGGGAAAACTATCAAATAACTAACTAGGTATTACACATAAGTAGTGGAGGGGCCCGTTCCTCATAACTATACTCAATAGTTGAGGGAGAACTAAATAAAATGGGGGACCTTTACTCTAGCATGATAAGTGAGTTATAATATGCATATGAGGACCCACACCAAGATATGACAGTGGAGTTCCACTCAATAGATAGAGGGCCCGCACCCTGTAATGATAAGAGAGTGCCACTCTATAAGTACAATCACTATGGGGGACCCGCACCTGGACACAATAGGGGAGTGCTGAACCCAAGATAGAGGATGCGCTTCCTGGTAAAATAGTGGAGTACTAACTCTAATCAAACAATATATATGAATTACCCACACCCTGGTAAGTTAGGGGAGTTTTAACTCCAAGGATAGAGGACTCGTACCCTTACACGATAAGAGAGTACCCACTATATCTATACATAATGTATAGAGGACCCACCCCCTAACATGGGAGGGGAGTACCAAATCCATGGATAGGGTATGAAGACCCCAACCTAATAGGGTATCAACTACTCTATATGTACAACAAGTATGGAGGGCCCGCACCCTAACGCAGTAGGGGAGTGTTATCTACGAATACACATACTTTGTGGGGAACCTGCACCCTGGTCCAAAAGGGGAGTACCATCCCAGAAAAACTACCTCATATTTATATAACTCATGCCTATAATGTGAGAAGTATAATCTCTACCATAATAGAGTGTTACGGGAAAATCACACCCTAACTTAATAAGAGAGTACCAGTCCCATTATCTTTATCTAAGAACAACACCGACCTCCAACATCGGCCAAGAATCGATGAAGGGGGAATCATTCTTATCATAACTCACATAAAAACACAACCATGAGTAGGGGAAAAAACCTTAGTACACCTGGAGAGTACTGATCTACCATATTAAATAGTACAGGGGACACACATCCTAAGAATAAAGAGAAGGGTAATGACCTTGACGTCAACCCAGTGACCCACCATGATCACTGCCCAAGGTTAAGAACCTATACAACAACATCATGATCGAACCACACCACATCATATATCATATAATGAAATAGATTCCACCATCATGTCCTATTTTAAAAAATTATTAGGATATGCTACTCACTATCCCATATCCGAGTTTTATAAAAGGAGATACACAAAGAGGAAGATCTCAAGAGGATCTCCAAGAATGTACACAGTGTGCAATGGAGGCCACATGGTGTGTGGACACTCTCAAGAACCTGGACATATATCCCATTTATATGTATTTCCTAGACATGTAGCCTTACATAGTGTGTGTATCTTGTACACATCATGTCCTACTTCACCCGGCCTAGGGCTGTGTCCTTCCCCCACATGGCTCGTCCGTCCATGTCGCACACATGGTGTATACCACTAGGTACATGGAATGTCCAATCCAAATTTCCACTTAGATAGTTTGTTTAATTGTGCCCATGTCTATTACCCTATTTCCGTGTACTTAGACCATTTTCTTTTACATGACCGTGTACTATTACATGGATACCTAGGCCATGTCCTCTGGACACACAAAATGGTGTCAATATACGACATGTAACCCTCGTAAAAATGTGTTTTCCCCAAAATTCATCTTCCCTGAATAGTATTAACACAAAGGGTGTCCCTATGGACTAAACAGTGTATAGATGGTAATTCTAGATGGGAATAACCTTGAGATTGGACTGATTCACCCCATTTTACCCAAAACCTATAGATTTCCTAGGATGGATCTCTATAATTTACAATACAAATTTAAAACCATAAAATAATGCATAAAAAGTAGATTGGGACCAAAAATAACATCCTCCTACCTAGATGGAGAAATTATAAAAATTTAGTTGTAGAATGATGCCCAGATTGTGCTTCTCCTCAATCAGATGATGATCAGTACCACGAACGAAGATTTACATTGCTTCATCACTTCGATTCGGATCGGTTTCCATCTATCAGCCAAAGGGGAGAGGAGGGTTATGAATATTCGGATTATGTCATTCTCCCAAGGGGGTGTGGGATAAAAATTTATTTTAATCAATTAAAAACTATTAACTCCTCTTTTATTGACCCGTTGACAACATGGATTTGACCAAACTCTTGGTGTTGATAAAGTTTATGTAGTGCCTAGGGTAAAAATGACATTCTAAACACAATTGCAGTCTTAGAATTCTAATATGAGACTTCACTCAAGAGTTATTTCATATATCAAGACAAAATTCATGTGCATGAAAAAATATGTTTAATATTTTTAATAGCACCACACCAAGGCCCTCCAGATCCCAGAATCCCACACCGAATCAGCACCTGGCATCATAAATATTCATAGAAATATTCAAAAGTCTTACAGGTCAAAACCCATGTCACTAAATTATGTTGTTATTTCATATAGAGGGAGATACAAACTAGTGGTTACTATTATTTTGAAATAATAAATTGGAAGAAAAAATAATGTTCATGGAATGAGGAAATTTTATTGATTCATTATATGAGAAATACTCTAATCGTGAGCAAAGAGATGAAATAGAAAGAAAATTACTTAATCTTAGACAAAAGGAGGAGGAAATTATTTGTCCGTGAAAGGATAACTTTACAAGGTTAGCTAGACATGGAATGGACTATGTATGTAGGATAGAAAATAATATTGATCATTTATTTGATGGGTTCAATAAAATACATTAATGGGAATTGGTCTCTTAGATATTTGTTTTCATATGAGGATATAGTCTAATGTTATATTAAGATATGAAATGAGTTCTCTGGGATGTATATATTAATGGGAAATCATGAGAATAAAAGGCCACCTGAACATTATGAGATTAGAAATGCAGAAATGGGGAGGAAAGAAAGGATGTGATTTACAAAATGTGATAGATATTTAAAGAAACACCATGGGGACTATAGATATGAAACCTGAATTTTTTATAAGTATGAAGAAAAATTACATCAAACTCAAAAATGAAAGGGAAATGTAGAATTTTTTTATTTTCAATTCTTTACATTTATGTAGAAGGCAATTTTTGTGAAAAATTCCCCAAACATCATGGAGATTTACTTCCAAAAGTTAATGGGAGAAATTACAAGCTTATATGATTACCATAACTAAATTAAATGTGCCCAATGATATGATGGTGAATGCTATGATCATAGAATCAAATTTAGCTAATGTATTATTTGATTATGGATCATCTCAGTCTTTTATATCTTCCTTGTTTTCAAAAAATAGTAGATATTTACTTTACAACCTAGTAAGGGAATTATCAATTATGACAAAAGTAAAAGCCTTTTTTAAATATATTTGTGTTAGGTAGTTTCAATTATGATGCATGGGAGTTACCTATTTGAAAACCAGTTTATCATACCTAGGATTGACTTTGACATAGTTGTTTATATGGATAATATTTGAAAGTATAATGAAAAAAATTATTTCCTAGAGAAGGATATTGTTATTCCTAATGGTAAGCTGGAATATGTTGTCTTTATAGGGTAAAATTCATCATCTAAATCATGTCATGATCCACCCCCAATATCCATCCTTAATAATATTATAGATAAAGCGGAAGATCAAGAATGATCTATAAATGATGAAGGTATCCTTAGAATAGTGAATATACTTATAATATGAAAATTCATTAATGTTTTTCCAGAATAATTTCTTGGTCATCCACTAGAACATGAAGTTAATTTCTCCATTGAATTCATTCCTGATGAAAGGCCTAAATATAAAACTCTTTATAGAATTGAATAAGAGGATTTGGTGGAGTTGAAGAAATATCTATATAATTTGAGTGATAAGGTATTTTTATGACCTAAAATTTCACTATGGGAGGATCTAATTTTAATCATGACAAATAAGTATTGGTCTATGAGAATTTGAATCAATTATAGGGAAATAAATTCCATTATAATAATGAATAAGTATCCATTACCATGAATTAATGGATTATTTGACCAACTTCAGGGAACCCAATATGTTTTAATGATCAATATTCACTATAGTTTTCATATTTTATGGGTAAAGAAGGATAATATACCAAACTCATCATTTTTAACTAGGTAAGGAAATTATGAGTTTATGATATTTACTTTTAGACTAACTAATTCACCTTTTATCCTTATAGAACTGATGAATATAGTTTTTAAGGAGTATCTTTTAATTTTTTATGGTATTAATTGATGATATCTTGATATAATATAAGATCTATAAAGAGAATAGGATTCATCTACAAATAATTTTGGGGACCCTTAGAAAGAATAATTATATAGAAAGTATTGTAAGTGTGCGTATTTGCTAAATATAGTTTTTTTCTAGGACATATTTTCTCCAAGGATGGAATTTTTTCTATCTCTTTTAATAAAAATGTAGTAAAAAATGACATACAATTATAAAAATAATTGATATCCAAAGTTTCCTAGTCTTAGTAGGTTATTATCAGTTATTTTTTAAATTTTTTTGAATTATCAAACTCATTAACCATGTTAACACACTAATGGTTTAAATTCTCATGGTCAAGAAAATGTGAGTAAAGTTTTGATGAGATGAAGTGGAGACTTATTAATGAAATGGTATTATCTATACTATCAAAAAAGAAATTGTGTATAATATACAGTGATGAATTGAATAAATTAATTGGATATGTACTTTTGATGAATTATAGAGTGATTGATTTTGAATAAAAAAAATTGCAAGTGCATGAAAAAACTATCTAACTGATGACCTTCAGTTAATAAGAATACTATTTTATTTGAAAATATTGGTATAAAAACTCTATGGTAAAATATGTGATAAGTATATTTACCAAAATAGTTATAAGTATGTCTTCTCTCAAAATAATCTCAACATGAGGCAAAAAATATGGTTGGAACTACTCAAGGACAATGATTTCTTAGTGATAAGAGAAGATATAACCCTTGATTGCCTTTCTTGACTCTATGTTAATGAAATTGTAATGCTTCATGGGAAAAGTCAATAAATTATATTAGACCATGACCCTTAGTTCACATTAAAATTCAAGAGTAGGGTTAAAAGGTTTCTCAAAAACTAAGATACATTTAATCACCTCTAATCAGCTCTAATCTAACAGGTAGTATAAAAGGACTTTTTAGACATTAGAATTCATGATGAGATCATGTTATTTTTACTGACAAGGTATGTGGGATTATATTCAACATTTGGTGGAATTTTTATACAATAATAGATTTTATTCGAGTATCTAGATGGAACCATATAAATCATTTTATGGGAATAAGTTCTATACTTCAACCTATTGGTATGAAGTTATAGAAAGAAAGATACCTTTACCATCGATTGTAGAGGATATTACCATTAATGTATGGGATATTGAAGATCATATTAAATTATCCCAGAGCATACAAAAGAGATATGGTAATAATAAAAGGACATAAATTGAATTTCAAGTTGGTGATCATGTATTCTTGAAGGTCTCACTAAATAAGGGAGATGAAATATTTAGAAAATAGTTGAAGCTAACCCCTAGGATCATTGGGACTTTTGAAATACTAAAAAGAATTGGGGTTATATATAATATATTGAATATTACACCCAAAATTTCTAAAGTACTTAACGTATTCCATGTTTTATTACTGAGGAAATACACCCCTGATATAATGCATGCACTCACATCTCAGTGAATAGAGTTGGAGAATGACTTGTATTATAATGAAGAGCCTATCTAGATTATTTATTATAGAGAGAAAATATTAGGAAGCTAGAAAAATCGATTAGTGAAAGTAGAATGGAGGAATAAAAAACTAGAAGAGGCAACCTGAGAGCCTAAATAATCCAAGAGGATGAATTACCCACAATTGTTCAATAATATTTATATACCCCAATTTTGAGGATTAAATTATTTTGTAGTGGGAATATAATTCCTGAGACCCTTCCTTAGTAGGTAAGCACTATATCCTAAACTATATATAATGTTCCCTTTAAAATTTAAATATTCATGGGTTTTAA
The DNA here is from genome assembly GCA_963277665.1 of Viscum album. Lineage (NCBI taxonomy): Eukaryota > Viridiplantae > Streptophyta > Magnoliopsida > Santalales > Viscaceae > Viscum > Viscum album. The sequence continues at coordinate 1,301,363,682 of OY728160.1, read as the reverse complement.
AAAAATAATTTTATAATTTTATATTGACCAAAATAACATCAATTTTGAACTCATAGTATCAAAATTATCTTAGTATGATTTTTTATATTTTTCTAAAATGCTCTTTTGTAGTAAAAAAAATATGGGTTTCAAATTTTTTTAATTTATATAACATTAAAATTATATAAGGATGAAAAATAATTTTAAAAAACGTTTTAATAAAAAATATATTAATTTAAGTAATAAAAATTTGTATTTTAAAATTTTATTTGAGCATATAAATCCTATGTCAATTTTTTTTGAACTAATTAAAATGTTACTTTAGTATAAAAATCCCTTTATATATTTTCCTTCAATAGAGTATATTAAAGGGGGATTCATTTTTGGATTACCATGAAAGAATAAAAAAATATTATTTTTATAATATAAAAATTGATTACATTAAAATAATTATCCAAGATAATTTTATATTATATAAAAATTTAATTCTTAAAAATGTTATTTCTCTAAAAAACTGTTTTACATGATTAGGTGTATTTATTTTAAAATTTACCTTTCACACCTTTAGAAATTTTATTTGATAAATTTATTCTAAAATTTAAAATTAGAAGTATCAAATTATGTAAAATGGTCATTCTTAATCCATTTCATTAAAATTAATTACAAATTTTGGAAATTAATTACCCAAGTAAATGTAAATAAGTGTAAAAGATAAAAAGTTAAAACAAAAAGACCTAAAACACTAAATGTTGTAAAAAAAGGAGTACTTAGATGATTTTCAACCCAAAATAATTTTAATGAATTATTTTTTCCATTTTGTGGCCTTTGACACTTGAATACTAACCTTATATTATTGAAAATGTAAGGGTTAATCCCATAACTACTATTCCCTTCATTTATAAAATGGTACCCAATTCACCACTTAAAGACTCATAAATCATTTTAATTAAAACATGAAACTCTTCCATTTTTATAATCCTATAACCCTCTCCCACAATAAGAAAATTAGTTTCACTATTATTTAGTATATAAGACCATAATTTTCAATGAGAGTTCTAAGAAAAATTATAGTCCTTGACATGAGTATTATCAACTACATAGTTTTAATTTTTATTTATATTCATTAAAACTTTATTCTAACCACACTAATATAATGATATTTTTATCATTCAAAAAATATAATGTTACTATAATATTGTTATTATTATTATTTATTTATACACTCTATCTATTAGGCAAAAAAATATGTTGTTCGTGCATTGTGTGCTCTAACGCATCCATGGAAAAATGTGTTTTGTTTTCATTCACCAACTTAAAAATATGGGTATATAGATGGTTATAAATAATAAATATGTTTTTATTATATAATTAAGGTTATGATATTACAAATTATGTAACTTTTTATTTATATGATTAATAAATTATCATCCCTAATTTAATCATTTAAAATATGCTTACTAAGAGGAAAACCTTCTATTCAAATTTTGTAATATTTTAATATACATAAATTCTTATTCTATTTACATAGAATTAAGATATATCACAACAATTATAACTAAAAATATCATTATGATTCTTTTTTAATTATATTACAAAAAAACAACACATAATCATCCATTTAATCAGGGTATGTTCAAGTTTGGGTATGTTTAACAACTTAATTTAATAGTAATATGAATTTATATCAGGAATGGATATGGGATAATAATTATATGTATAATATAATATTAATGTGTAAATAATGATTTTTTATTCTAGATACATTATATCAATATTTAATTCAAATATTAATAAAGCACCCTTTGATCATTATGAATCACCGAAATATGTTTTTCATTGATTTCATATTCGTAGATAATGATTAAAACACTAATGAAAAGAATTTGAATCCTGATAAATTATTATAAAACATAATTAATAGTATATTTAATAAAATATCAATTATTAACATTAAAAAAATAATTAATACAAAAAAAACTATTATGAAACTATTATAAAAGATTAAAACTATAAACTCCCGATATAGAAAATCAGAAGAATTCATGTAGAGAGTGACTATTTATGAAGTGTATAAATGAAAATAGACACGACTAAGGTTATTAATTAAGTGATAAATATATCTATTATTATTATTCTAGAGGTTAATCTATTTTCATTGAATTTAGGACTAGTGGTAAGGTTTTTTTGTCTCAAACTCGTCTCTTTAGGACATGTTTGGTATTATGAACATAATTTCCTTTATGTGGTGTATATACTATTATGTCGGAATGTCTATATTGATGAAACAAGAGGGGGGGGGAGTGAATTGTGTCCTTTCCAAAATTTTATAATTCATTGGATTCACAAAATAGAAGATAATGACTAGAATCATTTCTGTAATAGAGTATATGCATTGGATAAGAGAAGAAAACAAAGGACAACAATTTATAGTGGTTCAATGAACAAAGATCACCTAGTCCACTCCAACAATTACCATCTCTACAGGATTGGTTAATTTCACTAGTAAGGTTCTCATATCATAAGACCGATCGATAACTGAGTGTAGGAAGTTGACACGCTTACAAACAAAGGCTTACAAAACAGAGCCTTCTGGTTCTTTTATAGGGAAATGATAAAACCACAGCTCAGTGCGAGAAGCAGAAACTCCACCACGACTGAACATGAGCAGCCAAAAATCAATATAGATAAGATATAGTTTGTTGAGAAACAAATACAAATCGCGGTTGCAGTAGCACGCAACTGATAAAAGAAGGATCTTTGAATTCAGAAGAAAATAAACTTTGAAATATATTTGAAGAGATCTGGTTACACAAGAGATCATAAATTTTAAGAATAGTAATAAAAATAGAGCATCGTGTTTCCAAATTTGAACACGTATAACTCCAAAATGTAGTCCTTGTTTCTAAGATACTTCATCGATGTAGCACTGTAAATTAATTTTCACAAGAAAAATTGAAGAATAATATTTATCAACATAGATGATATATATATATTATCTGACGTAGAATAGATATATATAATGATATATCTTGCAGTAATATTTTAGATCTACAAAAGACAGCTGATAAATCGAGTGAATTCAAATTAAAAAATACAGCTCAAAGTAGTCGTAAGTTCCCTTAAGAATATGAGAGAAAATATCCGTTGTAAATGGATCTTTAAATCATTTAAGACAATATTTGAATCATTAAAAATCGAGCATTAAATCTCTCTAATATTCCACAAAGTCTGTTACAGAAAACTCCAATAAAGACATAAATTCAAATTTTTGGCATTGAAAAGTCAAATGTAAGGTTCCTTCACAAAAAGAAAAAATAATAAACGTAGGGTTCAACTTCATAACATAGGGCTTATGATATATATGTTTATCCATGTTAGAATAGATATCTGAATGTAACATTGATTATCCATACATTCACTTTTCCCAAACGTATGGTAGACAATATAAGGTTGATTACAAAAGTAAGGTTGAGGATCCATACATTTGTAAAGTTTCATACTTACGTAGTGTTATTTAACTGTAATTTTTATTTCTGAAAAACGTAAGGTTCTTATGCAAACATAACGTTCCTTAACCATACATTTCTTCGAAAATAAGGTTTATTAACCATATGAATTGATCCATCAACATAAACATATGGTTTGTTCCATACGTTACGTTCTTCAACTTATTGAATGAACAGTATTTCCAGTAAATGAAAAATAGTGAATAGTGTTTCCAGAATATGCTTAAGAGCATTCCAAACACTTTAACGAATATTTCTTGCTAATAAATAGTTACATATTATTTCATAATAAGAATTATAAAGATGATAAATTTACTAAAATACACTCAAAATGAAATCATCAGTAAAAAAAACAAGGGTATTTGTTAGCATAAAAATCAATAATATTTATATAGTATTGTTGAGCTAATACATCCCCAACAATCTTGCCTTTTTTGATGATCAAAAAACCCATAAATTAAGACTATAATTTTTTTCAATATAATTTATAAATTTTTAAACATTAAAAGACAATAATTTCAATTTGATAGAATTATTTTGATGAAGAAGAAATATCTAAATTTCTCCCCAAAGGTAAATTTAAAATAAATATTTATGCTTATCTAAATTTATTAAATAAAATAAATTTTGTGTTATATGAATTTCTCCCCCTTTTTGTGATATAAAAAAGAAATTATAGAAAGAGATGAAAACACATTTAATATTGAATAGAATGATAAGTGAATGTAATAAGTAACTGTAATGAATAAAGAGAATTAAATTTTGGCTATCTGAAAAAAATGAAAAAGTAGATACAATAATGAAATGTATCATATAGATAGAATAAAAGTTCATTGATCAATAAAGACATAAATACAATAAAGTTTTTACTAAGAAACGAAAACAGTCATTGTCATGGTTTAAGGTAGTAAAAAGGATATGGATTGGATAAGTTTGAATTTTGAATGGATTCAAACATCTCCTTCATCTGTACCATCTTAAATCTTAGCTTCTTCATCAAACTGTCTCCTAGATGAACAACCAACAACCTGGAGTCATTATTGACAAGCAAATTCTCCACTATATTGACCTTCAGAAACTCATTAAGACTCTCCTCTTTCTTCATGAACAACTCTATCTTCTTTGAAAAATGATTTAACATCAATCTAATTATAGGTTGTCCTTGAGTTAACTAATCAATAATAAATTTCTGATTCTTCAGAAGAACTGATAGAGGTGCACTATTACACTGCATCTCTTCGAGAGGAATGTTCATATTTTTCATAACTAATGTAATGGCCTAAAATCTTCTAATTAAATTTGAACTTGTATTAGGTATAAGAACAAATGTACTAGATTGATCCACACTTCTCTTTATTGATTCTAACTGACTACCCAGATACCACTTCAAATTTGTAAAATCTGTCTTTGAAACTGATTTAGACTTGAGTTTCCCAAACTCATCCAGAATTTCCCTTTTAAATACATCAAAATAATTTTTAGAAACCGTAATATCATTGAGTTCTTGAATCTTCTTCTTGGATCTGTCAAGATCTTGCCTCAGAATTTCATTATCTTCCTAATATTTTTTATACATAACAAAAATTTCCTCTACATGATGTGATATTGAATCAGATGTCCCCTCATTGGCATTCATAGTCTGATCTGCACCATCAGTGGGCAAAGGATATACCACTATTTTCATTACTGATTCATCACAAGAAAAAGATTGATTATAAAAAACTTTAGTCTGAGCACCAGAAATATGATATGACTATTCCATAGTCTGATCTACAATCAAGGGATGAATTTCTATAACTTATTCCCATAAAATATGATCTTCTTGAATAGCTCCTTTTTCAGTAACTTCTTCTCTGAAAATCTCTAACTAAACATTTTTAGTTGGAGTATTCTTTTATTGAACTGTTTCTATCGGAATGCTCTCTTGTACCTGTTCATTCACCAGGGGTACAATAGAATGCTCTCTATCATGACTCTCCACTAGAATTATCTCTTTAATAAAAGTTTCTTCCAAATGAACTGATCATGTTGCTTATCTAGAATCTAACATTTTCTCTTCAACTTGAGGAGCGTTTCATTTACTTGGTTTTATAATAAGTCCTTCTTAACTTTTTTCCTTCTATAATTTCTCTTATTCAGTATTAAATCAAATTCGTCACTTAGATGGTTGTGAAAATGAATCTGTTCGTGATTCAGCTACACCCTCCTTTTGAACACCTACTTTCTCCCCCTGAGATAAGGATCATGAGCTTTGTTCTTCCATAGCTCCAATGGGAAAAAATATTTCCTTTTAAAGTGTTCTAGAAAATTACAATATTTCTTAACATTCCATTATTCAAAACATTACCATGATGACATTTGACTCTTGCATCAACCAATCTGATCATGTCCTTCTTAAATAAAATACTTGAAATAATCTGTCCATATGGATAGAAATTCATTCTTTCATTAGGTGAACAATAGTAATAAAGAAATTGAAATAAATACAACATAAAATTCAATTTAATATCACTTATAAAATGAAACATGATATACATGTCTGGGTAAAGGATTTTCTCCACCACAACCATCCTTGGCATTATTCTTGTCTGAATAAACTTCACCAAAATCTTATGGACAACTTCTAAATCCTTAATAAAAAACTTTTTGATGTGTGTCGAATTGAATATAAAAGACATGATGTATTTAGAATAATTTTCCTTATCACCAGTTGATCTAAGATCAAAATCGAAAACCTCTTCATGTGGGAAGTTCAAAAATTTTGCAACCTTAGTAGAAGAAATATTGAAATCCCTATCTTTAATACTAGCCAAAATCATATCCTCTGAATCTACAAAAATAAATTGTACAACTCTTATAAAAATAGTTCACTTATACCTCATGTATAGATTCTTAGTTAATGTCATTGAAAGATGTCTCGAGTCCTTGAAAAACTAACACTTGTTTCAGAAGTAAGTTCACCTAATATAACCAATAATGATCTAACACTTTTCCATGATGAAATTTTCTGTCAGTAATTCTTTGTTGTTTTGGGTTGATTGCTTCTCCTTTTTCGACTCTCTTGGTTTTAATCATTTCAGAAGATCTGAAAATATGAGGTTTCAGCTTCTAGGGTTTGGAAGGATGAACAAAAATTGTGGGTTAGGTGAATTGATTTTTGGGTAAATGACGGGTAAGGTAGACGAAGGGTTTCTGACAGGTGACACCTATCCTCGTTTCTCGTGTCGCTGAGTAATTATGATTTTTTTAATAATTACGTGGCATAAATTTATTTAATATAAAACAGATTAACTACAATACCATAAGATAAAAATAATAAAAGAAAATTAGATTTACAGAAATAAATTAGGCATCAAATAAATTAAAATAAAATAAAAGTAAATAAAATAAAATAAAAAATAAAATTATTAATTAAAAAATTAAATAAACCTAATTCCCCTAAATAAAATCAAAAAAATCAGTGGGAATTGGTTTAGTCAAAATATAATCTAATTGATATTTAATGTTAACAAATTCTAAAGATATATCATTTTTAAGAACATGAACTCTTAGAAAATGATGTATAATATCAATATACTTAATTCTTCAATTACTTATTGTATTTTTTGAAATGTTTATAACACTTGTATTATCACATAAAATATGCGTATTATTAAAATTAAGTATAATGTCCATTATAGTGTTTTCCATCCACATCACTTGTGCACAACAACTGCCTGTAGATGCATACTTTGATTTTTCTATTGACAGTGGAACTGAGTGTAGATTATTACTTGACCATGACACTAATGATTTTTCCTAAAACATGATAGGTTCTGGAAGTGATTTTTTTATATAATATAAATGCTCCAAAATCTGCATCTAAATATGATAATAAATTAAAATTAGATGTTTTTGCATAAATAAGAGATTGAAAACAGTTCCTTTTAAATATCTGAAAATACTTTCAACAGAAATAAGATGAGAATCTTTTGAATTGGATTGAAATATATCACAAAGACATACTAAAAACATAATATCAGGTCTTCTATTAGTATGTTATAGTAAACTTCCAATCATACCTCTATATAACTTGTTGTCCACTTGTTTTCCAGCTTCATCCAATTCAAGTGTAATGTTAGTACACATTGGAGTTGAATATGTCTTACTCTTCTCAAGACCAAACTTTTTCAATAAATAAGTAATGTATTTACTTTTATTGAATACATTTCCACAATATTTTTTTATAAATTTTAAGTCCGAAAAATAAATTTAATTCTCCCATCATGCTCATTTCTATTTTTTTGCATAATTTCTGAAAAACTGTTACAATTTTTTTCATTTGTTGATCCAAAAATAACATCATCAACATCGATTTGAACTAATAATAAATTAGAAAAAACTATTTTCTTAAAGAGGGTTGAGTATTCCAAACCAACGATAAAAACATTTTTCAAAATAAATGAACTTAATCTCTTATACCAAGCTCTAGGTGCTTATTTAAGGCCATAATGAGATTTAGTATGTTTAAAAACAAAATCTAGTTTTTGAGAATTTTCAAAACCAGGAGGTTTCTCAACATAAAATTCCTCCATTAAATATCAATTTAAAAAGGGAGATTTTACATCAATATGATATAATTTAAAATTCATATGAGATGCATAGGCCAAAAGAATTATAATTTCTTCTAGTCTAGCTATGGGAGTAAAGGTTTCATCATAATCTATACCCTCTTCTTGATTATAACCTTTGGCTATTAGTCTAGATTTTTTTCTAGTTATAATACCTTAATCATCTTGTTTATTCCCAAAGACCCATATAGATCCTATAACATGATAATTTGAGGGGTTTTACACTAATTTCTGTATTTTGTTTCTTTTAAAATGATTTTTCTATTCTTACATTACTAACATCAAACATTCATCTTCTAAGGCTTCTTTATTAGACTTAGGCTCTAGCTGAGATATAAAATAAGAATATTCAACAAGGTTTCCTACACTTCTTCTAGTTTGTATTCCTATGTCTAGATCTCCTATAACAGTCTCTAAAGGGTAATTATTCAGGATTCTAGACTATCTAGGCAGGGCACTTTTAGGTTCATCAGTATTATATTCTTCTAAACTGGACTGAATTTTATTTATATTTTCCAAATCATTTTTCATGTTATCAAGTCTCATGTTGTCAGAAGAATCATTAGCTTCATCTGTTTGATATTTATTTGTATTAAAAGGATCAGTTTCATCAACCTTCACATGAACTAATTCTTCATGAATCCATTACTTTTTATTAAATACTCTATAAGATTTAGAAGTTTCAGAATATCCTATGAATATTCCTTCATCAGCTTTTGGATTGAACTTTCAAATATTATAATTGGGTTTTCAAGATATATACCTTGCATCGAAAAAACTTAAAGTACTTTTTCTTATGTTTTCTGTTATTCCAAAGTTCATAAAGCGTTTTTTTGAAAATAGGTCGAATTAAATATCTATTTATAATATAGCATGTTTTTCCTACAACTTCTGCCCAAAAGTAGGTTTGAAGACTATATTCATTTAGCATAGTCCAAGTAATTTCTTGAATAGTTCTATTTCTTCTTTCAACAATTCCATTTTGATGAGGTGTTCATGGTACATAGAAGGTGCATTTAATACCCATATTTGAGAAAAAATAATTAAATTATTGATTCTCAAAATCTCCACCATGATCATATATTAATGAAATTATCTTAAAACCCTTTCCATTTTCAGCACTTTTACAAAACTTTCAAAAATAGAAAAAGCTTCATTTTTGAGTTTTATAAAATATAACTAAGTAAATATAGAATAATAATCAACTAAAACCTATACATATAATTTACCATCCAAACATTCTATTCTAGATGGTCCAAAAAAATCCATATGAATAAGTTCTAAGGTATTTGAAGTAGTAATTTTTTTAACAGATTTGAAGGAAGATTTGTGTTGCTTTCCAATATGACATGCATTACAGAATCTATCACTATCAAATTTGAGACTTGGTAAATATGAAACTAATAGTTTCTTAGATATCTTATGTAAAGAAAAAATATTACAATGATCAAGTCTTCTGTGCCAAATCCATGTCTCATTTATATTAGTAGTTAAACAGTTCACTTTATTTTTACAAAAGGAATTTAAGTCCAAAGTGTATACATTTTCTGTTTTGGGTGATCTAAATTTAAAAAATTATCATTAAAAATAGAACAAGAATTATTATAAAAGTTAACATACTATACATCATCACAGAGTCGAGAGATACTTCTCAGATTATGTTTTAATCCTTGTACATAAAGTACTTTATTAATTGAGACAGTATATGGATCTCCAACTATTCTGAGTCCAATAATTTTTTCCTTTGGCATTGTCACTGAAGGTGACTAGGGCTCTATATATTTTAGTCAGAGTATATAAATTTGATGAATTTCCACTCATATTTCTTGAACATACACTGTCCGTATACCATATATCTTTTCATCTTATGTGGCTAGTTACCTACAAGTACAAATTAAACAAAAATTTGTTTTGGTACCCATATATTTTTGGGTCCAGTAGTGTTAGTGATCAAAGAGTTAGGTATCCAAATAGAATTATTTTTATCAACATTGTTATAATTAAAAATAGATAAAGATTTTGATTAATGAACATGATTTACAACACATAATTGATGTTTTCTTAAATAGTAGTCATTAGAATAATGTCTATTAATACCACAATAAAAACATTTAACAATAGACAGGCCTTTTTGTTATAACTAGGAACAAAATAGTTTTTGTACAGTTTGGGTTTTTCACCCATACTTCTAATACCAAACGTTTCCTTTTTAACAATATTTTCCAAAGAATTTCATTCAGTATATTTTCTCCTTTTCTAAATATAAGAGCATCACTTTTATAAAGTATCGAATTCTCCTAAAATAGAATTATGAATATTCTTTATAGATTTGTGTTTCTTTAATAGGGAGTCATATCTTTTTTCTAGCATTGTACAATAGGTATCCATTTTATCATTCGAGTAACTAGAATCAAAATCAGATGAATAGTAAGGTTGTACCTTCTATTATTCAACCATAAAGCACATATTATCCTTTAAATTATTGTTCATTGTCTCAATTAGAATTATATGAGCTACTGGAGTCTTCAGAGACACTCCAAGTAGACTTTATTTCTCTTTTATCCTTTTTCTCATAATCAACATTATTTTGATATTTATTTTCTATCTTTCTCTTCTCTCCTTTCAATTAAGGAAAATCAGGTCTTTTCTGACCCAATTTTTTCCCCTCATAACATCTGAATTTCCTAGAGTCTTTCTTATCCTTTTTTAAAGTTCTTACAAATCCTTTCTTCTTCCTATAAAATTTATTGAGTTTTATAGCTAATTGAGCCAGCTCAATTTCTGAATTAGATGAGTCTGAATTTCTTTCTTATTTTTTTCTTTTTTCTGTTCTACTTTTGGGATGTAACTTTTAAATAATTGTTATCCTTTTTCACTTGGAATTTGTGATCTTTAACTTCATCTTTCATTTATGCCTCATACATCATTAAAGTTCCAATCAATTCTCTCATTTTCAAATTCTTGACAGGTGCGGATTGGTGGATTACAGAAGAAATTCCATTCCACTTCACAGGTAGAACTCTTAGAACATTCAAATCTTGATAATGTTGGATGATAGGTTCACCTAAAGATTTTATATTACTAACAATTTCTGTTATCCTTCCATTCATCTGTGTGATTCTCTCTCCATCAAACATTCTAAAAGTATAAAACTTTAATTTCACTATAGAATATCTCATTTGTCTAACACTGTCAGTACCTTCATAGGCAACTACAATTTTATACCACATTTCATAGGTTTTTGGGAATTGTGATACATGGTTGAATTCATCTAGTCCAAGAAAGCAAATAACATCATTCATTGCTTTCAAATTCATACCATACTCAGCCTCTGTAGTAGTAGAACAAGTTTCAAGCTTTTCAGGAATTGTGTAAGGATTAAAAATCATTCAATATACTCTAAATCCAATATTTTTTAATTAGATTATCATTCATGACTGCCAGCATCCATAATTATCACCATTCAAATATAGAGCATGAACCATTGACATTCCTTCCTTGAGATTCTCAATTGCCATCACAAATATAGATATTTTTCATTTAGGTTGTTATGGATATATTGAAAAGCTTAACCTCTGATACCATATGTTAGGTAATAATGGATATAGTAATGATAGAATATGGGGTGAATTGTTCCTTTCCAAAATTTTATGATTCTGTTGATTCACACAAATAAAAGATAATAACTGGAAGCGTTTCTGTAATAGAGTATGTGCAGAGGATATGAACAGAAATCAAAGAATAACAATTTATTGTGGTTCGGGGAAAAAAGATACCCTAGTCCACTACACTAATTACCCTCTCTATAGTCTTGGTGAATTTCACTGGTAAGGTCCTTGTATCATAATACTGATCCACAACTGAGTTCAGGCAGTTGAAACCCTTACAAAAAAGGCTGACAAAAAAGATTCTTCGGGTTCTTTTACAGGGAACCGATAAAACCACATCTTAGGGAAAGAAGCTAAAACTCCACCATGATTAAATACGAGTAGACAAAACTCAATATAGATAAGATGTAGTTTGTTGAGAAATAGATATAACTTGCAGTTATATAAGCACACAACTGATAAAAGAAGGTTCTTAGACTTTAGAAGAAAATAAACTCTGAAATATATTTGAAGAGATCCGGTTGCACAATAGATCTTATATTTTAAGAACAAAAAAAAATAGATCATCATGTTTCTAGATTTGAACATGTATATCTCCAAAATTCAGTCCTTGTTTCTGAGATGCTTGATCGCTGTAGCACTGTAAATTAATTTTCATAAGAAAATGTGAAGAATAATAATTATCATCACAACTGATATATATATATATATATATAAAACATCTAATGTAAAATATATATATATAATGATATATCTTGCAACAAGATTTCATATCCAAAAAATACTCCTGATAAATTGAGTGAATTCAAATTATAAAAATACAGCCCGGAGTAGTCATAACTTCCCTTAAGAATAGTACATAAAATCTCTACTATAAGGGGATATTTAAATAATTTAATACAACCTTTTTATCAGTCAAAATTGAGATTTAAATCACCTTGATAGTCCGCAATGTATGATACAAAATAATCTGATAAAGATGAAATTCAAATTTTCAGCGTTGAAAAGTCAAATGTAAGATTCCTTCACCAAATGAAAAAATAACAAACGTAGGGTTAAACTTCATAATGTAGGGTTGATGATCTATACATTTATCCACATTAGCATAGATCTCTAAACGTAACATTGATTATCCATACGTTCACTTTCCCCAAATGTAAGGAAGACAACGTAAGGTTGATTACAAAATTAAGGTTGATGATCCATATGTTTGTAAATTTCCTTACTTATGTAGGGTTCTTTAACCGTAATTTTTCTTTTTGAAAAATGTAAGGTTATTATCCAAAATTAATGTTCCTTAACCATACATTTCTTGAAATGTATGGTTGATTAACCATACGTGCTGATCCTTCAACATAAACATAAGGTTTGTTTCATAAGTTACTTTCTTCAATGTATTGAATGAATAATATTTCTAGTAAATGAAAAATGATGAACAATGTTTTCAGAATATGATTATGAGAGTTCCGAACTCATTAAATAATATTTCTCGCTAATAAATTATTGTATATTATTTCATCATAACAATTATAAGGAATATAAATTTCCTAAAATACCCTCAAAATAAAATCATTATTAAGACAAACAAAGGTATTTGTGAGCATCAAAATCAATAATATTTATAGAGTATTAGTGAGAAAATACATTCCCAACATATAATACCAATTTGATATTTTATATCATGAAATTTATTTCTTTATGTAATTTTAATATTAGTTTTAATCCCTCTCTTTCTATCGGTTTTGATAGAATTTCTACCCAATCCATATATGGGTTTTTTTACAAACCAAATTCCCATTCTTTTGGTCTAATGTTATATTCACCTCATTTTTCTTTTTGTGTGGTGTATAAAATGAAATGGAATACTTTTACCATATTAATCATGAAATTTAGTGGATTTAAAAGTATATATTTTTATCAATCCCTCATATTATTTTTAATAAATAGTTACTAAAATCATTGTAAAACTCAATATTTTCCATGGTGGAAAAAACTTCCTAAGTTTTCGCAAAGTGAAAGTGCATGTAACCTAGAATATAGATACCTACTTGGAAAATAGCATCTGGATGTCGTTTTAGAATAGATAAAACTATAGGTAATCTCCCAAAAAAGGGATTTTTGAGCATTTAATCAATCATCATGATGATTAATGATGAGTGGTCCCAAGACTACAAACTTGGAGAGACACTCTGAGGGAATATGTTTCAGAATATTCAAAACATTTAATAAACCATGATGAAGGAATTTTACTAAAATTTCTTTGGTATCATACTAATTAAAATTATTAAAACCAATTAATAACTTCTTTGGATAACTCAACACATTGAAATGACCCTTTCCCCTATAGTCATTTTATGAGGTAAAATCATGTCACTTTCCTAATACACCAAATATTATAAGTTAATTAAGGGATATTCTCATAGTAATTTTCATTATTATATTTTTTTAATGTAGGTAAAATTCCCTTTATATTGAAGAATAAACAAATAGAACCAAACAAGAAGACGAGAATACAGGTTCACAGGAGTCATCAAAGTCCTCATCATGAGGTACCAAGTTTTTTCTTAATCTTGTTAGCAATCCTTTGTTCTTTATCAGGAAAGGCTCCCAAATACAATCCTCACCCTAACCCACATACATGACTTCTATTGTGGATTGATTCAAATTAATTTTATTGTTGAATAATACTTTCAATACCCGATCCATCCGAGTTAGAGTACTCAAATTGTGGATCATCCTTTTTTGCAGTCCAGTCCGTCCTTCCACGTCCCCTCCCCTGATGCATAGGATGACGTCCCTGCTTCAAGTTAGCATGTTTCCAGGGTCCTTACAACTCATCCTCAACTGTAGTTTATTAGATAATCCCCATTGAGGTAATATCAACTTTCTTCTACTGATATCTAGTTGGAAACATTACTAATGGAACCAAGGCATCATTAATCGACTTGGCCTCCCGAGGAGTCTCTATGGTAGTACCCTTTCCATAATAATTCCCTAAAGTGCTATCATGAGAGTTAATAGATTAAAAAAAATTATAATTGGTCACTTGGGAAGAATTGGGTGTGAGGACTGGCTGGACTTTACATGACAGATCGGTCATGTCCATAACATGAGAGCTATGAAACACCTACACTTCATTGGACATTATCAGCTCCTTTGAGGGAGCCAAAACAGGTGTAGAGGAAGCCGACACATCCTTGAGAGCTGGATCTTACTTTGAGAGAACCACACCAGACGCATAGAGAACCTACTTTGAGAGAGAAGGTGAAGAGGGATAAAGTACATCCATGGACTTGAGAACTGTCTCCTTCTTTGAGAGAGCCACATCAGGTGTGGTGTGAACCTGTTTCCCAGATTTCTCAATAAGATTTAAATAATTACTTGGGTATATAGAAGATTCATTTGGATATTTCACTTGTACTGGGTATGATGGGATTTTCCTAGCAATTTCATAAACAAATGAAGAGGAAGGGACATCAAGAGGATCTCCCGGAACATGTCTAGGAATGGAACCCTCAAATGCTATATGAGCTTTAACACCCTCTACCACCAGAACTGAACTCCGTTCATGTGTTCTGAGTTCAAAAGTTAATAGAGCCTTACATGATTGACCCTACTCCATAATGTTATCCCATGAATGAGTGTTAATCTTACCAATGATGTTCTTAGCTTGCATACATATTTTAGGGCGCTTCTTAGAACCTTCTGTATGATCCACATGCCTGTCATCACTAGGTCCATCATTCCTAGACAAATGTTTTTATTTCTCCTGAATCTTGGGAAATTTCAGGGAAACATTCTCAGAAACAATAGACATTTTGATTTCAATCATTTAGTTATTTTAAATCACGAATTAGTGTCATGTCTACAAATAGAGAAAAACACAAAAACAATGTTTCTCCTAAAATTTGAGGTATCATGACCAATGACCCTACATTCTGTATAGAACTAAGGAAAATTTTCAAATTCAATTCTCAAATCAAACTCCCCTTCATCTGTATAAATATAAACTTTATCAATCAATGTGGAAAATAAGTCCACTTCCACCAAGAATCGATCATAATTCATATATCTGGACACTTTAGTTTCTTTATCTATTTTTATAGGAATTACTATAGACAAAGAAATATCATACAACATCCTAGGGTACCAAAGAATCTAATTTAGGCCAAATAATTTAACAAAAATCTGAACTGAAGAGTTACTAATTTCAGGTGGGTTAAATTTTTGATCCCATTCCCATATGTTCAACACTCCTAGCTTGAAAGAGATTGATCCATACCCCCCTGGCCTCATCTTGAGATCATCTTAGGGGAATAATAGGTTGAAAAATCCATGTCCTAGTGAAACATACTTCCAAGTGGTGAAACCCCAAATATCAGATAGCCGCTGTATAAGGTAGTTTGTCTTCCATGGATAAACTCCACTAGGCAAGATTTGGTGAGCTATTATCGAGTGGGACCCAATTTCTAGACTCCCCAAGACCACTGCAGGATTAGCCTTAACATGTGTGACATTTCCTTTCTTACGAATACCAATATTCGAACCCTTATACGGATAGAATTGTTTAATTCAGTAAATGGTTCGTTAGGGAATGATATTAATGATATTGATGAATATTATGGAGATTTAATTGGATTTAATCAGGTGACAAGTGGGGCTAAGAATTATATAGCCCTTTGATGGATCAACATGTCTCATGAGGAAAAACTAGTTGGATTGTGGTGTATACCTCTTCCCATAACAAGACAAGTGTCTTGGACTATAGACCAGATAATATGTTTTGATGTCTGACATTATGAATTCCATAAGTATAGATCAATAATTATTGTTATCCATGATTTCATTTATTATCATTGATATATAAGTCCCCCATTTTCAGTTAATTACGGATTCATTTTGTTCATTTATTCTTATTATAACACTTATTCCCTATTTATGTTACGTAATATTTCTTTGTATGGTACTCTTTACTAAGAATATGAGCTCACTCTTATTTTTTCCCTTCCCCAAGTACAACTAGATGAGGAATACATTTAATTTTTAAGTATATGATGGAAGGAATAATAATGTTATCATAATATTTTCATGTTGTATCTTATGTTTTGAAATGTAGTATATGTATGTATCTTGTTTTCTAAAATTACTGATCTATTAAATCTAGTAATAACTCTTTTATTCTATACCAATAATGTAATATAACTACTTTATTTTGGTTTTTTTCCTAGATGTGACATTTATGAAACTAAAGTCACTTATGGACTGAAGGTTTGTGAATCTAAACCCACTTATTAGCTGTGTGTTTTTGAAACCTAAGTCACTTATAGACAATATGTTTGTTAATCCTAAGTAATTTATAGTCCATAGGTTTTTTAAAATTAAGTCACTTATGGAATGTAGTATTTTGGAACCTAAGTCACTAATGGTCCATAGTTTTATGATTTCTAGGACACTATGTAATGATTCCTTGTGATTATAGTTGTGCAATTTTTTATTATTATGCTACATTTCAATGACATGGAATATCTTTATGCCCATGATTATGCTATTTGGATTATTTTTATTATTACACGTTTCAATACTATTATTCCATGATATATGTTTCCTCTTTTTAGATTACACCACTACAAGAAATCCGCCGTTTAGCGGCGGTTTTTTCGCGGCGGTTTTTAAAACCGCCGCTAAACGGAAAAAAAAATTTATTTTTTAAAATTTTTAATTTTTTTTTTAATTTTATTCGAGGATTAGCGGCGGTTTTTTAAAAAACCGCCGCAAAATAGCGGCGGTTTCGGTAAAACCGCCGCAAAATGAAATGAAAAAAATAAAAAAACACGAGAAACCCCAAAATCACTAAAACGACCATAACTTTTGATCCGGGCGTCCGTTGAAGCGCCACGACTAGTCAAATCGAAGCTCATGAAGAGATCTAGAGGCACATGTAATAAAAACCGTGAGAGGGTCTAAGGTGCAGAAGATATTAGAGTTATAAGAAAGTTGAAAAAAGTTCTCCAACTTCAAACGGCCATAACTTTCGCTCCGGGTGTCCGTTTGGGCTTTACCACATATCAAATCGAAGCCAGCGAAGAGAGCTACGCACTAAATGATGTAAGATAGCTTTTTTCAGATTTTTCGACCCCAAAAACCCCTCTGAAGGCCTCCAAAACCCTGTTTCCATCACCAGTATCCCGTCAAACTTGTCTTCAAACAGACCTGACATTCGATCCGTGTGTCAGTTCGGCCTTCTCCACCTGCCAGATCATAGCTCGTTCCATGATCTTCAGTTTGACTGGTCGCGGCGCCCACATGCACTCCTAGATCATATGTTATGACCTTTTTAGTGGGTATCGGGTTTGTTATGTTTTTCAATGCCTCGTTTCTAGCACCCGTTCCCCGTCAGCTTTTTTTTAAATGGTCATAACTTCTGATCCGCCTGTCCATTCAGACTCTTTCACCTTTTAGGTCGAAGATCATTTTAGGATCTTTGATTTGACAGGTCGCGGATCTAAAACGGACTCACGGATCATAAGTTATCTCCGTTAATGTGAGTCCAATGTTTTTGTCTCTTTATGACCGTTTTGATGAGTTTTAACGGTAGCTCCATTTATTACTGTTTATTTGGGTTTCTATGACTTGTTATCTTTATCAATGGTTTTTATGGGTTATTATGATGATTATGTTGAATTATTAACGAGTTTTCCAGAGTTGTCACGAGTTTTCATGCGTTCTCATTCTTTCTAATGCCTCATTCTTCATATACTTCTCCATCCTTTTTCATGCGTTTTCATGATTTTTCATCCCTTATCACGTCTTTTCATACTTTTTCATGTGTTTCCTTTATTATTTATTATTTATTATTTATTATTTATAATATACTTTAATTTATTTATTATCTATTATTTGTAACTGGTTATTTTTTATTTTTTATTTTTATTTTTTATTTAATATTTAATATTTAATATTTATTATTCATTATTGATTATTGATTATTGATTATTGATTATTGATTATTGATTATTTATTATTTATATCTATTATTTATTATTTATTATTAATTATTTATTATTTATATCTATTATGTATTTATTATTTATTATTTATTATTTATTATTTATTATTTATTAGTTATTATATATTATATATTATATATTATATATTATATATTATATATTATTTCTTATTTATTATTTATATTTATTTATTATTTATTATTTATTATTTATTATTTATATTTATTTATTAGTTATTATTTATATTTATTTATTATTTATTATTTATATTTATTTATTATTTATTATTTATATTTATTTATTATTTATATTTATTTTTTATTTATTATTTATTAATTATATTTATTTATTATTTATTATTTATTATTTTTATTTATGTATTATTTATTATTTATTATTTATATTTATTTATTATTTATTACTTATTTTTTATATTTATTTATTTTTTATTTTTTATATTTATTTATTATTTATATTTATTTATATATATATTATATATTATATATTATATATTATATATTATTTATATTTATTTATTTAATATTTAATATTTAATATTTAATATTTAATATTTAATATTTATTATTTAATATTTATTATTCTTTATTGATTATTTATTATTTATATCTATTATTTATTATTTATTATTTATTATTTATTATTTATATCTATTATGTATTTATTAATTATTATTTATTATTTATTACTTATTACTTATTATTTATTATTTATTATTTATTATTTATTATTTATTATTTATTATTTATATTTATTTATTATTTATATTTATTTATTGTTTATTATTCATATTTATTTATTTATTTATTTATTATTTATATTTATATTTATTTATTATTTATTATTTATTATTTATATTTATTTATTATTTATTATTTATTATTTATTATTTATTATTTATTATTTAATATTGATTATTCATTATTCATTATTCATTATTTATTATTTATTATTTATTATTTATTATTTATTATTTATATCTATTATTTATTAGTTATTATTTATTATTTATTATTTATATCTATTTTGTATTTATTATTTATTATTTATTATTTATTATTTATTATTTATTATTTATTATTTATTATTTATTATTTATTATTTGTTATTTGTTATTTATTTATTATTTATTATTTATTATTATTTATTATTTATATTTAATTCTTATTTGTTATTTATATTTATTTATTATTTATTATTTATTATTTATTATTCCTTATTTATTATTCCTTATTTATTATATATTATATATTATATATTATTTATTATTTATTATTTATTATTTATTATTTATTTATTATTTATATTTAATTATTATTTATATTTAATTATTATTTTTTATTTATATTTATTTATTATTTATTATTTATTATTTATTATTTATTATTTTTGAGCTTATATCTATTATTTATGTATTATTTGTTTTTTCAATTAATATATATAAATATATTAAATTCTGTTTATTAACCACATGGCGAGCTTGCTGGAGTGGTAAAGTCTTTGGAAAATATGCAAGAGGTTAGGGGTTCAATTCTCACCAAACGCAGAATTTCTTTATATTGCATGGGATGTGCATGTGGATGTGCATGAGATCTGCATGCATGGATAAATAAAGTAAATAAAATAATACGAAATAAATAAATAAATAAAATAAATATGAAATAAAAAAATAAAATAAATAAAAACAAAACAAAATAAATAAAAAATAAATATGAAATAAAATAAATAAAATAAATAAATAAAATAAATAAATACGAAATAAAATAAATAAAATAAATAATAAAATAAATAATAAAAAAATAAAAAAATAAATAAATAAATAAATAAATAAATAAATATAATAAATATAATAAATATAATAAATAAAATAAATAAATAAATAAATTAACTAAATAAATAAAATAAGTAAAGTAAATAAATAAAATAAATAAATAAGATAAATATATAAAATAAATAAATAAAATAAATAAAATAAAGAAAATAAATAAATAAATAAAATAAATATGAAATAAATATATAAATAAATACGAAAAATAAATAAAAAAATAAATAAATACGAAAAATAAATAAATAAATAAATATATAAATATGTAAATAAATAAATAAATAAATAAATAAATAAATAAATAAATAAATAAATAAATAAATAAATAAATAAATAAATAAATAAATAAATAAATAAATATATAAATATATAAATATATAAATATATAAATATATAAATATATAAATATATAAATATATAAATATATAAATATATAAATATATAAATATATAAATATATAAATATATAAATATATAAATATATAAATATATAAATATATAAATATATAAATATATAAATATATAAATATATAAATATATAAATATATAAATATATAAATATATAAATATATAAAATTAAAAATAAAATTTTTTTTTAAAAAAATATAAAAAATAAAAAAAAACGCTGCTAAAAAACCGCCGCGAATAGTTTCCCGACGCACGATTTCGCGGTGGTTTTGACGAACCGCCGCCAATCGATTTAGCGGCGGTTTAAACCGCCGCGAAACGAAAAAAAACCGCCGCTAAATGCCTTTTTTGCTGTAGTGCACATCTTTCTACCATGGCTTATGATAACTCTTATCATTCCACGTTCATTTTATTAAGATATTTCCCCTAATAATGTTTTCTCATATAGTTATGATCTAACCCCTTAATGACATTTTGATGAGTTTTTTACTTATTGAGAATTTTATCACACCCTTTACATATTTTTACATTCCCTAGGTATTGAATATGAGTACATCTTATGAGAAGTTTATAAGGGGTCATGTGGGGATCAATTATGGAGGAATATTCACATGTTTCTTGAAATAAGTTTCCCATTTAGTTTATCCTTAAAGACACTAAGCCTTCCATTCATGGGATTGCATGTTTATTTATGAGATTTAATGTTTAACTTATGAAAATTATTTAAAATGAAGATATTATTATCTTGGTTTATCTCACTTTATATCAAATACATTGTTTAAGGAATGAATTTTTAGCAACAGAAATAAGAGTGAGGGTCTAGGGTGACACACAACCACATTTTAAAACCATTTAATGGGATGTAAACATATCTCATAGGGTTTGAATGGTAATTATAGATTGATCATCAGTATGAGGATGATAACAAGTGTTAAATATATAATCTATAATAAAAAATTATTGAATACTTATCTAGAACATTAAGGTAATTCGTAAATCACAATATGATATAATTGAAAGTTTTACTATATGTATCCTTACCACTTCTTTCATGTATATATTGGAATGTTGGTAAAGTAAAAAATATTCTAAAACAGAAAAAAATGTGTTCGCTTTTATAAGGTGATCAAATAAAATCCAAATGGAAGTATTGTCTTTAGAGATATTAGGAAAACCTAAAATGGAATCCATTATTATGTTATCTTATTTCTATATAGGTACAGGAAATGGTTTCATTAACCCCTTGTACTTTTAACATTCATCCATAACTTGTTGGAAGACCACACATCAAGATATATACTCTATAATCACTGTCTTAATATTGTTCAACCACAAATGATCCTTGAGATCTCTAAATGTCTTTCAGCTTTTAGTATGGAATGAGAATGTTGAGCTATGTGAGTTATTAAAAATATCCATATTCAATTACGGTATTGAAGGGGTGCATATCTGATTCATAAATATTATAAATCTATCATTATCAGGATAAATTATATAATATTAATTACTTTATTCTATCGCCCCATATCCTCCTTCGGTGCCTCCTTAATGTTCACATGGATGGATGGTCGACAAGTCATTTAGGAAGGATTGGGTTTATTCCCTTCCCTTATTACTTATAGGTTTATCATTTTCAAATTTTTGAGTATTGGGTGTCCTTCAATCTACATCATGTATAATGTATCATGATCCTTTATTCTAAGGGATTCCACCACTTGGTTTTCCTTCTATGGGTGGTACTCTTTTGAGAATTCATATTCCTTGATCAATACAAACCATATATTTAGAAACGCATTCAACACATTCTTTATGAATATATAATTTACATTCTATTAATTAGTATATATAATTTTTTTTATCCATATAGATAATACCAACATATATTTAAGGAAAATATTACTATGGATAGTGATAGATATTATATTGAGTAATTTTTCTCAGAAAATTTTAATTGAGGTGATACATATGCTACCACCATGTCATTTTGCACAAGGAAACACCCAAATCCATTCTTTGATGCATTTTTTACATCACACTGAAATCTCTAGTATAAGGTAGTGTGAGTGTAGGTGAAATGTCCAAAATTATCTTAAACTTATTAAAATTTTATTCACATTAATTTTCCCAATGAAACTTTACTCCATTATGAGTAAATTTGGTTAATGTATTTTTCACTTATAAGAAATTTTTCACGTGTTGATAGTATCCAGCCAATATAAGAAAATTATAGATGTCAATAATAGTGGTTGGTTTGGGACAATCATCAATAAAATCCGTCATTGGTAAATCCATAGATATACCCTTTCTTTTGATTACATTACCCAAGAATAATACAAATAGTAGCCAGAATTTACACTTACAAATCTGGAATATAGTTTCCCTTTTCTCAAATTATTTATAACAATCATCCAATGATCTACATATCATTTATTTCTATTTGAATATATGAGAATATCATCAATAATTGTTAACAAAAACTAACCAAGAAAAACTATAAATAATATATTGATCACATCTATGAAGATGAAGAGGTAATTTGAATGTCTAAAAGGAATCACTATGGATCCATAATGTCCATATCTTGTATAAATGGTTGTATCAGATATATCCTCACTTTTCAACCAAAATTGATGACTCTGGACCAAAGGATTTTCTTTGATAAGAATTGGGCATCTCATAACTGAGAAAATTAGTTATCAATATTGGGAAAACGATACTTGTTCTTTATTATGATCATGTTATGTTAATGTTAATCAAAGTATTGACACATTTATCCATGTATTTTCTTAATAAAAGAGGAATGGTGCACACCATGGTGATATACATGGGAATATAAAAACCTTATCCATATTATCTGGGCGTTTGTTCACCAATTACATTAATTTGACCAGGGATATTCAATAACGAGTATTTGATATTCACATAACACATGGATGAATTATTCTTTAAATTCAACCTCAATTTCTAGTAAAAAACAAGAGAAATATTTTATAAATAGCTCAACATATTTCTAATAAATAGGAATATATTTGATATTGAGTTTAAAATCAACCATTTGAGTTAAATACACCTCAAGATTAATAATTTAGACCAATAGAAGGGATATAATTTCCATAGAGAGTTTATAGTTATCCTTGCACTGATAGACAATCATATATTGATTTGGAATATTAAATGTGATTTCCCTGTCCTGAAAATTGATATGAGATATTTGTAGAGAGAATTAATCCAAACCCAAAATCACATAAAATTTGACTAAACGGAGAATAAAAAGATTAACAGTATGAAAATTCCCAGAAACCTCAATTATAGAAGTGATTTTGGATATGATATAACCATCACACCACTAGGTGTTGTCAATGATAATTAAATATTCAATAATTAGGGATATAATGCAACAGTCTTATAGATTTTTCAGGATATGAGGAGATTCATATAACTAGTATCAAATAAATCTTTTCAATAATGAGTGTACCAGTAACCACCATAATTTCATGATTTTTTACTTAGTCCCTTACAAAAATAAAAGTTATTAATATGTGTATTAAATAAAAATATTCATTTTAAATAGTCATATGGTAATGAAAATAAATCCAAAGATGTCTTAAATTATGACACTTATATTTATAATTATAACATAATAAGTTCAACATACAACACTTTTGGGCCATCTTGAAAATATTTTAGTACAAACTATGTCACTCATTCAAGGTTCAAAATACATTATTATTATTTTTCTGTAACCTATATTGATTTTTGTTTTAGTCCCCATATTCACCATTAGCTAAACCCTAAAGAACACTAAAACCCTCTCTTATACGAACTGAGACAAACCAATAATCCTATATATATATATTAGATCATTTTATAGAAATATTCATTACATTTAACAATATATGATAGAAAAAACATATAAGTTTAGTTCCTTTCATTGTTAGATATATAAATGACTTATTTTGTAAAAATTCTTCAACATTTCTCACAAATAATTTTTTCACATGACACCCTTTTAGTCACATCCTATATAATTTTCATATTCATATATTAGGGAATATAAAAAAACTAAAAGGTGATATTAGGCACTCATTAAGGGATAAAATTATGGATATCATTCTAAGATCACCAGAAAGTATAAGATAAACATGTGGGTAAGAAAATATAATCACTATACATGAACATATCATAAGGAAATTATATTGAAAAAAACATGGATCATAAATCATGATTATAACATATGGATTTTGGTATAACATAAATAATGTGTCAAAGGAGTGTGGAAACATGATTCAATGATCATGAAACATGAAACATATCATTGGAATGTGGAATAATATATAAATTTGGCACATTCATAAGAATAGACAATCATTTCTTATGTCAAGGATTACATCTAATATCATCATCACATTGTGGGAAAAGTTCCACAATATAGTGGATTGGGTTGACTCATCATTCATATAAACATTGTGTATAAGTTTCAATCCCCTGTCTTGTAAATTTCATCTCATGAGATATAAAGTTTTAGCTAATTAATTAGAGGGATATATAATTTTAGGCTCACCAATTACAAAATGAAAACCCATAAATATATTTGATATATGAACATGATCACATTCATAATTCCAACATAGCTTAATTAAACTATGAGAATGAAATATATTTAATGTAAATTTTCACATGACATGGTCATAATCCATCCAAATAAATAATTTTTATGGTATCATTATATTATATCCCTGGTGAGGTATAAAAAACATTAAATTATATCAACATATATGAAAAATAGTTTGTAAGAGCACTTAAATTACATTGAAAAATATTAATAAAAATACATTAGATTTTGATAACATATATTTAAAAAGGAAATAATTTATAAATTAATAGTTTTATAAAATAATGAGAAAGTAAATAAAAATTACATTGGAGAACCATGACATCTTGTAAAGGAATATTTATAAGGAAAAGTTAAGAAAATAGTGGGATAAAGTAATCTTATGGAAAATATTTAAAAAGTTTCATTTCACTCATTTCTAAAATAAAGTCAAATTTAATGGAATAATTACCTTAATAAATCATATTTGGGTAAGGGAATACATAAAATAATATTAAATAAACCTTGAAAAAGAATAAAATATTCTAAATTGAAAAGAAGAGATACAGTCAGTTCCACTAACATGCATCATTCCAGGTGAATTATAAACCAATGACATGGTAAATTATGAAAACAAACATGAATCCAAAAAAATAACCATAAGAGAATAAAATGGATAGGGTTTTGGATTGAAATAACATATCATTTTCCCAAATTTAAATTTATGCATAAACAATATTGATTTTAATGTGAGATTAGAAAAGAAACCCTTAAAACATTGGTAACATTTAAAAAAACACTTGAAAGGGAAAACGTGAGATTATTTTTTAAATCCAATGAAGTTTATTAAATTTAATATAAAATAGATCCCCAGATAAATTTATAAACCACATAAAATAAAATAATTGGTATATATGGAGTATATATCAATGAAGCGAAATTGAAATAAATAACCCTAACATTTACTCTCAAATTTCTAAAAAAACCCCTCATGAATAATAAACATAACCATCTAATTAAGATAATTTAGAGCCTTATTAATATCATCTAAATCAAATATTCTTCAATTATTATCATTTATTACAAAAATATTTGTCATTTATTGTTCATTTTCATAATCTAATATTAGTAATTTTGATTATTTAGTATAAAGTTCATAATGGAGATGTTGATACTCATTAATTGATAAAAAAAATTCAATTTATAGATTCTTCAAGTTATTATAATAATTATATTTAAACAATTTATGTATTCCTATATTCATTTTATGGAATTCATGTATATGGTTCAAAAAAAATGGAATCTTCAATGATCTTATTTTATGTTATTTACCTATAACCACAAGTTACATTATAACAATCATTCATTATTTTGTTACCCTTACATAACCATATTTATAAATTTAATTAATTTTTATTATCATATATTACTAATATTAATGTCTTAATACTAATTCATATCGGAAATGTTAAAGATAACATCATTCATGTATATTGTTGAACCAGCCAATATAAGAACATGTTATACTAAAAATGAGTATGGATACAAAGTTATATTATAGAAATATCAATTTTATAAAAGCATAATTATGTTAATAACACATAATTACATTTTTTATTATATTTATAATTAGTGTATATGAGAATGTAATTGAATAATATAGTTAAGAACAATATAATTACGTAGATGAATTATCTCCTGCTAGAACCAGGTTCCTTAGGAATTAAGGATATTGTCCAACTTGAAACCATAGGCTACCAATCATGCACTAAGGATTTAAGATGGATAATTTGGTAGTTATTTAGTATAAAAATAATGGTAATAAATGGGTTAGATTGGATATTGCAGGGGACCTTTTAAATGTGAGTTCAAGTGGAATTTTTGCAGACACCCATTCCTTAATGTGTAAGAAATACAGTGGATCCAAAGTAAAAAAATAATGATGATATTTCAAGTGTACACTCTTACAAACAATTTATATATATGTTTAGAAATAGGTTAGGAATATACTCCCTAATTTAACCCCATTTAAAACATTTCACCCTCACTATAGTAACTCAATTTTTACATCCATAAATTCCCCCAAATAAAATTGAAACTCTTATAAAATTTCAATGCCCATATTCCAAAAAAGAACAAAATTATATTAAACTCAATTTCAAAAAGTGGTTAAAATTAATTTTGAATAAGTAAACTGAAACATATAATTTTTTTAAATTATATTTTAAGCATGAAAGTGACTTTATTATTATTCATTATGTATAAATAGTTATTATATTATGGTTAGTTATTTTTTGAATATATAAACGACAAATAAAATTAAATTTTATACCCCAATATATGAGAAATTTTTCTTTTCGTTTATTTTAAAACTATTTAAGTTAGTTATATGTAAAATTTTTTATATGCAACATATTATTTTCTTCCCTCTATAAAATATTCTATATAGCTATTTGATAAAAGTATACCCATGACCACATGTATAATTACATTATATCCAAAAACCATATATATCCAAATGACCATATATATAACTATTTTTATTACATTCCTTTATATATCCCTACGTGCTTCACTAAAATTCAATCATCTTATTCATCTTCTTTAGTCTAAACAATTTCTATTATATTTATAATGTTTCTCTACTTTCCATAGTTGTAATAAGTTTTATGATCTAAAAGTAAAACCATGAGGTTGGATATTTTTTATCATGTCATTTTTTTATTTAATATAAGTCTTATTCATTTTATAGTTTTTATAATGTTGTTTCATGTTTCATTCTAATAATATGTTAATGTGTATCTTTTATTGTAATATTTTAGTTCAATAAAACACATCACAGTTCATTTTAGTTTTTTATTTGGTGTGAAGAAAGAAATTCAACACATTAAAGGGATAAAAATATGGGGTGTTATGATGTATACCTCCTTATATAGGGTTCAATGATGATCCCTGATCTTATGAATAATTTTCTCATATATTATCAACATACGAGTAAATTAAAATTCCATTACAACTCTTTGTAACCCTTAAAAATACAACTTCAATGCACTTAATCTTATGAAGCATAATAATCAATGATGGATTATGTGAATGGGAGGCTAAATAAATTTTTTTTATTTTTTATATGCCTTAGAGTCATAGAATTCAATTTTAATCAGGGACTATTATTAACACATAATATGATATTAATATTCTTTAAACTTTGATTAACTAAGGAGGAGGTTTCTTAGGATGTCACTATATTATATGAAATTATATATCCAAACAATATGTTATACATATGAATATCATACCATATGATATCTCATATAATCACAAATGATATATCTGATATATATAATATGCATATAATCTTTAATAAATATCTCCCTCAACGATTTAATAACCTTATGTAATGGTTATTCAAACAACTAATAAAACCAGTGGTATATTAATTATAGTATGTATGAAGTTTCATGTGATACACATTGGTGGGCCCGTCCATATAATAAGTTAATACTTATTATATCTTGATCCCAATCTACAATACCTTGAATACTATACTCAGGTTAATAATAAGATATCGTTACAACATATAATACTCCATGATTGCCATCAATTATGATAATAAAAAATCCATAATTTTATGGGTTATTATCATTCCTCTATTGATGTAAAATACAAAACAAACATGAATTAATTATTAATATAAATTTTTATTATTATGAAAACATGATACATTTAAATTTATAACATCTATTATATTAAGCTCTTATGTATCTAATATATTGAAACTTTACATTAATCTCATGGTTATGATACATTAATATGTTTTTCAATTGATATATTTTATTATATTACATTAATAATCATTAAAAAACCCTTCTCATTAATTTCTTGAATGAGATGATATTTGATAAGGATGTATTTTGTACTCTGGTGAGATATAAGTTTCTTAGATTGAGAAATTATTCTATATTTAACATATAAGAGCACTATTTATCCAAATATTCTAATAACAAACCCATGTTTAGTGTTGAAATTCTTGATCCACATAGTTTCCTTAATATAATTTGATATGATGATATACTCTATCATTATTATCGATAAATTATCAATGGGTTTTTTGTAACTATTCCAACTAATAAGTCTACTATTGACTCAAAAAATTAAAAATAGATTGAATTCTTAAAACATATTTTTGATTTGGAAACTAGAATTAGTGAAAACATATATAATGAATTTTTCTATAAAATAATAATCTAATAATACAACCTTAGTTTTTCTCAAGTACTTAATGATATTTTTCATTTAAATACCATGAAACTCACAAAGATTAGATTTTTTTCTACAAATTACTCTTAGAAGATAAATTATATTAGGTATTATGAAACACCATAAATTTTTAATGCAAATTTACCCTTAATAAATCACATGTGTTTGGTAGCTTATGACACATGAAGCAATGAATTAAAATGAACAATTACGTATTTAATTAAGATAAAATATAAGAACTTGAGTCTCATAAATATATTACTACATAAATTTTAACATAAAAATCCATAAAACACAACACAAAAATTTTGAGGTATAATTTCTCTTGATGTTTAGATATATAATAAATCAATATAAAAATAAACTACTTTATTTTATTTTTTATCTTGATAATAAATTCTGAATTATATTTGTTCTTTTATAACTTTAGAGTATAATATAGTGAAATACATAAAGAAAAGGGTGAGATATAAATCCCAGTATGAGAACAAACATGATACCGAAGTATAATATATTAGTATAGAGGAATAACTTGATATCATAAAAGAGGTGTGCTTCACATGGAAGAATGTAATAAAAAATAAGATACCATAAGGTCATAAAATAATAGGAAGGAGGAAATATGATAAACCATGTATTTAATTCACTATATTTTAGGATTTATTATATAAAGAAAAAATATAATTAAATCCTATAAGATCATGATTCGTAGTTCCTTTCAGAAATAAGCTATATATCATATTAAATTAAAATATGGGTACAAAAACATTATTTAAAAATTCCAAAACATGCCATGATATTTCATCAATCTTCTATTATTGTACGAGATTACTAGGGGGCATACATAATTAAAGGGTGATATCTAAATCACACTATGGGATTAATTAGAGAATAAAATTATTAAAGTAATAAAAGTTTGTTATGAGTCATATCAAGGTGTCATTATAAAGGGGTGATAATCATAAAAATGATCATCAAAGCATGATATAAGATGATAGCATCATAGAAGCCATGGAATGTGGAACCAACATAAAACATGACATCATAATAACACGTCACTGATAAACAAAGAGACATCATAAATAATTATACCTAGGATAACCTCCTTTGAATCATATATTGTATTTAATGAGATAAAAACATTACCCAATGTATTGGAGGGCTATAACATTCTGGCCCCACCCATCACATTCATATCATGTGCATGCATTTGTGTTCCACATAAATTATACAAAATAGCAATTCATTTCATCAATTTTAATCCCATGATAAGGAGAGTGGGTTACATTCATAAAATTACCCAATCAATGAAGGATATGTAACTCTAGGTGAATACCATTGAGTGGAAATGTGGATTGGTATTCACTATATAAATGTTTGGCATGGAAAATCGTAGGATAATTTCAGTAGCTAGAGGGTGTAAAAACACATTCATGGAATGGTTTAATGAGAATGGAAGGAGGCCACTAATTACATGGAAATAATAGGATTGTAAAAGGGATGTGTAAAAATATATTCCAATATGAACAATTGGAAATCAAAAGGCACAATACAAAGAAAGTTATAGAATAAAGAGAAGGAGGAAAGGATCCTTTAATTAGACACATTAAAAACATAGGTAATGGTTATAATGATATGAGAAAATGATATTTGATTATTATAATATAAATTGGATATTTATGTGATATTTATAATGACATGGAAACATAAGCACTTGAGATTGAGAAGGATAAATACAATAAAGTATCTTGATTGGAAAAGAGGGATAGATCACTTACCTTAAGAGGAATCTTCTAAAATATTTATAAGATATTACTAACACCTTGGTTATTATTTAGAGAGGTATGAAAAGACTAAATTATCTCTCAATGGGTTTTGGGGGAAGATGAGTGGGAGGTTGGGTTAATATTTATTTCAAAAGCGAGGGGAATTCATTATTAATTTCCAAACTTAGGTTTTGGAGTCCATATTAATAAATAATCAAAACCAAAATCCTTATGATGTTTTTTATAATTTTTTCCAACAAATTGAGTGGTTTTAAATATTTTATAATGTAAAAAACCAAAATCATTAGCATAATGCCATTGGTAATGTGTAAGTGAGTCATGTTCTTAAAGAATTGATTTTAAAACCTTAAAATATAATATAGTGTTTGGAGTTTTCATTATGGGAATATAAAATTAATCAAATAACTTCAAAAAAATTATTTAAAAGGTGAACAAAAATTTTGTCCACGTATACTCTTAATAGTATTTATTACATTAATTTTGGGTATTCTTATGTCACAATACATATCGTATATTTATACTGTATTTAATGTTTACCCAAAATTTTGAATGTCTCAGAAAAGTATAAAAATTCACAATGGTATTATTTAGACATTGTAATTACAAAAATAATACTTATTTTTATCAAAATAAATATCTAAATTCAAGATTTTACACATTTAAATCAAAATTTCCATTTTTTAAAAAATATTGGTTTTAAGATGATAACATTTTTCAAACCCTTATATAAATTATAATGGAATTAATTATATTATACTATCATTTATATTCAAATAAATGTTAATTAATAAGAATATTTCAATAAAATAATATTTATTTGGAAAATTATTGAACTTATTAAAATATTGTATTAATTGGAATTATATATTTCCCAAAAATAAAATTCCGATTTCTTCGTATCAAAATCTAATTTTTTTATCAAACTCATTAATTATATATAAAGTAATAATAAAAAGTGATTAATATAATATTTATTTCATTTTTAAAAAATATAAAAATTAAAATCTCTAGGTTCTAGATTCATAACACCTTATTACACTAGTATACATCCTAAGGGTTTGGTTTAGGATGGTGACACTTTCTTAGGGTGGTTTTATGAACAAAGTTTGGGCCATGATCTAAATAAGCTTGAACTTATACCATAAATAGATTCATTCAATCTTCATTTTTCGAGTGTTATATTTGTATTGATTAATGGAAAATATCATTGAAACCATCACCCATGAAGCTTTAATAAATTTCCTTTATTGGGTATGATCCTATTATTCAAGGTCACACTTCTTCCGTTAGTGTCAATTTTAATTTATCATAACACTTAATATACTAATATTAACAGGAATTATACAATATCTATGTTATCAACAGTTATGATTCATAATGATATTTTAAATCTAATAAGCTTTATTTTATAATGGTGAAAAATAACCAAATTAGGTCATGTGATTTCTATACATACATTACTTAATATTGAATTTATTCATTCAAAATAGATTTTCATTTATAAAATTTTAGGTCATTACATTATTTCCACTTTAAAAATTTCACCCTCTAATTTTCATTTCATACACTAAAATAGATGAGGGTGTTTTTTATCACATATTATAATTACCAAGTTTATTCTTCAATCTTGTGGTTCCAACATAGTATTTTAATCAGATGAGTTGTCTTGTTTCATGTAAATTTGTCTCTATGATCTAGGATCTTCACTATATGATCCTCATATGATTTATCATTATCCAACAGTAAAATCCTCGATTTGGTACATGTGAGGGGTATTATATATACTTATTTAATAGGTATACAAGTAAAAATAATTTACTTGATATAGGCTAGTTGGGAGTGCAAGTAAATAGTTTATATCTACGATGTGACCAAGGATTTCCAAGGGGTTTGTAGTGACCCAAACCTTTATGAATAAAATTACCATCATTTTGATTTAATTAAATGTATTATGGATATAAAAAACACATGCATTTATTTTATTTTGTCCAATTTGATTTAAATTACCATTAAGTATCTTCACCATTGATAATATAACTATTTAATAGTGATCACATGACTAATATAAATATAGGGTTTTAACAAATCCTTTTGGAACAAATAAAGGAAGTGATGGTCTCTACCAATAGGATATTACCCTATGAAGCCCATTTATCAAAGTTTTTAAGGGAGATATAATTTATGGGATTTTCCCTAGGCCAAGGCCAAGTCGAGATCCAATAACTTAAGCATGAGTGAAACACTTTACAAGATAATTTCATGCTCTTTAAGATCACCACCCAAACCATGTTCACCGAATGACCCCATGAGATCCCCACCACATCAAACATTACTATTATAGTGTAAGATGGTGAAATAAAGGTACATATATCAAGACCATAATAATAGGAACATGTACATGATTTTTTTATAGAATAATGAATTTATTTTATTCTTATTATTGTTACTTTTTAAATGTTTTTTAAAGCACAAATAGTATTTTGGTTAATATTGAAATTCATTTAAGAAATATATTTTGATGAATTAATGCATTTTTTAAATTAATAATATTTTAATAAAATATTACTATTAAATTAATAATATTTTAATAAAATATTATTATTAAATTACTTTTTTAAATATAAATTATTATATAATTTTTATGAATTCAAATGTAATTTTTATTAGGGTTCAAAAGTTGTTATTGTTAGAAACCCATCATTTTCAATAAATGTATGTTTTTATATTAAAATTGAAAATTCACATATTTATGAAATTATTTATATAAAATAAATATTATTTTTTAAATATGGATGTTGAAATTATTCAATGGAGAATTTTTAATAATTTTCTGAAACAGTCTAATTTTTGGGTAAAAATTAAATATTTTATAAATATACTGGGTGTTCTATGAAATCATAATGTCCCAATAGTGATGTAATAAATACTATAAAAGGTAACCCAGGCCAAATATATGTTTTCCTCTAAAATAATTTAATTTTATGTTTTTGTGATTTATTTTATAAATCCTTAGTGAATCCTCCAAGACTTATAATATATTTTAATATTTTAAAATCATTTCTTTGAAAGTGTGACAAACCTCCACATAATAAAGGGAAATATTTTATTATATTAGGCCCTTGTACTGATAAAATAATGTATAAAAATCCCCTTTTCCTGAAACCATGGGAAAAAACCATGGGATGGTTTGTGGTTTTGAATATTTTATTATGTGGTGTCCAAAACCAAAATAATAAAGAAATACCTCCTTTCCCATATAAATACCACCCAAGATCCCATTTATATTGTCTAAAACTCCGTTAATCTCATAAATATTCTTCCCTATACTCCATATATTCCTCCCAGGGTTCCCCCAAGCTCTCAAGAAGCCTACCATAATCCACTGGAGTCACACATCCAAGTATGGGATTTCTCTCCTCACCTTTGAATTCAAGAACCTTCTTTAAGATTAGTTCATTTAATTTCAATTTATTATTTTTAAATTAATTTATAATCATTAAATTACTATAAAATTGATGTTATTTTAATGATTTACTATTTATGACCCCTAATTTTTCCCCTTACCTAAGACTTTATTATGCCGAAATTCCGCAAGGGATTTCTCTCTTCTCATTTCGATTGAAGCACTTATTTTATATCATGCTTATTAAATTACCTTTTTATATGTTGGGATATGATGTTACATGATTTAAAACCTATCCAATTGATGTATAAATTATTATTTCTTAATTTCAATCTCATTAATCCCCCCTATGATCCTTTATGTACACCCATTACCATGTCAAAATTTCATAAGGGTTCTTTTGCTTTCTCCTCTTACTTCAAGACTCTTTATTATGTTACGTTTTCTATTTGAAAATAATTATGTTGATTCATGTAATACTATGTCTATATTAATTTCCATTTCATGTATAAATTATTATAGATCCATTTATATCCCATCAACCAATTTTTTGAATTTCTATGTGATGCCGTTACACTGCCGAAATTGCACATCAATTTACCATGCCAAAACAATT
The DNA here is from genome assembly GCA_963277665.1 of Viscum album. Taxonomy (NCBI): domain Eukaryota; kingdom Viridiplantae; phylum Streptophyta; class Magnoliopsida; order Santalales; family Viscaceae; genus Viscum; species Viscum album. Next base: position 1,301,328,068 of record OY728160.1, on the reverse strand, counting down.
GTGCAGTGAATACCATACCCATTTCTCTATCAAGGGTATTAACCTTTATAAAAATATTAATATTGATTTTGTAATTATATATATATATATATTTTAAATTCCTTGATCATAGAATAAAATTATAATGTTGAATGAATCCATGTTATATGATCAATGTGGAACACTTAAGAATGATATTGAAATGTTTATGAAGGGTGCACCCTGATAGAGTTCCAATGAATTGGGTAATGTTTAGTATCATGATAATTCATGTTGGGATGAGTGTTTACCTGATTCCTTTATGGTACTTTTTTCCACCATTAAGTCTTGATGGTTTATATTTGACTTATGTTTATGATAAAGTGTTTTAAGTTATTTCCACACTTCCCATGTTACTATTATCATTATATATCATGAATTATTATTCATGTTACTTTATGTATCATTGATATTCATTGTCTAACATGTATTATTATCCTCATTTTATTCTATTTTTATTCCCTTAATGGTCTTTATTGATAACCCCTTTTTTATGTATGTCCTCAGGTTATCCCATACAATGTTAAGTATGAAGGAATGCTTTGATAATGTACAAGAAGTTTTCAAAAAAGATGATGTATTTCATGTTTTATGTTGTTATGTAATATTCGTAAACCCAAAATACACTAGACCTCTCGATCTTATTAGTTTTATTTAATTGAAATTTTATGTAATAAATCATGTTTAAATGTGAAATAAAGAATAGGCCTGCCATAGGGTTGATGTATATTTGACTAAGCTTTCCATTATTTCAAAAAATTATAAATTTCTTCCAAAGTGTTATATAAAGGAACACTTTAACTTCAAACTGAAGATCTTTGTCTTATCAATTATTTTTGAATATATTTTCTACTAATTTTTTGTAGGATTCATATGATACTGAATGATTTAAACCTTCTCTATCGTCTCTTAGATATGATAAAGACCATCAAATTTCTCTCTCCAAATTGATCCTTTCTTGTTATAGTTCGACATCCCATCCCATAAAAATCCTTATAAGGTTACATTTGAATGCTATAATAGAAAATTTTGTTATATGAGGGCTACACCAGGGGATGTGTTGATTCCAACATCCTTTGAAATCTATTGAACATGATCTCATCATATACTCTAGATTTTTAATGGCTATCTCCGTCTAGACATCCATATGAGGGTGATAAAAGTACATAATCTTAACATTGTATCCAATGTATATAGAAGGATTATATATAACATCAAGGTAAACCTAAAATCTCAATAAAATAAAATAGAGTGTGAATTTCCATACAATCCTACAATATTTCCTATGTTTATCTTAGATAGTTGATCAAGAAAAAAATATTCCTCGAAAAAAATGAAATGCACTGACTTTTTATAGAGATGAACTACCACCTAGATTGTGTAATTTCCTTAAGAGGACTCAGGGAGTCTTACAAAAAAATCCATGTTTTTGTCTTCCAATTTCCATACTAGTATAGGAAATGTTTACACCATACCATTAAACTTATTTTATTCCACATTGACATGTTGACATACCAAGCATCGAGATGAAAATGCTATAATCTCCATATTCATGTTATCCAAGAAAAAGATTTTTTTTCACATCTCTATACATCCAAGTGGTTCTTGGATGAATAAAGAAGGATGGGATATGCACATCATCCAAAATTTCCCTCTTCTGTTCGAGTTTTGAGTGAAAACGTATCTATATTAAAAACCTTATAACTCTATCTTTTGTAAGGTTGAACGCTAGAATAGTAACCAAATTTTTTTATAGAAGAAAATAAAATTTTTGGGCCTCCTTTATCCTATCCAAAATGGATGGTTGAGTAGTCATTTGAATAGGGTAAGTTGAATATCCTTTCATTATTTCTATATCCATCATTCACTTGTCCATGAAGAATTTATCCCTTTCAATCATAATCATGGATAGAGTTGTAGGATCCTTTATATTCAAAGAGAAGAACTACCCAACTCATGATCTCAAATTAGATTTAGTTATCTTTAAATAGATTTTCTGGAAACATTATCTATACAGGGAGAAGTGTTGAATATATATGGATCATAAAACGATCAAGTATATATTCACACAAAAGGAGAATATGACACATTGATTACCTTCATTGGATGGTAATGGATAGAATTATCATAATCCTTTTTCATCTTTAACAACCTTCATTGTACCATTTTGAGGTCCTTCTTTGTGAATATATAATTAATGATTTTATGATCCATATATATGCAATACTTCTCCCTATATAGATAGTGTTTCCAAATCATCAACATAAATATCACTACAACCAATTCTAGACCATGAATTCGGTAGTTTTTCTCATGGATCTTTAATTAGATGGAGGAACATGATTTTACATTGTAATATTTCATGAGTACATTTCCCAATAATATTTTGGATGCATCACTATAAAACAAAATTCCTTTCCCACTATTGGTTAATATTAGCACATGCATAGTAATTATCCCATTAATTACCTCTTTAAATATCTCTTCTCATTCATCATTCTAGAAAAACTTCACCCCCTTTTAAGTTATATTGGTTTACAAACTTTGAAATTATGAGAAGCTTATTATATATAAATTATATTTCCCAGCTAATCTAAAAAATGTATGGATATCCATTATAGATGTTGGTAGGGGCTATCCATAAATGGACTCTATTTTTGAAGGTTCAATATATATGCCTTTAATAGAAATAAAAATCATTTGGAAGGTTAATTTCTCCATCCATAACACAAATTTACTATAATTAACATATAAAAATTAATTTCACAAGGAATTCAACACAAAATTAAAATTCTCCTCACATTTCTCATTTCTTTTGGAGTATATAAGAATATTATCTATAAATAATACCACAAATTTTTCAAGTTAATACTTAAAATTTTACTAATCAATTCCATTAAGATATATGGTTCATTATATAGTCCAAATGACATCACTATAAACTCATAGTACCTATACCTTTTATGAAAAGTAGTCTTGGATATATCCTCCATCACCTTCACTTAATAATACCCCAACCGAAGATTCGTGTTGGAGTAGTAAAGGGTTAAACGTATCTGATCAAACAAGTAATAAATTTGGGGAAAATGATACTTGTTCGTTATCATTATGTTTTTTATCTCATGATAATCAATGTAAATGTGCATTGAACCATCCCTGTCTTTGATAAAATAGACCAGTGCACCCACAGGGAAGCATTTGGGCTTATAATCTATTTATCCAGATTATTCTATAGCTACTTATTCATCTCCCCGTGTTTAGTAGTCAAAATAATAAATGAATTCTTTGATATTGGAAGTGGTTTAGGTATAATTTTGAATTATTAATCAACCTCTCATATAGGAGTAAAACCAAAAAATTGTTTAGAAAACACTTCAGTGAATTCCCTTATAATGGGAATTTCATCTTGGATGATATTTTCCTTAAACTTGATTAATTTGGATTGATATAATTTCTCATAAGGAAATAAAATCCCTTATTGAGATGATGATACCAAAGGATATTCTTCCTCCTCCTTGCACCTGTATAAATTAGAGGCCAATTTAAAATATAGAGGGTGATTACTTTCTCTTAGATATTTTTGTGGGTTATATACAAGGAAATCCAATCTATACACAGAATAACATTGAATTATATTAAAGGGAGTATCATAAGTTTTTATGGGAAATTAAGTATGAAAATTTTTAGAGGGTATGATCTATATTATTATGATTTAATAATTGACTCATTTTATATCTTCACTGATAACTAAACTTTTATGTTTTTAGGGGGAGGTTGAATAGTTCTAATAATTTTTTGCGATTTAAAATAATTGGTAGAAATAAATTAAAATAGTATGTTTTCTATCCTTGATTGAATAACTATAATACCTACCACCACTTTATTTTCCTTATGCACCTCAAAAGTTGTGATGGAATAATATCATCCTTTCCCTCTAGGCCTTGTAGGCTGTTTTTGTTAGTTATCATTGAAAAAACCTAGCTCTGTGCATTGATTTTCATAGCTTCCTTATTACCTATAGTTAAAACATTGGATATTAGGATGAGGGTTGAATGGAGAATTTATTTCATTCATCACAATAGTGGGTTTATCATATTTAAATTCATTTTATAGGTTCACATACATCCCAAATGTAAATAATTTTCTTATCCCCTCAATGAATTTATAGGATTATTCTTCACACACTTTTGAAAAGTGGGATGTTGGACTTTATTAACCCATGATATTTCTCCATCTCACTAACGAAATTAAACTCTATTTTTCACTTCCTGTCTCTGAATATGTGGAATCACTATGATTTATTAATTTCCATTTAAAAATTGAGGGGAAATCATAAAATTTCATCATAGATATTTTTTTGAATTGGTAAATCTTTTCATAGACTCAACTTCAGACCACCAAATAAGAATAAAAATTTACTTTGGAGGTCAATGAAAAAGACAAAGGTTTATCATGATATTATTATGATATTTTACTCATACAAACCAATGGATTGTTCATCAATTTATTTGAGGATAAGGAAATCCCTCTCCATTTTATGTATGTGAGTTCATGGAAAATATTTATCAAAAAACATTTTTTGGAATTATTTCCACTCCATCAATTAAGTATCCTCATTGAGATTCAAATTTTTGATCAAAATCCACCAATGATTAGCTTCTCCTAGAATATGATAAACACATACCATTAACTTATCTTCCTTAGATCTATGTAGTATGGAAGAAAGATATACTGAATGGATTTAATCCATTGTTTTACGATTAATGGATCTGAATATATACTAAATGTAGGAGGCCTTTATCACCTAAAGGTCTCAATTGTAACTTTTTATTTCTTTGGGAGATGTGTGTGTTCTTCTCGATTCATGTTTCTATTAAAAACATTAGTTAATTGAGAAATTATATCCACGAAGTTCTTGAATCCTACTCTCATCGTGTGGGGTATATCATTTGGGTTTTCATCACATTTTACTTCACATTGGTTGTTGACTCAGTTCCTCCTATTTTCGACCATTAACTAAAATAAAGGGAAAATTAGGGATGAGAATTTTTAAACTAATAGAAATATAAATAGTAAACCAATAACATAAAAGGGATGACACATATATTAAATATAATCCTTAACCTATGAATTTATATGTTCCAATCTATGTTATCCATGGTATATTTCCCAATATATAATTTTATGGGAATCCTTTATCCATTCATAGTGGTTCATAGAGATATTGTGAATTTACCAAATAAATTCCCCATGGAGTGTTAAACCAGGTGTGCAGTAAAGACTCTATTTTCGTATTCCTTGTTTCAAATGAGTTAAATCCTAATACACCATTTTAGTGTTTATTACCCCAAGGTAAAAATTTCCGAAATCCAAAATCCACTTATTATACCTAGAAATGGACTTTTTTCTTGAAAAAAATATTACATGATTTATAATTAGGGATGATTTACTATGTTTGGTCTTATACCTAGGGTTTGAATAAGGTTTATAATCCTAAAAACCAAAAATAAATAAACTTTCCTATAATTATAATTATGAAAACCCATCTCTATAATTCAAATTATTTCAAGATTTATTATATAAAGCCACAGATAATTTAATTCCAAAATATAGTGAGGAATCATTTATTCATTAAATTTGATACATATCACATTAACATGAAACATGGGTATAAGAACATTATTTTAAAACTCCCAAACATTCCTTTATATTCCATAGATCTTCTAACACTGTACAAGATAACTCGAGGATGTACTTAAGAATAGGGTGAGCTATAGATCCTAGTAAGGGAGTAATAAAAGTATAGCATGATGATTGTAATACATGTTAGTCAAGATTCATATCAAGGTGACATAAAAATAGTGATAACCAAAAACGTTTTCATCAAAACATGATATAATATGATAACAACATGAAAACTTAGGAATGTTAGAACAACATAAAACATGAAATCATAAACCTAAGTCAAGTATAGCTGCAAATAAATCATAACATAGGGTTTTTTGGGGAAAAATCATTTGCACCATACATGGTATATCATTTTATAATCTCATTACCCAAATAATTGCAGGGATATATAATTTTAGGCCCTCCCATCACATTCATATCATATAAATTCATTTGTGCGAAGCAAAGATCACATAACATAAGAATTTCATTCATCAATTTTAATCCCATGATAAAAGAGTGTGGGTTAAATATGTGAAATCCCCCAGTCAATGAATTAAAGGAACCTCTAGGTGAATTTCCTTGAGTATAAATGGGGATGTGTATTCACTACATAAATATTTATCATGGAAATATATTGAATAATTTCAACAGTATAACGAGTTTCCAAAAATATTCAAAGAAGGGTTTAATGAGAGTGAAAGGAGATTTAGAACTACATATAAATAATAATTATAGTAAAAGGGATTTTTAAAAAAATATTTTAATACAAAAAAGTGGAAATCAAAATGCAAAATACAAAAAAGTACTTGAATAAAGAGGAGGAGAAAATTATCCCTTACTTCAACATAGTAATGCATTTGTTAAAGGTTCTAAAGAGAAGGGGAAATGATCTATCACTATTATAACATCAATTGGATTGTAAGGGGATATTTATAAATTCCTAATAACATAATAGAATTAAATTAAAAAGGATAAATACAAAGAAGTCACTTTAATGGAAAAGAAGAGAGAGATATCCCTTACCTTGAGAGGGAGCTTCTAAAAATTTCGGAGGATCTTATTAATAGAATGGTAACACCCTTAGAAGTATTTATAGTTATATATTTAGAGTAAAATAATGATCATTGGGTTTTTAGTTAATATGATTGGGAGGTTATGTGGGTATTTATATCTAAAGATAGGGGAATTCTTTATTAATTTCTAAACTATGGTTTTAGACTCTATATAATAAAATATTCAAAACCACATACCTTCCCATGATTTTTTCTAATGGGTTCTACCAAAACAGATTGATTTTAAATATTTTATTACTATAATAATTAACTAATTGAAATAATATCACTGGTGATGTGGAAGTGAGTCATGTTCATAAAGAATTAATTTTAAAATCATAAAATACAATGTAGGTTTTGGAGGATTCATTAAAGGATTATAATATTAAATAAATAACTTCAAATTTTTTTTTCTAAATGATAAATTTATTTTGGTTATGTATAATCCTTATTGTATTTATTACCTCACCTTTGGGAAATTATGAGGTCATAATACACATCCTATATTTATAGTGTATTTAATTATTACCCAAAAATTTGAGTATCTCTGAAAATTATAGAAAATACACTATTAACTAATTTTGAGAAGATATTTATTAAAAAATAATATTTTTTAGGATGATAACATTTTTCCAAACCTGATCAAGATTACATTAAATTTCATTTAATAATTTTATCATTTATATTTAAATAAATAATATTTAATAAAAATAATTCATGAAAACAAAATTTATTTTAAAATTCCTTGAATTTATAAATATATCATACAAATTTATATTATATATTTCCAAAAAATACAATTTAAATTACCTCATATTAAAATATAAATTTTTACCAAACTCATTAATCATTTATAGGGTAATAATAAAAATGGATAAATATAAAAAAAATTCATTTAAAAGGAAATATAAAAATTCATACTACTAGGGTCTATATGAATAAACCCTTATTACACCAGTATATGCTCAAAGGGTAAGGTGTGCGATGATGACACTTTCTTGGGGTGGTTCGAAAAAAATGGTTTTGGTCGTGTTCTTGATATTCTTGAACTTATCTCATAAATGTTTTCAATTTTTATTTAGTTTTGGAATATTGGATTAGGATTGGTCAATGTAAAAACCTCGTGAAGTGTCACGATTCATCTTCTGGGGTCCATTCCGTGACATAGCCCAAGCCTGCCTCCCGAAGGATAGGGGTTGGTGACTACCACCGATGGTGTTAACCTATAAGTGGGAGGCATTTTCCTAAGTACCTGTACTCACACACACACAACCATGTCCCAAATCTAGAAAAGTAAACATACATGCCACTAAAAAAACCACTGAGTAAAAGTACAAACTATAGGTCAAATGAGCCAGAATATAAACCCAAAAAAAGATAAATAGAAAATAGGAATGTTAAAGGAAAAATCTGAAATTCGTCCACTGGAAACCCCACTGGATGGGTAGGTATAAAGTAGATGATGGAAGCCATAGAAGTGTGGCTTAATTGCCTGGTATCACTGGGAACCACTGGGTCTTGGGCCACCAAGTCCTCCATCCAGGCGGCGATCGTCTGCACCAAACAGAACATGTGTAGGTGAAGCCCGTTTAGGGGTGAGTAACAATATACCCAGTAGGGACCCTAAAACACAATATAAGGACCAAAAATAAAACCACAGAGCAAACCAAAAAACATGATTGTGAAGCATGATCATGAAACAAGATAACTCACATCAGATATAATTTAGAGTAGGAAAGTAGGACCATTAGTCACATCATCGAATACCTTAGGAGGCTACAGAAATCCTATTCAATGAGTACAATGGGCCTTTAGAATCACACAGAAACCGCTTCCCACTAATTTAGGATTGATGTGGTACTCATCACTGATGAGTACCGTTGGTATGATGGGTATCATAGAAGTCGCTGCCCTTCGTGGGCATGTCGGGTCACACGGAAGCCGCATCCCACCTTTTCCATACTGAGGTACTCCTCCTATTGAGTACCGTAGGTATACCAGGTCACAAAGAGTTACTCCACACCGTGGCCTTACTGGGTCACATAGAAGCCTCTTCCCACTTGGCCATTGTAGCTGATCCACATAGGGTCGCTTATCAACAGTCTTTAGATCTCATCCAACCATAGGGTTTCCGCACATAGCACACTTGATATCGGGAGAACCTTTCCCCAATCCATTTTTTATATTTCAACTTCCATGAAGTCGTCCATAGATTATTCAAAAATATACACCTCATTATAAGGGTTCGAACTCTGGAAACAACTTGTCAATCGGACGCCCAGTTTGAAAGATATTGGATTTTTCCAAAAAGAGGCCGGTTGGGTCTGGGTCTGGTCCGACCAGACCCGGGTCCACTGACCTGATCCAGATCCGGCCTGACCTATGTCTATTTAGGTTTGGACTAACTTTATGGGGTAGACCATGCTCTGCTTGGTTCGCCAGGACGAGACATGGATGGAAGCTGCTTCCCGATCTCTCTTGCCTTACGAGTCGCCTGTGGGGCCAGCACCTCTACCATAGTTGGTTGACCATGGCCTACCGCGTGCGACATGATGCAATGCCATGTCAGCGGTGCACTACGCGGCTGAGTGGACACTTCCGCCCACCGCCAGCTTCTGGAACAGAGGATGGAGACTCTTTCTACACCGCCACAGCCCGATCCATCTACGACGTCTTCCGACGCACCGCCACCCACCCGCGACCACCACTGCCAGTGCTAGTGCACTGTCAGGTTCTTCCGTAGACCACCAAGTCTGCTTCGGTGGTTCGTTCTTCATGCCTCTTATGCCCATGGACTATGGGGGATTCCCTCTTCCCTGAAATAGCCTTGGATCTTCCATGTCTCCATTTCGAGGATGCGACCACGAAAAATGCCCAAGCAGAGGGGCTCGGGCCTTTTTCGTGTCGGCCTGTGCCCTCCACATTAGAGTTTAAAAAATTGAGGGAGGATTGGGATCACAGTTATATTGTATAATCATCAATCCCGGTGCAAAAACCCAATGAACCACACCCTCCCTGAAGAAATCAATATCCACGGTCAACCTATTTGTGGGTTGATCCGTGTTCATTGTTTAGAAATAAGAATTCGGTATTGTAATACAAAAACAATAAACCCCTACCTAGAAGAAGTTCCATGTCGATATAGTTTATACATGAAGATTCAAGTGCTCGAAGGCGTTCGTCACTCAACGGTCATGTTCTTTGATATGCATTAAAGTAATTAATGATCCACCGGTTTTCATTGTTTGTCATTGGGGAGAGTTCTCATCGTCAGTTTGTCTGAGAAAAATCCACCCATTGATTCTCAACTCTCCAATGCGTTAACCCATTAAAAAAACATGTTGCAACATTTTTGTTATGCTACGACGTTGTGTCAGTACACTATTTGATTTAGGAAACAATATATCTATCACTCTCCATTTAATGCATCATTACGCTGCAAAAAAAAAACAAACCATTAATGAGATTCATTTAATGAGCTTTGTCTTCACACCGCAGCACCACCATCTTCCGCTCAACGGTGAGGGAAGAAAATAAAATAACTTTTTATGATATTTTATTATTTTCTGAAAAGGTCGAAAACTAACTTTTCCGATCGACCCTTCCCAGTCAAAGTTAAGTCCTTTTTAGGAAAATCCCAGCCTTCCGAGTTCAATGGTGCCCTCATATTTTTGATCTAATCACTTGTTTAGATGTTAGAAAATCCTTCTTTTACATTTAATTAATTGAACTTAAAAAAATTAAAAATTATAATCCGGGATCACTGGGCCTCGGAATAAGATGCAATAAAAGAATTTGTTCTCGAAATAATTCCATATAATTAAAAGAAATTTCATAGAAATTCTGGGACATTACATTACTCCCCCCTTTTAGGGCTTCACACCCTCATAAGCCAAAACAAGTCTAAACGATCAAATAGGGGTACTGAGCATGAATCTGAGCCTCCCAATCCCATGTACTCTCCAAGAGATTATCATGCTTCTATCGAATGTGAACCATAGGAATCAAACATCCATAAAATACCTACTCTTATCAATCCTCTATCTCTACTAGAAACTACACAAACATTTCCCTATCATCAATGTCCATCTGTCTCTAGTTGATGACGTTCCATGGATCATGCACATACAATCTTAGCTATGACACGTGAAAAACATTGTGCACCCGAAGCATCTGTGGGGGAAGATATAGGTGGTACACTATCTCACCAACTCTCCTAAGAATCTAGAAAGGTCTGATGAACCTTGGAGATAACTTGTCATGCCAGCCAAATCTCCGCGATCCTCATCGGGGTGAGACCTAAAGGGAAATATGGTCTCCCTCCTTGTACTACAAGGGTCTCCATCTCTTTTCAGCATACGATTTTTTCTTGCTCTGTGCAGTCCTCATCCAATCCTAGGTGATATTCATGTTCTCAGTGGTATACCATACCAAATATGAACCCATTAGTGATGACTCCCCTGGGTATATCTAGTATAGAGGTGATCTGAATGACCACTCGTACAAGGCCTCAAACAGTTCCATTCTAGTGGTGTAGAGATAGCTATTTTTGTATGAAAACTCCACCAGTGGTAGGTGGTGCTCCCAACTGTGAACAAAATCATGGACACAAGCATGAAGCATTTCCTCCAAGGTATATATGGTCCACTCTGTCTGACCATCTATATGGGGGTGAAAAGCTATGCTCTAACGCAGCTGAGTCCCGAACGCCTCCTGTAAGACCTTCCACAACCGAGATGTAAAGGGAGCATCATGATCTGAGACGATCATTGAAGGAATCCTGTGAAGTCTAACTATCTCATGGACATGGATCCATCCTAATCCCTCTACCAAATCCTTGCTTCTAGATGGGTAGAAAGTGAGATGACATGGTGAGTCAGTTAATGATCACCCTTATAGAATCGTGGACCCTGGATGTACATGGTAACCCTATCACGAAGTCCATCAAGACACCATACTACTTCCATTCTGATACCTCAACTGGCTATTCCAAGACTTTTGGGACGTGATGCTTGACCTTCACTTACAGAGTAGTGAGGCATTGTATAACGAACTCTGCCCCTGCTTTCTTCATCCCTATCCACCATTACTAATATCATAGATACTGGTACATCTTGTCAACACAATGATGTACCACCAAAGGGGATGTATGGAACTCCCTCAGCACCTTCTCATGTAATTCCACTAGTACTGCAATGTGTCCTCTTAAAATGATGACGTGATCCCTACCTATCAAAAATACATTAGTATCCTGTCCTGAGGATATCTGAGCATGTTAGGCCTTGTAGTCAACATCTACAAGTTGTACCTCCTTGACACTCTATAAGGGTGGGGGAGTGATAATCATTGAATGAAGGTAAGATTCTTCATTTCCATCCATGAAGGATATCTACATTATAGCTAGCTTCTCTGTCACCTCACTTAGTAGCTGTAAACTAGACCTCTTACTGAGCGTGTCGTCTACGATGTTCCCATTCCCAGGAGTATAGACAATCTCATAGTTATAGTCCTGAAGGAACTCCATCAATCACTGCTATCTCTACTTAAGGTCCTTTTGTGATAAAATATACCCAGGACTCTTCTGTTTGTAGTAGATGATAAACCATTCACCCATCAAGTAGTGCTTCCACATCTTCAAGGCAAAGAATACTTATACTAACTCTAAGTCAAGGGTCGCATAGTTCTGGTCACGTTGCCTCAACTGTCACGAGTCGTAGGCGATCACTGCTTGCTCCTTCATCAAAAAACAACCAATTCCAGTCCTTGATGCATCCTATAAGACTATATACCCAATGAAATCCTCTTGTATTCTCAAGATGGGGTCACTCATTAGTCTCTGCCGTAGCTCTAGGAAACTTTTCTATAACTTATCTATCAACATGAAGGGATGTACCTTCTGTGCAAGGATGATAAATTTGATGCTACTCTAGAAAAGTCAGGGATGAAACTATGGTAGTATCCATCCAACTCTAGGAAACTCTGTACCTTAGTCACACTCCATGGTAGCTCCCAATCTAGCACTGCCTATATCTTTTCCGGATCCACAACAACTCTAGCCTCAGAGATGACATGTCCCGAAAAGTGGACCTCCCAAATCCAGAACTGAATCTTTGAGAGATTACCCTAAATCTGGTGCTCTTGGAGTGTATCCAGAACTATCCATAGGTATGTAGTAAGATCCTCCTCTGACACTGAGTACACCTAGATGTAATCAATGATGACCACTACGAAGCAATCATGGTAAGGCTAGAAGATCCTATTCACGGGTCCCATGAACACTTTTGGGGCATTGGTCACACCTAAGGGCATCACCAAGAACTCTTAGTGGCCATAACATCATCTGAAGGATGTCTTTAGTACATCCTCATCCCGTACCTGATGCTGGTGATATCCTGATCTGAGTTCTATCTTCAAGAACCACCTCGTCCCATTCAGCTGATTGAAGAGGTCATCAATCCTTGTTAGTGGATACTTGTTCTTCACAATCACCTATTTCAGGCACCAAATTTCTATTCACAACCTCAAAATCTCGTATGCCTTCTTGGAAAACAACACTGGGGCTACCCGTGGTGAAACACTGGGCCTCATGAATCCCTTATCCTTCAAGTTCTCCAACTGTACCTTCAATTCTAGAAGCCCCAAAAAACCCTTCTCCTATACTTGTGTGGATATCAGTGTCATCCCATGGTACATGATGATTTTGATTTCTACCACCCTATGAGGAGGTAGTCCCCATACATCCTCAGGAAAGACATCCTCATACTCTTCCACAACTACAGGAAAACTTGGACTCCTCTCATCCACCACACCGAGAGTGAGACTACCCAACCGGTGAGTGATCGGCTACACCCTCCACTGATAAATTCTATCCTGTTGAGAAAAAGTTCCCTTCTCACTAGTGAAGGAAAACCTATTCCCATCCCAGCAGACACACCACACTTTGTGCCTAATAAAGTCGATCTAAGCATGGACTGTAGATATCCAGTCCGTACCCAATATGATGTCGTAAGGCCTTGATTCCACTACTAGGAGATCTTAGTCGAATCTCTCACCTCCTAGAGTAATCTCACATTGCTGACACCAGTGTGTAATCTTCGAATCCCCTCCCATGGGAATCTTTAATCGTAATGATTGAGCCAAAGGCTACGTTGGAATCTCCGGGCCTCGAAAGAGGTCCGTGGTAAGGAATGAGTGACTGACACCTATGTCTATAAGAGCTACAACTAAGGTGGACAAGAAATAGAAAATAACTCTAATCATCTCTGGAGTTCCATGTTCATAGGACTCCTTCATCTAAATATGGCCTCGCCCTTGTCCTATAGCTCCCGGAGGCTGTAGTGGACCACCTAGGTGTGGTTGTGGTAGCACCTAGAACCATTTTCCATCACTTTCCACTCATCCTACTACCCTTCCATGTCCTTAGCCTTGAGTACCTCTTCGCTCGAACCTCTTCCTCTTCTATGGAGGTCCCTAGACCCTCTGCTAATCGTCTTTGTGGCGGGTTGGGCAGTCATTAGCCATGTGTCCCTACCCACCGCAGATGAAGCACAACCTGATTCCATGGTGACTCCTTCTACTCTGGGAGACCTGAACTACCAACCCTGATTCATAAGGTCACCCCCTAAAATATCTAACCCATATGGGTGTCCTAGTCTTGTTCCTAATTCTCCCCACTGAAGACTCTACCACCTTATTTCTACTGGTGGGTCCCACTATCAGTGTCTGCTCTTCTAGGAAGCTCTCTATAAGAAGGGCTCACTCCAGCACTACAACTTGAGTGGTGATTCTTAGAGACACCATAGATGTCCTGATATCCAGCCTAAGTGCCTACAAAAATGTTCGGGACCTAAAGAAAGCACCCACACCATGTCTATGGAGAAGTGAGAGAGGTCTGTAAACCTCACAGAGTACTCAGAAACAGACATGATGACCCACTGTAGGTGAAGCAGTTATTGTATGAGCACCAAGTGTAGGGTTTTGGGGAAGAATTCATCTTGGAAAATACACTCGAAGTCAGCCCAAGAGTGGGTCACATTATCCTGTGTTTGAATCATTAGGCTCCACCATCTCCCCGCCAAGCCCTGAAGAAGGCTCACAACTAAGATCTCCATATAGTCAAGGGGAATCCTTACTAAGAGGAACACCCACGTCACTACCTCCAGCCAGTCCTCAGCAAATTGGGGATCTGTCTCTCCCCTGAACCTGGGAGGTCTCTATATTTGGAACTCGTGAAAGGTGCTGAGCCTGTGTGAATCCTTTACTAGTAAGACTGGTAGTAACTGACGATCAACGGCTGGTAAAAACAATGGTGTACCACCTGGCGGGGCTATCTCTATAACTGGTCGCGAACTAATGCCTCATCGCTAGGCAGGCTATCCTCACGGTCACCCATCGTAATTTGAGTTGGCCATCTGCATGGAGGAATCCTATTAGAGATCAAGATACACCCCGGTTAATAGATTATACCTTGTGAGATGAATCTTATTCAAGAAGAAAATAAGGAAACAATCTATTCTTTTATGATGAACGGAACTAGTGTTTTTTATGTATAAAGTCGAATAACATAATAAAAGGTCCTAGTGTATGGATACTTTGGCCTCTGGACCAAAACTGGACTCCCCAAATTTGAAAGTCTAACTCAAAACATTTAACACTGTTTCCCAAAAACAAAACAAAATACTCTTAGTCTTTGAGGTGGAATCGATAACATTTGATACCACTTTGTCAAGACCCATCCCCTGGGGCCCGTTCTTTGGCATACCCCAAGCCCGCCTCCCGAAGGCCAGAGGTTGGTGACTAGCACTGAAGGTGAAACCAATAAGTGGGAGTAATTTTCTTGAGTACCTGTACGCATGAACACACACCCATGTCCCAAATCTAGAAAAGTAAAAATGCATTCCACTAAACAACCATTGAGTAAAAGTACAAACTATAGGAAAAATAGGCCAAAATAAAAACAAAACAAAAGATAACCTAAAAACAAGAAAGTATAAGGAAATATCTAAGAGTCGTTTGCTGGAAACCCCACCTGATGGGTAAGTATAGTGTAGATGCTGGAAGCCATCAAATTATGCCTCGCCTACTTGGTCTCACTAGGAACCACTTGGTCCTGGGACACCATGTCCTCTGTCAAGGTGGTGGTCATCTGCACCAGACACAACACGTGCGGGCGAAGCCCGTGCAGTGGTGAGTAACAATATACTTAGTAAGGAACCCCAAAAAAAAAGGAAATACCACAAAGAAAACCATAGATAAAACCACAAACCATGATCATGAAGCATGATGATGACACAAGACAACTCAAACTAGGTATAATTTAGAGTAGGAATGTAGGACAATTAGTCACTTCATCAAAACCTTGGGCTGCTGGAGAACACCTCCTAAATGAGTACAATGGGCCACCCAGGTCACATAGAATCCACTTCGCACTAACCTAAGACTATTGTGGTACTCATTACTAATGAGTACTATGGGTATTCTAGTTCAGATAAAAGTTTCTCCCCACCGTGGGCATGTCGGGTCACCCAGAAGTCACATTCTACATTGGCAATAATGAGGTACTCCTCCTATCGAGAACCGTGAGTCTGTTGGTAACATAGAGATGATCCACACTGTGGGACTATCAGTTCACATAGAAGCCGCTTCCCACTAGGCCATAGTAGTCGATCCACACATGGTCTCTTTTCAACAGTCTTTAGGTCTCAACGAACCGCAGGGTTTCCGTGCGTAGCAAGCTTAATCTCAGGAGAACCGCTCCCCAATCCATTAATTATATTTCAACTAATTTGATATACTCCATAGAGTATTCGAAAAGATTCTCCTAATTGAGAGAGTTCCAACGCCACAAATAGCTCGTCAATCGGACACTCGGTTTGAAAGATATTGACGTTTTTCCAAAAAAGGGGCAGTTGGGTCTGAGTCTGGTTCGACCCGATTGGACTGACTCGACCCAACCCGGACCAGGGTCCACCGACCTAACCCAGGTCCACTAACCTGACCTAGATCTAGTTTGGACTAGGTATGGTCCTGTTCGGCCTGTTGGGTCGTGGGTCTGGCCCCACCCGATGGGGCGGGTCCGGCCCACAGGGCGGCTCGCGCCATGTCCAATCCGCCATAGGGGGACCGGTTCTACCTAGCTAGGAGGTGGCTGTAAGCTACATCCAACTCCACCTCACCCCGTGGGTCATCTATGGGGCCAGCGCCTCCGCTGCGGTCAATTGATCGTGGCCTGCCGTGTGCGATGCAGTGCCTCATATGCGGTGCCCCGATGCGGTCAAGTGGCCATGTCCGCCCGCTACCGGTCACCAGCACAGAGGATGATGGATCTTATTGCATCGCCACAGTCCGAGCCATCCACAGAACTCTTCCAGCGTGCCACCACCAGTGACTGTGCACCGGAAGGTTCTTCCCCAGACCACCGGGTCCACTTTGGTTGTCCGTTCTTCACGCCGCTTGCACCTATGGTCTCCAGGGAATTCCATATTCTCTAGAATGGTATTGGTTATCCTTACCACTATTTCGAGGATATGACCACGAATAATGCACAAGCGGAGGGGCTCAAGCCTTTTTCGTGTCAGCCCGCGCCCTCCGCGTTAGTGTTTTAAAAATTGGGGGAGGAATGAGATCACAATTCTATAAGATAATCATCAACCCTAGTGTAAAAACCCCAAGGAAAACACCATCCCACAAGAACACAAGATCCTCAGATCAACCTTTTTGTGGTTTGATTCATGTTCGTTGTTTAGAAATAAGAACAAGATATTGTAATTGAAAAACTATAAACCCATACCTTGAAGCATTTCGATGTTGAAGTATTTTTCCCACATGGATTCAAGAGGCTAAAGTTGTTCGTCACTCACTGGTCTAGTTCATTCAGATTCGTCTAAGTCATTAATGTTCCATCGGCATTCTTCATTCTTTATTGGAGAGAGTTCTCACCATCAGTTCGTCAGAGAAAAACCCACCATTTTATTCTCAACTCTCCAACGTGTTATCCCATTAAAAGAAAACATGTCGCAATGTTTTTGTTATTCTGCGATGTCACGTCATTACGTTGTTTCATTTATGAAACACCGTATCTGTTGTGATTCATTTAATGCATCATTATGCTGCACAAAAAGAAGCCATTAATGAGCTTCATTTAATACTCCTCATCACCTCACCGTAACATTGCCTCTCGCCATTCAATGGTGGTGGAAGAAAATAAATAACTTTTTTAGGTTATTATATTATTTGCTGAAATGTCTGAAAACCATATTTTCCAGTTGACCATCACCGGTCGAGGTTAAGTCCTTTTTAGGTGAATCCCAACATTCAGAGTTCAACGGTTCCCTCATATTTTTTATCCGAGCACTGGTTTAAAAGTTAAAAAAACCTACTCGTACATTTACCTAAATGAACTTTAAAAAAAGTTCAAAATTCAATTACGGGCTCACCAGTCATCGATATCAAATCCCGTTAAAGTGTCTCATCTCAGAATAATTCCATATAATTAAATTAAATTATTTATAAATTTTGGGACATTACATAAAGTCATATCCTTCAAGATCTCCCACAAATAGTCCTCCCAGTGTATGATCCTACATATCAAGACCATTGCTTCTTTATTCTTTGTCATTTGGATATTTTTATAACCCTTAATAGACTAATTTTAATTGGTACTATACAAATTCTATGTCATTAGAAATTATGTTTCTTAAAGATATTTTAAATATGATAGGTTATATTTTATAATGGCCCAAAATAACCAAAGTTGTGTAGGTGTTTTCAATAAGTACATTAATTAAAAAGTAATTTATTCATTCAAAAGGGAATTTAATTTATAAAAGTTTGTGTTATTATTCGTAAAAAATATAAAATTGGATGTGATAAGTATAAGACACGTCTCACTACCAGGAAAACATAACATAATGTTCTAGGCTCATTTCACATGCTTTATATATAGTATCTCATGAGATGAAAACATTACCCAATGCATTAGGAGGGGTAATATAATTCTGGACTCACATGTCATATCATAATATGTATATGTATATGCGTTCAACATAAATAAAAGTAATCATACATAAGGAATAAGTATGAGAAACCGGAGGAGAAGGAAATGAATTACATAATCTTATCTTACATAATTTCTAAAAGATATATCATTACTATTCTAAATAAAATAAGGGATTAAGTATTTTGAGATATATATATATATATAAACATAGTGAATGATGATAGATCTCAATTAAAGAAAATATCCTGAGAAATTGGTGCATAAGTAGGTGTGTTAATGAACCCCTCAAATGATGTTTTAAGAATCAGGTAATGAACCATTGTATGAAATAAAACTATAGGATGTTTTTTAAAACTTCCAATGGACTAGTATAATTTTTTGTAAAATATTTTGTCCTTTTTAAAAAATCATAGATTCACAGTACTGTTAAAGTACTATTATATGAAAAGAAATAAATAATCCAAAATTTATCTTTAATCGAGTTCCCTTTAACACATGAAAAAATGTTGTATATCCCCAACAAATAAAATACAAATAAACTAGGTATATATATAAGTAAAATTTATAAATAATATTATATAACTACTTGTGAATGAAATAGAAATAAATATAGGTAATTTGAGGTAAAGTGTAACTGAAAAGAAAAAGAGGATGGGTTGGGAGTTCCCTTACCCTAGATCCTGAATCCCTTGGTATATGCATCTAACCTACCGAATAATTAAATAAAATTCATCCAATAATTTCTTAAAAAAATTCATGTTCTTTTTATTTAGTAGTATTATTTTATTTTTATTTAAAATAATTTTATTATGATATTATGTACATTTTCACCGTCCTAAGTACGCATGTTTCATGGTTTTAAAGGCGCATTGGTTTATTTATAATGAAGAATTTTCATATCAAATAGGAACATAATAGTAAAAGTGTGATGATATGATGTTTTTGTCATTCAAAAATATATAATTGTTTTGAATATCTATAAATTTTCATTATAGTCATTGTTTATTTATTATAAATGTTATAATTTCATAGTTTATTCATTTAGGCGGTTTTACCGGTCATTTGGAATTGATTTTTTAATTTAATTTTATTATTATTAAATTGTTAAAAAATATGGGTCATACTATATTAGCAATATTATGTTCATATTTATCCCTAAATTGGTGTATTATTACAAACTATAAAGGTGGTAATATTTTTTTATAACATCATCTATATAAGTGGTTAAAATCAACTATGATGGGATGTGTGTTATAAACAACTATAAAAACAGATTTTATTAATTATACAATGATATAATTAATATTATAATAGGATTATATTATTAATTATATCAATAAATTAATTTTTATGATAATTATAAAGAGGATGTAATAAGTGAAAAGGCCCAACTAGGATCAATATATCACTGAGAGGTTGAGGAGGTGAATCAGTGATATATTTTTATTTTATGTTATATTTTTTTTAAGACAACCTTTGCCTCTTGTTAATGATCTATCACATTTATGAAAAAAATTACCCATCCATAGGAAAAAAAGTATTTACAAGGGTGACTACTCAATAAGAGTATCTACATCTGTGGAATTGTTTAAAAATAATCCAATACCACATAATCCACTAGAAAACAATCACTTTACATGGATACAAAAAGTAGGATATACCCTTAAAATTGAGTTGCACTATGATAAATATAACAATGTATATTTTTCTAGCATGAATGATGTAAAAAAATATTATATAATAAGTTAATAAACCTTCACCAGTTGGTTAAAATTAGGTTATTATGCTACCTTATCAACTTTCTCTTTTGGTAACTATCAAAATAATTATTTATTTTATACCGAGTAGTAGGTAATATCATCTCTAGACTTTTTATGAATACTCAATCTGATGGATCAGTATGATTCTTATGTCTGATACATCATTATGGAAAATACATAAGAAATGGATACCCTATAAA
This sequence comes from Viscum album, assembly GCA_963277665.1. Taxonomy (NCBI): domain Eukaryota; kingdom Viridiplantae; phylum Streptophyta; class Magnoliopsida; order Santalales; family Viscaceae; genus Viscum; species Viscum album. The sequence continues at coordinate 1,301,307,370 of OY728160.1, read as the reverse complement.
AAATTCTAAACCACTTCAAAATTTCTCCATAAACATTTGTCCATTATGTTGGTCTGATCTGATAACTTTGGATACTATCATTTCTTACACTTCATCTATCTAGTTATCTTCCTCAAGAATTCATAGTCTGGAAACATCTTCTCTCTACCAATACATTTATCATTCTATCTCTTTCTACACATGTGAATAAAATTTGTTTTCGAAAGTAAAATATAATTTTCATTATTTATAGATGTCGCAAAAGTGGTATGGGTGGGAATCAGAATTTTTTTCCTATGTCACCAAATTTATTTAAAATAAAAATTCAACCTTATTTAAGATTTATTTTTGGCTTCTTCAGTGATTCTGAACTCTTCATGATTCTTATTGAACCTTCTAAATTCTTATCACAACTTCATTTTTTTGAATTTATAACCATTATTCAATCTATTTCTTTATTACAATTCTTCAGTCTTATTCATCAGTCTGATTCTTTAGTAAAATCATTTAGTCTTATTCTTTAGTTTGATTCTTCTTTCCAATTCTTCATTTTTATTCTTCATCCCAATTTTTTAGTCTAATTCTTTAGTTATATTATTCAATTGGCTTATTTGGTCTGATTCTTTAGTATGATAATTCATTTCAGTGCTTCATCAACTTCAAAAATTCCTTGACTTTCTCCATCAAGAAACCATTTCTTGTATCTTAATGATTCTATGAATTTGAGAACATTAGGATTGGAATAGCATCGTCTGACTTACAGTACCAATCACATCTTCTACCCTCTTCCTCATAAGTCCTACATCAAAATTTTCTCATACACCTTATGATATTTGAGAACTAACTTAAAAAAATAATTTTCAGATTAAAATTGGAAATTTTTCCAACTTTGTATCTATTCAAACCTTGATAACAAAATAAATTCTTTAAAAAACGAGTGTGATCTGCTAATTAAATACTTTCTTTCATCCAGTCCCCAAAACATAAAATGTTAGTTAAAAGAAACTTTCTTATCAAAATAGATTTCGATCTTCTAAGTACTATGATTCCTTTCCTCCAAACAAAACGAAATAAAATTTCTTAATCATTTTTATATGAACTTTTGAGAACTATGCATCCTTTTGTCCAAAAAAATCCAAATAAATGTTCTTAATCATTTTTCCTAATATTATATTTACTATGGAACCTTTCACCCAACCATAAAAATTTAAAAGTGATTTTTTTTCTTCTCCTGATTAAAAAAGAAAAAAAATTCCTCATAAACTTCTACCAAAATTCGAAAAACACTTCTTTCCAACTTGGTCTATACAATCTCCCCATTTGTATTTTTTTGTCAACCAAGGTTCATAAATCCCTGAACTTTGTAACCTTAAGAAATGTATCAATAATCAACAATTCTAATCCTATGTGAGTGAAACCATCATAGGAAATGAGAATCATTGATAACAGAACCATGATATCCACAATTAGTGAATTTTGAAACATTCTTCATACACTTGAATCTTTTAAACCTTTAATCCTTATCACAACTTCTGTCCTTATTTCTAACTATTTGAAATAGAAATTATTTCCTACAACCATATCAATAAAAATGTTCTCATAGTTTATACACATAAATGATGAGTTCACAGCTACCCCAACTCTCACTATAGACATGCTTCCTTAAAAAGGTTTATCACATATCAATGGATATATTTATGAATCAATTACCCATTGAGAAAACTATCCAAATAATAAATTATAGAGGGGATAAAAAATATATCTCAATATTTTATAGAAACATGTTGGATAGACATGTTCAACCTCAGCTTAAAAAATTCTTACTTTACTAAAGGTTTTGTGAATATGTCAACAACTTGTTTCAATGTTGGAACATACTTGAGCTTGAGTTAATTCATATCCATATTTTTTTGATGAAATGCTATTTGATATCAATATGTTTTTAATGAGAATTTTGTACAAGATTTCTAGTATGGTTTATGGAACTCTTATTATTAAAACCCAATAGAGTAGGTAACATCACTTAAACATTTAGGTCTTCCAACTCAGTCTTTATCCACATAAGTTGAGTAACATATTGAGTGGAAGAAACATAATCAGATTCATCTGAGCTAATAGTTACTAAATTTTGTTTCTTATTATTCCAACTAATACAAATTTTTCCCAAAAAGAAAACTCCGCCAGATTTGGATATTCTATCGTTACTATTTCCTACCCAATTAACAACTAAATACACAAACAGGTTAACTCTCTCTGAGAAGTCTTATTAAATTTTTAAATCTATTATGCATTTGATATTTCTGAAAATTAATTTTTCATACAATATATATGATAGTTTGGATCACTTGGGAATCTTTCACATAATGTAGTTTCATAAACAATGTATAGTCTTGAGGCATTCATATAAAACAAACTTACTATCATCTTTATAATTTGTTTAGAGTCAACTTACTTACATTTTATATATTTAGTCAACTTGGTTCCCATAAATATTGGTGTGAAAAAAAAATTTAATTTTCCATACCAAAATTATCAAGATGTTCCTTAGTATACTTTTCTTGAGAAATAAATATGCATTTCTTCTTTTGTAATATTTTCGACCCAAGAAAGTATATCATTCAACATATCTTGAAAATTTCAAATAACTCTTTCATATCTTCATCAAACCTTTCACATTTTTTCATCATTCCCAACAAATATTATATCATCAACATATACAATAACAATTAGGGAAATATCATGAATTTATTTGATGTGTAGATAAATATCAGCCCTTACTTTCATGAAGTTCAAAATCCTTAAGTAGACATCCAATTTTGAGTAACAAGACCTTGGATCTTTCTTTTTCCCATACAAGGATTTGTTTAATTTTAAATCATAAATTTCATCCTTAGAAATAAGAAAAAACATTTTTGTTCAACATAAAATTAATTATAATGTTCAACATTAAGAAAGGATATCATTTGATCCATCTGAAAAGTTTTGTAACTATGTTGTGCAGAAATTTAAAGAATTATTATGATAGTTTCTAACCATAAAATCCAAGAAATTTTTAAATGAAAATCAATTCCTTCAATCTGTGAGAAACCATTGAACACTAATATTTATTTATTTATTATCACTTCACCCTTTTCATCTAGCTTGTTCTTGAACACCCCTTTTATTCTAATAATATATATATTTTTATTTATCTTATGTACAAGATCCCATGTAACATTATTTTCAATCTGATCCATCTCTTCATTCATAGCTTCAATCCATTATAGATATGAAAAATCTATATTAACATATTTTAGCTCAACTTTTGAGTACAAAGAAGTTTGTGTAATGAAATTCTATGTTCTTTTTTTTGAAGTTTATTATATTGATCATTAATTATGTATTTATCTTCCAATTTATTTCCCATCCTAGGATGAGATGTTCATAATTCTTCCTCATAACTAGAAATAGTTGAGTCAAATTCTCCTTCTTGTGTAGGATCACAATTATTTGCATCATTGTTTGATCTCTTAACTAAAATTATTTCATACTCATCATATTCCTCATATTAATGTGTTCATGACACACCTTCCTCATAATTTTTAATAACATTCACATTAACAGAATCAAATATTTTTTCTGTTTCTTTGAAAAAACATTTATATCATATTCCTTAAGAATAATAGCAATTAAAGATTCCATCTTATGCCCTCTGATCAAATTTTTCATGGTTTTCACATTTGTTCTTTATGATATAGGGACTCACAAATAATCTTAAGTGTTTAAAACATGTATTTTTTTCATAGAAAATTTCATAAGGAGTTATATCAGAACTTATCCTATAAAAACATAAATTCTAAATATAAATAGTTGTTCTCATATCTTACCTCCAAAAGTAATGAGAGAGACCATGTTCAAGTAACTAAATATTACAAATTTAAACAAAACATCTATTCTTAATTTTAACAAAAAAATTTATTATGGTGTGTATGGTGCACTGAACTAATGTTAAATTACATGTTTTCAAGTTAACTACTGAACACTTCATTTTTGTATTCACCGCCATTATCGTTTCTCATATTCTTCATTGAATACCCACATTCCTTCCTAGTATTTATATTAAAATTATTAAACATATTTAGAGAATATTACTTATGTTTCAAGTATATTACACAAGTAATGTGAGTAAAATCATCAATGAGAGTAATTAATTACTTTTCTCCAAAAGTTAATTGTTTTCTCATTGTCCCACTTATAGAAAAATGAATATGTTCTAGGTGATGAGTTGAATGAATATAAACTTTATTTTTCATAGATTTTGTAATATTACCTTTCTAAAAAATTGTAAAACACTAATATCTTTTTCTTTTCAAATCAGTTATACAATGAACACTATCTCACTTTAAGAATATTATCATGTTTCTATGACACATGTGTCCAAAATTTTATGCCCCAATAGATTTTCTTCCATCATGATTAATTAACATGATATTTTAACTTCAATAAATTAAAACAAGGTTAGTTTTATACATTCCTCTCTAGTAACAACTTTTCCATATTCCTCTATTTTTACAAAAAAAATTCCTTAAACCAATATTATTTCCTTCATTAAAAATTTGCGAAACACTAAAAAAGTTGTTTTCCAGCCCATTAGAAAATAAAACTTTATTGTATTTCATATTTTATTATATAATTCTTTCTGATCCAATAACTTTTATTTAGAGAGATTCTTTATTTACAAAATGTCACTATTCCTTCTTTTATATGTTTCACATTCTTCAACAATTTCAAATATATTATTATTTGTGGGGAGCACCCAATATATAGGATCTTGGGTCATTATCCTTTTGTAGCTTTGAGAGAGGTTTCTACAATAAGAGATTTTCTTTTAATTTAAAATTATCATCACCCCTATTTTGATAATTTGTAAGAAATTTTTATTGTGATGTAAAAAAAAATATGACACCCTTTTTACAGATGTCTAGGTTTTTCACACCTTTCACAAATAGTATCCAAAATCCAGAACCTATTTTGAACATTCAAACCAACATTCTTAGTCTTAATTATTTGAGAGGATTAACTCCCCCTTGATATTTTATTTCTATAACTCAGGTAGTAGTTTCAATACTATTGGTTTAACCAACACATATTTTATTTATACCCAAATACACTAAAATAATTGCAGTAACCATTGAAAGAATATTTATCTCTCTAATTTTTATACTATTCAGAATTGTGAACATGTTTCTCAAAAACTTTCTTATCTTTCACATAAAAATGCTGTCAAGCCCCAATATTTCTATTATGAATAGAATTTAGCTTCTTCAATAATGGTTTCATTCCAACCTTATTCGAACTAAAAGTAGTAGAAAGTGTTTCAGATTCATAATTTTTAAAAACTTCTGATTTATCTATTTTTTTTGGTTTTGGACACAAACATGAATTTTATATATTCACTGTTACTATGAGAAAATTAAACATTATTTTCATTCAATGAAGTAAAATTTTGTTGATCCTTCTCTGGTTCAACCTTTATTAAACTTTCTCCAACTTTAGGGATTGTGTTCTTGAAAATTGTAACTCTTTGCTTAGCTTTTGATTTTTTTGAATAAGTTCCAAATCGTCCACATTTTATTCCAAATTTACATCTAGATGTTCATTTAGATTATTTTATTTGTCAAGATATTTCTTCAATTTATCAATCCCATCCAACATATTAGCTTTATATTCTAGTAAATATAATTGATTGTTTTTTTGTATAACTTTACTTATTTGAATTTTTGATTTCTTTTACAAGTATTACAGTCTTCCTCAGACATTATTTCAATTCTATTTTCAGGCGAAACTATAACTCAGTCACTTATTCTCTAGAAATATTTATTTCAAACACATCATCATTAATTTTTTCAATTAATTTATTTTCTCCAACCATCTTATTAAACTTTTCATCTTTAATATCATTATCTTCATCTTCATAATATTTGTATAGAAATATTCCCCTTTTAAATTTGTAGAACCTTTTATCTGCCATTTAGAATAATATTTTTCTTTATCTCCCTATTTCATCCAAAATCTTATTGATCTTTTATCATCTTGATAACTATCATCTCCATTATTTCTTCGAGGGAAATTTTCAACAAAGTGCCGAAAAACTCCAAATTTAAAACATTTCAAGGGATGTTTTCATTAATAATTTATTTTATCTCTTTTCATATTTTAAAAAAACAAGGATAAAATTTCCTCAATATTGTTACATACCTCATTTTCAGATTTAGACTCTTCACCTTCTTATTCTAGAATAATCTTCTTTAACATTCATTTCTTTACATACTTAAAGTAATTTTCTCAATAATTTTTTATTTTTCATTTCATAACATTCCCCCTTATCATTTAATAAGTAATGAGAGTACTCTGAAGGTCATCCAAATACCAAGTCTCAGGATCTCTATCCTCCAAAGATGAAACTTTATAATCGAAATTATCCATAATAATTATCAAGATCTTTTCGATAATAGTTGAATCTTCTAGCTTCTGACTAAGACATATTATGGTGCTTAAAATATCATTCACCATTGTAAAGAAGTTACCAAAATATTTATACTCTCTTAATTAATGATCTTCATACCATAACCTACATATTTTTAACTTTTCCTTCTTCACCTTTATATTACATTCATATATATACTTCAACTTTTCCCATATACCTTTAGCAATTGCAACTCCCTTAACTATTAGGAATTCACTTTTAGAAAGTGATGAGAGTAATACATCCTTATCTCTTCTATCATTTTTTTAAAAGAGGTGACATGGATTGGTTACCCAATCCATGCCAAAAGAAATTTATTAAATAAAAATGTTACAAGAAAATATTGAGGTGTAAAATGCATACACCATCTTAAAAATAGAAAAGAATAACAAAGATACAACTTTAAAAACCGGGTAAGAATCATCCAAAGATTCCAGGAGAAGATCTGCATGATCAGCCCCACCATTTCTTCATCATTATGGAGCTTCAAAATCCAGTGTAGGATCCACAATTGTCAAAGCATATATGAATCAATCCGCACATCATCTCAGCAAGTCCGCAACAATACAGGTGCAGGTAAGGACCAGCAGAAAAAAGCCAGTACAAAACTTGAGCATTCCGGCCAAAGCAGCACAAACTGCGCAAGTTTTCAACTAAGAAAGAAAAATGATGACATGAAGAATAATCAGGTTTAACTTCAAGCAAAAATAGATAGAGGAATCCAAAAAAAAATGAAGCACCAGGACTCCAGCAAGTAGTAATCTCCATGTGAAAGTTTCCCAAGAAATCCAAGGGCCGGACATCAAAAAGCTCCAGAAGAAGATCTGCACGAACTACCAAAGAGAGAGAATGTCTTCACCAGTCTGCTACCTCAAATTCCAGAACAAATCAGCTCGTCATGAAGTCAAGGTCACAACCAAACAGAAGTATGGAAAGTCAAGAAATAGCGCGAACTCGAGCAATCCAGCTAACTCAAAGAAAGCCCAACAAGACAACATCATTTTCACTGTATAGAAAATCCAGAGTCCATGCAATGTTGAAGTACAGGCTCAAAGTCAGGTTTATAAGCAGTTCTAAATCGGTATTTTTAAAAGTACATAAGCAATGAAAAAACTCAGTCATGTATTTCTGATCTGAAGAAAAATGCAAAAGAAGTATTCAACATGCATTCTGGAGGATTAATAGCCTTCTTCTCCTCAAAATACCTAGTTCAACTTTATGAAATGTTTCGGCAGAAATTTCACAACTTTTCATTTTCTCATAGGCCAATCCTTTTTGCTCTTCCCAATGAGCATCAAATTTTTTAATTGTTCCTCAAGGGAGAGTTGTGGTGTAATCTCATTAGCCTCATCAGCTGGAGTGTCATGAGCTATCTCATTATTGACAGACTTAGTGGTATTGATAGAGAGAGTGGTGATGGTTATTTCCATCTGGGAGTAATCTCTCCTTTTCCTAGTTTTCCTAGGGTTAGGAGTGATGAATCCATCTTCATCTACCATGAGTTTTTTGCCCTTTTTGGCCATTGAATTCAAGAAATTCTCCTCTAATTGCCTAGTCTGGTCTTCTACTTCTTGAGGAACATCACTGGATTCGGAGGATTCTTCCTGTTCATCCCCTTGGGCTTCCTGGGTTTGGGTGATCATATCATGTTCCTTAGCCACGATAGATGGTTTAGAATCAGCCCCTGTGTTAGAGGGTTCCGGCAAATTAGGAGGTCTGTCCATATGAGTCAAATCCTTTTCTGTGGAAACCATAACAACATTAGTAAAATCTGTCTCTTGTGAACCTAGATCTTGCCTCTTATCCAAGTGCACTACTTGCACAGAGTTGTCCATCTTCTTTGCTGAAGTGGAGGGGTCAGCAGTTTTCTCTTTTTCCACCCAGACGGACTTAGTGACCTCTGTTCCTACTGGTCTTCCACAGTTGGGGGTCTCATGTCCCAACTTAAAACAATGTTGACAATAATCATGGAGTTCTTCATAAACCACCTCTTGATAGAAACCATGAACCCCATTTTGAATCCATATGTAAGGAGGGAACTGCTTAGAGGTATCTAACTCAACACATATTCTAGCAACGGAGGGATGAGTGAGATTTTTGGTTGCATTTTCAAGTTTTAAAGGGTTTCCAATTAGATTTGCTATTGTAAACAAAGCTATTTGTTTGAACAAATGAAGCGGCAGTCCAGGAAGTCCTACCCAAATGGGGACAATCGGAGATTCAGCAGAAGGGTCAAAGTTGGGTGTCCATTTTAAAACACTCATGGGGTATCCCCTAAAGAACCAGGTTTGTCGAATCCAGATCTGGTAATAGTCTTCCTCTGAAGCAAACCGAAGAGCAATATGTGTATAAGTGAGGAGACCGATGTGAAAACCCGAGAATCCCAACGATTCGAGTGATGTTCTAAGAAATTTCAGGGAAGGTCTGTGCTTTGGAAAGTAACCAATAAAAACATATCGTAAGTCCGAAGCAAGAAGATTTACCTCCTCTAAAGAGAAAGCGATGGCCATTTTCCCGCGGTGTCGGTAAGCTTTTGGATCTATCTTCACATCAGAGTCCGCGATGCCATGTGCAGCTGGATCCAAAGATCTACCCGCAACGACATCTGCGAAGGATAGACGATTAGGGTTCAGCTCAAGGGGTATCGGGTGTCGCCGCTTATCTTCAGGATTATTTTCAACTTGAGGATGAAATACATCTATAGCATCTTCTAAAACCTTCTTATGGAAGAGATATAAGATATGAAAACATTTTATCATTATGGATATTATAATTCTTTCCACAAAATACTATAATTCCATTACTATTGACACAATTCATATTTTACATCACAAATTATCTTAAAAAACGTAACCAAATAGTAAATGAAGGGAACAATCACTATGATACCCCATTAAAAGGCCCAACCAGGATTAACATATCACTGAGAGGGGGAGGATATGAAATAGTGATATCTTTTTATTTTAATCTATCTTTATTTTAAAATAACTTTTGCCTCTTGTTAAATATTTATCGATTTGATGAAAAGAAACAATCACCATCCATAGGAACAAATATAATTACAAGGTTCACTAATCAATAAGAGTATTTTCTTAGAATGATTTGGAAATAATTCAACACCACACAATCTAATATAAAAAAATAATTTTTTCTGGATACAAAAAGTAGGATATAATATCACACTTGTGTAGCACTATGATCAACACAATAGTGCACATGCTTCTTCTAGAACAAATGATGTAAAACATGTTTTTGTAACAAGTTCAAAAAACATTCACTAGTTGGTTCAAAAAACATTAATATGATTACTTATCAACCTTCACTTTTGAAACTATCAAAAAAATTCAACACTTTTCCACCCTAAAGTAGTTAAGAACTTATTTGTACTTTTTATAAATACTCATTCTGATTGTATAGTATGATACCATTGTTTAATACATCAGTAAAAAAATATATAATAAATAAATACCCTAAAAATAGTTATCAAACACCTCAAACATTCCTAGAAATAATCTCCCAATGAATCGGTCTGATCCGATAACTCTGGACACTATTATTTCATACACTCCATCTATTTGGTTAAATTCCTTAGGAATTATTAGTCTAAAAATTTCTTCTCTCTACCAAAACATTCAACACATTCTCTCTTTTTTTCATGAATAATAAAATTGTTAGAAAGTACATTATAATTTTCACTATTTATAGGTTAACCTAAATTGGTATGGGTGGGAATCTTAAAATGTTTTCCCACTTAACCAAATTTCCTTAAAATCAAATTTCTCCTTAATTTCAGCTTTATTTTTTGACTTCTCCAGTGCCTCTCAACTATTCTTGATTCTACTAGAGCCTTATAGATTCTTCTCACAACTTAAAATTGCTTAAAAATTTCTAATCTTTCTTCAATATTATCATTCATCCCATTTTTTTTAATTCATTACACTAATTCTTCAGTTTGATTCTTAAGTCAGATTCTTTAATCCGATTTTTCAGTATGATTCTTCAGTCTGATTCTTTAGTTGGATTCTTCCATCTTATTCTATGGTCTAATTCTTCAATACAGTTATTTAGTCTGATTCTATATTTTGATACTATAGTATGATTATTTAGTCCAATTATTCTATTTTATTCTTCATTCGGATTCTTTGGTCTGATTTTTTGGTCGGATTTTTGGGTACGATTATTCGATCTGATTCTTTAGTCTGATTCTTCATCCTGATTATTCAGTCTGATTATTTAGAAACTTCAAAACTTCCCTAACATTCTTCTTCCAATAAATATTGTTTATATCATGATGAATCCATGACTTTGAGAACATTAGTATTGGAACAACATCTTCTAAATTAAGGTACCAAACACATCTTCTCCCAATTTCCTACATTAGTATTACATCACAAGTTTCGCATACAACATATAATATTTTAGAACTAACTAAAAAAGAAATAATTGTAAGATTAAATTAATAATTTTCTCTGAAATTCCATCTTTTGAAACCTTGATAATAAAAATCATTTCTTAACAAAACCATGGACGATTTTCTAATTAGTTTGTTTCCTTTTTCCCGATCACCAAAACTTACAATGTTCGGTAGAAGAGACATTCTTATCAAATCTACATCAATTATTTTGAGTAATATGCTTCCTTTAATCCAACCAAAACCAAAGGAATTTTTTTAAGAATATATTGTCTGATTTTCAAGGAGATATGAATCCTTTCATCCAATAAAAACCCAAAAAAGTTTCTTAATCATTTTATGTTTGATATTATGTGTATTATGTGTCCTTTCATCCAGCCATTAAAACCTAAAAAGTTAATGTATTTTTTTTGGACTAATAAATAAAAAACATTTAGTATAATATTCATCCAGGATCTGAAAAACACTTCATGATAACTTAGACCCAATAATAATAAAAGAAAAATAAATCTTGTATAAAAAAGAATACATTATAAATTTTACGCGGCTCCTTTATAGTACATATTAAACCTCCAAAGAATGGTATTTTAATTAGAAAAGAACTTATAGAATATGTATAATTGATTGTGAGAGTTATTTTGAAAGTTTTACATCATGGAAATGAGTTTTTAAAGATAAGAGAAATGGGAGGTGGTGGGTTGTATTTATACAGAGAGGAGAGGGGTGTTTTAGAATAAAATATCATACCTTCATATAGTGATCCAAATATTTATTCAACTATAAATATATTATAACTTAATCGTAAATATTTTATTAAAATATTTATCTGAATTATAAAAATAAAAAAATTTATTTATATAAATTATTATACAAAATTTTACTTATATATAATTTTAATATTTACCCAATTATTTTTTAATTTATGAAAATTACCAAAACCTCACCATAACAAAATATAAATGGGATGATTACAGAAAATTACATCCATGTTATAAAAATAATTATAAATATGATGAATTTATTTTTTAAAAATTATTTATTTATTGAAAAATACTATTTCTCACGGAAAAAATTAAAATTTTAACCCTTATAAATATTAGTAATTATTTTAAAAGATTATATAAACATTCATATAAAAATATATACTATTATATGAAAAACATTTATGAATATAAAATTTTATTTATTTTTTCAAAATTATCATTAAAATTTATTTTAACAAAAAAGTATATATGTTTTCCAAACAATGTAATTATAGTTTCTTTATGTCAAATGTTTTTTATTATATTTTTTAGTTTCATTTAATTTTTTTCTGATAAAATTTCATTATGTTTTTATTTCATAAGATAACTGGAAATTGTTTTAATGATCCAAAAGTTAGGTTTCTATTCTAAAGTTGGGTTACTAATCCTTATGGTATGGTTTTTATTTAAAAGATCATGTTACTAATACAATATATATATATATTGGTTTTATAAATACTATAAATAGCTAATATTTCATTTATTCATCATTCAACTCCATTTCTATGATGGTTATATAATTCATCTGAAAAATATTTTAATAAATTACCAATATTTTTATTTCTTTTTTTAGTATTGTTCACATGTGTGATTAATCTTGGAGACCACAATTATCCAAATTTTCATATTATTGTTTTTTAAGATTATTATCCCATTTTATTTTTATCAACTTATTTGGTAATATTTATCCTTGAAATGTAATATTCAAAATTAGTATAATATATTTTTTTTTCATTTTTTATTATATGATATTTTTAGTTTTAAACGATGTCATGCTTCTAAATATGATACACATGTTTATTCCGAAGGAAAATTATATATATAAAATTCATAGGGGTCATGTTCTTACCCCTCTTTATAAAATTTATCCTTAAAATTTCTTTTTTCACTATAAGGAGAAACCAGATGAGGTATATTCTATTTCATTACTTATTTTGGTTCCCATGTCACCTCTTTAAACTTTTGTTTCCAGCAAATAATATTTACAAATTGATTTTTCATATTTCATATAACTTTATCTATATGTTTCAATATATTCAATGTACGATCCTCATAATAGAGATCACTCTATAACTATACCTCCTTTGGATTTAGTATATATGAGGTATCTTGTATGCACTTACTTAAGAAGGATTCACAGAATATATCATGAAAATGAGATAGGTTTAGTGGGATTTATAATTGATAGGCCATAACTCAAATAAAATCCAGATTTTGAAAGAATATTATATATATGTTTCTTAGAATTAAATTATTAAAACACATCATAACTCTCTTATAGGGAGATACGCAAAGAAAAAATTAGCAATAAATTAAAAATATAGGTTTTATTAATGTTTTTTAGTATATTTATTATATCTACTTAGTGCTTCATTGATGTTTTGCTGGATGTATATCATCCTCTCCATCATTTCATCAACCAAATTGAGACCCAATAGATTAAATTCCCTAAATTATTACATAAAATATTGGATTTATACATTTCTTACCCTATACAGATTTATAAGTAGCCATAAAAAAACTCAGGAGGAATCATGTGATGACCCATGTTGTAACATGTTCTGAAAATGAGGGGAAATTTGAACCTTTTTTCCCAGGAGGTGTTCAGGGGAAAAATGGTAAATTCTACTATATTATTATCTTGTATAATTTTTTTATAACTATATTGGTCCTATAATGGGTTATTTACCATAGGATATGAGTTTTTTAGAAATCCTAGATATTCAAATTTTCACAATATATTTAATAATTGATTATTTAATTATTAATTTATTCACACATGTTCATTTGGTAATATATTTTAAATTGTGTATTTAATTGAGATTAATTATCTATGGTTGATATTGGAATGAAGGGGGTTTTCTAGGTGAGACATAACCTTCCATCAGGTGTCGGGGCCGGTCCTATACCCCTTTTCTTTTTCGTTATATATTTTTTCATCCTTTTTATTTTTTTTCGTTATTTTCCCCCTTTTTTATTTGTATTCCCATTAATTACCCCATGGTATTACCTTATAATTTCTAAGATAGTTATATGAATATAATATCGGGATAGGGAGAGGATGAGGAACCATTACAGATCTCTAGTCACACCAAATCATCGGGCGAAAATTGTGGATCCCAGATCTATGTAAAGAAACCGAAACTTCCACCTAGAGGTTGGAATGTTTTATTTTTTTCACCCTAAACCATTTTAAATTAGTTTTTTATGTTTTTATCCCTTTTATGGTTTGTTTGGTACCCCTTGAGGGTCAATCTAGGCTTAATAGATGGGTAATTAAGGGTTTTAGTTTGTTTTGGGTAGGTTTTCATTCAAGAAAGCCCATGTAAACGACACGTGGTTATGAGAAAACATGTTGTGCATTATTCCTATTTGGGGAATATGAGGTTTTTGGGATTACACATCATGTACGTGAGAGGACATGTTATGTAGTGGGTAATAGGGGTGTAGCTAATAACTCATCTAGACACCTCATACTTGGTCATGTAGGGTATAAGACCAGTCCCATTGTTTGGTGAATGCTATGCAGCTATATATAAATAGGTGGATTATGTGGATAGGTATATAGGAAGGTACTTCATGTGGGATACATGTCGTATGTAGGCGGTCCACACCATATACTAGAGAATTTTACATGCTAGGTGCTAATGAGGTACACATGAAGGTACCCATGTGGGGTTACACACCGTGAAGTAGGATGAAAATTGCATGTAATTTGGAAAAGTACATGTTATGTGTCCTAGGGTAAAAGACTAAAGATGTCCTCTGAAGGTGCATTCCATGTTCCCAAAGAACACAAAGTGTACTTTTCTTTCCCTATTTTTTTTTATATTTTTCAACTTAGTGTTAGAATTGGACTTGTAAGTTTTCCATTATATGAATTTTTATACATAAATAAAGATAGTTTAATCAATTAAATTTTTAGAGGATACTTGAATGGTGTTTTGACAATGATTGTTCATTAAGAGTATTTCATCAAGGATTAGTTTTAGAATCCTCTAGTGGGTTTGGTTGTGAGATGTAAGGCCTGAGTGATGGTTGTGAGCTCAATGATCAGTCTTTCTTGAGTGTCCCTTTGAGATATATTTAAGGTTATTTAGAAATATTATAGAATAATATATTAAGAAGTATATTTGAGTAGATCTTGGTTTGTCACTAAAAGCGCAGACCGGTTATTTGAGGTCAGAGTAGTTGAGGTTTAGCTCCTAGCTTTGAGGAGACTAGAGCTGTTGGTGCCTCTGGTCTAGGATGATGTTTTGGGATGGAATTTACAAAGAAGTTCTTTTAAGCTATGGAAATGAGTCTGAGGGACACTTTTTTGGATACCTTGTGGGTGAGTTAGTTCTTGTGCATGGGTTGTTCAATGGGAGGTCCATCTGAGGTTTTATTACAGTTGAATTTTCCCCAAGGTTCTCCTTGTGCCAAAAATACCTTGTGGAGGGTCCTTATTTTTAGGTGGTCATGAGGAATGTTGTGAACTACATAGTTTTCAAACTTTACATTAGGATTCACATTGGGTTAATTGTTGATCGAGGATTAGTTGGAGGTTATTGTGGTCTATTTGGGATGGTTTCACAATTGTAATATCCTATAGTTTTGGATCAGCTTGAGGAACCCCTCATAAGGTGTCCTACACTTGTTATGGAATTTTGGTCATTTTATGATGTTTCTTCTAGTTTTTATTAATATATTGGGTGCATCATGGGAGTCCCATGGTGGATTTTTGCTTATAATATAACCCTAAGCATTATGAGATCTATGATTTTTAGTTTCTATTGGGGAGGGTTATTAAGATCATGTTGTGGATTTGTGTTCGATACTGAGATATTGGGTGATGAGAGAGGCCCTTTTATTTTTTGGTAGAGAGTTTATTGGAAATTCTAGTTCACCTATTTGGATGGTGGGGTCATGCTTTGATCATCCTGTGTTCGGTTGGGAATTGGACATAATGTTTGAGGAATTTTATACTCAAGAATTTGGTTTGAGGAGGAGACCATTGGGATTTATTGTATTGGTCATTGGTCCATTTTTCGATATGATTATCCCCTACACTAATTGGTTATTGTTATATATTATTAGCGAGAAAATGGGAATTTTGGATGAGTGTGACCCCCATCAGGTTTATTATGACACCCTGACTAGAGTAGTTTTGGGATCATGAGCTATCAAGGAACTCATTGAGTGGGTTTATCATACCGTGTATATTATTGTTATCCTGAGGACATGAATGATGGAGATCCTAGATTATCTTATAGATACCACCATGGTTGTTTCCATAGAATGTGCCTGATTTTTTCATATAAGACTATCATAACTAAATATTTCCCTAGTTCTATCAAACCAAATGTTTTTTTTCACTAGTTCATTTAATTCTATTGGATTCCTAGAACTCGTTAGATGTGCTTCATCAATTGAAAAACTATAGTTATGACACAAGTTTTAGAATTCATGCACATTTCTTTTAGGCATTTTGGATCCCTTGTATAAAGATGTTGGATGTGCCATTTCTTGTGCGCTTGGATTTTATATGTGCTATAAATCCTCTAGTGGAGGCTAGAGAGAGGGTAGATTTAACTCAGGTGT
Source organism: Viscum album (assembly GCA_963277665.1). NCBI lineage: Eukaryota > Viridiplantae > Streptophyta > Magnoliopsida > Santalales > Viscaceae > Viscum > Viscum album. The sequence goes on along the minus strand of OY728160.1, from coordinate 1,301,290,869 downwards.
CAGTATAGAACTCTTGGTTAGGTGTTTTCCTTTTAGTTTTACACCTTTGTTTTATACATTTTTTTCTTTATACCATTTATTAATAGTCCTTATATAGGCTTGAAATATCACTTCTTCACACACTTTTATTAATGAATATTTCTACATTCACCTTTGGGGGTGTCCTACTGATATTTATTTCTCACCCCTTATATGTGAACCTCAGTGTGCATGCAGAAATGATATTTCCATTCAAGTTGGAGCATAGGTTTCATGATAGATGTGGCCAAGACCTAGTGTTTCTTGTTCGAGCGGAGCCACTGGTGTAGAGTCTAAAGATTTGGCTAGTGAAACTCGATCATTATAAATACCAGATAAGTGGTTTGGATTAGTGTTAGTAGTAGAGATTGTTTTATTTATTTATAGTTTATTTATTTTTTATATTTTTTCATCCTAGTGGGAGACCGATTGTTATATATTTTGTATTATTTGATTTTATATGATTTTATGATCTATTCTATTTATCATAACTTTATTCTATTGTATTTATTTATTTTTCATACTCTAATGGTAATCCATGTGGATTTTTTGGTTATTTCATCTATCATTTCACTTTGACCAGATAGTGTAGTCTCCCCACAATATCTTTTAAACCCTCACCACTAGTTAGTAGCCTCTTATATTAGAGGATTCATGCTTGAGGCCTCATGGTGAGCCATACTAGGTGAAGTGTTAGGTTGACCTGAGCTGGTTCATTAAAAATATATTATTGTATGCTAACATTACCATAGAAAGATGTTAATACCATCATACTTTTAAACTAATAGATAAATCTATCTGTATATACCCACATTTATGGATAGTTATTTATAATTTTCAATCTGTTCTGTGGCCATAGTCCATACTAATGTTCAAGTCTATCTTTATTCCATTTTGACTATTTTTCTAAAACATTGAGGTGAACCTAGGATCTTGATCAAATACAATTGATAGTGGTGTTCCATGAAGCCTCGCAATTTCTTACATGTATATGTTGCATGTTGATCGAGTGGGAAGTCCCCTCAAATAATGATGAAATTTGAGTATTTTATATGACGGGCCAATAAAACTTATATGGAATTTATTCCTTTATATGTATTTGGATGACTTGTGAAAAAATCAATGCTGATGTTCTCCCATATCTATTTTGGTATGGATAAAATTTACATCATCCCCTTGAACAATTTAATTTTCACCTTCACTTAGTGGCATTATAAGAACATATATTTTTATATAGAATTATTATTCTTAATATTGTCCCACTAAAATTTATTTTGGATATCTCTATACATATTTTTCCTCTTAGGATGAATAGAAAGTATTAGATAATGAGAATTATCTAACACTTATTTATTCATATTAATATCTTATGGTATGTATAACTATTTCATAAATCTCACAACAATATATATATACATGTATATCTTTAACAATTTCCCCTTATTATATCCATATTATTTTGTATCTATATATCCTCCCTTATAGGTTTTTAAAATTTCTCTAGAATGGATGGATGAGTAGAAATTTGTGCAAGTTAGGAAGTTGTTACTTCTCTTATAATTCCCATTTCTATATATTCCATGCCTAATATTAATAGATCTTAGTTAATACCTATGATGAATAAGGTCACATGATCTTTTATACTTATATAATCTTCCTTTTTTTATTTCTAGAGATGGTAATGGATTGAGAAGTCATAGCCCTTGTTCATCTCTAACCATATTTATTGATTTATATTGATCTCATCTTATGTGAATATATACAATTCAAGATATTATTATATATATATATGTCACACTTCTCTCAATAAAGATAATTTCACCAAATATTTAATGTGAATATTCTTATAGAATCTCAAGATCATGTGTTAGATAATTCATTTAAGAAACATAAACTGTCTTGAGGTCGATGGTATCACTTTATTATTTTCCTCATTAAAAAACCCAAAACATTCTTATATGTATCTAGTATATCATAAATACTTCTCCACATGAGGGTATTGTAATAACATGTTCATTTATTAGCCCATTATTTAACATCGTTAATATATCCTCACATTAATTAGTAATGAAAATTTTACTCACTTCTAATTTTACATGATCATCTGGTTTGGAAATCATGGTAAATTCACAAAAAATCATTGATCATACCATGATAGTTTTATGTAGCAACAAATATTGGTTACATATATTGGCCAAGACCATTTTTAACATCCTAAGATTTTATGAAATAAATTCATTCAAATAAATTTATATTATTTGATATCTTATGTTAATTGTAATATACAGTTTAGATTTCATCACACACATCACCATGTTTATCTTGTGTTGTACACACCATCAGGTTTCTTTGATGACTTGTGTTACATAGAATCCCAAGTCAAACCAGACGATATTATATTTTTAATAATATTATAATAGTTATCATTGATCCATCTGAATGAAGGGAATAAATGAGGTTAACTAAATTATGAAATTATAGTTTACACATGTTTATCAAATGAATTCACTATTTACTAATTAATTATAAATTAAAATAAATACCAATTTAATATAAAGGACATGTTTATATAAAAACTATTTTTATGACCAGAATGATGTTTGTCATTAAAAAATTAAATTAATCCCTATTAGTAAAATTTCATAACGAAATTTATATGTTATATATTAAATAAATGTTTTAAATTTATCCAATATATTTTATATTAATAATATAATAATTAATCAAGTTTAATGACTAAAAAAAATATTCTTCTAAAAATTTGTTTTACCTCCATTTAATGGAGAACTGGTTTAAAAACTATATTTTTAAATTTTTATAAATTTTATTTTTAAAAAATAAATTCTTTTTGGAAATCAGTATATCAAATACATTTTTAGTATATTTCTTAGAAATTTAATATTTTGATGAATAGTGTATAATACTGAATTTAAATTGAAAAATGAATTTCTGTCTAATTTATTTATATATTTAAACTAAATTATAAATTTGTTTAAATTATGATTAGTTAAATTATACAAAAATAAATACAATTTGGTTCATTTTAATCATTTTCACATTGAAATTGGATATAATAACATTTAAAACTTTTGAACATTTTTATATTAAAAATCCATTATTTCCTCTTATATGCTATATTAATTTTATTTTAATTTAACTACTTCTGTGAATTTAATTTGGAAAAATAGATTAGATATTTTCAATGGGAATAATTTATAATTTCTATTAATTTCAACTTAGTTTATTTAAAAAAAATACTAGTGAAAGAAAATAAAATTAATCACAGTGATTTAGGTAAAAATGTTTTTACTTAGAGGTTAAACTTTAATCTTAAAGGAAAAAATAACCTAGAAACTTTTCTAAAACCCATTAGATGAAAATATTTATACCATATACCATATTTTATCAAAAAGGGTTCATTATTGGTGGCACATGATGTATGGGTGACCCCCCCAACAATGTTTACCATTAGGTATTTACCAGAATGCCACTCCTCAACTATAAAAAGGCACTTACTCTCCCCACTTCATCACACCTCAAGAAACATGGATCATAAAAAACATTGAAAAGAAACTCTAAAAATATCTCCTATAATCCTATAATCATTGATGTTTTATAAAAGTAAACCCATGAATTCTTTTGGTACAATCCAAAAGGAGTAACCCATAGAAGAGGTAATCTTCTTCAACAAACACTTTTGTTTTATTTCTTTCTCAAACCTGTGAATTTTTATATCATTATTATATAATAAAATCAATATACTTAATATAAATATATGTTTTTATGTAAAGTTAATGAATTTTAAATTTACATACTTCCATCAAATTGGATATAGAATAATCATTCATATGTACGCCCGACTACAGCCTCACAGATTGATGTCATTTTTTCTTTCATTAAAAACTATCATGGTTGGGAATAATGTTATACATACTATTTTATATGATATATATTATATTTTGGATGTGTCTATTTTTATGGAATTATTATATAACACATACTTTCATGATTTTCATTTTTTGGTGGACATGTGGACTACAACCTCGTTAAAGCGATGTGATTCGTTCACATTTTATATGGAATATTTTAATGATTAATTTAATAAAATAATATTATATAAATGAAATAATTGTGATATTAATGAAATATTTATCTTTCTATATGTATAATATAACTTTTCTTTGTTATCTTTTCACTCACTGAAAAACTAATAACATCTTTTATTGGTGTGTGGACTACCACCTTCTCGAAGCAGTATGATTCATTTTACATAATAATAATGATATATATATATATATATAATTATATAAAAATAAATATCATATTATTTATTATAAAATGATCATTATGTAAATATAAAATATTACTTACCTCTTTCCATAATAATCATTCAAAAATGGGAAAGTTACTCATGCGTACGTACGACCTACATCTCCATGATTGTAACATTGGTTCATTTTTCATAACTATATTTTATGAATATTTTTAAAATAATAATTTAAATTTAAATATTATAATTATTTTATGGTTAATGTTTTCGATATATTTAAATAATGAACACTTTTTCAATAGTCAACCTACCAAATTCATTTTGATATATAAATGAATATGGTCAAAACATCCGACATAAACATAATTGATTAAGTAATTGTTTATAACTTGTTAATAAGTCAAATAAAAGTAGTAATAAAATTTAAAAAGTTTATCAAGAAAGTAAATAATTAACATAATCTTATTATTCAATAATATTAAGACACACATGACTATTTAGTCTCAAGGTAAAGGACTTCATCGTAATCTCGTTTCATTGAGGCATATCTTGATCCTATACACCCATATTCTTTTATAAAGTGTATATACAACCCATTTTAAATTTTATATCATTAATTCCTTTATTATAATTTTATTTAAAGATTTTCATAAGGAAAATATTTCATGGGGATTATGATTTAAGTGTTTCCCAAGTGATAAGGGACTTTTCCTTAAAAAAATCATCATTTAATGTTTTTCCTTTAAACTCTATTTATCTTCCATGTCCATGTTTTTAAATTATTTTATGAATTTTTTATAAGGAAATAAAAAAATTATAAATTTAATGTTAGAAATTATATTCAATTTTTTTTTAAAAATAATATTTTTCTTTTTTTTTACATGGGACATTTTGATAAATGAAAAAAATAATATTCAACGTACATTAAGATAATGAGTTTTCCACCACTGTGATCATTATTTAATTTCTAGCTTAATTTTAAATATTTCATGTTTTGTTAAAAGGATACCATTTTTCTTGTTTTTGTTTTGGTATTTATTTTTTTCAATAAAAAGAGAGTTTTGGTCATGAAAATTGATTTTTAAAAGAAGATAGTATTTTTCACTAAATTGTTTTTTCATTTGAGTTTAAAAGTGTTTTTAAAAGGGTTTTATGATGATAGTGTTTTTTTCATGATATGGTAGGTGAGAATTTTATAAAACAGGTGAGCCCAATATAGCTAATATGAAGGTTTGATCCCTATTATAGCTTAAAGGAGAGCTTGATATGTCTTATACAAAGGGTTGATCCCTGTTATCGCTAATAGGTGAGCCCGATATATCACATACAAGGGTTGAGCCACATTATAGCTCATGATAAATATGTGAGACTGTTATAGCTTATACAATGGTTTTAACCCCATTGGTGGTCCTGGGTGAGCCTGATATAGCTTATACAAAGGGTGATCCCCATTATATATCTCCAATGCTTTGGGTAATGAGTATATTTAAATTTCACTATATGGTTATTTCAATAAATAGGGGTTTTAAAGGATTTTATATATATTGTGCTCTAAGTTACAAAAAGATGGTTTAATTGCATGCTATGGGTTTTTATGATTTTCTTTGAAAATATGTGTGTGTTTTTTCATGTGAAAATATTTTATTTCATATGATCAAATAACTAGGAAGAAAAAGTTAAATATTATAATAGTTTTCATGTTTTCACTAGAATAACTATTTCATTTCTTTTATATCTCTTACTATGATTTTTGGGATCATCCCATATTTTTGAATATTTTTCATAGGATGGGTAATGAGAAGGATGAAGTTGTTTTGAATGTCATTAAGATTTTTCATGAAAGTAATAATGTTTTATTCAATGATTTTTATGTCCTTGAAAAATTGGATAATGGTCAAAAGTGTCCAATTTGTATTATATGGTTATGTAATGTATTTGTTATGGACTAATTCTCTAAAACTCTTTAGCTGAAAAGACACTAAAAGTGAATGAATGTAAATTATTGACTAAAAATAAATATTATGTAATGTTTAATGATGGGTCTTTATAGTTGGTATAAAAGGAAATTTTTAGACAAATTTAGAGGTTAGGTTGGTGTTAATAATATTCCATTAGAATATTTTAATTTATGGTTAATTTGAAATGATGTAGAATTTTAAGATTTACATATTCATTCATCTAAACTATATCTATTCAAAATGGTTTTATGTAGAGGAAAATAAAAAGATGTAGTGGTAAGTCACTAATATGATAATATCTATTCAAATTAGCATCTGGAGAAGGTTGGAATTAGCACAAACTAGTTTGTTAAAGTGATGGCTCGGTGGAGACAAACTATTAATGGTGGTGGTACCCATGTAAGAGAGGAACCCAATATACCATGAAGAAACATGTCTATATTATATCATTTAATAAGGCAACATCCCCCATAATTAAATGTATCATCTGACCTAGTGGTAACAGTTGATGGGTCAATGCCATAGAAAAGATATTTGTAGTCATGGGATGTTATAAACATAAAAATGTAACTCTTTACAAATATAATTTCAAAGGTGAATATGATCAATATTGGTATTTGATTAAGAATAATAGAGATAAAGATGATCTTTATTCCATGGAATAGGTAACATTTAAATATATTTTATTGATAAATATTTCCCTATGTTTTTTAGCTTAGGATGGATAAAAAATTATTATAATTGAGGGAAAATGATAAAGATTTAGTGCTCACATATGAAATAAATTCTACAAGTTTTTCTAGGTACATGCAATGTTTTGTTCAATACATCGATAATAACATTAATATATTTTACTTAGGATTAAAGAATGGTTAAAAATACCAATGTCCGCACGAGAATTTAAATGTTATGAGAAAGTTGTTCATTTTTTTTGTGACAGTTTAGGTGGAGTTTCACACCACTTATATACCACATGATGATAAGTTTAAGAAATGGTAAAGGTGACAGGAAATAGAGAAGTAACCAAATTATAATTCTGGAGGTAAGATAAATATATTTTTAAAGTTTGGTAAAATGCATTTTTGGGATTGTATGTAAAAATCTGGAAATTGTTAATAGTGTGTAAGTTTGGTCACAATGTTCGTGACCAAAAAGAAAAGAGTCCTTAATAATCCAAGAATGAGATGACAGATGTCCAATCTATAGTGAGATGTTTTAGTTGTAATGATTTTGGAAATTGTGGAAACATGTCTTTGAAGTTACTAGAATAAAAAAAGGGTGGAAAATCATTTGCTACTTCTATAGTTGATGTTGGTCCATCAGGCGAAGTGGTTACAAATCTAGGAATCTCTTTATTTTTTGATGGATGATCATAATCTAAGTGTCTTATTCTCCTTTCATTCAATGTTTTAAATAATGAAAATAATTTTGGAGATGTTTGTTAAGTTTTATAGATTTGTTATGTATTTGTATAAAAGTTATTTGAGAATGAATACCATTAATTTTGTGAACATAAGGTTAATGGTATTAGTGAAAATTTGGTTTATATATTTATGAATGATTTATTTTTAAATTTGGGTATTACTATTGAACTTTAGAGAAGAAATTATTATCTCATCACATGAATTATTGATAATTTTTTTGAATTATCTTACTACGTGCTAACCATATATTGTTTTGGTTGATATTTAAAGATTGGAGGAATATATTGTTACCATTTTAAGGATTATTTGATCTTTTAAAATCTGATTACAGTTCCTGATGAATGAATAATTCATTATGAATACTCATTTTTTAGAGAAAAATATGAGACTATGGTAAGGATTAATATATACTCATCAAGTAATTATATCTCCTTATTCTCTTGGTATAAATAATGAAGGAATACATAAAATTTATAAAAATTATCCTAAAATGAAATATTATCATAGTACCATCATTTATGATGAACCGATGGTATTTTCGATCATCATAGATTTTCGGGTTTTAGACCCTTAACCTTCTTTTGATCAATCAATTTTTTTGATCAATGACCTCAATCACACTATAATTTTTACATGTTTCATCCATTACCACCAATAATATACTATATGGAAACTTGGATTTAGGTAACTTTTATGTTTCCAATTTCCCTTTTTAAGAGATGTTTTCTTTATTTAATTTTTTATGATGTGTGTTTCAATAATGGAATTCTAAAAATGTTAAAACTTTGAAAACCTAGATGAATTTCATAGGAGAAATTCATTTTTCAGGGGGTAGGATATAACATCTCGATATTTTATGAAAAATATTCTTTCAAATTAATTTATATTATTTTATAGATAGAGTTACTTAAAAATTTTTTTTATATTTCATTACATGATACACCAAGTTTATCTTGAATTTCACATGGTATCGAGTTTCTTTGATGACTTGTGTTACACACAAGCTGGAGTCTTACTAGAAAACAATATACTATAAATATTATTATGATTGTTATCCCATAGAATTTAGAATGGTAGGAATGAATGAGGTTAAATAAATTACTAAAATACATATTACTAATGTTTATAAAATTAATTCCTTGGTTACCAATTAAATATAAATGTAGATAAATACCAATTGAATATAAAGGATGTCTTTTTATGAAAAATGATTTTTATGACCAGAATAGTGTTTTATCTTAATAAATTAAATTAATAACTACAAGTGAAATATATTAATGAAATTAGTATTATATATATTCAATATTTTTAAAAATTATCCAATATACTTTACAGATATAAAATAAGAATAAATTCAATTTTATACTTAAAAACTATATTTTTCTAAAAATTATTTTTACATCCTTTTAATGGTCTGCTTGTTTTAAAAATAAAATTTGAAACATTTAAAATTTATTATTTAAAAAAACTATTTATTTAAATAGGTGTATAAAAATTTACTTTGGGTTAATTTTGTGTATTTTTCCGTGAACTTTCATATTTTGATGAATAATGAATAATAATGAATTTTAATTGAAAATTATATTTTTGTGTAATTTATTTATATATTTAAATTATATGTTATTTTTATAATAAATTATAATTTGTTATATTATAAATAAATAAATCCAATTTGGGTCATTGGAATTAATTTCACAATGAAATTGGATATAAAAACATTTCAGACGTTTGAACATTTTTACTTTAAAAACTCGTAGTTTCGTCCCATATATGTGGTTAATTTTAAATTAAGTTCTTAAAATTAAGTGAATTTAATTTCTAAAACTAGATTAAATATTTTAAATCATAAAAATTTATAATTTATAAAAATTTCATCTTTTTTTGACCAAAAATATAAGTGAGAAACTAAAATTAATTACATCGATTAAGGTAAAAATGTGTTTACTAAGTGGTTAAACTTTCATCTTAAGGGAAAACTGACCTTTAAACCTATAAAAAACACATTTTATGGTAATATTTCTACCATATAACATATTCTATATAAAATGGTTCATTGTTGAAGGTAATTGATGTAAGATAGACCTCCCAATAGTGTTTTCCTTTGGGTATTTACAACAATTCCACTCCTCCTCCACTAGAAAAAAGCTCTCAATATCCCCAATTCCTCAAACTTATAAATAATTTTAGATATTTTAAAACTCGGAAAAATAAAATCCAAAAATCCTTAAGGTAGTCCATGAAGCATAAATTTGGGAATAAATCAATCCAAGGAATTCCTTTGGTGAAAACCAAAAGGAGTTACATAAGGAAGACGTAACGTTCTTTTTTGAGCACTTTTGTTTTATTTATTTCTCAAACCCCTTAAATTATTTTTATATATTTATTATATAATAAAATAAGTATCTTATATATAGTTATATGTTTTAATTTTAAGGTTATAACCAAAAACATTTAATAGTTCTATCAAATGAGATACATAATCATCATTCGTGTGTCTGACAGACTACCACCTTGTCAAAGAGATTTGATTCATTCATGCAATGCATGTAAAGTATTAAGGATTATTTTATTAAATATATATGATATAAATGAAATAATTATTACTTTAATTAAATAATTATTATTTTTAAGTATAATATAACATTTTATTTATTACCTTTTCACACACTAAAAAAGTGATGACATCGTTCGTGGAAGTGTGGACTACCACCTCCTCAAAGCGATGTGATTCCTTTTAAATTATAAGAATGATATATATATATATATAAGTATATATAAATAAATATCATAGTATTTAATATATAATTATAATTTATTAATGTTAAAAGTTTACTTAACTTTTGTTCATAATGATCATTAAAAATGGGAATGTTACTCATGCATACGTATGATCTGTCGTCTCTATGATTTTAACATTGTATCATTATTCAAAACAATAATACATGTTTGGTTTTAAAAGAAAAATTAATGTATAAATATGATTATTATTTCAATATTTTTATTCTGTATATGTTTAAATAATTACCTATTTGTCTATATTCAACCTGAAAAATTCATTTTGACACATAAGACGAATACAGCCAAAACATATGAGTTAAACTTTATTTATTATGTAATTATATATAACATGTTAATAAGTGAAATAAAATTAATAATTAAATTCAAAAATTTATAAATCAATTAATCAATTAACATAAGTTTATTATTTTGGAATATAAAGAGATATAGGAAAATTTGTACTTAGTGTAAGGGAATTCGTCTCAATATCCTTTCATCAAGGCATATCTTGATTCTATATACTCGTATTATTTTAGTATGTGTGAATACAACAGATATTAAATTTTATATCGTGAGTTAATTTAATATCTTGGTATTTAATGTTTTTAAGGTCAATATTTCATGGTAATTATTATTTAAGTGTTTCCCAAGCGATATGGGATTTTTTACTTAAAAATACTCTTTTAATGATTTTCCTTTAAACTATATTTCTCTTACATATAAATGTTTTTAAATGATTTGAGGAATGTTTTTAAATGGAAATAGAATATTTTTAATGTTTATTTTACACTTTATTTTCAATTTTTTTTAAAAGAAATCTTTTTATGTGTTATTTAAGGAATGTTTTGATAAATGAGAAAATGAATTTTTAACCTACATAAAAGCAATGAATTTTCTACTACTATGACCATTATTTTATTTGTAGATTCCTTTGAAATATCCATGTTTTATTCAAAGAAATTTTTGTATGTTTTGGCGTATAATTTTTTATCAATGAAATGGGTGTTCTGGTCTTAAGAATGGGGTTTTAAAAGAAAAGAGTATTTTTATTTGAAAGTGTTTTCATGTGAGTTTAGAAGAGTTTTTAAAAGGGTTTTATGATGAAAGTGTTTTATTCATGATATGGTAGATAAGAACTATATGAAATGTTTAATAAAAATACAACTTATACGAAGGGTTGAGCCCCATTATAGATCATGGGTGAGCTAGATATATCTTATATGAAGGGTTGAGACATATTATAGCTCACTAATAAGACTGATATATATTATATTAAGGAATGATCCCCATTATAGATCATGAGAAATTGGTGAGCTCGATATAATTTATATGATGGGTTGAGACCTATTATAAATCATGGGTGAGCCCAATATATCTTATATGAATGGTTATCTCCATTATAAATGTCCAATTCATTGGTTAATGATAATATTGGATGTCAGACGTAAGGTTAGTCTAATTAAAAGGTATTTGAAATATTTTTATGTATATGATGCTTTATGTTACCAAAATAGGTTTTAATTTATTACCATGGGTTTTAATAGTTTTATTTAAGAAAAATGTGTGTGTTTTTATGTGATTTTTTTTATTTCATATAATACAAGAATATTGAAGATAAAGGTAAATTTTATAAGAGTTTTCATCTTTTTATCAGACTAACAATTTCCATTATTTTATATCCATTACTAATATTTTTGTAATCATCCCATATTTTTAAATTTTATTCATAGGATGGATATAGGAAGGATGAATTCATGTTGAATTTCATGAAGATTTTTCATGAAAGGAATGAAGTCTTTTTAAAATAGTTTTATATGTTGGAAAAATGGATACCAATTGAAAGTATCCACATTATATTATATGGTTTTGTAATTAATGATTTGTGGAATAATTATATCAATCTCTAAACCTAAAAATATCCTTAAAATGAAAGAAAGTAAATTATTGACTAAAACGAAATATTATTTAATGTTTAAATTTGGTGCCTTATCCCATTTTGCAATCTTCTTTTTATTTGATGGATCCATAAATATCCCCAAATATATGGTAACATTCATCCATAATGATATTTTCTCTACTAAATAGTCACATTTACTTTAAATTATATATAAATTCTCCTTTCTAAAAGTCTTTAGTAATTTAGTCAAATTCTTGGCACGTTCCTCATTAGTTTTGGAGTATATGAAAATGTCATCGGTAAAGACCACCATAATTTTTTCAAGATAATCTATAATGAAATTATTAATCAAGATAATGATTTTTTTTGGAGAATTTATAATTCCAAATGGAATCACTATGAACTCATAGGAGTTATAACCTATATTAAAAGTAGTCTCAGTAATATCCTCCTTCCTTAACATGAATTGTTGATATGTTGACCAAAAATAAACTTTAGAGAAGTACTAAGTATCCTAAATCTAATAAAACAATTTAAGAATATATGGTAGATGATACTTTTTCTTTATCATGATCTTGTTGAGTTCATGATAAAAATGTAGAGACACATTTTCACATCATTCTTCTTAAAAAGGGAGACCTGTGCACCCCATGGGGAAGCACTAGGGAGTATGAAACCCTTATCAATATTCACTTGTAGTTCCTTTATTAGTTATTCTAGTTTAATAATAGATAAATTTTGGTAACTATTCAATATGGGATGATCTATAGGTATAAAATCAATTGAAATCTTAACATCATGATTAGGAGGAAAAATAAATAAAAAATTTAGGAATACATTAGTATATTTCATCATAATGGTATTTTATTCAATAATTACCCTCTATATTATCTCAATTATTTTAACTAGATGTGATTTTTTATAGAGAAACAATATCCATGCTTTCAAATGATTTTTCAAGGGAAATACATCATTATTATTAAACATTTATAGAATCAGAGGATAATTTTATATATGGAATGAGAGTTTATTCTCCTAGGATTTTATTTTGGTTCTATAGAAATGCAACCAATCCATGTTCATCATATCATTGAATCCACTAAAGGATGTTTAGTAATTTTTTCCTAAGAGATTCATCCCACAAATGTTATTTGGGGAAGTGTTAAATACCCGAGATGTAATAATTCCACCACATTGTGTTTTCACCAATAAATCAACCTCCATGTATTGAGTTAACACTTGAATATTTATACTAAACTTACATGATACTAAAGAATGCATAGAAATATAATCATATAATAAATTTGAAGTCAATTAATAGACAATAAACATACCTTTATCTATTTGATTTGAGTTCTAATAATTAAATAAAACCACAATAAATTTTGTCATTATAATACTAGAATTATAATCATATAAAAGGAAAAATATGAACTTAGAAGGAATAACTCCTAAATAACATGTACAACCTAACTTTTGAATTTCTTGGTTTCAATATCAGTTATTCATAGTCTGTATCATGTTAGGTTCTCTAACATAGTCCACAAATATTATTATAAATTTCCCTAATAACAACTATAACAACACCAGTATCATACTCATATTATTAAATTATATTTAATATACAAATCCATAAAACACAACCTATAAATTTAAATGTTGAGTTTTTTTGGGGAGTAGATAAATAATGCATCAGATTAAAAATAAAGTAAATTATATTTATTTTGATCTCCATACTATTTTACTAAGTCCCTTTGTTATTTAATTAATTCAAAGGATACACTAGGGAAATAAATAAATAAAAGGGTGATCTATAAATCCCAGTAATGGATCAAACTTGATAACAATGTATAATATGTTATTCAAGATGCATAACATGATATGATAAAATAATATAGTCATGTATAATCTAATGGAAAATTGGAATAAAGGAGAAGATATCATGATTTCATAGAATCCCAATTTTTTTTTTAAATAATATAAAGCATAAATTCCTAACCATAATTCAAGTCTCACTATAACAACAACATAACATCGTGTTATTGGATTATTTCTCGTGGATCATACATAGTATGAAATGAGATAAAAACACTAAATAATGAATTTAAAAGATATATAATTTATTTATAACCCATTACATAATAATATTTTCAGAACAATATATTCCATATAAGGAATGAAATTATATATAAAGAATAAGCATGAGAAAACCCATGAGAAGGAAATGAGTTACATAAAAATGTACAAAGGAATAACAATAATATATATCCTAATTATGCCTATTAAAATGTATGATTAATGATTTAGTTCTGTTAATATATAAATAATGAAATATTATTCATGATAATGAAGATAGATATAATAATATAACATGATAAGTGGGTGAATAATAAGGAATGGTAATGTACCCCTTATATGATGTTTTAAAAATTGAGCAAATAATCTTTGAGGTAAAAAAGTTAAATGTGTTTTGTATAAAATAATAAATTAAGTAGAATAAATTTAATTTGAAGAATAGTTATTCATATAATATTTTTTTTGAAATATTACTATGTTAAAAGAGACAATAAATAAAAAATTTCACTTTAATCGGGTTCATATTAAAGAAGGGATCCTAGATGGAAATTGGAACAAAAAACTTGAAAATCCTTAAAAAATAAAAAAATGAACTTGTTTTATATTTAATGAAAATATATAAATGATATAATATAATTAAATTTGAAGAAAAAATATATAATTATAGGTAATGTGATAGAAGCTTTAACCAAAATGAATAAGTGTGTGGTTTTGGAGTTTCGTTATACCTAGTACCAAATCACTTGCTACATGCGTCTAATCTCCGGAATAATCAAACTAAATTTATGAAATACATTCTTCAGAAACTTTTTTATTTATATTTGATTTATATTTATATTATAATATTTTAAAATCATTTTATTATGAAATTATTTTTATGTTCACTGTCATGAGGATGTTTATTTTAATGTTCTAAGGTCACGTTATTTTATTAATAATGATAGACGTTCTTATGGAATGGATCCATAACTATAGAAGTATGATTATATGAGTTTAATTTCTTTAGAAAAATTTATGTGGTTATAAATATAATTATGTGTTTTAATATAGGAATGGTTTATTGAGCATAAATTTTGTTATTTAAGGGTTATTTCATTTGGGCGGTTTTATCAACTATTATGAACATAATTTATTTTATTTAATTTTACGGTTTCTTAATAATTAAAAAATAAAAATAATATTATAAAATATGTATTATATTCATATTAAAACATAAAATGGTTTATTATAACCATCCAGGAAGTTTATAATAGTTTTTTTATAATATTATCCATATAGGGGTAAAAACCATCCATAACGGGATGATTGTTATAAACAACTATAAAAACTATTTTATGATGAAAAAATTCATATTATATTAGAATTATATTCTTAATTATATGATTGTATTATTTTTTATGATAATTAAAAACATTATGTGGAAGGAATAAGTAAAATAAAATGAGAGGTGTAATAATTAGAAAACTTAGTTTATCACTTTGACACGACTCCTTTACTGTACACCTTAAACATTTCTATATTTGTATTTTAGTGAGAACATTACTTCTAAATATATAAACATGATGGTTAAATAAGTATTTATGAATAGATTTTGGTTTTATATTTGTTTTTAAAATGACGATAAATGGGTGCAGGAGGGTGATATTTTTAAAGGGATTTTATTGGTGTTTTTGAATAAAATATTATAATAAAATATCATTTCTTATGATATTGATCAATAATGTTATTAAATAGTAATTTTATTATGGTTTAATAGTTACTAGGGCATCAATATATTTATATAATTTATAAAAACCTAAAAATTACATTCATATTAACTATTACAAAATATAGTACTTATAACATATTTTACTATTCAAAATTGTATTTTATTATTCATGAAATATAAAAAAGAATCCCCCTAAATAAATTTCAACATGATTATTTCAAATTTGAAATATATTTTAATTTTCTTTAAATATCTGAAATTAAAATTTTAAATAAGTTAATTATCTATTAAAAAATATTAAATTTTAGTATACAATGACATTTTGACCCTTTTAAAAATTACTTATCATTTCCTAAAATTATATTATCATATAAATAAAAATATATCGTATTCTATAAATTTTTTTTATCAAAATAAAATTCTATTTCAAAATTTTAAATTTATTCCCAAAATATTTTTTAATGAAAATTGAATATATATATTTTCCCAAAAATATAATAATGGTTTCTCTCTGTCAAATATTTATTTTATTACATTTCAAATTTTAATTTAATTATCTTATTATATAAATTCCTTATATTTTTTTTCATAAGATACTAAAATATTTTTTTTAATGCAATAGTCGGGTTACTATTCTATCAGTTAGGTTATTATTCCTAACAGTCATGTTATTATTTTGATATCCTTGTTATTCTTCCAATAGTCATATTTCATTTATACTTATTATAAATTACACATATTTCCTTCATTCATAATTCAATTAAATTTACCTCAAGGTTATATTATTAACTTTAAAAATATCAATTTCATTACTAATTCTTGGTTTCTTTTTTATACTGTTGAGTACAAGTGTGATAATTCTAGAAGACCAAAAGACCCAAATTTTCCTATCATAGTAATTTTATGTATATTTTTTTTGTCCCATTATATTATAATAGATTTTATTGGGTATACTTATCATTTTTATTTTATGTTCTTAGTGAAATTAATAAAGTATTTTTTGTTTTTATTATGTGGTTTTTGAGTTCTATACTTCACTACACTATTAAATACGAAAAAATGATAATTTAGAAGGAAAATTCCAAATGTAAAATTATTCCTCATTACAGTCTCCCATCCTTCATAAATATAATCATCAAAATTTTATTTCACACTATGAGATTAAAATAGATGAGGTTACTTCAGTTTCATTACTTCCTCTGGTTCCCATGTTGCCACTTCTTACTTATGGTTTCACCAAAGCAGTCTGATATGGTGAGTTATATTAATGAATAAAACATTATCAATATGATACAAGATATTCACCAGATTATCTTTATAAGAGAGGCCATGATCCAACTATACCATATATAAATTTAGAACATGTGAGGGATCTTATATTTACTTCTTCAAGGGGGATATGTAGAACATGTTGTGAAATTGAGACTTGTTCAGTGGGAATGGTGGTCAATCAGTCACAACTTATATATGATAATGATTATCAAAGGGGTTAACATTTTTAGGACTTAGCTTCACCTTTTTTCAAAACCTCACGACCTTATTCCAAGTAGATAAGTGAAGGGAAAATTTATCTTCTGCTTAGAAATCTATGTCCCTTTAATGACTGTCACTACAACTAATCTGTCAACTCTTCATTTCTTTGATGTGTTTTTGAGTGGATTTGATCTTATCCATCATTTATTTGACCAGTTTAGGTCCCAAAATCTTACATTCCCTAAGAATTTTACAATATTTTGGAATTATATACTTATTCATGTTTAGGTTTTTATGAAGATCCATCTTAATTCTCTAGTGGATGATATTTTTGTATGAGAACTCGATCAGAGGAAGATACCAATCCTAGTGACATTGTAAATCCTTATATAATGTTATTAGGTTATCCCAAACTATTTTGATATTTATTTCATATTTTACATCATTCCGGGGGAGATATTTCACACATAAGTTTAACTCTGTGTTCAAGAAATATTAAATACTTTTTCAAAACATTGAGGTGAATCTAGGATATTGATTAGATAAAATTAATAGTTTTTTTCTATGAAACACAACCACTTCTAAGATATATATATATATATATATATATATATATATTATAGGATGGTTTTGTAGGAAGTCCTCTTAAATTTTTATTAATTGAGTAGTCTTTATAAGATGATCCACTACAACACATATATAATTATTTACATTGGTTTTATTTGGAAGAGCTATGAAAAAATACACAGTGATGTTCTCTATTTTCTTTGAAGTTATGGGTAATTAATGTTCATAACTTTTAAATTCTCAATTTATTCCATCACATTTGGGAATACTAAGAACTTTTATGTATATTCACTAATTTACTTATTCATATTTTTCCATTATAAATTCACTCAAATATATCTATATATCTTT
Source organism: Viscum album (assembly GCA_963277665.1). Classification (NCBI taxonomy): domain Eukaryota; kingdom Viridiplantae; phylum Streptophyta; class Magnoliopsida; order Santalales; family Viscaceae; genus Viscum; species Viscum album. The sequence continues at coordinate 1,301,272,349 of OY728160.1, read as the reverse complement.
TTCATTTTAGGGTGAATATAGTGTGTTGAACTATGACCATTATCTAATAGATCTTTATTTACCTCGATATTTGATGGTATGAATTATCTTGTCTCATATATACCAAATCCATATTTATAAATGTTTAACTCTATGTATTTACACATTTTTATTACATCTATATTCTTTTTTATCTTAATATCCTCCCACATAGATTTTTTAATTATTTCTATAATGGGAGGTTGAGAAATAATTTATTAAAGGTAAGATTTTTCTCTTTAATTTATTATTACCTTATAATTTTTTTATTTTATAGTATGATTAGATCACTCTAAATCTATAAAAACCCTTCTTTTATTTCGCAATTAAACATAATTTATTACCGGAAATTTCACTTAATATAATATAGAAGATCGAGAGGTCTGGTGTCTTTGGGGCTTAGGATATTTACATAAAAAATTAAAACATGAAATAAAACATCTTTATTGAAAACTACCTTTACATTACCACAACATTCCATCGTACTTAACATTTCATGGGATAACCTAAGGACATACCTAAAAAAGTGGTGAGTTATAAATCCCAATAAGATAATAAACATGGAATAACATGAGGAATACAATACATGTTAGAAAATAGGTATATCAATGGATCACAATAGAAACATGAACATAAAGGCATGATAAAGCATGATAATAATAACATGGAGATGTGGCAAAAATATTTAACATGATATTATCATGAGCCAAGTCTCATTACACATGGAGCATGAGTAAACCCTCATTTCACATGAACCAAGATTAAACCCTCATTGTACTTGAATTATCATGGTTCAACACTAATTTCACATGATGTATCATGACACTTTAGTTTACCCAATTCATTGGAGCACTATCAGGGCACACCCTTCTTAAACATTTCATTTCATGGATAAGTGTGCCACATGATCATACAACATCGATTCATAAGTCATTCTTATTTATTTTAAGATTAAGGAATGTGGAATTAATACATGAAACTCTTCCATCAATAAGTAAATGTGCATAAAGGTGAATACCCTTGATAGAGAAATGTTCATGGTATTCACTAGACAATGATTTTGCGTTGGAAAATTACGGTGCAATTTCAACAGCATAACGACATGACATAAGACATCAGAAAAATGGTTTATGAGAGAGAAAGGGCCATATCATCAGGTTTAAATGAAATTTACAGTAAGTTGTTCATATAGATATATGTCCCAACATAGGTACTGGAATTTGGATTCATAATACAATAGAATTTCGTGAATGTAAATGAGGATAGAGAAATTATTTACAGAATTTCGGCATGGTAACGGGTGTATTTGGGAGGAACCGATGAGAGTGAAAGGGGTGTATCATCTTTCAAAAATAAAGAGAAAAGTATAGGGGAGGTTCTAAATTATACCCCAACATTTATAATTGAAAATAAAAGGGTATACCAATATTAAGAAACCTGGATAAAATGATAAAAGAAGGAATCCCTTACTTGGAAGTATGATCCCAAAGGCTTGGGAGAGGCTTGAGAGAGGCTTATTGGGAGCTTGGGTCACCTTTTGAGGATTCTATAGAGAGGATTTAAGAGGTGGGACTAACTCAAAAGTCTTTTAGTGAAGAGTAAGTGGCATCTTGGGTGGGTTTATATAGGAAAGGATAGGGTATTCTCTATTATTTAGGTTTAGGACACCACACAATAAAATAATCAAAACCACAAACCAGACCATAGTTTTTGCCCATGGTTTTTCCGAAGGTGACTTGAAAACAATATTTCATAGGCTAAATGACCTAACTTCATTAAAATAATATGTTTTCTTATGTGGAGGTGATTCACACCCTCAAGTAAATCAATTTAAAAATCTAAAATATTTTATAAGTCTTGGAGGGTCCACTAAGGCTTTGTAAAATAAATCAAACAAACATAAAATCACATTTTTTTAATGGTAAAACATATATTATCTGAAAATAATGTTTATAGTATTTTATTACATCACTATTGGGACATTATGATGTCATAAAACACATTATACATTTAAACGGTATTTAATTTTTACCCAAAAAAATCGACTGTCTCAGAAAATTATGAAAAACTCACCATTGGATAATTTTGAAATCCTAATTCCAAAAATAATCTTCATTTTATCTAAATATATTTTTAAATATGTTAATTTTTACTTGTAAAATAAAAATCAACATTTATCGAAAATTCATGGGTTTTGATAAAAATTGCTTTCAAACCTTAATAAAAAAATACAATTGTATTCATAAAAATTATAAGATCATTTATAATCAATATAAATTTATTTAATAATAATAATATTTTATTAAAATATTATTTAATTAAAAAATCCATTAATTTATCAAAATAGATTCCTTAATTGAATATCAACTAAAAATAATATTTGTGATAAAAAATATTTACAAAGTAACAATAATAAAATGAATATATATTATTTATTATATAAAAAAATAATGCACATAATAATAGTGCTAAGGTCTTGTTACATAACCCCTTATAACACCTGTATATGATTGAAGGGTAAGGTGTGTGATGTGGACATACTCTTAGGGTGGCTCGGATAACATCGCTCGGGTGATAATCTCTACCAACTTCCACTTCTCCTGTATGCGGTTACATTGCAGCTTCACGTGTTGAAGCTTAGGTTGGGCTTGGTCAAGAGAAAAGCCCAATGACTCCATATCCTTTCCAATCTCCAACAAATAGGCTTCATATGGGGCAAGTCTACTGGATGAGGCCATCACTTCCTTTTTTTGAGTAAATTGGAATTATTGAAGACATATATTTATACTAATCATTTGATCATTATTCAACTGATATATTAGCAATGGTAACAATTCCTAATGGTATTATAAAATCCAAAAACATAAAACCAAGGATGTTCATACTTTATATAACCATTTTTCATAATAAGACATTTAATTTTATCAATAGGATTTTTCATTGATAAAAGTTTGGGTCGTTACAATCTTCCCCCCCTTAAGAAATTTCGCCCTTAGAATTTCTTTTTCCCACACTAAAATATATGTGGGTAACTATGCTTCATCACTTCCTCTGATTCCCACATCGCTTCTTCAAACATGTGGTTTCTCCACAACACCTTGACAAGGGGCATTGTCTTATTTCGTAGAACTTTTTATCTATCATCTATGATCTTCACTGGTTGCTCCTTGTAAGAAAGGTCATCCTCTAACTGTACTACCTCTAAATAGGGTACATGTTAAGGGTCTGGTATGTACTTACTTAAGAGGGATACATGAAAGGCATCATGTACTTTGGCCATGGTAGGTGGATGTGCTTGTTGATATGCTACAACCCCGACACGATCAAGAATCTTGAAGGGGACAATGTACCTAGGACTTAACTTCCCTCTATTTCCAAAACTCAGGACCTTCTTACATGGAGATATGCATAGAAATACCATGTATACAACATTGAATTCAAGGTGTAATAAAACATTATCTACATAACTCTTCTATCAACTTTGGGTTTCCTTGATACGATGCTGAATGGTTTTTAACTTCTCCACCATTTCTTCAAACATTTCAGGTCCTAGAAGCTTACGATCATCGACTTTATCCCAACATGTTGGTGTTCCGAACCTTTTACCATAAAGGGATTCATATGCTACCATTATAATGCTCAAGTGTAAACAACTATTGTAGAAGAATTCAACCAGTGGAAGATGTTGGTCCCATCCTCCTTTGAAGTCCATAGAACATGATCTTAACATATCTTCTAGTGTCTGAATAGTTCACCCAGATTGGCCATCAGTTTGAGGATGATTGGCTGTAATGAAGTTCAGTTCAATGCTTAGAGAATGTTTGAAACTTTTCCAGAACTTTGAGCTGAATCTAGAATCATGATTGGATACAATATATAGTGGTACGCTATGCATCCTTACCACTTATTTGAGGTAAATCTGTGAAAGTTAATCCAATGATAAGTCCTCTCAAATCACGATAAAGTGAGATATCTTCATAAGACGATCCAAAACGACTCATATAGCATTGTTTCCTCTGGATTTCCTTGGAAGTCCAGTGAAAAAGTTCATGGTAATGTTGCCCCACTTCCATGTTGCTATGGGTAGTGGTTACATCACCCCCTTAGACTTTTTTCCTTAGCCTTCACTTTCTGACATACTAGGCACTTTGATGTATATTCAGAAATCTCCCATTTCATATTGTCCCACCAAAACTTTTCTCGAAGATGTTGATACGTCTTTATGCTCCCTGAGTGAATAGAGAAGGTTGAGCTATGCGCGTCATCCAGAAGCTCCTTCTTTATATATGGATCAGATGGTGCACATAATCATGACCAAAATATCAAAATTATATCCTTATCAACAAAAAACTCTGAGGATTTCACATTTATGATATCTTCTACCCTTTTTAGAATTTTCACATCCTTTCATTGAGCATCCTTTGTTTTCTCCACGAGGGACGGTTGAGAAATCATTTGAGAAAGGATTGATGATGTTCCTCACATAATGATTCCCATATCCATCCTCTACAAATCTACGAAGATTTGATCCTTTTAAATTCTCATCATTGATAAATATGTAGGATCCGTTCTACTTAGAGCATCTTCCACCTTGTTTGCCATACCAGGATGATAGTGGATTGAGATGTCATAATCCTTGATGAGTTCTATCCATCTTCATTGGCGCATATTATGCTCTTTTTGTGTGAATATATATTTGAGGCTCTTGTGATCAGTATATATCTCACACTTATCCCCATAGAGATAATGCCGCCAAATTTTCAATGAAAAGATCACAACCACCAACTCCAGATCATGCGTGGGATAGTTTTTCTCAAGGATTTTTAGCTTCATTGAGGCATAGGCTATCACTTTATCATTCTTCATCAACCAAAAATCCATGACCTTCTTTGAAGCATAACTAAATACCACAAAAAGTTCTCCACTCGTGGGTAATGTGAGAACGAGCATAGTGATAAGCCTCCTTTTCAACTTCTTAAAGTTCTATTTGCATTCATCACTCCAAGAAAACCTTACTCCCTTCCGAGTGATCTTGGTAGGAGGGTTGGAAAATTGTGATAAATTTCTCACAAATTGGCGATAATATCCAGCTAACCCTAAGATGCTACGAGTATATGTTACCAATGTTGTCCTCGACCATCCCTCAATTGAATCTATCATGGAGGGATCTATCAATATCCCATTTATTGTGATTATATAACCCAAGAATGAGACATCCTTCAACCAAAACTCACACTTTCTATACTTTTCATAGAGCTTGTCCTTCATCAAGGTCTCTAGTACAGTTCTTAGATTATTCTCATGATCCTCCTTTGTTTTGAATTATATTAGAATATCATCTATAAAGACTACCAAAAATTTGTCTAAGTAATCTATTAATACTATATTCATTAGGTCCATGATTATTTCTATATAATTACTGATTATGAAAGGAATTACTATGATTTCATAGTGCCCGTATCTTGCACGAAAAACAGTCTTGGGGATATCTTACTTCTTCACCCTTACTTGATAATATCCGGACCACAAATCCACCTTGGAGAAGTATAGTTCTCCACGCAACTAATCGAACAAGTCCTCAATTCTTGGGAGAGGATACTTGTTCTTTATCGTGATTTTTTTGAGCTTACGATAATCAATGAAAAGGTGCATTGACTCGTCATTCTTCTTGACGAAGCAGATAGGTGCACCCCATGGTGAACCACTTGGGTGTATAAACCCTTTATCCAGATTCTCCTATAGTTGTTTCTTTAGATCCTTAAGCTCCACAAAAACCATTCTAAACGAAGTCTAGGATATTGGCAATACCCCAGGTATAAGGTCAATTGAGAATTCAACATCTCTTCTAGGAGGAAGACTAGACAATTCCTTGGGAAACACTTCAGAAAATTCCCTCACAATATGAAAGTATTCAAGGATGGTTGTCTCCTTAGACTCAATAATCTGATCCAAATATGCATTATCATAGGGTAGTAATATCCACGCATGAGCTGATGGTACTAAAGAAGATTCATCTTCCTTCTTGGACTTTTATAGAATCAGGGGTCGATTCTCCATATGGAGAGTGATTTTTTTCTCACAAAAATTTATGTTGGATCTATATAGGGAAGAAAATCCATGCCAATAATTTCATAAAATTTCACTATAGAGAGTATGACGAGTTTCTTCGGGAAGTTCAATCCACCGATTGTGATAGGGGAGGATTTATATTCCTAGGAAGCAATGATTTCCCTATTTTCCGCACTCAACGACATCTTCACTTCCATGATTTGTGGTGGTGTTGGGATTGTTCTACTAAACATCTAGGATATAAAATAAAGTTTAGAACCATAATAAAAAATTACGTTCTCTATTCTTGAATGAATAACTATCATACCTATCACCACTTTGTTGTTAGGGTTCACTTAGGTGGTAGTGAAGGAAAACTCTCGCACATGTTTCCTTAAAGGTTGTTGGTTTCCTCAAAAAACCCTTGTCTTAGGGAACTGATATGAAAGGTTCCCCAGTTCTTTGTATTTGAGGAAATGAACAATGTGTTGAGAGTAGAACATAGAATTCATATCCCTTATCACAACCATGTGGTTTTCTTGATAGTAGTTAAGGGCTAGGTTACCTTCTCTTTCACACCTAAATCATTTCGTCATCCCCTTCAGGTAATTTTCGGGGTGCTTCTTTCTGCACCTTTGGAAAGTGGGGTGCTAGATTTTCTGAGGACCGTTGGGTTTGTCCATCAAACTGATTGAATTGAATTCCACCTTATGATTATTATCCCCATGATACCCCTGAGATTCATGGATGTCCATTTCTACTTTGAGGGCAAATCAAACAATTTCCTCATAGCTGTCGATGTCACAGATCGTCAGGGCTTTCAGTAGGCTAGGTTTCAACCTACCAAAGAAGCAGTCAACCTTAAATTTAGGGTTAACGACAACACCAGAAGTGTATCGTACAATCCTTGTGAAGTTTTCCTCATACGATGCAATGGATTGGTCATATTTTTTTCTTGAGGTCAAGGAAGTCCATTTCCATATTAATCCAGAGGGTGCGAGGAAAATATTTATCGAATTATTTTTTTCAGAAATTCTTCTATTCCAACGCCTTGATCTCCTCCTCCGGATTCGTATTTTTGATCAATGTCCACCATTGATCTTCTTCACCCTCCATACAATAAGCAGCCAGAATAACTTTCTCTTGTTCAGAACATTGAAGGATGGAGAAGATCTTTTCAATAGAGTTGATCCATTTTTCGGTGATTTAGGGATCAAATGATCCCTTAAAAGTATGAGGCCTTTATATCATGAAGCTCTCGATAATGACTTGTTCTTTATTAGGGGATGGGGGTTGAACGTTCCTCTTGACCCATGTTTCTATTCAAATATTGAGTTAACTGAGAGAGTATCGTGACAATGTATGTGATTCCTGCTCCCATCAGATTGGGCATCTCATTAGAACAGTCATCACATTGATCTCTGCATAGGTTGTTAGATAGAGTCCTCCTATTACCAGCCATTGGCTGAAATAAAAAGATTGTTAGGGGGTAACACATAAAGGTTAATCTAAGGAAAAAATGGATGAATTATAAATAACTTTTATTTCCTTAAATTATGAATCTATAGGATTAAATATATGTTATCCATTATTTACTTCCCAACATATATTCTTATGGGATTTTTTATTCCCTTAATAATGGTTCATAATAATCTTGTGAATTTAACAAAGAATATACCCCAGGAGTGTCGTAACCAAGAGTACATAAAGGCCCATTGTCGTGTAATAGGATACCTGAGGTAAAGCCCAAAACACCTTGTCAGAGTTTTCACTCCTAGGTACATATGTGACAGAGCTGCCTCTACCTGCTTGTATCCAGAAAGGGATGTATTTGTTTGATAAAACACTTACTCAATACTCACCAAAATTTAGGGATGTTTTTATTATACATATTCTTGTATCTAATGTTTTACTAGGGTTTTCTAATCCTAATCCCCAAAATAACTAAACCTATCCTCTGATACCAACTATAACAACCCTGCTTTTATTTCACACTTAAACATAATTATAACATGAAATTTCATATAATAAAACATATAAGATCGAGATATCTAGTGTCTTTGGGGATTATGATCATTAAAAAATATCTTAAAACATTAAATACAATATCTTTATTGAAAACTTCCTTTACATGACCACAACATTCCTTCGTACTTAACATTGCATGGTATAACCGGTGGACATACATAAGAAAGGGGTGATCTATAAAGCACATTAAGGTAATAAACATGTAATAACCTGAGGAATACAATAAATGTTAGAAAATAGTCATATCAATGGTGCACAAGATAAACATGAACATAAAGGCATGATAAATCCTGATAACCAAAACATTGAGATGCGACAACAACATTTAACATGATATTAGCATGAGCCAAGGCTCATTGCACATGGAGCATGAGTAAACCCTCATTGAACATGAAGCACGAGTAAACCCTCATTGAACTTGAATTAGTATGATTAAACACTCATTTTACATGATGTATCACAATACTATACTTTACCCTTTTCATTGGAGCGCTATCAGGGTACACCCTTCTAAAACATTTCATTTCATGCATAAGTGTGCCACAAGATCATACAAAATGGTTTCATAAAACATCATAATTTATTCCATGATTAAGGGATGATGAATTAATAAATGAAACTCTTCCATAAATACATAAATGTTCATAAAGGTGAATACCCCTGATAGAGAAATGGGCATGGTATTCACTACATCAATGATTTGGCTTGGAAAATTGCGGTGCAGTTTCTGCAGCATAACGACGTGACATAAGACTTAATAAAAATGGTCGATGATAGAGAAAGTGGTGTCTCATAATATGTACTTGAAATGGACTGTAAGGGGGTCATATAGATACATGTACCAATATAGGTACTGGAATTTGGATTCATAATACAAAATAATTTCTTGAATGTAAATGAGGAGAGAGAAATTCCTTATGGAATTTCGGCATGGTAACAGGTGTACATGGGAGGAACTAATGAGAGAGAAAGGGATATTTCATCATTCAAAAATAAATAGGAATGTATAGGGGAGGTGAGAAATAATACCCCACCATTTATAATTTAAAATTAAATGGAATAAAAATATTAAAAGCTTTGATAATATGAAAAAGGAAGGAATCCCTTACTTGGAAGTGTGATCCCAAAGGATTGAGAGAGGCTTGAGAGAGGCTTCTTGGGAGTTTGGGGAACCTTTTAAAGATTATAGAGAGAGGATTTCAGAGGTTAGACAAACTCCAAAGGCTTTGAGTGAAGAGGAAGTGTGAGCATGGGTGGGTTTATATAAGAAAGTAGAGATAATTATTTATTATTTAGGTTTGGGACACCACACATTAAACTAATCAAAACCACAAACCAGAACGTGGTTTTTTGCCCAAATTTTTTTCAAAAGGTGAGTGAAAACAATATTTTATAAGGAAAATGTACGAAATTCTTAAAATAACAGGGTTTCATATTTGTAGGTGAGTCACACCCTCAAGTAAATCAATTTAAAAAGCTAAAATGTTTTATAAGTCTTGGAGGCTTCAGTAAGGCTTTGTAAAATAAATCAAAAAAACCTAAAATAAAATTATTTTAATGGTAAAAATATATTGTAAGAACATAATGTTTATAGTATTTTATTACATCACTGTTGGGTTATTATGATGTCATAAAACAAATTATATATTTAAACAATATTTAATTTTTACCCAAAAATTCAGCTATCTCAGAAAATTATGAAAAATTTAGTGTATGATAATTTCGACGTCCTGATTCCAAAAATAATATTCATTTTATCTAAATAATTTTATAAATATGTGAATTTTTACTTTTAAAATATAAATCGATATTTATTGAAAATTCATGGGTTTTGACAAAAACAGCTTTCAAACCTTAATAAAAATTACAATTGTATTCATATAAATTATATGATCATTAATTCTTAATAATAAGTAATTTAATAATATTATTATTTTATTAAAATATTATTTAATTCAAAAATCCATTAATTTATCAAAATAGATTCCGTAGTTTAATATTAACTAAAAATACTATTTGTGCTTAAAAAACTATTTACAAAGTAAAAATAAAAAAATGAATGTATATTGTTTATTATATATAAAAAAATAATGCACATAATCATAGTGCTAAGGTATTGCTACATAACCCCTTATAAAAACTTCATATGACCAAAGGGTAATGTCTGTGATGGTGACAGACTCTTGGTGTGGCTCAGATAACATCGCTCGGGTGGTAATCTCTATCAACATCCACTTCTCTTGTAGGCGGCTATATTAAAGCTTCACATGTTGAATCTTAGCTTGGGATTGGTCAAGAGAAAATCCCAACGATGACAACTCCTTTATGAGCTCTGAAAAATGGGATTCGTATGGGGAAAGTCTAATGGATGAGGCCATCACTTCCTTTTTCTTGGTAAATTGGATTTGTTAATGTTCTATATTTATAATAACCATGTTATCACTATTCAACAGCTAAATTTGCAATGGTAAAAATTATTAATGGTATTTTTAAATCCAAAAACATAAAACCAAGGAAGTGCATATTTTATAATACCATTTTTCATAATAAGACATTTAATTAGATCAAGAGGAATTTTCAATGATAAAAGTTTGGGTCGTTACAAAATCCTTGTCATGGATAAAGTTTCATGATATTTTTTACATAGAGAATCATCTACTTTATTCTCCTTCCAAGGATGGTAATGGATTGATTTGTAATAGTCATTGATTAACTCTTACCATCCTTATGTGTAATTATATAATTCAATATCTTATAATCATAAAATTTGTCACACTTTTTCCATAAAAATAGTGCCACTAAATATTTAATGTCAAAATTTGTGTATCCAACTCTATATCAGGTATTGAATAATTTTTCTCATTAACATTCATCTTTATTGAGGAATATGCTATCAATTTATGATATTTCAAATGTAAAAAACCAGGGTATTATATGATGCATCACTATATACAAAAATAAATTCATACTTGAGGGTATAGAGAGTATAAGTATTGTGATTAGACTCTTATTGAACTCCTTGAAACACCCTTCACATTCAATAGTCCAGAAAAACAAAACTCCATTATGAGTGAACATGGTTAGTAGGTTGTACAATCATGAGAATATTCTCTCAAATCAATGATATTATATAGATAATCTGATGAAATTATGGATAATTATTATAAATAATGGTCTAGTTTATTCCTAAATCCCCATTTTCTTTAATGGACTCACAAATATCCCATTTTTTTTCAAAACATTCCCAAATAATGTTAATTTTCCCATTAAAAATTATTGTTTATCACAACATTAATATAACTTCTAATTTCTCAATGCCTTTAGTGTAGTAAAAGTTTTTTCCTTATATTCCTCTTTAATTTTGGTCTATATGAAATTTCATCTATAAAGACCACCATAGTTTTGTTAAGGTAATATCTAAAGAATTTATTCATCAAGTCAATTAAAATTATGGGGGATTTCGGGAGTCTAATTGGAATCACTATAAACTCCCAATTTCCAATCCATTTATGAAAGTACGTCTTGGGAATATCCCCATTATTCATATTCAACTAATGATATTCCAATAAAAAATATAGTTTATATAAGTAATAGGACTCACACAGTTGATTGAACAATTCATCAATCTGTAGAAGGGTATACCAGTTCTTTATTATGATCTAAATAATTTTATGATAATGAATTCAGAGATGCATTTCCCATATACTTATTCATGACAAAAAAGATCAACACACACCATGGTGAAGCTCTTAGATGTATAAAACCCTTTTATGAATTCTCATACCATTTATCCATTTCTTCATCCATTTTAACGTGGTACATTCTATATGGACTCTTAGATATGGTAAAAGATCTAGGTATAATTTAAGTTGATAACTCAACCTCTTAATTAGGGCGAATAATAGGAAAATATTTTGGGAATACATTAGTATATTCTTTTTCTATGGGAATTTAATCAATGATGACCATCCCCATTCTATTTATCATTTTTATTTAGATATGATTTCTCATAAGAAAAAAATTTAAATTCTTGCTAAGGATTTTACAAAGGATATATATCATTCTCAATAAAATTGTTTAGAATTGGAGGATGATTTGGGATATGTAAAGTGATTTCATTCTCACACCAATTCATGTTGGGTTTATATAAATACAACTAATACATTCCTAGAATGGTATCAAATTCCACTAAAGGAAATATATCAATGTTTTATGGGTGATTCATCCCAAAAATGTTAATTCGGTAAAACCTATATACTAGAGTTGTTATAATTTAACCACTCAGTCTTTCCAATAATAACCGAACCTCTATGTCTTGAGGTGGTGTTTCAATATTACTACTAAACATGGATAAAATAAAAGAATGAAAATAACTATAATCGTCAAATACATTTGAAGTTGATAAATGAATAATAAGTATACCATTCTCTATTTGATTCCAGTTCCATTAATTTACTAACACTATAATAAAATTATCCATGATAATTATAATAACCAAACTCTATTAACCCTAAGTGATGGTAACATTATTACATTAATACAAGATAAAGGGGTCACATCACATGCTATTTTTAGTGCCCTAACCCTAGTATCCCAGAGACAATGTATAATATATTATATTTTCCAAATAGACAATGAATCAATTCTTGAAGGACTAAATATTTTAGTAATATTGGTAAACTATATACATACATAAAATTCACACTACATTTTATGAAATAAAATGCATAGAGAATATTCTTTGAGAATTCCATTATTCCCCTTAAATTATCCCTGTATATAAATCAAAAAAATAATTCCTTGTATCCTATAAAAAATAAAACATACAAAAGGGGTGATGTCAGATTCCATTTAAGGGTAAGCGTTTAATATAAGCTGTGAATAAATATGTCATAATCAATACGGAAAATTAAATAACTGAAACACATGACATTTAACAAAAAAAATGAAAATAATTTGAAGGAATAAAATATGATCATATAATTCCATAGAAATAGTCACATGATCTTGAAACATGACTATGAATATTATAACTAACCAAATAATCACATATAATATCAATAACATAATTCATAATGATGGAATGCATATTACTAGACATATAAAACAAACTGTCAAGGATTATTCTAATAAATATAATACCATTGAGGACTTTTCCAAGAATTCTAATGCCATCAAGGCTTGTTCCAAGAAATCAATATAAATGGGTAAGGCCTCGACCAAAACCATATATATTTTATCTCATGAGACAGACCGATGCATCAAGGGGCTTTAGTGGGTCCCTCCAATCACTTATAAGTCCCACTGCATTCATCATATGAAAATTTGTGAAAAATAGTGCACATAAATATTCATATTTAAACTAGAATATGATATTTAAATACATTCCCCCATCAATAAACATAATTATAGACCATCGAGAATAAAGTGAATGGTATCAACATTCTATATCCCCAAACAATCTGATCATAAACCATATGAATAAATTAAATGGATTTTATCATTGGATTATAACCATATTAAAATTAAATAATGTATTATTATATGTAACTAGTTTTGAAAGACCACTTGTAACATTTCTTGAGTAAAATCACATTTCTTTTATAATAAACATTTTTATTATGAAACAAGAAAATTCAAAAAATATTATCATAATTTTTTTTGAAAATCATTTTTAAAAAATAATAATTTTAAGAATATTAATAAAAAAAATTTCTTTAAAAAATACTTAAAAAATTTCAATTGAATCGTAAAATAAATTAGGGTCATGATGGAGGGTGATTTTATACATTTCGTATAAGTTAAAAATAACATTCATTTTGAACTGTAAAAAGGTTATAAAATATCCTCATTATAAAAATGAAAAGAATATTACTTTCAAAATGTTTTGTAAAAAAGGACAAAAATGGGTAAAAATGTTGTTATATAATTTTTTTTATAATTTTAAAACATTTAAAAAACATTATTTTGGAAGGAAAAATACTTTCTACTGAAGAGAGTAATAAAGTCAAATTTTCATAAAAACATTTTCCTAATAATTTTAAATACCAATGAAGGGAAAATGGTACAATTACATGAAAATTTAATGAATAAATAGAGGATAATAAAATTAGTGTATTATAAGATAGAAATATTAAATAAATCTCCTAAGGGAGGTTTAAAAAACAACCTTGAGTAATGCTGAAGTTGAGAAATAAACCTTTACCACTTTGTTAAATTTAGAATCAAAAGACCCATGAAAGAAATAACATTAAATAAAATATTAAATACCATTAATATAAAATAATTCATTATATAATCAACAAAAATGGAAGTATATATACCACAAAATGAAAAAGTGGAGAATATGGCGTTTGTCTCATAAAAGTAAAAGTGAGGTGAGAAACCCTTTAAGTTTTATTTATTTCATACAAGTCTGTAACTCTTGAATAAAGTTTTTAATAATGTTATTAATTTTTAAAATAACAATAATAATATTGATAATATCATATATGACCCTCTTATAACATTTCACCACATTTTTTTAATAATATTTCATTATTTTCATTGTTTCAGGTGTTAATTGTCTTGTTTTCTCATGCGTGTTTTATCATGAAATTTCTGTTTATTTTTCCTAGGATATTTATATATCATATAAATAATTATAATAATTTTATAACAATAATATTTAATAATAAGATAAATTTCTTGAAACTTTTATGAAATTTAGGCATGTAAAATGAGTCACATCGCTTCGTGGAGATGGTTGGTCGTACGTACACATAGGCGACAATATCATTCCACTAACAAGTTAAATATTAAGGAAGTGTGTGATATATTGATTTTATATAATAAATATCATGTAATATATATAAAATATATTCATTAATTTTATCCTTATTTAATTCCATGTAAATAGTTAGTGAAAGATAAATTACATCGATTTGTGAGGTGGTGGTCCGCTGTACACACGACCGACATTATCATATCCCCTATAGAATAGAAAATAAATGGTATATATTATATATAGGTTTATAGGTATAATTATTTTATAAATATCATATATATACTTTATATCCATCATAATACCAAACATTGAGAGGTGTTAAAGAGAAAATGAATAACATCAGTTCGCAAGATGGTTGTTCATAGTACACACGATTGAGGATTTCATAACCCATTTGATCAAAGTAAAGATAGAAATTTTTGTTAAATAAATATAATAACATATAAGTATATTATATAAACCAGTTTTATTATATATTAAATGTTAATATGTAATATAAGGTGGAAAAATAAGAAATATAATGAAAGATATTTTTTAAGAAAATTACCTTCTCTAAGAGAAACCTCCTTTGGGAATCCTCTTTAGGGCCCTAGGGTTGGACTTTTCGGAAGCCCATAAGCTCTAGAATTGGACTAGGGATCTTGGAGGGACAAATTTGTAGGGTTTTGTTGAGACAAAGGTCTTGTGAGGTGTGAATAAGTTAGGGGAGGGAGTGACCTTTTATATGTGGGTAAAGGAAACCCTATAGGAAATTACATGGAAATTTCCTAAAAGAGTAAAAAATGATAAAGTAATTCACATGAAAAAAGGTTATAAATGATCCTAATCACATAATTGGGAAGTAGAGTATGGAAATATTTTCTTACAATAATAATTTGACAAGTTTTATAGTCATTTTAACCATTATCTTCTTAGTTTAACCCCATTGTAAATCATTTTTTACCTTAATCACGGTAAATAACTTTTATTATTTTCACTATTCATTTTGGTAAAAAATTATGTTAACCTTATTAGATAATATAAATTATGTTGACTCAAAATATGTAATATATATTTCTAAATTTCTTTCAAAAAGTTTTAAAAAATTAATTTTGAATTATCCCCACAGACAGGATGAGAAATTGGGGTTTTAAAAATAAAATTTTCTAAAGTTTACAATGTTTTTATATCATAATTCAATATAAATAATATTCCAATGGAATAAATTAGATTAATTGATATAAAATTAAACTAATATTATCTATAAACCAATTAAATATTGTATCACAAAAGAATTTACAATATCTTCATTTTATATTTTTTTGTTTCTTGATTTCTTAATCCAAAACACCATATTAAGCTTCTAAAACACACAACATTGAGTTATCTTATGTCAGATGCAAGCCCACGTTTTACCACCTTTAAATTGAAAAACTATTTTTAATATAAAACATTACACTTTATAAATTTTATTTTTCAAAATAAACTTCATTTTTGAATTCATAATGTCAAAATTATCTTAGGATGTTTTTTTGGTATTTTTCTCAGAAGTTTCATTTTTTCGATGAATAGAAAAAAATACTGCATTTTTGTAGAAAACCGCCTTTTCATCTAAATAATTATTAATGATAAATTATATTTTAAACTTTTGTTAAATCCATAGATAATAAATCATGCATATATGAATCCAATGGAGGTCATTAGAATAATGTTTCTATTTAATTTAGATACAAATACTTAATGAAATTTTGAACCTTTTCACTTTAAAAACCCGCATTCTCACCATATTTGTGGTATTAAAATTAAAATTAATTTTTCTACTTCTATGAATTTAATTTGGAAAAATTGACATGAAACATTGTAATTAGTATAATATTCACAGTCTAATAATATCAATTTAGTTTTTGAAAAAAATCATAGTAAAAGGAATTAAAATTAATTACAATGATTAACGTAAAATTAATCTTAACAAGAGACTAAACCTTAAACTTAAGGGACAAAATGACGTAGAAACTTTTCCAAAATCAATTGATGCTATTATTTGGACCATATCCTTTATTTTTTCTAATTTTAGTTTTTAGTAGGACACATGTTCATGAAAGTGACCCATATAATATGTTAATTACAGAAAAAGGGAAAACATAGACCTTCCATACCATTAACCTTTATAAAGATTTAGAGTATAAAATAAGCTATATTGTTCTCATTATAAGAATTGTTTCAAAATATAAATTAGTTTATTTTATATGGATAATGTAACTATAATTTATATAGATGAATTAGTTAAATTAAATTATTAATAAATTATAATGCATAGATTATATAGTTAGTAATGAAATAAAATAAATGATTCTAAAAACATTAAAGGAAAGTATTTTTAATGAATTATTATGTTCAATTATTTTTTTATAGAAACATATCATCTTAAAAATATTTTAGAATAATATATTTTAATTATTTTTTTTACATTCTTAAAATTAAAATTAAGTTACTAATGTAAAAATTGACATTAATGTTATTTTAAAATAAATGATATTTTATTAAATGATTTAAAATTAATAAAAAATACTGACTTATTCCAAGTGAATATTATTTATTAATAAATATAAAATATTTTATATTAATGGACCAATTTATCTTTTATAATTAACATGTTTACCCTTAGATAGTGAAAACATTATTAAGATGGTTTTGGTTAAAGTAGTGTTTTTAAGCATTACATGAACTTATTTTAAAAATAATTTCAAACAAATATGGATTTTTTATTTTGTAACTTAAATATAATATTTAAAATTAATTGGGTATACATTTTATAAAAAATATAACTTTAATTTAGTCTTAATGGTCAGTTTACAAAAGTTATAAAACTAGTTACTTTAATAAAAACCAAAATGGTAAAAGTGGGGAAACATAGAATTTCAAGAAAAAAAATTATTAAAGATGCACTTATTTTTTTGTGTTTGAGATTTTTATATTTCTTAAATTCACTTTAATACATTATATTTCAAATTTTAGGAACATTAATTAAGGGAGACCTTCCAATAGTGTATACATTTTGGTATTTAAAAAAACGTCACTCCCCCTCCATTATAAAAAGGCATTCACTCTTCCCTTTCAAAACACCACTAATAAAACTTTTTATTTTCAAAAATATAGCCAAATAGTCCATAAAAACTCTTAAAATAATCATTTAATCCTCAAATTGGTTATAAATAAACAATGAGAGACTTTTGTTGCAAACAAAAATGAGTTACCCGAAAAAGATGTAACATTATTCAACGATCACTTTTGTTTTATTTATTTCTTTAAAAATTATATTAATATTATTACATGATTATGTAATAAAAAATTACCCTCAATATAATGAAATTTTTTTAATTTCATTTATTAGAACTAAACCTACCAAAATTTCCATCAAATGGGTAACTAACTTATCGTTCTTGTACAACGAAATTCCGCCTTGCAAAACGATGTCGTTCATTTTTTCTTTACCACCTTTCATGGTTTAGAAATTTGATGAAAAAAATATTTCTATATGAAATATATGATATTTGTTATTTATTTATTATTCATTAATTTTTATAAAAAACATACCTTTATCCATTCAATTTGGTGTAAATATGGTAATGTCATTTGTGGATGTGTGGACAACCGCCTCCTCAAAGTGATGTGATATGTTCACACATTACATGGAATATATTGAGGTTGAGTTTGATTAAAATATATGATTTAAATAAAATATATATTATATTAAATATGTAATTAAATTTCTATAAATATAATATATCATTTTATTTATTACCCTTTCACACACTGAAAATGTGATAACGTCGTTCGTGGACATGTGGACTACCACCTCCTCGACTTGATGTGACTCCTTTTACATAAAAATAATTATATAGTTAAGTATATATAATTAAATAATATGGTATTTATTATATAATTATCATTTAGGAATGATAAATGTTACTTACCTTCTTTCTATTTTGATCATTGAAAAAATGGTAGCGTTACTCATCCATACTTACGACCCACCATCTCCATGACTGTAATATTGGTTCATTTTTTATAACCATATATAATTATTGGTTTTAATAGTATAATTGATCTATAAATATGAAAATTATTTCATGATTATTATTTTTTATATTTTTATATAATGACCCCTTTGACCAATGTTGACCTACCAAATCTGTTTTTTGACACATGAACCAAATTTGGTCAAAACACCCGACATAAACATAATTTTTACGTAGTTGTATATAAAATTATAATAAGTGAAATATAAGTAATCATAAAGTTGAACAATGTTTTCTAGAAATTATACAGTTAACATATTTTTATTATTCAGGAAGATAAAGGCACACATGAAAAGTGAGATTCATTGTAAGAGATGTTAATATCACTTTCTACATCTGTGGGATAAGTGTCATATTCACCAATTATTTATTTTGTGTGATGTATATACTACTCCTTTGACACTTTATATATTTAATCTCTTTATTATCATGATATTATGAGTTTCATATTATTTTATTCCATCATAAGGCTTATGATTTAAATGTTTCAATGTGGTATGGGACACTTTGGAATATTTAAACATTATTTTCCTCAAGAATTATTTAATGATCATTTAATGGAATTTCAACACATCAACATAAAAAACCCTTGTTCTTACTGATCATATACTTTGGAATTATTGATAAATATGTATTATTTATTCAATATGAATATTTGATGATAAATGATATTATTTTTTAATTCAATCGATTAATAGATAATAAGGAATGATTTGGACATAAAAGACACTGGCTGTGGACTGTTTAAAGTAAGACCCTCAATGCAGTAGTAGTTTCATGACATGAAATCAGTTGGTTAAAAACCTTTAGATTTTGTTTCCAAGAAAAAATAGATGGGGTTTTAACCATATTTTTAAACTAGATTATGTTAGGTCTTGATAGTAGTATGGTAAACAATCATGTGAAAGGTCATGATGGTAAAGGTATCATGTTTTGAGAAAAAATGATGTCCAATAATTAAATATTTTATTTATTGAGAATTTTCTTATTTTTATTACTATCCATGATATTTTTTTATTGAAATTATCTACATATTTAATTAATTATTAGTTTATTGATTAAATGGAATTTATTTCAGTTATTTACCTTTACAAATTGATTATTCTTTATCCAATTTTTAAAATGGAATACATGTTCAGTTATTTACCTTTATATATTGTTAATTTTTATTGATTCATGATTACTTCCATTGTACTCTTACCCTTTATGAGAATTTGAGCGGACCCTTATTTGTTTTCCTTTCCCCAAGACATGAAGATAAATTCTTAGAATGAGTTTTAAGGATTCGATTTATGAGTATTTATTTGGTATTGCACTTTGTTTTCTATTTCCCAATGTAATATAGGAATCATGTGTGTAATATTGTATTTAAAAAGGTTAAAGTAATCGTTCCTTTGTGATTTGATTCATCTTAATCATTCTAATGTAATGAAGTAATGCACCGAATTTGAGCTTTTGGGGTCGGGGTGTTTCTGTTGGTATCAAAGGGAGGTTTATTATAAAACTTGGTAAATATATTTATGATAATTTAGATTGACAAGAAAAAACTTTATACACACTATAGGAGAAAATCACATAGAAACCATGTTTATTATTAAGAGATTATCTATGCATAAATTTTTTAGTTTATGTTATGTATTTAACTAGTTTGGGAATTATAAGTTATATGATCTAATATAGTCAATATAGTTATTTAGAAATTACGTATAGCATAAGGAATTTGAACCTCACATATTAAAATTATCTAATGATTAAGAATTATCATTTCTTTTATTATCTTAAAAAAATCCTTCAAAGGGAACTTGTATACTAAGAATTATCATCATATGAGGACAAAATATCATTTTATAATGAGTGAGAGAATGAATTATCTATATATTATGGCTTTATAGTGTAGCAAGATAACAAGAGGAAAACTGGGAAAATATGAATAAAGGAATGGAGGGAAAGAAGTATTTTCCCACTTGTAATAAATATGGAAATAGTCACCCTGGTACTTAATTAAAAGGAATGGGTGTTTGCTTCATGTGTAGAAATAATTTCCACCATTATTATGATTTCATGGATTAGAAAATGGTTTATAGAGTGTATAATGTTTCAACTCTAAGGAGATAGGACACTATCCAAATCAATGTCTCAAGTGTCAATGGAATTAACCCCAAAAGAGGCTAATGATCATGGTCAAGATTTTTCTACCACCAATAAAGAAGATGAATGATTATTATACTTATGTTTTGATTAAAGAATTATGAAATTTGATTATTTTACCAGTTATTTACTTGTTATAAGAATTATGGAATATATGAGGGTTTTAGGTAAGTAATTTTTAGTTAAGGAGTTAAGATCATATGTTAAATGGTACTCAGAAAAGTGATTCAGTATCAAGTTAAATTTTTTGGAAAACACATGCTTAATGTAATAAAAACCCTTAATATGTTATTAATACTGAGAGAATAATATTTGAATAAAGAGATGAATGATTTGAATAAATTAAATTGGATAGTACTGACTACCATGGAACTAATCAATGGTTTGTTGAAAAAGTGGTTTATTCCATCATTGATTGAGTTTACAGTACTTTTGGATTTAAGTAATATTTCTAATAACATGTGTATTACTTAAGTAATAAGGAATAATTAATGTTTAGAATATTTTTTATGGTAATTCATGCTATTACCATGTTTCAAGAGAATACATAATTAGGCTGTTTACATGTTTTGTATTTTATTATTAGAGATCTACTTCATGT